>OU862871.1:85334190-88081510 GCA_917880715.2 Matsumyia berberina
AGGTTTCAGATGACATTCATGCAAAAATTGCATTTTTACTTTCTGCTTTTCCATCGAATTTACGTATGAAATGTAACTGTGTGCATAACAATTACTCAAAAGGGACTTTTAAGATGTTTAATGTAACTAAAATATGCATATTTATTAGCATATTTGCAGAATACAGCAAGTGAATAAATTTAAAATATGAAATAACAGCTGTTTATGACAGAGAAGTAAGACAAAAATTTATTAGGATAACAATCCAGTCCCCGACCTCAAAACAGATGCCTTGTTTTTCTATCGCGTGACAGGCTCTCGTCCAATTAGAATGCTCCGTTCATATGAAATTTCAGATATCTGGGAGATGGAACGCGCCCAATGCTCCGTTCATCCGAATTTTCAGATATATGGGAAATGGAACGCGCCCAATGTGAATTTGACGTTTTTTTTTTTTAAGTTTTCACCTGACAGCTGGAAAAACGAATTTGTTATTATTACCGGATTGCTGCTAACATCTTGTTTATTTTACTTTTACATTTGAAATTGCAAAACAATTCTCTCTCGGAATGCAGATTAGTTAAATTTGTGCCCCTAAAAGTTATAATCATTCCATGTGTTGTTTTCAATATAAAGAATCTTTTCGTTTGCTCGTTTCTCCCCTTCCGAATTGAAGATTACAATTTTAGTTTCAAATTGATTAACATCTACTTAAATCGATTTTCTTAAAAGAATGTCTTCAGTTAATTTGGAAAAACATCAGATATGGGTAATAAATGCAACTTGTAATATATTTTGCACTAACAGATGACCTTACTGTATTAACTACAAAGTGTGACCTGGCCAATAAGAAGATACAATCTATCTACAACCAGCTCTGTGAGTTCGAGACTTTACTATGTGAAGAGCAGGACGATGTGCCGAATCTTTTTGAGTTGCTGGAAACAATAAACGAAATTCAAGAACATCATCAATCGGTTATTGAAAACATTAAATCAAGCAAAGATTGTCTTAGTGGCAAGCGCAACGACCTGGAAAAACAAATGGAACTTCTTAGCAAATCTATTAGACTGCTGAAATTAGAAACCAACTTAAAGGAAAGTGGCGACATGGAAGGTAATGCCCTGGGCAATGTTTAATATCTTCTAAATTATAACCTATTTATAGTTGAACTACTGTTTTCTAAAAATATCATACCACACAAATAAAAGAATATTCCACCACAAAATATATGAATATCAAAAAGATTTTGTATGATGGTCACAAATGTAACCAATCGAGGGAATGTACATATGAATACGAATACTATGGTAAAGCCCGGATGTACTGTGGCTTGATCTTCTCGGCAATATTCTGACTTCACGTCTACTTTTCTTCATAATTTAATTAGCTTGTGTAGCAGATGTAAGCTTTATTCTCCCTTTACTGTCAATGTGAATTGTAAAATCCGCCCATAATATTGTTGTCATAGAGGTTAATTCAACGGCCCTTGATGATGCTAAAACCTCCGCTGCTTTCTTAGAAAAGAAAGGGTGAAAGGGCTGCTCAAATCAAGGGTTTTTTTCGCAACACCAATGCATCCCATCGTCAAAACCCAGTAATCTGTGCATCAGTTGTTTAGCTGTTGCTTCGTTTTGTTGCGGTTAAGGTTTTTCTTGTTAGCTATTGTTATTTACGTTTCTATTCAATAATTCCGCAAAAAATTTATGAAAGGTAACATATGTATTACATTTTTAATGTTTTATTTACAATCATGCGAATATTTATTTGATCATTTCTTTGTGACCGTGAAATGGCTGAAAATAAATCATCGGAATACTGCCTTATCATTCTGTAGTAAATAAAGATTTTTGAAATAGACCTTTTGATTTCCTTGTCAAAAGTGATTTTTTGTCGGTAATGTAGTTGTTTGGAGGCCCCCAGCAGCCATCTTATTTAATTTTTGCGGGTAGAAAAGGCTCCGACCGTCCTAAAATTGCTTGATTAGCCCTTTTAAAGTCTGTGACTTTGTGTTTTGTGAGCATTTTCGTTATTAGCACATATGAACAGTTAATTCGAGTGAAAAAAACCGGAATGCCTGGAGCAAAAATTCCGAGAAAAGTGTTGTTTTGTGAATTCTGGCGATCTTGCAGCACGCGAATTGCTCCAGTATGCTGGAGATACTAAGCCGCGGATTAATTTTTTTAGTGAAACTTACTAAAATCTCCTCCAGCAAGATGTTGGATTAAGAAGAGAGATTAAGAATCTGTATACACTTTTTTAGAAAATGTGTGTTAGTACGTATTTCACATAATATTCTTTTAATATCTACGTTTAAAGTTTCTTAAAATTACAAAAACAACGATTTCGTAGTACAAGAAACTTTCTTCCACACACTTCGATCGTTCAAAACACGCAGAAAACTGGTATACAGTCACAATTTTGTCGATAAACGTCAAATCGTTAAAAGGTCTATACGTCTTCTTTTGAACACGTCACCACCGGTTTTAAACAGGGAACCAAAAAACCGGCATAAAAACTGAAAATTTTGCAAAATTTATCATGGACACAAATTTGTTGTCCCAGCTAAATCCATGGAATTTAGCACGGACACAACTTTGTTGTCCGTGAAATTTAGCATAGACACAACTTTGTTGACCCAGTTGTCCCAACAATGGACACAAAGTTGTGGGACAACTGGGTCAACAAAGTTGTGTCCGTGCTAAATGTCATGGATAATGCAGTATTGCGGCAGTGGACACAACTGTGTCCGTGCTAAATGGCACGAATTTAGCTGGGACAACAAAGCTTGTGTCCAAGCTAAATGTCATGGATAATGCAGTGGACACAACTGTGTCCGTGCTAAATGTCACGAATTTAGCTGGGACAAGTAAGTTGTGTCCAAGCTAAATGTCACGAATTTAGCTGGGACAACAAAGTTGTGTCCAAGCTAAATGTCATGGATAATGCAGTGGACACAACTGTGTCCGTGCTAAATGTCACGAATTTAGCTGGGACAAGTAAGTTGTGTCCAAGCTAAATGTCACGAATTTAGCTGAAACGTCAAAGTTGTGTCCGTGCTGAGTTTTGCAAAATTTTCGGAGAAAATTTGTGTGCGCGGTTTTTTATGGCCATGTTTTTTTGGTTTCTGTTTAAAAAACAGTTGCCGGTGGTGAATAAATGTTGATGCAATTTTGTACTCCGAAGGTTGCTCCATAAGATGCGCTGAAATGTTGAAATTGAGAACCAGAGATAAACTATAGTTTATCTCTGTTGAGAACAAACGTCAAACCCTCAGAAAGAAAAGACATTGGTCTACAGTTTTGTTAAATATTTTATTTCTATTCAGTTTGGATACAGTTATAATGTTTCTAATGCTCTGGGACTGTAATGTATTGAGCTCTTTATGCGCAAGTGGTTGATTAGGTGATACTTTTGGAGATAAGGTGTCGTGTTGACGCGTTCAACTGGTAGTTTCTGATGAAGTGTCTGTGTCGTTGAATTCAATTGGAGTGATAGATGGCCATAGATGGCGTCTGCGTGGTGATGATGATGATGACTTGATGAGAATGGAAGAATTCAAAAACGTCGAAAAACTGTGCAGTGTTGCGGCAAAATACAAGGCCTTGTGTTATTCTTACGCTACTGAAGCATTGTTGCTGCTGCACAGCGCGATTTATTTTGACATTTATGAAAAGCTGTGTTGCAAAGCTATTCGCAATAGAAAGCATGGAGAGTAGTCAAGTGTTTTGTGTTGAATAATATGAGAAAAATTAGAGCCGAAACTAAATTTCTATATAGACTACATCTATTTTTAAGCCTTTAGTTTAGATGGATCTCATTGCTTAAAATTTCCCTGTTCCTTTTTCAGAAAATGCATGAAAATGATTCTCTAAAGTGTAGAAATAAAACGGTGTCAACATTTGTACCCGGATGTTTATTCAGTATTCGTGTGTCCAAAAAAGTTCATCCTCCAATGAGTATTGGCCCAACGATCGCAGCATATCAAACATCCATAGGATTAATGGCAAATATCGAAATAAGTAATTTAATTAAATTGTATTTCTAATTTTGTTGATTACTTTGTAAACGTATAACATAAGACATACATACGCATATGTAGTTAATTCCATAATAAATTATTATTGACAAGCATAAAAGTTAACATAAGTATGCACGTAAGACACGAGAAAATATTTACAAAAGTTTAATCTACGTAATGTTGGCGTTTGTATCTAAGGCACTGTGACCTTCAGAAAACGTCTTGGATCTCCAATTTTGGGATCAAATCTAACAACGACTTGATCGTTTCCTGCTTCCCCAACTTCTAGGAAAGAATTCCAATCCGCTAGGAAATAGAATCCGTTCTTTTTAGGTGGCGGCGAGGGATCTTCTGTAATTGGATCCGGACCCCCGAATGAATCCTCTAAATCAGCTAACGAACCATTTCTCGGTTCCTCAGTTGTTGACGATGGTTCCTCTGTCGCGTTTGTTGTGGTGGTGGTTGTCAAATCGCTTTCTGATTCGTTTAAATCCAAATCTAAATTGAATTTAGTCGGATTTGAGGTGGTTTCAGTTGTACTTTGACGTTTGATGTCATTTTTTCGTGAATCTGCAGTGGCGTCAACTGGATCTGGACCCTGTGCCCGATTACCATTACTCAAATTGAAGTTACCCAAATCAATTGCCTTGACCATGTCGGAGGTAAGACTAACATTAAGACGTTCCAGTTCACGTAAGTTATTCAGCAGTTTGTTTAATTGAGCTAAATCCTCTTGGTCTTTATTTGAATCGGAATTATCAATGTTTGTATCGACCCTTCTAATGGGCTGCTCTTGGGGATTGGTAGACTCTTTAGCAGCCGTAACAGCGAATTCGTTTTGATCGATATTTTGTCTTGTAGAAGCTTCCATCTTGTTAGAATCATTCGAATCCTCTGGCTTAATCTGCTTTCGCTTCCGGTTGACAATTCCATAGCGATTTAAATAGTCTTCGATCTCTGGTTGTACACGGATCTCCTCGCCGATGTTAAGGGGCTTAAACTCAATGTATGCTTCTGGATTTGGTCTGGGTGGTAGCGTTCTGGTGAAGTCTGCGATGTCTATAGTACCTGGATAACGATCTGATTGCTTGATAGTGCTCGACATTGCTGGTCTGACTGCTTGGTAGTAATCCTCAAGTTTTAATTTTTTCGTCGATTGGGTCATTCCCATACTTTGAAAAATCCCTGAAAGTCCCGGCATAGGAGTGAATTTCTGTTGCGGATTGTTGCGGCGATTGAATTCTCCTTCTAAAAGTGACCAATCGTTATTCTTTGCGCTGTAAGAACTACTGTAACGTGTCATTGGATCCCGTTCATCTTCTATTTCAGGAAGGAGTGGTAAGCTTGTAACAGCATCGTGAACATTTCCTTGCGAAGTGGTCAACTGTGTGGGCATAAATAAACGTTGAGCAGGATGGTAGGTGGTTGGGCTGGGATTTATTTTCTCCTTCATTCGGAATAATGGCTTGTAGGTGGTTGCAGCTAGATTTCCGACTTCAACACTTTCAATCTTATCCGATGTTAAAGTTGCTGGCGTTTGGAATTTTTGAGGTTGCGGTATGGAGTATGAGTCAATTACCTTTGTGATTGGTGGACGCGTATAGAGTTCCTGAAAGAATTATCGAATTAACAAATGATATCAGAAATTGATGCTTTTTACTTGTAAATTATCTTCCGTGGTGTTGTTGGTGTTATATGGCAGTACTAGCATTAAAGCTCGCATATTATTGGCACGGTTTATGTCGCCTACCTGAAGGCTTTTACTGTACTCCTCTTTTGTAACTTGCTCGAAAAGTTCTTCAATTTCACCTCTAAAAGATCAAGGAGAAAAAATTGTCATTAAAATGCTGTCAAATTGTTACTAGTTACATATATGTTTATTTTTTATTTATAAAAACCACACTCTTCTTAAACAAATCCTACTAGCACACTTTTGATGATGTGCGGAAAATTGGTAATTTTTTTTTCAAAAACCTCTAACTTCCACACACATTTTTTAAAATGTTTTCCTATGCTATTTTTTTACCTATTATGTTTATTTACAAAAAAAACATATTTTATTTTTCTATTTTAGACGATTCCTGACGTTGCCAAAACCTCCACCTTCGACGAGCCGGAAAAGGTGTTCTACAGAACAGCTTATGTCTCCTGCATTTTCTTACATTTTCTAATAATTTTTAACGTGAATACATATGTAAATATGTATGTATATTCATCTATTTGGTGATAATAAAAAAACATGAATACTTAAAAGTTGCGTAAAATAAATCCTTTTTATACATACTAGTTTCTTCAAGCGCGAAGGTGGTGAAACCACTTGAGAAAACACCCGTCTTAGTGGTGTCTCACGAGTCCGTTACTGATACTAAGCCGGCATGCCGGGTATGCGAGTAACAGTATGGACTTTTGAAATATTGTTCGCTTAGTGTTGACGTGTTATTTTTGCCCAATTCCTTTTAAGATCGAATCAAAACCCGTCCCCGTCGTTGAAATTCTATTTTTGAAATCAAAAGTCTCAAAGTCAAAGGCTTTAGCGATCTTAATGGACGTGTGCCTATTTTTCATCGACATCCTCTATTATTGGAAGAGTTAGCTGGGATACCTGCGTATACAGTAAGAAAAAAGTTAGAAGGGAACACCTCAGGGAGGTTTTAATGTGACGGCTTTCATATACCACCGACATGATCATCCTGGTATCGGCGATTTTCCTTCAGTCTTAAGCGAAAGTCACACTATTAGTTTATAATTGAGCTAACTGCAAAGGGCTGGGAGTTGCTTCAAACACATGAATATTGGGATCAATGAAAACAACAACAGCACCAATAAAACCATGATAAGTTTCATTCAACTGAATCTGTACTGCAACAGCACGGTGGCTTAAAATGCTGGGAGACTGAGGGGACGACGACTGTGGATACCAACTTCTTACGGTGGGGTATCACCGTATACTAGGCGTTTATCTTTTTTCGTTCAGAGCATGCTCAGAGCGCGCTCTACGAGCTCATAATAAATTGACCAAGCATTCGAATTAAAAAGCTGAGCACAACCAACCAGTGCAGCCACTTATACTTCAATCGAAGTAAAAGCGTTCTGATCTGAGCATGCTCTGTTTAGAGCATACTAGACGTGCTCGCGCTCTGTTCAGTGCTCTACTCTGAACAAGATAAGAAAAACGCATACTATCTCCGTGGAAGAATGCTGACAGATCGACATCAACTAATCATATGAACCCGATGCTGACATTTGACGAAAGAATCAGTTCAACGCCGAGGTTTACTACAAAGCCCTAAGAGTAACCATTCCTTTAGAATAAACGACAGCTGCAATTTCCTTTAAGCCAATGCATTGACCTATGCTGGGTACGAGGGCACATGAGTACGGAAGGGAGCAGTGCTGTACACTTCACTGGTCTTCTACTACGCTTATAATAAGAAGATATCACTTTCTTTGCTTAAACCAAGTCGCCACGAAAAACGGGTAGTCTCTGCCATGGGCACTGAGCCATTGGAAGTCATGTACAACGCCTTGGTATACATCACAATGACTGCTCCAGAAGCTGCAATGACGAGGAAGAAATTGAATCTGTCCATCACCTGCTGTTCTTCAGAAGAACATAGGCAGCTACTTTTTTACAGAACTGAAGATCTTATATAATATTGAGCAGGGAGACCTCCTGAGATTCATATCCTTATTAGGGGTTTTCTCTGTCTTTGTTTCTAGGTTCTTGGGGTAGAAGCTTTAAAACTGGCACAATGTTAGTCTAGTGACTAAAATCACAAAGCATAAATTTACCTCACCTAATCTACTAGGGATCCCAAAACTAGGGATTAAATCGATAAAAAGGTGTCGAAGACCGGTTTGAAGCTCCTGAACTTCTTCAAGACTTTCCGTATTGTATCGACTAATCAAGTCAAAGTGCTTTAGAGACTCACATAGAACAGTAGATAAGAATACCGTGTGTTCCCATCATTTCTCATATTTGAAAATAGATGGCCACAGCACAGAGAACAGCGAACCTAGTTCTTAAAAAATTATATCCTTTTAAATGTAACATTAATTATAAATATTTAAATTATTTACCGTGTCAACCTTGGCAATGCTGGGTCATCCTGAAGAATTTTGTGAACTTGGTCAATTGTTCTGGAAACATCAGGCAATGATCGACCTCCACCTGTTCGAAGGCTTAGAGACTGTATACTGTCCGAATTTGTTTCAATTGCCGGGTAAGCTAATATTCGATGAGCCATGAATATTGGTATTACTATCAAAAGACCTGCACGCCTCAAAAACATATTGATCTGAAAGTGAAAAAACGGTTATCATTCCATATTTGTCCCATATATACTAATTCGTCACTTATATAACAATTATCCTAAACATTCCTGACTTCGTCGGCTCGTTTTAGTACAAACTTAAATCAAAGTAATAGTTGAAAATATTACAGAATAAACCGTTTAAATTTGCTATGTCCCTGACATGAAATTTGTTCATTTAAGTAATTAAATTCTAATTTACCAACAGGTTACCGTGTGCACAGTTTTACTGTCACAAGGTTTACAACTTCTTGAACTTGCCGCTGACTTCTTTGCCATAAAAAAATTCTAGGCGAATTTATTACTTCATCGCGCGACTTTATGACATCATAACGACAAGTGATCATTGAATTGATTTTAAACTCTCTATTTTTTTAGGTTTGAAGACACTCATACATTTAAAAGTAAATTTATTGTTTCATAGATGAATATATCTTCCATGCACCGCAGTCCACGTTATATTTTGTGGTCGCCTTTGCTGAAACGATTCCTGACGATAAAATAATTCTGAAGTTGGAAATGTCCTGTAACCACTGGGAAAAGTTCTAACGCCGTCTCTAAGAGCACGATCAAGTAAGGTATACAGTTGATCTGTGTCTGGTTTATTTGGTGAGTTTTCTGGTCCTAATACATCAGTTAGTCCAAGCACATACTCAATCATCCTCTAGGTACAGATATTGCCCATCAACCAGTGTAAAAGCTAGAAATATATTATATGGGTGCATATTGGCACCCATGGAAAAAACACCTTTATCTCTTTTTACAGTGCAGCTGCCCCAAAGGTAAAAAACTCACCATAAAATCACCTTAAAATCAAAATTAGTTCTAGAGTCAGTCAAAATGATTCTTTAACTATAAAAGAAGAGAGAAAAACTTATACTGGAGCACTGCAGCAAACGCTATACTGGACCACTCAGACGCAACTGGTCCATTTTACTGGAATTTCTTCGACTTTCGAAGAAAGCCGAGAACACACTTTAATGATGAGGAGCTTACAGTATCAGCACCGAAAATCGGCTACCTGATCCGAGCAAAGGCAGGACAATCGCAAAGGTATCCGAGGTATGATCCGAAGTGTCGTCGCCCCCTTCGCAGGCGTCGCAGACTTAAGCCTAAAAGACTAAGATGCTAGGCAAAATCTAAGCGTCCCGTTAGAACGCCTATAAGTTGTCTACAGTCTCCTCTGCTGAGTGACAGCAAGAATCCCGCTGATTTGTTACAGACGTTCGGAAGCTTTAAGTTAACCTACATTCTGGAGAGCCGTGCCACACAGAATTGTGTTTGAACGAAACCCAATCGTCAATGGAGGTCCTGATCGAGGACACGGGAAGACCCAACGCTGGTTCAGGACCTGAGAAAACATCACCTGAGCCTTGTCTGGCCATTTCATTGGAGATCTCATTTCCAGAGATCCCAGTGTGTGACCTGGGTTGCAGACAAGAGTTAAAGAGTTCACCTTGCGACCGAATTCAGAGAGTTCTTGTATTCCACTATATTGGAACTGGTTGAAGGGTTGAGCAAGGCCTCAACCCTTCCACCTATTCTTAACAATATAGTCCGTGACCATTAGGATAGCAAATGTCTCTGCTTGAAAACAGAGGCATGCTCCACGAAGACACGAGCACCGGACCCATGACTGGTTTTGGAGTCATCGGTGAAGATTCGACTACAGCCCCGTTCAGGCTCAGACTCTGGCCGAAGCCAGTCCTAAAAGAAAGGAAAGTCAACTTCAAATCTACACAGCCACCGAAGTTGTGGTGTTATTGCATCAGGAGGCATATTCATGGAACTGGGGTCGGCGGATAAGTGTCGCGCAAGGTCATCAAAACTCCAGTGCTGATTATACCAAAATCCGTCCCGTCTAAGACGATAGATTACTTTGATAGTACAGCCCATGATATAAGAATCAAGAAGAGGTAGATCAAGCAGAGCGTCTAGAGCAGAGTCAGGCATACTCGGAAAGCTCCTGTGCAGCCGAGAAAAATCGTTTTGCGAAGTTTAGTGCAGTAGGCAGTCACTTGGTCCTACTACACTCGATGATTAGGAGTCGATGCCGAAAGGTCGAGAGCAACCTAAATCCGCAATCCTGATAGTGGATAAGCGGGTCATGAAAAATGATGAAGATGATGTGGTGATACTACATCGGATCTCAACACACAAATGTCACTGGTCAAGACAGGTGCATCAACCTTTTTAAAATTCACACGATATAACAAACTTTGCTCAAACCCAAAGCGGTTTAGATGGCAAAGGACAGACATTTACTAAATACTTTTTCCCTAAACTATGTAAATTGCCTCTGAATCTGAGCAGGAACCACCTTCAAACCTTAACCAGTATCATAAGTGGCCACAGACTTATCACCGGACTCTACCTGTAGACTATGCTTAGAGAATGTCAAAAGATTTCTCCACATTGCTACACACATGTGAGAAAACGGACTCTGGGCAATAAACTTGTCCCGCCGACTGCATTCACCGTGCTTCATCATGAGAAGCTAATAAACTTTTTCAGAACTGTCTGGGTTGGCACCCAGACAGTTGCTCCCAGATAGAAATAATGATAATGTATCAAGTTTGCTATTTTTAGATTTATTGCAGATTATTATTTTGTAATTCATCGTCAAAGTTTCATGATAGTTTCTCATGTGGCACGAATGGTTCTACTTCTTTATAATACAACACTGCATACATTTCTCCCGTATCTGATGGCGAAATAGGACGATTGCCATCCAACTCCGTGTAGGTAGGGTAAAAGATTCTGGAAACTTCAGTGAAATTAGCAGCAATTGCTTCTGCCTGTTCACTTTGACTGAACCCAATAAAAGTGACAAGAGGCATTTTCATGCTTTGCGCTATGCGATAGGCGCCATAGAATAGTGTCTGTATCCAATCTTGTGTGCCACATGTATCTGGGTCATTTTGCATTGCACACAATTCGAAGATATGCATTACGCCAGTCGGCTTATTCAATTTTTCATCGGCCTCTGATATCATCTGACGTGCAATTGTGATTAGTGAATTCAGCTTTCGACTCTTTGATACCAATCGGATTGCTGTCCTAAACGCAAATCGATAAAAAATAGAAAAAAATAATTTGAGTGGAATATTATAATCACAAACCAAGACCTCATATCCTTGGTCATTGTTTTCATTATTGCCGCAGCGACAATTTGTTCCGTTTTTTGGTAAAGAATTACCAAGCTGCACTGGTCACGGAAGATGTGATCTAAATAGAAGTCATGATCTTCGGCGTAATTCTCTTCGTCTTTGTATTTAATCATTTCGCAGATCGTATTTTCTTCGATGTAATGTTTCACTTGGAATTCTTTGAGTTGTTTTTGAATCGATTCTTTGACGTCGGAGAGAATGAAGTCGTCATACTCCTCCCAAATAATCGGGAATGACATATTCTTGAATTTATGGTTTTCAAATTTTTTTGACAAAAGTACTATTTTCATTGAGATGAATTTCACTGAGCTTTTGGTTTTTGGATTCGGGTATTTTTGGATATCGGTTGTACATTTGTAGTTGAGGTACAGCAGATGTATTCTTTTTGGAAAATACTTCTCAGCATTAAAAACAACTAAGTTTTCTTATCCACAGCGTAAGGAGCGAATTTGGTCGTATCTTTGGAGGTGAGATGCATTCGCCTGCACGGGTATGTTGTTCGTAAAAGATGATATAAGAGAGCTGTGGTCGTAAGAGTTTTAGATTTTGCTGTTGGAGGATGCTAAAAAGTCGTTGATATGAAAAAGGAATTGGTTTGGAGAGAGTATATCTCTTTGGGGTACTCCCACATTTATGGTATGGCATATGAGGGTGAGCGGAAGGCTCTTCACTTAGGCCTCATTCGGGCCTGTTGAGTTTCCCTCTATTAATCTTCGGTACTGCATGGATAGGTTTGGTTTGGGACGTATGTTGGGAGGGATATAGGGAAGGCGGAAACAATTATGGACTTGACTCTAGTGTACGTGTGGTCTGGCGAATCTTCCTGTTGCTTCGGCGAAGGCCAGGAAGCCTTTGTCCTTGAGATGTCTTAGGTCCGATATCAACATGGACCCCAGGGTCTTCTGTTGCATTCTAGGTAGGGGTGGGCAATAGCATAGAAAGTATTCGAGATCTTCTTCCTCGTTGTTCTTACATGTCTCTGTGTCCCCGAGTCCCATTTTATGCATAGTTTATTGAGATAAACTAAACTTGCCAGTTCATCGGTTTTCTCATTCCCCGTGACACCTTCGTGACACGGTACCCAGACAAGCCGGACATCATCGTTGCGACTGTCAAGCTTGTTGAGTTTGTCTTTGCATTCCCTCACCAGATGAGATCTGGATGTTGGATTTGTGATGGCTTTAAATACTGTCTGACTATCCGAGCAGATTTCCATTTTCCTTCTTTGGGTGTGGTGTTCCAAGAGAACTCCAGCTTTCCTCAAAATGAAAAGGACTTCTGCTTGGAATACTGTAGCGTAGGGATCTAGATGAATCGCAAGTTCTACCGGTGGGTTGTTACAATATACGTCAGCACTGGAGTTGCCTCCGATATTAGAGCCGTCTGTAAATACAGTTATTCTGTCATGGTTTCTTTTTTCATTGATTCAAGCCCAAGAATCCCTTGAAGAAAATTCAATTTTAGAATTGTTGACAAAGCTGATTTGCTTGTCTCCAAAGTCGCTCTGATGGTTGATGAGTGGCGTGAGCATTCTAAAAAAAAAATAGCTGGCGCGACAGCTCGGAATGAGCCAAGGCCTAGCTTCTCGCAACCATTCATGTTGTGCGTGTTATATTTTTCGCACGAATGAAAGGGACCTTTAATTTATTGCCGACTCCGAACGGCGATTTGAGAATCTTTTTCATGACAAATTATACTCTCGGAGGCTTGTCATTCCCCGACGAGAGGTGGTGCCGAGAAAAATGTTCGGTTGAGATGGCTGGAGCTTGAACCCACGCAGGCTTGCACAGCAGTCCAACGCACTAACCACTGGGCCACGGCGTGATCATTCTGATCTCTTCAATAATTTCAAGTCAAGTCGAAATATCCGAGGGCCTTCAGTCTTTCCGCTGAGGGTCCTGCCAATCTCTTTACTTTAAACTCCCGCATTTATAGTGTCCGACGATTTCTTACACATAAACATTTTTTTTTTTTGTTTCTTTGAATTTTGTATCAAAAAATCATTGATACATTTGAGACCTACGTAGAAATGCTTTTTAGTTGAGATTTACACTTCATTTCGTCCAACGTTATATGTATAATGCACATACCTACTTATGCGTGTACATACATATGTTCGCGCTCATGTGTGTTAATAAAATGTATTCAAATACGCAGTGTTTAAATATTTAAAATCAAAATATTAAAACTTAATTTCTGTTACAAGTATGAATAGATAAAATATTTTGCTAGTTGATACAATTGAATTTTGAGAGGTTTTTGAAGAACTAACAAAATGTGAAACGAACACGATAAAATAAAAGTTCGCGTCTCAACTCTTTTGTTTTAGTTCACTGTTTTGTATGTTTCGTGTCAGTTGCATACCTACCTTTATGGTTTCCTTTTGTTAAAAGTAATCAAAAAGTTGTTGGAAAAATAAAACTGGCTGGCTATCACGCGCTCTTTGCTCAGTGGTGTCAAGGACACTTTTATTGTGTATTTTACACGTTTCTTTATTTCATTAAATTAATTAGAAACAATTTCTCCAAAAAATACTAAGCGACACAAATGTAATCACACTTCAAAGCGACGACACAATTTTATTTTACTTTCACCACCTTCGTTGTTGGAAGTTGAATTGGTTCAACACTTTTATAAGTTGCGGTATGGAAAGCAATAGTAAATGGTACAATTAGACACAAATTACTTTGTACGCGGAATACAAAAACCGTTGCTCATTTACTGGCAGGCAATCCGATACGTTGCGATTTCTTATTTACTATTTTGGTGTATTTAATTAAATTTCCGGAATTCCTCGCACGTTTGTGCTGCGACGATATGCACCCAGTTTTTACTTTTATTTTTTTTTTTACGTCAGTCTTGGTTGACAGAAACACTCAAACTGAATGCGGTCTGCAGAAAACCAAGCAAAAGAGGTCGAATTCTTCAGTTTGAAGCTCAGGTGGGCAGTACTATCGATGAAGCATTGCTCTTGTTTCATCTGTGATTCAATGCTTACTACATTTGTGTAAACGCATAGACAGAAAGAGATACTTTTAAGAGATAAACTGACGTTCAGTTTCTCTTAGGATAAACTCGATCTTACTTAACTATAGTGCTACACACCTACATACATGTGCATATGTGCATATAGTATTGCATAATTCATATATCGAATGTGTTTATGTTTTGATGGTGGAAAGCCTTGATCGCCTGTTGAATAAATATTCCAAATCTTGAATAATTTGTGTTTAATGGGCGGTATGATAAATAGGAGATTATGTATAAATTATATAATTCGGAAATGAACTTAAAAGAGGTGAATTTCTGATGTTGATTGATCGGGCAAATGCATTGTAATTGTGACAAGGGCAAGGTAACGAAAACTTGAACAGGGGCCTTTATTTGAGTGGAAATAGTTTATCGTGGAAGGCATCACCAATATACTGACTTATAGGCGAAAGAACTCTTTTGAAGTAAAACAGCATTTGAAGCGAAACAGCAAAAACGGAGACACCTCGCTTCACTTGATTGCGGTAATTTTTTTGAAAGATTATATCGTCTTTCTTTGTTTTCAATGGGGGCATAAAAAAATTAACTGCACATGTGGAGGTACATTATGAAAACGTTGCACAAAAAATAATTGCTTCCATATAAAATAACATTACCTTACGTCATTTTATTTACATCTATTACGCCACGGCTGAGCGGTCATTGCTTTGTGCTGCAGTGCGTGTTGCGTAGGTTCGAGCCTCAGCCCTAATCACGAACAAGTTTTTGCGGTCTCACCTTTCGTTCGGCATTCAATTTACGTCCCTACCATTCGTGCAAAAAATGTAACACGGGTTACGTAATGGATGCGACAAGCTGGCCCTTATTACCCCTTATTTCGTACGGTGTTTTGCTTTGACGCTCCTCAAACTAGGTCTGGAATTGTATCTGTATATTTTATTTAGCTTACACTTTAGAGAGCCTGTCGAGGCTACAGAGCCCCAACCGAAGCGTGCAAGAATGAACAATAGAACATCGTAGTAGAATCGCAGTCGATGCTGAGAATATGGAACATCTTTTGCAGATTGTTAACGGCGACGACAAATTATATCCCGCTGTCAGGCAGAATGAACCATTCAACCTGGATGACGAAAACCAACAATTCCATCCATTAGACCTGGACGAAGTGATGATAACCATATCTAACCTTAAGTCCAACAAAGCCGCTGGAGCTGACGGCCTAGCTGCCGAGCTGTTCAAAGCGGCGGGCGATGACTTGGGAAGGAGCATGCACCAACTCATCTGTAAAATGTGGTCGAAGGAAGGTATGTCCGATGAATATAACCTCAGAATTCTTTGCTCCATCTCTAAGAAAGGAAACCCTCTGAACTGCTCCAACTACTGAGGTATCAGTCTTCTAAGCATCGCTTACTAGATCTTATGTTGAGTGAGCGGCGCCTGAAGCTTCAAATCGATACCCACCACCCTTTTATCGATTTTCACGCCACCTATGACAGCATTTATAGAGACGAGCTATGCGATGTCTAGTTTTGGTATCCTTGTCTAACTCGTCCGTTTGTGCATGATGACGATGGAGAATGCACGCTGCTCCATCAAGGTCGCTTAGGACCTCACCGAGACCTTTGATGTCAAACTCACGCGCCAACACCAGTGGCACAAAAGTCCGTCCAATTATTTGAATACGCCGACAATATTGACATAATCGGAAGAACGCAGCGTGATTTCACTGGTTTAGCGGCCAATGAGGGTAAGACAAAATAAATGCTGTCATCAAGATACGACACTCAACACCAACGTCTCGGACAGAACGTCACTATAGAAAGTTTTAACTTTGAGGTAATTAAGGACTTTGTCTACCTAGGCTCCGCTATAAATTCAGACAACGACACCAGCGCTGAGATCAAACGAAGAGTAACTCTTGCCAATCGCTGTTTCTTAGGGCTAAGAAGGCAATTGAGTAGCAAAGTCCTCTCTCGAACGACTAAAGTGATCCTGTATAAGACCTTAATCGTCTTAGTCCTGCTCTAGGGCGCAGAGGCATGGACTCTGTCAATAGTGGATGAGATTGCTCTTGGCGGTTTTGAGTGAAAAATTGTTCGGGTGATTTTCGGTCCCATCTGCATAGAGGGTGAATGGAGGAGGAGATACAATGACGAACTGTACAGGCTGTACAGCGACATCAACTTAGCCAGAAGAGTGAAGGTCCAACGACTGAGGTGGCTGGGTTATGTAGAGCGGATGGACACCAATGGTCCGCTCCAAAAAATCTTCGAATCCACACCCGAGGGACGACGTAGTAGAGGAAGACCGCGACTCAGGTGGTGCACGCCAGTGGAAGGGGACCTTAACCAACTTGGCGTGGGAATATGGAGGGAGCTGGCTATAAAACGAGCTGGTTGGAGACGCTTGACTATAGCGCTGTATATATTGGGAAATCTGCTGCTGATAGTTGCAAACAAATTTTAGACAAAAGTAATAGTAAAAGCAATAAAAGTACTCCTAACAAATTACCTAATGTACTGCACATGATACTTCTTACAGAAAACTGTATCTTTCACACAGCTGTATGTAAAGTACGAAACTCCTTAGTGTACAGCTTATCTAGGTCATCAGGTCATGTTTTTTGAGTTGCTTACTTTAAGTTGGCGAAATCTTTTACATTCATACAATGGCAATGTTTCGAACGTTGCCTAGATGATGTGTAACGGCAAGTCGTCTGATAAATCGCGAACGAAGTATTCACTGAGGGACGACTTACATACAACAAAAGATGATATTTCTGAGGTAAAAAAATCTTTGCACTTAACCGCAAAAAAGCAGTCTCTTGGCTTGTGCTGTTTATGTAATTATTTTCTTTGTCGTACTTCGAGATCTTGTGCCATCATGGATTTGTATCAATAAGACTTTTTCCATCCCCTTAAATATCATGTCAGGTTATCTGTTTAAGCATGAGCAACTTCTGTCCAACAAATCGGATAACCTAAAACCCAGTAATAAGTTATACACGCATCCATACAAATACAAATGGAAAAGTATGCAATTACACTTGACCCGCGGGCATGACATTGATTCTATGCCACAACGTAATGATTCAAAACAAAAATGGAAACAAATTAAGTCACCCAAGAGAAGTTTTACTACTGCTTTGGGAATGAAGTTACTATTTCTTTGGGTCTTTCCATGCTTGTTATTTGCATAACAAGAAAATCCAAATCGTTCGTGTGCCCTATAATAGGTAGCGAATCAGTGCCGTGTCGTTAGTCGAACGGTGTGCCAACCTTAGATACCGGTCGGTAGCAGATGAATTTCTTTCACTTGGAAAGGCCCAAGAAAAAAAAATTCTTGCATAACCTTTTTTGTCGTTTTATTTGTTTTTCTTCGTTTCCCTTTCTTTTAGTTGATTTCGATTACCTCTACGCGAAAAATTAAGCGACACTACAACTTTCTCTTCATGCTGATACACACCTTGTTGTACATAATATTTCCTCTTCCAAGCTGTTGGAGAAGAGCGATGACTGGAATAATAATTTTGATTTTTCTCTTTAGCTGCTAATGGGGAAAAGACTATGTGTCATAGTCGCTAACTCGGGAGGTCAATGCGATAATAAATAGTAAGTTCTTCCTACAACATATTGCGCAATTGTCCTGAATTCAGATGAAAACCTTTCACTCTCATGCTAATAAGACAATCCCATAAGAAAGTACATACATATACATAGATATTATGCATATGGGTCTGCTTGTGTGCACATGGACTACCAACATGGCGAGTGATGGAGATTTTGCAGGCAAAGAAGACAGTAAACTTCCGTATGTGCAAGGTTTGTCGTGTCCACTTACTTGACAATTTTCTCCAAGTGCGTCACCGGTTGCAAGAAAGGTGATGCTGCAGCCTGAGTTACGGAAATTTTTTTTTTTGATGCCCAGGTAGGTGTGTAAATCTTTTATTGATACTCTCCGACTCTTGCAAAGAATTACGCCCGACTTGCAGTCCCCCACCCTTTGCCAATTGGCCTCCAATTTCTCTTTCTAAGCACGTGCATAGTTTTGACATTCCATCAGCACATGCTGATGGGTCATCCACATGCCTGTACTTGTAAAGGTACTCCCGAAAGCATTCACACCCTTATAGGAATTGCGTTTGGTAGAAGTTTACCTCTTCGTGCTGTCAAATCTATTCATCAATGTTAGGGGTCAGTTTATATGTCCATCGTCCGTTTGTTCTGGTGTTTCACCTATGTTGCCAATCTGCTTTCATAACTTTCCTGGTCGTTCGTCTGTCGTCGGGCTCGTTTCCATTTTCGCTTCTTGATCGATAGGCATGTAGCCTGAGATTACACTTATAGCATCCGCTGACACAGTTCTAAGGGCGCAACATACCCTTAGGGATACAATCCCGTGCGCCAAGTTAATTGTTTCGATGTACGACTTATGGTGAGTCGCTGACGTCCGTATTGGGCCCGCATACAAGAGGACGAATTTGCTCACGGTTGTTAAAAGGTTTCTGACCGGCTGCTTGGTCCTCCAATGATTGGCCTGCTACTGCCCGAGAGGGCTTCTCGCCTGCGTACTTTAGGTGGTTCTTGAAGCTGAGTCTGTGATTCGGCAGAACTCCCGGGTACTTCATGCGCGGCTTTGACTCGATGAAATGCTCCTCGACCTGTATGGTTAGGTGTTCCACTTTACGGCTGCTTATGAGAACGGCTTCGGTTTTGTTGTCCGTTGTCTGTAGCCAAAGCTTCACGTTCGCGATTCTTTCATTGCAGTTTTGCGTCCCTTAGGTTACGGGTGTAATGATGATAGAATACCACTGCAAAGCACATTGCGAAATAAAACTGCCCACAGGTAAGCTAAGAAAGACCAAAAGACCTTAAGCGGTGTCTATGCAATGGCAGTGATGGCGAACAATGCGGTTCAGTTATAAATCAAAACGTTTATCGTTACACTAACTCCAGAAGGCCACAAGTCTGATTTAGCGGAGACTACAAAAGTTGATGAAAAATATAAAAAAGATGGAGAGCGTAAACAGAGATTGATTCGGTTCAGGCCTATGTCGAAAGATATTGGAATCAATCGATAATTTAAATGACTAAAAGGATCACCTCGATTCGGTTGAATTAGGATCGGACAAGATCTGTTACGTGATTCGAACTTTCTTTAACAAAAATTAAGTAAATAGAGTATGGGCACAACCCTCGGACACCATTCAAACCTAATACTACTTGGGTTTTGAACCACTGCACTCGTCCTGTGTGAACAACATCATTAGAGTATTCATAACCCCTTGAGTCAGTAAACTCAGTTGCCAGTGTTTAACTTGGGAAACTGCGGAGGGACAGAACTTAAGTTGACAGAAGCACTTAAGGCGGTACCAGTAGGCGGCAGTGAGCGCAAACCTCGTG
The DNA here is from genome assembly GCA_917880715.2 of Matsumyia berberina. Lineage (NCBI taxonomy): Eukaryota > Metazoa > Arthropoda > Insecta > Diptera > Syrphidae > Matsumyia > Matsumyia berberina. Next base: position 85,354,067 of record OU862871.1, read on the forward strand.
ACCATTTTCAAGAATGTTATTGGTACAATCTAAATGTGGTCCAACTGAATCTTTTCCAAAGCATATCAGCATAAACAATGTTGTTTAGATGTTTTGTCCTGGAACAATAACATTTGACCTTATAAGCAAAGATTGAAGTGCTACAGGCATGCAAGGACGAAGAGAAAGATCTAATGAGTTGCGATACAAATACTCACAGTTGATAGCACCGACACGATAACTGCAAAGGAGTCCTCTTATTTCAATTTGTAGTTCGCAAGAAGCATTCGAATTTTTGGGAGGGACTACCTCAGAAAGTACAGCATGTAAATTGTAACCAAACTCGGGACATTCTGCGTCCGCTTACTACAAATTCAAGGACAAGAATTTATTAACTCAAACGTGAACAGAGCCCGTTAGCATCTACAAGAAAAAACCGCTCGTTCTAACTCAAATCAGCTATTCAACAGACTTTACGTATGTTTCTTCTTGGTCCCGACTACAAACTGTATACCCGACCCCAGGGCAGGCCCGAGTCCAATTTGCGCCGTGTGCAAGCCCCGCCTTTTACGCCCCTCATTGACATGGTGACGAGTGCATGCACATGTTCGGATTTAAAATTAGTACTGTTCTGTTAGTGCTCCTTTTCTGTATCCACATACAGCATAGGAGTTGAGCTGGAGACGGATAAAAATGTTCAAATATATTAGTCCTACAGTCTCTGAAACTGGCACAGTTGTGAGTGGAAATAACATCCACAGTGCTAAAGAAGAATAAAATGTTCTGTTGTTGATATCACTAGTTTCATCGGGTTCAGCGCACTGTGCATTTGCACACTGTCCTGGCCTGCCCGACCCCAGGGAAAAATGGCTGGAAGCTAAAACTCTAGATATGCAATGGTTGAAGCTCGTGTTTCAGAGGTCTATCAAGTTTCTGTGTTGCTTATATCGCTCCCCAAACCTTTTTGGTCAACATCATCATGTACGGTGACTTAAATAGCTTCAACTCGGACTGGCTAAAACATTCCAAAAGAATTGATGAACTGGAAACGCAAGCTGCAATGTTCGCCATAGCGGCAATCCCGCATATTCTCCCTTCCTTATGATTTTCTTTTCAAGTTTCAGAATTTCCTTGTAGGAAAAAGGTTCAACAAGTCTTTTGGATACTGAAATTTGAGTTCATGCTCCACAAGGTTCTTGTTGACTCGCGAAACGGTAACATAAAGGTTAGGTTAGGTTTGCGGGCTGATGAGGGTTACCTCATCCGGAGAAAATGGCCTGTGTCCTCGTGGACCACCTCGTCACCGCATCCCTTGCAGATATCGTCATCATTTAGGCGTAATGTCTTTGTGTAACATCTTAGCATGTTGTGGCCAGTAAGCACTCCCACAACCATCGACAGTGATTTTCTGTCTTTTTGTAAAATCTGGCAGGTTTTTGCCTTGTCATATTCTGGCCACAACCTCCTTGATACTTCACAGGTGGTTAGAGACTTTCACCTGTTATTTGCTTTTATTAAGATTTTTTGTGCACTTTTCGCCCTTAGATTACAGAGTCTGACCCTACAGTCGACTTGCTCTCGGGCTAGAGTTGAACCTATTCTTGCTAGTTCGTCAGCTTTTTCATTTTCTGGTATCCTGCTATGACCAGAGACCCAGCAGAGCTTAACATTGTGCTGCGTGCCAAGAGCCTTAAACTCTTTGCGATAACAATTCACAAGCTTCGATGTTATCTGCGTAGCAGCTATTGCTTTTATGGCAGCCTGGCTGTCAATATAAGTCGTCATATCCTCCCGTGATATTGTTAGCATTGACACCAGATGGGTGGCTCTAGTCACTGTTAGAACATCCGCTTGAAAAACGCTGCTGTCATCCGGAAGTCCTATGGGTCTGTTAAGTCTCAACTCTTCAGAGAAAAGACCTGCTCCTATACCTACATATATCCGTTTTTGAACCATATGTGTTAAGATAACATATGTATAGCGTTGTGTTGTCTAACCAAATTGGGAAAATGTTATGCACGAGGTTAACAATCACATAATTATGACCCCAACCTAACTATTTATCATTAACATTAAAAACAAAAACTTTGTTGGCAATTCAATTGGCTCTCACCAGACCTTATATGGGTATAACACTTCTGCAATCCACTTCGTTTATGCAGCGTTTATAGTGCGTGTACATAATTCAAAATTTCGCTGTTTGTAATTTTATTATGTATTTGTATATTGTATATATGTACATACAAAGATCCGCTACAGTTTATATAATGAAATACGATACCGTACGAAGTGTATGCCAAATGTTTTTGATCGATGTTCTGTTTATCGTGGGATTCCTGTCAGTTTGCACGCATTATGTAAGCAAAGTAGTTCTTGAAAATAGAAAAATTTAGCAGACCGTTGTTCCTCAGTGATTAGCAGCATGTGGTGTAAATTATTTGTAATTTTAAGTCTATTAGTGACATTTGATTATTTGTGTAAGGTAAGGAAAGTGTTTCGATTCGATTTAGTTAAATTAAATAAAAGAAGTTAACAACAAAACGGCGTACATGCAAAACTTATACATATTTCATGATGTGATGTGCGTGAATTAAACAATAAATTATTATATTATTGTTATTATTATGTGTAAAAATAAACAATGTGCAAACCGTCGAATAGTGTACACCACAGAACAGGATTACATCGACCTCCATTGATACCGAACAGTTAAAGATAATTTTTTAGCCCGGACAAATTCTTTGCTCATAGACCAATGCTAGAGTCAGGTACATTAAAGAGCTGATACTGGTTAGGTTAGGTTAGGTTGAAGTGGCTGCCAGCTGCATCCAACACACGCAGACCAATGATAGGTCCATTGTGAGTTTCTGATGAAGTCTCGGATCGTCTAGATTATTGCAGAAGAAGGCACCCAGGTGAGTGTTTATTTTATGGGAGAGAGCAGGGCAGGTGGAAAGAAGATGGAGGACAGTTTCCTCCTCTTCTTCGTCCAAGCAGCTTTTGTAGAAGTCATTTAAAAAAACGCCAAACCTTTTTGCATGCCAGCGTATTAGACGGTGTCCAGTGATGACACCTATAGCAACGCTGATAATCAATCTTTTGAAGGAAATCAAATCCTTCGAGCCTGTCAGATCCAATTTGGGCCAAATCTGTTGTGTGGCTAAACACATTGTACCACCTCCTGAGATTAGTCCTTTCGAGAGCATCTCGCTTAATGTTAAGTTTACATATAGCGATGGGTATGCGTTTGCTACCAAATTCTGAAAAAAGTGCATCGTTGTTCCATATCTCGCGAGTTCATCAGCCTTACAGTTGCCTAAAATGTCCCCATGACATCTTTACGTGAGACGAACGGCAATCTAGGACTACTACTAGTGAATTTGTAGAGAATGATTCCAAGGACTTGATTGCTGCTTGGTTGTCCGAAAAGATGCGGATATCTGAACTGGATATCACGTTCCTCTTTAGATAATACTTCCTTGATCGCCATTATTTTCGCTTGGAAAATGTTACAGTAATTAAGAAGATGGAAGGAGAGGCTGAGACTGAGCCTATCAGAGAAAACACCTTTGGGCTTTGATCCGTCGGTGAAGAAATGAACCAGCTTGTCTTCTAGGAATGTATTCTCCTCCCAGAATGATCTGGAGGGGATGATAAATTCAAAGCTTTTGTCACAATTCAGTTTGGGTATAGCGTAGTCTATATTTCCTGGTGATAACTGCCAAACCTAGATATTCACTTCCTTTTGGGTACCAACTCTAGGGCTTTGCTTTACTTGCCAGGAACTACATAGGTTAAACACCCTCTGGAGGAACCTTTATACAAATTTGCTTCTAATAAGTATTTCAATGTCACTTGCGTATCTTCCGACATAGCAATCTTCATTCCTTAGTATTCTTTGCAGAGCATTTTCTACAATGGCCCATAATAAGGGGTGGAGAAATTAACCGTAGGAGCAACCTTTCGCAGCAGTGACGCTCAGTCTATAACTTCATAGCATGGTATTAATTTTCATGTCTTCAAGCATGCGTTTGCTCCAGTATATTCAGAGAAACTCAAGTTTAATTTACTCGGTAAACACCCCTTACGGGGCTCATAAACTTTCAACATCTGCTGGATCCCCGGACACAGCGACATCGAGGATGACGAAAAGGCAGACGAACTGGCACACATCGATAAACATCCCTATCGGTGTATTGAAAGGTAACGTCGACCAGCTAATCGAGAGAGCTAATCAACACTTCCTAGTTCGCCAGATGCGACTGCATTATATCCCGCAGTTTATGGTAAAGAATAAACCAGAACAAAACAAAATATCTCCTGGCTATAAAAAACAAGAGATACTCGCATCCTAATAGGTGTACTGACGGGACATTGTGCCATAGGCATTCGTCGCCAGCAGACTCGGCGTCAACTCCCAAGATTACTGAAGGAGCTGTCAAGATGCGGCAGAGACGGAGACCATCAAGCATTTACTCTGTGAGTGTCCCTATCTCCAAACCTGCCGACTCCGACACATGGGAAATAGGTTGTTTGGAGAAACCTAACAGCAGAATAAAGATAGAACAAAGTGCCTACTGGCACTGGACAGATCTTCTGTCTGCATGCTCACTGGAGTTATCACAGGACACTGCGTTATCGGATTTACGATTTATGCAGAAGCTGCGGAAATAAAAAAGAGGTAGAATCCATCCAATATCTGCTGTGCCACTGCCCCGCTCTGCAATAATGACGTCTAAGCGCATTAGGATCAAGGTTTTTTGAAAAGGTTATAGACTTAGTGTTAACGGACCTACTCAGATTCTTAAAGAGTACTGACTGCCAACAATAGGATAGGTCTTGAGGTTGCCCCGGGAACCCTATTGCTATTCCCACAACATTAATAGGATACTCACAATGGATCTCCATGTCTCCGAGTGAAAACGATGGAGCCTATCTATCACACACTCTACGAAACCTAACGTCACAGAAGTACCAGTAGCGAACTTGCTCCACTTTATTAAGAGTACAGGGTGGTTTTGCGATAGTCCACCTATCTAGAATCCAAGAACATGGACAACAACATAAAGGGAAACACAATGGACCAGTAAGCCCCCGTGGACGTACAGATATTAGATTGGGCAGTTTCCCCATAACCTAACCTAACCTAACCCTCCCCCAGTAACATAGTTATACTATCTGCTTCTATGCCTTCAATGTGTCTAAATATTTGGACGTCTTCAATATTGTCAAAAGCTCCTTCGAGCACCGAGATGTCATTTTCACTGTGGGATCATATTTTAATCCTTGCTGTGGGTTTCCGAATAGCATGCGAAATTGAGTTTTTCCGGTTGATAAGCATATTGGATTAAGGGAACTTACAGAGAGTTCAAATCCTATAAAGTCTATCTGAGAGAAAAAGATGGTGAGTGGGTAAAAGGATAAGTCGTGAGCTTGACGAGTGTCTTAGACATTGGGTGGTGTGAATAAAAACTGAAGGAACACTCTGGGAAAACCCTATTGAGGGAAATATTTTGTGAAACTTGACAGAACTCATTGATTTGAATTGAATATTTTATTTAAAAAGTTGAGGGAACACTCAGTTTTTATTCACACCTCGCATTGTTAAATAATTCGATTGCAACGTCTAGGATAAAACGGCTGAGCAAGGATCGAGCTGAGAGGTTTGTTAGTTGAGGTCCAGGTCCACATCTTCCTGTAATAAGTAAGTTTGCTAGTGGTCGAAATCTTGCTATCAGTTAGGTGTTCTGGCTCTTCGGATGCCTCCCCATGATGACATAGGAAAACCCTAAACATTAGATTCCAACGATTTGAGCCAATGAAATTATTCTCTTTCAGGCGCAAAATGCAACTCTCAAGAATGCCAAATCGAAAGCTGATGAAAACAGACTAAAGGAAGTTGCTGAAATTAGAGATAAGCTCAATAAAGCTTTTGAAGAGGAGGCTGACAAAGCGACAGCCGGTAGAAAGGTAACTTAAGTTAATTTTACACACATTGATACTAATGTTTCGAAACCCTCATAGGGCGTTATTGTTCAACCAGAATGGACTCAGCATGATGATAAAATTAAAGGCTCCACCAAGGTAGTTGTTACTCAGAAAAAGTTGAAGGAAGCAGCTGCCATTCGAGATGAAATTCAGTCAGCAGTAAACAGTGATACGTATGCCAAAGGTGAATCGGGCTTTGAAGCTTCACAAGTGGATCATTATTTGGGAAAGAAATTTCGTAGTAAGAATTCTACTTCGAACTTAGTTGGTAGTGAGAAGACAAACTATGACCATGAAGTGGTTGGCCATGCATTAGAAGAAAAACTGAATGACGGATTGCCAAATGTCGTAGAGAGCAGCGCCATGGAAGACGGTATCGACATAAACAAAATCAAGCAATTAGAAATGTCAACTAGGCGTACGCGAGAGGTCTTAATCCTTGGAGAGATCATTGAAGATCTGAGCTTTGAACTTGGAGACGATGTGAAAGAGTGGAAGCATTTTGAACACAACGGGCAGGAGTATTTCATTGGTCTGAGGGACTTGGACCTTGTAATTATCCAAAAAGATGTCATGAAATATGAGAAAGACAAGGTGATCAATGTGGGAGATCCAATTATATCCTTGGAAGTGTTCGATTTCTGGAACATAGAATCAAGGCAACAAGAGGGTCTCGTGTTAGCTGCTGTTGACGACAAAGTTTTATGGTTCCAGGTTAATAGCGAAACTCCTCTGTGGCAGTGGTCAATAGGCACACCAATTGTGACCTTAAAATACTTCAAAATTGGCCGAAGAGAGTACTTGGCGATATCTTCTAAACAATCACCCAGAACAGGTTTATTCTCCTTGAATATCTATCAGTTTAAAGTAAAGTCCAAAGAATTTTGGATATCGCAACAAATTCAACTGAAGAATCTGTGTTCAGAAATCACATTTTTGGACACGGGGAGGGATATGGTGATCGCTGCAGTTCAAAACAACTCAGCAGAAATCTTCACATTTAATCCACGCTCTGAACTTGGAGATCACATTAAATTCGAGCTGAAAAGTTCAATACAATCCGAGGGTATTCAGTCAGTTTCTGGATTTCAAATGGGTGGTTACTCGTACCTGGCTCTTGGTGGCCTAACCCCTCAGATTCTTCACTACGCCCATGGAAAATTTGTTCCAAAGACAATTTTTGGACAGAACTTTGGACTGGTTGAAATGTTCTTTCCAATTCCCGCTCGTACATACCGCGATGACTTGATATTGCTGGTACAACATCGTGTGGACTTCGAATCGCATGCCATAGTTGTTTTGGATGCTCTGATCTGGGATGGAGATGTTTTTGAAGCTGCTGCTCCAGCGCCTTGTCTTATAGGAAATGTTACATTTGCCTACGGAGTTGGTTGTATGTTGGATGTACAACGTGAGTCAGGCATTAAGGGATCTACAGTCCTCAAGCGTAAAAGCGATATTTGGATCATTGTGCCCAGGCACAATGCAGAATCTGGTCTTTTCCAACTTAAAATAGAACTTTTGCCGAAGAATTCTGAACTTTTGGATCTAAGGGAAATATTTGCCTTTTTGAAAGAATGGGTAAAAGAGGAGATAGATCTTGCAGATGATGCCCACAGGTTTTTAGAGGAATCTAGAGAAAACATTTACAAAGCCGCAGAAGTTGATTTCAGGAAGCTTGCCAGTCTTAAAGCTCCAGATCTCGACTTTAATGGGAATATTGGAGAGATTTTTATTAACGACTTCAAATGGGTTGATGAAGATGAAATGCAAGTTCAGTTGGATGATCTAATCCGTGCGATTGAAAGGCTCGACATGGAGCTTAGCCATGGTGATGACACTATTCGAAATCGCAGAGAATTAAGCTATGATTCACTGGATTTTAATAACATAGAAGCTGAACAACTGGTGTTGGAGCTTTTAAATGGAGAGCAGCCATACCTTAGAAACTCCGACTTGACATTCGATGGGGAAGTGAGCTTCGATCATTTGAAAGTATTGGAAGAGATTCGCCTAAGTTCAACTAGGTTTGTGAGAGCTGACTCAATGAAACTTGAAGAAAACTTAGAGTTTGAAGAAATCAATGGAATCAAATGGAAGGATCTTATAAGTAGTGCGGTCTTCAGAAATGAAAGCTTGGAAATTGCAGAGCTTCAGGCGAATGGGGTAAGAATCTCATGAAATTGTATTACATTTCATTTTACCCCTACTCGTACAGGATGTAATTGTCGAAGGAGATATTAAAGTTCGTACAGTGAATGATCTGAGTTTTCCTGATGATTATTTATGGTCCAGTGGGAGTCCTGCAAGTGTGGTTCAAGCCGAGAAAAGTTTCTTCGGTGTTTTAACAGTCAATGCTTTAGACACTGGAGGTTTGATTAATGGAGTAAATCCGTTTGATGTAATAACACTTTCCGACACTCAAAATATTACTGGATTGACCACTTTTACACAACTGGAAGTTTCAGAGAGGATGAAGGTAAGTTTTAGGTATAAAACTCCCATAAGATACTTTGATTACTTTTGTTTTTAGTTGAATGGAGCTGTTCAGGGTAAAGGTCTTACTGATTTCCTCTCCAATCCTTCACTGTTGGAGTCTAAGGTTATTAGTTCTGCAGTCTCCTTTCATCACCTGGAAGTTAGAGGACCAATTTTTATATCCGAGAAATTGAACGACAAGGATCTAGACCCAATTTTATTTGACGTTGTGTACCGCCCAAGCACATCGGGTGAAAAAATTTCAATACAGTCTAAGAAAATCTTCAGGTCCGTCCAATTTGGGTCAAAATTGTTGTTAACAGAAAGCTTGCTAGCGGGAACTCCTTTGAAGGCATTTGTTACCAAAAACACTAATCAGCAACTTGATTTGAAGGCGTTGTCAGGAAATGTTTATTTTAACGACCTCACAGTCAAAGGTCGCTACAATTCCATAGATGTTCATCAATTGTCTAGAGACTCTGTGCATATCAACGAGGACAGAATTGTCGACGTAGACATTGAATTTGTTGATAGGATTTGGGCACATTCAATTGACATCTCCAGTTCTTTGAATGGTCAGGAAAGTTTTATGGAACTTTCAGATAATTTAATTCTCGAAGAAGCTACGTTTGATGACATTGCTTCTGATACTGCGATATCTGAATGTGACATCAAGGGCAATGCGGCATTAAACAATGTCCACTTGAAACCTGGTAAACCGCACCAGGTTCAAAGTTCTAGAATTCACGTTGAGGAGTTGATTTTGGAAAGTGGTCTGCGTCTAAAGTCTTTGCATAATGTGAATGCAACATTTTTCCTTGCATTTCTTGAAAAAGTCGACAATATTCCGGGCATGATCTTGGAAGGTAAGGTTCTTGTCGACCACATCCATGTAGATGGGGATGTTAGAGTTATCCAACTTAATGGCCAAAGCTTTGATGAGACAATTCAGTCTGCTTTATGGTTGAACAGGCCAAACTTCATACGACCAAAAATAAAATTCAGTAAACCCCTGTTAGTAAGTGGAGATCTCAAAATAAATGGATCTTTGAATGAGGTTGATTTTCCAATGATGCTTCAAGACATAGTCTTCAAGTCTGGCAACCCTGTTGTCATAACAGCCACTAAAACCTTCTCGAGGGTTTTAAAAGTTATAGGCAACTCCAATATTGGGAGTATTAACCAACTGCCGTTTACTGAAATTGGCACAAAGGAAACCATCGAACAGTTTCAAGGAACTGTCCACATCAATGGTGATCTGCTGGTTGATAGTTTCGAAGCAACTGGGTTTCTGAATGAATATCCAATCGGGGGCTTTGGAAAGTCCTACCGATATGATGCAAATTTCAAGTCGATTGTGTTGCTCGGCGAGGTGGAATTCGAAGGACACACAAATTTGGAGAATCTTCACATTCTCGGGCATCTGAATTCCATTGGAAATGTAAATGAATTCTTCGAAAACATCGTCTATAGGAACAACATTTGCATGCTGAAAGGAAAAACCATTTTTACGGGCAACGTCACCATCGAAAAGGGCGCGTACATAAAGAATTTAAATGGCTACAACGTGGTGCAGCTAATGAAAAACATCGTCTACATAAACGATCCTGAGCCTCTCATTATCTCAGCTCCTGTTCTATTCAAGGATGTCGTTGAAATAAAGGACGTTACTGTTAAGACATTCTTAAACGCTACTAATTTGATGGGATGCGATTTGAGCGAATGGATGATGGATACTCTGAGAGTTGATACAGAAGCAGATATTGCGCGTAAGTACTGTTTACCCGTAGTGATATGCGGTTGGCGTAAATTGTTTTATTTCAAGAACTACTTCATTTTGGACCGGGAGTGCTCGACAATAGTTCCATCTACACGGTGTACTTAAATAAAATGGATATGGAAAAAATGGTCACGTTGCATACACCTCAGAATATATCTGGTCGTATGAGTTTTGACGACATATACTTGGTAGATTCAATCGGTGTGGGTGGACTGGTCAATGAGGTTGACCTGCTGGAGGAGATGAAAAATACGTTAATGGTAAGATTTAAGTATTAAATAACTTTTTTTTAAAAATCTTTTATCAAGGTTTGGTTAGGTTAGGGGGGAAGTGCACATTATCAATGCTTACACGGGGGCCATTTGGTCCATTGTGTTCACCTTTACTAAAAACTCGTGGTGCCGTTGCTAATTCACTCTCTCAACCTTTGGTTGGCCTGTTCTCGAACCAACCTGAACTCTTGACGACACGTATCATGTTCAATAGTGGGATTTGCGCAAGGTCTCAAGTTCTTTAAAAAGTCATTCATTCAGTTATTACATAGTCCAATCCAGTACAAATATTACATATTTTTTTGGTTTTGCACAGTTTGCACAGAGATATGATACATTTTATCTGACTACTTATACATCTGTTTCCCACACTTTCTTTTTTCTCCAATGCTAGTAAGCTTTTGGTTCTTTTATTATTCAGTGCCGGCCACAGGGAGCGAGATATAACACAGTTACCCTTGGCGGACCAGGCGGTGTTGGTTATTTCACTTAACCTGATTTCAATCAGCATTTTCGGTACACCGATAGAAATATTTACCGATGTTTCATCCGCTGTCTCATTCCCTTCTATATTGCTATGTCCTGTAACCCAGCAGAGATTGATCTCGGGGGTATCGCATAGAATAATCTATCAAAGACATGGCTGTTTTTGTTCTATAGTTTTGAAAAATATCGTATCGGAATTACGAAGCCTGCGCCAAGATCAAAGCTGACTCAGGGGTTGGCGCGTATAACAACATAGGTTGAACTTGCGATTCGCCTAAATGCCTTCGACAAAGTCTTACAGGCAAAAGTGCTTCGCATATAGCTAACCAGAAATTTTAGCAAACACCACACCCAGAGCGATAAAGCGAAATGAAGACACAGTGCAAGTCGCTCTACCTACGGAGAATGTGTCTTCGTGGCTCAGTGGTTAGGTTCGGTTAGGTTTACGGGCGGATACCTCATCACAGTTAGGGGGTTTCAGTTCCTTGATGCCAACCAAGGTGACGGTGAACCAGTAGATAGTGCTTCGTTATGATCGAAGAAGAATTTGCCTAGTGTTCTATTTCTTAATTTACAGAGGTATGGACAGTGACAAAGAAAATGGGCTGTGTCCTCATGGACCTCCTCATCACCGTATCCCTTGCAGATATCGTCATCATTTAGGCGTAATTTCTTTGTGTAACATCTTGTGGCCAGTAAGCACTCCCACAAAAATCAACAAGGATTTTCTGTCTTTTTGTAAAATATGGCAGGTTTTTGCCTTGTCATATCCTGGCCACAACCTTCTTGATACTTCACAGGTGGTTAGAGACTTCCATCTGTTTTTTGCTTCTATTAAGATTTTTTGTGCAATTTTCGCCCTTTGATTGCAAAGTCTGACCGTACAGTCGACTTGCTCTCGGGCTAGAGTTGAACCCATTCTTGCTAGTTCGTCAGCTTTTCCATTACTTGGTGACCAGGGACCCAGCAGAGCTTAACATTGTGCTGCGTGCCAAGAACCTTAATCTCTTCGCGATAAAATTTCACAAGCTTCGATGTTATCTGCGTAGCAGCTATTGCTTTAATGGCACCCTGGTTGTCAATGTTAATCGTAATATCCTCCCGTGATATTGTTAGCATTGACACAAGTTGGGTGGCTCTTGCCACTGCTAGGACCCCCTCTTGCTGTGATCCGAGAGTCTTATGGAGCTGCGTCCCAACTGTTCCGAAAGAAAACCTGCTCCTATGCCTATATCTATTTTTGAACCATCTGTGTAGATGGATCTGGACTCGTTCAACTTTTCGTTGTTTTACCGCTGTTCCCTGCTTGGGTATGGGGTCTCTCAAAGTCCAAGCCCGAGAGAGTGCATTCCGAGTTGACATTGATGCCCAGATTATTACTTAGTATGGCTCAGGTTAGTGCGTTGGACTTCTGTGCGAGCTGCGTGGGTTCAAACCCCATCCATGTCTGCCAAACATTTTTTGCGGCACTACCTCTCGTCTTAGAATGACAAACCACGGAGAGTGTTACTCGTCATGAGAAAGCTTCTCAATTCGCCGTTTGGAGTCGGCTATAACATATAGGTCCCTGTCATTCGAATGAAAAATGTAACACGCACAACATTGTGAGGAGCTAGGACCTGGCTCATCTCGAGCTGTTGCGCGATCATGATCCATGACCAGTCAAAATTTAGCTAGAAAAAGGGTTTATTGTTTCCCGTATTTAAAGAAACTAACAAACGGATGTAGTAGACCTGTTTTTAAACATTATAATTTCTTCTTTTCCAGATTGATCGTGGCCACCAGCATATTACCACGCCACTTACAATGCGCTCGTGTACTGTCTTTCAGTGTTTACAAACTAACAATGTCATCAACGGTGAAAAAGACATCCGGAATTCAGCAAATCTATTTGGAGGCATCAAGTTCCATTCACCGATGTTCTTCAGAAAATCCACTTGCCAGAATGTGGTCACAAATGATCTTATCTCAGGCATTGACTTCGATCAGTGGCAAGAAAATTCGCTTTGGAAAGAAAGTCGTTATAACATGGTCTCTACTGGAAATTGGACCATAAAAAACCTCTATGTAGAATTACCGTCCGGTCGTGATTATGGAATCGCAACAGACCACATGCAAAAAGCTCTGTCACTACCAAACGATGAGAAACGAGAACAATACGAAGATCTTAGTGAAGCTTTTGTCAGGTTATGTCAAAGAGGGATGGATATTGTCAACAAGGCGGAGAAGAGAATTCATTTTCTAAAACATTTCTCGAAGTCCTTTAGTCTAATAGAAAATGGGGACATAAATGCCATTTTTTCAGTCACTGATGCTCATAACAATTATATAATAGTGAACATTGTGTGTGAGTGTAAAATCTTTCGCTGGGATGTCGAGAGTGGTGTCTTCAAGTTTATAACCAAATTCGACTCAGGAGTGGTCACACAAATAGTTGCAGTGCCATTCAAGGATGGCACACTTCATCTCGTCACCAATACGCAAAGTGAGGACTACAAGTGCCCACACTCCGGAGTAAATTCATGGAATTTCAACGGTAAACAAGTATATCATTCGCAGAGCTTTAAAGACGAGGATATTTCCGAAATACGTCACCCACTGAAGAATTCTGACGTATTTTTTGCCATTGATGAGAAAATCGGAAAAGTTTTGCAACTATCCCCAAATTCAACCAAGAAACAGGCCTGGCATCTTCCACCCGGTGATAGTGCTTTATATCGATTCATGCCACACGATGCCGAGCTGGGTATTGCGTTAGCAAATGGACAACAAATTCTGGTTCTCAATCCGCCATCAAGCCGTCCATTCAGGAGCAAGCGCAATATTCTGATTAGCCGACAGACAGAGAATAACTTGAAAACCCCCGTATTAGCAAACGCCGGTAAAGAATTAAGTTTTTCAGATTTTCGTCTTCTGATCGAAAGAATACTTCGAGATCTAATTCGCCGTTTGAATATCAAGCTGATGGATATCAGCTTCTTTGTATCCGAAGAAGGATTACAAGATGAACATCTCGAGAGGGATTTCATGGACCTTCTTGAGGAAATTCGTAAACAGAAGATTGTGCCTTCTGAAACATTCACTGATCTTCAAGTCGAACTGATGGAATTTTCATCAAATCCTGTTCAGATTCTAGCTGCTACGATGGTTCAAGTCATTTGGCCAGTCTTAGGCGAAGTCGAAGAAGTTCACAGTCATTTGCGTACTAACGATCAAGACCATCCAATTTGCAGTGGGATTTTTAAATCGTTAAGCTCAGCTGTACGTGACATTCTGCAGATCGCTAAATTCTCAAACAAAAATCAAACAAACGACACTAGTGGGACAAATATGACTGAGATCATAACTCGCATACAAGATTTTCAAAGGGAAATTCTCAAAACTATCGACAATCTGGAGGAAGGAGAGTCCTCTGATCCTGAAGCGTTCTCAGACAAACCACCTTCGTCTCCGGAGGCTCCAATTCAAGTTCACCTGCTTCTAAACACCACGGCTTCGAATCCCCTGAACGAGCCATTCATAGGCGAAGCGATACTGCAAAAGAGCCTTCTTGTCGCCGAAAGTCCACACTTACCTGCAAGAGGTGCAGGGGAGATTGTGTCGATTAAGACGGGAGTCTCAGGAAACTATCGAACTTTGATTGCCATCACTGAACCAAGGGACCAATTAACTGATGGGGAGCATGATTTTATAAAAATATTCTTTGATGTGATCACTGGAAATTTATTTCAAGCTCTGTCAGCTTATGAGCCAAAGTTTTTAACTGCCACTCGTATTCAGGACGAGAGTTTGTTGGCTTTTGTCGAGGGCAAACACACAATTCGTGTTTTAATTTACAAAGGAATTCAGGGTTTCATTGAATTTGTTAAATTTAAAGTAACAGAGAAAGTTTCTGGCTTGAATTTTATCAGTGTGCCAATAAAAAATAATCACGGATGTCTGAGACATTTTTTGGTTGTCAGCGAGGGTAGCAAGGTCGACTTTTATCAGGTAATAGTGACCGAATGCTGTGGCTTTAAAGATAAATTAAAGTGTAGTATAGTGGAGAGTTATTAAATTTGTTTTGTTTATAAATATTTACGAAAGTTATTATTAATAAATTATAATATTAAAACAAACGAATTGCATTCAAAGGTATCTCCAATAAAAGTTTATTTAATGTTGCTACCATACTACATCATTTCACATAGAATTTTGCTTACTTCCTTCTTGTTGGCTCATTCGTAAAACAGGTTTTTCTAACAGGAACTGCAAGCTCCATCTACATATAATGATCGATGATTTCACTCGTCGTCGACAACTAGTTCTCGTTCTAATAAAAATAAATCTGGTCTCTAAATATCTAGGGAGGATGAAAAACGGACTTAGGCTTATTGACTTCGCTGCAGGACAAAACGTCACTATAGCAAGCCCGTGGTTTCCTTATTCCAATATTCATATAGGACATGGCGGTCTTCTGATCATCAAACGGTCAATTAAATTGATAAAATTGCGATCGAAGCAAGATATTCCGCCAGTATTCTAGATCTCTGAACCTTCCGAGCTGTTAACATAGTGTAATATATGTCGCTTCTCTTATGGAGCCTACCGCCCTAAGCTGTACAAAGCGCAGCACGCGTTGAATCACACTACAATGGACTCGGATCATTACCTTGTTGCAGCGAGTCACCCCAGCAACTAAACTAAAATCCAACAAAGCTACTGGAGTCGACGTCCTTCCGGCCGAGGAATGTATTTAAAGTAGCTGCAATTGACCTGGAAAAAGGATGAATGAAATCTCAGCATTGTTAGCGAGATCCACAAAAAAGTAGACCCCCTCAACTGCACCAACTACAGGGGTATCAGCCATACTCCCGATCTGCCATACTCTGTGAACGCCTGAAACCTTTCGTCAACAACCTGATTGACCCCTATCAGTGTGGTTTTAGGCCAGGAAAGTCCACAATTGACCAAATTTTCACACTTCGGCAGATCCTAAAAAAAAAAACCCAAGAAGTCCAAAGCCATACCCACCACCTCTTTGTCGATTTTGAGGCCGCGTATGACAGCATTTATAGAGACGAGCTATACAGAGCCATATCTAATTTTGGCATCCCTGCCAAACTCATCCGTTTATGCAGGATTACGATGGAGAATGCACGGTAAAGACCTCATCGAAACCTTTGATGTCCAAAAAGGGATTTAGACAAGGTGACGCGCTGTCATGTGACTTCTTCAACAACATATTTGAACGAATTGTGCGAAGCTCTCAAGCCAACACCAGAGGCATAAACTTTCACAAATCTGTCCAACTGCTTACGTACGTAGCGAGCTGTCACCGGTGCTTTCGCGAATATAGAGACAGACGCGGCGAAGATGGGTTTAGCGGTCAATGAGGGCAAGACGAAGTATATGCTGTCAACAAGGAAGGACACCCAACACCGACTTTTCGGACAGAACATCACAGTTAATAGCTATGACTTCGAGGTAATAGGGACTTTTTCTACCTTGTCTCTGCTATTACCTCCGATAATGGCACCTCGTCGAAAATCAACCGAAGAATAATTCTTGCCATTCGCTGTTTCTTCGAGGTGAGAAGGCAATTGAGTAGTGAGGCCCCATCTCGAAGAGCTAACGAGACTCTTTATAAGACCTTAATCATCCCAGTCCTGCTTTATGACGCTGAAGCATGGACTCTATGGAAAGCGGATGAAGATCTTCGTAGTCGTTTCGAGCGAAAATTTCTTCGAAAAATATTTGGTCCCGTCGGTCCTCGGCCTTGGAGCTGTACAGCGACATCGGCCTAGTCAAAAAACTGTGCATTGGCCGTTTAAGATAGCTAGGACATGTAGAGCGAATGGACTCTAACGCAGTAGAGGAAGACTTCGCCTAAGGTAGCACGCACATGTAGAAGGGCCCTTAACCAACTTCTCGAGCGCAACTGGAGACAGTTAGCTAAGGACCGGGCTGACTGTAGAGGCTTGTTGGTTGAGACTCAGGTTCACCCTGAACTGTAGGGCCACCTAAGTAAGGTAGGATAGGTTTAACTGAACCCAATTAGCACTAAGACGTGCCTTTTTGTTACCACCACTCGTGTGACCTGGTTGATGATGTGTATTGTTAGAAATGGGTGAGACAGCCGGGAGTGCCTAGATCCAACCTGTGGAGTTCAGAAATCGAATTAGATCTTGTATCCTTTTACCCGAGATGTCACTAAGGTCGTCTAAGAATGGTTGGTTCAGTGCACGCAGTCTGACTCTTGCAAGTGCCAGACATTTGCAGAGGAAATGGAAGAGAGTTTCCCTCTCATTTTCATTTCCGCAGCTGTTGCAGTGGGGATTGTATGGAATACCTAGTTTGGCCGCATGGTGTCCAATTGGCCAATGCCCCCTGATCTGGCAATATCTGGGCGGGTTCTGCTTAGGAAATTCCTTGTTCTTGTCGTATCGCAGGTCGGCCATATCTTCCTTGATAGGGCGCAGTTGGTTAATCTTCTCCATTGGAGGTTGGCCTTCTGCAGGAAGTTTAAGTGGATTTGTCCCTTAACCACTCCCAGCGGGGTGTGGACATATGCTATATCTCTACCATCAAAAATACGCAGCACTTATGTTAAATTATTCGAAAAAGAAAAAATCTACAGCCCTGGTCACCCTAGTCCTCTCTTATTTCACTTACAGTTTACCGAAAATTTAAGAGATACCGGAAGAGTAGGGTGTAAAATACTAAGCGAATGTTAATCCACCGTTGTTCTCTTTCAGAAAATCTCTAAAATGTGGATTGTGTTCCACCAAGCAAAAAAAGTTGGTGTCTGAGCTAAAAATAGAATTCATATGCATTGAATACCAAACTGTTATACCGCCAGTAACACTCCAAAACGCGTGTGTTAAAGCGAGACAGTAACATAAACATTGCTCTGTTGAATTGCAATCCGTAAACATTTTGTGGAACTTATCTCCCACATATTTACGAGCAGCAGGTTAAAGAATTACGCATTACGTACACTCTTGCTGCTATCCAACTATTGGGTTTCAAACTAAGCGCTCTATGGTTCTCGGTGGATTAAAAATTTGTTTCTTTTAATCGCAATTACACCGAGTGCACTTGCACCGTGGATCGTAACAGCAATAGCACAACAATCGGACACCAGCACATGGTGTGGTAGACTTTGTGATTCCGCTCAGCGTTGAATTTTGTGTCGGGCCGGGGTCGGGGTGGTGTATGGTGTATGGGTGCGACAGACTCACTCGACTCGCATTGAATTAGATTGGATCCTTTTAGTTCTTTTCGTTCATTGTCAAGTGAATGGCTGGTCGGAGCGTTGTTGCTGCGTGAGCGTGTGTACAGTGCGAGTTTTTTTTTTATTATTAGCGCGCGGGACAATGCGTGTGACATAAACTGTTAGAATATCCAGAAAAAAAGGTGTAGTGCAAGTGCAGTGAAGGATTCATTAAAAGAAATATCCTTGAGAACGTCTCCCAGTGCCATAAGAGTCATAGGAAGTGAAAATATTGGAAAAAGGGTGTGTTCAAGTGAAAACCACAATTTCCGTGTTCTTACAACGGGATTAGTATTTTTTTGGGCGAATTTTACCATAACAGAGGGATAGTTGCTAACATTTAATTGGAAAGTAAGTGAAAAACCTTGTAAACTAAGATAAACACTATTTTTCCGGCGAAATGACATTGAATATCCCACACAATGGGAGTGTGGCTAAAGGATTCCGCTGACAGATGCTGCTCCATTGCATCATTTTATTAGTACGTGATAAAGTCATCAATTATTATCCATACCATTAACAATTCCCATTCTGCTATTTGTTCCCATCCGTCGATGGGTAGCTTATGGATATTTTTATTAAATTGTTTTGTTTCCTTGTTGGTTTCGTCGCTGGAAAAATCGATAATCTTTTCAAATCTGACTGAGTGTTTATGTGCCTTATCTGTGGTTATACTGCAATTTGTGTTTGTGTTTTTGTGTGTGTGTGTTGGTTAGGGTTCTATGCAGCTGATGACTTTTTCTAAAATTTCAGAATATAATAGGGTGGTCCATGATTGGATATTTTTGATAATTTTATTTTCTATCCATCGGCGCTTCGGATACATGCACATGCATACATGCATACATGTGTCAATACATTCGTACTTGTGTCAAATGTCATCCCTTGGCCGTTTCGTATTGTTTGTTTTTTATGTAGTTAAAGGATTTTACATTTAGTCCTTTTCACTTATACTGGCTTTTGCCGGATTTGATGCTCTGTTTTAAAGTTTACAAAGGTCGTTCACATTGATTCGAGTTCAATAGTTGAATCTCAGTCACTGTTCAGTGGAACATTTGAGGAAGAGGGTGGATTTATTCCTTGACCGACTGAGAGTGAGTCAATAACCTGATATAAACATGTGTATGTGTGTATGTAGATACAAATGGCCACACAACACATATTGGCTATGATTTCAATGCCATCGATGGCATCGAACGTTATCAACGAATATTGTCAAACAAACCCAAAAAAAAAAAAATTGGTTGGTACCTTTACACTTTGAGATAACATATTGAAAAACTAAAAGGAACGAATTGGAAATTTCGTTCAAAAAATATCTCTCAAAAAATTAAGTATTCTGAAATGCACTTACAGTGCAGTGCAAAACAATACCAACCAATTCGATCAAAACAATGCAATACAAGCATACTTCATACAAACATATGTATACGAAAAAACAAAAACAGAAAGAAAAATACCTAGCAAATGATTTCATTCAATATTTAGTCTCAAGGATCTTAATCACTAAGTGACTCAAGTCAACTCTGTCTCTAGCCGGTTGCACCTAGTTTCAGACACTAAATTGGTTTAGGTCCCTTTCCCTTGTGCGAAACTGGGGAGTGGTTTGTCGACTCTAGCACTGCGGTCTCACATAGAGGCTTCTTCTGCTGTCCCATGTGTTAAGAGCAGTTTGTCTGTTCCAGAGGCTGTCAGGAAGTTAATCAGCTTCTCTGGGCGGAGCGTGGCAAGTGCAGTTGGTGAGATGAATTCACTGCCTAGGCGCTTTCTCACATGAATGAGGGCGGGACATTCTGTGACGATGTGGAGAGAACTTACGTCGCTCTCTAAACATACAATAGTCTGCAGGTAGGGTCCGTTTTAGTCGGCAGTGGCAGTATAGAATTTTAACGTGAGACCTGCTTAGGTTTGGACGAAACTTGGATTTCTTTTTTGATAGATTGGTGAAGACATTTCTGTCCTACACTTCCCATCCAAATTATTTTGGATTTGAGCGAGGATTGCTCCCTCATGAAGTTTTTAAAAATGGATTTTTTTACTCCACAGGATGGTTCAGGACCAGTGACGGGGTTTGTTGCACCTATCTTGGCCAGTGAATCCGCTGTTTCATTGCCGATGTGGTCCTTGTGAGCGGGAATTCAGTGTAGTATAACCGAGTGGTTTTTTTCGCTAGTTCTAGAATGACTGTCTCCAGAACTAGTTTCAATTTAGTTGTGGCTGAGTTCAGTGCTTTCGGGGCAGCTTGACTGGCAGAGAAGATAAAAATGGTTTTGTCACGGGCGTTAGAGAGCAAGCTTAAACTTGTCCACTGATTTATGGCAAATATTTCTGCCTGGAAGATCGATGAGTATGTACCTAGACTGACCGATATGTTAGTGCTAGACGACTTTTCGAATATTTCACCCCCAGATCCACAGTCTATTGGTTATGTTCTGAAGGACGGGGTGTGCATTTTTTCCCAGTCGTCACTCGGGGGGATGACTACTAAGTAGTTTCGTTTGAAGCAGTACCTTTGGAGAATTTCATACAACGACATGCTGAACTCGCTACTTTGGAGTAGGGAGGAAAGGATGTCAAGGTGAGCGTCAGGGGGATGTTTGGAGCTGATGTTGTTTAGGTGGAAGGCCCTGCGAAGGCTGAGTTTTGTCTGAATTTCTACATGGACTCGAACTGGTGGTAGACCGACAATGACGTTAAGCGAGGCGGTGGGGGTGGAGCGCGGACAACCCGTCTTGCAGATTTCGGATTGTGCGTGCTAACTGCGTTTCTGTTTTCTTCTATTGTCCCGGGCGTTGTCAGTTCGCTCTACAAGTTCCTGCAATCTCAGTCGTCGAATTTTGATTTTTTTGACTAGGTCGTAGAACGGCCACTAAACTTTGTTTTAGTGTCCCACTTTCAGCCAACATCCACAATGATATGTTTTAAATTAGTCGCGGACAACTTTATCCATTCTTGGCAAGGTTTATGTTTTTGCACAAAATAATAGGACTAGAACCCTTAAGACCTTGTACAAAGTCACTTGTTGGAAGGACTGCTACTCAATTGTCTTCTTAACCCAAAGAAACAGTAGGTAATTGGCAACAATGATCATCGTAAATCAGTCATTAGTCAAGACCACATGTCCACCAAACATTTTTCGCGGCACCACCTCTTGTCGGGGAATGACAAACCTCCGAGAATATAATTTGTCATGAAAGAGAGCTTCTCAATTCGCCGTTTGGAGTCGGTAATAAATTGTAAGTCTCCTCCATTCGAGCGAAAAATGTAACACGAACAACATGAAAGGTTGCGAGGAGCTAGGCCTTGGATCATCCCGAGTTGCCGGAAGGCGGTGATCAGCCTTGTTAAAGGGACATGGCAGTACGGTGGTAAAAAGCAACACGCAGTGGGCTTTCAGTGGGCAAACGATTTCGTTTGCCCAAGCGTTATGATAACGCAAAGCTGGTGGATGACACTCTAGATCTATCGCCCCTATTGGAAAATCATCTTGTTCTCAATGCTTAAAGTTGCTGATTCGAAATATTTCGAAATCGGGTGAATAGTAAAATTGATTCTTGCCAAATCCGAGAGCAGTTCACTAAGAAAGGTAAAACCAATAATAAGCAGCATAGGACGAAGTTTACTAAACATAATTAAGTTCTTAAGCGCGTTATGCATTTTAATGGATGAATAAATGGAGTCTGCCAAAAATAAAAGAAATTGAAGAAAGACACAGACACAGACAATTAAAAGACTCCTCGACCCTCTGTCGTGTAAAAGACTCAACTGACGATCGCGAAAAATCCTTCAAAATATTTTACTGTAAACACATTTGGCCTTTTATTAATTTTATCACTAAGAGCTTGTTTACTTTATGAATATGTGCATGTATGTATGTTTGTACTATGTGTGTTGTGCTTACACGATTTGATTTGCGAATTTTGCTAGCAGTGTTTACTGATTTTTTTTTCAACGATATGACTAGACATGTGACAATGAGCTGTATACATTAGTATCTTGCGGTTTTTTCATGAATTTTAAGCGGAGGCTCAAATGCTGACTCATTATTTTGCGTTTTATGAAGAGTAAATTGCTCTTGACTTTGCGAATTGTATCTGTTTAACGGATGATATCTTATCTGTAAAGTCAGCACTCTGTTAACAATTCATGACCCTGCGATAAGTTTGGTTATTTGTTTTTTCAAATCACAAGATATTTGTGTACACAAACGTTCCTTTATTGCAAAATTACAATTAAGTAGATTTTAATTAAAAAAAGAAAAAAAACTCCAACGTTTCCGTATACAAATTCCATATTTTTTTTAATACATTTTCTGATATTTTCAACAAAAAAATGTTGTCTTTGCCGCCTTCACATTTTTACAAAAGTAAAAAATTCTGAAAAAATCACGAAGCCGAAAAAAAGTATCTATAGATTGAAATTTGCTTTCCATTTGTTTGGACAAACGTGCTTTGTGTACGTAAATCTCAGCGCCCAAGTTCGTGTTTTTTTTAATGCAGAGTGACACATAAGTCTCATTGGAAGATTATGTAAAAAAAAACAATGTAAATAAAAATGTATATGAATGTATGTCCGCGTTGTTGAATTTTTGGAAAAAGGCTCATCGACCTTATTCTGCAAAAATTAATATCTCAAGGGGCTTTTGCCTGTAGTCTTCGAGCGATTTCTGTGAGCAAGGCTAACTTAGAAATTTATGCCAGGTACATACATACATACATATATGCAAAAGGGTTTTCCATTTAGCGCTTCTTAAGTTTAAAATTGAATAAAATGAGTTGTGTGTGAGATATGACAGAATACTTTATTGCGTATGAAAGTACATTCAATGCCATTTAAAAAAATGATATCTTTCAAATGGCCCCCGCGGCTTCGTTTACAGGACTCGATCTAAGGGGTCCAATTTTGTATGACTCTGTTGCATAAGTCCGGCTGGATCTCATAAATAGTTTGAATGATGTTGCTCTCCGGTTGGTAAATTTTTGTTGATTTGTTGCCATAAATCAGGGACTTAACGTAGCTCCAGAGAAAAATGCTGTGAATTATTGTCTCCCCAAATGCGACGATTTTATTTGTTTACGAAGCCGTTTAGCCAAAAATTTGCTTCATCACTGAAAATGTTTTTTTCGCCAAAATTTGAATCCGTATCCTACTGCTCGAGAGCTCAATCAGCAAACGTACTACAAGATTGGTGATCTTGACCGCTTGACCGCACATTTTAGCGTCGTATAGAGACTACTCGATCAGCATCCGAACCGCTTTCCTGATAATTGGTTGAATTGGTCGCTCGGTTGGACGATCATTTCGACTGTAAATTTTTCGTAGCTCGCGACAACTTTGGCGAACAGAACACGAATTCTTATAATAAACTAGCTGGTACCCGTGACTACGTTCGCGTGGAAAGACGTCACATTATATCCTGTGTCCTTTTCCGGGTTTCAAGACATTGATGAGTAATTATAGACTTTCAATTCCTCACATTAACTTTGCAAGACCTCCCTGTAAACAACAGTCCTGTTTTTTCTTTCTGGATTGAGGATGACCAGGCTATTAGGTCAATTGACTCTGAGCCCGCTAAGGGAGAAACAGTCATTCTTCAGATCCACACCATCCAATTCTTCAGCAGAAAATAATTGGTGCTGTTAGCTGAGTCGTGTATTTGAGTGAAAATAGCTCTTTCCCTCAGTCATGAAATGCAATCGCTTCCGGCATGATGAATAATTAGGTACATTTCATATATTCTGTCAGAAAAACCAATCAGATCTTCCATAACATCGCATGGGTTACTCAGTACATTCATTCTTTCCTTCTCTTTCCATCACCAATATCAAGAAATACCAATATCAAGTCACGGCGAAGATGGATACGCATGTTAAGTTCAAGGAGAGGACTTCGACATTAGGTTATCAGATTGATAACTTGAGACAGGCCTTCACTTCATTTGCTGTGTCCCCCGTGGCACAACAGCACTGTCGGAGCATCCTATTTCAATACTCAATACCTTTCTATGAGCCATGGTACACTCATCCCACACTATAACTAAGCCAAGTCATTCTCCTTAGAGATGTTATAAAGTGTAGACTTAGAATGAATTAGGTTTAGATGCTTTGAGAAGGTAGAGTGACCCGTCATGTCTTCTTTAACCAAGGGAGCTGCAGTACCTGAGGAAGCAATGGCAACGGCAATGCCGCTGACTACAGTCGCGCATTACTACAAATGGCCAAACTTTAACGTCCTATATTTTGGCCTACAGTTATAATTTTGGAAAACGGTAAAACACGTGTATATTTATTTCTGTTCTAGAATATACTCACTAAATTTCATCTCCAAAATCCAATTTAAATTGTTTTTTTCATTCAAACTTCAACATCCTGTAACATCCTGTAGAAGTTGAATTTAGAAATGTCCTTCCTTATTCCTTGTACACATCATAAAAGGAACCTCTGTGTAAAATTTCAGCTTTCTAGTTCCAAGGATTCCGGCTGGGCGTTGATGAGTCAGTGAGGGAGTCAGGACTTTTCTTTTTATATATTGAGATGAGATGAGATTTTAATGATTTCGACACGTTGTTGAATCATGTAGCGCTCCATGATAAAATGGTGACTATGACAGAACACAAACGTCAAAGAATGGCAGCGTTGCCACTCGAAACGTCAGAGCAATAGGCTGTTAAAATTCGGACGTAGCTATTGAAATCGGTTTACATATTTATTAAGGATGCAAGTTGTTTACATAGTCAACGTCCGCCTTATTTTTTTTTAACCTATACTCGAGAACTTTTTTAGTCGGTCGGTTTAAATTTATTAATTTATTGGGCATACCTTACTCTTAGATTTTAAACTCCATATAATGACTAGGTGATGAGCGTTTAGCTCTGTTGAATTCTTAATGACCGCATATTTATTTATGTACTAAATCTAAAGTCTATTACTAACATCTCTCACTTGAAATGAATAATTTGCACATGTTAAGTACAATATCCAGATCGTGATATAATTTCTTAATTCTATATCGTGCCAACTGAACCGACATCTAGTCATACATACGTATCTGCATGTACATGTAGTAGCTGAATGATTTATCAATTAAAATCTTGAATGAAATCATTCCAAGTCAAAGTTGATGTAGCTGTAGGTATTCGTTGGTCATTTTGAAAAATTAAACAAATTAAATATAATCCTGCACCTTCCTAATAAAAATATTATTGAACTTATGCGCAGTTATTCCAACTATTTTTCATTGCTGGGGATGGCTTTGTCGAACATAAAACGATTCGTGTTGTTTTGTGTTTCCAATTTTGAAAACATAAATACAACATAGAAAGCGAATACAAAGCCAGCCACCCCAATCGTCGACTGACCTATTTTCTCGCATAAACGTATGTTATAATCATCTATTCCGTGTATAGTTAGGTACTGCGCTATCGGGTCAAGATAGTTTATTGCTCTTAATCCCCTCAGTAGAACACATGGGAATTCAATTAGCAGTAGTTTGTTTCCTTTTCAATTAACTAAATGTAGTTCATATACTCGTAAGTAAATGGTAAGAATGGTTTTTATTTTTTGTCAAAAGTGGCTGGAAATTACTAACAAACATTTTCGTATGACAAACGTTACAGTTTTATTACAGTTTTTATTAAATTACTATTTTTTAATACTAACTTTTATTTAAGGTGCAGACATTTGCATAAAGTATGTACAACACATGAGTTTGAAAGCGGGAACAATATTTAAATGATGTTTTCGTGGTAGGGGTGGTTATAGAGCCTCACATTTAACTATCAGTCAACCCGGGATGGCCGTGTTTTGTCAAAAGTACTTGGTTTTGCTCTTGATGTCAGTAAACCTTTATTTTCTACGAAACATGTAAATGTTAAGAATCCATGAACGGGAAAATCTGATATCAACTTTACTGGAAAGACAAAGCACTGCTAGTAGAGTGATCATGGCTTAAAGAGTTAATCGAACGCGTTTATAAAGATGTTGACAGCTTAAGAATATGATTGAGTTGCAATCACCCTGTGATTTCAAGAATTAAAAAAACCCACGCTTGCACAGCTAGATATCTGCAGTGGGTTTTTCAGAACACTTCTTGAACTTGAAGACAAAATGAGGTGTGGGCATGCATGTATATAGTTGACAATAAGCGATTCAGGCCAACCTTTTAAGTGCATTAACATTATTAGAAACTCAAAAAAACTAAGTAATCTTTGTATGAAAATCTATTGTTGAAAGTGCAAAGATCAGCATGTATTTGCATTAGCGGAGCACTAAAAACTACGCCATCCGCATTTGATGTGCTCCTGCATCTACTTCCTCTATATATTTTTGGCAAACAGTCAGCTACTAGCACAGCCATCAGACTAAAAGCCTCCTCCCAGTTGTCAAACAATCATATTGGCCACTCCTTGATCTTAGATTCTCTAACTTTCATTCCGGAAAACACTGACTACACTCCATCCAAGTTGAAGGCATAATGTGCTATCCTTCAGGGACATCCCAATCTTTACTGATAGTCAGTCTGCTATAAAAACTCTGGAATCAGTAACATGTACATCAAAAGCTGCTTCAGATTGTCGCTCATCACTCATGGAGATGGCAGAACATTTTAACATTTACCTATGCTGGGTGCCTGGTTATAGGGACATTCCAGGAAACCGTTAGGCCGTGGTATTATTCTGGACATCCTGTCGGAACGGAGGAGTCTGGGTATTCCACTCGCTACATGTAAACTACTTTTAGAGTACTACGCGATCAACAAGTCAAACCAAAGATGGGGGAATGTTACCACGTGCCGTAGCTTCAAAGAGATCTGGTCTATGTTAAACCTCACTCGATCTAAAAATTTAATCTTGCTCAAAAGGTCGCTTATTAGCGTCTTTGGTGTTCTCACTGGTCAATCTCCCATTGGTCTGCATGCCAAAAGGATGGGCCTCTTCTCAAATGACTTCTGCGGGAGCTACAGGGACGAAGAGGAGGAGGAAACGATTCTCCATTTTCTCTGCAGTTGTCTTGTGCTATCATAACGAATGAAGATCTATCTCAGAGCCTATCCCTTTGACAACTTAGACGAACTATCGCATACTGATGTCAAAGTATCCTCAGCAGTTGTTTGTCCCATCATAACGAATGAAGCTCTATCTCAGAGCCTATCCCTTTAACAACTTAGGCGAACTATCGCATACTGATGTCAAAGTATCCTCAGCAGTTGTTTGTCCCAACATAACGAATGAAGCTCTATCTCAGAGCCTATCCCTTTAACAACTTAGGCGAACTATCGCATACTGATGTCAAAGTATCCTCAGCAGTTGTTTGTCCTATCATAACGAATGAAGCTCTATCTCAGAGCCTATCCCTTTGACAACTTAGGCGAACTATCGCATACTGATGTCAAAGTATCCTCAGCTTCGTTAAGAGCTCCAACTGGTTTCAATAAAGTGAGTGGCGTTTTTCAGAGTATAGATCCAAGTGGTATTACGATGGGCCTTTCTGCCCTAAGTGTGTCTGTGCTTCGCCACCCTGCCTACCTACCTACATTGTATAAAAAGGCTGTGAGCTGTACTGAAAATCGAAAAAATAGCTGGCCCGAAAGCTCGGGATGATGACCTAAGGCCTAGCTTTTCGCAATCACTCATGTTGTGCGTATTACATTTTTCGTCGGAATGGAGCAGTACATACATACAGTTCACAATTCAAAGTCGCTTTTAACTTCTTGGTTAGGCCATTTCTGACGAGCAATACAAAAAAATGTTTATTCTGTTCATCCGGGATCTTCTTGTTGATACCCCGCATGCTTAAAGAGGAATTTCTATCAACTCCTTGGGAGCGGCCCTCAAACAAATTATTGAATTAGATTCAGCTTATGGTAACAATTTTAAATTTTTCGTAAGTTTACCCGTAGCAGATGAATAGACGGATTACATACGGATAATTTCTCAACGAAGTTTATTATTTTATCAAAAACCGATCGCACAGCATGAAAATAAGCGCGCGAAACTACATCACGCTATTAATCGAAACGAGACTAAATCAAGAAATCTTGCGAAATTGCATGTTGGATAAAGTTTTATGAAAAACGAAAAGTTTTATAAGAGTTCACATTTAAAAAATGTTCTTACTTCTTCAAAAAAACCTTCAAACGATCACTCTATTCGGCTGCAATTGTAACGATTCTCAATTTCCGAAGAATATTGCAACGAACGTTCCGAAATACATCCCACATCTTCTCATTCAAATGTGGGACGATATTTATATCTCCTTGAGTTTTTTTTTAAAGCAAACAGTATTAATGCCCATAGGACATTGAACTTCCAGACGCAGAAGCATTGATTTTTGTTTGTACGTTTATCAAGCGGGACAAGGGCGCAAAAGATACATGTATCTTCACTTGAATCATTTCAAGTTGGCATTCATGCGATGTGGATGGAAAAATAATACATATTGTTAAAAATGTTATAAATTGTACATGTGTGCTTATGAATTGGGAATATTTGATACATACAGTGGGGGCTAGTGAAATAGATCCACTTGATGCAACTCGGTGTAACATATCTTTTGTTTTTTCATAGCCATGAAATGCTTTATGACTCGGTAGTGCCCAGTCAGTTATTCCGAGACTTGTCGGATCTGACACCTGGTCAGGATGAGTTGAAGACCCAATAGATATAAGTCTTGAAGAAACTTATATAGGATTCCTTACTTTTACGGGGTTTAGGTGTAGTGCTCTCCTTTAATCAAGTACGGGGTTGGACTCTATGTCGTTCAGTAAATCCCAATTTCAGCTCTCATAAAGTCCAATTTCCGGTGTGCTACAAGAAACCTCTTCCAGGACAGAATAAATAATAAAGTTTAACTGTGTGATGCCTGTAAAAAGTATCCGCCATTATTTTTTTTCAGTCCAAGTTGACAAAAATGTGCTTGAAGAGAAATTCTGGAGCTTACCGTTTGACTTTGAGACTGTCTCTAACATATACCGCCCAGCTCATCCAGACGCCCAATCCTATCTGACAGTATCATATGAAACTTGTTTGAACCATAAAACGTATCTGGGGAAAACTAAAAGAATAAAATAAGAGAAATTATGTAATTAAAAACTTTAGAAACCTAGAAACGATTTTCAGTTTTGATTTACACTTTAGTTTATCTGACATGGTACGTCAATTCAAGGTATGCGGACATGCCTGATAATTGTCGATCAACTGATGTGTAATATAAATAATTTATGATGAAAATGTAATGACAAATTCATTATTGTGGTATCACAAATAATTAAATGCTAGTACTGACATAAAGGCGTATAAATGCAGTGTGTAGAAAATTAAGAGTAATTCTGTTTGTGAAAGTGAAAACAATACTAAATACCCATGTATGTATGTACATAGGAGCATGTGTCATATCTAAAATGTCAAGGTTGTTGTTCTGCTAACAAAGTAAGACTCGAAGGGAATATAAAACTTCCACATACACATTTTGTAACTCACATACGCAAAGGAAAATCAAATTCAGAAAAAGTTGCAGTCGAAAAATATTTTCACCTGTACTGCAAAAGTATAAGTCTTTCGCTTAGTGGTGAATAACTACACTACTACTTAAAGAAGCTAGCGTTAAAATAACTGGAGCCATGTGCACCACTACTGACGACGGTTTAAGCGTTTGACTCATTTTGATACCACTAGATTTAGTTCATGATGGCTAGGTTAGGTTGGATTAGAGAGGCTGTCTACATAGCCGACGCACTTAGAACAACAGTAGGTCCATTGTGATGCCTCAGGATCTAGGAGGAACTATCTTTGCTTATCGTGAAATCAGTGAGAGCTCTTAATAAAGCGAACTAGGTTTCCGACAGCTTGTTGTGCTAGGTCGCCAAGATTGTTAAAAAAGAAGCCACCGTGATGGTCGCGTCTTTTGCGAGAAAGCGCAAGGCAGGTACAGAGGAGATGAAGGATCGTTTCTTCCTCTTCCTCGTCTCTGCAGCTTCTGCAGAAATCATTTGCAGGAACGCCCAGGCGAATGACATGTCTACCTATGAGGCAGTGTCCAGTGATGACACCTATAGTAGCTCCAGGATGCTGTCCATTTAGCGAAATCAATCTCTTGGAGAACTTATAGCCCATTGAGGGCCAGATTTGTCTGCTAGTTTGACAGGTGGTGCCATTAAACCACTTTAGATTACGTGACGAGTTATACGATGGCGGAAGAAACGATTTGTCCCCAGAATTGTCAAATAAAACTGGTTGTGCTTTACTAAGCCCTTGGGTCATAAGGAAATTATAGCCAAGCATAGAAAACGTAACGAATGCATTAAGAGCGCAGTCATTCCACGCTTTTATTATTTTCAATGCTTTTACAATCTAGAATTAGGCTAATGTGGAGCTTATCCTATGTCTATCTGTGAGGATCGCTAGGTTTCTTTAAGGGGCCGATGAGTACTCGTCATCATCATCATTTTCCAATGACTCGCCGATCCACAATGAGGGTCGCGGGTTTAGAGTGCTTAAGTAGACTCTCCCCATCTCTTAATCTTCCGCTATCAACTCAAAATCATCACGGGCTATCTCCATACGGGTAGAGGTGAGATTTTGGTCTTGGTCCAACCATCTCATACTGGGCCTACCTAGGGGACGCCTACCTGATGGCACACTTTCCATGGCACGTCTTTGAAGCCGAGTTGGGGCATTTGTTTAACGTGACCAAACCATCGAAGAATGCACCTTTCCGTCCGAAGAAGTAGCTGCTCGACATTCAGTGCCTCGCGTATTCTGGTGTTCCTAACTCGATCTCGACGAGTTACCCCAGCAATACAACGAAGAAGTCTCATTTTGGTAGCTTGTATCCGCGATCTTATTCTTTCGGTCATTACTCAAACCTCATGAAGTCATGACCATAGGTGAGGGTCGGAACAAACACTGAATTGAAGACCGATTAGCTTAGAGGGCCAAGCTCAGCCCTCCAGATAACATTGAACAGGCATTCGGGAAATCATCATTACTTCATTTGGGTGAATCCTAGGATGACCAAGTCACCAGCGATGACCAAGTCAGG
Source organism: Matsumyia berberina (assembly GCA_917880715.2). Lineage (NCBI taxonomy): Eukaryota > Metazoa > Arthropoda > Insecta > Diptera > Syrphidae > Matsumyia > Matsumyia berberina. The sequence continues at coordinate 85,385,342 of OU862871.1, forward strand.
CCTTCTTAAGTGCAAGTGAATGGCTGGTCGGTTGTGTTTCTAACTGGACGAAATGTCTCCTGAATTGTTTGTACATATGTATCTCTGCATGCAATAGCTTTGCTGAGTTGGGTAGACCCATATCGTATGAAAAAATGCCCGCACATTGCGTTCATCACAGTCCATCAGTGGGCTTAGTTCTGTCGAAAGTATCGGTGGTTCAGTGCCCAGTATGCGATGCATTTGATTAAACGCTTTTATGCGATATGATCGATTGATTCCTGTTGTCTTGACACAGGCCACTCTTTGCAGTCTTTGGAAAGTCCTTACGTTATTGTTTTTACTCAGCCCCGTCCTATACTTTCCGTCACTTTATACTTTCAAAGAAAGATCTTTGACTGGAGACCAAACATTCTCGTACCCGGTTAAACATGCTTTCATTACCCGTTTTTCTACATTTGTTAAGTTGACTGCTCATTTTTAGTCGACCAGTTAAATTTTGGTGACAACAAATGGATACGGAAATCCTTGAGTACCTACGTACTTCCAGAAAGTTTTTCATACTTCTAATCGCTCAAAGTCTTTGAATTTTGATCTGCTTTACCATTCATAAATTTCTTAATAATATTCAGTGATTGTGTATATGTATATTGTATACATAGGTAATTATATCTTATAAATTCTATTTTAATCGCTAGTGTTCCGCTTCATTGCATAGTTCATGAACCACAAAAGGGAAGATGACCCTCGGTATGTGTAGGTTGGTGTGGAAGCATAAGTGCGTCTCTCCCTGACTTCCAAGAATGGCTATTAAGACTATAAATATTGGCTTAAATACTGCCTTGTTTGATGAACTGATTAGTTTATTGAGCAGACCAAATTTCGTTAGAACTTCGGTTCACTGCGATTTGGTTCAATAGAGTCACGTCTCCTCTGGACGGCAGTCATGGGTAATTAATTTATTATGGCCATGAGACAGACTATAGCACGTAAGAAATGAACTGTGAACAACTGGAGCGGCTGTAAATGAATACCTTGTCGCGTTTGTTGCAGCCCATCACACTTATGAATTTATAATGCACCAGTGTCTTGTGAATTGCGCACACACTACACTCACTTGTATGGCTTAGGATTTTGTAACCCAAAAGATTATGACTATAAGGTAATAAAGTAATGAAAGCGAAAATTAGAGCATTGGGTGGCTAGACAATTAGGTGCATCAATACTGAACCAAATAACCCATGAAGCATGCGGTATGCGATTGCGATTGCCAAACATTTAGCAAGAAAAGCACCCATGCGTCGTATGGATGCATGCTATACTGGTTATATTGTCGAAATTAATAATGTACAATGATTCCTATGGTGTTTATGCCTTATGAAAGACAATAAGAGACTCTGTACTCTGATCATTTCTTCATCTTGATCATAGAAAATGAATGCATTTCTGGATGTCCCTAGCATTAGTGATTCAATAGCTGGCACGACAGCTCGGGATCGGGATGAGCCAAGGCCTACCTTCTCGCAACTATTCATGTTATGGTACATTTTGCTCACGAATGGAAGGGACCTACAATTTATTGCCGACTCCGAACTTCGAATTGAGAAGCTTTTTCATGACAGATTATACTCCCGGAGGCTTGTCATTCCCCGACGAGGGGAGCGATGTCCATGGCTGGTGCTTTAACCCACACCGCTCGCACAGCAGTCTAACGCACTAACCACAAAGCAAGGGTGGCTACCGGATCTTTAAAAAAAAAAAGACATTTAACGAAACAATAGAGTGGACCGTAGCAACTGCTTAACAACCTGAATCATGAAACCGAGTCGCCTTGGAAGACTGTTCTTATTTGTTAATATCCATCTGGTCTTGCTTTTCACGCTGATTTGCACAGTCGAAATAAATGGCTGTGGCTCTTGAGTCGACCTTGCCAAGAACGTTTTCTATTGCGAGTTCTTAAGGTGCTTCCAATATTGGGGTGACCTTTCGATTGCTGACTTAGTGATCTTCACTTCTATCTATTTTTCAACTTTTTTAGGTTTTTCTTATGATTTCCCTGTATTTTCTTACAAAAAATAATGGTGAGACAGTCAATGGCAAATGGTCTACCTCCTCACAACCATTTGTGTTGTATAATATTTTTAGTCCGATTGGAAGAGCCCTGCAAAATTCAAAGGGCGGATTGAAAACCCTTGTCAAAACAAATGGTATCCTCAAGGGTTTGCCATTGCTTTGCATTGCATGGTTGTAAGAAGCGGGACATTATAGCTTATAGTTTAGAGTTAAGTTTTACCATTTGTAGTTTAAGTTTTAGTGTTTGGTTTAAGCTTTAAGTTCCGCTTGTACTAAGCTAAATAAATAATAAACTTGGGCTTTTTTTAATTAAAAGGACAAGAATTTCCTGTGCATATGTAGGAGCTTTTTACTTCTTGATTTGTTGTATTCTGGCCTTAGTTTTCTTGAAATTGTTAGGGGCCACCTTCCAACTATTGTTTGCTTCGATAAAGTATATTAGCCGTACCTTTTTCCTGAGGTGACAGAGTGGAGGTTTAGGATTACTAACAGCGTATTGACTTATTTATTTTTCGTAAACCATTCGACAGTATCTCTTACTCATTTTCCTAAGCGGAAAAAAAATGAATCATACAAAATGCTTGATTAATCAGCAACTGCTGGTAATCCATTATGTAATTAAAGGTATGAGTATGCACTATTGACGTGTGTTTTATCGCGAAATATATTCCACATAAAACTAAAACAGAACTGAATGATTTCCTGTTTTGAACATGTTACTTTGATGCATTCATCGGAAAAAATTACAGACATCCGATTCTGTACGAAAATCAGTTGGATTGATGCGAGGACTTACTTTACACAGAAATAAGTTTATGTGAACCAGTTTTCTGTGACATTTTGTCCATTTCGACAATGTTAGGTATCCCGTCTTGTTGACAAATTGGACCGTATACTTTATAAAGAATTTTTCCCTCGATGTCTTTATCCGCTTTTCATAGCGTTCATGCTTCAGCGCCATAAAACTAACCGCATAAGCCCCCTAAATCGGGCATAAAACAATGAATCAATTGCTGGATTAGCCGCCCTAATCTTCTAACTTCCAAGATCAAATGCCCAGTAACCGCTTTTCGCTCTCACCGCCTTGTGGGGCCGATCCCTCGCCGGTTTACACATTATCATTTCCAGAAAGTTCTGGACGCTTTGCTAGGAAACATTCGATTATTTCTTAAGGCAAAAGAAAAGCATAACACATGTAGGTTCCTACATACATACGTTAGTAAAGAGAAAAAGTTAAGTAAATTCAACGGCTTTTTATTTTTTATCTAAATTTGACTGGTTGGAACAAAAATTATAAGTCAATTTACGGTGAACCCTTGTTCCAATGATTGTTCCAAATAACAATGGGACAAACGTTGAAACCGAGAGTATTTTTTCACCTACCATTTGATCAAAAAATTGAGTTACTGTATCTACTGTGTTTAAAAATATAATGCGTTGCCTAATAGTATGCAACGCGCATACATTAAACTTTCAATTTTAAAGTGCCCCTAGATGTAGATAATTTAAATAGCGGGTTACGCCGTATCGAAACGTCGCAAAATGGAGACGGCCACTGACTGGAAATTTTCTCGCAATTTGACAAAAAAAAAAGAAGAAAAGTTTGCTTGTCTGATACAACAAGAACCACAACATTGTTTGCAATTTCAAAGAAAAGCCAAGACGACAAACAACTACAATCTGTTTTTCGTTGCAGTTTTTAGTTTCGTGGCGTTATGCCATGTATTCCTTTGGTTTAGTTTCAGTAAGTGCTGGGATCAGATCCGTAGCCAACTAGGTGTTGACGGGGCTGAGCTCCTTCTGAGATTTGAGGAGCTCCCTTAGAAATTTATATTCACTAAGAGAAGAATTTCACGATTTGTGTGTAAGCTTCCTTCAAAATCTCCTGAGCACTTTCGAGAATGCAATCCTACGAGCGTGGCCGGGATAAAATTAAATAGATGCGACGTGTATTCGCGCATTGTGCGTACTGACCGACCAAGGAAAGATTCAACATTGACTGGTCAAAGTCGTCCCCAATCGCAGAATAGCCTTAATCGTGACCTGGAAAGGACCACTAAGTCTACAATGGCAAAGTTTAACTGGGTGAAGAATGGAAATGGAGCGCGAAGAGGTTGGTTGACTTTTCCCGACAGCATTTTAAATGTAACCTTTGTTTTCCCAATTCGACTACATACACTTAGTTATATGCCGCTATCGACCGATACAATACTTTCAAGGTACAGAATATGTAATAGTCGCTCAACTTTTTTGTCAGAAATATAGTGCTTGTAAAGGTGAGGGGTTTTTAGGCTGAGAAATTTGGTTTTGGCGAAGTTAATGTTCTACTCCGATAGGCAGGCCTCTCTCACACCACATCAGTGGTCATTTGATTTGGATCCATTATTCAGTGTTAGGTTCGATTGAATTCTGGCAAGGCACCACCAGAAAAAATAATGAGGATACAATCGGTATATCGGTATGCTGGAGGAGCGTGCATTGTGCATACTTTTTTTATCAATATAATTGAACAATATTTTGTTGTGCACGTATAACTAATTCATAATTGTTGAACATACACCAATAGCCTAACAATTTATCAGTCCAACTTTACAACTCCTTTCACTGTCTTCAACGCCTTACCTACGAGCATTAACAACAATCTCATAAATCTGCCAATTTCAAATCATTTAAAAAAAAGTTTCCACATTCCTCCAATTAGGTGCAACATTTTTTTAAGCTTGTATGTTTCTCTTCGATAAAATCTCCAAGATGCATGACTAACATCAATGAATAACTCTGTCGCTGAAAATTGTAAAAAAGTCAAAATCTATCAATAAGATATGGTAACATATTCATCGGGTCGGGTGAGTTGAATTCCTCATCGTGTCTCACTTAAGATGAAAGTTCGATAGTCTCATAACTTCACGCAGATGACTTAGGCGCAGTTGGTCTTGTGGTCAAAAATGCAAATTTAACAGGGCTATTAAAAAATAATAAATAAATGCCAGCAATTTAGTAATAATAGTGACACTAGGTGTCTTAGTCGTTGCGAAATGATTTCTTTATATGCGCTAAGCACCATCAACCGAATTGAGCTTTAAATTTTATTTGTCTCAGGCAAAAAAAAAGCGGTGAAATTAATGTTGAAGGGGAGGATCATTTCACAGTTCGATGTAATTTAAATTTTGGTTATTTTTTGTTGACAAATTGTTTGCTGAAATTGTTTAAAGGAGAGAAAATACCTCAAACATTTTTAAGGAATTCGCACACAGGCAAACCGCTGACAACTGTTTACATTAGTTTTTTTCATCACGAAATGGATTTTTTGGATTTTTTTTAAATATTTAAAAGGCGTACACAATATTATTTAATAATGACACAAGTTTACACTAGGTTAGGTTAGTTAAATGAGTGCCTTGTGACATTCGCCACTGCACCAGTAATAAGGTCCATTGTGCCCATCTTCTAATTCTACCCGCGGAACCTGTAAAGAGAAGGGAGGCCACTGATTTAAAACCACCCAGATAAGGATATTAATCTAGGAAGGTTCCTCAGCTCCTTCTTACGCATGTCCTCCAGTTCCGTCAAGAAGTACCTGCCAAGAGTCCTGATGCTTCTACCGGCGAGAACGGGATATTCACACAGCAGGTGATGGACAGATTCGATTTCTTCCTCGTCTCTACAACTTCTGCAACTTTGCATGAGCACCAATGGCGCAGTACCCAGTAATGATGCCGGAGACTATCTTTGCTTCGCGCAGACTAAGATTGACCAGAGAGTTTCTAGCCGTTGCCCATGTGTCTAGCTGGATCCAACGTGTATTAGCTTGACTGATGACCTCGTCTCCAATATACTTTTTTAACGAGCTTATTGGAATCCTCGTAGAGGAGCCTGTGAGGCATGCAGCACTGCTCCCCTTCTTGAAAGTTCGTCAGCCCTTTCTGGACGCCAACATAGAGTCACTGTATTGGCTCTCGACATCTCATCTAGATGCTTTTTACAGATCCCTACAAGATGCAGTTTACATTAAATCTGTTGCCTCAGATCTTTCTGCTGTTTTAGACTAATTTTTGCACTCTGATTCTGTAGATGCAAATACTTTTTTCTATCAGCTCAAGGTTTTGCAATATGCCTATATAATGAGACGTGGGATAAATATTGATGATCACAGGCCGACAAAATTTAATCGAGGATCTATACCAGAAATCTCTCTGTACTTTTCATAATCTTTCGTTCCAATTCCGAATCCGACCTCAGAACTGCTCCATCACGTCGGATTTTCGAGAGATTCTAATCAAGGTTAGGTTAGGTGGCTGTCCCCGCTTAGGCAGGGACGCACTTAGGCCAGAATGGCCCATTGTGATACCACAACGAAGAAAACCGGCTTACCGGCACCAGGGAACCAGAAAAGGTGGCATAACTACAACGAAGGTGGGCAACCGTAGCGGTGTTAACCCTAAGATTTGAACCTTTTCGTCCCAGAGATGAAGTTTCTTATGTTTCTGGATGTCGAGTTCAGCTAGATTGTTATGATCATCATAGAAGTATTCCCCGAGGGTTTTTCTTCTAAGCGTCGCAAGAGCAGCACATGTAGATAGTAAGTGGATCGTGGTTTCCTCTTCCTCCTCGTCCTCGTACAGCTTCTGCAGAAATCGTTGGAGGCGACCCCCAGTCTAAGTACAGACCCCTAGCAGTGAACCTAGATTTTTCCAGGTTTGTAGATAAAAGTCTCTCCGTCTTCTTTAAATCCAGTTTGGACCAGATTCGTTTCGACAGGAGACAAGTGCTGATGTTGTTCCACCTGTGGCTTGTAAGTTTCTTGGCATCTGTGTCAAGGAGGAACTTGATCGATTCCAACTTAAAAATTGGAAAAATACGGTTTTTTTTTGCTATATTTGAGGTTATGTTTCTCCATAAATCTCGGCATGTCATCTAAAAGAAGTACTCTTCTTTCCCTCCAAAATACTTTGTGATTTTGTAATCATGAGTTAACTGGTCGAAGAGACTGGAACGACATAAGAGGCGCGGAAAGTCCTTGTAGCGCTCGTTCCAATGAGAATATCGCCGCTGTGGCTAAAGATGTCGCGGAAGAGCCATCAAAGTCGAACAGATGACGTGCCACGCAATTGGGGATTACACGTTCGTCTCTGAAGCCGCAAATTGATTAATTGAGACTGGAGGACATGTGGTTCCAAGAGGACGGAGGCACACACAGCTCGCCCGACAATGGGCATTTTGAATGATGTGTTTCCGGGCCGCCACCTTTTGTCTCGTTTTGGCAATTTGCACTGCCCGTTTAGATCACCCGGTTTGACTTCTTTCTTTGGATTTTTTTTTTTTTTAAATGGATCTATGAGAACAAGCCACAGACTCTGGAAGCTCTCAAAGAAAAAATTCGACAAGAGTGCGAGAAATTATCGGCCAAAGGTCTTGCCAAAACCATTAAAAATTCGGTAAAAAGAGCCAATTGGTCCTCGACAATGGCGGCGTCTGATATCTTCAAAAAGTAATAAAAAAAACTTAAAATGTACAAATAAACATTTAAAATAAAAATTGTGAAGTCATGTCGTTTCATTTTGAAGATCGGGTAATGTTTTTGGGTCACCCTGTATAACCAACTATTGAATTTGCGGCAACAGACAAAAAATGAAATTTTGTACATTACTGTAATGAATGTTTTTCTCAACACAATACATTTTTTGACGGGGAAGTGATCTAAATTGACAATTCATTTTTCGTCAAACGAAAGGACCCATCCAAGGATTACCCTCCATTCCATCGCGAGTACACGTTTTCAGAAAAAAAAATCTTTTCCTCAAAATATTTCAAAATACAAAGTATGACTGGATTCACTGGTCTTACAAAAAAGCAACAAGGAAATAAATCAACATTCCCATCTTAATGCTGGTTGTAGTTTAGCTACCGCTGTTGCTGCTGTTATACAGCGCGCATCTGCTTTGTGTTGGTTAAATAATATGAGTTTACCATAAATTTCGTTTGGCTTAATAAAAAGCAGTGGCACACAGGTCGACGGCCAGACTAGTCTGATGAACAGTGTGATGCAACAAACTTCGCCTTACAAACAAAGTCTATAAAATACTGCAGCACGACGAAGTGCATCTAAGAAATTGGAAGTTTGATTGATTTTCTGTGGATAGACAGTGTTGGCACTGCTGCAATTGATTTTTGTTGATCTTTTGCGGCACACAAATATCAATTGACTATTGGTTTTTTGTTATTAAATGAGAAAAAATGAGGATATGAATTTGTTTGTCTTTATACAATTTTTTTGCAATTTGTTATGCTGGAGTTGGGGTTGGATAATCATGGGTAGTGATGTGCAGTGCGAGCAGTATTAGGGTTAACATGATGGGAATGCAATTAGCGTAAGTCAACTTTTTTATATACATATTTGGTTGTACATTCAAGAATGTCTGATGGCAAACTGAAAATTTGTGTTCCAAATTATACCTGCCAATGCCAGTGAATGCCATTCTTTACGAAAAGTGGTGATAGACTTGTCTTTAAGCAGAACATGTGATTCGGCGAGGTATATGGCAGTTGAAATATGGCTTCGTCATATGTATGTTGAGTCATGTTGGTACATGCAGTCTAGAAGATATTCTTTCAGACCCAGATTCGTTGTCATTTTAGTAGGTTAGGTTATGTTAGGTAAGAGGGGACAGCGGCTTGATATTAGGCGCCACCTCACTCGCATCTTCAAGGATCCATTGAGTTCTCCGTTTTGGGATCCTACATGTCTTTACATGTTGGAAAATGAGAAATAGTTAGAGGTGTTATTTGCCTCCCTAAACCACCCCAAATTCAGTATGAATTTTACGATTGCCTTCGGTGGCATTATTATTATTATAAGTGGGGAGCGGTTTGTCCACTCTAGCACTGCGGTCTTGTATAGAGGCCTATTCTGCTTTCCCATGAGTTTAAAGCAGTTTGTCTACTCCAGAGGATGTCAGAAAGCAAATTAACCTCTCTGGGTGGAGCTTGGCAAGCGCCGTTGGTGAAACGAGTTCACTGCATAGGGTCCGCTTTCTCGCATGGATAAGGGCGGAATATTCTGTGACGATGTGAAGAGAGCCAAGCTTGTGAAACTTGGATTTCTTTTGCGATATATTGGGAAAGAAGTGTTTGGTACATTTCTGTCCTACACTTTCCATCCAGACTGTATTGGATTTGAGCAGGGATTGCTTCCTCATGAAGTTTTTCGATGGCATGGTTGAGAGTTGGTCTGTGTCACTAAAGAACTTAGCGCCTAGGCTCGTCTTTCTAGTTCTGCTGAGGCTTGGCAGAGAGGCAGAGAAGGTGGGTCGTGTCCTATTTTGCATCTACATTGCCACATGCTCTGCAGAGTTCGGTCGTGCTTAGTCGCATTCTCCTTAGGATCCTAAGCTGGTTGCGACAACTCTTTACTACAAGCGATTTGAGGCTGTCGATGAATATGTCGATATTTCTTCGCGTGGATACTGAGGATTGTTCCCATGCGGCCTCGGTCATCGCTAGAACTTCAGTTTGGAGCACTTTGGCGTTGTTTGAAAGTCTTATCGACCGGAAAATGGCGAGTTCTTCTGAATATATTCCGGAGCCTACACCTTCATCCATTTTTCAGCCATTGCGGTCGGGAAAATGGATGTATTGCCGGGTTTAATGACCCTTCCTTCGTCCTAACTTTCCCTAGCTGGAAAGAGAGTTTGAAAATTGAGTTCGGAGTTAGGATATGGCGTAATGCGACCAGTTTTTGCTTCCTAGTGAGACCTATTTGGCCATTTTTCCAAAGTTAGATACTTGCAGTCGTAGGGCGCTTTTTGCTGCCAATTCTTTAGCGTGGTCGAGCGGTGGGAGTGAGAGTATCGTTTCGAGGGCTGCTGTCGGGGTCGTCCTTATGATGCTCGTTGTACTGATGCATGCTAATCGTTGAATTTTGTGAGTGTCTTAAGGTTTGTGGTTTTTTTCCGCAGCCGGCCACCAGACCAGACACCTATACGTTAGAATTGCCCTAATAATGGCCGTAAATAGCCAGTGGAATATGACGGGTCTTGGTCCCCATTTTCCTCCAAAGATTCTGTTACATTCATAGAACGCGATAGTTGCTGTCAACTCAGCTTGCGGTCTAAAATGCAGTCAAGGTACTTGGCACTTTCCGAGATTTGAAGCTGTTTTCCGTTTAATATCGCGGGCTCAAACGTTTAAGGTTGAGACCACATTTTCCCGCCCAATTATTCAGTAAATATAACGCTGCTTGAAGTAGTTCTGAAATGGTAGGTAGGTATTTTCCTGCTATTAGCACAGGGTATGCTACCACTTTAATTCCATTACGCTCTAGTTCCATTAAAATACCGTTTATTCATAGAAGTGGTGATAGAAACCAGGGCCTGTGTTCTGTGACCACCCATCTCTGCGCTGAGATGGTGTTCAAGGTGTCAAGGACTTGTCGTATGGCTGTCAGTTCCACGTTATGTAAGACCCCTTCAATATCTAGGAAGACTGCAAGTGTATGTTCCTTGTAGTGCAGTAATTTTTCTATCATGCACTTCACTTCATGCAGTGCTGTCTCTACCTATCGGCCCTTAACATAAGCATGTTGAGTTGGTGAGATATCCGTTGGATTTAGTTTTGAGCGGATGTGGATGTCAATTTCTAATGTTTTCAGTAGAAAAGACTTGAGACTTATTGATCATTTTAATACTGACAACACTTGTTTCGAGCAAGGTGTCCATCACCTTTTGGATCTTACCAGGTTCACAGGTAGATTTCACGTCCTATGTACATATAATCTCTAGAACATGATCATACGTTAAAGACCATGCGGAGTATCGAAAATTAAGACTGCTATCAGCGTTCATCCTTCTACACCTCTTAGAATACCACTGCAAAAAATTTATTTAAATTCATCCAAAAATTAACTGTTTACCTCCCATTCTCGTTGCCAACCATTCCGATAAGATATCATCATTCTATGCTGCTGATTTCCTGTTAACTTACCACCACAACGTCATTAATGATTAGTATAACATAAATTACGTGTATAATTTTCACCCACAACATTAACGATAAATTTCTCCAAAATCGGGGTAAAAAAATGTCGCTCAATTCCTACTTCATCACTTGGTCTCTTCACCATTACTCTTCAGGTTCCAATGAATATTTGAGACATGTATACATCCATACGTACAACATTTACTTTAAATCTGCAGCTCTGCAGAAGTCGGACCGTCCAAGATATAAAAAAGTTTGCAAAAAAGAATCATCACCGAATGAAAGTGAAAAGGAGACAGCAAAATGAATAAAAAAGAAATGGGAGTGGCGGTGGAACTTTCGATTGATATGGACATTAATTGGAAAAACGACTGTATACCGAGACAATAAAGGTCTATACTTTGGTGGAATAACAAATATTTCAAAAAAAATTAATACATATTCTTTTATTTTATTTTTTTTTACTTTTTGTTACGTCAAGAGATTCAGTGTTTATTGTATGCATTAATATATTTTTATTCCTATCAGAGAATATGAAAGTGATATCGAATTTGGGATACGTAGTATATGGATGTACATATGTAATTACTTATGTGTAACAGCGCTGTTGCTTTTTGCGATAGTAAATAAAAGTTAAGTAACAAACAACTAATTATTGAAGAACTTAAGCCAAATTGGGACAATTACAACTTATCGTGGAAGCCGGTAGACAGTGCTTAGAACCGGTGTTAAGGGGATTATTCGTGTGGTCTAAGAGAGTACATTGTGGACATAAATTGGAACAAAATATGTTGAATGAACTCCAACAAAACATCATACAAAACATCATAAACTCTATTGGAATACTTTAAAACACCCCTCAGCAGTTATGGCGATGATCCTGAACTATAGTTAGAAATAAATAGCTGTGCTGACTGCTTCTAGATTGAAAAATTAACTCTGGACTTTTTAAGTTCCCAAATGACAGGCTACACAGTTCGATTCCCCAGACATTCGGGCAGCCTTAATAGCACTCGCAAACCCCGGAATTAACTCGAAACTGGATAGGAAATGCAAGGGAAACCTTCACATCCTATCAACCCACTCCCAGGTCAACCAGTCACTATAATATATCAGGGTACGAATCGGCGAGCGAACTGGCGAGTAACATGCGGAATACAGGGACACCCCCACGCTTATAACCGTAGGCGTATTCCTGAAAATTATAAAAAAAACCTCGTTTGCAAAACGCTATGAAATTTTATAGGAAAGGTTGCAAACATACAAGCGTCAAAGTGCTCTTGCTCTTTTCTGGTAATAATCGGTCTGTACACCGGGCATATCAAATGGAATAAGTCTGCCTTCAGACTGCACAGAAAGGGGCCTGAGGCAAGCGAAAAAGTTTATCAATCCCAAAAGAAACAGGGTAAATAAACTACTTGACCTTAAGAAGGAAGATTTAAGGATCCTAATGGGTTATCTAACTGGAAACTGCCCACAAAGGCACACTAACACGGGAAAAGATATGCCCAGCGTATTCTTCGAACATCGAATCTAAAACGTTACTGAGGTTGATTATGAGCAGCAATTTGACTTTTGATTAACCACTAGGCCACCACAATAGATCTTCCAAGAAGTAAAGCATTCAAGTCTTAGCATCGTATCATATTGTATTACTTCAGACTGGGACTGGTGACATATAGCTCTCGCCCGGTAGGCGAGGAAGAGGGCTTCGAACCTGTGCTCTTTTAAATCTTTTGTTTTCGGGAAAATTCTGAAGTTCACTGGACATACAGGACCTAGACCCCTTGGTTCTGTAACCTTTCCAACCAATTCTCCATCCCCATAAATCGAACCGTCTTTCACCTTCGCTCTCTCATAACATTTAAAGCTTTAAGGGGCATTGTTCTAGGTACGCAAACGAAATTTTATGCCGAAAAACACAAATACGTTTCAGGCGTAGCACACGTGTCCTCTCGCCAAAGACGATGCTTATGTTTTTATTTTTAAGGAACCTGGCCTTTTGGTTGATACTGCGACCTAGCGAGATCTATTGTGCCTCCGGCGTAGTATAGTGCCAGTATAGTGCCGGATATTCATAGAGCATGTGTTCAGACGTTTCTTCCTCTTCCAAACAGAACCGACGCTCTGTATTTGAACAAAGGTTTAGTTTGTGGAGATGATACTTTAGATCACAATGGCCAGTAAGAAAGCCAACTACCAAGGTTTAGAATTTCCTTGTAGGAAAAAAACTTGATAAGTCTATTGGATTGCCTAAGCCCTTGTACATTTTCCCAATGGAATAGGCGAAGTTAGTGTTCAGGGTTGTTTAACAAAGCTATGGCTATAAGGCAACATAATGGTTCCGGTCACAAGAGCGCGAAAGTCGAACCGGCCCTAGCCAGCTCAGTCGCAGCTTTATTGCCTACAATGCCCTGGTGGCCGGGCATCCAACCGTGTTTGACCTTGTTGTGCCTACTAAGTGATTGTAGGACAACGTAGCAGCACCTGACTGACCTCCAAGAAAGCTTTGAGTCAATGGTAATATAAACGTTTCTACAGAGGTTCATCATTCCTTAATAAGCATCATCTTCCCAGGATGTTTGGTATGGTTTACCGACAGATCAAAAATAGCTTCCGGAATAGTTGCTAGTTTCGACCCACAGCTTTATAAATATCCTAAGGCAGCTAGCTGGCTCGGTCATGTAGAGCGAATGGTCATAAATGCTCCAGGGCGGAAAATCTTCGAATCCACACCCGAGAGAGGTTGCAGTAGAGAAAGACCGGAATTAAGGTGGGGCACGCAAGTGGAATGGGACCTTGACTAACTTGGCTAACTGGAGACAGCTGGCTAAAGATCGATCTGGCTGGAGACGCTTGTTAGTTGAGGCCCAGGTCCACCCTGGACTATAGCGCCACCTTAAGTAAGTAAATCAGCTAACTGCTGGCAACAATTTATTGGGTTTCCAGAAGCATGGGTATTTAAGGGCAACGGGATTTTAGATGAATCAACATTCTACTTGTTCATTGTACAAGTAAATTGTACTTGTTTTCTTTTTTTATAACTTAATGATGAGAGTAATCTTTCGGCAGAGTAATCATCGAGCGAACATTTTTCACCCAAATACGCGATTAAAGTCGTGAGATTGACCGAATGAAGACTTCACCACACATATACATAATTGCCGAAGAATAATCTAATTCTGATCAATTTAACGTGTACACATTCTTCTCTCTTGGTGTGGCTTCTCCAACAACCCACTGCCCCGAATCTTTTTGAAATATGACTTTCAGATATGAGATACCATAAGCCTCAAAAGTCACGTTCACAACGACAATAAATGTTAGCACTTTCACCTACTACCGAAATAGAAGTACGGCGACCCTGACCTAGACCACACGAGTTTCTACGTAGAATTCTAGTTACCACTTTGGTCTCTGCACTTAATATCAATGAGGGCCATCAAATCGACATCTCTATGCCTATGACATACATTTTCGTCTTTAGCTTGTGGGTGTTTCTACCAATTTTCACTTAATCGCCAGATCAGAGGGCCATCAAATGAGAGGCACATGACTTACCTATCCGCCGTGAATCTCTATCGTTTATCACCTGTGCAACGAGATCGCATTTATAATTTTTGTTTACGATGCAATGGTTTGGTGTGGTATCTGATTCCGACTCATTAGCAGTTATTGCAGGTGATCCCACGATCTGTATTGGATCCTGGTCAGCTTTAGTGTGTCTTCTATGCCAATGTGAAGTAAGCTCACGTGCATGCATCCACACGTATGTACATACATTTATCAGCTCAGTACGCTCAGGCGCCCTGAATACCAATTGTGTGGTGGTGTCGTTTCTCGACATTGTCGATGCAGTGGCCGACGTACGTATTATTTGTTGCTGACCGACTAAACTTTCCCAATGGATTTGATGACACATTGACATAGCTCAACACAGAACAATGTGGGACTTTTGGCCTGGAAATAGGGAGCCCAGACGACACACCACCAGCACCGACTCAGATTTCTAGTGTGTGTTGGCATGAATTGTCAATTAAGTTTCGCTTTCTAATGGAACTCGGTTTATAGGGGTGAATAAGTACGGATAGAGTTCTCATGCAAATTTTATTTTTTATTGATGATTCGGATTTCACATTATTTTTAAAATCTGTTAAAGTGCACAAAACGGGTGATGAGAAAGTGCTTTGAGAAATGCCTTATTGGGGTCTATGAACATACAAACAGTTTTGGAATTGAAATTTTTTAATTCATTGGATGGAACTCAATATTGAAAATATTTAACAAATATAAGTTAAAGATTAAGAGCAATAAATTCACTAATAATAGATATGTTCTAGTTTTTGAGTATAGTCCAAAAATAAAACTCTCAAATGATACTCTTACCATCGTGTCCATCGCAAGATTCCATTACCCAGGTAGTAAGCCTCTCTTTTCGCCCATTGCACAAAGGGCTTATGCTTTGGTTATTTGTGTCTCGTTTGGGCTCTTTCGTTCTCGAAGCACCGCGTTACGCCTTCTTCATTTGCTAATCCAGGTACGACAAAAAGTAAACAGGGTTAGGTTAGGTTAGGTTGGAGTGGCTGTCAGCTGAACCCAACACACGTAGACCAATGATAGGTCCGTTGAGATACCAGGTTGATCTTCTTTACCTACTCGTTAAACTACTTAAGCGTAGGAGACTTCGAATATGGCCGCTCATCAGATAGCCTAGATCGTTGTAGAAGAAGGCACCCAAGTGAGTTTTTCTTCTATGGGAGAGAGCAGAGCAGATACAAAGAAAGTGGAGGGTAGTTTTCTCCTCAATGCAGCTTCTGCAGAAATCATTTGAAAAAACGCCAAACGTTTTTGCATGCCTACCTATTAGACAGTGTCCAGTGATAACACCTATAGTAGCGTTGATAAGCAATCTTTTGAGGGAAATCAAATCCTTAGAGCGTTTCAGATTCAGCTTGGGCCAAATCTGTTCTGTCGCTAGACACGTTATGTACCATATGTCGACCTGAGATTTGTCCTTTTGAGAGATTTTGCTTAGTTTAAGATTGCAGCTTGGATGTCCGAAAAGATGCGGATATCTGAAGCCAAGATAAGTCTTCTTTGATCGCCATTATTTCCGCTTCGAACACGCTACACTAATTTGTGAGACAGGAAAAGAGGCTAAAATTGACCCTATCAGAGAAAACACCTCCACCTATGCCTTCGTTGGTCTTTAATCTGTGCGTCGGTCAAGAAGTGAACCGACTTGTCTTCTAAGTATGCTAAGCAGGGTTAAGTAGAAGTCCAATTCTCCGTGGTGTCTATATGTAAATCCATGACTGAATTGCAGGTGTTTCTTAATTTTTCGAGGCACTCTCTTTTAGATGCTGGTTTTTGCCATCTAACACTTCCATTTCCTGTCGCTGTAGGTTCCGCAGTACTCTCGTTACTATTCAGCTGCCTGTATGTCTGCCGGAGTTACCTTCATCACTGGAAATTCGATTTTTACTCATGGCCCCGACTCAATAAAGTTTGCTCCTTTAATCATCGTCTTGATATGGTTGACACTTTCACTCAAGATCTTCCCTTACTTAGCGCAGCATCGATGCTCGGTTTTAGGAGGCTTTGGTTTCTGTGATGTTTATTCTAGTTTGCATCAATGAATTGTTCTTAATAGAGGTGATACCTTATTGTTTAGGAGCATTTTTCGCTGTTGTATATAAAATCTGACCAGAAATGCTCAAGTGCTGGGAGGAAGAGGGCATGAAATGGCTCTCTTGTGTCATTAAAGTGGCCTGGGTATGCAGTGAAACGCCTAGCGATTGGCAAACTGGGGTGATTGTTCCTCTTTTTAAGAAAGGGGATAAGAGGGATTGCTCCAATTATAGGTGTATATATCCTCCTCCCGGAAAAGCCTCTGTGAAGGTGTTGGAAGCGCGTTCCAGTGCTGAGGTCGAGTCCAGGTTGGGCAATGAGCAGTGCGGCTTTCGTCTGGGTAGAAGCACAACGAATCAGCTATTCGCTCTTAGAATGGAATATGAGAAGGCCTGGGAGTATGCCAAACCTATCTACAATTGTTTTGTGTATTTGGAGAAAGCCTATGATCAGGTCACTAGAGGTAAAGTCTTGAGGGAGTGTACTGCAGGAGTATGGGATTGACAGTTTTCTTCTGAGGACCATTCAATCTCTGTACACGAACTGAAAGAACTGTGTTCGGGAGAACGGCGTTAAGTCGACACCTTTCACTGTGGGCGTTGGACTTCGCCAGGGGTGTGTTCTGTCACCTCTCCTTTTCATAGGGTATATGGATTGGATGTGACAGAGCAGCCGTGGCGAGGAACAGTCCGAACAGACTTGAGGATTAGTCATCATGACGCGGTCATCCTGGAGTCCACCCAAAACGAACTTCAGCGCGCACTAGATAGGTTCGTCGCCGTCTCAGTTGAAGCTGGGATGAAGGTAAACGTGAACAAATCGGAGGTAATGGTAATTTCCCGAACAACTGTTCAATGACCTCTGCATTTTAGTGGAATCTCATTGAAATAGGTGGAAAAGTTTAAGTATCACGAGTGATTGAAGGAGCAATACTGAGTTATTCTGTAATATTGGTCAGGCTGGAGCAATTCTGAGACAGTTTGGTCAGTCGGTTATTAATAAGGCCGAACTTGGCATCAGAGCTCACCTATGCTCATGAGACTTTGGGTAATGCCCGAAAGAATAAGATCGCTCCCGAAATGATATTATTGTATTGCTGGGGTGACTCGTCAACATCGGGTTACGAACACCAGAATACGCGAGGCACTCAATGTCGAGCAGCTACTTCTTTGCACAGAGAAGTCTATACTTGGATAGTTTGGGCACGTTAAACGCATACTCCCAACTCCGCTTCAAAGACGTGCCATGGAATCCGTGCAATCAGAAAGGCGTTCCCTGGGTAAGCCCAGTATGAGATGGTTGGACCAAGTCCGAAATCTCACCTTTAACCATATGGGGATAGTTCCTGATGATTAAGATTCAATGACGGAAGATCTAGAGATGTGGAGGGTCCACTTAAGCCCGCGACTTTCGTATTGGATAAACGGCTCATTGGAAAATGACGATGAAATGATGATAGGCATTGTCTTTGACTTCTGCGCCTCTAAAACCAGCTGAATTCTAAGTTTTTATCTAATTTTCTTCTTTTTGGTTTTTGGGACTCTTCCACTGCCGAGTTTTCTCTTTTTGGGGAAGCTCTTGCCCATTACAGTCGATTAGGTTAATCAGAGGTCGGTGTCTCTTCGTATCAGTTAAATGTATGCTAAAGTTCACTAAGTTGAACTAAGCAATCCACTGGTCATTACATGAAGATAATAATACGATTTTGCATGCCAGTATTATTTTACATTTTTCCTAAATGCATCCTTTAAATTCTCTAATTTTTTTCAAGTGTGTAACATACGTTTCTTTTTTTTTTTTTTTCTTTTTTACAGTTAAAGTCGTTAAGAAGGATATCTGCTGTATAAGGTATGTCATTTAAAACGTTTTAGTAACTCTAACAAAATTGTCAGTCGATAATTTATTGTTTAAGATAATTTATGCCTAAAAATATTATTTTACAGATCAAATGCATATGTGCATTTATGACTTACATAAATGCAAGTGGACTGTTCATTTTAATAGGAAAATGCAAACATCTCTCATATCTTCAGCAATTAAAATTTAATTCAAGCAATAACTACCTTTCCGACAGAACCCTTTTTATGATCAACACGATGTGCTCTGTTCAAAGATCAATTAGATTCATTTCTTAGAAATTTTATGATGATCCGATAGAGTAAACGAACTTCGGCTTGCTTTCAGTTAACCATTTTATAATCAGAATCATGCTACTTCAATGAGAATCGGTACTTTTAGCGCAACGTAATGAGGAGCAAAAAATAGATACAAATGTGTGTAAGTACTTGGTATTTTTTCGATTCGCTTTTATCCTCGGAAATAAAGATTTGACGTTGAGTTTAAAAGTTTAAGTTGGAGTAAGTAAGTTTCTAAAACGTTCGGCACTGGTTTATACTTCTACATCCTGGCGAACGGTTAGAGTGGCCTTCATGCCAAAACTTGGTATAGATGACTACTCTCTCGCTAAGACTTTTAGACCTATAAACCCGTCTTCTTTCCTATTGAAAAGCATGGAAAGGCTGGTCGAGATTCACGTGCGCAAGGTTGCTTTGAGTGTGCTTCAAAATCTAGTTGCTAGAATTGAATGCGCGCTTGATAGGAAAGAATACGCCATGGGCATCTTCATCGACTTGCCTTCGATAATGCGACATTTGGCTGCATGTGTAACTCTGCTATACAACACGGGGTGGGTGAAATCCTGGTTCTGTGGATCCGAACAATTTTGATGAATAGAACTTTGGTTGTAGATGCGGATTGTGGGGTAAAGAGGGGCTCTTTGCAAGGCGGCGTTCTGTCTCCACTGCTATGGTCAATGGTGGTTGACTGTCCGTTGCATACCTTCAATTCTTCTAACGTCTACGCTCAGGCGTATGCGGATGATGTTGCCATACTTTCTGTCGGGTCATGCTTAAAGACTGTCTGTGCTAACGCGCAGGCGGCTTTAGACATGATCGATGAATGGTGCACTAGGAGTGGGCTTTCGGTCAACCCTCTGAAAATGGAGGTTGTCCTCTTTACGAGAAGGAGGGTTGTGACCGATCTGACTCAGCCAGTTCTAAAGGGCGTCACCATCCAGATCTCCGATGAAGCTTAATATCTAAAAGGGATCTTAGACAAAAAACTTCTTTGGGCAAAGCATGTTGAGTCGAAGACATCCAGGGCGCTCTCAGTTTTCTGGCGGTGTAAGGGTGCTTTTGGCAAGACATGGGGCTTATCACCGAACAAGGTCCTTTTGATCTATACGGCGTTTCTAGCTTATGCATCGGCTGTTTGGTGGAGGGGGCTTTCGCGTAAGTATGTGACTGCCCACTGCACTAAACTTCAAAGAACGGTTTGTCTCAGCTGCACGGGATCTTTTCCAAATACGCCCTGCTCTGCTCTAGACGCTCTGCTTGACCTACCTATCCTTGATTCTCATATCATGGGCTGTACTATCAAAACAAACTATCGTCTTAGATGGGGCGGCTTTTGGTATGATCCGCACTGGAGTTTTGATGACCTTGCGCGACACTTATCCTACGACCCTAGTTTCATGGACATGCCGTCTGATGCAATGACGCCAGAACTTCGGTTGCTGTGCACATTTAACGTCGACTTTCCTAGCCTTCAGTACTGGCTTCGGCCAGAGTCTGAGCCTGGACGGGGCTGTAGTCGAATCTTCACGGATGGCTTCAAAACCAGTCATGGATCCGGTGCTGGTGTCTTCGTGGAGGTCGATAACGCTAGACTTCACTACTCGTTGGGCAAGCATGCCCTCTGTTTTTCAAGCGGAGACCTTTGTTATCCTAATGGCCACAGACTACATTGTTAAGAATAGGTGAAAGGGTTGAAGCATCTTTGTCTCTAGCGATAGCCAGGCTGCGCTTAAGGTCTTGCTCAACCCTTCAACCAGTTCCAAAATAGTGCGAGAATGCAATAACTGAATTCGGTCGCAAGGCTAAACTGTTTGACTCTTGTCTGCGTACCAGGTCACACTGGGATCTCTGGGAATGAGATCTCCGATGAGTTTGCCAGACAAGGTTCAGAGGATGTTTTCTCAAGACCTGAACCTGCGGTCGATTTTCCCACATCCTCGGTTCGGGGCTCCATTGACGATAGGGTTTCCCACAAATGGAATTGTGTGTGTCACGGCTTTCCAGGATGCAGGCAGACTAAACGAATGTTTTCGAACATTTGTAACAAATCAGCGGCATTCTTGCTCTCACTCAGCAGAAGAGACTGCAGACTGTAATTGGCGTTCTAGCGGGCCACTTCGCTTTTGCCAAGCATCTTAGTGTGTTATGCTTAAGTGACACACCTGTCTGCGACGCCTGTGGAGAGGGCGACGATACTTCGGATAATGATCAGGTGGCAATTTTTCGGTGATGATGTGGTGAATTCTGATACTGTAAGCTTCTCATCATTGAAGTGCCTTTTCGGCTTTCTGTGAAAGTCCTTCAAGGATATCACATAATGCCTAAGCTAGTATATGGCTTCGTTGATCGCCATGATTTCAGCTTGAGAAATGCTACAGTGTGTCGGGTAGATGGAGCGGAATACTCAGCTTAAGCATATCGGAGAAACACCACCTCCAACCGACGTTCTAAAACAGTCGATATAGAGATGAACGGTGCTCGTCTCTAGCGTCAACACTCTCCCACTCCTCTCGGGAAGGAATGGATGTCCGGAGGTTGATTGGATCTAAGATCGAGGAGTGGCCGCTTTGGTTGTTTGACCATTGGGAGAAGGCTTTCAATCTGATATCTGCTCTAGCTGACTGTTTGCCAAAAATATATAGACGAAGTAGATGCAGGAGCAATTCAATTGCCGTGGATGGGGGAGTTTTTTTTGCTTCGCTAGTAAAGGGTGGTTTAATTTTAAGGGCCGATGTTAAATGTGAACCACACCTAACCGTCAAGTTTTTTTCTGCATTTCATTTGTCATTTCTCAATTTCAGACTAACTCAATTTGAACCATGGAAAGATACACAATCGAGCAACGCGTTAAAGCTATTCAGGCTTTTTATGAAAATGGGCGTTCAAATCAAAATGCATATCGTGCACTTCGTGATTTTTTCGGTCAATTTAATCGTCCAAATGTGCGTACAATCGGAAAAATCGTGCAAAAATTTGAGCAAACCGGGTCTGTAGGAGATGTGAAAACACCAGTGCATGCTCGTACAGCTCGTACTGCAGAAAATATTGCTGCTGTTCGCGATAGTGTGGCTGAAGAGCCGTCCACCTCAACTCGTCGTCGTGCCCAACAATTGCACCTCTCACGCTCGTCGTTGATGAACATTATGCATAAAGACTTGCATTTACACGCTTACAAGGTGCAATTGACTCAAGAACTAAAGCCTCTTGACCATTTCAAGCGTCGTCAATGGTCAGAATGGTGGCAAGAAATGGCAACAGTGGATGATCAATTTTCGAAGAAAATCATCTTCAGTGATGAGGCTCATTTTCACCTCAGTGGATTCGTCAATAAGCAGAATTGCCGCATTTGGGCGAATGATAATCCAAGAGTGATTGTCGAAAAACCAATGCACCCACAAAGAGTGACTGTTTGGTGCGGTTTATGGGCTGGCGGCATCATCGGGCCGTATTTTTTCCAAAATGAGGCCGGTCAGGCAGTTACTGTGAATGGTGTTCGCTATCGTGAAATGATAACGAATTTTTTATGGCCCGAATTGGAAGATATGAATGTGGACGATATGTGGTTTCAACAGGACGGTGCCACTTGCCACACAGCTAACGAAACAATGGCTCTTTTGCGCGCAAAATTCAATGGCCGTGTTATCTCACGTGGTGGCGATGTCAATTGGCCGCCAAGATCATGTGATTTGACACCGTTGGATTTTTTTCTTTGGGGTTATTTGAAAGAAAAGGTGTACGTCGATAAGCCAGCAACAATTCAAGAGCTAAAGGATGAGATAATTCGGCACATTAACGGCATAGAACCTCAATTATGCTTCAGCGTCATCGAAAATTTGGACCATCGGATGGAGGTGTGCCGCCGAGGTCGCGGCGGCCATTTGGCCGATATTTTGTTCCATACATAATTGAACCATACCAATATTATCATAATAAAAAGAAATGACAATAATTTCCTAAATAATTTGTGTTTTATTCAAAATCAACATCGGCCCTTAAAATTTAACCACCCTTTACATTCATACAGTGTATGACTCTGTCGATGGCTGTCCATCAGACGATCACACCATTTATGAGTATAGGTATGACAACGGTGACGTAAAGCCAGTGATTCCTGTAAGAAATCTCGTTAGCATGCTTAGCTTGTTCTTGGTGAGTTCGATGGACGTCTTTGACCTCTTTTGATGGTAGTTCCCAAGAACTCCCGAATTGTGGGTTCTCCCAATTTGCAGAAGGATTCGGGACCTACGAGTATATGTAGTTTGAACATATTTGAAGAAAACTTCGATAAAATACTCCCACTTTTAAGTACAAAATGAAGTATCTGTGGGCGGCGTGGATTCAAGCCCCAGCCAGGAACACCGGACCATTTTTCGCGGCACCACCTCCGGTCGGGGAATGACAAGCCACCGGGAGTATAATCTGTCATGAAAGAGCTTCTCAATTCGCCGTTCGGAGTTGGCAATAAATTAGGTCCCTTCCATTCATGCGAAAGATGTAACACGCACAACATGAATGGTTGCGAGAGACCTTTTCTCATCCCGAGATATCGCGCCAGCTATAAAAAGTGCATTCAAATACTCACCAGTATGAAAAAAGTATCCAATCTCGTCAAAGATAAAATCCGACTTCAATATTTTAAGGGTGATTCACAGAGTCGTTATCACGTCACAACTTTTCATGCGCTCGCTACAAACCTTTTCTGATGAAGGGAAAGAAAGTTCCGCCTTTATGTTGTACAACCTTAAAACAAAACAAATAGTCCGGTCGTTATTTTTAATTTTCTTTATTGCTACGAATTTTGTTTCTTTGCCTTGCCCATTACAGGTGCAGGTGGTGGGTCGGTGGTATACAACATGCATCATGTGGATATGTCTTAAATCGAAAGTTCTTAATAGGAGAAAGTTTATTTCTGTAGTTTTAGTGAGTACAACAACTCATCGTCATTGAACGCACGTAGGTAAATTATTAGTCAAACATGAGTTCTATGTTGAAAACACAGAAGTGCGAATGACGGACAAAGCGTACAGTGATTTCTATGCGGGCTACAGGTGATATGACACCTGCTGTATCGCTTAAGGCAATACAAAATGGAGTGTCAGTGTTTCTTATTATGTGAACTTGTTGTGTAGCAAAATGGAAGCTTGCAAAATGCTTACCGGCTTAAATGTCACCAAAATTATTTACGACATTCTGGCATTCTGGGTACTTACTTTCTTTAACTGCGACAGTGGATTTTACGGTATGTCTTCTAAAAGATTATTGTAATGCCATTGGTTGGGGATTCCAGTCGTTGTTGATGGTGAGTTTGTTACCCGATTTTTTTTTGTCAGCCGTTTTGACGGAACACTCTTGACCGATTATGGTTCATATTGTTAAGCGTAATGTACCTCACATATTACTGCCAAGAGGTGACTGCGCAATTTATTCTCAAAAAAATGTAGTTGTGTCTGAGATTAAATTCTAACTGTTGTGGAAACAGTAAAGATAGGTTTGTTTGCTTTAAAACAAATGCTGGCAACAAGCGAGTGCAACAGTATTGAATATTATATTTTATATACACATTTTACTAGCTATATACATTTATATTTATATATACAAACATATATATATTTGTTTTCTATTCATTTAAGAAGAAGACTAAGATTTTGTTGCATAAAAAAACTGGAGCGATACACATGTATATTTATCTAATATGTAATGGAACGGCAAAGTACTTCTGTATGTACTTACAGTGCCTGTTTTGTGGTAAAACTCAAAGGATAGGAATTTATTCATACTGTAGCAACACTCACAACACTCTTGAACGTGTTTAAAAAGCCACTGTAGCGCTAACTGCTACAACACTATACCACGCAAGTTATGGGAAAGTGCAAATATCAGCATTATCGCAGCACTAAGAACTACTCATCCGCGGCACTTTACGTGCTCCTACATCTACTTCCCTTAAATATTTTTTAAAAGCAGTCAGCTGAAAGCGCGTGCATCAGACTAAAGTCCACGATTTAATGATCAAACAGCCATATTGGCCACTCCTCGATATTAGATTCCTTAACACTCATTCCGAGAAACACCGACAACGCACCGTTTAGGTTGAACTTCAACTTCAACTTCCAGACCTCAATCCCTTCCAGACAGGAGTGGGAGAGTGATGACGCTAGAGAAGAGGTACTCTACTCACTTCTACACCGACGATTCCAAAACCGAGAGCAGAGTGGAAGGTGGTATTTTTTCTCAAGTCCTGAACCTGAGCTTCTTCTTCCACTTACTTGACCACTGTAACGATTTTCAAGCGTAGAATTTTGCAGTGAACGAACCCTTATCCTGGCTGGCACAATGTGGTTTTTTTCGAGGACATCACAATTATCACCGATAGCCAGGCACACCAATTAAATCTCGGACTCAGTAACATACACATCAAAAGCTACTTTAGATAGTCGCTCATCTCTCACGGAGATGGAAGAATATTTTAACATTCACCTATGCCGGGTACCCGGTCACGTGGATATGCCAGGGCCGATGAACTCACCGAACCTTGCACTACTCATGAAATCCTACCATAATGAAGAAAGCCAGGTATTCTACTCGCTACATGTAAATTATTCTAGTACTCTAGTACAACGCGATCGGCAAAATAAACGAAAGATGGAGGAATGGAACCACATGCCGTATCTCCAGAGGTATCTGACCTATGTACATATGTTAAACCTCACTCGATCTTGCTTATAAGGTCGCTCATCAGCACCGTCATTGGTGTTTTCACCGGTCATTTTCCCATTGACCTGCATGCCAGAAGGATGTGCCTTTTCTCAGATGACCATTGCAGAAGTTGCAGGGACAAAAAGGAGAAAGAAACAATCCTCCATTTCCTCTGTACCTGTACTGCCTTATCCCAAAGAAGACAGCACTATCTAGAAGCTTATCAATTCGGCAACTGTCCCGTACTATCTAGCGTCAAAAGTATCCTCAGCTTCATTACCAAAATAACATCAAAGGTTTTCAATAAATTGAGTGGCATTTAGGGTATAGATCCGAGTGGTATCACAAAGAGCCTGCTTTGTCGTGGGCGTGTCATGGACAGCCAACCTACCTACATACTGGCACCACGTCAGACCACGCCAAATACCTGGGGGTCTTACTCGGTAGGAAACTCAGTTGAAGGCTGAATATTCAGGACCGTGCTAGGAAAGGTAGGTAGATAGAGGTGGCGGTTCAACTGAACCCAATTAGCACTTGGAGATGCATTTTTGTTACCACGACTCGTGTGACCTGGTTAATGATGTGTGCTATTAAAAGTGCGTGAGACAGCCGGGAATGCTTAGATCCAACCTGCCTTATACTCCTGCCAGAAGGCTCTGGGCCCGAAATGAGGCCTGTAGCCTAAAGTAGTCCACTGGAGATGTACAGCGGTCGTGAGGCCAATACGGAGTATTGTGGTGGACAAGAAAATCAACAGTAGCCTGCTTGAAAAGTACAAAGAGAATCATGCATTTGCATAACGGGTGCCTTGAGAACAACCCCAACTGCCGCGCTGGAGGTAATGCTCACTCTGCTTCCTGTTGATATCTTTGGAAAGCTAGTGGTAGTCAGAGCAGCATTAAGGCTTAGAAAATGGTCCCAGCTGATCATCACAGCAATGGGCCAAGACGATACTATTCCTTGTAATGAGATTGCAGACAGGTGCGACGCAACCCTGTCCTGGGTCCCGGGACAGACGGACATTCCAGGCAACTGCAGAGCGGACGAGCTGGCAAAAGTCGGTGCAGCACGACATTTCCTCAAAAACCTAGGGGAACCACCTGCCCCTATCGAATCGATCAAATTCGTCCTTCACTTGGATGCCAAGAAGCTGGCAAACCACAGGTGGAACAAACAAATCTGGCCTAACCTGGACTTAAAGAAGACGGAGAAATTTTTATCCATAAACCGGAAAAAACCTAGGCTCACTGATAGGGGTCTTCACCGGACATTGCTTGATAGACAGACATGTACTTAGACTGGGGGTCCCCTCCAATGATTTCTGTAGAAGCTACAGAGACGAGGAGGAAAAGAAAACTACAACCCACTTACTGTTAACATGTCCTGCTCTTGCGAAGCTAAGACGGAAACCCTCGGGGAATACTTCTACGATGATCTTAACGATCCAGCTGAACTCGATATCCAGAAGATAAGACACTTAATCTCTGGGACGAAATGATTCAAATCTTTGGGTTAGCATCGTTACGGTTGCCCACCTTCGATGTACTTGTGCTACATACTCTGGTTCCCTGGTGCCGGTAAACCGGTTTCTTCATCGTGGGCATCTGCATCTGGTCTATGTGTGTCCCTTTCTAAGCGGGGACAGTCACCTATCTTAAGGGCCAGTCATGCTAATTTACAAGTCCTTTACTCTTCAAGGATCTTTCTCCAACTTGAAGTAACAATGGTATGGTATGTGAGGGTCAGCTGGAAGCTATTCACTTTATGAAAATTCTGCCAGTTGGTCAGTTGCGTTCGAGTTCGTCTGGTGTTTACAAATAGAAAAAAGTCGGGAAATGCACCTAAAGTAAGGTTTAATGCGTATCCTTACGATCTGTCTTGATCTAAACTTTTGAACGAACCTAACACAATAAGAGTGATTCTTATCAAGCGTCTTATGAATCCGTGCAGCTACTGGGATGCCAACAATCTTTTTACAGCATTTTATCCAAGCCACACGTTTCAATCGTCTATATGTCACATATAAAGCGAACCTGTATTTATCTCACATCTTCCTCCAACCTTACGTTTACACGCACTGCTTTTGGGGATACATCTGCAACGACAGGATGTAAGTAAGGCGGCATTGAGTTTATATGCTGCTTTTTCTATGTCCCCTATGAACTTAAAGAATGCAGAAAGTACAGAGTACCTATCAAATCAAGGGCACGCTAGAAACTTCCAGTACTATACCCTAAGTTATTACCACTCAATAACGACGACAACGTGAGTGTGGAGAAAAATATTAATTAAGCATCCACGTGACTTACAAGAGTGAACAAGAATATTCTCATACAACTAGAAGCAACTCTCACTTGTTGTCTTGGAGCTGTTGGTACAAATTTACATCTGTACACATGCGCACATGTACATGCACGTTTCACTCCAGGCAATGAAAGAATTGGTGTTTACTCTGTCGTTTAAATTTTTTGTCAACGCGTCGCGTCAGTTGCAAAAGAATCTAAAGTCCCCTGCGTAAGTGACATTAACGAAAGACTATATCCTCAAAAGATTAACTTTCCTAGAAAATCAACAACTCTCTGAACGCCACACACTCTAAACGGCACCAAAAACAAAGGTACGGTGTCGAGTTTAAGTCACGCTTTTCAAATACCAAAACATCCGCGAAAATCCACTGAAAAGTATCTCTTCCCATCTCAAGTTGTAAAAGATGCTTCAAAGGTGCATCACGCATATCACCTTTTTGGAGCTCTCACTTTGAGAAAAGTGCCATTAAATGGTAAGCATGTCGCTTGTAGCACGAGATTCTATTTGACTGGCGCATTTTTCTCCAAATTCTGCAAACTACAGTTTAAGCAATTTTGCGAGAAGTAAAAGTTTTACCTGTTATGGGCGAAATCGTTACCTTAGTGGTAGAAGTCTTCAATTTTGTTTAGTGCAACGCACCTGGAAGACAAAATAAATAATGAAGACCGCCAAAATACTCACCGTCAAATCCACACACTACTCGTAAGCACAACATTCTCTTTTGGATTTTCTTTTTCTACTCCTTCGTCGTGGTCGTCGTTTGCAAGAAGTGAATCGCATCGAACGGGTGCTGTACACCTGTGCAAGCTCTGTAGCGGTTCAACCTCACCTGAGTCAATTCATTCACAGGCGTTGAATGGAGCGAACGTGTCTCGTCTCGATTGCTGTCGTATTGCGCGTCTTAATTTACAGTGATTTGTACCGAAGTCAAATGCGCTACTATAAGGCAGAAACGGATATCGGCTCTTTGTGAAAATAACAAGAACTCTGTGTTTGCAGTGATTTAACCAACTTTCGGTTCGCATGTTACGTATATTTCTGACAGTTGTGTACTTCCCATTTGTCACCTGAAATGTAAACCTGAATGTGGGGCCGTTCAAAAAAAAAAATAAGCAGGAAAATACTTGCTGACCGTTTTTGCTAACAGCTGCTGATTTTGAAAACGGTTGTGTTTTTTTTTTTTTTTGAGTTTTCTTTAATAAACGCTAAGATGTAGCTTAAGTGTCGGTGCCGTTTCGCTAATTGTAGTTTAAAAGTTCGATTGCCTGTGCACATTCATTAGAGAAAAGAGCTTCGTGAAATTGGCTGACCAAGTTTTTACTTTCATTCATTTTATTTTTCCCGTATGTTCGGTATCTTGTTGTGTCGGCTGCAACAAGTTGCATCTGCGGACTGTTGACAGACCGGTATTGCACTTTCTTTTAAAGTGGAATTTTTAGTGCGTAACTGGAAATTGAAGTGCGGTTTTGAGTTTTTGTTTTACAACTTAATTTGGATTTCCAGACGAAAATTGAAGAAAAATCGCTAACAGTACAAAATGTGTACGAAAAATCAAATAAATATTCTTATGGAGAAATTAAATACGGTGAGGCATTTTAAATTTTGCAACTTTTATGTAAATATGCATATATGTATGTATGTAGGTACCTACTTCCTTTCGTAAATGTATATTCAAATTTACCAAACCTTTCAAAAATATCTGTCTGTATGCACAGACAGTGCGTTCCAGGTTTCTTGTTCCATGTCTCTGTTAAGATCATGGATTAAAAAATATCGTCTCAA
This sequence comes from Matsumyia berberina, assembly GCA_917880715.2. Taxonomy (NCBI): domain Eukaryota; kingdom Metazoa; phylum Arthropoda; class Insecta; order Diptera; family Syrphidae; genus Matsumyia; species Matsumyia berberina. The sequence goes on from OU862871.1 coordinate 85,414,918, forward strand.
AAAAATCCCTTTAGTAGAAGTTGGTGTTACACAATTTCATTTTCATTGCCCATCTTGAAACTAAGGAAGTTAAAACAGATTGTAATGACAAAGGCGTCAGGCGACTGGAGGCATAACTGCAAATCTGTAAAAATCCCGCCTGAAGTTGTAACAAAGTTGGCACAAAAAAGTTGTTTCATGCTCCTTTTATCTTTACCCTACGTATTCCAGAAGTTCATTAGAAAATAGACGTAGTCTGTGGCAATTTTTCACCTGAATGCTTTTGGCAACTTGTCTGAGTTGAAACAAAATTTGTTTGACTACTTTGCTGAATGGGTAGTCGTTAGGCAGTCGCTAGTGGATTAAATTTATTAAATTTTGTAGAGTTTTCGCTAGAGTCGATCACATTACATGTTTAATAACTGGGTCCGCTTTTCCAATCTAATTTTTATACTTTCCTCTGATCTGTGCCAACTACAGAGGCATCAGTCTTTTTAACATTTTCATTTAACAACGCCTGAAGCCGTTCGTCAACAACCTGATCCTTTCACATCAGTGTAGCTTCAGGCCAAGAAAGTCCACCACCGACCAAATATTCACACTCCGCCAGGTCTTAGATAAAACCCTGGAACTTCAAATCGATACCAATCACCTTTTTATCTATTTGAAAGCCGCGTATGGCGGCATCTATAGGAACGAGTTATGCAGAGCAATGTCTGATTTTGACATCCCTGTCAAATTCGTCCAAGATGACGATGGAGAATGCACGCTGCTCCGTCAAGGTCGGTCAAGACCTCACCGAGACCTTTGATGTCAAAGAAGGATTTAGACAAGGCGACGCGCTGTCATGCAACTTCTCCAACATCATTCTGGAAAGAGTTGTGTAAAACTCACGCGCCAACACCAGAGGCACAATCTACCAAAAGTCTGTCAAATTACTCGGATACGCCGACGATATTGACATAATCGGAAGAACGCAGCGTGATGTCACTGGTGCATTCGTGAGTATGGAGATGGATGCGGCGAAGATGGGTTTAGCAGTCAATGAGGGGAAGACAAAGTATATGCTGTCAACAAGAAAGGACGCCCAACACCGACATTTCGGACAGAACGTCACTATAGACAGCTATAACTTCGAGGTGGTTAAGGACTTTGTCAACCTAGGCTCCGCTATAAATTCAAACAACAACACCAGCTGAGATCAAACGAAGAGTAACTCTTGTCAATCGCTGTTTCTTTGTATTGAAACGCAATTGAGTAGCAAAGCCCTCTCTCGAACGACGAAAGTGACCCTGTATAAGACCTTAATCGTCCCAGTCCTGCTCTACGGCGGAGAGGTATGGACTCTGTAAAAGCGGATGAGGTTGCTCTTTTCTGTTTCGAGAGGAAAAGTCTTCGGGTGATTTTCGGTCCCGTCTACATAGACGGTGAATGAATGAGCAACATCTGCTTCGCCAGAAGAGCCAGGGTCCAACGGCTAAGATGTCATGTAGAGCGGATGGACACCAATGGTCCGGCCCGGAAGTAGAGGAGGACCGTGACTCAGGTGGCGCACGTCAGTCGGACCTAACCAACTTGGCGTGTGAAACTAGAGGCAGCTAGCTAAAGTGGGGCTGGCTGGAGATGCCAGCTTTTTTTGTAGTTTATTCGTCAATACTTCTGATTTCAATAAACATCGTGAGTTCCTGGAACCTGTGGTGTCAAGGGCAATGAAAGAGCAGACGAACTGGCTGGCTCGGCAAAGATTTGCTTTAAGACGGGAATAGACTTACACATCAGTGCACATCGTTCTCAGCATACTAAAAGACAACGTAGACCGCAAGATGAGAGAACTAATTAACACCTCTTCGTCCTGTAGAGGTGCCTGGATTATATGCACGCAGAATATAATAGAGAATTGATAAAAATAAAATAAATTGCCTTTTGGTAATGGACGAAGGAGAACCTCGTATCGCCACTGGGCTCGGTTTCAGTTCTCCGAACTACAGCAGGAGCTGTCAAGATACGAAAGAATTGGAAACTATTAGACACTTACTGTGGAAGTATCCAAAACCATCGACTTCGACACATGGGACGCAGACTGTTTGGACAATCAGCAACTCTAAACGAAGTACGACTGATAAATAGCTGGCGCGACAGCTCGGAATGAGCCAAGGCCTTGCTTCTCACAACCTTTCATGATGTACGCGTTGTATTGTTTGCACGAATGGAAGGGACCTACAATTTCTTGCCGACTCCGAACGGCGAATTGAGAAGCTCTTTCATGACAAATTATACTCCCGGAGGCTTGTCATTCCCCGACGAGAGCTGGTGTCGCGAAAAATGTTCGGTCGACATGGTTGGGGCTTGAACCCACACCGCTCGCACAGCAATCTAACGTACTATCCACTATGGTTGGTTGGGTGTCCTAAAGTCTTACTTAGACTTCAAGCGGGTCCATTGTGCCCATGAAAAGTATACTCATGGGAGTCAAACCACCCAGAAAGGGATAGAAATCTCAGGAGTTTCCAGAAAACAGCGATAAAAAGGCCCCCCAGCCCATGGAAGAAGCTTGTACCAACAGTAAGCAATCTTGTGGTGGCCAGTGCGGTACATTTGCGTAGCAGGTGCCAGATGGATTCTATTTCCTGTTCGTTCCTGCAGCTTCTGCAGTAGTCTTTGTAGGGTAATCCAAAGCATGGTTTATTATTCCGCAGTGTCCTCTGAGGACACCGGAGACGAATAGTATTTTCCCATCAACTATGTTGTACGAGATTTTTAGAATTCTTCTTATCGAAGTCATTTTTTATTAACTTTCCGGCCTGTAAAATGGTAGTTACCTATACCTGAAAAACGCTGCATCCGTTTCGAATTTTGAAGGATTGGTTTACCCCTCTGGTTTCACAGAAGACATCGGCACCAGTACCAGTGTCCATTTCGGATTCGTCGGTGTAGAATGCTAGCTCTTCTGCAGGTAACAGGTTCTATGAAGTGCCTGTTACCTACAACCCAAGATTGGAATAGCGACCACAAAACAAAAGGGAGCATAATGGATTAGAAGGTTCTCATAAACTGGGCACTTCTCCCCAAACCTTATACACATAAATTCACGGTTGAAAAATTGGCGATACTTTAAATTTTTAGTTTCGCCGTATTGGAGATAAAACTTCTACGAACCTATCACCTAACTCAGCAGCACCTTTCAGTAGACAAAAGCGCACTTCCGAGGGTGTAAGTTGTCGTAAGAGGTTTCCGAATCCTCGAAAATTGAAAACGGAAATAAAAGCTGAAGCCGCAAAACGCGAATTTTTTTTGAAAAACTAGCGCTTGACCCTCTATGAGGCCATTCACGCCAGACATTTTTCCATCGAAGTTCAAAAAAAAAAATCGACGCAAATGGCACCACGGGAACAGAGTCATGAACAATAAAATTTATTTGCTATCACTATTTTCTTATACTCGTATGTATGCACTTCTATGTTGGATAATTTGACGTAGTATGCAAACTACAAATGTACAAATGTGTTACTTTGTCACATTGACATTGACTTGTTTATTAATTTCACTTTAGAACCGTCTCCTGCTTCTTTCGGAAAACTAGGCAGAGGCGCATCAGCCTTGAAGTTATTGGCCTTAAAAGTTGTGAGTTTGTTAGAAAGTGGCGGTCGCACTTGAGACTTGTATTGAATATCAATTAACTGCTTATGGGTTTCATTTTTTTTTCCATTTAACCCCAATTCGCCATTCGGCACACCATAGGTTCGTTTATTGCATATTGTGCATTTTGCATTTGGAGAAAACTTTATGTAGGGTACGACAAGTGTTGCTGGGTAGAATATTAAACATAGTAATTAATTGATTGATTAATAGCGAATCAAAATGAATTAATTTGCTCCCCACTCGCTGAAAAATTAGGTTCTTTAGTACCATTTGTCATATAACTTTTAGTACTTTGCATCATAAGAATCATAATCATGTCAGAATGATCACACATCACACTTTAGTAGCACATCGGTTATGAGTGCACGTACCTCTGTAGACTTTGAGGCCTTAAACCAAATGTCTGTCGTTTAAAGCTACGAGTAGGTAACCGGTTTGTGCTCGTTCTGAAAGACTTGTTTCGTGCACAAATGCGACTACAAGTTCTACGTAGTGCCATACATATCGTTTTGGCTGCTGAACAAGTCGACAGTTATGTGCTAATTTGTTGTCGTTAGTGTAATTTATTGCTCTCAAACGCAAAAGTAGTTTATGAAAGACCTCTATGGTGGCCACGGCACAGATGCACCCAGTCAACAGACAATAGTACCCAGAAAACAATCATTTTAATCGATTAGACACTGCAATTGCCGAGCAAACCGAAGGAATCTTATTCAAGCAGTGGTTGTGCGCTTTGGCATTTGATTGTATTTTTTTTTTTATTATTCCGAGATAGTTCAGTTGTGTTCTGCTCTTTGTCTTTTTTGCATCTATACGTAGTTATGTTGAAGATACAGGCACTGATCTTGCAAATGTCAAGAGACTGGAAAATTTGCTTTTTATGGTCTAGTTGGTTGTTTTAGTTTACATTTACATTTTCATTTGAATTGTAGGTATTTGCAAAACAAATGTCAAATGAACGTAGTAGTCAATTACAAAAGAATTCAGACTACATGAAGAAACTGTTTTAAGGATTTTTTTTAAAGGCTGGGTCTTTCAAAGACGGAAAGAGCTACATAAACCTATGCATGCGCAGTCATACATATAAGGGTTGATTTTTTATAAAGGTGTTTGACGAGAAATTGGATCGTAATCAGAGATCTGCAAACAAGGGGTGGTGTGAATAAAAACTGAGGGAACACTCTAAGCGAACCCTTCTCAGGGAAGTGTTTCTGAAACTTGACGAAATCCATTTTTATTCAACTCAAATTGAGTGTTTTATCCAAAAATTGAGGGAACACTCTTCCTCAGTTTTTATTCATATCACCCAAGGTGTTCTGGCAGACCATCCGTCGTATCAGAGGAAGGATAGCAGACCTATAGTTTTGAGTAGAACGAAGAATACTCCTTTGACTTTGTCGATTAAAGCGCTTATAGTCGGCAAATTTGCAGGTGTGCATAAATTCCGGCTACAAATGATCAAATCCTTGGGTGAAATGGCTCTCTCGTGTCATTAAAGTAGCCTGGGAATGCGGTGAAACACCTAGCGACTGGTGAACTGGGGTAATTGTTCTTCTTCTTAAGAAAGGGAATAAGAGAGATTGCTCTAATTATTGGGGTAAATCTCGCCGGGGCTCAGTGGTTAGTGCGTTGGACTGCAGACCGAGCGTCTTGGGTTCGAGCACCGAACATTTTTCGTGGCACCACCTCTCATCGGGAAATGACAAGCCTCCGAGAGTATAATCTGTCATGAAAGAGCTTCTCGATTCGCCGTTCGGAGTCGGCAAGAAATTGTAGGTCCGAACGCTAATGGTTGCGAGAAGCTAGGCGCCAGCTATTTGTTTTTTTATTTGTATCTCTCTTAAGTTTCCCCGGAAAAGCCTTTGCGAAGGTGTTGGATGCGCGTTCCAGAGCTGTAGTCGAGTTCAAGTTGGGCTATGAGCAGTGCGGCTTTTGTCTGGGTAGAAGCACAATCGATCAGCTATTCACTCCCAAAATGGTAATTGAAAAGGCCTGGGAGTATGCCAAACCTATTTACAGTTGTTTTGTGTATTTGGAGAAAGCGTATGATCGGGTCCCTCGAGGTAAACTCTGCGATGTACTGCAGGAGTATGGGATTGACGATTCTATTCTAAGAACTATTCAATCTCTATACACAAACTGTAAGAGCTGTGTTGAAAAGCTACCTCAAATTGTCGCTCGTCTCTGAGATGTCAGAACATTTTAACATTCACCTATGCTGGTCATAGGGATATTCCAGGGAATTATAAGGCCGACGAACTCGGCAAAGGTGGTATAACTTTAGAGATCCTACCAGAACGGAGGAGTCTGGGTATTCCACTCGCTACATGTAAACTTCTCTTAAAGTACGACGTGATCAGCAAGATAAACCAAAGATGGAGGAATGACACCGCATGCCGCACCTTCAAAGAGATATGGCCCTTGTTAAACCTCACTCGATCTAAAAGTCTCATCTTGCTCAATAGGTCGCTCATTAGCACCGTTATAGGTATTCTCACTGGTCACTGTCATATTGGCCTTCATGTCAAAAGTATGGGCCTCTTCGTAAATGACTTTTGCAGGAGCTGCAGGGACGAAGAGGAGGAAGAAACCATTTTCCATATTCTCTGCACTTGCCCTGCCCTGTCCCAAAGAAGTAAGCTGTATCTAGGAGCCTACCACTTTGACAATCTGGGGGAATTATCACATACTGATATCAAAAGTATCCTCAGCTTTATCAAGAGCTCCAAGTGGTTTCATTAGCCGAAGTGGCACCTAGGGTAGATCCTAGTGGTATCACAAAGGGCCTTCCTTGGCCTACGTGTGTCTGTGCCTCGCTTGGACAGCCACCTTACCCACCTACTTACCGTGTTTGGGTGAACGGGGTTGAATCGAGACCTTTCACTGTGGGTGATGGACCTCTCGAGGGATGCGTTCTATCCCTTCTCCTTTTCATTGTGTATATGGATTCGATGTTATCCACAGCCGTGGCGAGGAATGGTTCAGGTTGAAGAACTTAAGGATAAGTCATCTGCTTTTCGCTAATGACTTGGTCATCCTTACGTCCACCCAGACCGAACTTCAGAGCGCGGTAGATAGGTTCGCAGCCGACTGTGTTGAATGAAGTGAACAAATCAGAGACAATAGTAATTTCTCGAACACCTGTTCAATGCACTCTGCATGTAAGTGGAGTCTACCACCAATGAAACTGGTGGTATCCCGGGGTCTTATTCACGAGTGATGGATGGAGCAATACTGAGTTATACTGTAGGGTTGGTCGGACTGGAGCAATTTTGAGACAGCTTGGTCAATCTGTTATCAGGAGACTTGAACTTGATATCAGAGCTAAGCTATTAATCTATTTTTCAGTGTTTGTTCCGACCCCGACCTATGGTCATGAGGTTTGGGTAATGACCGGAAAAAAACGATCGTGGATACCGTTGCCGAGATGATATTTTTTCGTTGTATTGTTGGAACGGAGAGGTCCACACTTCCATGGTTTGGACGCGTTAAATGCATGTCCAGAGGTGCCATGGAATCCGTGCTATCAGGTAGGCGCCCAGGATAAGATAGTTGTACCAAGTCCGAAATCTCCCCTCTATCCGTATGGGGATAGCCTCTGGTGATTTATACTCAATGGCGGAAGATCGGAAGATGTGAAGAGTCCACTCGTTCGTTCAATAACGTCTTTAAGAGCACCGAGAACACTCGACAAATTTCCTAATACAAATCTTCGGTGTGATTTGATTTTTATAGTTCCGTGCTTTGGAATATAAAACGAAACCCTTGTAGGATTACTTTGTTAGCCGTCTGTCTGGCTGTCCATGAAGTGGCTAAAAGTATCCAGTTAAAGTGAATACTAATTACTAATCTTCCCCCTTAAGCCAGAACCATGAATGTGCAAATTCTTGTTTTTTTTGGGTTCATTGTTTTGTTTGATAAGTCTTTTTGTATTCTATGTTGTGCCGGAATTGTAAATTTTCAGATAGTGGAGAAAGAGCAATTTCTTTCTATGTCAATAGTCGAAGAAATAAAATCCTCGAATTTTACGACACCACTTAACGTTCAATCGTCGTTCCCCAAAAGTTTCAAATTTACACATTTATAGTTCTGACATAAGAAGAGCGTAATGTCCCAAAGTCCTATAAACAATTTAAGCTTCTAACTCAATGGAATGCAAGGACACGGCCTATAAATTTAATTCGATACTGACTCATTCATCAGAATTTATAGGGTGTTTCCTGTTGACCTAGAAACTTGAAGTTTGGCAGGAAGGAACGTCTCATAGCACATGTTAAGGGGAACGATCCGAAAACCGTTGACTGATTATTACTGTCCCAACTGTGTGCTTTGAAGCGGCATGATGTTAACAAGGGGGAAAAAATCGCAAAACTTTCTTTAACTATTCGCAATCGACAATCCGCTTGCAACGAAAAATGTTGTCTTATACCCATAACAAATTACTGCGGTGTAAACCTATAATAGATTGTAAGCGTCCGAACTACTACACAACAATCAATTTACAACTGACAGAGATGCTACAGCTATAAACTAAAAAATTGCGGCACATCAACATTGGAATAATAGATACAACCTGACTCGAAAAATATTTATCCAAAATAAGCATTTACACACATATGTATAATAGGCACTAATGATGACACACGTCTTAAGATACTACATTGTTTTTTTTTTTTTTTTTAATTTCGCATCCAATACCGTCATTTGCTTCATCGGAGGAGCTACTGTTGGATAATTTCGTAACTCTTCTTGGACACTTTCTTTGACACAATGCGCAAGTGATGGGTGATTAAGTCTGCCTTATTGTCGTCGGCGTTTGTGGTTGTGAGCCATCAATTTTCGAAGCAATTAATTTTTCCACTAAAACGTTTTATACAAACATACCTATATGCTTTATTTTTTGCAATCACTTGGTATCGATTTATTTCGTCTAAAGAAAAAATAATAAAAAGGAAAAGTTAATAATAACACTCGGTCGGTGAATTTCACTTTTCAACCGCGCTATTATCGTTGCCTGGTAATTGAATATTGTGGGTGTGTGCGCAGTCCGGTGATAACATAAAGCCTCAAAGGTGAATTATTAATACTAGTCTGGGATTAATAATAATCTCTTGACTATCGACCTATGGTGTGGGGCCCGGTATCGCTTGCCATCGGATGACGGAATTTCTCCTTAACGACTAGCGTGCTCGGACAATCTTTATGACTGTGAAACCTTTCACTTTGGTCATTCAGTTTATATTACTCTTTAGACGAGCTGAATATCCTGGAATGCATACACATACGAGTTGGTTATTATGTTTAGGGATAATAAAACAAACTGGTTGAATACCTGTATAATTACAGTGCTGAGTGAAAATTGCACATAATTTCCACACAATGGCGATGCCTTAAATGCATAGGAACTGAGTTTGCTTGAGTAGATTGCCAGTTAATATGACCAAATGGAAGTAGTAAAATCCCGGAGATTTGCTTTAAAAATGAAGAGAGCTACTGAATCGTGTAAACAATGTGATTGTTGGAATAAGCACTGGCAGTAAGACAGGCTATTGATCATATTAAACAACTCGAGGTTAAAGTTAAATTTCTTGAAAAGAAACAAACAAGTTAAAATTAGTATGATGTTTATGATTATTTTTATGATTAGCTTAATCCGAGAGAATTGCATACATATGTAGGTATACGTGTTTAGAGAAAAATTAAGAAAATAGACTTACGTTAAATACTGGTTTGCAAAGATGCCGAAGATGGTGTGGGAAGAGGGGTTTTCTCCGATGATCTAAACCTCGCCTTTCAGAGCACTATAGCGTCTTCCAAGCGATGAAGGAGGTCCTGTCTTGATAGCGGTGGAATGTATTATCTACTCGGGATTATTAGCATTTTCACAGACAGCCATGCCGCCATTAAGTCCCTGAAATCAGTCTCTGTAACAAAAAAAATAGTAATAGATTACCGCCCTCTCTCGTAGAGATGGCAGAGCAGAGTTTCAACATACTCCTTTGCTGTGTACAGCAGGACACAGAGATATTTCGGGAAATTGCAAGGCAGATGAATTTGCAAAGAATGGTACTACATAACAGAATCTTCCTGAAAAGAGAACCTCAGAGTGCCACTAGGTGCGTGCAATTTGAAATTAAAGGCAGATATGCAAGCAGCAAAGCGAATTTAAGGTGGTTCAATGGCACCACCTGCCAAACTATCAGGCAAATCTGGCCCTCAATAAAGCATAAGCGCTCCAAGTGATTAAGTTTGCTAAGTCAAGGGCATCTCAGAGATACTATGGTGCCATCACAGGACACTGCCTCATAGGCAGGCATGCCATTCGCCAAATGATTTCTGCAGAAGTTGCATGGACGAGGAAGAGGAAGAGACGATCTCCTCTGTACCTGCCCCGCGCCCTCTTGCAAAGACGCAACCATTTCGGTGTCTTCTTTTTTGACAATCTTAGCGACCTAGCACAACAAGACGTCGGATACCTAGTTCGCTTTATTAAAAACTCCCACTGGTTCCACGATTAGAAAAGATAATGCCTCCTAGACCCTAAGGCATCAAAATGGACCTACTGTTGGTCTAAGTGCGTCGGCTATGTGGACAGCCTCTCTAACCTAAATTTTTGGTCGGGAGTATGTACGACACGATTATGTTAGTTTTAAACTATTTAAAAAAAAACTAATGATTTAGCATGCATATTTTTCTGAAAAGAGGCATCCCAATGAAGGTTGTATTCAAGGAGTCACACGTACTTATGTATGTAAAATTTTCAAATATATAATCTGCGGATTGACGCCTCAAAATTCGAAGTCTTTGCTTCAAGGCGAAGAGTCTTCGTCGGCAGATCAGCATAATAGCAAACATCTACACTGTGCTTGGTGCCATTGTAAAACATGGTGGAGGGTTTTTTTATGGAGTTAGACTGTTTTGATTAAAAGCAGTCTTTGAAATCTTTGGAACCAGAAGTCTTTAATTCAGTGTTTGTTCCGACCCTCACCTATGGTCATGAGGTTTGGGTAATGACCGAAAAAATAAGATCGCGGGTACAAGCTGCCGAAATGAAGATTTTTTTGTTGTATTGCTGGGAAAACTCTTCGAAATCGAATTAGGAACACAAGAATTCGCGAGGCACCCAATGTCGAGCAGTTACTTCTTTGAACGGAGAGATCCATACTTCGATGGTTTGGACACGTTAAATGCATGTCCCCAACTCGACTTCCAAGACGTGCCGTGGAATTCGTACCATCAGGTAGTTGTCACCTTGGTAGGCCCAGGATGAGATTTTTGAACCAAGTCCGAAATCTCGCCTCTACCCGTATGGAGATAGCCTCTGTGGATTAGGAGCCGATGGTGGAAGATCTAGATATGTGGAGGGTCCACTTAAGTACCCCAAACCCGCGACCATCATAGTGGATAAGCAGGTCATTGAAAAATTATGAATGATGATGATTTTAAAAACAAAATTCAAGATCAATTTTCCAAATAAGAACATTTGCATTTATAAATGCTGACGAGATTAATGAACACAGGTTTCCTTTGTTTTTAATTAATTTTTCATTTACATCAATTTACACCAATTTTATACCCAAGGTCGTATTCAGTTAGTCGACACCTTGGAACTGCATGTTCGTTTTATTAACTTGATGCTTCGGAATACAGCAAAAATCAGTCGGTTTATTCGAAATCGGAAGGATCGTGAATTCGTACTGTGGATAAAATAAATAATAAAATATGGTTCACTTATAGATAATGGTAGTAACTTCACAATTGTAATTGGAATAGAGTCGTGCTAGTTTTGCAGATCACGAGTGAGATCATTGCCTTTAAAATGGGTGGGTAACATCGATATAACATTTCATCGCAATTTATTCCTTAAATTGCCTTCTTGTTTTGACATATTCTCTAACAACTGGCAAAACCTAATCTTGAGGTGTAGCCAAACCAGAATTTACTAGAACTTACACCCTGGTTAAGTAGTTAGTGTGTTGTTTTGCTAAACATGTAATAAAAGATCCAATCGTTTTTGGCGACATAAGCCCTTGAGAAATTATTTATGGGACAAGCTAGATATGTAATCTGGAGTACGCAATAAAAACTGTAGATCACTTCCACCAGTGCGATGTAAATAAATATAACAGGTGAAACACGAATGGTTGCGAGAAGCTAGGCCTTGACTCTTTAGGCGGCGATTTTTTTTTGCTATTTATTTTCATTTGAAAGTTGTATAATAATTTCTATGTTAAAACACTATTGAGATTGGGCATTTTAGTGAAGCTTTTTAAATAAAACGACCGTTCTAGTGACGTCGTCGCCTACGCTTGCGCAAAAAAAAGAAGAAGAGATATACAGGGTGGGCCATCTGTTCGTTTCTTTTTGAGCCTTTTACTTTTTTGACACTTACAGCTCTCATGCGCTAAAAAAATTTACAGAAACTCCGTATTATATTTTCGAGGTACGAAATGGATCGATTTACGTTTGAACAACGTTGGGAAATATTGCAAAGTTACTTCCAAAGTGGTTGCTGTGTTGCCGAAACAGTGCACAAATTTTGAAAAGAAATTTCGGTCGAAATCATGCAACAACTGGAGCTGGTGTACGCAAGTTTGTAGAGGAAGTTCGTGAGACTGGCCATATTTCTGTATTCGTCCTGTACGCTTAACGGAGAATGATGCGCTTAAACCCGAGAACCTCAACGCGCCAAAGATCTCAGCTACCGAGGCATGATAACCGATTTTCATGGCCAGAAATTGTGAATTTGGACTTGGGCGAGCTATGGTTCCAGCAAGATGGGGCTACGTGCCACACAAGCCGTCCAAAAATCGATTTATCGCACACTAAGTTCAATATTCCTGAAATCAGTTGTTTTGGTGATGTTGCTTGCCCACCCCGGAGCTGCGATTTGACGCCGTTGGACTTTTTTTTATGGGGTGTCATTTAAGATCGATGGTAGGCGAACAATGCATAGACGATTCAGGCACTCAAACCATCAAAAATGTATTAAAAAATTTAGTTGACAGGTTAGTCTACCGCCAATCAAGCCGAGGCAGTTAATCGGAAGGTTTACTCTTTTCAATAAAGCAGCAATCGTTGGGAAAATAGTGAACAGTGTTTTTTTGTGATCTTTTTAGAAAGAAACCAACAGATGGTCCACCCATTATTTATGCACTTCATTCAATAATCAAACGGCTCTTTGATACTTCAATCTAAAAAATGCAAGTTGAGTGTGAAGTTAATTTTCCTCCGAATAATGCAAAATGCTGCAAAATTACCAGCTGGCAAAGTAAACTCTTTCGCCATAGTGGTTTGAGAAAGTTGTTGTCTCGGTGAATGTTGACCACTCAATTTGTTAGAGATTGCATCTTTTACCTTTTTGTTACTAAGTAAAAGTATTGATCGCTGAGATATTTTGCAAAAAGACGTAATTTTTATTCACTTTAGCGATTATGATAATGCAATGACATCATCTGGTCAAGGGCGGATGCAGATATGTATGATAGATATGCTTACATACATATTTGTGTACATATGTATGCATGTAATTACCTATTTTTTGGTGCTTTGTTCTCCTTGCAACCGCTGCTCTTTGCTTTTTATAAAATCTTTTTCGAACATTAAGGGAGAGTTTATTAGATGAATTTGCTACTTTTGTACTTTTCGTGTCACGTTCTGAAAAGCTTGATTGTCAAAAAGGCTTGATCTCTATTCAATTTTCCAGCCAGGCCGAATACTGCGTTGGCTTTCTGCGTCGATGTCATTGGCAGATAGTAGTAGTAGTAGGCTTAGGTTAGGTGGCTATTCCCGTTCAGACAGGGACACACTTACACCAGATTGGCCCATTGTGATACCACGATGAAGAACCGGCTTACCAGTACCAGGAACCAAAGTATGTACCACAGAATACAATCGAGATAGGTAACCGTAATGGTATAAACCCTAAGAGTTGAACCATTTCGTCGCGGAGATGAAGTTTATTATCTTCTGGATGTCAAGTTCGGCTAGATCGTTAAGTCCATCGTAGAGGGGACTGAGGGCTTTCCATTTTAATGTCGCAAGGGCAGGACACGTTCACAATAGCTGGGTTCTTTCTTGTCTCTGCAGCTTCTACAGAAATCATTGGAGATACCCGTAGTCTAAGTGCATGTCTGCCTATCTAGCAATGTCCGATGAGGATGCCTGTTAGTGAACTTGGATTTTTCCGTTTAGTGGATAAAAGTCTTTCCATTTGTTTAAAATCCAGGTTAGGGCAGATTGGCTTTGATACAGACAAGTGCCGATATTGTTCCACCTGTAGTTTGCCAGTTTGTTGGCATCCGCGTCTAGCAGAAATTTGATCAATTTGATAGGCGCAGGTGCTTCCCCCAGGATTTTGGGGAAATGCCACCCTGCGCCTTCTTTTGCTAGCTCGTGCGCTCTGCTGTTGCCTGGAACGTTCCTGTGTCTTCAGTCTTGGGACCCAGCACAGGGTTACGTCGCATCTGTCTGCATCGCATTACTTTACCAACCTTAATCGCAATATGGGCGATTCCAAGGCTTTAATAGCTGCCTGACTATCTATATGTACATTGTACAGTATAATAGCTCTACAATCTATCACGTTAATTGAAAGCCGAGCCGCAGCTTCGCGGACTGTCGTCATTTCCACTTGGAATTTACTACAGTGATCCGGCAGTTGTGTATTAATGGCTGACGTATTGGAGAAGGCTTCCGCCCCCGTACCACACGCTGATCCGTCTGTGAATAGTTCTATCGCGAATTCGTTTAAGACTGTACCAGACTCCCAAGAGTGGCGTTGAATTCAATATGGCGGACAATGTAATCCGTTTTACTATTATTGCTCTCGAGAATCCTAGAGTGACCCGTTGCTGTGCTGATCAGCTGGGAGGATTCTCTCAGCCTTAATGCTACTTTGATTGCCATTGGCAAGGCTTAAGTGAACAAAAATCAGTGTTGATGTTATTGTGTTCATAGATATCATGTACTTTGTTTATAATCAGATAAATTTTAAGAGCTTCTGGCTTGATGCTCGCGATCTCGCCAGGGACTGCAAGCCCCTAATATGTCAGTCAATATCGTCTGCAGAACCAAGTAGTTATAAAATAGAGGGAATTTCTTACAAGTTTCTTCAGTGCCACTTCAGGGCGCTTCTTTAACTTAAGCTCACCCTCGTATGTTTGAAATTTCTTGAGCGTAAGTGAATACATAGTTACATTCATGTGTATGTACATCAGTATATGCGTTCCGAACAGGTATTAAATCAGAACACCTTTGTATCCCTTTTTGTTTATTTCTTACTTGAGCTACATACCTCAGAAGTCCAATACAATAACAACTGCGTCACTGCGTCATTGGTCCACTGGATAGGTCAATAACAGCATTTTCATGTGGAAACTATTTCACAAAAAATACAAGGCAAGGTTGTTGCATCGGAATTTCTTTTAAACTCCGATACAGCTCATCTGGTTCATTTCGAAAAAAAAAGATAAACGCATGAATGGGCGCGACTGCATAACACTATTTAAATTTATGCAAATGGTTACAGTCTAGTCAACCTAATTGGTCGAACCTTTAAATTTTACATCAGCATTTCGTCAACTAACAAATAACCATGACAAACCAAAATAATGACCATAATAAATGCTCGGTTTAAAGATAACAAAACAGAAACAGAAAATAGCAGAAACGACTATATTGCAAAACTTTAAATACAAATCGAAATAAAACTGTGAAATACGAAACAACAAGTCATTGCTCAACTAGCAAATGAATGATAGTTTAAGCAATTTGCCTGAATGCTTACCTTAAATTTCTTTTGAGAAACAGAAAGATTTTAGTTTTTATTTGCATTAATCGTGATTACACACTAATTTGTTGGCTTAAGGCTCTGTTTTCATTGTCGAGCTGAAAGTTTGGCGAAAGATTTATCTTCTATGTAGGTACTTGATCCAATAAGTCATTCACTGAGAGATTAATGGCTGCCATGATCTAAAATTGGACTTTTCGATTTTTATGCACTGCACTGCGCTTTCACATTTAAAAGTATTATAAAGACCAACGAAATTTTTTGAACAGCTTTTTATCAATATTGCCTATTTGTTGTAAGTTTTTTTGGCGGTTGGACCGATTCGCTTGTGGTGAAGCACTGCAGTGACCTACTGTTCGAAAAGTAGCTCAACAGTCGTTAGACTGTTTTTTTTTTTAAAGAACCTGCCCTCATGGCTGAAACTGCGACCTTACAAGATCTATTGTGTCTCCAGTCTACTTAGCTTAATTGATCTACTACCCTCCTATTAAAGATTTTTAAACTCCGCTAACGAACAGAATTCCCTATGAAAGATCCGTCAGCGTAGCCAGTATAGTGCCGGACATTCACAGAGAATGTGCTCAGAGATTTATTTTTCTTCCAAACATAACCGACACTCTGTGTCTGAACAGAGGTTTAGTTTGTGGAGACGATATCTTAGGCCACAACGGTCGGTAAATAAGGCCACTAGTATGTTGTTCCTGTCAAGAATTAGAATTTCCTTGTAGGAAAAGGGCTTTGTAAGCCTTTTGGATTGCCTAAGCCCAGGGGACATTTTTCCAATGGGCTGGGCGAAATTGGTGTTCCCAGTTGTTTAACAAAGCTGTGACGCTAGCCCAACGGAAGCAGAAGGGTTCCGGTCCCAAGAGCCTGGCACGGCCTGGCACATATCTCAAAAGCATGGATTTCAGCCTGGAACACGCTGGGGCACATCCTCATTGTTACCAAGAGTTTAATGTTGGGTCCAAACACGCCGGTAAACCAAACCAAACATCCTAGGTCTTATACGTGTTCTCCATTAGAATAGTCGATATGGTCTGGAAACTGTACTCCCTGGCCCTAACGTCGGAAATGGTGCAGTTGAGTGAAGTATTCTTAGTTGACCCACAAGATTACCTGATTTATACCTGTGTTCTAGCTGCAGCTTTATAGCACAACGGCAGCAGTTTTCCTAGTGAAGATATGTGGGGGTGTGAGCCCGATGACAGCCTATTTGGTTGAAGTAGGGCTGGTGCGCATAGCAGTTGTACTACCGAGGCAGTTGATTCTTTGTAGCTTCATTTCCGTACTTTTGGCCACCAACCTATAGCCGCGTATGTTATACGGGTCACCGTGGCTCAGTGGTTAGTGCGTTCGGCTGCTGACCAAGCGGCGTGGGTTCAAACCCCAGCCATATCCACCAAACATTTTTCGCGGCACCACCTCTCGTCGGGGAATGACAAACCTCTGGGAGTATTATCTGTCATGAAAGAGCTTCTCAATTCTCCGGTTGGAGTCGGCAATAAATTGTAGGTCCCTTCCATTCGTGCAAACAATACAACACGCGCAACATGAACGGGTGCGAGACGCTAGATCCTGGCTCATCCTGAGCTGTCGCGCCTGCTATTTGTTTATTAGTTTTTAACTATCGAAACGTACAACCAATGTATCGTTTTGGGACTAAGACTCCAAGTTCTGCTGAAGAGACGCCGAGTAGCCGACTAGGCTCTAGTGGCACGTTCAACCGCGATCTTGGTACGTGTCTAAGACAAAATAGAGGTATTTCTCTCGTTGGAATAGCCTACAATGATGCCTTAGACGATGATAGGTCCGAGCTTGATCAATCTCTTTTTCGTAAAAGGCACTAGAACAGTCTTGCAAGGATTTATGGAGAGTCCTTCAATGTTGCACCACTCTAAAACATGTAGTAAAGCACTTTGCATGACGCTGGAGATCTTCTTGTCATGCTTATCACTTATTATAATCGCTAGGTCATCAGCATAACCAATAGCTTTTTAGCCCAATCTGTGAAGATTGACTAAAAGCTTGTCAACCTCTAAAGACTAACGGAGAGGAGAGGGAACTCCACCTTGGGGCCATCCTTTTACTACAGTTACAGACTCCTTCTGAAGACGAAGTTATTATACGGCTTTCCAACATGGTCCTTATCCATTGATTGGTCGAGTCTCCGATTCCTCTACTACTGATTGGCTTTGCTATCGAGTCATAGCCGGTATTATCGAAAGCGCCCTCGATGTCTAGGAAGGCACATAGGGCTATTTCCTTGGAGAGGTGTGCATTTTCTATTTGTTTTACTAGATGTTTTACTCGGTGGATTTGCCTTTCCTGTATGCATGACTCGAGTGGAGAGGGGTAAACATCTCTAGCCGGCCTCTGAAATGGACATCTATTAGTCTCTCTATACTTTTGCTACTCTCTTACATACTTTGAAAGTGCAGAAAGAAAAAGCTTCGTCGCCTATTTACATGAAAGATGTATCTTCTTTAACTATTAGTAGTGAATTTCAACTTATATCAGTTTAAAAATTGCCCCTCTTTTACATACTTGCCCAAGACACCGTGAAGTCTAAAAAAAAATTTAAAAGATATTTATCCAAGCTGATGACGAAGACATGAGCTCTTAAGAATACTCACAATATTAGTGTAAACAATTGTCTTATCTCTTTAACAAAAGAAATATGTCTCCTAATTTGCAAAAATATAATAGATACATCCTATATAATTTTTGTTAAGAACACCCGCTGACACAATAGATATCTTAAGAATTGTGTCTTATCTAGTTTAAACAAAATAAAAAAAAACCTGTATCAATTTGTTTATTTATTTTTCCCCCATTTTCAAACCGCTTCTAGACACGAGCAGCTGAAGGTTAACGTATAATAAGAAAATAACGCAGCAAGATGCTGAAATGATTTCATCTAGATAAAAATGTATGAAAAACAGTAACGATTAGATAGATAGATGATCATTGTCAGCTAAGTGCTAATTATAATTATCTCATGGAAATCCTTTTATTTTTGGCTTTTTTTTTTTTGCTTCGCTTAATTGATCTACAGTTTGCCACGGACTGCGGATTTGAGTAGAGCCTAAGAAACGTTGCGAGACTCGGTCGAACTGATTTGTTTTAACGGGAAGCAAACGGGTGACGTATATGCATACATATATCAAATAAGGAGTTGTGTAATTATTTCTGTACACCTGAATGCGGAAGAAATTCACCTACAGTGTGAAAGAATTTAAAATTAGTTGTTGTGTTACTATGTCGCTAATAGCATTTAAATGTGACCTAGATCTTGGATTAAAGTCATAAGCCAAACAAAGTTATTGTGGCACCGAAATCGGATTAGTGTTTATTGATTATGTGTTATGAAACGGAATTCTCAACATTAAGTGATTTGAAGACAGTTAGGGAAACATTCAAGATCGTTTGACAAAATGGACAATACGGTAAGATAAGAACTCGAACAAACATACCTTCACCTGTATTCATCATGTTTATAATTATTAAAAAAAAAGTAATTGGAATCTACATTCCCTTTACAAGCGAGTGTGCTAGCTAGAAAATGTGGGTCATTCTGTCATTCTGAACAATTTTTAAAAGAACGTTTTAATAAAATTTAGTAATTAAATAAGTTCGCATTTTGCGTTTTTTTGGGACATGCTTCATATACAATTCAGTTTGGTGGCTGCGGTTCTCTGAACTGTTATGATGTATACTGCGAGTCCTTTGTTTGCCAATGAAATTAAATTAATGTTTCCAAAAATGATTGTCCTACCAACCCTACATCCGACACCTTGCCTTAGCGAAAGCTACAAGTGAGGAGCGTTTAAAAATGTTGTTGGTTTTGGATAGCCGAATTAGGGAGGTTAAAAGAGTCGAAATACGAAAAAGAAAACCAATGAACTTCTGCTGCAACATGGTAAGACACTACACTCATCATTTTCTTATGCTCCGCTTATTTACTATGAGGGTCTCGGGTTTAGGTTGCTTAAGTGGATCGTCCAAATCTCCCGATCGACTCTAAATCATCAGTGGCTCTGGCCATCCCTATTCGGTTAGAGGAGATATTCCGAACTTGGTCCAACCATCTCATCCTGATCCTACCTGATGGCACGTCTTGGAAACAGAGTTGAGGGCATGCATTTAACGTGGAAGTATGGACCTCTTCGTTCGAAGGAGTAGCTGCTCTACATTGAGTACCTTGCGTACTCTTGTGTTCCTAATTCGAACTCGACGAGTTACCCCAGCAATACAACGAAGAAATCTTTCGGTCATTACCCAAACCTCATGATTATAGGTGAGGGGAAACAAACACTGAATTAAAGACCAATAGCTCAGCTCCAATGCAAAGTTCAGCCCTCCTGATAACAAATTGACCAAGTTGTCTCAAAATTGCTCCAGCCTGACCAATCCTACAGGATAACTCAGTATTGCTTCTTCCATCACTCGTGATTAAGACCCCGAGATACCTAAACTTCTCCACCTATTTAAGTGCGGCTCCTCTAATATGCAGACTACACACCACAACACTAATAAACTAACTTTGAATGATGCTTCTTTGGTGTCTAAGAGGAACTTTACCACGAGTATTCTGGCCAAACATAGGGTCTTTCCGGACAACTGTAAGGCGGATGCCATGACTTACTGATACCAGGGAGGTACCGGCTGCTCGTATTCAAACCATAAAACTCCACATGTTCCACAGATGCTTTAAGGATCGCAAAGCTAAAATAGCCCGTGGTAGATTCCAAGGAATCGGAAAGACTTTTGACCATAAACAGATAAAAAGATTTGATCCATCATAGGAGTCATCTCCGCTCACTGTTTGATAGGCAGACATGCCATCCGAAGAGGAAGAAGAAACCAACCTACACCTCCTGGGCACTTGCCCAGAACTAGCTACAAAAAGGCAAAATATTCTAGGCAAATACTTCTTTGATGATCTGCACGATCTGTCAAACATCGACTTACGGAGCATCAGCTCCTAAAACCTAGCTAGATCATTTCAAATAGCAAAGCAGCTTATGTTAGAGATGTTAGATGTTAAAAGCTGGGGTGTGTGTTCACTGCGACCTGTTTAGATCTATTGTGCTCCCCCATACTCATATTGGCCGATACGTCTCGACCCAAAGAACCTCCTCCAATCCAATCACTTTAAGAAATTGCAGTATCTGGATTGGGTTAAACGAGATCCGTTTAAGATAAAGTGTACGCTCCTAGGTGTGCTCTTCTTTTGTGGATCAATGCTACAGAGTTCATAAGGAGGTGTGACGGAGTCTCCTCGGCATCGCTGCAGAATCTGCAGTTTCCGTTTGCTTCTATTCCCATTTTCCTGAGATGCTTCCTGAGTCTGTAATGGCCCATTAGGAAACCCGTTAGAATGCGAGGCGTGTTTTTGCTGGTACTTAAGCAGGCCTTGCTCCTCCTTCGGTCGTAGTTCCCGAGGAGTTCATTTGCCTGCCTTAGGCCTGGGAGTGTTTCCCATAGTATCCTTCTTGTGCACTCTTCCTCTCTTCTCAGTTCCTCTTGGATTCGGTGCGGTCGCAGCCCGTAGAATGGCTCGGGTCCATCGAATGATGTTTCTGCCTCTTTCCTTACCAGTTCATCGGCTGCCTCATTTCCCTCTATCTCTACATGACCTGGCACCCAGTAGAAGGTGAATTTATTGTTCCGGCCACTCTTCGGATCCAGTTCGGATCTGATTTCGTAGGAACACAGTGCCTTGATGACAGGCTGGCTGTCTGATAGTATCGCGATGTTTTGCTCGTGATGTTTTCTATTGAGGCTTATTTGTTCACATCTTTCGATCGCATATACCTCTGCTTGAAAAATATTGTGTGATGTTCCCATTGGCTCCGGAAACTTAGTTCGGGGCCCATATACTCCCGGCCCGGTGCCCGTGTGTGTTTTGGAGCCGTCAGTGTACCATTTGATGGTGTTATGCTTAAATTTATATACTTCGCCGTTCCATTCTCTTTTACTGCTCAGTTTTGTGTTGAAATTCTCAGCAGCCCATATCGCACCCATATAAAAGGTCGACTGAGCTAGTCACTCTTTTAGACCCCTCCCTGTATTCAGTCAGTGATTCCAACCCCTTAACAGGGTCATCGAGGTTCCTTAACACTCTATCTGCACACGTATTATAAGTTCTTATAGTAAGTCCGTTGGGGTGAGCTCTAATAATGTCCAGAGAATGAAAAACCTCTGGGAGTATAATATGTCATGAAAAAGCTTCTCAATTCTACATTCGGAGTCGGAAATTTAATTGTAGGTCACTTCCATTCGTGGAAACAATACAACACGCTAATCCCGAGCTATTGCGCCAGCTATTTATTTTATTTTTATGGTAAGTCCGGAAAACCCCGACTCATTAAGTGATTTCGCAATGGAACGTATCTGGTCTAAGTGCATCCTGTCCCGGCCAGGAAGGCCACCTTACCTATTATTATTACTAGTGGGGAGCGATTTGTCCACTCTAGCACTTCGGTTTCATATCGAGGCCTATTGTGCTGTCCCCTATGTTTAGAGCAGTTTGTCTGCTCCAAAAGATGCTAATCAACGTCTCTGGGTTGAGCGTGGCAAGCGCCGTTGATGAAACGAGTTCACTGCCTAGGGTCCGCTTTCTTGCATGGATAAGGGCGGGACATTCTGTGACGATCGCTTTCCAAGCACAGTCAAGCAGATAGGGTCCGGCGACAGGTCAAGCTTGTGTAGATGCCGTTTTAGTCGACAGTGGCCACTTAGGATGCTGGTTAGAATTCTAAGGTTTTTTCTGCTCAGACTCAAAAGAAACTTGGATTTCTTTTACGATACATTGGGAAAGAAGTGTTTGGTACATTTGGATTTGAGCAGGGATTGCTCCCTTATAACGTTTTTAAAAATGGCTTTGTTTACTCCACAGGCTGGTTCAGGACCACTGAAGGGGTGATTGCGATTATCTTGGCCAGTGATTCCGCTGTTTCATTGCCGGTGTGGCCTTTGTGAGCCGGGATCCAGTGTAGTATGACCAAATTGTTTTGTCCCAGTTCTAGAAGCAATTTGACTGTCTCTAGGACTAGTTTCGATCTTTACCTTACCTAAACCAACCTATTCTGGCCAAATCGTATCTTAAATGAAAGGCTTTATGAAAGAATAGGCCCGGAACATACTCGTACATATAGACATAATTACCTAAAAACTTAAGCAACAATAAATCGGCCACACAGTCTGATAAGGCGACGGTTGCACAGCCAGCCACGCCATGCAATGAAACCCGCATGTGCATGTCTATTGTCGTTTGACTATTACTAATATTTTGCAACTCGAGGCATTTTTTTAAATATCAATAAACTGATGTATGATGTGTACCGCTTGCCGCGTTTATACATGTGCCCCCAACGAATTATGTAGAATTCCTATCTCATATCTAAAATCCATTCCACCATTCACTTGTTTTTAAATTCAGATTGATTTTGATTTGCTTATTACTGGTTTCGGTTAAGCACCCCATCCAACTGAGAATGAGCGTTCAAGGCTGCAATGCCTTACGGTCAGCTGGAACCGCAAAAATTAATCAGGTTAGTCTGACCGCCGAAGGATTGCAAAACTTGAATTTGCAATTATTGAGGCACATTAGGTACACATGTCACGTAAACTTCGCACAAATTAATTTAACGGCAGTGAAAGCAAATAGCATACAAAGAAGTAATTATTCAGTGTTAAATTTGTAGCCATTGCGTGTGCTCTCCAGTGTCACTTGAAAAAGCGTTAAAAAGTAAACACAGAACTATGAATATTCACCTTGAAACTGAGAGTCATTCCATATCACCTTCAAATGAGTTTAATTTTTTTATGTATGCACATAAGTTTATGTATTTTTAGTCTTCGATGAGATATGTATAAAGCTTTTCCTTTATTACTTTGCGGCCAAGCAAATTGATAACCATCAAACTCCATTGTTATTACCATAGCTGAATAACAGGTTTGCTTCGCTTTGCCTTAACGGTTGAAGTATTTTAATTGATATTCACATATTTTCTGTAACATTTAAATGGCTCAAAACAGAATTGGTAAAAAAAATAAAATAACAATGTACATAGATGCATATATGTATATTCTCCAAATACCTATAACAACATTGTATTGAGTTAAGTCACTATGTATGAACTTCGGAAAAGTCATGATCGGAGCTGTGTGCAACTACCAATTCGCTAGAGGGTAAGATTAGTTTACCCTGTGAGATGTAAACTTGTTCAGAAATATCTCTCAAAGTTTTGCACCGATCGCCGGTGATTGTTGTCGAGGAGTGTACAAGCAAAAATGTGGGTGCAGTGCTTTACCGATTAAGAGTGCATTACTTACTTAATGCCGATCTTACTTAATGTCAATCTGGGTGGGTTTTGATATCTACTAGCGATCTTCGTTGATCGGGTGAATTACATTACACAGCTGCTCTTGAGCTCTGTACAGACTTATGCCGATGCAGAACCTAAGAAGACTTGCTGATTTTAATTTTCATTTTGATGTGAACTGATGCGGAATGATAAATGGCAAACCATTTGCTCGTTTAAAACGAAAACGAAAAACATTCTCACTGCCTTCAAAGCACTTAATTTGCATGAGGAACCTAATTATTCTGTTGTTCTCATTCCTTCAAGTTTTTTAAAGGGAAGCTGCCGGCAGAGTTTCCTCGGTTGCTGATTATTTATATTTCACATCTCTACGACTTTACGACTGTCATAGGGCCTTGAATACCATCTGTTCTGCTAGGTTAGGTTATGGATCCACGCTGAACCTAGAGCAGGCTGATCAGTCAGTGAAAGTCCCATTATGTCTGTAAAACATGAGCAACTTACTGCGTCTGTGATACAAACCACCCCGTGTATTTGATGAATCTCATTATTTGATCCACCGGTCTATCAGATAATTCGTCAATGTCCTTAAAAATGTGTCGTTCGAGGAACCTATTTCTTAGATCGTAGAGACTAGGGCAATGGCAAAAGATGTGAGTCGTATCCTTGTGGACCTCCTCACCGCCACACCCCCTACAAAGGTCTTCTTCTGTAATTTGAAGGTTTTTCATATGGTATCGCAGCGTATTATGCCCTGTGATCACTCCTATAAGGGTAGATAGGAATCTTCTGTCGATCTGCAGAAGTCTGTTGGTCCTACTCCTATCGAATATAGACCATATCTTCCTTATGGCTGCACAAGTATTTAGAGAGTTCCATCTGTTATTAGCCTGCCGGAATTTTTTTTTTTCCCACTTCGAGCTTAAGTGTTCACCGAAGTCTCGGCTTGTTCTGGCCCGAGCCGTTTCTCGCCAGTTCGTTAGCATTATCGTATCCTGGTATTCCAGGTCACAGTTTCTCTGACAATACTGTCATTTTTGATAAGTCGATTAGAGGATTGATTTGTCCCTCTGGATTCAAAGAAGATGGCGGCACCAGTACCAGCATTCATGTTGAATACGGCAGTGAAGTGCAGTGCA
Source organism: Matsumyia berberina (assembly GCA_917880715.2). Classification (NCBI taxonomy): domain Eukaryota; kingdom Metazoa; phylum Arthropoda; class Insecta; order Diptera; family Syrphidae; genus Matsumyia; species Matsumyia berberina. The sequence goes on from OU862871.1 coordinate 85,439,796, forward strand.
GCTAGTTCTTTTTCAGTACTCTTCTGTAACCCCATCTCAGTTCTCTCATTTTGGCATTTGAATATAAAATCTTCTTTCGAAGTCTGAGGTTGGAGTGATGTAGTCGATATCCCTTAGTATCCAGACTAGGCCAAGTGAACCTGGTCTTAATACAGCAATCAAGCATCGTGAGGCTAATGTTATGTCTGGCTTTGCAGAGCCATATTCTCAAAATACGTGGGGACTTACCAAAATCTAATGAGGAGACGCTTCGTATTGAATCGCAAGAGAAAAATTCGATAACAATAGAGCCCCTTCAAAACTTCACCCGCAATTCGCTTCACGCTCAAATGCTCATCAGTTTGTCCTTAAGCCTACTTTCGGATATACAGTCAAATAGTCAAAAGCCGTACAACGCGAATCTACATAACTCCGCGTTTCCCCATCAGTACAACCCGCAAACATTTAAAACCAACGTGCATCAGTGTCTCCTTCGTCTCTCCTCCAATTTTCCTAATGCCCGTGCTCTCGTTTAAGGGTAGCCATAACCCCTTTAACGGGCGTAAATTATAAAAAAAAATGTCCTGCATTGATGTTTCTTGGAAAAGACCAACATCACGCTGTTGCCCACTTGGTGTTCTATCCGAGAAAAAGTTAAAGGAGAAACTTATTCAAAACTGTTGTAATAGGTATGCATGGAGCATCTGCAATGACGAAACTGGCACTTCCCTGTGCTATTACAAATTTTAGAAGCTTAATCCACAAGAGCCCCATACACCAGTATGGACCCGGTTATCATTATGTGTATACAGTTCCTTCAGTGTGTCACAATCTAACCGACTAATCTTTCTCCATTCATGCCAACCAATCCCGGCACTGCTTCTTGGGGCTCGAATCTTCTAAAGCTTGTCCTGTTCACTCTTCTTTTTCTTTACCTTCTGCACTTTCTTGATGTAGCAGCACACTCGGTTCCAATATTCATCACTCATGATCTTAACGATACTGTTCAGTGTGATACGGTCGCCTACCTCGGAGAATGTTTTTAGGGTTTTCTTGAGTCGTGTTGCTCGCAATTTTTTCCATCCTGTGTAGATAATCCTCAAAGCGGTAAGGAATTGTGTGATTAACCTCACTCGAATAACGTAGAACTTTAATGTTGATTCAACTAGCATAACACGGAAGTCCGAATAACCGGGATTCGGATAATCTGTACTCATAACATTCCATCTTTTATGCAGCAATCATAAATTGAGTTATTAATCCTTCTAACCTTGACATTTCTACGAAAGAATGAGCCTATTATGTATGTTTAAAACAGACACCTCTCAATCTAGCTCCGCATCTCATTTGAAAAGCTCTGCATATTTTAACAACACTTGCGGCAAACGCCAATAATTAAACTACCGTCTCAATGCGGAAGTCAACCATGCATGCATGTGTTTGTATATATAAATATGAATTTTCAGACATGTAGTACGTGAAGTGTACGCTCTCTCGCCATCCAGATGCTGTCACATTCTTTTGGAAAATGGAATTATATTTTCTGTCACGTTTCTCGAGCAGCCTGCATTATTAATACGTTGACGACAGCAGCAGATACTTCGATCATGGTCCATTCTGTGTGTTTAATTGATCCAATCGGAGCTTTCAATGTAGCTCAGGTTGGTTCTGTTGTAAATTTCGGTCGTCGAGCTAGCCAAAAGGAAAACACTCCTGATTGGATTCTTTTTTCATTAATCAGTGCGTTATGGGTGCAAACAAATCCTTTATGCAAACCACTCCTGCTTAATTCGTTAGAGAAAGGTTCTAATCTTCTGGGCACCTGTGAGAGCACTTGTTTGGTTGTTAAGCAAAAAATGTGCGAGGTTTGACAAGGGAAAATCTAGGTTACAGCGGTTTTTCTCCCGTCCTCTATGAACTATTGTACATATGTATGTACATCCTTCAAGGGTAGGTTAGGTTAAGTAGGGTTATGCAGGCAGCACTTGCATAAGACACTAGGCACCATAGTGGGCCGATCTCTGCTTTAGCTGCAGAGGAAGGAGGATACACGGTGGTTCCTCCCTCCATGTGTTGCCGCTCTCCATTCTCCACGTACAATGCCTTCAGCTCTACGTGACATTTCGAGACTAGTGCAGATCGGACAACATTTGATTCTAGCGCTTTAAGTGCGGCTTGGTTATCAATGTAAATGGCGATATCCCTTCCAAATATCGATTTCATACCTAGTGATTCCGCAGCTATGAGCACAGCCAGAACCTCTGCTCTGAATACGCTAGAATTATCCGGGAGTCTTATGGATACTTTGAGGTCTGTCTTCTGGGAGTAAATCCCGGAACCCGTTCCGTAGGTGGGAACCATCCGTGAATCTCATCCGCTGAAATGACAGCGTTTCTCTACCAGTATGTATGGTGTATCAAATTCCATGATGGAGGTCGTTTCATATGTTTCTTTTAGAACGTCAACGTTATATTCACTCAAGATGGAGCAGTTTAGTGAGCCTCAGCGCATTATTAGCTGCCTGGTGTTTTTTTGCGAGTCTTGCGGGAGCAGGTTTAGAAAGGTATCTTGAGGTGCCGAGGATTTTGAACGAAGAGCACCCATGAAGGCGGTACTGGCAGTTCTTTGTACTACTGCTACTTGCCTTCCACCAGACGAGTGTTTTATACGTGTGCATGAGTCTGATAATTGATATGTATAGTCAGTGCAGGTGCTACAGTTCGGTAAGGACCTTGGCCTCAACCAACAAGCGTCTCCAGCCAGCTGCCTCCAGTTTCGCACGCCTAGTTGTTTAAGGTCTCTTTCCACTTGCGTGCGCCACCTGAATTCCGGTCTTCCTCTACTGCTCCGTCCCTCGGGTGTGAATTCGAAGATTTCTGAAGCCGGAGCATTGGTGTCCATCCACTCTACATGACCCAGCCAGCTCAGTCGTTGAAGCTTCACTCTTCTGAATAAGTCGATGTCGGTGTATAGCCCGTACAGTTCGTCACTGTATCACCCATAGAATTTTCTTCTCGAGATAGCCAAAAGCGACCTCACCCGCTTTTGACAGAGTCCATGCCTCTGCGCCTTAGAGTAGGACTGAGACGATTAAGGTTACAGTGTTATTTTAGTCATTCGAGAGAGGGCTTTGCTACTCAATTGCCTTCTTAACCCAAAAAAGCAGCGATTGGCATGAGTTATTCTTCATTTGATCTCAGCGCTGGTGTCGTTGTCTGAATTGAAAGCGATGCCTAGGTAGACAAAGTCCTTTAACTACCTCAAAGTTATAACTGAATATAGTGACGTTCTTTCTGAGACGTCGGTGTTTAGTGTCCTTTCTTGTTGACAGCATGTATTCCTCTTGCCCTTATTGACCCCTAAACACATTCGCCGCCTCCGGCACGGCAGGAAGACTGACGCCTCTTTAGTTGGCACAGTTCAGAGGGTCTCAGAGGATCGGGCAATTAGTGAAGCAAATATTTAGAAAAAATGCCTATCTCCCTTATTACTTCAAAAACTTATCACATCACAAAACTATAATATGTAGGCTTAGAGCATTTTTGATGTTTGATTTTCACAGTGAGAGTCGCCTTTCATAATTTCGATCGATCTGTACGCTTATGTACATATGTACATGTCTCTTTGGTCATATATTATCAAATAAAATAACAAAATTATTATAGATGAAACCATTGTTACACCTTATTCCCTCCGTTGAAATTTCTTGCGAGGGGTCCTGACCCAGTGCGCTATTTATTTTTTATTTTATTGTTATGCACTCATAATGGTACATTAGTTTATGCCCATATTTGTCTGCACTTTTGAAGAGTTTTACCAGTAATTCGAGAACTATTCAATTCCAAACACATAAAACAAATTTCAACACTAGTGACCTTCGCAATTGCAAAAACAAACTTATTAGAAATGTGGGCTAAAACTGTTTTAGAATGAAACACTTTGACCCAGTTTCCATGGCCACATCTAGTTCCTATTCGTATGTATTCTATGCGGCAATAAATTTGATTACATAAAACCAAATTCCAGTTTTTTCTTTAACCAAAGAGACAGAACGCAGTTCTTATTTTACGCTTAGAATGACTTAACCAAAGAATCACACACATGTACACACCTACATAAGTAAGAGTATTACGTAGTAGAAGAACGGGTAGTCAAAAAAGTTCGGAAACTTGAATATCAGATACAGTTATGTAAATAAAATCTGGGTCAATGTATCGTAGATCTGAACTGTTCACCAACTTAACCCATACAAACATACACAAGGTATACTTTTGTTTGCATTTAGTTAATAATTAATTTACCGATTGACCCAAAATCTCGATCTGTACTAATTTGTGCAAAATTAATAAAAATGTTTTAATTATTTTTTGTTTGTTTAAAAAGGCAATAAATACATAGAAACTCGTCTGCCAAACTGTTTTACCGTCAAGCATGTTTTAATAAATGCCCTTGTTTCCCATAAGTATGTTGTTATACTCTCCAGGGAAGTGTACATATGTGTGGGCTTCTTCTTCATAGGAGTCTTCATTAGGATGACGGTGTCTGCTCTAGCTTCACTTTCATACCAACATCTTAATATCTGTATCATGTGGACCACTATCAAAACATTTTCCACTTCGGTAGTTGAATGCAGCCCGACATTTTCCTTCACACCTGTACGCCTAATGCAGTGACAGCAGAACTTGCAGATTTAAAGTCGTCTATCTTCGGAAAAACTTTTAGTCAGGAAGGGTACGTGAGCAAGTTTTTACACAAAAAAAAAAAAAATCTTTGAAAAATGATTCATTTCATTTTTTTCACCTTAATTATCATATTATTGTAGGCAAGTGTCCGTGCATTTGTTAACCATGGAGTAACTTTCACTCGTCGCAAAATATCTTCTACCGGTTGTCGGTGTTTTCTTGTGCACCTCTTAAAATAGTTGCATAATTATATCACACTATGGCTAAAAAATAACCAATTACCGCCGCAGGCAACAAAATAAAAAAAAAAAAATATCAATGAGTAATAACCTTTTTTTCCAAGGAAGTTTTTTACTGAACGGGAAGTCACGCCGCTAGCAACACATTTCTTTTCTTTCACAATTATTGAGTCGCTTTGAGTATTGCAGAAATATTCCTTCTTGAAATGTCGCTTTGGACATTTAATCTATTTACGTTTTTACATCTTTAATTTTGGTACTCTATTGAGGTGGGTCGTGATACCACTTGGATTTTTACCCTGAAAATTGCCACTCACTTTATTAAAACCATTTGGAGCACTTGATGAAGCTAAGGATACCTTTAATAGTTGATATGATAGTTGGCCCAAGTTGTCGAAGTGCTAGGCCCCTGGATAAAGCTTCCTTCTTTGGGATAGGGCAGGACAAGTGCAGATGAAATGGAGGATCGTTTCTTCCTCCTCTTCATCTCTACAGCTCCTGCAGAAGTCATATGAGAATAGGCCCTTCTGGCATGAAGTCCAATGGGGCAATGGCCGGCAGGAACACCAATGACGGAACTTATGAGCGATCTTTTGAGCCAGATTGAATGAGATTCAGCATAGACGAGATAAAGGTGCGGCACATGCTACCATTCCTCCATCTTTGGTTTGTCTTACTGATTGCGTCGTACTCCAAGAGTAGTTTACATGAAGCGAGTGGAATACCGAGATTCCTTTGCTCCAGTAGGATGTCCAGAGTGGTACTAAGTTAAACGAGTTCATCGGCCTTACAGTTCCTTGGAATATCCCTATGGCTGGGTATGCAGCAAAACGCTCTAGTGGTCAGGTAGACGGAAGAGGATGGTCAGGTTAATTATATGGGAGAAAACACCACCTCCCACTCTATTCTCGGTTTTGGAACCGTAGGTATAGAGATTAAGGGAATGATCGCCTCTGGCGTCATCACTCTTCTCGGGAAGGAATATATGTGTGGAAGTTGAAATTGAAATTCAGTTGTTTGACCAATGGGAAGCGGCTTTCAGTCTGATGACTGTGCTAGCCGCGGATTAGGTACTTCTTAGTACTCATATACATGCTGATATTTGCACTTTCCCCAATAAATTACCGTCTAAGGCTCTGATCGGTCTTTTTGGGGTTGAAACCCTGACCGCTTTAAGTTACCCATCTTGAGAGAATAGAGTGTGCTTGGGTATTTACCGCAGACAGCTATCCCAGCATTATTTACATAAGCAATCAATTCGTATCCATCCTTTGCAAGGTCGAGCAGCAGTTTATTACTCGCCACAATCCAGAGACAGGGGGACAGAGCACTACCTTGTGGCGTACCGCAACTCACAGATCTGCAGGCCGAGGCATTGTCTAGCTTGGTAATATGTAATTTCTCCGCCTTTGAGCAGTTTTCCAATTAAAATTTTTAGCGAGGCCTCAACTCCCAGGTTCATGAGTGCATCGGTGATCGCTTCTGGTTTGACGTTATTGAAGGCGTCTTCGATGTCCAGAACTGCAACTTTGACGCTTGTGATGGTATGTACCAATGAGTGCAAAGCGATTTCAACAGATCTGCCTGTGCAATAAGCATGTTGGGACGCTGACAGAAGTTTGATATCTAGCCTATTTCGTTGGTGAGAGTCTAGTACCCTTTCCAGTGTTTTAATAGGAAGGGTGATAGACTTATGAGAATAAGATCCTTAGGGTTAACGTGTGAGCTCTTGGCTGCCTTGGGTATGAAGAAGACATAAACTTCAGTCCACCTCCTAGGAATGTGGACAAGGTACAGGCAACCTTTGAGTATAGTGTCTAGTTCGGGAAGAATCATATCCAAGCTGAATCTCAGCAGGAATAATGCCGTCCGGTCTTGGAGACTTGAAGCCTCGTATGGCCCACTGGATCATGCTGTTGAGTAACTTGAAGAATAAGTGCAATGCTGACGTTTGTTTATTTTTATTATAAAATAACTGTCTATTTACTTACGAGACGAGTACTTAATATGATTTTTTCTTTTCTTTTTCTTGCAGACATTTCAAACATGTCCAATTAATTGTGCTTCCGATCCGGATACCATCAGCACAGGAAATGAAACTCCTTCTCGAACTACTAGCACAAATAGAACCAAGCGCCAGGCACCGCCTCCACCACCGTTGCAGGCACATCCAAAAGGAGTAGTAACGAATAACGCTAGTCTACTGCAGCAGCATCAGCATCAGGCTTCCACATTGCCTTCGCAACCATCGTCGTTTTACACGAATCTAGATTTTAATTCATTACGATCGCGTTTACAAGAATTCAATTGTCTACACAGGTTACAACGATATATTCACACAGATGGTGGGGTTAACAGAACGAAGGAGGACACCGTATGCGCTGGCAATAATTACGCAAATAATATTTTAGAATATAATTACGGACAAGACGGTAGTACTTGCCCGAAGGAAACGCCATTACATAAATTCTATCGGGCACAACAGCAGAAGAAGATGCCTGCATTTCGGGGTAAACGGGGTTGGTGTGGCTGTTTTCAGGTTAGTATGAACATAATTGAAATAACGGTGTTGTTCTGAAAGTATTTATAGGAAAAATTAACAAACTACTACTATGATACGTCATATGCTGTGGCTGCTTCTGAATGAACACACCACCAATGATCGCCCTAACTCAGTGGTTAGGGTGTTGGACTGCTATACGAGCTGCGTAAGCTCATGACCTCTCCGTTCGAAGAAGTAGCTACTTCCTAACCTGATCTCTATGAGTTACCCCAGCAATACAACGGAGAATTGTCATTTCAGCAGCTTGTACCCGCGATTTTATTCTTATTCTTTCGGTCAAACCTCATGACCATAGGTGAGCTCTGATGCCCAGTTCGGCCTTCCTGATAACAGACTGACCAAACTGTCTCAAAATTGCTCCAGCCTGACCAATCCTACAGAATAACTCAGTATTACTCCTTCCATCACTTAAACTTCTTCACCTTTCAATTGAACTCCACTAACATGCAGAGTGCATTGAATTTCGGGAATTTACCATAACCTCAGATTTTGTCATGTTTACCTTCATCCCAGCTTCAACACAGATGGCTAAGAACCTGTAAAGTGCGCGCTGAAGTTCGGTCTGGGTGGACCCCAGGGGCACCAAGTCATCAGTGAAAAGCAGATGCCTTATCTTTAAGTCTCCCAACTCGAACCGTTCCTCGCCATGACTATGCGTAACATCGTATCCATATACACAATGAAAAGGAGCGGTGACAGAACGCACTCTTGGAGAAGTCCATCGCCCACAGTGAAAGGTCTCGATTTAACCCCGTTCACCCGACCACAGCTTTTACAGTTTGTGTATAGAGATTGAATGGTCCTCAGAAGAGAACCGTCAATCCCATACTCCTGCAGTACACTACAGAGTTTAAATCGATCCAGAGACCCGATCATATGCTTTCTTAAAATCCACAAAACAACTGTAGATAGGTTTGGCATACTCCCAGGTCTTCTCAAGTACCATTCGGAGAGTAATTAGCTGGTATATTGTGCCTACCTAGACGAAAGCCACACTGCTCATCGTCAAACCTGGACTCGATCAAAACTCTGAAACGCGCTTCCAACGCCTTAGAGAGATATACCCCTATAATTAGAGCAATCTCTCTTAAGCTCTTTCTTAAAAAGGGGAGCAATCACCTCAGTTTTCTAGTCGCTAGGTGCTTTACCGCATTCCCAGGCCACTTTATTGCCACGAGAGAGCCATTTCACTCGATCATCACCCAAGATCTTGAGCATTTCATCCACATCAGCAGATTTCCTCTATGGTGGGACTATTCTCCGCCCTACTCAAAACTATGGGTCTGCCATCTTCGGTGCCCTGTTCGGGATCCAGCAGCTCCGAAAAGTGTTCGCCCCATCTGCGTATGATGTCCTTCTCATCGGAAAGAAGTACACCATCTTCGCATTTAATTTCTTCGATGCGCGGCGGATGGTCTACCAGAACACCTTGTTTGCAGATCTGTGATCACGGCCTAATTCTACTCCTTAGCTGCTTTAACAGGTTGGAATCAATAGATCCTAATAGGAATCTACAGCGATGTGGTGAATAGTTGGTGGTTACAGGATGGGTTTTCTCACTCTTTTTGAGGATTGCCTGGAGCTAAAGTTTCCAATAATACGATGGTTAAATCGTCCAACCAAAGTAGGAGAACACCTCTTCAAAACAAAAACAAAAATGGGGTTTTGATAAAAAAAAATTGTTACAAACAAGATTTGACCTACTAAACGAGTTTCAGAAAAAAATCTTGGTCAAGAGTTACCTGGCAAGAAATTCGCTGCAAAAAGTGCAGATTAGGGTTTAGAGTTCGTGATGTTTTCATCGTCGTAGACGGCAGCTGGGAAACGGCCGATGAGGCAAAACTTTTAACTGTGATGACATAACGAGAGCGCTTCTCTCGTCCTCCAGACGACAAAACTATGTTGGTCGGATTAAACCAGATGTGTTTTGTCGGTTTACCGCCCATTGATTTACTGATTGATTCCATGTTAAGTGATGACTCTTAGTCGCGGAAGCATACAAACCAAATAAAAATTTAAAAAAGCGATTGAGGGTATGCTGCATTTAATGGAATTGAAACAGAATGTATGCCAACCTCACGGTTAGTGTAATACCTGCCTGACCCTCATTTTACGAGACAAAAGCAAACAACTGACTACTTGGACTTGCATGTGTATCATGGATACTGCGAGTGCATTAGCAGAAATTGCTGTGGGTACCTTGGAGAGCATACTCGTAAATGGACTGACTACACGCTGTTTTTATTTTTACACTTTTTTCTTTAAAGTAATTGAATTTATTTTACTTTAGAGCCAGTCGATGCACTAATGTTGCTGTTTTTGTTGTTATTTTACGTGCTGCCACTTTATTTTCATGTTTTTTTTTTTTCACTGCTTTGCAGTGCAACGAATGTGCGTCCCGTAGTTTCGTTGTCATTACTTAAGCTCAACTCATACACTTCGTGGTTAATTTCCGCATACTTTAAGGTAAAAACATGAAGAATGTGGTCTTAAGAAAATAGAAATGATTCATGCTCCCAGATTTTATTACGTTTTCCGACACTAAATTTACTTACTTGCTTACTTAAGGATGCGCTACAGACCGGAGTGGACCTGGGCCTTAACCAACAAGCGTCTTCAGCCAACTCGATCTTTAGTCAGCTGCCTCCAGTTTCACACACCAAGTTGGTTGAGGTCATCTTCCACTTGCGTGCGCCACCTGAGTCGCGGTCTTCCTCTACTGCACCATCTCTCGGGTGTGGATTCGAAGACTTTCCGGGACGGAGCATTGGTACCCGTCCGCTCTACAAGACCCAGCCACCTTAGTCGTTAAGCTTCACTCTTCTGGCTAAGTCGATGTCGCAGCCCGTACTGTTCGTCATTGTATCTCCTCCTCCATTCACCGTCTAGGCACACAGGACCAAAAATCACCCGAAGATTTTTATTTTGGCAGAGTCCATGTCTCTGCGCCCTAGAACAGGACTGGGACGATTAGGGTCTTATACAGGGTCACTTTAGTCATTCGAGAGAGGGCTTTGCTACTCATTTGCCTTCTTAGCCTAAGAAAGCAGCGATTGGCAAGAGTTGTTCTTCGTTTTATCTCAGCGCTGGTGTCGTTGTCTGAATTTATAGCGGAGCCTAGGTAGACAAAGTCATTAACTACTTAAAGTTATAACTGTCAACTGTGACGTTCTGTCCGAGACGTCGTTGGGTGTCATTTCTTATTGACAGCATATACTTGGTCTTACCCTCATTGACCGCTGAACACATCTTCGACGCCTCCATCTCAGTACTCACAACCCGGCAGTGGCATCACTCTGCGATTATGTTAATATCATCGGCGTATGAGAGTAATTGGACGGAATTTTGAAAGATTGTGCCTCTGGTGTTGGCGCGTGAGTTTTGCACAACTCTTTTAAGAACGATGTTGTAGAAATCGCATGACAGCGCGTCGCCTTGTCTAAATCTTTTTTGACATCAAAGGTATCGGTGAGGTCTTGAGCGACTTTGATGGAGCAGCGTGCATTCTCTATCGTCATCCTGCACAGATGGACGAGTTTGGCAGGGATGCCAAAGCTAGACATGGCTCTGTATAGCTCGTCTCTATAAATGCTGTCATAGGCGACCTTAAAATCGATGAAAAGGTGGTGGATATCTATCGGTTTAAAGTTCCTGGATTTTCTCCAAGATCTGCCGCAGTGTGAATATTTGATCGATGGTGGACTTTCTTGGCCTGAAGCCAGACTGGATATGGACCAGTCGGATTCTTGACGAACGGCTTCAGGCGCTCACACGACGCGACAGATAAGATCTTTCATTCGATGTTAGGAAGACTGATGCCCCTGTAGTTGGAGCAGTTTAGAGGGTCTCTTTTCTTGAAGATCACTTCACTCAACTAGAATCTGAAATTTTATGTTACAACTTTCGTGAAGATATAATTCTCGGATAGCGAGCAAGCCTTGAGGTTACATTCTTAAACAACACCTTTTACTCTGAAGGAAAAAACCACAAAACCTTAATATATGTATGCAGGTGTGTACAATTTTGTTTAACGTTTTGAGGAAATTGGCCAATTTCAATACATGCAAGTAGAGGCGGTGTGCATCCACAGAGGAATACAGATCTTTGAAGAAACCGAAATGTAGTCATTGCAACTCTTCTAGTTATTAAACCGGCCTTTTGCTTTTCTCGTTGTCTCACCGTCTTTTGGGCAGCTGAACAATTTTTCCCAAAACTGCTACTAACATGTAACGTTGGCTCAACATGTAACCTTAATGTTGTATTTTGATTCAATGCAATAATAAACAATTTTGGTCATGTACCCAAAGTCAAAGGTAAACGACATTTTTTTGGCAATAACCTCCGAGCACTTGTCCATTTTTTTAAATTCTTAAACGATTTGCATATGCGATCATTCCTGCAATGCGCTTAAAACAAGTTTCGCCCAAAATATTTAAAGCGCTCGTTTGCACATATACATGTACATACATATGTTTGATGGTCAAACGAAAGCCGAATGCTAAAGCCCAACTATTCGACGACTATCACCAATAGCTTAGTTTACCTTCCACTTAAGGGGAATACACGTTACCCTAGATCAATTACGGATAAATAAATATCTGTCATGTGGTGCATACCACCTGTGTATCTCTTCCAGTGTTTGCTTGAGAGTTATCTACGACTTTCTACGCAAATTTAAAGATTCAATGGCGCATTGGTCTGTGAAAGTGATCAGTATGCTGCACGGACTGGCATATGCTTGACGCATATGGAATTCAGTATTCGATAGAATTTGTCCTAATGAGCGATGCCAACTGTCGTTTGTTTATTTTTAAAGATAAGCAAAAATAAAGTAATGGAAAATAATTCGGTAAAATTGAACTTGAAGCTTTGTTTATTTATCGGAGAATATTACTTCAGTTGTGATGCTTTGGAAAGGACAGGTGCTGCAACGTAACAAAACAGATTTAGCCATAGTTGAATCTGAAACGTTCTAAGGATTTGTTTTGCCTCGAGAGATTGCTTTTCAGTACTACTATAGGCGTCATCACTGGACACTGTCTAATAGGCAAGCATGTAAAAAGGCCAAATCTTTTTAAAGACGCCAAATCTTTTTAAAGACGCCAAATCTTTTCAAATGATTTCTGCAGAAGCTGCATGGACGAAAAAAAGGAGGAAACTATCCTCCACCTTCTTTGCACCTTCCTTGCGCTCTCCCATAGAAGGAAAAACTCACCTAGGGGCCTTCTTCTACAACAATCTACGCAATTTAATCAACGCAGATATTAGAAGTCTCCTACTCTAAGTGGTTTAACGGGTAGGTAAAGGAGAATTCTCCAAGATCCACGTGGTACCACAACGAACCTGTCATTGGTCTGCGTGTGTTGGCTTCAACTGGCAGCCACTTAAACCTAACCTAACCTATCCTTTCCTCACAGGACACTGCTAAATAGGAATCCATACAGAGCGTCTTGGATTGCCCTACAACGACTATTACAGAAGCTGCAGGGACGAAGAGGAGATAAAATCCGTCTGACACCTGCTATGCGAATGTCCTGCACTGGCCACCAGAAGATTGCATGGCAGTAGCTTCTTTCATGAGCTGGAGGACCTTAATATCGTTGATTTTAGAAAACTCCTAAAATTTCTATGTCTTTCTGCGTGGTTTCCAGATAATCACTTGGTTTAACTTCCATGATTATACTTTTTATGGGTACAATGGACCCGCTTGAGGTCTAAGTAAGTCTTTAGGACATCCACTAAACCAACCAACCTATACTTCAGTTCTAGCAAGTAAGCTTGAAGCAGTAGTAGCAAGCTGAGACTAACGATGTTATTGTCCATGGTGCAAACCTTTTTCGATCATAAAGTTTTATGAAACGAATATTCTTTCAAATACAAAACACTTTACATATTTTTCAAAATGGTTAAAAAAGAGCTCATAATCATTACAACTAGGTATTCTGAAAAACTTATTTGAGTTTGACCCTGATTATCAAACGGATTAACTTGATGTTTTTTCTTCTTTATAGGATGACGAACCACCTGAAATTTGTGTGGTTGAAGGTGCCTTTACCTTACAAACCCTCACACCGACCCAACCAATGCCGTCAGTGGATGAACTGGATACAAAGTTTGCAGAGCTTGTGGAAGAACTGGATCTGACGGCTCCTAATAAGGAGGCAATGTTAAGTCTTCCACCACAGAAAAAATGGCAAATCTACTGTTCACGAAAGAATCCGCTCGACACGACAGATGGTAATACGGCAACCATAACAGTACCGCCAACGGCAGATCACTATATTGAACGTTTAAAGGACATTGCAATACATATCTCTTCAAGTCCCGACGACTCACCGTGCCATGAATACAGTACAAGAATTGAGCCACATACGGCGTTCTTGGATGCTCTCAAGACCGCACTACGTACATCAGCACATAGTTTTGTTCTACGCTTTGTCGAACTACAAGGGTTGCCTGCATTGTTGAATCTTCTGCAAAATTTGGATATCCGTGTGGCGAATAGCTCGTTGCATACTAGTCTCATTGGCTGCATTAAGGCGTTGATGAATAATTCCGTAAGTCAAACAGCTAACATATATTGACAAATGGATAACTAGAAAGATTTACTTTTAGACGGGTCGTGCTCATGTATTAGCCCATCCCACCAGTATCGATACCATTGCACGGTCTTTAGCAGGAGACAATATTAAAACAAAAGTAGCAGCTTTGGAAATACTTGGAGCTGTGTGCTTAGTGCCTGGAGGACACAAAAAGGTTCTTACGGCAATGCTCAACTTTCAAGAGTTTGCAGCAGAGCGTACAAGATTTCAAGTGAGTTTTAATTTGCATTATTAGTTTCCCTACTAATGTTCTCTTCAACAGGGCGTTCTCAACGACTTGGACCGTTCTACGGGCGCTTACCGAGATGATGTTAATTTAAAGACAGCCATAATGTCTTTCATAAACGCTGTACTTAACTATGGACCGGGGCAAGAAAATCTTGAATTCAGATTACATTTGCGATATGAATTCCTGATGTTGGGCATTCAGCCAGTCATTGATAAATTACGAAAGCATGAGAACGAAACCTTAGACAGGCATTTGGTAATGTGATAGTGAGAAGTTCGATTAACTTGAATTTATTTGGTTCTCTTCTTTTAGGACTTTTTTGAAATGGTGCGAGCCGAGGATGAAAAGGAATTGGCAAGGAAATTCAATCACGAGCATGTGGACACCAAGAGTGCAACGACAATGTTCGATTTCTTGAGACGAAAACTAAGCCATTCCCCTGCATATCCTCATTTGTTGTCACTACTCCAACATATGATGTTACTGCCATGTAAGTTCTTCTTTTTAACATTTTGGTCAGATATGGTTATTTCATATGCCCTACTTCTCCCGAAGTTGTCTTATAGTAAAGAGGATGTTTATGTAGAAATAACTCGATTTCATTTACGCACGCAACTATCATACAGAGAGATCGGCCGAAAGGTAGAAAGGCTGGAGACTCTCCATATCCATATCTGATGTTGACGTTTATGAAATGGTTGCATGTGGCCTTTGGGACTAACTTACCCATGTCCATTTACCCCTACGTGCCTTTGTATACGGTTTCTGGGTTTATGTCTCAACTTCCCGCTTACCGCTTCCTCAAACTCCTTTCCAATTGGCGTGGTTCCTCCTCAGCTGTACTCGTTCATGTATTTAAGGGCGAGTTCATAAACGCAAAACTGAGAAAGGTTGCATTATCTGCATTCAATAAGCTACAGGCCGGACGTAGCCCAACTTTATTGCGTCGCATTCATAAACGTCATACAATTTTCAGCTTTGTGTACTCACTTATGCAAGGCAAACCGATATGGCTGCATGGTTTTAAAGTTCATTGTGGCACTATACATGCATTTGTATTTATGGGAGGGAATAAGGTGCATAATGTGGTGTCTCTCTCAAAATGGCACGGAAACTGAATATGTTTTTGTTGAATTCGTACACGCTTCTCGTTAGTACAGCTGACCATCCAAATACAAATGTTAATTAAGTTCCTTTTACGGCAATATCGGAAGCATTTTCTCTCACATATCCTATGTGAAGCCCATCTCACCAAATAAATGAGCATGTTCCGTCAATACCACAACTCCCACTCATTTTTCAAACCTCTCTGCGACGCTACTGTGCCTGTTTTTGATCAGCGATAATAACTAAGTCCTTCTTCGTGACCAGGGACTCGATAACGAGCGAGTGAGTGGAACTCCTGATCGAATGACCTATTAACTTCATTGGGAGCGGTAATGCCAAATCCTCACATTTCGATGACGAGTCACTCGTTAATGTGTGTTGTAATTTGGTCCCAGCTCTTGGCACTAGTTTCCTCTAAAAACACCCTTATTTACGCCATGAATCTAACTAGATTAGTCGAATATACAGACTCCGAGGAAATTGATTATTCTTTTTTAGAGGAACATGTTATACTTAGTTAACTCTTTACCAAACACCCTCTTGTTTCCTATTAGATACTGGTCACTGCACACAACATTGGTTAATGTTTGATCGCATCGTTCAACAAATCGTTCTTCAAACTGAAGATCGACCAAGAAGCGAACTGGACCCAGATGATGTTAATAAAGAAAACCTTCAATCGCTCACTCAAGATCCCGATGTTTCACCTCTTCAAATTAATGTCAAAGAAATTGTTCAGCTACTTGTCAAAGAAGACGAACTCACAGCAGCACGTAAACGTGCCGATGAGCTCGAACGTGAAAACTTTGAAGTTCAATCACGTTTGGCAAAGAAAGAACAAGAACTAGATATGCGAATGCAAGAAAAAGAAGATTTAGAGACTAGCTTAGCCCGTATGCGCGAGCGTCTCGAAAAAGAAAGTGCCAATCACTCGCAGGCTGTGCAACGAGCTCAAATTGCCGAAATGAAGACGGAAGACCTTCAACATCGCCTTATGACCGAACAACAGGAGAGAACAAGATTAGAAAGACTTGTGACGGAAGGTAGTATTCCTGATGATCAGAAAGTTGCCGGTTTGACTGGGTGTAATGGTGCCGTATCGTCACCACCGCCACCAGCGCCAAAGTTCATACCACCGCCACCACCACCAATGACTGCGGCGCCACCACCACCGCCACCATGCCCAGGCACTCTACCACTGCCAATGGTTACACAGGGTAAAGATAAAATCACACACCGTGAACAAACTTAACCAAGCATTGTGTTTTTCAGCTCCACCAGCGCCGAAAATTGAGGTTATTAAAAAGAATGTACCACAGCCCGCCAATCCATTGAAAAGTTTCAATTGGTCAAAACTTCCCGATGCCAAAGTACAGGGTACCGTCTGGAGTGAATTGGACGAATCCAAATGGTACACCAATATGGAACTGGAATGTATTGATAAACTGTTCTCTGCGTATCAGAAGAACGGTGTTACGGTAAGCATTAAACTTCATTTTCAAATTGACCTTGACTTTAACATTATTTTTCTTTTTTTTTTTAGAATGATGGATCTATTGAAGATCTTCGCATGATGGGCAAGACTAGGACGAAGATTCTGTCAGTTATTGACGGACGACGTGCACAGAACTGTACGATATTGCTCAGCAAATTGAAAATGACTGATGAGGAAATTTCAAAGTAAACACTTGAGACATTCAACAAATAAAGTGTTTATAACGGTTTCTTTTTCAGAGCAATACTCTCGATGGATTGCAGCGAGCAACTACCAATCGATATGGTCGAACAGCTTCTGAAATTCACTCCGTCCGCAGAAGAGCGAGCTCTACTAGACGAGCATAGCGAAGATATTGAATCCTTGGCAAGGGCCGATCGTTTTCTCTATGAAATCTCAAAGTAAGTGAAAGTTTTTAATGCGAAAGATCAAGAAACTGCCGGTCATGTTTTGTAAGATTCCTTACCATAGCTGGCATTGAACTGAAACACTTCGGCAGGGGATCTATCTCCCTTCAAACAGCCAACCTCGTTAACGAAAGCATGATTGTAAGGTTCCTCTTAATTTAAGTCGTAGGCCCTTTCCGGTCTTCGTCAGACAGGTACAAGTGCCCACAGCCTAATTTTGGTTGAAATCACTACAAGATTTCTTCTTATTCAGTCCGAGAAGAACGCAATTTTAGAATTTCTATCGCGTTTGTCTCAATACAGCTTTTTTCGAACACTAATAGTTCCGTCTTCCAGATTCTTTTACGTACATGTTCGCTATAGCAGTGGCTTTCGAATGTGTTGGTCTTAAGCGCCTCTAAAACCTACTACCACTACATAACACTCGCGCTGCGTGAATAATTTCGTAAAATTATCCATAACCCCTTGAGCGCGAGTGAATTATTAAACAAACTCACTCAAGCCACTATTACATATCTTTCACAGAATTCCACACTACGAGCAACGATTAAAAAGTCTTCACTACAAGAAACGTTTTATGATCACTGTAAATGATCTTATTCCCCGTATTACCAGTGTTATGGAAGCTTCTCGAGAAGTGGCACGATCAAGACGTCTACGTAAATTGCTAGAATTGGTGCTAGCATTAGGTAAGCTTCTACTTCGATTTCTGTTTAACTTTCTAAACTAAATATTTTATTTTTAAGGCAACTACATGAATCGTGGCGCTCGCGGAAATGCTTCTGGCTTCCGACTGGCTTCTCTCAACCGTTTAGCTGATACCAAATCCAGTGCTGCTAAAGGCACAACATTGCTTCATTATCTGGTACAAGTAATCGACAAAAAGTTTAAGGATCTTCTAAAACTGGAGGAGGACATTCCACACGTTCGGGTTGCTTGTAAAGTTTCACTTGCCGAAATGGACAAAGACATTCAGATGCTTCGCACCGGTCTTACAGAAGTTTCGCGAGAAATAGAATTTCATCGTAGTTCAGGTCCAGCTCAGCAGGGTGATCGCTTCTTACCGGTGATGCGTGAATTCCACGCTCAGGCATCAGTGCGATTTGCTGAGATGGAAGATCAGTTCCAGGACATGAAAACGCGGTTTGATCGAGCGGTGAGACTATTCGGTGAAGATGGTTCCGTCGTACAACCGGACGAGTTCTTTGGAATCTTTGATGCTTTTCTTGCTGCATTTTCGGAAGCACGCCAGGATAATGATAATTTTCGCAAACGCCAAGAAGAAGATGAGAAACGTGCAAAACAAGAGGCCGAATTAAAGAAACGCACCATAGAACGCAAGAACAAAGAAGGTCTTATGAGTTCGGTGGCTAGAAATCTCGGCTTCAAGTCAAGTTCGAATGGTAAAGATGTATCACCGGCAAAGGGTGACAATAATAAGGGTGAGTTCGACGATTTGATTTCGGCTTTGCGTACGGGAGACGTGTTCGGAGAAGATATGGCCAAATTTAAAAGATCTCGCAAAACTCGCCTCGGTAATGGCAGCACATCGCCACCAAGACACAGTCTACACCGAGAAGAGAGTCGTGAACGAACTGTCCGTCGACAGTAAAGCATCTTTTATGCTAAATTTGTTAGATTGGCTTAAGTTTGGATAAATACTTACATATAGATATACGTAGATATGTAGGTACTCGTGTTACATTTTGTACTCTCGATATATACGTAGGTTTATACACAAACCGAAATTTTTGTTAATAATGGACTGCGTTTACTTATTTATTTACTATGAATTTTCTCCTTTTTGTACGCAAACACCAAGAGAAACCCCTAATCTGGGGACGTAAACTTTTTGTAAAAAGAAATCTTTTCAATCAAATGAAGAAAAAGATTTGTAGTACATACATATATGCATGCATTTTCTGATCTTTCCTGAGATATGCATGTTGTTTTCTTCCTTTTTATAATGTACTGGGTTTTTACTGTTTTTGTACATTTATACAAAACGATACTTGCATTACTTCTTTATATTGTTATTGACGAAATGCGTTTTTCTGTAGAAAACAGCAAATTTTGAAATCCATCGAAAAATGAAAAAATGAAAATGAATATTTTGTATTTTGCCTTTTTCTGTGAAAAGATAAAACAAACGTAAAACCTAAGTGTAATGAGTTATTGCAATAGAATTTGTATGATTATGAGAATTATTATTATGAAACTCTTTATATATAAATTTAAATTATAAAAAAATAAATAAAATATTTAATATTTAAATTATAAAAAAATAAATAAAATATATAAATATATAAAAATTGAACAAATACCTTGATGTTTATTGTTCCAAAGCAAGTATTGTATTTATCTTACATTAAAATTCCTAGATTTTTGACACAACAATTTTGACCATGCGTGCAATATTTTACGCACGAGTGGAATGAAGCTGCAGTTCTGGGTGTCAACTCCAAACGACGGCCAGGAAAGGACTCTCACTCCCGTAGGTACCTCCCAATCCAGTTGTGGTGCTGCGAAACATTTTTGTTGAGATTCAAACCTCGCTTGGCAGTGGAATACATCAGATAAAGGCACGGCGACCAGTTTTTAGTTTTAGTTTATTATTTTAGTTTAAATAAAATGTTGGGTTTTCTTTGAGGGGTTCTAGTTCTAACCAAAAATGGAGATTTTTATACATTTTAACGACTGTACTGTTTGTGGACTTATGATCATACCCTCGCAGCCTTACTCAATGAAAAAGCCTTTGACTCCTAGAACGGCCCCTCCCTGAGACACCGCAGCATTTTAGCCTCTTTGATTCCGGGCACGTTTAGGCAGTTCATCAGACCAAGCTTCCTTCGGCAAAAGTTTAGTCAATAAAATGGAATTTAAGCCCTAAGATAGAGCATAGTACTGAGTTGTTTCGTAGAATCTCTTAGCTAGAAAATGGTTGGCCATTCGCTCAATTTGTTCAAGCGAATGAAGTCGACGTGATTATACTTTCTAAACTAGATCCACATGGACAGAATGTTAAAAAAAAAATTATGCAATATTTACTAAAGTCCAAAAGTGAAGAATGTCTCCGATTTTTTGACCACAGCTGTAAATCGTATCCACTAGTTGTGTTATTAACAAACCAAAAATCCTTGAATTTATGGCTATGGCACCAGACTGCGGGTAAATGATCTCCATCGACATATTATCAAGGCCACAATGGATAGGCTCGAGGGGAAATTGTGTTCATGCCATGAATATCGCTGATACTCTCACTGCAATTCCCCCTTAAAGTCAGCAATGCCGATTAATAAATCCCAAGACCACTTTTTGAAAGTAGACCGAATTGACCTGAAAGAGAACAGATTATCAGATGACAGATTATTATCGCTGGTAGTCAGCGGGTCCTTACACGTGATGGCATTACCTCGAATGTAATTTATAAAGAGGTCGTTTTGGATTAGTCAGATTGTTAATTTATTGATCGATATGTGGCACTGGGCGCAGATTAAGATGTGCTTTCGAAGCGTTGGCATAGCTGCTTATTCATAAACTGCAAAAACCCACTCTGTTCGGTGAAGCAATAGAGTTCTCAAAAGAAGTCAAGTACCTCGGGCCATGATTAATGACGTAAGCCTCATATCTAAAGATGATGCTAACTCTAAACTAGTCCATCCTGACATTACTCTAGAATTAAGCAGAGGTAAACTACTTGCAGTAACCATCACAGATAACTGTCTACCAAGATTTAACTTCAGCCGAAACTTTAAAGTTCGTTCCCAGACAGCAGAGCTCGAAAATAACTCTCAACCTTTTCAAAGGTTTTTAAATTACTCTCTGTTGTTGAGATTTTGAAATAAGGTCACTTAATAACCGATTTACATCACCGTACTTTTTTCGCTCTTGGTCGGAGAGAAACCTTTACTTTACTTTTTTTTAGGTTCTGGTCAATCAATGACAGATATCACTGAGAGAAAAAAATAAATCTCCTTTATCATTGTCGCTTAGTTAGCAAGCAGTGCATGCGGAATTGCCGTTAGTGATTTGATTAATCATCGGTAAACACTTGTCTAACAAAGTTCTTCTATATTCATAATACATACATATGTATATGTGAAATGAACACAACAATTGAATTCTATACATTGAAGACTTTTGATTTATTCTTGACGAAAGAGGTTTTAGGTTAATCATTTCCATTTAATTTTTATAAAAAAAGTCAACAGAGGAGAGATATATTTGGAATTAAAAAATATCTCTCAAGCGAAGAGCGAAAAGGTGAGTATATATAAATATATCTCGGAGCAAGACCTAAATGTCAGTGCTCAATGCAATATCTCTCAGTGAGAAACCAAATGAAAATAAAGGTTGAGAGTTATTTTCGAGCTCTGCCAGACAGTCATAATTGGGAACAGAGTAAACCCACATTTGCTAGCGATCCTTAGGTTTGGTACACAGATGGATCAAAAACAGGTGAAGGAGTTGGGGCTGGAGTATATGGTGTTAATACGAAAACATACTTACATCCACGCAAGTATGGACAAATAAAACTTCGTATTCCAAGCGGAAATCTTTGCTATAGAACTATGCATCAGAGAAAATATAAACAGATCTACATATGTATGTATGTACAAGAACATCTTAATTCTTTCCGATAGCAAAGCCGCGCTTCTGGGCGTAAAGGCCTGTAAAATAACATCAAAACTAGTATGGGACTGCGTACAACTGCTTACAGCACTAAGCAGCTCAAACAGGGTATTTGGGTGCCAGGGCACAGAGGCCACCTAAGTAGGCAATGAAATAGCAAACTTAGTAGCCAGAAAGGGATCAGCATCAAATTTCATGATTCTGGTTCCATTCTGTGGTTTACCAATCAACACTGCAAAGTGCTCCATTAAAATTTGACTGAAAAACAGAGCTCACCATTACTGGACGAATACTGAAGGTAACAGGCAAGCCAAACTGTTCATGCCAAACACCTTCCATACCAGAACGAAAAAACTCCTGGGACTAACTAGGAGTCAGGTTCCCCTTCCCAACGGGACATTATCGAGTCAAAAATACCTAATGACTATGGGAATAGTAAAGGGTGGTTAAATTTTAAGGGCCGATGTTAAATGTGAACCACACCTAACCGTCAAGTTTTTTTCTGCAGACTAACTCAATTTGAACCATGGAAAGATACACAATCGAGCAACGCGTTAAAGCTATTCAGGCTTTTTATGAAAATGGGCGTTCAAATCAAAATGCATATCGTGCACTTCGTGATTTTTTCGGTCAATTTAATCGTCCAAATGTGCGTACAATCGGAAAAATCGTGCAAAAATTTGAGCAAACCTGGTCTGTAGGAGATGTGAAAACACCAGTGCATGCTCGTACAGCTCGTACTGCAGAAAATATTGCTGCTGTTCGCGATAGTGTGGCTGAAGAGCCGTCCACCTCAACTCGTCGTCGTCCCCAACAATTGCACCTCTCACGCTCGTCGTTGATGAACATTATGCATAAAGACTTGCATTTACACGCTTACAAGATGCAATTGACTCAAGAACTAAAGCCTCTTGACCATTTCAAGCGTCGTAAATGGTCAGAATGGTGGCAAGAAATGGCAACAGTGGATGATAAATTTTCGAAGAAAATCATCTTCAGTGATGAGGCTCATTTTCACCTCAGTGGATTCGTCAATAAGCAGAATTGCCGCATTTGGGCAAATGATAATCCAAGAGTGATTGTCGAAAAACCAATGCACCCACAAAGAGTGACTGTTTGGTGCGGTTTATGGGCTGGCGGCATCATCGGGCCGTATTTTTTCCAAAATGAGGCCGGTCAGGCAGTTACTGTGAATGGTGTTCGCTATCGTGAAATGATAACGAACTTTTTATGGCCCGAATTGAATGTGGACGATATGTGGTTTCAACAGGACGGTGCCACTTGCCACACAGCTAACGAAACAATGGCTCTTTTGCGCGCAAAATTCAATGGCCGTGTTATCTCACGTGGTGGCGATGTCAATTGGCCGCCAAGATCATGTGATTTGACACCGTTGGATTTTTTTATTTGAAAGAAAAGGTGTACGTCGATAAGCCAGCAACAATTCAAGAGCTAAAGGATGAGATAATTCGGCACATTAACGGCATAGAACCTCAATTATGCTTCAGCGTCATCGAAAATTTGGACCATCGGATGGAGGTGTGCCGCCGAGGTCGCGGCGGCCATTTGGCCGATATTTTGTTCCATACATAATTGAACCATACCAATATTATCATAATAAAAAGAAATGACAATAATTTCCTTAATAATTTGTGTTTTATTCAAAATCAACATCGGCCCTTAAAATTTACCCACCCTTTACAAGACAGCACATGCAGAATGTGCAAGGAAGTCGAAGAATCAGCAAAACACATTTTGTCCCACTGTAACTGTTTAATCAGACCACGTCATCGTCACTTAGGAAAATTCTACTTCGGAACGGCGAATATACCTGCCAACTCACTCAAAGGCATCTCTGGAGTCATCTCGAATTCAGGCATCATGAGCGAACTCTAATTGGAGGAAATCACTGAAAAAGGCCCATCGGTGGCTGCAGTGATAAGGTGACTCAGTCCCACCTCTACCTATAATCTAATCTAATCTAAGAGCTGCTCATTAGGAGAATAATTCAATCGCGTGATATACGACATTTTGGAACAAATTAATTGAATTTGTTACATTTTTTCGCATTGTACAAACAAAATACGGATATTGTTTTAACCAAAACTAGTATCTGGGAATATTTAATGTCATCGCGGCAAAGCCGGGCAGTTAGTTAGTTAGTTAGAAGTCGCCCTCCGAGAGGAGGTCCACTTAGACCAGAAAGGAGGTCCATTGTGATGCCACTGAGTTGAGTACTGAGATACCCTGTTTACTCCTGAAACCATTTAGATTTTCTAACGTAGCTGTTAAGATCGGCCATGCTGGCGGAGTTCAGATCATTAAGATCGTTGAAGAATTATTGGCATAGGGTGACTTTCCTGATATAGGCCAGTGCGGGACACGTGCAGAGGAAGTGTGCGGTAGACTCGTCCTCCTCCTCGTTCCTGCAGCTCCTGCAGAAATCTTTGCATGCTATCCCCAAGCGTTGAGCATACCTTTCTAGGATGCATTGCACCGTGAGGACGTTGATAAGTTTTGAAACTTGGTCTCCTATGAGTCGTATTAATGCTTTTGATCTTTTCAGATCCAGAACTAGCCAGATCAGCCTGCCATTGTTGCAATAATGGAGGTGTTGCCATCTACAATTTGCTTTCGACAAAGCGTCGGTCTGAGTCAAGTGTTTAACAAACGACATAGGCGCTTTGACATGGTCGAGCTTCCTGCCGTTCGTACATTAGGAGAATTTGCTAGCTTATTCGTCAGCCGCACAGTTCCTCTGAATGTCACAGTTACCAGGGACACAACAGAGTGTGACGTTATATTGGTTAGCGATCTCGTTTAGAGACACGCGGCAGTCCTTCACTACCCTAGGATTTATTGTGTTAGATACGAGGGACCTGATCGCAGTCTGGCTGTCGATTTAGATCGCAATATCCGTGCGTGATATTGGGTTAGCCTTCAGCCAAGCGGCTGCTTGATTTATAGCTGTGACTTCGGCTTGAAAGACACTGCAGTGGTTGGGCAGACTGAAAAAGTGGTGGATGTCCAGGTCTTCTGAAAAGACACCGACTCCTTCGGCTGTTTTAGAGCCGTCCGTTAAGATAGAGATGGACTCATTAAAAAGAAATTCGCACTGACTCCAGGCACTTCTGTCCGGTAGCTTGTGTTTATAACCCAAGTTAAAGTCGCTTTCGGTGGGCAGCGTGTCTGTTGATTGGGTAACACCCTTTGTAACAATTACATTCTCGGCTGGTGCGATAACTCCTCACGTGGGCCTACTAGTCGCCTAGTTTCTCAAATCCGTTTTTATCCTGTGTCCTTTATTTTTCACTCAAATAGAAGGAACATACAAATTATTGTAAAATTCAAACGACGAATTGAGAAGACAAATTATACTCTTGGACGTTTGTCATTGTCCTCTGAGAAGTTGTGCCACTAAGAATGGTCGATTAATAATCAACGCATTAATCACTGCGTCACGGTGACCATATACATATGTACTTATTGCCGGAAAATAAACCTTATGTGGGACTGGAATTTAGCACTCAACACTACGCACAGCAAATAACTTTTTTTTTTCTTATGTCACAAATTTTATTGTCTATTCTATGTGCAATTGTTTATCAATATAAATTAAAGGACTGACTTTTAAAAATAATTTGAATACATATTCACACAGAACACTTTTCAAAGTCTCCAATCACGCCTCGGTAAAGGTTAGCTATCTTTCGATTCTTCTGGCATACGGTGCCACCCCCACGTACAAGTTGATGTTCCTACAAAAAAAATTGAATCTATTTATTATGTAACAATATTTGTAGAGCTACTTACAGCTCTGTTGATATCTCCCACACATATCCAATCATCTTCTTCGTCAATGGCAACCGCCCACTTGGAATGATCGGTTGTAGACTTGAAGGAAAAGTCCAGTTTATCATCAGTAATTATTGCCACATTGTAGACTCTAATTTAACGGTACCGATATATATTCCATTCAAATATACATATGATTACAGAAATATACTTATCCTTTCTCGAACAATTTGACGGTAACTTTCCAGGGCCATTTCTCCAGCTCTCCACTAGTAAATCAATATCCAATGTTGGAGCAATCCAATCTGCATAGAGTTCCTCATTAAAATGCCGTCCTTTGGCAAACGACTTGAACAGGGTGCCATTTAAAGATTTCAGTTCCACAAGATTTTGAAAGGGTGCCACCGAAATCCAATTCTTGGCAATGACTTTTTCCAAAACCGGGTACCTTCCAGAGAGCCCAACCGGAATCCGAGAAAAGTACACGTTCGGTTCGTTGTAAACTAACTGATTTGCAATGATGTCCATGTGGGTTGTCGCATTCAGAGTTATACAAAGGAAGCTTTGCCCAAAATGTTCTGCATTCGAGGGATAGGTGTAATTAGAAATTTTCGGAAATTTCGGAACAGAGTGAATCAGCCAAATAGCGTGAACTCCATCGGTTGCCACAACTCCTTTTGTGTGTCCATTTTCATAATCTGTCGGACCATCTGGAACCTCATCGTTATAAGCTAACAGAAGAACCTCTTTATCGTCGAATATCGAAGTCAAAGTTTGACCAGGGAAACTTGTAGTCTCATTGATTAGAGCATCGGACAACTGCCACCCACGTGTTGTAAAGGTCTCTGATGTCACGTAAGTATATCGTAGTCCAGTTTGGTCACTGTCAATAGCATTGGAATGATGACTTGGTAGCTTGTACAAGTAATACCTAGATGTACAAAGAACAGTTAATTCAAAGATACAATTTTTTTAATCTGCACAACTATTCACCAATCAACATCGCGGTTTTCTTCATTTTTGCATGAAACTTTTAGAGCATTTATCGAGCCAGTATTTAATACAGATAAAAACAAACAAATCACAATCAAACAAAGCATTGTCTAAAATTTTTTGCGGCTTACACGAAACACTCTACACTGGAGAACAGCGATTTTTAAACTGACGTCAGGCATCAAATTGATGCACACACACATACATAGTAAGCGTCTGTTTACCAGCTTCAATTGTGGTGAATAAAAGAAATGAATGATTAACTGAGAAATGTTGGCACATGTAAGCAAGGCTGACTCACCGTGGCATACCAACGGATAAAAGATCTTCCACTCCGCTTGCTACTTTAAATACATTTACATATGTACAAATGTATGTGCGCTTGTACATATATTCATGTTCAATTCTTTTTCCGTACCGCAACGATCATCGTGACGACTGCTAGCGCGATGTTAATTAGGACTTTTTTGAACGAATTATAATTAGTATGCACATGAATTAAATTTTTAAAATTGTCTCCTTTTTCATTTTTTTTTTTTAACTTTCTTTCTCGTTATACTTAGGATGTTTTCTAAAATTAAATTATTAAAAAAAATTTAATTTTGCTAATAGACTTGTACACATGAACGTACACACTTTTTGTTTTGTACCTACTGTAAGAGGTCTGTCTTTTTTTTCTTTAAAGAACCTGCCCTTATGCCTGGCACTGTGACCTAGCCAGATCTATTGTGCCTCCGGTGAGTAGAAGGTGAGTATGTCATTAGTAGCCGAGTTTCTAAGCCTGCCAAAGAACAAATTTCCCCTATAAAAGATCCGTCCACGCAGCCTGTACCATGCCAAACATTCACAGAGAACGTTCTCGGAGGTTTCCTTCTCTTCCAAACAGAACCGACACTCTGTATCTGAACAAAGGTTTAGTTTGTTGAGCTGATATCTTAGGCCGCAATGGCCGGTAAGGAAACCCACTAGCTTCGTCATGTTGTTTCGGTCAAGGTGGTTTAAAACTTCCTTGTAGAAAAAGGACTCGATAAGTCTCTTGGATTGCCTAAGCCTTGGAACATTTTCCTAATGGTCTAGGCGAAGTTGGTTAACAAAGCTATGGCGACAAGCCAATTAATACAACAGAAGTGTTCCGGTCCAAAAAGCGCGGAGGTCGAACCGGCCCTAGCCAGCTCATCCGCAGTTTAATTACCTACGGGCATCGAACAAACTTGAATCTTTTTGTGCTTGGAAAGTGATTGTAGGGTACCGTAGCGCAACTTGACTGACCTAGATTCTACGAAGTGCCGTGTCAATGCTTTAACCGCTGCCTGACTGTCTGAATAGATGTTTTTTTTGCGTCCCTAATATCTTAATCGAGGTTTATCCTGCCGAAGATCTCAATAGCATGGATTTCAGCCTGGAATACATTCGGACACATCCTCATTGTTACCGAAACTTAAGTGTTGGGTGCAAAGACGAAAGCACTCCTTTTGGAAGCCATTTTTGATCCGTCGGTAAACCATAACAAACATCCTGGAACTGATACGGGTTCTTCAGTAGACCAGTCGACGTGGTCTAATATTCCTACCTCAAACACCCTTCCCAAACTGTATTTGCTGACCATAACGTCGGGGATAGTGCAGAACATGTCCGTACTTTGAATTGAGTGGAGTATTTTCAGATGACCCCTAAGATTACGTGATAGGCCTGCCTTAAGATTTATGAAAATGGGGAAAGTTATATGGGGAAAGTTGCATTATACAAAGTCACTAAAAAAATATAAAATGAGAAAGCCAAGCAAGTTGAAGACCACATTAATCAAGGTGACACTTCTGCTGGGTCCCTGGACATGAAGGCAGCGGAAAGGAGAAGGCCAACGACCTTACGAGAAATTGTTTAGCAATTAACTCGGAACCGACCGACACTTCGGTGAACATCCCGCTGCACACACTTAAGCTCGCAGCGGGGAAAAGACCCCTAAGGGAGGCAAATTGCAGGTGGGCCTCTCTGAATACCTATGTAACCACAAGGAAGATATGGCCTTTATTCAGTAGGGCTAGGGCCGACAGAGTTCTGCAGATCGACAGAAGTTCCCTATCTACCCTCATAGAAGTTATCACGGGGTATAATACGCTGCGGTATCATATGAAAAGGGTGTGGCGATTTGGAGGTCCACAAGGACATAACCCACTTCATTTGCTATTGCCCTTGTCTCTACCATCTAAGAAATAAGTTTCTCGGACGACACTATTTCCAGGACATGAAAGAACTTTCCGATAAAGAAATTCATCAAATCCATAGGATGGTTTATATCACAGACGCAGTAAGTTGGTCATTGCGTTAATGGATAGCATTTTTACTAGTAGAGAACATCTCTCTCTTCCCCCAATGGATATCACGATGCGTCTGAATTGACCTGAGTCTGGCAAAATGGATTCTTCTCCCTTTTGCCGGTCCACTTACCTTACCTAGCCTAACCCATAAAAAGCTGATAGCACAATACAGTATCGAACTCGCCCACTTGGTGAGCTTATCTTTCCTAACCCTCGAGGCATCGAAGGGAACGAAATGGTTGATGAGCTTGACAAGAAGGGATCGGCCCTTTACACTTCACTCGCAAGAGAAGTTCTCATCCCATTTGGAGCTGTCAAGGGAAAAATCAACTTACACTATTAATTACTCAGTAGCCAAACACAAATGGAAAAACTTTGCTAGCTGCGCCATATCCAGAAAGACTTGGCCAAAATACAGCCATGGGAAAACAAGCGACCTCCTTACAAGAACCCGAACTGACATTGTGGGGGTTCTCGCCATCTGTACAGATCACTGGGCGGTAAGTACCCATGCTGCCAAGCTTGGCACTTTTTTAATCCCTACTGCCGCAGCTGCAAAGACACAAATGAGAGCGAAACCTTAAAACACTTTCTCTGCAAGTGCACGACACTTGTTATATCAAGACTCAATGCGCTAGGGAAACGCTTCCTCGACAGCCTCTGCGAACTTTCTGAGAAGGATATCCCTGACCTTCTACTCTACCTAACTCCACAGGTTGGATTAAAGACCAACAGCAATGGTCGCCAGTGATCACCATGGCTCATTGGTTAGTGCGTTGGACTGCTGTGCGAGTGGTGTGGGTTCAAGCCCCAGCTATGTCCACTGAACATTTTTCGCGTTTAGCCTCCGGGAGTATAGTCTATCAAGAAACAGCTTCTCAATTCTCCGTTTGGAGTCGGCAATAAATTCTAGGTACCTTCCATTCGTCCAAACAATACAACACGCACAACATAAATGGTTTCTAAAAACTAGGCCTTGGCTCATACCGAGCTGTCGCGTCAGCTATTTATTTAAGCCATGGTCTGCCTACGCCAATCCACACTTATCTAACAAACTGGTCACGAGAACTGTGGTAACAAAACGGTGGATTTCAGCACTACTTGAGTGTCGAGCGCTCTCTGTCTGATACAACCATTAAAATCAACCAACCAACCATGGTCACTATGGTGACTCTGTGAATGACCCCTACTATGCCCAGTGGCATGGAATTTACTGAGGATGAGATCTTTTCCTCAGTAGACGAAGTTTTTTGAAAAATGTAATTCAAATATTCCAGTTAAGTAAGATAAGACGTCGAGCCAATATACGTTGGATCCAACTAGACACATGTGCAACGACTAGAAACTTATGGACGAGTTATAATAAAAAGAGATCTCTGTGTCTGGACAAACTTAGTCATCGCGAAGCAGTGATAGTCTCCGGCATCATCATTGGACACTGCGCATTACAGCGACTATTGCGGAAGTTGCAGGGACGAGGAAGAAATCGAATCTGTTCGTCATCTGCTGTGTAAGTGTCCTGCCCTAGCCAGTAGAAGAATGAAGACTCTTGGTAGTTACTTTTTCATGGAACCTAACCTAACCTAAGACAAGACGCTGCGATCAGTTTATCAGCCGAACGAGATTGCCAAAACTTTTACATATCGTCAAATAAATTGAAATGTTGCTCAAAAACGTTATGCAAATTGTCTTAACAGAAAAACCCAAAATAAGGGTTCCGACTTCCATTCCAGAGCCACAATTTATGTAGTGTACGAGAGCATCCTGCTACTTTCTGTGAATGCAAATTGTTAGAATTTAACCCTTCACTGTCGAATTGGTGGCCTCATTAAGTTGAACCACGCCCCAATGCAGAAAACTCTCCCAATTACTCTCAACTCTGAATAAACAGCTAGTACTACCAAAAAGTCATCCACGTGTCGCCCCAAATGTTAAAGAAAATAATAACCTACCACCGTCAGACTAAGCTCGGGCATGTACGGAGCATTCATCCAATTGGGAAACGCCTTTTTTTTACATCAACCATTTTTGCATGGGTTCCTTGCTCCGTTTTCTTCTCCCCCACTTAATCCAAGTGCACAAAGCAACTGCTTATAGTTTCACCCTGTGTTGTACATGTTATGCACCCCTACAACTTAAAGCTATGGAATGGATTTTCTCTCCCAAGTGGTAAGGACGTTTTATAACGGATTTCTTTTAATTTTCACCACTCACACCTGCAAAGTACAAAAGTAGATCTTCTTATTGCGTGCATATGGACGACATACATATTTATGTGCATACTTGTAACAGCAGAACAAAAGACGGTACACATCCGTCGAGCGCGCTGATCTTTTCATGTGTATGCATAATTAAAGGAAAACTCAATTTGTATTTTTTTATTCACCGCGTCGCGGACAAATGCCGCATCTTCACTAAATAATTGCTCAGATTGAATTCATAATGAGTATTCTTGGAAAAAAAAGGAGGAAAAGGACTCCCATCCATCGTGCTTCCTGGACGCGATGAGGTTAAGGAGTCTTCAAACGTGCAACCATGAAAATTCTTTTAATTTATTTGAAAAACATTTTAAAATAATGTTGTGTCTTGTGTGCTCATTGGGATCTTACAAATTTGTAGGGAATTTTAATTACAAACTTTTTCTAAGAGTAACTACGAAAAATGGTAGCCAGAGAAAAAATCAGAAAACTTTTCTATTAAAAAAAATAAATAAAAATAAAAAACTTGTACAAAATAATTGCAACGGAAAAGTTTTCATGAGGGTTTTACTTTTATCGTTGCTGGTGAAATGGGGGAAATGGTTTTATTTCGTAATGACAGATGGGGTGAAAAACCGGAAACAAATTATGGTTTCTTTCAACTTGTTTTCGGTTAATAAAGGAGAAAACTTTACATCTGCAATATACGAAATGTGTATACAATAAATTTTGAATTCATTATATTATTACCAACTATAAATTATTTAAGTTTGAAGTCCTTAACTGTGACTTCTACTTAAAAGAAATGTATCATCGTTAATTTCATCAGTCTTGACTGAAGCGATAGTATTCAGCTACTAGATCATATACAGGGTTTTTCAATAAGAGCACTACAAAATAAATAAAACAAAAACGGTTTTGGATATCAATGAAATTCTTTATTCCTGTGAAAGTACGTTCGATGCCATTATGTATGGAACTCGATTTCTTTTGCATGGCCACCACGGGCACGCTTGCAGAAGTCCAGACGCTGAACCCAATTTTCGACGGTTTTCAAGCATAAATCGGCCGATACTGCTGCAATTTCACGTTCGATATTCGTACGAAGTTCATCAATCGTCGCTGGCTTGTTGGCATAGACCATAGACTTGACGTAGCCCCACAGGAAATAGTCTAACGGCGTCAAATCGCACGACCGAGGCGGCCAAGCGACTGGACCATTACGTAAGATAACACGTTCTCCAAACTTGGTTTCCAATAAATTGATTGTGACATTCGCTGTGTGGCTTGTGGCGCCGTCCTGTTGGAACCATATGTCCTCCAAGTCCATATCATCCAATTGGGGCCAAAAATATTCGGTTATCATTGAACGGTAGCGATCCCCATTCACAGTAACGTGCCGGTCTTGATCATCACGGAAGAAGTACGGCCCAGTGACCACACCAAACCGTAATTTTTTCGGGATGCAATGATGACTCATGGAGTACGTGTGGATTGCTGCCTGACCAATACCGCATATTTTGTTTATTGACGAAGCCATCCAGCCAGAAATTATGACGACCATAAATTGGACGTAGCGCTCTTAACGTTGAGGCCACTGACTCCTAATTTCGGTAGTAAATTTTAATAATTTCGACTCGTTGTTGGCTCGTATATCTTTCCATCATGAAATGGCAAACCTTACTGAAGAGAAATGTCAAAAAACCGCAAGAAAAATATGGCGTCGTTTGCTGTCCCTGTCGCTCTACTTTTGTAGCGTCCCTATTGAAAAACCCTTTATAAAGATTTTAGTCAGCAATCTAATTGGTTCCTATCGTTGTGGATTCGGGCCACGAAATTTCACAATGAACCACATTTTCACACCACAATTCACACACTCGGTTAAAGGCTTTTAAGGTATCCAACGAACGACTCGTGATTCCTCATGATGTGGCGCAGGGTCATACGACTACCGGCCAAAAATTCACAATGGACCTTTGACCCACCTGGCTGGGTTATAAGTTCACAATTGATTTGTGGACTTACAACCCACTCAAGTGAGCCAAAAGTCTACACGAAATTTCTGCGGACTATACATTGACCCATTGATTTTGGTCTTATGGCCTGTGGACTTATTTTGTGAACTTTTGGTCTGTGGACTTATGACCCGCGCCGGGCTATGTAGCTGGGTGAGTGACAGCTGCTATATTACTATATTGTCGATAGTCGGCAGCTTCGTAATTATTTGACTATCTCGACAAAAAAGCTATGGGACGGTAGTAAAGAGACAAACATCCGGCTTTTCCGTTTTCCAGGAGGTATTGATCGCAAGTAGGAGAATGGTTTTTTCTTAGCTGCCTCACTGTTTTTTCTTCAATCCTATTACCGATTGAAAAGGCTTAGCGGCGTTAACGATGCTAGCAGTAAGGATTAATTATTGAACATTTGATAATAAATACATCGGGTTGCGGAGGTCAACTTAGAGGCCAACCAAGTGTGGAATAAACTTAGCAACTGCGTCATATCGAGGAAGATCTGGCAAGGTTACAACAAACAGAAAACAAACGAGCTTCTAAGCAGATCAAGACAAGATATTGCGAGAATCGTAGCCGGTAGTACAGGCCACTGTGCGTGGGAGACCACGCAGTCAGGCTAGGTATTCCCCACAATACTTTCTGCCGCAGTTGCAAGGAAAATAGCGAGAAATAATCTCTCTATCATTTCCTATGTAAATGTCGGGCCCTAGCGAGGGTCAGACAGCGCACTCTGGGCAAACCCTTCTTCGACGACCTCAAAGATGTTTCCAGGAAAAAGATTGGTGAACTAATCCTGTTCCTTAATTCCACAGGTTGGATCTAAATATCTTCGTCTATCAACCTATAACGCCCACAAACAACCAGGTCAAATGAGTTGTGGTTTCAAAACGGCGCATCCTAGCGCTAATTGGGTTCTTAGAACTTCCACCTCTACCTACCCTGCGGAGGTGTCTCCAGATTTACCACAACTGTTTGACCATTCAAGTTTAAGCCTGTTAGACACTTCATCCACTGATCAATCGTAAAACATGCTATGCCTCTGATAAGCGTCAAATGATTCTTGCAGTCACTGAGTCTATAGACGGTTGGATGTGGTGGAAATAGAGTAGGAACTGATTAGAGTCAATTGTTACTAAACATCAGCTATGTATTCTTTACTTTTACGCGGTAGCCATCAGATTCTGTTTGTTTTATACTCGGACTCAACTTGGAACACCTAACCATACAGGTCGGGAGGCATATCATCGAGTCGAAGCCGAAGTCAAGTACATGGGAGTTCTGCTGGATTACAGACTCAGCTTCAAGGATCGCCTAATGTACGCAAGCGACTGCGAGCAAGTCCATACTCTTGTACGCGCATCCAATATCCAATATGGGCATCAGTGACGCACAAACTCGTCGCGCGGGATTGCATCCCTAGGCTTTGCTATGTCTTTAGAACTGTGTCAGCGGATGCTATGCCCGACGACAGAAAAACAACCGTGGAAGCTTTGAAAACAGGACAACGAAGGGGCGATGGACATATAAACCAAACCCCAACATTGATGAATTGACTAGAAGAAAGCATGAAGAGGTAAAGTACTACCTAATGTAATTGTTATCAGGGCATGGATGCTTTCGGGAGTACAAGTATACGCATGTGGATGACCCATTCTGCCAGCACTGTTAAGTGAAACCCCAGAACGCTTCAAGAGGCCTGCTCGCATTTGTCCTGGTAGTGAAATTATCACAAGCACAATGCAGCAACAGCGAATAGGGGAAAGTGCAACGAGAAACTAAGAAACTGCTAGCTCTTGCAGTTGGAAAAGAGACGACGAAATGTCAAACCTGCCAGTACGAAAGAATTCCTTGACTGGCGGTACCGCAAGGGACAAAAAGGAGACAGAGCAATGTGTTTTTAAGCAGGTAGAAATGCAAGAGCATGGAGTCAGGCAGAGAGTATCTATAAAAGATTTTTACACCTACTTGCATATTAAAAAAAAAAATATGTAAACACCGGCGTTCAAAAGTTTGAGGTCAAGGAATGCCGGACAGTTTAAATCGAAATAACTTTTAAACAATCAGAGATACTTCCAAGACGTGCAATGGAGTTCGTGCCATCAGGTAGGCCCAGGATAAGATGGCTGAACCAAGTCCGAAATATTTCCTCCACCCGTAAGGAGATAGCCCTGATGATTTAGAGTCGATGGCGGAAAATCGTTAAACCCGCGACCCTCACAGTGGATAAGCAGGCCATTGGAAAATGATGATGATGAAAATATTTTCGCATGAATCGAGGACATTATCGGTTTACGATTGTTTAAGTACCAATGATTATAAATATTTTCCATTACAGTTACTGTCTTCAATTGAATTGGAAGAAAAATTGAAAATTAAATTCAATAACAATTTCGTCAAAACTCCTTGAGATTATTTTAAATTGCAATTGCGAGTACCTTTCAATGCATCCACGATACATTTGAATGAACACAAGCCAATAAAAATGCAACCTTAGGCAACCTCATTTTGTAAAACATTTTCCATCCACTTATTCTGCCGGTTCCACCCCCGACCCATTCACATTCTCGAACAATTTCACAAACAGTATTACTGCGTTTTGAAACATTCTAACGAATCATCGTCATCCTCCCTTATCTAGTGGCATTCAACGACCTGACGTCTGCAGCGCTACTCTGCAAAAAAAAAAAAAAAAAACTTTTTGTTCGCATTTTTATTTATTTTCAGCTTCGAGTTGAGTTTGTTTTTTTTTTTTTTTTAGAACTGCCATTCAGTCCCTGAGCGCCGATTAATTAGCGAGTGCTCGTTATGTTGCGATTTGCCTTTAAATACGAACAAACTCGAGTGCAAACTGGATGCACGAGAATATCGCATGTAATTGCAGATTTGTGGGTTGTTTTCCGGATGGATAAGTTTTCCTTTTTCTGCTTTTAAAACGATGTTTCACATTTCCAACGCTTTTCAGGATTTTCATCAAGGTTTTGTAGAGAAAAATCAGTGAGCCGCGATGTAAATTGAAAGGATTTACGTAGAAGAATTTCATGGATGAAATAATTTTTTTAATCGGAAAACAGATATAAGTATTTTCCTTGAATGGTTGAAAAGGTTTTTTCGTTTTTTCATTGGTGCACGGATACCTCAGTGCAGACGGAGTATTTCTGTGCTTAAAATGTGGAAACAGTTTTCATTAAATGAAAATAGCAAAACACAGGCGAAGCCATCAATTCCAACTCTTATGTGCTTCGAAGGTAAGTTAATATTGTAAAGGATCATCCATATCTGAGTTTTTAAAAAAAGTAGTGAGCTACAATGCCCATGTGTAGGAAACCGTAGAAAAGGAAAGACGTTTAAAGATGAATCCTGCAGTTTGGTTACAGAAAGATTGATCTGCCAGCTTTCCTCTGGACACGATCACGTATACTACATATAGCATAAATAAAGAAATTCTTCACCCTCCGATCAGTGACAATCATGACGGCGCTGTACAAGGTGGTACAGGACCCCGAGAGACCTTGTACCACCTCTGAACAATTTTTCAAAAAATGAACAAGGTGCGCCATCTTTTATGTCAGGGTTGAAAAACTTTGACATTTATCAATCGATTGACTTGAGACATGTTTTTGAAACGTCAATCAGTGAAGTTGTACATTGAAAATAGTTGTTTAGTTGTGTTAACTTAACGTGCATATCATCGAAAATATCGTGACCAACACGCACCGTCTGACAACACTATTCGTCGTTCTTCGTGACGAATTTTGTTGAGTAAGGATCGGTGGAAGATCGTCGACATGCCGTTCATCAACGCCCAAGATGTTCCAATGAACGGGTTGAACCGGTAGGAGAGAGTGTTGCCGAGAACCCTCATGTATCTTATCGTCACCACGCTCAGCATTTTCGCATTAGTGGAACCATCTTACGGCGCATTTGGAAGGATGGCGCACCTTGTAGACTAATGTCTTCATGCGGTTGTCCCTTGAGGACCTTCTAACCCACCAGAAGGTTAACGAGACAAAGTCCATCTACACGGATGGCTTCACGAGTGTTGGTGTCTTCTCTGAGGAGCTAGGACTCAGCAATTCAATAAAACCCCCTGACATCAGTAGTGTTTTCCCAGCAGAGGTTCTAGCAGTGACTAGAGCTGCCCAATTGGCATCAATGCTCACGGTATCACGGAAGGATATCACGATCTTCAAAGATAGCCTGGGTGCTATAAAAGAACTAGCTGCTACTCAAGTTACATTCCAGCTTGTAAAGTGCTTCCGCAAAGAGCTGAGGGTTGTTGGCACGCTGCATAATGTAAAATTCTGCTGGGTCCCCGGCCACAGTGGTGTGCCAGGAAACGAGACTGCTGACAAACTGGCAAGGAAGGGATCAGCCCTAGAACAAAAAGTACCGGATAGTACAATTAATGCTCCACTTCGTCATCTGAAAGAAATAGTAAGGCTAAGATCCTAAACTGAGGCGAATAACAGGTGGAAAAAATTAGCCACCTGCGAAATTTCCAGAAGGCTATGGCCATAATATAATAAAGGCAGAACGACCAAGCTCCTACATGTGGACAGGAAATGCCTGTCATTACTGGTAGAATTAATTATAGGCCACAATATGCTCAGGTACCTCCTCGATAACATTGAGGAGCTATCAGATGGCTCACTGTCGGATCTGCTCAAGCTTTTGCAAGGACAGCCAAGTGGCTGTCATCAGGTATATAGAATCACGCAGAGGGAAGTAGCTGGTAAAACAAATGGGTACTTCTACGGGTCTACATAGACCTAAGTGAGATGAAGAGGGTTTCATCATCTTCATCGGCTCGCTGACCTAACGTAACCTAAACTGTAACATGATGCGGGAGCTTCAGAAGAGAAATGGTGTTATATTCGGGTTTTCGGGCGCATATTTGCTTTATAGCTTGTACCCATTTTTTTAAGTGCGTAAAATCGAATACTCCCTGCATCATAAGGAGTACACAATGGTAGCATTTCTGGATATAGAGGGCGCTTTTAACAACGTTAGCACATCAGCGATCATATATGCACTGTCAGGCCTGTCGGTAGATAGTACACTTTGCGAGTTAATTAACATTCTTCTCACCAGTCGAATTATTAACTCAAAGCTGGGTGGCTCATCTGCCAGAAGATCTGTCAGCAGAGGCACTCCACAGGGTGGGGTCCTGTCCCCTCTTCTTTGGAATTTGGTGGTAAATGAACTACTGATAATCCTGGAAGCGGGGGGCTGCGAAGTGATCGCCTATGCTGATGACGTTGCTATAGCCGTCTCGGGAAAGCACCTTGACACCTTAAAAGAACTCCTCCAAAGTGCTCTAAACAAGCTATCCAAATGGGCAGCTCGGTGTGGCTTGGGTGTGAACCCCCACAAAAGTGAGTTGGTACTCTTCACTAGGAAGTATAAGATCCCATATATAGACCCTCCTACTATTGGTGGTACAAGCTTAAAGTTCTCCAACGAAGCAAAATACTTGGGTCTTATTTTGGACAGAAAATTAAGCTGGAGACCAAACATTCAAGAGAGAATAAAAAAAGCTACAGTAGCCCTTTTCTCTTGCAAGAAAGCCATCGGAAATAAATGGGGTCTGCAACCCCGCATAACACACTGGCTCTATATTTCGGTAATAAGACCGATACTTACGTACGGGGTGATGGTTTGGTGGACCGCCTTGGATATAGCCACAAACCGCGATAACCTTAGCAAAGTCCAACGAACAGCTTGCTTGTGTATCAGTGGAGCTCTTCGCACGACTCCCTCTGCAGCACTGGACATTCTGTTTCACTTATCACCCCTAGACATTTTCGGCAGACAAATGGCAGCTAGTGCAGCCATCCGCCTCAAAGCAACCTCACAGTGGTCTAATAAAGACTATGGCCACGCCTCCATTTTGAAAAATCTCAAAATTTCTCCTCAAAACATAGATTACACCACTCCCAGGCTAAGGTTTGACAAGAGCTTCAAGGTAACCATCCCTTCCAGGTCATTCTGGGGCGATGGATTCTCAGAAGATAAGTCGATTCATTTTTACACCGACGGTTCAAAAACTAGCAATGGGGTGGGGGGTGGTGTTTTCTCCGACAGGCTGAACCTCAGCCTAGCGTTCCGTCTCCCGAATCATTGTAGCGTGTTCCAGGCGGAAATCATGGCGATCAGAGAGGTCTTATCTTGGCTGAAGAAAAACGTGATATCAGCCACGGATATCCGCATCTTTTCGGACAGCCAAGCGGCACTGAAGTCCTTGGAATCAGTCGCTCTAAATTCAATAACAGCCCTAGATTGCCGATTGTCTCTTATAGAGATGGCGGAGCAGTTCAATATACACCTTTGTTGGGTGCCAGGGCACAGTGACATTCCAGGGAACTGCAAGGCTGATGAACTCGCCAGATATGGAACAACATTACCTTTTGGTCCTGATAAGGGCAGCTTAGGTATACCGATCGCTACGTACAAACTCAAATTAAAGCTAGATGCTATCGAAAGAACAAATCTTAGGTGGACAAGTGCTATAACATGTCTAGCGACAAAGCAGATTTGGCCCAAGCTGGATCTGAAACGCTCTAAGTATTTGATTTCTCTAAATAGATTGCATATTAGCACTATAATAGGTGTCATTACTGGACACTGTCTAATAGGCAAGCATGCTACTAGGCTTGGCCTTTACGCAAATGACTTCTGTAGAAGCTGTATGGACGAGGAGGAGGAGGAGACGATTCTCCATCTTCTTTGCACCTGTCCAGCTCTCTCCCGCAAAAGGAAACTCCACTTGGGAGCTTTCTTCTTTACAAACTTAGGCGATCTAATTAACATTGATGTCAGTAGCCTTCTACGCTTTATAAGAAGCTCCAATTGGTTTCAATGAGTAGGCAGGAGATCTTTTCGAGATCCTGGTGGTATCACAACGGACCCCTCATGGGTCTAAGTTTGTTGGCTTTGGCTGGCAGCCACTTCAACCTAACCTAATCTAACCTTGTACCCATTTCTGTAGGAGTGAAAATCATTTGAAAATTTTATCTTTATCAATATTTATGCTTTGTTGATTCCGGCGATGGTCTGATATAACATACAATCAGAAGACCGCCACGTCCTCTTATGAATATTTAGATGAGGAACCCATGTGCTTGCTATAGTCACGTTTCGCCCTGCAGCGAAGTCAGTTAGCCTCAGTCCGTTTTCAGCCGTGATGTCATATAGGCTGTACTTACAAACAGTCCTACTAAAGATGTCCTCCTTTCCTATTTTACCGTTAAAGTCGCCCAGCACGGTCATATTTAGGACATTTTTCATATGTTTTGTCGAAGAGCTCATAGAAACATTCTTTGGTGACGTCGTTCTTAATTTCTGTCCGAATGGTCAGAAGACTTTCGCTTACGCGTCGGAAGCCTAAGACTTGTTACCTAACTGCAATGAGCTTTTGCAATCAAACTGTTGGTAACCAATGGAGCTGTCCAAAGTAATGCAAACTGATTTGATTTTTGTACGCAGTCGTGTACGATTATTAGTGCGAGATGAAGGTTGAAATGAAATGAGCACATATACATATAGTTATTCTCGACAAAAAGCAATCGGCCGCATCGGACTGTATTTGAAAACCAATGCGTTGTTACCAGTAAATTGATCGCAGTAGCTCATCGCAGTACTCATCGCACCGGCTGCATTGGACGCATCGCATTCACGTTGGACGCGGTGTAAGTCTGCCGCCTACGACAAACCCGCAACCGAATAGGCGCTGCTTCTGCTGCCTGTAGCAATCTCCATAGTAGATGCCATAGCTTTTCATCCTCCTTATACCCAGTCTATCCCATCGTACTTCCTGGATGGCGGTTAGGTCTGCTTTATAGCAGTCTAGGGCTAATTGTTCGGCTGCACGCGGTCTGTTAAAGGTGGTACATTCCACGTTCAGAATCGAAAATCGTAGTCCTTGTTCCGTCTTCCAGGGTCGTCAGCAATAAAACTCTACGTATCCGAGACTATTGGTTGCTTTGGAGCAATTTTTGTTTTCCCTGATGGAGCCGTCAGCCACGCGCACAACACCCAGCCTGGACGGTCATCCCTTTTGTTGAACCCCTTCTACTTAAGGGCGGGGTAATCCGGTCCTCATTTGCCTTTAACCCGGTTACGTCAAAGTAGCCCATACGAGGTTTCCCTTAAGTAGTTTGGCCTAACTGGACGCCACCGTTGATTCCATCTATGGAATTCCTTCGCTGCCGCTTCACCTGTAGAGAATGCCTTAGTGAAAACACGTTTTCGTTGCATGGTAATTAGAAGCGACGATCTACTCCACTTAGACCTTTCGTCCATGGGTG
The DNA here is from genome assembly GCA_917880715.2 of Matsumyia berberina. NCBI lineage: Eukaryota > Metazoa > Arthropoda > Insecta > Diptera > Syrphidae > Matsumyia > Matsumyia berberina. Next base: position 85,481,353 of record OU862871.1, read on the forward strand.
GCCCTTCTGGAGAAACGAGGTCCGCGATCGCATATGTACCTCTAAGTTTCATCGTATAAGTCACCGTTAGCCAACGCGCCCCGACAAGGCTTACATCATGGGAATACCAGAAAATACCATCGGGTTTTGGAGGGGTTTAACTATACTCTATTTTTCCACCCCAATTGAAGATGGCGTTAATGTTATACTCGTAGTTCAGTTTAGTAAATAACATTCGGTGTAATTATTAGAAAAAGTGTGAAAGAGAGGGCTGAGAATGTCTATTAATTCAAAGTATAAATAAATACAAGTCACATTACTGATTGGTGTTACTCCAGCCGTCGAAGATTTACAGTAAAAATAAATTCGTCAGCTCATCGTCACTAGATTTGGATGCTTTCAGCTTGAGTTTCCGGTTTAAATAGTTTAATCAGGGAATCGAGTTGTTTCTAACTATAGGTCCTTTCGATTGCCTGAGCTGTAGTCGACAAAACCTTAAACACTTCGTCCACAATCTCATTTCACTCAAAATCCTTCCACAGTTCGACTTTGCTGTGACTGGCAAATGGTTATGCCGTCGAAACAGCGCTTAACCATAACTATGTGGGTGGTCGCCGTTGTTCAGAGGTTGGTATGGTATGGTATACGAGGGTGAACTGAGCTCACATAGGGCTCAGTCGGGCCCGTTGTTTTCCTCTTTTAATCGTCAGAATTGCAGGGATAGGTTTGGTTTGGGACGTATGTTGGAAGAGTTATAGGGAAGGTGGAAACAATTATGGAGTTGACACTATACACTTTTGTGGTCTGACAAATCTTCATGCCACCTTCGTGACCCGGTACCAAGACAAGGCGGGCGTCGTTGTGACTGGCAAGCCTGTTGAGTTTGTCTTTGGATGCTGGATTTGTGATGGCTTTAAGTGCTGCTTGACTATCTGAGCAGATTTCCATTTTGCTTTTTTGGGTGTGGTGTTCCAACTTCCAAGAGAACTCCAGCTCCCCTCAAATTGGCAAGGAATTCTGATTGGAATACTGTAATCTAGATGAATCGCAAGTTCTACCGGTACTTTACAGCAGCAGTTTCGTTAACGAATAAACGAAGAAGTAAAACACGATCGACAGTTTCAAGGGTTAAAATAACTGACATGTTTGCAGAATAGAACTTGTTTTACTGCACAGCTTGGTTTCGAAAATGTGGCCTTGTTTCACGGCACCTGTCGAGTGTCTCCTTTTAAAAGAGACAGAAATAAATCACCCTATACCATATAAATGTCTTCAAATGATTGCTCGAGAACAGCTCTATGATTTTAAATAAAAGTTAAAATATCATTAAACCTCATAGCCTGAGGGCGATATGTCGTATTGTCCTTTCCACCCTCTTGGGGACTTTAACATTTTGTTTTCCACATCCTATGCCACAATAACGAGCGAGTATTTACCCCTCCTCCAGTCACTTGCCTCAACACACTTCTCTTATTTGTCCTCGTCTATCGCCTTACAAACAAACAAACATACATATGTTCACTAAGCCACTCGAGGATACGCGTACATAATGCAGAAGGAAAAACGTCAATTTAGAATTGAATTGTCTCCGTGTGGTTTGTGATTTTCTGAATCTGACTGAACACATCTCTCGAAGCGTTTTGTGCAGGATTGTTGAATCGAAGTGTGTGCGTTTTGTGTAAAACACTTTGCCATTAGTTAAGGAAGTCTTTATGAGAGGGTAAAAGGGCGATATTTCGAATTTAGTCCAAAAGTGAAAGGTTTGTTACAAATGCAAATTGGCTTTTGAAAAACAATTATTATGTCCTTTGTAGTCATTACGTTTCTCTAGAATAATATGAATAAAGTATTGTTGACGGAAATTAATGTAAATTTGTGGTAAGATTTCTATTTGTTGGTTATAATCATAAAGGAAAATCCGGAGATTTCGATTTCGGCTTTGAATTGTGTTTATTTATTAATTGACGTGAAAAGGGACACAAGCAGCATCGTGACCGTTGTGTTGAGGGAAGTTTTTGACTTTAACAGTGCTTATGGCTACGTGAAACTTCGTTCATTCTTTATTGGTACTGCAAAGAAAAAACACAAATAATTCTAGAACAATACAATTACCAACTCAACTAATATACTTACACCGAACTCCTTACTTATGATGACGCTAGCTGCTTCCTGTTTCGCATGCCAAGTTAGTAAAGGGCTCTTTCCCACCTGAGTCGTCGTCTGCCTTTACTACGTCTTCCCTCCGTTTAGATTCGAAGATTTTTTGGACCGAAACGCTTGTGTGTTTACCCGCTCTACATATTCCAGCACTCTTAGTCTGTATATGGACCCTTCTGACTAAGTCGATGTCCCTGTGCAGTCCTTTTCATCGTTGTATCTTCTCCAGCGGTCGCCGTGTTTCAGTGCTTAGTGTGCTGGACTAGTGAGCGGCATGGGTTCAAGCCCTAGCCATGTCCAAAGAACATTTTTCGCGGCACCACCTCTCGTCGGGGTATGAAAAGACTCCTGGAGTATAATTTGTCATAAAAGAGCTTCTCAATTCGCCGTTCGGAGTCGGCAATAAATTGCAGATCCCTTCCATTCCATTCGTGCGACAAATGTAAAACACACAAAATGAATGGTTGCGACAAGCTAGGCCTTGACTCATCTCGAGCTGACGCGCCAGTTATTTATTTATTTATCTTCTCCAGCACTCAGTCTATTCGGATGGGACAAATGATCACCCAAATTACTTTTCTCTCGAAACAAGCGAGGGTGACCTCATCCACTCTTGACAACGTCCATGCCTCTACATCATAGAGCAGTTTTGGGATGATAAGGGTCTTGTAAATGGTCTTGTGGCCTAATTGCCTTCTAAGTCCAAAAGTGATTTGCAATAGTTATTCTTCTTTTGATCTTATCACTGGCGTCATCGTCTGAGGGTCCTCAACTTAATATGTGTCGAGGATGACATCTTGTCCGAGAGGCAGGTGTTGAGTGTCCTTATTTCTTGACTGCATAAACTTTGTTTTGCCTTGTTTCACCGCTAAAACAGTTTTGGCCGCTTCGTCTTTATCCCGACAAACGTGCTGCTAACACGACGATAATTCGTTCTTTCGATAGTGTCAATATCGTCGGCGTCACTACAATTCGAGGTGAACCTCCGCCTCAACCAACAAGCCTCTCCAATTAACCCGATCCTTAGCTAACTACCTCCAGTTGCGCACTCCGAATTGGTTGAGATTCCTTTCAACTTGTGTGTGCCACCTTAGGCGATGTCTTCCTCTACTAGGCTGTCCCTTCGCGTTAGGGTCGAACAATCTGGGAGCCGAAGCATTTGTGTCCATTCGCTCTTCATGTCTCACTCATCTGAGCTGATGAATTCATATATTCTTGACTAAGACGATGTCGCTATGCAGCTCATAAAGTTCATCGTTGAATCTTCTCCTTCAAAGCCAGTCAACGCAAACGAAACCGAATATCTTCTGAAGATTTTTTCTCTGAAAGCAACCAAGAATATCTTCATCCGCTTTTGATAGACTCTATACGTGAGCCCCATAAAGCAGGACTGGGAAGATCAAGGTCTTATATAGAGTCTTCTTTTCCTTATTAGCCCGAAGCAACAGCGATTGGCTAATGCTATTCACAGACCGCGAGTGAGGTGCAGTGGTTTGAAACTCAGTTAGTATTAGTTTTCATTGGTATCCGAGGGTAGTGTCCAGACTAGCTGGGGACACTTGTGGTGTTTGTCATTGCTAGAATTCACAGGAATGTTTCTTCGCTTGATTTCTGCGCTGAAGTTGTTGTCAGACATGAACGCGGAACCGAGATGGACGCAGTCCTTTACTATCTCGACCCACTGTGACGTTCTCTCCGGTACATCGAAATCGGTTGTCCCTTCTTGCTGACAGCATATATTTTGTTTTGCCTTTGTGTACCGATAGACCCATTTTAACTGCGACATACATATTTAATGTGCGAGTAACTGGACGGAGTTTTTGAAGATTGTACCTCTGGTGTTGGCGTGTGAGTGCTGCACAATTCTTTCAAGAAAGACGTGAAACACCAGTCATATGTCTAAAGCCTTTTTTGAAATCAAGGATCTCTATGAGGTCCATGGATCAGATTACATTCTCCTGCACAATCGCACGAGTTTGCCAAGGATGCAAATACATTACTCTGTGAAGCTTGATTTTTTACCCGATATTGAAATGGGTTAGTGCACATTCTATACTAGGTCAACTCCCGCTGCTTTAAAGAGCAGCTAGGCTGTCAGCTTCAGCTGCACCTATGTTTAGATATGCTAGGTTCCTACAGGTCAGGTGGACGGAATTGTGGACTATCATCCTCCAGGTCGAATGGTTCATTCTGCCTGATGGCGAAAGTAGATTGGTTATCGTCGCAGCGGGCGTCCTATCAAATCCTCCAGAATCGACTGCGACTCTACTATTATGTTCCTTTGATTTTCCTTGCAGTTTTTGGTTCAGGCTTTGTGCTGCTCCTTTCTCTTTTACTCGCAGAGCTTGCGATCAGCTCTGGTCCTCGTATGCATCAACGCCTTGTATGCGTCTTGTTTCGCTGCATTCGTCAAAGCAGGGAGTTTGTTGAGGTGGCTGAGTGAAACCAAGCACCAATCCAGCACAACTGATGAGTATATACAACGTTTGGTCAATTTAGCCGCATTTGACATCTTCTCATTGAAGTAACCAATTATAATACATACCTTGAGGTTGTTATGAACTCCAAACAATATCAATTTTGATTGATAGCGTGCATCAGAGCGAGAAAATAAAAATGTTACCTCCTCTTAACCAACTTTGTATGTGTGATGTCAGAATTACAAAGGACAATCACATCCTCAAATTAATACTGTCTACTCCTTAATTTAACCGCAAACAGGGAATCCAATGCAATGATTTATTCGTTTGACGGGAAGTATTGACAAAAGGTTGTAATTTCTGAAATTCCTAAGTAGCGTAACTAATTTTGCAGTGATAACATCTAATAAATTCCTCCCTTCAATACGCCAAAGGATTTTACCACTCCCCTACTAATGATTACTTACGATTGTGATGAGCACTTGTTGTAACAAATCCGTATATTTTACGGTTAATTTACCACCAATTATTGATGTTTACAGCAGTTCGCCGAAAATGGCTTTGTGGCCAATTTAGGGGTGAATTTTTAAACAACTGCGTTCAAATCCTATTTACTTTCAACATAAAGGCGTGTGATTAATTTAAAGGGGTGGAAAAAAAGGGACTGAGACCTAAGAAAAACTTGCCTCTCAGTGTTTTTAGTTTTTATTTTTGTCATAAATCCTTCAATCATACATGAAAATGTATGTATGCATGTATGTATCCTTCAATCATATTCATTGTCTGAGATCCTTATGAAAAGGTTTCTGAACCATTTAAGTTTCAACCATAGATTGGGCACAGTTAACTGAGAGTTTAACTTCGCTAATCCTTAATCCATTGGACAAACTGTTGGTTTGGTAAGTTGTTAATCCATTAATTCGTTAGAAATGTAAGGGAAGTTAACGTTAATCTAATCTTCTTTAATCGAAACAACGTACAAACAGGAGGGTACAGGTTATACCTGATCTCAAGCGTATATCAAGTTCAGTTCCCGCAAGAATAGGCGTGTTTTTTTTAAATCTAGCTAGCCAGTCACTCATTTAGACGATTTCCAGCCAGCCAAACCCAGTTGACTTTTAATACCGTCAAGTTGGTACGTGTGATTTCATTCCTATGACGTCGGTTGTCAAACTGTTAAAGTATTCGCCATTAAACCAAATTGGTTTTTTTTAATTTGTTGTGAAAACCATAATTTAGAGAATTTATTCAATGGATAATTTACAAAAAGAGGTGTGAAATCATAACATCCTCTATCTTCGTACTCAGACGCCGATCAAATGACAAGAAAACATAACAATTTGGCAGTGATACCAACGCTATAAATGAAAAGCATCGCTTTCGGCGCCCTCTGGCCATGGGATATGGTAATATTCCTAGCCAGTTGTTTTTGACTGGGGATAAAATTAAGAGTTGTAGTTGACTGGCTGACTAGGTTTAAGAAAAAACGCCTAATAAAGATGCGAGGAAGAAATTGCGAAAGCAAATAGTGTTGAACACTTTGGGAAATATACCTTCACAGTCTGTATACTAGGATCAATAAGACAAAAGGTTCTACAGATTACTATTTACGATTCCTGAAAGGGAACTCGGCGATCAATGAAATCTTTTGCACAACAAAGAGAGCCATCAAAGACGATTTATAAAAGTGTGGAAGCTGGAACCAATGCACCATCATCACACTACAAAATATACTGAGAAAAACTATTTTAGAAAAAAGGGTTTTTGCAGTACGGCTCAGTGTTGTGAAACCTTAAAAACGAAAGCATAACAAGTCAGCAGCAGGAAAATCATATCTGCGATTCAAGAAAGAGGAGAAACTGGATGAGAACTTAACCCCAGGCAATAGAATAACGCAGATGATCGTCACCAATAAAAGTCGGAATGCAGTTTCCGACAATATGGTAACCATCATGCAAAAGTAAAGCCGCATCGACAGATCGAATATGGAAAGAACAAGTAAAAATTAACAAAGAGAACACTTACAGCTGGAGCCCTTCTCGCGATGAAATGCTTGACGGCAGCAAACAGGCAGAAAGTTGGAAGCTGTTTAGTTCGAAAAATACTGCATGCTTTTTGGACCCGATTGTACCTTTTCAAAAATTATATGTATTCTGTATTAGGGATCCTAAAAGCGCGCTGAGGTCTATTGTGGTGGTCCAAATGGTTTAACCCGGACTTGCGATAAATTTCAGTATAGCCTTAGGTTCGATTTTCCGAATTTCCGCTGGGTTGACCGAAAACCGCGTCATGTGGAGTAATCTTTTCCTTACGAGTCCAGGGCATACGCACAGAATATGTTTAACGGTCTCTTTTTGTTCTCCACAGAGCCGGTAAATATCAGTTTTTGAGTGGAAAATGTCTCGTTAGATGGCCCGTTAAGGTTCTTATCTCGTCTCTTGTCAGATCAATTAAAGTCTTGGCCTTGTATAGGATGGGGTTGATGATCATTTTTGCTTCTGTAAGGCGCTGGAGGTTGGGCCAGTAGTCGGCGTGTTTGTTGATTTCCCATTGTGTTATCTTGGAGTAGGCATTGTTGGGTGGTATTCCAAAATAAGGTTCAGGACCAATGAGTGAGCGGCAACCGTTCTTCTCACCAGGCAGTCAGCCCGTTCGAATACTTCATGTCCTGCGATCCAGGCTACGGTAACCTTATTTACCGATGCAAGACTTTCGAGGAGTTTAAGACAGTCCCAGATAAGCTTGGAGCCTATCGTATAGGATTTAAGGATTATAGTGCTGCTTGACTGTCTGAAAAGATGTAAATGCGGGTTCCTTTTCCATTCTCTTGCACACAGTTCAATAGCGTGGACTTCCGCTTGAAATACTGTAGGTGGATTTTCAAGCGCCATCGCGCGTTGGAAACTGGGGCCATAAACCCCAGCACCTGTGCTTACGTTTCCAAATTCTGAACCCACTGTATCCCAGATTTGAGAATTTGGTATTGTAATAGAGCCTTCATTTCTCCATTCGCTGTGGTCTCCTATAACAACTTCGAAGCTTCTGTAGAATCGAAATCTTTTGAGCATGGTATTTAGCATAGTATTCTCAGATGACCTCTCAAGTCACCAGATTTGAGGTCCAGTATCTGAGCAGCCTTAAAGGCCTAAGCATAGTTTTTTTTTGTATTGCCAAATGTAGCGGCGTGAGGATTGCAGCGCTCCTATAGCTGCCGTTGAACACGTTGGGTGATTCCTACACAGTCTAAACGGCAAACTTTGCTTAGCTTTTCCTGCGTTGTGGTTTGTAGGGTTTTTGGCCACCATGCTAATGACGCAAAGGAGATCATTGCTTTGATTATGGTGTTGTACGACCAATAAACCATTTTGGGGTTCAGTCCCCAAGTTCTGGCGTACAGGTGTCGGCACATGAACATTGCCTTAGTCGCCTTGTTGGTAACATACATACGTTGGTGCATACATATGTGCAACATTTAGAGAGAACTGTTGACGAGGTGTTTTGTTTGTAGGCAGGCAAGTATTCCTTCATAAGAGCTTTCCAACTGTATAGTGAAACGCAAATTCAAGGAAATTCAGAATTTATTTTTTTTCTTCTGTATTTTCAAACATACATATTACATTCATAAGAGTATTGCACTCGAGAATTAGAGAAAAAAAAATTAATTTACTTTATATAATATTTACATTATTTTTTACATTAAACAGCTACACAAATTATTGTTAATTTACAAAGGACAACCGTGTACATAACTGACATTCCGGAATATTGCAGCCGCTGCTGCTGAGGTAAGAAACGTACAAGGATTAGCAGGTGAAAAGGATGAAATCGAAGTTGGGCAGCATCCCAGTGTTCCAGAGTTTCCACGTTCTCCTGAGAACTCTTTCTCCAATGATGCTTGATGGCGCAGCTGTTCCAATCTCAGTTGATTTTGTCGCTTCCATTTTGTTCTGTATAAGACAATATACGTATGAGTAGATAGATAGAATTAATAAATATAAAACTTCTGTTGGTATACCTTCTATTTTGGTACCACGTTTTCACTTGGGTTTCAGATAAATTCAAAGTGTCGGCAACATCACTTCGATCGGCAACTGATAGATACTTTTGGCAGCGAAATTTTCTCTCCAAATATGCTAACTGCGCGTGTGTGAATGCAGTTCTTCGGCGGCGAGGTTTGCGACCTGATTTTCCTAAACTTGTCTTATGCTCATGTGAGCTAAGACCGTCGGGCGATGACATGTTGTTAGAGTCGGCGCTTGACTCGTTCCCAAGCAAATTTCTCTGCAAGTGAGCATTTGTATATTGCACATCGTTATGACAATTCAATATTTCAGAATCGGGCGAAGAGCGGTCTTCTATATCAATTTCTGTGTTGTCGTCTGATATATCCGAATCTAAAGTAAATTTTTTTTAACAATTTGTTAGTTGGTTATTTTATATCATATCATTTTTTTATTTTCATTTTGATGTGGATATATGATTGTATTAACAAGATTTTTTGGTTAAGTCATATTTTCGCTAAATAAAAAGAAGATAGAGTTTTAATTTAACAACACCATCTACTCATATAAGTTTACAAAACTTTTTGACCAGCCCTTTACTCATCCCTATCAAGGTACGAGTAAAGCCCTTGTCAAACAGAGCCCGTTTTAGCGCCGCGTGTTGTTTTGACACGACGTTGAAAAGCGACTGTGAAACGTGGTGTTGTGTTTTCAATGCGACGTCGAAAAGCGGCGGTAAAACACGGTGTTGTGTTGAGAGCACAATTTTTACTTTTTAACGCGTAATGGAATTGGTTGGTTGTTTTATTTGGTCAAAGAACGGATGATTAGTGATTACTACATTTTTATACAGCGCCACCGCTTTCTGATTGACGTCGTCCCACGTGGCATTTAAAACGCAACGTGCGTGGACGTGAAATATAAACGCATGCCGTTGGAGTCTATTCATAGCACATTCGATTTACTTCTCTCAAAGAAATTTTGATCGGAATATATCGAAAAAGTCTGTAAAAAAAAATGGGGAACGTGTAGCGAAATTTCTTCACCAACCAACCTTGATTGTGGCCTTCCCCAACACACAGCTTGAGCTAGATGAGTTATGCAAATACTCTTTTCACTTCTGCTCTAAACGCAAAGTTCAGTATATACTGTCCCTTAGAATGGATTTTCGGTGTAATCAACCATTCTCTTTCCCACTCAAAGAAAATCGTCCTTTCTCTCTCGGACAGTCTTTCATTCCTCCTCCAATATAGAGAGGCACTAAAAATCTCAGGCCGATAAGCTTAACCTCCCTTCTAAGAAAAATACTGGAAAGAATTTTTCATCTTCATGTGAAGGGCGCGATAGATTGCAATCGTCTAATCTAAATCACAGCAAGTCTATAAAAAAATTAAGTTTGTTAAGTCCATTGATAACAGCTCCGCCAGCAAGAAATGTCACCAAGGAGGGTATGACTTGTGATATCTTCTCTTCTATGGTATCTATGTATGTAGTTCTCAACAAGACACTTCTGTAATTAAAGGATATGGGGTCTAGCGTTCTCGCGATCCATCTCTGTGTCGATTCATCGAAATCATAAATTTCACGCATTTTGCATCCTAGATAAATGGTATACCCTGAACTTTTCGTACAGAGCCAATCGAACTAATCTTAGGCATAAAGCTTTCATGAATAGGACATATTGCCATTCTACTAGAGAAAAAACGGTTGCTTAAAACTTGGGCTTACAGCAAGATATTTTGCGCTGGCTATACTCTACAATAGTAGGACCGACAGTCTAAAACTGACTTCAAAATGTGATATGAACGTATAGTACCAAGCAAAAGTTCCTCGAGTTAGCGCGAGGTCCATTATCATCTCAACAGTTCCAAAACAGACGGACAAGTCGGTGCCGGCGCCTTTTCGAAAGATTTTAGACCCATGATTGCGTCAAGTTAAGTACAGCTGTACGTCTCGTTTTTTTTTTTTTTTGGGAAGGAAGGTGAAAATCATCGAAAGACGCCTTGGAATAATGTGGGCCCTAAACCGAGATTCTAACTAAAAGCATTTCCCATAATGGACAGAACAATCAACAAGAATGGAGACTATCTGAACTGCGCCAACTACAGAGGCATCAGTCTTCTCAACATCGCCTACCAGATCTTATCTGCCGTGTTGTGTGAACGCCTGAGGCCGTTCGTCAACAACCTGATCGATCCATATCAGTGTGGCTTCAGGCCCGGAAAGACCACCGCCGACCAAATATTTACACTGCGGCAGATATTGGAGAAAACCCAGGAACTTCAAATCGATATTCAACACCTCTCCATCGATTTTAAGGTCACGTACGACAGCATCTGTTGAGATGAGCTATGCGGAGCTATGTCTAGTTTTGGCATCCCTGCCAAACTCGTCCATCTGTGCAGGATGACGATGGAGAATGCACGCTGCTCCATCAAGGTCGCTCAAGACTTCACCGAGACCTTTGATGTCAAAAAAGGATTTAGGCAAGGCGACGCGATATCATGCGACTTCTTCAATATCGTTCTTGAAAGAATAGTGCAAAACTCACGCGCCAATATTAGAGGCACAGTATTCCGTCCGTATAAGTCCGTCCAATTACTCGCATACGCCGACGATACTGACATAATCGGAAGAACGCAGCGTGATGTCACTGTTGCGGTCGTGAGTATTGAGACATAGGTGACGAAGATGTGTTTCGCGGTCAATGAGAGCAAGACGAAGCATATATCTCGTCAACAAGAAAGGACACCCAACACTGGCCTCTCGGACAGAACGTCACTATAGACAGTTATAACTTCGAGGAGGTTAAGGACTTTGTCTACCTAGACTCCGCTATAAATTCAGACAACGACACCAGCCAGCGCTGAGATCAAATGAAGAATAACTCTTGCGAATCGCTGTTTTTTTGGGTTAAAAGGCAATTGAGTAGCAAAGTCCTCTTCCAAACGACTTAAGTAACACTGTATAACCCCTTTATCGTCCCAGTCCTCCTATAACGCGCAAAGGCTTGGAATCTGTCAAAAGCGGATGAGGTCACTCGTGGCTGTTTCGAGTGGAAAATTCTTCGGGCGATTTTCGGTCCCATCTGCATAAACGTTGAGTAAAGGGGGGATACAATGAACAACTGTACAGACTGTACAGCGACATCGACTTAGCCGGAAGGGTGAAGCTCCATCGACTGAGGTGGGTCAGGTTGAGCGGAGGGACACCAATGCTCCGGTCCTTAAAATCTTCGAATCTACATCCAAGGGACGGCGCAGTAGAGGAAGACCGCGACTCAGATGGCGCACGCAAGTGGAAGAAGACCTTAACCAACTTGGCATGCGAAGCTGGAGGCAGCTGACTAAAGATCGAGGTGGCTGGAGGCGCTTGTTGGTTGAGGCCCATGTCTACCCCGGACTGTAGCGAATAATTACCATGACGCGACTTTATAAAAATTTGAATCTCACTTTTCAACTTAAGCTCGCCAAACACCAAAACCATAGTCCGTCAAAAAAATTGAATGCAGTATAGTTAATTCTTATGGGCACGTAGAGTCCTCAAGCTCGACTTGTTTTATAAAGGGAAGTAATCGGTCAAAAATAGGGCGGTTGCGCTTCAGATAGCAGTGAGCAGATTTTGCTACAAATTTGGATGCACCTTACGAAAAAAATTAGTTTTAATCGTGAAACCGCCTCACAATGATGGTATCTGTTTCTTTTCTCGTTGCAAAATTCTATAGAATTTTACAATTACAAATATAATTCTAATGCGCAACTCATTAACAACCAACCGCGTCCCATTAATAACTCTACTTGGGCAAACGCTTATCAAACCACTTCTACATACATATTTTATCTGCCCCCACGCAAACAAAAAGATCTGAAAAACGTTCATCCTACGTATTCTTACGCAGAACGTATGGACGAGTATTTCAAGATAGCTCTGCATGCGAACAAAATTCTAAATGTATCTCCAGTGGGCGTCGTCGTGCACTCCAACTGTTCCACTTATCTTAAATTAGAATGAAAAAATACACTGAAATCATAAAAAAGGATTCATTCAATTTCCAATTGATGTGAGTATCAAACATGTCCGCCGGAGATAACCCACAGTTTGATTTGATTCACGTGCTTCCTGATTGAGTCCTGTGGAAGGAACTCACGTGTATGTTTCGACAAGGCAACGAGGAGAAAGCAGAAGCTAACAATTCCTTAGAAATGTGAATGTTCATACGCATGTGTATGTCAGCATGTGTGGATGTATTCGGAAGCCCGTATATCCTTTTTCATCCCTCTTTCACAAAGTTGTGCTTTGGATCACAATCTTAAGGATTTGGAATCGACTAAAAGTCACGACAAGCCATTATTCTGTATGGAAATACATACACACATGCATACCTTGGATAGTGTTTTTTGTGCAGCGATTTATTTCCTCTAATAACCACTTGAACTTGCCAGACATGTGTGTACAGAAGTTCAACATATTGTTTAAGCATTAATGGGGCTGTTGTTGATTCCCACTTGCCGCCTACTCAACGTTTTGATTTCGCCTGCTGTTTCTCTTTTGTGCTAACAATGAAGTAATGTAAGTGTTTTGCAATTTACCCAATAGCTTGGATTGGAGGAACAATTCCACGGTTTGATTATTTGTTAATGCGTATGACGTTATGAATTTAAATGCTGACGAGGAGCTTATGGAGTTTATTGCTTTTACATGACTAACTTTACACATTTAGATTGTCTATGTTCTTACTCTAATTCTTAGTTACTGTTCGGATCTAGGGATATCTATATGACATGTACATAATAGCAGAATCCAAAACAGAACAGAACAGATTTGTAAAAATTGACAGCTAAAGTTAGAAGAGGAAAGTAGAGCTGTGTCAATCACGATTGCTTCGAACTTTTTGACCCGTTCACAGTAAAGATTGCATTCACGCAACTACAAAACAATCATTCACAAAGTCAATACTTTTCCGTGACCGGTTCGGTTTCTTGTACTTTTTTGTTTCAAGCTGTTTAGAGCAACCTCATTAAACAAAGCTAACTATGCCTAGCGATGTGCGTACATTTTCATTTGCAATTGTTCATGTGTATACATCTTAGCTCTCTGCAGGGTCTATGCAAGACTTCGAGCAACTGCAAGTAGATAGAGATAGAGGTGGCGGGTCGACTGAACCCAATAAACATTAGGATGTGCCTTTTTGTTACCAAGACTCGGATGACCTGGTGGATGGTGTATGTTGTTGAAGATGGGTGAGATATACGGGAGTGGCTAAATCCAGCATGTGGAGTTTAGGTTAGGTAAATAGGTGCCTTGTTACATTCGACACTACTCACGTAGACCAGCAACAAGGTCCATTGTGGCCATTTTATAATTCCACCCCGAGAACCTGTAAAGAGAAAGGGAGCCGCTGATTTAAACCCACCCGGATGATAATATGAATCTTAGGAGGTCCCTCAGTCCTCCAGTTCCATGAAAAGTAACTGCCAAAAGTCCTCATTCTTCTACCGGCGTGAGCAGGACATTCACACAGCAGGTGACGGAAAGATTTGATTTCATCCTCGTCCTTACAACTTCTGAAATAGTCGTTGTGATGTATAACAAGGCCCTCCGCACGAGTACCAACGGCGCATGTCTTCCCTCCCTCGTCCCGTCTAAGTTTGTCTAGAGGCAGAGATCTCTTCTTACTAGTATAACCTGTCCATAAGTTTCTAGCCGTTGCACATGTGTCTAGCCGAATCCAACGTGTATTGGTTTGACTGATGACCTCGTCTTTAATATACCTTTTCAACGAGCTTATTGAAATCCTCGCAAAGAGAAGAACCTTTGAGGCATCGCGAACTCCAGAGCCTTAACGGCTGCCTGGCTGTCGATATAGATCGTGGTTGTACTTGCGGTGATACCCTTCTCGCGGATAGTTTTCGATGCCTCGACGATGGCTGTAATTTCAGACTGAAAGATACTGCAGTCATCGTTTATTCTAGAGGGCCTTGCAGTAGATCCCGACACCTGTACCAATGTCCGTCTTAGAACCATCGGTGTAGAAAGCCAGTTCCTTTTTATTGGTAAGATTGTGGTTACTCCAATCATCTCTGTCAAGAACTCTGATACTGAATCTCCTGTCAAATGTCAAAGTCTGGATCTGTCACCATTCTTCCATTAAGTCTTAAAGCAGTTTTAGCTACCGTGTTGCTACAAAACAGATCCAGAGGAGCAAAACATAGCATGGTTTTCATTGCCGCTGTTGGTGTTGTTCTTATTGATCCGAGGATTCACATACAGGCTGCCCTCTGAATCCTAGTGAGGTTTGAAATCTGATATTGCTTCTCAAGCACCTTCTACCAAACTAGTAAGCCACATGCTAGAGTGGATCTCACAAACGCCGTGTACAGCCAGTGTATCACAGCCGGTTTAAAACCTGTGAAGTTTAAAAACGGATATCTCGTATCCCTTTACCCAAGATGTCGTTAAGGCCGTCGAGGAATGGCTGGTTTAGTGCACGCAGTATGGCTCTTGCTAGTGCCGGACATTTGCAGAGGAAATGGGAGAGAATTTCCTTGTCTTTTTGGTTCCGCAGCTACGGCAGTGAGGGTTGTATGGAATAATTAGTTTGGCCGCATGGTCTCCAATTGACCAGTGCCCCGTGGTTATCGTTGTTATTCTGGCGATATCTGAGCGCATTCTGTTTAGAAGATAGCCATAGCTTCCTTAATATGGCGCAGTTGGTTGATCCCCTTCTTTGGAGTTTGACCTCCTGCAGGAAGTATGAGTGGATTTGTCTTTTAACCTTTGTCGCGAGTGAGCAGTGTAGAGTTGTGCCCTGCCTGGATAGCTGAACTGCACGGTCGATTCTCTTTATGCCACTGTACCCTGAAACCCAGAGCAGTTTGACCCTGAACCTTTCGACCAAGCGGGCAAGTTCGTTCCAGCACTCTAGGATCGGTTTGAATGACATGGTAGCTGAGTCAATAGCTTTGATAACAGCTTGGTTATCTATGAGGATAGCAGTGTTGTGTTTGCGCGTTTTGTCACGCCCGAGTTGCGGCCAAGCCTCTCAAATTGCCAGTAGATCTGCCTGAAAGACGCTCTTCCGAGTAGACATCGGCCCTCAAAACCGCAGTTCATCTTTGATCCGTTGATCGATAACCGTGTCGAAGTACATTACCACTTCGATTTTCTTCCACTTTGCTCTGGTGGGGAGTTCCACGTGGAAGTTTTTCCTGAAGTTTACTTTGGATGTAATGTAGTCGGTTGGAAGCGTGACTTTGCCGAGTCCAGAATGTTGCTGTGACCGCAGAGCCTGAGACTTTTCTTCTCTCATGAAAAGCGTAAAATATCTACTGAAACCCCATTTAATATAACGCGGTTACCAAAATATATATTTTGAAAAAAAAAACCGTCTTTGTCTGTTTTAATTCAAAGCACCTACATAGGTGCAATGCAAACACACTTAGACCAGTGGATGTTCGTTGTGATACCACAGGAGGAGTAATTATTTACCATTTAGGTCTTCTCATGATTCTAAGACAATTGGACAAACAATTATTCTCCTTTTTTCAGAAAAAACTCAATGTAAATTTTCTTTGCTTATTTATACAAACAAATTTCTCTTGATTCTCGTCAATAAATTGATTCTTTTCAGCGTTTCTGCAATTTCACATGTTTCCAATTCATCAAGTCCACCTTTCCCTTCATTTCGTCAAGTTTCCAATCGAAACAACCAAAATCCCCCAACGAAAACTTCACAAGATTTGAAATTTCATTTGTGTGACACAACACAGACAGAAAAATGCATTCAGTCATTCACACATGTCTGTACTAGATTATTTTGAAAAATCTGTTTTTCGATGGAAATGTTGCTAGAAATTCATTGTGACACTTCTTCCTATGTGTTTATGTTTTAAATAAATGCAATAACAGTAATATTTCATTAAAAAACTGAACGGAAGAGACTACGTATTTTTTTGTTTGTTTATATTTTCGTAGCACAAACATAGGATATTGCCAACAGAGAATTTATTTGGATTGAATTAGCAGAAAATTCGTCAAACCTACAAGTTGTTATCTACCGTGTTGTGTGAACGCCCTGAAGATGTTCATCAACAAAGTTGATACATGTCAGTGTGGCTTTAAGACTTCGTAAAACAAAGCGCGTTTCTAACGCCGCGGTGACACGCCCGTAAACAGGATTAACTTCTCGTGTTTAGGAGATTTTGAAGGGAGCTCACACACAAATCGATGATTCTTCTCTCGGTGATTGAAAATTTCTAAGGAAGCTCCCAAAATCTCAGAGGGAGCTCAGCTTCCTTCAGCACCTATTATTATTATTATTATTAGTGGGGTGCGGTTTGTCCACTTTAGCACTGCGGTCTCATATAGAGGCCTACTGTGCTGTCCCATGTGTTTAGAACAGTTTGTCTGCTATAGAGGATGTCAGGAAGCTAATCAGCTTCTCTGGGTGGATCGTGCCAAGCGCCTTTGGTGAAACAAGTTCACTGTCTAAGATCCGCTTTCTCACATGAACAAGGGCGGGACATTCTTTGACGATGTGAAGAGAGCTTTCATTGCTCTCCAAGTACAGTCTGCAGGTAGAGTCCGGTGAAAGGCTTGTCTAGGAGTCGTTTTAGTCGACAGTGGCCACTTAAGATGCTGGTTAGAATTCTAAGGTGGTTCCTGCTCATATTTAAAAGAAACTTGGATTTCTTTTGCGACACATTGGGGAAGAAGTGTTTGTACTTTTCTGTCCTACATTTTCCATCCAAATTGTGTTGATTTGAGCAGGGATTGTTCCCTCATGAAGTTTTTAAAAACGGCTTTGTTTACTCCACAGCGTGGTTCAGGACTCCGCTGTTTCAATGCCGGTATGGCCTTTGTGAGCGGGGATCCAGTGTAGTATGACCAAATTTTTTTTTTCCAGTTCTAGAAGTAATTTGACTGTCTCTAGGACTAGTTTTGATTTAATCGTGGCTGAGTTCGGTGCTTTCAGGGCAGCTTGTCTATCAGAGAAGATAAAAATGGTTTTGCCACGGAAATTAGAGATGAAGTTTAAGCTTGTGCACTGATTTATTTATTGCAAATATTTCTGCTAGTAAGATTGATGAGTATGCGCCTAGACTGACCGATATGTTATTCCTAGACGACTCTCCGAATACTCCAGCCCCAAATCCACTGTCCATTTTACAGCCCTCCGTCTACCACGCTTGGTCGTTCTCTGAAAGACGATGTTTGAATTGTTCCCAGTTGTCACTAGGGGCGATGACCACTAAGTAGTTTCATTTGAACGAGTACCTTGAGAGAATGTCATCCAATGGCATGCTGAACTCGCTGTTTTGATGTTTGGAGCTGATGTTGTTTATGTGGAAGAGCCTGTGCAGGCTGAGTTTTGCCTGGATTTCTATATGTACTCGAACTGGCGGTAGACAGCTAAGCGAGGCGGTGCGGGTGGAACACAGGCAACCAGTCATGCAGACTTCAGGTAGGCGCTGAACCCGTTCCAATTTCTTGACTGTGGTGGCCTCATTTCTCTTTGTCCACCAGACTTTTGTCGCATAGGCCAGAGTGGGTCTGACGACCAAGGTGTAGATATCAGTACCTAGCTGGCTGCGGGAGTGTGTTGTGAAATTATTGTACGCGGCGGCGGTAAGTGTATTTTGACGTGGTGTTTTAACCGCAGCGTTAGAGGACGTCAAGCAAAGAGCGGTCAGTTCTGTGTATAAATATCACAATTTAGATTCTAATTCTTTCAAAAAAGGTCAAGTTTTCATCACAGACATGTGTAGTTTGCCACACATCCGATTAATTTCTCCATTTATGACAAAAAACAAGCCACACCAATTTTTAACGCGTCGCGTCAATACGAATGATGTAAACAATCTGTCATTTTTCACATCACCGCGTTTCGCAGTCGGGTTTCAAAGCGCTCAGTATGACAGAGACCTTGTATTGCAGAACAATACAACGCGCGGTTGCTAAAAGCGACGTTAAAACGCGCTCTGGTTGACAAGGCCTTTAGGCCAAGAAAGTCCATCATCGACGAGTTTCAAATCAATACCCGCTATATCCAGACGAGCTATACAGAGCTTCTATATACATAAGCCTGCTGTCAAGATACATTCCTGGGTATTTCGCTACAGTTGGAGTTGGATTTTTGTCTACCGGAAAGTTATTGACAATGACTTCATCTATTGTGCGTTATTTTCCTCCCATCTTTTCTTTTTAAGACATTCCACGTGTTCTGAGCCTACATTTGGAATTTGGAAATTGTACTAGTACCGCATAGCTCATCTTCAGTGGACAATTGTTCAGCCTTCTGTAGAGTTCATCTCTTCATTTGCATAACCCAACTATCTCCGGAGTCATCACCGGTTTATGTTTGGGACTTCTTCAGTGTGTCAATCGTGCACACTTCTGATGATTCGTTTTAATGATTCTTAGTGCGCTGCAGTTGCACTAACTTCAGGGGTAGACAGTTTGTGAGTTAAGCTCTTTAATTTTACCATAAGTTTGCCACAGATTTAAACGAAAACCGTGTATTTCTTTCATCGGGTTTGAAAATGCTATACTAGAGGACCCAGACGCAACTGGTCCATTCTACTACCAAAAAGCATGACCCAATTCTTACCCATTTTACTGGAATTTCCACGACTGTTGGAGAAAGCCGATAAAAAAAAAAAATAGCTGGCGCGACAGCTCGGGATGAGCCAAGGCATAGCTTTTCGCAACCATTCATGCTGTGCGTGTTACATTCGTATGAATGGAAGGGACCTACAATTTATGGCCGACTCCGAACGGCGAGGTGAGAAGCTCTTTCAGGACAAATTATATTCCCGGAGGCTTGTCATTCCCCGACGAGAGGTGGTGTCGCGAAAAATGTTTTGGTGTTTTCCTGGCTGGGGCTTGAACCCACGCCGATTGGTCAGCAGTCCAACGCACTAACCACTGAACCACGGCGCCCACGGAGAAAGCCGATAAAGCACTTTAATGATGAGGCGCTTGCAGCATCAGCATTTACCACATCAGCACCGAAAAATTGCCAGCTGATTCGAGCAAAGGCAAGACAATCGCAAAGGAAGTGATCCGAAGTATCGTCAGACAGTGATGTCACTTAAGCCCAACACACAAAGATGCTTGGCAAAAGCTAAATATCCCGTTAGAACGACAATAAGTTGTCTATAGTCTCTTCTGCTGAGTGACAGCTAGAATACCGCTTATTTCTTACAGACGTTCGGGAGCATTCGTTTAGTCTGGCTGCATGCTGGAGAGACGTGCCACACACACTTGTGTTTATAGTAAACCCAATCTTCAGTGAAGGCCCTGATCGACGACGCGAGAAGACCCAACGCTGACCCAACGTGACCTGGGACCCAGTCAAGAGTCAAAGAGTTTAGTCTTGAGACCGATTTCAGAGAGTTCTTGTATTCTCGCACTGTTTTCGAACTGGTAACAGGGTTGGGCAAGGCCTTAAGCGCAGCTTGGCTATCACTACAGATGCAGATGCTCCGACGCTTTAGAATATAGTTCGTGCCCGTGGCCATAAGGATAGCAAAGGTATTTGCTTGGAAAACAGAGGCATGCTTGCCCAACGAGTAGTGAAGTCTGGTGTTATCGACCTCCTTGAAGACACCATTCGACTACAGCCCCGTCCAGGCTCAGACTCTGGCCGAAGCCAGTCCTGAAGGCAAGGAAATTTGCGCCTTGAATTTGCACTGCAACCGAAGTTCTGGTGTCATTGAATCAGACGGCATATTCATGGAACTGGGGTCGTAGGATAAATGTGGCGCAAGCTCATCAAAACTTCGACACTTTTAAGGCCAATGCCACGCAAGAAGCGACAAGCGGCAAAGCAGCAAAATTAATCGTATGGTTGTGGCCACGCAGTCGTTGAGCGGCAAGCGCATTTCTGAGCAAATTTTCTGCCGCTCTGCCGCTTTGCCCCTAGCCGCTCATTGCGTGGCAGGGGCCTAAGACGATGGTTGCTTTGATAGTACAGCCTATGATATAAATGATAACCATGTATAGTTAAAACGAAAAGAACCAGCAAGTCTACAGGAATACATAAATAAGGTGTGCAATCTATTTGAATAAAATTCCATTTCCTCAATAACTGCCGCATTCCTCAAAACATGCAGTAATGATTTTTAGCATGAATAACGGTATATAAATTGTGTTGCTTCTTATCAAACCAAAGTCTACTTCAATTGAAAACAAAAGCCTTGCCTGGCAATAATAAATTTTATTTTCCTGGGAGAAAAACGTCAAAGCACCAAGAACACATAACGAACCTCCCAGAACACAATAGTGACTTTGAACAGGACCTTCCGGGGATAATTAGAACATTTTGTGTGCGAGAATAAGACAATGCGTCGATGTGTCATCATGCAATTTGTCACGTTTGTCCTCTTTGGCGAGAGAACAATTGCAGTCGTAAAATAAAACAGTCACTCGGAAACGATTTTAACTTTTAATTGCATTGCACACTGAGAACAACTGCTTTGGGAATCCTTTTGCTAAGAGCGAGCTTGTATAGTGTGTACTGTGAATGTGAACTCCATCGTTAGGTTAGCTCGGATGCATTCACTAAACACGAATGATTAAGCAGATCCTTTCAGATGATAATTAATGAGGTGATGACAATGATGGAGAAGACAAAACGCGTAATGTTTACTCATATGTGTCCTTTGTGAGATTTAAAATGTGTTTTACTGTAATTGCACAATGGCCCGAGGATGGGTAACAGTTTTACACGTTTAGCACTTTATTGAGGTGGGGACCATAATTAAGCTGAAAAGTTTTTTTCTCATGTTGAGCGATTATTTTTTGACAGCGCGTTCTTTATATGAGGCATATGTACGTATGTATACATGGAAGCACATTCATGTGCATGTACTGGCGAACGGCTAATTCCTTAGTTACGGTGGCGCTACAGTCCGGGGTGGATCTGGACCTCAACCAACAACCTTCTCCAGCCAGGTCGTTCTTTAACCAGCTGCCTCTAGTTTCGGATGCCAAGGTGGTTTAGCTTCCATTTCACTTGCCTGCGCCACCTATATCGACGTCTTTCCTTACTGCCCCGTCCCACGGGTATGGATTCGAAGATTTTCCGCGCCAGAGCATTGGCGTCCATCAGCCATATCTGAACCATTCATCTCAATCGTTGGACCTTCATTCTGTTGGTTTAGTCGATGTCGCTGTGCAGCCTGTACAGTTTGTCATTGTATCTCCTTCACAATTCACCCTCTATGCAGGTGGGACCAAAATTCACCCGAAGACTTTTCCTCTCCAAACAGCCGAGAGCAACCCCATCCGCTTTTGCCAGAGTCCATGCCTCTGTGCCGTAGAACAGGACTGGGACGATTATGGTCTTATACAAAGTCACCTTAGTTGTTCGAGAGAGGGTTTTGCTACTCAATTGCCTTCTTGGCCCAAAGAAGCAGCGATTGGCAAGAGTTATTTTTCGTTTGAGCTCAGCGCTGGCTGGTGTCATTGTCTGAATTTATAGCGGAACCTAGGTAGATAAATTCCTTAACTACCTCAAAGTTATAGCTCTCTGTAGTGACGTTCTGTCCGAGACGTCGGTGTTGGGTGTCCTTTCTTATTGACGAGGTATATGCTTCGTCTTGCCCTCATTGACCGCTAAACCCATCCACCTCGCCTCCGTCTCAATACTCACGAAAGCGGCAATGACATCACGCTGCGTTCTTCCGATCATGTCAATATCGTCGGCGTATTCGAGTAATTGGAGGGACTTTTGAAAGATTGTGCCTCTGGTGTTGGCCCGTGAGTTTTGCACAACTCTCATAAGAATGATGTTGAAGAAGTTGCATGACAGCGCGTCGCCTTGTCTAAATCTTTTTTTTCAAATCAAAGGTCTCGGTGAGGTTTTTACCGACTTTGATGAAGCAGCGTGTATTCTCCATCGTCATCCTGCAATGACGGATGACTTTAACAGACATGCCAAAACTAGGCATGACTCTGTATAGCTCGTCTCAATAGATGCTGTCACACGAGGCCTTAAAATCGATGAAAAGCTGGTGGATATCGATTTGAAGTTCCCTGGTTTTCTCCAAGATCTGCGTAGTGTGAATTTTTCGTCTTTGGTAGACTTTCCTAGCCTGAAGCCACACTAATATGGACCGATCAGTTTGTTGAGGGACGGCTTCAGACGTTCACACAACACGGCAGATAAGATTTTGTGGGCCATGTTAAGAAGACTAATGCGTCGGTAGTTGGCGCAGTTCTCTTTTCTTGGGGATCGGGCAAAAAATTCTGAGTTTATATTCGTCGGACATACTTTCCTTCGACCATATTTTACAGATGAGTTGGTGCGTGCTCTTTACCAAGCCATCTTAGTAACAGCTCCCTTTTAACAGCTCGGCAGTCGGTCAGCAGTAGCAGTTGGACTGAAGCTTAGATATGGCTATTTTCACTTCGTCCAGGTCAGTGGAACAGCTAAACAGTCTGCAGAAATAGTTCTTCCATATCCTCAGCATTTTTTGTATTCTATCCTGTAGCATATTCTCACCTCACAAAGGCTTTCAATTGTAAGGGCACTTTAGCAATCATTCAATTAAATTCCAGCTATTGAGACTTATAATTCTATCACGTTGTCGTTGTAAGTTACCGGCAACACTACTCCAAAGCAGCAAACTCAGAACAAGACTATGACCCAAGTGAGAAAAAATATTAATGAACATTAAACTCCGGCAAGATTCGAGCCCCAGCCATGTCAATCGAAGTTTTTTCACGGCACCACCTCTCGTCGGGAAATGACAAGCCTCCGGAAGTATAATCTGTCGTGAAAAAGCTTCTCAATTCGCCATTCGGTGTCGGCAATAAATTGTAGGTCCCTTCCATTCGTGCAAAATATGTGACACGCACAACATGAATAGTTGCGAGAAGCTAGGCCTTGACTCATCCCGAACTGTCGCGCAAGCTATTTAATTTTTAAAGGTTCGAACTTCCGACTTCATGATAGTCGGCCGTACTTACACGCTGTGGCTGTCTATTGTACCACCGAGCACATGATAAAAGCACTGCAAAAGCCTTTTAGAGCCGAACTTAAGGCATAGATACATCGGCCACTTTTTCAAAAAAGTACGAAAAGTGAGAATTTCATACACATGCAAGCGCTTTCTGGTTTTCAGAGCTTAGCTGAGAAACTCTTTGTCACACAACGTACCTCCTAGCTTATGTGATGTGCTTATAACTTGCGCAAATTTGTTTGCCTTATAATCTACGATAGACGATGAATGTCTAAAGATCGTCTAACTGGGCTTGCTTCCCTTATATATAGGGTCATCCAACAAGAGGTGTCATTTTCGTTCAGCGAAAGTACGGCATTGTGCGTGGTCCTCTGACTTCAATTTTTGTATCAGTTGGACCATATAAGCATCTAGGCCAAGATCTTTGCGCAAAATGTGATGCAAAGTGGTTGCGGATAGGCCCAAATCTTGCGATCATCTCAAAATGGATACACCTAGGTTTTCAATCACACTCTCAGCTATGACGGCGATTATTTTCAACTGACCTAACTGGACGATCACGAGTTGGTGCCTCAACATGACTAACCTGTCCGATACATTCAAATTTATCAATTAAATTCACTATAGGTGTGCGAGAAGGCGTTTGATGATGAAAGAAAGCAGTACGAACTTTATGAAAGATTTCCGGGATATTTTCACTATTTCATCACATTGTGCGAGTGTGTGTCGATCCATATTAAATAACCTCGTACTTTTTACTTATCAAAAGTCATTGCAATGATTATTGAATGTTGACAGTTCAACAATGGCGCGTGATTTAAAATGACACCTCTTGTTGAATGACCCTGTGCATTGCGATGGAAAAGTGGACGTTGGCACAGTATAAAACAAATTTTTTCTGTACTTCGGCGGATAACGGTATTAAAAGAGCAATAAAGTGTTTTTTTTATGAAATTGAGATTCACTTTAGGGAATAAAAATCAAACTCGAACACCACGCTCCCTTTAGCAAATCCTATCTAGTCTCTGGCTCTACCACAAAATTTATAAAATTAATCCGTCGGAAAATGAAGAGATATTACACCTACCGTCGGCATGACTCTGATGTCGGTTTATTAAATCCCCAAGTAAATCCCGAATCAAGAACGACTTCGAGCTTTGTTGATGCATCTTTTACCATAAATGCTTTCGATAACTTTTACTGAATCACTTTCTCAATTTTCATTAAAAATTATTCACTGCACTTTGTGTTGAATATCCCAAAACTTTATTGCAAAATTAACCATTCACTTCCGTAACAAATATTTGTATAACGAAACCCGAAAATACAAAAAAAAAATTTTTAATAATTAAAATGCGTATTGGAAATTTTTGACGGTGAAAATGAAAACTGCGAAAAAACTGCCTTTAAACGAATTCTCCCGTCAAATGCTTTAACTCAATAAAAGGATATAAGACAGCGAATATCCTTGTTGAATGATGACGTACAACAAACACTAATGAACGGATGCAAATGAAACGGCAGACGGGTTAAATGCTCTTCCGAAAACACCACTGTTATACATGCAGGTCATGTGCGACACGTTTATCCTTATCAAGTTATTTGCAACACATCTCCATGTAGCCACCCCTGATTTGCGCGTTAGCCATTTTGTAAAATGGAAATTTTTGGTAACATCTACATACTGTTGTTTCATTTTCGCGCACTTGTTGGTTTCACTTTTCAACCCCTCAATGTGGGGGAGTGGTATGCCATAGTGGCATCTGATTGGTGGAGCGATTACCAACCCTGTTGGTTCTATTATTTTATGCCAGAGAGATTGTGCTCAGAAAATGATGTGATTTGAATGTAATTTCGTATACTTTTGCTGCTTGAGGGGGGGAATGTATATTTTCTGGTCTACTTATTGAAAAGAACGACTGTTGCGCTAAACGTCTTGAATGAGGACTTCTGACTGTGTTTTGGTACCTTTTTTTTTAGTTTAGATTAAGAGTTTGAAAAAGGTAGGATAATTAAGTACATGATGTTTATCGCATTAAGTGGTTTATTTTCAGTAAACAGGGTGTTGCTGATATCCGTCGGAGTAGAAACCTAAGAAGAAGAAATATGGCAAATTTATTAATATCTACATGCCTACATATAGGTTTTTACCTGTACGTACCTTACGAAGGTGGCGAAACTGTTTTTGACTGCCCCGCTAAGCAGATTAAAAGAATACTCTTCTTTTCCCATCAGAATTTACTCGCTCACGCTTCGTTGCTTTTTTCGTTTTCTATAGGGAAAGTCCGGTGTCAAGACAAGTCTGAGGAAACGTTGTTTTAATAGGCTGTGACTACTGCTCGGATGCAGAAGAAACTTTGATTTCTTTTGGAAAGTAGCGCTCTTCCTAGTTTTGTCATAATAAGCTGAAATTGAAAAGTCCTTCTGAACAAGTTCAACTCGTTTCTGAGTTAGGTTAGGTCTTGCAGTTGGGGCATAACAATTTTGTATTTTAATACAAACGCACCCTTAAACTCTTTTTATGATCTGTCAATGTCAAAGCGTCAGTAAGGGTTTACATTTTTATTATGGTCGGTGGTTGCAACTTTAAGGGCGCTTACTCCAATTTTCTGTCGTAATAATCGTCTCACTAGACTGGCTGTGCATGCTAAAGTGGATAAATTCGAGTCAACATATTCTCTATTGAATGCTCCTGTGCCAGTGAGATAACGCATCGGTTGAAGTACCGAAATTATCGCGGCCGTAATAGCTTCAGTTCAGAATGAGCTAAGTCAGTCGTTTCCACGCCGTTCACATGAATTGGGAATCTCTCAGTCCCCATTGTGGCGAATTTTATGTAAAGATCTTGGCCTACACACTTACAAGGTCAAATCAACTCAAGAACTGAAGTCTCTTGATCAGTTGAAGCGCCGAAACTTCTCTGATTGGGCTCTGCAAAAGTTTGAAGAAAATTCTGAATGTCATTCTTATGTTCTTATTGAATCGTTTGCATGCATATCACCCAATTTTGGCCAAAAGAAATAGATTATCATCGATCGGTAGCGCTCTCCGTTAATGGTGATGGCAATGTCATCGTCGTTTTCAATAAAGTACTGACCGATGATACCGCCGACCCACAATCGACACCAAAACAATGACAATGGATTGCCACTTGGTGGACCTCGTGTGAATTGGCATAGTCCCAAATCAGGGAAGTTTGCTTCTTGACGTACCCGTTCATCCAAAAATGGGCCACGTCGCTGAAGGTGATTTTTTTTTTGCTGAATTCGGAGTGCGCTTCCAACTGCTCCAGAACCCATTCAGCCAACACACGGCGTTGTTTATGGTCGTTTTCCTTCAGCTCCTGACTCAGTTGGATTATGTACGGATGTAGCCCCGGGTTCCGGCGCAAAATACGCCAAATTGATGTCTGCGAAAGGTCGAGTACTTGTGGGCGGCAAAGAATTGACTACATCGGGTTCTCCAGCACACTCCCACGGACAGCGGCGCTGTTTTCGGTAAATCTTGCATTTCGTTGATGTACTGTTCTTGGCTGATTGTTCACTGAACCGGTCGACTCGAATTTGGCCACAAAGGAGTGCGTAGTTGCCGGAGCGCCAAACCTTCAGAAAGTCTTAGGAATAATTTTCCGGAATGATAGCAGGACTGCAGCGTGATGATACCATGACGGATATCACCCCCAGATATGTCCACAATCGAGTTTTTGGCGCTCTCCTCGATATCTTCTTCTTTTAAGGAACAAATTTACCGCAGTCTTTCTGGGGAAAGTGAGAGCAATTATACGAAATAAAAATAACCCACCCCCTCCACTAAAAGGAAATACTAAAAATGAATGAATGGATCCCCTCCATACCTACGCCACGAGCACGTCTTTATGTTTTACATTGACCCCCACACACCCACACCCAATGACCACCGCACACGACAACAACTAGTTTTCCTCCACCAATCCTCAATATCAAGCCGCACCGCTCGCTGTGAGTAAGAGATGGGGGACCGCATGGAAACTCAGCGTAGAAAAAAAAAAGAAAGTAAAGCAGTGCTTCTCAATGCTGGCAAATGTTGGGGTACCGCATGAGTGGGTGTTGTTTTTGGACTTTGCCTTTGTCCACCAGCATTGTGCGCTGGGGATCCGGTTGGGTTCTCTATCATATCAAGCAGCGCCGGTTCTTGTTAGCATAAAGATGGGAGACCGTATAGAAACACGGTATCTTGTTGTTGGAATCTGCCCTAGCTCACAGGTGGGATCCGGTTCTCTCTCGTCCGGTCACGGGAGCAGCACGAGAACAGCAGTCTCCACCTAACATTTGCCCCGAAAACACCTATTCCTGAACAATCCGCCAAATAATTCGTTATTTGTAATAGAATTGGCGGGCGGCCTTGGCGCCTTGGGCCACCTATTCGCGAAAAATAAATTATGCGGATCGCGAAATCATTGACTTTTCCTTCGCCTTTTGGATCTAACTCCTACGAATCCTTACAATGCACTTCCATTCGCACTTGCTTTTCCCAACGACGGTGACTCCTTTTCAACAGTTGTGCGTGACTTTTTTTTTCTTGAGCGATAAGCTCTTCCTTCCCGTGCTGACTGATTTGAAAGAAGATTTGTGCGTAGTTGCTTTTTCAACTTATTGCTTCTAGAATACACTCGGGGAATTAAGGGCGGAAAAGTTGAGCCAAATTGTTGTTGTTTTTGTTGAGTATAAACGGCGGTGCGAGGCGGTCCCGACCCACAGTCTCCAGACGGCCTCCGCGGTGATCACATGGTGGAGTGCTGAGGTCGTATTTTTTTTTAGCTAAGAGGCAGTCGGCTTTTCTATAATAAAGGAAAGTGGTGGGACTTCCATTTCAGCTCTTTGAAGGTCTCACGATTGTCGCAAGCAATTGTGGGGTGAATACCATGAAAATTGATCGAAAACAAATTCCGGAAATAACAACAAAAACAACACAAGGGGGGAAATTCAGCCAAATTGTTGTTGTGTTTGTTGAGTATAAAGGGCGGTGCGAGGCGGTCCCGACCCACAGTCTCCAGACGGCCTCCGCGGTGACCACATGGTGGAGTGCTGAGGTCGTATTTTTTTAGCTAAGAGACAGTCGGCTTTTCTATGTTAAAGGAAAGTGGCGGGACTTGCATTTCAGCTCTTTGAAGGTCTCACGATTGTCGCAAGCAATTGTGGGGTGAATACCATGAAAATTTATCGAAAACAGTTCAAAATGGCGCGGAAAAAAAATCTAACAAATTCCGGAAATAACAACAAAAACAACACAAGGGGGGAAATTCGGCCGAATTGTTGTTGTGTTTGTTGAGTATAAAGGGCGGTGCGAGGCGGTCCCGACCCACAGTCTCCAGACGGCCTCCGCGGTGACCACATGGTGGAGTGCTGAGGTCGTATTTTTTTAGCTAAGAGGCAGTCGGCTTTTCTATGTTAAAGAAAAGTGGCGGGACTTGCATTTCAGCTCTTTGAACGTCTCACGATTGTCGCAATCAATTGTGGGGTGAATACCGCGAAAATTGATTGAAAACAGTTCAAAATGGCGCGGAAAAAAAATCTAACAAATTCCGGAAATAACAACATAAACAACACAAGGGGGGAAATTCAGCCAAATTGTTGTTGTGTTTGTTGAGTATAAAGGGCGGTGCGAGGCGGTCCCGAAGCACAGACTCCAGACGCCCTCCGCGGTGATCACAAGGTGGAGTGCTGAGGTCTTATTTTTTTAGCTAAGAGACAGTCGGCTTTTCTATGTTAAAGGAAAGTGGCGGGACTTGCATTTCAGCTCTTTGAAGGTCTCACGATTGTCGCAAGCAATTGTGGGGTGAATACCATGAAAATTGATCGAAAACAAATTCCGGAAATAACAACAAAAACAACACAAGGGGGGAAATTCAGCCAAATTGTTGTTGTGTTTGTTGAGTATAAAGGGCGGTGCGAGGCGGTCCCGACCCACAGTCTCCAGACGGCCTCCGCGGTGACCACATGGTGGAGTGCTGAGGTCGTATTTTTTTAGCTAAGAGACAGTCGGCTTTTCTATGTTAAAGGAAAGTGGCGGGACTTGCATTTCAGCTCTTTGAAGGTCTCACGATTGTCGCAAGCAATTGTGGTGTGAATACCATGAAAATTGATCGAAAACAAATTCCGGAAATAACAACAAAAACAACACAAGGGGGGAAATTCAGCCAAATTGTTGTTGTGTTTGTTGAGTATAAAGGGCGGTGCGAGGCGGTCCCGACCCACAGTCTCCAGACGGCCTCCGCGGTGACCACATGGTGGAGTGCTGAGGTCGTATTTTTTTAGCTAAGAGACAGTCGGCTTTTCTATGTTAAAGGAAAGTGGCGGGACTTGCATTTCAGCTCTTTGAAGGTTTCACGATTGTCGCAAGCAATTGTGGGGTGAATACCGTGAAAATTGATTGAAAACAGTTCAAAATGGCGCGGAAAAAAAATCTAACAAATTCCGGAAATAACAACATAAACAACACAAGGGGGGAAATTCGGCCAAATTGTTGTTGTGTTTGTTGACTATAAAGGGCGGTGCGAGGCGGTCCCGACCCACAGTCTCCAGACGGCCTCCGCGGTGACCACATGGTGGAGTGCTGAGGTCGTATTTTTTTAGCTAAGAGACAGTCGGCTTTTCTATGTTAAAGGAAAGTGGCGGGACTTGCATTTCAGCTCTTTGAAGGTTTCACGATTGTCGCAAGCAATTGTGGGGTGAATACCATGAAAATTTATCGAAAACAGTTCAAAATGGCGCGGAAAAAAAATCTAACAAATTCCGGAAATAACAACAAAAACAACACAAGGGGGGAAATTCGGCCGAATTGTTGTTGTGTTTGTTGAGTATAAAGGGCGGTGCGAGGCGGTCCCGACCCACAGTCTCCAGACGGCCTCCGCGGTGACCACATGGTGGAGTGCTGAGGTCGTATTTCTTTAGCTAAGAGACAGTCGGCTTTTCTATGTTAAGGGAAAGTGGCGGGACTTGCATTTCAGCTCTTTGAAGGTCTCACGATTGTCGCAAGCAATTGTGGGGTGAATACCATGAAAATTTATCGAAAACAGTTCAAAATGGCGCGGAAAAAAAATCTAACAAATTCCGGAAATAACAACAAAAACAACACAAGGGGGGAAATTCAGCCAAATTGTTGTTGTGTTTGTTGACTATAAAGGGCGGTGCGAGGCGGTCCGGACCCACAGTCTCCAGACGGCCTCCGCGGTGACCACATGGTGGAGTGCTGAGGTCGTATTTTTTTAGCTAAGAGACAGTCGGCTTTTCTACGTTAAAGGAAAGTGGCGGGACTTGCATTTCAGCTCTTTGAAGGTCTCACGATTGTCGCAAGCAATTGTGGGGTGAATACTATGAAAATTGATCGAAAACAAATTCCGAAAATAACAACAAAAACAACACAAGGGGGGAAATTCAGCCAAATTGTTGTTGTGTTTGTTGAGTATAAAGGGCGGTGCGAGGCGGTCCCGACCCACAGTCTCCAGACGGCCTCCGCGGTGACCACATGGTGGAGTGCTGAGGTCGTATTTTTTTAGCTAAGAGACAGTCGGCTTTTCTATGTTAAGGGAAAGTGGCGGGACTTGCATTTCAGCTCTTTGAAGGTCTCACGATTGTCGCAAGCAATTGTGGGGTGAATACCATGAAAATTGATCGAAAGCAAATTCCGGAAATAACAACAAAAGTATAAAGGGCGGTGCGAGGCGGTCCCGACCCACAGTCTCCAGACGGCCTCCGCGGTGACCACATGGTGGAGTGCTGAGGTCGTATTTTTTTAGCTAAGAGGCAGTCGGCTTTTCTATGTTAAAGGAAAGTGGCGGGACTTGCATTTCAGCTCTTTGAAGGTCTCACGATTGTCGCAAGCAATTGTGGGGTGAATACCATGAAAATTGATCGAAAGCAAATTCCGGAAATAACAACAAAAACAACACAAGGGGGGAAATTCAGCCAAATTGTTGTTGTGTTTGTTGAGTATAAAGGGCGGTGCGAGGCGGTCCCGACCCACAGTCTCCAGACGGCCTCCGCGGTGACCACATGGTGGAGTACTGAGGTCGTATTTTTTTTTAGCTAAGAGGCAGTCGGCTTTTCTATAATAAAGGAAAGTGGTGGGACTTCCATTTCAGCTCTTTGAAGGTCTCACGATTGTCGCAAGCAATTGTGGGGTGAATACCATGAAAATTGATCGAAAACAAATTCCGGAAATAACAACAAAAACAACACAAGGGGGGAAATTCAGCCAAATTGTTGTTGTGTTTGTTGAGTATAAAGGGCGGTGCGAGGCGGTCCCGACCCACAGTCTCCAGACGGCCTCCGCGGTGACCACATGGTGGAGTGCTGAGGTCGTATTTTTTTAGCTAAGAGGCAGTCGGCTTTTCTATGTTAAAGGAAAGTGGCGGGACTTGCATTTCAGCTCTTTGAAGGTCTCACGATTGTCGCAAGCAATTGTGGGGTGAATACCATGAAAATTGATCGAAAGCAAATTCCGGAAATAACAACAAAAACAACACAAGGGGGGAAATTCAGCCAAATTGTTGTTGTGTTTGTTGAGTATAAAGGGCGGTGCGAGGCGGTCCCGACCCACAGTCTCCAGACGGCCTCCGCGGTGACCACATGGTGGAGTACTGAGGTCGTATTTTTTTTTAGCTAAGAGGCAGTCGGCTTTTCTATAATAAAGGAAAGTGGTGGGACTTCCATTTCAGCTCTTTGAAGGTCTCACGATTGTCGCAAGCAATTGTGGGGTGAATACCATGAAAATTGATCGAAAACAAATTCCGGAAATAACAACAAAAACAACACAAGGGGGGAAATTCAGCCAAATTGTTGTTGTGTTTGTTGAGTATAAAGGGCGGTGCGAGGCGGTCCCGACCCACAGTCTCCAGACGGCCTCCGCGGTGACCACATGGTGGAGTGCTGAGGTCGTATTTTTTTAGCTAAGAGACAGTCGGCTTTTCTATGTTAAAGGAAAGTGGCGGGACTTGCATTTCAGCTCTTTGAAGGTTTCACGATTGTCGCAAGCAATTGTGGGGTGAATACTATGAAAATTGATCGAAAACAAATTCCGGAAATAACAACAAAAACAACACAAGGGGGGAAATTCAGCCAAATTGTTGTTGTGTTTGTTGAGAATAAAGGGCGGTGCGAGGCGGTCCCGACCCACAGTCTCCAGACGGCCTCCGCGGTGACCACATGGTGGAGTGCTGAGGTAGTATTTTTTTAGCTAAGAGACAGTCGGCTTTTCTATGTTAAAGGAAAGTGGCGGGACTTGCATTTCAGCTCTTTGAAGGTTTCACGATTGTCGCAAGCAATTGTGGGGTGAATACTATGAAAATTGATCGAAAACAAATTCCGGAAATAACAACAAAAACAACACAAGGGGGGAAATTCAGCCAAATTGTTGTTGTGTTTGTTGAGTATAAAGGGCGGTGCGAGGCGGTCCCGACCCACAGTCTCCAGACGGCCTCCGCGGTGATCACATGGTGGAGTGCTGAGGTCGTATTTTTTTAGCTAAGAGGCAGTCGGCTTTTCTATGTTAAAGGAAAGTGGTGGGACTTGCATTTCAGCTCTTTGAACGTCTCACGATTGTCGCAAGCAATTGTGGGGTGAATACCATGAAAATTTATCGAAAACAAATTCCGGAAATAACAACAAAAACAACACAAGGGGGGAAATTCAGCCAAATTGTTGTTGTGTTTGTTGAGTGTAAAGGGCGGTGCGAGGCGGTCCCGACCCACAGACTCCAGACGGCCTCCGCGGTGATCACATGGTGGAGTGCTGAGATCGTATTTTTTTAGCTAAGAGGCAGTCGGCTTTTCTATGTTAAAGGAAAGTAGCGGGACTTCCATTTCAGCTCTTTGAAGGTCTCACGATTGTCGCAAGCAATTGTGGGGTGAATACCATGAAAATTGATCGAAAACAAATTCCGGAAATAACAACAAAAACAACACAAGGGGGGAAATTCAGCCAAATTGTTGTTGTGTTTGTTGAGTATAAAGGGCGGTGCGAGGCGGTCCCGACCCACAGTCTCCAGACGGCCTCCGCGGTGACCACATGGTGGAGTGCTGAGGTCGTATTTTTTTAGCTAAGAGACAGTCGGCTTTTCTATGTTAAAGGAAAGTGGCGGGACTTGCATTTCAGCTCTTTGAAGGTCTCACGATTGTCGCAAGCAATTGTGGGGTGAATACCATGAAAATTGATCGAAAACAGTTCAAAATGGCGTGGAAAAAAAATCTAACAAATTCCGGAAATAATAACAAAAACAACACAAGGGGGGAAATTCGGCCAAATTGTTGTTGTGTTTGTTGAGTATAAAGGGCGGTGCGAGGCGGTCCCGACCCACAGTCTCCAGACGGCCTCCGCGGTGACCACATGGTGGAGTGCTGAGGTCGTATTTTTTTAGCTAAGAGACAGTCGGCTTTTCTATGTTAAAGGAAAGTGGCGGGACTTGCATTTCAGCTCTTTGAAGGTCTCACGATTGTCGCAAGCAATTGTGGGGTGAATACCATGAAAATTGATCGAAAACAAATTCCGGAAATAACAACAAAAACAACACAAGGGGGGAAATTCAGCCAAATTGTTGTTGTGTTTGTTGAGTATAAAGGGCGGTGCGAGGCGGTCCCGACCCACAGTCTCCAGACGGCCTCCGCGGTGATCACATGGTGGAGTGCTGAGGTCGTATTTTTTTAGCTAAGAGGCAGTCGGCTTTTCTATGTTAAAGGAAAGTGGCGGGACTTGCATTTCAGCTCTTTGAAGGTCTCACGATTGTCGCAAGCAATTGTGGGGTGAATACCATGAAAATTGATCGAAAACAGTTCAAAATGGCGTGGAAAAAAAATCTAACAAATTCCGGAAATAACAACAAAAACAACACAAGGGGGGAAATTCGGCCAAATTGTTGTTGTGTTTGTTGAGTATAAAGGGCGGTGCGAGGCGGTCCCGACCCACAGTCTCCAGACGGCCTCCGCGGTGATCACATGGTGGAGTGCTGAGGTCGTATTTTTTTAGCTAAGAGGCAGTCGGCTTTTCTATGTTAAAGGAAAGTGGCGGGACTTGCATTTCAGCTCTTTGAACGTCTCACGATTGTCGCAAGCAATTGTGGGGTGAATACTATGAAAATTGATCGAAAACAAATTCCGGAAATAACAACAAAAACAACACAAGGGGGGAAATTCGGCCAAATTGTTGTTGTGTTTGTTGAGTATAAAGGGCGGTGCGAGGCGGTCCCGACCCACAGTCTCCAGACGGCCTCCGCGGTGATCACATGGTGGAGTGCTGAGGTCGTATTTTTTTAGCTAAGAGGCAGTCGGCTTTTCTATGTTAAAGGAAAGTGGCGGGACTTGCATTTCAGCTCTTTGAACGTCTCACGATTGTCGCAAGCAATTGTGGTGTGAATACTATGGAAATTGATCGAAAACAAATTCCGGAAATAACATCAAAAACAACACAAGGGGGGAAATTCAGCCAAATTGTTGTTGTTTTTGTTGAGTGTAAAGGGCGGTGCGAGGCGGTCCCGAAGCACAGACTCCAGACGGCCTCCGCGGTGACCACATGGTGGAGTGCTGAGGTCGTATTTTTTCTAGCTAAGAGGCAGTCGGCTTTTCTATGTTAAAGGAAAGTAGCGGGACTTCCATTTCAGCTCTTTGAAGGTCTCACGATTGTCGCAAGCAATTG
This sequence comes from Matsumyia berberina, assembly GCA_917880715.2. NCBI lineage: Eukaryota > Metazoa > Arthropoda > Insecta > Diptera > Syrphidae > Matsumyia > Matsumyia berberina. The sequence goes on from OU862871.1 coordinate 85,516,542, forward strand.
TGGGGTGAATACCATGAAAATTGATCGAAAACAAATTCCGGAAATAACAACAAAAACAACACAAGGGGGGAAATTCAGCCAAATTGTTGTTGTTTTTGTTGAGTATAAAGGGCGGTGCGAGGCGGTCCCGAAGCACAGACTCCAGACGGCCTCCGCGGTGATCACAAGGTGGAGTGCTGAGGTCTTATTTTTTTAGCTAAGAGGCAGTCGGCTTTTCTATAATAAAGGAAAGTGGTGGGACTTCCATTTCAGCTCTTTGAAGGTCTCACGATTGTCGCAAGCAATTGTGGGGTGAATACCATGAAAATTGATCGAAAACAAATTCCGGAAATAACAACAAAAACAACACAAGGGGGGAAATTCAGCCAAATTGTTGTTGTGTTTGTTGAGTATAAAGGGCGGTGCGAGGCGGTCCCGACCCACAGTCTCCAGACGGCCTCCGCGGTGACCACATGGTGGAGTGCTGAGGTCGTATTTTTTTAGCTAAGAGACAGTCGGCTTTTCTATGTTAAAGGAAAGTGGCGGGACTTGCATTTCAGCTCTTTGAAGGTTTCACGATTGTCGCAAGCAATTGTGGGGTGAATACCATGAAAATTGATCGAAAACAAATTCCGGAAATAACAACAAAAACAACACAAGGGGGGAAATTCAGCCAAATTGTTGTTGTGTTTGTTGAGTATAAAGGGCGGTGCGAGGCGGTCCCGACCCACAGTCTCCAGACGGCCTCCGCGGTGATCACATGGTGGAGTGCTGAGGTCGTATTTTTTTAGCTAAGAGGCAGTCGGCTTTTCTATGTTAAAGGAAAGTGGTGGGACTTGCATTTCAGCTCTTTGAACGTCTCACGATTGTCGCAAGCAATTGTGGTGTGAATACTATGAAAATTGATCGAAAACAAATTCCGGAAATAACAACAAAAACAACACAAGGGGGGAAATTCAGCCAAATTGTTGTTGTGTTTGTTGAGTATAAAGGGCGGTGCGAGGCGGTCCCGACCCACAGTCTCCAGACGGCCTCCGCGGTGACCACATGGTGGAGTGCTGAGGTCGTATTTTTTTTTAGCTAAGAGGCAGTCGGCTTTTCTATGTTAAAGGAAAGTGGCGGGACTTCCATTTCAGCTCTTTGAACGTCTCACGATTGTCGCAAGCAATTGTGGGGTGAATACCATGAAAATTGATCGAAAACAAATTCCGGAAATAACAATAAAAACAACACAAGGGGGGAAATTCAGCCAAATTGTTGTTGTGTTTGTTGAGTGTAAAGGGCGGTGCGAGGCGGTCCCGACCCACAGTCTCCAGACGGCCTCCGCGGTGATCACATGGTGGAGTGCTGAGGTCGTATTTTTTTAGCTAAGAGGCAGTCGGCTTTTCTATGTTAAAGGAAAGTGGCGGGACTTGCATTTCAGCTCTTTGAACGTCTCACGATTGTCGCAAGCAATTGTGGGGTGAATACCATGAAAATTGATCGAAAACAAATTCCGGAAATAACAACAAAAACAACACAAGGGGGGAAATTCAGCCAAATTGTTGTTGTTTTTGTTGAGTATAAAGGGCGGTGCGAGGCGGTCCCGAAGCACAGACTCCAGACGGCCTCCGCGGTGATCACAAGGTGGAGTGCTGAGGTCTTATTTTTTTAGCTAAGAGGCAGTCGGTTTTTCTATGTTAAAGGAAAGTGGTGGGACTTGCATTTCAGCTCTTTGATTGTCTCACGATTGTCGCAAGCAATTGTGGGGTGAATACCGTGAAAATTGATTGAAAACAGTTCAAAATGGCGTGGAAAAAAAATCTAACAAATTCCGGAAATAATAACAAAAACAACACAAGGGGGGAAATTCGGCCAAATTGTTGTTGTGTTTGTTGAGTATAAAGGGCGGTGCGAGGCGGTCCCGACCCACAGTCTCCAGACGGCCTCCGCGGTGATCACATGGTGGAGTGCTGAGGTCGTATTTTTTTAGCTAAGAGGCAGTCGGCTTTTCTATGTTAAAGGAAAGTGGCGGGACTTGCATTTCAGCTCTTTGAACGTCTCACGATTGTCGCAAGCAATTGTGGTGTGAATACTATGGAAATTGATCGAAAACAAATTCCGGAAATAACAACAAAAACAACACAAGGGGGGAAATTCAGCCAAATTGTTGTTGTTTTTGTTGAGTATAAAGGGCGGTGCGAGGCGGTCCCGAAGCACAGACTCCAGACGGCCTCCGCGGTGACCACATGGTGGAGTGCTGAGGTCGTATTTTTTCTAGCTAAGAGGCAGTCGGCTTTTCTATGTTAAAGGAAAGTAGCGGGACTTCCATTTCAGCTCTTTGAAGGTCTCACGATTGTCGCAAGCAATTGTGGGGTGAATACCATGAAAATTGATCGAAAACAAATTCCGGAAATAACAACAAAAACAACACAAGGGGGGAAATTCAGCCAAATTGTTGTTGTTTTTGTTGAGTATAAAGGGCGGTGCGAGGCGGTCCCGAAGCACAGACTCCAGACGGCCTCCGCGGTGATCACAAGGTGGAGTGCTGAGGTCTTATTTTTTTAGCTAAGAGGCAGTCGGCTTTTCTATAATAAAGGAAAGTGGTGGGACTTCCATTTCAGCTCTTTGAAGGTCTCACGATTGTCGCAAGCAATTGTGGGGTGAATACCATGAAAATTGATCGAAAACAAATTCCGGAAATAACAACAAAAACAACACAAGGGGGGAAATTCAGCCAAATTGTTGTTGTGTTTGTTGAGTATAGAGGGCGGTGCGAGGCGGTCCCGACCCACAGTCTCCAGACGGCCTCCGCGGTGACCACATGGTGGAGTGCTGAGGTCGTATTTTTTTAGCTAAGAGACAGTCGGCTTTTCTATGTTAAAGGAAAGTGGCGGGACTTGCATTTCAGCTCTTTGAAGGTTTCACGATTGTCGCAAGCAATTGTGGGGTGAATACCATGAAAATTGATCGAAAACAAATTCCGGAAATAACAACAAAAACAACACAAGGGGGGAAATTCAGCCAAATTGTTGTTGTGTTTGTTGAGTATAAAGGGCGGTGCGAGGCGGTCCCGAACCACAGTCTCCAGACGGCCTCCGCGGTGATCACATGGTGGAGTGCTGAGGTCTTATTTTTTTAGCTAAGAGGCAGTCGGCTTTTCTATAATAAAGGAAAGTGGTGGGACTTCCATTTCAGCTCTTTGAAGGTCTCACGATTGTCGCAAGCAATTGTGGGGTGAATACCATGAAAATTGATCGAAAACAAATTCCGGAAATAACAACAAAAACAACACAAGGGGGGAAATTCAGCCAAATTGTTGTTGTGTTTGTTGAGTATAAAGGGCGGTGCGAGGCGGTCCCGACCCACAGTCTCCAGACGGCCTCCGCGGTGACCACATGGTGGAGTGCTGAGGTCGTATTTTTTTAGCTAAGAGACAGTCGGCTTTTCTATGTTAAAGGAAAGTGGCGGGACTTGCATTTCAGCTCTTTGAAGGTTTCACGATTGTCGCAAGCAATTGTGGGGTGAATACCATGAAAATTGATCGAAAACAAATTCCGGAAATAACAACAAAAACAACACAAGGGGGGAAATTCAGCCAAATTGTTGTTGTGTTTGTTGAGTATAAAGGGCGGTGCGAGGCGGTCCCGACCCACAGTCTCCAGACGGCCTCCGCGGTGACCACATGGTGGAGTGCTGAGGTCGTATTTTTTTTTAGCTAAGAGGCAGTCGGCTTTTCTATGTTAAAGGAAAGTGGCGGGACTTCCATTTCAGCTCTTTGAAGGTCTCACGATTGTCGCAAGCAATTGTGGGGTGAATACCATGAAAATTGATCGAAAACAAATTCCGGAAATAACAACAAAAACAACACAAGGGGGGAAATTCAGCCAAATTGTTGTTGTGTTTGTTGAGTGTAAAGGGCGGTGCGAGGCGGTCCCGACCCACAGTCTCCAGACGGCCTCCGCGGTGATCACATGGTGGAGTGCTGAGGTCGTATTTTTTTAGCTAAGAGGCAGTCGGCTTTTCTATGTTAAAGGAAAGTGGCGGGACTTGCATTTCAGCTCTTTGAACGTCTCACGATTGTCGCAAGCAATTGTGGTGTGAATACTATGAAAATTGATCGAAAACAAATTCCGGAAATAACAACAAAAACAACACAAGGGGGGAAATTCAGCCAAATTGTTGTTGTGTTTGTTGAGTATAAAGGGCGGTGCGAGGCGGTCCCGACCCACAGTCTCCAGACGGCCTCCGCGGTGATCACATGGTGGAGTGCTGAGGTCGTATTTTTTTAGCTAAGAGGCAGTCGGCTTTTCTATGTTAAAGGAAAGTGGCGGGACTTGCATTTCAGCTCTTGAAGGTCTCACGATTGTCGCAAGCAATTGTGGGGTGAATACCATGAAAATTGATCGAAAACAGTTCAAAATGGCGCGGAAAAAAAATCTAACAAATTCCGGAAATAACAACAAAAACAACACAAGGGGGGAAATTCGGCCAAATTGTTGTTGTGTTTGTTGAGTATAAAGGGCGGTGCGAGGCGGTCCCGACCCACAGTCTCCAGACGGCCTCCGCGGTGATCACATGGTGGAGTGCTGAGGTCGTATTTTTTTAGCTAAGAGGCAGTCGGCTTTTCTATGTTAAAGGAAAGTGGCGGGACTTGCATTTCAGCTCTTTGAACGTCTCACGATTGTCGCAAGCAATTGTGGTGTGAATACTATGAAAATTGATCGAAAACAAATTCCGGAAATAACAACAAAAACAACACAAGGGGGGAAATTCAGCCAAATTGTTGTTGTGTTTGTTGAGTATAAAGGGCGGTGCGAGGCGGTCCCGACCCACAGTCTCCAGACGGCCTCCGCGGTGACCACATGGTGGAGTGCTGAGGTCGTATTTTTTTTTAGCTAAGAGGCAGTCGGCTTTTCTATTTTAAAGGAAAGTGGCGGGACTTCCATTTCAGCTTTTTGAAGGTCTCACGATTGTCGCAAGCAATTGTGGGGTGAATACCATGAAAATTGATCGAAAACAAATTCCGGAAATAACAACAAAAACAACACAAGGGGGGAAATTCAGCCAAATTGTTGTTGTTTTTGTTGAGTATAAAGGGCGGTGCGAGGCGGTCCCGAAGCACAGACTCCAGACGGCCTCCGCGGTGACCACATGGTGGAGTGCTGAGGTCGTATTTTTTCTAGCTAAGAGGCAGTCGGCTTTTCTATGTTAAAGGAAAGTAGCGGGACTTCCATTTCAGCTCTTTGAAGGTCTCACGATTGTCGCAAGCAATTGTGGGGTGAATACCATGAAAATTGATCGAAAACAAATTCCGGAAATAACAACAAAAACAACACAAGGGGGGAAATTCAGCCAAATTGTTGTTGTTTTTGTTGAGTATAAAGGGCGGTGCGAGGCGGTCCCGACCCACAGACTCCAGACGGCCTCCGCGGTGACCACATGGTGGAGTGCTGAGGTCGTATTTTTTCTAGCTAAGAGGCAGTCGGCTTTTCTATGTTAAAGGAAAGTGGTGGGACTTGCATTTCAGCTCTTTGATGGTCTCACGATTGTCGCAAGCAATTGTGGGGTGAATACCGTGAAAATTGACTGAAAACAACACAAGGGGGGAAATTCAGCCAAATTGTTGTTGTTTTTGTTGAGTATAAAGGGCGGTGCGAGGCGGTCCCGACCCACAGTCTCCAGACGGCCTCCGCGGTGACCACATGGTGGAGTGCTGAGGTCGTATTTTTTCTAGCTAAGAGGCAGTCGGTTTTTCTATGTTAAAGGAAAGTGGTGGGACTTGCATTTCAGCTCTTTGATGGTCTCACGATTGTCGCAAGCAATTGTGGGGTGAATACCGTGAAAATTGACTGAAAACAACACAAGGGGGGAAATTCAGCCAAATTGTTGTTGTTTTTGTTGAGTATAAAGGGCGGTGCGAGGCGGTCCCGACCCACAGTCTCCAGACGGCCTCCGCGGTGATCACAAGGTGGAGTGCTGAGGTCGTATTTTTTTAGCTAAGCAGCAGTCGGCTTTTCTATGTAAAAAGAAAGTGGCGGGACTTGCATTTCAGCTCTTTGAACGTCTCACGATTGTCGCAAGCAATTGTGGGGTGAATACAGTGAAAATTGATTGAAAACAGTTCAAAATGGCGTGGAAAAAAAATCTAACAAATTCCGGAAATAATAACAAAAACAACACAAGGGGGGAAATTCAGCCAAATTGTTGTTGTTTTTGTTGAGTATAAATGGCGGTGCGAGGCGGTCCCGAAGCACAGACTCCAGACGGCCTCCGCGGTGACCACATGGTGGAGTGCTGAGGTCGTATTTTTTCTAGCTAAGAGGCAGTCGGCTTTTCTATGTTAAAGGAAAGTAGCGGGACTTCCATTTCAGCTCTTTGAACGTCTCACGATTGTCGCAAGCAATTGTGGGGTGAATACAGTGAAAATTGATTGAAAACAGTTCAAAATGGCGTGGAAAAAAAATCTAACAAATTCCGGAAATAATAACAAAAACAACACAAGGGGGGAAATTCAGCCAAATTGTTGTTGTTTTTGTTGAGTATAAAGGGCGGTGCGAGGCGGTCCCGACCCACAGTCTCCAGACGGCCTCCGCGGTGATCACATGGTGGAGTGCTGAGGTCGTATTTTTTTAGCTACGAGGCAGTCGGCTTTTCTATGTTAAAGGAAAGTTGTGGGACTTGCATTTCAGCTCTTTGAAGGTCTCAAGATTGTCGCAAGCAATTGTGGGGTGAATACAGTGAAAATTGATTGAAAACAGTTCAAAATGGCGTGGAAAAAAAATCTAACAAATTCCGGAAATAACAACAAAAACAACACAAGGGGGGAAATTCAGCCAAATTGTTGTTGTTTTTGTTGAGTATAAAAGGCGGTGCGAGACGGTCCGGAGCCACAGTCTCGAGGCGGCCGCCGCGGTGATCACATGGTGGAGTGCTGAGGTCGAATTTTTTGTTGTTGTTGTTGTGAGTACCCTGGCCTATGTAGTGAGAGGGTCTCGGTTCTCGAAGTAAAATCGGATCCTGATTTGAGATAGAGAGGACAATAGGGAGAGTGAGAGAGACAGAGACATGAACATATATTCTCCCAAATTGTCAAGTGTTTAGTCACAGGGTTAGGCAAGTGATCAACACACATGTTTTTTTGTTTTTTTTTTTTCGAATTCATTGTCGTACATTCATACAATGCTAGTGCACCCCACAAAGGGGATGCCTCCATGCCTATACCCACTTACCCTTCCCCCCACACGAACGCACACACTCGCTCGCAAGCCCATGTACACACGCACTCATGCACTCCTCCATTCAAGCACGTACTCACGCGCGCTATACCTTAATCCTATCCGCAGCCGTGAGTGTAGTCCCTCAAATGGACATTGTGCGTTGAGCGGACTTGTGTATGTGTGTTCCTGAAGCTGAGGCCTAATGGCCATTTGGGTTTTGGTCAGTGTGAGGTAGCAGCAACAGCAGCGGCAAGCAGTATTCCACACAGACTAACCCACGCATCACACTACAAGACACATCTTACTTCAAGCTTATTCTTCAAGACCATCGCAAGTTGAACATGGAGCTTGCTGTGATACCAGGTTAGTACCCTATTTTGCTATATTGCCTCTTATATTGCCCCTGAATTTTCCCACCCAAGTCTGCTAGTCCTTCTTACAATAAAGTTAGTGTCTTTCCTTCTGAAAGCACTTAACGACAACACCCAAGTCTGCAACCCTTTCTTACATATATATAAGTGTTTTTGCTTCTAACGGCCTTAAGCCTTCCTCACAACAGAACATGGGTCTTTCCTTCTGAAAGCCTAACCAAACTAACTCATGGCCTTTAGCCACCATCACAACAAAACTTGAGTCTTTCTTTCTGAAAGCTCCATCAAACTACTTCAAGGCCTTAAGCCATCTTTGCCATAGAATCAGTGCTTTCTTCCACAGCTAGTTTCAACGATCACACCAAGCCGACCATGCAACTTGCTGACAAGCTGACATCACAATAATGGGTGAGTCTTGTGTTCATTATATAACCAATTATATTTATTTTATTTCATTTATTATATTGCCCTTGATATTTACACATATACAATACAAGCCCATGTCCCTGAACAAACACACCCAAGTCTCTAGGCCCCTTTCTCATTGAACAAGCGGCTTTCCTTCTGAAAGCCTGCGAATCCCTCATCCTAGTCTGCAAGCTTTCCTTTTGAAAGCACTTAGCAAACACACCCTAGTCTGCAAACTTTCCTTCTGAAGGTACCCACCAAGTCTACCCAAGTCTCTTTCATTTTGCATTCTGTCTGCAAGCCTTCTTTTTAGTGTATCCCCATCATTTCCTTCTGCCTACCCTTCATTCCTAGTTCCTTTCAATCACTTATAATCTCATTAAAACAAGAGAACTCTCGGTCTTGGGACTCCTACCGTCCGAGTTCATCGGATCGGGTCTTAAGCCATTAACACAACACTATTACCGCAGAGTCGAAATCATTATACGCCTGCGCTTGCGCGTCATTGTATGTGGGGTTCTTCACCGCGTTGCCTAAAAGGCAGGCACTTGCAAGTGGATTTTTGAGCTTCGTTCGGTAAAAACTTAGAATAGACCCAGACAGACGGTCTGGAGCCTCTGTCCGACGGACGTTCCGACCAATTCGCATAACTCGGGGGGGGCATATTCGGTGGGTGGAAGTTAGGGGAAGGGACACCCACTTGCAAGTGTTTTGTTTAGCAAAAGGCTGTAGTCGGGGGAAGGGACGGTGGGTGGGAATTAGGGAAACGGGTATCCACTTGCAAGTGCGTTTTTTAGCCAGGGGTTCAAATCGTTCGGGAAACCCTTGGCCTAGAGCCAGACGGACGGTCCGACCAATTCGCATAACTCGGGGGGGGGCATATTCGGTGGGTGGAAGTTAGGGGAAGGGACACCCACTTGCAAGTGTTTTGTTAAGCAAAAGGCTGTAGTCGGGGGAAGGGACGGTGGGTGGGAGTTAGGGAAACGGGTATCCACTTGCAAGTGTGTTTTTTAGCCAGGGGTTCAAATCGTTCGGGAAACCCTTGGCCTAGAGCCAGACGGACGGTCCGACCAATTCGCATAACTCGGAGGGGGGCATATGCGTTGGGTGGGAGTTAAGGGAAGGGACACCCACTTGCAAGTGTTTTGTTTAGCAAAAGGCTGTAGTCGGGGGAAGGGACGGTGGGTGGGAGTTAGGGAAACGGGTATCCACTTGCAAGTGTGTTTTTTAGCCAGGGGTTCAAATCGTTCGGGAAACCCTTGGCCTAGAGCCAGACGGACGGTCCGACCAATTCGCATAACTCGGGGGGGGCATATTCGGTGGGTGGAAGTTAGGGGAAGGGACACCCACTTGCAAGTGTTTTGTTTAGCAAAAGGCTGTAGTCGGGGGAAGGGACGGTGGGTGGGAGTTAGGGAAACGGGTATCCACTTGCAAGTGTGTTTTTTAGCCAGGGGTTGAAATCGTTCGGTAAACCCTTGTTCTAGAGCCAGACGGACGGTCTGGAGTCTCTGTCGGACGGACGGTCCGACCAATTCGCATAACTCGGAGGGGGACGGGTTCGGTGGGTGGTGGTAGGTTTTTTAGCTAAGGGTTGAAATCGTTCGGTAAACCCTTGGCCTAGAGCCAGACGGACGGTCTGGAGTCTCTGTCGGACGGACGGTCCGACCAATTCGCATAACTCGGAGGGGACGGGTTCGGTGGGTGGTGGTAGGTTTTTTAGCTAAGGGTTGAAATCGTTCGGTAAACCCTTGGCCTAGAGCCAGAAGGACGGTCTGGAGTCTCTGTCGGACGGACGGTCCGACCAATTTGCATAACTCGGAAGGGGGCGGGTTCGGTTCGTGGTGGGTGGTGGTGGGTTTTTTAGCTAAGGGTTGAAATCGTTCGGTAAACCCTTGGCCTAGAGCTACACGGACGGTCTGGAGTCTCTGTCGGACGGACGGTCCGACCAATTCGCATAACTCGGAGGGGGACGGGTTCGGTGGGTGGTGGTAGGTTTTTTAGCTAAGGGTTGAAATCGTTCGGTAAACTCTTGGCCTAGAGCCAGACGGACGGTCCGACCAATTCGCATAACTCGGGGAGGGCATATGCGGTGGGTGGGAGTTAGGGGAAGGGACACCCACTTGCAAGTGTTTTGTTTAGCAAAAGGCTGTAGTGGGGGGGAAGGGACGGTGGGTAGGAGTTAGGGCAACGGGTATCCACTTGCAAGTGTGTTTTTTAGCCAGGGGTTGAAATCGTTCGGTAAACCCTTGTTCTAGAGCCAGACGGACGGTCTGGAGTCTCTGTCGGACGGACGGTCCGACCAATTCGCATTACTCGGAAGGGGGCGGGTTCGGTGGGTGGTGAGTGGTGGTGGGTTTTTTAGCTAAGGGTTGAAATCGTTCGGTAAACCCTTGGCCTAGAGCCAGACGGACGGTCTGGAGTCTCTGTCGGACGGACGGTCCGACCAATTCGCATAACTCGGAAGGGGGCGGGTTCGGTGGGTGGTGGGTGGTGGGTGGTGGTGGGTTTTTTTAGCTAAGGGTTGACATCGTTCGGTAAACCCTTGGCCTAGAGATAAACGGACGGTCTGGAGTCACTGTCGGACGGACGGTCCGATCAATTCGCATAACCCGGAAGGGGGCATATACGGTGGGTAGAAGTTAGGAGAAGGGACACTCACTTGCAAGTGTTTTGTTTAGCAAAAGGCTGTAGTCGGGGGGAAGGGACGGTGGATGGGAGTTAGGGAAACGGGTATCCACTTGCAAGTGTGTTTTTTAGCCAGGGGTCGAAATCGTTCGGTAAACCCTTGGCCTAGAGCCAGATGAACGGTCTGGAGTCTCTGTCGGACGGACGGTCCGACCAATTCGCATAACTCGGTAGGGGGGGGAGTTCGGTGGGTGGTGGGTGGTGGGTGGTGGTGAGTTTTTTAGCTAAGGGTTGAAATCGTTCGGGAAACCCTTGGCCTAGAGCCAGAAGGATGGTCTGGAGTCTCTGTCGGACGGACGGTCCGACCAATTCGCATAACTCGGAAGGGGGCGGGTTCGGTGGGTGGTGGTGGGTTTTTTAGCTAAGGGTTGAAATCGTTCGGTAAACCCTTGGCCTAGAGCCACACGGACGGTCTGGAGTCTCTGTCGGACGGACGGTCCGACCAATTCGCATAACTCGGAAGGAGGCGGGTTCGGTGGGTGGTGGGTGGTGGTAGGTTTTTTAGCTAAGGGTTGAAATCGTTCGGTAAACCCTTGGCCTAGAGCCAGACGGACGGTCCGACCAATTCGCATAACTCGGGGGGGGGCATATTCGGTGGGTGGAAGTTAGGGGAAGGGACACCCACTTGCAAGTGTTTTGTTTAGCAAAAGTCTGTAGTCGGGGGAAGGGACGGTGGGTGGGAGTTAGGGAAACGGGTATCCACTTGCAAGTGTGTTTTTTAGCCAGGGGTTCAAATCGTTCGGGAAACCCTTGGCCTAGAGCCAGACGGACGGTCCGACCAATTCGCATAACTCGGAGGGGGGCATATGCGTTGGGTGGGAGTTAAGGGAAGGGACACCCACTTGCAAGTGTTTTGTTTAGCAAAAGGCTGTAGTCGGGGGAAGGGACGGTGGGTGGGAATTAGGGAAACGGGTATCCAATTGCAAGTGCGTTTTTTAGCCAGGGGTTCAAATCGTTCGGGAAACCCTTGGCCTAGAGCCAGACGGACGGTCCGACCAATTCGCATAACTCGGGGGGGGCATATTCGGTGGGTGGAAGTTAGGGGAAGGGACACCCACTTGCAAGTGTTTTGTTTAGCAAAAGGCTGTAGTCGGGGGAAGGGACGGTGGGTGGGAGTTAGGGAAACGGGTATCCACTTGCAAGTGTGTTTTTTAGCCAGGGGTTGAAATCGTTCGGTAAACCCTTGTTCTAGAGCCAGACGGACGGTCTGGAGTCTCTGTCGGACGGACGGTCCGACCAATTTGCATAACTCGGAAGGGGGCGAGTTCGGTGGGTGGTGGGTGGTGGTGGGTTTTTTAGCTAAGGGTTGAAATCGTTCGGTAAACCCTTGGCCTAGAGCCAGACGGACGGTCTGGAGTCTCTGTCGGACGGACGGTCCGACCAATTCGCATAACTCGGAGGGGGACGGGTTCGGTGGGTGGTGGTAGGTTTTTTAGCTAAGGGTTGAAATCGTTCGGTAAACCCTTGGCCTAGAGCCAGACGGACGGTCTGGAGTCTCTGTCGGACGGACGGTCCGACCAATTCGCATAACTCGGAAGGGGGCGGGTTCGGTTCGTGGTGGGTGGTGGTGGGTTTTTTAGCTAAGGGTTGAAATCGTTCGGTAAACCCTTGGCCTAGAGCTACACGGACGGTCTGGAGTCTCTGTCGGACGGACGGTCCGACCAATTCGCATAACTCGGAGGGGGACGGGTTCGGTGGGTGGTGGTAGGTTTTTTAGCTAAGGGTTGAAATCGTTCGGTAAACCCTTGGCCTAGAGCCAGACGGACAGTCTGGAGTCTCTGTCGGACGGACGGTCCGACCAATTTGCATAACTCGGAAGGGGGCGGGTTCGGTTCGTGGTGGGTGGTGGTGGGTTTTTTAGCTAAGGGTTGAAATCGTTCGGTAAACCCTTGGCCTAGAGCTACACGGACGGTCTGGAGTCTCTGTCGGACGGACGGTCCGACCAATTCGCATAACTCGGAGGGGGACGGGTTCGGTGGGTGGTGGTAGGTTTTTTAGCTAAGGGTTGAAATCGTTCGGTAAACCCTTGGCCTAGAGCCAGACGGACGGTCTGGAGTCTCTGTCGGACGGTCGGTCCGACCAATTTGCATAACTCGGAAGGGGGCGGGTTCGGTTCGTGGGGGTTAAGTTAAGGGGCACCAGCTTGCAAGTGTTTTGTTTAGCTAAGAGGCAGTCGGATTTTCTATGTTAAAAGAAAGTGGCGGGACTTGCATTTCAGCTCTTTGAACGTCTCACGATTGTCGCAAGCAATTGCTTTGATCGAAAAAAGTTCAAAATGGCGCGGAAAAAAATTTAACAAATTCCGGAAATAACAAAAAAAACAACACAAGGGGGGAAATTCAGCCAAATTGTTGTTGTTTTTGTTGAGTATAAAAGGCGGTGCGAGACGGTCCGGAGCCACAGTCTCGAGGCGGCCGCCGCGGTGATCACATGGTGGAGTGCTGAGGTCGAATTTTTTGTTGTTGTTGTTGTGAGTACCCTGGCCTATGTAGTGAGAGGGTCTCGGTTCTCGAAGTAAAATCGGATCCTGATTTGAGATAGAGAGGACAATAGGGAGAGTGAGAGAGACAGAGACATGAACATATATTCTCCCAAATTGTCAAGTGTTTAGTCACAGGGTTAGGCAAGTGATCAACACACATGTTTTTTTGTTTTTTTTTTTTCGAATTCATTGTCGTACATTCATACAATGCTAGTGCACCCCACAAAGGGGATGCCTCCATGCCTATACCCACTTACCCTTCCCCCCACACGAACGCACACACTCGCTCGCAAGCCCATGTACACACGCACTCATGCACTCCTCCATTCAAGCACGTACTCACGCGCGCTATACCTTAATCCTATCCGCAGCCGTGAGTGTAGTCCCTCAAATGGACATTGTGCGTTGAGCGGACTTGTGTATGTGTGTTCCTGAAGCTGAGGCCTAATGGCCATTTGGGTTTTGGTCAGTGTGAGGTAGCAGCAACAGCAGCGGCAAGCAGTATTCCACACAGACTAACCCACGCATCACACTACAAGACACATCTTACTTCAAGCTTATTCTTCAAGACCATCGCAAGTTGAACATGGAGCTTGCTGTGATACCAGGTTAGTACCCTATTTTGCTATATTGCCTCTTATATTGCCCCTGAATTTTCCCACCCAAGTCTGCTAGTCCTTCTTACAATAAAGTTAGTGTCTTTCCTTCTGAAAGCACTTAACGACAACACCCAAGTCTGCAACCCTTTCTTACATATATATAAGTGTTTTTGCTTCTAACGGCCTTAAGCCTTCCTCACAACAGAACATGGGTCTTTCCTTCTGAAAGCCTAACCAAACTAACTCATGGCCTTTAGCCACCATCACAACAAAACTTGAGTCTTTCTTTCTGAAAGCTCCATCAAACTACTTCAAGGCCTTAAGCCATCTTTGCCATAGAATCAGTGCTTTCTTCCACAGCTAGTTTCAACGATCACACCAAGCCGACCATGCAACTTGCTGACAAGCTGACATCACAATAATGGGTGAGTCTTTTGTTCATTATATAACCAATTATATTTATTTTATTTCATTTATTATATTGCCCTTGATATTTACACATATACAATACAAGCCCATGTCCCTGAACAAACACACCCAAGTCTCTAGGCCCCTTTCTCATTGAACAAGCGGCTTTCCTTCTGAAAGCCTGCGAATCCCTCACCCTAGTCTGCAAGCTTTCCTTTTGAAAGCACTTAGCAAACACACCCTAGTCTGCAAACTTTCCTTCTGAAGGTACCCACCAAGTCTACCCAAGTCTCTTTCATTTTGCATTTTGTCTGCAAGCCTTCTTTTTAGTGTATCCCCATCATTTCCTTCTGCCTACCCTTCATTCCTAGTTCCTTTCAATCACTTATAATCTCATTAAAACAAGAGAACTCTCGGTCTTGGGACTCCTACCGTCCGAGTTCATCGGATCGGGTCTTAAGCCATTAACACAACACTATTACCGCAGAGTCGAAATCATTATACGCCTGCGCTTGCGCGTCATTGTATGTGGGGTTCTTCACCGCGTTGCCTAAAAGGCAGGCACTTGCAAGTGGATTTTTGAGCTTCGTTCGGTAAAAACTTAGAATAGACCCAGACAGACGGTCTGGAGCCTCTGTCCGACGGACGTTCCGACCAATTCGCATAACTCGGGGGGGGCATATTCGGTGGGTGGAAGTTAGGGGAAGGGACACCCACTTGCAAGTGTTTTGTTTAGCAAAAGGCTGTAGTCGGGGGAAGGGACGGTGGGTGGGAGTTAGGGAAACGGGTATCCACTTGCAAGTGTGTTTTTTAGCCAGGGGTTGAAATCGTTCGGTAAACCCTTGTTCTAGAGCCAGACGGACGGTCTGGAGTCTCTGTCGGACGGACGGTCCGACCAATTCGCATTACTCGGAAGGGGGCGGGTTCGGTGGGTGGTGAGTGGTGGTGGGTTTTTTAGCTAAGGGTTGAAATCGTTCGGTAAACCCTTGGCCTAGAGCCAGACGGACGGTCTGGAGTCTCTGTCGGACGGACGGTCCGACCAATTCGCATAACTCGGAAGGGGGCGGGTTCGGTGGGTGGTGGGTGGTGGGTGGTGGTGGGTTTTTTAGCTAAGGGTTGACATCGTTCGGTAAACCCTTGGCCTAGAGATAAACGGACGGTCTGGAGTCACTGTCGGACGGACGGTCCGATCAATTCGCATAACCCGGAAGGGGGCATATACGGTGGGTAGAAGTTAGGAGAAGGGACACTCACTTGCAAGTGTTTTGTTTAGCAAAAGGCTGTAGTCGGGGGGAAGGGACGGTGGATGGGAGTTAGGGAAACGGGTATCCACTTGCAAGTGTGTTTTTTAGCCAGGGGTCGAAATCGTTCGGTAAACCCTTGGCCTAGAGCCAGATGAACGTTCTGGAGTCTCTGTCGGACGGACGGTCCGACCAATTCGCATAACTCGGTAGGGGGGGGAGTTCGGTGGGTGGTGGGTGGTGGGTGGTGGTGAGTTTTTTAGCTAAGGGTTGAAATCGTTCGGGAAACCCTTGGCCTAGAGCCAGAAGGACGGTCTGGAGTCTCTGTCGGACGGACGGTCCGACCAATTCGCATAACTCGGAAGGGGGCGGGTTCGGTGGGTGGTGGGTGGTGGTGGGTTTTTTAGCTAAGGGTTGAAATCGTTCGGTAAACCCTTGGCCTAGAGCCAGACGGACGGTCTGGAGTCTCTGTCGGACGGACGGTCCGACCAATTCGCATAACTCGGAAGGGGGCGGGTTCGGTGGGTGTGGGTGGTGGTGGATTTTTTAGCTAAGGGTTGAAATCGTTCGGGAAACCCTTGGCCTAGAGCCAGACGGACGGTCTGGAGTCTCTGTCGGACGGACGGTCCGACCAATTCGCATAACGCGGAAGGGGGCGGGTTCGGTGGGTGGTGGGTGGTGGTGGGTTTTTTAGCTAAGGGTTGAAATCGTTCGGTAAACCCTTGGCCTAGAGCCAGATGAACGGTCTGGAGTCTCTGTCGGACGGACGGTCCGACCAATTCGCATAACTCGGTAGGGGGGGGAGTTCGGTGGGTGGTGGGTGGTGGGTGGTGGTGAGTTTTTTAGCTAAGGGTTGAAATCGTTCGGGAAACCCTTGGCCTAGAGCCAGAAGGACGGTCTGGAGTCTCTGTCGGACGGACGGTCCGACCAATTCGCATAACTCGGAAGGGGGCGGGTTCGGTGGGTGTGGGTGGTGGTGGATTTTTTAGCTAAGGGTTGAAATCGTTCGGTAAACCCTTGGCCTAGAGCCAGATGAACGGTCTGGAGTCTCTGTCGGACGGACGGTCCGACCAATTCGCATAACTCGGAAGGGGGCGGGTTCGGTGGGTGTGGGTGGTGGTGGATTTTTTAGCTAAGGGTTGAAATCGTTCGGTAAACCCTTGGCCTAGAGCCAGACGGACGGTCTGGAGTCTCTGTCGGACGGACGGTCCGACCAATTCGCATAACTCGGAAGGGGGCGGGTTCGGTGGGTGGTGGTGGGTTTTTTAGCTAAGGGTTGAAATCGTTCGGTAAACCCTTGGCCTAGAGCCAGACGGACGGTCTGGAGTCTCTGTCGGATGGACTGTCCGACCAATTCGCATAACTCGGAGCTGGACGGGTTCGGTGGGTGGTGGGTGGTGGTGAGTTTTTAAGCTAAGGGTTGAAATCGTTCGGTAAACCCTTGGCCTAGAGCCACACGGACGGTCTGGAGTCTCTGTCGGACGGACTGTCCGACCAATTCGCATAACTCGGAGCTGGACGGGTTCGGTGGGTGGTGGGTGGTGGTGAGTTTTTAAGCTAAGGGTTGAAATCGTTCGGTAAACCCTTGGCCTAGAGCCACACGGACGGTCTGGAGTCTCTGTCGGACGGACGGTCCGACCAATTCGCATAACTCGGGAGGGGGCGAGTTCGGTGGGTGGTGGGTGGTGGGTGGTGGTGGGTTTTTAGGCTAAGGGTTGAAATCGTTCGGTAAATCCTTGGCCTAGAGCCAGACGGACGGTCTGGAGTCTCTGTCGGACGGACGGTCCGACCAATTCGCATAACTCGGAAGGGGGCGGGTTCGGTGGGTGTGGGTGGTGGTGGATTTTTTAGCTAAGGGTTGAAATCGTTCGGTAAACCCTTGGCCTAGAGCCAGACGGACGGTCTGGAGTCTCTGTCGGACGGACTGTCCGACCAATTCGCATAACTCGGAGCTGGACGGGTTCGGTGGGTGGTGGGTGGTGGTGAGTTTTTAAGCTAAGGGTTGAAATCGTTCGGTAAACCCTTGGCCTAGAGCCACACGGACGGTCTGGAGTCTCTGTCGGACGGACGGTCCGACCAATTCGCATAACTCGGGAGGGGGCGAGTTCGGTGGGTGGTGGGTGGTGGGTGGTGGTGGGTTTTTAGGCTAAGGGTTGAAATCGTTCGGTAAATCCTTGGCCTAGAGCCAGACGGACGGTCTGGAGTCTCTGTCGGACGGACGGTCCGACCAATTCGCATAACTCGGAAGGGGGCGGGTTCGGTGGGTGTGGGTGGTGGTGGATTTTTTAGCTAAGGGTTGAAATCGTTCGGTAAACCCTTGGCCTAGAGCCAGACGGACGGTCTGGAGTCTCTGTCGGACGGACGGTCCGACCAATTCGCATAACTCGGAAGGGGGCGGGTTCGGTGGGTGGTGGTGGGTTTTTTAGCTAAGGGTTGAAATCGTTCGGTAAACCCTTGGCCTAGAGCCAGACGGACGGTCTGGAGTCTCTGTCGGACGGACGGTCCGACCAATTCGCATAACTCGGAAGGGGGCGGGTTCGGTGGGTGGTGGGTGGTGGTAGGTTTTTTAGCTAAGGGTTGAAATCGTTCGGTAAACCCTTGGCCTAGAGCCACACGGACGGTCTGGAGTCTCTGTCGGACGGACGGTCCGACCAATTCACATAACTCGGGAGGGGGCGAGTTCGGTGGGTGGTGGATGGTGGTGAGTTTTTAAGCTAAGGGTTGAAATCGTTCGGTAAACCCTTGGCCTAGAGCCACACGGACGGTCTGGAGTCTCTGTCGGACGGACGGTCCGACCAATTCGCATAACTCGGAAGGAGGCGGGTTCGGTGGGTGGTGGGTGGTGGTAGGTTTTTTAGCTAAGGGTTGAAATCGTTCGGTAAACCCTTGGCCTAGAGCCAGACGGACGGTCCGACCAATTCGCATAACTCGGGGGGGGGCATATTCGGTGGGTGGAAGTTAGGGGAAGGGACACCCACTTGCAAGTGTTTTGTTTAGCAAAAGTCTGTAGTCGGGGGAAGGGACGGTGGGTGGGAGTTAGGGAAACGGGTATCCACTTGCAAGTGTGTTTTTTAGCCAGGGGTTCAAATCGTTCGGGAAACCCTTGGCCTAGAGCCAGACGGACGGTCCGACCAATTCGCATAACTCGGAGGGGGGCATATGCGTTGGGTGGGAGTTAAGGGAAGGGACACCCACTTGCAAGTGTTTTGTTTAGCAAAAGGCTGTAGTCGGGGGAAGGGACGGTGGGTGGGAATTAGGGAAACGGGTATCCAATTGCAAGTGCGTTTTTTAGCCAGGGGTTCAAATCGTTCGGGAAACCCTTGGCCTAGAGCCAGACGGACGGTCCGACCAATTCGCATAACTCGGGGGGGGCATATTCGGTGGGTGGAAGTTAGGGGAAGGGACACCCACTTGCAAGTGTTTTGTTTACCAAAAGGCTGTAGTCGGGGGAAGGGACGGTGGGTGGGAGTTAGGGAAACGGGTATCCACTTGCAAGTGTGTTTTTTAGCCAGGGGTTGAAATCGTTCGGTAAACCCTTGTTCTAGAGCCAGACGGACGGTCTGGAGTCTCTGTCGGACGGACGGTCCGACCAATTTGCATAACTCGGAAGGGGGCGAGTTCGGTGGGTGGTGGGTGGTGGTGGGTTTTTTAGCTAAGGGTTGAAATCGTTCGGTAAACCCTTGGCCTAGAGCCAGACGGACGGTCTGGAGTCTCTGTCGGACGGACGGTCCGACCAATTCGCATAACTCGGAGGGGGACGGGTTCGGTGGGTGGTGGTAGGTTTTTTAGCTAAGGGTTGAAATCGTTCGGTAAACCCTTGGCCTAGAGCCAGACGGACGGTCTGGAGTCTCTGTCGGACGGACGGTCCGACCAATTCGCATAACTCGGAAGGGGGCGGGTTCGGTGGGTGGTGGGTGGTGGGTGGTGGTGGGTTTTTTAGCTAAGGGTTGAAATCGTTCGGTAAACCCTTGGCCTAGAGCTACACGGACGGTCTGGAGTCTCTGTCGGACGGACGGTCCGACCAATTCGCATAACTCGGAGGGGGACGGGTTCGGTGGGTGGTGGTAGGTTTTTTAGCTAAGGGTTGAAATCGTTCGGTAAACCCTTGGCCTAGAGCCAGACGGACAGTCTGGAGTCTCTGTCGGACGGACGGTCCGACCAATTTGCATAACTCGGAAGGGGGCGGGTTCGGTGGGTGGTGGGTGGTAGGTGGTGGTGGGTTTTTTAGCTAAGGGTTGAAATCGTTCGGTAAACCCTTGGCCTAGAGCCAGACGGACGGTCCGACCAATTCGCATAACTCGGAAGGGGGCGGGTTCGGTGGGTGGTGGGTGGTGGGTGGTGGTGGGTTTTTTAGCTAAGGGTTGAAATCGTTCGGTAAACCCTTGGCCTAGAGCTACACGGGCGGTCTGGAGTCTCTGTCGGACGGACGGTCCGACCAATTCGCATAACTCGGAGGGGGACGGGTTCGGTGGGTGGTGGTAGGTTTTTTAGCTAAGGGTTGAAATCGTTCGGTAAACCCTTGGCCTAGAGCCAGACGGACGGTCTGGAGTCTCTGTCGGACGGTCGGTCCGACCAATTTGCATAACTCGGAAGGGGGCGGGTTCGGTTCGTGGGGGTTAAGTTAAGGGGCACCAGCTTGCAAGTGTTTTGTTTAGCTAAGAGGCAGTCGGATTTTCTATGTTAAAAGAAAGTGGCGGGACTTGCATTTCAGCTCTTTGAACGTCTCACGATTGTCGCAAGCAATTGCTTTGATCGAAAAAAGTTCAAAATGGCGCGGAAAAAAATTTAACAAATTCCGGAAATAACAAAAAAAACAACACAAGGGGGGAAATTCAGCCAAATTGTTGTTGTTTTTGTTGAGTATAAAAGGCGGTGCGAGACGGTCCGGAGCCACAGTCTCGAGGCGGCCGCCGCGGTGATCACATGGTGGAGTGCTGAGGTCGAATTTTTTGTTGTTGTTGTTGTGAGTACCCTGGCCTATGTAGTGAGAGGGTCTCGGTTCTCGAAGTAAAATCGGATCCTGATTTGAGATAGAGAGGACAATAGGGAGAGTGAGAGAGACAGAGACATGAACATATATTCTCCCAAATTGTCAAGTGTTTAGTCACAGGGTTAGGCAAGTGATCAACACACATGTTTTTTTGTTTTTTTTTTTTCGAATTCATTGTCGTACATTCATACAATGCTAGTGCACCCCACAAAGGGGATGCCTCCATGCCTATACCCACTTACCCTTCCCCCCACACGAACGCACACACTCGCTCGCAAGCCCATGTACACACGCACTCATGCACTCCTCCATTCAAGCACGTACTCACGCGCGCTATACCTTAATCCTATCCGCAGCCGTGAGTGTAGTCCCTCAAATGGACATTGTGCGTTGAGCGGACTTGTGTATGTGTGTTCCTGAAGCTGAGGCCTAATGGCCATTTGGGTTTTGGTCAGTGTGAGGTAGCAGCAACAGCAGCGGCAAGCAGTATTCCACCAGACTAACCCACGCATCACACTACAAGACACATCTTACTTCAAGCTTATTCTTCAAGACCATCGCAAGTTGAACATGGAGCTTGCTGTGATACCAGGTTAGTACCCTATTTTGCTATATTGCCTCTTATATTGCCCCTGAATTTTCCCACCCAAGTCTGCTAGTCCTTCTTACAATAAAGTTAGTGTCTTTCCTTCTGAAAGCACTTAACGACAACACCCAAGTCTGCAACCCTTTCTTACATATATATAAGTGTTTTTGCTTCTAACGGCCTTAAGCCTTCCTCACAACAGAACATGGGTCTTTCCTTCTGAAAGCCTAACCAAACTAACTCATGGCCTTTAGCCACCATCACAACAAAACTTGAGTCTTTCTTTCTGAAAGCTCCATCAAACTACTTCAAGGCCTTAAGCCATCTTTGCCATAGAATCAGTGCTTTCTTCCACAGCTAGTTTCAACGATCACACCAAGCCGACCATGCAACTTGCTGACAAGCTGACATCACAATAATGGGTGAGTCTTTTGTTCATTATATAACCAATTATATTTATTTTATTTCATTTATTATATTGCCCTTGATATTTACACATATACAATACAAGCCCATGTCCCTGAACAAACACACCCAAGTCTCTAGGCCCCTTTCTCATTGAACAAGCGGCTTTCCTTCTGAAAGCCTGCGAATCCCTCACCCTAGTCTGCAAACTTTCCTTCTGAAGGTACCCACCAAGTCTACCCAAGTCTCTTTCATTTTGCATTTTGTCTGCAAGCCTTCTTTTTAGTGTATCCCCATCATTTCCTTCTGCCTACCCTTCATTCCTAGTTCCTTTCAATCACTTATAATCTCATTAAAACAAGAGAACTCTCGGTCTTGGGACTCCTACCGTCCGAGTTCATCGGATCGGGTCTTAAGCCATTAACACAACACTATTACCGCAGAGTCGAAATCATTATACGCCTGCGCTTGCGCGTCATTGTATGTGGGGTTCTTCACCGCGTTGCCTAAAAGGCAGGCACTTGCAAGTGGATTTTTGAGCTTCGTTCGGTAAAAACTTAGAATAGACCCAGACAGACGGTCTGGAGCCTCTGTCCGACGGACGTTCCGACCAATTCGCATAACTCGGGGGGGGCATATTCGGTGGGTGGAAGTTAGGGGAAGGGACACCCACTTGCAAGTGTTTTGTTTAGCAAAAGGCTGTAGTCGGGGGAAGGGACGGTGGGTGGGAGTTAGGGAAACGGGTATCCACTTGCAAGTGTGTTTTTTAGCCAGGGGTTGAAATCGTTCGGTAAACTCTTGGCCTAGAGCCAGACGGACGGTCCGACCAATTCGCATAACTCGGGGAGGGCATATGCGGTGGGTGGGAGTTAGGGGAAGGGACACCCACTTGCAAGTGTTTTGTTTAGCAAAAGGCTGTAGTCGGGGGGAAGGGACGGTGGGTAGGAGTTAGGGCAACGGGTATCCACTTGCAAGTGTGTTTTTTAGCCAGGGGTTGAAATCGTTCGGTAAACCCTTGTTCTAGAGCCAGACGGACGGTCTGGAGTCTCTGTCGGACGGACGGTCCGACCAATTCGCATTACTCGGAAGGGGGCGGGTTCGGTGGGTGGTGAGTGGTGGTGGGTTTTTTAGCTAAGGGTTGAAATCGTTCGGTAAACCCTTGGCCTAGAGCCAGACGGACGGTCTGGAGTCTCTGTCGGACGGACGGTCCGACCAATTCGCATAACTCGGAAGGGGGCGGGTTCGGTGGGTGGTGGGTGGGGGGTGGTGGTGGGTTTTTTAGCTAAGGGTTGACATCGTTCGGTAAACCCTTGGCCTAGAGATAAACGGACGGTCTGGAGTCACTGTCGGACGGACGGTCCGATCAATTCGCATAACCCGGAAGGGGGCATATACGGTGGGTAGAAGTTAGGAGAAGGGACACTCACTTGCAAGTGTTTTGTTTAGCAAAAGGCTGTAGTCGGGGGGAAGGGACGGTGGATGGGAGTTAGGGAAACGGGTATCCACTTGCAAGTGTGTTTTTTAGCCAGGGGTCGAAATCGTTCGGTAAACCCTTGGCCTAGAGCCAGATGAACGGTCTGGAGTCTCTGTCGGACGGACGGTCCGACCAATTCGCATAACTCGGTAGGGGGGGGAGTTCGGTGGGTGGTGGGTGGTGGGTGGTGGTGAGTTTTTTAGCTAAGGGTTGAAATCGTTCGGGAAACCCTTGGCCTAGAGCCAGAAGGACGGTCTGGAGTCTCTGTCGGACGGACGGTCCGACCAATTCGCATAACTCGGAAGGGGGCGGGTTCGGTGGGTGGTGGGTGGTGGTGGGTTTTTTAGCTAAGGGTTGAAATCGTTCGGTAAACCCTTGGCCTAGAGCCAGACGGACGGTCTGGAGTCTCTGTCGGACGGACGGTCCGACCAATTCGCATAACTCGGAAGGGGGCGGGTTCGGTGGGTGTGGGTGGTGGTGGCTTTTTTAGCTAAGGGTTGAAATCGTTCGGGAAACCCTTGGCCTAGAGCCAGACGGACGGTCTGGAGTCTCTGTCGGACGGACGGTCCGACCAATTCGCATAACGCGGAAGGGGGCGGGTTCGGTGGGTGGTGGGTGGTGGTGGGTTTTTTAGCTAAGGGTTGAAATCGTTCGGTAAACCCTTGGCCTAGAGCCAGACGGACTGTCTGGAGTCTCTGTCGGACGGACGGTCCGATCAATTCGCATAACTCGGAGGGGGGCATATTCGGTGGGTGGGAGTTAGGGGAAGGGACATCCACTTGCAAGTGTTTTGTTTAGCAAAAGGCTGTAGTCGGGGGGAAGGGACGGTGGATGGGAGTTAGGGAAACGGGTATCCACTTGCAAGTGTGTTTTTTAGCCAGGGGTCGAAATCGTTCGGTAAACCCTTGGCCTAGAGCCAGACGGACGGTCTGGAGTCTCTGTCGGACGGACGGTCCGACCAATTCACATAACTCGGGAGGGGGCGAGTTCGGTGGGTGGTGGATGGTGGTGAGTTTTTAAGCTAAGGGTTGAAATCGTTCGGTAAACCCTTGGCCTAGAGCCACACGGACGGTCTGGAGTCTCTGTCGGACGGACGGTCCGACCAATTCGCATAACTCGGAAGGAGGCGGGTTCGGTGGGTGGTGGGTGGTGGTAGGTTTTTTAGCTAAGGGTTGAAATCGTTCGGTAAACCCTTGGCGTAGAGCCAGACGGACGGTCGGACCAATTCGCATAACTCGGGGGGGGGCATATTCGGTGGGTGGAAGTTAGGGGAAGGGACACCCACTTGCAAGTGTTTTGTTTAGCAAAAGGCTGTAGTCGGGGGAAGGGACGGTGGGTGGGAGTTAGGGAAACGGGTATCCACTTGCAAGTGTGTTTTTTAGCCAGGTTTTCAAATCGTTCGGGAAACCCTTGGCCTAGAGCCAGACGGACGGTCCGACCAATTCGCATAACTCGGAGGGGGGCATATGCGTTGGGTGGGAGTTAAGGGAAGGGACACCCACTTGCAAGTGTTTTGTTTAGCAAAAGGCTGTAGTCGGGGGAAGGGACGGTGGGTGGGAATTAGGGAAACGGGTATCCAATTGCAAGTGCGTTTTTTAGCCAGGGGTTCAAATCGTTCGGGAAACCCTTGGCCTAGAGCCAGACGGACGGTCCGACCAATTCGCATAACTCGGGGGGGGCATATTCGGTGGGTGGAAGTTAGGGGAAGGGACACCCACTTGCAAGTGTTTTGTTTAGCAAAAGGCTGTAGTCGGGGGAAGGGACAGTGGGTGGGAGTTAGGGAAACGGGTATCCACTTGCAAGTGTGTTTTTTAGCCAGGGGTTGAAATCGTTCGGTAAACCCTTGTTCTAGAGCCAGACGGACGGTCTGGAGTCTCTGTCGGACGGACGGTCCGACCAATTTGCATAACTCGGAGGGGGACGGGTTCGGTGGGTGGTGGTGGGTTTTTTAGCTAAGGGTTGAAATCGTTCGGTAAACCCTTGGCCTAGAGCCAGACGGACGGTCTGGAGTCTCTGTCGGACGGACGGTCCGACCAATTCGCATAACTCGGAGGGGGACGGGTTCGGTGGGTGGTGGTAGGTTTTTTAGCTAAGGGTTGAAATCGTTCGGTAAACCCTTGGCCTAGAGCCAGACGGACGGTCTGGAGTCTCTGTCGGACGGACGGTCCGACCAATTCGCATAACTCGGAAGGGGGCGGGTTCGGTTCGTGGGGGTTAAGTTAAGGGGCACCAGCTTGCAAGTGTTTTGTTTAGCTAAGAGGCAGTCGGATTTTCTATGTTAAAAGAAAGTGGCGGGACTTGCATTTCAGCTCTTTGAACGTCTCACGATTGTCGCAAGCAATTGCTTTGATCGAAAAAAGTTCAAAATGGCGCGGAAAAAAAATTTAACAAATTCCGGAAATAACAAAAAAAACAACACAAGGGGGGAAATTCAGCCAAATTGTTGTTGTTTTTGTTGAGTATAAAAGGCGGTGCGAGACGGTCCGGAGCCACAGTCTCGAGGCGGCCGCCGCGGTGATCACATGGTGGAGTGCTGAGGTCGAATTTTTTGTTGTTGTTGTTGTGAGTACCCTGGCCTATGTAGTGAGAGGGTCTCGGTTCTCGAAGTAAAATCGGATCTTGATTTGAGATAGAGAGGACAATAGGGAGAGTGAGAGAGACAGAGACATGAACATATATTCTCCCAAATTGTCAAGTGTTTAGTCACAGGGTTAGGCAAGTGATCAACACACATGTTTTTTTGTTTTTTTTTTTTCGAATTCATTGTCGTACATTCATACAATGCTAGTGCACCCCACAAAGGGGATGCCTCCATGCCTATACCCACTTACCCTTCCCCCCACACGAACGCACACACTCGCTCGCAAGCCCATGTACACACGCACTCATGCACTCCTCCATTCAAGCACGTACTCACGCGCGCTATACCTTAATCCTATCCGCAGCCGTGAGTGTAGTCCCTCAAATGGACATTGTGCGTTGAGCGGACTTGTGTATGTGTGTTCCTGAAGCTGAGGCCTAATGGCCATTTGGGTTTTGGTCAGTGTGAGGTAGCAGCAACAGCAGCGGCAAGCAGTATTCCACACAGACTAACCCACGCATCACACTACAAGACACATCTTACTTCAAGCTTATTCTTCAAGACCATCGCAAGTTGAACATGGAGCTTGCTGTGATACCAGGTTAGTACCCTATTTTGCTATATTGCCTCTTATATTGCCCCTGAATTTTCCCACCCAAGTCTGCTAGTCCTTCTTACAATAAAGTTAGTGTCTTTCCTTCTGAAAGCACTTAACGACAACACCCAAGTCTGCAACCCTTTCTTACATATATATAAGTGTTTTTGCTTCTAACGGCCTTAAGCCTTCCTCACAACAGAACATGGGTCTTTCCTTCTGAAAGCCTAACCAAACTAACTCATGGCCTTTAGCCACCATCACAACAAAACTTGAGTCTTTCTTTCTGAAAGCTCCATCAAACTACTTCAAGGCCTTAAGCCATCTTTGCCATAGAATCAGTGCTTTCTTCCACAGCTAGTTTCAACGATCACACCAAGCCGACCATGCAACTTGCTGACAAGCTGACATCACAATAATGGGTGAGTCTTTTGTTCATTATATAACCAATTATACTTATTTTATTTCATTTATTATATTGCCCTTGATATTTACACATATACAATACAAGCCCATGTCCCTGAACAAACACACCCAAGTCTCTAGGCCCCTTTCTCATTAAACAAGCGGCTTTCCTTCTGAAAGCCTGCGAATCCCTCACCCTAGTCTGCAAGCTTTCCTTTTGAAAGCACTTAGCAAACACACCCTAGTCTGCAAACTTTCCTTCTGAAGGTACCCACCAAGTCTACCCAAGTCTCTTTCATTTTGCATTTTGTCTGCAAGCCTTCTTTTTAGTGTATCCCCATCATTTCCTTCTGCCTACCCTTCATTCCTAGTTCCTTTCAATCACTTATAATCTCATTAAAACAAGAGAACTCTCGGTCTTGGGACTCCTACCGTCCGAGTTCATCGGATCGGGTCTTAAGCCATTAACACAACACTATTACCGCAGAGTCGAAATCATTATACGCCTGCGCTTGCGCGTCATTGTATGTGGGGTTCTTCACCGCGTTGCCTAAAAGGCAGGCACTTGCAAGTGGATTTTTGAGCTTCGTTCGGTAAAAACTTAGAATAGACCCAGACAGACGGTCTGGAGCCTCTGTCCGACGGACGTTCCGACCAATTCGCATAACTCGGGGGGGGCATATTCGGTGGGTGGAAGTTAGGGGAAGGGACACCCACTTGCAAGTGTTTTGTTTAGCAAAAGGCTGTAGTCGGGGGAAGGGACGGTGGGTGGGAGTTAGGGAAACGGGTATCCACTTGCAAGTGTGTTTTTTAGCCAGGGGTTGAAATCGTTCGGTAAACTCTTGGCCTAGAGCCAGACGGACGGTCCGACCAATTCGCATAACTCGGGGAGGGCATATGCGGTGGGTGGGAGTAAGGGGAAGGGACACCCACTTGCAAGTGTTTTGTTTAGCAAAAGGCTGTAGTCGGGGGGAAGGGACGGTGGGTAGGAGTTAGGGCAACGGGTATCCACTTGCAAGTGTGTTTTTTAGCCAGGGGTTGAAATCGTTCGGTAAACCCTTGTTCTAGAGCCAGACGGACGGCCTGGAGTCTCTGTCGGACGGACGGTCCGACCAATTCGCATTACTCGGAAGGGGGCGGGTTCGGTGGGTGGTGAGTGGTGGTGGGTTTTTTAGCTAAGGGTTGAAATCGTTCGGTAAACCCTTGGCCTAGAGCCAGACGGACGGTCTGGAGTCTCTGTCGGACGGACGGTCCGACCAATTCGCATAACTCGGAAGGGGGCGGGTTCGGTGGGTGGTGGGTGGTGGGTGGTGGTGGGTTTTTTAGCTAAGGGTTGACATCGTTCGGTAAACCCTTGGCCTAGAGATAAACGGACGGTCTGGAGTCACTGTCGGACGGACGGTCCGATCAATTCGCATAACCCGGAAGGGGGCATATACGGTGGGTAGAAGTTAGGAGAAGGGACACTCACTTGCAAGTGTTTTGTTTAGCAAAAGGCTGTAGTCGGGGGGAAGGGACGGTGGATGGGAGTTAGGGAAACGGGTATCCACTTGCAAGTGTGTTTTTTAGCCAGGGGTCGAAATCGTTCGGTAAACCCTTGGCCTAGAGCCAGATGAACGGTCTGGAGTCTCTGTCGGACGGACGGTCCGACCAATTCGCATAACTCGGTAGGGGGGGGAGTTCGGTGGGTGGTGGGTGGTGGTGAGTTTTTTAGCTAAGGGTTGAAATCGTTCGGGAAACCCTTGGCCTAGAGCCAGAAGGACGGTCTGGAGTCTCTGTCGGACGGACGGTCCGACCAATTCGCATAACTCGGAAGGGGGCGGGTTCGGTGGGTGGTGGGTGGTGGTGGGTTTTTTAGCTAAGGGTTGAAATCGTTCGGTAAACCCTTGGCCTAGAGCCAGACGGACGGTCTGGAGTCTCTGTCGGACGGACGGTCCGACCAATTCGCATAACTCGGAAGGGGGCGGGTTCGGTGGGTGTGGGTGGTGGTGGATTTTTTAGCTAAGGGTTGAAATCGTTCGGGAAACCCTTGGCCTAGAGCCAGACGGACGGTCTGGAGTCTCTGTCGGACGGACGGTCCGACCAATTCGCATAACGCGGAAGGGGGCGGGTTCGGTGGGTGGTGGGTGGTGGTGGGTTTTTTAGCTAAGGGTTGAAATCGTTCGGTAAACCCTTGGCCTAGAGCCAGACGGACTGTCTGGAGTCTCTGTCGGACGGACGGTCCGATCAATTCGCATAACTCGGAGGGGGGCATATTCGGTGGGTGGGAGTTAGGGGAAGGGACATCCACTTGCAAGTGTTTTGTTTAGCAAAAGGCTGTAGTCGGGGGGAAGGGACGGTGGATGGGAGTTAGGGAAACGGGTATCCACTTGCAAGTGTGTTTTTTAGCCAGGGGTCGAAATCGTTCGGTAAACCCTTGGCCTACAGCCAGATGAACGGTCTGGAGTCTCTGTCGGACGGACGGTCCGACCAATTCGCATAACTCGGTAGGGGGGGGAGTTCGGTGGGTGGTGGGTGGTGGGTGGTGGTGAGTTTTTTAGCTAAGGGTTGAAATCGTTCGGGAAACCCTTGGCCTAGAGCCAGAAGGACGGTCTGGAGTCTCTGTCGGACGGACGGTCCGACCAATTCGCATAACTCGGAAGGGGGCGGGTTCGGTGGGTGTGGGTGGTGGTGGATTTTTTAGCTAAGGGTTGAAATCGTTCGGTAAACCCTTGGCCTAGAGCCAGATGAACGGTCTGGAGTCTCTGTCGGACGGACGGTCCGACCAATTCGCATAACTCGGAAGGGGGCGGGTTCGGTGGGTGTGGGTGGTGGTGGATTTTTTAGCTAAGGGTTGAAATCGTTCGGTAAACCCTTGGCCTAGAGCCAGACGGACGGTCTGGAGTCTCTGTCGGACGGACGGTCCGACCAATTCGCATAACTCGGAAGGGGGCGGGTTCGGTGGGTGGTGGTGGGTTTTTTAGCTAAGGGTTGAAATCGTTCGGTAAACCCTTGGCCTAGAGCCAGACGGACGGTCTGGAGTCTCTGTCGGACGGACGGTCCGACCAATTCGCATAACTCGGAAGGAGGCGGGTTCGGTGGGTGGTGGGTGGTGGTAGGTTTTTTAGCTAAGGGTTGACATCGTTCGGTAAACCCTTGGCCTAGAGCCAGACGGACGGTCTGGAGTCTCTGTCGGACGGACTGTCCGACCAATTCGCATAACTCGGAGCTGGACGGGTTCGGTGGGTGGTGGGTGGTGGTGAGTTTTTAAGCTAAGGGTTGAAGTCGTTCGGTAAACCCTTGGCCTAGAGCCACACGGACGGTCTGGAGTCTCTGTCGGACGGACGGTCCGACCAATTCGCATAACTCGGAAGGAGGCGGGTTCGGTGGGTGGTGGGTGGTGGTAGGTTTTTTAGCTAAGGGTTGAAATCGTTCGGTAAACCCTTGGCCTAGAGCCAGACGGACGGTCTGGAGTCTCTGTCGGACGGAAGGTCCGACCAATTCGCATAACTCGGAGGGGGGCATATTCGGTGGGTGGTGGGTGGTATTGAGTTTTCAGCTAAGGATTGAAATCGTTCGGTAAACCCTTGGCCTAGAGCCAGACGGACGGTCTGGAGTCTCTGTCGGACGGACGGTCCGACCAATTCGCATAACTCGGGAGGGGGCGAGTTCGGTGGGTGGTGGGTGGTGGTGCCTTTTTAGGCTAAGGGTTGAAATCGTTCGGTAAATCCTTGGCCTAGAGCCAGACGGACGGTCTGGAGTCTCTGTCGGACGGACGGTCCGACCAATTCGCATAACTCGGGAGGGGGCGAGTTCGGTGGGTGGTGGGTGGTGGTGCCTTTTTAGGCTAAGGGTTGAAATCGTTCGGTAAATCCTTGGCCTAGAGCCAGACGGACGGTCTGGAGTCTCTGTCGGACGGACGGTCCGACCAATTCACATAACTCGGGAGGGGGCGAGTTCGGTGGGTGGTGGATGGTGGTGAGTTTTTAAGCTAAGGGTTGAAATCGTTCGGTAAACCCTTGGCCTAGAGCCACACGGACGGTCTGGAGTCTCTGTCGGACGGACGGTCCGACCAATTCGCATAACTCGGAAGGAGGCGGGTTCGGTGGGTGGTGGGTGGTGGTAGGTTTTTTAGCTAAGGGTTGAAATCGTTCGGTAAACCCTTGGCCTAGAGCCAGACGGACGGTCTGGAGTCTCTGTCGGACGGAAGGTCCGACCAATTCGCATAACTCGGAGGGGGGCATATTCGGTGGGTGGTGGGTGGTATTGAGTTTTCAGCTAAGGATTGAAATCGTTCGGTAAACCCTTGGCCTAGAGCCAGACGGACGGTCTGGAGTCTCTGTCGGACGGACGGTCCGACCAATTCGCATAACTCGGAAGGAGGCGGGTTCGGTGGGTGGTGGGTGGTGGTAGGTTTTTTAGTTAAGGGTTGAAATCGTTCGGTAAACCCTTGGCCTAGAGCCAGACGGACGGTCTGGAGTCTTTGTCGGACGGACGGTCCGACCAATTCGCATAACGCGGAAGGGGGCGGGTTCGGTGGGTGGTGGTGGGTTTTTTAGCTAAGGGTTGAAATCGTTCGGTAAACCCTTGGCCTAGAGCCAGACGGACGGTCTGGAGTCTCTGTCGGACGGACGGTCTGACCAATTCGCATAACTCGGAAGGAGGCGGGTTCGGTGGGTGGTGGGTGGTGGTAGGTTTTTTAGCTAAGGGTTGAAATCGTTCGGTAAACCCTTGGCCTAGAGCCAGACGGACGGTCTGGAGTCTCTGTCGGACGGACGGTCTGACCAATTCGCATAACTCGGAAGGAGGCGGGTTCGGTGGGTGGTGGGTGGTGGTAGGTTTTTTAGCTAAGGGTTGAAATCGTTCGGTAAACCCTTGGCCTAGAGCCAGACGGACGGTCTGGAGTCTCTGTCGGACGGACGGTCCGACCAATTCGCATAACTCGGAAGGGGGCGGGTTCGGTGGGTGGTGGTGGGTTTTTTAGCTAAGGGTTGAAATCGTTCGGTAAACCCTTGGCCTAGAGCAAGACGGACGGTCTGGAGTCTCTGTCGGACGGACGGTCCGACCAATTCGCATAACTCGGAAGGGGGCGGGTTCGGTGGGTGGTGGTGGGTTTTTTAGCTAAGGGTTGAAATCGTTCGGTAAACCCTTGGCCTAGAGCCAGACGGACGGTCTGGAGTCTCTGTCGGACGGACGGTCCGACCAATTCGCATAACTCGGAGGAGGGCATATTCGGTGGGTGGTGGGTGGTGGTGAGTTTTCAGCTAAGGATTGAAATCGTTCGGTAAACCCTTGGCCTAGAGCCAGACGGACGGTCTGGAGTCTCTGTCGGACGGACGGTCCGACCAATTCGCATAACTCGGTTGGGGCATATTCGGTGGGTGGGAGCTAGGGAAGGGACACCCACTGGCAAGTGTTTAGTTTAGCAAAAGGCTGTAGTCGGGGGGAAGGGACGGTGGGTGTTAGTTAGAGAAACGGGTATCCACTTGCAAGTGTGTTTTTTAGCCAGGGGTTGAAATCGTTCGGTAAACCCTTGGCCTAGAGCCAGACGGACGGTCTGGAGTCTCTGTCGGACGGACGGTCCGACCAATTCGCATAACTCGGAAGGGGGCGGGTTCGGTGGGTGGTGGGTGGTGGTGGGTCTTTATAGCTAAGGGTTGAAATCGTGCGGCTAACCCTTGGCCTAAAGCCAGACGGACAGTCTGGAGTATCTGTCGGACGGACGGTCCGACCAATTCGCATAACTCGGAAGGGGGCGGGTTCGGTGGGTGGTAGTGGGTTTTTTTAGCTAAGGGTTGAAATCGTGCGGCTAACCCTTGGCCTAAAGCCAGACGGACAGTCTGGAGTCTCTGTCGGACGGACGGTCCGACCAATTCGCATAACTCGGAGGGGGGCACATTCGGTGGGTGGGAGTTAGGGGAAGGGACACCCACTGGCAAGTGTTTAGTTTAGCAAAAGGCTGTAGTCGGGGGGAGGGGACGGTGGGTGGGAGTTAGGGAAACGGGTATCCACTTGCAGGTGTGTTTTTTAGCCATTGGTTGAAATCGTTCGGTAAACCCTTGGCCTAGAGCCAGACGGACGGTCTGGAGTCTCTGTCGGACGGACGGTCCGACCAATTCGCATAACTCGGAAGGAGGCGGGTTCGGTGGGTGGTGGGTGGTGGTAGGTTGTTTAGCTAAGGGTTGGACGGACGGACGGTCCGACCAATTCGCATAATTCGGAAGGGGGCGAGTTCGGTGGGTGGTGGTGGGTCTTTTTAGCTAAGTGTTGAAATCGTTCGGTAAACCCTTGGCCTAGAGCCAGACGGACGGTCTGGAGTCTCTGTCGGACGGACGGTCCGACCAATTCGCATAATTCGGAAGGGGGCGAGTTCGGTGGGTGGTGGTGGGTCTTTTTAGCTAAGGGTTGAAATCGTTCGGTAAACCCTTGGCCTAGAGCCAGACGGACGGTCTGGAGTCTCTGTCGGACGGACGGTCCGACCAATTCGCATAACTCGGAAGGGGGCGGGTTCGGTGGGTGGTGGGTGGTGGTGGGTCTTTTTAGCTAAGGGTTGAAATCGTTCGGTAAACCCTTGGCCTAGAGCCAGACGGACGGTCTGGAGTCTCTGTCGGACGGACGGTCCGACCAATTCGCATAACTCGGAAGAGGGCGGGTTCGGTGGGTGGTGGTGGGTCTTTTTAGCTAAGGGTTGAAATCGTTCGGTAAACCCTTGGCCTAGAGCCAGACGGACGGTCTGGAGTCTCTGTCGGACGGACGGTCCGACCAATTCGCATAACTCGGAAGAGGGCGGGTTCGGTGGGTGGTGGGTCTTTTTAGCTAAGTGTTGAAATCGTTCGGTAAACCCTTGGCCTAGAGCCAGACGGACGGTCTGGAGTCTCTGTCGGACGGACGGTCCGACCAATTCGCATAATTCGGAAGGGGGCGAGTTCGGTGGGTGGTGGTGGGTCTTTTTAGCTAAGGGTTGAAATCGTTCGGTAAACCCTTGGCCTAGAGCCAGACGGACGGTCTGGAGTCTCTGTCGGACGGACGGTCCGACCAATTCGCATAACTCGGAAGAGGGCGGGTTCGGTGGGTGGTGGGTGGTGGTGGGTCTTTTTAGCTAAGGGTTGAAATCGTTCGGTAAACCCTTGGCCTAGAGCCAGACGGACGGTCTGGAGTCTCTGTCGGACGGACGGTCCGACCAATTCGCATAATTCGGAAGGGGGCGAGTTCGGTGGGTGGTGTTGAGTTTTTTAGCTTAGGGTTGAAATCGTTCGGTAAACCCTTGGCCTAGAGCCAGACGGACGGTCTGGAGTCTCTGTCGGACGGACGGTCCGACCAATTCGCATAACTCGGAAGAGGGCGGGTTCGGTGGGTGGTGGGTCTTTTTAGCTAAGTGTTGAAATCGTTCGGTAAACCCTTGGCCTAGAGCCAGACGGACGGTCTGGAGTCTCTGTCGGACGGACGGTCCGACCAATTCGCATAACTCGGAGGAGGGCATATTCGGTGGGTGGTGGGTGGTGGTGAGTTTTCAGCTAAGGATTGAAATCGTTCGGTAAACCCTTGGCCTAGAGCCAGACGGACGGTCTGGAGTCTCTGTCGGACGGACGGTCCGACCAATTCGCATAACTCGGTTGGGGCATATTCGGTGGGTGGGAGCTAGGGAAGGGACACCCACTGGCAAGTGTTTAGTTTAGCAAAAGGCTGTAGTCGGGGGGAAGGGACGGTGGGTGTTAGTTAGAGAAACGGGTATCCACTTGCAAGTGTGTTTTTTAGCCAGGGGTTGAAATCGTTCGGTAAACCCTTGGCCTAGAGCCAGACGGACGGTCTGGAGTCTCTGTCGGACGGACGGTCCGACCAATTCGCATAACTCGGAAGGGGGCGGGTTCGGTGGGTGGTGGGTGGTGGTGGGTCTTTATAGCTAAGGGTTGAAATCGTGCGGCTAACCCTTGGCCTAAAGCCAGACGGACAGTCTGGAGTATCTGTCGGACGGACGGTCCGACCAATTCGCATAACTCGGAAGGGGGCGGGTTCGGTGGGTGGTAGTGGGTTTTTTTAGCTAAGGGTTGAAATCGTGCGGCTAACCCTTGGCCTAAAGCCAGACGGACAGTCTGGAGTCTCTGTCGGACGGACGGTCCGACCAATTCGCATAACTCGGAGGGGGGCACATTCGGTGGGTGGGAGTTAGGGGAAGGGACACCCACTGGCAAGTGTTTAGTTTAGCAAAAGGCTGTAGTCGGGGGGAGGGGACGGTGGGTGGGAGTTAGGGAAACGGGTATCCACTTGCAAGTGTGTTTTTTAGCCATTGGTTGAAATCGTTCGGTAAACCCTTGGCCTAGAGCCAGACGGACGGTCTGGAGTCTCTGTCGGACGGACGGTCCGACCAATTCGCATAACTCGGAAGGAGGCGGGTTCGGTGGGTGGTGGGTGGTGGTAGGTTGTTTAGCTAAGGGTTGGACGGACGGACGGTCCGACCAATTCGCATAATTCGGAAGGGGGCGAGTTCGGTGGGTGGTGGTGGGTCTTTTTAGCTAAGTGTTGAAATCGTTCGGTAAACCCTTGGCCTAGAGCCAGACGGACGGTCTGGAGTCTCTGTCGGACGGACGGTCCGACCAATTCGCATAATTCGGAAGGGGGCGAGTTCGGTCGGTGGTGGTGGGTCTTTTTAGCTAAGGGTTGAAATCGTTCGGTAAACCCTTGGCCTAGAGCCAGACGGACGGTCTGGAGTCTCTGTCGGACGGACGGTCCGACCAATTCGCATAACTCGGAAGGGGGCGGGTTCGGTGGGTGGTGGGTGGTGGTGGGTCTTTTTAGCTAAGGGTTGAAATCGTTCGGTAAACCCTTGGCCTAGAGCCAGACGGACGGTCTGGAGTCTCTGTCGGACGGACGGTCCGACCAATTCGCATAACTCGGAAGAGGGCGGGTTCGGTGGGTGGTGGGTCTTTTTAGCTAAGTGTTGAAATCGTTCGGTAAACCCTTGGCCTAGAGCCAGACGGACGGTCTGGAGTCTCTGTCGGACGGACGGTCCGACCAATTCGCATAATTCGGAAGGGGGCGAGTTCGGTGGGTGGTGGTGGGTCTTTTTAGCTAAGGGTTGAAATCGTTCGGTAAACCCTTGGCCTAGAGCCAGACGGACGGTCTGGAGTCTCTGTCGGACGGACGGTCCGACCAATTCGCATAACTCGGAAGAGGGCGGGTTCGGTGGGTGGTGGGTGGTGGTGGGTCTTTTTAGCTAAGGGTTGAAATCGTTCGGTAAACCCTTGGCCTAGAGCCAGACGGACGGTCTGGAGTCTCTGTCGGACGGACGGTCCGACCAATTCGCAGAATTCGGAAGGGGGCGAGTTCGGTGGGTGGTGTTGAGTTTTTTAGCTTAGGGTTGAAATCGTTCGGTAAACCCTTGGCCTAGAGCCAGACGGACGGTCTGGAGTCTCTGTCGGACGGACGGTCCGACCAATTCGCATAACTCGGAAGAGGGCGGGTTCGGTGGGTGGTGGGTCTTTTTAGCTAAGTGTTGAAATCGTTCGGTAAACCCTTGGCCTAGAGCCAGACGGACGGTCTGGAGTCTCTGTCGGACGGACGGTCCGACCAATTCGCATAACTCGGAAGAGGGCGGGTTCGGTGGGTGGTGGGTGGTGGTGGGTCTTTTTAGCTAAGGGTTGAAATCGTTCGGTAAACCCTTGGCCTAGAGCCAGACGGACGGTCTGGAGTCTCTGTCGGACGGACGGTCCGACCAATTCGCATAACTCGGAAGAGGGCGGGTTCGGTGGGTGGTGGGTGGTGGTGGGTCTTTTTAGCTAAGGGTTGAAATCGTTCGGTAAACCCTTGGCCTAGAGCCAGACGGACGGTCTGGAGTCTCTGTCGGACGGACGGTCCGACCAATTCGCATAACTCGGACGAGGGCGGGTTCGGTGGGTGGTGGGTGGTGGTGGGTCTTTTTAGCTAAGGGTTGAAATCGTTCGGTAAACCCTTGGCCTAGAGCCAGACGGACGGTCTGGAGTCTCTGTCGGACGGACGGTCCGACCAATTCGCATAACTCGGAAGAGGGCGGGTTCGGTGGGTGGTGGGTGATGGTGGGTCTTTTTAGCTAAGGTTTGAAATCGTTCTTTAAACCCTTGGCCTAGAGCCAGATGGACAGTCTGGAGTCTCTGTCGGACGGACGGTCCGACCTTTTCGCATAACTCGGAAGGGGGCGGTTTCGGTGGGTGGTGCTGAGTTTTTTAGCTAAGGGTTGAAATCGTTCGGTAAACCCTTAACCTAGAGCCAGACGGACGGTCTGGAGTCTCTGTCGGACGGACGGTCCGACCAATTCGCATAACTCGGAAGAGGGCGGGTTCGGTGGGTGGTGTTGAGTTTTTTAGCTAAGGGTTGAAATCGTTCGGTAAACCCTTGGCCTAGAGCCAGACGGACGGTCTGGAGTCTCTGTCGGACGGACGGTCCGACCGATTCGCATAACTCGGAAGAGGGCAGGTTCGGTGGGTGGTGGGTGGTGGTGGGTCTTTTTAGCTAAGGGTTGAAATCGTTCGGTAAACCCTTGGCCTAGAGCCAGACGGACGGTCTGGAGTCTCTGTCGGACGGACGGTTCGACCAATTCGCATAATTCGGAAGGGGGCGAGTTCGCTGGGTGGTGGTGAGTTTTTTAGCTAAGGGTTGAAATCGTTCGGTAAACCCTTGGCCTAGAGCCAGACGGACGGTCTGGAGTCTCTGTCGGACGGACGGTCCGACCAATTCGCATAACTCGGAAGAGGGCGGTTTCGGTGGGTGGTGTTGAGTTTTTTAGCTAAGGGTTGAAATCGTTCGGTAAACCCTTGGCCTAGAGCCAGACGGACGGTCTGGAGTCTCTGTCGGACGGACGGTCCGACCGATTCGCATAACTCGGAAGAGGGCAGGTTCGGTGGGTGGTGGGTGGTGGTGGGTCTTTTTAGCTAAGGGTTGAAATCGTTCGGTAAACCCTTGGCCTAGAGCCAGACGGACGGTCTGGAGTCTCTGTCGGACGGACGGTCCGACCAATTCGCATAACTCGGAAGAGGGCATATTCGGTGGGTGGTGGGTGGTGGTGAGTTTTTAAGCTAAGGGTTGAAGTCGTTCGGTAAACCCTTGGCCTAGAGCCACACGGACGGTCTGGAGTCTCTGTCGGACGGACGGTCCGACCAATTCGCATAACTCGGAAGGAGGCGGGTTCGGTGGGTGGTGGGTGGTGGTAGGTTTTTTAGCTAAGGGTTGAAATCGTTCGGTAAACCCTTGGCCTAGAGCCAGACGGACGGTCTGGAGTCTCTGTCGGACGGACGGTCCGACCAATTCGCATAACTCGGGAGGGGGCGAGTTCGGTGGGTGGTGGGTGGTGGTGCCTTTTTAGGCTAAGGGTTGAAATCGTTCGGTAAATCCTTGGCCTAGAGCCAGACGGACGGTCTGGAGTCTCTGTCGGACGGACGGTCCGACCAATTCGCATAACTCGGGAGGGGGCGAGTTCGGTGGGTGGTGGGTGGTGGTGCCTTTTTAGGCTAAGGGTTGAAATCGTTCGGTAAATCCTTGGCCTAGAGCCAGACGGACGGTCTGGAGTCTCTGTCGGACGGACGGTCCGACCAATTCACATAACTCGGGAGGGGGCGAGTTCGGTGGGTGGTGGATGGTGGTGAGTTTTTAAGCTAAGGGTTGAAATCGTTCGGTAAACCCTTGGCCTAGAGCCACACGGACGGTCTGGAGTCTCTGTCGGACGGACGGTCTGACCAATTCGCATAACTCGGAAGGAGGCGGGTTCGGTGGGTGGTGGGTGGTGGTAGGTTTTTTAGCTAAGGGTTGAAATCGTTCGGTAAACCCTTGGCCTAGAGCCAGACGGACGGTCTGGAGTCTCTGTCGGACGGACGGTCTGACCAATTCGCATAACTCGGAAGGAGGCGGGTTCGGTGGGTGGTGGGTGGTGGTAGGTTTTTTAGCTAAGGGTTGAAATCGTTCGGTAAACCCTTGGCCTAGAGCCAGACGGACGGTCTGGAGTCTCTGTCGGACGGACGGTCCGACCAATTCGCCTAATTCGGAGGGGGGCATATTCGGTGGGTGGTGGGTGGTATTGAGTTTTCAGCTAAGGATTGAAATCGTTCGGTAAACCCTTGGCCTAGAGCCAGACGGACGGTCTGGAGTCTCTGTCGGACGGACGGTCCGACCAATTCGCATAACTCGGGAGGGGGCGAGTTCGGTGGGTGGTGGGTGGTGGTGCCTTTTTAGGCTAAGGGTTGAAATCGTTCGGTAAATCCTTGGCCTAGAGCCAGACGGACGGTCTGGAGTCTCTGTCGGACGGACGGTCCGACCAATTCACATAACTCGGGAGGGGGCGAGTTCGGTGGGTGGTGGATGGTGGTGAGTTTTTAAG
Source organism: Matsumyia berberina (assembly GCA_917880715.2). Taxonomy (NCBI): domain Eukaryota; kingdom Metazoa; phylum Arthropoda; class Insecta; order Diptera; family Syrphidae; genus Matsumyia; species Matsumyia berberina. The sequence continues at coordinate 85,555,269 of OU862871.1, forward strand.
CTAAGGGTTGAAATCGTTCGGTAAACCCTTGGCCTAGAGCCACACGGACGGTCTGGAGTCTCTGTCGGACGGACGGTCCGACCAATTCGCATAACTCGGAAGGAGGCGGGTTCGGTGGGTGGTGGGTGGTGGTAGGTTTTTTAGCTAAGGGTTGAAATCGTTCGGTAAACCCTTGGCCTAGAGCCACACGGACGGTCTGGAGTCTCTGTCGGACGGAAGGTCCGACCAATTCACATAACTCGGAGGGGGGCATATTCGGTGGGTGGTGGGTGGTATTGAGTTTTCAGCTAAGGATTGAAATCGTTCGGTAAACCCTTGGCCTAGAGCCAGACGGACGGTCTGGAGTCTCTGTCGGACGGACGGTCCGACCAATTCGCATAACTCGGGAGGGGGCGAGTTCGGTGGGTGGTGGGTGGTGGTGCCTTTTTAGGCTAAGGGTTGAAATCGTTCGGTAAATCCTTGGCCTAGAGCCAGACGGACGGTCTGGAGTCTCTGTCGGACGGACGGTCCGACCAATTCGCATAACTCGGAAGGGGGCGGGTTCGGTGGGTGGTAGTGGGTTTTTTTAGCTAAGGGTTGAAATCGTGCGGCTAACCCTTGGCCTAAAGCCAGACGGACAGTCTGGAGTATCTGTCGGACGGACGGTCCGACCAATTCGCATAACTCGGAAGGGGGCGGGTTCGGTGGGTGGTAGTGGGTTTTTTTAGCTAAGGGTTGAAATCGTGCGGCTAACCCTAGGCCTAAAGCCAGACGGACAGTCTGGAGTCTCTGTCGGACAGACGGTCCGACCAATTCGCATAACTCGGAGGGGGGCACATTCGGTGGGTGGGAGTTAGGGGAAGGGACACCCACTGGCAAGTGTTTAGTTTAGCAAAAGGCTGTAGTCGGGGGGAGGGGACGGTGGGTGGGAGTTAGGGAAACGGGTATCCACTTGCAAGTGTGTTTTTTAGCCATTGGTTGAAATCGTTCGGTAAACCCTTGGCCTAGAGCCAGACGGACGGTCTGGAGTCTCTGTCGGACGGACGGTCCGACCAATTCGCATAACTCGGAAGGAGGCGGGTTCGGTGGGTGGTGGGTAGTGGTAGGTTGTTTAGCTAAGGGTTGGACGGACGGACGGTCCGACCAATTCGCATAATTCGGAAGGGGGCGAGTTCGGTGGGTGGTGGTGGGTCTTTTTAGCTAAGTGTTGAAATCGTTCGGTAAACCCTTGGCCTAGAGCCAGACGGACGGTCTGGAGTCTCTGTCGGACGGACGGTCCGACCAATTCGCATAATTCGGAAGGGGGCGAGTTCGGTGGGTGGTGGTGGGTCTTTTTAGCTAAGGGTTGAAATCGTTCGGTAAACCCTTGGCCTAGAGCCAGACGGACGGTCTGGAGTCTCTGTCGGACGGACGGTCCGACCAATTCGCATAACTCGGAAGAGGGCGGGTTCGGTGGGTGGTGGGTGGTGGTGGGTCTTTTTAGCTAAGGGTTGAAATCGTTCGGTAAACCCTTGGCCTAGAGCCAGACGGACGGTCTGGAGTCTCTGTCGGACGGACGGTCCGACCAATTCGCATAATTCGGAAGGGGGCGAGTTCGGTGGGTGGTGTTGAGTTTTTTAGCTTAGGGTTGAAATCGTTCGGTAAACCCTTGGCCTAGAGCCAGACGGACGGTCTGGAGTCTCTGTCGGACGGACGGTCCGACCAATTCGCATAACTCGGAAGAGGGCGGTTTCGGTGGGTGGTGGGTGGTGGTGGGTCTTTTTAGCTAAGGGTTGAAATCGTTCGGTAAACCCTTGGCCTAGAGCCAGACGGACGGTCTGGAGTCTCTGTCGGACGGACGGTCCGACCAATTCGCATAACTCGGACGAGGGCGGGTTCGGTGGGTGGTGGGTGGTGGTGGGTCTTTTTAGCTAAGGGTTGAAATCGTTCGGTAAACCCTTGGCCTAGAGCCAGACGGACGGTCTGGAGTCTCTGTCGGACGGACGGTCCGACCAATTCGCATAACTCGGAAGAGGGCGGGTTCGGTGGGTGGTGGGTGGTGGTGGGTCTTTTTAGCTAAGGGTTGAAATCGTTCGGTAAACCCTTGGCCTAGAGCCAGACGGACGGTCTGGAGTCACTGTCGGACGGACGGTCCGACCAATTCGCATAACTCGGAAGAGGGCGGGTTCGGTGGGTGGTGGGTGGTGGTGGGTCTTTTTAGCTAAGGGTTGAAATCGTTCGGTAAACCCTTGGCCTAGAGCCAGACGGACGGTCTGGAGTCTCTGTCGGACGGACGGTCCGACCAATTCGCATAACTCGGACGAGGGCGGGTTCGGTGGGTGGTGGGTGGTGGTGGGTCTTTTTAGCTAAGGGTTGAAATCGTTCGGTAAACCCTTGGCCTAGAGCCAGACGGACGGTCTGGAGTCTCTGTCGGACGGACGGTCCGACCAATTCGCATAACTCGGAAGAGGGCGGGTTCGGTGGGTGGTGGGTGATGGTGGGTCTTTTTAGCTAAGGTTTGAAATCGTTCTTTAAACCCTTGGCCTAGAGCCAGATGGACGGTCTGGAGTCTCTGTCGGACGGACGGTCCGACCTTTTCGCATAACTCGAAAGGGGGCGGTTTCGGTGGGTGGTGCTGAGTTTTTTAGCTAAGGGTTGAAATCGTTCGGTAAACCCTTAACCTAGAGCCAGACGGACGGTCTGGAGTCTCTGTCGGACGGACGGTCCGACCAATTCGCATAACTCGGAAGAGGGCGGGTTCGGTGGGTGGTGTTGAGTTTTTTAGCTAAGGGTTGAAATCGTTCGGTAAACCCTTGGCCTAGAGCCAGACGGACGGTCTGGAGTCTCTGTCGGACGGACGGTCCGACCGATTCGCATAACTCGGAAGAGGGCAGGTTCGGTGGGTGGTGGGTGGTGGTGGGTCTTTTTAGCTAAGGGTTGAAATCGTTCGGTAAACCCTTGGCCTAGAGCCAGACGGACGGTCTGGAGTCTCTGTCGGACGGACGGTTCGACCAATTCGCATAATTCGGAAGGGGGCGAGTTCGCTGGGTGGTGGTGAGTTTTTTAGCTAAGGGTTGAAATCGTTCGGTAAACCCTTGGCCTAGAGCCAGACGGACGGTCTGGAGTCTCTGTCGGACGGACGGTCCGACCAATTCGCATAACTCGGAAGAGGGCGGGTTCGGTGGGTGGTGTTGAGTTTTTTAGCTAAGGGTTGAAATCGTTCGGTAAACCCTTGGCCTAGAGCCAGACGGACGGTCTGGAGTCTCTGTCGGACGGACGGTCCGACCGATTCGCATAACTCGGAAGAGGGCAGGTTCGGTGGGTGGTGGGTGGTGGTGGGTCTTTTTAGCTAAGGGTTGAAATCGTTCGGTAAACCCTTGGCCTAGAGCCAGACGGACGGTCTGGAGTCTCTGTCGGACGGACGGTCCGACCAATTCGCATAACTCGGAAGAGGGCGGGTTCGGTGGGTGGTGGGTCTTTTTAGCTAAGTGTTGAAATCGTTCGGTAAACCCTTGGCCTAGAGCCAGACGGACGGTCTGGAGTCTCTGTCGGACGGACGGTCCGACCAATTCGCATAACTCGGACGAGGGCGGGTTCGGTGGGTGGTGGGTGGTGGTGGGTCTTTTTAGCTAAGGGTTGAAATCGTTCGGTAAACCCTTGGCCTAGAGCCAGACGGACGGTCTGGAGTCTCTGTCGGACGGACGGTCCGACCGATTCGCATAACTCGGAAGAGGGCGGGTTCGGTGGGGGTGGGTGGTGGTGGGTCTTTTTAGCTAAGGGTTGAAATCGTTCGGTAAACCCTTGGCCTAGAGCCAGACGGACGGTCTGGAGTCTCTGTCGGACGGACGGTCCGACCAATTCGCATAACTCGGAAGAGGGCGGGTTCGGTGGGTGGTGGGTCTTTTTAGCTAAGTGTTGAAATCGTTCGGTAAACCCTTGGCCTAGAGCCAGACGGACGGTCTGGAGTCTCTGTCGGACGGACGGTCCGACCAATTCGCATAACTCGGTCGAGGGCGGGTTCGGTGGGTGGTGGGTGGTGGTGGGTCTTTTTAGCTAAGGGTTGAAATCGTTCGGTAAACCCTTGGCCTAGAGCCAGACGGACGGTCTGGAGTCTCTGTCGGACGGACGGTCCGACCAATTCGCATAACTCGGAAGAGGGCGGGTTCGGTGGGTGGTGGGTGGTGGTGGGTCTTTTTAGCTAAGGGTTGAAATCGTTCGGTAAACCCTTGGCCTAGAGCCAGATGGACGGTCTGGAGTCTCTGTCGGACGGACGGTTCGACCAATTCGCATAATTCGGAAGGGGGCGAGTTCGCTGGGTGGTGGTGAGTTTTTTAGCTAAGGGTTGAAATCGTTCGGTAAACCCTTGGCCTAGAGCCAGACGGACGGTCTGGAGTCTCTGTCGGACGGACGGTCCGACCAATTCGCATAACTCGGAAGAGGGCGGTTTCGGTGGGTGGTGTTGAGTTTTTTAGCTAAGGGTTGAAATCGTTCGGTAAACCCTTGGCCTAGAGCCAGACGGACGGTCTGGAGTCTCTGTCGGACGGACGGTCCGACCGATTCGCATAACTCGGAAGAGGGCAGGTTCGGTGGGTGGTGGGTGGTGGTGGGTCTTTTTAGCTAAGGGTTGAAATCGTTCGGTAAACCCTTGGCCTAGAGCCAGACGGACGGTCTGGAGTCTCTGTCGGACGGACGGTCCGACCAATTCGCATAACTCGGAAGAGGGCGGGTTCGGTGGGGGTGGGTGGTGGTGGGTCTTTTTAGCTAAGGGTTGAAATCGTTCGGTAAACCCTTGGCCTAGAGCCAGACGGACGGTCTGGAGTCTCTGTCGGACGGACGGTCCGACCAATTCGCATAACTCGGAAGAGGGCGGGTTCGGTGGGTGGTGGGTCTTTTTAGCTAAGTGTTGAAATCGTTCGGTAAACCCTTGGCCTAGAGCCAGACGGACGGTCTGGAGTCTCTGTCGGACGGACGGTCCGACCAATTCGCATAACTCGGAAGAGGGCGGGTTCGGTGGGTGGTGGGTGGTGGTGGGTCTTTTTAGCTAAGGGTTGAAATCGTTCGGTAAACCCTTGGCCTAGAGCCAGACGGACGGTCTGGAGTCTCTGTCGGACGGACGGTCCGACCAATTCGCATAACTCGGAAGAGGGCGGGTTCGGTGGGTGGTGGGTGGTGGTGGGTCTTTTTAGCTAAGGGTTGAAATCGTTCGGTAAACCCTTGGCCTAGAGCCAGACGGACGGTCTGGAGTCTCTGTCGGACGGACGGTCCGACCAATTCGCATAACTCGGAAGAGGGCGGGTTCGGTGGGTGGTGGGTGATGGTGGGTCTTTTTAGCTAAGGTTTGAAATCGTTCTTTAAACCCTTGGCCTAGAGCCAGATGGACGGTCTGGAGTCTCTGTCGGACGGACGGTCCGGCCAATTCGCATAACTCGGAAGAGGGCGGGTTCGGTGGGTGGTGGGTGGTGGTGGGTCTTTTTAGCTAAGGGTTGAAATCGTTCGGTAAACCCTTGGCCTAGAGCCAGACGGACGGTCTGGAGTCTCTGTCGGACCGACGGTCCGACCAATTCGCATAACTCGGAAGAGGGCGGGTTCGGTGGGTGGTGGGTGGTGGTGGGTCTTTTTAGCTAAGGGTTGAAATCGTTCGGTAAACCCTTGGCCTAGAGCCAGACGGACGGTCTGGAGTCTCTGTCGGACGGACGGTCCGACCAATTCGCATAACTCGGAAGAGGGCGGGTTCGGTGGGTGGTGCTGAGTTTTTTAGCTAAGGGTTGAAATCGTTCGGTAAACCCTTAACCTAGAGCCAGACGGACGGTCTGGAGTCTCTGTCGGACGGACGGTCCGACCAATTCGCGTAACTCGGAAGAGGGCAGGTTCGGTGGGTGGTGAGTGGTGGTGGGTCTTTTTAGCTAAGGGTTGAAATCGTTCGGTAAACCCTTGGCCTAGAGCCAGACGGACGGTCTGGAGTCTCTGTCGGACGGACGGTCCGACCGATTCGCATAACTCGGAAGAGGGCAGGTTCGGTGGGTGGTGGGTGGTGGTGGGTCTTTTTAGCTAAGGGTTGAAATCGTTCGGTAAACCCTTGGCCTAGAGCCAGACGGACGGTCTGGAGTCTCTGTCGGACGGACGGTCCGACCAATTCGCATAACTCGGAAGAGGGCGGGTTCGGTGGGTGGTGGGTGGTGGTGGGTCTTTTTAGCTAAGGGTTGAAATCGTTCGGTAAACCCTTGGCCTAGAGCCAGACGGACGGTCTGGAGTCTCTGTCGGACGGACGGTCCGACCAATTCGCATAATTCGGAAGGGGGCGAGTTCGGTGGGTGGTGGTGGGTTTTTTATCTAAGGGTTGAAATCGTTCGGTAAATCCTTGGCCTAGAGCCAGACGGACGGTCTGGAGTCTCTGTCGGACGGACGGTCCGACCAATTCGCATAACTCGGAAGAGGGCGGGTTCGGTGGGTGGTGGGTGGTGGTGGGTCTTTTTAGCTAAGGGTTGAAATCGTTCGGTAAACCCTTGGCCTAGAGCCAGACGGACGGTCTGGAGTCTCTGTCGGACCGACGGTCCGACCAATTCGCATAACTCGGAAGAGGGCGGGTTCGGTGGGTGGTGGGTGGTGGTGGGTCTTTTTAGCTAAGGGTTGAAATCGTTCGGTAAACCCTTGGCCTAGAGCCAGACGGACGGTCTGGAGTCTCTGTCGGACGGACGGTCCGACCAATTCGCATAACTCGGAAGAGGGCGGGTTCGGTGGGTGGTGGGTGGTGGTGGGTCTTTTTAGCTAAGGGTTGAAATCGTTCGGTAAACCCTTGGCCTAGAGCCAGACGGACGGTCTGGAGTCTCTGTCGGACGGACGGTCCGACCAATTCGCATAACTCGGAAGAGGGCGGGTTCGGTGGGTGGTGGGTGGTGGTGGGTCTTTTTAGCTAAGGGTTGAAATCGTTCGGTAAACCCTTGGCCTAGAGCCAGACGGACGGTCTGGAGTCTCTGTCGGACGGACGGTCCGACCAATTCGCATAACTCGGAAGACTGCGGGTTCGGTGGGTGGTGGGTGGTGGTGGGTCTTTTTAGCTAAGGGTTGAAATCGTTCGGTAAACCCGTGGCCTAGAGCCAGACGGACGGTCTGGAGTCTCTGTCGGACGGACGGTCCGACCAATTCGCATAATTCGGAAGGGGGCGAGTTCGGTGGGTGGTGGTGAGTTTTTTATCTAAGGGTTGAAATCGTTCGGTAAATCCTTGGCCTAGAGCCAGACGGACGGTCTGGAGTCTCTGTCGGACGGACGGTCCGACCAATTCGCATAACTCGGAAGAGGGCGGGTTCGGTGGGTGGTGGGTGGTGGTGGGTCTTTTTAGCTAAGGGTTGAAATCGTTCGGTAAACCCTTGGCCTAGAGCCAGACGGACGGTCTGGAGTCTCTGTCGGACGGACGGTCCGACCAATTCGCATAACTCGGAAGAGGGCGGGTTCGGTGGGTGGTGGGTGGTGGTGGGTCTTTTTAGCTAAGGGTTGAAATCGTTCGGTAAACCCTTGGCCTAGAGCCAGACGGACGGTCTGGAGTCTCTGTCGGACGGACGGTCCGACCAATTCGCATAACTCGGAAGAGGGCGGGTTCGGTGGGTGGTGGGTCTTTTTAGCTAAGGGTTGAAATCGTTCGGTAAACCCGTGGCCTAGAGCCAGACGGACGGTCTGGAGTCTCTGTCGGACGGACGGTCCGACCAATTCGCATAACTCGGAAGAGGGCAGGTTCGGTGGGTGGTGTTGAGTTTTTTAGCTAAGGGTTGAAATCGTTCGGTAAACCCTTGGCCTAGAGCCAGACGGACGGTCTGGAGTCTCTGTCGGACGGACGGTCCGACCAATTCGCATAACTCGGAAGAGGGCGGGTTCGGTGGGTGGTGTTGAGTTTTTTAGCTAAGGGTTGAAATCGTTCGGTAAACCCTTGGCCTAGAGCCAGACGGACGGTCTGGAGTCTCTGTCGGACGGACGGTCCGACCAATTCGCATAATTCGGAAGGGGGCGAGTTCGGTGGGTGGTGGTGAGTTTTTTAGCTAAGGGTTGAAATCGATCGGTAAACCCTTGGCCTAGAGCCAGACGGACGGTCTGGAGTCTCTGTCGGACGGACGGTCCGACCAATTCGCATAACTCGGAAGAGGGCGGGTTCGGTGGGTGGTGGGTGGTGGTGGGTCTTTTTAGCTAAGGGTTGAAATCGTTCGGTAAACCCTTGGCCTAGAGCCAGACGGACGGTCTGGAGTCTCTGTCGGACGGACGGTCCGACCAATTCGCATAACTCGGAAGAGGGCGGGTTCGGTGGGTGGTGGGTGGTGGTGGGTCTTTTTAGCTAAGCGTTGAAATCGTTCGGTAAACCCTTGGCCTAGAGCCAGACGGACGGTCTGGAGTCTCTGTCGGACGGACGGTCCGACCAATTCGCATAACTCGGAAGAGGGCAGGTTCGGTGGGTGGTGTTGAGTTTTTTAGCTAAGGGTTGAAATCGTTCGGTAAACCCGTGGCCTAGAGCCAGACGGACGGTCTGGAGTCTCTGTCGGACGGACGGTCCGACCAATTCGCATAACTCGGAAGAGGGCGGGTTCGGTGGGTGGTGTTGAGTTTTTTAGCTAAGGGTTGAAATCGTTCGGTAAACCCTTGGCCTAGAGCCAGACGGACGGTCTGGAGTCTCTGTCGGACGGACGGTCCGACCAATTCGCATAACTCGGAAGAGGGCGGGTTCGGTGGGTGGTGTTGAGTTTTTTAGCTAAGGGTTGAAATCGTTCGGTAAACCCTTGGCCTAGAGCCAGACGGACGGTCTGGAGTCTCTGTCGGACGGACGGTCCGACCAATTCGCATAATTCGGAAGGGGGCGAGTTCGGTGGGTGGTGGTGAGTTTTTTAGCTAAGGGTTGAAATCGTTCGGTAAACCCTTGGCCTAGAGCCAGACGGACGGTCTGGAGTCTCTGTCGGACGGACGGTCCGACCAATTCGCATAACTCGGAAGAGGGCGGGTTCGGTGGGTGGTGGGTGGTGGTGGGTCTTTTTAGCTAAGGGTTGAAATCGTTCGGTAAACCCTTGGCCTAGAGCCAGACGGACGGTCTGGAGTCTCTGTCGGACGGACGGTCCGGCCAATTCGCATAACTCGGAAGAGGGCGGGTTCGGTGGGTGGTGGGTGGTGGTGGGTCTTTTTAGCTAAGGGTTGAAATCGTTCGGTAAACCCGTGGCCTAGAGCCAGACGGACGGTCTGGAGTCTCTGTCGGACGGACGGTCCGACCAATTCGCATAATTCGGAAGGGGGCGAGTTCGGTGGGTGGTGGTGAGTTTTTTATCTAAGGGTTGAAATCGTTCGGTAAATCCTTGGCCTAGAGCCAGACGGACGGTCTGGAGTCTCTGTCGGACGGACGGTCCGACCAATTCGCATAACTCGGAAGAGGGCGGGTTCGGTGGGTGGTGGGTGGTGGTGGGTCCTTTTAGCTAAGGGTTGAAATCGTTCGGTAAACCCTTGGCCTAGAGCCAGACGGACGGTCTGGAGTCTCTGTCGGACGGACGGTCCGACCAATTCGCATAACTCGGAAGAGGGCGGGTTCGGTGGGTGGTGGGTGGTGGTGGGTCTTTTTAGCTAAGGGTTGAAATCGTTCGGTAAACCCTTGGCCTAGAGCCAGACGGACGGTCTGGAGTCTCTGTCGGACGGACGGTCCGACCAATTCGCATAACTCGGAAGAGGGCGGGTTCGGTGGGTGGTGGGTGGTGGTGGGTCTTTTTAGCTAAGGGTTGAAATCGTTCGGTAAACCCGTGGCCTAGAGCCAGACGGACGGTCTGGAGTCTCTGTCGGACGGACGGTCCGACCAATTCGCATAACTCGGAAGAGGGCAGGTTCGGTGGGTGGTGGTGGGTCTTTTTAGCTAAGGGTTGAAATCGTTCGGTAAACCCTTGGCCTAGAGCCAGACGGACGGTCTGGAGTCTCTGTCGGACGGACGGTCCGACCAATTCGCATAACTCGGAAGAGGGCGGGTTCGGTGGGTGGTGGGTGGTGGTGGGTCTTTTTAGCTAAGGGTTGAAATCGTTCGGTAAACCCTTGGCCTAGAGCCAGACGGACGGTCTGGAGTCTCTGTCGGACGGACGGTCCGACCAATTCGCATAACTCGGAAGAGGCGGGTTCGGTGGGTGGTGGGTGGTGGTGGGTCTTTTTAGCTAAGGGTTGAAATCGTTCGGTAAACCCGTGGCCTAGAGCCAGACGGACGGTCTGGAGTCTCTGTCGGACGGACGGTCCGACCAATTCGCATAACTCGGAAGAGGGCGGGTTCGGTGGGTGGTGGGTGATGGTGGGTCTTTTTAGCTAAGGTTTGAAATCGTTCTTTAAACCCTTGGCCTAGAGCCAGACGGACGGTCTGGAGTCTCTGTCGGACGGACGGTCCGACCAATTCGCATAATTCGGAAGGGGGCGAGTTCGGTGGGTGGTGGTGAGTTTTTTAGCTATGGGTTGAAATCGTTCGGTAAACAGTTGGCCTAGAGCCAGACGGACGGTCTGGAGTCTCTGTCGGACGGACGGTCCGACCAATTCGCATAACTCGGAAGAGGGCGGGTTCGGTGGGTGGTGGGTGGTGGTGGGTCTTTTTAGCTAAGGGTTGAAATCGTTCGGTAAACCCTTGGCCTAGAGCCAGACGGACGGTCTGGAGTCTCTGTCGGACGGACGGTCCGACCAATTCGCATAACTCGGAAGACTGCGGGTTCGGTGGGTGGTGGGTGGTGGTGGGTCTTTTTAGCTAAGGGTTGAAATCGTTCGGTAAACCCTTGGCCTAGAGCCAGACGGACGGTCTGGAGTCTCTGTCGGACGGACGGTCCGACCAATTCGCATAACTCGAAAGGGGGCGGGTTCCTTGGGTGGTGTTGAGTTTTTTTAGCTAAGGGTTGAAATCGTTCGGTAAACCCTTGGCCTAGAGCCAGACGGACGGTCTGGAGTCTCTGTCGGACGGACGGTCCGACCAATTCGCATAACTCGGAAGAGGGCGGGTTCGGTGGGTGGTGGGTGGTGGTGGGTCTTTTTAGCTAAGGGTTGAAATCGTTCGGTAAACCCTTGGCCTAGAGCCAGATGGACGGTCTGGAGTCTCTGTCGGACGGACGGTCCGACCAATTCGCATAACTCGAAAGGGGGCGGGTTCCTTGGGTGGTGTTGAGTTTTTTAGCTAAGGGTTGAAATCGTTCGGTAAACCCTTGGCCTAGAGCCAGACGGACGGTCTGGAGTCTCTGTCGGACGGACGGTCCGACCAATTCGCATAACTCGGAAGAGGGCGGGTTCGGTGGGTGGTGGGTGGTGGTGGGTCTTTTTAGCTAAGGGTTGAAATCGTTCGGTAAACCTTGGCCTAGAGCCAGACGGACGGTCTGGAGTCTCTGTCGGACGGACGGTCCGACCAATTCGCATAACTCGGAAGAGGGCGGGTTCGGTGGGTGGTGGGTGGTGGTGGGTCTTTTTAGCTAAGGGTTGAAATCGTTCGTAAACCCTTGGCCTAGAGCCAGATGGACGGTCTGGAGTCTCTGTCGGACGGACGGTCCGACCAATTCGCATAACTCGGAAGAGGGCGGGTTCGGTGGGTGGTGGGTGGTGGTGGGTCTTTTAAGCTAAGGGTTGAAATCGTTCGGTAAACCCTTGGCCTAGAGCCAGACGGACGGTCTGGAGTGTCTGTCGGACGGACGGTCCGACCAATTCGCATAACTCGGAAGAGGGCGGGTTCGGTGGGTGGTTTGTGGTGGTGGGTCTTTTAAGCTAAGGGTTGAAATCGTTCGGTAAACCCTTGGCCTAGAGCCAGACGGACGGTCTGGAGTCTCTGTCGGACGGACGGTCCGACCAATTCGCATAACTCGGAAGAGGGCGGGTTCGGTGGGTGGTGGGTGGTGGTGGGTCTTTTTAGCTAAGAGTTGAAATCGTTCGGTAAACCCTTGGCCTAGAGCCAGACGGACGGTCTGGAGTCTCTGTCGGACGGACCGTCCGACCAATTCGGATAACTCGGAAGAGGGCGGGTTCGGTGGGTGGTGGGTGGTGGTGGGTCTTTTTAGCTAAGGGTTGAAATCGTTCGGTAAACCCTTGGCTTAGAGCCAGACGGACGGTCTGGAGTCTCTGTCGGACGGACGGTCCGACCAATTCGCATAACTCGGACGAGGGCGGGTTCGGTGGGTGGTGGGTGGTGGTGGGTCTTTTTAGCTAAGGGTTGAAATCGTACGGTAAACCCTTGGCCTAGAGCCAGACGGACGGTCTGGAGTCTCTGTCGGACGGACGGTCAGACCAATTCGTATAACTCGGAAGAGGGCGGGTTCGGTGGGTGGTGGGTGGTATTGGGTCTTTTTAGCTAAGGGTTGAAATCGTTCGGTAAACCCTTGGCCTAGAGCCAGACGGACGGTCTGGAGTCTCTGTCGGACGGACGGTCCGACCAATTCGCATAACTCGGAAGAGGGCGGGTTCGGTGGGTGGTGTTGAGTTTTTTAGCTAAGGGTTGAAATCGTTCGGTAAACCCTTGGCCTAGAGCCAGACGGACGGTCTGGAGTCACTGTCGGACGGACGGTCCGACCAATTCGCATAACTCGGAAGAGGGCGGGTTCGGTGGGTGGTGGGTGGTATTGGGTCTTTTTAGCTAAGGGTTGAAATCGTTCGGTAAACCCTTGGCCTAGAGCCAGATGGACGGTCTGGAGTCTCTGTCGGACGGACGGTCCGACCAATTCGCATAACTTGGAAGAGGGCGGGTTCGGTGGGTGGTGGGTCTTTTTAGCTAAGGGTTGAAATCGTTCGGTAAACCCTTGGCCTAGAGCCAGACGGACGGTCTGGAGTCACTGTCGGACGGACGGTCCGACCAATTCGCATAACTCGGAAGAGGGCGGGTTCGGTGGGTGGTGGGTGGTATTGGGTCTTTTTAGCTAAGGGTTGAAATCGTTCGGTAAACCCTTGGCCTAGAGCCAGACGGACGGTCTGGAGTCTCTGTCGGACGGACGGTCCGACCAATTCGCATAACTCGGAAGAGGGCAGGTTCGGTGGGTGGTGGTGGGTCTTTTTAGCTAAGGGTTGAAATCGTTCGGTAAACCCTTGGCCTAGAGCCAGACGGACGGTCTGGAGTCTCTGTCGGACGGACAGTCCGACCAATTCGCATAACTCGGAAGAGGGCGGGTTCGGTGGGTGGTGGGTGATGGTGGGTCTTTTTAGCTAAGGGTTGAAATCGTTCGGTAAACCCTTGGCCTAGAGCCAGACGGACGGTCTGGAGTCTCTGTCGGACGGACTGTCCGACCAATTCGCATAATTCGGAAGAGGGCGGGTTCGGTGGGTGGTGTTGAGTTTTTTAACTAAGGGTTGAAATCGTTCGGTAAACCCTTGGCCTAGAGCCAGACGGACGGTCTGGAGTCTCTGTCGGACGGACTGTCCGACCAATTCGCATAACTCGGAAGAGGGCGGGTTCGGTGGGTGGTGGGTGATGGTGGGTCTTTTTAGCTAAGGGTTGAAATCGTTCGGTAAACCCTTGGCCTAGAGCCAGACGGACGGTCCGACCAATTCGCATAACTCGGAAGAGGGCGGGTTCGGTGGGTGGTGTTGAGTTTTTTTAGCTAAGGGTTGAAATCGTTCGGTAAACCCTTGGTTTAGAGCCAGACGGACGGTCTGGAGTCTCTGTCGGACGGACGGTCCGACCAATTCGCATAACTCGGAAGACTGCGGGTTCGGTGGGTGGTGGGTGGTGGTGGGTCTTTTTAGCTGAGGGTTGAAATCGTTCGGTAAACCCTTGGCCTAGAGCCAGACGGACGGTCTGGAGTCTCTGTCGGACGGACGGTCCGACCAATTCGCATAATTCGGAAGGGGGCGAGTTCGGTGGGTGGTGGTGAGTTTTTTAGCTATGGGTTGAAATCGTTCGGTAAACAGTTGGCCCAGAGCCAGACGGACGGTCTGGAGTCTCTGTCGGACGGACGGTCCGACCAATTCGCATAATTCGGAAGGGGGCGAGTTCGGTGGGTGGTGGTGAGTTTTTTAGCTAAGGGTTGAAATCGTTCGGTAAACCCTTGGTTTAGAGCCAGACGGACGGTCTGGAGTCTCTGTCGGACGGACGGTCCGACCAATTCGCATAACTCGGAAGAGGGCGGGTTCGGTGGGTGGTGGGTGGTGGTGGGTCTTTTTAGCTAAGGGTTGAAATCGTTCGGTAAACCCTTGGCCTAGAGCCAGACGGACGGTCTGGAGTCTCTGTCGGACGGACGGTCCGACCAATTCGCATAACTCGGAAAAGGGCGGGTTCGGTGGGTGGTGGGTGGTGGTGGGTCTTTTTAGCTAAGGGTTGAAATCGTTCGGTAAACCCTTGGCCTAGAGCCAGACGGACGGTCTGGAGTCTCTGTCGGACGGACGGTCCGACCAATTCGCATAACTCGGAAGAGGGCGGGTTTGGTGGTAGTGGGTCTTTTTAGCTAAGGGTTGAAATCGTTCGGTAAACCCTTGGCCTAGAGCCAGATGGACGGTCTGGAGTCTCTGTCGGACGGACGGTCCGACCAATTCGCATAACTCGGAAGAGGGCGGGATCGGTGGGTGGGGGGTGGTGGTGGGTCTTTTAAGCTAAGGGTTGAAATCGTTCGGTAAACCCTTGGCCTAGAGCCAGACGGACGGTCTGGAGTCTCTGTCGGACGGACGGTCCGACCAATTCGCATAACTCGGAAGAGGGCGGGTTCGGTGGGTGGTTTGTGGTGGTGGGTCTTTTAAGCTAAGGGTTGAAATCGTTCGGTAAACCCTTGGCCTAGAGCCAGACGGACGGTCTGGAGTCTCTGTCGGACGGACGGTCCGACCAATTCGCATAACTCGGAAGAGGGCGGGTTCGGTGGGTGGTGGGTGGTGGTGGGTCTTTTAAGCTAAGGGTTGAAATCGTTCGGTAAACCCTTGGCCTAGAGCCAGACGGACGGTCTGGAGTCTCTGTCGGACGGACGGTCCGACCAATTCGCATAACTCGGAAGAGGGCGGGTTCGGTGGGTGGTTTGTGGTGGTGGGTCTTTTAAGCTAAGGGTTGAAATCGTTCGGTAAACCCTTGGCCTAGAGCCAGACGGACGGTCTGGAGTCTCTGTCGGACGGACGGTCCGACCAATTCGCATAACTCGGAAGAGGGCGGGTTCGGTGGGTGGTGGGTGGTGGTGGGTCTTTTTAGCTAAGAGTTGAAATCGTTCGGTAAACCCTTGGCCTAGAGCCAGACGGACGGTCTGGAGTCTCTGTCGGACGGACCGTCCGACCAATTCGCATAACTCGGAAGAGGGCGGGTTCGGTGGGTGGTGGGTGGTGGTGGGTCTTTTTAGCTAAGGGTTGAAATCGTTCGGTAAACCCTTGGCTTAGAGCCAGACGGACGGTCTGGAGTCTCTGTCGGACGGACGGTCCGACCAATTCGCATAACTCGGACGAGGGCGGGTTCGGTGGGTGGTGGGTGGTGGTGGGTCTTTTTAGCTAAGGGTTGAAATCGTTCGGTAAACCCTTGGCCTAGAGCCAGACGGACGGTCTGGAGTCTCTGTCGGACGGACGGTCCGACCAATTCGTATAACTCGGAAGAGGGCGGGTTCGGTGGGTGGTGGGTGGTATTGGGTCTTTTTAGCTAAGGGTTGAAATCGTTCGGTAAACCCTTGGCCTAGAGCCAGACGGACGGTCTGGAGTCTCTGTCGGACGGACGGTCCGACCAATTCGCATAATTCGGAAGAGGGCGGGTTCGGTGGGTGGTGTTGAGTTTTTTAGCTAAGGGTTGAAATCGTTCGGTAAACCCTTGGCCTAGAGCCAGACGGACGGTCTGGAGTCACTGTCCGACGGACGGTCCGACCAATTCGCATAACTCGGAAGAGGGCGGGTTCGGTGGGTGGTGGGTGGTATTGGGTCTTTTTAGCTAAGGGTTGAAATCGTTCGGTAAACCCTTGGCCTAGAGCCAGATGGACGGTCTGGAGTCTCTGTCGGACGGACGGTCCGACCAATTCGCATAACTTGGAAGAGGGCGGGTTCGGTGGGTGGTGGGTGGTGGTGGGTCTTTTTAGCTAAGGGTTGAAATCGTTCGGTAAACCCTTGGCCTAGAGCCAGACGGACGGTCTGGAGTCACTGTCGGACGGACGGTCCGACCAATTCGCATAACTCGGAAGAGGGCGGGTTCGGTGGGTGGTGGGTGATGGTGTTTCTTTTTAGCTAAGGGTTGAAATCGTTCGGTAAACCCTTGGCCTAGAGCCAGATGGACGGTCTGGAGTCTCTGTCGGACGGACGGTCCGACCAATTCGCATAATTCGGAAGAGGGCGGGTTCGGTGGGTGGTGTTGAGTTTTTTAGCTAAGGGTTGAAATCGTTCGGTAAACCCTTGGCCTAGAGCCAGACGGACGGTCTTTAGTCTCTGTCGGACGGACGGTCCGACCAATTCGCATAACTCGGAAGACTGCGGGTTCGGTGGGTGGTGGGTGGTGGTGGGTCTTTTTAGCTGAGGGTTGAAATCGTTCGGTAAACCCTTGGCCTAGAGCCAGACGGACGGTCTGGAGTCTCTGTCGGACGGACGGTCCGACCAATTCGCATAATTCGGAAGGGGGCGAGTTCGGTGGGTGGTGGTGAGTTTTTTAGCTATGGGTTGAAATCGTTCGGTAAACAGTTGGCCCAGAGCCAGACGGACGGTCTGGAGTCTCTGTCGGACGGACGGTCCGACCAATTCGCATAATTCGGAAGGGGGCGAGTTCGGTGGGTGGTGGTGAGTTTTTTAGCTAAGGGTTGAAATCGTTCGGTAAACCCTTGGTTTAGAGCCAGACGGACGGTCTGGAGTGTCTGTCGGACGGACGGTCCGACCAATTCGCATAACTCGGAAGAGGGCGGGTTTGGTGGTGGTGGGTCTTTTTAGCTGAGGGTTGAAATCGTTCGGTAAACCCTTGGCCTAGAACCAGACGGACGGTCCGACCAATTCGCATAACTCGGAAGAGGGCGGGTTCGGTGGGTGGTGTTGAGTTTTTTAGCTAAGGGTTGAAATCGTTCGGTAAACCCTTGGCCTAGAGCCAGACGGACGGTCTGGAGTCTCTGTCGGACGGACGGTCCGACCAATTCGCATAACTCGGAAGAGGGCGGGTTCGGTGGGTGGTGGGTGGTGGTGGGTCTTTTTAGCTAAGGGTTGAAATCGTTCGGTAAACCCTTGGCCTAGAGCCAGACGGACGGTCTGGAGTCTCTGTCGGACGGACGGTCCGACCAATTCGCATAACTCGGAAGAGGGCGGGTTCGGTGGGTGGTGTTGAGTTTTTTAGCTAAGGGTTGAAATCGTTCGGTAAACCCTTGGCCTAGAGCCAGACGGACGGTCTGGAGTCTCTGTCGGACGGACTGTCCGACAAATTCGCATAACTCGGAAGAGGGCGGGTTCGGTGGGTGGTGTTGAGTTTTTTAGCTAAGGGTTGAAATCGTTCGGTAAACCCTTGGCCTAGAGCCAGACGGACGGTCTGGAGTCTCTGTCGGACGGACGGTCCGACCAATTCGCATAACTCGGAAGAGGGCAGGTTCGGTGGGTGGTGGGTGGTGGTGGGTCTTTTTAGCTAAGGGTTGAAATCGTTCGGTAAACCCTTGGCCTAGAGCCAGACGGACGGTCTGGAGTCTTTGTCGGACGGATGGTCCGACCAATTCGCATAACTCGGAAGAGGGCGGGTTTGGTGGTGGTGGGTCTTTTTAGCTGAGGGTTGAAATCGTTCGGTAAATCCTTGGCCTAGAACCAGACGGACGGTCTGGAGTCTCTGTCGGACGGACGGTCCGACCAATTCGCATAACTCGGAAGAGGGCGGGTTCGGTGGGTGGTGGGTGGTGGTGGGTCTTTTTAGCTAAGGGTTGAAATCGTTCGGTAAACCCTTGGCCTAGAGCCAGACGGACGGTCTGGAGTCTCTGTCGGACGGACGGTCCGACCAATTCGCATAACTCGGAAGAGGGCGGGTTCGGTGGGTGGTGTTGAGTTTTTTAGCTAAGGGTTGAAATCGTTCGGTAAACCCTTGGCCTAGAGCCAGACGGACGGTCTGGAGTCTCTGTCGGACGGACGGTCCGACCAATTCGCATAACTCGGAAGAGGGCGGGTTCGGTGGGTGGTGGGTGGTGGTGGGTCTTTTTAGCTAAGGGTTGAAATCGTTCGGTAAACCCTTGGCCTAGAGCCAGACGGACGGTCTGGAGTCTCTGTCGGACGGATGGTCCGACCAATTCGCATAACTCGAAAGGGGGCGGGTTCGGTGGGTGGTGTTGAGTTTTTTAGCTAAGGGTTGAAATCGTTCGGTAAACCCTTGGCCTAGAGCCAGACGGACGGTCTGGAGTCTCTGTCGGACGGACGGTCCGACCAATTCGCATAACTCGGAAGAGGGCGGGTTCGGTGGGTGGTGGGTGGTGGTGGGTCTTTTTAGCTAAGAGTTGAAATCGTTCGGTAAACCCTTGGCCTAGAGCCAGACGGACGGTCTGGAGTCTCTGTCGGACGGACCGTCCGACCAATTCGCATAACTCGGAAGAGGGCGGGTTCGGTGGGTGGTGGGTGGTGTTGAGTTTTTTAGCTAAGGGTTGAAATCGTTCGGTAAACCCTTGGCCTAGAGCCAGACGGACGGTCTGGAGTCACTGTCGGACGGACGGTCCGACCAATTCGCATAACTCGGAAGAGGGCGGGTTCGGTGGGTGGTGGGTGGTATTGGGTCTTTTTAGCTAAGGGTTGAAATCGTTCGGTAAACCCTTGGCCTAGAGCCAGATGGACGGTCTGGAGTCTCTGTCGGACGGACGGTCCGACCAATTCGCATAACTTGGAAGAGGGCGGGTTCGGTGGGTGGTGGGTCTTTTTAGCTAAGGGTTGAAATCGTTCGGTAAACCCTTGGCCTAGAGCCAGACGGACGGTCTGGAGTCACTGTCGGACGGACGGTCCGACCAATTCGCATAACTCGGAAGAGGGCGGGTTCGGTGGGTGGTGGGTGGTATTGGGTCTTTTTAGCTAAGGGTTGAAATCGTTCGGTAAACCCTTGGCCTAGAGCCAGACGGACGGTCTGGAGTCTCTGTCGGACGGACGGTCCGACCAATTCGCATAACTCGGAAGAGGGCAGGTTCGGTGGGTGGTGGTGGGTCTTTTTAGCTAAGGGTTGAAATCGTTCGGTAAACCCTTGGCCTAGAGCCAGACGGACGGTCTGGAGTCTCTGTCGGACGGACGGTCCGACCAATTCGCATAACTCGGAAGAGGGCGGGTTCGGTGGGTGGTGGGTGATGGTGGGTCTTTTTAGCTAAGGGTTGAAATCGTTCGGTAAACCCTTGGCCTAGAGCCAGACGGACGGTCTGGAGTCTCTGTCGGACGGACTGTCCGACCAATTCGCATAATTCGGAAGAGGGCGGGTTCGGTGGGTGGTGTTGAGTTTTTTAACTAAGGGTTGAAATCGTTCGGTAAACCCTTGGCCTAGAGCCAGACGGACGGTCCGACCAATTCGCATAACTCGGAAGAGGGCGGGTTCGGTGGGTGGTGGGTGATGGTGGGTCTTTTTAGCTAAGGGTTGAAATCGTTCGGTAAACCCTTGGCCTAGAGCCAGACGGACGGTCTGGAGTCTCTGTCGGACGGACTGTCCGACCAATTCGCATAATTCGGAAGAGGGCGGGTTCGGTGGGTGGTGTTGAGTTTTTTAGCTAAGGGTTGAAATCGTTCGGTAAACCCTTGGCCTAGAGCCAGACGGACGGTCCGACCAATTCGCATAACTCGGAAGAGGGCGGGTTCGGTGGGTGGTGTTGAGTTTTTTAGCTAAGGGTTGAAATCGTTCGGTAAACCCTTGGTTTAGAGCCAGACGGACGGTCTGGAGTCTCTGTCGGACGGACGGTCCGACCAATTCGCATAACTCGGAAGACTGCGGGTTCGGTGGGTGGTGGGTGGTGGTGGGTCTTTTTAGCTGAGGGTTGAAATCGTTCGGTAAACCCTTGGCCTAGAGCCAGACGGACGGTCTGGAGTCTCTGTCGGACGGACGGTCCGACCAATTCGCATAATTCGGAAGGGGGCGAGTTCGGTGGGTGGTGGTGAGTTTTTTAGCTATGGGTTGAAATCGTTCGGTAAACAGTTGGCCCAGAGCCAGACGGACGGTCTGGAGTCTCTGTCGGACGGACGGTCCGACCAATTCGCATAATTCGGAAGGGGGCGAGTTCGGTGGGTGGTGGTGAGTTTTTTAGCTAAGGGTTGAAATCGTTCGGTAAACCCTTGGTTTAGAGCCAGACGGACGGTCTGGAGTCTCTGTCGGACGGACGGTCCGACCAATTCGCATAACTCGGAAGAGGGCGGGTTCGGTGGGTGGTGGGTGGTGGTGGGTCTTTTTAGCTAAGGGTTGAAATCGTTCGGTAAACCCTTGGCCTAGAGCCAGACGGACGGTCTGGAGTCTCTGTCGGACGGACGGTCCGACCAATTCGCATAACTCGGAAGAGGGCGGTTTCGGTGGGTGGTGGGTGGTGGTGGGTCTTTTTAGCTAAGGGTTGAAATCGTTCGGTAAACCCTTGGCCTAGAGCCAGACGGACGGTCTGGAGTCTCTGTCGGACGGACGGTCCGACCAATTCGCATAACTCGGAAGAGGGCGGGTTTGGTGGTAGTGGGTCTTTTTAGCTAAGGGTTGAAATCGTTCGGTAAACCCTTGGCCTAGAGCCAGATGGACGGTCTGGAGTCTCTGTCGGACGGACGGTCCGACCAATTCGCATAACTCGGAAGAGGGCGGGATCGGTGGGTGGTGGGTGGTGGTGGGTCTTTTAAGCTAAGGGTTGAAATCGTTCGGTAAACCCTTGGCCTAGAGCCAGACGGACGGTCTGGAGTCTCTGTCGGACGGACGGTCCGACCAATTCGCATAACTCGGAAGAGGGCGGGTTCGGTGGGTGGTTTGTGGTGGTGGGTCTTTTAAGCTAAGGGTTGAAATCGTTCGGTAAACCCTTGGCCTAGAGGCAGACGGACGGTCTGGAGTCTCTGTCGGACGGACGGTCCGACCAATTCGCATAACTCGGAAGAGGGCGGGTTCGGTGGGTGGTGGGTGGTGGTGGGTCTTTTAAGCTAAGGGTTGAAATCGTTCGGTAAACCCTTGGCCTAGAGCCAGACGGACGGTCTGGAGTCTCTGTCGGACGGACGGTCCGACCAATTCGCATAACTCGGAAGAGGGCGGGTTCGGTGGGTGGTTTGTGGTGGTGGGTCTTTTAAGCTAAGGGTTGAAATCGTTCGGTAAACCCTTGGCCTAGAGCCAGACGGACGGTCTGGAGTCTCTGTCGGACGGACGGTCCGACCAATTCGCATAACTCGGAAGAGGGCGGGTTCGGTGGGTGGTGGGTGGTGGTGGGTCTTTTTAGCTAAGAGTTGAAATCGTTCGGTAAACCCTTGGCCTAGAGCCAGACGGACGGTCTGGAGTCTCTGTCGGACGGACCGTCCGACCAATTCGCATAACTCGGAAGAGGGCGGGTTCGGTGGGTGGTGGGTGGTGGTGGGTCTTTTTAGCTAAGGGTTGAAATCGTTCGGTAAACCCTTGGCTTAGAGCCAGACGGACGGTCTGGAGTCTCTGTCGGACGGACGGTCCGACCAATTCGCATAACTCGGACGAGGGCGGGTTCGGTGGGTGGTGGGTGGTGGTGGGTCTTTTTAGCTAAGGGTTGAAATCGTTCGGTAAACCCTTGGCCTAGAGCCAGACGGACGGTCTGGAGTCTCTGTCGGACGGACGGTCCGACCAATTCGTATAACTCGGAAGAGGGCGGGTTCGGTGGGTGGTGGGTGGTATTGGGTCTTTTTAGCTAAGGGTTGAAATCGTTCGGTAAACCCTTGGCCTAGAGCCAGACGGACGGTCTGGAGTCTCTGTCGGACGGACGGTCCGACCAATTCGCATAACTCGGAAGAGGGCGGGTTCGGTGGGTGGTGTTGAGTTTTTTAGCTAAGGGTTGAAATCGTTCGGTAAACCCTTGGCCTAGAGCCAGACGGACGGTCTGGAGTCACTGTCCGACGGACGGTCCGACCAATTCGCATAACTCGGAAGAGGGCGGGTTCGGTGGGTGGTGGGTGGTATTGGGTCTTTTTAGCTAAGGGTTGAAATCGTTCGGTAAACCCTTGGCCTAGAGCCAGATGGACGGTCTGGAGTCTCTGTCGGACGGACGGTCCGACCAATTCGCATAACTTGGAAGAGGGCGGGTTCGGTGGGTGGTGGGTGGTGGTGGGTCTTTTTAGCTAAGGGTTGAAATCGTTCGGTAAACCCTTGGCCTAGAGCCAGACGGACGGTCTGGAGTCACTGTCGGACGGACGGTCCGACCAATTCGCATAACTCGGAAGAGGGCGGGTTCGGTGGGTGGTGGGTGATGGTGTTTCTTTTTAGCTAAGGGTTGAAATCGTTCGGTAAACCCTTGGCCTAGAGCCAGATGGACGGTCTGGAGTCTCTGTCGGACGGACGGTCCGACCAATTCGCATAACTCGGAAGAGGGCGGGTTCGGTGGGTGGTGTTGAGTTTTTTAGCTAAGGGTTGAAATCGTTCGGCAAACCCTTGGCCTAGAGCCAGACGGACGGTCTTTAGTCTCTGTCGGACGGACGGTCCGACCAATTCGCATAACTCGGAAGACTGCGGGTTCGGTGGGTGGTGGGTGGTGGTGGGTCTTTTTAGCTGAGGGTTGAAATCGTTCGGTAAACCCTTGGCCTAGAGCCAGACGGACGGTCTGGAGTCTCTGTCGGACGGACGGTCCGACCAATTCGCATAATTCGGAAGGGGGCGAGTTCGGTGGGTGGTGGTGAGTTTTTTAGCTATGGGTTGAAATCGTTCGGTAAACAGTTGGCCCAGAGCCAGACGGACGGTCTGGAGTCTCTGTCGGACGGACGGTCCGACCAATTCGCATAATTCGGAAGGGGGCGAGTTCGGTGGGTGGTGGTGAGTTTTTTAGCTAAGGGTTGAAATCGTTCGGTAAACCCTTGGCCTAGAGCCAGACGGACGGTCTGGAGTCTCTGTCGGACGGACGGTCCGACCGTTTCGCATAACTCGGAAGAGGGCGGGTTCGGTGGGTGGTGGGTCTTTTTAGCTAAGGGTTGAAATCGTTCGGTAAACCCTTGGCCTAGAGCCAGACGGACGGTCTGGAGTCTCTGTCGGACGGACGGTCCGACCAATTCGCATAACTCGGAAGAGGGCAGGTTCGGTGGATGGTGGGTGGTGGTGGGTCTTTTTAGCTAAGGGTTGAAATCGTTCGGTAAACCCTTGGCCTAGAACCAGACGGACGGTCCGACCAATTCGCATAACTCGGAAGAGGGCGGGTTCGGTGGGTGGTGTTGAGTTTTTTAGCTAAGGGTTGAAATCGTTCGGTAAACCCTTGGCCTAGAGCCAGACGGACGGTCTGGAGTCTCTGTCGGACGGACGGTCCGACCAATTCGCATAACTCGGAAGAGGGCGGGTTTGGTGGTGGTGGGTCTTTTTAGCTGAGGGTTGAAATCGTTCGGTAAACCCTTGGCCTAGAACCAGACGGACGGTCCGACCAATTCGCATAACTCGGAAGAGGGCGGGTTCGGTGGGTGGTGTTGAGTTTTTTAGCTAAGGGTTGAAATCGTTCGGTAAACCCTTGGCCTAGAGCCAGACGGACGGTCTGGAGTCTCTGTCGGACGGACGGTCCGACCAATTCGCATAACTCGGAAGAGGGCGGGTTCGGTGGGTGGTGGGTGGTGGTGGGTCTTTTTAGCTAAGGGTTGAAATCGTTCGGTAAACCCTTGGCCTAGAGCCAGACGGACGGTCTGGAGTCTCTGTCGGACGGACGGTCCGACCAATTCGCATAACTCGGAAGAGGGCGGGTTCGGTGGGTGGTGTTGAGTTTTTTAGCTAAGGGTTGAAATCGTTCGGTAAACCCTTGGCCTAGAGCCAGACGGACGGTCTGGAGTCTCTGTCGGACGGACGGTCCGACCGTTTCGCATAACTCGGAAGAGGGCGGGTTCGGTGGGTGGTGGGTCTTTTTAGCTAAGGGTTGAAATCGTTCGGTAAACCCTTGGCCTAGAGCCAGACGGACGGTCTGGAGTCTCTGTCGGACGGACGGTCCGACCAATTCGCATAACTCGGAAGAGGGCAGGTTCGGTGGATGGTGGGTGGTGGTGGGTCTTTTTAGCTAAGGGTTGAAATCGTTCGGTAAACCCTTGGCCTAGAGCCAGACGGACGGTCTGGAGTCTTTGTCGGACGGATGGTCCGACCAATTCGCATAACTCGGAAGAGGGCGGGTTTGGTGGTGGTGGGTCTTTTTAGCTGAGGGTTGAAATCGTTCGGTAAATCCTTGGCCTAGAACCAGACGGACGGTCTGGAGTCTCTGTCGGACGGATGGTCCGACCAATTCGCATAACTCGGAAGAGGGCGGGTTCGGTGGGTGGTGGGTGGTGGTGGGTCTTTTTAGCTAAGGGTTGAAATCGTTCGGTAAACCCTTGGCCTAGAGCCAGACGGACGGTCTGGAGTCTCTGTCGGACGGACGGTCCGACCAATTCGCATAACTCGGAAGAGGGCGGGTTCGGTGGGTGGTGTTGAGTTTTTTAGCTAAGGGTTGAAATCGTTCGGTAAACCCTTGGCCTAGAGCCAGACGGACGGTCTGGAGTCTCTGTCGGACGGACGGTCCGACCAATTCGCATAACTCGGAAGAGGGCGGGTTCGGTGGGTGGTGGGTGGTGGTGGGTCTTTTTAGCTAAGGGTTGAAATCGTTCGGTAAACCCTTGGCCTAGAGCCAGACGGACGGTCTGGAGTCTCTGTCGGACGGATGGTCCGACCAATTCGCATAACTCGAAAGGGGGCGGGTTCGGTGGGTGGTGTTGAGTTTTTTAGCTAAGGGTTGAAATCGTTCGGTAAACCCTTGGCCTAGAGCCAGACGGACGGTCTGGAGTCTCTGTCGGACGGACTGTCCGACAAATTCGCATAACTCGGAAGAGGGCGGGTTCGGTGGGTGGTGTTGAGTTTTTTAGCTAAGGGTTGAAATCGTTCGGTAAACCCTTGGCCTAGAGCCAGACGGACGGTCTGGAGTCTCTGTCGGACGGACGGTCCGACCAATTCGCATAACTCGGAAGAGGGCGGGTTCGGTGGGTGGTGGGTGGTGGTGGGTCTTTTTAGCTAAGGGTTGAAATCGTTCGGTAAACCCTTGGCCTAGAGCCAGACGGACGGTCTGGAGTCTCTGTGGCACGGACGGTCCGACCAATTCGCATAACTCGAAAGGGGGCGGGTTCGGTGGGTGGTGTTGAGTTTTTTAGCTAAGGGTTGAAATCGTTCGGTAAACCCTTGGCCTAGAGCCAGACGGACGGTCTGGAGTCTCTGTCGGACGGACGGTCCGACCAATTCGCATAACTCGAAAGGGGGCGGGTTCGGTGGGTGGCGTTGAGTTTTTTAGCTAAGGGTTGAAATCGTTCGGTAAACCCTTGGCCTAGAGCCAGACGGACGGTCTGGAGTCTCTGTCGGACGGATGGTCCGACCAATTCGCATAACTCGAAAGGGGGCGGGTTCGGTGGGTGGTGTTGAGTTTTTTAGCTAAGGGTTGAAATCGTTCGGTAAACCCTTGGCCTAGAGCCAGACGGACGGTCTGGAGTCTCTGTCGGACGGACGGTCCGACCAATTCGCATAACTCGAAAGGGGGCGGGTTCGGTGGGTGGCGTTGAGTTTTTTAGCTAAGGGTTGAAATCGTTCGGTAAACCCTTGGCCTAGAGCCAGACGGACGGTCTGGAGTCTCTGTCGGACGGATGGTCCGACCAATTCGCATAACTCGAAAGGGGGCGGGTTCGGTGGGTGGTGTTGAGTTTTTTAGCTAAGGGTTGAAATCGTTCGGTAAACCCTTGGCCTAGAGCCAGACGGACGGTCTGGAGTCTCTGTCGGACGGACGGTCCGACCAATTCGCATAACTCGGAAGAGGGCGGGTTCGGTGGGTGGTGGGTGGTGGTGGGTCTTTTTAGCTAAGGGTTGAAATCGTTCGGTAAACCCTTGGCCTAGAGCCAGACGGACGGTCTGGAGTCTCTGTGGCACGGACGGTCCGACCAATTCGCATAACTCGGAAGAGGGCGGGTTCGGTGGGTGGTGTTGAGTTTTTTAGCTAAGGGTTGAAATCGTTCGGTAAACCCTTGGCCTAGAGCCAGACGGACGGTCTGGAGTCTCTGTCGGACTGACGGTCCGACCAATTCGCATAACTCGAAGAGGGCGGGTTCGGTGGGTGGTTTGTGGTGGTGGGTCTTTTAAGCTAAGGGTTGAAATCGTTCGGTAAACCCTTGGCCTAGAGCCAGACGGACGGTCTGGAGTCTCTGTCGGACGGACGGTCCGACCAATTCGCATAACTCGGAAGAGGGCGGGTTCGGTGGGTGGTGTTGAGTTTTTTAGCTAAGGGTTGAAATCGTTCGGTAAACCCTTGGCCTAGAGCCAGACGGACGGTCTGGAGTCTCTGTCGGACGGACGGTCCGACCAATTCGCATAACTCGGAAGAGGGCGGGTTCGGTGGGTGGTGGGTGATGGTGGGTCTTTTTAGCTAAGGGTTGAAATCGTTCGGTAAACCCTTGGCCTAGAGCCAGACGGACGGTCTGGAGTCTCTGTCGGACGGACGGTCCGACCAATTCGCATAACTCGGAAGAGGGCAGGTTCGGTGGGTGGTTTTGGGTCTTTTTAGCTAAGGGTTGAAATCGTTCGGTAAACCCTTGGCCTAGAGCCAGACGGACGGTCTGGAGTCTCTGTCGGACGGATGGTCCGACCAATTCGCATAACTCGAAAGGGGGCGGGTTCGGTGGGTGGTGTTGAGTTTTTTAGCTAAGGGTTGAAATCGTTCGGTAAACCCTTGGCCTAGAGCCAGACGGACGGTCTGGAGTCTCTGTCGGACGGACGGTCCGACCAATTCGCATAACTCGAAGAGGGCGGGTTCGGTGGGTGGTTTGTGGTGGTGGGTCTTTTAAGCTAAGGGTTGAAATCGTTCGGTAAACCCTTGGCCTAGAGCCAGACGGACGGTCTGGAGTCTCTGTCGGACGGACGGTCCGACCAATTCGCATAACTCGGAAGAGGGCGGGTTCGGTGGGTGGTGTTGAGTTTTTTAGCTAAGGGTTGAAATCGTTCGGTAAACCCTTGGCCTAGAGCCAGACGGACGGTCTGGAGTCACTGTCGGACGGACGGTCCGACCAATTCGCATAACTCGGAAGAGGGCGGGTTCGGTGGGTGGTGGGTGGTATTGGGTCTTTTTAGCTAAGGGTTGAAATCGTTCGGTAAACCCTTGGCCTAGAGCCAGACGGACGGTCCGACCAATTCGCATAACTCGGAAGAGGGCGGGTTCGGTGGGTGGTGGGTGGTGGTGGGTCTTTTTAGCTAAGGGTTGAAATCGTTCGGTAAACCCTTGGCCTAGAGCCAGACGGACGGTCTGGAGCCACTGTCGGACGGACGGTCCGACCAATTCGCATACCTCGGAAGAGGGCGGGTTCGGTGGGTGGTGGGTGGTATTGGGTCTTTTTAGCTAAGGGTTGAAATCGTTCGGTAAACCCTTGGCCTAGAGCCAGACGGACGGTCTGGAGTCTCTGTCGGACGGACGGTCCGACCAATTCGCATAACTCGGAAGGGGGCGGGTTCGGTGGGTGGTGGTGGGTTTTTTAGCTAAGGGTTGAAATCGTTCGGTAAACCCTTGGCCTAGAGCCAGACGGACGGTCTGGAGTCTCTGTCGGACGGACGGTCCGACCAATTCGCATAACTCGGAAGAGGGCGGGTTCGGTGGGTGGTGGGTGATGGTGGGTCTTTTTAGCTAAGGGTTGAAATCGTTCGGTAAACCCTTGGCCTAGAGCCAGACGGACGGTCTGGAGTCTCTGTCGGACGGACTGTCCGACCAATTCGCATAACTCGGAGCTGGACGGGTTCGGTGGGTGGTGGGTGGTGGTGGGTCTTTTTAGCTAAGGGTTGAAATCGTTCGGTAAACCCTTGGCCTAGAGCCAGACGGACGGTCTGGAGTCTCTGTCGGACGGACGGTCCGACCAATTCGCATAACTCGGAAGGGGGCGGGTTCGGTGGGTGGTGGTGGGTTTTTTAGCTAAGGGTTGAAATCGTTCGGTAAACCCTTGGCCTAGAGCCAGACGGACGGTCTGGAGTCTCTGTCGGACGGACGGTCCGACCAATTCGCATAACTCCGAAGAGGGCAGGTTCGGTGGGTGGTGGTGGGTCTTTTTAGCTAAGGGTTGAAATCGTTCGGTAAACCCTTGGCCTAGAGCCAGACGGACGGTCTGGAGTCTCTGTCGGACGGACGGTCCGACCAATTCGCATAACTCGGAAGAGGGCGGGTTCGGTGGGTGGTGGGTGATGGTGGGTCTTTTTAGCTAAGGGTTGAAATCGTTCGGTAAACCCTTGGCCTAGAGCCAGACGGACGGTCTGGAGTCTCTGTCGGACGGACTGTCCGACCAATTCGCATAACTCGGAGCTGGTCGGGTTCGGTGGGTGGTGGGTGGTGGTGGGTCTTTTTAGCTAAGGGTTGAAATCGTTCGGTAAACCCTTGGCCTAGAGCCACACGGACGGTCTGGAGTCTCTGTCGGACGGACGGTCCGACCAATTCGCATAACTCGGGAGGGAGCGAGTTCGGTGGGTGGTGGGTGGTGGTGGGTCTTTTTAGCTAAGGGTTGAAATCGTTCGGTAAACCCTTGGCCTGGAGCCAGACGGACGGTCTGGAGTCTCTGTCGGACGGACGGTCCGACCAATTCGCATAACTCGGAAGAGGGCGGGTTCGGTGGGTGGTGTTGAGTTTTTTAGCTAAGGGTTGAAATCGTTCGGTAAACCCTTGGCCTAGAGCCAGACGGACGGTCTGGAGTCTCTGTCGGACGGACGGTCCGACCGTTTCGCATAACTCGGAAGAGGGCGGGTTCGGTGGGTGGTGGGTCTTTTTAGCTAAGGGTTGAAATCGTTCGGTAAACCCTTGGCCTAGAGCCAGACGGACGGTCTGGAGTCTCTGTCGGACGGACTGTCCGACCAATTCGCATAACTCGGAGCTGGACGGGTTCGGTGGGTGGTGGGTGGTGGTGGGTCTTTTTAGCTAAGGGTTGAAATCGTTCGGTAAACCCTTGGCCTAGAGCCACACGGACGGTCTGGAGTCTCTGTCGGACGGACGGTCCGACCAATTCGCATAACTCGGGAGGGAGCGAGTTCGGTGGGTGGTGGGTGGTGGTGGGTCTTTTTAGCTAAGGGTTGAAATCGTTCGGTAAACCCTTGGCCTGGAGCCAGACGGACGGTCTGGAGTCTCTGTCGGACGGACGGTCCGACCAATTCGCATAACTCGGAAGAGGGCGGGTTCGGTGGGTGGTGTTGAGTTTTTTAGCTAAGGGTTGAAATCGTTCGGTAAACCCTTGGCCTAGAGCCAGACGGACGGTCTGGAGTCTCTGTCGGACGGACGGTCCGACCGTTTCGCATAACTCGGAAGAGGGCGGGTTCGGTGGGTGGTGGGTCTTTTTAGCTAAGGGTTGAAATCGTTCGGTAAACCCTTGGCCTAGAGCCAGACGGACGGTCTGGAGTCTCTGTCGGACGGACGGTCCGACCAATACGCATAACTCGGAAGAGGGCAGGTTCGGTGGGTGGTGGGTGGTGGTGGGTCTTTTTAGCTAAGGGTTGAAATCGTTCGGTAAACCCTTGGCCTAGAGCCAGACGGACGGTCTGGAGTCTCTGTCGGACGGACGGTCCGACCAATTCGCATAACTCGGAAGAGGGCGGGTTCGGTGGGTGGTGGGTGATGGTGGGTCTTTTTAGCTAAGGGTTGAAATCGTTCGGTAAACCCTTGGCCTAGAGCCAGATGGACGGTCTGGAGTCTCTGTCGGACGGACGGTCCGACCAATTCGCATAACTCGGAAGAGGGCGGGTTCGGTGGGTGGTGGGTGGTATTGGGTCTTTTTAGCTAAGGGTTGAAATCGTTCGGTAAACCCTTGGCCTAGAGCCAGACGGACGGTCTGGAGTCTCTGTCGGACGGACGGTCCGACCAATTCGCATAACTCGGAAGAGGGCGGGTTCGGTGGGTGGTGGGCGGTGGTGGGTCTTTTTAGCTAAGGGTTGAAATCGTTCGGTAAACCCTTGGCCTAGAGCCAGACGGACGGTCTGGAGTCTCTGTCGGACGGACGGTCCGACCAATTCGTATAACTCGGAAGAGGGCGGGTTCGGTGGGCGGTGGGTGGTATTGGGTCTTTTTAGCTAAGGGTTGAAATCGTTCGGTAAACCCTTGGCCTAGAGCCAGACGGACGGTCTGGAGTCTCTGTCGGACGGACGGTCCGACCGATTCGAGTTGAGTTTTTTAGCTAAGGGTTGAAATCGTTCGGTAAACCCTTGGCCTAGAGCCAGACGGACGGTCTGGAGTCTCTGTCGGACGGACGGTCCGACCAATTCGCATAATTCGGAAGAGGGCGGGTTCGGTGGGTGGTGTTGAGTTTTTTAGCTAAGGGTTGAAATCGTTCGGTAAACCCTTGGCCTAGAGCCAGACGGACGGTCTTTAGTCTCTGTCGGACGGACGGTCCGACCAATTCGCATAACTCGGAAGACTGCGGGTTCGGTGGGTGGTGGGTGGTGGTGGGTCTTTTTAGCTGAGGGTTGAAATCGTTCGGTAAACCCTTGGCCTAGAGCCAGACGGACGGTCTGGAGTCTCTGTCGGACGGACGGTCCGACCAATTCGCATAATTCGGAAGGGGGCGAGTTCGGTGGGTGGTGGTGAGTTTTTAGCTATGGGTTGAAATCGTTCGGTGAACAGTTGGCCCAGAGCCAGACGGACGGTCTGGAGTCTCTGTCGGACGGACGGTCCGACCAATTCGCATAATTCGGAAGGGGGCGAGTTCGGTGGGTGGTGGTGAGTTTTTTAGCTAAGGGTTGAAATCGTTCGGTAAACCCTTGGTTTAGAGCCAGACGGACGGTCTGGAGTGTCTGTCGGACGGACGGTCCGACCAATTCGCATAACTCGGAAGAGGGCGGGTTTGGTGGTGGTGGGTCTTTTTAGCTGAGGGTTGAAATCGTTCGGTAAACCCTTGGCCTAGAACCAGACGGACGGTCCGACCAATTCGCATAACTCGGAAGAGAGCGGGTTCGGTGGGTGGTGGGTGGTGGTGGGTCTTTTTAGCTAAGGGTTGAAATCGTTCGGTAAACCCTTGGCCTAGAGCCAGACGGACGGTCTGGAGTCACTTTCGGACGGACGGTCCGACCAATTCGCATAACTCGGAAGAGGGCGGGTTCGGTGGGTGGTGGGTGGTATTGGGTCTTTTTAGCTAAGGGTTGAAATCGTTCGGTAAACCCTTGGCCTAGAGCCAGACGGACGGTCTGGAGTCTCTGTCGGACGGACGGTCCGACCAATTCGCATAACTCGGAAGAGGGCGGGTTTGGTGGTGGTGGGTCTTTTTAGCTGAGGGTTGAAATCGTTCGGTAAACCCTTGGCCTAGAACCAGAGTGACGGTCCGACCAATTCGCATAACTCGGAAGAGGGCGGGTTCGGTGGGTGGTGTTGAGTTTTTTAGCTAAGGGTTGAAATCGTTCGGTAAACCCTTGGCCTAGAGCCAGACGGACGGTCTGGAGTCTCTGTCGGACGGACGGTCCGACCAATTCGCATAACTCGGAAGAGGGCGGGTTCGGTGGGTGGTGGGTGGTGGTGGGTCTTTTTAGCTTAGGGTTGAAATCGTTCGGTAAACCCTTGGCCTAGAGCCAGACGGACGGTCTGGAGTCTCTGTCGGACGGACGGTCCGACCAATTCGCATAACTCGGAAGAGGGCGGGTTCGGTGGGTGGTGTTGAGTTTTCTAGCTAAGGGTTGAAATCGTTCGGTAAACCCTTGGCCTAGAGCCAGACGGACGGTCTGGAGTCTCTGTCGGACGGACGGTCCGACCGTTTCGCATAACTCGGAAGAGGGCGGGTTCGGTGGGTGGTGGGTCTTTTTAGCTAAGGGTTGAAATCGTTCAGTAAACCCTTGGCCTAGAGCCAGACGGACGGTCTGGAGTCTCTGTCGGACGGACGGTCCGACCAATTCGCATAACTCGGAAGAGGGCAGGTTCGGTGGGTGGTGGGTGGTGGTGGGTCTTTTTAGCTAAGGGTTGAAATCGTTCGGTAAACCCTTGGCCTAGAGCCAGATGGACGGTCTGGAGTCTCTGTCGGACGGACGGTCCGACCAATTCGCATAACTCGGAGGGGGGCGGGTTCGGTGGGAGTTAGGGGAAGGGACACCCACTTGTAAGTGTTTTCTTTAGCAAAAGGCTGTAGTCGGGGGGAAATGACGGTGGGTATTAGTTAGTTCAACGGGTATCCACTTGCAAGTGTGTTTTTTAGCCAGGGGTTGAAATCGTTCGGTAAACCCTTGGCCTAGAACCAGACGGACGGTCTGGAGTCTCTGTCGGACGGACGGTCCGACCAATTCGCATAACTCGAAAGGGGGCGGGTTCGGTGGGTGGTGTTGAGTTTTTTAGCTAAGGGTTGAAATCGTTCGGTAAACCCTTGGCCTAGAGCCAGACGGACGGTCTGGAGTCTCTGTCGGACGGATGGTCCGACCAATTCGCATAATTCGGAAGGGGGCGAGTTCGGTGGGTGGTGGTGAGTTTTTTAGCTATGGGTTGAAATCGTTCGGTAAACCCTTGGTTTAGAGCCAGACGGACGGTCTGGAGTCTCTGTCGGACGGACGGTCCGACCAATTCGCATAACTCGAAAGGGGGCGGGTTCGGTGGGTGGTGTTGAGTTTTTTAGCTAAGGGTTGAAATCGTTCGGTAAACAGTTGGCCCAGAGCCAGACGGACGGTCTGGAGTCTCTGTCGGACGGGCGGTCCGACCAATTCGCATAATTCGGAAGGGGGCGAGTTCGGTGGGTGGTGGTGAGTTTTTTAGCTAAGGGTTGAAATCGTTCGGTAAACCCTTATCCTAGAGCCAGATGGACGGTCTGGAGTCTCTGTCGGACGGACGGTCCGACCAATTCGCATAACTCGAAAGGGGGCGGGTTCGGTGGGTGGTGTTGAGTTTTTTAGCTAAGGGTTGAAATCGTTCGGTAAACCCTTGGCCTAGAGCCAGACGGACGGTCTGGAGTCTCTGTCGGACGGACGGTCCGACCAATTCGCATAACTCGAAAGGGGGCGGGTTCGGTGGGTGGTGTTGAGTTTTTTAGCTAAGGGTTGAAATCGTTCGGTAAACCCTTGGCCTAGAGCCAGACGGACGGTCTGGAGTCTCTGTCGGACGGGCGGTCCGACCAATTCGCATAATTCGGAAGGGGGCGAGTTCGGTATGTGGTGGTGAGTTTTTTAGCTATGGGTTGAAATCGTTCGGTAAACCCTTGGTTTAGAGCCAGACGGACGGTCTGGAGTCTCTGTCGGACGGACGGTCCGACCAATTCGCATAACTCGGAGGGGGACGGGTTCGGTGGGAGTTAGGGGAAGGGACACCCACTTGCAAGTGTTTTCTTTAGCAAAAGGCTGTAGTCGGGGGGAAGGGATGGTGGGTATTAGTTAGTTCAAGGGGGATCCACTTGCAAGTGTGTTTTTTAGCCAGGGGTTGAAATCGTTCGGTAAACCCTTGGCCTAGAGCCAGACGGACGGTCTGGAGTCTCTGTCGGACGGACGGTCCGACCAATTCGCATAATTCGGAAGGGGGCGAGTTCGGTGGGTGGTGGTGAGTTTTTTAGCTAAGGGTTGAAATCGTTCGGTAAACCCTTGGCCTAAACTAGACGGACGGTCTGGAGTCTCTGTCGGACGGACGGTCCGACCAATTCGCATTACTCGGAGGGGGGCGGGTTCGGTGGGAGTTAGGGGAAGGGACACCCACTTGCAAGTGTTTTCTTTAGCAAAAGGCTGTAGTCGGTGGGAAGGGACGGTGGGTATTAGTTAGTTCAACGGGTATTCGGTGGGAGTTAGGGGAAGGGACACCCACTTGCAAGTGTTTTCTTTAGCAAAAGGCTGTAGTCGGGGGGAAGGGACGGTGGGTATTAGTTAGTTCAAGGGGGATCCACTTGTAAGTGTGTTTTTTAGCCAGGGGTTGAAATCGTTCGGTAAACCCTTGGCATAGAGCCAGACGGACGGTCTGGAGTCTCTGTCGGACGGACGGTCCGACCAATTCGCATAACTCGGAGGGGGGCATATTCGGTGGGTAGGAGTTAGGGGAAGGGACACGCGCTTGCAAGTGTTTTGTTTAGCAAAAGGCAGTAGTCGGGGGGAAATGACGGTGGGTAGGAGTTAGGGAAACGGGTATCCACTTGCAAGTGTGTTTTTTAGCCAGGGGTTGAAATCGTTCGGTAAACCCTTGGCCTAGAGCCAGACGGACGGTCTGGAGTCTCTGTCGGACGGACGGTCCGACCAATTCGCATAATTCGGAAGGGGGCGAGTTCGGTGGGTGGCGTTGAGTTTTTTAGCTAAGGGTTGAAATCGTTCGGTACACCCTTGGCCTAGAGAGAGACGGACGGTCTGGAGTCTCTGTCGGACGGACGGTCCGACCAATTCGCATAACTCGAAAGGGGGCGGGTTCGGTGGGTGGCGTTGAGTTTTTTAGCTAAGGGTTGAAATCGTTCGGTAAACCCTTGGCCTAGAGCCAGACGGACGGTCTGGAGTCTCTGTCGGACGGACGGTCCGACCAATTCGCATAACTCGGAAGAGGGCGGGTTCGGTGGGTGGTGGGTGGTGGTGGGTCTTTTCAGCTAAGGGTTGAAATCGTTCGGTAAACCCTTGGCCTAGAGCCAGACGGACGGTCTGGAGTCTCTGTCGCACGGACGGTCCGACGAATTCGCATAACTCGGAAGA
Source organism: Matsumyia berberina (assembly GCA_917880715.2). Taxonomy (NCBI): domain Eukaryota; kingdom Metazoa; phylum Arthropoda; class Insecta; order Diptera; family Syrphidae; genus Matsumyia; species Matsumyia berberina. The sequence continues at coordinate 85,589,828 of OU862871.1, forward strand.
GGGCGGGTTCGGTGGGTGGTGTTGAGTTTTTTAGCTAAGGGTTGAAATCGTTCGGTAAACCCTTGGCCTAGAGCCAGACGGACGGTCTGGAGTCTCTGTCGGACGGTCGGTCCGACCATTTCGCATAACTCGGAAGAGGGCGGGTTCGGTGGGTGGTGGGTGATGGTGGGTCTTTTTAGCTAAGGGTTGAAATCGTTCGGTAAACCCTTGGCCTAGAGCCAGACGGACGGTCTGGAGTCTCTGTCGGACGGACGGTCCGACCAATTCGCATAACTCGGAAGAGGGCAGGTTCGGTGGGTGGTGGGTGGTGGTGGGTCTTTTTAGCTAAGGGTTGAAATCGTTCGGTAAACCCTTGGCCTAGACCCAGACGGACGGTCTGGAGTCTCTGTCGGACGGACGGTCCGACCAATTCGCATAACTCGAAAGGGGGCGGGTTCGGTGGGTGGTGTTGAGTTTTTTAGCTAAGGGTTGAAATCGTTCGGTAAGCCCTTGGCCTAGAGCCAGACGGACGGTCTGGAGTCTCTGTCGGACGGACGGTCTGACCAATTCGCATAACTCGAAAGGGGGCGGGTTCGGTGGGTGGTGTTGAGTTTTTTAGCTAAGGGTTGAAATCGTTCGGTAAGCCCTTGGCCTAGAGAGAGACGGACGGTCTGGAGTCTCTGTCGGACGGACGGTCCGACCAATTCGCATAACTCGAAAGGGGGCGGGTTCGGTGGGTGGCGTTGAGTTTTTTAGCTAAGGGTTGAAATCGTTCGGTAAACCCTTGGCCTAGACCCAGACGGACGGTCTGGAGTCTCTGTCGGACGGACGGTCCGACCAATTCGCATAACTCGGAAGAGGGCGGGTTCGGTGGGTGGTGGGTGATGGTGGGTCTTTTTAGCTAAGGGTTGAAATCGTTCGGTAAACCCTTGGCCTAGACCCAGACGGACGGTCTGGAGTCTCTGTCGGACGGACGGTCCGACCAATTCGCATAACTCGAAAGGGGGCGGGTTCGGTGGGTGGTGTTGAGTTTTTTAGCTAAGGGTTGAAATCGTTCGGTAAGCCCTTGGCCTAGAGCCAGACGGACGGTCTGGAGTCTCTGTCGGACGGATGGTCCGACCAATTCGCATAATTCGGAAGGAGGCGAGTTCGGTGGGTGGTGGTGAGTTTTTTAGCTAAGGGTTGAAATCGTTCGGTAAACCCTTGGCCTAGAGCCAGACGGACGGTCTGGAGTCTCTATCGGACGGACGGTCCGACCAATTCGCATAACTCGAAGAGGGCGGGTTCGGTGGGTGGTTTGTGGTGGTGGGTCTTTTAAGCTAAGGGTTGAAATCGTTCGGTAAACCCTTGGCCTAGAGCCAGACGGACGGTCTGGAGTCTCTGTCGGACGGACGGTCCGACCAATTCGCATAACTCGGAAGAGGGCGGGTTCGGTGGGTGGTGGGTGGTATTGGGTCTTTTTAGCTAAGGGTTGAAATCGTTCGGTAAACCCTTGGCCTAGAGCCAGACGGACGGTCTGGAGTCTCTGTCGGACGGACGGTCCGACCAATTCGCATAACTCGGAAGAGGGCGGGTTCGGTGGGTGGTGGGTGATGGTGGGTCTTTTTAGCTAAGGGTTGAAATCGTTCGGTAAACCCTTGGCCTAGAGCCAGACGGACGGTCTGGAGTCTCTGTCGGACGGACTGTCCGACCAATTCGCATAACTCGGAGCTGGACGGGTTCGGTGGGTGGTGGGTGGTGGTGGGTCTTTTTAGCTAAGGGTTGAAATCGTTCGGTAAACCCTTGGCCTAGAGCCACACGGACGGTCTGGAGTGTCTGTCGGACGGACGGTCCGACCAATTCGCATAACTCGGGAGGGAGCGAGTTCGGTGGGTGGTGGGTGGTGGTGGGTCTTTTTAGCTAAGGGTTGAAATCGTTCGGTAAACCCTTGGCCTGGAGCCAGACGGACGGTCTGGAGTCTCTGTCGGACGGACGGTCCGACCAATTCACATAACTCGGAAGAGGGCCGGTTCGGTGGGTGGTGTTGAGTTTTTTAGCTAAGGGTTGAAATCGTTCGGTAAACCCTTGGCCTAGAGCCAGACGGACGGTCTGGAGTCTCTGTCGGACGGACTGTCCGACCAATTCGCATAACTCGGAGCTGGACGGGTTCGGTGGGTGGTGGGTGGTGGTGGGTCTTTTTAGCTAAGGGTTGAAATCGTTCGGTAAACCCTTGGCCTAGAGCCAGACGGACGGTCTGGAGTCTCTGTCGGACGGACGGTCCGACCAATTCGCATAACTCGGAAGAGGGCGGGTTCGGTGGGTGGTGTTGAGTTTTTTAGCTAAGGGTTGAAATCGTTCGGTAAACCCTTGGCCTAGAGCCAGACGGACGGTCTGGAGTCTCTGTCGGACGGACGGTCCGACCGTTTCGCATAACTCGGAAGAGGGCGGGTTCGGTGGGTGGTGGGTCTTTTTAGCTAAGGGTTGAAATCGTTCGGTAAACCCTTGGCCTGGAGCCAGACGGACGGTCTGGAGTCTCTGTCGGACGGACGGTCCGACCAATTCGCATAACTCGGAAGAGGGCGGGTTCGGTGGGTGGTGTTGAGTTTTTTAGCTAAGGGTTGAAATCGTTCGGTAAACCCTTGGCCTAGAGCCAGACGGACGGTCTGGAGTCTCTGTCGGACGGACGGTCCGACCGTTTCGCATAACTCGGAAGAGGGCGGGTTCGGTGGGTGGTGGGTCTTTTTAGCTAAGGGTTGAAATCGTTCGGTAAACCCTTGGCCTAGAGCCAGACGGACGGTCTGGAGTCTCTGTCGGACGGACGGTCCGACCAATTCGCATAACTCGGAAGAGGGCAGGTTCGGTGGGTGGTGGGTGGTGGTGGGTCTTTTTAGCTAAGGGTTGAAATCGTTCGGTAAACCCTTGGCCTAGAGCCAGACGGACGGTCCGACCAATTCGCATAACTCGGAAGAGGGCGGGTTCGGTGGGTGGTGGGTCTTTTTAGCTAAGGGTTGAAATCGTTCGGTAAACCCTTGGCCTAGAGCCAGACGGACGGTCTGGAGTCTCTGTCGGACGGACGGTCCGACCAATTCGCATAACTCGGAAGAGGGCAGGTTCGGTGGGTGGTGGGTGGTGGTGGGTCTTTTTAGCTAAGGGTTGAAATCGTTCGGTAAACCCTTGGCCTAGAGCCAGACGGACGGTCTGGAGTCTCTGTCGGACGGACGGTCCGACCAATTCGCATAACTCGGAAGAGGGCGGGTTCGGTGGGTGGTGTTGAGTTTTTTAGCTAAGGGTTGAAATCGTTCGGTAAACCCTTGGCCTAGAGCCAGACAGACGGTCTGGAGTCTCTGTCGGACGGACGGTCCGACCGTTTCGCATAACTCGGAAGAGGGCGGGTTCGGTGGGTGGGTTAAAATCGTTCGGTAAACCCTTGGCCTAGAGCCAGATGGACGGTCTGGAGTCTCTGTCGGACGGACGGTCCGACCAATTCGCATAACTCGAAAGGGGGCGGGTTCGGTGGGTGGTGTTGAGTTTTTTAGCTAAGAGTTGAAATCGTTCGGTAAACCCTTGGCCTAGAGCCAGACGGACGGTCTGGAGTCTCTGTCGGACGGACGGTCCGACCAATTCGCATAATTCGGAAGGGGGCGAGTTCGGTGGGTGGTGGTGAGTTTTTTAGCTAAGGGTTGAAATCGTTCGGTAAACCCTTGGTTTAGAGCCAGACGGACGGTCTGGAGTGTCTGTCGGACGGACGGTCCGACCAATTCGCATAACTCGGAAGACTGCGGGTTCGGTGGGTGGTGGGTGGTGGTGGGTCTTTTTAGCTGAGGGTTGAAATCGTTCGGTAAACCCTTGGCCTAGAGCCAGACGGACGGTCTGGAGTCTCTGTCGGACGGACGGTCCGACCAATTCGCATAATTCGGAAGGGGGCGAGTTCGGTGGGTGGTGGTGAGTTTTTTAGCTAAGGGTTGAAATCGTTCGGTAAACCCTTGGCCTAGAGCCAGACGGACGGTCTGGAGTGTCTGTCGGACGGACGGTCCGACCAATTCGTATAACTCGGAAGAGGGCGGGTTCGGTGGGTGGTGGGTGGTATTGGGTCTTTTTAGCTAAGGGTTGAAATCGTTCGGTAAACCCTTGGCCTAGAGCCAGACGGACGGTCTGGAGTCTCTGTCGGACGGACGGTCCGACCGATTCGCATAACTCGGAAGAGGGCAGGTTCGGTGGGTGGTGGGTGGTGGTGGGTCTTTTTAGCTAAGGGTTGAAATCGTTCGGTAAACCCTTGGCCTAGAGCCAGACGGACGGTCTGGAGTCTCTGTCGGACGGACGGTCCGACCAATTCGCATAACTCGGAAGAGGGCGGGTTCGGTGGGTGGTGGGTGATGGTGGGTCTTTTTAGCTAAGGGTTGAAATCGTTCGGTAAACCCTTGGCCTAGAGCCAGACGGACGGTCTGGAGTCTCTGTCGGACGGACGGTCCGACCAATTCGCATAACTCGAAAGGGGGCGGGTTCGGTGGGTGGTGTTGAGTTTTTTAGCTAAGGGTTGAAATCGTTCGGTAAACCCTTGGCCTAGAGCCAGACGGACGGTCTGGAGTCTCTGTCGGACGGACGGTCCGACCAATTCGCATAATTCGGAAGGGGGCGAGTTCGGTGGGTGGTGGTGAGTTTTTTAGCTAAGGGTTGAAATCGTTCGGTAAACCCTTGGTTTAGAGCCAGACGGACAGTCTGGAGTGTCTGTCGGACGGACGGTCCGACCAATTCGCATAACTCGGAAGAGGGCGGGTTTGGTGGTGGTGGGTCTTTTTAGCTGAGGGTTGAAATCGTTCGGTAAACCCTTGGCCTAGAACCAGACGGACGGTCCGACCAATTCGCATAACTCGGAAGAGGGCGGGTTCGGTGGGTGGTGGGTGGTGGTGGGTCTTTTTAGCTAAGGGTTGAAATCGTTCGGTAAACCCTTGGTTTAGAGCCAGACGGACGGTCTGGAGTCACTGTCGGACGGACGGTCCGACCAATTCGCATAACTCGGAAGAGGGCGGGTTCGGTGGGTGGTGGGTGGTATTGGGTCTTTTTAGCTAAGGGTTGAAATCGTTCATTAAACCCTTGGCCTAGAGCCAGACGGACGGTCTGGAGTCTCTGTCGGACGGACGGTCCGACCAATTCGCATAACTCGGAAGAGGGCGGGTTTGGTGGTGGTGGGTCTTTTTAGCTGAGGGTTGAAATCGTTCGGTAAACCCTTGGCCTAGAACCAGACGGACGGTCCGACCAATTCGCATAACTCGGAAGAGGGCGGGTTCGGTGGGTGGTGTTGAGTTTTTTAGCTAAGGGTTGATATCGTTCGGTAAACCCTTGGCCTAGAGCCAGACGGACGGTCTGGAGTCTCTGTCGGACGGACGGTCCGACCAATTCGCATAACTCGGAAGAGGGCGGGTTCGGTGGGTGGTGGGTGGTGGTGGGTCTTTTTAGCTTAGGGTTGAAATCGTTCGGTAAACCCTTGGCCTAGAGGCAGACGGACGGTCTGGAGTCTCTGTCGGACGGACGGTCCGACCAATTCGCATAACTCGGAAGAGGGCGGGTTCGGTGGGTGGTGTTGAGTTTTTTAGCTAAGGGTTGAAATCGTTCGGTAAACCCTTGGCCTAGAGCCAGACGGACGGTCTGGAGTCTCTGTCGGACGGACGGTCCGACCGTTTCGCATAACTCGGAAGAGGGCGGGTTCGGTGGGTGGTGGGTCTTTTTAGCTAAGGGTTGAAATCGTTCGGTAAACCCTTGGCCTAGAGCCAGACGGACGGTCTGGAGTCTCTGTCGGACGGACGGTCCGACCAATTCGCATAACTCGGAAGAGGGCAGGTTCGGTGGGTGGTGGGTGGTGGTGGGTCTTTTTAGCTAAGGGTTGAAATCGTTCGGTAAACCCTTGGCCTAGAGCCAGACGGACGGTCTGGAGTCTCTGTCGGACGGACGGTCCGACCAATTCGCATAACTCGGAAGAGGGCGGGTTCGGTGGGTGGTGGGTGATGGTGGGTCTTTTTAGCTAAGGGTTGAAATCGTTCGGTAAACCCTTGGCCTAGAGCCAGACGGACGGTCTGGAGTCTCTGTCGGACGGACGGTCCGACCAATTCGCATAACTCGAAAGGGGGCGGGTTCGGTGGGTGGTGTTGAGTTTTTTAGCTAAGGGTTGAAATCGTTCGGTAAACCCTTGGCCTAGAGCCAGATGGACGGTCTGGAGTCTCTGTCGGACGGACGGTGCGACCAATTCGCATAACTCGATAGGGGGCGGGTTCGGTGGGTGGTGTTGAGTTTTTTAGCTAAGAGTTGAAATCGTTCGGTAAACCCTTGGCCTAGAGCCAGACGGACGGTCTGGAGTCTCTGTCGGACGGACGGTCCGACCAATTCGCATAATTCGGAAGGGGGCGAGTTCGGTGGGTGGTGGTGAGTTTTTTAGCCATGGGTTGAAATCGTTCGGTAAACCCTTGGTTTAGAGCCAGACGGACGGTCTGGAGTCTCTGTCGGACGGACGGTCCGACCAATTCGCATAACTCGGAGGGGGGCGGGTTCGGTGGGAGTTAGGGGAAGGGACACCCACTTGCAAGTGTTTTCTTTAGCAAAAGGCTGTAGTCGGGGGGAAGGGACGGTGGGTATTAGTTAGTTCAACGGGTATCCACTTGCAAGTGTGTTTTTTAGCCAGGGGTTGAAATCGTTCGGTAAACCCTTGGCCTAGAGCCAGACGGACGGTCTGGAGTCTCTGTCGGACGGATGGTCCGACCAATTTGCATAACTCGAAAGGGGGCGGGTTCGGTGGGTGGTGTTGAGTTTTTTAGCTAAGGGTTGAAATCGTTCGGTAAACCCTTGGCCTAGAGCCAGACGGACGGTCTGGAGTCTCTGTCGGACGGACTGTCCGACAAATTCGCATAACTCGGAAGAGGGCGGGTTCGGTGGGTGGTGTTGAGTTTTTTAGCTAAGGGTTGAAATCGTTCGGTAAACCCTTGGCCTAGAGCCACACGGACGGTCTGGAGTGTCTGTCGGACGGACGGTCCGACCAATTCGCATAACTCGGAAGAGGGCGGGTTCGGTGGGTGGTGTTGAGTTTTTTAGCTAAGGGTTGAAATCGTTCGGTAAACCCTTGGCCTGGAGCCAGACGGACGGTCTGGAGTCTCTATCGGACGGACGGTCCGACCGTTTCGCATAACTCGGAAGAGGGCGGGTTCGGTGGGTCTTGGGTCTTTTTAGCTAAGGGTTGAAATCGTTCGGTAAACCCTTGGCCTAGAGCCAGACGGACGGTCTGGAGTCTCTGTCGGACGGACGGTCCGACCAATTCGCATAACTCGGAAGAGGGCGGGTTCGGTGGGTGGTGGGTGATGGTGGGTCTTTTTAGCTAAGGGTTGAAATCGTTCGGTAAACCCTTGGCCTAGAGCCAGACGGACGGTCTGGAGTCTCTGTCGCACGGACGGTCCGACCAATTCGCATAACTCGGAAGAGGGCGGGTTCGGTGGGTGGTGTTGAGTTTTTTAGCTAAGGGTTGAAATCGTTCGGTAAACCCTTGGCCTAGAGCCAGACGGACGGTCTGGAGTCTCTGTCGGACGGACGGTCCGACCATTTCGCATAACTCGGAAGAGGGCGGGTTCGGTGGGTGGTGGGTGATGGTGGGTCTTTTTAGCTAAGGGTTGAAATCGTTCGGTAAACCCTTGGCCTAGAGCCAGACGGACGGTCTGGAGTCTCTGTCGGACGGACGGTCCGACCAATTCGCATAACTCGGAAGAGGGCAGGTTCGGTGGGTGGTGGGTGGTGGTGGGTCTTTTTAGCTAAGGGTTGAAATCGTTCGGTAAACCCTTGGCCTAGACCCAGACGGACGGTCTGGAGTCTCTGTCGGACGGACGGTCCGACCAATTCGCATAACTCGGAAGAGGGCGGGTTCGGTGGGTGGTGGGTAATGGTGGGTCTTTTTAGCTAAGGGTTGAAATCGTTCGGTAAACCCTTGGCCTAGAGCCAGACGGACGGTCTGGAGTCTCTGTCGGACGGACTGTCCGACCAATTCGCATAACTCGGAGCTGGACGGGTTCGGTGGGTGGTGGGTGGTGGTGGGTCTTTTTAGCTAAGGGTTGAATTCGTTCGGTAAACCCTTGGCCTAGAGCCACACGGACGGTCTGGAGTGTCTGTCGGACGGACGGTCCGACCAATTCGCATAACTCGGAAGAGGGCGGGTTCGGTGGGTGGTGTTGAGTTTTTTAGCTAAGGGTTGAAATCGTTAGGTAAACCCTTGGCCTGGAGCCAGACGGACTTTCTGGAGTCTCTATCGGACGGACGGTCCGACCGTTTCGCATAACTCGGAAGAGGGCGGGTTCGGTGGGTGGTGGGTCTTTTTAGCTAAGGGTTGAAATCGTTCGGTAAACCCTTGGCCTAGAGCCAGACGGACGGTCTGGAGTCTCTGTCGGACGGACGGTCCCACCAATTCGCATAACTCGGAAGAGGGCGGGTTCGGTGGGTGGTGGGTGATGGTGGGTCTTTTTAGCTAAGGGTTGAAATCGTTCGGTAAACCCTTGGCCTAGAGCCAGATGGACGGTCTGGAGTCTCTGTCGGACGGACGGTCCGACCAATTCGCATAACTCGAAAGGGGGCGGGTTCGGTGGGTGGTGTTGAGTTTTTTAGCTAAGGGTTGAAATCGTTCGGTAAACCCTTGGCCTAGAGCCAGACGGACGGTCTGGAGTCTCTGTCGGACGGACGGTCCGACCAATTCGTATAACTCACGGACGGTCCGACCAATTCGCATAATTCGGAAGGGGGCGAGTTCGGTGGGTGGTGGTGAGTTTTTTAGCCATGGGTTGAAATCGTTCGGTAAACAGTTGGCCCAGAGCCAGACAGACGGTCTGGAGTCTCTGTCGGACGGGCGGTCCGACCAATTCGCATAATTCGGAAGGGGGCGAGTTCGGTGGGTGGTGGTGAGTTTTTTAGCTAAGGGTTGAAATCGTTCGGTAAACCCTTGGCCTAGAGCCAGACGGACGGTCTGGAGTCTCTGTCGGACGGGCGGTCCGAACAATTCGCATAATTCGGAAGAGGGCGGGTTCGGTGGGAGTTAGGGGAAGGGACACCCACTTGCAAGTGTTTTCTTTAGCAAAAGGCTGTAGTCGGGGGGAAGGGACGGTGGGTATTAGTTAGTTCAACGGGTATCCACTTGCAAGTGTGTTTTTTAGCCAGGGGTTGAAATCGTTCGGTAAACCCTTGGCCTAGAACCAGACGGACGGTCTGGAGTCTCTGTCGGACGGACGGTCCGACCAATTCGCATAATTCGGAAGGGGGCGAGTTCGGTGGGTGGTGGTGAGTTTTTTAGCTAAGGGTTGAAATCGTTCGGTAAACCCTTGGCCTAGAGCCAGATGGACGGTCTGGAGTCTCTGTCGGACGGACGGTCCGACCAATTCGCATAACTCGAAAGGGGGCGGGTTCGGTGGGTGGTGTTGAGTTTTTTAGCTAAGGGTTGAAATCGTTCGGTAAACCCTTGGCCTAGAGCCAGACGGACGGTCTGGAGTCTCTGTCGGACGGACGGTCCGACCAATTCGCATAACTCGAAAGGGGGCGGGTTCGGTGGGTGGTGTTGAGTTTTTTAGCTAAGGGTTGAAATCGTTCGGTAAACCCTTGGCCTAGAGCCAGACGGACGGTCTGGAGTCTCTGTCGGACGGATGGTCCGACCAATTCGCATAATTCGGAAGGGGGCGAGTTCGGTGGGTGGTGGTGAGTTTTTTAGCCATGGGTTGAAATCGTTCGGTAAACAGTTGGCCCAGAGCCAGACGGACGGTCTGGAGTCTCTGTCGGACGGGCGGTCCGACCAATTCGCATAATTCGGAAGGGGGCGAGTTCGGTGGGTGGTGGTGAGTTTTTTAGCTATGGGTTGAAATCGTTCGGTAAACCCTTGGTTTAGAGCCAGACGGACGGTCTGGAGTCTCTGTCGGACGGACGGTCCGACCAATTCGCATAACTCGGAGGGGGGCATATTCGGTGGGTGGGAGTTAGGGGAAGGGACACGCACTTGCAAGTGTTTTGTTTAGCAAAAGGCTGTAGTCGGGGGGAAGGGACGGTGGGTAGGAGTTAGGGAAACGGGTATCCACTTGCAAGTGTGTTTTTTAGCCAGGGGTTGAAATCGTTCGGTAAACCCTTGGCCTAGAACCAGACGGACGTCTGGAGTCTCTGTCGGACGGACGGTCCGACCAATTCGCATAATTCGGAAGGGGGCGAGTTCGGTGGGTGGTGGTGAGTTTTTTAGCTAAGGGTTGAAATCGTTCGGTAAACCCTTGGCCTAGAGCCAGACGGACGGTCTGGAGTCTCTGTCGGACGGGCGGTCCGAACAATTCGCATAACTCGGAGGGGGGCGGGTTCGGTGGGTGGTGGTGAGTTTTTTAGCTAAGGGTTGAAATCGTTCGGTAAACCCTTGGCCTAGAGCCAGACGGACGGTCTGGAGTCTCTGTCGGACGGACGGTCCGACCAATTCGTATAACTCGGAAGGGGGCGGGTTCGGTTCGTGGGGGTTAAGTTAATTGGCACCAACTTGCAATTGTGTTTTTAGCTAAGAGGCAGTCGGATTTTCTATGTTAAAAGAAAGTGGCGGGGCTTGCTTTTCAGCTCTTTGAACGTCTCACGATTGTCGCAAGCAATTGTGGGGTGAATACCATGAAAATTGACTGAAAACAACACAAGGGGGGAAATTCAGCCAAATTGTTGTTGTGTTTGTTGAGTATAAAGGGCGGTGCGAGGCGGTCCCGACCCACAGTCTCCAGACGGCCTCCGCGGTGATCACATGGTGGAGTGCTGAGGTCGTATTTTTTTAGCTAAGAGGCAGTCGGCTTTTCTATGTTAAAGGAAAGTGGCGGGACTTGCATTTCAGCTCTTTGAACGTCTCACGATTGTCGCAAGCAATTGTGGTGTGAATACTATGGAAATTGATCGAAAACAAATTCCGGAAATAACAACAAAAACAACACAAGGGGGGAAATTCAGCCAAATTGTTGTTGTTTTTGTTGAGTATAAAGGGCGGTGCGAGGCGGTCCCGAAGCACAGACTCCAGACGGCCTCCGCGGTGACCACATGGTGGAGTGCTGAGGTCGTATTTTTTCTAGCTAAGAGGCAGTCGGCTTTTCTATGTTAAAGGAAAGTAGCGGGACTTCCATTTCAGCTCTTTGAAGGTCTCACGATTGTCGCAAGCAATTGTGGGGTGAATACCATGAAAATTGATCGAAAACAAATTCCGGAAATAACAACAAAAACAACACAAGGGGGGAAATTCAGCCAAATTGTTGTTGTTTTTGTTGAGTATAAAGGGCGGTGCGAGGCGGTCCCGACCCACAGACTCCAGACGGCCTCCGCGGTGACCACATGGTGGAGTGCTGAGGTCGTATTTTTTTAGCTAAGAGACAGTCGGCTTTTCTATGTTAAAGGAAAGTGGCGGGACTTGCATTTCAGCTCTTTGAAGGTCTCACGATTGTCGCAAGCAATTGTGGGGTGAATACCATGAAAATTGATCGAAAACAAATTCCGGAAATAACAACAAAAACAACACAAGGGGGGAAATTCGGCCAAATTGTTGTTGTGTTTGTTGAGTATAAAGGGCGGTGCGAGGCGGTCCCGACCCACAGTCTCCAGACGGCCTCCGCGGTGATCACATGGTGGAGTGCTGAGGTCGTATTTTTTTAGCTAAGAGGCAGTCGGATTTTCTATGTTAAAAGAAAGTGGCGGGGCTTGCTTTTCAGCTCTTTGAACGTCTCACGATTGTCGCAAGCAATTGTGGGGTGAATACCATGAAAATTGATCGAAAACAGTTCAAAATGGCGCGGAAAAAAAATCTAACAAATTCCGGAAATAACAACAAAAACAACACAAGGGGTAAAATTCTGCCAAATTGTTGTGGTTTTTGTTGAGTATAAAAGGCGGTGCGAGACGGTCCGGAGCCACAGTCTCGAGGCGGCCGCCGCGGTGATCACATGGTGGAGTGCTGAGGTCGAATTTTTTGTTGTTGTTGTTGTGAGTACCCTGGCCTATGTAGTGAGAGGGTCTCGGTTCTCGAAGTAAAATCGGATCCTGATTTGAGATAGAGAGGACAATAGGGAGAGTGAGAGAGACAGAGACATGAACATATATTCTCCCAAATTGTCAAGTGTTTAGTCACAGGGTTAGGCAAGTGATCAACACACATGTTTTTTTGTTTTTTTTTTTTCGAATTCATTGTCGTACATTCATACAATGCTAGTGCACCCCACAAAGGGGATGCCTCCATGCCTATACCCACTTACCCTTCCCCCCACACGAACGCACACACTCGCTCGCAAGCCCATGTACACACGCACTCATGCACTCCTCCATTCAAGCACGTACTCACGCGCGCTATACCTTAATCCTATCCGCAGCCGTGAGTGTAGTCCCTCAAATGGACATTATGCGTTGAGCGGACTTGTGTATGTGTGTTCCTGAAGCTGAGGCCTAATGGCCATTTGGGTTTTGGTCAGTGTGAGGTAGCAGCAACAGCAGCGGCAAGCAGTATTCCACACAGACTAACCCACGCATCACACTACAAGACACATCTTACTTCAAGCTTATTCTTCAAGACCATCGCAAGTTGAACATGGAGCTTGCTGTGATACCAGGTTAGTACCCTATTTTGCTATATTGCCTCTTTTATTGCCCCTGAATTTTCCCACCCAAGTCTGCTAGTCCTTCTTACAATAAAGTTAGTGTCTTTCCTTCTGAAAGCACTTAACGACAACACCCAAGTCTGCAACCCTTTCTTACATATATATAAGTGTTTTTGCTTCTAACGGCCTTAAGCCTTCCTCACAACAGAACATGGGTCTTTCCTTCTGAAAGCCTAACCAAACTAACTCATGGCCTTTAGCCACCATCACAACAAAACTTGAGTCTTTCCTTCTGAAAGCTCCATCAAACTACTTCAAGGCCTTAAGCCATCTTTGCCATAGAATCAGTGCTTTCTTCCACAGCTAGTTTCAACGATCACACCAAGCCGACCATGCAACTTGCTGACAAGCTGACATCACAATAATGGGTGAGTCTTGTGTTCATTATATAACCAATTATATTTATTATATTGCCCTTGATATTTACACATATACAATACAAGCCCATGTCCCTGAACAAACACACCCAAGTCTCTAGGCCCCTTTCTCATTAAACAAGCGGCTTTCCTTCTGAAAGCCTGCGAATCCCTCACCCTAGTCTGCAAGCTTTCCTTTTGAAAGCACTTAGCAAACACACCCTAGTCTGCAAACTTTCCTTCTGAAGGTACCCACCAAGTCTACCCAAGTCTCTTTCATTTTGCATTTTGTCTGCAAGCCTTCTTTTTAGTGTATCCCCATCATTTCCTTCTGCCTACCCTTCATTCCTAGTTCCTTTCAATCACTTATAATCTCATTAAAACAAGAGAACTCTCGGTCTTGGGACTCCTACCGTCGGAGTTCATCGTATCGGGTCTAAAGCCATTAACACAACACTATTACCGCAGAGTCGAAATCATTATACGCCTACGCTTGCGCGTCATTGTGTGTGGGGTTCTTCACCGCGTTGCCTAAAAGGCAGGCACTTGCAAGTGGATTTTTGAGCTTCGTTCGGTAAAAACTTAGAATAGACCCAGACAGACGGTCTGGAGTCTCGTCCGACGGACGGTCCGACTAAGTCTCCTAACTCTGTTGGGGGTGGAAGGAGTGTTGGATCAGGAGAAGCCACTTGCAATTTTTGGATGTGAGTGTGGATGCGGATGTCGATTTTTATGCGGATTTTTTTTTCTTGGTAATCTTCTGAAGATATTAGCGGCCCATGCTACTAGCATAAGCGATTCACAAGCCCAAATACTCGATGACAGGAATGCTCTCGAATGCTATCCGACACCCAAAACACTTCAAACACGTTCCACGCGATACTGCCTTTAGGTATTACTACGCGGGGCTGGTTTGCAACTTATGCTATGTCGTTCACGAGGGCCGTTTAGGCCCTTCTCAATCTTTCGAGCCTTTTCTATTCCATCTGCACCCTCTTCATGTAGGAACAGATCTCCAGCCAGTCATTGTCTGACCGCGCCATTTGGCTTAATAGAAGCTGCGGGCATTATGTTCCGACCTACTTCCAAGCCTGCATAAATACAGTCAAGGCCAGGCTGCAGAAGAGTGACGCTTTGGAGTATTTGCACGATACGATTATTCCTAGCAAGATGGTAGAAGAGGGAATGGATAAGCTCAAAAGGCTCCTAGAAGCTCTGAAGCAGATTGGATTGACACTCAGCGTGAGTAAATGCGCATTTTCCAAAACTAACATCGAGTTTCTTGGATATCAAGTGGATAACGGATGTGACCCCGAGCCAGGGAAAGACGGTGGCAATAAAGGAGTTCCCAAGGTGCGCCAGTTCTTGGGGCTGACAGTATTCTTTCGGAAATGTGTCAAGGACTATTTGCATGTAGCAATACCTCTCACGGAGTTCAGATGGGGAACAGACCAGTAGGAGGCATTTCGTAAACGAAAGGAGACCCTGGGTAAACCGCCGGTGCACATGCTCTTCGATCTTCACTGCAAGCACGAAGCAGGAATCCTGTTTCAAAGGGGAAAGAAAGATTCAGTGTTACGCCCAATATTGTTCTACAGTCGTAAGCTCTCGAAGGTTGAGAAAAAGTATCACTGCTATTAACTTGAGGTTCTGGCCATCGTAGACATCCTCGACCAGTTCTAAGTTTGTCTGTTTGACAGGGAATTTACGGTAGTGTCGGACTGTGAAGCAATAGTGGCTACGAAGAACAAGCCAAAGATAATTCCACGAGTCGGGAGGTCGTGGCTGAAGCTGCAGGAGTTTTCTTTCGAAACAGTGCACCAACCGGGAAGGAAGGCGGCATACGTGGATGCACTGAGTCGACAACCAGTGGAGGATGAAAAGGTGATGGAGGAATCGTCCTTGTATGTCTTCAACCTGCATATCATATTGGTCGAATCCACGAGTCTGAAGCAGCAGCTGCAAAAGGACTTCAGACTTAAAGGAAAGGAGCCGTATGATATCCGAAGGAGAACTTTAAAACTCTGTCACGACGATGTGGACGAGAAAACGTTGGATCGGGTGCGGGAAACGTTTTGGTTCAAAGGATGCGCGGCTTCTTGAAGAGAAAGGGTGGAAAGCATGAAGGGAAACTATACAGTGCCGAGAGAGTACCGCTGCTTTTCCACTGGAGCGTTGATCTTACTGACGCTCCCCTTTGTCTTATCGTTTTTGATGGTGGTCTGATATACATACATATCTGAGCAGCTGAAGCCCTCGAAAGACTTCGGTTCTTCTCGGGCTGAACCGATAACAATTTTATCAATACGTGCGTTCGCTACTGTCGCTAATCTCTGCGACGACTATTAAGTTCCTGTAGATTCTAAGGGATGTTTGATGGAATTGTCTTAAATTGCACGTGTTCGAGCACAAAGTGTTCTGGCTGTGACTTCTTGTCTGGGATTTTTCAACGAAGATTTTGTTGGGTAAGCATCTAGATGGTACGTGGTTCCTTGTATCATATGCGTCATGTTGGCAATTCGTTTGTTTGTGTAATTTGAGTATGATGATTATGTTTCTCTGTCTCTTCGACGGTCTAGAATGTTGTGCACATCGTTGCATCTATGAGAGATTTCTTGAAGATGGTGTGTGGTGGAACTGTAGCGTCACCTAAGTGAGTAAGTAAGTAAGTAGGTGTGGTGATTTGAATGAGTGTTTGGCGATTTAAATATTCTTCCAGGATTTCAGAGAACACAAGCAATAGGACACAGGATACTGGAACAAAGGACACTGGACAATGCAGCATGGTGACTTTTGGCAAGTACCCGCATTGCAACTAAACAAATAACAAACCAAGCAGGAGAGGAAGGATGAGAACACGGATACACATGAAAAAGGCGATAGAATGGCGATAGGTGTCTTGAAAGATCTTCGTCAATTCAAGCAACTGGGAAATAGTTGGACATGCAATAAGGGAATGTTGGCGTTCGGGGTGCGATGAATAGACAAGCTCCTCGCGCTGCCCCCTGGGTAACTCTAAAAGTCTATTCACATCAATTAGCTTCCAACCAACGAAAAGAGCTCCGTGTTGCTCAGATTTTTCGCATTGCATCTAAACAAAC
Source organism: Matsumyia berberina (assembly GCA_917880715.2). Classification (NCBI taxonomy): domain Eukaryota; kingdom Metazoa; phylum Arthropoda; class Insecta; order Diptera; family Syrphidae; genus Matsumyia; species Matsumyia berberina. The sequence goes on from OU862871.1 coordinate 85,605,896, forward strand.
CAAACAGGAGAGGAAGGATGAGGACGCGGATACATATGAAAAAGGCGATGGCCTTAAAAGATCTTCGTCAATTCAAGCAACTGGGAAATAGTTGGACATGCAATAAGGGAATGTTGGCGTTCGGGGTGCGATGAATAGACAAGCTCAACGCGCTGCACCCTGGGTAACTCTAAAAGTCTATTCACATCAATTAGCTTCCAACCAACGAACCAAAACTTTTCTGGACAACAACAAATTGATGTTTCCCAATTCATCAACATCTTTCATTTAGAAGCTGGTTTTGCAACTAAGTCGGATCTTAGCTTCCAGAGAAGATTGTATGGCTTGAATCAATAGACAAGAGCTCCGTGTTGCTAACATTTCTCTTAAGTGTCCTGCATGTTGAAATCTTACGCTGAATCTACGTTGAACTTGCCCACATTCTCGGTAAGAAGTTCAACTGATGGTTGAGTTTCCCGGGCATGACATTCCAAGATGTAAACAGAAGAAACGTATACCTGAGACGTTTAACAGACGATATATTTGCATAAAACACGGCAGACAACTTATTCACGTTTTATGTGGGCCACACCGCTGTGCCTAATACGTGTTCTTGGCTGCAATAGTTGCGGACCACTTTTTTCTTGAGTGACCAGCTATTTGTGCACTGAAGAGTGTTTGTTGCTACACTTTAGCTACTCAGAGTGTGCTTATCCGTTCAAGGTTGTGAAGTCGATTGTGGGCAGTTGAGGGCTCGATGGGATTAAATTGACTTACTGTCTCTTTTGATCATATGTATCTGTTTGGTTGTGTGTGTATTTGCTTTTCGTTAAAATTTAATTTACTTTCCCAGAATTGGTTTTCTACATTACAATCTTTTCTGCCGTGTTTTAGAAGAAAGGGAGTGAGGCTGATAGGTTTGAAGGATTTATTGAAATTTTAAATTGTTTTGGAGTCTAATGCTACTCAGTTGCAGCCAGAATAATAAATCGAAGACACCAAACAGTCTTTAAGGTTCCAAGCGAGTGCGAAAAATTCTTGGTATTTTTTGTTCACATCCTTCGTTTGAGATCCTCATCATAATTATCTCGTGCAGTTCGTGTGTTCGTTGATTTATGTGCTTCTATTCGTCGTCCTTGTGTACGTATCATTCGCGGTCCTTGGCACTTAAGGCTGGGGCCGAATTAGCCCACTCGTTAACGAGTAACTCTTCATCGAAATGTTAGGATTTGTCATTCCCGCTCTCAATGAAGTTAATCGGTCATTCAATCAGGAGTTCCACTCACTCACTCGTTATCGTTTGCGGTAATTCGACCCCTGCTTGTAAGTTTAATGAAAACTACCTCGATGGCGTGAATTAAGTTCTCGTCCAAAGCCACAATGCATAGTCGGCATGTGATGGCATTTTGTGCGGAATTAAAAGCTGAAATTTGGGAGCCTGCGTAGCCATCTAGCCGCTACAGTTCAAACGCACCGACCTTGGAAGAAGTTCTTGAGCTGTACGACTTGCTGTACGTGTTTGCATTGCAGAACGTGTATGCACTGTTGCTAAGAAAAAAACATCTGGCGCGACAGCCTGGGGTGGGCTAACGCCTAGTTTCTCGCAACCAATATTGTTTAGCGTGTTATATTTACCACACGAATGGAAAGTAGAGACAGAAGCTTCTTCATGACAAATGATATTCTTAGATTGTTGTTATTCTCCGATAAGAGCTGGTCCAGCGAAAACTGTTTGCTGAGGTTTGACCACTGAGCCGTGGCGACCATTCCTAATAAACATACCTATCGAATAATTAAAACGCTCTTACTGTAGGTGAACTGTTATACACAGTTTTGTAAATTTTATTTTCGCTTCAAATCGATAAAAAATAAGGCTTTTTTTTTTATTCCCACCATCTGACATCGTCTAGATAGACTCTAGACGAAATATACAAGCATGTATTGTCATCCACCAGCCTTTTAAAAACTAATTTAAAAAAAATGTTTTTGGAACATATTAAAACTATGTATATTCATGAGTTACATACATATGTGTATACACGGCCTCATCAGTTTGCCTAACATAAGCTTAGAGCAGTTGGCTATAATATGTACATACATACATACATATGCATTATCTATATCTATAAATTTATTATACAAATTATACAAAATTATTCTACATCTAAGATAAACGTTTTTCAAGCTCCTCAAGAGCTATAATTGTGGCACCAAGTAAATGTATAGATCCTGTCACTAAAACATCAATTCTTCTCTTTCCATATTCTTCCTTCAAATATGAAAAGGCTTGTAAAACAGTTTCAAATAATCGACTGTTGTCTTCGTGTGTCTTCGCATGTCCAGCCAATTCCCGCCAATTACTCCTATGGAACTCGGCTCGACGAAGTTGATCCTTATTACCGTATATAGAATGAATGTCATTGTTTTCTTTACTTGTCATTGGAATATTAGGAACAAAACAAGCCAAATCGAAGTGAATTTGATTGCTCAAGATTTTTAGCAAAGCTTTGGAGTCACGATCACCGGTTGTGTTGAAGATGAGAATCCTAGGATTAACACTACAAAGGGGATCACACTCGCCATTTATATCATTTGAAAAGAATGCCAAACCTTTCCCTTGTTAGAGTTTTAAACCAATCACTGCAAACGTCCATGCTTTCTAAAGTGTGCGCTCCGTCTAAATGAATTCTGCAATAATAAGAAATTAGCGACGTAAAAACAAACATTAAAACTTTCTCAAGTTTACCTAAAGTTGTGGAAATCCATAGCTTGACAACGTCCAGGCCATATGCAATTGTCTAGTCCTTCAATTACTTTATTTGAAACTGTCAAAATAACATTATCAGACGAATTATGCTCGAATAAATCATTAAGACTACTGCTTTTATCGTGACTTCTTAACCAACTGTACGCCAATTGAATTGCTAGTGACCCATTTAGTTGAATCATTTTGTTGAAGTCATCTACCGCAATGTGTTCTGGCCAATCGTACTCCGCTATATCAGGAACTTTGAAAAGTTTAGCCTGTATTGGAAAAGATGTATAGGTACATTTATTATAAATATGTTTAAATAAAGGGTTTTGCAATAGGGACGCTACAAAAGTAGAGCGACAGGGACAGCAAACGACGCCATATTTTTCTTGCGGTTTTTCGACATTTCTCTTCAGTAAGGTTTGCCATTTCATGATGGAAAGATACACGAGCCAACAACGAGTCGAAATTATTAAAATTTACTACCGAAATTCGGAGTCAGTGGCCTCAACGTTAAGAGCGCTACGTCCAATTTATGGTCGTCATAATCGTCCTAGCAGATCAACAATTGAGCGTCTAGTGGAAAAATTTGAATCCACAGGCACAGTACAAAATGTTCCCGTGCCAGTGAGATAAAGAAGTGCCCGTAGTGTCGAGAATATTGCTGCCGCTGAGACTTCAGTTGCAGAAAGCCCAAATGTGTCTCTCACACGTCGTTCTCAAGCGTTGGGCATCTCTGTGACGTCGTTGTGGCGAATTTTGCGAAAAGATCTTGGCCTACATCCTTACAAGATTAAATTGACGCAAGAACTGAAGCCGCTTGACCACTAGAAGCGCCGTATGTTCGTGAATTGGGCTGAGCAACAACTTGAAAATGATTCGGATTTTCATCGAAAAATCATCTTCAGCGATGAGGCTCATTTCTGGCTGGATGGCTTCGTCAATAAACAAAATATGCAGTATTGGTTAGGCAGCAATCCACACGTACTCCATAAGTCATCATTGCATCCCGAAAAAATTACGGTTTGGTGAGGTTTATGGGCCGGCGGCGTCATTGGGCCGTACTTCTTCCGTGATGATCAAGACCGGCACGTTACTGTGAATGGGGATCGCTACCATTCAATGATAACCGAATATTTTTGGCCCCAATTGGATGATATGGACTTGGAGGACATGTGGTTCCAACAGGACGGCGCCACAAGCCACAGAGCGAATGTCACAATCAATTTATTGGAAACCAAGTTTGGAGAACGTGTTATCTCACGAAATGGTCCAGTCGCTTGGCCGCCTCGGTCGTGCGATTTGACGCCGTTAGACTATTTCCTGTGGGGCTACGTCAAGTCTATGGTCTATGCCAACAAGCCAGCGACGATTGATGAACTTCGTACGAATATCGAACGTGAAATTGCAGCAGTATCGGCCGATTTATGCTTGAAAACCGTCGAAAATTGGGTTCAGCGTCTGGACTTCTGCAAGCGTGCCCGTGGTGGCCATGCAAAAGAAATCGAGTTCCATACATAATGGCATCGAACGTACTTTCACAGGAATAAAGAATTTCATTGATATCCAAAACCGTTTTTGTTTTATTTAAAAAAAAACTTTTGTAGCGCTCTTATTGCAAAACCCTGTATATAAACATGTCTTATAAATATTTTGAATCACTACGACTTATTTGTGACATGGTTTTTTCTTATGAGACTATTTTGTTGTGCATATTTATGTGCGTATAAACGTAGGTTAGATTGAGATGCCTGTCTACTAAAAGCAACACACTTAGAATCATAAGGGGTCCGGTCCGTTGTGATACCACAAGGATCTGGGAAAAATTTCCTGCCTACTCATTGAATCAATTGGAGCTTCTTATGAAGCGCAGGAGGCTAATAACATAAATTTTTATCAGGTCGCCTAAGTTGCAAACCAAATACTTAGAGCGTTACAAATTCAGCTTTGGCCAAATCTGCTTTGTCGCTAGACATGTTGTACCACTTATTCACCTAAGATTTGTTATTTCGATAGCTTCTAGCTTTATTTTAAGTTTACAAGTAGTGATTAGGTAATTTTGTTCCATATCTGGCGAGTTCATCAGCCTTACAGTTCTCTGGAATGTCACTGTGCCCTGGCACAGTCTTCTCAGAATGCATCGTCCCAGAATGACCTGGTGGAGATGGATACCTCGAAATTCTTGTCAAAACTTAGCTTAGGTGTAGTTTCTAGAAGAAATTTTGTCAACTTTCAAATTGGAGCCGTGTCTAAAATCTTCAGTAGACCACTATGAGGTTGATTTGTGGCGGATGGTTACTCTAGCTGCCATTTGTCGGCCAAAAAAGTCGAGGGGTGATAGATGAAACAAAATGTCCAGAGCTGAAGAAGGAGCCGTACGAAGAGCTCCGCTGATATACCTGCAAGCTGCATATACACATGAAGGTACATATGTTTGGGAATGTAACACATTTTGAAATGTGCACAGGCTGGTTCGACAGAAGACCAACCAGAACACATTAAGACAAATTGTCTTGTAATTCTAGTAGTTCGTGCTATTAGTAGCATAGTATTGTAATGAAATAGTTACATATGTATGTAAAATATTTATTTGACAATTAAGAAAATGTTACTTCAATACATATACTCACATTCTTCTCCAAAGTCCTGTTCTCAATAATATTTAAGCAGGCTAACTGCTTCGCATTTGTATAAACTTTGGAATTAGGTTTTATAATGCCCGCTTTCTGCCATGCAATATCTTCAATAGTATCACCCAAGATATTTGTGTGTTCCAGACCAAGTGATGTGATACCAACTGTAGACGTATTTCTGTGGAGTAAATAACATGCTTAATGATGCGAAAATGTGAATTTTTATTCCCAATTTTAACCTAAGCACTACTGCAAAATAATCCAGTTTCTGATCCTTATTCTCGATCACCCTTATAGTAAACCTTATAATTCAATTCGTCGATATTACCCCAATATTCTATGGCTGGTGAGCGAGCATCCTATCTATCTCTCTATCTGGCCTGCCTTCGGCATTCTCCTTCTGTATTTAAACCAAGACCAGTGCCTATCCATCACAGTTTTCCAACGCCATTTCTTTATTTCATTCAATTAATTTTTCAGTTTGTCGCAGCATAAAAGATTCTGACGATTTGACCGTGATTGCCTCCGGCATAAGCCCAAACATAAATTGCCGTGGGTCAAACTTAGTGCGTTGGATTGCTTAGCGAGCTAAAACAAATTCGATACTCTGCAAGTTTTTCGGGAAGGAAGGAAGATTTACGGACCCCACTGTCTACTGCATAAGATGAAATTATCCTCGCCCAAATCTATTGAGAACAAAAAGAGACCACAACCATATTTCTTTGCAAATGACAAAGGGCGCTAGAGCAAAGACTACTCCCTTTAACCCGGGATACGATATGGCCTTAAACTTTTTTGAGATTTATGAAGAGCCGCAATTTAGCTTGTGCTTAACCATTATGCCAGCACACCAGACCTTACAGTTCGTAACGCATCTGTGTCTCAGCATCGTTATTGTAACATCCAAATAGATTTTCGATCAGCTGTTTGAAATTGGTAGTGAAAGTGCAAGTTCCCTTGATGTGTACGAAGCTATCCCATGTCCCTCTGCAGACTGTCACGAAATGTACTTTTTCATATGCCTAAAAGAACTGCGCGATTGCCGAAGCAAATCAAAATAAACTAAATCCAAATGTCTTAGATATGTAATAGATTAAGTTTGAGACAAGTTTACACATCTACCAACAAACAAAGGGTAGAATTGGCTTTTCCGGGTTACGATACAGCTTTCAGTTATGTGTACCATATGTTACCTTACAATATTTGTGCAGTCGTATTCTCCACCGATGCCAACTTCCAGCAAGACAACTTCTGTTTTCTCTTCGAGAAAGATGTGGAAACATAAAATAGTTAGGAACTTAAAGTATGCTGGCATGTCAGTGTCGTATTCCTTATGTTTATCTAGTTTATCGAAAACTTTCCAGAAAGCTCGTGTAAATTTTTTCTTTGATATTGCTTCTCCATTGATACGAATACGTTCTGTAACCGAAACCAAATGAGGCGAGCTAAAAAATCCAGTTTGATAACCGTATGCTCGCAAAATTGACTCAGTCAGAGCACACGTGGAACCCTGTAAATAAATTTCAATTTGAATTAAGTTCAAAAGGAACAACTACGAATATTTAGCAAATATATGTAGAACCTACACCTGTTTGATTTAATTTCCAAATTTCATACGCAATACAGGGATGGAGAAGCTGTGTACAAACTTTTTTTTTCACTATTTAACAAAGAATTTAGACTCCTAGGCTCAAATTTACGAGTATTTGACATTCGATTTTTGGATAATGGTGATAGTTCTGAGATTTTGGGAAGAAAGAACCCACTTTCCGACGAGTTTACGTGCAGTCGAAAACATACCGAAATTTCCAATTCCAATCTTAGTGTCGTAACCCTACATGTTTCTTTCATCCTACCTCCTCTTCACTACTATCCATAATAAATGACGACCAACGAGAAGCCGGAAAATGCTAGTTAACTACCATCCATTATATGAATGGCGCCCAACGTGGGACTGGTTTACCACCGACAATTTAAAAGTGGTATTTAAGATTTAGGATTTAATCGGATAATCTTTTGCTTTGAGTATCGCCCTGAATAGAACATTCTGCCATGTGTCCTTATTATTGTAAGTAATTTGCATTTTTGATTGGTTTCTTCACGCACCATAGCCCCTTAAACATCTGCCCAGAGGGTTTCGGTTGGATTTGAGACGCAACTTTGTGCAGATCAATCCAAGACGTTTCCATGAGAAACAAATGTTCCATACTCCGAGCAGTGTGTATCAAAAGGTTTAAATATATATTAGATAAAATGTATTTCTGCTGATCCTTCCGTCCTTTTGTACGGCAAATGATGCCAACGTCATACCAAGAAAACAAAACACAAATCATCATTACGTTTCGACTATTCGCAATGCATTAGTTTACCCCCCTATTACGAGTAGCGAATCAAACGGTCGCCTCGAGTCAAGCTCCCTGGCGAATTGCTCTTGGCAAGTTATTAGGGTTGGCGAACTATCTCATTCGCCTTTTGAAAACAAATGTTGCCAACCAAACACAAGGAAATGGCAGTTGTGAACTGTCAAAAAGCTAATTTGTTGCGGTGTAATTTATTCGACTTTAGGCAAATATAGGTAAATTAAACGCAATAAGTAGTATTGTCTTGTATTTTACGGATAATTATGCAGACAACAAAGTAATAAAAATCTGCAAACTATGAAATAAAACTCGAGATAGCTCTAATCCCTCGGAAACTGTAGATCATTCGTGAGTTCTTGGAAATTCTTATAAACATTCACTTAAGCTCTCAAAATGTCCAAACTGGAGTACTTGAAACATAAGTTTGTCCGGCTTGGATCAAGGCGATTGCTTGAAAGAAAAAAACAAGAGGCATGCACCTACTTCTTGAGAACAACTCAATTACGTCAAATAATCGGATGTGTGAATGAAACACACATCGGAAATGTTTCTTCGGTTCAGTAACACCACCAGTACTTAAATCGTATGGGGTATTGCAAATTAAATGCGATGACAGTGAGTTTTTCGATTTCTATAATTATGTATCTAGTTTGATTTTTAAATGTATTTATAATTGCCGGCGTGTGACCACAGCAAGAACATTCGCTACGTCAGTGCTAGATATACTGGTTCCATACACGATATCTTTGTGCGGAAGTGTAGCGAGTAGAAACAAGTTCTGGAAATACGGTGTCAAAACGGTGAGCGTATTTTGGATTCATTTTGAAGACCCAAACACTCTTATACCATGCTGGTATTGCTCTCATTAGCCGAACAAAATTTGCAAACCAGTCTGTGTTTATTCTTCAAAAAAATTTAGATGTTCTCTTTTCTAACCAACATTTTTGACAAATTTGTTACAAGAAATAACATAAAAACAGGAACAAACACACAGTGGCTGCTACTTCGCCTTTCTTCCCACCAAATATTTTAATTTGACTGATTCTGACAGATATTTAGCGAATGTTCTTTAACCGTAATAAGGTGAAATCACACCTCGCCAATTTGACGTTTGAGGTGAACTAAATTTGGTTGATTCGCTAACCATAATAGCAAATAGTCACCTTCGCCAACTTTTTCGGTAGACTCGCTACTCGTAATAGGGGGTATTACATTACGGAAATGTTAAAGTTACATATTGGGTGGTGTGAATAAAAACAGGAGGAACACTCTGGGCAAACTCTCTTGAAGAAAGTAGATCCGTTCGGGTACTTTCTGCACCAAAATTCGTAGATTGTCAAATTTTTCAAGAGTGGGGGTAAAATTCTCTCAGAGAGAGGTAAAATTACGAAAAAGTAAACGAACGCGTTAAACAAGAAAAGTTGGACAATTTTAAACGTCAAACTTCAACTGTCAAATCTAAGAAAAGTTTACAGGAAAGAATTTTCTAATTCACATTTGGAGAGTTTAAAAAAGTGTGGAAAACATTTATTCATTGTTCCAACACATTTTTTAGATTCCCTGGATCTTCGCATGATTGCTAGGTGTTCCAGAATTCTTCAGTATCTGACAATTTCAATACCACACAAAAAATACGAACAGCTGTTTGATACATTTGACAGATTTAATAAATCAGCCCAAAGAAATTTCTTGCACTAAAATTCGTAGCATGGGGAAATTTCTTACTCTCTCGAGAGCGCTCTCTTACGAAAAACTACGAAATTTTTGCGTATGTCTACAGGATTTGGGTAAAAATTCGTAACTTTTCGTAAAAATTCGCTGTTTTAGGGAGTACGTGAACTGACCTAGTGTTTACTGGAACTTAACGAATCTCGTTTTTATTCAACTTAAATTGACAATTTTTCCAAAAAGTTGAGGGAACACTCTGCCTAAGATTTTTTCCACACCACCCATTATAACTACGTATGTACATTTTTTAATTTATAAAAAAAAGTTTTTATGACGCTTTTACTTCGCTTCTGAACGGGCTGAACGGAAGTTAGAAAATCTTTCAGGGGCTTCTGGCTTGTTTCAGAGTAGGTGTGTATGTATTATGTGCCACTGAGTGAATTACAATTTAAAAATAAAGACCTTGATTTTTCAAGATGATTGTTTAAGTTCCGCGCTTGTTTATGTATAGAATGACCTCATCACCTATTGTGCTTATTAATCACTTTATTTGTAAAGCATTCAATTTTACACTCATCATGATTCGAATTTCTTCGAAAAATTACAATTTACAAAGCTCCCCAATGTAACCACAGAAAAAAAATATGCAAGTTTGGCAGTTATTTTAAATCTGACCTTGTCTAGTTTTTATTAATCATGTTTCAACATTCGGAGTTTGACTAGATATGCAGCTATTTGGCTGGAAACACGAAAGCAACAAATGTTTCCCATACTAGATTCATTGAGATATTGATATTTTTCACATTAGAATAGAACCAAGGTTGCTTTTTGATGTCGTTTTCTTCGATTTAAATTGATAAAAACTAACTATACAAAAGCACTTAAGCGCACATAATCAATAGTTGAAAGTGATATTATTTTAAGTTGTATGTGGAGCAGAAGTTGGTTAAAGTGGATGAAATGCTTCGCATTCCATTCATTTATTTCCGGTCGAACAAGGGTTATTTCCATCAGTTAAATTCATTCCCAAATTATTACTAATATGCTTAACAATGTCCAAAATAGTTACGTTCCGTACCCGCGCAATTAAGTGCATACATAAACAATTTAAAAATCGTCAATCATTCTTATAGATACGCAGGTCTAATCAATTCTGAACTTTAACCCATTCTAATCTTTTTAAATAGAATGTTAGGAAATACACATAGATAGTAGGTACATACTAGGTATTCTTTCGCAATCAAAACAGTTTTGAATACAATTATGAATGAATCTAATGTAAACATTTGTTTTCTTGCTCATGGTCATTGTTTATGTAAATACAAATTAAAGAATCACATAATCCCCTGCACGATAAGCAACTTTCATGTATCAATTACTAATCTTTTTGCTTAGTCTGTTGCTTACCTTGCCTTTGGTCCCAGAAACATGTATTATTGAAAGTTTGTTTAATTCGCCCAAAGACATGCCACTACGATTTAGATATTTGATGGTCTCCTCCAATGTTGTTTGGTTCTTCTTATTAATGATGGACTGACGAATACTTGCCGCGTTCGATTGCAGCGTGTTTAGAGCTGTTATTGCCGCCTTCGTAGAAAGAAAATAAAAACTTTAAAAACTGCCCGCAATCATATTAAATTCCAAATATAATTTGGTTCTTGAAACCGTTCTATTTGAAACACATACCTCATAATGAATTGATTCGGAACTTATCCGAGTAACATCAGACTCCGATAGAGGTTTGTTTGTAGGAGCTCCCACCCCAGAAAAGCAGGTTTTCTGCATCATGGCTTTAAAACGCGATTTAAACGACTGCAACACATACCGCGATGGCAGCGGCATTTTAAAAGCATGCTTTGCACACAAATACAACATCCGTTCAACGCTTTGTTTGATTTTTCCAGTTTTAAATATTTCCCGAGAAATTACGTCCAATTCAAGGGTTTGCAAAGAAGACTTGATCTGGTTTGACTATGATTACATGTTTCTTGGTGAGGAAACAAAAATGATAAGGTGGGGAGCAGTCCGTTCCAACTCTGAAATGTAACATTTTTATATAATTCTTTAGATCGAGACAAATGTAGTCACCGTCTACGTTTATAATTGGCTTAGTTATCTTTGGCGTAAGATTATCCAAAAATATGTATCAAAAACACAAGAATAAATAATTTTGTTTTGACAGCTGTTATAGAGCTGAATGTTTTAAAAGGTATGTCTACTTTAACAACCTTACGATAGCAAAGTAGTTAGTGAAGTTTTAATCATAACCTCGGGTTTACAAACTCTAAATTAAGGATTTCGATAGCTTGAATGAAAGTGTGTGGTCTTGCTGTGGTAGAAATATAGCAGTATACATTGTCCATCACATAAAGATAGAGAATTATCTTAAGATTCTTATATGTAATAGGAGGATAAGCTTAAAAGCCTAAAATCCTTATAGAGTGCTTCAGAGACCTTTCGTGCTCGAGGTGTACAAAATACCTTTGCTTCAGTTCAAGCGACAAATACGTAAATAATTCTAGTACAACTCGAATGTACTTGACGGATACTCTTGCTGCAGCGGCCAACTTTTCTGTGTCTATTTTATCCACGGCTTTCCTTGAAAAATGTTGATTTCATCTATATAACGCTTGGAATTGAATGACGTTTGACAAGTCTTCCAATGAATCATCGATTCGGCTACATACGCACACTTGTTAAAAAATGAAAAACACGAATGGAAACTATGGAAACCACATGATCTTCTGCTGAAAAAATACTGGAAAGTTGAATATCTCGATAATAAATAAATTCAGTGGTTTTTGGTTGTCAAAAAGAGTCCATAATATTGTTTTTTTTTATAAACACCAGAAATAATAACTTTCTCTAATAAACACTAAGCACAATTCAAGTAAATTCAGTTGTCGATGGATAGCAACACAGTTTCCATAATGCCAGACATTTTAAGGTATATATTTGATATTCATGAAGCACATGCTGATTACCTGTTGTTATTATTTTATAGACCTTTTAAATCGATTGTCAAAAATAAAGAGAAATTTAGCACGTTTTTAAGGCAAACATGGGATAACTACTTATATCGGTTTTCCCTTATCTAACTATTATATGTATGTACATGTACTTTGCCTATGTTTAACTAATTTTAAGTAAAGAATTAAACTTTTAGACCAGTGTTGTGCAGGAAGCAATTCTAAACGTCTAATCGTTAAAAGGTCTATTGTACTCTTTGCATGATTTTTAATGCAATTTTAATACTCATATCATTACAGAAATCGTCTTGGTAAATGCGAAGTGTGTGCAACAAATAATGCTAAGTACACCTGTCCAAAATGTGAGGTTAAAACTTGTGGTTCTCCCTGCCTCCAGATCCACAAAAAAGAGCTTACATGCAATGGCGTACGGGATAGAACTAAATTTATACCATTAAAAAAAATGACCAAAATGGATTTCGCAAGTGATTACTACTTTTTGGAGCAATGCACCAGGTTTGTAGAGGACCGTAAGCATGATCGGCTGAAACGATATACACGCTACAATAAGGTTCTTCCAACGACACTATTTCGCCTAAGAAATGCTGCGGCTACTCGAAATACAACACTGAGGTTTTTACTCGAAAACTTTTCGCGACATAAAGGAAACTCCTCGTATTTAGATTGGAAAAAGGATATAATTTACTGGCAGATAGATTGGATTTTTACAAATGCTCAGAACTTGAAATATGTTGATGAGAAATGCTGTGAAGAGAATACCCTGCACAGCTTACTAGACAAATATGTGAATCCAAAAAATACTGAACTTGTACCCAAAAAGAAATGCCTGGAGTATTATCAGAGTCAAGGATTTGGAAATCTTAGTATTTTGTTGAAAGCAGAGGGTATCAAGCGGTGTCGGAATAGATTTTTCCGGTTAGATTGTACGAAAACACTGAAGGAGAACTTGTGTGGAAAGGTGATAGTGGAATACCCTTGTATTTACGTGACATACGATAATAACAGTTCCGGGTTGGATGTCATTGACAGCGGTGAGTTGAGTTGTTAAGTGTTTTTTAAATGTCTCCAACTTACATAACTGAGTGTGTCTGGAGTCCGGAAAAGTTGCCAAGTCGCTTTATCTCTTGTTCTTTTCAGACGACGATCTTGAAGGCGACAGTGAAGCTGTAAACGAATCAACTAAAACAGACAAACAAGTATACAAAAGGTCCTTGGCAACAGATAATTCCCCAACAGAAAAAACAAAAAAACGTCGTGTTGATAAAAACTACACCAAGCAAAGTGTTAAACACGACCAGTTACAACAGAAACCAAGCAATTATCTGTTTTTGGATGAGAAACCATGGGATGACTTTTCCTCATCCTCAGACACCGACGGTGGAAATGAAACTGAAGAGGAAGATGCTCCTAAGGTCTAAAGTCCAGTGGACATAAATTAAATTTTATAGAACAGAAAACATATTTCTATACAGTTGAATGTTTTCTAATTTTATTTTGAATGTTGGAGAAAAATAAATTTTATTAAGCTAAAAGTACAAAAATGGATTTTTTTTCAGTTAGCGTGGATGCGGCTGAAAACTTAACCACCCCTTCAACATCAATGGGTTTTTGATGATTTTAATAATGTATACGCTTCGTTTTAAGATATAATTTATGCACAGTGTGTGTTTGATTTCCCTTTTCCCTTTACAGTACCCAAAAATATAATATAAACACTATAACTACTATTCCAGCAGCCGCTGCCTTCACATACATTGATTTACGATTTAAATAAGTTGCATCTTTTTTGTATTTTTGTGACATCATTGAAAGGTTTTGAGTTTTTGTATCAAGTTCTGGAATAGAAGTTGTTTTGTTTGAAGTATTTCTTTTTTTTAAGTGGAAAATGAGTTATTTACCTGACAAGACTGTTCCCCGCTGTAACACGTCATCAATATTTTGAACCTGAAAGAAATTTAATGTTTGAATAGTGAATATGTACTCCTCCTAATCTTAGGGTGTAATTGCTTCACACTACGGCGAAGGTTCATTCTTCTAGTCCCATTCCTTTGACATAAATTATCTACCTATGTATGTATGTATCTAGATACCTCAATATCCCCTGATTGAATCGATTTGGGTTGGTAAAAGCTACTCATTGATACTCATTTCATACTTGCATCGAATCCTCTGGCTTCTATACTGTCTTCAAGGATTGACTCCAACACCTTCTGTAGTAACTGCCACAATTTTATTTGGATTTGAGGTCGCAACGATATTTTTGACACGTCCTTGTTCGGACTAAGTGTACAGAGAGGAGCTGAGAGCAAATCTGCGAAATTTCCCCGAGCAAAGAGCAAAGAGCACGAGAGGCGAGCAAGGATGAAGACTAGCCTAGACTAGAAAAGTTCGTTGTTTTCCATTTGAATATTTTTCTTTTGTGAAAAAAAACAGATCCTAATATTTTTAATGTATACTTTACTGAAAACCCTTCCTTAAATATGTGGTATTTCCTGACACGCGGAAACAGAAGTGAAGGAATTCATGTAATTAACCAATCGCGAGGTGTCCACGATGAATTTCACCATTTATTCCGAGAGCTACGAGAAGATCGCGTTAAGTTTCAAGAATATTTTCGAATGACTATAAACACGTTCGATTATTTACTTGTCAAAATTCAACACAAGTTGACGAAGAAGTGGACAAATTTCATCTCAAACCCAATCACACCTACTGAACGTCTCGCAGTAACTTTAACGGAGTTTGGGATGCTAAACCAAAAAAATGGCATTCAAATTTTTTGAAAGTCGCGTCATGAGGACCTCTGGAATAGGGGATATTGCCTAGAAATACACCTAAAATCAAAGCGATGATAGCTGAGAAATCAAACATGTTTGAAATCGCCGCTTTGCTCTCTTGTCGACGTTTTGCTCGACTTTCGATCGATGCTCCACTCTGTGCGCCACCCTTTCATTACATGTGTTTGATTTCATCGCTTTACTCTTTGCTCTCTGCTCCACTGTTTGTACACTTAGGTAAGGCGAGGGAGCAAGCAGAAGGGCAAATTCTGAAGCGGCGATCTAATGCTTTTCCGTGAGGGCGATGTGCTTATGGCCATTTTCTTTTAGGAATGTCCACATCAGCGGCATATGTTCGGCCTAAGGCAACACTATGCCTGCGAATATGTTTCTGCATGTTTTGTTTATCACAAGGAGTTAAGGCTCAACTAAAAACCAAGACAAACAACATTCATACACTATAGTGTTCCCATCAAGTTGAATCGTTATATGTCGTGTATCGTGGACGCGTATCATAACACCAATTGAGACAGGTGGAAGACCCAAAAAAAAGATACAAGTGTTGGTGTTATGTTAAGCGCTCTTACAAGAAGGTGAAAAGAGCATACTCCTGACATGCTCTTCATCAAGCTAAAACAGAAGCGAATCGGAAAATTTCATAGAAGAGCCATGGTGGGTTCTGAGAATTATAGACTAAACAGCGCTGAAGAATATCATTACGACAAGCAGGGGCTTCATTCAACCCGTTCGATGAGAGCCAACAAATTCGTCCATCGAACCAAAAGTGAGAATGGAAATATTTGAACTAAATGCCAGCAGGACGACTGGTGCTGAAGGACTGCCTTGTCAACTCTTTAAATTAGCGGGTAATAGCCAAGCAGCATTTACGTCCCTGACACTAACGTCAAAATAAATTAAAACCACATAGGAATAACTGATGCACTGTCGTGTGATGTATCATTTCCTCCGAGAAGACGTACGAAACCAGCGGTATAATCTGTCAAGCTCGTATATACGTCAACGACATTCATATAAGCAGTGGATGAAAGTTTCGAGACAATATTGGACTTTGTCTACTAAGTCTCCGCAATGACATGTCCAATTGATATCAATACAGAGATTAAGCGAATAATTGAATTTTAAGTTTCTTTGACTCGTGAAGTTAATTGGAGAACACAGTCTTACCAAAAACAAGCAATGGAATCCAAGGCAATTTAAGAAAAAGACTTGATTTAAAAAATATTGGACACGGTTGGGTGCATAGCAACCCAAAGTATACAATCTAACCTTTGCACTTTCACAATACCATACAATGCAATACTCAGTACTCACCATTATTCTCTGCACATCCTGTAACTGTGTATTTATGGTACTTATATTTCTTCTTCTGTCTGTTAGTTGTTTTTTGGCTTTTTGTATATAAACATCAAATTCAATAAACGCATAAGGGCGCGTCACCGAATTCACTCGTCTGCCGTAAGTGGTATGAAATTCTTGGGCTAGATCTTCCAGATAATTAAATGCTAATCGCTTCGAATACATTTTATCGCACATCACAAGATAGCACACATCATTCTCTATTAAGTAACTGAAATAAATATTAAAAAAAATTAAATGAACTATAACCAGAAACAGAAAGTAAACCTACTGGAACAAATATGGTCCTGTTTCAATACTACATCGCGCCGGTGAATGGGATCCCAATTTTCTGAAAAGCATTTTCGCTTGATTTTGATACTCTAATATACTTCGACCCGACTGAAAATATGATAAACGTAGAATTGTGTTAAAATTTGTTGAAAGTAAAAAAACCAATAAGAAAAGTTTATACTTGTTCATCATCTTGCATTGTGCCGACCAGCGGAAGACCATCAATTACTCGTGCTATCATTGTTAGTAAGGCCATTTTGAAGGAAGATTTTTCTAAACAAATTTATTTAATTAAAGCAGTTCTCTTTTCCAAAAGCATAACATTTGCCGAGTATTAGAAAATATTAAGGAAATCTAGTTGGAAACACTTTTATTAGTCGATGATTGTAGATTTTTAGCAACACGTCAGCTACGTCAAAGTCGTGGAGCCGTACACGAAAACAACATATGTCAAAATAAAGAGGTTGCAATTATTTGCCGTAAAGCGCTGCCTTCGATTAAGAGATTACTTTAAGGTGGAAATGATTTGAGGGTGCGAATGCTTATCGCAAACGCAATATAACAATTGGAGGTTTGAAAAATTTTCTATTTGACTAGTTTTTTCCTAAGAAAATTCCTTTTGCCTTGGTACAAAAATATTTCAGTTACATTCATTACATAAGGTGCATTCATTTCACTTAAGCAGAATGGGAGATTATTTGCGAGTTTTCCGAGTCCGCAATTATACTTTTTTAATTCGGGAATATAATCGGATGTTTCTTAATATTTTCTTCCTTCACGTCTCTCTAAACAATATATATTTCCATTTTCATCCATTCTTCATGTTTCCATCTGCCGAAGATCCCTTAAATCATGAAAAACTCGAAGATAACACACGACATTTGACACTTTTCTTATGACACAAAATCGGCATAAAAATGCGTGCGTTTCACTTTTTGGCAGGATGCGTGTCGTTTGGAATTATTTTTGAAAAATCGGTTTATCGATGGAAAAATTGTTGGGAATTGATGCCAACACTTGTTTTTGCGTGTAAATTGAAAGAATAAGTGCAATTAAAGTCATATTTCATAAGAAAATTGCAAAAAACGGAAGAAAATGTACGTCGTGACGTCATTACGACATTATTCAAGAGAACTAAATAGCAGAGGTTTGCTGACTGTTTAGTAGAGATTTATTCTGGGCACGTCTACGGTAAGAATTACTTCTTTTGAAGGAGTGTTTACGCCTGGATGTATGCAACACTATTTTTGTACCGAGGCAGAGTGATATTAATTTCAAAGGAATTTGCATAGAAAAAATTGAATTTTTAAGACTCGAAAACACCTAAACTAAGCGATTAATCAATTTTTTTTACTGAATATTTTGTGCTTATTTCGTAGAGTAAAATATTCGTAGGAAGTCGTAGACGTTTCCAGAATTATTTCGGATATCCGAAATATTCGGATACAGTGGAAGTCGCTTATTACGACGGTAAAGGGTCGTTATATCTTATATATTATATATATATACGGTCGTTATATCCGACTGTCCTCCGCAAGCATTCGCAATATAAAGAAACCAAGCAATGAAACAAAAATGATGGTATAATTAACCATAAAAGAGCTTCTCAATTCGCAGTTCGGAGTGGACTATAAATTGTGGGTTCCCTTCATTCGCGCAAAAAATTGAAAACCTAAAGCGCATAACATGAATAGATGTGAGAATTTAGGCCTCTGGCCTTGGCTCATCTCGGATTGTCGTACCAGTTATTTATTTATTTAATTTGAAATTTCTGTCTCCACCGGTCAAAAGCAGATTGACCATAATTATTAGATATATGAAATGTGAATCTCATGGGAAATTGTTTAATTTAATTAAAAAAACATCATCTCATTTAAAATTAATTAGTCGAAAAGAATGTGTTGCACAATCAAGTTTCATGCATTGAATTTTACTGTCTTTGACGTCATTTACGACCGAGTAGGTAATTAATTGCGCCTTGTATTCACATTAAATGTCAAACGTAGCTTCTAGTGGATATCTTAATGTTGATTAGATTAATTCAGATCGTATTTCACCTTAGACAAATTTTTTTAAAAATCATACTCTTATTCTTTTTGCATTTAATTGACGAATTTATTCAGCTTTTGAATATGTATATTATTTCGATCGCATACATAACTGCATCATCATCAAATACATATGTACATATATATGTATCTGTTATGATTGTGATCATTAAGTCAGACCTAATATCAGTTGTTTACATGGATAATATTAAAATAAAATATTTCCTTATTGACGGTAATTTGAAATTGTTTTCCATCTAAGAATATTGAAAAATTCTATCGTGTCATATGTACGTATATGTGCATACATATGTACGTACGAGTTATGCATACAAACATCCTAGGTTAGGTAAGAGGGGGTGGCGGTTTGATGTTATTAGCCGCCTCACTCTTCATGGATTCATTGTGCTCTCCGTTGTGGGATTCTGAATGCATGTACCTGTTAAAAAACGTGAATAAGTCAGTTATTATTCATTATTCGCCTCTCTAAACTACGACGAATCCAGTATGAATCTTAACATGGCCTTTGGTGGCATAGTTCACTAAAGAAGAGAGTGCCTTGGGTCGCCTTTCTGGCTCTACTGATGCTTGGGCAGTCGCAGAGAAAGTGTGTCGTGTCCTCCTCCGCGTCTATACTGCCACAGAGGTTGGTTGTGCTTAGTCGCATTTTCCTTGAATGGACCGCCAGTATGTTGTGGCCTATAAGGATGCTAATCACTAGTGCCACGTGCCATCTGTCAGCGTAAAGTATTTCTTTTATTCTATTGTGGCCACATTTTTTCGGTATGCGGCGTAACGGGACTGTGCTCCATCTCTCATCGGCAATTTTCCAGAAGTGTAAGGGTAACTCTTGTTTTTAAACTTCTATAGTGGTCGGAACCGAGTGATCTACCATCTACCATTGACTAGTACAGTTTCGATCCCTTTCTTGTCAATTCATCGGCCTTTATATTGTCATCGATGTCTCTGTGCCTCGGGACCCATCAGAGTGATACATTATGTTTTGAGCTTAGGATTTTAAGCTGACTGCGACAATTCTTTACTACTTTTGATTTGAATATTGTGGATGGCACGGCTTTGATGTCGGTCTGGCTATCGACCAATATTTCCTCTAGACGTTGCTGAGGTTAGTTCTCTTGTGGCCTCGGTTATCGCTAGAATTTCGCCTTGGAACACACTGGCGTTGTTTGGAAGTTTTATCTACCGGAAAATGGCGGGCTCCTCTGAGTATATTCCGCTGCCTACCACTTTAACCATTTTTGAGCCGTGCGTCAGTGAAAATGGATGTATTACCGGATTCGTCCTAACTTTCCCTTGCTGGAAAAAGAGTTTGGAAGTTGAGGTCGAAGTCAGGCTATGGCGTTATGTGATCAGTTTTTTTTAGCTTCGTCCATCTAGTGATACTTGGTACTTTTTCCAAAAATCGGATGCTTGCGGTCGTAGTGAGTTTTTTGTCTGTCAATTCTTTAGTGTATACATAGGTCGAGCGATAGGAGTGAGAAGATCGTTTCGAGGGCTTTTTTCGACGTCGTGCTTATAATGCTGGTTGTGCTGAGCGATACTGTACACCCATAGGCTAGAAATGGCCTAATGTTGGCCATATATAGCAAGTGGTTTGTGGCGGGTCTTAGCCCCCATTTTCTCCCAAAGATTCTATTACATCCATAGAACGCGATAGTTGCTTTCATTGTCTTTTCTAGCTCAACTTGCGGTCTAAAATGCCTGCATACGTCCTAACATATGTACATATACAGATACACATCCAGTTTCATTGTATCGCAAACAGCATATTATTGACATTGATTGATTGACAATTGAAGAAATTCTCGATACAGTCGTTTTTTAGTCCTGTGGTTTTACATGGTGTTATATGCTGAAAGAGGCGTCTTTAGCTTGCAATGCAAGGCTTTGAAATGTACACAGATTTTTCTTAATTTTACAATTTCGTTTTCGGATTAATTTTTAATTAACTGGCAGCTAAACAGACGTGAGCAGTTTATCACATCCTTTACATGTGTCCTGTGCTAGCTAGAGCAGGGCACCATGTACCCTCCACCCATCTGAGGCAACCTCACGGAACGATTGGCTATCCACGAAATGGAATAGGAGCCCTCGCAGTGGCGAAAGGTCAATAGAGTTGTTACGAACAGCACCAAACTCACTTGGTGGCTTTCTGGCATTTCCCAGTATAGAACAAACAGTCAACAGTAGTAGAATAAGACAAATATACAATCACAATGACCAGCTAATGCTAGAATTCGAATTACATTATCAATTAAAACTGATTTTCTGACGAGATTTGTATGCAAAATTAATTGCTTATGACGATAGACTTGATCACATGCATATATACATACATAAGTTAATGGATTGACTAGTTCGTGCAATCAGAAAATTGTCGGAATTTCAGGTGCCATGGGAATTTTCGAATATTTTGTTCAATATAGGATTTTTTGTTTAGTTTTGATAAATGTATGAAAAAGATACTTTGTTAAGCAGATGATGTTGGCACGTTCTCGCCTATGCCAGAGACTATCAGAACGTACTAAGTGCTTCAGTACATAAATACTTGTCAGTTGTCCTTATCTGGAATTAAAAGAATATAAGGCTAACCGTATTTCCAAAGGAGATGTGGCCCAATGGGGATGTGACCCAGCTGAAATCCACGCTATTGAGATCTGCGCCAGGATATACCTCGATAAAGGTATTAGGGGCTCAAAAATACATATCTATTCAGATAGTCAGACAGCGCTTAAAGCATTGACACCGCACTTTGTGGAATCTATGTCAGTCAAGTCCTGCTACGATACCCAACAATCACTTGCCAAACACATCAAGGTCAAGCTTGGTTGCCATTGTAGGCAATGAAACTGCGGATGAGCTGGCTAGGGCCGATTCGGTTTCGGAACCCGTTAATTGGGCTACCGCCACAGCTTTGTTGAACAACTAGGAATACCAACTTCGCCTAGCCCCTTAGGAAAATGTCCCCAGGCTTAGGCAATTCCAGAGACTTATAAAGCCCTTTTCCTGCAAGGAAATTCTAAACTTTGACAGGAACAACATGAGGAAGCTAATAGACTTCGTTACCGGCCATTGTGGCTTGACATATCATCTCAACAAACTAAATCCTGGTTCGGATATAGAGTGTCGGTTCTGTTTGAAAGATGAAAAACCATTTGATCACGTTCTAGGTGAATGTCCGGGACTTTACTGGCTACGTAGACGGATCTTTCATGGGGAATTCTGCTTGGTAGCGGAGCTTAAAAACTCAGCTACTAATGACATACTCACCTCATTAGGAAGGTAGTATACCTAACTAGACCGGAGACCCTGGCGATCTTGCTAGGTCGCAGTGTTCCAACGAAAAACCCTTAAACGCCCAAGTTGTTTTCAAAACAGAGCTCAAATATGTACATACTCACTTAATTTTTGAAGATCTCTGAAAACATACCGAACTACAAACCTTCAACCTTCTTAATATTTCACACAAAATGACAATTAAAAAATATGGCACATTGAGATGCCTAAAGCATGTTCTATATTTTTATTTAAACCTACACTACCACAAGGTGCTTTGAGCTCGTTCAGTGCATTTTTATTTAACCATTCTAAACGCAAGTTATAACTCGTTTGCAACAAGATGGATATGGTAAATTGGGGTTTTCGAAACCTTCATCCTTACACCCAGCTGCAAGTGCTGGTGTGGGACATCTAAAAATTTAAATTTTTCACATTATTCCAATTTACATTTTATACTGTACATATGCACTTACGAAAGATATTGTGTAGAACCGTCTTCGAGACATTCAAGTTCCGCACACTCAGCCTCAGGATGTTTGATGGTTTGCCCGGGTGATAGAATATTATTTTGCACTTTGCATTTTGCAGCGAAAGTGTTTGCGATTAATATTGTCAACAGTAGAGCAACGTAACCGTACGATCTCATCTTGATTAATGTTTGAACAAAACTATTTGCGGCAACGAGAAAACTTTTCCACTTTATAACATCAGCTGTTAAGCATTATATCCGTATGTATGTAATTAGTAATTATATTATACTTCAAAGTGATTAATAGTTTTGTGTAAGTGGCAGTAGTAGCAAATTATTCAGGCAAAAGCATCAGAGGTTAATTGAGCAACGTGTTCACCTGTACGTACATGTCTGACGGAGAACCCAGGTCTCTACTGTGTAGCTGGGAATCACCACTTTTATATAAATTCTGATATTAGTATACACGAGGAAAACCTGGGAACCAAGCCCTAAAAACATCGTATGGATGTACACGGCTATTGTGACGCCTCTACTTACCTATGGCAGCGTTGTGTGGTGGCAAGCTGCTAATAAAACCACCAACCTCAAGGCAATCACGAAAATACAGAGACTGGCATGCATAGCAGCTACTACTGCCATGAGAACCACACCAACAGCAGGACTAGAGGCAATTCTCAACTTGCTTCCACTAGACCTGTTTACACAGGAAATTGCGGCCAGAAGTGCCCTGAGAATCAGCCAAACGAATGGGTGGAGGTCAAGTACGACGGGGCATGCTCAGATTCTGAGTAAATACATGGGCAATTTAGCAACCACTGATTATACGGTGCCCTACCTAGACTTCAAAAGACGGTTCTCTTTCTCATTCTCAAGCAGAGAAGAATGGACAAGGGGAACAATACTAGGCCCGCGAATCAAAGCCATCTATACTGATGGGTCAATAATGGGCATTGGCGTGGGTGCAGGTATACTTTCAGACAAACTTAGCCTCTTTAAATCAATTAGATTCCCAGACCATATCAGCGTTTTCCAGGCGGAGGTCCTAGCAGTGACAATTGCTGCCCGTGAGACTGCGATGAAGGTAATACCTCGTTATGATATCACCTTTTTCATCGACAGCAGGCAGCACTAAAAGCGATTTCTGCTATTGAAATAACATCGAACCTTGTGAAGTACTGTCACGAAGAGCTCAGTGCTCTTGCCACACAGCATTATGCTGGGTCCCTGGACTTGAGGGCATAACAGGGAATGAGAAGGCAAGAAAAGGATCTACGCTAGACCTAGAGCAGGCTGATCAGTCAGTGAAAGTCCCGCCATGTAAACTCAAACATGAAGCATGGATCTGGATTCTAGCGGAAGCGAATAAAAGATGGAGCTCTTTGGACTTCTGTAAAATAAGTAGAAAACTATGGCGGCGTCAGAACTCATACTCTCATGCTGAAGGGCAGGAAAATCCTCGCCGTCCTTCAAGGAGTAATTACAGGTCATAATACTTTGCGATATCACCTGAAAATGCTAAGGATGACTTCTGACAAGGAGATCTCATCAATAATCGAGCAAAAAGAAACTTGGCAATCGACGTTCCTTTCGGCTGAGAAGGAAGAATAGTGGAAAAGGCCTTATCCTGATGAACTAAGGCGACGCTATATCTATACGATCGTTATTACTGCTGGAATATGGACTCCATCGATGGCGGATGAAGGTATCCTTGGTAGGTGCAAACGAAAAATTCTTTGTAAGACATTCTTTTTTCTATAATTATCTCGTGCTCAAGGGGTTATGAATTCTAAAATCACAAGGATCCTTCCAGAAGCTGTGATGATAAGAAAAACACGATGATATGCAAACTTGTGTCCCCTCGAGCACTTAAAAATCAACACCCTTTTGTTTAACATATTTATTTACATAAATTTTTCATCAAATCTTATCGCCATGTATATGTAACCCATAGGTTATAAAACCGAGTTTTGTTTTATTATAGAGGACTGCTCTCGAGTGAAGCTCGATTCGAAAAAAAAACATGCAGTAGACATTCTGAAATTCAGAACTAAGATGCATTAGACACTTGGTAAACAACTGTTGACTCGTGTCACAAAGAAAAGCTTGCATCCAAAAATCGTTAATTTAGTAGAGTCGGGGATTTCCTTATAAAACTAAAATTAGAAATAAAATCAGAAGATGTATCAGACATTCTAATTAAAAAATTGTTGAGACAATTAATGCAAAGTTAAAATTCTCCATAATTAGATAGGATATGATAAAACTTAATTCTTAATTAGCGAACAAAAGTTTTATGATGAGTTTTGACTGAAAAAATTAAAAAACAGATGTTTGCTGTTGTCTTGTAGATTTCACTTTAATTTTAATCATCGTATTTATTTAAAATCTAATGAGTCAACTAGAAGAAATCAATATCAAAATGGCGTACCTTTGTTAAATGTTTACTCATGTGGCATTAACACCTACTAAGCTCATGAGTAATCTGCTAAATTAAAGTAACCTATTAGAATGCTTCTTGAGTGAAGCCTGTGTGATAGTCTGCCACGTGGCGCAAAGACAAGCAGCAATATTGTTTTTGAGGTTAAAAAGGTTGGTTAGCTATGTCCTCGCCTTACACTTAGGTCGAGATAAGGCTGCTTTGATCGTCATCATTTATTCGTCACCAGCAGGGAACGGATTTTGTTGTTTAAACTTAAAGAAAGGCAAAATTAGACAGCAAAAAAACTTTGAAAACAAAAGTTTTGAAGTTCGAAGTTTTCTGACAAAAATCGTGGGCGATTTTCGCTCAGAAGAATGAATGAGCTGAAAGATCTCTCCACATTGGCAGAGACGAGCGAAGCCCAGTTAAAAGACTTGACGTTAGTGATTTCAATATTTGAAGGCAATTCGAAGTTTGCAGCGGGATTTACTATATTATTTATGTCAATGATGGTCTTGAGTCCTTCATTTGCAGAGAAAGACCTCATTAAAGTTTTTTACCACATCTTCTCCAACTGATTATTTGCCATTTCCCCTCGATCTCATTCTAAATCTTTAAAATCCCTACAATCCGTCTTCCGAAATATAAGGAATTCCAGGCAAAATAGTCAACTAAAAATCCGTGTCGGAGGCAATATTTTCTAAGAAAAACCTGAATTCGTGGAAAAATCCTAAAAATCTCCACTAGAGAGATCCCCACTCCTTGTTAACAAAATTCAATCCTTTAGATTGCAGTGCCGAATTTCTCTATCATTTACTAAAGCTGTGAATCAAGCATTCAGTACTAACAAAAATCCACGATTGAGCGGTGGCGTATACGTAACCTTTTCTTATCGAATGCAGAAGAAGATGTCATATTACCAATAAGATCTGTGACGCTGTCAAATTTCTCGCCGAACTCCTACCAAGACTGCTCGTTAGCTGCTTTTACAGCCAGCTTGCAAGTTCTTCGCGCCTCTATGTATAGGTATCGAGAAGCTGAGTCCCCCAATCGTATTCACATCTTGAAAGTTTTCTTCTTCTTTATGATGGCTTCTTGAACTCCGGCAGATCTTGGAGAAAACCCAGGAACTTCAAATCGATACGCATCACCTTTTCATCGATTTTAAAGCCGCATATGACAGGGTCTATAGAGAAGAGCTATACAGAGCCAAGTCTAGCTTTGGCATCCCTGCCAAACTCGTCCTTCTGTGCAAGATGGCGACGAAGAATGCACGCTGCTCCAACAAAGTCGGTCAAGACCTCACTGAGACCTTTGATGATAAAATAGGATTTTGACAAGGCGAAGCGCTGTCGCTGTCGTTATTTCATCGTTCTTGAAATAATAGTGCAAAACTCACGCGTCAACACCAGAGGCACCATCTTTCAAAAGTTCGTCCAATTACTCCCATACGCCTACGATATTGACATAATCGCAGCGTGAGTACTGAGATGAAGGTGGCGAAGTTGTGTTTAGCGGTCAATGAGGGCAAGACCAAGTATATGCTGTCAACAAGAAAGGGCACTTAACACTGACGTCTCGGAAAGAACGTCTCAATAGATAGTTATAACTTTGAGGTAGTTAAGGAATTTGTCTACCTAGGCTCCGCTATAAATTCAGGCAACGACACCAGGGCTGAGATTAAACGAAAAATAACTGTTGCCAATTGTTGTTTTTTTGGGGCTAAGAAGGCAATTGAGTAGCAAAGCCCTCCCTCGAACAACCAAAGTGACTCTGTATAAGACCTTAATCGTCCCAGTTCTGCTGTACGGCACAGAGGCATGGATTTTGTTAAAGATTGATGAAGTTGCTCTTGACTGTTTCCAGGACAACATTCTTCGGGTGATTTTCCGTCCCGACTGCATGGACGGTGAATGGAGGAGGAGATACAACGACGGACTGTACGGGCTTTACAGCGACATCGGCTTAGCCAGAAGAGTGAAGCTCCAACGACTGAGGTGGCTGGGTGATGTAGAGCGGATGGACACCAATACTCTGGCCCGGAAAATCTTCGATTTCACACCCAAGGGTCGGCGCAGTAGAAGAAGACCGCGACTCAGGTGGCGCACGCAAGTGGAAGGGAACTTAAACCAACTTGGCGTATGAAACTTGAGGCAGTTAGCTGAAGATAGAGCTGGCTGGAGACGCTTGTTGGTTGAGGACCAGGTTCACCCCGGATTGTAGCGCCACCTTGAGTAAGTAAATAATTTCTTTTCTCCTGCAGGCTTGGGAATATTTAAGGCAGTTTTTTCTGTCTTTTCATCTTGGGGTGTGCGGTTCGTTACCCATACCTGAGCTGTACGGGTGGATCAACTACTTAATTTCTCCACCCGCACTTCATAGACATGTTGCTCGTCTCCAACCACGAGGAGTTCGGCTGCCAGTGGGGCTATTATATTACCATGTTGAAATAAATGCGATTTATGCAATAAGAAACGATATCGATTGATTTACAATTTATTGACTACTTTACTCCAACCTTAAATTAGGCTTACAGCCGCGGTTCTTAATAATTTAAAAAGCCAACATCGGCAGCTTCCAATCAGTTGGGGAGTTAACTCAATAATTAGGTTCTTTGAGAGGTTCATCAGCTTTAAACGTTTTACCACTTCAAGTTTAAAGGTACAATAAATAATAATAAGACGAACGAGTGTGATTTGCAATTAAATAATTATTCCTTATCAATATTCTTCGAAGTGCAAAAAGGCAATAAATCAGTTTTATGTGAACGACGAACTTATTTCGAAAAAAAAAAACAACAAATTAAAAGACAAAAAAATAAAATTAGATTAATAGCATAATAACAAAATAAGCTTCTTCTGATTCGATCACATTCTGTCGTCACAATATGTTAAAATTCAATTTTATTTGTTGAAATTAACAAAACCTGTTCGATTCAGCACGAAGGCGCCAAGTTACATTCTTCGCACCTTACGAGTCTTTGATTCCTGCACTCCGGATATTTGCATAGTGTCCTTGGGAACATTGACACGGTGATTAATGTTGTTTGGATGTGTATTTCTTTTACGGGGGAAACCTGGTGATTCTTTGAAACAGTAAACTTCCTTCCTACCCCCGCTGAAGCGGAACAACTACATACCTGATAAGGTGATTAATAACATGGTTAAGTTGGAAAATATTTAAATATTTTACATTGTTAACTTGACTGAATTAAAATTTTAGTTTTATAAACGACAGAAGATTTATGCGTGTTCTGTTTATTTTTTATTGTGATGATTTGCGTTGGTATTATTATGGAATATTTGTGGGTGATAATAGCGAATTGGTTTTAATTTAATTTGTATACTCATCCAAACTTGATTGAGTTTCGCAGTTAGGAATTAATTTTAATGTCAATAGTTCGCTATTGACAGAGTTTCTACGTTAAAGTAAACAGCAGTGTTTATTTCTATAATTTTTTTTTTAATATCCGCATATCTGCGTGATATTGAGTGAATTGAGTTCGAAGCTTCGAGAAATAAGAGTCAATGTCCAAGGCGAGTTTAGACATTAATGCATTTTCAAAAGTCTGAAATTGAAATTTCAGTGCGCATCTACACCGAAACCTTCTGTATTCTGAAACTTGTTTAGACATAGTCGTCACAGCTTGGCTGTTGCTGGTACTGAATAAAGAACCTTCCTCTCTCGGACTACTTCTGGAGAAGGGCTATGACACTTTTTAGCACTGCTGGAGTTGACGTAGTCAACATTTACTTTCAGATTAGAAGGATCTCTTCAGTTTCTAAAGAAAACCCATTCCGTTAAATCTTGCACCACCTGCGTCTTGGATTATCAGCAAAGTGGACAACGTCACATCTACGCCTGAGCGTAGATGTTGGATCTGTTAATCAGAGATTTGATCAGCGACGACATTGCGGCAGACTGTGTTATCCCTGCATCACGAACCGGCCACATTCCGCTTCCATTATCAAAATTCTATTCATTAGCATTAGTCGCGTTCGGTTTTGTAGAGACAGTGCTCTGATTTGTCTAGAGCTTGCAAATTGACTAAGAAATTAATTAATTTTTTGTCGCCTAATGGACAGATTCTGTTCGAAAAGGTCACAAACAGCTTTGCATTTTTAATTTATTAACATATTTTGTATTTTTTATGATGAGAATTTGAAATAAATTATAAGAGTGTTTGGGCTAAAAGAAAGTTAGGCTTTGCAGTAGGATTGTTTTTAATGTTCTGTATCACTAGGTTAAGCTAGGCTTGCGGGCATACTTAGGTCCATGTACTCGTAGATCTATTGTGATACCCATGATATTTCCTACTGGTTTTAATTGCATTCCGTCCTTGAAAATTTAAGAAGTTCTGACGGTGAACCATCAGATGATTTCTTGTCTTTTTGTAAAATCTGGCAGGTTTTTGCCTGACCAAAACCTTCTTGATACTTGACAGGTGGTTAGTGATTTACATCTATTTTTTGCTTCTTTTAGGGTTTTTGTGTAATATTCGCCCACAGATTGGAGAATGGCGGGTTGACCGTATATTCTGCTTGCTCTTGGACTAGGGCTAGAGAGTTTAACATTGTGATTCGTGCCAAGAAGCTTAAGTCCTGCGTGACAACACTTCACCATTTTCGATGTTATATGCGTAGCAGCTTTTGTTTTTATGGCAGCCTGGCTATCAATGTAAATCGTAATATCCTTCCGTGATATTGTTTGCATTGACACTAGTTAAGCAGCTCTTGTCACTGCAAGGACCTCCGTTGCTGTGATCCGGAAGTACTGTATCACTAAGGACTTCTTTAGAGTCTGGTATCAAACAGTGATAAAGGGAAGAGAAGGGTGCGCAAAATCAAGCAAAGAATAACTCTTGCCAATCGCTGTTTCTTCAGGCTTAGAAGACAATTGAGTAGAAAGCCTCTATCCCGAAAGAGCGAATGGACACCAATGCTCCGGCTCACAGAGTCTTCAAGTCTAACCCGGAGAGACAACGCAGTAGATGAAGACTTCTCCTAAGGTGGCGCGCACACATGGACCAAACTAACTGGAGGGACTTGTTGGTTGACGCCCAGGTACACCCCGCACTGTAGCGCCACCTAAGTAAGCAAGTAGTCAGGTGACAATGGAAATTCGCGTTAAGTGAATTCTTAAATTTTTGCTTTGCACGTGAAAACAGTCTTAAAGACATACGGGCATGCGAAATAAATACTCCGCACTTGGAGTGCAATTGAATGGTGGAAT
This sequence comes from Matsumyia berberina, assembly GCA_917880715.2. Classification (NCBI taxonomy): domain Eukaryota; kingdom Metazoa; phylum Arthropoda; class Insecta; order Diptera; family Syrphidae; genus Matsumyia; species Matsumyia berberina. The sequence continues at coordinate 85,636,176 of OU862871.1, forward strand.
TTTACTATACCTATACATATTTAGTTCAAATAGTTATGGTGGAAAAATCGATACAGGGGCCCCAAGCATCCAACGTACCGGCTGTGTTTAAGTGAAGGAGTTCGACTGGAAATTGACCGATTAACAGTCAATCTAAACGCTTGTCGCTAAACAGGATTGAGTAAACTTCAGCGTGATACAGGGACTTCTGAGTTATATTCGAACTTCGGACACAAATTATAAGCTTTGAAGATCGGAACCAAGTCTGATGGAGTGAAAAACTGTTTCCATCGTTTAGAGAAATCAAAGCATCTAGCAGTATTGTTAGCAGCATCTAGAATTTTATAGCTTTAATGAAAGTTTAGGCTAATGGATATGCCGAGCATTTCAGCATGCCGAGTGGCAAAACATTTGTTTCCTCAATATGTCATGTGGCAAATTTTTGATGCAACTTCACGTAAGGGGCATATACATACATTCATATGTACACATATAAATCTATGTGGCTCTGGTCCAATTAGTACCAATTTTTGATTTAAAAACACTCCAAACTGCTCAACAGAATGTTGGTATTTAGTCTCGTGCACAGATTGCAAATATTCTCTTCAGAGTGGGAAGCAATTGGCATCAAATTAGATGCAGGAGCAGGCGGATACTTAATATTGTAGTTTCGTTCGCTATCAAAACGATGCAAAAGACTAGCATCGTAGATTGGATTTGATTGTAAGTCAATTGGATGTTTGATTTCCTGGAAAACGAGTCTAAATTAAATGACTAAACCTACCATCAAACTTAGCACTCTCAATAGTCGAGTATTTCTTTTTGCTTTGGTAAAAAATATATCAGTTTTTATTGTGATTTATTTGGAATCTGCTGGATTACATTCTAACTCCTTGCAATTATTTTTCTTAAGAGGATGCGCCAGCTTAAAGCATTTAGTAAGGCCACTATTTATATTTTGAACCGCATAAGTCACGTTTTGTTTTATTCTGCGTTTGGGTTGAGCTGTGGCAGAATTATTTAACTTCTAAAACCTAACTTCCACCCCTTCAAAACTTCACCGTCACGCGTCATGCCATCATGCTTTGAATACACATCAGCTCCCCTACTTTTGGACGTTCCGTCAAGTATAGAGATTCTTTCATAAGCCGTACAACACAAATGAGAAACAATCTACATAGATCTGTGTTTCCTCATCACTCCAACCTACAAGCATTTAAGACCAACGTGCACCATTATCTCCTTCGTCTTCCCTCTAACTCCTCTAATACCCGTACTCTAGTTTAAGAGTGATCCTAATCCCTTTAGCGTGCCCTAATTATAAAAAATGAGCATTTTCCTCGTTAACTTAATGTATGTATGAACATACATATTCTTTTCAATTTCTGTTATTGATTTGGCTGTTTGAAGGGTAGACATGTGCATTCAAGAGAACACAAGCGTCCAGAGGTTTGTCTCAAACCAACCTCTGTCTACCAATTCCTACCCTCGCCTCCTCGGAGTGAACGCTGGGCGCCGAGTACCTCGACTAAAGATAGGGTTTCAATCCCTATGGAAGGTTGTTGGTGGCAGCTAACGAGGGATGGCTAGGGAGGGTGTTCACGATAAGGCACTCTCCCACTCCCTTGCATCCAGACGGCAGCGGAAGAACTCCTATGATTAAATCGACAGTGGCGTCTACAGTTTCAATTATGTCGAACTACTTACTGCACACATCATATGGGATTACCGGGCCTATAATGTCTATAATTAAAAATATTTATTTAAACACTTTAATACACTGGTAGGCCCGATGGTCTTAGGCATCATCACTCTTCATCTGCTTGTAGTTTCTATTTATCGTGAAGAACATATCAAAACTTCCACACTCACTGAGTACTGGGTAGATGTTATTTGAGTGTTTATACTCAACCCAGAAACTCTACTGCTTTCAGCACTTGTTCCTGTAATTGACATCGTCTTTTCATACAGTCCAATCGCCATACCTCGTCTTTTCGTCCTCAATTGGCATTTAGTCAAGGGTCCATCCAAACATGGTGCTTTGGAGCCCGACCAAACATTTCCATTGCCGCAACATACAGTCAAAACTTAAACACAACTAAAATTTATAGTTTAATACTTAAACATTAAATTTTATCACAATGTTGCCAGCGCTAGAGAAACAGAATCAAAATCAATTTTTTTGTTCAACTGCGATTTCGTCGAAATTTTGTCTAAACATTTTTTAACGGAACTTCATTCCTTGGAAAGTCAAATCACTGGATGAATCAATTGTTTCACAGCGGCGAAAGTGGAAACTTATAGCCTTCTAGTGAAGCCCTGAAATATTTCGCAGTACATTCGGTCCTGTGAATTAAGAAAAAGACCTGCAAATTGTATGAAACATAGCCACTTTCAAATTGCTATGCAAGTGATAGCAGTTGTGATGCCTAAGGCAGAGACTCTTACTGTTAATGGAAAATTCTACAAAAGCATATTCAGCAAAATACTGTCATCCACGTATCTTTCTTGTACTAGTAAAACTCAGATTAATTTATATATGTGTATGTACGTAGTTAAAGAATATATCAGTCATGTTTATTGTTCTTAGTTAATAAATTAGTTAAATTCTTACAATCCTAAATTTCCAATTGTATAAATTAATAGGTAGGAGAGAAATAATATTCATTACAGGTTATTTCTCGTTTACAACATTCTGGAAATTTAGATTCTGGGTATAAAACTTTTCCTTCCGTACATCCTTCCCTCATTCCTTGCTTCATACACCTCATAATCGAAGCTTGTCCGTTTTCGTAACAGGTAATCATTGCACATTCACCGCCAGGATTTTTTGCAACCTCACCCGGTCCAAGAATCATAGACTCGTCAAGTGCGCATTTTCCAGGATATTCTTTAAAAAAACGAAAGCAAATGTTAAAAATGTTTTGAAATATAAAAGGACAGAAATGTAAAACTTACTTGGATTTTGGAATAAGCCTCCCGAAACACTTCCATTAGCTGCTGTGCAAAAAACTGCCAATAGCATTGAAATAAGGATAATCGACTTCATGTTGGATTGAGATGTTTATTATTACTGAAAGAAAACAAACGAATTTTTTTAATTTATAGATTTCAACGCAAGGTGACATACATGAGATGAGATATCTGTTTGAACTCTAATCATCATTTAATTTGACTTCCTTACTTATATGTACCTCATTTCAAGATTAAAACAAAAAAAAATGCGATAGACATTGTGTAGTCAAAATGTTATCACTTTTGTTTTGTACAGTGTATAAATACAACTACCTGTTGACTTTTTAAATGAAAAACTTTTGTAACAGATAAGTCAAGTGAATTTAAAATTTTTTCCGGTCAAGAACATGGGACAGAAATTTTAAAAATTGCTGTATTGAAATTTTTAAATACGTTTTTGTGTATAACACTTAGGACTTAATGAATTACTTTCAAAGTATATTTTATGAAAGTCGCGAGATGATTTTATTGAACCACTGTACGATTTAAGAATCTTCTATTATCTTTAAACTTGTTGATGAACTAATTTATAAGTCATAAGTGGCCTTTAAGTATGCTGTCATTCAAAATCAAGCACTAAATTTAATTTTAAAATGCTAAAAAATGTAATCGCAAATTCACCTAAAGCAGTTGACCCTATACATTTTGAAAGCTCTTTGAAAGATATCATAAGCGTAAAACACGGCACCCTACTTTCGGCGTTTTAAAAACAAAATTGATTGTCTAATCTCTAGACGATTCTATTAAATTATCACTATTTATCTATAAGAACTTTTCCATCTATACGAAATAATTATTCAAAAGAAAACGAGTTCTTATTTAAATATAGGACAAACAAGATAAAGAAAGATTAATATTTCTAGTAGAATAGGTAATCAAATAAGGTTTCTAATAATTAATAGACCTCAAAAGAAGTCACACCAAGCATAGAATTTAAAAGACAATTTGATGTTCCATTTAAAAAATTCTTCACACCTTGCAGTTAAAAAATTACTTTTTAAAAAACAATTACTTGTAAGCTACCTTGCTTGCTTTTTATTTTAAACTTCTTTTTAAGCTAAGCCTACTATTTTTAAGTTTTAAAACCTAATGCACATGTAACACTATCCTTATTTTAAAATTTATTTTAACACTTTGTTTTAGTAATAAAAATTATATTTCACTTTGAAAATAAAATTAAAGTAAGACGAAAATATTTAAGAAAAAATATAATTACTTGTATAAAAGAATCAAGAACAGATTATAAAATCACTGGTTTAATTTTAAGACTCAAACGCTCGCGTTTATATGAAACTTCTTCAGTAAGTGACTTTTTGATACTACAAATCTTTAACCGGAGCAGCTCTTATAAACACTTTCAATGTCCACAAGACACGGCGCCACAAAATGATTGATCCACCTAATATTCGGCGACTGAATTCCAAGAAAGAATCCCCCCAATTGAAGAATGTGGTTATGACGTAAATTGTCTCGCTTCAAGATGTTTACCTTGACGCGCGATATTAACGTTAATCAAAGTCTAACGAACGAACGAACGAAAAGGCGAGCTTTGCAATCCTGTAGCATTCCATCCAGGTGAAGCATCCAGTTCACCACAGTCATCAGCTGTTATTGTTTACCCTCAAAAATAGTGGATTTTTGTTTTGATTTTTTTTTGTGGAATGCGGATGGATGATAAAAGCTTAGTCATATTTGGAGCTTTTCGACTTAGGGCTTGCAAAACACTCGCGTAAGCCGAGATTCCCAAGCTTGGATTTATGATACATTATTATTTCTGGTTTCTCAATTATATTTATTTGATTTACGTATTTGTTTTTTTGCTAGTGGTTAAATATTATAAAATATTTTACTTATTGCAAAATGACTTGTTGAAATTTTGTGGCAGAATGCTGGCACCAACTAATTAATGGGGCGGTTTTAAAATTCGTGGGAGTTACGTAAATGTTGGTTAATCGTGACGTGCTTTGTTGACATTATAATTTTTTAGTTGTTTTTTTGTTTTATTTCTTTGAATTGTGGTGATGCATTTTGGTAAATTTTTTTTTCTGATCTCAATATCTTATTATACAGTTCTGAGAATGGCAATGTAGAATATTAATTTTGTGAAATTTCTTCTTTTTCAAATGTCAGCGTGGGTCAAGATTTAAATGTTGTCATGTCTCCCATTTTTGGTGGTTTACTAAGATTGTTTCATCTGTTTTTTTTAAGAATTGTTATTGTCGTCAACAATGCTACACAATGCAAACAGTTTTTATAGAAATGAACAATACTAACGCGTCAGACAAGGTCTTTTGTTCATGTTTGTGTTTTTTTAGAGTGATTTCTATACTTTGGTTGGTTAGCTGGGTTTCTGGGTGTCCGAAGACCTGCTTGGTGGTATCCTGGTGGGTCCATTGTACACACTTCCCACACTTAAATTTTCAGTAAAAATTATTTAATTACCATGTGCCTTGCAATATGTATACATACATACGTACCTATGCGTCATTTAAATTAATTTTGCCTTTTAGAACGCATCCGTCAAAACAAAAGATTTTTTGGAATGCATGTAGAATGTATTTTAATTATTTATCTAGTTTTTGAATTATTAAGTTGGATTAGATGTAACTGGCTTAATACACACATACGTACGTACATTTTCAAATGACCCACTTATAAGTGGACTCTCCACATCTCCCGATCTTCCGCCAACGATTCTAAAACATCATCTCCACACGGGTAAAACTGAGATTTCGGACTTGGTCCAACCATCTCATCCTGGGCCTACCTAGCGGATGTCTATCTGATGGCGCGGATTCCATTGCACGTTTAGAAGCCGATTTGGGGGCATGCATTAAACGTGTCCAAAGCCATAGATGTATGTATGTACGTACATACTTCTTTCTCTTCGAAGAAGTAGCTCCTCCACATTGAGTGTCTCGAATATTCTGGTGTTTCTAATTCGATCTCGTCGAGTTACCCCAGCAAAACAACGAACAACTCTCATTTCGGCAACTTGTACCCGCGAACTTATTCTTTGAGGCCCAAAACTCATGACCATAGGTGAGAATTGATGGCCGAAAGCCCGACCAAGCTCTCTCAAAATTGCTCCAGCCTGACCAATCCTACAGGATAACTCAGTATGGCTCCTTCCGTCACTCATGAACAGGACCCCGAGATACTTAAACTTTTTCACCTATTTCAATGAGACTTCATTGACATGCAGAGTGCATTGAACAGGCATTCAGGAAATCACGAGTGCCTCTGATTTGTTCACGCTTACTTTCATCCCAGCTTCAACACAGATGGCGACGAACAATCTAGTGCGCGCTGAAATCCGGTTTGGGTGAACGTAAGGATGATCAAGTCATCCGCGCAGATGGCTTATCCTTTAGGCCAGAAAACGATGCTCAGAAATGACGTCTACGTCGCACGTCTAAAGTCGCACTGCTCATCGCCGAACCTGGACTCGACCACAGTTCTGGAAGGCGCTTCCAACATCTTTGCATACACATAAATGCAAGGCTGCTTAAATGCAAGTATATAATATGTACATCAAGCTCGAATTTGTACTTTCTGATGAGATCTTCTCCGATCTATCAGGGGTGGCCTTCTTGGTCAGGTACTCTTTCTTCTTTTTACTAACGATTTTCCATCCATTTCTTCCAGCTCCAACTGATAATAAGAGTAAATGAATGCTGTAGTGCCTATGGATTACATTAACAAAAGTTAATGTTCTGTGCAGTGTCTCGAAAAACTAGCAAATGGAGCATGTTGCTGTGTTTCATCCAGACCAGCGCGCTGAACCGTATCGCGTCACAAAAAGGAGTAGCAGAAGCGTTGCAGATATTTAACGGAAGGACTGAATAGTGTCCTGTGTTCGTCAGTAATTACCAAAACAGGACGAGGCTGTGTACTCCAATCCCAAGAATTTGACTCGGCTACAAGATTCGCTAAAGGATAATAAAGTGTGTAGTCGACTGCTACTTTTGGCTGCAGGATGTCATATCACCGCTAGGTATTTTATTTTTAAGAGCGCACCACGTGTGAAGTATCGTTTAAAACTGGTGTCCCAAGGGAATTCCTACAGATGTGACCAAACCCATCGGCTAATCATTTGTGGCAAGCTTGCCAGGTTGAGCTGCAGTGAAGGAAAAAGATGAAGGAGAAATATCTTTGTTTGAATACCCAAGAAAACAGATCATAAATTATTCATAATGCTGTTGAGGATAAGAAGGTAGTGCACATTGAGGCTTGCAATGCAGCGCGACGCAGATCCTGTTGATTTCCGGTTAATTCAGCGATGAAAGCGAAACAAATAGGTATATTCTGCAAAATGTAAAAACCGTCAAAAAGGTACTGTTACCACAAAGGGATAACAATTATAATACTGTTGTGTTGGTGTCTTAGCGGCGACATCAAATGTGAAGAAAAGCATCATGACTTTCATCATGGTTTACCATAGTTACAAGGCCTGCGAATGCGAATGAATGAATGCACTTGTTCAAAAGCATTTCACAGTGGAGAAAAGCGAGTCAACATCTTTTAGGAAATCCATAATTGTTGCATTACCAAATATTTAGGGAATGCGAGAATAATGTAACGTGTACAATATGAATTGCGAAAAGCAAGAAGAAGGTCTTATGTAGTTCATCCTGTGTCAGCTATTTAATTTGAAGTCTTTAAATCATGACCACTATATGTCAGCTATAGTATAGTTGACATCATTGATCAACTCTATTTATTGCTCAATAAATCAAATTTTCTTTTTGGCATAAAAGTCGAACACGAAACCTTCAGCATGTCAAACAATGACAGTTACTACTACACCATGGCCACTATAGCTATAAAATTACAACATAATCAAATTATTAAAATTACAAATTATTTTGTCAATAAGCCAACCTACATATGTATACTTTTGAACACAAACTATTTTGTTTAATTCTAATTTTATGACAACTGTAATGAAGTGACCACACCTGACAAGCATGTTCCAATAGGGGCCTCACAAACCTGATAAAATCTGTTTGACAATTTTTGGGTCATTAAACTGTCTCTTCTTCTTTCTACCAATAAAGAATCGACTTGGTTTCATTGTCTTTTTCAATGCGAATTGTTAAGTTTTCGGTAAAACGCAGCACCCAGGATGCGAACATTGTCAACATTCTAAAGCAATACACCAACAAACTTACAATCTTTGGTAAAAAATGTACAATTATGCACTTTTCAACATTTTATTTGTGTACACTATGACTGAAGTGTATTAACGTTGCGTTGCAGGAAAATATTGACATCGTCCGATACCTATGTATGTCGAGTATCTAAGAACAGATGTCATTAATGAATAAAATAAAGTCGGACTTAAATGAGTGCCGTGAGGTATTCCTGAATTAACTGTAATAGTCGTTAATTGAACAGTATATAAGTCTTAAGCCAACATGAAAAGTTCTCAGTTTGCAGTTGCAGAGCAGAATATATTTGTCATAACTCAAAATTTGCAATGGACATACAAGAATTCATTACAGTACTCGTATATGTACGTAATGATTAGCATATATCTAATTGACGTGCAATATGTATGGATGATGAGAAAGTTCTTTAAGTTCGATTTGTCTGGTTATCTTATATGTATGACAACTCAAAACTCAAAAGCCTGATTTCTGAGTTTAATGCCTTCAACTTTATTTCCGATGTCAAAAGAGTAATAATATCGTTCGGTTTTGTTGTTTTGCTTAAACAAAATCGTCAAACTGATTACTAATGTTGAATTCATCGATTTTATTACCTTTTAAAGAAACTCGTAGTGGACTTTGTTACCAAGAGCGGTATATTTGATTGTCAGGCAGGATTAATTATCATTTTCCAAAATCAAAAAAGTCTGCGTAGTATAATTAATCGAACACAGTACGAAAGAATTGTAGTATGTGTTAAAAAAAAAGTGGCAAGAAGACTGCAGTCAAACTATGTAGCAGTGCACATGTGTACATAGGTCCAAGCGAGCATTACACAAAACATATTTAATTATGGACTGGTTACGGAGTATTTCGTTTGTTATTTTGAGGTGGAATCTTTCATTCACACAGCGCTTCTGGCGAAATAATTTCGACGGTTGTCGTGGGGAAGTCTGATTTAGTTATAACACCGGCTGGAGAGTAAGCTGTTTTTATTCACGTCTACGTCCCAGCATCTCCTGCAGATGTGGTGTATTGTTGTTATTGTAGTTTTATGCGTTTCTTGTCTAAGCCTTATAAGATGTAATCTGTTATTACTATAGATTACGGCGATTATTTCAATATACTTTAACTATATCGATTGAGCACTTTTGAAATAGTGATGACTGGAAAAATGCAGCAGAATAATTACTTCAGTTTAATTATTGACATCTGCATACCCACCATGAAGAGAATAATATTTAGTTACTTAAAAAAAAAAAACGTGACGAAATAAATCAGTTAATATATTTTCGTTTTATTTATTAAATTCTTCATCAATATAATAAAGGTATAGTAAAGTTTCTTTTTCTTTTTATAATAAAATCTGTTTTTTTTTTTCTTTTAATTTTCACATTGTTTCTTCATCTTAAGTAAACACATTGTTAATAAAAATTCTTAAATAATAAATAAAAAAAGAAATACAATTAAATTGTATATATTGTGTATATAGTACATGTAAGTCTCTATTGTTTATTGTAATAATATAATAAAGTTAATCATTATTAATCATAATAATACTAAATATATTGAATTTGTATTTAGGCTGTTTTTTAATTTTTCTTTTTTTCTTGTATTTTGATTTTATTTTATAGCAGTTGCAGTTGTCTATTAGTCTGTTTAATGCGTGTTTGGTTTTCTTTTTTTTTTAATACTTATACAAATGTATGTATACAAGTAAGAGGATCACTATTTTATTGAAGCAATCTTTGTGAATTTTATTTTGTGGGTGAGTGGGGTGTTTCTGTGTATTGACGATGTGAATTGAAGTTTCATTCTTTAACCCAAATTGATTAATAAAAATAAACTCATTAACATTCGCTATTAAAAAAGAAAATAACTGAAATAGTTAATAATATTTATAATGTAATTTTTATGTAATGTAAAAAAGCTATTTCTTTGCTTCAGTATATAAGTTACTATATTTTGTTACCTCTTGGTTCAATTAGCTTAACTATTATTAAATTTTTTTCATTTCGATAAATCTTATAAGTAATATTTTTTTCTTGATAAAATAGTTTATTTCTTTTTGATCTTTTTTACATTTTTATTTTAGTTTAATATTTGCATACATAAATACGTATATGCATTCTTTAGATGTAATACAATTACCCTTAACACAATGCGTTTAATTTACACCTATTTGAAAACACTCAAAAATGTATTTTAGTTAAATATGTTTATTTGGTTTCTTTATTTATGAAATTCAGTCAGATGCACTGTTATGCATTTCTAAGTAGAATATTTTGAATCTCTGATAAAGTAGTAATTTTCGTTAATGCTTTATATATTTACATACATAGAAACAAATAAAGTCGATAAACTAGGAGCACCATAATTTTACAATTAAAATATTTTAGTTTATTAATTATTATTTTTTTTTAATTTTTATAATAAAACTTCTCTCAATTTATGACAGCATAAAATAATCCATTGTAGTCTGTAATCTTGCAGAGTCTATTCCGCAAATATTCGGTTCTTATGAAGCACCTACATATCGCACTGACATTTAACGATTTTCTTTTTTTAATGAAATTTTAAAAAAATATTCTACAAACTAACTTAACAAGTACCAGAACACATGACACTGTAGACCGCTTATAATAACAATTTAATTAACTATAAAATATTTTTACTATCTAACTTTATTGTAACCTTAATTTCTTTTTTTATGTACAAGATTTTGAAATTTTGTTTACAATTGCCGACATATGACACACATTTTGGTGGATTTACCAATGAGTTATTATTTACAGAATTACAAAACTCGTTAGGTTTTTTCTAAATATAGAATTATAAAACGAAAAGTTATGAATCATGTACACTACAGTCTGTGCAAACGGATAATTTTTTTAAAGAAAACAAATTAAAATGTGGTGAGTGTGTTACTAATGAATGACTTATAAATAACTACGTACATTTGTATATATGTACATGGAAAATAAAAATCTATGTTCATGTTTTCAGAGATGTTTTGCAACAAAAGGGTTTTACTAAGCCACAAAAAGCAGTTGAGAAGCAATATTTTTAATTTCAATATTGTATATGCTGTGAAAGTGAAGTTTTTGGTTAAATTAATTAGTTGAAAAAGTTGTAGATAATTTTACACGGTCACCACTTTGCTTAGGATTAATTTTCTTCAAAACCCTTCCTTCACAAAAGAGCTCTTGATATAAGGAAAACGTCAAAAAAGTTTAAACGTGATCGACGGAACAGTTTTCTAGCTAAACAAAAAAAAAACCATTTCGAGAAAAATTTTCCTTGTGAGGAAAAGTTCGTTAAGTTCGTATAACTTCGTTAAATTTAACAGGATTAGCGTGAACAGTTCAGAAAACATTTTGCACTTGCATTCCGTTTTATCATTGTCAGGCGAATGGCAGTTAGTGTAGCCGTTCGCTAAGAATTTAGCCTTGCCTCTGAAGCACTCTTAGAATGTAATCTCTCTCAACAAATTGCGTACCTTTGCCACAATCGGGCCATCACTAGACATGTAATAAACTATTCTCTACCTTTGACGCAAGTACGGCATTCAAAATATCGATTTCTCCAGCAAATGGGACCCATTACATTTCCGTTTCGACATTTGCTGATTTTGTCTTATATCAACGAACCGGTCCTCTATCCGCATGCTAACTGGAGTGATCAATGAGACTGCGCCAATGGAGACATATGTACTTGGTACATAAATGAAAATTGAAACTACCGATCTATGCATAAGTTGTGGAGACGATGATGAGATGGAGACACCTACTGTTTCACGGCCCCACTCTTCAAAAACGACCACAAACTTCACTAAGATAAAGGCCATTTACAAGTAATCGTATAGATCCTTGAGGTTAATCCCTCAAAAACCGAACTTGTCCTTTTCACAAGGCGACATAAAGTTTCACTCATCACGCCTCCTAAGTTAAAAGACACGGAACTTGAATTTGTAGACCATATGCCAAATATCTGGGGGTCATTCTTGTCAAAAAGCTTAGTTGGAGGCTGAATATACAAGATCGCGAAAGGAAAGCCACAATTGCCAATCCTCCCGGAAAGTGGGACCTTTAGCCTAAAGAAGTGCTTTGGATTTATACTGCAGTAGTGAGACCGATCTTGACGGGGTACTGGTCTGGTGGACAGCACTAGGCAGGAAAATCAACATAAGCCTACTTGAAAGATTACAAAGGCTATCATGCATCTGCATAACGGTTGCCCTAAGAACAACCCCTACGGCTGCTCTAGAGGCAATGCTTCACCTGTTTCCCGTCGATATCTTCAGGAAGCTAACGGCGGTCAAAGCGGCACTTAGGCTCAGGGAATTTTCCCAACTGGTCAGTAGGACAACAGGCCACTCTAGTATCTTGAATGGCAAGAATACTATTCCTAGTAGAACGGACTATATTGTTCCTCTTATTGACTTTCACTTCAGATACAGAACTGAAATTCCTTGCAGAAGCGGTTGGGAGTCCGATGCGGTTCTGAGTGACTCCGCAATAGAAATATTCACAGACGGATCCAAGACAGCGTTTGGTACGTGGGTGAGAGTTTTCTCTAACGCAACTGATATTGCTATTGCCGAACGACTGCCGGATCACTGCAATGTGTTTCAAGCAGAAATTACTGCAATCCGCGAAGCTGCGACTTGGCTTTTGATTAACTCGATATATTGTAGCGCTGTTGTACTGGTCTGGTAAGCCGGTATCTACCGTGGTATCACAATGGACCAATCTGGTTTGAGTGTGTCCCTGCTTGAACGGGGACAGCCACCTAACCTAACCTAACCTAATCGCATAGATAGAAGATTCTCAAATATAAAACAGACTGAGCTTTATAATAAGTACGAAATGGTTCTCGAGCCGGGGTGCTACAGGTTAGATTTTTCCATTGGAAATCCGTTACAGCAGAATCATAATGAAACTTTTGGGTTTCAGAATAAAAGTGTTATGATCTCTTAAAGTTGACCTAACCCTCAACCAACTCTCGTCTACTTTTAATGTGAGTGAATTTTAATTTAACAAACAAATTCCTGACTTTGTAACTTCCATACGTATGAACATACTTATATTCCCTTTCTTTAAAATTTTTTAACATAGGGTACTGATGGCACAAAACCAGAGTTTTAATTTTTATTTCAATTAGAGATACATTTTTTAGACTCTAGCTTAACCAGAAGCCAAATTGAGGCTCTTAATAAACCTCAATATCGTTTAATGTTCCATGTTGCTAATTATTCACTCGACATATTTTGCCCCTATTTAGATGGAGCAGTCCTTTCTTTACGGCCCCTGGGCACTCACAAGGAACATGTTCTGCCGTCTCTTTTTCCTATCCTCAGAATCGGCACATTTTCTTGTCTTGTTTTTGTTAAAGTTGGTAAACTTTTGTGATTGCTTCAGGCCTTTTTGTTGTGTTCAATTCTTAGCAGCATCTGCATACTACTGAGTGCACAGCAAAATAGGGTTCGGGACCAAAAATGCCTCTTCTCGTCAGACAGTCTGCCCGTTTATTACCTTCAAAGCCTTCGTGTCCAGGGATTCAGACGACAGTGACCTTATTTGCAGACACAAAGTCTTCGAGAAGGTTGAAGCACTCTCAGATGGGCTTTAACCCTATCGTACAGGATTTAAAGGCCCGGCTATCTGAAAAGATAAATATGCGGTTACGCTTTACTGCTTGAAACGCTAGAATTTGAGATCATAGACCCCAGCTCTAGTATTGCCATTTTTCAATGTGGAGCCATCTGTAGACCAGATTTGCGAATTAAGCAAGGTAACTAGAACTCCGAACTTTCTGGAAAAACGAAGTTTCCTGAGCATTTAATCTGGGATTTTGAAAATTGGATCACTTTGTGTGTTCCGGGCTGTGAATTCCGATATCTAGGGCATCCTCAGAGTACTCACGCACGAAAAGCGTGAATGGGACTACGATTCGTTTCCTATCTGTTGCAACGCTAAAAGGATACACATAATTTTAACAGAAATTGCTATAGAACTGTGATCGTTCCAAGTGGACACCGTTGCAACTAGAACACTGCATTACGACTTGATTATTTTTGACTTTCGACTGATTGCCTACAACTGTTGCAATTGCAAATTAGTCCTACTTGTCTATTTGTTTATATAAAAGAACAATATGTATCCGATTGCTGCGACAAAAATGGAGAAAGTTCCAAGATTTTTCAGAAAGCCCAAATTAACTAATCTGATTGATCTTTCCGCGGAGCACTTAGATATCCTTCGCGGAGCACAAAATGCTCCAGCTCAGGAAACCCGGGGCTAGCCAATATGTCGTACAGGTCGTAGTGCATCCGAGCCTAAACATCGTATTCGTTGCGTTTAGTTTATGTTCTGTTCATGAATGCCACTTTTGGATCTATCGCCCTGAAAACGAGAAACTAACTCGCAAATAACTGTATATTTGGTATGTACCAGTTATTCTTATTCTTCTTCCCTTTACTACAACTGCGAAAAGCTCTCCTGAAAAGTGATCCGCTTTTGGCTTATAACGAAATATACATTTTACTCCTAACAATGAGTATAACTATTTGTTAGTTGATACATAAATTAATTTAAAAGTAAACAAATATAAAAACATAAAAAATATTCACTTTTTACAACATTTTAGGTCATTAGAACACAGTAACTTTAATTTTTTGATAGCTAAAATAAAAATTGTTAAAACAAGTTATAATCTTGGAATGTTCACTACACACAAACATATGTTAATAAAATATCTGACGTAGGTTTCTTCGCAAAATGTTACACCGCGTCCCATTAAGGCTAATTTGATAAACAAATTTTACGACGAAGCCCCAATAGTCCAATCAATCAATAACTTTGACAAAATAAATGGTTTTAAAACTAATAAATAAACAGCGATCGACTACTGAAATCCACTTATCCTATTTAATTATGCATTCGTTTCTATTTGGTGCAAAAATATTATCTGTTTTCGTAATAAAGTTTTTTTTCCTTTTTTTTGTATGTTAAAATGTTTACAATCAATGAAGAACACATTCGGCGCATACGTTTTACTACTCGTTTTTATGTACACTTTAAATTTATTATTACAACTATTCTTTTCAACTCTTAATGGATTTTTATAAGATTAAGTATTTCTACATATACCTATATACAATTCATCGTATTTACAGTTACTTTAGATTTTTTTTTTAATCTATGAATCTTTTAATTTGGATAAAAGATTTTTGTTTTTGCGTTATTATATTTTTTACTTTTTAAACATTACAATTCAAGGCATTTGATTTCAGACTTCCTAGTATAAAATAATCATCGGTTTTATTCATCTCTTCTCTTTGAGTACTTATTTTTGTTGTATTTTATTTATTAAATACAAAAAGAAAACATAAAGAAGTAAATTTGCATTTTAAGAATCTGCTGAAATAAGGTCATACGTATATGAAGCAACATTAATCAAGAGTGTGTAGGCGTCGCAAAAACAAGTTTGGCGCATGACCTCATCTTCGCCCCAAGATCCTAACAGTGATAAGAATACGATGACAGTAAAAAAAATGTTTCAGTTTTATAGTTGAACAAAAATTACTTACCTTTAATTTGAATTTGAGGCAAATAGCTTTTAGTTGCTAAGACAGATGGACAAGAAGTGAAGAAGTGGTTAAACATCAAATATGTGGTTTTTTATTGCGTAGGAGGTTCAGGAAGACACAACGTTATATCTCCGATGAAATTTCATACTTGGATTCTACGTTAGACAGTGACATTAATTTAATTTACCTGATTTTGATTTATTCTCAGTCTGGTATGAAAGAAGTCTTAAGCGGAAAGACTATCGTCATCGACATCGACTAACGAGAAGGTTCTACATTATATGTACATCATTCCACTTTAAGTAATTTTTGATGTTAAGCAAGATAGAAAACATGATTCCGTTTTTGGACTTTATCAAACCCTCCTCCTGCATCTTTCCGAGCAGAAGACAGTGGGAAAACAAAGAAACGGATGGCTCCAAGATGGACATAGGCACGAGTGCTGGTGTCTTCTCTGAGGAGCTAGGACACAGCAGCTCAATAAAATTCCCTGACAACAGTGGGAGCGGACCAGGGGCTGAATTCCTGCAATCAATAACGAGTGGGTGAGTTGTACTCCCGATCGAATGATAGATTTACCTCATTGCGAGTGGTAATGCCAAATCCTCACATTTCGATGACAAGTATGGTATGGGAGGGATTAGCCCTAGAACCACAACTGGCGGATTGTACAATTTAACCTCCACTTCGTCATCTGAAAGAAATAGTAAGGCTAAGATCCTTAACTGAGGCGAATAACAGGTGGAAAACACTGACCACCTGAGAAATTTCCATAAGGCTATGGCCAGAATATAATAAAGGCAGAACGACCAAGCTCCTACATATGGACAGGGAATCCATCATCATTCTGGCAGGATTAATTACAGGCTACAATATGCTCGAGGACGATCTATGCAGAAGATGCAGGGACGAGGAGGTGCTTGAGGACATAACTCACTTTCTATGTCATTGCCCAAGCCTCTGCAATATTAGAAGAAGAATATTGGGCAGATACCTCTCCGATAACATCGAGGAGCTATCCGATGGTTCACTGTCGTGTCTGCTCAAGTTTAGATAAACGCCAAGTAGCTGTCATCAGGTATATAGAATCACGCAGTTGGAAGTAGCTTGTAAAACACATGGGTACCAGAATGAGTCTACATAGACCTAAGTGAGATGAAGAGGGTTTCATTATCTTCATCGGCCCGCCAACCTAACCAAAAATAGAAATAATCAGATGCCGACTCTGTGGAGAGCAAAAGGACGACAGACCGTGTTCATGGTAAGCGCCCAGGAGTCGCAAAGAAAAAAACTGCTCCATCTAACACGGGACGGGATAGTTAGAATCTGGAATCCAAAGTATTATTGAGGTTTATCAAGAGCCTCAATTTGGCTTCTGGTCAACACAATAGAGTTTACAGGTCGCTGTGCATTTTAAATGTTACAGTAACGTAACAAGAAAGTCACAATACTATGTGACGCATGGAAACCATTATTGTTTCCCGTATATCGTCCTCCCCTAGGAATATAATAAGCATCCTAGATGAATTAGACAGAAGTCTGACATGAATCAACAAATTTCTTGTGCATCAAAATTAGTTGTATGGCTAATGGATGTAATGACTGTTTTTTATTAGTCTAGCTTTTGGTAAGAAAGGATAGGTGAATTGAGAAACGTACAAATAAGACTCTCGACGGTTTGTTATTCCCCGAAAAGAGGTGGTGCCGCGAATAATGTTTAATATTGCTGGGGCTTCAACCTATGCAGCCCGCAGTTCAACGCACTAACCGCTGAGCCGCGGCGACTATTTTTGGACTAAAATGACAGAAAAAGGCCAAACATTATACCCTTTTTCTTTCCCCTTATTTGTAAGCAACGTACAATAAATTTCGAGTGATTATCATCATTTTCTGAACGAACTGCTTGTCCACTAAGAGTGTCGCGGGTTTACATCTCTTACATAGTGGAAGATCCATATCCACTCTAAAACGTATGGAGATATCCCAATACGGATAGAAATGAGATTTCGAACTTGATCCAACTATCGGATTCTGAATCTACCCAGGGGACGCCTACCTGATGGCACGGATTCCATGGCAAGTCTTGGAAGCCGAGTTGGCGGCACGCGTTTAACATGCCCAAGTCATCGAAATATGTACCGCTCCGTTTGAAGAAGAAGCTGCTCGACATTAAATGCCTCGCGTATTCTGATGTTTTTAACTCAATCTCGATGAGTTGCCACAGCAATACAAAAGAGAAGTCTCATTTCGGCAGCTTATATTCGCGATCTTATTCTTTCAGTCATTAACCAAACCTCATGACCATCGGTTAGTGTCGGAACTCACACTGAATTGAGCTTAGTTCCGATGCCAAGTTCGGCCCTCCTGATAACAGATTGACCAAGCTGTCTCCAAATTGCTCTAGTCTGACCAATTCTACAGGATAACTCAGTATTGCTTCTTCCATCACTCGTAGATAGAACCACAAGATACTTAAACTTCACCGCTTTCAACGGGACTTCACTAGCATGCAGAGTGTGTTAAACAGGCGTTCGGAAGATGACCATTACTTCTAATTTATTCACGTCTACTCTCACGCAACTCAGACCGAGCAGAACCAAATACTGAGCTTCAAAAAGTTAAAACCACCTTTGAACCGAGAAGTCTGTGGAACTTTACTTCTTTGTTTATTACCTTCTTCTGGGTGGGAGATAGTTTTGGGCACTATGTCCTTTTTGAACTTGTAAAATCATACAACCACTTTCCATATCGTATAGATTCATTACGTCTTCAAAAAACGGGGGCCGCGTCGTTCTCTTACAGCTTTTTAAATGTTCCTTCTCTGATTCAAAACTAATGTGCCAACAGGTGAAATAAATAGCATTGGAATAAAGAATGCCTTTAAAAAGTACGTTAATTAAAAATAAAACGAATAGCGTTGCAAAAAAATAAAGCGCTGGCAAAAGCACAAGAGTTCTTCACTCCTTTCTTACGTTAAAAATATAACACGTACAACATGAATGGCTCTCCTGGACTGTGATGCCATCTATTTTTTTATAATCAGCCACCGGAGCATACTATCTTAACAATCGTCGTAGATTCCGTAAAGATTTTTCTATACCCGTTACAGCAACAACAAAAAAGCCTGGAAATGTCCTTACCTAAAAGAACACTGTTACTTTTAGTAAAACTGTAGCTAAAAACCCAAATGTTTCTGCTTCTAATTTTTCCAAAATTATGCTACAAAATCCTCGGCTCCATCCTTACAAGATTTTTTAAATTTGAATGAAATTGATCTTAAAAATATGTGGTTCCAACAAGCTGGCGCGAAATGCCAATTTGCTTGTCACTGAGAAAACTCAAAATGAGGCAAGAAGTGTGCTAAGCGTTAACAGGCGTAAAACGCCATATATACATATGTACGTAAGTAGGTATAGCTAGTGTTGTTGGTTGGATGGGCACGAAAGGTATCTGTTTTTGAAATTTACCACTGGTGGTGACTTTAACGCAAAGTACATCTTCCGGAGTTCTAAACTTGTCCGTACGTTTCAAGGAAAAGTAAAGTAGGTATGGAAAATGTTTGTACGTGTAAGTAGCTGCAACTGTAACTCAACTGCAACGTCGTCATTCAGATTCTGAATGAGAAAAATATAACTCATCAATTTAGCCGTTTGTTACTTGCTGTACACTAGACACTTATGTATATACGTTGGAAAGTTATTTTCAAAACAAGGAAAATATGAATTGAAAACTATTAGTTGCAACATGCTTAGTTGCAGTAGTTTCTTAGTTGCTAGAAAAGCCTGAGTTTCCTTATACAGGAAAGCTTTGGGCCCGAAATGGGGCCTGGAGCCTAAAGTAATCCACTGCATATACGGCGGTGGTAAGGCCGATCCTTATGTCCGGAGTATTGGTCTGGTGGACAGCACTCGTCAAGAAAATCAATATTAGCCTGCTTGAAAAAGTACGAAGGGGATCATGCATCTGCATAACGAGTGCATTGAGAACAACCCCCCATATTAACTTCAACGGCAGAAACAAAAATCGAAGTCTGGTACAGTTTTGAGCGATTCGCGTTAGAAATATTCACAGACGGATCCAGGAGAGCGGATGGTACGGGGGCTGGAGTCTTCTCCAACGCACCTGGCTTAGCCATTACCACACGACTGTCGGATCACTGTAGTGTGTTTCAAGCGGAAATTACGACGGTTAGCGAAGCTGCGGCTTGGCGTTCAATTATTGCGATAGATTGTAGCGCAATTGTATAATAAAGATTTGGAATCGCCGACAATAGGATCAAGGTTGGTAAAACAATGAAGCAGATCGCTTAACAAGATTGCAGACAGGTGCGACGTAACCTGTGCTGTTTTCTAGGACACAGGGATGTTTCAGCCAACTGCAAAGCAGAAGAGCTGGTAAAAGAGAGTGCAGGACGGCAACTCCCCGAAAACCTGGGGTAACCCCCTGCGCCTATCGAATCGATCTAGTTCCTTCATGACACGGATGCCAAAAAACTGATTAACTACAGGTGGAACAACATCAGCACTTATCTCTTGTCATAACAAATCTGGCCTAACCTGGATTCAAAGAAGGCGGAGAGACTTCACTCACAAACCGGAAAAACCTTGGTTCACTGATAAGGCCGGACATTGCTTGATAGGCAGACATGAACTCAGACTGACGGTCCCCTCCAATGATTTCTGTAGAAGCTGTATAGCAGAGGAGGAAGAGGAAACTACAACCCACCTACTATGTACATGTCCTAAACTTGCGACGCTAAGAAGGAAAACCATCGGGGAATACTTCTACAATGATCTTAACGATCTAGCCGAACTCGACATCCAGAAGATAAGAAACTTTATCTCTGGGAAGAAATGGTTCAAATCTTAGGATTAACACCGTTACGGTTGCCCACCTTCGATGTACTTCTGGTTCCCTGGTGCCGGTAAGCCGGTTTCTTCATCGTGGTATCGCAATGAGCCAATCCGGTCTCAGTGTGTCCTTGCTTGAAGGGCGACAGCTCCCTAACCTAACCTAGTTCCAGTACTCATACATTAATGAGTTTTTAGTAAATCTTTAAAAAACAAGATAGCCCAAGGTAGAAGAGCAAGCATTATTTTCTTAACCCTAATCTTCAAAGAGTATATGTACGTAAACAGTTCTTTCGGTGATCTCCTTCAGGGAAAGTAAGAATTTTGAAAGTTTTCTGTTCGTTAGTTTGAGAATAATCTGTTACGATTTTATAAAGCAGGAATAAGTATATCCTGCAATCAATGTTGGGTCAGTTATGTTAATACCCGCGGAAATCCAATGCTCAACAAGTAGCTCAACACTTTTTTTTAAGCAGCTAAAAATAATTCTGCCCTTTTTGATTTATAATCTTTAAGCAGTTGTATAACTTGTACCTAATGTTAGTCAGATCTGTTGTACTACCTGCATAAGTGCGTATGTCAATCAGAAGTGACTTTTTATAGAAGGAATAGTTTATAAAATGTAAAAGTTGAATAAATTATATGACTATAGGGAGCTGAATTAAGCAAATGATAAAAAGTAAAAAATAAATAAACTTTAAAAATCTTTTTCAATTAATAGGTTTTATTTTTCTTTGTTTTTTTTTTAATAATTTTAAGAAAACTACAGATCAGTCATTTATATACATATTCATATATATATAGATATATACTTTTTTTGTTTTTGCTTTACTTCTGATGTGCTCAAAAAAATATATACAAACATATAAAGGAAAGTAATTAAAATAGTTTAAAAATAGCAAATAGTAATGGTAGTAGTAGTGTGGTATTCCATAAGCTGTAAATATAATAGTACTTAAAATAATTTTGCATCCAATTCTTCTAACAAGAGTCAAACTAAATAAAACTTTGTAGTAAATGTATAGTAAAAATGCAAAATAAAAATAAAACATAAGATAATTTAAAGTTTAATTCTTCTAAATATTTGCAGTAAGAAATGGCTATTCGCATGATTTAATTATTTTTTTTGTTTACTTAACTACAATTGGTTTAGTGTATGCTTAAAAAATAAGAAACAACAACAAATAATAACCATGTACAATTATGTGGGGTGGAACAAATGTTAAGAAACCTTAAGCGTTATGTATACATGTTTTCAATATTTAGCTAATAGTTCAATTTTCTGTATTTAAATAATAAATTTATATAATAAATTTTTACTAAGTATTGTGTGGGAATTTTCTTAGAAAAAGCGAACAAAAAACAAATTAATTTAAAAAAATTCAACTACATTAAGTTCCAAATGCAAAAGATAAGTCTTAAATTGCAACGATAAAAAAATATTAGCACAGAATGCTGCGAAATTGGTTTTCTAGGTCCGTTTTAAATAACTTTTGTAACTTTTCGGCAGTCATTTGAAAATAACTTCGGAGAGAAAATGTTTCCCTTGTCTTAATTACATAATGGCATGAGGATTTAATGGCAATGTTTTAGGCCTTGGCAAAGTGCAACCAATTATCTGATTAAAAAAAAGGGAACGTTACTTATGGAGATTAAAAACAGCAATCTTGCATTATCCTGAAATTGGAAGGACCCAATAAGAACAATCAGACGGATTTGTTGTCATCATGAATCTTGTCTTTAAATGCATGCTACTGTATGACAAAAGATTACGCATAATTTTGAACGACTTGCCGGTAGATTTTTTTTTTGTAATTTAAAGTCATTACCGAAGTGAGCGATGCAAGCGACTAACCTACTTTAAAGTGATGAGGGTTTTTCCTGATTAATACAGAAAACGAAATCTCATATCGACTTCTCTTATTTGTGTTCCACCATTTAAAACCAATCATAAAGACTTTGGCTGTATAAAAATTGATAAGTTTTCGAAGGGCAAACCTGACTAAGGCTAATGTCAACGTTATATATAAAATTTAATGATCGCCTTCGGTTTTTAAGGCATTTCTATTGGTCGAGAGTCTGAAAATCGACTTAAGAATTAGTCACTTGTTGTTGTTTGCCTGCAAATAAATCCATTTTCCCGGAATACCGAACGCGACGAATGTCTGTATTCTCTTCTAAATCCCACATGGCCTTTAATAAGAACTTGAAGTACAAAGAAGCCCAACTTATTCCATACACAAACATAAACTTATGACTCCAAGCTCGCACCGATGATTCTTTAATTCGAAATAGTAAATGTCATTTCTTCTTACCCAGTATTAGTAAACCATCGTCACAAGCGTTTCTAGTAACATTCAATGAGAACAAAAGAAAACAGAATTGGAACATATTCTTTTTGAGGCCCTACACTTATTTTTGAAAAATTCTTATTAATTTTCAACATAAACAAACATAATTTCAAATTTCAACACTAATCTTATCGCATTAAATGTGTTTTCCAGAAAGATGGTATTTGATTCCAATCATCAATATGGGGAGAGAAATAATAAAACAAAAATTCATATTAAAAACATTCTTTTTGCGACGACAATCAATTCGTAAAAAACAGTTCATACTTTCATACAAAAATATATAAATAAAATAAATAGTTGGCGCGACAGCTCGGGATGAGCCAAGTTTTAGCTTCTCGCAACCATTCATATTGTGCCTGTTACATTTTTCACACGAATGGAAGAAACCTGCAATTTATTGCCGACTCCGAATGGCGAATTGAGAAGCTCTTTCAATGCTCGGTGGACATGACTGGCGCTTGACCCACGCCGCTTCCTCAGCAGTCCAACGCATTAACCACTGAGCCACGGCGACCACACATTCAGAAATATCTATTTCAAGAAAAAAAGGGAGAAAAAAAGGTGCCGACAATTTTAGCCTAAAAATGCTGGGAAATATTCTGTGGGCTTTTGTCGTTCGAATGTAATGTGGGCGATTGAATGTAATGTGGGCTCCATTTTGTTTGGTACCAATATAGAATCAGTAATCCAGAGGTCGAATTAACACATCAGTTATCGAGGGAGTGAAATTCATACGTTATCGAATGATCGAGTAACTATATTGAGATGATCACATACGAACTATATTGGTGTGATAATATACTCGTAAACCAAGCGGCCATTTCATGTTTAGAATAACATGAACATTATTTTCCCCTAGGCGTCAAAACATTTACCAAGCATTTTAATTGCGTTGCAATAATTTTGTCGGCATAAAGAAGTATGTCATAACTTAAAGTTATAATTTTTATGTAAAACCTTAATAGAATAATACTAACTGTGCGCTTTTTGGATTAAGATCGCATTGCCCCAATAATTTTGACCAATGACTGTATTTTTTGTGAAAGGATCAAAGGTAGGACTAAGAATTATAAAGTACAGTCTAAATAAATATGAACTGAGACAGAAATCTTTGTCATATTTCTAGAGCCTAATTGTCAGGTCTTCCAATGAAAAAATTGTCCCAAATGTCTTACAATCGTGGGAACTGACAATTTTTGTCTGACAACGTTGTAAGAAAAGCATTGTCAGGTCATTGTAAGGCCGCCATCTGGCAATGAAATTGTAGGGTATCTTCCAATCGTCTGAACAATAAGTATCGTGTGATAAAAGAAAAGTGAATTTACTCACTGTTCATAACTTCCTGCCAATATCAAAAATGTTGACTAATGTATGTTGCAGTAATTATGAATATCGTAAATTTCCTTTTCACTGTTCATTAAAAATGCTGCCAACAAGCAGAATAGATGATCAAAAATAGGAGCAGAGTAATTTATGATAAGGATATTGGTTACATCAGGCCTTATAATTTATTAAACAGGGAACATTGAGAGTTGGATATAAGATTCTACCATTGCTTCGCCCTTCGGTCTGTATGTAACCTAACCAATCAAATCTTTTATTTCATTAATTATTTTGTTATAGATATCCGTAACATTTTGAAAAAAAAGAAGAGAAAACTGGAGCAGTATATGCACAAGTAAAAATAAGTTTCTTCGAAAAAGTCTTTGAATGACCGAAAGCAACCATCTCACGATGGAGTGCGACCGGTTCAGCTGATATTGCCATGTTCAAAGGAGAGATCTTAAGAATCCCGTCAAAAAGGCAATACATCTCGCTGTTCCAAAACAAACGCGGAAGAGAGGCCGGTCTAAAACTCCTGGGTCAAACAAATCAAAAAACACCAGTAATTGGTTGGGCTCAGTGACGAAGTAATCCAGCACCGGGAGACCTGCCAATGTTTTCTTAAGCAAAACTGGCGAACCGCTCAGGCGGACCAGTAGGAGTTTAGAGAAGTGGGAGGGTTGTGATCCCCTAAATTCAAGCCAGAACCTCGCCGAAAAAGGAAGAAGAAGAAGAAGTCTTTGAATATGTCTTAAGCATATCAAACTTGTGTTAAAGAATGAAGCCGTATAAGTAAAATCGCAGGAAAAGGGAAAGAGAATAAACAAAATTTGTTTGAACATGTAACCAGCTATGTTTGTGATATCTAGAAGATTAGCAAGAGGCTTTGTTAAATGGTTTAACATTTTCAGGTAAAACAACTCCGTCTGCAATTTCTTTGGAACGGTTAGACAATTTGAATGGAATTCACTTTACATTTGATGATATTTGTCGACGGATCTTTTAAATAATCGCGCATTCCTTTTAACTATTTTCGTAAAATATAGCTGCCATCTGAAACCACTAAGATTTAAATGTCTAAACATAACGGGAAAATTTATTGATACTATAAATTCTGCCATACAGCACCGATTGCACTACACTACACAAATTGAACAAGAATAAAAAAAAATTAACTCTAAAGTTGCTAGAGCTAGGCAACAAAATGGGAAATTTTCTCTTTAGATAAGGTATATCAGAAAAATGTTTACTAGGTATTGAAAAATGGAAAGTTTGCAAAAACAGAAACAAATCATGGACACAGATACATTCTGTACGGGCTTGCATGATACAAGCATTCATTCTCAACTGAGAGCATTAAAGTTAAATTCATGAAAAAATTGAATGAAATTTATTTGATTTAAATATTTAATAGGGAACGATCTTTTGTTGCATTGCATTCGTCTTTAGAGTGTTGGAATCTAGGATAATGATTTCTTATCAGTATAAGTATTTTCCTTTCTTTATATGCATTTCAAGGGTTTGATTTTTGTTCTTTTTTGTATAGAATTTTAGTTTAACTATTTTCGAAAAAGTTCTTGTTTCATTTATATTTATATTTGATGTTGAAATTTTTGTTTCTCTTTTTTTTTTTATAATTTTAGTTTTTATATATTTTTTTTTTGTATATAAGTTCGTTTTTTTATTTTGTTTTTATATTTTATATACACAGCAAATACGATTCCTTAATTATATTCACATTAAATATACCTAATCAAATATAGCGCTTAATTTAAACAACACATATTTTACACAATTAATTTAATGTTAGCCTAGAGTTCTTTTTATTTCCTATCTATTTTTCTATGTTCAAATATTGAAATAACAACTTGCATTAAACGTTACTTTCATTCGTCGATCATTAAATCAGTTTCATTAAAAAAGAAAAATATATATATAATAATTCAAAATTCAAAACACAAACACTTTTACAAGCTATAAATAAAATTATAATATAAAAACAAAAATCTACAAAAAAGTTATCTACATGAAAAATAAAACATCTTTTTACAGCTACAGTGTGTAAAAAAACGTATATATTTGTATAATGCAGTCCTACCAATAAAAGGTAAGAAATAGGTTTACTTTTTTCTTGTTAAATTTTCGATCGAAAACAATTTTAAAAGGAAAAAGTTCAAATCGGGAAAAAACACGCATATGTGTTTTCCATTTCATAAAATAATTCAGTCATCAGGTAACATTGTTTTAAATACAACAACGGTAACAGCTTCATGATGGTGAGGAGGACCACGCCTCGATAATGCTCCACTAGCCATACTGTTCACCCCGGCTGTGTTTAGAATACCAGATCCCAGGCTTCCACTGCTGGATGGTATCATTTGCAGATGACCGCTGCCACCGCTCAAGTTGGCAGTTGCTCCTTCATCGGTGGCAACGTCATCGGTTTGGGTTTGCGTTGTTGCTGTGGTTGTGTTGCTCGTTACATGGCTGGTGGTCGGTATCTGAACATGGTATGAACTAGACACACTCTTTGGACAGCTGTTAACGTTGTTATTCTTACTATTACTACTTAGGCTGCTATAGCTTAGATTATTACTTACATCGGTAATACAATTAGAAGTATTCTTGTTTAGGTTATTGTTGCTATTACTACTATTATTACCGTTATTTGTTGTTGATGGTGTCGATATGACAAAATGTGGAAGCAACGCTGTAGTCACCGTCGATGATGTTGAGGGTTTGCGAAGTTGTTGTTGGGCAAGTTCCTGCATCTGGTGATGATGGCTGAGCTGCTGTTGCTTCGTTGGCAGTGAAAGTTGCTGGTTATGCGTATGTTGCACCCGACTCTGTGAAGGGTATTGTTGGTGGTGGAGTCCACTTGCATTGGTATTCACTAAATTAAATGCTCCGGATGAGGATGATAACGAAGTTAATGATGTTGCTGTTGACGTTGATGTCGCGGTACTGGACGAAGCAGATGTTGATGATGAAGATGCTTGCTTAGACATTAAATGCGTATGTAAAATTGACTTATATTGCTGGATGGGCAGTTCTGTTGCATTTAGTTGTTGTTGGTCTTGCCGTTTAGTCTCTTGGTATTGCATTGATGTTGCATTTGACGTTGTTGTCGATGATGATGATGCAGATGTCGATGATGGCTGTGAAGATGGTGCCAGCAGCGAGGATTTTAATAATGATTGTGGTGGCAGTGTTAGCTTTGTATCTTTCGGTTGATGTTGCTGTTGATTAAGTGCAATTGTTGGCAGTGATAGTTGTAAATTTCTGTAACTATGATGTTGTTGTTGACGATGGGGCGACGATGACGAGGATAAGGACATTGACTGATGCATCATCATCTTCTGTGGTGGCGGTGGTAGTGGTGGAGACAGTGTAAGTGGATCATCATCCATCGAAATGAGTCCACGCTCCAGCATTTGCTACCTTATGCTAGCGGAATTAAGGACGAATGGTACGTAGAACATTTTGCTTTCGAGTAATAGACTAGCAGCTGCTTGAATCTAAAAAATAAATTGATTGCGTTCAGTAAGGTTTCAATTCATCAAAAAATGTATGTATTTAAACTCCTAAGCTAGTAAAAGGACACAGTTTCATTCACATTAATAATAATATATTTAACATTTAAGTTCATGAATCTACTATGCTGTAATTGCGAAGTTGTAGATACAACTGTTTGATTCAATGCGTTGGACTATTGTGCGAGTTGGGTAGGTTCAAGACCTAGTCATATCCACTACAATTTTTTTGTGACACCACAGTCTGTCAATGAAAAACTTCCGAGAGTAGGAATTGTCATGAAAAGCTACATCTTGGTTCAGCATGAGCTGTCGCTCATGCTATCTATTTATTTTTTATTGCGAGACTGCTATACGAGTACACGGTGAAACCACACCCTAGGATGATGGCACAATTCCAGAAGCCAGATCGTCTTCATTCGTTTACCGGCACCGACTGTTTCGGTCCGATATGCTCCGTAAACCTGCGGCGAATCGAGAAAAGATACAGGGTTCTGCTAAAACGTCTGACAACCCAAGCCATCCACAAAAATGTTGCCCATTTACTTACAACAGTTTCCTGTATACTCGGAAAACATAACGTTATGTCGCGATGAGAAAGATTATTTAAACTATCCTGCGATAACAGTATTAAATTTAGAGAACCCGAGAAGAGGCTGAGACTTTAGAGACGTGTACAAACACCACATGGGACGAAGCTGGGAAAGATCGGTTAAAAAAAATTGTACTTTATCGATTGCCTCTAAGTCTAACCCAGTCTCATGACCTGCTGAGAAGTATGTTGCTTGAAGTGGGAAAGACTGTCAACTTGTAACCTCTAACATTTCCATCGGCAATGAGAATTAAAAGCTCTAACTGGAAACCGTGTTTTTTTTTTTTGGGATCCTCGAATGGGTCAAACCCTCGGGTCGCTATTAGTGATGATAATATAGTTTGTAGAAAAAACTGGCTATTGGTTGAGACGATGGGTAAGTGAGTAGAACCAATTAAGAAGGACGACATCATTTCGATCGTAATCCTTGAAATAGCTGGTCAAAGGGAAGAATCATCGAAACAAAACTGGCGAAGGATGGACAGGCTGGAAGTGCAACTGTATTTACACAGACAGGTATCTACAACGGATCCGAAAGAAATGTCCAGTAATTAAAGTTGGGAAAATAAGAGTGGCCAGACCAAGTGGGAGCGTTGCGATAACATTGCTAACAAATTTTAGTGAATATTACTGAGGCTCCTGCCGACGCAACTCGCACAGCAGTTCGAAGCAATTTGGCAGCATCATTTCTCAATGACCAGATTGCTGCTCGTTACCACAAGGAACATTCCCCCTACAACTCACACAACGACATCTTAAGGGACACACCCTCCCGAAGCAGCTGCATTCCTGCACCTCGACCCAACTGATGACAGTCTACATACAAGCGTTAAACCACACTTGAACCGTAACAGCAACATGATTTGTCATATCGACAAGAAAGGAGGCATACATTTCCTGAATATCGCATGCATGTCACCGATATTGGTGGCACTAACATATCGGTTACCCTGGACATACATACATATACTCATCGATCTTCCTGGCAGAAATATTTGCCATTAATTAGTGCACAAGCTTAAACTTATTCTCTAACTACCGTGGCAAAATCATTTTCATTTTCTCTGACAGTCAAGCTGCCCTGAAAGTCCTGAACTCAGCCACGATAAAATTCAAACTCGTCTTAGAGATAGTCAAATTGTAGGAAAAAACAACTTGGTCATACTTCACTGGATTCTCGCTTACAAGGACAACATCGGCAATGAAACAGCGGACTCACTGGCCAAGATACGTGCAAAGACCCCTATCACTGGTTCCGAACCAGCCTGTGGCGTAAACAAGGGAACACGAGGGAACAAACTCTTTTCAAATCCAACGCAATGTGGATAGGAAGTATGGGAGAGAAATGTACGAAATACTTTTTCTCCAATCTATCCCCAAAGAAATCTATGTTTCTTTTGAATCTGACCAGGAGCCACCTAAAAATTCTAACCCGTATCCTAAGTGGCCACTGCCGACTAAAACGTCATCTACACAAGCTTGGTATGTCACCGGACTCTACCTGCAGACTATGCTTGGAGAGCGATGAAAGCTTTCTTCACAACGCCAGATACCCCGCCCTCATTCACGTGAGAAAGCGGATTATATAGAGTGAATTCATCTCACCAACCGCACTTGCCACGCTTCATCCTAAGAAGCTGATTAGCTTCCTGGCAGCCTCAGGAATAGACAAACTGCTCATAAACATATGGGACAAAGCAATAATCCTCGCAGTGCTAGAGCGGGTTAACCGCTGTCCACTTATAATAATAATAATACTATCTGGTTTAATGGTGAAGCGACTGAAGTTCTGACTTGACGTCACTTTAGCAGGACCAAACGTTTTGTGTGATTCTGGTTTAGCTTAGGAATATCGCAATAAGATAAAATAAACGTTGAATTGTTCTGCAGACGAGGGAGAATACAAAACGACCTTTGATGTAAGTGAGAACGATTCCAGAGACTTAATCACCGCTTGACGGCCTGTGAAAATGCAAATATCCAAGGGAGATACTACATTACATTTCAACGAGGAGAAGGCTTCCTTAATCGCCATAATTTTCGTTTGAAATATCATACAGAGACTAGGGAAGTGGAAGGAGATGCTAACATTGAGCTCTTTGGAGAAGAAACCACTTGGAGCCGTTTGTATAGATGTGAATAGAGTCAACATTGATGGTGGAAAGTTTTATGCGAAAGTTTTTGTCTCGTCAAAGCTTTGTTACGAAGAGATGTACTCAATGTTTTCGGAAATTTTGTACAGAAAGAATAGAGTGGTCACTTTGGTAGCTAGACTACTACGCAGAAGCTCTTAAATTATTGGCCGTGCTAGCCGCCATCTGTCTGCCAAAATATATTTAGAAACATTAGATGAAATATTGTGTTTAATGCTGCAGAGGAAATTGTTTTAAGTGCTGCATATGCATGCGGACCTTTAATCTTGCTTTAGAGGATTTTAGTTGCGACAAACCCGCGACAGCGACAAAAACACGGCATGCAGCAACATTAAAAAAAAAATCGCTGCAAAATCGCCGTCGCGGCGTCTAATAATCGCGCTGGCGTGGGCTCTCTCATATACCGCCATGTAATTCGAGTGATAGCAATCACCTAGAATCATCGCCGTCACAGTGGCAGCGGTTAAATGGCGTTGTTTGGGGGTACTTCTACAATTTCCGAAATGGTGCAGGTGTATGGCTTTATTAAGAATCGTAGTATGGACCTGCATACGTACACGTAGAGGATAGAAACCGACGCTACCA
The DNA here is from genome assembly GCA_917880715.2 of Matsumyia berberina. Taxonomy (NCBI): domain Eukaryota; kingdom Metazoa; phylum Arthropoda; class Insecta; order Diptera; family Syrphidae; genus Matsumyia; species Matsumyia berberina. The sequence continues at coordinate 85,667,304 of OU862871.1, forward strand.
CGGACTCCTTTTCTTCCAAAAGAACAGAACCACACTTACTTTTTTACGCACTCTAGTAAATTGACTCCCCAGTTCAGTTTCCCGTGCAGAATGAGACCGGCATATGTAATTAGCTTTCTTCCAAAACAAAGAAGAAACGAGCCTACTTTGAAAAGTGTTGCAGCTAACTTTTCTGGGAGCAGAGGCCTTACCAAATTTAGTATATCACAAATACCTAGATAGCAATCAAACTCTCCAATATTTTTAATAGGAAAGAAGAACGACTGATAAGTCGGAGATCCTTTAGATCCTTTGTACTTTTGTCTAAAATAAATAAATAGCTGGCGCGGCAGCCCGAAATGAGTACAGGCCTAGCTTCTCGCAACCTTTCATGCTGTGCGTGTTACATTTTTCGCATGAATGGAAAGGACCTACAATTTATTGCCGACTCCGAACGGCGAGGTGAGAAGGCTTATCATTCCCCGACGAGAGGTGGCGCCGCGAAAAATGTTTGATATTTTCTTGGCTGGGGGTTGAACCCACGCCTCTCGGTCAGCAGTCCAACGCACTAACCACTGTACTTTTATCTGCTTTGTTAATAAAAAAGAGGCCAGCCTCGAGAAATTGTTTTGTCGGTCTATTGAATATAAACGAGTACATAAGTATGGACATACACAATATTGAATTTGGGTTTTTTATCTGGACTTCTGTTGCCACTTTCCTGATAAGATTGTGAATTTTACGATGTCCTTCAGTTCAAAATTGCTTAGATTTGTTAATTCGCTGAAGAAGTACCGACTAAGAGGAACTCTAAATTTCCACGGTTTTGCACCGACAAAAGCTGCCGCACTGACAAGTACATATTTTCAAATCTTCAGTGTGGAAATTTCGTTTCTCTTCATTTGGGGCTTGATGGTTTACCCAATCGCTACTTTCTGTTACTATGATAGTGAATCTTTTTCAAGGGACCACTGCTTCCACAACTGGTAGGTTTGTGTCCTAAAATAATATACGAGTATCAAGAGTAGATTCTTACCTCTGGTATATGTGACAGCAGTTCACCCAATCTGGCCTGCGGATTTTGTGGTGACGAATGCTGTAAATATGTTCGCAGAACTTGGACATATCGCTCCTGTATACTCTCCAGCTCAACTTCTAAAAAAGGATAAAATTAAAAAAATCATTGACATTATGGATTAAAGACTAACTGTTACCCTTATTAAGTAAAATATAAACTTTCAAGCACACATACTCCTCCATCTTGAGCTTAATCCGTCGAAACATTATCGTTATCTGGGTCATCTTATCCACCATATGACCGACATCCATCTTTAACTGTTCCATGGCAATTGGCTGACCCATCAGCGTCGTGAGGCACGTTTGGAGGGTGCTCAAATGTGCATTCACTTCTTGGACAAATTCCGGATCATCCTTGTGTAGTGGCATACCCATAGCTGTAATGGGTGATGTTGGATTCGTCGATGTTGCAGATGCACTGCTAGCGCCACTCGTTGAGGAAGTTGCCGACGAGCCTGACATCCGCTTTCCATGCAGTGCTTGGTACGCCGCTGTTGTAAGAATGAGTATCTCATGCCATTTATCAGTCAGTAATTTCGTATGAATCTCAACAGGGATCTCCAAGTAGAAAGGTAGTTTCTTAGTCCACGACACAAGTTTGTGCACAATCGAGTCACCAATATTACACAACTTTTCACTTATCTCAGACTTATCCTCAAGAAATTCAGAGAAATGCGGCAGTGTTGCTATATCTTCCATGGCGTCGCAGTCTATGAGCGTCTGGATCATATTCACCGAGTGTTCATATGAGATCTGTCGGTCTTTAGAAGAGCTCACCGCATTGTCCAGTCGATGTCGTAAATGCACTATTTCGCTGGGATTCGTAAGGGCAGTCTTAAGTATTGTTCCGTTAACCAAATGCGAGGGTAACTTAATGTCTTGTGCTTCGTCGTCTTGCTTCAAGACAGAAGGACATAGGAACACATTTTTAATATCATTGCCACCGGATGAAGCGGCGATACTAATCTTCGTTTGTTGCTGCTGTGCCATTTGAATAGCATGGTGGTGGGGTGACTGACTCGGATGGTGATGCGGATGATGATGACCTGATGGTGTTTGACTGGCAACGTGGTGCGGCGATGACGGATGCTGCTGATGCTGTGAATGCGGTTGCTGTTGCTGATGTGGCAGGTGCGATTGTTGGTGTTGTTGCTGCTGTTGATGTTGCTGTTGCCCTGACATTCCTCCTTGCGGCGGCTGCTGATGGTGATGCGAGTGCTGATGGTGATGCGGATGCTGCAGGTGATGTGGCTGCTGTTGCGAATGGTGCTGCTGCTGTTGGTGGTGGTGCTGTTGAAGTTGCTGATGTTGCTGCTGCTGCTGTTGCTGTTGTTGTTGAATTTGTTTTTGGGCGGATTTTTTATGTTTCTTATACTTCACTTTGTACAAATTGTAAACGGCACCACTGTTCCGGCCACCAGGCATTCGATCTTCCCGTACGGCTAATACAATGGGGGTATAATAAAATAAAATAATAAAGCTGTTCAGTAAAATTATGGATATCGTACCCTGTAGCACCATTCCCTGTTCGATGCATTTCTTAAAACGACAATACTGGCATCTATTTCTCTGTGCTTTGGTAATTTCGCAGGTCCCATCGGCCACACAAGTGTATACTCGACGATTTTGTACAGTTCGCTTGAAGAAGCCTTTGCAACTAGAAATTTATATGAAATAAAAAAAAAGTAAAGTAACTACGCGTCGAGTGCATTCATTTCAATATTGAAAAAAGCCACTTACCCCTCACAAGTAATGATTCCGTAGTGCAAGCCCGTTGCCTTGTCTTCGCATATCATACACACCAGTGGTTGCTCGTCCTCATCTGTTGGGTCATGCGGGGCGTCAATTGGCCGATTGTGAGCGATAGAGCCACTGCCGGTAACCGAATTTGATGCACCCCATTGCTGTTGAGCGCTCAAATTAAGTGCTTGCAGTTGGCCTGGCGGCAATTGACTGTAATCCCCCGCCCACAGTCTTTCCATGTTGAGGGCATGCGGCGTTCGAAACGCCTGCGGTCGCGGTCTGTTGTCTTGGATTCGCGTCTGCCCCAAACTGAGTAATAGTTGAGCAGCCTCTTCAGTATTTTGCGAAGGTCCAGGCGTCTGAGTGGGAGTAGTCGAAGCCGCTGGTGGCGATTGCACCGACTGTGGTGATGGCTCATAACCCCACACCATCGTTCGAACACCACAACTTTCGCCCATTATAACAGTGGGTGTACCTCGTGGTGGCGTCTGTGATGGGGTCTGCGGTGATAGCTGTGATGATGATGACGAGGATGAATGATGAGGAGAGGGTGACTGAACTGGAGCGTTTGGTCGCAGGGTTCCAATCGGGCCACCAATCACTTCAGGTTTCACACCATTAATACGCGCGTTGTTCGATACCCAGACCATGCGTTGAGCTGGAGATGATTGCATAAGATTTGGGATTTGCTGATGCACTTCATTTTTGACGCGAAAGAGGATCGAAGACGCATCCCGGTTAGCGGGGTGGCGTAATTGTAAGCTCGGGTGCATAAGAGCTTGGGCCGCCAGATTGCTCATTGACTGTGTTGGCAGCTGAGAAGGTTGCGTCTGCTGCACTTGCTGTTGTCTGTGATGTGCTGTTGGCGCGAGATTGAGCATCGGCGAGGATTCCTTCTTAATTCGGATGTGATGCTGTTGTTGTTGTTGCTGTTGCTGCTGTAACATATGATGTGACTGATGTTGGGGAGATTGTGACGAATGCACTTGGGGCATAGGGGGGCCCTGTCGCGATGAGGGCGACATTGAGTTTGGGGACATTTGTTGTCGAGAAATCAAGGCTTGGGTGGATGCAGCCGCGTGTAAGATTTGTAGTTGCTGTGTCAAATGCATAGGTGATGTCGACGTTGTGGTAATCGTCATATTGTGACCGTTATCGCCCCGACTGTGACTGTGGAATTGATGGTGTTGCTGATGGGATGGCGGGCTGGACTTTCGCGAGGAAACGTGTGGGTTTTGCTGCAAATGTTGTAGGTTCTGTTGATGTTGATGCGACTGGTGGTGTGGGTGTTGCTGCTGTTGCTGTTGCTGCTGCTGGGTTTGCTGTAGCAATTGATTTTGCGTTGATGGATGAGGTGAGTGGATGCTGCTGTTACTACTATGTTGTTGATAGGGTGAGTGTTGTTGGGGTTCAGACTTTACTCTTGAGGGCGTCACTAGAACGGTAACATGCTGTTGGGACTGTGTTAGACCTTTGGGCGATGGCTGCCTCTGATGGTGCTGTTGCTGTGATTGTTGCTCCTGCTGTTGTTGATGTTGCTGTTGTTGTTGTTGTTGCTGCAGCTGGTGTTGCAACTGTTGTTGTTGTTGTTGTTGTTGTTGTTGTTGCTGGTGGTGGTGATAAGCCATCATCTTTGTTGGAGAAGCCAGTATGGTTTCCTCTTTAACTGAGCGTATCACACTTAAATTAACACTACTTCCTCCACTATTAATGCTCACACCACCTCCACCACCCCCAGGTCCACTTCCACTCCCACTCCTCCCCCCACCACAACTGCTATTCACCATGATCTCACTTGGAGCGAACGCTATTGACGAACCATGCATTCCATTCGAAGATGTTAGATTAGTCGTTGTCGATGGTTTATCATCCACTGAATCTGGCGAAGCTCGACTACTACCACCCCCATTGCTGGTGCCGCAGCTGGTACTACTGGCCGTTCCATTGCCATGAGGTGGCGTAGGTGTGCTTGGTGGTGGTGTGCGGGTAGTTATTGTCTCAGGCGTTGGTGGCGAGCGTACACTGGGCGGTGGTGGGGACATGGCCAGTGACGCTGTCGCCGTGCAACTCGAATGGATTTGTTGTGGTTGGGTTTCTTGTTTCGCAGTAGAACTCGATGAATGCGGTTGAACTTCTTGTTTGATATTAATGTTACTACTACTACTACTACTCTGTTGCTGTTGGTTGGCAGCAACGGCAACGGCAGTTGCAGCTGCTTTGGCGGCAACGACAACTGCTGAGGTGGTTGTCGTTGAAGTTGTTGTAACCGCCGCCGATGTTATCGAAGAGGTCGATATGGTTACAATTGGTCCTTGATCGCACATTTTCGGCGATATTGGCGCTAATAGATCCGGCGATGAAGTGCTCGTATCGGCTACTGACTCACCATCGCTACTGCATCTTGAATCGATTTTCCTTCGTTTCAGCTTTAGATCCTGAAATAGGCTCATTTTATCGAGCTCGCTGTACGGGCCACGGCTCAGTGTCATAATTCCTGTGAAATAAGAAACATATCTGCGTTAGATTTACGAAAATGAAAAATAGTTCGTTGATGAAGATGACATGCCAAATGAAGAAAATAGGAAGTAATTTGTAGTCAACGGTTTTGAAAATCTTTTCACGTGTATCCAGATGTACAAACAATTTTCAGTTCTAAAATTGTTTGTTGATTGAAGAGAATGTAGAACCAATTTAGAGTTCTCTCAGGTAATATTATTCAAATAGTTTTAATAAAATGCAAGAGACACAAATGAAAATAAATCAAGAGATCGCGCGACAGCCCGCTGTAACCATTCATGTTCTGCTTATTTCATATTTTTCACGAGTGCAAAGGGGCCTACAATTCATAGCCGACTCCGAACGACATATTGAGAAGCTTCTTTGTGACACATTATACTCTCGGATGTTTGACATTCTTCAAAGAGAGGCGGTACCATGAAAAATATTCGGTGGATATTGCTGGGGTTCGAAGGACACACATGGTTAGGTTAGGTTAAAGTGGCTGCCAGCTAAAGCCAAGACACTTAGACCCATACGGAGTCCCTTTACAAGGATTTCGGAAAGATCTCCTGCCTGTAAGACGCTACTAAAATCGATGTTTATTAGGTCGCCTAAGTTGGTATAGAAGAAGGCTCCTTAGTGGAGATTTCTTTTGCGGGAGAGAGCTGGACAGCTGCAAAGAAAATGGAAAACAGTCTCCTACTCCTCCTTGGATATCGAATTCCCAGGGGAACATCGTAGTTGAATCGCATTCGATGCTGAAGATATGGAAGGACTATTTCTGCAGACTGTTAAATGGCGACGATAAACCAAATCCCACTGTCAGGAAGAATGAACCATTCAACCTGGACGACAAAGACCAACAATTTCCTCCACCCGACCAGGGCGAATTGAGCATAGCCATATCTAAACTTAAGTCCAACAAAGTTGCTGGAGCTGACGGCCTAGCTGCCGAGCTGTTTAAAGCGGCATGGTATGGAGCATGCACCAACTTATCTGTAAAATATTACCGGAGGAAAGTATGCCCGATGAATGGAACCTCAGCATTGTTTGCACGATCCTCAAGAAAGGAGACCCTCTGAACTGCGCCACCTACAGAGGCATCAGTCTTCTTAACATCGCTTACAAGATCTTATCTGCCGTGTTGTGTGAACGCCTGAAGCTGTTCATCAACAACCTGATCGGTTCATATGGGTGTGGTTTCAGGCCAGGAAAGTCCACCATCGACCAACCATTCACACTGCGGCAGATCTTGGAAAAAACTAAGGAACTTCAAATCGATACCCACCACCTCTTCATCGATTTTAAAGCCGCGTATGACAGTATCTATAGAGACGAGCTATACAGAGCCATGTCCTTCTTTGGCATCCCTGCCAAACTCGTCCGTCTGTACAGGATGACGATGGACAATGCTCGGTGCTCCATCAAGATCGGTAAAGGCCTCACCGAGACTTTTGATGTCAAAAAAAGATTTAGACATGGCGACTGTAATGCAAATTCATCAACATCGTTTCTGAAAAAATAGGGCAAAACTCACGTGTCAACACCAGAGGCACAATCTTTCAAAAGACCGTCCAATTCCTCGGATACGCTGACGATATTGACATAATCGGAAGAACACAGCGTTATGTCCGTGGGTATTAAGTCGGAGGCGGCGAAGATGGGTTTAGCGGTCAATGAGGGCAAGACGAAGCTGTCAACAAGAAAGGACTCCCAACACAGACGTCTCGGACAGAACGTCACTATAGACAGCTATAACTTTGAGGTAGTTAAGGACTTTGTCTACCTAGGCTCCGCTATAAATTCAGGCAATGACACCGGCGCTGAGATTAAACGAAGAATAACTCTTGCCAATCGCTGTTTCTTTGAGCTAAGAAGTCAATTGAGTAGCAAAGCCCTCTCCCGAATGACTATATTGACCCTTTATAAGACCTTAATCGTCCCAGTCCTGCTCTACGGCGGAGAGAGATGGACTCTGTCAAAAGTGGATGAGGTTTCTCTTGGCTTTTTTGAGAGGAAAATTCTTCGGGTTATTTTTCGGTCCCATTTGCATAAACCATGAGTAGAGGAGGAGATACAACGACGAACTGTACACCGACATCGACTTAGCCAGAAGAGTGAAGGTCCAACGACTGAGGTGGCTGAGTCATGTAGAGCGGTTGGACACCAATGCTTTGGCCCGGAAAATCTTCGTATCCACACCCGAGGTGCGCAGTAGACGAAGACCGTGACTCAGGTGGCGCACGCAAGTGGAAAGGGACCTCAACCAACTTGGCGTGCGAAACTGGAAAAAGCTAACTAAAGATCGAGCTGGCTGGAGAAGCTTGTTGGTTAAGGCCCTACTCCAGACTGTAGAGCTTTAAGTAAGTGAGTAAGGATGTCGACTTATAATTATCAAATTGTAATTTGTTGATGATGTTTGACTATGATTCAAAGATCGGATCTTAGAATGTGAGAACACTTATTAACTTTGACAAAGACGGTCACCAACATGCCATATTTCACTAAATACAGAGAGAAGGAATTCGTTCGATACAATCTATACATCTTGAGACTAAGCAAGATGAGGGAGTTCGGTGAGTTCCCGAGAAAATGATCAGGAACTACATATGTGGTCTTATTGCTGAGGGATATCAATGCCAAGAAGTTCAATGAAAACGTAGGGCTCAGGGCAAGCCTGGTCCCTGCACACAAAAAACCAACGTTGAACGCCTTGCAGATTTTACAACTTCAATCAACTTGTCATAGGGGCATAATTCTAGAACACGAGGCGTCTCTTAAAGACAATATGGTTTCGAGTGACAGGCAGCCGAGTAAAATCAAATAGATAATATGTGATCTGTCTGAAGTAAGCACGTATCCGATATCGATATGAACCATGATCAACTCCTTAGGATTGTGTGCAATCATTTACTAACTACAGGCATCCAAAAGAGCGATATGCTTTAAGGAACCAGGTATACAGATATTAAGTTTCGCAACAATTCCAGCAGACCTTCTGCACCCACTTTTAGAAAGGGTTTTGGGTGTCAGAAACTTTCCCAGATGGGTGGAGTGGAAATATTTTCAAGCACTCGAAAATATGAGATTTGACTGAGCACGAGAACAGGAGTGTATGCATATGTACGTAGTTTGTTTTTACTTTACGTATAATGCGATATATGTATATGTAGACTTAGGTTTCTCTTTATAAAAAAATTAAAAATTATATTTGGGTTGACGTGACTCGGTGGCAAATCTAACAATGAAGCAAACATCCGCCAATTTTAGGAATATTTATTGATTAAATAGTTAAATACATATGCTGCACGAAATTCTAAATCTTTAAATAAATAAATACGTAAAACAAAAGCCTAACCAAAAATTATATTTTATTCTATCTCATCATAATTTTATCACAATGCCACAATGAAAGAAAAAACCATTTCCATTGTTAGTTGATTGGAAAGACTTCCCGTTTATGAAATGAGGTGAAATGTTCGTTAAAGCCCCTAGAGAATTTCTTTTACCACTTCACACTTTTCTCACCCATTTGAGCTCTACTGTCAATGATCCTTTTTTCTGTTGTATTGTCACCCGATACCATAAGTCGTATCGAATTACAAGAATTGTCAAAAGATAGTCCTTGCACTTGCAACTGCGTCCCTAAACCTGTAAATAAAATGGTCGTTACAGCTAAGTGATAATGAAAAACATAAAAACTGGACTTTACACATGGAGGTAAGGCAAAGAGACTACATGCATACATAAGCATACGTATTAAAAACAGCTTATGTCAAGGCGTCAGAGTTTCGGTGAGCAATGTGTTGCACATGACAAACTCTTGGTTAAACTCGAGTCAAACCGGAAAAGGCCGACGTTGTACAAATTAGCATATTTTATCAGCATAAGTTCAATAATCGGTTTGCATGACAGCGAGAGGTAGGGAAACGGAAGAAGTCAAAAGAGTCACAACAAAAGAAAAAGTGAAAGAAATCATTTCAAGCAACTTTCCATTTCTCGCGTCACGCATGCCAACATGCGCTGAAGAACTGTCAAGAATGACAGATGTTAATGTATTCGGCTGTAAGCGCGGTAAGAACAACGATGATCTTAAAAATGGTAATATAAGCTTTCGTTGATGGAAGGTGATAATTTTTGCATTTGCAGTAGTTTCGGCACTTGTACGCATTCATTTCAGCATGATATGATAGAATCTGGTGACATTGACCGGATAAGCCTTTGCCTTTTGAGCAAAGCTTTTAGGGTTGATGCAAAGCACACAAAATGAAGCCTGTTGCGGCTTTATACCCAGCGTGTGATTTTTGTCTACGCCACGAGAGTGTATGCTTTGTTTTGTTAGAGAAACTTAACCGAAAAATGACTTTCACTGGCGCAATTTTAATTTTTCGTTGGCCTGACTTTGGGGTTTTTGAACTTTGGAACGCAAAAGATTAATCACGAGCAGAAGATGATTTTAATGATGAATGTTTTTGATCTTGAGTGAAATGGTTGCGTGGTACGGGAATTTATTTTCTTCTGTTTTCTAGGTCGGGTGAAAGGAAACTTTTTTTTTTGGGAGAAGTGTACTAACGTGCGGTTTTATTGTTATAAATATTCATTTGTATACACTTATACCTGTGTGCGCACATATACGTATGTAAGTGTAATGGTTCCCATAAAATAGTAAACTATAACTTTGAGTAAATTTTATCAATATTTTATTAAACAGTTATTTTATACCTGAAGTTGTTAATCGAAGTAAATACTTTCTATTTGTATTTATACGAACGTTTGTTACATTAGCTTTGTTCGATGAGAAGAAATCAGAAAAGATTTGTGAAAACTGTCAGATCAAGTTAGAACAGAAAACCACAGCCCATATGTTGGTCACCAAAAATTGAAAAATGTCATTTGAACAAATAAAATGCTGAAAACGTACCAAATTGACAGCCACAGCTGACTTTGACATTTTTCAAAATGATGCCGATGCAAGATTTTCTAATCCAAACTGTTCGGAACAACCTCATTGGACCAAGATATGGTTAAATACCGGGAAAATTATTACTTTTTTTTTTCTGATTTTAGTTGGCAAAAAGACAAAAAGCTTTTCTCTCTGTGAATGTATGTATGGACAAACCACCTTCTGTTCTCGATCGCCCATGCCTGTGAGAACGTCTCAGTTTCCATCAAATTGATCTTGATGTTTTTATTCCAATAGAGACGGGTAAATTTTGACAAGTCATGGCGGCCATTTTGTTTTATCTGTTGTTAGTTTTCCCGAGCCTTATTTTTCAGACACTTACGAAAAATCACCATGGCATGTTACAGCGTTGAGCAACACGTGCAAATAATAAAACTTCGTTACTAAAATGGGTATTCTGTTTCAGGAAAAGAATCATCTTCAGCGACGAGGCCATTTTTTGGATTAATGGGTACGTTAACAAGCAAAATTGCGGCATTTGAGACGATGTCAATCCACATGAAGTCCACCAAGTGGCAATGCATCCGCAGAAAGTCACTGTTTGGTGTGGAAGTACTTCTTCGAAAACGACGATGGCATTGCCATCACCATCAACGGAGAGCGATACCGATCGATGATAATCAATTTATTTTAGCCCAAATTGGATGATATGCATGTGAATGATATGTGGTTCCAACAGGACGGCGTTACGTGCCACACAGATGATACTACAATGGACATTCTGCACGAGCGATTTGAGGGCATGGTTATCTCACGCAGAAGCTACGTGAACTAGCCACCGAAATCGTGCGATTTGATCCGGTTAGACTTTTTCTTATGGAATTTCCTTAAGTAGCAGGTCGATGCCAATAAGCTCAAAACGACCAGTGCCCTCAAAGTCCGTCCCATCGCTCAAATAAGGCCTGATCTATGCGTCAGAGTCATCGAAAATTTGACCTCTCGGATGCGCGTCATCCAGCGAAGCCGCGGCGCCCATTTGAACGATGTCATATTCCTCACGTAATGTCATTGATAGGCCTTTCAAAAATTCGTTGATATCTCACACACAACTTCTTTTATTCAATTTTAACATCTACCCACCCCTATTGGAAAACCATTTGGAACTTCTGAGAGAAGTTGATCTTGGCAGTGAATTATGGATGATTTTTTTGTTTCAGACAGAAATTCTTAAGGGGTAAGTTATCCATTAAAGTCAAAGAATTCTAAATCTCAAATTTTATCAGAATTTGATGTTGGTTACTTTATATAAGAATGAATGAAACTAAAATACAAATCGAATAATGTCGGTCAGTTAACCCTAGTCGATTTATCTTTTCCCAGACAACTTGTCTAGTTGTAATCACCTCAAATAAATACAGACATAAGTCTACAAATGATATGAGTCTCGTAAAAAATCAAGTGCATCACCTCGCCCATCACCTCGTATATATTTACTGTCTGGAGGTTTAAAATTCACATTACAATAAAAATAGCATCGACATACACAAAAGCACAAAAATGTCTGTATAAGTATTAAACTCGGAAGTCAAACATCATGCTACCTGACGATTAGTTTTTGTCTGTAGACCCATTTAACTTTTCCTTGTTGCACTGCACCGCTGTAAACCTCTTGCTCTTCTATTGTAACCACCACCCCACTTCAATTTTGTGCGCGATCTACCTCCCCGGATTTATCGCCGTTCTGTGCTTTTATTAGTCTACTTAACCACATTGCAACCCCTCAAAGTGCGATGTAGTGTATAAAATGTAAATGAAATGGGTGTGTGTATGTATGTGTGGATCTGTGATGTATAAAATTGCATTCGAAAATAAGACCGAGCGCGATGGACAAAAGCTAACTGTACAAAAACCCAACCACAAGAGGGAAGCAAATAAATTACAGTTTATTGGGTCAGAGTGAATACTTATAAATAATAGCAAAGCGGTGGTGGTGCAACATAAGCATATGCATGCGCACTGGCAATACTTTTTGGGACAGTGATAGGAAAAATACAGGAAGGGGGTGCAGATAACAATAAAGTTATCCGGTGGTGCACAAAAAGATAGGCTCTTTTAATATCCAAAAGTTGAATTCAGTCTTGTAGAGTAGCAAACCCAACTGATCCAACAAAGCTAACATAACTGAGATCAAGATCCATATGTATAATGGCAAGTTCTTGGCGATAAGTTATTTAATAGATCGTCCAAATCTTTGTCGAAACGAAAAAAACTAAAAATTTGCCGAGCTCACCAAACTAAGACTAGCTCGCAGGTCGAGTGTGGACAAAGCAAATAAATAAATAAAGCAAAAAACTGGCCTGACAGCCCGAGAACTATTCACTTTGTGCGCTCTAAATTGTTGGCACAAAAAAAGGGACCTGCAGTTTAAACTATCGGTGCAGAGCGGCTAATTGAGAAGCTTCTTCATAATGAAGATTTGACAGTGTCCGTGTAGAGATTTTTCTTTGGTTTCAGGGCTCGAACCTGTCAGCCAATGAACCACTGCGACCACACTGACTTGATTTTAAAGACAAAGCGCATGACCGAAAAGAATTGGTAAAATATATCTGAGTCTATACAAAGATATATGTAAATATGAGAACACCAACACCGGCGATGGAAACCATGCTAAGTTTCGTTCCGCTGGATCTGTACCTTAGCAGGACGGCGGCTAAAACTGCTTTGAGATTAAGAGAAGGACGCCAGTGGGCACCATATTCCTACGGTCACCCCTCCGTACCGTCTCGATGGGAGAATGCTGACAAATCGACGGAAACAGATCATTTGATCTAGACTCTGGCATTTGACAGGAGATTCAATATCAGAATTCCTGACAGAGATGACTGGACAAAGTTACGAATAAAAAGGAACTGGCTTTCTACGCCGTTGGTTCTAAGATGGACATTGGTACAGGTCTACTGCAAGGCCCTAGGCCCTAGGAATAAATCACTCCTTTAGAATAAACTACGACTGCACTGTCTTTCAGGCCGAAATCACAGCCATCATCGAGGCCTCGAAAACTGTCCGCGAGAAAGGTAGCCAGGCAGGCGTTAAGGCTCTGGAGTCCGCGATAACTAGATAGAGGCTTGTAGGAATCTGCAAAAACCATCTATTGTAGATGAGATATTGAGAGCCAATATGGCGACCCTATGTTGGATACCAGAGCTATGGATATCACAGGTAATGAAAGGGCTGACGAACTTGCACGAATAGAAGCAGCGTTGCATGTCTCACAGGCATGCGAGGATTCCTATAATCTCGTATAAGAGGTATATTGAAGACGACGCCATACGCCGAGCCAATATACGGTGGATCCAGCTAGACACATGTGCAATGACTAGAAACTTATAGACGAGTTATAAGAAGAAGCGATCTGAGTCTCTGGTCAAACTTAGTCGTCACGAAGCAAGGATAGTCTCCGGCATCATTACTGGACACTGCGCCATTGGTTTTCGTACGGAGCGCCTCGGTATGTGTATGTACATCACAACGAGGGACGAGGACGAAATCGAATCTGTCCGTCACCTGCAGTATGAATGTCCTGCTCTCGCCGGTAGAAGAATAAGGACTCTTGGTAGTTACTTCTTCACGGAACTGGACGACTTGCGTGACATTGGGGTGAGGGACCAGGAGACCTGAGATTAATTTCCTTATCTGGGTGGTTTCAAATCAGCGACTCTTCTTCTTTTTTGTAGGTTCCCAGAGTACAATTAGAAGATGGTCACAATAGACCCTTTTGCTGGTCTAATTGAGTAGTGACGAATGTTACAAGGCAAAGGCACCCATTTACCTAACCTTACTTACATACAGTATGTGATCAAGTCTAAAAAGTATAAAATTTATTAAATCAATGAGTTTTAATGGAAATTCTCAAACGTGTCACAAAAAATTATCTTCCAACTTAAAGTTTGGAAGACAAATCTGCGACAAAAAGCACGGGAATGTGCATGAAGTACTTCAATTCGTTTTAATTCCAAAGTTAATCCCCTTAATTGTCCCTGTTTTATTTAATCGCCTCCTCTGTCTCTGTAACATTCTTTCCTATTTAATCATAGTAGACGAATATATTTCCCACCTCGTGTGGGTGAGCTAAGACGGTAGCAACACTTAATTGTTAAACTCCATCGGAAACCAAAACGGGCAAAAAAAAATACCTATTTCAACAACAGAAACAACAAATCTAAAAGAGAATACTACAGCGATTTACAAAGGAGAATGCACTACTAAATTATATAGAGCACATGCCCGCACATACACAGGAACAATTTAGAAAGAAACAACCCCTCATAGCAGAACTGAAAACACAAGAAGGAAGCAAAACCTGACCTATGGCAACTTTTAACCTATTTATTTTGTCCATCCATTCAACAAAGAAACGGCCACCGTTCGTGTGGATGGCGCTGATGACGACGGCCTCTGTTGATTTTGATAACGTCACGCAAGACCCTCCTTCGCACTTATACAAATCGAGCAGATGAAATGAGGAGAAATAGTGTATCAGTGAATGTAATATCTCCTTCACCCCATGCTATAGTGTGGTTTGTTTGACTTTCTAAGTGAGGATGAGGTTGTACATATGTAAATACAGTCGAATCTCTCTAAGTCACGGGAGATCAAAATTAGTTATTCACTTCAAATTAAGTGTTTTATCCAAAAAGTTGAGGGAAGCCTCACACAACCTCGAAAAAACAAAAAAAATTAGAGGGATTGTAATAGTAGTTCAAGGGACGAAGGAATGTGTTCGAGTTAGAGGGACTTTCGAATTATAAAAAATTCGAGTTGTAGGGAAATTCGAGTCAGAGAAGTTTCGACTTAGAGGGATTCGCACATTTTTTGTGGATAAGAGTAAACTTTTCCTCCTATTTTCAAACCTAGGTGGTAGAATTAAAAGTGTGAGTTCGTCTAAGGTATCACAAATCTTCCTATCCGGCAATGCGATGCGAATCATTGTTTCGTAGCCCCACAAATCCACTTAAATTTCAAACCTAAGGAGATGAATGAATAGATTTGGCGTACTTTATCAACTAAGTACCCACTCTATAGGTACACTCATCTGGATCCCAGGTCATAGCAATGAGCTTGCCGACGAGCTAACCAGAAAAGGATCGGCCCTTAACAGTTCTCTAGTAGAAAGTGCCGATATTCCGCTGGGCACTGTTAAGGGATATATACATCATCACTTCCTCCAGCTTGCCAATCATAGATGGAACGGACTGTTCAGCTGCGTCATTTCAAGAAAGACATGGCCTTATTACAGCAAAACTAAATCAAGAGAACTACTTAAAAAATCGATACCAGATATTCCCAGAATTGTAGCCATTATCACTGACCAGTTGGAGACCATTCTGCAGGTGTCCGACCCTGGCGAGGACCAGACTGCGCACTTTTGACAAACCCTTCTTCGTGGACCTCGGCGAGATAGCTGAAAAAAGGATTGGAGAGCTGACCCTGTGTCTGAGTTCCACTGTGCCGGATTTAGTTACATCATCCCAACACAACTAATCAACACTCATACACAAAAAGGTTTAAACGATCCTCGTCGTAACAAAACAGCGCACTCTAGCGCTCAGAAAACGCTACTCTTCCTACCTACCTATGGTAGGATAGTAGCTATTATGATACAATACAAGAGGAAGTCGTAGAGGAACTCTATTTGATCAGGAAGCGATTAGAAGTAATGCAAGTTGCCGAATTAAAGGAAAATAATTATTAGCGGTGGCTCAGTGGTTAGTGCGTTGGACTACTGTGCGACCAAACATTTTTCGCGGCACCACCTTTCGTCAGGAAATGACAAGCCTCAGTCCAATGACTGAGTCCAATGATAAGTCTCAGTCCAATGACTGAGGCTTGTCAGTCCAATGACTGAGCGTTCACGGGGGCTTACTGGTCCATTTTGTTCCCCTTTGTGCTGTGGGCCATGTTCCAACCTTGGGTTCTAGATGGGTGGTCTGTCAAACCACCCTGTACTCTTAATTAAGTGGAGTATGCTCATTATCGGTCCTTCCGTTAGGCCACTCAGTTCTCCAAACAGCCTGTTTCCCATGTGTCGGAGTTGGCAGTTTTGGAGGTTGGGAGACTCACAGAGTAAGTGCTTGATGATTTCTGTCTCTTTCGCATCCTGACAACTCCTGCAGTAGTCTGGAGAGTCGATGCCGAGTCAGCTGGCCATGGTACCTATGGCACAATGTCCTATCAGTACACTTACTAGGATGCGAGTATCTTTTTTATTCATAGCCAAAAACAGTGGAAAGGCTTCTCACAAATCATTAGTGTTTTCTGTGTAACATTTTCCGAATGAACCGAAGAGATCTATTATTAATTCTCGACTCTGAAAGACGATTTAACAAGCTTCTTCATGACAAAACAAGAGCCGGTACCAAGCACAAATTTTTGGTAAACATTGCTTGGGTTCAAACCAAAGCAGCTCACACAGCAGTCCAAGCCAGCTCGCACGGCAACCACTAAAAAAAGTTAAAATTACATATGCCGTCCTATTAATCCAAAAGAAAAAAGTGCTTCGGTCGAAAATCTAGATAAATTCCCAATGTAAACAAATTCTTAGCAAGTTTTACGGTTACATAGTTCAACAGTTTATTACACAAATCTTAATTTCAACAATTCGTGTCCCATATCGAATTATTTCTGGAACTTTTTTCACAGCACAACAAGCAGCAAAGAATTGACCAATAACTTCTGACACATTAAAATTTGCTGACTGAAAACTTTTGGCATTCAGTGCCCTAGTACCGTGTCTGACTATGTTCATTGAAAAAAATGAGCACAATTACCCCAAACACATACATATCCATGTCCATGCACTCGTATACGAGTTGTACCTCACCACCCCTTACCACAATCCTATAAAAAGTTAGGGTAGGGTAGTTTCGCAAAAACATTTAGCAACTGTGCATTTCAACCGCCAAAGTTAGAAGGGTGGAAAATCAAAGCTTTTTGAAGCTTTTTTTCCGTCTGGTAAGACTAGGTGTTTTCCATTAGAGACACACGTAGTAGTCTATCGAATGGATTCACCGCTTAATTGGCACTGACTGCGAGTCGATGACAGAGCAGAAACGTCTACGTTCTATTATTAAGTTTTTTTTTTTTCTTCCTTCTTCGCTCCATTATGTGTGTATTAATCGGAAAAATGTTAGTGTAGGTCAGAGCAATGCAAAAATAAAGCTTATCGCTGTGAATTATAAAATTGCATGCGGCAGCATAAATCGACTGTGGGGCACGTTTTGTGTGAACGAAGATTTAGAAGGAAAATATTATAATTTAAACGTTCTTGGTAGAGTGTGTTGTTTTGTAAGCAAGGGAGGTGATTATGGAGGTATTTAAAAATGGGGGCGTGTTGATGGTGAGGTGGAGTACATGCATGCCATGATTGACGGTTTTGGCATAGATTTCTGTTTTTGTTTATATTTACTCATTTTAATGATATTTCTACATGGTTAGCGAGGTGTTGTTGTAGACAGCTTATGAGTCTAGATGACGAGAAGTAGTCGAATAAAATTGTTTAATGAGAAAACGCATCAAATTTAAAGAAAAGAAGGACATTTAACAAGGTGATAGTTGGGTCAGAGAAAACCGATTTGATCTTTCCTATTAGTCCGAGCAAAAGTCATGAAAGTATGACATTGTTGTCATAGACATACGCGAAATATTTAAGATTGGCAAGTGTGTTTCAGTTTACGTAGATAAGGTAAGACAGTTTCATGAAACTGCTCGGGTACATCACTGTTTCCTGATGATATGGCTGGGCTTGAATCAACACAGCTCGCGAAACAGTTCAACGCAGTAACCACTTATGACAGCAATCTGCCAAACCCGGAGCCTGCAGAAGGGACAAAATTTCCAGGATCAAAAACACTTCAGTATTCGAACGGCCGATCAGACACGCAAACTGCACGAATTTGCCTTTACTAAAATGTTCTTTTGTTACAAAACTACATCCTTCCTCGATATTGAGGGAGCCTTCAACAATGTCAGAACAGAGGCAATTTCCGCTGCACTCCGCAACCTGAAGGTTGACAACTGCCTCTGCTTTTGGATCGAACAAATGCATAAAAGCAGGCTAATTTAGGCTGAGCTGGAGATCTGTTTAATGAGCAGGACGGTTTGCAGAGGTACACCGCAAGGCGGAGTCCTATCATCATTACTTTGGGTGACGGTAGTAAACGAACTGTTAATGACATTGGATAGGGAGGGATTCAATACAACGACATATGTTGATGAGATGTAATCACTGGTAAATTCCTGCCTACCATAAGAGGCCTAATGAAATCTGCCCTGAATATATTGGTAAGATGGACGAAGAAGGTAGGCGTCGGGGTTAATCCCTCAAAAACCAAATAAGTTATTTTCACAAGACGCTAAAAGGTTCCGTATATCACCCCTCCCAAATTAGAAGGCACGGAAGTCGAATTCGTAAGCCACGCCAGATACTTAGGGGTCATACTTGATGTGAAACTCAGCTAGGGCCTGAATACTCAGGACCGTACTAGGAAAGCCTAAATTGCCTTGGATTCCTGCCGGAAAGGTCTGGGCCTGGACCTGCAGCCTAAAGTTGTCCACTGGATATATACGCCGTTGGTGAGGCCGATCCTTATGTACGGAGTAATAGTAGCCTGCTTGAAAAGGTACAAGGTAGATCATCCACTGCACTGCAGCACTGGAGCTAATGCTCCTTTCTCTTTCCTATTGATATCTTTGAGAAGCTAATGGCAGTCAAAGCAACATTATGGTTCAGAAAATCCTCGATCAGCAGAGTAATGGGCCACTCTCAGATCCTTAAGTACAACCATACTATTTCTAGTAAAACGGACTACGTTGTCCCCCAAATCGACTTCAACATCAGGTACAAAACTCGGATTTCAAGCAGAAGCTTTTGGGAGTCTGGTATAGTTTGGAGTGATTCCGCGCTAGAAATATTAATAGACGGATCCAAGACAGCGGGTGGTACGGGGCCAGGAGTCTTCTCCATAGCACTTGGCTGATGTTTCAAGCACAAATTACGGC
This sequence comes from Matsumyia berberina, assembly GCA_917880715.2. NCBI lineage: Eukaryota > Metazoa > Arthropoda > Insecta > Diptera > Syrphidae > Matsumyia > Matsumyia berberina. The sequence continues at coordinate 85,686,562 of OU862871.1, forward strand.
TGTCTGCGAAGCTGCGGCTTGGCGTTCAATTAATGCGATAGATTGTAGTGCTATTGTACTGTACATAGATAGTCAGGCTTTCATAGCCTTGAAATCGCCGACAATACGATCAAGCTTGGTAAAACAATACCGCAGATCTCTTAACGAGATTGCAGACAGGGGGGACGTAACCCTGTGCAGAGCGGCATCTCCCCGAAAACCTGGAGGAACCACCTGAGCTTATCGAATCGATCAAATTTCTCCTTGACACAGATGCCAAGACACTGGCACACCACAGGAACAGAACAACATCAGCACTTGTCTCTTGTCAAAACAAATCTGGGCTAATCTGGATTTAAAGAAGACGGGAAGACTTTTATCCACAAAATGGAAAAACCTAAGTTCACTAATAGGCGCCCTCACCGGACATTGCTTGATAGGCAGACATGCATTCAGACTGCGGGTCCCATGATTTCTGTAGAAGCTGTAGAGACGAGAAGGAAGAGGAAACTACAACTCACCTACTATGTACATGTCCTGCTCTTGCGACGCTAAGAAGGAAAACCATTGGTGAATACTTCTACGATGATCTTAACGATCTAGCCGAACTCGACATCCAGAAGATAAGAAACTTCATATCTGAGACGAAGTGATTCAACTTTAAGGGTTAATACCGCTACGATTGCCCACCTCGATGTACTTTGTGTTACATACTCTGGTTCCTAGAGCTGGTAAGACGGTTCTTCTTCAATGGGCCAAGCTAGTATAAGTGTGTCACTGTCTGAGCGGGGGCAGCCACCTAACCGTGGTAAAATTGTGAAGGGTAATCAAGTGTCAGTAGTTCACGTCTTTAACACAGGCATTGGATTTGAATGCAGGACAGGGGGTACCGGGCATCTATTGATACCTTACAAGAATTTTTATGAGTATGAGTATGAGTATGACGTATTTGCGTGAGTATGGTTCATATCAAGCACTATTTACGGGTTTTAAAAAGCGAAAAAGGCTGTCTAGATACTGATTCAGAGCTGGTGGTTTACTCTATTTGGACATAAGAAAATGAATTATAATTATTTAGACACTTTTGTACCAAAACTTAGAAGCATAACCAATATTCTTTCCATTTAAATAAGACAGCAAGATACATACAATATTCGTACGTGTAATACAGACATATGTATGTATGTTGCAATACCATACCCCCATCAATTTTCCTAATGTTCCTTTCAGCTAATTTCTCTATATGGTTATTCACCTACGCACAACTAAATTGTTACAACGAAACCAGACGGCAGCAAATTAGCACATGACAATAACATCACATACATACCTAGGGGAGTACAACCTCCTCTATTGCATTGTTATCTTGTCAACTGTCCGTTTTTTTTTTATGTATGGTTGCATCTACATCCATATATGTATACTCTCTCGATCGTTGAATACACAACATAAGATACACATGCGTATACACATAGATACAATGTATCTACAGCACAAAACAGACGCACTATTCAAAAATACTCATATCGTTCGTCTGCCGACATACTGGGGCTAAACATGCGGGGGTACATCTACATACTAGCGCTACACCACATGCGTGTGTGGATACTTTTATTTTTTTCTATTTCCAATTTGACCTATTTTCATTATCAAGCGCAAGATTATTCTAAACAATGATAGGCGATATATTCATTTGTTTTTATTACTTTCAACTATCTATATAGCACTTGCTAAGCACATACATATGTACATACGTGAATGGTGATGATTGGGTTAATTTTGTTTTGAAAAGAGCCAAGTTTTCGGGGTGAAAAATCGAACTTGATCGTAAAATTAAAAAAAGTTCTAGAAGAGAGTAAGAGTGTCTGAGCTGGAACTGCAGTCTAATTAAATGTAGCGGAGATGTAATGTTGGTTAAGTGAGGCAATGACCTATGCGAGTGGAAATGGAACGCCAGTTTTGTTATCAGCATGTGATGCAATATTAGGAAGAAGATAAGTTTTTTCGATTGGAATTAGAAAATGCATTTTACTTTTCGGTTCCGATGTTATAGAAGTGATTAAGAATAAAAAGATAATTAAAATTTTGACAAGATAAGGAAACTAATTGACCTAAATTTGTACTTTTTGGAGCTTAAGAGTGAAATTTTGTTTTGAATTTTTTTTATACTGATTATTCGTTATACATATGTACAATAAGTGCATGTATTCCTAAAAATCATAAGACCTATTGTGTTTGAAAAATTCACGTGACTCTAGTTGTTTTATAAAAGGTACATATGCATGTACGGGCAAAATCCCTTACAACTACATCGGGTATAACGACGTATCGGTTATAGCGACCAAATTTTTAGGTCCCGACTGAGCTCCATTAAATAACCTTGATATCGGTTATAGCCACCTTTCGCAGGACCCTTCCATTCGTGCAAAAAATGCAACACGCACAACACGAATTGTTGGGAGAAGCTAGGCCTTGTCTCATCCCGAGCTTCTGTGCCAGCTATTTTTTTTATGTATTTATGTACGTAGTTAGTGCTTTCAGTAAATAAATAGCTGGCGAGATAGTCCGTGGTAAGCCAGGCTTTAAGAATTTGAAATTCGCCTTGGAAAATACTTACATCTGATTAAATCTTTCTTTAGTTATTTTTATCAGAAGCTTCAGAAATAGTAAAGCCCAAGACAGGCCCTAGCAAAGACTCTGAGGCTGTTTTTCACAACTGCAAACTGGTAATACTAGAAAATGTTTTTCGGGATAAGAAGGAATATTCCAATTTGTGGAAATTTAATTAATTTATTTGTTCAAACTCAGTTTTCGATCGCAGATCTCGAAACCCGCAGGTTAAACTCTCGAGGCATTGTAAATTCCATTTTAAAATTCGTTTGCGAGAAAATTTATTTTGTAAAGGAAGCAGCCTCATGTAAAAACAGAGTTTTTTTTTGAGGTAAAATAAAATTTAGAATGTTATTGTGTAATACCTAAAACATTTCTGACAAATTCATTACTCCGCAGATTGGATACACGTAACCTCCAGAACATTGAGGCAAATTCTAAAGAATACTCAACAAGTTAAATATCCTTTCGTTTATAAATAGACTCTACCAATTTTTTTGAGACCTTCGACGGTTCTAGGGTCTAAGTAACAAAGTTAACGACTCATTAAAACCCAGAGTAAAACTTTAGAAAAACTAGTAGTAGTAGTTGAAATATTAAAATCTATACATGGTCCTACGGCCAGAAGATCAGAGAACATTTTCACGAAATCTAAAGGTTTATAGATCAAGCTTTTGCACCATGTAAGGATTTCATTTCGTTATTTCCTGGTCTTCGCAGATGTTTACACACAAAGTTTAAAATTAAATGAATGGATTTTAAATAAAATAAAAATAAAATCAATTGCATTGTATATATTACCTATGGAAGTCATGGTTTTAATTCAAAATTTTGTTCAATTTGTGTAAAATTTTGAAAATTTTATATATTTTGTTTGTGCTGAATTTCGAATTTTTCCAATTTCTCAAATTTTGTTCAAGTCCGAATTATTTTGCCAATTGTATTGTATTCAATTTGTTTTACCAAATATTTCACTAAGTTTGTGTTATTATTGCCAATTCACTAATTATGGTGTCCTTTTGAATTAAATTTCAGAAATATTTAAAAAATGAGGAAATTTATACTAACGGCATATGGGCATACGCGATTTTTTCCTATAATAACAATTAAAATTATTATAGTGTATATTATTATTATTATTGCATTGTGTACATTTATTAATTAGCTTTGTCTCACTGCTAGTACATTTCTTGAGTAATGTTTTGTTTAATGGACTTTTTATTATTGACGTTGCTGATGCCAATTCACATTCAGAGGAATTTTGGTAAATATTTGAATTTCTGTCGGTAGATGTCGGAGAATATAGCTCGAAATTATTAGAATTGTGAGTGAAATTTATATTATTTCTTCCATTGGTTGTTGGTGAATGAGTATTTTCATCGGTTGCTTGTTGATCTTTGTGTTTTTGTTGATGTGCATCATTGTCATCAGTAGTTAGCTCGTTGCGAGAAGTAGTTACAGTCGTATTTAATCCTACGGTTTCCGATGGATTCTTATGTTTATCGGCCAATTGATTGGCTGACATTTGAGAGAATTTATGTCGGATTTGTTAGAATAATGATGAACTAATTGATTCAGACTCGCGAGATATATTATTAGCATGAAATTTGAGAAAAAAAAAATGCAGTCAGTCTTTTAATTTGTTTATTCTTCTAATGCACAAAAATTAGTGCGAAAGGAGCAGAAATGCAGACATTTTTATTTGAACACATTTTTTTGTTTAAGTCACTTTTCTTTAAGTCTTTTCGTTAGGACGGAATTTTTTTTAATTAGATCAGTCGTAGACAGTTGGTTTTTTATTAATTGTTTTTTATTTTTCCTCGCACTTTCAGTCAAATTGCATTTTGCACATATTAATCACAATAGACGCACTTTATTTTGTTGCACTTGCTGAAGAAATTAAGTATGCATTGACGTTGTTTAAAAATAATTTGACATTTAATTTAATCGCAATTAAATAAAGAAAAACCAATTCACACAAATTTGGCAGCACTTTACATATTCAGAATTCAGAATTCGAAAACGATGACAGGAAGTAACACTGTTCTGTTCGCTTTTAATTCGAACGTCAACATTATTATTATTTAGGTGTCAGATTTTTTCGAGGCAGAGAAACAGGAAATCCACTCATCTGACGAACACACAGTTGAATATTTGAATTGAATCAGAACAACAAAATCACTCGTCCACTCGATTCTATTCACTTGAAGTATCTTAAATGAAAGTAAATCTCAAGAATAGCCGCAATTTACACTAAATCAAAAAAATAAGAAGAACGGTACAGTTTTTGTTATGCAACATATGCGCTGAGTTTTTGCTAACATTTTTCAACGAAAAGCTAATATGTAATGTATTTTTGATTTTTGGATTTCTTGGTTTCAAAATTGAATTTTTAAATGAAAGGAAAACTGTTAGTTTATTCCGCGCCCAACGTGCGTACATACGAACGGAATAAAGTGAAATGAAAGGAGTACATAATGTGCACAGAAGAAAGCACACACAACAAGTCACACTCTCTCACTCTCTGTGTGTCTTCTGTGGTATTTCTATGAACTAAACTAACTTTGCGCCGCGCTATGATTTCGCCTGGCCTGGCCTGGCTGGCTGTTTGGCTGACTGGCTGGATATTCCGTCTCTGTTCGTACCCCCTTTTCCGAATTCAATGAAGCTCCATAGTTCGATTAAACACGAACGAAGAAACAACAAAAACAATACAAAAAAAAAAAAAAAAAAACGGAAAAGTAAACTAAAACAAACGTGAAAAAGCCATCCCGAAAAATTATACAATTTTCCATAGAAACATTTGTATCTGTAACTTCGTATGCACATTTCTTTGGCTTAGTTTCTGTGTTGCAGATACACACAAGCCCATGCAATCGTCATTACATTCATTTTCTGTCCCATCGAGAGACAGCTAACCAACAAGCCGCACCGGAGAAATGAGGAAAAGCTGGCAACATAGAAAAATAACCGCGCGGCATAACATTTACCCGCTGCTACCATTCAATAGGCAACCGACAACGACAGCCAACTGCATAATACTTCACTTCCTATATTTTCTTTTTTCCTTTTTTTTTTATTTACCCGTAACGAAAGCGAAGCACAAATAAAAGAGAAACACCGAAATACAAAAGCGAAATAAAAAAAAGTTCAATCTATTGCTATTGCTAGCAATATGTACAAGTTGACACAGTTATTCAATTGATAGAGCGAACGACCGCGGCACCGTAGCTGTGTTAGTGGCCAACTATACCAATACAGTCACCGAGTTGAGTTATTCCGTCACACAGGCATGCGAAAGCTTTCCCGCAACTAAGTTGTATCTGAGCAATTGTATCTATACACATGTCATGTGGCTTGGGTGGGAGTAGGAAGAAGTTATGGCGATCGTTGGCAACAAAAGCAATGTTGCTAAGGTGAAGGGTGGAGACTTTTTACTTTTGGTTCTATGGCAGTGGAGAACGTGGAGTGGTTAGGGAGACGAAGCATTGCGATTTGACGGTTAGGATTTCAAACCAGGAAGAGACCTACATTGAAAAGTACATCGAATTTAAGGGGTTTTGACCTGGCGGCTTTATTTAAATGTGCAAAGTGGAATTGAGGTAGTGTTTGTTTACTTTTGGCTTGGTTCTCCACATAGATTTCCTACACATAGCTTCTCGCAACCATTTATGTTGTGCGTGTTACATTTTTTCCCACGAGTAGAAGGCACCTACAATTTAAATGCCAAACTCTGAAGTGAGAAGGTTTTTCATGGCAAATTGTACTCCGGCAGTTTGTCATTCTCTGATGAGAGGTGGTGCCACGAAAATTGTTCAGTGGAAATGGGCTTGAACCCACGCAGTTCGCACAGCAGTCGAACGCACTAACCAAAGAGCCACTGCGACCAAAGGTTATACAGTTTTTTGCTGTGTCTTTTTCTGTATTCACCGCCTGCAGACTAAACTATAAGTTGGCTCTTGACAACGTCCATGCCTCTGCGCCATAAAACAGGCCTGGGATTATTAATGTCCTGTTTAGAGTCACTTTGAGACGTTCTGTTTTGTTTAACACCGGCATGTCAAATGAGGAAAAGTTGTAGAGAGCTATTGAAAAAATTGTCATGTGAGGTCTGCACAATTCTTTTGAAGGCAATACCTTTTTTTGTGCTCCAAATGTCTTTAACAACTCTGATGGAACAGCGCATATTTTCAATGGTAATAGTGCCCAGTCAAGCTGCGTAGATTCAAGCCCCATCCAATTTTTTTGCGGCACCATCTCTCATTGAGAAACGTAATTTCTTCGAGAGTACAATTTCTTATAAAGAAGCTTCTCAATTCGCCCTTCGGATCTGGATATAATTAACACGACTCTATCATGTGTGGGAAAAAGTAATATGCACAACACAACAACAATGGTTGCGAGCGAGAAGCTATGCCTTGGCGCACTGTTGACTCACCAATGGTCATGAGGTTTGGACAATGAGCGAAAGAATACGATCGCGAATACTGCTGCCGAAATGAGATTTCTTCGTTATATTGCTATGTGAGACAATGTCGACCAGCTACTTCTTTATTCGGAAAGATCCATACTTATACACCCTATGAGCATGTCCTCAACTCGGTTGCCAAGACGTGCCATGGAATCCGTGCCATAAGGTAGGCGTTCCCTGGGTAGGCCTAGGATGAGATGGCTGGACCAAGTCCGAAATCTCACCTCTACCCGTATGGGAATAGCTCCTGATGATTTAGAGTCGATAGCGGAAGATCGTGAAAAGTGGAGAGTCCACTTAAGCTCCCTTAGCCCGCGACCCTCATAGTAGATAAGCGGACCATTGGAAAATGATGATGATGATGAGATATTGCTTTGCTTAGCCTACTGGCTATAAATTCTGTCGCAAGCAGCTTTAAAATTTAATGAACATAACTGAGTTCTTGATATGGATCAATCGAATGGTTGACGAAGAGCTTTGGGGGCTCACGCATTACAGCATATAAAAGAATTATAAGTGATGTTTAGTTTCCTGAAGAAAAATGTCCCCGTCCTCAGCGAATCTCAGTGTTTGAATCGTTGTCCACAGTTGCTTAATATTCTCACCACCGACAGCAACTATGTTGTCTCGATCGTACTTGCGCGCTTTTATTTTTTGTTCAAACTTCTGAACCTAGTTCCTGAAGTAGTATTTGTTTTCTCGCTTGGTTTTTACTTTTCTGTTCCTGGAGTTCGCCGGCAGTTGTGGTCGCTATTTGCAGCGCTACACTGTATGTCTAATGTTTTGCTGCATATGCCGGCGTTTTTCGCCGAACAAAGCTTGTTGCAATCGTAAAAGACTCCTCACAGTAAATTCTTCCGTTCGCAACAGTCAGGGTTTTTGTAACAATACCTCCACAACAACAAGGCAGACCTAGTTCCTTCCATAAGAGGGACAAATTTGCTGTATTGAGGCTATGAGATTTAATTTGTGGCCGAACTGCCACCACACAAGCATGCAAAACTTCCGCAAAGAACATTACTTATTTATTTAGAAGGCGCTATAGTCTGGGGTGGATCAGAGCCTCAACAAACAAGCGTCTTCAGCCAGCTCGATTTTTAGCCAGCTTCCTTCAGTTTCACACGCCAAGTTGGTTAAGGTCCTCTTCCACTTGTGTGCACCACCTGAGTCGCGGTCTTCTTTTACTGCGTCATCCCTTGCGTGTGGATTCGAAGATGTTCCGGGCCGGAGCATGAATGACCATTTGCTCCACATGATCCAGCCACCTCAGTCGTTGGCCCTTTACTTTTCAAGTTAAGCCGATGTCGCTGTACAGCCCGTGCAGTTTATCGTTGTATCTCCTCCATTCATCGTTTATGCAGACGGGACCGAAAATCACTGGACGGGCTTGAACCCATGCTGCTCGTACAGCAGTCCAACTAACCATTAAGCCACGGCGACCACGAAGACCATATTTAGGATAATATATTCCAACCCGCAATCTCTGAGTGGATAATTTGTTAGCCTGCTAGGTTGGGGTAGGTAAGCCGATGAAGATGATGAGACCCTCTTCATCTCACTTAGATCTACATAGACCCATTGTGGTACCCACGTCCCATTGTGGCACCTACTATGTACTTCCTACTGCATGGTTACCTCGGATAGCTCCTCGATCTTATCGAAAAGGAAAGTGTCCAGAGTTCTCTCTTGTTAGACTGCTAAATCACCTACGCTACCGGCAGGTAACGAGAAGTCTTCGGGAGAATACTTTGGTATGGAAAGAAGCTTCTTAATCGGAGTTGATGATTAAAAATGGAGGCCTTTTTCAATTGTGCTCGAAAACTTAATTAAATTTTTGTTCTAAGCTATCAGTTTTGTGCTGGGTCCCAGGGCAAAGGAATGTTCCAGGCATCTGCACAGCGGACGAGCTGGCAAAGTAGGGTGTACGGCGGCATCTCCCCAAAAACCCGGGTGAACTTCCTGCGTCTATCGAATCGATCAAGTTACTCCTTGACACGGTTGCCAAGAAACTGGCAAGCCACAGGTGGAACAACATTCAGCAATTGTCTCTTGTCAAAACAAATTTCGTCTAACCTGAATTTAACGAAGACCGAAAGACTTTTATCCACAAATCGGAAAAACTTAGGTTCACTGATAGGGGTCCTCACCGGACATTGTTTGAGAGGCAGACATGCACTCAGTTTGGGGGTCCTCTCCAATGAATTCTGTAGAAGCTGTAGAGACGAGAAGGAAGAGGAAACTACAACCCACCTACTATGTACATGTCCTGCTCTTGCGACGCTAAGAAGCAAAACTCTCGGGTAATACTTCTACGATGATCTTAACGATCTAGCCGAACTCGACATCCAGAAGATGAGAAACTTCATATCTAAGACAAAATGGCTCAACTCTTAAGGTAAATACCGTTAGGGTTGCCCACCTCGATGTACCTTGTGTTACATTCTCTGGTTCCTGGTGCTGGTAAGCCGGTTCTTCATCGTGGTATCACAATGGACCAATCTGGTCTAAGTGTGTCCCTGTGTGAGTGGGGGCAGCCACCTTACCTAACCTATCAGCTCTAGAGCATTAGATGGAACATCTTGGAACAGCTCTGCATAATTAAGCTTCACGTAAACAGTAACAGAGAGTTTGAAAAAGGACATGTGCTTTTATTTGGTAAGATAGGCCCAAGAACAAACTTGTTCCAAACGACTTGGAAATAGCGAATCACAAATGTGGAATGGAATGGATGTTTTGGAAGAGTGTCATTAAACCAAGTTAACATACATATGCACACTCGTGTTTACATCAAAAATGCATGCTATGCCAATCCCAAATTAATCAAAATGAAATGCGTTACCCCGACCAGAAATTCAAATCGCATGCACGAAATGTATCTCAACATGTTTACATGGATATCTATAAATAACGTGCATTAATGGCTACCTGTAAAACTACACAGTTGTATATCCAATCCATCCATACATGCATTACATAAGATATGTATGGGTTAACTTACTCCCCTAAGCAAACCACTAGAAATTAGAATGACGTTCACCCAAGTAGATTCGTTGAGGAAAGGAATGCAGGAGGAAAGCAAAAGCTCAGCAACAGTAGCATGACAGCTTGAAGCATACACAGCATATGCCGGGAATATTTTAATACGTTTCAGTGTGTATGAGGCAAGTGTGTGTGTTGGTACATTTCACTTTTATTTGCCGCATTAGTATATGTAGGTATCGGTATCCGTACACATGAGTCGCTTGGATTGTGTATCTCTAGCCGAGCTGAACTGCCGTACTTCGTCGTGCGCTGGCTGGTGTAAGTAGGGAGAAAGTTTTTCTCTTCCTCATGTATTTATTATGTGTGTGAACATGAATTTGGCATATATACTCTATGGATCATTTGCTTAGATGCACACGGATAGTTAAAGATACTTTTTTTCGTCATATGGTATATGAATTCATTTAATAATCAAAATGAGTTATTTTTTTTCTTTCTTCGCTTTGTAGGAAGCGATCCCAAATGCCTTTCGGGGTAAAGTAGTTGTTGCACATTTGTTTTCCGCCTTTTTTTTTTTGTGCAAAAGCAGAACTTTCACTTGCATTTGTTGCGATTGTCTGCTTCGTTGTTGTTTGTTGCCGTGTTAGGCTGGTAGATTTGTACCCCTTTCTTTTACTTTTCTGATGTGGATGATGGCCAGTGGTGATGATGACGATGTGAACATTGCGATATAAAAGAGGAAGCGAAATACGCTTAATTGAACGGTGAACAGGTTAACATAACTTGGTTTTTGCACTATAATGCGTTACAATTTGAGCATTTCAGTGGAAAAAAGAAACAGGTTTGTTGGCCCTAATGCACAACTATAGAGAGAAGACGATTGGTTATTGGCAAGTCATAAAATGAAACCAAAAGTTTAATGGAGAGTTTAGCACCTAGAGCTGAATTGAACTGGTTTTTTCAATGCTTGGTTGGCTGTTTATGCGACAGACAGCGGTAGTGGTGGCGCACATTGGTTGGCTAATGACGAAGCCGATGCTGAATTAAAATCCCTTTTGCTTTCATCGGCATAGATTACACTTTCGAAGTGAATTTCAGTGGATTGGGCTAGTAAGTTTATTGAACTCTCACAAAAGCGCTTGATTGAAAACTGGCTGATAGAGAGAGGGAAATTGTCGAATGGGTGGGTAGGAAAAGCTTTTGTGTCTCTTAGCGGAAGGAATGTTTTAGGCGGAAATGGGATTGACTTGTGTAGTTTTGTTTTAATTTTCATGCGTTCATTTTTGCAATATGTAGGCGAACATGAGAAAGAAATGCTAGCAAATGGGAAAAAGTAGATCCTTCCTTTTATCCTTGCGAAAGCGAATTAAATCGTAATCCTTTTATTTATGTATTTATTTAATTTTTCGTTTGTTGTATGCTGCATATTAATTAAGTATGTAAACCTTTAAGTCATTGTTTAACTGCTTAAAAGCACAGAGTGTGTACAAGTCGAACATTGGTCAAGCTTCTGGCTGCACTGCTCACTAAATGCTTGCTTGTCAAACTTTCCAACTTGCTTCAGACATTTTTAAATGTTCAACAAATGACTGACATTTAAAAAGAAGGGCAAATCATCATCCTTTGATCACCTGAAAATGGACCAACAATGATATATAGAATTTTACTTCGTTGTCTACACGATCTGCAGACATTGAATTAACATTGTTATATGATATGAGCCTATCAAAGATATGTAGGTACCACAGCTTGCCAAAGCTAAAGTTTCCAACACTTGTCTTGAGAAATTGCGTCCATATTCAGATTCAGATTTCGATTTATGGATATAGGTGCAAGATAATTATGCAAAATCCACAAGCAGACGCACCGAGGAATGGTTTCGGCTAGAGAAGAGCAAGATTAACCAAGGGCACAGGTAAGTTATCAAGAAACCGGGCCTTGTCTTAAATGGCAATATATTTGAACACAGGCAGTGCAGTCGTTTTCTGATTTTCAAGAGTATCATAAATCGAAATTTTTGGGTATCATTTTCAACCAAAGGCTGTCATATAGGCTGTCATAAACAAAACATACTAATCATCATTATACAGTGTCATCCAATTCGTGGTCCGGACATCTCTGTTTCAATTACAAACGTCAAATCGAACTGTCACCCGGGGCTGTATATGTTTAGTTTAAGGTTTGCCAGTTTACAATATGGATTGTTTAATAATTGCAGAACGTGTTAAAATTGTGAACACTTACTACAAAAATAGTGATTCTATAGTAGCTACGTTTCGCGTATTACGAGCAGATTATGGTCGATATAACCGTCAATCTGTAAAAAAAATTCGAAGAGACTGACTCTGTAACGGATTTCTTAAGGCCTATCCATCACCGAAATGCACGGTCTACAGAAAATATGGCTGCCGTTAGTCAAAGTGTTGAAAACGAATATTTGTCAAGTTATTGTCGAGTTATTGCCCGATATGTGTCGAAAAGTAATCGGAAATTATCTTGCCAGGACCGAGTCTTTTAATCTTCTCCATTTGATCTGCGAACAAATTAGTTGCCATCGTTTCTAAACAGGTTAAGCTTGGATTTGTCGCACTAAATCGCTTTCATAGGCTTCTGCGAATCGTAGCCGCATAAAATAAGAGAAAATAATTTAGTCCAGAGTGACTTCTTACAGGGACGCCGCGGTACCAGTCTTACAATGTGAGGATCATTTTCGCTGAAATACACTTTTAATCTTCTCCATTTGATCTGCGAACAAATTAGTTGCCATCGTTTCTAAACAGGTTAAGCTTGGATTTGTCGCACTAAATCGCTTTCATAGGCTTCTGCGAATCGTAGCCGCATAAAATAAGAGAAAATAATTTAGTCCAGAGTGACTTCTTACAGGGACGCCGCGGTACCAGTCTTACAATGTGAGGATCATTTTCGCTGAAATACTAACTACAATCTTATCCTCGAAAAGCTTTTGAAGCTCTCTTAATGTCCTGAATCTGTTTCATTCCATTTCCATTTCACGATAGTTGCAGGAACAATTTTTCAAATTTAAAAGAAACATGTTTTGTTTAGACTTTAACTGCTTGTAACCTGCCTATGACTTCGCAACACAATTGACAAACTGTGAACAATTCTGACAATTTTAATAAAATATGTGATCAGGTTTCGTTTAGAAAAATGTAAGAAAGAAAGAAATTAAAAAATGGCTGTGTATGTATATAGGCACCTCTTTAACAACCATAAACATTAAAAATTGGGTATCATTATCGATTTGTCGGTATCACAGTATCAAAAAGAAACCATATTATCACTTTCGACAGCACTGCAACAAAGTCGGCTGAGTGGCAAGCAACGCATCACGAAATTGATCATCTGATGATTGAGCGATGTTTAGGAAGCTCTAGAGTTGAGTGCTTAAATGCAAAATGTTTTAAATAAATCTACTAATACATCTATCCCACCCAGTGTTACATGTTTTAGTCTTTCGGCATATTTCACTGCATGTGTCTTCAAATAGATTTACAACAAGACACTTGGCCTTAACCTTATGACCTTAACCAAGACCTTGGCTTGAATGGGCCAGGCTTTTATATTTATGAAATTCTCAGTCAAAATGCTGAAGCTCGGGTCAACCCATATTTCTGTAATAAAAATTAACAAATCTAACTACTGGGCACAAGATGTTATGTTTTATGTTAGATTTTCACGTGTACTTTCTCCCAGAGTAGTTTTAGCTTCTAATAGGTTAGGAAATACTTTATGTACATTATGCACTTATCAGAATTTAATATATCTCACTTCCTATTGTAGAAGACTCACAATTTGTAATATGTTTGTATGTGTAGAGCAAGGGGTGCCCAAAATGCTTGCATTAAATACTGTACTGTGTACTCAACATTGGTTCGTCGGACTTGTATCGACTCTGATTGAAAGACCAATAAACTCTTGATCGTTGGGGATTCATCTCCCTAGAATTAATCAAACACACTTCCGGAAGCACTATTCTACAGTTCCTCCATGAACTCGATTTTGCTTAAAATGTTCCTCAGTTGTAGGGAACTTGCTTGGTACAAATGATATTTTTGTTGCAGTATTTTACCTGCCATCGCCAGTTAGGAAGTGTCTGATTTTAGTTATATATCAGAATACATACATATGTACATAGGTGACTTTCGATTCAATCCGCGCGGACAGCAATTCTTAAAGACTATTTAAATGCGTTAAGACAATGTTGTGGACAATATAAGTATGTAAATTGGTATGAGAAATACAGTCTAACAATGAACTTTGATTTAAACACTTGCAGTAGCCATATGCATCATCTTGTGGTCAAATGTTTCACCTTAGGAGAAAATGTAATAAGCACCCAATAGTTCAATAGATTTTCAAAAATTTTACAGGTGAAGCAAAATTATGCATTTTTAATGTGCGTCCAATGAATTGAATTAATTTAAAAGAAATGCTTTACTCCACGCAAAATAATTAATAAAAATTGTGTTGTGGATTGCTCCTAAATGGAATTTTCTTTTGCGGGAGAGAGCTGAACAGGTGTAAAGTAGGTGAAAGAAGGTGGAAGGTGCGTAGACACCAAGCCTTGTTGCATGCTTGCTTATTAGACAGTGTCCAGTGATGACACCTATTATAAAGCCAATATGCGATTTATTAAGAGAAATCAAATACTCAGAGCTTTTCAGATCCAGCTGTAGTCAAATCTGCTTTGTCGCTAGACATTTGTACCCCTTTTCCACCTAAGATTTGTTCTTTCGAAAGCATCTAGAAGGTGGCGCAAAAGTCATCACCCTATCGAAAGATGCTATAATTTTTTCAAATGGCGGCAAATGTCAATTCTACTTTGACATTCGTCAAGTGAACTGATACAAAATATACGTCAATAAGACATGAATCGCTATACTCCTAAAGAACGCGGAGTTTTTATTTTTTTTTGATTTCGGCGCAGATTTCCCGGTCGTCCGACACCAACTGGGCAAACACTACGACGTTTAGCCGCTTGCCTAGGAGAGTGTCGGACAACATGAAATGCTGCCAAGTCTGGCCGGCCCCGGAGCAGCCGTTCTGCTGAGAATTTTGCAGTTGTGGCTGAAGATGTCGCAGAGGATCCCAGAGTATCGACCAGATGACGTGCCACGCAATCGGGCATCAGTCGGCGGTCTTTACAGAGAATTTTAGTGAAAGACTGTAAGATGTTCCCTTACAAAGTGCAGACAGTGCGTCAGCTCAGTCCCAAGAGATAATGTTGCTCCATATCTGTCGAGTTCATCAGCCTTACAGTTCCCTGTAATGTCACTGTGGTCTGGCACCCAACAAAGGTGAATATTAAACTGCACCGCCATCTCTATAAGATACGATCGGCAATCTAGTGCTATTAGTGAATTTGAAGCGAATGATTCCAAGGACTTTAATGTTGCTTGACTGTTCCAAAAGATGCGGATATCCATGGCTGATATCACGTTATTCTTTAGCCAAGATAAGACTTCTCTGATCGACATGATTTTTATAAGACTATGAGGTCTTAGAAATAAGAACACTATCTGTCGGAATGCATTTATTGCTTGTCACAGTCTTAAAAATTTATTTGAAGATTATTTATTTTATTGTAGAAAGCCAGTTTCCATAGTAATGCCAAAAATGCATGAAAATAATTAAAAAAAACCAAAATAAAAATTCACAACTAGCTACATACACTCTTTTCCACACAAATCGCAGATGTATCCCAATATTCAAGTTCATTGACGCTGTGAAGACCTTAAACTTTAATTTAATTCGTTCATATGTAATCTCTTCGCTATATATTTTCACTTTTGTGAACCTTTTTCAATATACATATATTTTTTTTCTCGCCAGAGGCGGAAGTTGACAATGAAAACACAAAATAATATAATTTGCTTTAACTAAATATTTAACAAATTTGCATAAACCAACAACTGAACTATGAAAGACAAAATGGCATATAATGATGAAGACTGAAAAAAGATAAAAAAAAGATTTACATACCCGACCACACGGCTGGGCCAGGCATAGTTTGTGATTCCCGTGACACCTTATTAGACGTAATTTTGACGGATTTTTCAGTTAGAATTCGCATAGATTCCGTATCAATCTAAAACTCCTCTGCACACACACACACCATTCGAGATCGTTAATTTCAATTGAATTCAAAACTTCCTCTTGCAATACTTTTTGCTCAAATTCATTGTTCTTTTTATTTAAATGATATTAGAGCCAACTGTTTTAAGAACACATCCGGTTAACTTTTAATTTTTGTACCTCATTTTGGGATATATCACGTTGAGCTTAAAACAATTACAAAAATTATACCGACTTTACAGATGAAACACTTGTTCACTTTGAGTTTAATTTAAAATCCTCTGGAGTTAACCGTATTTTTAGCACGCACAATATCCATTTTTGAATAATATTCGAATCGGGCGAATGCATAGCGACATAAAGGAAACAGTAAAGTTGGAAGAAAACTTTAAATACTTTTCACTATTCTTTGGATATCGCGTCGCTTAGATGATGCGACTCGCAATCAATGTCGGTTTGATGGTTTTTGTTTGTTGTTGCTTTGGTTATCTTGTTGTTGTTCCTGTTGCAACACAACTAGTTAACTGGTAAATATCAGTTACTAGTGCTGTGTGCTTTTTTCTTTGCCATTTCCTTTTTTTTTTTTTTATTTCGACTTTTATTTTCTATTTTACAATTTTTTTTTAACTCTTCGATTCCGAACAAATACCGCAAAAGGAGCAGAGTGCAGAGCACACGGAAAAAAAAAACATACGAAAAATGCCGTTATACGTTACTACATTCAGTGCACATTATACAAAACACACTGTCATAATGTTGGGAACCATAGAGTGCCAACAACCCGTAAACTTGCAATTTTTTTATTTCTTCCACCGCTGGTTAGCTGGTGTGTTTGTTGAGATACAATATTTCGTTTTTTTTTTTCGTTCGTTTGCATGGCAGATACTCAGCATGAACTTTTGAGAAAAGCCTGCAAAACGTTGCTTAAAATTGTTGAATTGTTTCGACAAGAGAGAGCAGTGTGAGCAAAAGCTTTCTGCAGCAGCAGTAGCCAACACTGACTTATGCCAAAAGCACACCAGCAGCAGCAAGAGCTGTAGATGCTACACAGGTGCACTCTGCAATTCCTTGTTGGTAGATTGGATATGGATGTATGTTTAGCCGCTTTGGATTGTAGGTGCATTGAGAGTTTAACCAGTGACGGCAAGGATTATCAGTGTTATACAATTAATGAAAGAATGTTTTTATTTTGATACATTTATGTGAAAACACTATAGATTTGGTTAGCTATCGCCATGCAGACTAAGCCATCTTGATTGATTCCCCTTAGAGGCATTATATTCACTTATCGTTCATTTTCAGGTGACTTCTTACTTCTTAAATTTTGTTATGAACTCCGGTTGAACTCAACTGACGATGATCGCATTGCCATTGGCTGTTGCTGAGACTAACAAAACTTGAACTATTTCCTAACGATAAATTTAAGTTGGCGGCGTTTTTTCTCACAGAGATGCCGGTGGTGGTTTTATTACTCCCAGTACTCCTGCTGCCTACCATGAAGCCGAGATTACTATTCATAGAGAAACTGACGGGTAAAATGAACATACGTTAAGCCCGAACCAAAGCCTGCAAGAAGAACAAGGAAAATAGTAGTAGAGTCGCAGTTAGTGTTGATGTCTTTGAAGGTCAATTTCTGCGATGACAACGGCGATGATGAATCCATTCAACCTGAACGATGTTAGCCAACAACTCCGTCTATCGGATCTGGACACGGTTAAGATAAGTCCAATAGAGCTGGTGGAGCTGACGATCTAGCTGCCGAGCTCTTTACAGCAGCAGGAGGTATTGTACACGCACTAACTTATCCATTGAACTGCGTCGACTATAGAGGGTAAAGACGCCTAAATATCGCCTAGAAGATCCTGTATTTTGGTGCATTTATGGATCCATACTCTATCCGAGGGTATGAGGGGATCATTGGATCACAATCGACAAGAAATTTTATCTGATCGATTTTATTTTCTACTTCAAACGCGTTTTTCTCGAAACAACATTTTTCAAATTTGCCGCAGTTATAACGCGAAGACAAATCATCTGATCGATTTGATTCTTTTTGCAGCTTCTTTTATATATGTTTCTCCATACCATGAACCTCCAGTTTTCCGATCGAATAAAACATGTAATGTTGGCAGGCCAAAAATCATCAAATTTTCGCGCGAAATTTGAATTTTTTTTTTAAAACTCCGCCATTTTGTTAAATTTTAATTTTTTTTTTCGACCGAGGGCCTTGCTACTAGCAGTAGCTTCTAGTTTAATAAACTTTTTGGTTTTTTTGATTTCGGGCACTGTAAAGGTTGCTATCACTGCAGCAACGGGGGGACTTTTTTTTTGGAGCCTTGGGAGATTGCAAATAACTCGCTGAATTTTCAATTATTTGGTCCACAAATTTTATCATGTATTACATATATATCCACAAATATATTCTTTAAACATTAAAATATTCCATGCAGTAGTTTTCTGTTAAAAAATGCCCAAAAATCACCCTTTTTCAGGCGGTCACACTAGATTTTTAGATTTGTTTAAGAAAATACGTCCGTTTAAGGGACCTGTCCGCCTAGGAGAGTTGTCCGCAATCGGAGATTTCACTGTATTTCACGACCCAGGAAACCTCACGTACAAACATGTAATTGTCCGTTCAGTAAAAAAATAAACGGGAAGAGTTAAAAATACCCGTTCTACTCGAGGGCGGCATTTTTTTTGTTTATAACCATTTAACAAATTGGTTATGTTACTATCGTCAGCTTTAATAGCAGTTCCATTCAAAACTTCTCAGAGTACATTCAAAGAACAACATGCACTCTCATAGTATCTCAATGTGGATAAAAAAAAGCTCACAATCTTCTGAACAGAACGTTCGCACAATCTTCCTACGAGGTATGTATGAGATCATAAGATTCCTCTCCAGTGTGGTGGTAGATGGAATAGAGGTATTACGTTGCACTCTCGTCATCCATAATACAAATAAAAATAAATTTCTCTCAACATATTCTGTATCCTCTCTCTCTCACCCAATCTCCCCGCAATCGACAAGTATCGATGATGCTAGGTGTAATCAGAATGAAAATCCTGTTTAATTTTCTTTCCACACTCAAGCCTCCCCCCCCCCCCCCCCCGTCAGTATTTCATACCCACCATCGTTGGAGTACAATGACCAATGTATGAGTTTGACCCAGAAAATTCCTCCAACAGTCCACACACACATTCGTTGAAGTTGAAATAAACTGCGTGCCGAATGCACCACCGTATGTAATATACCACACACAACGATGTGGCATTATACAATACGCTCTCCCGAGAGGAACCTACACTCTACGTGTGAATAAGTGGTGATTGGTGTTGGTTAGGTCGGGCAAGGCAAAGCAAGAGCATAGCATATTATATTTGTAATGAAGTGTCAGTATAATTCCTGTAGAACGTGAAAAAAAAGAACCAATCGATGAGCACTTCTTGTTCCTATTAGGGCTCTTGTTCTTGTTTGATTGTAGCCCTCAAAGGCGCATTGATAATTGCGAGCTCAAGTTATTGACCCAATGAACGAACGAACTTCTTTTGTTGCACAGAGCTTATCATATTACGGACAAGTGCAAGTAACTGGCATTATATTGCCACGGGGTTTACCCCTAGCACAGGCTGAACAACTGATTGGAGTATTCGTGTCACGCAAGAGATAATTAGGTAGAAAGAAGAGTTTATCAATCAAACGGAATACAGGATACCTCAAGTGATTCGTTGTCGTTGTGTGAGATTTTATAGGTCAGTTGTTATGTGTCGTCGCTCATAATTTGTTAGGATTTCATTCCAGTTTATCGTGGATGAATTTGAAATTTCAGAAAAGCTAGAAAATGTTAGAATTTTGTGGCAATAATTTATTTTCGGTTTCCGTTACAACTAATAGCATCGCCATTAGCTACATCTAATTAAATAAATGTAAGTTATAAATTGGATATAAAATTTGCAACGATATTTACAAAATTAACAGATTGGTAGTATGTAAGCTCATGATTTTTCTCATAACTGGGGCTGCTAGATAAAGCTTCACAAAAATCGGGATATCAGAGCCCAAAAATCGGAACGTTTAGGAAAAAACAAAAAATATTTAGCACTGAATCAAGGAATACTGGAATACTTGGCTTTTCCCATGGATCCTTTCAGTTGTATAAAAATGGGCTCCTTTGACCCAATCAAAGTACATATGTATGTTTATCTCATCGGGGATCGCTCAATCAAAAATACTGTGGCGCATGTGGAACATTTTAACCGATTTTTCAGGTGCTTTTCAGTAGTTGAAGTGCAGGGTTTTTCAATAAGGACATAACAATGAAATTCAGGATTTTCTTCAAACTTTTCCAGAGCCCAATTGGAGAAGTTTCGGCGCTTCAAATGATCAAGAGGCTTCAGTTCTTGAGTAGGTTTGATCTTATAAGGGTATAGGCCACGATCTTTTCGCAAAATTCACCACAAAGAGGACGAAAACATTCTGAATTCCTGCATACAGCGTGGAATCGACTGATTGGGCTCATTTTGAACTGAAGCACTTACAGCTGCAATATTTTCGGCACTTCGTTGTCTCACTGGCACAGGAACATTCAGTAGTGAATATGTTGACTCGAATTTATCCACTATAGCACGCACAGCCTACTTGGTGGGACGAATATTAAACAAATTAAACAGCTGGTGTGACAGCTGGGGATAAGCCAAGATCTAGCTTCTCGCAACCATTCGTGTTGTGTGTGGTGCTTTTTTGCCGACTCCGAACGGGGAATTGAGAAGCTGTTTCATGAGAAATTGGACTTTCAGAGATTTGTTATTCCCCGACGAGAGGTGGTGCCGCGAAAAATGTTCTTTGGACATGGCTTAGCCTTGAACCCAAGCCGCTCACTCAACAGTCCAACGCACTAACGCTCAGTGTATAGTGCGGTGGGACGATTATTACGACCGAAAATTGGAGTACGCGCTCTTAAAGTTGCGACGAATTTCAGTGGTAAGTTTTAATAATTTCCAAACGTTGCTCATTCGTGAACTTCACTATGACAAAAAAGAATTGTTATGTCCTTATTTAAAAGCCCTGTACATTCCTACCATTCAAATGTGTACGAATGTATAGGTATCCAACGAATATGATATGATTTTCATTTTAATTACTTTAGTTATAGTAGATTCGAGTTTTATGAAATACAAAAATTTGAGTAAGTAATGTAATAGGGTTTCATGAAAGTGAAAAAAGAATATGTTCGTTTGGGAAATACTCACTCTATACGAAGAAACTCCAACGCTGCAAAAGAAATGCTCGCGTCATTACCCAAATGCCCTGAAAAGAGTTAAAAACAATTTTATTTATTTTATATTCACATCTACGTATATTTAGGTGTATTTAAATATGTTACTTTGATTTTTTTTTTATAATTTGGTGATTGAAAATCTGTGATAAATTTCCGTAACCTTTTTGTTCCATTCCTTTTTTTGTTAGTTTGTGAAAAGCTTATGTATGGATTCTAGAATTGAGGATCGTGAAAAACCTTTGAAGTGTGAGACATAGGAGTCGCATTGTGTTTGATTCCGAAAACGCCAATGATGATGCGAATGATGGTAAATAAATAACAGTAACATTGCAGTTGGTTTGTGGAACATTCAAGTGAAGATCAAAAAGTTCAAATAATGGTTTATCAAAATGGGTCTGGTCGCTGCGCAAGGTATGGTCAACGTATTTGGCAAAAATATAGAGCGTATGTTGGTGAAGTACAGCCGATCGTCTATAACGTGGGTCAAGTGTGAAGTATTTGTTCTACAGTCAGCGCTTTCCACATAAGCAGAAGCAATGCACCAAAAAAGAGGTTAATTGTTTATTGCATTTAAGGGGACCCGGTGGTCTAGCGCTCGTGAATTTGAGGTATTTTTAGGATTTTTTTTAAGGTGAAAATAATAAACAACGATATTTAAACTTTTTAGGCATATTATAACAGTTAAGAAGCAACCAAAAAATTTTTTATAATAATTGAAAAAAGAATTTAAGTATTAAAAAAATGGCGCTGAAGATGACCCTCTTAAGAAAAAGTACCTGGTTGGCGGGTAAAATTCTGGCTCTATCACTCATCAGAAAAATAAAAATGGAATAGATTATTAATCTATACGAGTGTCACTATGGTCGGAACCAAAAGAAAAAAAAACAAAATTTTTTTGACAAAATGGCGCGCACTAATTTTTTTACGTAAAAAATAAGAAGTTATTAAGATAAAATTTGTTTGGAGGTTCCATAGCCATAGCCACTGGTTTTCTGTATAACATATTAAAATTTGAGATCATTCGGATGGATAGTTTTCTTTTTCTACATCCCGCCGTGCAGAAAAAGTGATTTCGAGATAAATGAATTTAAAGTTTCAAGTATGCGTCCATTCATGAGGCGGGCCACTCGTCTGCTGTAGAACCTAAACTATTGTCAATATCATTCCAAAAATTTAACAGTATATTCTCGAAAGACTATACTTTCGAAATATTAAAAAAAAAATTGATTTTCGGAAAATTCTAGACCACCGTGTCCCCTTAATTTTAAACAAAAAAGAACTTTTAATCAAAAATATACTTTAATCCGAAAGATCCATTCATGGCATGAATACTTGATATTTATTTCCGGCATATGGTCGTTGGACTGCGGTGCTAGCTCCGTGGGATCAAGCCCCAGCCATGTCCATCATGCGGAATGACAAACCTCCAGGAGTATAATTTGGTATGAAAGAGCTCCTCAATTCCCTGTTGAGATGCAATAAATTGTGTAGGTGAAACAAGCACAACAAAAATGGTTGCAAGAAGACCTAGCTTATTGCATCGATCGTAACGCGAACTCCAGGTTCATTTTCGAAGATATGCGTAAAGTTCGATGATATCACCAGAGTGGAAACCGTACCGAACGGTGTATATTTTGTCTGTTGTGAGGTCTGAAGGATGTCTTCTGAATTGATTTCACTCCATTAGTGACAAAATTTTAGTTATTAACAAAATCTTTATGCCAAAAAAAGGCTCATCGCTGAACACAATTTTGCGTTAAACAACAGGTCAGGTTGCAACTAATAGCAAATGATGGTTTTGTGGCTTTAATTTCTACACCGAATGAATTTCATAGTGGGGTGGTCAAAATATATTTATACAAATTGTTCACGAAGTGGACGATCAAAACACTATTTGCTACGACCGACAATGAGTCGATAAATTTGAATCTTCTCGCACACTGTCCTTAACAGCGACTTTATTTTCTTTCGTAATAGCATTTCTTTAATGTGTTGATATTATTGCCTTAACAGAGAGTTTGTGGTACGAAACTAATCCACAATTCGACAGATGGCTCGCTCAGACTAGCCATAAAAATCACGAAATCGTCTCTAAGTTTCGCCAATCGGCGACCGATTTTCAACGCACCTGTAATAAAAACTATTGGTACCTTTGTTCAAAGGTGAAGGCACTCATGATGATTTGCCAGACTGTACTAAATGTCGAAAAGAGTGGACCAAACTGTCATTCTGTTCGGTTTGACAAATATCTCTGTCGTAAAACACCCTTTACCGGTCAAATGTGTCCAGATGCTGAAAACTTTAAATATACCTTTGCCATTGATACTATTAAATTGATAAAACGTAGAACCCCTCTACAATAAATTTTACTTCCGCGAAAAAAAAAGTATATTTCTTTTTGCATACACAAATGAGGTTTTCTTCATTCGGTGTTGGAGCCCGTCAGCGAGACACTAAATTGACACACAACGCATATTCCTCCGGCAGTTATTCCTATGAAGGTTATATGCCTAGCGGTAATTCAAATGGCAAGTCCAAGGACTATGAGTGTGCTGTTAATCTTGGTGACAAAGTTAGATGCGGTTTTTTGTTATTGTTTTACGCAGTGTATTTGATTTTTTATTTATTTTTTTAGTTTTTGTACATACATATGTATATTTGTATGTAGTATACAAATTAAGACTTAATTAAATTAAACAGGCAAAGGAAAATAAAACAAGATGCGGTTATATACATACTACATCTGTTTGTATGTTCATATATACGATCAATTTTGACATTGAAATCAGAACAAACAACCGGTAAGAAATGAGGAAGTTATATGGAAACTCATACATTGTAGATGTTTATTGAAAAATCTATACAAAAAAAAAATAAAAAAATCTATACATTTAGTGCAATATCTGGACTTATTTAGCGACAAGGAACAAGCCCGTTCCATCTCTCCACTCTTAACAAGCAAATCATCGTCTTAAATACATTTCGATTTAAAACAAAAACTTCATGGTCAAATCAATGAACGTCACCCAACAAAAATCACCAACAGTGTAACGTGATCTTTATCTCGTAGCATTTGGTTAGATAGAAATATTCCAATAATAATATTTCATGACTCTAGCAAGAGGCAATATGTAGGGAGAGAAATAAAAAAACAAACTGAACATCGACCACGATCAACTCGCGGGAAAGGTTTAAGGTCATGGTCAGCCATTTATTACAAAAACACATACATACATATAATGCAGCATAAGGTGCTCAAATTAACTTAAGTATAAATATGTATATGTACATGCATACTATAAATCTAAGTTTGTATCTCTTTGTATCTGCTGATCGAGTTCGTGTTTGCCTAAAAGCCTAAAAAAGCGAAGTGAAGAGAAACTTAAGGAAAAATGTATCTTGGTGCTTGGTGTATTCATATCGTAGTTGAGCTTGAACGATATTACTTAAGCTTGGTGTGGTGTCACGGCAGTTCAAATCTTATAGGAACAGAAACGGAAATTGACTATGGTGAAGTAGAACACAATTAGATGTGTAATATCTTGTAACGTTTTGAAGTAGCTATTTAATGGAGTATTAATAATTTGTTAGCAAAACTTGTTTGATTGTTTCATTAAGTAGCATATACATACGTGGTTTTAAAACCCTAACTCCTTATTTTTTAAGTGTTTAATCTAAGCAATTTCACGTAGAGAAAGTGTATCAAACAAGAAATACTGTATTTTTTATTTTTTTTTTTTCGGTGTCGCTGACATCTGAGGGTTTTTTAACCTAACCGTATCTCTAACGAACATCTTTACCAGAGAACGGGTCAGGAACCGATAGGCATAACCATCTAACGACGCTACAGCTTCATTGCTAATTACTCTATGCAATAGAATCCGCTCAAGCGGCAGTGGTAGAAGAGTGGGTCGACCGCGAAATACATGACGCAGAACAGTTGAGGAAGAGTCTCGGCAATTGGGGAAGAGTTGGAGAAGCATATTACCAGAAACCGTACACGATGGCATGTAGGTGTGGTAGAGGCCCTAGGACCCACAAGAAGAAACAGGACATTAGTAAGTATGTAAGTTTTTTGGTGTCCTAATTATTGCTGTAAACCTGAGAAAATACCTTTTAGAAAATGACACTTTATTGTTGACTTCAAAACTGCATACAACGTCACATATCGCACTGGGTTTTATCATATAAGGAATTTGGGATTCCAAAAAGAAAAATTTGTCCGGCTGTGCCGCATAACTCTGAAAATAACGCGATAAATCGTACAAAACCTTTGAATTATTCCAAACATACACCGGGTTCCGACAAAGAAATGGACTGCCGTGTGATTTCTTCAAACCTATTCTTGAACAGATTCTGCGGCGGGCAGATGTAAACACAAAGGGCACTATTGTTTTACAAGTCCACCTAGCAGTTGGAATATGGTGACATGCCATTTTTAAAGCTTTCACTGCAAGTCAGGATCAGGCCAAAGGAGTTGGTTTTAAATTCATTGAAAGCAAAACGAAATGATCACCGCACTGGACAACATGCTTCCAGCGATAGCTACAATTTAGAGGTAGACAATAATTTTTTCTTCATTTTTTCGCTATCAATTCCGACAACCAGCCCTGAGATTAAACGAAGAATAACTCTTGCCAATCGCTGTTTCTTTGAGCTAAAAAGTCAATTGAGTAGCAAAGCCCTCTTCCAAACGACTAAATTGACCATTTATAAAACCTTAATCGTCCTACGCTCTACGGCGTAGAGGCATGGACCCTGTCAAAAGCGGATGTGGTTGCTTTTAGCTGTTTCGAGAGGAAAAATCTTCGGGTGATTTTCGGTCCCGTCTGCATAGATGATGAATGGAGGAGGAGATACAACGGCGTACTGTACCGTTTGTACAACGACATCGGCTTAGCCAAAAGAGTGAAGGTCCAACGACTGAGATGGCTGCGTCATGTAGAGCGGATGAACATCAATGCTTCGGCCCGGAAAATCTTCAAATACTCACCCGTGCAGTAGAGGTCGCGCGACTCAGGTGACGCACGCAAGTGGAAGGGGACCTTAACCAACGTGGGGTACGAAATTGGAGGCAGCTGACTAAAGATCGAGCTGGCTGGAGACGCTTGTTGGTTGAGGCCCCGGTCCACCCCCGACTGTAGCGCCATCTCTCGGCTTATGTAAACTCCGCAAATGACACCCGGATGGAGATTCGGCAAAGAGTAAGTAAACAACAAGTGTCTAAGCTCCTAACTCGAAGGTTCTACAAACAAATCACTGATCTCGTCTGTAAAGAAGACGAATGGCGAAAAAAGCATAACAGTTCACTCCACGATCTGAACAAAGAGCCTAATGTAATCAAGAACGCAAAAATCAGTCGACTATATTGGCTTGGCCACATCAGGAAAAAGGAAGACAACGCTCCAGCGTCCTCGATTCCCAACCATCTGACTCGTAGCCCCCGAATTTTTAGCTATGTTAAGCGATATGGGATAGGAGATCCACTAATTGTACATGATAAGCCGCAAATAGACCTACAAAGACTATGGATTTGGATGGCCAAAACTGCGTTTGAGCTCCAAAGGAACTCAGAAGGAAGTTTTTGAGAAGACCTAAACACCCTTTCAGTTCACGTCCCTTAAGGGAACGAATGGAAAAAATCGAAAGGAAAGACTAGCGTTTGTAAGGGAGTACAAGGACGGCATGAATTCTCAATGGGAAGCAACTAAACTAAGGTTCATGAGTGGTCGCTGTGGGTCAGTGGTTAGTCCTTTGGACTACTGTTCAAGCTGCACGGGTTCAAGCCGCAGACATGTCCACCGAATGTTTTCGGTTTATATGTGCCATTTTGAGTCCGCCATCTGCAAGGGTTCATGGAAGGTATATAATATTGACCGCGAAATCCACTTAATTCTTTTAACTGGCTCCGGAAGATTTTTTTTTAATTGAAACATGATTGTGTTAAACATCATTCGTTTAAATAACTAAAAGCAAAAGTAGCATTGTTAAATTTACAATGGTAAAATAAAAGAAAAACGTTCAGCCTGTCAAAACACTGTTGCTTTCAAACAGCAGTTATTGTTAGAAGTATGGCTGGGTGTATGGCTATCAAAAAATAAGATCATTTGTGGCCTTTTACTCTGCCACAGAGAACAGAGGGGATTAATGCACCACAATTCAAACTCAACCATTGTTTCCATCATACATTTGATCTTTAATTCAGTCATTTCTCTTATAAATCTCATACCACCGTTAATGGAGTACTACAAACTGGCCAAGTGGCAGCAACGAATCTTATAGCAACAATTCCACGCTCAAGGTGTTCAACAATCGAGACAACTTTGCTACGAAGCAGTTTGTTGTGCTTTCAACTTGCCACAGTTGCCCCGGGGCTGGATATGTACATGCATATATATGTACACGAGTATTAGATTGGAAATTCTAACACAGAGTGCAGGGAGTTTTTCTAATAATGAATGGGCTCTTACAGTGGCGTTGTGGGTGATGATGACTAGTGGGTGGTCGTCGATCTCGGTGGCAAATTTTCGATGACATTTTATGATTCTAGAGGTGGATAGACTCTGCAGTTAAGGTGAAAATGTTAGATTTTAATTAACAAGGCGAAGATGAAGTTGTAAGCGGCGCGACCAAAGTCGAACTGTGGTTTGCAATCTCAAGGAGGAAATCTGAATTACAGTTGATAGTGTTGTAAAAATTGTATCGAAAGCTATCGTTTTAATTGAAATAAAATAACAGTTGATGTGTTAGAGGACACTTGTTGTTCATTAAAACATTTCGTCAAGTAGTATACGTCTCTAGTGTACCCAAAATGGCTTATGATTTCCTTAACAATTTTCTCATTATTTGGTTTACAAGAATGGATGAAGACATTTCAAGCTTCTTTTTTAAGGGTTCTCTTCTGGTTGATATATCAATATACTATTTTTTTTCGGGTTTTGTGCTCAGGATGTAATCTTTTTATGTGTTTTCTGCGATCCATGTTGTTAAAAAAAAACGCTAACCATGCGTTTAGGATTTGCGTATCAGAAAGGCTTCTCTTACAAGATGAGGAAAATTCTTTAAGATTGCGTTCAAAAATATTGATCGAAGAATAAGAATGCGACTCAATTTTTCCGTATTTTACTAGCTCATTGTTTTGTAGCTCATTTAGAAGCCCAAGTCATTAACAATTCCAATTGCAATACCCTTCAAGCAAATATACAATTCCATTCCTTGCATATTGCTTTAAAGAACTATACTCGTATCCGGATCACACTTTTGTCTAAACAGCCAGCTCAACGCTTCCAGGTTGTGCTTTATTTATTTATTTTTTTTACTGAGCTTAATACAGAAAGAGAAGACTTAAAGCTAAACATAACAAAAACTTAAAAACTACTAAATTAAAAAAATTAAAGTGAAGGGTAGGTTAAATATGTCAAGAGAAACAGTTGGAAGGTAGGTTGCGAAGGGAATTTCTCAGAGAGGATTTACTACAGTGTAGGTCAAAGATATTGGGGCACATATTAGCGTTTCTTAGCATTCTTGTTAGGGGTTCGTGCTGACCATACTCCGTGCGGTGGTAGTTGAGGCAAAACAAAGGGACAGATCTCAAGCGGTGGGGATTAGTATTAAGGGAGAACTGGTGAAGCAGATGAGGGCAATCAAGGATTCCAGTCAATAACTGATGTACAAATAGTATATCAGCGACATTACGGCGTGTGTATAAGGTTTGCAGGTCTAACAATTTGAGTCGGTT
Source organism: Matsumyia berberina (assembly GCA_917880715.2). Taxonomy (NCBI): domain Eukaryota; kingdom Metazoa; phylum Arthropoda; class Insecta; order Diptera; family Syrphidae; genus Matsumyia; species Matsumyia berberina. The sequence continues at coordinate 85,715,717 of OU862871.1, forward strand.
CTCGTATGGAGGTAAGTTGAAGGGGTCATCCCAGCCCAGGCCACGCAAGGCAAATCGTACGAATCTACGCTGAACAGCTTTTATTCTCTGAATGTGGACTTGGTGGTAGGGTGACCAGACAAAACTGGCAAATTCAAGGAGCGGTCTAACGAAAGTGATATAAAGGGATTTGGTGACGTATGGGTTGGAAAATTCTTTCGACCAACGTTTGACAAAGCCAAGTGCTGAGTTAGCTCTATTAATAATGCTGTCGATGTGAGAACGGAAGTTAAGTTCAGGGTCGCAGATAATGCCTAGATCACGCATTGAGGTCACTGAGGGAACGAGCTCATTGTTAATAAATTATGTCCTTTGAGGCAGCGGGAGGCCTTCCCCTTCCCCTGTACTTGAGAGCGTCGAATTCTCCATTAATCCACTTTCGCAGTCGCACAGTCCTGGGAGTACCTCAAGGTACATACATAAATCCGCTGGTCCAGATGGTATTCCACCCACGCTGACCACTGCGTAAGATTTTTCAACTTTCCTACTCTTCTAGTCTCTTCCCGAGTAGATGGAAAACTGCATTTGTTCAGTCTGTCCCTAAAAAAAGGCGAATCTTCTTCTCCCTGCTTTGCAAGGTCATGGAAATGCTGATAAATCGTCAGCTTATGAAAACTCCTCAATGACCGGTAGTACAGTGTTCTTAACAACACGTCCACTGGTGATTTGATGGCATATCTCACCGAAAAGTGGAACCAATCTATTCATCACTTTGGTGAAAATAAGATCGTTGAGCTCGGTTTTTTAAAAGCATTTGACAGAATTTGGCATCAAGCTCTTTTGTCGAAAATGCCTGCATATGACATCGATGTACCTCTTCTTTAATGGATTATAACCTACATTTCTGACCATTCAATTCAAGTTGTTTTGGATGGTTTTAAGTCTGCAATTCAACATAGAAGTGCTGGTGTTCCCCAAGGCTCTGGTTTGTCTCCGACTCTCATTTTTATAAATGATCTTTTGTCTGCAAGTTCTAACCCAATCCATTCCTTCGCTGCTGATAGTACCCTTAGCTTCTCATATTCGTTCCCTAACTCACGGCCTTGCTCTTCGGACGTAGACGAGAAATGAGAAATTAAATTCCGATCTTGACAGCATAATAAAATGGGGTTCAACCAATACAGTGGAATTAAATGTTTCTAAATGCGTCCAGAAGTAGATAAAATTTGTTTGCTAAGCAAAAGATTTTTGAATCGCCTTCAGGGTTGGCGATAATAATTGGTGGTGTTTGTCTATAAACCTCTATGGGCTACTGCACCGTACTGCCATTTCTTTATAAATCACTGATTGACTGATTTTAAGGTAACAATATGCACATCTAGTCTTAGTTTTAGACGAGCTCTTTTCGAGAGTCTACAGATTGTCCTGATCAAACAAAAGAACTATGTTTGTAAATGCAATTTGTGAATTAAATAAATATTAATTTGTTTAAACCAGTATCACCTGTCTTTATTTCTTAAATTAATAAAACGCAAATAAATAAAACACCCAAACACCACTATTTCTGGTTAATCTAATTGTTCAACGATTGCGTTATTGCTTTCTTCCTGCATCACGTTGTATTTTATTTTCAAATACCTCGAATTCCCACAGAAAGAAAACATTCTTCAAACACACAAAAAAGTTGTTCTACAACTGAGTAATCACCAACCAAAAGTATCTGACCTACATTTGAGGTGGATAGGCACAAGAAAAAAAAAAAAAAAAAAACACACGAGATAAGATTAAAAATATCATTTTTTTTTCCTATAAACAAAAATAAACCTTAAACTTGGTAAGTATCCAGGGATATGTCGACATTGGATGGAGAGTAACGAATATAAAAAAGTATCTACCAATGCATCAACAAAAGAAAAAAATAAATATTTTGTTTCGTTTTGCTTTTATTTTTAATTTTTTGATTTGAATGTCCCAGTGATGATTTCGACATCAGGAACACATTTATACACATGTGTATTCGAAGAAAGTGTGTGTGTGTGGCAATATTTACGTATTTACATTTGCAGTGAAACTCGTATTAGGTGGTGAATTATTAAAATTAGATTAGGTGGTTTATAAGCACAATCAACCACGTCATTTCTAGTATAAAAATTAGACAAAATTATGTCGGACAACATACGTATGTGTCATACTAAAATTTAATTATTGAAACAGTGGGCAATGCACAGCGAAGAAAATACACAAATTAATTTATAAAACGACTTTGAAGATCTGTGTTCTCTCAAGTTTTAAATTGAAAATATTACCAAGCATATCTGACTAATTTCGTAGCAGCTTGTAGTAAGCTGATATGTAGGACTTTGTTTTTAAGACTACAAATCCATGCGGCAACCTGTCAGTCTCTAGATGGTCGCACCGCTAACCAGGGGCTAATCGATGCATCTAAGGCACTTGTTCGGCATTCTGAATGTACAATTCTTCAGAGCAGCAAACTCCTACTCTAAAAACTTTTTTTCAAGCAAAATTTAGAGCTCAACTTTGCACCGAGAAGAACCTGCGAACAGCCCAAAATTTTACGTTGGCAGACTTAGCACGACTGGAGTGGCCAGAGCATACAGCGAACGATTGAGTGAGAGACTCTTCGCTGTGCATTCATCATCCCAGAGTGCCAACAATCTGTGGAGATAGAGATAGAAAAAATTAAACAATCTTCCAGGTGAATTGCTTTCGCCTAAAAGTGAGAAGAAAATCAATTAACATCCGTCCGCGATTAGGATAATACCTGATTTTTGACAACAGTAACTTCGAAGTACTTAGTCCAAGGGTTTACCTTATTTGAAGTAATTATGAATTCCATGAACGACACATTAGTGGAGCTTCGAAGAAGACAAGGAAGACTGCTACTTCGGTTTGTCAAAAAAAATGGGTCAAAGAAGCGATTCAGACAGGATAACTATGTAGTGCCGAGTGCTGAACGATAAGCGGAGCAACGCTCGATAAAAAAGTGGTCCACAAGGAAACTACCCTAACATTGAATAAATGGTCAAAATACTTCAGTCATGAACATCTTCGAATGCCCAGGTTAAAGATGCCAATAAAGACCGAAACTTCTATCACAGATACCAGACCGCTTAATCTAGAAAATTAGAAACACCGTTCGCAGGGTCGAAGAGGATGGATGGTCGCTGTTTTCTAGGTAGAGACCCTCCAGGGGTTGAGAGCCCGTTAAGCAGTTAAGTGACCAAACATTTCAAATCAAAGCCTGACTTTAATAATAATTTAAGAATGTTAAGTTACATTTAAGTCCAATTCATTTTCTATTTGAGTCTTCGGCGACTAAGAGAATGCTGTGGACAGTGTTTGAGATGAGGTGTTCAGATAAATCTCGAAAAGCTTGAAAGGCCTTTACTTCTCAACTTAATTGGATTGATCATAGTTTAGTTTCCTTACTTAATATGAAACTATGATATAATCTGCACTGGATCTCAAACCACGCTTCAGTTTCACAGTTTTAATGTACCAAAGTGGTTGAGATCTTCTTACTTTTGAAAGGTGTCTATCTAGTAAATTCTTTTGCGTTTAAACCATTTAAGACTTTACTTAGACCATTCCCAAAAAGACCAATACTTTTACAGATCGCTGTTAAAATTTAAGTTAAGTTTAAGCTGTTTAGGTTTCTGCAGCTTGTTAATGTATGCACTGCAGACATATACATATATATTTGGACCGCCACCCTCGGACCCGAGTTTCAAAGCACTACACCAACAATCTTTCCTATCTTCTTTCTCCTTTTTCTTCCACGTCGCGGAAAACCAATATTTTTAATTAAAAATACATTGAATTTATAGATGAGGCGTACTCCGACAGCGCTGCAGGTGTCGTCCAAAAAGATTATATAATTTGTGTTAACAAGCAATTTCGAAATCATCCCTTTTCTCCCAATAACCACGGACATATTCTTGTTTTAAAAATAAAAAAACTCGATGACGAAGACGATGACTGTTTTTGTAACTTTACTTGAAATTCATTCAAACTGCATTGGTGACTGTGATGCCATAAACCTTAACTTCTTTTCAACGCTAAAAATATTCTCAATTGACGTATGTATTTCTTCACCTAACTCTTTGCAACATTTAACTTTAAGGACTCTTTAATATTGAGCGCACGCTTTTGAGGTTGTGTTTAGAACTCATAGCCATATAAAACCAAAAAGCTCTTAAAATAGTAGTCAAAGTCAAAGCAAAATGTTCATCATTGGTTTCCTTTTTAAGTCGAAATCAAAAATGTTTGATGAAAAAAGTTTCGTAAGATGTATGCACATGTAAAAATGTATATGCGATATAATAGAATGTTGTGGACACCATAGAAGCCACCGTTATAAAGCGATTATTGGAGGCACATTTGTATGGGAATATTCGTAAACTGTTTGTATAAATCAAATTTTAAAATGAAATTTCTGTCGAAGATGGTGGATCCGTCAGTGTAAATAAACTTGACATTACTTAGGAGTTTTATGTAAAAAACTGCCTTCTTAGTTAGTTTAGGCTGGAAGGTAACAGGCAAGCCAAAATGTTCATGCCAAACATCTCCCATACCAGAACGAAACAACTCCTAGGACTAACCAGGTGTCAGGTTCGAATGGTTACAGGCTTCCTAACGGGACACTGTCCAGTCAAAAAACACCTAATGACTATGGGAATAGTACAAGACAACACATGCAGAATGTGCAACGAAGACGAAGAATCAGCAGAACACATCCTGTGTCACTGTAACTGTCTAATCAGAACACGTCATCGTCATTTAGGCAAATTCTACCTGGAAACGGAGGATATATCTGCCAGCACACTCAAAGACATCTCTGGATTCATCTCGAATTCAGGCATCATGAGCGAGCTCTAAATGGAGGAAATCACAATAGGCCCACAGGCGGCCGCAGTGATAAGGTGGCTCGATCCCACCTCTACTTACAATCTTATCTAATGTAATCTAGTTTAGGCTGGCGGCTGAGCCTCACAAAAACCAGTATTGGTTCACCGTATTGCAACAACTTTCCACAGTGATTTTGTCTGCTGTGCAAAATTTATGAACCGATGCAGTCTTAATTTTCACATTTCCTCGAATTGAAATATGATTGTCCCAGTATTCTGTGCCTAATCTGCGTGCGTGATATCCAATAAGACAGTGTCACTATTCGGTGACACTTAAGAATGATTTTTCGTTTCCCACAATACTCTAATGTCGAGGAACCCATTATGTATAAGTAAATTATGTTGCTTCTGATGAGCTCCTGTAGTGGATTATAGCACTTTAGAACAGTTTTCGATTGAACGGTATTAGCTTTTGAGTGATTTAAGTACAGGCTCACTTAAATATATCCTTGCAATTCATAAGATTTTCTACAGCTTTTTGAACTGCTAGAAGTTCATCCTGAAATATGCTACACTTAAATGATAGTTTAAAGCAATGTTTGTGATTTAATGTGGGTTTAAAAACTGCAGTGCCTATGTCTTCGTTCTCTTTTGAGCCGTCTGTGCAAATATTGATGCTCGAAATGATCTCGAAATTATTCGAATATTTAAATGTTAGCGCTGTTTTATAGACGACACTCTTGATGAAAAAGTCTATTGGTAATAAGCTTCTTATCGTGTTTAGTACCGACGCTGGCGTTATTCTAAGTGTTTCGCTGATTTTAATACACATAAGGCATTGAAGCCCTAGTTGACTTAGAACAGGTTTTTCCTCCACGGCATTCCACCATACTGCAACTCCGTACAGTAAGATTAGTCTTAGAAGTGTAGATCCAGTAAGTCACATTCGCTTGTTGATTTGAAAGCACCTTTGCAATTGCATCGTTAGTCACATTATTATAAACGCCTTCAATGTCAAGAAAAGCACAAAGCGTGTATTTTTTTGGAACCTTATCCATAGGCAGTTTTTTATGTCTATAAAATAGGAACTACCCACAATTTTCTTATAACAAATAAAAACAGAATGTTGAAGTTTAAAATATTTTAAATCAAAATTATAAAAGATAAAAATTCTTCGAGAATTAGGTCTTATAATAATAAAAATCTTAAATTTGCTGTAAATACACGACAGCTCGTCTCTAAACACCCAAAAGCGTCTCAAAAACTCGACCACAATACACACCTCTGACAGGTTTCACAAGTAATCATAAATCAAAGTCATATTTTTTTTTTTTAGAAAAAAAAAAGCAATCCGTCAATTGAGAGCATTCAACTGTCAAATAGAGTTTAGTTCTAAATCACATGAAAGCTCATCACCGAACGCATTAAAAACGTCAAAAATCTAGAACACATCAGAGTTCTACTAATACATGCATTCATATATCATGGCGGGTCTAAGTATGTGCACAGTTCAGTGTATAAAATAGTCGTTCGTCTCGTGAAACACATTATTTTGAAATGTTTTTTCTACGTATTTATTTATTTATATATTTTTCCCTGTAAACGAGATGATTCTGGGTCAGAATTTGTTTTTTTTTTTTTGCCTAATTTTTATGTTCTTAATCGAAGAAGACATGATGCCGTCACGCAACAGAGTGCTGTTGATACACATACAAGAAATATGTATGTTGGATATTTTGAAAGGTAGAGCATAAGACAGCGCTCGAAACTCTCAGGTTATCATATTTACAGAAAAAAAATGTTCTCGCATTTTAAAGTTTTGCTTGAGGTGAAATTTTTGTTTAATTTTTTGACAGTTTTGAATTTACGTAAGTTTTGAATGTTCAAATAAGAAACTCTTTCACCTTCTTTCTGTTTAACGAAATGTACCAAATGTGAGAAATTATACGGTACATTTATAAATCTGATCCTATTCCTGGAGAAACTACAAATAAGGACGTTGGTCTTATCCGTCTGATAGAACCCGTAATGCAGAAAGATTAAGAGGTAATTTTTTTTGCCAAGAGGCACTCAGAGGCAACTGATTCAGTGTACTACCAGAAAGCAGGACCCTGATTTTTCTCATTTTATTGGAATTTCCTCGACTTTCGGAGAAAGCCGTGAAGGCAATTTAACAAAAAAGTTTACAGTATCAGCACCGAAAATCTGCTACCTGACTCGAGCAAAGGCAGGACAATCGCAAAGGAAATGGTCCGAAGTATCGCCCCCCTCTGCACAGGCGTCGCAGACAGTTATGTCACACTAAGATGCTTGGCAAAAGCGAAGTATCCTGTTAGAACACCAATAAGTGGTCAACAGCCTCTTCTGCTGGGTGACACCAAGAATGCCGTTGATTTCTTATAGATGTTCGGGAACATTCGTTTAGTCCGCCTGCATCCTGGAGAGTCGTGCCACACACAATTGTGTTGGTAGAAAACCCAATCGTCGATGGAGGCCCTGACCGAGGACGCGAGAACACCCAACGCAGGTTCAGGTCCTAAGAAAACATCCCCTGAGCCTTGTCTAGAAAACTCATCGGAAATCTCATTTCCAGAGATTCCAGTGTGACCTGGGACCCATACAAAAGTCAAATAGTTCAGCCTTGCGACCGAGTTCAGAGAGTTCTTGTATCCTCGCACTTTTTTGGAACTGGTTAAAGGGTTGAGCAAGGCCTTAAGCGCAGCCTAGCTATCCTTTTCTTAACAATATAGTCCATAGACATTGGGAGAGCAAAGGTCTCTGCTTGAAAAATAGAGGCATGCTTGTCGAAGGGGTGGTGAAGTCTGGTGTCAACAACCTCTAAGCAGATACCAGCCCCGGACCCATGACTGTTTTTGGAGCCATCCGTGAAGATTCGACTACAGCCCCGTCCAGGCTCAGACTCTGGCCGAAGCTAGTCCTAAAGGCAGGGAAATTCGACTTTAAATTTCCACAGCAACTGAAGTTCTGGTGTCATTGCATCAGACGGCATATCCAAGGAACTAGGGTCGTAGGATGGTGACCAAAAGGAAAAGTGGTCAGGCACACATTGGTGGCTAGGCCACTGGGTACCTCAACTATGCCTAGATGTACAACTGGTCAAGTTTCAGCAAGCATCATGGTCTTAGAATGGGAAGCCATCCAGAACGCGACAAATTCTAGGGGTTATCAGTCAGGGGATAGATCGGGTTATTAAAGACCATTACGAGACTCGACCTTCTTTATTTAAAAATCTTTTTGAAGATTTTACATCTTACCTGCCTTGAGACCGAGTAGTTGTTACTTCTACGTTGCTCTATAGAAATATCTTAATCAGATTGGACGTTCAAAAGTCAACTCAAAATGGCTTGAGATTAGCGGTTGTCAGCAACAAGAAAAAGGTGGACAATTTGCAGAAGCAGGCGATAGCGAAAAAGTCCAGAGACACTTAAGTGATCCTATACAACGCAGAGCCATGGACTTTATCAAGAACAGATGAGGCCGCCCTTGTATGTTTTCAGAGAAAGGCCTTTGGCCCCGTCTGCATGGTCTATGAGTAAAGAGTAAGGTACAACGACAAATAGTATGTCTGTACAGTGACATCCACTCCCCGGGTTCTACTGCAACCGGACTCAGAAGTCTTCGTGGACATGATTTTATTCCACTCCGCTCGTACATAAAATATGTATAGGGAAATCGATGTTCATTTCCAAGAAAAAAAAATTGTAATACAAAATTCGAGAACAACAATTAAAAATTAAATATTTCCCTAAATATTCCCACCAACATATGTATGTATCTCTATTCAAAGCATACAAACGAAAATAGAAAATGTTCATTGCAAGAGTAAAGTTGTCATCGCCATCTGACCTATGGTGAAAAATTCAAGGGTTATCACACCCAGTCACTGCTCCTATATGCACATAGGCAAATGTCATAGAAAACCAAATTTTGGCAATGACATTACCAAAAAAGCACTCACATTGAGATGCGAATATGTTTACCCGCACACCGGTGCACCAAGCAATTACATCGGCATTGTTGGGGCAGTTTCAAGTATACACACACACTGATATGCGCACACATAGTCTCAGAAACAGATATAATATTTATAGCGAATTCCCAATAAGAGAAATATGTAAGCAAATTGGGGCTTTGGTTTTTTGTTAAGCTTTCAACCCGTCACAACCATAACTAACCTACCCCACGGGGTACATAACATACGGCAAAATCGACCCAACAACGTGCGACCGGACAGGATGAGCCAACACCACCCCCGCTGACACACCCGGTGTTATTGTATCTACACTTTTCGAGGCTATCGAGCTTTTCTATCGCACTCGAGGTTCAATAACCTAACATGAAACTTTGCACGAGTCCAAGGACGTTAATTGCAAGCAAGGGATGTACGTGGCACACACACACACTCATGCACATGCACTGGCTGCCGTCGTCATTCTCATCGTTTTCATCGCCTTTGTATTCATTTGTTTTCTGCACTTTTTGTTGCGCTTCGTGTTTGGATTTTGATTTTTTTTTCTCTTTTCTACGCGAAAAGTTTATCTAGGTCAGGAAATATCGGTGTTTGCCTCACGATGCACATAGCTATTACATCCTTGTGGTAGTTTACATACATAACTCCATGGAAATTATGTGAAATAACCGGGAAAGGACCTTTGTCCTTCAGATGAAATCAAAGATGTACATAGTGTTCCTTCGTCGCTTTTTGGCATTATTTATGCGCTGTGTATTTATTAACCTAATTTTATTAACGCAGTTTGATGAAAATTTGTCTGGCTGTAGTTTTTATTTTGACGTTTGGATTAAAGAAGTTGTAGTTTATATGGAATAAAGCGTTGATCGGTAGGCCAAAACAGCGATTGTGTTAATGTCAGAGGGTTCATGAAAGCAGTGTGTTTAGGAATTTAATCACTTTGTCAAAGACGTAGGGCATAACTTCTAGTATAAAAAGGATTTGTATCCTAAGGGCCTCGTTTTGGCTAAAGACCAACAGCGAGTGGCATAGACTACCCGTTTTCTTTTAAAATTTACTACTCTCAAGCGGTTATGAATGAAAATAAATAAATAGCTGGCGTAACAGTTCGAGTAAAAGCAGAATTCCTTGCCATTTTGAGGCGAGCTGGAGTTCTTCTGAAACATCACACTCAAAGCAGGAGATAAAAATCTACTCGGATAGTATCATCTGGTCAGAAAATGCAAAAACATACTCTACCTGTACTAGGAAGTTAGTCTCGTCTAGATACCGGGCCATGAAGGTGCCACGGGGAATGAGAAAACTGACGACTTGATCAGAGAAAGCACAGTGGATGTCGCACTGACAATGATCAAAATAGCAATCAATGAGAAGATGCAAAGGGATTAAGAAGATCACTGGGCACGCGCAAAGTGGCTAGATCACTCATAACCTGGTCACTAAGAAGGCTCTATGTTCAAGCAGAGTGCTTTTGAGGCTTATGGTGAGACTAAACACAGGGCACATCAACCTCAATAAACACATGCATGAACTGGGCCTTACATACGCAGAGATCTGTAGAAATTACGAGAAAGAAGAAAAAGATCGCGAACACTTCCTAACCCACTGCCCAGTCCTAGTTAGAACGTGACAGAAGACACTGGGTTGCATTCTGACTTTAGACATGGGAGTACTGCACTACGCTTACTAAGAATAGTGCAGTATTCCCAGGTCTGCCTGGCCTTCACCAAAAAAACAGAAAGATTCTCCAGATCAGTGCTAACCTTATGATTGTTCCCACTTTTCCTTAAATCCCTGCCAACATTCGTCCCAAATCTACTCTATCTCTACAGTTTCTAAATTTAAAAGTGGGGTACAAAATGGACCCGACTGAGGATTGAGTGAAGAGTCTTCCGCTAATATACCTAACCATACCAACACCGCGGGGGAAGCCAAGGCCTAGGTTCTTGAAACAATTGATTTTGTGCATATTTGATTTTTCGCAAAAATGGAAGGGACCTACAATTTGTTGGTGACTTCGAACGGCAAATTGAGCACCTTCATGACAAGTTATACGCTTGCAGGTTGGTCATTCTTCAAGGTAGAGCCGTGATTTAGTGCATATTACTGGGGCTGTGACCTACGCAGCTCGCACAGCAGTTTAACAAACTAACCACTGAGCTTGATCTTCCTCCCCAAAGCAATCTCTCGTCTTAGACGGCCCGGCTTTTGGTATGATCCACACTGGATGTTGATGACCTTGCGCGACACTTTCCTACGATCCTTGTTCTACGGCAATGACACCAGAACTTTGGTTGCTGTGAACATTTAAAGTTGACATTCCTTGCCTTCAGGAGCGAATTCGGCCAGTGTCTGAGCCTGGAGGAGCTGTAGTCGAATCTTCACGGATGCCTCCAAAAGCAGTCATGGGTCCGGCGCTGGTGTCTTCGTAGAGGTTGATAACACCAGACTTCACTATTCGCTAGATAAACATGTCTCTGTTGTTCAAGCAGAGACCTTTGCTATCCTAATGTCCACGAATTGTTAAGAATATATGAAAGGGTCGGAGCATCTGCATCTGTAGCGATAGCTAGGCTGCGCTTAAGGCCTTGCTCAACCCTTTAACCAGTTCCAAAAAAGTGCGAGGATACAAGAACTCTTTGAATTCGGTCGCAAGGCTAAACTCTTTGGCTCTTGTCTGGGTTCCAAATAATACGGCGATCTAAGGAAATGAGATCTCCGATGAGATTGCTATCAAGCCTCAGAGAACGATGTCTCAGGATCAGGACCCCTATTGACGATTGGGTTTCGTATAAACACAATTGTGTGTGGCACGACTCTCCAGAATGCAGGCATACCAAACGAATGCTCTCGAGCGTCTGTAAGAAATCAGCGACATTCTTGCTGTCACTCAACAGATGAGACTGTAGACAACTTTTTGGCGTTCTAATGGGACACTTCGCTTTTCCCAAGCATCTTAATGTGTTAGGCTGTGGAGAGGGCGCCGATACTTCGGATCATTTCCCTCGCGATTGTCTTGCCTTTGCTCGGATCAGGTGGTCGATTTTCGGTGGTAATGTAACTTCCTCATCATTGCAGTGCCTTCACAGCACTCCACGAATTCACATTCTATATTGTAGTAGGACAGACTTTCGAAGGTCTTTTTCTAAATTTGACATTAATTAGAATGAATGATTGTAAATAACCATAAGCGTGTATGGAAAATACACCTACCTCTGGTTGATCATTGTAATCATTTTATATTTGTGTGTGCAAATATGTTGATTGACTACACAATCAAGGAAATATTTACAAAAAAAAACTGCATTTCTGGAATTTTCCTTAAACTCGAAAATCCATAAAATAACAATGTATATCCATGAATTAAAAGAAGGGCCACCCCTCCCCCACCCACACACTAATGTTAGTCCATGAAAATCCTTCAACACAATCTATATGTCCAATAACATCCCAAATGCGTATCCTAACAACGTATTTGTAATATTCAACTTGGAGCTTTTTTTCGAGGCCACTGTGCTTTTATGTACCATATTGGTTCATCAACCTACCATGAAACTTTAAGAGTCCAAGGACATTTGTGCAGGGTACAAATACATATTTACTCCACTTTTGCAGTGTAACCCGGCAAAAGGACAAGTACATATGTACGTTCATACAACATTTTCTGCACCATGCACTAATACACCGTACAGTCGGTATATGCACAAATGTTAATCTTAAATCATCCTTTAGATACACAAAACGTTGCTGTGAAATTTAAATGAATGCATTGACGATGGGAACACGTTTGGCGGCGACTGACGATGATAAAAATCTCAACCGGTGCCAATCCCATTCCACGGTTGCAGTAGCATAAACGATTTGCTGTAACAATTTGTTCCAATGCAGCATAATAACTATCGGCGCGAAAATCATGTTCATATTCCATGGGACCACTGTTCTACTGAACTGTCTGTAAGAAACTGCATTTCCTTGTTTCACATGTTAGATAATAAACATTTTTTAAGTGTGACGGTAATGACGGCGACGATAATGAACACCTCACCGATAAACATTTTCCACGCACCGTATTTTTGCGGATCGTATGCATTGCATGGTTAGAGACGATTTAATGTGTTATGACGTGAAGTTGACGATTTAAGATGGTGGTAATGACGATCGCGCCGGCGAAACTAAATCGTGGATGCACGGAATGGTCAATTAAGCATTCTGCCGATGGGGTGTAATTGTATCATTGGTGGGTTAGTTAAGGTTTTGTGAAATTTTAAACAGGAAACCATCGCATGGATCTCTCGACATCACTTAAACTTTGTATCTATGATCTTCCTGCCAAAGGAACCTGTAATATTTCTGTTGGATTGTTTCTATAGTTTAGAGTTTAGACAATAAAAAATAATTAAGATATAGAACCTAGAAACTGCCTTTCCTTGTTTCAAACTTTCTATTCACATGTTTCATAATACACTGCCGACCATATAAATTTTACATTTGTCGTATTTTTTCGCTGCTACTTGTTTAGCATTGGGTTAGGTTAAGTACATGGGTTGGCGAGGGGAGACAAAACCCTCAACGAAACACTCAGGTCAGTAGAGATCCATTTTATTGCACATTTAGGAGGGAAGGTGCCCTTTGCTCGTGGAACAATCTCCTATTGCCCCCGGGTTTCGAACCGCCTTGAAACCTTAATGAACCCACAGACGTCTTTGATAGGTACGTTCCTTAATTCTTTGGTAACCTGGAAAAGTGCCTTCCAAAGGATTTATATCTGAGATGGCAGAGGCCTGGGCAGTGGCAGAGAAAGTGGGTTATGTTCTCATTAACTTTCTCGTCTCTGCGTTCCGCCGCAAAGGTCTTAGCCTTAATCAAATCCATCTAATTTTAATATCATATAATTCTCAAAGCTATTTTACAGTCAGGATAATTGACATCGGCAAAATCTTCTTTAAATGAATACTTGGCTACAGCATAAAATTACTAAGTGACTCCAAATTTATGGCCGGCAGTGTAGACGTATAAGTACATTTTCACTACTAAAATATTTACGAGTTAGAATTTGACTTAGAAGTATAAAATTAAATACCAACAGTTGTACCTTCCAGGTGAAATGTTTTTCACTGTACTATCTACGCCGCTGAGTTTTTTGGTTTGGTCCTCTAACCTTCTAAACATGGGTTTAAATAAAAAAATAGCTGGCGTCACAGCTCGGACTGAGCCAAGGCCTAGCTTCTCGTAACCATTCATGTTGTGCGTGTTACATATTTCGCACAAATGAAAGGGACCTACAGTTTATTACTCCGACTCCGAACGGCGAAGTGAGAAGCTCTTTCATGACAGATTATACTCCCGGAGGCTTGTCATTCCCCGACGAGAGGTGGTGCCGCGAAAAATGTTCGGTGTTCTTGGGGCTGGCTGGGGCTTGAACCCACGCCGCTCGGTCAGCAGTTCAACGCACTAACCACCAATCCGCGGCGACCAAACATGGGTTTAAAACTAAATCTAATTTATGTAGTTTGGCATACCTTATCCGTTTATACGTTTGTGTAGGATGACGATTGAGAATGCACGCTGCTCCATCAAGGTCGGTCAAGACCACACCGAGACCTTTGATGTCAAAAAAGGATTTAGACAAGGTGACGCGATATCATGCGACTTGTTTATCATCATACTTGAAAGAGTTGTGCAAAACTCACGCGCCAACACCAGGGGCACAATCTTTCAAAAGTCCGTCCAATTACTCGCATACGCCGACGATATTGACATAATCGGAAGAATACAGCGTGATGTCACTGGTGCGTTCGTGAGTAATAAGACGGAGGCGGCGAAGATGGGTTAAGCGGTCAATGAGGGCAAGGGCTGTTAACAAGAAAGGGGACTCAACACCGACTCTCGGACAGAACGTCACAATACACAGTTATAACTCTGAGGTAGTTAAGGACTTTGTCTACCTAGGCTCCGCTATAAAGTCAGACAAAGACACCAGCGCCAGTGAGATCAAACGAAGAATAACTCTTGCCAATCGCTGTTTCTTTGGGCTAGGAAGGCAATTGAGCAAAGCCGTCTCTCGAACAACTAAAGTGACCCTGTATAAGATCTTAAACATCCCAGTTCTGCTCTACTGCGCAGTGGCATGGACTTTGTCAAAGATTGATGAGGTTCCTTTCGGCTGTTTCGAGAGGAAAATTCTTCGGTATATCTTCGGTCCCGTTTGCATAGACGGTGAGTGAAGGAGGAGATACAACGACGAACTGTACGGGCTGTCCAGCGACATCAACTTAGCCACAAGAGTGAAGGTTCAACGACTGAGGTGGCTGGGTCATGTAGAGTGGGTTAAAACCAATGTTCCGGTCTGGAAAATCTTCGAATCCACACTCGGTGGACGGCGCAATAGAGAAAGGGGATCTTAACCAACTTGACGTTCAAAACTGAAGGCACCTCGCTAATGAGCGAGCTGGTTGAAGACGCTTTTTGATTGAGGCCCAGGTCCACTCCATACTGTAGCGCCACCTTGTTTTATGCACAAGTCGAAATCATGAAGACGGGTGAATTTTCAAGATTTTTTTTATATAAAAAAACACTTATCGCTAAGACTGCGACATAGAAAGATCTATTGTGTCATGGGTACAATTGCCCCCCTACTTTGTTATATTTGCAGATGTTGCTTGGAAGAAACATGTGCAAATGGCAAATTTGGAAATGTTCTGATACAATGAGGACTCTCTCGTATTTCTCCAACGTGGGCGATGCTTTGTCTGCTTATCGCCTTTATCATCCTCTTTGCTGCTGATCTCAAACACATACGCAGCCTATACCACTGCGAGGAAATCTCGAGTTGTTTCATCCCTCGAAATAAATAAAAGAGACATAGTCCACGACAAATGACAAATGATGTGGCAACAAAGACTTAGAAAAAATTTGCAGGCAATCAATTTGCGGACATTTGCGCAAATCCAAATTGCAGCTTTGGGAAAAAACTCCGCAAATCGTGTGATCAGTATGTAAATGACGTTTCTGTGAATTCGCATTTGCGGATGATTTACAGACATTTGCAGATGATGCAAATTTAGCGGACATCAGCAAATCGTCTGATCATAGCTTAAGTAACATATATGAGAAGGAGCTCCTGCAACATGTTTAACTTTGCTTGATCGTGTCCAGCATCAAATTTGCAGATTTTATAATCCACGCGTGCTCAAGGACTGTTTTCAAAACAAGCCCCCAAAACTTAATGCGTTATGAGTACATAGCTTAAGGCTGCTACTCATGTTCTTCAATTCAATGAGCAGATCCGTTTCCTCCAAAAAGCACCTAGTTCACAAAGTTACTTTCATTTTTTTGTAACACTTCAACAGCTGAAAGTGGAAACACGTATCGTTTCTGCTCTTCCAGAAAACACACGGAGCACAGACACCCAACAACCAGCCCAACCTCACGACTTCACTTTTAATCCAATTCACACTCCCAACCTCTCCAGCCATTTACAACAGGAGTAGTTTGCATCACGATCAAAGCACAAAGTTAACATTATTAATAGCAGAGTGCATCTGGCCGGCACGAAATCTTGGATGGTTGTTGGATGGTAGTGAATAACAGCGGCACTGGCAGACAAACTGACAGCCAGCCAAACCAGATTGCTTTAGTGTGCACTTCGTTTGCCTGAGTCTGAGGCTGCGCGTTGCAGTTTGCTGCTTGCCTGACTGCCTATGCCTCTACCTAATTTTTGCTAGTCGTTCGCCTGGTTACCTGCCTGGTTATTGGCAGTGGGTTGCATATTAGAGATCATTGTACGATTACGAAATGTGGGAAGCGTGCTGTAAAGCCGCAGGGTATACTATTACCATGTACGAGTATATGAACAGATAGAGGAATCTCTATACTCTATGCTACGGTTTGTTGCGATCTACGACGCAAAGTTGCAATTGAGACGCGACGAAGTGAAGTGGCTGACCGTACATGATCTTCATGATGTGTTTTTCTTCTCTTCTTCCATTGCGCAATCACATTTGGCAAATTAATTGGCGTTTCTCTTTCATTTCAATAAATGCGTACTCGTCACCCACGAAATATGTATTTGTGCATCCCGGAAAGGATCTCTGTTTCTATCAAGAAAAAACTATAAATTCATAGATACTGTAGGTAGTAGGAGAAGGAAAAGGAAAACAGTTTTTGCACCCAGCAAAGAGTTCAACGATGACATAAAGTGAAAGTTGTGCAATTACTGTCTGTATAGGTTTTCCTAAAAGTTCCCAGGCAGACCCAAAGTTTGATGCCTTGATTTCCAGCTTCTCCCCTTTCTCTTGTTTGAGAGTTGGCAGATTTTCTTTTTAGATATGCGGTCGCTGAAGACGGCCAATGCATTGAATCGTCAAAGAGCACTTCCGCGTTGGGTTGACTGACTGACTGCGCAGCACCCCACTCTATTTCCACTTAAGTGAATTTAATTGAGTTTTCTTAGATGACGGAGGCTACATGAATTTATTTTGGTTGCACAGTTGGTTATTATGTAACAGTGGAGTAATTACCTATGGTTTGAATGTTGTACATTGGTGACGTTCATGTAAATGGTTAGATGTACATGTTTATGTAGGTTTATCGGGTTTTCTTTCAACTCTGTTTTCTTTTTTGCATTGTTCGATAGATAATATTGTGCGTAAGTCAGTGTTTTTTATAAGTCGGAAATAATTGGAACACAGGTACATACATGGAGCCAAATAGGTTAAACGGATTTCGATCTTGCAGACTTCGTTAGCATCGGTTTAAAGGAAAATTAATCTCGCAAGTTTTTCGCTCAAATGGAAGGGACCTGCAATTAATTGCCGACTCCAAACGGCGGATTGAGAAGCTTCTTCAAAACAAGTTATATTTTCGGAGGTTTGTGGTGGTGCTGCGAAAATTTTGTGGGGGATATTGCTAAGGTTTTAATCCGCGCACAAAGTGGTCTAAACAAGCTAACCAAATGGACAGCTCGGTGTGGTTTATATGTGAACCCCCACAAAACTGAGCTGGTACTCTTCACTAGGAAGTATTAAATCGACCCTCCTACCATTGATGGTACAAGTTTAAATTTTTCCAACCAAGCAAAATACTTGGGTCTTATTTTGTACAGGAAATTAAGCTGGAAACCAAACATTTATGAGACAGTGAAGCAAGCTGCAGTAGCCCTTTTCTCTTGCAAAAAGGCCATCGGAAATAAATGGGGTCTGCAACCCCGCATAATGCATTGACTCTGGATTTCGATAATAGACCGATACTTACGTACGGGGTGATGATGTGGTGGATCGCCTTGGATATAGCCATTAACCACGTTTACCTAAGCAAAGTCCAACAAACAGCTTACATGTGTATCTGTGGAGCTCTTCGCACGACTCCCTCTCCAGCACTGGACATTTTGTTTTATCTATCACCCCTCGACATTTTCGGCAGACAAATAGGAGCTAGTGCAGCCATTCGCCTCGAAGCAACGTCACAGCGATCTATTAACGATTTTGGCCACGCCTCCATTTTGAAAAATTTCAAAATTTCTCCCAGAAGCATACTCCAGAATTTAGCTAAGATTTGACAAGAACTTCATCATCATCCCCCCTACGTCATTCTAGGACGATGTATTCTCAGAAGACAAGTCGATTCACTTTTTCACAAACGCGACGGTTCAAAAGCTAGCAACGGGGTGGGTAGTGGTGTTTTCTCCGGCAAGCTCAACCTCAGGCCAGCCTTCCGTCTTTCAAATCATTGTAGCGTGGTCCGCATCTTTTCGGACACTCAAGCAGCATTTGAGTCCTTGGAATCAGTCGCTTCAAATTCACTAATAGCCTTAGACTGCCAATCGTCTCTTATAGAGATGGCGGAGCAGTTTAATATTCAGCTTTGTTGGGTGTCAGGCCACAGTGACATTACGAGGAACTGTAAGGCTGATGAACTCGCCAGATATGGAGCTACGTTATCTATTGGGCCTGAGTAGGGCGCTTTAGGTATACCAACCACTACTTGCAAACTTAAACTTAAACTAGATGCTATCACAAGAACAAAACTTAGGAGGACAAGTGGTATAACATGTCTAGTGACAAAGCAGATTTGACGAAAGCTGGATCTGAAACGCTCTAAGTATTTGATTTCTCTTAAAAGATTGCATATTAGCACAATAATAGGTATCATGACTCGACACTGTCTAATAAGCAAGCATGCAACAAGGCTTATACAAAATTAGCCGACCTGATTAACATCGATGTCAGTAACCTCCTATGCTTCATAAAAAGCCCCAATTGGTTCAATGAGTAGGCAGAAGGTCTTTCCAAGATCCTTGTGGTATCACAACGGACACCTCATGCGTCTAAGTGTGTTGGCTGTAGCTGGAAGCCACTTCAACCTAACCTAACCTAACCTACGCACAAGTCCACCGCACAAATCATTGAGTCACGACGACCACTTAGTGAAGTTTAGAATTTGCGAAAATATTGAGTATGCGTCTAAGTACATTTTTTTTTTACAATTTACGCACGCTAAAGGGGTTATGACTACTTTTAAACGAGAGCACGGGCATTAGGAAAATTAGAGGAGAGCCGAGGAAGATACCGATGCACGTCTTAAATGCCTGTGGGTTTCAGTGACGGGGAAACACAGAGCTATGTAGATTGTTGCACATTCACGTTGTAAGGCTTATAAAAGAATCTTTATATTTGACGGCATGCCCGAAACTACGCTTAAGAGTAAACTGATCAGCATTCGAAGCGTGACGCGAATTGCAAGTGAAGAATTTAAGGGGCGGAATGCAACTAACTATTTCGCTCGAGCACTGTTTGTTGAAAAACGATAAAACAGTGAGAGACAGGAAACATTACGTCGGTGTTTAAGCGAGTTTATTGACTTCGCAATGTCCATGTCACCAATATGTTTTAACGCGTGATTTTGGATTCTATTCAGAATAGGCAAAACGGTTTTGGGTGCACCAGACGTAATACCCTAGCTTTGGGCGAATGACCGCCTAGGAGGCCAGATCAGAAAGGGTAAAGTATTTTTTTTTGCACCGTTTGAGGCAATTTAGACATTTCGCAGCATTTTTGGCGACTTCAAATATGTGGTTATTCTAATGAAGTTTGTCGTTGACACATATACCGAGAATGGAAAGTCTTTCGGTTTCGGCGATGCAAGAAACATTCGTGCTTGACTTACAATCCACTTCCCCTGAACTAATATTTTTCGACTTGGATGTTCTTTTCAAATGCTCATATCGCAATAATATCGACTTGAACCTTAACTGCAAACTATTAAAAGGACTGGCTGACAGAGGTGCGATAAAATCACACTCCGAAGCGGCCCTGAAAAAGAAAACTCAAAATAAAGTTCACTGAACTTTTAAACTCAAAATGCCCAGACTCATGGCGTGTGCTACAGAAAATATACCACTTCCCAAATTGAGCCCTTCCTCATACATACCATGCATACATTTGTATGTACATCTACCAGCAAACATCTTTGGAAAACCGAGGAATCATCTATCATTACCTACGAATAAATATACAGGTACTAAACAACTAAGTCAACAGACGTGCGGCCCCCGACCGGCACTGAAAAAAAAATTGTTTGCCTTTACAAGTCCATCAAAGTGTCAGCCAACAGAGCCGACATATGAAAAATGCGCCGGAATCATGTGGCCTGGCCAAAAGCGATCATATGCCACCACCATAGAATAGGGAAAGTGAATTTGTTGTGTTGTTTTTTCCTCTTATTTATTTATTTTTTTATTTTTTTATTATTAACTTTTATTTTCAGTGTGTTTTCGTTTTCAACATCAAAGTTCAATGTGAGGCTTATGTAAAAAGGCAAAGTAATAGCAATGGCAACTTCAGTTTAGGGTACTTGAAACATGCATAATTGTTGGCTAGCTTTGCTGCTTTGCTTTGTTTTGTTTGCCTGATTTGATTCACTTTTTCTTCTTTTTTTTAGTTTATGATGTATGTATGCCTGCACATACATGCGTATGTATGTATATGCTGGTCTTGTGAAAGTCGCGTAATTGAATTAAGTTCACAGTGGATTTAGCGGTTTTATATATTTTTTGCGCGTGCACATTATCGTTGCAGAGCACCGTGACGTGACTTTTAACAAAAAGTTTAAGCTTAACAATTTTGTGAGATGAATTAATTTCCAAGTGCACATAGCTTATTAATTCCGTGCAGCCAACTTTAATATATGGAATTCCGTCAAAGTGTCAATGTTAGGTCTATATCGAAGCAGGCATATTATTTTTTGAGTTCGTAGTATGTATACTTTTGTTTGTACCATCTCTTAGGATAATGTGATAGGTGTGTTTTTGTAGTCTTCGTTACAGCGAACAGTGTTACAAAATTTGCAGAAAACTTTTTGCTGGATTAGCAAACCCGAGCTCTATAAAGCCACATAGACAGGCGGCAGACTGTTAAACAGGGAAAAGAAAAAGTCCTAATTTTTAATGTATGGCAGTGTTTGTCAAAATAAAATTAAGCTCTGTTGGGTTCCCGTGACCAATTATCAGAAGGGAAATTGTTGAAAGGCCTATCGGTGCCAAACCCTCTCACATTCAAAACAATACTGGACAGATGGTGGCAAAAACAATCATCCACCCTACTGGATTAATATTGAAGGAATCAGAAATGCACAAGGCTCATCCGCTCTATGAATAAAAGTTTGAAGATTGTTCTAAAATATAATACAATAGGGACAATATTCGAGGACTCGCTAACTTTATTTCTAGATATTGCAGTCTGCGAATTTGCCTAAAGGACGATGAATTAGATACTATGCTACTATTGAAGACGAAATAACAAACTTTGCTTGCAAAATCCATCTTCGTTTCAAGGTCAATGCCGCAAAGCAAATCATAAAACGACAAAATTTTCAGGGAAACTATTACTATCTATGTTGACACTCAGGCAACTATCAAAACTCTGCAGTCAACATCGACAAAACCGAAGCTTGTAAAGGTCTGCAGACAAACTCTCAACAATATATCAACGACCAATAAGGTGACCCTATGCTGGAAACCAGGCCACAAAGATATATTAGTCCATGCCCCGGATTACTCTACAATCACTACTGCAGAAGCTGCAGGAACGAAGAGGAAAAAGAACCCTGCTTTGCGAATGTCCCGCACTAGCCACCAGAAGATTGCGTATTCTTGGTAGAAGCTTCTTCCATGGGCTGAAGGATCTACATATCGCTGGTTTTAGGAAACTCCTAGGATTTCTATGCCTTTCTGGGTGGTATCCAGACTAGCAAACCCTACCCCTTGGTTAGACTCCCATGAGTATATCTTTTATGAGTAGAATTGACCCGCTTGAGATCTAAGTAAGTCTTTAGGACACCCACAAAACCAACCAACCAACCAAGGTCAATGCAACATACCATACTCAAAATCCTAAACGTGATAAAAGTTGTGCGCCGACTACAAAAAACGAAAGCCTTTCATTGACCGCAAGGAGTAGTTGCGTTAAATGACTGGAAAGTTATAAACTTGTTTTTTTTTTTTAAACTGAAAATACTAGATGAGATTAGTTATAGACCACGAGAAGTAAGTAAGAATCCCACTATAGATAAGCACTCTCTGAAGATTTTCACCTACCCGAGTCAAAAAAAAAACATGATCATCATCATCATCATCATTTTCAATGACCCGCTTATCCACTATGAGGGTCGCGGGGTTAGGGTGCTTAAGTGGACCCTCCACATCTCCCGATCTTCCGCCATCGACTCTAAATCATCAGGGGCTATTCCCATACGGGTAGAGGTGAGATTTCGAACTTGGTCCAGCCATCTCATCCTAGGGATACCCAGGGGACGCCTACCCGATGGCACGGATTCCATGGCACACCTCGGAAGCCGACTTGGGGACATGCGTTGCATGTGCCCAAACCATCGAAGTATGGACCTTTCCACTCGTTTTTATCTATTCAATGCTAGCTAATACCAGTGGCAAGGCCCGCGAGGAAATAAGTAACATTATACCCTACGTCCTTTCCCGGGTTTAAAGGTATTGATGAGTTAGTACAGACTTCCAATTGTTCATATTAATTTTTCAAGACTTCCTTGTAAGCCAGATTCTGGCTTTCCTTTCTGGCTGGAGGATAACCAGACTGTCGGGTAAAATGACTCTGAGCGCGGCTACGAGGGAAACAGTCACTCATCACACCCACGCCAGCCATCTCAAACACAATCCGTGTGCTTATTGGTAACCATGACATAACAAACCTTAACAGAAAATTGCAGACATTTGAACTCAAATTGATGAAATCAAAGGAATCCGGGATATTGACACAGTTTCTCCCTAAATGACGCCTTTGAAAATCTTGCCTTCGATTACGATTACGAGTCTTTAACTAAAACTTGATGCCATTGCAGAGTTGGATGGCTTAGACAGTTTAGAGTCTTTGTGGTAGAATATGGGGTGGTATTTCTGGTGGATTGTAAGTGTTCAAGAACGCTACACGCTAAGGTACAGCATCTTCGACTTTCATTACCGAGCCCATAGATTCATACTTCAGTTGGAAGCTTCTCCAGGAGAAATTTGTTGGTGCTGTTGGCTAGGTCGTTTTTTTGGAGTAAGAATAGCTCTTTCCCTCAACCATAAAGCGCAATGCACCTAAACGTGATGAATATGGTAAATTCTGTCTTCTTAAGGATTACTCCGAATATTTATTCTTCCCTTCTTATCCAAAATCTTCCCATCACCAATATCAAGAATATCAAGTAAGAAGTAAGAAGTAAGAAAACTCTTCTGGTCAAGCCAAGTTGAAGGTGGAAACGCAAGTTAACTCTCAAGGATAGGTCTTTGACACGAGGCCACAAGAAGGATGACTTGAGGCGTTAACTTCAACAGCATGTTTCGTTCTCCAAGGTCTATCTGAAATCAAAAGCAAAAAGCACTGTAACTTCATTCATAAATTGGTTACGGCCCCTAATGCCCTGGAGGCTCATGTTTAGAACCTCAATACCTTTCTTGAGGGCCATCATCCCACATGCTTACTTTGGCTTCTCGAAGCGCCTTAGCTCCATGAAACTCTGCTTTGAGATGTTACAAAGTGCATACTCAGAATGATTCAGGTTAAGAGATAACTTGCAGGCTGAATGAATCGTCTTGCCTTTTTCACTCAACGTGGCTGCAATACCTGAGGAAGCAGCGGCAACTGTTCCTTCAATTCTTAGTTGTGGCTAGCAAGATAGGATTATGTATTGTAAAATATTTGTGCTAAGTGTCCAGTAAATCCGACAACTCCTTTTACCCTTTTAGGGTTCGAGTTTCAACAATTTCTTTCTTAGCAGATGCCTGTGTCGTAAAAGGTTTTATGTTTCTGGAGATGTCGTGATGAGTGTGATATAGACGTACAATGATCTCCCTTAAGCGGACAGCGACGGTGCCAGCATTTTTGTCCGCCCAAGGGAGTTGTTCGTCCAAGGGAAGAACAAATGTTTAATGTTTTTGAAAATATGTTTAGGTTTGTTTAGGAAAATATGTCCGTTTAATGGAGCTGTCCGCAATGAGAAATTTGACTGTATATGTACATGTACCTCACTAGAAGACACTCCAAATAAACGGCATACATATGTACGTGTGCATCTACATACGTAAAGGTCAATATTTCTCCTCGCTACAAAGAAAAAAAATTGGGATTTCGGATGTGCGAACGACTGATGAGTTAGGATTTATTTTTTGGATGTACATATATTTGCTTCGGATACTCTCTAATGGTCTCCAATGAGAGACCACCAAATCAATTTTTTCATCGACATATTAACACATTTTCTTAGCTTTCTCGTCTTGATTTTGCAATCAAACGAAAGAAGAAAAATGCAAGCGAACGGTGGTTGTACAAGTTATGAAATCCTTTCTCATACCTGCATGTACCGCAGTGCATTCGAGATATGTAATATCATCTATTACTTTACCAGCAAAAAACAACACGGACACCATTAAGCGTTAAAACTTCTTTCTCTCTCCGGTTTGGCAACACAATTTTCCAAGTGATAGATTACAAACGATCGTATACTTGATGTAACATCAACTAGTTCCCCCAGTCCACCATGAAAATTCCCAAACAAAACGACGAAGAAAAACCAGACAAAAAACGGGCCGCAATAAAAACCCACTGAATGAAGAAAGAAAAAGCTTCCTTGTATGACATAACCAAACGATGTCTATCATTTTCCACACGCCATACACCGCAACATTCCTGGCTCACCACCGCCAAGATTTTCTTGAAGATTTGTTTTCCTTCTTTTATGGTTTTTCACTTCCAAAAGAGTGCAAGTTATCATTTTCTCATTTTCGCTTTCGATTAAATTCATCAATGCGGTAGCTTGCATCAAACGGGCAGCGCCGCCGAGCCGTCACTCGCATCAGCTCCAACTTGTACATTAGTGTAACAAGAGAAGATACAAGCAGAAAAATACAAAGATGAAGAAAATCACTCTGGCGTGTGGAAAAACTGTAGGGAAAACCACGAAGGAGGAGCAGCAGTTCCCGTGGCACCACAAGATCAACACTCTAAGCGATCATCTGGCAGTGGTACTATTGCGTGGATATTGCAACATTGGCAAAAGACACATTATCGCCAACGTAATACCATTTGTCCTGTTGTCGCACAGATAGATGGTATCGTAATACTAATACGAGTACGAGTACATCCAGCGACAGCAACAGCAACAACGAAACCAAAAGACCGGTGCTACCAGCTTAGATGTACTCGTCGTATCTTGGGTTAGATGCTGGTATTGCAGTTGCAGTCGTTTCTCTTGCATTTTCTTTTAATAGACGATCGACGATGGTGGTTATGCAATAGGCCTGCCGAGTGCATTGCCACAAATGTCCTAAGTGCATGAACGTGAAAAGCGGAAAAGTTTTCAACGGCGAAAGGCGTGCAATAAAATCGTCTGTTGTTGGCAGTTGTTACACAATGTCCTATGGAACAGGTAACCTGGGAACATGAGCTACAGTGATCAACAAATTAATTGAAAATTACAACGTTTTATTATAATTCATGCAAAGTTGTTGTTATATCTACACGACAAAATACTTACATATTGGCATGGTCATTATTTAGTTTCTATACAAACATCTTACCTGGAAAGAAAACAAAAAAAAAAATTGTTTGTTGGTTAAATGCAGACAATTGATTTGGAGGGAATATTTGGACTAAAAGTGTATTGGACTAAAAACATTACTGTTGATGATTGTAAGAAAAATTCCACAAACTGACTTCAGTAATGGTTGCTGAAAAAAACGAAGAACGCGGCCGATGTGTAGAAGATTCATTCGATTTAATGCTGAAGCGTCATAAGATTTCAGAAGAAGGGCGACGATTGGTTATCTATTGAACAGGGTCCTATACTATCATCCAGCTGATTCCAAAAGCCAGCGATTTTGCAAATGGTAAAATAGAGTCTGAGGACACAGCGGCTACGACAGCTACGAAAAGACAAGCGAACTAGCGAGAAAAAGTTCCACATCGCACTATATAATACCAAAATCATCCGGATTACGAAGGTAACGCAAAATGCAAAACGTTCTTATCAACGACTTTTCATAAAAGAACGAAGCAAGTTACTAGGAACCAGATTCAAATCGATGCAGCATATCTACCTTAAGACTGTCTAGATGGGTAAACTCTTCTTAATAGAAGGTAAGGGCTGTAGGCACTGTGCTATTGTAATTCTCTCAGAAGAACACGGCATTGTTACTACTTCGAAGCAGAAGAGATATACATAACCTCACGCAAAGACGTAGCCAGAATTTTCACTCACTCCGGCATCATGAATGAGCTTAATTCATGAGGATACCAGAATAGCACTACTCATTAGAGCTTACCTTATTCTTTCTAATGTAAGGATTCTTCTCGACTCTGAAAAAGACGGTCAATAAAACTCCTAGTTACTACAGGTAGAACACGTGACATCAAGAAACTTAGTGAAATTTTGTTCGATGCATATGAGTTCCAATAAAAAAAAACGTCTTACTCCGCCCACAAAAATTGTCCGGAACAAATGACATTAGATCATAAGTTGGACTTTAAGTTTCGAGCTTTTAGTGCGCACAGGCCTCATATCTTGGAATCCTTCTAAAAAAAAATACATGAATAGCTGGCGCAACAGCTCCTGATGAGCCAAGGCCTAGCTTCTCGCAACCATTCATGTTGTGCGCGTTACATTTTTCACACTAATGGAAGGAACCTGCAATTTATTGGCTCGTCCGAACGCCGGATTAAGAAGCTTTTTCATGACAAATGGTGCTCCTAGACTTTTGCCGCGAAAAATGTTCGGTGGACATAGCTGGGACTCGAACCCACGCAGCTCCTAATAACCACACAGTCACCACCTTGGAAGGCTTTTAGTGCCTGAGAATTGTTTCGGAACACCGCCAACAGTACAAACAACTAGGTTAAGGTAGTTAAGACAAGGCTGTGAAATAAGGCTGTAACAAAACACCGGGCATCATCACGCATTGCCATCCCTGCGAAACTTTTTAAAAGAACGAGCCTAATCACTTTCCTTTAATCATTTAATTTAACTACAAAACCTAGTAGTCCGTGGTAGATAGGTCATCAAGATTACTGTAGAAGGTAGGTAGGTAGGTAGAGTGGCGGTTCCTGAGAACCCAACTAGAGCTAGAGTGCGCCGTTTTGTTACAATACCACCTATTTGTGTAGGAGTGTTATTTGGTTGTGTTGGGATGATGTGGTTAAATTTAGCGAGTGGAGTTCCTATGCAGGATCAGTTCTCTAATCCCTTTTTGGGCTATCTCGCCGAGATTCACGAAGAAGGGTTTCCCTAAAGTGCGTTGTCTGGTCCTCGCCAGGGCCGGAGACCTGCAGAGGAAACAAAATAGATTCATGTCCTTGCAGCTTCTACTGAAGGTGTTGTGAAGAATATCAAGCTTTACCGCATGGTGTCCAACTGGCCAAGGGCCTATGATAATGGCTACAAATCTGGCAATATTTCGTCTTGATTTGTAGCTCTTTTAACTTAGGTACTTACTGTAGAAGTTACTGCCTTAATGTTTTATTCTAGTGCAAGCTACTCCTTGGCATTCACATAGTATTTGTCTCTGCAACACAAAATATCGTTGAAGCATTTTTGGTTTCTGGACTGCTCTCGCAGGAGACAATGTCCCCAATCCTGTGACGTTTCCTTACTATTTACTGACAAGTTTTAATGATGATTGTCATTTTTGCCCACGATATGTGTTTTTATTCTACCTTTCTTCTTCAGTTCGTCCGCAAGTTCCTTTTCTTTCACTTCACAGTGATAGTGTCTGACGCAGTTCTGTGCGTATAACACTTTAAACCTTGTGCGGCAATTTCGGACTTTTTCGGATTCAATACTATTTGATTAACCGCGGCCTGACTAGTAATGAAAACAAAATCTTTGTTAGATATCGATTTCATTTCAAGTAGCTCCGCCGCTTTTGGTACTGGCAGGCAATCGATCATCTTAGGAATTCTTCTACCTCCATCAACTAAAAAGATAGGAAAATTTCTACGTTTCTCACAGATAGAAATCTAAAAGAGATATCGTGGTTTCGATAGAGGACTTCAACAGCTCAGCTTCAGCTAATTGTAAGCCCAAAGACGTTAACCATATCTGTATTAATATAATGATCCTGTTGCTCGCTAGTGTTACTTCTTTTTAATTTTTACTATGAACCTTCCCGGGGATCCTGTATGTGCTTGTTCAATATTTCTGGTAATTTTGCTTCATAAGGCAGTGGGTTATGTAACTCAGAATTATGCATGATGTTCCAACGATCTGCTCCCAGGACCGAGCCTATCATATGTCTTACTTATTTCCAAGATGAACGTTGACGTAGTACTTTTTGGATCCTTCTTTCCATATTTTGTCCTAAATTGCCTTTCGAACTGAATTTATCAAGACTCTTGTGAAGCATGCTTTCCAGAAACCATTAATGGAAGCAGCTTTTTAAAAACAATTATGTGCTTCCAAAATAAGTTCAACCGAAAATAATATGAACTACAGTCAAAATCGGTTATAACAACCTTCAAGGGACCGATGAATTTGGTCGTTATAATCGATACGTCGTTATAACCCATGTCGTCGTAAGCGATTTTGACTGTGCATGAGAATATGTACCTTAAAATGTTCCACATACGCCACACTATTTTAGGTTTAGATCCCCGATGAGATATGATTAGACGAAAAGAGGCGCATTTTTATGCCATAAAAAGGCTCCATTAGAAAATACCCTGTTTGAAGGTAGTTACGTGTGTTTAATATTTTATGATTATTTCTAAATGTCTGTTCATTTTCTTCAGTAAGCAATGACATGTCCAATATTTCATTATTCTATTTCTCTGCAACATGTTTCAATCCTTGCAACAATCTCCTTCTGCAATCGCCATTCAAGTTCGTTGTTAAAAAAGAAATAAAATCAAGACTCACGACGTCGTCGCTATCGTCGTCGTTCGTTCGTCCATGTCCGTTACAAGTCCAAAGCTAAATTATGCAAGTGCCAAGTGAGAGTAAGAGTGTGGTGTGGGATGCAAACAAGAAGAAGAAGAAGCGAGAAAAACAAAACACACACACGAATTAAAATAGAAAACAATACAAAAAAGAAATTTAAAAAAAAAAGCTTTTTTCGAGGGCGGGAAGGTTGCTTACGTCTTTTTGCAGCACACTCGCTCAACTTATTCACCACCACACCGCAACACTGCGATTTTCATTTCATTTTCTCTCTCAAACAGTTTTTTCATTTCGGTGTAGTGGTGTTCGTCGCTATTCTTTCCCCATATTTTCTTTACACTCTGTGCATTTGCTCACCGAGTGTGACTAGGAGTATGTGTATGTGTGTGTGTGTTTTTTTTTTTTTCTGCTATTGTACGTTGCTACGGATTCGACCTCCTACAGGTCTTTGACCCAAACTTTATAACAAACTCGAAAACTAGGTTAGTTTGGTGTTCCGTCTATCGTCGTCGTCGTCGTTGTCGGTGTCGTATCGTTGCCGACGTCGACTTTGTTGCCCCTGCTGGCTGTTGTTTTTGTTAGGCTACTGCGATAGATACACACAGATTCGCCGAGTATAAATCTATGCAACATGTCTATGCACCAAGCAGGCAGTGGTGCTTTAACATCTATGAGACATGATGAACCAGAACAGGGCGGGGAGGGTGAACGCGAAAGAAGGAAGATTTTGAAGTTGTCACTTGTAGTTGTGCACACGCTGAGAGAGAGGTGCTATTATAGCTTCTAGATTCGTTTCTATTTGTAAAGATAATTTACAGATGCATTGGTGAACGTTATACATGCACGCAAATACATACGCATGTATGAATATGTTCACATGGATGTATAAATTATTTTATGTTTTGTTTATTCCACACGTTTCTAGCTGAGGTATTTATGAATTTTAAATGTATGCGCTTATTTATATATCTGTTGTAGTTAGTGTATCTACAAAATGTGCGTAGCTATCCACATCAAGTGAATCCCTGAAAATTAAATACGGGCTACTCCGGAAGTATACCGGTCATTGTTGGGTTTATGCAAAGTCCAATTGCACTTTACCCTGGCAAAACTATAAAACCAACCGCATTAGAGTGAATTCACAATCACAAATGAAGAGAGATTTGTTGACACTTTTGTGGGTCAATGAAAATTAGATTATTGCACTGAACTTTTCTAATAGAGTTTATTTCAGTTCTATTCGTTTTGCTTTCGTAATTTTTTTCCTATTTTTACACAAGCGGCTTTCCTGTATTCCTGTATGTGATTGTTCATGTTTTTAAACTGGGAATGTATACATGTGCAGTAAACTAGTGCATTTCACTTCCTAGATAGAGAAAAAGAGATGTGAAAATTAGGTCGAAAAAGTTTTTGAGAAACATGAACCCGCCAGTACAAGTGTAAGTCAAATGCTGCGATTGTGAATTATCTCTTTGTGGATGACGTGGGTGCATTTGTGAATAAATGGGTTATTTCCTTATCGTTTCTGATTAAGGTAAAAATAGCAAATAGCGTCAGAGATACATTATTTACTACAGAAAGTTCGTACATGATAGGTAGATACATGGCTAATTGAAAATTTAATTATAACTTGACATTTGCTTTATATCCCACAATTTATTTCCGACTCCGAACGATAAATTGAGAAGCTCTTCATGACAAATTATACTCTCGGAGATTCGTCAAGCACTGTTTGGGCGAAAAATTTTCGGTGGGTATTGTTGAAACTCAAGCCAATGCAGCTCTTACACCAGTTTAATGCTCTAATCACTAAGGCTACGCGCACAGTGGTGCGATAAAGCGATGCGATGCGAGAAGCGAGAAGCATGCGATAAAACTTCACTGTGCGTTTGTACATAAGAATACAAGTGAACAGTCCTAGAGCAAACTTCTCGCTTCTCGCATCGCATCGATAAAGCTCTTCACTCTGTGTACAGCCTAAGCCACCAATTGGTGAAAGCCAGTTTAAACAAATACGAGGTTTTAATTTTTACATTCCAAGAAAATAACTACTATATTTGCAGGAGAAAAAAAAAAAAAGGTGAGAAAAAGTTTTCCATCAATCTTTCTGGTCATCTAGAATCTGAGGGCTGCGATTCGAAGCGAAGAGCACTCAGATGAAACTGGCTCATTGTACTACCAGAAAGCAGGACCTAGTATTTAACCATTTAACTTTGAATATTTTCGACTTTCAGAGAGGGGTACAGCCAGTATAGTCAACGAGATTTGGCCTTCCAAACTACGTACACATCCTGGTACAGGTCATAGAATTCGCGGTTATATCTCATTCTCCATTCGTCCTCCTCGCAAATAGAGCCGAATATCTCGACGCCATATAGTAGAGCTAGCATGATTAGAGTCCTAAAGAGCGTCACTTTTTCCTTCGTGTTAGGAGCTTTGACCCCAACTGTGGTCTCCGAATCTCCACTAATATGCCATTTGTAGAGTTTTAACTTTACTACCTCGAAGTTATAGCTGTCGAAAGTTACGTTTTGTCCTAAGCGGTGGACCGACAAATCTATGTTTGTCCGGTGGATGTCTGAAATTTCTCTTTCTTACTGGCGCTACAGTTCGGTGTGAACCTGGGCCTCAACCAACAAGCGTCTCCAGTTTCACACGCCAAGATGGCTAAGGTCGCCTTCCAACTGTGTGCGCCACTTGAGTAGCGATCTTTCTCTTCTGCGCCGTCCCTCGGCTACGGATTCGAAGATTTTCCGGGCCGGAGCATTGATGTCCATCCGCTCAACGTGACTTAGCCACCTCAGTCATTGGAGTTTTACTCTTTTGGCTAAGCCGATGTCGCTATACAAACCGCACAGTTCATCGATGTATCTCCTCCTCCACTCACCGTCTGTGCAGACGGGACCGAAAATCACCCGAAGAATTTTCCTCTCGAAACAGCCAAGAGCGACCTCATCCGCATTTGACGAAGTCCATGCCTCTGCGCCGTAAAGCAGGACTAGGACAATTAGGGACTTATAAAGCGTCACCTTAGTTGTTCGAGAGAGGGCTTTGCTACTAAAGAAGCAGCGATTGGCAGCAGTTATTCTTCGTTTAATCTGAGCGCTGGTGTCGTTATCTGAGTTTATAGCGGAGCCTAGGTAGACAAAGTCCCTGACTACCTCAAAGTTAGAGCTGTCTATAGTGACGTTCTGTCCGAGACGTCGGTGTTGGGTGTCCTTTCTTGTTGACAGCATATACTTCGTCTTGCCCTCATTGACTGCTAAACCCATCTTCGCCGCCTCCATCTCAATACTCCAGAACGCACCAGTGACATCATGCTGCGTTCTTCCGATTATGTCAATATCGTCGGCGCATCCGAGTAATTGGCCGGAATTTTGAAAGATTGTGCCTCCGGTGTTGGCGCGTGAGTTTTGCTTTATTCTTTTAAGAACTAAACTAAATCCTTTTTTGACATCAAAGGTCTCAGTGAGGTCTTGACCAACCTTAATGGAGCAGTGAGAATTCTCCATAGCCATTCTGCTAAGACGGACGACTTAGGCAGGGATGTCAAAACAAGACATAGCTCTGAATAGCTCGTCTCTATAGATGCTGTCAAAGGCGGTCCTAAAATCGATGCAAAGGTGGTGAGCATCGATTAGAAGTTTCTGGGTTTTCTCCAAGTCTGCCGCAGTCTGATTATTTGGTCGATGATGATATTGATGCCGATATTGTCTAAAATTTCTGCAAACATCAAAACCAAAAAGCCACAATCGAAACCATTTCCTTAGCTTAAAGCATTTGATTTCCTTACCGAATTTTACCATGTGTCTATAGCTATCATAGCCTAGTTCCTCTAGATTACTAAAGAAATAGTTGCTGACAAGTTTGGTGCGTGTCTTAGCAATTCCCTGACATTCACATCATATGTGTGTTACGTCCTCAGCGGCGCATAGGTCGTTGCAGTACTTACCGACATCTGTGGCTGAGATTTCTAATCTTTTAGCATGCTTCCTGAGTAGTGGCCGGACAGTGAAGAATATATCTTGTTTTTCTGCGGTCCATCGCAGGCCATAGAGCCTTGGATAACCTACGTCCACTTATGTTAGATCAACTCTGATTTGCCTTACATACTGCTTTTCTTAGTATTTCTACTTTAGTTACAGAGGAAGGAGGATCCACGGTGGTTCCACCCTCCATGTGTTGCCAACTAGCCTGGCCAGTTCGACGGCCCCTTCATTACAGTGACCCGGTACCCAACAATGTCTCACTTGATTCCAGGTATATACATACATATGTATGTATGTTTGTATTAGGTCGTCTTCCTGTTACTTTAGTTAAGCCTACAACGCCTGTAGTTGATTGTAATAAAAAAAAGTGAAAATATCTCCAGATCTTATGTAGTATTTCGTTGGCTTTCCATTTTACTCTGCTTGAAAAAAGGTAGAAAAGCCTTAAAATGTGCAAGACGCCTCTTTGATTTAACCAAAACAAAATATTTTTTTGACTTGGGTACCTACGAACAAGAACTAATGTGCTGTTTCACATCATCTGCATACGTTCATTGAAGCGAAAACTGAATGCTTATTGAACATCAGTGTCTGTTTTTGCTGCCAAAATATTATTTTAAAAGAGCTCGATAAATATTATGTACATACATTCAATAGTGCATCGCGCCAATTTATCCAAGAGTTCCCTCATTGCGTAACATTCGACTTAAAGGTAATTGAGAGGTAAAAGCCCCCTGACCATAGCATAGGCGGCAACATCGGTAACTCTTCTCATTTTCATTTGGATTGCATACTGTCTATGTATACATGCATGTAAATAAATACAATACATATTTACATCTAACAAAAGTGAATCCAAAAAGAAAACAAAAAAAGACGACGCGACCAAGAGTAGGAAGGAAAAAAAAAAAACTCGCTTAATACTGAATACTAAGCCAACATGTCCGACTCTCGGACGTGAACGCGAAACCACTG
This sequence comes from Matsumyia berberina, assembly GCA_917880715.2. Lineage (NCBI taxonomy): Eukaryota > Metazoa > Arthropoda > Insecta > Diptera > Syrphidae > Matsumyia > Matsumyia berberina. The sequence continues at coordinate 85,749,958 of OU862871.1, forward strand.
CTAGATGAAAAATTGTTATTCTTTTTTACATTGCTTACGTTTTATTTTGATTTTCCTTTCACTGATTCCTACTCATGTGTGGAATATCTGTGCCAACGTAATAGACGAGGAAAACTTTTCCTGGTTCTCTTCTCTATGTCAACGTCGGTAGTGGCGGCGGCGGCCGTGTTGTGTATCGGGCCCCACAGTCGTTTTTTGCACCATTCAACCATCTAGAAATTCATGTTATGCATGCGGATGAAGTTGAGTTTTTCTTCAGTTTGAAAATAGATACACATGCACACACACATCGAAAGACATAGCACTCATACTTTTTATTGCAGCAACGACTTGCACTTTTAATCACTTTCCATGAGCCCCTTTGCGTGTCTGCCTAACCGCTTGCCCGTGCCTCTGAATTTCAATCTGATTTTAGACGGATTTAGTGCGAATAGGAAAATATGGCAGTTCAACTTTATGGCCGATTTACAAGAAAACAAGCAGTAGAGGCGAATTTTGCTTTTCCTGGTTTGCTCGATTTGTTGTTTTCTTTTCTGTTAATTCTTCATTCACACACGTGATTGCATAACCTCATTTTCACGGTGCACACCGTGGATTAATGCCTAATTAGCACGCTATAAAGTTGAGCTTTCGAAGATAGTAAAATGTTTGGATGGACAGGAGATTCACAATCGCCACAAAATTTATCGTAAGGTAGTCTTTGGTGATCTCCTCGGCGCAAGTGACTGTTACGCCGATTCTTATTATTTCGTTCGGGTCTCCGTTCTAATAAATTAATGTTTTTTTGACGCCTTTACCTCATAAAGAAACTAGGAGCACACACCTTTGAGAGTATAATTTGCCATAAAATGGTTATTAAACCGCCGTTTAGTTACTTACTTACTTAGGTGGCGCTACAGTTCGGGGTGTATCTGGGCCTCAACCAACAAGGCTCTCCTGTTAATCCAGTCCTTAGTTAAATGACGAGTTGCGCACGCCAAGTTGGTTGAGATCCCCTTCTACTTGTGCGCTCCACCTAAGGCGAGGTATTCCTCTACTGCGTTGTGCTTCCGGTTTAGATTCGAAGACTCTGCGTGCCGGAGCGTTAGTGTCTATTTGATCTACATGTCCTAGCGATCCCAAACGTCCAATGCGCAGTTTTTTGACTAGGTCGACGTCGCTGTACAGCTACTACAGTTCGTGATTAAATCTTCTCCTCGAAAGCCCGTCAACGCATACAGGACAGAATATCTTTCGAAGAATTTTTCGCTCAAAACGACTAAGAACATCTTCATCCGCTTTTGACAGCGTCCATACTTCAACGCCATAAAGCAGGATGGGTGCTTCCTTAGTTGTTTGGTATAGGGCCTTACTACTCAATTGCCTTCTTAGCCGGAAGAAACAGCGATTGACAAGAGTTATTCTTCGTTTGATTTCCGACGAGGTGTCATTATCGGAGGTAATAGCAGAGCCAAGGTAAACAAAGTCCCTTACTACCTCGAAGTTATAGCTATCAACTGTAACGTTCTGTCCAATTTGTCGGTGTTGGGTGTCCCTTCTTGTTAACAGTTAATACTTAGTTTTGCCCTCGTTTACCGCTAAACCCATTTTGGCCGCTACTGTCTCTATACTCGCGAAAGCACCGGTGACAGCTCGCTGCATTCTGTTCATAATGTCAATATCGTCGGCGTACGCAAGTAGTTGCGCCGATTTATGAAAGATTGTGCCTCTGGTGGTGGCTTGAGAATTTCGCACAATTCGCGCGTCACCTTGTCTAAACCCTTTTGGACATCAAAGGTTTCGGTGAGGTCGTGACCGTCCTTGATAGAGCAGCGAGCATTCTCCATCGTCATCCTGCATAGACGGACGAGTTTGGCGGGAATGCCAAGACTGTACATAGCTCTATATAGCTCGTCTCTATAAATGCTTAAAATCGATAAAGAGTGGTGGGTATCGATTTGGACTTCTTGGGTTTTCTCCAGAATCTGCCGAAGTGTGAAAATGTGGTCAAATTGTAGACTTTCCTGACCTAAAACCGCGTTGATAGGGCTCAATCAGGTTGTTGTCGAAAGGTCTCAGGCTCAGGCAAACACACACATTACGTTCGAGTTGAATTTATATTATTTACTTTTATTTTTGTTTTTGCATAAAATAATTGGATTATTATCAATTTGTCATGAAAAGGCTCTTCAATCCGCTGTCCACAGTCAGTGATGAAAACTGAAGCCTACTTCCATTCGTTCAGAAAATATAAGGGGCATAATGTAGCGAGAAACTGGGCTGTGCCACTGTTTCTCGGGATGCATCGACCATTTTTCATTTATTTGTTTAAAAAAAAAACGTGAAATCGCTTCTTTCCAAGTGCTTTGCCTTATTTCGAACCACTAAACAAAAGGAAAGTCTTTTTTGACAGCTTTTATTAGTCCTTAAATATACAGATTGAATTCAAGAGTAGCAATCGTATTTCAGCACACTGCTTCAACTTACTCTAACAAAAGATGCCGTCTTTCAGGTGTAAAATCTTAAACCTCCAGTCATCTACCTACCGTGTTGATTAAAAAAGTAAACCCGTTTGCTATACCGGAAACATTCTTCGACTATTGTGACATTCATTCTGAAATAAACCTTAAATAATGTTAACAAGATCATAGCGATACTTATCCATACATAAATATCACATCTGCTATAATACGACATTTTTAAAACCAACGAAAACGAAAAAAAAGAAGTGCTTAAACGAATTCAAAAAAAAAAAAAAACTTTCCAGCTCATAACTTTAAAGGTACAAGGTGAAGTTTGGATCGATTAAGTCAGAATCACAACTGCCATCTACAAATCTTCCTGCTTTCCTTTTCTTTACAAACCGGCATGATCCATGCACACACTTAAACCAACGCGACCAGATAGTAGGGGCAACCAAAAAAAAAAACAACTCTGCCTCTACACCTGAACTTCCCATCATCTGGTTTTGTTGCCGAAAAAATTGATTACGTTAACTCTTTCCCCAATTATTGTCCGCCAACAATCAGTGCGAAAAAAAAATCCAAAAAAAATGTATGAAGTACTCACACCATTTCAAAGAGAAAGGTGTACGGATACATGGTAGAAAAAAAAAGCATTTCCCAATTGTTAACCAAAAAAAGGCCTAAATAGCAAAACCACCACCACGACCACGGTACGTTGGTGCAATTACATAAAGATAACATCGACCTCAAGTTCGAGTTGGTGGCGAATGAACAACAGATACGTACAACCGCGAAAAACCCGTTCTCCAAAGCAGCCATTTGGTGTGCAGATTGCGTCTCCACGAAGACAAATTCATCATCCATCCTCGGTGGAGCAGTACTGTGAAAACATTATGTGACTCGAAAGGCTTCGTTTTGGATCCATTTTGAAAGATGAAAATTCGTTAATGCCCGTTAGATACTCGTATCTAGCCAGAGAGATCGAATCTAAGGGGTTTCAGCCTCAGACAGTGTTATGGTAGAGGTTCAACAAACTTTGTTGAACCACGTAACCGTGCCCAACGGCCAAACCAGTGGGGGAAGTAACAAAACTTTATGACTTTTGCTTTTGTATTCAAAAATTTTGTTCACGCACTCATGCCATGAAGTCAGGTAAAAGAGGGAAATTTTGCCAGAAAATGACAGAGCGTAAAATGTAATGGAAATTGAACCAGCAGACAAAGAGAGAGAGAAAGAAAACAAATGGTGATTTAAACTTGTCATGGGTTGCAATTGCCATGTGAAAGTGAGTTGACCATGATCCTGGTCGAATGGTCGAATTACGTGAGCGTCATTGTGGCGGTGGTATAATTTCGTGGCTCTTGCATTTTGCATCGCCGGTCTTATTGGTATTCCCCCGATGTGCCAAATATATTTATTTCGAAATGAAATGCCTTTGTCTTGAGAATATCGAAATGGTTTCGTGGGATTCAAGTCAGGCTTCGATTTTCTAACTGTATCTTAGGTTACAACAAAAATGAATAAACGCAATTATTTAACCAGAAGGTAGTTGAATGTTATTTTATAGACTGGAATTGTAGATATAAAGCAAAACGATTGCTCGATAGCAGACCATTAACTGGATATCAAAAGCCAGTGTAAGTAGAAAATGGTCAAATAACACAGGATGCCATTCAAATATGCTACCGGCTCTACCGCCATTGTTTGAACAAAATTCTTGTTTTTTCTTAGAAGTTAATGCTAGTACAGTCTACAGCTCAAAACCAGCTTTCAAGAGGATACAGTTTCCATACTTTCTCTCGGGTCATGCCTCAAAACTCTCTGTGCTAACGCACAGGTTGCTCTTCCTATAGACATGATCGATGAATGGTGCTCTAGGAGTGGGCTTTCAGTCAATCTCCTTCAAACTGTGATTGTCCTCTTTACGAGAAGGAGGTTTATGACCGGTCTAACTCAACCAGTGCTAAAGGGCGCAACTGTCCAGATCTCCGATGAAGCAAAAATCTCTAGAAGTGATCCTGGATCCTTTTTTTGGGCAAAGCATATCAAGTTGAAGACATCTAAGACGCTCTCAGTTTTCAGGCAGTGTAAGACCTTTTGGCAAGACATGGGGCTTATCACTAAAAAATTTCCGGCTATGACAAGACCGTTTCTAACTTTTGCGTCGATTGTTTGGTAGAGGCGGCTTTCGCGTGAGTATGTGACTGCTTTCTGCATAAATTGTTGGCTTATAAATCACTCTTTTTGGTCCATTCTCTTGAATCTGGATTAACTTACTTTTAAGAAACTTAAAATATATATGTAAATGATAAATAAAAAGGACCATCAACCCACAGATACCTACCACACCACAGTGCACCATAGTACAATCTTAACCAAAGAATCAAAGAGCTCGTGGATCCAAAATGGATACTGGTACTGGTGCTTCTGTGAATCCGGAGAGGTAAATCAATCGTATAAAATCGGAGACGGTTGCAGCGTCTTTCAAGCCCTTTAACATGCCGCAAAATTAATCGAAAATGACAACATTGTCAAAGAGACTATCACCATCTATGTGGACAGTCAGGAGCCCATCAAGTCGACATTAACCAAATCTAAGCTATATTCAGTGTACTCTCTCTCAGCGGACATCGACGGTTCCGAGAAAATTGGCCGCTTATGAGAGGTGTCCGTAAGTAGAGAGCACACTGTATTTAATCTACATATGTACTTTGCTATACTTCTTATATATTGGCGTTCGTATACATGGTCTTGCAACCATTCATGTTGTCAGCTTTATATTTTTCGCACTTATGGAGAGAACTTAAACAAATGTATCGCCTGTTTCACACGGCAGAATGAGAAGCTTCTTGTGACAAATTGTACTCCGGAGGCTTGTTACTGCCGCGAAGAATGTTTGATTCATTTTTCCGACTCGAATCTATGCTCGTTCGCAGTCTAACGCATTAGTCACGTGATATTTAAAAGGTTCTGTTGAAAATTCCCATGAGTAGATTGCCTTAAAATGTAAGTATGCTGAATATGGTGAATATACCGAAAACGCATTCATACTTTCTTTAATTTTTAGCATTGTTCGATACCCAGCAAATCTAAGCCTTAACGCCGACTTTCTAAATTCTGATGCGTAAGCTTCAAACACTGTTCAAAAGTCACAGTGAGGATAACAATTCAAATTATGTACTATTTTGACATAATCAAATCTACACATATATGCATCTACATATATTCTACATATGTGTATACATATGTATATATATATATGTATTAACGTAATTCTATCTTCACTTTCTATCTTTAAATTCATATTACATACTACCAAGTCAAATTTTCTGAAAGCATAAGCTTTTCACAATTATCCAGAAACATGATTCCTTCTGGCTGAGAAAAAAAGCTCTCTCTCTCCTCTACGAATTTTCTTTGCAACTCAATCAAATCCCAACTGGTTATGCACGTGTTCGTATATACCGGGTAACAGCATTACGCGACTCAAGTGCCCCAAAAGCACGTTTTGTTGTTTGCGGGGAGCTCACCCTCACACACAACCACTTTTCATTTTTATTCTCTCTCTTCTTTGTTTTATTTACTTTATTTTTTCTCCCTTCATATTTGTTTCATTTTGTTTTGTTTTTTTCTTTTTTTTTTTGTCGACGTCGTTAGTCGTCGTCGGTTCGCTTTCACAACGATTCCCGTTGATTTCAAAAATTAGGTCAGCCATTGAACCCGATCGCTTGTCTTCACCGTTGTTTATGTTGTGGATGTATGTGTGCCACAAGGCGTACGTACACCTATTCTTGCTGCAAATACTAGTTTTGATAATGTGGGTTTTTGGCTCGGTTTGTTCTGCTTATTAGCGTCTGGTGCGCGCGCAGATATAAAACACATACAAACACATTCATAAATATGTACCTTTTAATCGAAGTTAGATGAAGAAAAGATACGTTGCTTCTATGCTTAGTTAATAATTTAATTTTTTATAGATATGAAACGTGTAATTTTTATTGTTTTATTTTTTGAAGCAAAACTCATTGCATAAATTCTTATAATTATTATTGGCTAATAAAAAATGGATTACTAAAAACCTTTCTCATAAAAACCTTTCAACTGCCCATGTTCTGATATCATGTAAACCGTAAAATGTAACCGACGGCTGGCACCGTCAACCAAAAAGTCAAACTGATTAGGTGTTAATCCGTTAAAGAGAGTTTGAAGACGAAGGTCAAAATACGAAATTAATTGAAATAATCATATCCTAGTAACATCAAGAGGAAGTGTTGCGTAGTGTCATTGCTGTCTAGACAAGACACACGCTGCGTCATTATTGATTTCGTTATGATCCTCTGATACTTTATCAGAGCCTTTACTGAACTGACAATTAAGAAGCGAGTGATACTTTTCGAGACGAAATCTACGTAGTTGCACACAAACTCGGTTTCTTTCGGAAATTTTGTTCTATTAGTTCATTTATTCTAGAATGATCTTTAAGATTCCCAGGAGTCTTACGCACTAACCACCGCGCCACGGCGACCACCTCTTTATTCTATCGGTCAGATTATAATCTGGCTGCTAAGCTTTCCAGATTGAACCTCCTGAAAGCAAATTGAACATGTCTGTCAAATATAACTCAAATCTGCGAAATTTTTTTGTAAGTGACTGTAGATGACAGTGGAGGTGATAATTTGGTGAAAGGTTTTCTCAGTTCAAAAAAATGCCAACGTTTTGTACTTTGACTTCGCTAATTTTTCTGAACGCTAACACATACAGCAATACGAGGCTAAATGCTTAAACTAAGATTGTATGCGGAAATGATTTCCGGGCCATAAAACAGGAACAGACAAATATCACACTGCAAGTTTATGTACTTTCCAATTTTTGTAAAAATCTTTTCATCTGTAAAACGAATCTGATATGTCTACAGTAACAATCTTATTTCCTTTAAAAGATTTGAATTCCTTGTATACGTTTGTGAGTAGATTAAAACAATTTTTATCACATTTAGGCCTGTAGGGACATATTGACATACCCAGTTGCCTGCCATGTGGTTTGGTTTTTGGGGTCAGACATTTGGTCGCCCTTGCAAAATGGAGTAGCTCTGCTAGTGGACAATCGGCCTTGGGTCTTTTTCTTCCTTGGTAGAAGTCTGGGCAGTGACAGAAAAAAATGGAATATGCTCTCATGTACATCTTTGTCACCACGTCCAATGCATCATCATATAGATTTTTTTGGTACAAAAAATGGTTCCACCCTACTAAAGTAAAGTGTTGATCGCACTGATTAATGCTGATAACATCAGGAAGCTACAAAAAATATGCCGTGAATTACAGGCAACGGCAACAATTCCAAGAGCCATGTTGTCGTCATCCACGCCAAATACCACCTGGGTTTCAAGCCACCAGCGCAAGTTTTGTACAAAAAAGTTCTTTAGAACAACGACTCTTAAATGTATAGCGGGACAAAAACCGATAAAGGCATGCGCCGAATCATAATATCACTCGTGCAAAAAATGTCCCTAAAGAAGAACATGAAGATTCGCATCAGACCACGCTGGGTATACAATGCTTGAGCCTAAGTAAATCATGCCTTGTGATGCACAGTTGTGACTTTTCTAGCAAACCTTGCAGTCAAAACTTGCCCGGATGTAGGGAATATTATAAAGAAATCGATCATGCTATGACGTTGAAGAACAATTTCGCCACCGTTCTTAATTTAAGGATTCCGGATTTATTTTAAGGAAACACAAATGGAGTAGGTGACGTCTTTGGTTCAAAGTGTTAAAGTGGTCCACTATCCTGGGGACTTCCTGTCCTCCTTGACCAATAAAACTCATTTTAAAAAGGCTAGCCCCAGGTATGTTGTTGCCGAAGCTTAATCCACTTTAAGTCTGCAATGGCACTAGTGGAAGTACAGTTGAGACTACGATGCTAAGAAGCTTTGCTTCAGGATTTCTGTCCCCCCCTTCTGCCCCCGCTATTAATTCAGAGTCGCTGAAAATATAGGAAATTGGCATAAGGAAGAACTACTTCTCATATGAGAATTAAGAAATCTCTGATGTCAGGTAATTGGAACTTATGCCAACAAAAAAAGCATTTTGGGTTTTCGACAGTTTTTTTTTTTTTTGATAGACTTAGAAAGTTTAAAAGAACTGCTTTCGATAGTAATTAACTGGTGCATAGGCAATTAAGTCAGTCAATTACTCATATTTTTTCGTGTTAGTGTCTCATTTTCTGGACACTTCAATTTCTGACTTAAACCCTTACTACCTGACCCCAGAGAAATCAAAAAATAGAAATGATATTTGAATTTGAGTTAAATTTCTGCAGATAGCCAGAATTACTCCCAACCTACGACATGCATATCTATTAAATTTGTATACATTTTTTAAGTTCCTCAAACTTTCTCTTCAGAAAATAAAATGTACATCAACGCAATGCATTATGTACAAAAATTTGTTTTAAAACAAATTCTTAACAAAACAATCAAAATTGCTCAAATTTCAAACACTCAAAACCCACCAGATGCACACCTAAGTCCATGTAACAAAGCCTGAATGATAAAAAAATTAAAAAATCCAATGTCACACTGCCCAGCCCAGTGAAAGTATCTCCCATTTTTCGTTTTGTTATGTTAATAACTTTTTCATTTCATTTGCATTTAATTAGTATGTCACAAAATCTCCATAAAAACATTTCTCGGTCACAATGCCATAGAAAAAGTCCAAAAGCAGCCATATTTTCCAAAATCCGAAAGAGTGAGAGAGTTCAACGATACAAAAATGACAGTGAAATTTTGGGGAAAAAAAACAAACTCTAAATTTCATTATCATCGTTTATTTTACTTTGTCATTAAAAGAGTAAAAGTGATTCAACCAGTTTTTTTTCCCAAACGACTTTGTATATTTTTTGAGCAGATTTTGACCCTTTACCATTGAGTCGTGAATACCTCACCACGTGAGTATGTACATATGAAAGTGATGCATGTGTGGGTAACACATTTCACATTCAGATTTTTTTTTTCTCAGGTCATTAAGCGAACAATGACACATCACTGGTGCCGGCTCCGATGAGGAAATCTCGATCTGATCTACATAGATTAGAAATGTCAAATAAAACAAACCGAGTGTAGAAGATATTCACTTCATAAATTATGAAAAATCAAACAAAAAATAAATATAAATAAATAAAAATGATATTAGTAATGTATATATATGTACACAAAACTTTCTGTTTCGAAATTTCTATTTTTTATTTAACCCAGGTGGTTTGTTAAGGAAACGCGATTTAAGTGTAAACTAGTGGTCGTTCTGAACTGTAGTGAACGCTTATACTATTCACGAATGCTTGGAATAGAACAGGATATTATACTATGTATGTTGTAAAGATGGACACAGACACATTCCAGAAAAATATCAGGCCTCTGAACTCGCCAAGAATGGTACCAAAATACAGGTTCCTCCTGAAAAAAAGAACCTCGGAGATGGTTCAGCAATTGGAGAATGCAATCAGCAAAGCCAATTTAAGGTGGTCCAATGGCACCACCTGCCAAACTAGCAGACAAATCTGGCCCTGAATAGACAATAAGCGCTCCAAGAGATAAATTTGGCTGAGTAGACGGCACCTCGGAACTACTATAGCTGTCATCACAGGACACAGCCTCATAGGCAGAGATTTCTGCAGAAATTTCAGGACGAGCGAGAGGACAAGACGATCCTCTATACATCCCCTGCGCTCTCCCGCAAAAGTCGCAACCTAGTTCGCTTTATTAAAAGCTCCCATTGGTTCCACGAGTAGGATAGCGAATACCTTTTAAATACTGAAGCATTAAAATGGACCTACTATTGGTCTAAGTGCGGGGACTATGTCGACGGGCTCTCTAAGCTTAACATAAGTTAGCTGATTATGTTTTCGATGTTGTTTTAGATGCGTTACCTACAGTTTACAGGGTGTGCCGTTTTGCCATCTGGCAGCCCTATAACTTTGACATCTGTTTTCAGATCGGCTTATGGCAGCCCGCGTTTGAAGCGTCAGTCCAAGCGAATTTGTGCCATTTAACAGTACACTCCACCACAACATGTTCTCAATTGTGAACACGCAACGTCGTACAGTGCAGGCGTTTACACCAAAAAATTATCGCCACCGGCAACCTTGGTAATGCCAGTCATCAAGGCCGATGTCGCTCGAGGCGGTCTGTTGAAAACATTGAGGCTGTACAGGCCAGCGTTGAGAGATCACTGACAATATTGATTCGTCGCCGTTCTTTACAGTTGGGCATCCTTCGAATGCCAGTTCTGGCTGTTAACGCCATGGACAACTTTTGGTTCCGACAGGATGGCGTCATAGCTCATCGCTGTGACGCGATCACTTTATTGTGTCCCTTGTTACTTGGCCGCCTAATTCTGAAAAATGATGATTTTGACTGTCCTCCGCGATCACCCTACTTAACGCCTCCAGACTTCTTCCTGTGGGGTTATTTGAAGTCAACAAGTCACGGACTATAGAAGCCTTGAAAGACAATTTACGACAGGAAATGGCCGCTATTCAGCCCGAAACACTTTCAAAAGTGTGTGTGAGTGTATTATAAATAAAAATGATGAACATTCTTAGAAATTGCCCGAATAGGAAAGAATAAGAGGACATAGCTACGGTTAAAGAAGTGACCATTTATATTCTTTAAATACCAGGTATCTACAAAGTACTGAACCTGTCACTCGTGCGTTATACCAGATACACCCGAAGAGGCAATAATATTTTTCTTTCATTCCTTCCCTGGCTAAAAAGCTCTTGGTCCTGAAGATGTACGTATTGTATTTGAGCTGTGTTCATTCGTTCTACATATCGTACCCATCTCAAACGTCCAATTTAATGTCAAGTGTTACAAGCGTATTTCCTTAAATTGTTTGAAATGTTGCCATCCGTTGGTTTGTAGTTAACTATCCAATAAAAGACATTACACCATATTACCATTTTTCTGCCTATGTATTTACCAACAGGTGTTTGCGAGCTACTTGTTCCTGTTAGTAGACATATCGTTTGCAAATACATCTGCAGTAATTGAAATAAATTTGTAGAAGAACGCTTCAAGTGGTTAATGGTAATCCCTCTTTACAGTCGTTATGAAACTCCTCCATGAAATACATAATCTGTTCAGTGGTCATTGACCGCTGATATCCAGCACAGATACAATAAAAGCAAACAAAATTAAATTACGTATTACAGGCATTGTTAAAAGTTGTATTACTCTTGTCGCACGTAACTGCCAAGTGTTTGATATATCACTTCTTTCGTTTTTCTCTCTTACTCGCACAAGTGTTATCAGAAATAAAGAAAATTAAAGGTTATGGTCGATGAATAATAAAATACGGAGAGTATGGTACCTACACCTTCGGCACGTTGCTGCTTTTGGCAGAATTTCACTTTCACTACTTGCAGCGTAGTCGATATGAATATAGAGTGTGATAGAGACTGCTAAAGTAGAAAAGCCGAATATCCAACATGTAGAGTGGTAAATTGACCACAGTTTGCAAATACGGTTTTCTGATGGATATTTGATGTCGTTATTATAGAAAAAGGCAACTGTATAGCAGTGCGATGGTAAAAATTGGACATCCTTTCGATCAAACAAGTGGGAGTATGCGCTAGATCTGCAAGCGAGAACATCTTCCCTTTTACAACCTCCTCAGAGAAGCGATAGGATTTGAAAACGTTTGAGCTGACAGTATAGATGGCTGTGTCAAAACTATCAAGCCTACCTCCCATTAAGTGAAGTGATCAAATTTCCGGGGACATTCGCACCTATGACCGAAAGAATAAGATAGCGGATACCAGATGCCGAAATGAAATTTCTTCATTGTATTGCTGGAGTGACGCGCCGAGATCGGGTTAAGGACACCAGAATACGCGAGGCACTCAATGTCGAGCAGCTGCTTCTTCGAACGGAAAGGTCCATATTTCGATAGTTTGAGCACGTTAAAGGCATGTCTCCAACTCGGCTTCCAAGACGTGTCATTGAATCCATGCCATCAGGTAGGCGTCCCCTGAGTAGGCCTAGGATGAGATGGTTGGACCAAGTCCGAAATTTTACCTTTACTCGTATAGGGATAGCCTCCAAAGATTTAGAGTTGATGGTGGAAGATTGGGGGATGTGGAGAGTATACTTAAGAACCGTAACCCCGCGATCCTCATAGTAGATAAGCGGGTCATTGAAAATGATGATAGTGTCTAAAGAGCTAGTAGTAGAGCTAGTAGGTACCATACTCTTTTGCGAGCAGGCCTAGGATGTCACTGTGATGCAGCTCGCACAGCAGTCCAACGCACTAACCACTGAACCACGGCGACCACTGTAACTTTGTAGATCCACGCACAAGAAGCAGTAGTGTGGGTTTGTAAATTATAAGTAATTACAAGATTTCACGTAATATTCTGACAATAAAATCTTGTAATCGAAATTTCGATTACTTAGGTGGCGCTACAGTTCAAGGTGAACCTGGGCATCAACCAACAAGCCTCTCCAGTTAGCCCGGACCTTAGTTAACTGCTTCCAGTTGCGCATTCCAAGTTGGTTGAGGTCCCATTCCACTTGTGCGCTCCACCTTAGGCGAGGTCTTCCTCTACTGCGAAATTTCGATTAATTCTAATTAATTATGACGTCACTCTATACTCAATATGGCGGACGCCATATTGTTTTCCTCACAATCTCCTTGATATGAATATCAAATAAAAGGACATGATGACTAGAATCCAGTTAGCTCTGTGACTGCATTGTAAATCTAATATGGCGGACGCCTCAAGATGGTATACGACCGCTTTCTTCACAACAAGGGGGTTGTATCTACGAGGGTTCAACAAGCATTCACGCACAATGCTTTTAGTTTTAGATCAGAAAATAAATTATTTTTTCATTTTAGTACAGCGTTGTTTAGAAAAAGTATTTACATTTTATTTTGTCTATTCGAGGCTGCGTAGCTACTTTATTGTTTTTATAAGGAGATTTGAAGGATAGAAAAAAACTGAGTGTTTTTAACCCTGTAGCCCGCGTGTACCCACTGATGCAGGCGGTACCTTTAGCTTTTCGTCATCAGCTTCGCTTTAATCCTAGTTGCTTCTCCTTTTTACAAGTGTATGTCATGTCTTTCTTTCTTTAGGTAGACACACGGTGTAGGTATGTGCACAAATTTGCGGGTACGATCTTAATGCAGGTTTTACATTGGAGATAGCTCTGAAATTTTCCGTAGTGTATTTTGGAGACACATATCTATTTTACTTCATAAATATCCGTTTGTGCACTTCTGTAATGATATACAGACCCAATGCGAAAATAGGCTTACCATTCCTTTTTTCCCGATCAGCTTCATTTTTCAACTCAAAAACTAGCTCTGCAAACCACATACGAAACTATTTCCGCCACGTATCAACAATGTAGGCATCGTGAATTGAATTGTTATATACAACGAATGCCACCCCATTAGTACCACTACGACGACAATTACACTGCTGTGCAAAAAAGTACACACCACATTAAAACTTTCACTTTCATAACACAAAAAGCGTATGGAAAACACTGAACGTGTTCGTTTGCTTCAGCACTGTTTCCGTTTTATTCGCCATTAGCTAGCTCTTTCTACGTAGGTACGATAGTGTAAGTACACGGTTGGAATCTCTAACTGCCAGTGTTATACTATCTGTAATATTGCATCACAAGTTAGGAGCATCGTTTTGTTTTCAATTCAATATTTGATTGTGACCTTGCTGCGCCTGCGCTAACCGACCACAGACGATGCATCGAAGGAATTGAAAGTCACACAGAAGGATGAGCATCCATAGCTTAATTCCTTTTTTTTTTGTCTATTGCTGTGAATTCTTCTTTTTTTTGTTCACCGATGATGGTCAACTTATGATTATAAACTACATGAAGTGAACCCACTTTTTGTTTGATCATTGCGACATAGTGGCAGTCATATTAATGTTGTAGTGGAATCTTAATTAACGACCTAGCTACGATAGCTTTTAAGTGATTTCAGCTAATGCAGCAACAAGGAACATATCTTATCTCGCCTTTGTGAATGGATTGTGTTTAAAAGGTCAAGTGGATTCTAAAGACCGGCGTTAAAACGCAATGCACATTTTAATGTTCGTTTGAAGAGATTGTTAACAATTATTTATATACTTTGTCTAATCTCTGCAAAATTATTACGCAAAAAAGAAATTCTCTTCGCTTGATTCTATGATTTAGTTGTAAAATAATTGTATAGTAGGTAATTTGTTTAAAGAAGTTATCGAAGTATGTCTGGTTTAATGACATTTTTTTGGTCCTTGTGCTTTAAACAAAAAAAAACCTTTCATTGTTTCATAGTCAGTTGAGTTTTGTTATTTAATTACTTTGAAGAAATTTAACGCATAAAATTATATGTAACTTATGGTCCTTGTTCTAATCTAGGGATCGAGATAACCGGCTTTTCCTCGAACTAGCCTGTACACTTTATACATATATTTGATGTTCTAGTTCCCTGAACAGTTTGCCTCCCTTCTTGACATGCATGTCAAAAAAATTGGAACGGGGCGGTTAGGTAAAGCTCAACACGCGTATATGAAAGACAAATTGGTATAGACAGCTCTACAGGGCGGAGTCATCTCGCCTCTACGACGTAGTCATAATTGTACAGGGAAAATTTCTAGACACAATCAGCAACACTATGAATGGTGCCTTAGCAACCTTGAGTAAATGGGCAAAATATTGTGGATTGAACGCCAACCCGGGAAAGTCAGAATTATTTCTCTTCACAAGGAACCACCAAATACCCTCTTAAGACAACCTAAACTTGAAAGGGTCGATCTGTCCCTGTCAGATAGCGCCAGATATCTTGGGATAATTCTTGATGGAAAACTAAACTGGAATCTTAATACACAGGAAATGGGGCAGGGAAGAAATGGGGCCTGAAACCAAGTATGCTGCACTGGCTATCCAAAGCAATAGTCAGCCCGATACTCACGTATGGAGCGCTCATCTGGTGGAAGGAAACTAGAAAGAAAACAACACTAAGTAAGCTAGCAGCAGTAAAAAGAACTGCCAGTGCTCTTCGCTCAACCCTCAGTAGCTCTAGAGACTTTTCTGCATTTGCTACCGCTAGACTTACAAATAAAACACCACGCAGCTAATAGTGCGCTGAAGCTCACTTATTCAGGCTTCTTTAGGAATAAGAGTATTGGACACTGCTCCATCCTAAGCGAATATAACTTTGACGTTCTAAAACGAACAGATGAGACGGCTTCCTTCATTGATTTTGATATAGCATGCATCACATTGTATCCTGAGATGGAAGACTGGCAGAGAAACGACGTTATCTCAGAGGCCGAGATTCCGGTCTTCACGTATAGTTAAAAAACCACCAAAGGAAAGGGTTCTGGGATTTACTCCAAACAGACCTCAAAGTATCCCGGATACTTCTAGCGTACTTTAAGCAGAGGTTCTGGGTATTCTCATAGCTGTGGAATCACTAGGGATGAAATAGATATTTGGAAGAGATATCGTCATTTAGGATACACCCATATGGTGCCTAGTATCTTATGCAACCCCTGGCTGCATAACCTTACTCTACCTAACCATGACTTCTTTGTGTCGAAGTCGGCGGTTTTTGGGATTTTGACAGTCATATAGAAAGTGTCTAATGGTTTTTTTTTTTTGTATCTTGATATCTTCTGCAATAGTCCTGGGATTTACAATGTCCTGTCAATTCGTCTGTAATGATACAAATTTCTCTTTCGTCCTTTGAAAACAGGCAATTTGTCTTATTTTTGTTTATTCTCTGCCTTCTGCCGGGTCAAAAGTTAGTTCTCTCATCTTGTGGTCTTCTTGCCTTTCAGTACCTCAAAGGTTTTGTCTATTGACGTGTGAGTATGTTCCCTTCCCTAAGTAGATCTTTGTCAAGCCAGTTTATCTGATTTCTCAACATCGCTGAACCCAGTAGACGTTGATCCCGTGGATGTCGTATTTTTATTCAGATTTCTGTAAGCCTACGACTTTGAAAGAGGAATGGTAAAGGGATGCAATAAAACAACCGGAGGAGAAAGTCGTATATGCAGATGGAAAGAGTTCTGGTATCTACTACCTCGAGCCAGAACTGAAAATATCTATTAGACTTCTAGATATATGCAGTGTATTCTAGGCAGTTGTTATAGCCGTGTTCAAAGCTGCAGAACAACTGGAGTCGAAGGCGCTATCCGGCAGAAACATCGCCATCTACGTCGATAGCAAGCCCGCACTCAGAGTGCTAGAATCGAACGTCATTCGATCCAAACTAGTTGTGAACTGCTGCACACTGCTTAAGCGTGCGGAATCGGGTAAAACTATGCTTGGTGCCTGGAGATTGCGACATAAAGGGTAATGAGTTTGCGGATGAACTAGCTAGAGAGGGATGGGAATGACCCCAAGGCGACGCTGTAGTCTTTAAACCGCCGTCCTGGCCTGTTAGGCGAACTCTTTATGCAACATATACAGGCAAGCTGACCACAGATGGTCAACCATACGAGAACATAGGGTATCCAAAGCTTTATGGCCGGGGTTAGATAAGAAAAAGACCAAGGAAATTCTTAAGCTAGAAAGATCAAACCTAAGAATAGCTGTAGGAATTCTAACCGGGCATAGCCTTGTGCGTAAGCACGCTATGAGACTGGGGCTCACCCAATCGGACGCATGTAGATACTGTGATGATTTATGCATTACAGAAGATATTACACACATTCTATGCTACTGTGAGGGCATAGCGCAAAGGCGCTTCAAACACCTAGGAACTTACTTTTTTTGGAACTTGGAGGAATTAGGTTCTATTAACCATAAGAGGATATTAAACATTTGCTGGGAAATAAAATGCTTCCGGGAATGAAGGTTTTCGGTGTCTTTGAATGTTCCCACAGACATCGCGATGCCCGGTGTTTCTAGAAGATGTCTCCTTATTAACCTAACCTAGACTTTGTTCTTACATTGTCTTATGCCTTGCTGTCTAAATGACTGTCGACGAGGACGGTGATCCTAGATGGGTTTAGTCTTCTAGCTTTTAATGCTCTTGCTGCTCTACGAACGACGAACATTTCTAGTTGGAAGATACTCAATTTGTACGTGTTCCTATGATGATGCTTAAAATTAGCTTAGTCTAGAATGTGTTCTTTATCCATCTCTGTTCTTGAAGATTATCCTGACCAAATATTTTTTTTAGTGTAATTTAAATAGCCTATGTCCTTTACCAAGCGCTGATTGTGTATTAACACTCTTGTGAATACATTTTTATTGCTTCACCTGGTGTAACAAAGAGTTAAATACTTTTATGATTTGATTAAGCGTTAATGCAATTTGCTTGGCAAAAAAGCCCGCTCATGCACGCTCGTACATTACGACAAAAGAAAAACTATTATTAAATAACATGATGAACTTCTCTAGACCTACATATACCAGCACAAACTGTTAAAATCGCCACAAATAACTCATACAGTGGCATGAAGCATGAAAAAAAAAAATCCGCAAAATACCATTCAGATGCGAGCACTTAATAATGCGCTGTGAGGAGATACTTTTTTTCTGCTTCTATTGCATACATTACCAAATGCATGCTCACTACACTCATCCACATCTGCAGTGTAACCCATACTGTTGCTCGATTGTAAATACAAATATTTAGATATACACAGCAAGAGTGAGAGACTATCAAAGTCAAATTATGAAATAGAAAAGTCGGTGCAATGAACTTTACGAAACTATCACGGACACACTTTTTCATGTAGAGTGTAGAGTAGCCCTGGTGCTGTTGTCGTTGCTGCAGTTTCATTGCAAACAGAGCGGTGTACATATGAATGTAGGTGTGTAGTGTATGCATTTTTTTTGTTTGCAATTTTCCTTGCAGTGTTGGCCTACCACAGAGCAAACATGATGACAACAAGAACAGAGTGTTGGGTATTTTTTTATTTTTTATGTTGGTGCTTAGGAGTTTGATAGTTGGTGAACTTGTTGGCATGGTAGTCAACATGAAAGTGAATATTCGACCATGGTTAATAGTTCGATATTTTTAACGACGTGCCGGAGATGCAATTGCCTATAGAAATGTGAACATATCGTAAAGTTTATCTTTGCAGTGTGTCTCTCTGTCTCACTCGCTCAGTTGGACTATTTGATTCAAACTGAAAGTCCTCTTGACAGCCTTCAAGCAAGTAGACTTCCTCATTACATCAGACGACGTCTTTGACTTGAACTAACTTGGGATTGCGCAACGCAAAGATGGAATATTTCGCAATTCTGTGCTGAAGCTTGTCTCTTTGTTTCACATGTCATAGACGTTTGAGTCGAAGTAAATGGATTTCAATTCATCACCTAATCGTAGTGAATATTTTTTTTCTACGGGGAAGGCAATGATGTATAAGTCTTGTAATAGTTTTAATTTTTTATGCGCCACCATCTATGGTTGTCTGGTTTTGAAATATTTGAGACTGTGTTCCATGGCGATTTGTAGTTTACTTACCGTATCAGCTAAAAAGTGTCTTCCCCTGTAATTAAAAATAAAAATGATTTTGTGAAACTATTGAGTAAGATTAGTATGTAGCTACAAATATGGCGCTAAAAATAAAATAAATTGCGAATATCTCTTTTTGCTTTAAATAATGGAAGCATGTCCATAAATCGTTATACGAAATTAGGAGATTCGAAAAAATTCCTGTGAATTATAGCAATGGCAAACACCACAAATGTCTCCAGCTAGTCTGGACATCCCCCTTGGACGCTAATGAAACCTAATACTACCTGTGTTTCAAACCACAGCACCTCGCTCGCAGTGTCTGAATAACATTAAAAGGTCATATCCCCTTGATCCGCCCACGGATTATAAAAAAAAAGCTAAGAATTTAATGTTCATAAATGTTAAATGAAAGGTACATATGTATGTCCTTTCAAAATTCAAGAGCTGTCTATACCATTGAATGCCGTCTATGAAACATTAACATAAATTTGACAAAAGAATTTGAACAGCAAAGCAACTAATGCTGCTTAGTGAATTTAGGACAAAAACCGTTATTGCCACCCCAAGCTATACCACGTACTTAGCACTCGTGCTCGATGAAAAACCTAATTGGAAGCTGATAATCTTCTACTCGTGCAGCAGAGTACCTGCTGACTTATGGCAGCCTTGTATGTTGACCTATATGGCGGCAGGCCGTCAACAAAACCGACAGCTTCGCGCGTGAGAATGCGATGAGGACCATAACATTTTTCGTCAAAAAATAAATAAATAGCTTGCGCGACAGCTCGAGGTGAGCCAAGGCCTAGCTTCTCGCAACCATGTTGTGCGTGTTGTATTATTCGCACGAATGGAAGGGACGGGGACCTACAATTTATTGCCGACTCCGAACGGCGAATTGAGAAGCTCTTTCATGACAAATTATACTCCCCCGGAAGCATGTCATTGCCCGACGAAAGGTGGTACTGCGAAAAATGTTCGGTGTACACTGCTGGGGCTTGAACTAACCACTGAGCCACGGCGACTAGTCATTCAACTATAAAAGCAATTTCTGCTACAGAAATAAAATCAAAGTTTGTGAAGTGTTGTCCTGGAACATATGTAGCACAGGGACTCTACTGTCTCTCTGGGCAAGATGGCATGCCAAGAAAGGAGAATACTGACGAATTGGCGAGAAGTGGTTCGGCAATAAACTCTGAATAAGCTTATTCCTCAGTGAATAGCCCGAATTGCAAGCTCGAAACAAAGAAAAAGCTTTAAGGGCGTCAAATACGAAATAGCAGATGTACCTCTTAAGACACTTGTGCCACTTCAGAGCAGATATAGCCTTTTTTTCTATAAATCTAGGACCGACAGATTCCTACGACAAAAATGCCCTACCTAGACTTACCCTTCTGGAAGTTATCACCGGGCATTATGCCCTGCAAAAACGGAAGATGATCTCCGTAGGAATTTGTTTGCTACTTCCCAAGTCTCGACATATTCAAATTCTTCAAATCCACAAGATGATTTATGTCACAGACGCGCTGCATCTATGTAGAACTCATGTATAAATCAAGTAATCTTGTGGGTTATGTGAAAATACTTCACTCAATTCCTAGTACGGACAGGTACTGCACTGTCCTCGACGTTATGGCCAGGGAGTACAATTTCGGAAGGTTATTAGAAATACTAGACCGTGTCGACTGGTCTAATGGAGAACCTGTATCAGACCCTGGATGTTTGACATCGTTTACCGACGTATTAAAAATGGCTTCTAGAGTGGGTGCTGGCGTCTTTAGACCCAACACTAAAGTCTCGGTTACAATGGGGATATGCCCCAGCGTGTTCCAAGCTGAAATCCATGATATTGGGATTTGCGTCAGGATAATCCTCGATAAAGGTATTAGGGGCGCAAAAATACACATCTATTCAGATAGTCAGGCACCACTTAAAGGTCAGTCAAGTGCTGATATGATACCCTACAATCACTTGCCAGACACAACAAAGTCAAGCTTCGTTGGGTGCCCGACCACCACGGCAATGTGGGCAATGAAACTACGCATGAGCTGACTAGGGCCGGTTCCACGCTCTTGGGACCGGAACCCTTCTTTAAATGGGGCGGCCGCCACAGCTTTGTTAAACAACTGAGAACACCAACTTCGCCTAGTTCATTGAGAAAATGTCCGCGGGCTTAGACGATCCAAACTCAAATCCTTTCCCTACAAGGAAATTCTAAACCTTGACATGAATAACATGAGGAAGCTAATGGCTTTCCTTACCGCCCATTGTGGCCTAAGATATCGTCTCAACAAACTAAACCTTTGCTCAGATACAGAGTGTCGGTTCTGTTTGGAAAAGGAAGAAACCTCTGAGCACATTCTCTGTGAATATCCGTTTACGCAGACGGATCTTTCATAGGGAACTCTGTTCGTTAGTGGTGATTAGAAACTCGGCTACTAATGACGTACTCACCTTCATTAGGAAGGTAATAGACCTTTTAGGTCAAGTAGACCGGGGACAAAACATATCTTGCTAGGTCGCAAAAAAAAGTTTGTCATGCATATTTATGTCTACATGTCTATATGTACAGCTATTGAGCAATGTTTTTTTCCTCCAAAGTGTATCACAATAGGTCTGAATTGACTTGAGTATGGTGTCATGGACGGATTTCCCTTTCATTTACCCACATACGTATGTACCTATCTAACCCAACCTAACCTCATATCCACTTCTACTGATGTTCCAATAGAGGCTGTTCACACAGGAGTGACGGACTGGATATTTTTTGACGTTTTGTGTTCAGATTGATAGTTCTGTCTGAACACTTCAGCGGACTTTTTTTGACATATGTATTTATTGCCAGTGTCGACCAAATTGATTTGATTTTCGTGCTTATTTTTCGAAAATTTAAAACAATTTAAATAAATAACACAAATGCGATCAGCCACCAGCCCAGAAGACGTATTACTTTTCTCACAAAAACAATTCTTTTTTACGCATTTGTCGAGTGACTGCCGATTGACATCTACAAACGTCAAAAAAAATCCAAGAATTTTAAAAAATCGATAAACCCTGATTGACGTAATATGTCACCTCTTCGCTTCCCCCCTCGCCTGTAAACGTCAAAAAAATCCATTCCGTCACTCCTGTGTGAACAGGCTCATAAGTAATTGACAATCGGTTCACGTTGGAAGACTCAACTCTCAAACTTATATCGGCCATCAAAATTACGCCTGAAAAATGTTTCCATAATTCATTCGATAGCTCATCCAAAAACTGCCTGTTGCCCAATTTTTCCAAAAAAGTAAGGAGGCGATTTTTCATTCTTTAACGTAAGATACACTCCTACATGTGTATGCGGTATCTAGTTTTTGGGGTCTATGTAATTCAACCTAATTGCAATTGCATTCGGCATTCGTAACAAACGCATGCATTGCATACCACTAGTTCCATTTCTTGGTTCAAATTTCCAATTGATTTGTTTTACTTTATGGAAATTGCTCGAATGTCATTGTTTTGATGGTCATTACCTGATATGCCAGTAGGTCAATCAAATTTCAAGCAACAGTATTATTTACTTCCTTCCCACGGTAGCTTAAGTTCAATAGAGCGGATATTGTGCTATTTGCTAGGTCATTGCCAAACATTCCTTCTATAGGCTACACACTAGTCCATTTTTGTTATTTTTGTCTTTTTAAATATTTTTCTTTTTTAGCTTTTTTTTTAGCGGAGAATAAAAAAGTCAAAAATTGAGTCATTGTCAATCGACACCAATTTGTGGGTCAAACAAAAACAAATTCGAAAGCACAAAACCGAACCAAACAATTTAATTGAAAATCAGGTCAGAGAACAATGCTGGGCAAATTTCGTCGCTGCAATTAGTTCTGCTGATGCATTTAAAATTCAAACTGCATAAATCAATTAACACCAGCCTAGAGTGGGGAAAAGAGACCGAGATACATTAAACGATTAATTTTATCTTACACAACATGCAGAGTTGTTTACTCGGAAATCTAAACGCAAAAAAAAACGCTTTCATCAGACTTGTTTTCGTGCGATATTTCTTCGGTAAAAAAGCAACAAGACCACAAGAGCCAGACAATCTTGTGCATTGGAAAATTCCTTTGCATCTTAGCTAATGACTCAGAATTCGAGATTGAATGTGGCTGCACGCATGTAGATATCTGATGTTATTCACCCAAGGAGATATGCGTTTTCATTTTGTAAGGCAGGGTGTGTGTGTTCTTGGAAGAAAAAATAATAAAATAAAAAATGTTTCGTATACGCCCCACATTACTCCCAATTTGCATTAATATTGGCTGACAAGGTATAAAGGTGTGTTGCAAAATTTTTGGGAATCACAAGATTGTGATTGTGAGATTCAAGCTCAAGAATAGGTCTATCGTTGGCTGTACCCCATTTGATTGTTAAAAACGCGATAATTATTCTGGTAATCAGTAAATTCTCGGCAAAAGTGTCAAACCTCTTTCTTTCTGCTAAAAAGTATGGAAAGGTTGGTCAAAGCTCATGTGCGCAGGGTTCCTCTGAGGGTGCATTCTTTATCGAAGGTGCAGTATGTATACCAGCAAGACTGCCCTTTCAAGTCTAGTTGTTAAAATTAAAGTCGGGCTTGATAGGTAAGAATACGTCATGGGCATTTTTAACGACATACATAGGTATGCAGAAGACACTAGACAAGACTTTGGTATGGTGTATCAGAATGAAGCTGATGAATAGAACTTTACTTGTAGATACGGACTATGCATGCTTTGTTACGGCCGGGGTGAACAGAGGATGCCCACAAGGCGGCGTTCGGTCTCCGCTTATTCTCAATACTTCTATTGTCAACCCTCAAGCAAATGCGGATTATGTTGACATACTTTTGTCTACTACTCAAAACTGCCAACGGGCTTAGACATGATCGATGAATAGTTCCCTTCGGCTACAAGGGGTCTTTTCCGAGAACGCCCGACGCTGATCTTAATGCTCTGCCAGATATACATACCTTCCTTGATACTATCTATCGTCTAAGACGGAGGAGTATTCGTCGAAAGTCAGCCAGTAAAATGAGTAAATACTTGGTCCTACTTTCTGGTAGTACAAGTAAACCATTTGGCGAATGAAGTAGGACATTTTGGTGTAGACATCACTGGCGAATTTTCTTAAACAAGGTATTGAAAATCTTCGCTATACTACTCCCGACCCCAGAAGAGTGTTTGCCTCAGAAATCGCAGTTTTTCATCCTCTTCCATCCTAGGCTGGCAGTTTGTTAGGCCAAGTATTTAGGCATCCGCGATAGTGTGACCCTTATATCGGAGGTTTTGCCTTTCTAGTTGTCTTGAACCCGAGGGCTGCGATTCGAAGATTCTCTTGGCAAAAGCATTGTTTTCCATTCGCTCGAAAATTTTGGCCTTTTGAACTACATCCACAGCTCAAAGAGTCCGCGGTTATATCTTCATCTCTATTCACCTTCCTCACAAATAGAACCGTAAATCTGACTTTTTTCCGAAGGAGCCTACTCTGCTTTTCTGCTAATCGTCCAATACTCGGCGCCATAAAGCAGGACTGGCAGGACTAAAGTTCTAAAGAGCATCACTTCTGTTTTTCGTGTCAGAAGTTCCTATCCCAGCAGTTTCGCTAAACCGAAGTAGCTGCAATTCTCTAGGTGTGTATGTCCAACGAACACAAATAATCAGCAGAACACATACTGTCTCATTGTAACACCTCATAAGAACAAGTCATCGTTCTCCGGGTAACTACTACCTTAGGGCGGAAGATATAACCACCTGCTCACCCAAAGATATTGTCGCTTCATGGATGAGCTCTAGAGAAGAGTCGTCTCAACTGAATATTTATATATCTAGATCTACATATCCCAACAGCTGGATGGACTTCTGAAAGATAGTGCCTTCCGTGTTGACGCCTGCCCTACGCACTATCCACTCCAGCACGAGATTAAAGAAATCGCAAGAAAGCGCACCACTTTGCCGAGATCGGGTGCAAGTCTCAAATTGTACGGTACGCCGTGTATTTTCCAGCGTGACGCGGCATAGGTGGACCAGTTTTCTCGAGATCCAGTCTCCGGCCATCACCTTGTAGAGCTAAAAAGGACTGGTGCTGTCATACGCGGCTTTAAAGACGATGAAGAGGTGGTGTGTTTCGGTCTGAAACTCCTTGTTCTTCTTTGAATATTTGGTCGATTTGCCCAAGAGGAAGGACACTGGTACGTATCGATAAATGTGGTGCAAAAAGGCTTCACACAGTACGCTGGACAGGAACTTAGGGAGGGATAAGCTTCTGTAGTTGTTACGAGACCTTCTACCTTTTGTAGATGGAGAACTGATACACGTCGGGTATAATTCCCTCCACCCATACTTGGTTGATGATTTGGTGCATGGTCGCTACCAAAATATCACCTCCATATTTGAAGAGTTCCGATGGCAAGCCATGAAGGCCGGTCGCTTTGCTCCTCTTTAGCATATTAATAGCTGTGCCAACCTCCTTCAAACGGGAGGGGGAACTGGTTCATCGACTGGATTTGAGCTTTCTTCCTGTCCTATCACTTTCTCTGTTTGTTGCCCATTTAGTAGCTGCTAGAAATGCTCCTTAAAAATACTAAAAACTTAGCCGATAATTCAATTTTTCTAGGGCTAGCTTCTTGCACTCTTTCTTATTGACCATGTTATATTGTACATATTTCTCCCACGAATGAAGTAGACCTGCAATTTATTGCAAACTCTGAACGGCAAACTGAAAAACTTCTTCATGACAAATATACTCCCGAAGGTTGGCTGAGAGATGGTTCCGCGAATGTTTAATTGCTATCGCTCAGCTTAAACTTACGCAGCTTACGTAGCCGGCCAATGCACTAACAACTGAGCAACAGTGACCCCATTAATATATGTAAGCCTGCAATTATAAAAAACTTTTGCGAAGAGATACTCGAATTAGATGAAAACAAAGACTATTCCATTCATCAAGTCAAAATATAAATTATTTTCATACTCGTATCGTGCCTGTAGTACAGAATTTTACACATCGGAGACGTGTTTACTCTGCTGGCTAATGAGTGCAGAGAAAAAGTCTAATAAAATTGCTCATTCGACATTAGATATGCCAACATTGTTAAGCCGGTGCAAGGCTGATGTGTCAGTGACCGCATCAAGTGCACATGAGATATGAGGATAGATATTAGAAGTAATTTGCAACTGTAGTGGTTGACTGAAAAAGCACAAAATTCTGACGAAGCTTGTACAGTTTTGCTTACAATAGCAAAGCTTATTCCACGAATCTATGTGTAAGAGCGCAGTGAATGCTTTTTTTTTCCATATTTCTACAGTACACTAGTATTTGTGTGTAGTCTCTACCTGTTTTGTACATCAGAGTCACTGCAGCTGCTGCTCTGCGCTGAATTTTCATCTAATGCCGGTGCAAATAACTATTGCATTGACATCAAGGGCGAATATTGCCATTTGGCATATTGTTACAAACGAATGTCGGATGCACTATGTTGGGAGAAGGGGAGGGAAGTGAGTACTGTGCCGGGAAGGGTATTAGAACGGTTGGAGTGGGCTGATGATTGTGAGAAAATTGCTGTAGGATTACGAATCATTTGGAGCAGAATGGTATTAATAAGTCTAACGTGTCAATTTGGAGAAACTAATTGATTTTTTTGTTGCATTATTTAAAATACTATTAATTATGTACTGTTAAAAAAAATTAGAACACCTTTTTCACATACTCACACAGTAGTGCATATCATGTTCAAATTGCAAGGGGTTAGGACGTAACGTAGTTGATGCTCCTGCTTTTAGGTTGGCTTCGGTTCAAATGGGTGCCTACTCTCATTTTATTCCACATCATTTAAGAGTACCTACTTACTAATGATGGTGCTACAGTTCTGGATGAATCTAGAACTTAAATACTATGTCACATTGATCGTTACTGAGCTACTCCTATCCTAGTCCACACGTTAAGAGGCTAGATCATCTGCTGCTCCGTCGTCAATCCAGTCCATTGGTAGTTATCTGCAACACATGTCCCAGTCTCTGACTTGATCTATGTCGCTAGCAGTCAATACAGATTTTATTGTATCGTCTGCCCCGTAAAAATGTTCTCTCAAAACAACTGAAGGCAAACACACCCACCTTTGATGAAGTCTATGCTTCTGCGTGGTAGACCAGTACTAGAATCGTTAGAGTCACTTTTGATGTTCGAGGGAGAACTTCTCACGTTCTGGCATTCTTTGCCTAAAGCAACAGCGATAGGCAAACAATTTTTATTTTTTATTTTTTATATGAGCATTGGTATTCTTTTCGGAATCTATGAGGCTTTGGCCAAAACGTCGACATTGGGTTTCGTGTTACATTAACAACATATACCTATGTATGTCCTTTATTTTGCCCTCTTTCATCGGTGCGAATAATAATTGAACGAGGCTTGTTCTTTTTGGAGACAATTCACGACGACGCCCGAATCAATGTCCTAGCTCAACGCGTTTACACGCTACACAAATTTAAAACTTTACACTAAGCTTATTCGTAACAATTACGCGACTGGGCCTACACCAGTGCGATGACGTCACAGATAAAACAAATACTGCGCAACAAACACGTACAGATATGACGTATCCGTTGTGAGCTCAACCATCATTAATGCATTGTTAGTCGCGAAAGTATGAGCGAATCAAATCTGACCATATTTTGTCACACAAGAAAGTTCAACCGGCTACCGCTGTAACGTGAGAATAGATGTTTTCACGTCAACACGATACAGTGGGTGGTTTGCGAGCCCTAACCCCTTTCAAGCAATTTCTCGTCCCAATCTAGGGAATCATTCTTCGGTCGATTTACCTTTTGAACTAAAACACCTCGTCTTTTTATTGTGTATTCTGATTGGATGTTACAGCACAGCCGTTCGAATTGAGAGACTTGTCATCTGCTTTTCGCTGATAACTTAGTGATCCTAGGGTCCACCCAAACCGAACTTCAGTGCGCACTTGACAGGTTTGTAGTCGTTTGTATTGAAGCTGGGATGAAGGTTAACGTGAACAAATCAGAAGTAATGGTAATTCCCGAATGCCTGTTCAATACACTCTCCATGTTGGTGGAGTCCCATTGAAATAGGTGGAGAAGTTTAAGTATGGAAGGAGCAATACTGAGTTATCCTGTAGGATTGATCAGCCTGGAACCATTTTGAGACAACTTGGACAATGTGTTATCAGGAAAGCTGAACTTGGACTTAAAGATAAGCCATCGGTCTTTAATTCAGTATTTGTTCCGACCCTCAGCTATGGTCATGAGGTTTGAGTAATGATCGAAAGAATAAGATCACGGATACCGTCGTGAGATTTATTCGTTGTATTGCTGGGGTGACTTGCAGAGATCGGGTTAGGAACACCAGAACGGAGAGGACCATACTTCGGTGGTTTGGGCACGTTAAACGCATCTCACCAACTCGACCTCCAAGACGTGCCATGGAATTCGTGCCATCAGGTAGGCGTTCCCTGAGTAGGCCTTCGATGAAATGGTTGGACCAAGTCCGAAATCTCACCTTTACCTGTATGGGGATAGCTGAGGATGATGATTTAGAGTTGATGGCGGATGATCGGGTTTGGAGGGTCCAAATAAGCACCCTAAACCCCCCAACCCTTATAGTGGATAAGTAGGCCATGGAATGATGATGATGATGAACTTTTTAGCGGACAATGGTTTTGATATTGAGGAGGCTAAAGTGAAAAAGTGGCATTAAAAGTTTTTAAAGGTCGCGTCATGAAGACCTCTGCAACAGGCAGTATTTATTCGGATAGCACTTTTTTCATAAATTTTTTCCTTTCATTTAGCGATCCGGAATCCGGAAATGAAAATATGTACAACAAGGTAACAACATTTGAAAGGAAAACACCAATATATTCCCATCTGGTTTCGAAGACCAAGAGGTTTCTTCCTGTACAACTTCGCATTCAGTTAACATAAATAAATAGAAGATTATGTAAATACTCGTGCTCTGCATCCCACTGCACTCCAACATTAGGAGCACATATTTTCCGATAGTCATTAGTTGCCATTGTGAGATATTAATTTATAATTCAGTTGCATGTGCTTGTGCGATCAACCACACACGTATTTACGAATGCAAAGTGACGAACTACAAATGTATTTAGCAAAATGTACTCGAACGACTCGCTATAATGAATTTCGACGACGAAGAAAGTAGGCGAAAGGTCGAAGACCTATGTACATACACCCATGATGATGTTGATGTTGATGTTGATGATGAATTTTTGCGCGCATCAATGTGTGCTTGTTGTGTTTGATGGGGCAGCTTTCTGGCATTCATCACACCCATATTTGCCACTACCTGATGGTTCATTTTAGGAAGTTTTTTGTTTATATTCGACACGGACGGAAGTGTGACTTTAAAAAGAAATGAAGATCAAGCTTATTTATCGCTCAAATCTCAGTCAGACACATGTTGTGTTTCTGGTGAACAATAACAAACCCAAGACTAATTTTGTTTGCGGTTAGATGTTACGAACTCGTTTGGGCTCTCGTTTCTCTGCCCAACCTCTTAAGCATGGATGCCCTATAGCATTTATTCGCCATTTACATCTATTCATGCAGGACATTGGTGTAGATCATCAACAAAATTGCCCACTTGAGTAATCTCGTCGAGATAATTTTATAAAAACGGAGCTTTTCTTTTAGTTTTTGTTTCTGCAGCATGGGTTAGTGGCAAATAATTAGGCAGCGTGCAAGCTTATACTGAATCAATCTTGATGCCTTACATGCAGGTTTTGTGTACATTGTCAAAAGCGATTACTGTCAAATTTAGAATTACATATGTACATGAAATACTATTTGTCGAACATTTAAGAGAACATAATTTTTGTCACGATTTCTTGCAATTGGATGGTGAGACACATGTTGATTAATTAGAGAATATGTGGACCAGGCATGGCATTTTGCATGTTTTTCCAATTTCGTTTGGCCTATCACGAGTGTCGTTAAAATATGTGTAGCATTAGTATTACCCTGGAAAATGGGAGTGGATTTGGTGCAAAAATTAAATACACATACTGTGTATCATACATAAAGGGTGTTTCAACCCTCATAATTATCATTATTCTTCAATGGGTCACTTTTCCACTATGAGGGTCGCGGATTTAGGGTGCTTAAGTGGACTCTGTCTCTTAAATAGATTTCCCGACCCGACTTTTACCACATGGGTAAAGGTGAGATTTCGGACTAGGTCCAACCATCTTACCCTGGAACTACACGGGGAACGCCTTCAATGGCATGTCTTGAAAGCCAAGTAAGAGACATCCGTTTAACGTCTCCAAGTCATCGAAGTATAGACCTCTCTGTTTGAAGAAGTAGCTGCTCGACATTGAGTATTTCGTGTATCCTGGTGTTCTTAACCCGATCTCGGCGAGTCATCCCAGCAGTCTTTTCTGAGGAGCTAGGACTCTGCAGTTCAATAAGACTCCCTGACAACAGTAGTGTTTTCCAGGCAGAAGTTTTAGCAGTGACCAGAGCTGGCCGATTGGCGTCAATGGCCACGGTATCACGAGAGGATATCATAATCTTCATAGACAGCCAGGCGGCTATAAAAGCACTAACTGCTACTCTAATCACATCCAAGCTTGTAAAATTCTGTCGAGAAGAGCTGATGGTTCTTGGCATGCGGCATAACGTAAAACTTTGCTGAGTATCTGGCCACAGTGGTGTGTCAGGAAACGAGACTGTTGACGAACTGGCAAGGAAGGGATCAGCCCTAGAACCAGAGCTAGCAGATGGTACAATTCAACCTCCACTTCATCATCTGAAGGAAATAATAAGGCTTAGATCGTTAACCGAGGCGAATAACAGGTGAAAAACACTAACCACCTGTGAAGTCTCCAGAAGGTTATGGCCAGAATATACTAAAGGCAGAACGACCAATCTTCTACATGTGGAGAAGAAATGCCCGTCATTACTGGTAGGATTAATTACAGGCCACAACATGCTCAGGTATCAGGCAAAGAAGCTACACCTGACCGGGAAGACCTTTGCAGAGGATGCGGAGGCGAGGAGGTGCATGAGGACACGACTCACTTCCTCTGTCATTGCCCAAGCCTCTGCAATATTAGTAAATGAACACTGTGTAGATACCTCTTCGATAACATCGAGGAGTTATCCGATGGTTCACTGTCGGATCTAATCAAGTTCGCAAGGAAAGCCGGGTGGTTGTCATCTGGCATATAAAATCACGCAGTGGGAAGTAGCTGGTAAACACATGGATACCACAATGGGTCTACATAGACCTAAGTGAGGTGAAGGGGATTTTATCGTCTTCATTGGCCCGCTAACCTAACCTAACCTACCCCAGCAATACAACAAAAAATCACATTTCGACAGCTTGTATCTGGGATCTTATTCTTTCGATCATTACTCAAATATCATGACTATAGGTGAGGATCGGAACAAACACTAAATTGAACACCGAGAGCTTAGCTCCGATGCTAAGTTCAGCCCTCCTAATAACAGATTGACGAAGCTGTCTTAAAATTGCTCCAGCCTGACCAATCCTTCATTATAACTCAGTATTGCTTCTTCCATCACTCGTAGATAGGACCCCGAGATACTTAGACTTCACCCGTTTCAATGGGACTCCACTAGCAGGTAGAGTGTATTGAACATGCATTCAGGAAATAACTATTACTTCTGATTTGATCACGTTTACCTTCATCCCAGCTTCAACACAAACGAACCTATCAAGTGCGCGCTGAAGTTCGGTTTGGGTGGACCCCAGGATGTCTAAATCATCAGCGAAAAGCAGATGAATTATTCTCAAATCTCCAAATTCGAACCGTTCCTCGCCACGGCTGCGTTGTAACATCCAATCCATATACACAATGAAAAGAAGAGGTGACAAAACGCGCCCTTGACGATGTCCAATGCCCACAATAAAAGGTGTCTATTCAACGCCGTTCACTCGAACACAGCTCTTTAGTGTATAGTGATTGAATGACCCCCAGTTTAATTAAGTAACTTAAAGTATAGTCTCCATGCTTAGAACAATAATTATTGTAGCAAAATTAGGTAATAGTCCCTTAACCACATTCATCCATAGAGAAACACCACAGGGTGGTGTTGTCTCTTCCCTTCTGTGAGTAGGTATTATGAGCAAAATTCAAGTTTTTCTGTATTATAAGTGAAATTATGGGGGCTGCTCTAGACAAAGTAGCTGAGCTGTTGGCTGTGGTCTTGGTGTAAACCCAAGCAAAACGAAACTGACGCTATTCACTACCAAAACCAAAATACCTGACATCACCCTTTACCGACCAAGGTATTCTCACGAAGGTCATCTTAAGTCCCTCGGAAAATCTCACTTCATATCTTCTGCCGAACGAAACCTCCAGACTAATACTCGTTCAGTCCTTCGTGAGTTTGCTAAAAATTTTCAAAATTATCTCAAAAGTATAATCGTTAACCACTCTGTTAACTTCGTTAAAACGTACTTTACGGATTAAGGTCTTCTCAGCTTTCCAGCTTTTGCTTGTAAGGCTCTTCGTCGCGCGACAGATCATTACTACAAATGAACTAACGACCAACAACTCCTAACGACTGGCAATAGACAGAGTCTTTCCCATTCTGCCTCTGTCTGGATTAGTTTTCGATTGCCAGGTTAATTGATGTAAATGATTTTTCAGTGTAAACTCTTCCTCGCCTAGCAAAATTCAATTCAAAACGAAATGGAAAACAAAAAGAGAAAAAATTGAATCATTGGCAGCTTTTACAAAGACATTTGTACATACATGCTCGCTTACATATAATGACGACATACAACTTTCACTTGAATTACTTTACAGTACTGCAGTAATCGTGGTGAAGTGGAGAGCAGATACAAAAAGGCCTCAACCCGAAATGTTGGCGTGGGTTTCTTTACATCACACTTGGGGAGATATTTATGTGCACGAGTGTGTCTGTATGCTCCTCACTTAATTCATTTTTTCCTTCGATTCCCTCGTCAAAGTTCAACGTTAGACTTTGACTTCAGCCGTCAGTTCACAGACTGCTTTGGTGGTCGGGTGACTGCGCTTTTATGGTATCTTGATGCCGAATTGATATTATGACTGTTTTTTCCATTTTTTTTTCTCTCTGTTCAAATGCGGAAAACAAAATATTCGTGTTCCTTGACAGGCGGGAAAGTCTCGAGGGCAAGAGGCAATGGGCAAAAAGTAAAGCAAATGCACATAGGAAAGTCAAAAAAAAACGATAGGCGTTCGTTGGAACTGAAACCAGTTCAAAAGTTGATTGACCCGGCGGAAGAGGTGGAACAGGCGGTCGACTGAATGCAGTTGTGGTTAGTAAGGCAAATACACTCGTGCCGGCAAAAAATGCATTCAAGAGAAAGTGAGTCACGACTGGAATAAGGTCGAGTTTTTGAACTATGTGCGCAAAAGACCTAGGGTGTGTGACATTTTAATGAGAAACGGATTAAGGATCTTCTAGAGGAAATTTATATCGTTCCCGTAAGGTCTTCAAAGGACAGAAAAACGGTAAGGGACTTCGGAGATCAAAAAGCAGAAAACCTTAATGGAATCTTACCAATGATATGAAAGTGATATAACAAAACGATTTCTTCTTAATAAAATACACTATCCCAAAACCTATCGGCTGACAAAACCCTACATTGACACTTATGCGAGAAATTACAAAGATCAGCATGCATGTGCATTAGCGCAGTGCTAAAAACTACACCATCCGCGACACTTGACGTGCCTACATAGTACCTACATAGGTCAAACAACCATATTGGCCACTCCTCGATCTTAGATCCCCTAACATTTATTTCGAAAAACACCGACTACACACCGTCTTAGCTGAACTTCAACCTCAACTTCCGGACATTAATTCCTTTCAGGGAAGAGTGGGAGAGTGATAACGCCAGAGACTTCCTAGCGGTGATTTTCTCTGCACAGTTTAACCTGAGGCTGGAATCATTAACATCAGAAGCTGCTTCAAATTGTTGCCTATCTCCCACGGAGATGGCAGGACATTTTGACATTCTCCTATTCGGGGTATCCGAATATGATGGGTGTTTCACTCCCTGCGTGTAAATTACTTTTATAGTACGACTTGCTGAACACAACACAAACTAAAGATGAAGGAATAGATCCCCATGCCGTACCTCCAGAAAGATTTGGCGGATATTAAGCCTAATTCGATCTAAAATTTTGATCTTTCTTAGAAGGTCGCTGATCAGAACCGTCATCGGTGTTCTCAATGGCCATTGTCCCATTGGTCTTCATGCTAGAAGGATGAGAGCCTTTTCTCAAATGACGAAATTGTAAAGTCGACAAGGAGAAAGATGCAATGCTCCATCTTCTCTATACCTGTTCAACCCTATCCCAAAGAAGAAGTCATAACGACGTCCGCCTTGTTTTGGTGCATAGAATGGGCCTCGCTGACAAAAAAAAACATGTAGGAACTGCGAGAAAGAAGAAGAAGACCTCGAACGAGAATGCAACAGAATACCCTGGGGTGGATACCGGACCTGAAACATCTCAAGGACAAAGGAGTCGGTGGCATCCTGGCCTTCACCAAAGAAACAGGAAGATTCGCCAGAACACTCGTACACTAGTGTCAACTCCATAACTGTTTCTACCTTCCCTATATCCCTCCCAACATACGTCCCAAACCAAACCTATCCCTGCATTTCCGACGGTTAAAAGATGGGAACAGAACGGACCCGACTGAGGCCTAGGTGAGGAGCCTTCCTCTCACCCTCATATACCATACCATACCATCCCAAAGGAGAAAGTTCTGTTTAGGAGCCTATCACTTCCATAAGTTGAGCAAACTCTCACATACTGACTTGAAAATTTTCTTAGCTACTTTAAGAGCTCCAAATACTTACTCACTTCACGTGACGCCAGAGTCCGGGGTGGACCTGGGCCTCAACCAACAAGCCTCTCCAGTCAGCTCGATCTTTAGCCAGCTGACTCCAGCTGCGCACGCTAAGTTGGTTGAAGTCCCCTTCCACTTGTGTGCGCCACCTGAGTCGCGGTATTCTTCTTCTGCGCCGTCCCAGCAGACGGGACCAAAAATCACCCGAAGAATTTTCTTCTCGAAACAGTCAAAAGCTTTTGACAGAGTCCATGCCATGGGATGATTAAGGTTTTAAAAAGGGTAACTTTAGTCGTTGGAGAGAGGGCTTTGCTACTCAATTGCCTTCATAGCCCAAAGAAACAGCGATTGGCAAGACTCGTTCTTCGTTTGATCTCAGCGCTGTTGTCGTTGTCTGAATTTATAGCGGAGCCTAGGTAGACAAAGTCCTTTACTACCTCAAAGTTATAACTATCTATTGTGACGATCTGTCCGAGACGTCGGTGTTGAGTATCCTCTCTTGTTGACAGCATTTTCGCCGCCTCTATCAAATACTCACGAACGCCCCCATGACATCACGCTGCGTTCTTCCGATTATGTCAATATCGTCGGTGTATCCGAGTAATTGGACGGACTTTTGAAAGATTGTACCTGTGGTGTTGGCGCGTAAGTTTTGCACTACTCTCTCAAGAACGATATTAAAGAAGTCGCATGAAAGCGCGTCGCCTTGTCTAAACCCTTTTTTCACATGAAAGGTCTCGGTGATGTCTTGACGAACTATGATAGAGCAGTGATAATTCTCCATAGTCAGACTGCAAAGACGGACGACTTAGGCAGGGATGCCAAAACTTGACATGGCTCTGAATTGCTCGCCTCTATAGATGTTGTCATACACGGCCTTAAAATTGATAAAAAGGTGGTGGGTATCGATTTGAAGTTCCTGGGTTTTTTCCAAGATCTGCCGCAGTGCGAATATATGGTCGATTGTGGATTTTCCTGGCCTGAAGCCACATTGACATGGACCAGTCAGGTTGTTGACGAACGGCTTCAGGCGCTCACACAACACGGCAGATAAAATCTTGTAAGAAATTGCAACTTGTAGAGAACAATCGATTTGAGAAAACCTGAGGGCACTTGTGTTCTCTTCAAGGCACGTGTCTAGCTTATGCACGGTTTGTACATAGAATCAACAATTTAAGAACAAATATGCAAAAAATTTTGCTAAGTTACTTAGTGCAATGATTTATGCATGTATGTACATACCTACATATGTAACTTAACGTCGATTACAACCCTCATCGATAAATTCCTACTACGTATGTTAATTTTATTTAACGCAAGCCATCGTGTAAACACTGCCTACAATTGTGCTCTATAACCGATGACAGAAAAGGCAATACCCACAAGCATGATACAACAAATTAAACGAATGTCAAGTGTCAAGATTGAATAAGAAGAATAAAAATTAGGTTAACACATTTATTTGTTTTTTTATTACTCGTCGCTTTATTTGTTTAATAATTTGTTATTATCAACTTCTACCAGATAAGGAAGTTTCATATACGGGTGGACCCTAACAATGTTGCTGTGCGTTCTTTCTTTCACTAGCATGTCTGCTCCCGTCGACATATACACATATGTCTGCTGCAAGTATGTGTATTCTTGTGCATGTGTCGTTAAAGAACGATTAGTTTGTTTACGCATTTCTTGGCCACAAAGGTGCATGTGATACTTAAATATTTATTCTATTAAACTAGGTTTTGTTGACACTGTATCAAAAGGTATAATGATTAGAGGGAAACGTACCGCTAAGACTGACGGCAAGAATATTTATCTTTTCAAGTGAAAATGGGGAAAAAGAAATTGTTATAATATTTGTTGCTTTTCGCTGCTCACTGTGTGGAAATCAAGTGGAGTGACATTGTAGAGTTTCCGTAGCTTTGAAACGCCGTCTGACATATTTAGAATAGCCGAAGGTATTTATCTAACCTGAAGACATTTGATCGGACTTTGACACTTTAAGGGAAACAGTGTTGTGAAGAATGGGGGAGTTTAGATTATTAAGTGAAAAGCAATTCATATAATAATGGTTCTGACTTCTGTTTAATCCTTTATTATTTTAGTTAAGTGCGGTTATTAATTTTTGATTTCGAACACCAAATTCAAAAAAGGGGCACCCACAATGTAGTTTGACTGTAATATGAGCCCATTTTCCTGGTCTGTAGCTTCAGTCAATGAGATATTACCTTATCATTTGAAACATCTAGGGCGGTTAATAGCCTGCGGGCAGTCTCTACGTCTATGGCTACGTCTGCGCAGAACCTGCGCAAATTCTGCAATCAAAGACGATTTTTCTGAGACCAAAAATGACCCTCTTTCGATAAGAATTTTACAGAGCTTCTTAAACCTGTCACAGTTCGCTTGTTTAAGTCGCATTCATAGTTTATCTTCTTTTATTGCTAACATTTTGAGATTCACACTTTAAATTTTAACGTGGTCTTCTTGGCGATTATTTCTAGCCCCAGGGTTCCCTTTAATACCATTGTGTTATTTGAAAAAAGAAAAAAATAATTGATACGTCAGCCCGTCGGCCTATTTTTTAGCACAAACAAAAGGGACCTACTCACTACTCACTGTCGACTCCAAACAGCGAGTTGAGAAGATTTTCAATGAAAAATTATACTCTCGGAGGTTTGTCATTTGCCGACGAGAGATGATGTCGCGAAAAATGTTTGGCGGATATGGTTAGGGCTTGAACCCTCGCAGCTTGCATAATAGTCCACCGCACTGAGCCACGACCTATGCCTTGTTAGACACCAGTGTTTTGAAACGTGATCCCATTCGCGTGACTGGTTATGTAATGCAAGGGGGTCACCTCCATCCGGAATCTAACTCTTTAAGGGCGACAAGTCGTTTAAGCTTGGAATTATGGCGAATCGTTCTGCTTAACCATCCCCAGGCTCAGAACATTCAGCTTTGACCGCGCGAACCAGGATCACTAAAACCAGGATCCCTAAAACTAAAAACACAAAGAAGCAGAAGGCCTCTCTAGAATGGGCCACAAACTGCACACAGTTCCTCAACAACTACAGTGATCGGTACTTAGGTTAGGTTAGATTAGATGGATGCCCCTGCTCAGACTGGGACACACTTAGATCAAATTGGCCCATTGTAATGTCGAGTTCGGCTAGATCGTCGAGATCATCGTAGAAGTATTCTCCGACGGTTTTTCTTCTTAGTGTCGCAAAAGCGGAACATGTACACTGTAGGTGCGTTGTAGTCTCTTCTTCCTCCTCATCTCTCCAGCTTCTACAAAAACCATTGGAGGGGACCATTAGCCTGAGAGACAAGTGGTGATGTTGTTCCATCTATGGTTTGCCAGTTTCTTGACATCCGTGTCAAGGAGGAAATTGGTCGATTTGATTGATGCAGATGGTTCCCCCGGGTTTTTAAAGAGAGATGCCGTGCTGCACCTTCTTTTGCCAGCTCGTCCGCTCTGCAATTGCCTGGAACGTCACTGTATCCTGGGACCCAGCATGAGTTACTTCACACCTGTCTGTAATCTCGTTAAGAGATCTGTGGCATTGCTTTACCAACCTTGATTGTATTGTCGGCGATTCCAAGGCTTTAATAGCTGCCTGAATATCTATGTATAGTACAAAAGCGCTCTACTCTATCGCGTTTATTGAAAGCCAAGCCGCAGCTTCACAGGCTGCCATAATTTCCTCTTGAAAAACACTACAGTGATCCGGCAGTCGCGTGGTGATGGCTAAGGCAGATGCGTTGGAGAAGACTCCTGCCCCGTACCACCCACTGTCTTAGATTCGTCTGTGAATATTTTTAGCGCGGAATCGCTCAAAACTGTCGCAGACTCCTAAAATTAATATGTGTACACAAATTAGTTATTATAAGAACTTAAGCAATAGCTCATATCAAAAACTTCCAGCAACTTTGTTTCTACTTCCTAAAATACATAAACAAATTGATGTGACTCTAGTGACGTAATATTACATTCTAATTCGTTGCAGGTTTATATCAATTTAAAAGAATGACCCATAAAACTAAATTATCACTTCCGCCTGTCATATTCCAAGCTGACATCTTTTTTTGCTCTCTCTCTTCAACTTTGCGACAGTTTCAAGGAAGCTCAACACACTATGTCGCTTTATTTTTACTAAAATAACTTAAATAAATTTCCCAACGTTTTCCCGGCCCACCCATTCATTTTTGACTTTCCAAAGTGAAAAATGAATATTCAGAGAATATGATCGAAAAATATGTATTTTCTGTGAGAAAGGTGTCCATTGACACTACCCTTGCCTTTTGATATGAAATCAAGAAGGCACATTCAGTCTAGTTTAGACTTCGTTTGTATTTTTTTCATAAGAACTTAAGTTTTACTTAAAAAAGTTGAAAGAAATTTTCGTAAAATATAATTGCGACGACTCGCCTAGAGCCCTCTTTGCATGCCAAACAAATGGAAATGCGTGTAAAAATACTGAAAAGCTTTAGCCTAGTTAAAGGTCAACTGTTCGTACTAAAAGGGTTAATATGCGCTTTCATTAGGGTTGCCATATAGACTTTTATGGGCTTTCATATTTTTGTTGCATTTCTGGCTCCTCGTTAGAGCCAGAATTTTGAATTGATTTTGAATTCTATAGATATTCATTAGAGATACGGTTAGGCCAAAAAATCCTTAAGATAGGCTACTATTAATAAATGTTTACTGCTTTGTCGTCGTATAAGAGGTCTTCTTTCAAGTGCTCAACAGCATGGGTTCAACATTGGAATGGAACAGTCGTAGCTTAGAGTTTTTACTGATTGCGCTAAGTCGTCATAGTGTGAATAAAATTCCAAACACAGACTTCACTTTGCCGGTTCAATTGGCTTTATATTGTTAAGTTCTACCATCGATCAAGACAATGCTAACAAGGTATCTACTCTTTTTCACTGTTCACATCGTTAAAAACAAAATGTATTGTTGAATCCCACTTTCGACCTCGAATTCATCTGACAGTGTTCCTCTGTGCAGAACGTGACACCTTGATCCATCATAAGTTGCCTTGTTGATTTGATAGCTTAGGGATACCTCTCCTGCGTAAGACAACCCAGATAAATTCTCTGCTGATACTGTCAAACTACTTTCTGAAATAGATAAATAGCTGCCAAAGTGGCAAACGGTATTAACCCCAAGATGCGTTGCAACTAAACCAATTTCAAAAGTTTCGATTCCATACTTTTCAGTACTTCATACATTTTGTTTTCATTTTTCCAACCCAACCTTTAAATAAACTGTCTGCCTGCGCTTAAAATGCTTTAGAGTGACCAATGCAATTCAGTTGAACTCTGGCAACCCTTTTGGAAAGCTCTTTACTATTAGATACTTCGGTAAGCAATAACACAAACACATACTAAAACTAAACAATATCATCACTAACGCATACATGCATGCTATGTATCTAACGACGCGCATTCAATAGATATTTGCTCTTTAAACCGCAACGCATGTTTGTCTTCCACTCACTTCACTGCCAACGACGCCCCATACTCGTTCGTCGTCGTTTGACGAACTTGGTATGCAGTGGAGCCCGTTGGGAAGCGGCAGCAAAAAAGCTCTTACTTTTAAATTACTTCAGTTTCAGTAAGACGACGTCGTAACAACCTGATGTACAGAAAATTAACAGCAAAGCAGCATTTTTTTTTCTCTTTCTCTTTTAACGACGTAATCGCAATCGCGATCTTCAGCCCCCTTGCCCCTCGCCACTGCTGTCATGCAACAAAACTAAAGCTTTGAGGCCCCATGAGGCTGACTAACTGACTCCATGACTGGCTGACGACTGACGGGCAGTGCAGACGGCGCGCACATACTTATGTAGGTACCTGCAACCATACAATGTGTGTGCGAGAGGAAAATAGCTTGACGGCAATGACAGTGTATTTCATGCTTAGTAGGTCAACAAAATTCCGGCCAATGGCCTTTCCCTTTCGATGTGTCTGTGGGAACTGGTTGTGAATACTAATGCACCGTGGTGCGCTGTGTATGCGAACTTTTCATTTCTTTTGATGTTGCTGCTACATGTAATCGTAGACAACGTGATAATGTTGGTAGTGATGACGACTAGGCATTGCTTAATCAAGAGGGAGAAAGAAGAGCTCAAAAAAAAAAAAATTATGAGAGAGCTTTTAAGAAATACAAATAGCTTTTCGCCACAGCGGATCTTTTAGCAAGGGCATAAAATGTACTCGTCAAAGCTGACGACAGACTGCAGTTTCAGTATACATGTTGCTACGCCACAGTGCAGATGCAGGTGAGTGGCAATTTGACAGCTTTCCAAGAAATGGGATGCGTGTGACGTGAAACTCACTGTCAGTTCTTCAAAATTATGGCGGGATTTCGAATACATATGAAACTACAATATTGTCTTATTATCTGATTATCCACTTAGACTGATTTTTATAAAATTAGAGCGCGATAAAGGACTTATATCTACTTTCACAGCTACAAAGTGAGGTTGGTAGAAATATAAAAGGAGGGACAGAAGAAATACTGATACAAATGCTTGTGATTTGTGTGATTCAGAAAGACAGAGCGACAGCTAGTGGTGGCTGCATCATCATTCAAATTAGTTTCTGGAGATTGTCTGATCAAAGGAAATGAAAATTTTTCATGACTTGGTATTTATTATGTATCAGCAAAATCCTATGTTTTATGTAAAATGACAATATTCTCCTGTTTACAATACATACTAACTTCAGCTCATTCCGCAGTACAAGTTTGTCAGTTTTAGTAGCGACGACTGACGTATGCGATCTGAGATTGTCATGCTGATAAATTGGTCGACGTCTATTGACGAATGCCGGCTATAATTTTTTTACACAACCATTTCTCTGCACTAAGACTTTTCTATGATATTGTTCCAAGGCCTGAGGAAAGAATAGTGAATTGCGCGCTCGGTAGTCCACCAACCGGTTTCCAAAATTTGTTTCAGATGAAAACGCACATTTTCTTGAGACTCCATCGCGGTCTAGCCATTAACCTGATACGATTATCTTACAGAAGCTCCTTTTCATCCCACGTCCTTAGACTTTACCAATCTGTCCTAGACGACGACTTATGGCCGAAACATCGCCGCTTTTCGAAAGAGTGTGCAAGAGATCCCGAGGCAGTCAAATTCCACCGCGCTTTTTTCGCAGACATCAAGTTGGCGAATTTGGCATCGGGAATTGGACATCCTTACAAAATCCAACTGATCCTTACAAAATCCAACTGACCCAGGAGCTTAGGGAAAACTTCCATATATAACGCTGTGTGTTCGCTGACTGGATTCTGGAGCAGTTCGAAGCGGACCCCGATTTCAGCAAAAACATTATCTTCAGCGACGAGGCCAATTTTTGGATGAATAGGTACGTAAACAAGCCGGATTTGGGAAGATGCCAATCCACACGAGGTCTACCAAGTGGCAATGCATCCGCAGAAAGTCACTGTTTGGTCATTTGGTGCGGATTGTGGTGGGCCGGCGGTATCATTGGTCCGTACTTCTCTAAAACGACGATGGCATTGCCATCACTATCTACGGAGACTGCTACCGATCCATGATAATCAATTTCTTCTTGTCCAAATTGGATCATATGCACGTGAACGACAAGTGGTTCCAACAGGACGGCGCTACGTGCCAGACAGCTGATCCCACAATGGACATTCTGGACGAGGGATTTGAGGGCATGGTTATCTCATGTAGAAGCGACGTGAACTGGCTACCGAGATCGTGCGATTTGACCCCGTTAGACTTTTTCTTGTGGTGTTTCTTTAGGTCGCAGGTCTATGGCAACAAGCCGCAACAACCAGTGCCCTCAAAGTCAACATAACCCGTGTCATCGATCAAATTCATCCTGATCTGCGATGGGGTTATCGAAAATTGGATCTGTCGGATGTGCACGCCACCCAGCGAACCCGCGGCGGCTATATGAGCGATGTCATATTCCTTTCATAGTGTCATTGAAAGGCCTTCAAAAAAAAAATAAAAATAAAAAATTCGTTGATATCTCACACACAACTTCTTTTATTCACTTTTAACATCTACCCGTCCCTATTGGAAAGCCCTGCAGAAAAATTTCTTTTTGGGCGAACACTCCAGAAACGTTAACGTTCGTCGCCCGAAAGATCTAGACATTAACTCAAAATACAGTCAAAGAACCTATGGGAAATGCAATTACAAAGCTGCTGCAATTCGATCTTGAGCCACCATAATCAGTGTTTTATGTTATGAAAAATTAAGCGTCTAATTTTATTATTTGCACTCATTGTCAAAATTTGCCTTCAGTTGATTACAAAAAGTTTGCAACAGAACACAATCGAGCTCCAGATGACCTCTGCAGGCTGAACAGTTCTTGACTTATCTGGTTTCTTGTCAAACTTCGTCCTTTTGTTGATGTTCTTGTCAGTTTTTCTATAAGTATTTCAACTTAATTTATCAAGCCGTGGTTCTTAAGTGACACCGCACTATCCCATGTACTATGATAAAAACAAGGCGGGAGAGAGTATGTATATTTTGTGAGTGGAATTGTGGAATGATATTTGATGCTGCACTTTCCAACACTCTTAGCTTAAGGATGTCGCTCCAAATTGCTTGGTTGGTTTTGTTTTTCCCTTAAAATAGGTTAATTCACAACCACTTCCTGGTAAGTATCCTGCTTCGGCTGGTCGTCTTCACCTTTGCCACCCCTGAGATGCAAATAGCATTTTATCTGGTTTTGGTTTTGTTGATTTTCTCTTCGCACAGGAGGCTATGTGAACAGTGATACCGGGTGTCATCCTTTATGTTGTTTCCTTCTTTTTGTGTTTGTGTTCCTTTTGAATGTTTTAGTTCTGTGTTTGTGTCCTGAAAACTGCAGACAGATTATAAGAATGAAAGATATTGGAACAGGGCCTATTTCTTTTGACGCTCTAAGTGAGGTTATGTGAGTTCAGTTTTTGTATTCTCTTAGGAATAGAAATGGGTTGTTGTGGAAACGGAATAACTTTTCGTTTTGACGCGTTTCGTTTTGATCCAACTAATGCGCCGAATGTTTTCGATTTCCATACAAAATCCACTTTTCTTTCTGCGTCACAATTTAATTATGACATCCTTCTCAACTTCGTCCAATTCATGTACCGTCCACTTGTCGAGCCTTTTGTCTTTTAGATTGTTTCCAAGAGGATTAGAAATAA
The DNA here is from genome assembly GCA_917880715.2 of Matsumyia berberina. Lineage (NCBI taxonomy): Eukaryota > Metazoa > Arthropoda > Insecta > Diptera > Syrphidae > Matsumyia > Matsumyia berberina. Next base: position 85,793,947 of record OU862871.1, read on the forward strand.
TTGGGAGCGCCAAGTTCTATGACATATTTTTGAGTCATTGTGTATGAATCTGCTTCAAGCAACGTTTTTAACTAATAGCCACAAATAGCCGAACGTCATCTCTTAAGCTCATATTTTTTGAAACTCTCCAAACCACCGTGTGTTCATTGGGGCTTCAAAGGACAAACAAAATAAGCAATTTCATACGCTTTACAATCAGTTTCGAACTCAAACAAAAATTGCAAAAATTCAGTGTAGTAAGTTGTGTAGCGTGTTCCATCGGTCTTCAAATTCTCTATTGAGTATCTGCTGCACAGATGTTTTTTTTTTTGAAATATTAAGATCGAAATTTTACGAAGTTTGGACATTTTTCCATAAGGTAGGTAGGTAGGTAGAGGTAGTGATTCTAAAAGAAACTCAGTTAGCGCTGGGATGCGCCGTTTTGAAACCACAACTCATTTGACCTGGTAGTTAGCGAATGTTACATGTAGGTTGATGGATGAAGATATTTAAATCCAACCTGTGGAGTTAAAGAAAAGGATTCGTTCACCAATGCTTTTCTTAGAAATATCTTAGCTGTCGTCGAAGAAGGGTTTGCCTAGAGTGCGTTGCCTAGCCCTCGCTAGAGCCGGGCATTTACACATGAAATGATGCAGAGATTCTTTCTCGCTGTTATCTTTGCAATTGCGGCAGAAAGTGTTGTGGGGGATACCTAGCTTGGCTGCGTGGTCTCCTCTTGGCAATTGGCCTGTGCCAGCGGCTACGATTCTTACAGTATCTTGTTTTAATTGATTTTCTGTTTGTTGTAACCGAGCCAGATCTCTATATGATGCAGTTGCTTAGCCTATTCCATGCTTTGTTGGCCGCTTTTCACAAAGTCAGCCACGTTTTCCTCCTCATTGAAGTTACATAATGGCCATTTTCTGACTTCTCCTCTTCTCAATTTACTAGGTAAGGTTAATGGGTGCCTTGTGACATTGTCACTGTTCACTTAGACCTGCAAAGGGTCCATTGTGCCCATAACCGCTGATTTAAAACCACCCAGATAAGGAAATGAATCTCAGGGGATCCCTCAGCTCGATGTCACAAAAGTTCTCCAGTTCTGTGAAGAAGTAACTACCAACATTCACACAGCAAGTGTCGGACAGATTCGATCTCCTCCCCATCCCTGCAGATTCTGCAATAGTCATTGTGATGTATACCGAGGCGCTTCGCATGAATACCAATTGCACAGTGTCCAGTAATGATGCCGGAGACTATCCTCGCCTCACGACGACTTAGACATAGATCTCTTCTTATTATAACTCGTCCATAAGTTTCTAGCCGTTGCACTTGTGTCTAGCTGGATTCACCGTGTATTGGCTCGACTTATGGCCTCGTCATCGATATACCTTTTTAGCGAGCTTATTGGAATTCTGGCAAAGGGGAGAGCCCGTGAGGCATGCAGCGCTGCTCCCATTCGTGCCAATTCATCAGCTCTTTCGTTACCTGGGATATCCAAATGCCCTGGTACCTAACATAGGGTCACCGTATTGGCTCTAGATATCTCATCTAGATGCTCTTTACAGATTTTTACAAGCCTTGACCAAGTTATTGCGGACTCCAGAGCCTTAATGACTACCTGGCTGTCGATAAGGCTAAGGGTTAGCGCACTGTACTCAATTTAGTAACATTTAGCCTAGTGTGAGTCTTTTTGTACGCATCATTGATCATCCTTGCAGGCCTGGGTTCGGGCTCTATAGCCTTGACAGGTTTTTTTTTACCCTTTGGTACAACTTCCAAACATCTCTCTATTTCGTCGATCGCTCGCTTCTCATGCTCTTTCTTCTTCCTCCTAAGAAGCCAGTGTTCTTCTCTCCTCTTCTACTCGTAGCGCTCATGAGCAGCTCTGTTCCTTCTGTGCAGCGCCGTTTGTAGGCCTCTTGTTTTGCTGCATGTGCTTGCCGGCACTCGTCGTCAAACCAGGGTATTCATTGCGGTGGCCGAGTGAAACCCAACACGTCAGTGGCGGCATTTCTGATGGCTTTTTAGCAATGCTGTCACTGGTCTTCTATATTTGATGCTGGCGAGTGGCGACATAGGACATCTTGAGAGATTGAGAGAAAAGGATCTGGAAAAGGGTCTGGTGATCTCTTGCAATTGTAGTCGTCCGACGTCGAACTTCTTCATAGCATTTCCTTGCCTTGGCGATATTCGGGATATCCGCAGCCGGACCTTGGCTACAACAAGGTAGTGGTTCAAGTCAAAGTTGGCCACTCGGAACGTTCCGAGATCCATAATTGCGTCGATAGTAATGTGGTCAAGGTTGGCGGTTGATTGATAAGGGGATCTCCATGTTTCCTTTGTGAATATCGAGTACTAACTACGACAACATTTGATTTGATCAGCCGTCACAAAATTCTAGAGCCATTGTATTGTTACTCCATACATCAAGTTGAATTCGCAATTGTGCCCATCGACGCCGGCGTTAACGCTGATTGTCTGCCAGACTTGAAACCCCTCTTCCTTCTTCGACAACAGATAAGCAAGACAATGTATGTATGTACATACATATGTACTTCATAACTCATAGAGGATGAATATTTTTTCCACGCAACCCATCAGAGAAATCAAGCAAATTGAAAGCTTTTTGATGAAATATTTCTGCATCTTCCGAAAGGTGCCAAAACCTGAGCTACATAACTAGAAACAGCTTGTGCCACAGCGTTCTAAATGTTCAATTTTTCTAAGAGATTGATATCATTCTTAGCAATAAAATATTTCCAAGTGCTAGTCAGACTAAATTCGGTGAAGCTGAATGTAAAATCAAATTTGCCTCACTTGACTCAACGATAATTATCTGAATTTTTGTCGTTCTAACATGCTCACACCAGGAATGAACGCCTTTTTAAGATCCAAAAAAAAAACCAAAATTCTCTTACACTTGCAATCAAAAATGTACTCCGTCAAGTTTCATTCCTGCTTAGAACAAACAAAAAACCCAAAAGTAATCCAAAGTTCAATGCCCATCAGTCTATATGTGAACTGATGTACGGACTAATAGTTTGCGCGCAAAACTCTCTCCCGCACACCACAGGAAGTGCTCTTTTCGAAGCGACGCAAGAGGAACAACAACAACTACAACAACAAAACACCGTGCATAAAAATAGTAATTAAAATGCAAAAGTGCACATTTTCTGCACTAAACAAATTGCAATGTGCATCTACGGTGATACTCGCAAGAGGGAAAAATAAAACACCAGCAACCTCCCCACGGAGCTCTCTGTTGAAGGAAAAAGGTTATTGTTCGGAAAATAGGTAAAGGAAAAGCTTTTACGTCGCTAATAATTGTTTCTACACCACTACCACCACCATCACACCCCTTACTGCATTCGCACGATGTACGAACATTATTTGCAAGAGAAAAGCAAAAAAAAAACAAAAATGAGGAAACTCGAGAGTAAGGGAAAGAAAATCAAAGAAATTGCCCCCACCACCGCACACAGGGTCCGTATACATCTTGTCTTGCACGGCATAGCACACACTAATTCTGTCTCTAGGTTATGTTTTTAGTGAAAACTTGCCACGCCACCCATCACCGCCGCCCTGTGACAGGCCTTGTATTGCACAGCAATGGAATTGCATCGTTTCCTGCTCCTGACCTACCCCTCGGTATATACTTGATGAGCATATCACGGTGTGTGTTGTGTGTGTGTAGCTGTGTAGGAGGGAAGCTAGGAGATGCCCCGTCTTCATGTCGTCGTCGACGACGTCGACACAGATACCACGCTGGGAAAGTGAAAAAGAAGAATACTCGTATGCAACCAATTCAGAAATGCATTGCTGCGATAGTTTCATGTTAGTTTCAGGGTGTACGGGTTATAGTTGGTGGCGCGGCTGCTGGTAATGCCAAAGTATGGGTGAGGGTGATACTTGGTTGTTGCCCCAATTAAGGGTCATTGCTACTCTAGTTCTCTTCATTATATGCATTTTTATTTCTGACTCGAATAATTGCTGCAACGCTGCAAAAATGTTGCCGAGTTCCTTAAGCCAAGGATAGCTGGTCGTGCTAGTGGTGGTGTGACATGGAGGTTTTTAAAAGAGCTCTCACACAGGCAAGTGCGGAGTTGAATGTAGTTTGTCGTTAAATGATGGGTGAATGGTAATATTAATCCTACAGCACAGGGAATGGGGTACGTTGCCATTGTTATCCAACCCCCCAGGAAGTGGTTTAGTTTCACATGAACTGCTTTTTTTCTTTTGAAGCTTTTTTTCTTCTTTTTGCGCAGCACCACTCTATGGCTTGACTTCTTTTTGCGATCTTTAACCCTCCCAGTTGATGGCACAGAGGAATCAGTCTCTGCTTGACATAAGGAGGTTAGATATAATACCCGTTTCTCGAGCGCCATCGAGTTTAAGTACATGAGGAAGTTTTAGTACCTGGTATTGCATTTTATAAATGGAGGATGTACATATGTATGTTTTATTCATATGCACGCATGGAAAATGTCATGTTAAAGGAAAAAGAAAATCATGCCTTAGTATCAAAATCAAAATCAAGAGACAATGCGTTAGAAATCTCGAAGAAAACCACAAATGGAATGGCGGCTGCTTGTTTTGTGCTTCTTGGGCATAATCTGAGACATGCAGAAAAAAACGCAACACTTTCGTAAACAGTCGATGTCCGTTTTAACAAAAAATTATATTGAAATTGAATTAAAGAAGTGGTTTGACTTCATCATCTTGATGTAGCATTGAATCGATCTCACTCTTCTGCTAAGATCTTTCTCCTGAGTGAAAAGGTCCTTACGTGGACTTATGCGTAATAAATTCATTTGAAAAATCCTGCTAACTACAACCTGCTCTTCAAGATCCTGAACAGTGGAACAGAGAACGTCGTAACGCAAGTAAGACTGTTAGGTAGCAACTCAAAACCCAAAATTTGAAGCAGACTAGGCTTCTTGCAAAGATAGTAGGAAGAACCTTTTATAGGTCACTAGTAGCTTAGAAACAGCCACAGGGAACTTTTATTGCAGAGGAAGAGCGTGCTTCAGGTGGCGCACGCAAGAAAACTGCAGGCAACTTTCTAAACATCGAGAATCTAAAAATACTCAACCAGCTTGTTGACCAGTCACAAAGTGGTCACGAGAAGAAGAAAGTGAAAGTCGGACTGACAACAATTGGAATAGGCGCTAACGAGAAAATTTAAGAGGCTTTCCAATGCACTAGGCGTGCAAAATGGGCAGATCGAGCTATAACACAAAAAATATATAAAGAGCTGGCGCGACAGCTCGGGATGAGCCAATGCCAAGCTTCTCGCAACCATTCATGTTGTGCGTGTTACATTATTGCACGAATGGAAAATACCTACAATTTATTTCCGACTACAAACGGCGAATTGAGAAGCTTTCCCATGACAAATTATACTCCCGGAGGCTTGTCATTCCCCAACTAGGGGTGGTGCCACAAAAAATGTACGGTGGATATGGATGCGGCTTGAACCCACGCAGCTTGTTCAGCAGTCCAAAACACCAACCACTGAGCCAAGGCGCACCTAGCGGACCTAGCGAATTGTAAAAACTGCAAAACATTTCCTGTCACTCCCTAGCATTAGCAACAACACGACATGTCATCCTGAAATCTATGCGAATACCAACAAGTCAGCCAACCACCCAAGTCTCAAATAAGAGCCTCCCCGCGGATACAATACCATACAATGAACTAAAAATTATATTGCACATTTATAATTCATCAAACAGTATTTACAAGTATTCTTATCAGAAAGATACTTACCTCATATACTGGTAGTGTTGATCATTCACATTTGTAAAAAATTGTAAATCCAGTGGGGTTAGTTGTTTTACTCTGAAAATTTAAAAATAGGCTACAAATTACTGATCTTTTTTTTATATTTTCTTAACTATAAAGTTTAAGCTATACATATTTTTTTTTTTATAGTCCACGCGCGGATGCATTTAATCAAGCATAATCCTATCCCTTAAAAACTTCGATTAACTTTTTTTTATTGTTGCGACAGTATCCTATCGGAGTGAAGTTAAACACTTTTGAGTTATGGCGCCAAACATCATCTGGAAAAAAATGCTGTAATGTCCTATAGACAGTGAAAATGTCCGGTATTTTGTTAAAACGAATTAAAACTTTGCTGACACTGACTTTAAAGGAAAGGCTAATGTGTTGGCTGCACCAGTGCAATATGCATTAGAAGAAATATTTTTCAGAATTCGTTTATTAGCTCGAGTCCTTGAAGATCCTAAAGTAAACAAAAGTCCTCAACTCCAAGATGAATTGACGTCTCTTATTTTGGCGAGGTATTCCTCTACTTAATTACTTAAGGTGGCGCTGCAGACCGGGGTGGTCCTGGGCCTCAACCAACAAACCTCTCCAGCCAGCTGCCTCCAGTTTCGCACGCCAAGTTGGTTGAGGTCCCCTTTCACTTGCGTGCGCCAGCTGAGTCGCGGTCTTCCTCTACTGCGCCTACCCTCGGTTATGGATTTGAAGATTTTGAGGGCCGGAGCATTGGTGTCCATCCGCTCTACATGACCCAGCCATCTCAGTCGTTGGAGCTTTACTCTTCTGGCTAAGTCGATGCCGCCATACAGCCCATACAGTTCGACGTTGTATCTCCTCCAACATTCACCGTCTATGTAGACGGGACCGAAAATCATCTGAAGAATTTTTCTCTCGAAACAGCCAAGAGCGACCTCATCCGCATTTGACAAAGTCCATGCCTCTGCGCCGTAAAGCAGGACTGGGACGATTAAGGACTTATAAAGGGTCGCCTTATTTGTTCGAGAGAGGGCTTTGCTACTCGAGGTGTTCTTCTGCCTTGGCTAAATATAATTTTCCTAGGTGATCAGCAACGGGTCACTCTAGGATCCTCAAAGACGACCATACTATTCCTGGTAAAACTGCCTACGTTGTCCCTCATATGGACTTCAGTGTCATGCACATGGAGCGCTATTGTACTATGCATAGATAGTCAGGCAGCTATTAAAGACTTGGAATCGCCGACAATACGATCGAGCTTGGTGAAGCAATTCCGCAGATCTCTTAACGAGATTACAGACAGGTGCGACGTAATCCTGTGCTGGCTGCCAGGACACAGGGACGTTCCACGAAACTGCACAGCGGACGAGCTTGCAAAATAAGGAGGAGGACGGCATCTGTCCGAAAACCTGGGGGAACCACCTGCGCCTATCGAATCGATCATATTCTTCCTTGACATGGATACCAGGAAACTGGCAATCACAAATCTGGCCTAACCCGGATTTAAATTAGACGGAAAGACTTTTATCCACAAACCGGAAAAACGCGGGTCGCTGATAGGGGTCCTTACCGGACGTTTCTTGATAGGTAGACATCCACTTAGACAATAATTTCTGTAGAAGCTGCAGTTACGAGGAAGAAAAAGAAGAAAAAGAAGAGAAACTCTCAGGGAATACTTCTACGATAATCTTAACGATCTAGCCGAACTCGACCTGCAGAAGATAAGAAACTTCATCTTTGGGACGAAATAGTTCAACTCTAAGGGTTAATTCCGATGTACTTTGTGCTACATACTCTTGTTCCTGGTGCTAGTAAGTCGGTTCTTCATCGTGGCATCCCAATGTGCCAATCTGGTCTAAGTTTGTCCCTGTCTGGGCGAGACCAGCCACCTAACTAAACCTTGACTGCTTAGACTTGGATGATGGAATTAATTACAAATGCGTCTTTAAAAAATTACCAGGCCAATTTTTATATGGGAATGTCTCGCAGGACCTCTCAATTTTCTGAGAATATACATTTGTATACCGTCCGGCAGGCAGTATGCTCCAGCTGGAAGCGTAATCAAGAAATTCTGTATAAAGACACTATCAATAAACGTTTGCTAATTACTTCAGAAAACCCATGGAGAGCACTTAACACGCTAACGCTAAAGTCAACAAATTGAGGAACAGCTTTCACGCACTCTAGCGCTAAATGCCATTTTTGCCTCATTCATTGATTGGTGCATAATAAAATAAATTGACGAATACAATCGCGCATAAGTCCATGTATTACTCCATTAAGTTTCCAATTACACGACTGCATTAGCAGTTTTTTCCTGGAAAGTGTTAAACGAATGTTAAAACGCCCATAAAAACCGTTTTCTAGCATCAATTGAAATTCAAATAATCCCTGAAAAAAGGCGCTCGCTTGTAGCCCCATCTGGTAGTGAAATCAAAAAGCAAACTCAAATCCCTTCACAACACTCCTTGTGTCTCTTTTTAGCATTTTCAGAATAAAATTCAACCAATCCTATAATCGCAAATTAAGAGTGCAATCATGTATTTTGCGTGTATGAGTCAGATTGTGTGCATTGTTAGGAATCTCATTGCATGGATGACGACAGAGAAACGCGCATGCAATGCGGAAGTGAATTCGCTTTCAATACCAGGGAGGGAGAAAGACAGAGAGAGACGGATAAAAAACATCGAAAGAGAATACATTCTCTTCAAAATGATCCGTGTTGTTTTTGTTTTTAATCGAGGAGACTAGTGTCATTGACGTAGGGGATCTGACGTCATGTGGGAATTTATTTTAAGAGAATGTCTACCTCTTAAAAAATATTCCAAAAGAGAATTGTGTAAATTTGCGATTAGGGGAAATCCTCTCTGTTTGGGATATTTTATATACATCTTTTTTTTATTCAAAGAGAGCGTGTAAATATGCTGTGTGTGTCAATTGGTTACATTAACCCCAAACGTTAAGGGTCAACGTCATTATGAAGAACAAGGGATGCCGCAGAGGTTTTTAAATTACATATTAAGAAAGAATGATATTATGTAGGTATGGTATTGGGATTTTTAACGGAATTTTGTTTTGAATTACTTAAGAAGATAAATTGATATGTAGATACATGCATAGTTCAATAATTGTTTTTTTGTAGAGTCATGTTGAATCTTTAATACTTGTATTTTCCAGAATATCTATGTAAAAAAATGACGAACATATGATCAAAATATGTACAAAGGAAGATTTTTCCTATCCTCATACGTAACAGAAACCCATAAAGTTTCATTGCAAATATTTCATAATACCGATTACAACAACTTACATACATACATATGTACATACAGCAATACATATGTACATATTTACCAACAAATGCAGCTGTTAAGAGCAATAACATCCCTAATATGTACACACACAGATTGTACCAAACACATACTGAACAATTTTATCATCTTCATTATCAGCATCGCCGTCATCATTATCATTTCCATCAACATCACCACCACCATCTTTCGAGCAAAGTTGAACGACCGAAGTCGACCCTGAGGCGAGGTCGCCAACCTCTATATAGTCATTGACACGTCACTCGTTATCCTATATACGGAAAATTATATGGACTACCTATAAACAGCCAGACATCGGCGAATGAACCGCCAACATTTCTACCTCCACCACTATCGCCGTCGTCGTCGTCGGCTCCAGAAATATATGGAACACACTTTTGGCAGACATGCGCTCCAAAGAATTTTTCCATTGGAGGTGCGCTCTCTGGGCATAGTAGGGGTTGTTCTTCTTCGTTGTTGTGAGGTGAATTTTTGTTCATATCTCAAGAGCGTACTGATAGTAGGCTGCTTTATTTATGTATACGAGGAAGTTATGTTAAGTATCTGCGGAAGGAGCAAGTTAAAGTAAACAGTAGGGATACGTCTGGATTTTCTAAAATTCTGCAAATATTTACTGGCTTGAGGAGAAGGAAGCAACGTTTCTTATTTGATTTCCTTTTAAGAAGGAGCGAAGATAGAGATTTTGTAGATATGTACATAAATAGACGGCATTGTCCTCTGTAAATACATATGTATGCAAGTACTATGTAATATGGAACCAGCTCCCAGTGACAAAATTGCGTCGGATGAATGCTCTCAAATGAGACCACTTGCCTAACAGGAAAAAAGCCTTGAATATTACCCCAGTTTTTATTTATTTGTAGTAAGTAAACAGATTCAGTAGAACACCGGTTTTAGCGAACCAAAGATCCGGAATCGATCGAAGCAATTTCGAAATTGATTTCTGGGAATCCCCGAAATTATTAGCAAAGTCAGTAAATGGAATGCGTTGTAGATAAAATTTAACTAGCGAGGCTACTTTGTTTAAAAATAGGGGAAGTATTGTAATCAGTCCGAACAACATTTTTCGAGATATTAACAGATACACTAGGAATCGCTTGCACCCATTTTCGAAATGATGTCTGTGTATGTTATTGCGTGCTAAAGTTATTCGCCTTCGATATCTGGAGAACGAAACAATGTACGGTCATGCGGTATTTTTTGTTTTATTTGTCAGCGTTAAACTAAGAGCTGATTAGATTTTTAGCATAAACGGTCTAGCGGATGCTGAGGAAATTCAGGAAATGTTTTCTTTTCGAGTTCGCGCAACAACTCTTTGTGAAATAATTGAACAGGTATGTATTCAAATTTTTCGTCTTCGATGAATGCTTTCTTTAATTATTAAATAAATAAATATTACTGTTTTTGTTATAACACAAAACGATGTGGGAAATATAGGACTAGTCGAATTTGTGGCTACCCTTGAACAAGGCCGCGGATGTTCAGCCAAACCAATGCGGTATGCGAGTTGTAATGATAAGAAAACACAGAACTATTATTCATGAGTGCACCACTCATGCTCAGGGAGTACTCAAAGAGTAGTTTTGAATTAACGCATCAGTTAGTCTAGACATCAGCCATCTTCTAGGCAAAATCAAAACTAATTCTCAAGACAGTCAATATACTTTTTCAACTAGGCAACAATAACTTGGTCATCCTACACTGGATATCTACACATAAAAGCCTTATTGACATCGAAAAAAGGGATTTGTTGGCCAATGTAGGTGCAACAATCCACTAAGGCACTACTACCAGGACTTACAGGAACTATCCACTAATCGATCTTTCCAGGTTTCTGAGGACATCACGATAGCTGGAGATCCAAGTGCGGTCAAAACCAGGATCACCCCTATAGGCATCACAATGAGTTCACAAGCACCTAAGTGTAATGAGGTCGAGTGCTTTCTCCCTTTTCAACCCAGGTACCCAACCTAACAACCCTTTAATAGTCGTGAACTGGAGTAGGCAAATGCCTCTTCAAAATCCACTCGAGGGAATAAATCTTATTCAAACCAATGCTTTTTGGATGGAAATACTTTTCCTAAAAAAAAAGCATTAGCTGGCGCGACAGCTCGCGGTGAGTCAAGGCCTAAGCTTTTCGGTTATGCCTGTTGTATTGTCGCACGAATGGAAAGGGCCTACAATTTATTGCTGACTCCGAACGGCGAATTGAGAAGCATTTTTATGTCAAATTGTTCTCTCGGAGGCTTGTCATTCCCCGACGAGAGGTGGTTCCGCGAAAAAATGTCGGTGGACATAACTGGAGCTTGAACCCACGCAACTTGCTCCGCACTCCAACGCACTAAACACTGAGCAACGGCGACCACTTTCCACATACTTTCCCTAGACAGTTTAAAAAAAAATCAAGTTTTCTCTGAATCTGGGCAAAAATCCCCTTAAGAGTTCTAAACGATATTGTAAGTGGCCACTGCCCATTAAGAGGGCACCGCCACACACTTAACTTGTCTACCTACAGATACTTAGAGAACAATGAAAGCTCTCTCCACATTTTAGCGGAATGCCCTGCCCTCATACATGTGAGAAAACCAATTTTGGGGAGTGAACTTGTCCCATGGACTGCACTCCCCGCGCTTCACCTTTAGAAACTGATATTTTCCTGACTAAACGAACTACTCTAGAATCATATAGGGATGAAAGACCTCTCGATCGCATTGCTAGAGCGGATCAACTGCTCCACGCCATTTTGAAATGAAATGAAACGTAGAAAGGACAGAATGCAACTGGTAACTTCACAGAACTGTAGGTATGATGGTTCAGTAAAATTGACCTCAGCGTTTAGGGCTTGTGAGTCCAAGATGGTTCGGTGTTGTAGTAATAGGGTAGAATCTGATTGGCTTCAACCAGGCGACGCCCAGTTTTGTAACTCTTACATCGGGTACTGGTTGTTGTCCACCCGAACTCAATCTGCGAGTGCTGACCAATCAATAGTGCCGTCAAAACTTCCGGAGATTTGGTGATGAGGATGATACGGATTTCCAAAAATTAGTTGGGGTCTTGGAAAACAGATGGTTGTGGATAAGCCCTAAAGGGGCCAAGGGCAAGGCTCACATGTGGAAGGTTCAACAGATTTCTATAATGGAACTCACTTTTCAGGTTGGGGGTTGTGCCGCCAGATCAACTGCTCAACCACAGAAAAGCTTAGCAGTTACGAAACAACAACAAGCCTTGGATACGGACGGATTTACAAGCCTGCGGGAATATAATCTGTCATGAAAGAGCTCCCAATTTGCCGTTCGGAGTCGGCAATAAATTGTAGGTACTACGGCAAATGCTATAGACAACAAAAACAGCGCTTATTCGGACGTGGACTTAGGCAATAAATCTTAAGCTTCAAGTATGTGGACGAGCGCCTTACAACTATTCGCATGAAGATTCAATTGGCCAACATAAGTCTGATATATATAACCCCCACCCCCACCCCCACTAGAAAAGAAAGACTACGACGCCAAAGACAGGTGTACAACATACGAGCAGTGCCCTAGCTATGACATTAAAATTGTCCTAGGCGATTTTAAAGCATAGCTAGGAAGAGAGATGGTCGATGTGGCTCAGTGCTTAAGGCGTTGGACTGCTGACCGAGCCTTAGCCATGTCCACCGAACATTTTTCGCAGGACCATCTCTCGTCGTGGAGTGACAAATCTCTAGGAGTATAATTTGTCATGAAAGAGCTCCGCAATTCGCCTTTCAGAGTTGACAATAAATTGTAGGTCCCTTCCATTCGTCCGAAAAATGCAACACACACAACATGAATGGTTGCGAGAAGCTAGCCTTTGGCTCATCCTGAGACAGGGCCTAATTTGGTCATATTGTCGGAAAGTACAGCCTACAAGACACCACCTCCAATAACGGATTTAGGCTGATCGACTTTACTGCGGGGTTAAATTTTTTTCACAACGGAACAAGGAGATGTCCTCATCAACTAGATTGACCACATTGCGATAGACGCAAAACTCTCCTCCAATATTATTGATCTCCGAACGCTCAGAGAAACCAACATGTACTCGGACCACTACCTTGTTGAAGCCAAGGTAGCGCTGCGAATATTCCAAACACCGCCAAGCCAAGGAACTGCTGTGAGGAAATTTTCCATCAGAAGGCTACAATCGCAAAAGATTACCAGATCCTTTTCCGATCGAGTCCCTCTCAATCTCTTAAGAAGTCATTTGCCACCAACACCAAATATTAAAGACCAGTGGCAACATTGCCAAAAACCCATCAGAGATGCCGCCTCTAACGTCCTGGGTTTCCTCAAAGTTCCTTATGCACATTATATAAATGCATAAGGAACTTTGAGCATCCAGGTGGAAAAGCAGCTGTACACGTACATACCATTCTCACATATGCATGTGCAACGAAACAATTATTTTTAACAAAACCTATCCCAACAGACTACTCAAGCACAATCGACTGCCATTTATTATATAAAATATGTATACAAGCTCCTACATGGACGTACTCTGCCAATGACCCCCTACAGCTGCACTTTAGTTAAACCACAAAGAAGCAAACCACCACTCCGACTTTACACACAAATCCATACAGTAATACGAACAATAAATAGTAAATCGAACCACCGATCAAACAGAAATAATGGTGGAAGCAAACCCCTTCAAATGTCCACTAACATGGCGGACGGAAAAATAATTCCAGCAACAAAGTACAAAGAGCTAAGGACGAAACGACTACTGCTAGGATGCAATAACCCGTTCCATCTCTATGTAGGGTATAGGATAACAGAGGGCATTGTGCATGATGCACAACCCCTTTTTTCCGTCGGGGCTGACTTTCCGAGAATAGAACAACGAAAGTGGAACTAGGGACGGAACAATAATGGCGTCGTCTTCGTTCCCACCGTCACCGCTTGGTTGTCGCGCCAAGTTGTTGCTGACAGACGGACCTACCTCAAGCGTAGCTCAATTGTTCTCTGGCGCATTTAATGGCTGCTGTTCAGTTGTAGGGTTGCAAAAACTAGTGCAATGTGCGGCTGTTGGTTTCATTCCATTATGCAATGCGCAAAAGGGCGATGAACGAATCTGTGTGTAACGATGAAGAATTAGGTTGGGGTGGTGCATTCAAAGGCCTTTCATAAAAGCGAATAAGACTCGAAGCAAAGTAAGACAAATTTGGTTTCCGATTTTTTTTTTCCGCGAATCATTTAAAAATACTTCCGTGGGAAATGTCTGGCTTTTAGAATCCAAGTTGGCACTGTAATTACTGTTGGATGAAACCAAGCTGGTCCAGCGTCATGCCACTAAACGAGACGGCTTCGATATCCGCCACCCACTCTTCCTCCAACCATTTATCTCAAATTTTAAGGTTTTATGTAAGACAGGGTGGTATGTACATTCACAGTGAAGTATGTACATGATGAAGGTTAGGTTAGGTTAGACGAGGTGGCTGTCTAAGAATTCACTTAGACTGGATTCGGTTCATTGTGGTGCCACTTGAGTCTGTTTTACCACAACTCTTGAAACATTTTTTTGGATTAATTAGCATTTTCTGTGCATATCCGTTACGGAAAAATATTCGGAAATATTCCTCCTCAAAGAAGAGCTGAGCAGTTACATAGCAGGTAACTCATCCCCATCCACGTCCATGCAACTCCGAAAAAAATGGTAAGCCGTAATTTCTAGACCGAGAGCATGTCTGCCAATCGCGCAGTGATCCGTTAGTACATCAAGTAGACAGTTTCTAAGTAGGCTGTTCGTTTTGTGTCGACTAAGCCGATGCCGAGTCTGTCTCGAACGGTTGGACATGTCAGATAAGAGAATGCTCCTCTTTCCGTTGAGAGCTCCTATTCTGTGTCGTTCTTGGTTAACATGTCTGCTTGGCAGTTGTCTTGTAAATTCCAATGACCAGGAACCGCACAGGATAAGAGTGCATCTAGTCGACATCTCGTTTAAAAATGCGGGACAGTGCCTGAACAATTCAGTTCTTATTAATGAAAACTTTAGACACTAGCTCCTATGCCATCGCTTGTCTTAGACCAGTCAGTGGCTCACAACTGCCATTTATTTCCAGTGCACCATAGCTAGTTTCAAGCTCCACATATTATTGAAGGCCTTTTAGCATGACCTAAAGGCTCCACATGCTTGAATGATACGCTCATCGATATTCCTCTTCCGGCCAGGTAGCTTGCTGTTCCTTAGGGATTAGGTTCAACCGAGCTTTGGGGGTCTACGGTAGGGATAGTGCTGCTTAGTGAAAATGACAATATTTTAAGTGCATAGTTGAGCGTTTCCCTTAGGATTCTAAGAAATTCGCCCAATACCGGAATGAGCACGTCGTTGGTATAAGCCGTCACTCTGAAACCATAGTCCTTAAATATTTGCAAGATCTCATCCACGACAGAGAACCATATAAAAGGAGAAAAAAATTCTCCCTGAGGAGTTCCCCAGCAGATTTCTTTATTTACTTTGTTTACGAACTTATTTTGTCTTTTTAAAATTATCCAGCTGATCGGAGAAACCATTTAGATTTCCTAACGGCCGTGATGGCGGAGTTCAGATCATATAGATCGTTAAGGAAGTATTCGCCTAAGGTGGTTTTCCTAAGGTAGGCAAGAGCGCGACGCGTGAAGAGGAAATGTACAGTAGTCTCTTCCTCCTCCTCGTCCCTGCAGCTCCTGCAGAAATCGTTACGTCCTATAACCAAGCGCTGAGCATGTCTGCCTAGGATGAAGTGCCCAGTGAGGACGTTGACTAGTTTTGAAAGTTAGTCTATTTTAAGTCGTGTTAATGCGTTTGATCTTTTTAGATCCAGGACAGGCCAGATCAGCCTGGCATTGGTGTAATAATCGAGGTGTTGCCGTCTACGATTTGCATTCGACAGAGCGTCGGTGTAAGTGAGGTGTTTAACATACGACATAGACGCTTTGACGTGGTCGAACTTCCTGCCATCCTTCCTTCCGTTGCTATGAATGTCGCAGTGACCAAGGATCCAACAGAGTGTGATGTTACACTGGTTAGCCATCTCATTTAGAGCCTTAGATTTTATTGTGTTGGATACGAGGGATGTGATCGCAGCCTGTCGATATAGATCGCAATATCTGTGCGTGATATTGGGTTAGTCTTCAGCCAAACGTCAACTTGATTGATAGCTGTGATTTTGGCTTGGAAGATGCTACAGTGATTAGGAGTTTAGGAGACTGAAGGAGTGTTTAGGTCTTCTTAAAGGATACCGGCTCCGACTCCCCCGGCTGTTTTAGAGCCGTCCCTGAAGATAGAAGTAGAATCATTAAAGAGGACTTCAAGCTGACTCTCGGAGCTTCTGTCTGGTATTTTGTGATCGAAGCCCATCTTAAAGTCAGTAGATTCAGGAAGGCTGTGATTGGTTGGTAGGATTCTGGCATGTCCCACATGTTTATCATATCGCTGATGAGATTCTCTCAGTCTTACGGCCGCGTTAGTGGCTGCATGTCATAAATATCTATTGGTAGTAAGTGGAGCATAGTTTGAAGCGCAGCTGTAGGAGAAGTTCTCAGCGCACCAGTAGTTCTATTCTAAGAAAAGTCGCCCATTAGGTTAGGTTAGGCTAGGTTGAAGCGGTTGCCAGCCGAATACAAAACAGGTAGACCAATGATAAGTCCGTTGTGATACCAAGTGGATCTTGGAGAATTCTCTTTCACCTACTCATTAAACCACTTAGAGCTTTTAATGAAGCGTAGGAGACTTTTAATATCTGCGTTGATTAGATCGCCTAGTTCAGTGTACAAGAAGGCACCTAGGTTAATTTTCCTTCTAAGGGAGAGAGCGAGACATGTGCAAAGAAGGTGGTGGATAGTTTCCTCCTCCTTGTCGTTCATGTAGTTTTTGCACAAATTAGTTGAAAAGATCCCAAGCATTTTGGAATGCCTGCCTATTAGACAGTGTCCAGTGATGACACCTATAGCTGATATGCAATCTCTTGATGGAAATCAAATCCTTAGAACGTTTCAGATCCAGGTTGGGCCAAATCTGGTCGCTAGACACGTTGTACTACCTGTCCACCTAAGTTTGTCCTTTCGAGAGCATCACGCTTAAATTTAAGTTTATATAAGGCGATAGGGATGCCTAAATCACCATATTCTGATAATATATGCATCGTTGAGGCCACCTATTAGACTTTCTCGAAAACTTTAATGCCGATTTGTTTTTCTAGAGCCGGCCACTAAACCATTATGCCATAAGTAAGAATCGGTCCTACCAGTACGTGATTTTCGGCTGTGTACCCCATCTGGTACCCACTCCTTTGCACGAGTGAAGTGCTACCACCGATTTCATGGCGCGTTCGAAGATATTAGCAACCTGCCTAGAATGAATCCTAGATATTTGCCACTGTTTGAAAAGCTCGAAGGAGTACCGTTGAGCTTGAGTGGAATAATGTTTGGAATATTGGTTTTCCTAGTAAAAAGGACCAGCTTCGTTTTAAATGGGTTGACACTTAGACCACAGCTGTTTGTCCATGTAGTGAGTGGTATCGAGGGTACTTGTCCGTCACGGAGACGGGGACATCATCTGCATATGCCACCACGTCAAATCCCACATCCTCTGGTTTCAGAAGTAAAATGAAAATAATAGAAATAAAAATTGAACTGAAAATGTTTTTGTTTGCCCTTGAGGACCTATAACATTTTTCTTTGGCCTGACAGAAGCTCTTGCTAAGCCATCGGGAATTAAAATTCCCTCTTTTAATGTGTTGCACAGTTATTTTTAATCTGACATTTATAAAACGCTCAGTTTAAATAAGGATGGAAATAGTTGGGTGTGAATCTTTGACTTAGGGAATTTTTGTTGTGTAGTAAATTCACGAATCCGGCTTAGAGGTATTTCTCTGTCAAAAGCCAACTTAGCAAGTTTCTTGCTCATATTATGCGAACACATTTATTTAGTTCAAAACTACATTAAGATTTTCATGCCCTTTGTCATGGAAAATCGTCAATCCTTTGACAGTTGCTTGGCATTCAACCCCAATTCGGCGTTGTTAACGCATTAACTCACTTGAAATCAAAGGATTTCCATTTTCTTTCTTTTCTTTGTCCTGGAGAACAATCACGTAGGCATGTTGGCGTTATCCTTTCAAACCAGTTCCCAAATGGACTGTTTTAAAGGAAAATGCATTGAAATCCACTCCACCTATAGATTGACAGTTGAGGAATTTCGACAAAGAGAAAATGCGCTTATGATAAAACGCAACCGGTTTTTTTTCCCCCGTTTTTATTGAGCAACCCTTTGTGCATTCTTTTTGTAATGATGCCATCCATTCCAGGAAATTTAAATCTGAAACAGGATGTGCGTATTTGGAAGAGTATGGAAAGCAGAAGTTCAAGGAATGCATGCACACGTTATGCATTGTTTAATGCGGATTTTATTTTTCATTAAGAATGGGAGAAAATGGAGTGGTACCGTACTATTCAAACAGCGCTTACACAATATTTACTTATATTTTTACAGCTGCTTACGACTTATGTCGAAAACCACGAATATGACAATGTTTGCAAAGCTCTGAACTTTTATTTCTGCGATGACATAGCCATAGTTTAACTTTCAAATGGTCGCCTCGGTAAGTGATCATTTCAATGGAATGCTGTGCGAGCTGCGTAGATTCGAGCCTCAGTAAAAACCACCAATTATTTTTCGCGACTCTACCTCTCTCTCCCGTCGGAGGATGACAAACCCTCGAGAATATTATTTGTCATGTAGAGTCCAATTTATTCGCTGTTCGGAGTCAGCAATAAATTCTAAGCCCCTTCCATTCGTGTGAAAAACGTAACACGCACAACATGAATATTTACGAAAAGCTAGGCCCTGGCCCGCCACCAGCTGTCACGCCAGTTATTTATTTATTTATTTATTTTTAATTAATGAAAAATTAATGCTTGAAATTTAACATTGTTAATTTTTCTATGTTTCGCCCACAATCATAAGTTTATCGGGTCATCCACCGGGTTTATTTCAAAGGCCGTAATCAATTGGCAACATAACCAACCTAGAAATTGATGACTGTGTACAAACAATAGCACCTCGCACTAGACCGAAGCAGCCGAGAACAACATCATTCGCTTTTGACAGAGTCCATGCCTCTTCGCTTTAGAGCAGGACTGGGACGATTATGATCTTATAAATGATCGCTTTAGTCGATCGAAAGAAGGCTTTTGCCTTCTTAGCCCAAAGAAACAGCGATTGACAAGACTTAACCTTCGTTTGATCTCAGCGCTAGTGTCGTTGTCTGAATTTATAGCGGAGCCTAGGTAGACAAAGTAGTTAACTACCTCAAAGTTATAACTGTCTATACTGACGTTCTGTTTGAGACTTTATCTTGCCCTCATTGACCTATCTTCGCCGCCTCCGTCTTAATACTCACGAACGCATCAGTGACATCACGCTGCGTTGTTCCGATTATGTCAATTTCGTCGGCGTATCTGAGTAATCGCACGGACTTTTGAAAGATTATACCTCTGGTGTTGGCGGGTGAGTTCTGCACAACTATTTCGCCTTTTCTAAATCCTTTTTAGACATCAAAGGTCTCGGTGAGGTCTTTACCGACCTTGATGGAGCAGCGTGCATTCTCTATCGTCATCCTGCACAGTCGGACGAGTTTGGCAGGGATGCCAAAACTAGACATGGCGCTGTATAGCTCGTTTCTATGGACGCCGTCATACCCGGCCTTAAAACCGCTGAAAAGATGGTGGGTATCTATTTGAAGTTCCTGGATTTTCTACAAGATCTGCCGCAGTGTGAATCTTTGGTCGATGGTGGACTTTGCTGGCCTGAAGCCACACGGCCTCAGGCGTTCACACAGCACGACAGATAATATATTTTAGGCGATGTTAGAAGGCTGACGCCTCTGCCTCTGTAATTGGCGCAGTTCAGAGGGTCTCCTTTTTTGAGGATTGGGCAAAGAATGTTGGAGTTCCATTCTTCGGACATACTTTCCTCCGACCATATTTAACAGATGAGCTGGTGCATGCTCCTTACCAAGTCATCGCTTACCGCTTTGAACAGCTCGACAGCTAGACCCTCAGCTCCATCAGCTTTGTTGGACTTAAGCTAAGATATGGCTATCTTCACCTTGTCTGAGTCGGGTGGACAGAATTGTTGTTCTACATCGTCCAGGTTGAATGGTTTGTTCTGCTTGACAGCGGAATTCTATTTGTTGTCGCTGTTAAACAATCTGCAGAAGTAGTTCTTCCGTATCGTCAGAATCGACTGCGATTCCTGTTTATCCTTGCAGGCTTCGGCTAGGGCTCTGTTGCTTTGACAGGTTCTTTCTACCCTTTGGTAAAACTTCCGAAACTCATTCCTGCAGTAGCATCTCTCTATTTCCCCGATCGCGCTTCGAGTTGAACAGTTCTTCATTTTGCTATATAGTAGTGCAAGCGTTTTGAAGGTTAACTTAACGCTGATTCGTGATGGGCGGGTTAAGGTGATGTTTCATGTTCTTGATTCCAACCTTCAAAGGACAGCCCGGTGGTATAAAGTGTCATTAAACAATACGGTACTCAGCGAATCGTGCACCTGCCTCTAGCTAATTGCTATGGATATTGGAGTCTTCTTTTAAAACTGCATTAGCACCAACAAACGTCACACCACAGTCGCTATATACATATATACATACATGTACATATATCAGAACTAAACCTAGCTTTGGAAAGCAAACAATCGTTATAGTGCAGCAACAATCAATCTCGTGTGCTGAGTCAGAGAAAGAAGGCGACGTATGTATGTATCTCTTGTGACAACGATGGCGTCTTTCATACCCTATGTATGAACTGCCTAGGGTTCAAGACAGTTTAAGCCAAATTGCTTAGAGGCACATGTGACTGTATACAATGATAAATTTTTTGTAATTTTTTTCTCGGGAAAAGCGAACCCATTGCGCGTACCGAGATATTTGTTGGCCCTACTTTTGACAATTCAATTCTGCGAGAATTGGTTCTATTGGAAGCGGGTTTCAAAGTTTTGCTAGTTCGCTCACAAGGATAGCCAAGGATCATCTATAAGATGAATTGCTCTGGACCTCGTTTTGGCAACGATGTTTAGATGAGCAGAAACTTTCAAAATATCGAAAACCTATCAAAGCCCGACTGTATGCAGACCATGAGGAATCAAAAACGTACGAATGAAACAAACAAACTGTGTGTGTTGCGAAAAACCTTTTGTATCTCGTGGATTAAAATTCAATAAATCTGAAACCGCCCCCAAGGTGTTTCCGTTCCACAACTAAAAGTTGTCCACATTGAAATTAACATAAATTAGCAAATGAAACCCCACAAATCACACCCTCGCCTTAAATAAATTGATTCTCATTATTTCTGAAACGGTTGTTGTCAAAAGAGAAACAACCAGTGTTTTATCACCTTTTGTTTTTTTTTTTTTTTGTTTAAATCAAATTTCCTTATGTGTCATCAAATTCCATTCGTCATCGGCAGATCAGCGCTTCCATGTACATACATAACTTTAAGAGCATTTAACCACAGTGAACAGCTTTGAGTGGGTAGAGTGCTCCTCTCTTTGCCCACCACGCATCCCAGTCTCTTAGTAGAATGCGTGACAAAAAAAAAAAAACACAAAAAAAGCACAACAAAAAATTCTCCGAAGAAAGCAAAGAATTTTAAGTACGCACATTGACCTTGACTGTGACTTTCGGTGGGTTCGATTATGACACATCCCACAGAGAGAAAACGGTTGGCGTTTAACAAAGAGAGGCCGGTGCACTGCGTAAGGCAATAGAACGCTGTACATATTTAAATGGTTCATTGTAGCCGAATGGAGAGATGTACATAACTGATTAGTTAGTCTTATTTTTTCGGGTCTCAGTGTACATTTTGGGGGTGGTTCTTGAGGGGAAGTATGGCAACTGATGCGTATACGCACCGTAGACAAAAGAAACCAATGTCAGTGTCAATGACATTTTGGAATGTACTATGTACATATGTATGGATATGTGCTTAGACTCGTTTGTATACAGTGAGCTTTTGTTTATGTGTACGAGTATGTATATACATAGTAGGTACATAGACACGGATGTATTTGCGTGTGTTTGCCTCTTTTGTTTGCTTTCGGCAATTTCCCTCATAGTCGCTAGGCCCCCTGTTATCGGTGGAGAGTCACGAGTGAAATTAAGTGGCTTGTTATTTCAATTTGATTGTTTAACTAAAAAAGTTTGGCCGTTGCCCGTATGACTAAATTTAAACAATTTTTTTTTTTTATTTAGGTACAGTCTAGCTTTTAGTAGGTACATGTATGTAAAATATGTATAAATGTGTACCAATCCCCAGATTTTTGCATTCATTCGTTGTTCGAGTTATACCGTACACACGAATAAAAAGCACCTCCATACATAAAACATACATATGTATGTGGTCGCCATGGCTCAGTGGTTTGTGCATTGGACTGCTGTGCGAGCTGCGTAGGTTCAAGTCTCAGCCATATCCACCGAACTTTTTTTGCAGCGCTATCTCTCGTCGGGGAATAACAAACCTCTAAGGGTACCATTTGTCATGAAAAAGCTTCTCAATTCGCCGTTCGGAGTCACATCATGAATGGTTGCGAGAAGCTAGGCCTTGGCTCATCCCGAGCTGTCGCGCCAGCATTTATGAATTTATTTATTACATACTCGTACATATATGTATATGTTTGTATAGTCCGTCAGAACCGAAGCCTGCAAGGACGAACAAGGGAACATAGTAATAGAATCGCAGTGGGTGCTGGGGATTTGGGATGATCACTTCTGCAGACTGGAAACTGCAGACGGCCGGCGAATCAATCAACATAGACGATGTTAGTCAACAATTTCGTCTACCCGATCTGGACGAACTTAAATAAGCCATATCTAAACTTAATTCCATTGAAGCTGCTGGAGCTGATGGCCTAGCTGCTAAACTCTTTGAAGCCGCGAGAGATGAATCAGTATGAAACGTACATACATACACCAGTTCATTTACAAAACATGGTCGAACCAGAGCATGCCCGATTAATGGAATCTCAGCACTGTTTGCCCGATCCTCAAGAAAGGAGACCCTTTAGATTTCGCTACAGTAGAGGTGTTACCCTTCTGAACATCACCTACAAGATCTTATCTGCTTCTATGAGTGATCGCCTAAATCATTTTTCCAACAACTTGACTGGTCCGTATCAATATGGCGTTAAGCCAGGACGGTAGTTAGGTAGGTAGGGTGACCAGGAAACCCCTTATGTGATACCACTTCGATCTTTAACCTGAAAAACTTTATTGCAATCATTTGGAGCTCTTGAAGCTCAGGATACTTTTGACATCAGTATGTGATAGTTTGGCCAAGTTGTCTAAGTGATTGACTTCTAGATAGAGCTTCCTTCTTTGGGATAGGGCAGAACAAGTGCAGAGGAAGTGGAGGATCATTTCTTCCTCCTCCTCGTCTCTGCAACTCCTCCAGAAGTCGTTTGAAAAGAGGCCAATCCTTCTGGCATAAAGGCCGATGTGACAACAGCCGGTAAGAACACCAATGACGGTGCTAAATTAATTTTTTAGATCGAGTGAGATTTAGTATAGGCTAGATCTCCCTGAAGGTACGACATGTGGTACTATTCCTCCATCGTTGGTTACTCTTACTGATTGGGTCGTACTCTAAGAGTAGTTTTCATGTAGCGAGGGGAACACCCAGATTCCTTCGTTTCACCAGGATGTCCAGAGTAGTAAGACGTTTGGTGATTTCATCGGCCTTACGGTTCCTATGACCGGGTACCCAGCACAGGTGAATGTGAAAGTGTTCTACCATCTCCATGAGATATAAGCGACAATTTGAATTAGTAAAGTCCATCACCAACCAGATATTCACACTACGGTAGATCTTGGGGGCAACTCAGGATCAAATCAATACCCACCACCTTTTTACCGATTTTAAGGCCGCGATGACATCATTTATAGAGACGAGCTATACATTGCGACGTTTAGTTTTGATATATCTGCCAAACTCGTTGCACGCTTTCCATCAAAATCTGCAAAAACCTCACTGAGACCCTTGATGTCAAAAAAGAATTTAGACAAGGCTTGGATTTGGATGCAACCAACTATATGGAGAGCCCACTTACAGAGACTAATATGGCTAAGACATCTAGAGCGGATGAGCACCAGCTCTCTCTGGTTTTGAAAATTTAATTTATCTGAGCAGAACGGCGCCATAGAGGAGAACCGCGCCACAGATGGCGGAGGCAAAAGGAAAAGACCTCATCCAACTTGTCCAACTAAACTGGAGGCAACTAGCTAACGATCGAGGTGGTTGGATGCACTTGTTGCTTGAAGCACAGACCCACCCAAGACTGTACCGCTATCAAAGATAAAGTAGGTAATAGAAGGGGCCCGTAGTTTTTAAAGCTCACTCCGAATGGAGAATCGTCTACATACATATGTACATATATGGTTTTGGGTCAATTGCCAATTTTGTCCAAGGACCAAACAAGCTACAGAGCAATGCACTTATAGTCTTCATTCGATAATAACTTATTAAACAGCGAAAGCTCCCTCAGATCGGTGCAATACTTCTCAAATTATAAATAAGATTTGAAATCAATGTTTTCTGACGAAAATATTTTACCCACTCTTTTTTAGACGAGACACCTTTTAAATTCTCTGACATTTAAAGGCAAAGGAATAACCCTATTCTTAATTTATTTTTATTTAAATTCTGTACAAGCTTAATCTCCGCATAAGTTTAAAAGAAAAAAAGACGAACACGATCAGAGGCAGGAGCGACAAGGCCACTAAAAACGTCCGAAACTCTCCCACTCTCCCACTGTTAAAAACACACAAAAGTCTTGCCCAAAAATAATCGCACATAAAAGTCCCATGTGTGTAGTCTATCTATGGTGGCTACCAACACTCATATCATCGTCATCAAATTTTACAGTTAATTGCTTTATGAAAAAACCTTTCAATGTCATTCCAACGAAAAACGGGGAAAAAAATTCACCTCTGTGCTGACGAAGACGAAGAATGAAAAGGGGGACTAAAAAACAAAACAAAATGGGGACGGGACATTCAACTTCACGGTCATGGCTCACGCATAACGCACGTCAAACTGAATATTTCGAACCACTGATGCTATGGAAACTTTGGACGAAAGCGTCGTCGACGTCGCAATCTCTTGACGCACCCCGCCATGTGCCGCGCTACTTTTGCTTCCATGAGCAAACGACGATATCGGCCAACGACCGCATGAACTTGAATTTCGTTCTCTCCGTCCTTTCTCCGTTGCTGCACGAATTGTTTGTTTTTTGTAAGCCTTTTTTCACGCTTTTATCGAGCAAGCGCTAATTGCATTAAAATATGTAAAAAAAAAAAAGAAGAACCAATATTTTAATTTTTTTTTCTAGATCACTGGATGTCATTGCTCCGCACATGATTTTAGTTCGGTCAATCTGTCAGTTGGGATTTAGTAGGGTGCGACACAAATCTACAAGATCCCACTCCCCATTGGTTGATATTTTTCGTGTATGCCAATTCGGTCAACAACACTAAGCATGAATTTATGGTTGCGCAGGGGTCAACGCACGAAAGCTGCTCAGTTAAGGAAGATACGAGAATTTTTACGGACAATGGGAACAGCAGTAGGGTGGGAAGTGGGAAGGAAAGGCAAATATTACGTAATGCCTAACAAAACAGTAAAAAGATATTAATTTTGTTTGTTTTTGTTTTTGCTTTGCGGAAAACTGGTTGCCAGCTACCGTTTAATGATAGCGGAAGCGGGGCAAATGAGAGCTTCCTGCAAATTCTGGAGATAATGACTTTTGTACAGAAAATGTCAACCGATAGGTGATTTATGTTCCATCAAAGACTGCTTATATGCACATTGGGAGTGAGCACTTTTGGCATAGGCACCAACGGAAAGGAAAACACGCTTGGTAACACTTCGACATTAATGGCGTATCAGTATTTCCTCAAGCTATACATAATAAGTCCATCGACTGAGCCTACAACTTTGTGCTAATTTCACTGTCTGCAACCCTACGGCACTCGCAGAGAACATGGTCTGTCAGCACATGTCTGTATCTGATAGCTTCGTCTTATGCAGATGGCACTTGAGTGGACAATGTTCAGTAAGATAGCCAGTTATGGTCCTTAGATCTTCTTTGTCCAGTTTTTGCTGGGATTTATGAACTTTTTTGCCCCTCTCATATTCTTTTGCTGTACCCAGTGTTCAGTGAGCCTTTCAACTTCACATTGTGTTATTTTGGAGTGGATACTACTGAGTGGTACTTCAAAATAGGACTCAGGACCAACGACTGGACGTCCAGCGACTTCTCGTCAGACAATCCGCCCGTTCGTAACCTTCGAAAACTTCGTGGATCCAGGCTACAAAAACTCTGTCTTCGAAAAGGTTGAAACAGTCCTGAAGAGCTTTGACTCTATCGTATGAGATTTAAGGGCCATAAGTGCTTCCTGGCTATCTGAAGAGATAAATATGCGAGCACCCTTTATTTTCCTCTGTAGGCATTCCCGTCCGCATAGTTCTATTGCATGAACCTCCGTTTGAAAGATGTCTTGTGACTTTCATAGTGCTGATGCACTCTGGAATTTGGTACCTTAAATCCCAGCTCCAGTATTGCCATTTTCCAGTTTGCAACCAGCTTTGCCAATTACCTTTATTTTTCCATTTGCGTGACCACCTCAAACTTTCTTGGGAACCGAAATCTCCTGAGCATTTTATCTGCGATCCTCAAAATTAGATCATTTTGGATAGGTCCCAGGTAGTCTGTAAGATCACCGGCTTTTATCCGGGATAGCCTCAGAGCACCACGCATAGCTCCTTTCTGCACAATGAGGTTCTAAAAAACTTACATACTTCAAGTCATAATCTCTGCTGCTTATAACACCAACAACTGGACAGACTTCAAGCAAAAAGTCGTCCGGCCCTAGTCATCTTCTTCATTTTCATACAAGGTAAGTGAGTAACGTTCTACTAATCATATAGAAAGACTATTTTTGTGGATTATTAAGTGGCGAGGAAAGCCGAAATCCCGCTGTCTCACAGTCGCAATCTGAAGGACAACCAATCACTACAACCCCATTACCGGAACGAAGCTGAAGCTATTAGTATTAAATCATACAAGCAGACTCAGTTGGCACAGCAGCTGAGCTATTTAAGGCTGCCAGCGACGACTTAGTAGGTAGAGTACGTGCACCAACTCAACTGTAAAATATGGTCCGACGAAAGCTTGTCCGATAATTTGAACTTTAGTACCATATGCCCGATTCATAAGTAAGGAGACCGTCTCACTTACGCCAATTGCCTACAGAGCATTAAGTCTTCTGAACATAAAATTTTATCTGGTGAAATGCTGAAGCGCCTGAATCGTCAACGAACTGGTAGGAAATCACCGGTGCGATTTTAGGCGTGAAAATTGACACTCCATCCAATCTTCACTTTACGTAAGGAAAAGACCCAAGAGTTCCAGATCGATACCCACCATCCATTTGTCGATTTCAAAGCCGCATATGTGCCTAGAAATGGGCTGTTTTATGACAAATATAATTCTGATATTCCCGCAAAACTCATTCGTTTGTAAAGGATGACGATGGAGAACGTTCCCAGTTCCATCAAAGTCGGGAAAGACTCTGCAGAAACTTTCAGTACCAAGAGGTTTTAGACAGGGCGACCCACTTTCATGGAGTTTCTTCAACCTACTACTGGTGAAAATATTGCAAAATTCCAGTATAACTTTTTGGTTACGCAGACGACATTGACATCATACGCAGAATAAAGCGACCAGTCACTGGCGTCATCGCTAACATTGAATCAGAAGTTGCTAAAATGGGTCTGATTGTAAACGAGGATAAAAAGAAATATACTCTCTCTACAAACCCCGAGACATAGCACCATGGTCTTGGCCAGAACATTGCGATAGACAACTATGACTGAATAAATGCATAAATGCATAGACTAACTCTGCAACGACATCAGCGTGGCGACCCCACGTAGAATAACACACGCCAAACGCTGTTTTTTTTTTTTGTTTACTGTACTGGAGCACTTAGTTGAAAGTGGTCCACGGTGCTAACAGAAAGGAGGACCGAGTTTTTTCCCATTTTACTGAAATTTCCTCAAATTTCGGAAAAGCCGAAAAGGCACTTCAATTATGAGGAGCTTACAGTATCAGCACTTCCGCCACCTGTTTGATCAAAGGCAGGACAATCGCAAAGGAAATAATCTGCAGTATCGTCTCTCAACAGGCGTAGCAGACAGTGGTGTCACCTAAGCCTAACACACTAAGATGCTTGTCAAAAGCAAAGTGGCCCATTAGAACGACAATAAGTTGTCTGCAGTCTCTTCTGTTGAGTGACAGCATGAATGCCGCTGATTTCTTTGCCTGCATCCTGAAGAGCCGTGCTACACACAATTGTGTTTGTAGGAAATCCAATCGTCAATGGTGGCCCTGACCGAGGACGCTGGAAGACCCAACGCATGTTCAGGTCCTGAGAAAACATCCTTTGAGCCTTGTGTTGCAAACTCATCGGATATCTCATTTCCAGAGATCCCAGTGTGAGTCAAAGAGTTCAGCCCTGCGACCGAATTCAGAGAGTTCTTGCAATGTAGTGCGAATATTGAAACTGGTTCAAGGGTTAAGCAAGGCCTTAAGCGCAGCCGACCCTTCCACGATTTCTTAACAATATAGTCCGTGGCCATTAGGATAGCAAAGGTCTCTGGTTGAGAAACAAAGGCATGCTTGCCCAACAAGTAGTGAATTCTGGACCTCCACAAAACACCAGCCTCGGACCCATGGCTGGTTTCATAGTCATCCGTGACGGTTCGACTACAGCCCCATCCAGGCTCAGATTCTGGCCAGGTATACTCGGAAAAGCTCCCGTGCAACCGAGACAATCCATTCTTCGAAGTTTAGTGCAGATGTCAGTCACGTACTTACGCGAAAGGCCCCTTAACCAAACAACCGACGCATAAGCTAGAAACCAAAGAACTTTTTTATCTAGGATCACTCCTAGATATTTGGCCTCATCGCTGTTATTATTGCCTCAGAATACAACTATTTACTAAGGCCCTTTCGAGAAGAACCAGAGAGGCGATATACAAGACCTTCGCTATCCCCATGGCAGAGAAGCATAGATCTTGTCAAAATTGGATAAAACCTTAAAGCTTCAGCTGACATATTGGTTCGAATTGCCATAGTGTAGACCTTCAGAATAATAGAACAGAATTCCTTCCGTTTTTGGCTTAACTTCCTCCCAAATAAATTTGTCATATTCAAGAACTTGCTTAACTGTAAGTAAATACATACATAGGTAGAGGTACATCGTTTCCTTATTTACCTGAAAATAAAATAGAATAAGCGATTTATTATCATTATCCACAGTCATATTTTAATTTAATTAAAAATGTAAGTCCACGCCATTAAATCAACAAAAAAAAATAACAAACACGCATCTTTCTATCAAAAAATAAAACTTTCCTCCACTTCAAATCATTTCTATAAATAAAAAATGGGAAAAAAAAAAAAAACTGAAATACAATTGAACGCCACCCCCAAACTTCGACCGCTGAATACGCACTTTTTATACACAGCTACAGCATTGCCGACAAAACCAAAGCCGTGCGGCGTACGTACAACGTACCCCTGCCTCGTTGTTTTGTTGGCTACTCGCTGCTGCCCCCGTCAATTCAAAGAGAACAGCGACAACGAGTTATTTTCGTCCGCCCGTAGCGTATTCGTATCGTACTGCTTTTAGCCTCTTTTCCTCCTTTTTCTGCGGACTACTCAAAATGCTATATGGGGGCATTATTCTCGATTTACTACACACACAGCAACAAAAACAAATGGCTAGGTCGGTCGTTCACCCTCGATGAGAAACGGTGGTCGACGTGCAAGCACTCCTCTTACACACTGACGGAGTGGTGTGTGGTGGTGTAGTGTTTCTCTTAGTTGGGTTGTTTTGGTTGCCATTTTGGAGTGAATGACACTTTTCAGCGCGCCAAACCTTCTGTGTTAAGAGTAAGAAAAGAGCGTGGATCTGGGGGATACGTCAGAAATTCTCTTTCCATCATTGAGTCATTTCCCTTCTCATGCTCTCTTCACAAGGAAGAAGAAACGGAAAAAAATCGAAATTGATTAAACTGTATCGATGGCAAAGTTGAACGACTTTGGGGGTTTGCATTGTTGTTATTTCTTGGGACCGTTGTATTTTGTACTTCGCACGGCGTTTTAGTGAAATTTCGTAACGTGACACAGGTGGGGAGCAAATTACACCACCATAGCGCATTGAGAAGGAAAATTCCTAAGAAAAAATCGATTAGACTGAATATTGTCGTCACTCAGTTCGTTCACACTTTCCTCCTTCACTTAGAGAGCGCGGAAGACAAGGTGGAAAGTTGAGTGACTTTGCGGCTTCGAAAGATCAGTGCTTAGCTTGTGACGATTTCGAGTCGGAAATTTGCTGTTTTTTTTTAGGTTTGATTGGGATTGGTGGAGGCGAGAAGTTGTTAGGTCACTGTGTGCCGGGATAGGTAGGCCGCTTTTGTCTTCTTGTGATTTTTTTAACTTTTCACGCCGGTTTCGTACTTTTTATCGTTTTAACCGTTTGACGGGAAGTTGAATGCTTCTTTTATGGCTTTATTACTTCTTGGTTGTGCTGTTAACCTTTTGATGCGAGGTCAGAGTGGGTATGTGCTGCGAAATAATTGGCCGCGAGCCGTAAATTATTAAGGTAGGTAGGACGCAGTACAATTGAGGTGACTAATGTGGGAATAACCGCTAACGCATGAGGCGACTTGGCATGGAAAATATGCTGATGATGATGAAAAAGCGGGTTTGGATTCACCTGGCTTGTACTACTGTCGGGAATACTTACAGTAAGGAACATACATATGTACAGTGGTGTGCAAAATAATGGGCCTAAGGTCTACCCACTTTTTAAATCATTCAGGAAGTATAAACCCTTAAACTACTTAAACGGATTGCACGAATTCTTCTCTATTTTTTTGTTGAGTGTGACCAAGTGGTCTCTTGATATTACCCCATAACTATTCTATGGAATTTCGATCTGAAGACTGCGTCGGAGGCTCTGTAACATCATGTTTTTGCAGCATTGGACGTATTTGGGATCGTTGTGCTCTTGATTCTTCCAACAAAGGGACATCTCCTTCTCGTCAAGTGGAAGCATACTACCTCTCGAGAATATTGATGTACCCATCAGGATATCTGTTAGAAACGTCAGAACCTAATACAGCTCTTTGGGCACACTCATATGGGCACTAAATTGTTTTCACGCAAACGTCGGCCCGTTCAGTCTGGAGACTTGAGCCAACATGCCTTTGTCCATATGTAGTTGGTTTTCTTCTACTTACCAACTGGTTGCTCCTGATTCGTAGGGAGTCTTTGCTTGAGACACAGCAGTGTTCCATATTCTTCGATCCCAAGCATGCTACTTTCAGTTCACCAGTCGAAACGCTAACACATTCACGAATGCTTGGTCCTCAAAACAGAGGTTTCTTCCAATTATTCTTCTCGCATACGGGATCAAATATTCGTCAACCAGTTTCTTTTTCGAAAAGGTTTTATATCTGTTAATCGTCCAACATTGGGCACAGGACTTTGGGAGTTTTGAACCAATTTGTTCATCAAACTGGTGTATGCAGTCTACGAAACATTACACCAGTATTTAAAAAACTCTGCCGTTAAGCCATCAATTTCGCCGACTTATTCAAAGCTAACGTCTTCTACATTTGATGGAAGAATTAACTCTCCTTGACCTTTTCCTATCTCAAAATTTCGCCCATTCAGAAAACCACTGGAAGAGATGCTTAAACAAATCTTCAATTTTATGTGCATGACTAAGTTCCATTCGCTATCTTAAAGGTGGTGGACTGCCTACAGATCTGACAAATTTTTTTCCTGACTTTTCGATTAACTTTAGCTGGGAGACTGCGTATTTTTCGTAAATTTTCTTTTCCTAATTTCTTCTTTCGACGCATGCACTTATCACCATAACACAGGTTGTTCTTGGGGGGCGGCTGGTACCCTACTGTGGCCTTTGCTAAGTCTTTTATGTCATTGACCAAGTTTTTAAATTACTTTTTCTTGGCGGTTCGCAGTTTCTTGTTGTTGGAAAGTCGAGTTCTGAATTTGGCTGCGGGCTCATCAGCTCAGCAGTTTCCTGAATTATGTACCTCTGTGGCGTGGCGTGGCATGGTTTTGTTTTGAATTTTAATCTGATCGTGTAATGATGGAAGGAGCAATACTGAGTTATCCTGTAGGCTTGATCAAACTGGAACAAGTTTAAGACATCTTGGTCAATGGGGGTCCGAACTTGGCATCGGAGCTAAACTATTGGTCTTCAATTCAGTCTTTATTTCGACCCTCACCTATGGTCATGAGGTTTGTGTAATGACGAAAAGAATAAGATCCCGGATACAACCTGGCTGGGGTGACTCCCCGAGATCGAGTTAGGAACACCAGAATACGCGAGGCACTTAATGTCGAGCAGCTTCTTCTTCGAGCAGAAAGCTTCTCGCAACCATGAATGGAATGGCATGAATGGAAGGGACCTAAGATTTATTGTCGACTCCGAACGGTGAATTAAGAAGTTATTTCATAACAGATTATACTCCCAAAGGCTTGTCATTCCCGGACGAGAGGTGGTGCCGCAAAAAATATCCGCTGGATATGGCTCGGTCAGCAGTCTAACGCACTAGGTACTGAGCCACGGCGGCGACCACGATGATGATGATCTGCTCGTGTACAATTCCAGGGACTTAATTGCCATGAAACCATTAAAATTCGAACATCTGGAAAAAGGACAAGACTTACTTGACCGCCATTATTTATGCTTGAAGTACGATATAGTCATCTAAGAGCTGGAGAAATTGTAGGTCCCTTCTATTAGTGCGAAAAATGGCCTACGCCTTGTCTCACCTGGAGCTGTTTTAGACATAAAATTATGTTTATTTAAGATCGATGAACGGCGCGTTTGAAAACAGGGGCTTTAAACAAATGCATGAACACCCACCTGTTTGCGGAGAATATCTAATGCTGCAGGGTGGTTCTGTCTTCATCGCTTACGTATGTACATATCTGTACAAACACATATGAAAAATGTCTTCTTATTCATTGATTTTGGTTGTGTTTTATTTATTAAAGACAAATGATTGCATACGGTTTGAACTTAAGCTTGCAACATGAAGGTGAATAGTGAACATCGTCATTTTAAATTCAAGGAAGAACAGTACATGTTTTTTTATAGCGCTGCTTTGATACTTGTCACATTTAAAAAAAAAACATGAAATTCAATTTTTAAACGTTGTTTTACCGCTTTAGGTCTGACATGTCTTCCAACCGCAGACGACAAATTATTTTGTTGACTTTATCGCGCACATGAATTTGTCTAAAAGTTCATTGCGAGATTTTACTGAATAACGAGTGGCGAATGAAACCAGTCATCACTTTGTTTTGGTCGATGGGTCGCGAAATGCATTTGCATGCCGAAAATAATCGAATGACGAACCTATTTTCATTTTAACATGTTTAATTGTTGTTTCCTTGAGAAAGGCAAAGTAGATAAAAACACAGGGAATAATTAATGCAAACACATGCGCATCTGCTTATATCGACCGAGCGAACAATTCAATTAAACGTCTGCGCTGCCAGCAGTGGGAGCTATAAATACACACCACCGATTCAATAATAAACATTACGCACCGGGAAGTCAAAGAAACTGGGTTCCGCAAAGCGTTATGCATCAATCTAACGCAAGGCGGGACCCAATAAAACGATGACCGCGCGCTGCAAGTTTCACACGGAAGATGTCTGCGACAACCACAGCCCGCTTAAGACAAAAGGACGCGGTATTGCGTCGCGAAATCAGGCAAAAGTGACAAAAAGGCCAGCCAGCACCAGAACGAGCAAAGTTCGTTAAAAGGTGTAGAACACGCATAAGTCGCGGTGATAGTGTGTGGCAAGGCAACATGCCACACAGTCCATCAACGCATAGTTTTGTGCAATGCAAATGTAAAAGTGTGCTGCGCTGCAACATGTGCATTTTTCGCTTTCAGATGGAAACAGAATGGCTTGGTGGTTTGATGACAGGCGCGACGCGCGAATATTCACCATTTGACCGATAATGAAGCAGAGCAGTGACGGCGACTGATCGAATAGAAGAGCGAGAGAGGGATAGGACAGACAGAGACGTGCCGCGAAGTGAGTTGTTTTCAATTGAAACGCGGAAGAGGATAAATGCGCGCGACAATGATCATCATTTACGTTCGTTTCTTATGTCGTTTTTTCAAGTGTGTTTTTATGACGTCTTGGTCATTAGCTTAGGATTGTTTTTATGTTTTATTTTTATTATTTTCTTTGTTTCATTGTTTGGACATATGTATAAGGGACAAAAAATAAATAATTACCTCATCAACTACAATTTACAAACCTAAGCCTCTTATGATACAGTGATCGAAGAAGTTAAAAATGTTGAGGATAATGTGTTTAAATTCCTCATTTCATAGCTTACAATCAACAAACAACCACTCCTTTTAAGAGGAGAACCATTTTGCATTTGAAAGGATCTACATACATAGGTATGCCAAAATTTTTTGATTGCACTTTGGTCTTTCATGCAAAAGGGCAGTAGGTTCCAGATGGGGCCTTCAGCCGAGAGTCATGCACTGACTCTATACTATAGTTGTGAGACCGATTCTAACCTTTGGTTCTAGAAAAGCCGGCTCTAGAAAGCCACCATGGCCCACATCAGGAAAGCCACACCAGGCCGTTACTTTTAATGACATGAATTCCACCAGCACGGCCGATCTCAACAGCTACATTAGGAAATCTTAATGGTTTCGGGAGTAAGCAAGCTTCATACCCTGGTACTCAGTGGTATTACAATGGACCTACTTTCTGGTACCTCTTCTTGGAGGACCACTTTTAACTAACTAACTAGGTCTTTCATGCTGCGTGTTATGCCTCCAAACACCACATCCCACGCCTCCTTCACCCCACCAACAAAGTTTTGCATCGAACATAATTTTCTTTCGCAGTTAAATCGGGGCATTGGACGTTTTTTTAAGTCATCCATGGATCATGAGCAATAGGAGCTATAATGATGCTCGAACGACACTGACTTAGACTTGTGGGCATCAATTTTCACTGTGCACCCAAATACAGAAGTTTTAGTTCGACCGTAAAATTATCAATTTAGGACATTCTTACTATTACACAAATCCAGCAGTAGGTGCCTTTTTTGTTTTAGCGAAAGTACGGCGTTTGTGCGTGAACTGCTGGCTTGAATTCTTGTGTCAACTGGACCTTATCGGCATTAGGGCAAGATCTTTATACAAAATGTCGTGCAAAGTGGTTGCGGATAGCCCCAATTCCTGTGATCGCCTCAAAATGGAGACACCTGGGTTTTCAGTCACACTCTTAGCTCCAGTAGCGATATTTTCAGTTGACCTTACCGGACGAACACGAGTTGGAGTCTTTTCTTGCCTTATAATGTAACAATCACTGTTTCTTCTCCCCTAAGGACAGTCTGCATGTCGTTTCTTAGCCAATATCCTTCTTGTGTAGATGATATCTCAAACTACAATGTTCAGAAAGGAAGGTAGTGAGTCTTTGAATATATTTTCTATTTTAGTTTGGGATATTCTTTAAGTTTTTATTCATAGGTCCGATTGTGCCTTTTTGCTTGTCTCATTCCTGGAATATTTTAATCGGATAGGCGGTTGTGTTTTCCTTCTCTGTCTGTAGTATACATCTGGAAGCGGGGTTTGAGAAGCCGCTCAAGGGTTGAACACCTAGATCCATATTTACCTTTCAGTGGACCTCTTTCTAGGCACTTAATCGTCGATCCCCCTGTGACATGGGATCTATTAGATTTTAACCTTGTTTTGCTAAAATGAACCTTGTAGAACATTGCAGCAGTCGCCGCCGGCTTTTGAGCTAAGAAAGTGAGAGCCCAGTGCTTAAAGAACTGTTTGACTTTCGATTCGATGACTTCATCTAAACTAAGGAGGCGTTGACGATTATCAATACTTATTTGTCCATGCTAATGTCTTGATACCTTATATTGGGTATAATGTGGGCTAGTGTCGCCTTTACTATCAATGTTCAAATGCAAATGGCAGCTTAGAGCTCGCTGGATAAGCTTGTTGGTTAAGGCCCAGGTACACCTCGGACTGTAGCGCCACCTTAAGTAAGTAAGTAAATAAGCTTAGTATTGTGGTAGAAACTACAAACCACACAACACCCCGCCGAGACTTTTACGGATATACAATAGACTGTTTCTTCTTTTTATAGTTCACTTGCGCTTCAAGGGTTATGAATATCCTTTTGATGTTATTCATACAGCGCGAACGGGATGCAGTGGGTCGAAGCTTAAGTTGTATTCGGTTTCAATGGCCGTTATAGCCTTTTTCCGAGAAGAATCGAATGGAAAACAACCAATGAGAGCCAGATTCATCTTTATTTATACTGATGGCTTCAAAGTAGATGTAGGAGTACGCACAGGCCTTTTCTCTGAGCCACTCAATCTATCACAGTTAAACTGGCTTTCAGATCATAGCAGTGTCTTCCCAGCGGAGGGTTTGTCAGTATCAACTCTGCAAGAGGCTGTTTCTATCGCAGAAATAAAATCGAAGCTTGTACGTAGCTGTCGCAAAGTCCTAAAGATTCTTGACTGAATATTAAGATGTACAGACGTTTTAGGAAACGAAAATGTGGGTGAAACGACAACAACAAACTCAGCACTTGATCTAGAATAGGCTGACATATCGGTTGAAATCCCACCTTGTCATCAAAGCAACCAACATCGGATGAAGTGCGCTTAACATACCGGCCACAGCATGTTGCGGCTTCAAACGAAAAAATAAAAATTTAATGAGAACGATCTACATATGTAGACACCTCATATTAATTCTGTTATTGTCGACTCTTTAACTAAGGTTCACACATATTTAAAGCAATAAGCGAAGTTTGCAGTAATCGTGTTAAGGGCTTATGCAAATTCATAAGAACTTCTCAGTAATTTCAGTCCTAATCCATTTAGTAAATTTAAAATGCCTAGAACTGTAATAACTGTTATAAAGTATAATTGGGTCTCATTTATCGCCTCTGCCAAAAGCCCAAGATCTAGAATTTCCAGCATAAACTGTTGGCGATACGAAGAGCACTGTTTTAGTCGCGTGTTACACGAGCTATTGTTGCTTTCACAAAAATAATGAAAACAGTGCAAACACGTCTAGACACACTTTTAAATGCAATCGGATACATTGGAAATGCCATAAGATCCGGGTGTTTTGCTGTTTCCGGATTTGTTACAGATCTTGTATATTCCTGTGACTATTGTGATATTCACTTGTGCACAATTGCATGGCAAAGACGGAAAATAAAGTTTAAGAAATCGAACATAACTACTCTGTCGAAGTTTAACATTTAATCAGCTTAAACTGAAGTTATGAATCTGCAAGCTCCTTCAAAGCAATAGAGGTATTAATTGCTGTACAAAGTATAATGAAAAAGTTATCAGAGAAGAACAATAAAATCTACAACTAACACTCAAAACTCTTTGAGCTCAAAAGAAAAAGAGAATAATGTTTAGCAACTGCTCTGAACGTTTCGGAAACCAACGAAATTGACGTAAGTGGCACATATGACGGCATATTCGTTCATTAACACCCAGTGAAATGTACTTTCCAAAACAGGTGGAAAAGTAGGACACACACTTGGCAAACGCAGCGAAATTTCAAGTGAGAAGGAATCGGAGAACGAATTACAGTGGACTGTGGAACGTTTTTAGTGCACTTTGTTCGAAAAATATCAAATATACGCAAATACATATTTATTTACATAAATAGTTTGGATTTCAAACAATTAAAGGAACTAACTCCATTTATGATTAAAAGGCGTTTCTATGAAAATTAACTCACAGCCTCGTAAATTCATATCCGAGCCGATATCATCCATCCATAATCTCATACGGATATAAGAACTAAGAAAACCGCAACCCTCCACTGCTAAAACCAACCCCCCCCCCACACACACAAGACTTCTTATAAAAAGCGACGATAAAATTTGCTGTAATCAGAATTCTAACTGGGTAAACAATCAGCGTCAGTCAGCGCGACATTGCTTGGCGGCAGTGACAGTGAACGTTGCAGTGTCGATGACGTTGTCGACGACAACTATGGCGACAAACGTATGCACTGACAACAACATCGCCAACGACGGCGGCCAAAAGAATGATGTGTGCTGGAGCTGACCGATCGTGCAGCCAATGCAAGTGCTGGCAACTTTAGGGAGGACAATAAGCATTCAGTCGCGGCGGCGCGCGGCTTGTCAGTGGCGGGAGTACGGCCATTGAACTTGACGAATGCAGCGCTGGCGCAAAAACGTGAGTTCATGACATAAACTTC
This sequence comes from Matsumyia berberina, assembly GCA_917880715.2. Classification (NCBI taxonomy): domain Eukaryota; kingdom Metazoa; phylum Arthropoda; class Insecta; order Diptera; family Syrphidae; genus Matsumyia; species Matsumyia berberina. The sequence goes on from OU862871.1 coordinate 85,832,450, forward strand.
ATAATGATTTGCACAAAGGCACAGTTTTCTTTTGATTTTGCACAGTGATGCAAATGGAGTAGACAGATGGAGTATTAAAGCAAAATGAAAGTTATTTTTGGAAAATTAATACACAGGTACAACAGATTTAGGTTAAAGGTTATATAAGACCTTTTGTTGAACACATACATACATTTCGAGTATTTACAGCAACACTACTGTGCGATCTTCGCCTTCATCGATTCAAGTCATATGTCTGTACGCAAGTAACCATACGTTAGCTGGACAAAAGCAAGCGTAAGGTGACAAAATTTATAAAGCTTCTTTATTTTGAAAACGAGCTCATCCTTAAATCTGTGCCCAAGATAACACCTTCATGCTTTCAAGGTAGGTAGATAGGCAGAGTGGCGGCTCCTGAGACCTCAAATAGCGCTAGGGTGCACCGTATTGTAACCACGAAACTCGTTTAAACCTATTTGTATGTGGGTTTTGATTTGCTGTGTTGGGACGATGTGGCTAAAACCAGCCGGTAGAGTTCAGATACAGGATCAGCTCTCCAATCCTTTTTTCAGCTATCTCGCCGAGGTCCACGAAGAAGGGTTTGCCTTAAGTACACTGTCTGGTCTTCGTTAGGGCCGGACACCTGCAGAGGAAATGAAGTAGAAATTCTTTCTCATTAATGTTCTTTCAGCTTCTGCAGAGTTGTTGTGAGGAATAGCAAGCCTTTCTCCAACTGGCCAGTGGCCCATGATAATGGCTACGATTCTGGCAATATCTGGTCTTGTTTTTCCAAGTAGCTCTCTTGACTTAGTTTTGTTGTAATTAGGCCATGTCTTTCTTGAAATGACGCAACTAGACAGGCCATCCATCTATCTATAGCCCTTAACCCAGGGAAATATCTACACTTTCCGCAAGAGAACTGTAAAGGGCCGACCCTTTCCTGACCAGCTCGACGGCACGCTCATTGCCCTCATGATTGCTATGACCTGGAATCCAGATGAGTGTACTCATGGAATGAGTTCTTAGGTGATTAATTTCAAGCCGGCATTGCTCTACCAGTTTTGAGGATATGGTAACCGCATCAATTGCTTTGATAGCGGCTTGACTATCTGAGAAAATAGCGATATTTGGGTTGGATGTATGGAGATTGTTCGGAGCGGCAGGCCTCCCGAATCGTGAGAAGCTCCGCCTGGAAAACACTAGCAAAGTCTGGAAGACGAAGACACTTTGATATATTCAGTTGGTCAAAAACGATGCCTGCGCCGACCCCGCAATCTATCTTCGACCTGTCCGTATCTATACCAATATCACAGTTATTGATAACGCAACCATTCTTCCATTCTTCTCTGGTAGGAAGTCTAGCAAGGAATAGTTTCCTAAAATTGAGGGTAGGTGTCATATAATCAGTACAAGACCCGACCAAATCTCCTGGAGTTGTTTCCAGAATCTTACAGTGACCGTATGGTATTGCGGCCCAGTACCCAGATTCCCTGAGCCAGACCGCGATGCGGGTGGCTGTGGCTTTGATGTGAAGTTCAAGGGGGATCAGGTGCAGGATCACACTAAGAACATCAGTACGACAAGATCACAGTGCCAATCTCTGCAGGGCATTAGACGATGGCGCCATACGTGAGAATTGGACGGAGTGATGTTGTAGATGAACTCAAATAATTTTTGCGGTGTTTTTCTGGGATCCGATCCTGAATCAGCACCAACCACTTCCAAACACAGGTAAAATATATGGATGATTTTGCCTTAATAGATTTCGCAGTAGAGACGAGTTTGTGGCAGATGCTAAGACAGGAGATAGGATTGTAAAGTCGCTCGAATGTAAAGAAATTTTTGACTTGGAGACGTGAAAAAATCTTTAAAGCTCCTGCTGAAATTCGAACTTAAACCAGCAGATCAGTGATCTTACGATGAAATAATCACATTGGGTGGTGTGAGTAAAAACTGAGGAAACACTCTGGGCGAACCCTCTTAAGGAAAGTGTTTTCTGAAACTTGACGAAATTAATTTCTATTCAATTTATATTGAGTGTTTTTCCAAAAAGTTGAGTGAACACTCTGCCTTAGTTTCTATTCACACCACCTATTATTTGATCGCTGTAACTCAGTGGTTAATGCGTTAGACTGCTTTTCGAGGTGCGTATGTTGACCCAACCATGTCGACCGAACATTTTTTGCGGCTGCACCTCTCGTGTGGGAATGACAAACCTCCGAGATCTTCTTAATTCTGAGTCGGAAATAAATTGTATAGGTAGGTCTCTTCTATTCGTGCGAAACATATGACACGCACAACATGAATGGCTCCAAAAAGCTAAGCTTTGGCCTATCGCGCCAGCTATCTACTTGTTTTTAGTCACAATATTAGGATAACAATCATGATGCGAGCTGTTAAATGGCGCCGGTGAAACAAATCTCGTTTATGATAGTTGATGGTTGGGGTAAGGACCCTGCCACGCGGCAAGCGGCAAAGCGGCAGAAAATTTGTTCAGAAATGATGCTCAGTAATTTGTTCAGCGACTGCGTTGCCACAACCATACGATTTCATACGTTTTAATTTTACCGCTTGCCGCTCAATGCTTGGTCTTGACCTAAGACGACCCTTGAGCCTCACATAGACCACGCGATACCACAATTCTTTACAGTTAATAAGTTATTGTCGTTACATTTATTTAGACAAAGTAATCTTGTCCGTTGAGCAAAATTGATTAGAAGGTATAGTTTTAGGTTTGCCACTTCACGGCAAGAGCACAATAGGTGCTTTAGTATTTCAATGGCTTCCAGATCATTGCAGTTTCTGCATACTTCCGTCTGAGTGCGTAATATCCGATGAGACTCAGGCCGATAGCTTATGAAGATACGAATTTTCGATTGAGGCTGTTGCAATCTTTGTATTTACACAAGAATTTTGGAAAGATGAACTGTTCTAAAATATGAACAACCTAGAAAGGTGAAAGGAATTGTTTCACCGTTGCAGTACTAAAAGAAAACTTTGAGAAAGCATCTAAACAAATTTTCTGCATGACTTTTATTTTCCTCTGTTTTTTGTTCATTTCGAGTCATCTTGTTCATTATACTTTCTAAAGGTGTTAACTAGTTCATCTTTCTTAACCAAAACTAGTATCCTACTCAAAAAGATGAACATTTCGAAAAGATGAACAAGTCCTGTTTTTTGTTCGTTCAACTTTCCGAGATTCCACTGTATGTACATATGTATGTGTCAGCGGTGCTCGTCGTCAATTGAAAATATACCAAATCAAGAGTTGGATAGTTTTTTTTTTAAATTAAAAGTCTATAGGGCTGACAATATAAAGAACGAAATCATCCAATTTGCTTTCATATCGGAGAATATTTCAAACGCATAGACTTTGATTACGTATTTCGAGATAAAAGTTTATGAAATGATACGGGCAAAACTAACCCACACATACGTAAAAAACATGCACTGCGCGTCTTCCTCTTCATCCCTGTTAACAGATCCATACACATGCAGCCACATTTCTCTCGCATAAATGTCGGAGGAGAACTTTCTGTGAGACAGCAGAATTGCCGAAAATTCTCTTCAATTTACTTTTGTCGTTTTTCGTTGTACTCCGTTCTTTTCTCTCTGTAGTGTGGCTGCCGCTGGTACTGGTGGTGAGTTCATTGAACTTTGCTATTGAAATGTGTTGTTGCTTTTTCTTTTTTTTCGGAAATACTTGGCGCATATCTTTTGGTTTCTACCTACCATGAATGAAGAGAAACACCAGTTTGGTCGTCCGTAAAATGTAGTAACAAGGGCGCCGTACGGTTAAAGGAGATACGTCATGGGCTATCTACCTACATACATACATGCCTATGAATGTGTGTGTATATGTACATGTGCTTACATATTTCAGAGGCGTGAGTGGTCCTTGCTGTGACACCAAGTATAGGCACAATTTTTATAAATTTTTTTGTTAAATTATAAATTTGTTAAATTATAAATAGCAATAGCTATCAGGACTTTAGAAAATATTTCAGACACGATTCTGGGCTTTTAAACTCAAAAGCTTAGGGCAACCCATTTTTAAAGTTATCGCCAACAGACGCTTCTAGCAATGTTGGACGTTACCTAACTGGCAACTGGAGAATAAGTAAAATGAGAAGCGAGCCGCACGTATCACACCTCAGCTTCGTTATGTAATTTAAACATATCGGACATCGAAGGCTTAATCACGACGAAGTCGGATGCACTCATAGGTGTTTAGATTTCTGGAAACTTAAATTTTTCGCACGATCTTTGTATGTACATATGTACGTATGTATGTATGCATGTGTTTAATCTTTGTTTGCAATAGAAGTCCATCTTTTGGATGATCAGATGCCAAAGTTAATTTGACGCAAAATGATTTAAGGTGCCAAGTCATCGCTCGTTGCCTTAAATAGTTCAGCAGTTCTCCGCTTTTGGTCGCCATGGCTCAGTGGTTAGTGCGTTGGACTGCTGACCGAGCGGCGTGGGTTCAAGCCCCAGCGATGTCCACCGAACATTTTTCGCGCCACCAGCACCTCTCGTCAGGGAATGACAAGCCTCCGGGAGTATAATTTGTCATGAAAGAGCTTCTCAATTCGCCGTTCGGAGTCGACAATAAATTGTAGGTCGCTTCCATTCTTACGAAAACTTTAATACGCACATGATGGTTGCGAGAAGCTAGGCTTATCCCGAGCTGTCGCGCCAGCTATTTATTTATTTATTTATTTAGTTTTATTTATTTAGTTTTTAATGTTTTTTTTATAGGTTTTTCGGGTCGATAAACCTGTAACTCTTAAATAGCCCCACGAGATGTTTGTTGCTTTTTTTAAAAATTGCTTTCTTCTCGGATTGAACCGGAAAGCACTTATTCTGGTATTCACATCCAAAACTATTACCTAACCGACGATGGTCAGCAATCCACTGTCACCTAAAAGATAGTTTGTGTCAAGATCTTGAGCAAGATCGTGGTTGTGCAGTATTCTCAGAGTAGTGTTAGCAGAAGCTTTGTTGATTGTGGCCAAAGTCTTTCAGTCTGCAGTGATCTATAACGAGACAGTCGCACGAAATATACTCAACAGTTTTTTGATCTACCAAGCAGAGTCGGCACATGTTCGATAGACTAATATCCAGCTTGTGAAGATATAGTATACATATGTATGCACTAGTTGAGTGAACAATGTTTAGTGAGGTTAGCATAACTTTTGTTTAGTGTGAGCATTTCTTGACTCCTCTGGTTTAAGAGGTTGTTGAACTTCTTACATTGACAAAGTTCCAGTGTTAAGTTCCATTTGAAAGGGTTTTCTTGGAACTCACATAAGTTTAGCTGCTTGTCGGTTTTGCCTTTAAAGTGTTGGAGACTCAATGCTTCCAGAAATATTTGTTCTGGTAGCACATTCCAAAGATTGCCGGTTCCAAGAGAAGGGAATTTTGGTAGATGCAAGTTCGCATAGTTGTCAAGTACACATAAATTATGGACCCTTGTGGCGTGCCTGTCAAACTCCAAATGCCCGAACTATACTCAAGTACTGGTCTAACTTGTGCCTTGTAGAGAAGAAGTAGCTATTTTGTGCGCAATAGTTTTTGTTTAAGACTGTTTTCAATATGTTCTATTAGAGATATTTAACAGGCGTGAACGTCTTTGTAAAATATCTATAAGCATATAAAATATCTATAAGTATATATTATGTTATTGGGACAGTTATTCCACCACATAATTGTAGGCTAATGAGTATATTTCGAATATTTAAGAAAGAGGACTTACATACAGCATATGTATATTCTATATGTTTCAGGCATTGAGAGCAGCAGTGGCGTAATTGGACAAAGAGCGAAAATCGTGATTAAAAATTCATGATTAATCCATTGTTATTGATTTTATATTTTACATAATTATAAATTAACTAATTTCAACTGTGACATAACTAGTGACACATCCAATTTTAGATATTTATGTCTTATTGTCGGCAATATATTTATTTATCGTTATGATGTACATAACTGAGAGTTACGCCACTACTGCTCTCAGTGCCTCATTTATGGAATTTATTCAGAGCATATTTTCCGCCGACGTGCATCAATAAGTGCTTTGAAAACTACTCTACTGACGTCAGTCACTCACCACACAATGTAGCAATAGTTCCATCACAGCTTTTAATAAAATAGTATCACTAACAACCACCCGGATATTTTCTCCCGGAGGACAATTTCCCTCAAACTTTCTTCCATCCACCTATTCGGAAAAGGAATAACAATTTATAATGAGTCTTTCATACATATATATGTATGTACATACCTAGCTTAAATCTAGAAGTCAAGCAAAAATGGCTACTCTCGAAATTAACTTTCAACTGCTCATTTACCGCAGTATGTATAAATATGATTAAACAAGACTGGGGCTTGAACCCACGCCGCTTGCACAGGAGTCCAACGCATTGACCACTGAGCCACGGTGACCACCAAAGCAAGAAGAAGAGTTTTAAAACTCAAGAAAAACTGAAGAAATATATTTCAAATTCAACGCGCTTTTCACATGCCTATTCCATGTAATGAGGAGAAAAAAACATGATATGCAATAACAAATTCGAATTCGATTGAACATACTCATAAAAATGATACAAGGCGTATCTTGACGCCACGTGTAAGCGTCCTTTTTAGGACAGAACTTCTTAATTCGTATAACTATGTAATGTAATTAATACAAAAATGGAAAACGAACAACAAAAAAAAAAATTAAAATTAAGAAAATCACACGTTTAACGATAACCACACCAGATCAGGAATCAATGTGCAGCTGATATAAAGCTTTGGTTACTTGTGTCTACTGCGTAACTATCCCTATCCATTTCACAACCCTGTTCCCATCTCCCCCTCTTTTTCTTTCCTATTTTCCCTTCCCTTCCCTTTTACTCAATTACTTGGTGAGGAGTCATTCGTAAGACTCCAGTCCGAAAAGTCTAAATAAAGTCGTTACTTATTTAAATCGTGTTGTTTTCCGGGAAACTTCTGTGTGCAATTTTTCAGGCATCTTGACACTTGTAGCTCTTTCAGGACCGAAATAAAGAGACTGGTGAAGGAGTTAAAATAATGAAAATATAATTTAAAACAACAGTACTACTGGTTTGACACTAATTCCGATGATTCTGGCCAATTTGAAATGACCCAACGTTTTTAACACTGTATTTGTCTTTTCCTTGTACATATCACATAAGACTTGTAAAACGATAATATTGAGTAAAAGATCCCCAGAGATCCATAGCTGCTGCGACAGCTCGAGGTAAGCCAAGACCTAGCTTCTCACAACCTTTCATTATGTGCATGTTACTTAAGTATTTCGCTCAAATGGAAGGGCCCTACAATTTATTTCCAACTCTGAATGGCGAATTAGGAACTTTCTCCATAATAATTATTATATCTCTGATGATTATCATTTCCCGACCAGAGGTGGTGCAGTGAAAATGTTCTGTGGATACTGCTGGGACTTGAACCTACGCAGCTTGCATACCGGCCACAAGAGTTGTAAACCTACGTCAAACAATGCTCCATGATATAAGAAGAGTCAGATTGCAATCCGTTCAATAGATTTGAAGCCTTTGTTTGATGGACAGACAAACAGACGCCAAACATAGATATTTCTGAAATTTTTAACGTGAGTACTTTTAATGAAGCATTCACCATGGAAATACATACGTAGGTTTAGATTCATAAAAGTTGCAAATAAAAAATTGATTTTTCATTATCAATTTTATATATGTATGTAAGTACGTTTATACATATATGTATGCATGTACTTACATACAGTGGAAGTCGCTTATAACGACCTCACTTATTACAACCAGTCGCTTATAATGACCACTATTCTTTCATTGCTTGGTTTCTTTTTGCAAATACTTGTGGAGGGCAGATGGATATAACGATCCCCGGTTATAACGACCGCATTTGCTTGTTCCCATCACCGTCGTTATAAGTCACATCCACTGTATATGCATATACCATTTGTCTGCCCATATTATCGCAAAAGGAAGCACGTCATTCGAAATCTTGTTAATAAATTTTTATATTTTTTGTGCCTGGCTTAGGCAGCAAATATTTTCATGCATATCTCCATTCCAAATCCAGGGGTACATGCATTTTGTCACTAAAACCTTCACATGTCATCAATTCATATTTCGCACTTGTATTCAAAATTCAATCATAATTCACTGAGTGAAGGTTCCTTATTACCTAAAGATAATTTTACAAATTTTATGATTTTAATATATTTAATGTTCTGGTGCTTCCATTTGAAGTTATTTAATGTACCAATCCATTGAGAGCTTATTGCGAATTCATGAAAACACGACCAATGTAGGAGATAAATTCACCCCTGCAAAAAAAGGCGCTTCCATGTACATACGTTTGTATGGATGAATGTGTATAGTGATGGTCAATGTCCTTTCATCTTACATCGATACAGGGTTACTTGAGTTCATTGCCACCCAAAAATAAAGCAAAAACGATGGAACATTTGTTGTAAATGGAGAGATTGAGGATGCATTCTCTCTGCTCACCATATCGGTTTACTCTTTTTGCGTTTGTTCATTCGATGCTCTCTATCTCTCAGCAACAGCTCCATGTAAAAAAGGAGTTACATACATGTGTAGTAGTGGCAGCTGATCAGTTCCCTCACGGATGAGAAAATATTGTCGCCTTGCTTTTGAGGGAGCCCCGCATCGCGTTGTTTCAGCAAATCCACCCCCAAAATGGTAATTGTATGTATCTCGAATATTCCGCCTTTTCAAACGGTATTGTTGTAGCGCCATGACAGTACAGTACAGACTACAGAGGAAAACTCAATTTATACCTCTTGTTGCAGTTAATTCTTCTTTTTTTTCCAGAGATGTGCGAATGTGTTAGTGTGTAAAAGGTTTTTTCGGCAATGAAAATTATTTCAATGTCGTATCCTTGTGAAAGGACAAGGGCGTTTGCTGGTACTGAGGGAGAGCATTGAACGATGCTTTCAAGTTTTGGGGTGTGTTCTGGCATGGTTCCCTTCTCTGAAGAAAATGCAGCGCATCTTCACAGAGGCGCAGAACTGTAATTTCCAACATTACGTTAACATTTCTGTTTATTGTTAGAAAAAAGCATTTAATTTGGGAATGTACGGGAAGATTTTAAAACGAGAATTGTATAATCATTTTCCTAAATCGAACCAAGGTGAAGCGACTATTTTGAACTTTTCATAATAGGAGTTCATTTGCCGCAGTTGAAGCGGGGGTATGTACAAAATATTGATTTTTCAGAGTTTTACCTGGAAAAGTTGTGGGTATTACGTTAGGGTGAATGACATCGACAGGATTTCCTGTGAGTACGAGGTGGTGGTATGCAAATTGTAAGATGTTTCTAAAAAAATTATAGCAATACCTACATAGATACTTGAATAACGTGAACCTTGATAATGTACCGTAAACCAGCTCATAAATTACCACAAAATGAACTTAGGAATTATAAATTCTTTGAGTAAAATTTGTCCACCATTTGTCATGTACAAAGAATTATCAAACCAGCGTTGCAGTTACATTAAATATTGTGTAACCTACTTACAATTTTTGGTGAGCATGGGTCTCAACTAAAAAACCTCTCCAGTTAGTGAAGTTGGTTGAGGTTTCCGTCTAGCTGTGCGCGCACCTTAAGCTAGATCTTCTTTTACTGCGTGGTTCCTTCAGGTTAGATTCGAGGAATCTGCGAGCCGGAGCGCTGATGATTATTCGGTCTACATATTCTAGCCATCTCAAACGCCCAGTTCGCAATTTTCTTCAACTAGATTGATGTGGCCATACAGAGCGTTTAGATCGTTATTTAATGCCCGTCAACGCAAACGGGACCGAATATCTTACGAAGAATTATTCACTCGAAACGACCAAGAATATCCTCATCCGCTGTTGATAGAGTTCATGCTGCAGCGGAATGAAGTAGGACTGACTTGATTAAGGTCTTATAGAGAGTCTCCTAAGTTGAACGCGATAGGACCTTACTACTCAATTGTCTTGTTTATCCGAAGAAGCAGCGATTAGCAAGTGTTAGTTTTCGTTTGGTTCCTGATGATATGTTATTCATTCATTCATTCATTTTCAAATTACCCGCTTGTCCACTATGAAGTTCACGGGATAAGGGTGCTTAAGTGATTTCTCCACATCTCTCGATCTTCCGCCATCGACTCTAAAACATCAAGGGCTATCCCCATACTGTTAGTGGTGAAATTTCGGACATGCTCCAACCATCTCATCCTGGGCCTAACCAGGGACGCCTACCTGATGCCAAGGATTCCATGGCACGTCTTGGAAGCCGAGTTGGGACATCTGTTAAACGTGCATAAACTATTGACGCATGGACCTTTCTATTCGCAGAAGTAGCTGCTCGTCATTGAGTGTCTCTCGTATTCTGGTGTTCCTTACTCGATCTCAACGAGTTGCCCCAGCAATACAACGAAGAAATCTCATTTCGGCAGATTGTATCCGCGATCTTATTCTCAGGCATTAACCAAACCTCATGATAGATGAGGGTCGGAAGAAACACTGAATTGAAGACCGATAGCTTAGCTCCGATTCCAAGTTCAGCCCTCCTGATAACAGATTGACCAAGTTGTCTCAAAATTGATCCAGTTTGACCAATCCTACAGGATAACTCAGTATTGCTCCTTCTATCACTCGTGAAAAAGAACTCGAGATACTTAAACTTCTCCACCTGTTTCAATAGGACCCCACTTACATTCAGAGTGCACTGAACCGGGATTCGGGAAATCATCATAACCTCTTATTTGTTCACGTTTTCCTTCATCCAAGTTTCAACACAGACGGTGACGAACCTATCTAGTGCGCGTAAGGATGACCAAGTCTTCAGCCAAGGCAGCGCTGTAACATCCAATCCATATATGTATGTACATATGTACATAATGAAAAGGAGATGTGACGCACTCCTGGCGAAAACCAACGCCCACAGTGAAAGATGTCAATTTAACGCCGTATACCTGAACACAGCTCTTACAGTTTGTGTATAGAGATTGAATGGCCCTCAGAAGATCGCCGTCAATCCCATACTTTTGCAGTACACTCCAGAGTTTACCCTTTATAGGGGTATGATATGTTATTATCACAGGTAATAACAGAGCCAAAGCAGACAAAGTTTCTGACTACCTCGAAATCATATATTGTGCACTGTAATGTTCTGTCCAAATCGTCGATGGTGGATGTCCCTTCTTGTTGACAGCAAATAATTGGTTTTGCATTTGTTAACCGCTAAACCCATTTTGGAAGTTTCCATCTCGAATGCATCGGTGACAGCTCTCTGACTTCTGCCGATCATGTCAATATCGCACGCAGGTTGGTGTCCAAAGTTAATGAAGATCATGCCCCCGGTATTGGCTTGCCGGTTTCACACAATGCGTTCAAGTATCCCATCCATAAAAGTCACATAACAGCGCGCCACCTTGTCTAAATTATTTATTTTGCATTAAAGATCTCAACAGGGTCATTAACACCTTACTACAGCAGAGAGATTTCCCCATCGTCTTCCTGGACAGACGGATAACGTCAACAGAGGTGCAAGGACTAGACATGCTTTTGTATAGCTCGTCTCTATAAATTGTGTCGATTGTGAACTTTCCTGGTCCAAAACCGCACTGGTAGGGCCAAACGGATCGATAACAAATTGTTTCTGCCATTATCACAATATGGCTGATAAAATCTTGATGTTGAGGAGACTGATGCCTCTGTAGTTGGCTCAGTTGTCATATCGACTAAATTATTCTAGAATTTGTTTTGGTTCGTAATCGTTATTTTTTCATTGACTTGTGAAAGATTTATTTTCCAAAAGAAAACGCCAACATTAAAAAAAATCAAAATGATTCAAATTCACAGCCATACCACACAACTTAATGCGACAATGCAAAAACGATTTGCCAAAAGTCTAATGTAGTCAATTTCACAAAAAAACTACAAAAATAACAAACAAATTACGCATTTAGCCCACACGCCACTGTTTCCAATGACAGTTTTCAAAGCCATGATCGTTAATTTATTTTTTTTTTTTGCAGTGTAGGTGACAAGAGAATACTGCTTAACACCAAAACTGGTGTATCCACACATTCAAGCGCTACATTGTATAGATATTAAAGAAATTAATATTAAAACAAATAACAAGGAAGAGAATAACACGTCTAAGCCAATATCACATTCCGCGGGGTTCATGATCACTGATCGCTGCGAACTATTTAGGTTCCTCTCAAAGCTACAGACAAAATGCGCAGCATAGTCGTGGCTACTATCGCCGTCGTTGTCGTTGTCGTCTACGTCGGCGGTGGCAGCGATAGTGCCTTCGTCGTGAACCTGACATTAAATCGATTTTCAAGGTGTGGTACTTTTCTACCTTGCGTCGCTAATTCGATCAATCTCAACGTCTCAAGTATGCAAATGCTTTCAGAGTCAATAGTTAGTTTGTTAGTTCTCTAGTTCTACGCAATTTGCAGTGGGAAAAACCTCACGTGTATGTATGCATGCAGGTCTTCCCAATAAAATTGAATGCGTTAAGAAAATACGTAATCGAAACAGGCGCTATTGCAGTAGGCTAAGACCATTATGTATGCGTTGATTATGATCGATGAAAAAAGATGGGGCTTTTTGATAAATATACTATCCAACGCCATTGACATTTTCCCGGTCCGTCTTAAACAAAAACCAGTCGCGCAAGAGCGAGATGAACATAACCTGCATATACATACGTGTTTGCTTAACGATCCTGCACTTCGAAGTAAATCAAAATAGAGAAGTACCTCGAATCTTATACGAAATGGAACCAGGCCTTGATATAAGTGTGCAGAATTTAGAGATGTTTTATGTATGCAGTGGAAATTAAAAGAGCAATTCATTCGATTTTAAGGCTTTTTCATTCTGAGAAATTTACAACGTCAAATTTTTCAACTTTTTTTTGTCAATGTAGTAGATTTATTTTTGAAGATCAATTGTGAACTGTTCCTAGCAGTGTAAACCTAAGGTTGGATAAGGTGGCTTCACTATCAGGACCGAGATGCACTTGTATGTAATGACATTGCAGTGCTGACGTATATTATAACAACCCACCGGTAGAACTTGTGATTTATCTAGATCCCTTCATCACAGTATTTCAAGCAGAAGTCCTTGGCATTTTGAGGGAAGCTGGAGTTCTCTTGGAACACCACACCCAAAAAAGGAAAATAGAAATCTGCTCGGATAGTCAAGCAGCACTTAAAGCCATCACAAATCCAAGATCCAGATCTCATCATCAGGGAATGCAAAGACAAATTCAACAGGCTTGCCAGTCACAACGACGTCAGCCTTGTCTGGGTACCGGGAGGTGTCTCGTAGTATGAGAAAGCCGATGAACTGGCAAGAGAAGGGGCGTACGCGATAGAACGAACCGCTGAAAACAAAGTGGGGGTCGCAATAATAATTATTCAAACAGCAACCAACGAGAGGATGCAAAGAGATTTCGAAGATCACTGGGCAAACCTCTCGACGTGCAAAGTGGCTAGATCACTCGTAAATAAAGCTAGCAACCTGCTCACCAGGAAGGCTGTAGATTGAAGTAAAGAACAATGGAGGCTGATGGTGGGACTCATCACAAGACAAGTAAGAACTGCAAAAAAGCAGAAGAAGACCTCGAACACTTCCTATGCCACTGCCCAGCCGTAGCGAGAATGCGACAGAAGACCCTAGGGTCCCTGGGTCCATGTGGATACCGGACCGGGAACCTCTCAAGGACAAAGGAACTGGCGACAACTTGGCATTCATAAAAGCTACATGAAAATTCGCCAGACCACACGTACATTATCCGTATCCCTCCCAACATACGTCCCAAACCAAACATATCACTGCAGTTCCAACGATTAAAAGAAGGGAAAACAACGGGTCCGACTGAAGCCTTGTTGAGGCTGTAATGTAATGACCTTTGTCATTCCTCAGAGGGGCTAAATTTTGCAATTTAATCTCCGGCTCGAGTGACTGATCATTTGAACCTCCATTGGCTGAATAGAAGCTTACAAATGTCTGATTTTGGTGGTTGTGTGGAATTCTTCTTGCAAAGTTATTTGTTGGGTGTAGGAGGAGACTCTGGTTGAAGTACGAGGTGACTGATTTTCGTACGAACATCATGTTGTTAACTAAGGGAAAAAGGATTAATAGAGGTAAAAATGGTGAAAGATGACTATGATGACTAAGATGTATATTTCTGGAAGTTGTACATTTTGGTCAGCTAAACGATTCTGAAGTAATGATAATTCTCTTGTGCAGCATACATCTGTTTTTCATAGATCGATAAGATCTATTTTTTTCTTTGATATCCTTAACCTCAGCATCCGACTGTCTGACAGGCGGACATCATGGCGATAAACGAAGTCTTATCCTGGCTAAGGTATAAAGTGATATCCTTCAACGACATCAGAATCTTTACCGATAGTCAGGCTGCTTCAGATTGTCGCTTATTTATCATGGAGATGGCAGAACATTTTCACATTTACCTGTGCTAGCTACCCGATCATAGGGACATTCCAGGGAACTGTGAGGCCGATGAACTCGTCAAACGTGGTACTACTCTGGACATTCTTCTGGAACGACTGAATCTGGGTATTCCACTCACTACATGTAAACTACTCTTAGAGCACGACACGATCAAAAAGAAAGAGGAATGGTACCCCGTGCCGTACATCCAGGGAGACCTCTGCTAAATCTCACTCGACCTAAAAATTTAATTTTTTTCCAAAGGTTGCTCATTACTACCGTCATTGGTGTTCTTACCGGCCACTGACCCAATGGCCTTCATGCCCAAAGGATGGGCCTCTTCTAAAATAACGTCAGTTCCTGCAGATATAATATGAGCAGACATGATTTCACATCAATTCTCATGAGTACCATGTCACCCATGTCCTTTTTTCAGAAATATCTTGGGACACTCTGTGTGTACAATGGATTTATTCTACCAACAAAATTCTGGTCACTTGCAATGACTTTTTCTGAAAATAACGCATGAACAGAATTATGATTGATTTATGAGAAACTGCGCAGCTTTCTCCGACTTAACTACCACTCTAAACAATTAACTCTTCCGCTCTCACTTCCTAACTTTCCTTCGTTGGAAACCCAAGTAACCAAGTTCAATTCACTTTAATGTCTAACTACATACAACCAAGTAGAAAGGTCACCTACCTCTTCCTCGTATTTGAAGTTCCGCATGAGTCTCCCGGTAACAAATATCGGATAAGATTATAACGCGACTTTCCCTTTTTACATCTTCCATTTTGTGGTTACGTTGTATGGGGGAAGGAAAAATGATTTCAGATCCGGGTAGCCGGGAAAGTGGGTTGCAAAATCCGACCTTAGACTGACAACGATCGATATTGGCAACAAATGTTGTGAAACAGGAAAATCTAAAAATCAATATTAGCAATCACAATTCGGAGAAGTAACAACTCAACAGGTCTACAGAGACAATGGGAGTCACACGACGGACCAACAAGCAACGATCTTGTTACAAACGAAACAGTTATACAAAAGGCTACCAAAGTTCACGATCAACCAAGCAGTCAAACAATCCACCAACCGAGCGGCAACAGTCATCTCATGTTGCCTTGTATGTACAAGTACAACAGGGGAAGATGAGAGAGAAGAGGAGCAGTTGAATAAGAGATCTGGAAGTGGAAGAGAAAAAACCGATGTGACCGACCGACGTTACGTTTCAGGTCTGAGCCGAGTCCAATCGGCGATCTTACGAAAGAGAATGAAAAACAATGATGGTCGTTGGTCATGTCATGCTGATCTGGGCAGAGAGTGCGGACTTGGGTATCGTATTTCATAACATAAAATCTGTTGACTAATTTTTTAATCAGAAGAGTGGATCATGTGTCAACAATGGCTTGCTAGTTAACTTAAAGCAGATGAGATTCTAGAAATAAAAATAATTCTCTTCCTTTGGCTGTCAAAGTCAATGAACTTTGAGTCAGATATGAGTTTTGGAGGAAATTCACCCGGGAGACTGTGAGTGATGTTTGTAACAACAAATTGGCCAATAAGTGTTCCTGGAACTCTGATGACTCTTAGGTGTGATGGAGAAAAGTCTGGTTAATGCACATATTGGTGAGTCACTGATGTGTCGAGTCTGATGAATATGGCGTGAGATATTATTTAATTGTCAGTAAAGTACTCTGACAACCGCGTTATCAGCAGTGTACCCTGATCCTTTCACTTTCACATAAAAACTAGATTGCTTGCTATTTATGCTAAGGCGGCCTTGTTATCACTTATTCACTTTTTTCCTCCTTTCATTACGGAAAACACGCCCCACAGAATTTGTTTTTAATTTAGGCCAGTTTTCCAGGGGAAGAACGATTTAAGCCCTTTAGTTTAAGTTGGAGGTCAAAATTACAAAAACTTCTCATCTATTTATTAAACATTAAATATAAAAATAAAGTTTTCCATTACCCCACTAGATAGCGTCATTAACTCAATTTGTTAGAAAGTGTACTTAAATCATTCTCTCCCTGAGCCCTTTATTTCTTTAACCCACTGTACTAATGCAACTCTACTACTCAGTTCAACTCTACTACTATTTCACCGACTCTTTGCTTTAACCGCTTCACATTTTCTACTTAAACAATTCCTACTAAATTGTTAGGATTGTACAACTCCGATTAAACGCCCTCTATTGTTTAATGATGGCGTATTTTTTTATATTCATATGTACACAAGAACACAATTGAAATTTTTCTTTCATAAGTACATAGGATTTCAATAATTTCTTAAGCATACATAAATCCTATTGTAGATGCAATGCTTTGTGCAATGTGACGTGGTTTAAAGATTCAACTACGCAAATTGTTTTCTTCAATTGGAAAGGCGTAGTAAATCGTGCGTCCACTTCAAAATGTGTTGTGGAGGCAAAAAAAAATAAAAATAAAAATTATATAAAAATTGCGTCATTTGGATAAAGCAGTCTACAGGAAACAGATAAGTTGTGGCTAGCGAATTCACAAATTCCTCTGCCGGTTTTACGGTGCACTGTGGGTTCATTTAATATAAAATGTGATGTTCTTTTAATTTATTAGTGTACATACATATATATTTGTATATTCCTATATATACACGCATAAATATAGTGGTCGTGAAAAAGCTTCTCAATTCGCCATTCAGAGTAGACAATAAAAAAGTTCGCTCGTGCAAAAAATATATCATAGGAATGTTTGCAAGAAAATTTAAATATGATCTATGAACTAAGATTCAGAGGGCAGCCTGTATATGAATCCTGGGATCAGTGATAACAACACCAACAGCGGTAATGGAAGCCATGCTAAGTTTCGTTCCGCTGGATCTGTACTGTAGCAACACGACAGCTAAAACTGCTTTGAGACTGGGAAAAGGACGACAGTGGTCATCAGTCCCCTACGGTCATGTCTCCATACTGTCTAGATGGGAGAATGCCGACAAATCGACAGAAACAGATCATATGATCCAGACCTTGGCATTTGACACGAGATTTAGTATCAGACAGAGAGGAACCTCAAAGTTACCAAAAAAAGGGACTGACTTTCTATACCGTTGGTTCTAAGATATGATCGGGTCCCTCGAGGTAAACTCTGGAGTGTATTGCAGAAGTACGAGATTGACGGTTCTCTTCTGAGGGCCATTCACTCTCTGTACACTAACTGTAAGAGCTGTGTTCGGGTGAACGGGGTTAAGTCGACACTTTTCACTGTAGGCGTTGGACTTCGCCAGGGGTGCGTTCTGTCACCTCTCCTTTTCAAAGTGTATACGGATTGGATGTAACAGCGCAACCTTGGTAGGGAACGGTTCGAATTGGGAGACGTAAGTATAATTCATCTGCTTTTTGCTGATGACTTAGCCATCCTTACGTCCACCCAGACCGAACTTCAGCGCACACTAAATAGATTCGTTGCCGTCTGTATTGAAGCTGGGGTGAAGGTAAACGTGAACAAATCAGAGGTTATGGTAATTTCCCGAATGCCTGTTTAATGCACTCTGTATGTTATTGGAGCCCCGTTGAAAAGGGTGTATAATTATCCTGTAGGATTGGTAAGGCTGGAGCAATTTTGAGACAGCGTGGTCGATTTGTTATCAGGGGGGCTGAACTTGGCATCGGAGCTATCGGTTGCTAATTCAGTGTTTGTTCCGACCCTCACCTATGGTCATGAGGTTTTGGTAATGTTCGTAAGAATAAGATCGCGGATACAAGATACCGCAATGAGATTTCTTCTTTGTATTGCTGGGGTAACTCGTCGAGATCGAGTTAGGAACAACAGAATACGCGAGGCACTCAATGTCGAGCAGCTACTTCTTCGAGCGGAAAGGTCCATACTTCGATGATTTGGGCACGTTAAACGCATAGTCCCCAAATCGGCTTCCGTGCCATCGGGTAGGCGTCTTCTGGGTAGGCCTAGGATGAGATGCCTGGACCAAGTCCGAAATCTCACCTCTACTCGTATGGGAATAGCCCCTGATGATTTAGAGTCGATGGCGGAAGATCGGGAGATGTGGAGAGTCCACTTAAGCACCCTAACCACGCGACCCTCATAGTGGATAAGCGGGTCATTGAAAATTATGATGATGATGATGATTCTTAGATGGACATTGTTACACATGCCGGGGTCTACTAGGAATAAACCACTCCTTTAGAATAAACGAATACAGTAGTGTCTTTCAGGCCAAAATCACAGCGAGAAGGGTATCACCGCAAGGACTATCACGGTCTATATCGACAGCCAGGCAGCCATTAAGGTTCTGGAGTCCGCGATAACTAGATCGAGGCTTGTAGGAATCTGCAACAACCATCTACATAAGATATCTAGAGCCAAAATGCAACATAGGGTTACCTATGTTGGGTATGCATATATCATTTAACGAAAGGACTGACGAACTTGCACGAAGCCTCACAGGCTCTCCCCTTTGCGAGGATTCCAATAAGCTCGTTATGAAGGGATTTTGAAGACGAGGATTTGGGCGGATTATAATAAGTAGAGATCTCTGTCTCGGGTCAAACTTAGTCGTCAAAAAGCAAGGATAGTGTCCGGCTTCATTACTCGACATTGTGCCATTCATTGTCATGTGGAGCGCCTCGGTATACATCACAACGACTATTGCAGAAGCTGCAGGGATGAGGAGGAGATCGAATCTGTCCGACACCTTCTGTGTGAATGTCCTGTCCTCGCCTGTAGAAGAGTGAAAACTCTTGGTAGTTACTTCTTCACGGAACTGGAGGACGTTCGTAACATCAACCTGAGGGACATCTTGAGATTGATATATTTTTCTGATTGGTTTCAAATCAGCAGGTACCCTTCTCTTTACAGGTTCCCGGAACATTGCTGTTCTAAGCACTGACGAATATCACAAGGCACCTATTTACCTAACTCTAACCCTAACCTAATGCACTAAGTTTAGTAAACATCGGTAACTGTCTAGCCTTCGAAAGAAAGTGCCTTAGTAGCACCAAATTAGTTTAATTTTTTTAGTGGAGGGATGATAATGTTACGTTTGTTTTTCAACGCGTTATTGACCAACCTTAAGTGGCTACAACGGTCAAACAGCATATTTGCATGGATTAATTAATTGTTTCGAAACCACCTTGAATAAAACAAAATTTTAAAAATCGATGAGAGGTCGCTAAGGTTGTTTGTTGTTTACTAAAATACTTCATTAATCTGTTTGCCTAGTTCATCTTTATCATCGCCAAAGACTGGAATTAACATCGTTATTGGTCATTCTTCCCACAATTGCAAACAATGGAGCAATGACAGAAAATGGAGCATGAAATTCGTACAAGTTTCTGTCAACACTTCTCTTTTCTACTGCAGAGATACATCTTTTCGTACATGTGCCCTATGAAGCCAGAAAACAATGCCTTTAGCCGCCCATTAAGTGTGATTTCACCTTTGGTTAAATCTTCAAAAGCTGAAAACTAAGACCTCCCAATCCACACACCACACTGCCACGTCCGCCTTCTAACAAAAATAAAACTTGCGCAAAACAGGAAGAAACTTGCAAAATGCAATAAATTTTATATTCTCTTTCCCACATTAGAATGTCTCAAGATCACTGCACTGCGCTCTACAGCACAACGAAACACATTTTTTTTCTCCTGTTCATAGTATCGTTTTCTCATCTTTTCGTTAAAGTGATTCACTCTTGCCAACGATCGCTCGTACACCTGAGGTAGGCACTGCGAATACGAATCGGACACAAAAAGTCAGTTGTGGCCGTTGCGTTGTTGTACACTGAGTGCACGATCTTGCGAAATTGTTTTTCTTTTACTTTCTTCACCACAACCTGCACGACACGACTACGACTGCCCATGACGTCACAGTAAGTGATCGTATAGTGCTTTCTGTGCGATCGTGCTGAGTAGTAGGAAAAAAAAAATGCAGTTTATATCTGTGAGATATACATACAAGATACAGCATTAGATTGGCAACAACACCGTTAGATTTGACTAGACGTATACGTTTATGTACATTAAAAGCCGGCCGGTGAGGGGAAACTACGAGGAAAAACTTGGATACCTAGGAAAGGAAAACAACTTTCGATTTAAAAATAAATTGTCTCGTGTGCACTTTTTTTTGCATCTGTATCTCACAGATATTTTGCAAGCATATTACATACTACAGGTACAATCTGTGGTGGCGACTTGAGAAGCTGGTTTTTCTTTTCCGCTGTTTTATGTAGGCATGTTGCACAGTGCAGTCCGTGCAAATTTTCCGAATTAGACGTGCGGGAAGGGATCGCATCTATTTTTCTCTTCCATTTCGCTGTTGTTTCTACTTTCGTTTTCAATCTTACTTAAATCACTAGCCGGTCGCAGTGTGTAAACAAGAGATAAATGCTATATAGTTAGAATGGAATGTCGGTGGTGCACTTAACCTGATAAAGTGATCTTGAAAAAGTACAGAGTTTGGAAGGCGTGTGGGGGAGAGGATGCACATAGCCCATAGAGATGCAGCATCATACGCTGTTTGATTGTTTTCGGAGTGAGATCGGCGTTGAGTGTGTGCAAGTCACACCACAAACAGGTTACTCACCCGATACTGAGTGGTTCTGGCCAGAGAACTTTTCCCGGCTTTTTATGTTCAGCCGTTATCTTGTTTATTTAAATTTCCTGTGTTTCCATAGAAGGACATCAATTAATGCAGTGGAGGTCGATAATTTTTCCACTTTTCACGTTCAGGGTTTAAATGTGTTGTATGCTATTGGAAAAATAATGAAACTGGTTTCTTTGAAAATTCGCCACCAGGTACTTAGTCAATCGCAACAGAATTGAGACATTTTTTAAGCGGTTCGTTACGTGTGATGAAAAGTTGGCTTCTAAATGATAATCGTAGATGATCAGGGGAATAGCTAGGCCGAAAATAAATTCCCTAATTACCATATGAGAGCTGGTTCCGCGGAGGCGGAGAAAGGCCAGAATCTGAGCCTGGACGGGGCTCAGTCTAGTCTTCAAAGACTAGTCGAATCTTCAAGGATGGCTCCAAAACCAGTCATGGGTCCGGTGCTGGTGTTTTCGTGGAGGTCGATAACACCAAACTTCAATCTCCGTTGACCATGCATGTTTCTGTTTTTCAAGCAGAGACCTTTGCTATCTTAATGGCCACGTAGTATATTGTAAAGAATGGGTGGAAAGGAGCATCTGCATCTGTAGCGATAGCCAGACTGCGCTTAAGGCCTTTCTCAACCCTGTTACCAGTTCAAAAATAGTGCGAGAATGCAAGAACTCTCTGAATTCGGTCGCAAGGCTGAATTCTTTGGGTCCCAGGTCACACTGGAATCTCTGAAAATGAAAACTCCGATGAATTTGCTAGGCAAGACTCAGAGGATATTTTCTCAGGAGCTAAATCTGTGTTGGGTCTTCCCGCGACCTTGTTCACTTGGTCAGGCCCTTCATTGACGATTGGGTTTCCTTCCTGCTACTACAATAGACCTGTTGCGTCTGAATGCTCAGTAAAGGTTTTCCAAACCCGACAAAAAAAAGCCAGAGCCCACGTTACGGTCAATGGATATCGTTACCAGAAGATAATCAATGAATATTTCGTCGAGAATATGAATGACATTGAACCCAACGAGATGTAGTTTCAATAGAATAACGCTACGTTCCATACGATGTCAGAAATCGTCGATTCGGCCTTCAAGATCGTGCGATTTGATGCCTCTTGATAATTTTCTGCGGCTGCGTGAAGTCACTGATTTATGCTGATAAACGAGCAACAGTAAACGCCTTGAAAGTTTACTTATGCGAATTATGACATAGGACCACTACTGCCAAAATTGTGACCCAAATTTGAGCGGACACAATGTGTTTCGTCAAGAACAGTGGCGGCCATATGAATTGACCTCTTGAATAAAACAGATTTTTGTTTAAATTTTTTTGTCGTGTTTATAAACATAAGGTTCTATCGGGCTTTTAACATACGTGCAATTCATGAAACGAGGCAAATGTTACCGATAACGACTACCTGCGAGCTTTTTTTTTTTTTAAAAAAAAAGGCACACATGGACCGAAGATATGTAGGTCTATTGCGAATGCTATGTATTGTTTAGATTTTCTAGCGTCGCAATTTTGATCGACTGTCCAGGCAGTGTTAAAGACCGTTTGACGTTTTTCATTAAGTCGAATTTTCTGGTGTTAACAAGAGAATTGGTTACAGACTACGCTCAAAACTGGGCATACCTGCCTTGGATACAGTATGAAGTTGATTAGTTTTGAATGGTTATCTGCTCTTAGTCGAGTTAATTTCATCAATATTTTAGCAGCAAGGGTAGGCCTGGAGTTTTTGATGTGACCATCTTTCAATAGAACATTTGTGTGCATCTGAAGCCACTAGAATTAAATAAGCGTTTCGACAGGACTGGGATGTTCACTATATGCATCGAAAGACCCTTGCCTGATCAAACCGATTTATTGTTTCAGGAATCGAATCATATTCCCTATATGCACTATTCGATTATTAAATGTTGTTTATACTTTTTTGTAAAAAGAAAAAGTCTATTCCTTTCATATTACTCAAAACTTGCAGTCCTTCAAAGTAAAATAATAAATTCTTCACATTTACATTACATTCATAAGGAGTGGACTATTTAAAGAACATTAAGTCGAAACTTACCTCAAATTTTCAAGGGATCTAACCATTGTCATCCGTCATTTTCTGCCGTTAGACCATTAAAAAGTTAAAAAAGGAATTTATTTTCTTTCCTTGGGAACGCCGATAATCCTTTTATCTTGTTTATACAATATTCACCTTATTCACACTATCATTAAATTATATATATTTTATTCTAAATATATGATTAAACTTTTGATTATATTTTCATTGCATGTATTAGAACACTTCAAAAACACTTCTTTGCATTGAACCATTAACACTTGGCTGATAGAAATGCGATTTTTTACTTAAATATTATTTCATTCCTTGGAACGATATTTTTTTTTTTTTTGCAATTGCACAAATGTGTATATTTTTATTTTATAACTATATTTTGATTATTTTTCCTTATTACACATTTTATTGCAGAATACACTGTGTTCGAATGTCTGTTTTACGATTTTTTTTTCCTACATCTGCTTCGCGCAACCTGTTTTCGAAGAGCGGAGGAAAAGAAGAAAGAATATGTGAAATAGAATACAATTAGAAAAGTGTTTAAAGAAAAGTGCACAAACATTATGACATTTAATTTTGTAGTATGTAACTAAATAAATTTAATTAAGCATCTACTGTGACAGGCGGATAGTAATATATGCGAAGGTTGCTGCGTTATACAGTTGTTGTCGTCGTAGTTTTAGTCGTTGTTGTTATTGTTTCGGTCTGCGAAACTATGTTTTCTCAATGTCAGAGACATGCGGAACTCACTTACCATGCACCGGCCGCCAGCTGAAGCGGGGGTGTCGCGCAACGGCTGTAGTAGTGAAATAGGTAGAGTTGAGCTTTTTAATTGTTAGTTCGTTCATTATTCTGATAATGAATCATTATTGCGTTTTCACTTTCTAATTTAATTGCTCACACTGAATTGATCACGTTATACCTGCTACTATTGGTTTGTATTGAATTTCGAACGATTTATCGCACAGTTCGCATATGGTTTTGTGTTGAAATTGAAGGTTTTTTAGAAATGTTGCCTTATTTGTGGCAGCCTACGATCATCGTCTAATGATTCCCTAAGATTGAACCATATTTATATTTATCGTCGTGGCTTGGAGTGAAGTGATGCATCGGAGAGCCGAGCAAGAGCAAGAACACAGTTCAAAAGCTAGACCGTACAGCACAAATATGTGTGCGCTGTAAAAAAAAAAAGGGAAAACCGCGAAATTCGCACTTCGCACTTTCTGTTGGAGATATCCCTCTCAGGATCTCTGAAAATGAAAAATACCTGGGACTCGTGCTCCAGAAGAAATTCAATTTGAGCCTGAACATTAACAAACGAATTGGAAAAGACTGCTGCTCGTGCAAATCCGATAATTATCCTGTGGATGTTCACAGCTATAGTAAGACCTACACTGACTTATGGTAGCTTTGTACACTGGAAGACCGTCAGCAAAACCATGAAAGTACAAATACTAGCATGCATTGCAACTACCAGCGCCGTAAGAACAATACCAACAGCAGAACTCGAGGCCGTCCACAACCAAAACTTTCAGTGGAAATCTTTGTAGGAGTTTCGGTGACTATTCAGCTAGGCGTGCGATTCTCTGTCGCTTTCATTAAAAAATCGAACTTGCTGTAGGAATTGGTAATGCTTGCACAAGCGATGATAAACTCAGCGATTTTTTAGAAGCAGAAAGTTAAGAAATTTGCGACTGAAAAATCGCAAATAGACTTGTAGTCGTGCACCTAGCCTTAGTGGCCTACGAGTAAACTACTCAGACGACAGAAGACACAATTGAATACTACGATCCTGCAGATTCTAGACTATACAATACCATTCCTAGATTTTACAATGCCACTTTTAAGCACCTACCCAAGCAGGAAAGAATGGCAAAGACGGATCCGAAATAGATACTGATTTCAAAGCGGACGCCAGCCTTCGGTGAGAATGCGATTAGGAGAATACCACATACCAGCAGCAATGAAAGCAATTTCAGAAATAAAATCGAAGCTTGTGTAGTGTTGTGAGGAAGAGCTTAACGTTCTTAAAATAAAGCACAAGGTGAAACTCTGCTAGGTCTCTGTCCATTAACACAGTGAAGATTAACACTGCCAAAATTAAACAACTACTCAAATCGGTAGAACGAAGTCAATTCTTTACCACCACCTCCACTAACACGAGAAAGTTCCAAACGTTCCTTAATCGGTGTCTAGGAATAGTTTGAAGGGCTATTTGGCCTAAAAGAATACGTATACAAGAAATATCTTGCGAACATTTTTACCAGAGAAGGAAACATAAAATCATAATCACAATAATCCAATAGGTCGACCGAGAACAGTTGTTACAATCACGGCAATAGAGGGAAAAATCCCATGACGCATAGATGTAGCAGAGACCCTAGGACAGAAGGTAGAAGCAGGTAATGAGTCAGTCAACAAACTGGATGGTTGAATGTTATAGAAAAGGGTAAGCATTGACTGGCGTCAACCAAGCGGTGTCCATTGTTGTAGTGTTGTGGCTATGCATCAATTGTGCGTATCTGACATCCATACCGTAACCATCGGATACTGGTACATGCCAAGGCCCAAAAGCTTAAATGCCTGCAATATGAACAACTGCATACTTTTGCAGGCTGACAATTGAATTCCGCTGTCAGGCAGAATGGACCGTTCAACTTCAACTTGGACCACCCACATAGAAGTTGGACAGCCACATATTGCTCGATCTTCAAGAATCTTTAAGCTGTGCTAACTATAAGGGTTATTTAAGCTCATTTGTCATCAACCTGATTGGTCCACATCAGTGCGGTCTTAGGCCAGGAAAGTCCACCAACATCTGGACATTTCCCAATTAATACCCACCACTTTTTTATTGATTTCAAGACCGCATATGTCAGCACTTACATATACAAGGCAATGCCTTGTTTCGACACCCTTGCCAAACCTATCCTATTACGCAGGATGACGACGAAGAATGCATTTATTAAAGTCGGTAAAGGCCTCAAAAAAAAAACTAAGACAATATCTTTCTTGAGAGAATTGTGCAGAACTCACATATGCACACCAGAGCTACAATCTTCCCATAGGATGAAAAGTGA
This sequence comes from Matsumyia berberina, assembly GCA_917880715.2. Lineage (NCBI taxonomy): Eukaryota > Metazoa > Arthropoda > Insecta > Diptera > Syrphidae > Matsumyia > Matsumyia berberina. The sequence continues at coordinate 85,858,661 of OU862871.1, forward strand.
TGTCAGTAACGCATTCGTGAGTATTGAAATGGAAGCGGCCAAGATAAGTTTAACGGTCAACGAGTGCAAAACAAAGTACATGGTGCCAATGCTGAAGGACACCCAATACCGATGTCTCGGGCAAAACGTTTCCCTCGACAAGAATAACTTTTAGCTAATCCGGAACTCTGTCTAGTTAGACTCTGCTATAGTCGAATGACACTGTGCTAAGATTAAAAGAAAAATCACTTTTCCCAATCACTGTTTCTTTGGGGTAAGAAAGCAATAGAGTAACAAAACCCTTTCTCGAACAACTTAATGACACTGTACAAGGCCATAATCATAATCCCAGTCTTGTTTTATGGCGGAGATGCTGTTGTTTTAAAAGAACAGTCATTCGGGTGGAGAAGTTATCAGAGGACGGAACATCTGATGATGGGCTCTACAGTGACATCAGCCTCGTCAGAAGGGTCCAAATACAACGACCAAGATGTTTGAGATATGTAGAGCGGATGAGCACTAATAGTCCGCCCCGGATTATCTTTGAATCTATCACGGAGGGTAGACGCAATAGGGGACTTGGGCGGCACGTAAGTGAAATGGGACGCAAACTAAAACTGGGATAACTAGCTAACGATCTAGCTAAAGACTAAAGATGCTTGTTGGTTTAGGCCAAGTACACCCAGGAGTGATATCAGGAGGGCCCAACTTGGCATCCGAGCTAAGCTATTGGTCTTCAATTCAGTGTTAGTTCCGACTCTCACCTATGGTCATTAGATCTGGGTAATGACCAAAAAAAGAATCGCCGATACAAATTACCGGAATAAGATTTCTTCGTTGTATTGCTGGACTAATTCGGCTGGATCGTGTTAGGAATACCAGAATACGCGAGGAACTCAATGTCGAGCAGCTACTTCCTCGATCGGGGATATCCATACTTCTATGGTTTGGACACGTTAAACGCATGTCCTCAACTTGGCTTCCAAGACGTGCCAACAGATGGACGTTCCCTCGGTAGGCTCAGAGAGAAATCGCTCCTCTAATCCGTGTAATAATGATTAAGAGTCGATGGCGGAAGATCGGGAGCTGTGAAGGGAAGCACCCTAACCTCATTGTGGACAAGCGGTCCTTCCGAAAATGATGATAATGATGAAATACTTTCTTGCAATACCTGCATTACAATGCAATTCCAATGCATTTTGTAACAAATGTTTATGACATACACAATTCCAATGTCAAACGTATATGAGTACATAGGACTAGTTTATTCGCTTTGGTTGTGATTATTTAATGACCCTACGACGATACAGTTTGCAAGATGGGACAAAGCCTAGCTTTTATACTGTGCGTGTTACAAATTTCACACGAATGGAAGGAACATATCGAACGACGAATTAAGAAGCTTCTTCATTAGAAATTATTTTCTTGAATGTTTATCGTTACTCGTTACCCTCAAAGGGGTGATGCCGGGAGAAATGTTTGGCATAACTGGGGCTCGAATCTATGCAGCTTGCACAGCAACCCTACTCATTAACTACGACGACCACCACCCATATTTTTACATAATAGACGTACTCCACGATAAAAAATGAAAAAATGACTGCTAGAGTGCTTTAATTGGTTGAATGATTCCCAGTAGAGCTTAACTATTAAAACCTTAGCCATAAATCTGCTTTAATTCTTATGAAATAGGAAGCTCTTTAATTTTACAAGTCGATAGTCCATTCTATAATACGTTATTTTTCAATTAAACCGACAAAATCGTGCCAAACGCTCAGTACAAATGTATGGCTGCTGCTTAAATATTTTACATTGCAAATACAAACATTGTCTTTCAAAAGTTTATTACTACATACCTACAATTGGAAACTAAGTGTTAATCTACAGAGGTTAATCATACATATGTGTACATTTTCAAATTTTTATCTAAGACATGCATGTTACGTACGTATAATACATTAGGGAATATTTTGTTACAAGTACTTACTTCAAATTTGCTTGCGATTTAATTTAATCCAAAAATTGATAAAATATCCAATTAATTGTTTTATAATCCCATCTCTTGGAAATGTATTTATATTTTTGAGTGACGGTGGAGGTGAATCCGTTGAGCTGTCCACCAAAGTTTCACTTCACATCACATGATATCATTTCACCACATTTTTACATTTTCTTGTATATTTCATTCAAAATTGCTTAAATTTTCATTCCATTTTTTATAAAATATTGCACAAATACTTATTATTGAACAAAATTTTATTTTTTAATAAATTTTACTAATCAACACAAAAAAAAAAAAAACCATTTTGACATTTTTAACAATTTAAACCAATTGAAGGGTTGGTAGAGTGGTAACTTTTTTATTTTGACTCAAAATTTTCGTTGTACTCTCCAGAGAGCACTTGCAGGGGGAGAGAGGGCATTGAACGTGCACCGGGGGTTAAACGAACTTTTCCTTCATTCAAAGGAAAACAATAACAATTCGGGTTAAAATGATTAAAACAAACCAACACAAATACAAAAACCGAGAGAAATAAGATTATTACTTTCTTATACAAAAAAAAAAAAAATAAAAAAATTACAACCAAAAAAAAAAAAACAGAACAAGGAAGGAAATGCACACTGAAATTGACACTGCACTTTCGAAATCCGACTTCGGATTTTTTCAGTGAGAACAACACTCTCTCTTTCACTAGTTTTTAAATTTATTATTTGGCAATTCTTTCGAATAAACTCATGATTTGTTTATTTATTGTGGTGGAATTTATTTGAAATATTTTCTGTGCTTTTATTTAATGAAAAACAAACTCCGAATATGACGAACGAACACAATATTGCGACAGAAAACGACGGCGGCGTGAATTCAATTGATGTGATATCGCTCGTCCTCCATATGCGATGTTTGGTTGCGTGCATGTGTGTATACCGTACACAACAAACTGTTTGAGTTGTATTTTTCCCTTTGGGGAAAAAGACGAGCATTAATGTTAAGAGAAGCCTGAAGAGATACGGTGGGAAGCGGAAGAGAGTGCATTTAGTTATATTAAAATATGTTTTATTAATAAGAAATAAAAATAAATTAATATTTTGTGTGTTTAAGACACAATTAAGTGGATATTTGCGTTCATGTAATTGTATAAACCGAATTAAATAAGATTGTTTATGTTCAAGAGAAAATTTCTCTTGAATCCGAATCTCTTTCATTATATCGTACACACTACATATCTCTGAAGTCTGAACTCGGAAGGAATCGAGTAACAACAACCCGGCATTTAGGGTGAATGACCGATGATAGCACGCGTTTATTCACTCCGCATACTAATACTCAATTTCTCTCTATAAACTGTATGTGGATTGAATGGGTGTGTGTACACCGAATTTGGGGTATACGGAAAATGAAAATACGTTTTTTTTTCTCGATCGCCCGTTGGTGTGTTTTCCTCGTTTCTCTTATTAAAAAAATGTTATCATACTTGCATGTGCATATCATGGATATCATGGTGTTACCAGACATTATTTGATCCGTTTAACAAATATAGGAACGAAATTAAGCTCTGTGGGACTCGGATGAAGACCAGAAATGCACAGTCCCCTAAAAGATCTTGATCTAAAGTGTTTATTTACTTTTAGAAACATTCGCAATGCATCCAAGCAAACTTTTAGCTATCAATTTCACACCCAAACATTTTATTGGAAATTAGTATTTTAGGTCAGAAATTCAAAAGAAAGAACAAATAGTTTTCCAAAGAAATTTCTTAGTGACTCAACCAAAAAGAGAAAAATTCAATAACAGATAACAAATTCCGTTCGTAGTCCTATAGCGAATGTACATATCTGAGAATTTCGTTCAAAATTTCAAATAAATCAGTGGAGTTCTTGTTTTTAAAACTCTTTTGTTGATAGTCTTTGAAGCTCAAATTTAGCCGGAAATATTTCTTCCTACCATTCTACAATTAATCCTTTCAATTCTTCGGATCATATACCGGGATATTATCCGTAATAAATCCACAATTTTTCAGTAATTCAGTGATTTAATGTTGGTGAAGGGTTTTCTAGATTATGTACGTCTAAAAAATAAAAAGCTGGCGCGACAGCTCGCGATGAGTCAAGGCCTAGCTTCTTGCAACCGTTCATGATATGCGTGTTACATTTTTTGCACGAATAGAAGGGACCTACAACTTATTGCTGACTCCGAACGGCGAGTTAAGAAGCTTTTTCATGACAAATTATACTCCCAGAGCCTTGTCATTCCCCGACGAGAGGTGGTGCCGCGAAAACGTTCAGTGGACAAGGCAGGGGCTTGAAGCCAAGGCGCTCGCACATTAGTCCAACGCACTTACCACTAAGGGTATGCGCACAGTGATGCATGCGATTAAACTTTTCACATGAATTCTTATCGCTTCACTGTGCGCACGTAGAAAAGAATGCAAGTGAATAGTTTTAGAGCACGCTTCTCGCTCCTTCCATCGTATCGCTCTATCGCTTCACTGTGTGTGCAGCCTAACGCACTAACACTGCGCCTCGGCGACGGCAAAGTTCAACACGAGAAAAAGGTTTCGACAAGATCCTGAAGATCTTAAAAAATCTGATGATAAAATACTTCCTGGAAAAAAAAAGTTATTCCGAGATATAGCACCAGGCGTTTATAAAATTATAAGAAAGGCCAAAACCCTTGTCAACGTAGTAAATTTACACTCGTTTGGACGTCTTCGCAGGATCAAATTAGTATTTTGATTTCCATGAGTCAAATGAATACTTAACACCTGAACTTTACCATCAGAATCGATCATATTAAATTTAGATTCAACTCTCTAAAACCTGACTAAAATGCGATTTAATTTAATTTTCGTAATAATAAATACATAATTAAAATAAATGATAGTCTGGCAATTCTGTCGCCAGACCAAAGCTAAGCTGTTGATGTGCTCAGCGCGCAGTGTGGCACAATCTCGAATCTGCAGTACTCCACTCAGCTAAACGTCTACATCCAGCTCTGCCACTGTCATTCACTCACTTTACTCCACAAAGTAAAATAAAAAATTTAAAGAGAGACGGCAAAAAACGGAAAGCAGCACCAACAGAGACTGTCCAGAGACACACTCATTCCTATGCACACATTCAATCAAACAGACAAATAACACCATGTGCTAAGCCAGAGCGGAGAAGCACACTCATCATCTCCCGAGGGAAATGTCCCTTCACCAGAGTTCAACGGAAAAAAGTCAATAAATGGCCGAGTTTTTTGCACTCTGGATGAACGAAAAAAAATCGATTCACTCCCTTTCCAGCTGTGCTGCGTTCGTTGCTTTTAGCTGCTACTGTTCCTTAGCGATGTTAGTTAATTTGCGTAGGGTGCTTCACCGGTGGCGGGTGGATAGGTTGATCGGCCGGTCGCCGGTCGGTGGTGCTAAACTGATGACGATGACTGCAGAGTTCAACCAACGTCCTCTCTTTCTCTTGGTGAGTGAAGCGCCTCTTTTTAGTTCTTTTTTTATAATTTGTTTTGTTATTTTTGCTTTTTTCTGTTTGCTTGTGAGAACCAACAAGTTTTTTCCTGTTTGCTTCTCTCTCTCTCTCGACATTGCAAACGAGTGGTTTCAGCTACATGCAAGAGAAATCAATCAGTCATTTGTTTTAATTAACTCCCGTTTAATCATCCCCCAACGAATTAGTATGCCTCTGCGACTTTACAAGGGGAACTTCTAACTTACATCAAAATGCTTGCCTGCCACCCTCATTGCTGTGTCTATTTAAAAAAAAAATGCGCGCATTTTTGTTTCTACACTGCTGCTTTATCATACCAAAATGAGTGAGAGATATGAACTTCCCCCGAAAAGGCATGACAAAGACAAATCTTTAAAGAGAATATGTCAGAGCGGGAAAGGAAGAACACACAATAAAAAAAATATCACTTTCGGGAGTTCAATGGCCTCAGTGTGAACCAAAACAAAATCTGTCAGTTTGTAATGAGCGAAAGAGAGGGGTAGAGAAAGAACGAACTTATTACCGCATGTTGATGATGGGGTCGTCATCGCCCCATTGTTATTGGTGGTGTTCGTTTTTTTCATCTGCTTTGTTCCATTTTGTGTCTTTTCCTGCGCGCGCTCTCTCTTTAGTGTGAAAGTTCAATGACTTCTGTGGATTCATTCAACGGTGAGTAGTGTAGTGAGTTCAGCAAATGTAAACAACTTCATCTCTCTTAAAATGCTCCGCCATCGTATGGGAAAATAATATTTGCGGTGTTCTCTTTGGTTGTGTATAAATTGAGATTGAGAGAAATTGGGGAAATTATGTTATTTTTGAAAAGGTATATTTTTTTACTCTTTTCAAAACATTTTATTTTAAGAGAAAGCTTGATTAGAAAGGGTTTATTTTATTCATTCTGACTAACATTTAAGCTAGGGGTGTCATTCTTTACACACAAGGTAGACCGATTGGACAGTACTACACGATTATTCGATCACTGACTTGAACATTTAGAAATCACTAAACTAAGATTTTTAGAAGTGTATAACCATAAGGATTTCGATAGTACACACACCTTTCCTTCTTCTGTATCGCCATCGAGAGAGGCCAAGACATTTGAGTTGACACCTCAAAAGGGATTGTAATCATCGCAGAACAAACCTATAGCCAGCTTCTCGGAACTTATGAGACCACCTGCAAACGTAACAAGCTTCTGTCAGCTGCCAGTAGAAAATGTACTCGCACCTAGGCATTTTTTCAATTTATAAATTCGTGCACTACGTGATCCTTTACACGACTGTAAATTGTTTGTAGTTTTGAAAGTGCATTCGTATCGTAAAACATGGCGCTTTTAACAGTGATCCTTGTTAGTAAAGTCCACTACTTTACTATTTACGTTTTAGTTCTAGAAAAAATCGGTCAACCAGGAGGGGACAATAGTAAGGATGTCACCTGCTAGGATAAAATGTTCCATATATAAGCTCGTCCTCCATATTCTAGAATGAGCGGAAGTTCAAATCAGCACTTCAAGAGACTTCATGTGTCTTGTTTGTTCCGATTCCGACTTCATACTCCAGTCAGTTTTAAGGGTCTCTTCGTATTTACCTGATAAGAACTCGCCTGACAGAATAAACATTTTATAGAACTCAACTGCTTGGACAATACATGGCTATATCTTGAACATTACAGCCAACCGTTCCTTGCTTTTTGAGCACCTGTTTGGCAAGGTTTACTATACAAATTCATTAAACAACAAACGTAAGCATTATCCTCACTGATTTTTATACTTAGAACGCAAAACTATGTAGTACAAGACTCGAACAAACCTGATGGACCGGGAAGCTGAAGCATTCGCCATTAGCCAATCTTGCGCTCGTCGTGGAACTTATGCACATTTGAGACAGCCAAATTGATTTTCAAAATACACTCTCTAGGCCTTTTCGTCCATCATCTTGAAAATTGAATCGCTTTGTGTAGATTCCAGGATCCTCAGATAGGCTATAAGGTCTCTGGCTTTAATTTCCGGTATCTGGGCAACTTATGTAAGAGTACTTATTTCTGCACTTTGAGGTGTAGCGGTGCTTCTATGGTTGTGGTCTCAACGCTAAGCGATGCGGTCGCTTAAACTTTTCTTGGCTTACAGGGTTTTTGGTCACAACACTAGAGATGCATAGGTGATCATTTGATCGATGATGACACTCTATAGCCAGTAGATCATGTGGGGTTTCATTCTTTAGGTTTTAATTTGTAGATGCTGGCAACAAATCAAAGTCCTAGTCGCCTTGTTCAGGTGAGAGTTCCAGTTTGTTTTTTTTTTTTTTGAGGATTGCACGGAAATACATACTTCGCACTCCCGGATAAGTTGGTGGAGACGTGAGATTTGCTATGATCGTGCTTTCTATTCCTGCAAAGAATTACAAGGGGTTGATCGTCAGGCCTTGAAGTCACTTCTGTATCTTCGAATTTGGTCAAAACGCTTTTGACGACATCATCTGTCTGCTCTTGTGTTCTAAAACTGGATTTGACTAGAAGCACTAGGAGTTTATCTTTAATAAGAGTCGAGCGTAACGGAGGGAGCTGGTAATACTTTTCTGCGAATCAATCTCCGCACTGTAGTTTTATTTTGCTGCTTTGCAACATTGTTTAGGGGTCCAATGCTTTTCCTGATCATATTTTTATTACGGTGGAGTAGTCAGAGTTAGATTGTTGCTGAAATGTTATTAATTTTTTCCAAAATTGATGAAGATTCAGGTAGTTAACGATAGACCATGTAAGTTGCAATAAATACGTGAGACACTTCGGAAAGACGATGATTGCATAGCCAGCTATGCCATGCAATAAAACTGGCTAATCAGAGATGGAAGAGGAGTGGATAGCCCAAGAAAAAATGTGTTGAAAATGAATTAAATCCAGGCACATCGCCAGGAATCGAACACGATGACTCTTAGGCGTAATAGATGTCCATAGAACCATAATGGGCACGGGACCATAGAAAATAAGTAAGATAGTAAACACTCAACTAAATCAGTCGCAAACAAGATGCGTATTTAGTTTTGTAAGACCTCTAGAATAGCTTCCAAGAACTTATATCAGCTCGACACTTATCTAGTGCACTGTGTAGCATCCACCATCGGATATGCCATTCTCTTGTGCTCCTTTATCAGCCGTTGAACCTTATCTCAAGTGCAAACCCTGACAATTGCGAGGGTCAGGGTTAAGAGCATGCAAGTATATCAAAAAGCGTACGCGTAAAAGTTTCCTCTTATATTGAATTTAATTAAATCTGATCACCTTTGTTTTTCTTTCTCCGTTCTTTGTTTGCTCAAGTGATTAAGTCAATAAGTAAACCGTGCATTCGACTAAATATACACACATGGCGGCATTCACGACGATTGGAATATGAGTATCATCAGCAGCAACCACACTATCGCCCAGTCTCGTCGTCGTTCTCCGTTCAGTGACGACCATTGACCCACATGAATCACAACACAATCTCTTCACTTCTGTTTAACTAATATTATTTGTGTCTTGTAACGTAAGTGTAAATCGAATAATTTGGGTCCCAAAAAGAAAACACCAATCTGTTAATCGAATTAAAACATGAAGGATCCTATGGCCGATGTTGTTCACGACTCTAAACAGAATCGACTCCGACAATTCATTGCGATTATCGACTGAACGCCTTCTCTCAGTTAGTAATACGATTTTTGAAATTTCTAAGAAATGTAACCCTAACTCCTTTGTTTCATAAATGAGGGAGATATTGATGATCGATGTTTGATGGTTTCCAACTTTTCACTAAATTTGCCACAGGCTATAGGCCGCATCGAGCGAAGTAGCATTTTTGTCATGTTTCCGTGTGAACCAACCCCGAGCCCTTTGAAGGTTATTTGCGCGTTTCCCTTGCGTTTAAGGGCAAAACGTTCATTTTGGTCTAATAGCTCGAGGAGAAAAAACTGGAAAAGGATGATCTACAAAACGGGCAGATGTTTCGCGATATTACGCACGCGGGGAGGGAGGATTTTTCTCGCACGGTTCGCCTCGCCGGACTGTAGTTCCTAAACTGCTAGGGGCAGAACAAAACTTTATAGGGCGGAGTTGCAGAGCGGAGAATTTCCAAAATATGCAGCCCTTCCTTCACTCCGTTGCTTTATAAATAAGGAAGACATCGATGTTTTCCGATTTCCAACTTTTCACTAAATCGCGTCGACCGAAGTAGCATTGGTCGCGTTCAATATTCCAGGCAAATGGATTTGTTTACATATTTACGAGTTTTGATTGGCTGACAGCCTGAAAAATGATTAAGGATTTAGTCAATTGTTGTTGTTTGACGGCAAATAAATCCATTTGCCTAGAATATTGAACGCGCCCATTGTCTATTACATTTTTCTTTCAAATGTGTGTGGAACGTAAGGGCGCTAAGAGTCGTGTCGCTTCAGTTACGCAACACCAAATCAAAAGCGACTCGACTCAACAAATGTTACCTGTTGTTTGTCGACGACAACGGTAATTTTGGTGAAAATCAAAACAACCTGTTGTTTCAGTAAACGATTTCTGTTTTATTCTTCTGTTTCTTTGCTCTCTACAATATATACCGCAATTATTCATATATTATTATATACAAACGTGTTTCATAGCAAATTTGTTTCTATTTAATAATATTTTAAATTATTTGTTTACTCCCTTCGCGTAGCATTGGCTACACAAAGTACAACTTAAGAGAAAACAAAGAGAGAAGAAAATAATTTTAAATTTAACGAATATAATGACAAAATAAATACACACATAATATATTTAGAGCGTAAACTTTAAATCTAAGTAAAAATGATTCTAAACTAGGTATATTACAATTTATGTTTGTTCCTTTTGTTAAACTGATTTAAAATGAAAATTCATAATATTTAACTGCCACTCTGTTAGGGTTTTTGGTTTCCTTCTGTAACTTGTGTCGCCTCTATGTCGTCTAATGTACGTCCTAGTAGCGTAATACAAGTTATTCTTGAAAAAATAGAAAAAAGTGTTGCCTATTGCGACGAGAATAATGCATTTTCCATGCGAATATCAAATATTTGGTTAGAAGTGTACACTATTTGTATTATGCTAAGAATGAAAGGTGTGTGAACTAGCTTATTCGACGCAAACACCGCATCATTCGTGTTCCGAGTGTACGCCGAGTGTAAAAAATTCCGCGAATTATAAAAAACGGATGAAAAAAACGTGAAAAAACGCGGGAAACTTTTTTGTTCTTGGAGACTTCACACTTGTCGCCGTTTTTAAACACCCATTCGAATAAAAACATTTTTTTGTTAGAATACACTGATTATTCAACTTTGGTCTGTTGCAGGAGATTTCCTTGACGTCGCAACCTACTGCTGGGATGAGGATGCGTTCGGATGGTGATGGTGCTGCTGCTGCTGCTGTTGGGTCTCATAGCGCTGCCGCAGAGCTGTTAATGCACTGAGGAGACGGTTGTTTGCTGCATCCAGTGCCGCTATCTGTTGACCTTGCGCTTCTATAACGCGCTGTTTGTGCGAGAGGGCGAGAGACATTTTCATTTGTTCGCGACGCAGTTCTTCTTCCATTGTGATTAGTCTGGAAGAGAGTTTTGGTTTAGGATAATTTTTGGAAGGGACATTTTATTGGACGCACCTCTCAATGATGCTTCTCATCGTTGAGTCTGACTGCTGCACAACACTATTGCCTCCGTTGTAACGATTAAGGGCGAATATCTCATCGCTGGAGTCCCTCAATTCCGCTTCATCGCGGTCGAGGGTATTACGGAGACTATCTAGGGTTTCCTGTAGCAATTGGATCTCGCCGTTTTGATCGTAGTTGTTACGTGGCTGGCGACGTCGCTTACCTTCGAGAGGTTGGCATACACCTGTTCGGTAAAAAGACAATAAAATTCAAAATTTAAATGCAAAACTGTTAATAGGTTGGACAAATAACTAGGCTTTAAGACACAATTTTGTTTATCACTAACCGATCTCTCTATTACCTTCAGTGTCCGTTGAGCTATCCGATAAAGTCCTCGCTGAATCCAAACTCAATCGTCTTTGGTATCTGTTATTGTTGCCTCCTACAACTGGGCCATTTCCGATCAGTTTCCCGTTTAGGTGATGATGATGATGCTGGCCACCGCCACCTCCATTGTACAGTGCCACCGGTCCTGCGGTTGGGTGTGCGTCGCGAATGCTCCGATTAAGATAACTTGTAATTGGCGCATACGTTTCATTGTGTGGCGGATACTCTTCGCGTTTGTACTGAGGATTTGTGCGTGGCACACGGCCACTACCACCACCACTGCTACTACTTGTTCCACTTAGCGAACGATGAGTTTCAATGTGACCATTTTCGGGAGCAATCGTCTTAAATGAAATAACATGGTAATTATCTGTACTAAGGCGCTCCTCACTGCTCGATGGAGTCAGAGATGATGATGCTCCGCCCGTTCTTTCAAGGTGGGTTGCTCGAGCAGTTATCATCCCCCCAGCCTTGTTGGGGAATACGCTTGAAATAGAGTAATTATTGGGGCGGTGATGCTGCTGCTGTTGTTGTTGCTGCTGCTGCTGCTGGATTATCTGTGCTTGTTGAGCCTGTTGCAACTGTTGCTGCTGTGGCTGTTGAACATGATGGTGGTGATGATGATGATGGTGATGAGCATTAGAGTTTGTAGATGATGCGGTCGAAGACGCCGATGACTGGAGTTGGTAAATAGGATTCTTAAATGCTAATGGTGGTTGAAGGCCATTACCACCGCCGCCGCCACCCAAATGCTGTTGTTGTCTTTGCAACTGTTGCTGTTGTGCGTGTTGTTGGTCCACTGGACTGGATGAAGGAGTGTTTATACTTTGGTATCCCGAACTGCAGTGACTGCCTTTCGACGTGAGAGGTTCTTTGGATTTGTTGGAATCTGCCGCGGCAGCAACAGCTGCAGCTTGTTCCTCAGCGTACTTGAAGAGATCATCAAGATCCTCCAGGTTCATTGGCATATTGCTATTGGGATTGTTATCGGCGGACGAACCGATTTGGATGGGTGAACTATTCGCTAAATGATGATGGGCTGGATCTGGAATGCCCAAATTCAGTTTACTCGGTGTTCTCTCACCTAGCAGACTCAATTGCGAGCCGCTTACTCCATTTTTACCTCGAGAAGAAGCCAACTTAAGGTGTGGTGTTGGGCTTTTTCGAACAAATGCACTTGAGGGGTCCAACAGACCAATTTGAATGAGATTTCCTCCTCCGCAATTGGTAATAGGATCTTCGTAGTTATTATTATTGTTCCTTGGTAAAGTGTTGGCTCTTAATGAACTCGGGCTTGATGTGGCATTCCCATTGCTATTGAGAGTGGACAAGTTTCCGTTGCTAGGAAAATAGTGTGCGTTAACCACGCTGAATGCATTAACACCGGAAGAATGCACACCTCCTCCCGCAGAATTTCTTTCTGCAGTGCTTGAGGCCGATGAGGGCGGTGGTGGACAGTGGTGCTGAATTGTGGTTGGAATGAGTATTACCCCACCATTCTGTGATGAAGCTATTGATGATTGCGACTGGGAGTGATGTAGTTGACCATTGTTGTTGTTATGCATACCATTTATGCTCGTCTGACTGTTCGAGTTTCGTTTGTGCTCCTGCAACAGGGGAGTGACCGTTGGATCATTGTATCGGAAAATGTTCTTTTCCAGAGAACTGGGGGTAAGAACTCCTCGAATTATGCCGCGTTCAGCGGGAACACTTTTCTGTGTTTGTGGTTGGGCACCTCCTGAGTACTGATGTTCATCGGGATTTCGATTCTCTTGATTATCGTGAGAGAAATGGTTGGATTCTATAGCCTTCGTAATTTCATCGAGAATGTGTTGCAATGGATCCAAGTCACGTTGGCGATTTTCACTCAGTTTCTGTATGCTTTCCGAAAGAAGACTGTATAGAATGGACAATTGTTTGCCCTGGTCGATGTAACCGGACCAATCTAGAATAGATTCTGGTGTTGAGTGTTCCGGGCGGGTTGATATATTATGAAGGAACTCCTTCATTCGTGGTGCCTCTTGCTCGAGGAAATCATTAAGAAATTCCATAAAATTCTCCTTGCCTTGGAAACGTGTGAAGTTTGCCAGAGTTTGAAGGGTCTTCGCAACTAAAGTGAGATTGCGAGTGGCCCGTATTGAAGGGAGTTCTGAAAAAAATAAAAAATGAACATTATCGAAAAAACGAAATGACATAGACCTTCAAAGTTTACCATTAGTGATGTTAAAAAGACTCGGAGACAAAATTGCTGGGCAGAGGAATCGCAAGAAGATTGACGCTGAAATCAGATTGTCGGCCATGTCCTCTCGATCAAGGGACTGCAATCGTTCTCTAAATGTGGCAAAGCACTCTCGCAATTGTGGTGGAAAATGTTTGTGTGACTCATAGATGCTAGACCAAGCGCTGCGCACTGCGTTTCGAAGAGACTGTTGCTGTCTGACAAGTGACCCAGTTGCCTTAAGTGGATCAACTTCACAATCCCGATCGGATTGAATGATTTCATTGATCGGTGCAGAAAGAGTGTCTTGAAGATATTGTTCGCCTGTTAACTTCAAAAAAGCTTCCATACTCTTGGTAGCCAAGGAATTACCGCGGAATGTCAGCCGCTGATCACCCACTCTGAGAAGATCCAATGCCACAACATCTGTAAGGAATGCCCCCGCAAGTCCCTGAGCGTGCATCAAAAGAACCAACGCTTGTCCAATATCTTCTTTTGCCTTGACTCCAATTACCGGCTCAAGGGATTCGCAAACCCGCTGATAATTATCCTTCAGATAGGCCAGAAAATCTGCATACACATTGATAGGGAGTATATCTGTGCTTTGGAAGCGACATTTTATACGTAAAGTGGGCGTTATTTCCTTGGATGCCCTGTTGATACTGTTGTCGTTCTTTTCGCTTAAAATCTGGTACCAGTCTTCGGAAAATAGCCGCGAAGTAACCTCATGAATGGGTATCTTTACTGAACCAACAAATTGATGTTTATCCCGTTTCTTCTTTTTCTCTACCTCCCGGAATACGTTCACTGTGATCACGTTTATATCCGGTATGTCAGGGAAGTCAAAGTACTCGCCCCAGAACAGAAGATCTGTTTGTAATTTCACACTAGTTCGTCCATACAGGGTTTTATCCAAATGTAACTCACAGAAGTATTTCTTTTTGGGTGGAAGATTCTTCGCCTCGTATATCCACATTTTTAAAGAATTATCTATGTGGCGGGTGTGTTCAGAGTTAGGAGCGATTGATTTACGCAGACTGTAGATCCATAAATCACGTTCTTGGCGAGAACCACAGCTATAATAGCGTTCACCACGAGGCCCACCTCGCACTTGGAAACAGTGACGGCGACCAAGAACCGATTGATGAACGGGTGCTACTCCAACAGCTCCAGTACAAGAAAGATCTGTAATTAATTGAAAAATTTAATAAAATAAAAGATGAAACAATTAATGGAAGAAAAATATATGTACATAACCAAGTATTTGCAGGAATTCTAATGAATATTTATTGCGTTCGTCATGTAGAAATGCTGTTAAGTGAGGTTTGACAATTGAAAGATGAAGACTTCTGTTTACTGTTATTTATCTATTTACGTATTTATTTTTGCTAATAATAGTAGCTAATTGTGAAACTTCACTGAAGGATAAGAGCGATAAGAGAATGGTAAGATTTGCTGCATTGATCACGGAAAAGGCTATGCCTTGAAATGAAACATTGGTGTAGCGTAGGCTCAGATATGGACTTAGTTTGTGATAGCATTGTGAACCTTCGGGTTGCCCCCAGCTCTACTTCTAAAACCATTTAGATTTCCGATCGTAAAGATAAGATATTCTCCTAAAGAGGCTTTTCTAATGCAGAGAAGGACGAGTCACGTGTATAGGAGGTGTAGTACGAACTCCTCATTTTCCTTACCTATGCAGCTCCTGGGGAAATGGTAACTATTCCGGAACTGTAGGGTATTCAACAAGTGGTGTTATTTTAAATCAATAGAAAAGTAATGGAATATCTGCCAAATGTCTGCCTCGGCTCTGTCTACAAATGGTCATTTTTTTGATGAAATTTTTCATCACGTTTTTGTGCTTAGTGCTTAAATCGTTTGTAGAGTATTGGTGTAGACTTTATCTTTAACATAACCCCAAAGAAAAAAACTTAATGATGTTAAATCGCACGATCTCGGCAGCCATTTGAAGCGCCATTTTGAAAAATCACACGTCCTGGAAATTTGTGACGCAATAGAGCCATTAATTCACCAGCTGTATGGCATGCGGCCCCGCCCTGCTTAAAATAAACGTCGTCCACGTCCATAGCATCAGTTTCAGACCAAACAAAGTCAGTCAACATCATTCCGGAACGCAATCCATTTACTAAAACGGTCGCACCAGCACCCAACGGAAAGAAGTGCGGCAAGCACGCCATTTAGACTTCATTTCACAGTTCACTGTTGACATCCACATTAAGGGAAAAGACAATCTTGAGGCCGACGCACTCTCATGCATCGACGAAAGTGAAATATCAAGCTGTAACGTCTACAAAATAGACTTAGAAACCATAAGCAGGTGTCAGGCGAATGACGACAAGTTACAAAAACTATTAAGTGAGGAAAATAAGAAAAAAACTTCAAAGATTGCTTTACAGGAGTTTAATTTTCCAAATTTAAAAGTTTACTGTGAAACCTCTACTCAGAACAACAAACCTTTCATTCCCAGAATGTTTCGACAGAACATTTTCCACATCTTGCACGGACTTTCACATCCAAGCATTCGCCCCACGCGTAAACTAATATCCGATCGCTACTTCTGGCTCAGTATGAATAAAAACATAAACGATTGGGCTAGATCGTGCATAGCTTGTCAAAAATCCAAAGTGCACAGACACACAAAGTCAGCTCATGGTAGATTCGATGTCCCGCAAGGCCGTTTTGACCACATTCATCTTGATCTGGTTGGTCCTCTCCCACCCTCCAATGGATTCTCGTACATTCTGACAGCCATAGACCGATTCACGCGATGGCCAGAAGCTTACTTGTTAAAAGACATTTCCGCAAGAACAGTAGCGAAAGCCTTTGTGGAAAATTTTGTTTCACGTTTCCGTACGCCACTTAGAATCACGACTGGTCAAGGCAGTCAGTTTGAATCCAAGTTGTTCAGCGAGTTATCCAACTTGCTCGAAGTGCATAAGAGCCACACAACACCGTATCACCCACAAGCCAACGGTATGATGGAACGATTTCACCGGCATAGCTTAAAAACCGCCAGCTTAAAAACCGCACAAAACTGTCACTGTTTGTATGGAGAGGTTGTTCCACTATTTCTTTTGGTTTTTCGGCGCCCCAGATGCGACAGTTTTGTTTGTTAACGCATCTAGACAAATAGAAATAAGCCTCATCACTCAGAACAATTTTGTGTAAAAAATCATGATCCTGTTTCCAGATTTCCAGCACCCAATCAGCGAAAGTACGGCGTTGTGCTTGGTCTGTTCGCTTCAATTCTTCTGTCAACTGGACCTTATGAGCATATAGGCCAAGATCTTTATACAAAATGGGGTGCAAAGGGGTTGCGGATAGGCTTAATTCCTGTGATCGCCTCGAAATGGACACACCTGCGTTTTCAGTCACACTCTCAGTTACGGCGGCGATATTTTCAGCTGGCCTTACCGAACGAAGACGAAGTGGAGTCTTCACATCACTAGCCCGACCGAGATGTTAAAATTTATCGATTAAATTCACTATAGCTGTGAGAGAAGGTGCTTGATGATCACCAAAAGCAGTACGAACCTTATGAAACGTTTTCGCGATATTTTCACCGTTTTTGTAGTAGATTTTCACTATTTCAAGACGTTGTGCAAGTGTGTATCGACCCATATTTCGTAACCTCTTAGTTTTTATTTATTAAAAGTCATCGCAATGATAGTTGAATGTTGACAGTTCAACAATGGCGCGAAATTTAAAATTGGATCTCTTGTTGAATGACCCTATATTTCAAACATATGTATATCGAATATGAATAGCAAGATGCTCTGTCTGTCATATCTTTATTTCGTTCTGCACAATTGCAAGCGATATGTTTTACCTATTGGATCACACAAACGATATCGGTATCACCACGTCCTCAAACTACTCGTCTAAAGCGTAGGCAGTGCTCTCAAACCAAATGCCGACAAAAGACAAGACTCTTCTACTCTTTTGCTTCTGTCAAACAAACAGTCGCCAGTTGACATTCGAGAAGATTTTCACTATCGATATCTGTAACATCGACGTATGTACGCGGATTTTACTAAAGAAGTGAAATCAGTCTTAAATTTCAATGAGTGTAGACTACCAGAAGTTTAAATATTTCATATACATACATCATCTTAAATTTCATCCTGTAGATATTAAAATGAACTACTTACCAATCGTCGACATCACCGCATGACTTGAGAGTAAACTCTCATGAGATCGGGATCCTCTTAAACCGCCTGAGCCTCGTTTGGTTCGTTCTAATTTGGTAACTGATTTTGTACGTTTCAAAGCATTGGTTCTGAGAAAGAAATACGGGGTTTAAGTCAAAATTAAACTATGACTTTGCGTAGCCACAACTAACCTCTTGGAAAAGAAATTCGTAAACCTCGATGTGGTGTTGTGTTCTTGTTGATTTTGTTTTTGACCCAGAATCGGTGTCGCCGGTGCTGAGCCTCGCCTACATGCTTTTTCGTATGACGTGTCTGAAAATGTATAAATAAAGATAGTATAAGAAGATGCAAATGATAAAAGTGCTAAAAACATTGCAGACCCCTAGTCAATTGTTATTCAACGTACACTTTGTTTACTGCGTATGAATATCAAGTAGTTAATTTCCTTATCACGACATGACTATCGAAAACACTTTTGTGGACGTCAGGAGTGAGAGGGATAGAAATGGAGATTGTGAAAAGTCACGATGCCTCTTGTTATGTAAATTTGATATAAACTTTTAACTTTTAAACTGATATTTTGTTTAGAAAAAATTATCTTAAAATGTCAGCGATTTAAACAAAGATCGGGTTCTTGATATATTGCAATTCCAAGGATTTTATAAAATAAACCCGTTCTATGGTGAATTAGCACATTTGTATATCATAACCAGAAGCGAAATGATTTTTAAAAAATTACTATTAAGCCGCAATCTTGTCTTGCAGTGGATAGACACTTGTTACAGCATAGTATTAATGGATTTAATTTGCACTGACATAATGCTGGCTATCCGACGAAATTAGTCATATAAGTGAATTGCAGTTCAAATTGTTGCTTTGCTGAGCTAAATTGCAGACAGTAGACTATAAGTTGCTTGATACATCATTACAGAACTTAGCTTGCTAATTCGCTACCTTTGCTGCTTACGGTAGGTACACTTATTAACATATTCTAAATTGTTCAACAAATGCTGTGTTAATGAAATACACAGCGGATACGACATAGATTGAAACTTTTGTACACAAACTAATAACACACCTATCCCAGGATGTTCCAAGCAACTCCAGGGCGGACGAGCTGGCAAAAGAAGGTGCAGGACGGCATCTCCCCGATAACCTGGGAGAACCCTCTGCCTCTATAGAACCAATCAAATTCCTACTTGCTACCGATGTCAGGAAATTGGCAAACAATAGGTGGAATAACATCGGAGCATGTCTCTTGTCAAAACAAATCTGGCCCAAGCTGGATTTAAAAAAGACGGAGAGACTTTTATCCACTAACCGAAAAAACTTAGGTTCACTAAGAGGAGCCCTCTCTGGACACTGCTTGATAGGCAGACGTGTACTCAGATTGGGGGTCTCCTCCAATGATTTCTGTAGAAGCTGTAAAGATGAAGAGGAGGAGGCAATCACTACCACTACGTACTGTACACTTTTCGTGCCCTTGAAACATTAGGAAGGCAAACTTTTATGATGATATAAACGATTAAGCCGAACTAGACATCCAAAAGATAAGGAACCTTATCTCCGGATCAAGGTGGCTCAACACATAGAATTAATACCGATACGGTCAATCATCTTAGTGCAATCGACGTTATACTCTTGGTCTCGAGTGCTGGTAAGCCGGTATCTATCGTGGTATCAAAATGGACCAATCTGGTCTAAGTGTTTCCCTGCTTAAGCGAGGGCAGCCACCTAACCCAACCTCATCATCATCACCCTTTTCAATGATCCGCTTATCCACTATGAGGGTCGCGGGATTAGGGTGCTTAAGTGGACTCTGCACATCTCCCGATCTTCCGCCATCGACTCTAAATCATCAAGGGCTATGATGATAGAGGTGAGATTTTGGACTTGGTCGTCATCTCATCCGCCTACCCAATGGCACGGATTCCATGGCACGTCTCGGAAACCGAGTTGGAGACATGCGTTGAACGTGCCCAAACCATCGAAGTATGGGCCTTTCCGCTCGAAGAAGTAGGTGCTCGACATTGAGTGCACAAAATCATGGCAATATACAACCATTACTACCGTGTCAAAGCATGTAGAGCTACATAGGTTAAGTTGGGTAGATTAAGGTTATGCAACTAGCGCTTCCATAAGACACTAGGCACCATAAGTGGGCCCATCTCGACTCCTGTGAAACCAAATTGGCAAAATCTAAACCATTTCCTGAAAGCATTTGATTTCCCTACAGAGTTTTACCACGTTTTTATAGCTATCATAGCCAGCTCCTCTAGATTACTAAAGAAATAGCTGCCGAGAAGTTTCATACGTGTATTGGCAATTCCCTGAGATTCACATAATGTGTTTTAGGACCTCAGCGGCGCATAGGTCGTTACAGTACCTGCAAACATCTGTAGATAAAAGCTCTAATCGTTTAGCATGCTTCCTCAGAAGACAATGGCCAGACAGGATGCCACTGACTAATTGTAGCTGCGCCCTGCTTAAGTCAAGAATATGAGCCTTAGATACCTTGTGAGCACTTGTATTCCATACATGAAATATTTACATTAATGTCCATTTTCACTTACAATCTCATCGTCAATTACCATTCAACGGTGAATGGCTTTAATTTTCGAAATACGAGAATAAAAAAAAAAACTGCAATAAAGAAACTCTTAAAATGTAGTCACGAAATGTTACATCTGGCTTATTACTCAGGCAAGTATGTACCGTCATACAAGCGCATGAATTACTTCTCAATAGACAATTGTAAGCTTAAGCTCACTTGACAACTTAATGTGCCGCCGCCGCTGTGCTTGTGTACACATTTGCAAGTTAACAAATATTTACACGTCTACTGGGTACCATCGCAGCCATTTGTTGTGATTTAACCTCCCAACTAAAATTGTTGTATGTCATGCATTTTAGATGCAGTTTTGTTTTTCATTGAAGAGTTGTTACGACTTCGATGTTGGGACTGTAGTAGTAAGCAATAATTTTTTATTTTTTTTTTTTTATTAATTAGGGTGCAATCAGCGTCTCGCTAAGAAATCGTTTCCTCTGTTATTTGAGGCCGAACTGAGAAAAATAATAGCTTCCGTATGTATATGATACCCACAAGGTTTGGAGTACAAATGTCGGTGAATTCTGGCATACAAACAATAACAATAGCAAATCTGTCCTTTTAATTCAGTTTTGAATCTCAAATATCTCGTGGCAAGCTTTTCCAAATGCGTGTTGAACTAAAGAAAAAAACTGACGAACGCTGAAGGAGCAGAAATTAACTTTTCAAAAAGATATGTATATGCGAAATAGGAGAAGCTTTTCGAAATCAGTCGAATCCACGCCTTTTACAGGAATTGGGGATCTCTCAGTCCACATTGTGGCGAATTTTGCGTAAAGATCTTGGCCTTCACCTTTACAAGATAAAGTTAATTCAAGAACTGAAGCATATTGACCATTTAAAGCGCCGAAACTTCTCCGATTGGGCTCTGCAAAAGTTTGAAGTAAGTAAATCCGAAATTTCATCGAAAAATTATCTCCAGCGATGAGACTTTTTGGCTTAATTACTTTGTCAATAAGCAAAACATACGTTATTGAACAGCAACAAACCCACATGTGCTTCAAGAGACTCCACTGACCGTGTGTTGTGGATTTCATGCTGGAGGTGTGATGGACCGTATTTTATTGTTGATGAAAATGTGATTGGAAAACTATTTTTGGCCAGAATTGGATGGACTTGACATCAGTGATATGTGGTTCCAACAGGATGCCACACATGTCACACAGGTGGTCAAACAATTGATCTGTTGAAAAAGAAGTTCGGTAATCGTGTGTTCTCGAGAAATCGTCCGGTCGAATGGCCACCTCGCTCATGGGATTTAAAGCCGTTGAATTTCTTTTTATGAGTTTACTTTAAAGCGTTGGTTTATACCAACAAGTCATCAACGTTAGAGGATCTCAGGAACAATATCAACCGCGAAATTTCTAACGTTCCGGCCTATATATGTGGAAGAGTGGTGGAAGATTGGCTCCAAGCAAATCGATTGCTGCAAACGTGCTCACGGTAGTCATATGAACGAGACCGAATTCCATATTTAAATGTAACATGTGTACTACACCTGGAATAAATTTCAGCCCGATATCTCAATTATTCTGTGTTTAATTTAAATACAAAATTGTTATGTCTTTAAAAAAAACCCTATATATTGAAACCTCTATTGCAACTTCATGTTTCGAGAGTATGCGATTATTGTACTTAATAATGAAGCGATTATCTCTAACATGCCCTTAATTAAATTACACTCTTATGAACAAAACAAAAAAAATATTTCAACGTTTGGATACATTTTTAATTTAACCACATTTTTGAATCAAATAAATATGCACTATCCATTTGTCGACTTGTTTCTGGCACGAACTTACCACTTACCGCCCTCGAGTCATAGTAATCATAGCTAACATATTCCCCGTAGTCTGGCTGTCGCAACCATTCCGTAAACATAATTTTTGTATAATTTTGCCGTCGTCCTATAGTAGGAGTTGTTTGCGCCACCGTTTGCATTTAGTAAATTCAAATAGTTGAAATTTCATTGGCAAAGAATTTTTTTCTTTTTTTTTTAATTTTTATGTTCGAATTTTCAAGACAATTAGGAAACTTTATCAAAACATAGCACTCCCGATGTAAAAACCAACACTGACTGAGAATAATTCAAAATTTCATGTTTTCCTTCATGTTTTCTCTTTTCGTACACCTGTGTGCGGGTCCCACATAAATTTAAGGCAGATGTTATTCCCCGTCCAAGCAGTGACTGCAAAAAGAAGGACACAATTTAACAGGTTTGTTTGTACCTGCATTTCCTGCGAAGGCAAGGCAACATTTGGCGGGACATACAAGCAAACGTCGGCAAACATGTACTTATGGATGTATATTATGTACTTTAGAAAATAGTTGTTGAATGTATACACGTACTTATATATGTATATGGTGTGAGGAAAGGACTACCTTTATGAATGTAGATAACATGTTCCATGTAGAACGAACTGTCTAATAGGACGATAATCCAACGATAACGTGTAGAAGAAGGAAAATGGGCATATGCCAGTATGTATTCGAACAAGAGGATTTCGACATCCTTCCTTTGTAGGACCGAGAGAAGTTTTGCCTTAAAGAAAACAATCGACAGTTGTTATGAATAAATAAATAGCTGACGCGAAAGGTCTAGCTTCTCGCTGACTGACTGACTGACCGACCCAGATATAGACGCACAGCCCAAACCGCTGCTCCTAGAAACTTAGAATTTGGACAGTAGTTTCCTTTTGTGGCGTAGACATCCACGGATTTTTCGAAACTCAGCCTTTACAGGGTGGTCATCTCCGTGCCGGAAAGAAAAACCAGGAAAGTTGTTTAAAGAATTAATATGAGAAATAAAAAGTCTATACCCAATCATCAATGGCTTGAAACACGGGGAAGGATGTAGGATATAATGTGACGTCTTTCCACGCGGGCGAAGTCGCGGGTATCAGCTAGTTAATAAATAAATGGATCTTCAACTCTTGCATAAAATGTAAAAGAATTGAATTGCTCCTTGGGTTCATGAATAAAGATAAATCAGAGCAGAATTCTTTCACGCTTACGCTTAATACAATTTCGACAGTGGACTGCTGAACGAGCTTAAACAATTACAAGACTCGCCCAGTTTTTCGTGACAATGCCAGCAGGCAATAAGAAACCTCAGAGGGTAAAACTTATCACAGTCCGCGGTTCGGAATCGACAATAAAAATTATAAATTTCATTTAAAAGAAACTAGTTTCATTTAAAAGAAACTAGAGCTTGACACTCTATGACTTGTAGTCCCAATTGTATTTTTTTTTTGTTTTGTACTTTCAACAGTTATGGAACAAAAACCTTTTCTTGT
This sequence comes from Matsumyia berberina, assembly GCA_917880715.2. Classification (NCBI taxonomy): domain Eukaryota; kingdom Metazoa; phylum Arthropoda; class Insecta; order Diptera; family Syrphidae; genus Matsumyia; species Matsumyia berberina. The sequence continues at coordinate 85,882,424 of OU862871.1, forward strand.
TTTTCCATTTAGAACAGCGTTATTCTAAACTAAATATTGTTTACGTATTATTTTTAGTTTTTTCTTTGAATTTTCATAAATGCACTGTGCTCGGATTCGTGACATTTTGTACACGATGGGGCTTAGATATTATTACTAGAAAACGGGAAAATACCGAATAAGAAAGAAAAAATTAAACCTTGAACTTGAATGCTTCAAAGAACATAAAAACGATAACAACTCAGAGCAAAGAATGATAACAAAAACCTTGAAATTCTATTTAAAAAAAATTTGTTTGGGTAACATGTCACTTACATTTAATCAAAACAAACAAAGCAAATACAGTATGACTGTAGGTCAAACGTACAAACATAGAGAAGCTTCTTACGACAATTTTATTTTCCCCGATGGATATTCAGTCGATATAGCTCGGGCTCGAACCTACGCGGCAATATAAGGCACTAACAAACTGAGCTGCGGCGAACTATTCATATTTATGTATAACACCAGACCTGGGAATACTGCACTACGTATTGAAAAAAAATACTAAGAAAATAGCGCCGTATTCCCAGGGTCGTATAGTGAAGGGTTTTTCAATAGGGACGGGTAAATTTTGACAGTTCATGGCGGCCATGTTGTTTTATCTGTTGTTAGTTTTCCCGATTTTGATTTTTCAGACACTAAAGACAAATCACCATGACAAGTTACGGCGTCGTTCAGCCACGTTCAGCAAAAAAATCATCTTCAGCGACGAGGTCCATTTTTGGATAAACGGGTACGTCAACAAGCAAAATTGCCGGATTTGGGACGATGCCAATCCACACGAGGTTCACCAGGTGGATTGTGGGCCAGCGGCATCATCGGTCCGTACTTCTTCGAAAACGACAATGGCATTGCCATTACCATCAACAGAAAGCTCTACCGATCGATGATAACTAATTTTTTTTGGGCCAAATTGGATCATATGCCTTTGAACGACATGTGGTTCCAATAGGATGGCGCTACGTGTCACAAAGTTGATGCCACAATCGATATTCTGTACCCGTGCCATCCCCCAAATTCAGCCTGATCTATGCGCCAGAGTCATCGAAAATTGGACCTCTTGTAAACGCGCTACCCAGCGAAGCCGCGGCGGGCATTTGAACGATGTCATATTCCACATATAATGCCATTTTTAAGCCTTCCAAATAAAATAAAAAATTCGTTGATATCTCACACACAACCTGTTTTATTAAATTTTAACATATACCCGTCCCTTTCGATTGAAAAGCCGTACGATTAACGCTCATTTTCTTTAGGAGACTTGCCTTGTATGTATTTATATGATCCAATTTTTCACTATAGCGACTTTGTCATTATTTGTTTGCTCAGCTTTGCTTAACCTTGGTTGCATTCTCTATGCAAATTTGATTTAATCTGTCAGCTAAAAAAATGAGAGCGTCAACGCAAAATATAAGAATTGAAGAATAAAGCAAGAAAAAGAAAAATAAATAAAGACAAGGAGAACCAACAAATGTTATCTGTGCCATTTTGCCTATCCGTCTATGGTATTTCATCTTCTGCCTTAAATTTTTGCGTTTCGTGACTTTTCAATCGTTGTGTGTACATTAATACCACAGTCTAGAGGTAAATTGTAGCTTGAGTTGTTGGGATACAGTCTAAATGTATCTGGTTCAAAACAATATCAATGAACTGAGCAAATACATAATAATGTCACACTCAATAGAGTGTGACTGTGTATTTGGCCAATAGGCCACGTAGACATCGAAGAGGTCGACTAATTGGCAAGGATAGGGGAACAAATCCCCTTCATAGGTCTGGAATCCTTTTGCGGATTAGAGGTGAACACACCATCCAGGGAAGAAATCGACAGGAAAACCAGCTTAGGCTGAAACAGTCCATGACACTTCTCAGGAACTACCACCGGAAAAGGGAAAGGATGTGCATTGAATTTGATAAAGAACAGGTTCAAATTGCTAATAGAATTTGGTTAGGTTAGGTAGATGAGTTGGCGAGGGGAGAGAAGCCCTCTGCGCCACGCTCAGGACAGTAGAGACCCAATGTGATGCCAATTTTTGGGTGGAAGATACCCCTTGCTCGTGGAGCAATACTCAAAGCACTATCCTATTGCCTCTATTTCTCCTATTCATTGTCTTCGCAACCCTGGAAAGGTCGTCCTCACTTAGCCTTAGCGTTTTCATATGATAACGCAGAGCATTATGACCTGTAATTACTCCTACAAGGATGGAGAGGGTTTTTCTGTCCTTCTTCATGGGAGTATTAGTTCTGCCACGGCTGAACTTTGGCCATAGTTTTGTCGTTATTCTACAGGAGTCCAAAAAGTTCCATCTTTGGACTCCTGTGTTTGTTGTGTGGCAAGAGTACTAAGCTCTTTGCGACAGCACTTCACAAGCTTCGACTTTATTTCAATGAAATCCCTTTTAGTGCTGCCTGGCTATCGATGAAAAAGGTGATATCATCACGTGGTATTACCTTCATCACAGTCTCATGAGCAGCAATTGTCACTGCTAGGACTTCCACTTGGAAAAGTCTAACTAATTTAAATAGATTTGTCTGAAAATATACCTGCACCCACGCGAATGTCCATACAGATGGCTTTGGTTCGCGTGCTTGGTATTGTTCCCCTTGTCCATTCTTCTCTGCTTAGGAATGAGCAAAAGAAGGGTATTTTGAAGCCTATATTGCCCACGTACGAAACGGAACTCCTTACAAGACACTTTAAACCCAGAAGACATTTCACAAAACTTCGTCTGGAGGACAAAAAGCCTGTAGAATCTTTAAAGAAGCTGAGGAAACTCCTGAAGTAAGTAAATGTGGTTTCAGTAATCAGAACTCACATCAGAAAGGAAAAGCGAGCTTTCCTTCACTAAATCCACTGCAAATACTTAAATTCCTTAGGGAATCCAAATTGGACGATGTCTCATAATCCAAGAACCCCCTGGGACAACAGAGTAGGACGCACAATAGACTTATCTAAGTCATTGTGCCCATATCGGCCCACTTATCAATCAATCAACCGCAGCCCTCAACAGAGAGTTTGGTTAATAGAAAGTTCTTATCTCAACAAGTACAATTAAAATAATTTGTCTCGTTCAGCCAAAAAAAAAATGAAGAAACACTTTCAAAAATTTCTCCAAAGGTAGAAAGATTATCTCCTATGTGTGCAGTATCTACAATACAAACATAATCTTGACTTCCCTTCTCCTTGACAAGACATCAAATTTAAATTCCGATGGCATTTGATATCAATTCTCTCCTGTTTCACCTTCTCTTCTTCCTTTCTCCTTGTCTTATATTTGTTTCGTTCAACAAGTGTTAATAAAAAAAAAATAACGTCAGTGTATTTGTGTGAATAATAAAAACTAATCCATCTTCCCTCCGAGAGGTAGAAGAAACGAAGCTTCAAAGAATGCCATAGGAATGCAGAAAACAAGTGCAAAGTGTAGATAGATACACGTTGCTACTTCTTGAACAGAAAACATGTTCTCTCATACTATTGAAAGATTTTTTGTTTGGAAGTGATAACAAAACAATTGTAATAAAAAATAAGATCGGAAATGAATAAGTAAAAGGTGATAGATTCCTTGCTTTATACTTTATTTTTATATTGTTTGCTGTTCCAACGTTTTTTGTAATGGAATTTATGTTCTAGGGAGATTTTGTTTTACAGCGGCTTTTCTGTTGGAGCATGGTCTTCAGCTTCAGCTTGCTCGATTGAATCTGTGTAAATATTTGTTGAAGCGATGTTCTTTTAAATATTTTTGAGCAGTATGACAATTTAAAATAAATTTTCTACGAAGTTATGCATGATGGTGCTACTGTGCAACTTCCCCCTCTGCGACAATCACCACGCATACCAACCGGGCAAATCCACTGAGTCAGCACTCAATGATTTAGTAACTAGAATTGAAACCTCCATCGATAGGAAGGAGGTTGTCTGTCGCCTTTCTAAATATCGAGGGTGCTTTCAAATACACTTCATGTGAATCCACCAAACGTGCATTCAGCAACATGAACCTCTCACCAACTTTAAGCAAGCGGATTATGCTGAAAAGTAGAGTGATTCACACCAACATCGACGATGTTTAAATATCCGCGCTCACAACCTTTGAGACATCAAGGCGGAGTCCTATCGCCTAGTGTCGCTCGTCATTGACAGCCTACTTTGGTCCCTAAAGAACCTAGGGATCGAAGCAATCGGCTATCCAGACGATGTGGTGGTCATCGTCAGTGGCAAATATGAAAGTGCTCCAATACGCACTATCTGAGATGCAGAAATGGTGCACAAAAGAATGCCTCTCTGTAAACCCAAAAAGACTTTTATAGTTCCTTTTACCAGAAGACCACTCAGTTATCGGAAGAAGTAAAGTACCTTGGGGTTATCCTGGACATTAAATTGTCCTGGAACCCCCAAATCTACAGGACTGTTAGAAAAGCCACACGGGCACTGTGGACCTGTCGCCGCATTTGTGGCAACATCCCAAAATCATGCTCCAAAGCTACACCTTGATCGTCAGACCTAATCTGGCCTATGCGGCAATAGTCTGGTGGACAAAGATAAATGAGGCCACTACAGCCAAGAAACTGAAACGGATTCAGCGCCTGGCTGAAATCTGCATGACGAGTTGCCATGACGAGTTGCCATGTAGACATCCAGGCAAAACTTAGCCTGCACAGGCTCTTCCACGTTAACAACATCAGCTCCAAACATCCTCCTGATGGTCACCTTAACACGCTTCGCTTCCTACTCCAAAGAAGCGAGTTCAGCATGCCGTTGAATGACATTCTCCTAAGGTACTGCTTCAAACGAAACTATTTACTAGTCATCCCCCGAGTGAGTGACGTCTGGGAAATATCAAACCCCGTCCTTCAGAGCATTACCTAGTATGGTAAAACAGACAGTGGATCTGGGGCTGGAATTTTCAGAGAGTCACTGGCGACTAGAACGGCATCTACACAAGCTTGGCCTGCCACCGAACCCTACCTGCAGACTGTTGGAGAGCAATTAAGGCTCTCTTCACAAAGTCACAGAATGTCCATATGTGAGAAAGCGGACCCTAGGCATTAAACTCGTCTCGTCAACGGCGCTTGCCACGCTCCACCCAGGGAGGCTAATTAGCTTTCTAACATCCTCTGGAGCAGACAAACTGCTCTAAATATATGCGACAGCACAATATGCCTCTATATGAGACTACATTGCTAAAGTGGACAAACTATCAAGAGCGGGAATCCACATGCAACTAAGTTTCAGGAAACATTAACTTGATTCACTTTGAATGCTAATTTAAACCTTGACAATGTTTAAAGGACTGCAGCGTTTTCTTTAAAATAATATACATCTTTTGGATGAAGCTAGGATTCAGTAGGACCCAATTAGCGCTGGGAAGCGCCATTTTGAACTACCCCTCATGTAACCTGGTTGGCTTGTGGATATTAATAATAAAACGCAAACTGTGGAAAATAATTTGTTCTCCAACCATTTTGTTAGATACATATGTCTTGGAGGTCGTCGAAATAGAGTTAGCCTAGAGTGCGTTATCTGACCCTCGCCAGGGCTAGACATTTGCACAGAAAGTTAAACAGCTTAGTACCTCATTTGTTTTCGGTGTTTTTTTTATAACAGAGCCAAGCCTCTCTTGATATGCCGCAGTTTTCAGCCGATTTCACCCTTGGTTGGCCAACTTTAAAAATGTATGCTGAATGTTGCTTAAACAAAATGTTTCCCAGCGTCTGTTTTAAAATTCTATTTAAAATAAATTATTTTCTGCTGTAATTTCGTGAAAATAAACAGGTTTCCTGACTTTACAACGCATCACTTTTAAATTTGAATACCCAAAAAAAAAAACGAAAAATTCCAATTGGGTATCTACTCTGTAAGACATTTAAAGTCGCTAAGCCAAGCTTACATCTTTTGTTCGCCGTAAATGTCAAGAGGTACTACACCCATTTAATTCAACCCACGCTAAATAACGTTCTCATAGCATTTCGAATTTATCGCTCATTTGAACCTTGATTTGGTATTTCAACGGCAATCCAACTAATGAAACAACGAACCTCCGTCGCGACAGACAACAACAACCGCACACCGTGTGCCATCGAATAAACCAACTTTGAGGTATTTTATCTCGTTTTTAGCCTTTCATGTAAAAGTTTACTGACCCTGTGTATAGAGCAATCTTTTCAGTTTTTTTTTTTCCTCTCTTCTTTGGCTTTTCCTTACGCTTGTTATGGTTGCACCCGAAAAGGTTGGTTTGACCGATAAACCCTTTCCTCTTCTATACACTTTGATTGATTGATCTTTATTTATGTTTGGTAATTCGATTGGAATGAAGGCCTACCACTTACTCGCTAATGGTGCGCATAATTTTTCCATTAAAAGAGCCTAGGAAAAAAAATGCCAACAAATTTCATTTCGTTATTAATCACTCAATGGGAAAAGTGTGTGCTAGGCCTAGGCTTATAATCGATGCACATAGCCGTGATGAAAAAAAGACTAAGTAGCATGCATCCATAATTTATCATGAATATTTCTTTTTTTTTTACTGAAATATTAATTGCTAACGATGGTGTTGCCCTGAAGATGGAACTAGTTTCTGATTAGCGTGTTCAAGTTAAACATGTTTAAACTCCCAAGTCCTTCAGATAGCGGTGCAGTGGTTACCCATCAGGTTGATTAGTTTAAAAATGCACCAAATGTATCAGGGTTACAGTTGTAGAGTTCAAAAGCTTAAATAAATTAATTTAGGATTTCCTGGAAATGCCCAATTTTATACATCAAAAATTAGAGATCATCGCTTTGATGGAATCTTGTTAGTTCTGTGTTGCTGGTTTAATTCTCATTACTTAAGTGCCCTCATAAAGTTTAAGTAGAATTTTTGGATGATGACTGTAGCTTAGAGAACGACTCTTGCCCTTTTGGTAAGTAATACAATGAATGATTTAATTGTATGCAATCATCATCAGTACAAATGTTCCCTTAACTTCTTTGGACGCTTTAAATTAGATTTAGAATTAGAGTGAGGCGATAGAACTTAAAAGATGTACATTGTAGAAACTGGGACTTGGGATTAAAACTCTTAATCTTTGACGTTATACTATTTGATTTTATGTAATTGATTCATTTAATATTTTAGTAGGATAATTTATATTGAATAAGACAATGGATTTGAGCACACGTTCGCGTCATGCTTGCGTCGTTCATCGTTCTTCGTTGCCATCTCGTCGTAAACTGCTCTGAGCTCTTGCCCAAGGTCAATGCAGACATCGGGTGTACAGTGGCGTAGGTTGACACAAATCTGTACTTTTTAGACCGGTAAAAACTTAAATAGATGCCTAGATGCCATGTCAATAAAATAGAGCGTCCCGTCATGACATATTAGTACGAGTATTTAATGTTGGTGTTCCTAACTCGATCTCGGCGAGTCACTTCAGAAATTAGGAACACCAGAATACGCGAGGCACTTAATGTAGAGCAGCTACTTCTTTGAACGGAGAGGACCAACTCGGTTTCCAAGACGTGCCATAAAATACGTGCTATCAGGTAGGCAGCCCGTGGGAAGGCCTATGATGAGATGGCTGGACCAAGACCGAAATCTGACCTCTACCCGTATGGGGTTAGCCCCTGATGATTTAGAGTCGATGGTGGAAGATCGGTAAATGTTTAGGGTCCACTTAAGCTCCCTAAACCCCCGACCCCAATGGCCCACTTATCGGCCATTGGAAAATGATGAATGAAATGATGATGATTTTGTGTTGCAGCCAAGATTTGGAATTCATAACAAATCTTTTGGGTAATTTTAAATTTCTACATATTCCACGAGATCTTTGTAGACAATTCTGTTTTTGAATTGACGGAGATCGAGTTCATCAGGAAATATTTCTCCTGGTAACGCGCTTCAATGTTTGTCAGTTCGATAGCAAAAGGAATTTTGACAGAGGCAAATTCGTGCAGTTTGACACAGAGACAATGGGCCGTTAAAACTTATCTAGTCGGATGTTCAAATACTACTTCTTCGGATTATTTAAGGTGATAATAAAGACCAGTGGTTAGTGCGTTGGACTGGTGAGCAAGCTGCGTAGGTTCAAAACCTAGCCATGCCCACTGAACATTTTTCGCGGTACCACCTCTTGTCGGGTAATGACAAGCCTCCGTGAGTATAATTTGTCATGAAAGAGCTTCTCAATTCGCGGTTCGGAGTCTAAATTGTAGGTCCCTTCCATTCGTGCGAACAATACAACAATCACAACATGAATGGTTGCGAGAAGCTGTCGCGCCAGGTGATTTTTTTTAATAAAGGTACTACTCTACTAACGGTCTACGATGATTCAGTGAACTGTGAAGGCAGCTTAATGCTCAAAGGATATTTTACTTGATGGCATGTCGGTCTACCAGCAAATATCTTAGGGATCTTGAGAAGAAATCTAAGTATTTTACAAACCAATTTGTTCTAATGGACGAAAGTGTTCCAACGGGATAGGGATCCTTACGATACAGCCAAAATTCTAAGGAATGCGAAATGCAAACATTTTTGATTGATAAATTACCAGCAGAGCCCGAAATTAAACCCTAATCGAAAACTTATTGGCTTTTTTGAAAAGAAAGCCGCCCGAGCTTGAAAGAGCGCCGAAGAACTTGCTCCGCCAAGTTCCTGGATAATAGTGCGAGCTGATGGAGCAAAAATACCTTACAAAAAACCATCGAAAAACGGCAGAAAGAATGTCTAAAGGGCATAGATATTCTCTTGCACCTGATTCCCCATAGACATCTGCGGCAAACAAATGACGGCTAGTGCAGCTGTTAGACTTAGATTTATCTCACAGTGGACCAGTAGACCAACTGGCCATACCTCAATTCTAAACCAACACACTAGTATTTCCCAAAACACAGATTACACCATCGGTATTCTTTTAGGAGAAATTTTAATGTCGCTATTCCTACAAAAGATTTCTGGGAGAAGCTTAAACCACGTACGAAGAAAACCTTGGAGATCTATACGGACGGTTCTAAAACAGAAAATGGTGTAGTAGGAGGTGTTTCCTCCGATGATCTTAAACTTGAGATCTCCTTTCGCCTTCTAAACACTGAAGCGTCTTCCAGGTGGAGATAAAGGCGATAAAGGAGGCCCTGTCTATGCAGAGGTGGAATATAATATTTAATCGGGATATTAGCATTTTCACAGACCAACATAAGTCTGTCGCAAGAAAACAAGAGATATTCTCAACTTAAGCAGGGCACAAATACAATTAGTTACTGGCATTCTGTTCGGCCACTGTCTTCTCAAGAAGCACGCTAAAAGATTAGGGCTCTCAGCCACAGATGCCTGCAGATATTGCAACGACCTATGTGCCGGTTTTGCCTTTTTGGTTTCACAGAGATCGAGATGGGCCCACTATGGTGCCTGGTGTCTTATGCAAGTCCCTAGAATCAGTCTCTGTAACATCCAAAATAGTTCTAGATTCCCTCCCGTCTCTCGTAGAGATGGCAGAGCAATTCAACATACTCCTCTGCTGAGTACAAGCACACAGGGACATTCCGGGAACCTGCAAGGTCAGTGAACTCGCCAAGAATGGTACTACAATACAGATTCTTCCTGAAAAAGAGAGCCTCGTAGTGCCACTAGCTAGCAATCAACAAAGCCAATCTAATATGGTTAAATGGCACTACCTGCTAAACTAGCAAACAAACCTGACCCTTAATAGACCATAAACGCTCCAAGAGATTAATTTCGCTAAGTAGACGACATCTCCGAGCTACTATAGGTGCCATCACAGGACACTGTTTTATAAGCAGACATCCCACGGTCTTCTTCAAAAACGTGCTAAACTGGATACGTGGAGGAATTATTTGTGACTTTCAGTTTCATTATTCAATAAGCTCTTCTATGCTTCTTGCAAATTGGAAATATTCCCATTAAGTGTACATATTATATCCTCTCTCTCGGAAGAAGTGCTAAAGATTCTTAATATGCCGATGGAAAGGCCTCATCACTTTCACTCGGAGATTTTGAAGTCCATTGTGAGTGCCCTATTAATGCTGTGGGAACAGCAAAATGGTTTTCGGGACAACCTAAGGACCTATCCTATTGTTGGGCGTTTTTTGAACCAGTTAGTGCTCTTTAAGAATCTGAGTAGGCCCGTTAACAGTAAGTCTGGTACTTCTGCTGTGCTTGCAAAGAACCCTGATCCAAATGCGCGTAGACGTCATTCTTGCAGGGCGGGGCAGTGTCACAGCAGATTTTTGATTGCTTCTACTTCTCATATCCGCAGCTTTTGAATAAATCGTTGGATTCGGTTCTTTGCTTGCGGAGCATGACTCCGATAGCGCGATAGAGTGTCCTGAGATAAGTGTGCGGATAGAGAATTGGTTTAGTGCCAGGAGGCACTTTGTTTTGGTTTTATTTAATTTCGGCCCTAACGTCCGAGAGGTCTTTCTGACTAACCAGGAGGAAGTAGCATCTTTCTCTATTATGCTGTCTATTATCCCATGCAATCGGTGGCATTGCAGATGTGTCTGCTTCGCTAATGTTCATAGCCGACCCCAATCAGCTTTTTCGTTCCCTTCTATGTCCTTATGGCATTAAATTAAAATGCTACTCTTTAGAATGATTTCTAATTTTTCAACTCTATGATGGATGAAATCCGACTTTAGGGGGGCCAAAATAAATTGGATAATCACTTAGTTACTCTTTTTCTTAAACAGTTAATCTAGATTTCAAAACAATACACACGATATTGCTGATGATTTATTTTTGAGAAATGTGTTCTTTTTATAACGCAATCATACACCCTCAACACGACAAAGTAACACACACTACCAACTTGGACAAACTCAAGTTACAAGTAATCAGCAATTCTGCAGTGCATTAAGATATCTAACGCTCGTTAATAAAGACACCACTCAATTCAACACGATATCTGTTGAGTGCCAACTGCCAACGCCATAGCCAGGCACGGAAGTTGCTAACTCATTCCATGCATTCGGAAGCACACACCTTCCTAAACTGGCTGTTTGGTACGCCGTTGAAGGAAAAACGTCACTTATGGTTAAATAAAATATACAAACATACCCACGTATGTTATTGCATACAATGCATGCGTTAAGTACAAACCAGTACATTTTTATTCAGATATCTTACGGTGAAAGTTAATTCAATTTATGTTTTCATTCAAATTTCAAAACTCTCTTTGAATCTTTTACAATTCAATGGAAAAAAAAAACATTTAATTGGTCACATGTTTGGATGTGGGTCAAGCATGATAAAACCTCAGAAACCAGTCCATTCCCTTTTGCTATAAGGGCACCAGCTCCGGTAGATATCAACATACAATCATTGTTCATGTAATCATTTTCTCAAAAGTGACGGAGGGGTGCATTGCGATTCATTAACTTACACTTCGCAATACGTAATTACAATCGCAGCTGCGGCAATCACCGTAGGGTGTGAAGTAAGGACATCTATGTATCTTACACAGTAAGAGGTCACACTACAATCATGTTCCCTACACTCATAATGTCCGTTTAGTAGTTGTTTCAGGAATAATAACAACTCAGTAGATGTGATCTGGGACTTATTAGGGGTCGCACCACACATCGTGTAAACACTAATCCCGGAACTCTGGGTTTCAGTGAAATAAAAGTGAACGTAGACGCCCTAACATTGGAGTCAAAGGCCAATGAGTCAGACACATAAATTAAATGATCGTCGTCACAAATGGATCGTTTTTAACCAGAAAAACCGATAAAAAAATGTCTTGAGAAAAGCAGCTGCATGCTGTTCTTCTTGTTCATGCTGCGTTTACATGCATTCACCAATACTAAACATTATTCTTACACTAAGCGACAGAATTAAATATTCAGTTACATTTTCAATATGATAAAACCTCAGAAATGAAACTTGAAATTAGTTGGAGGTGTGGTGATAAAAAGCTGAGTGCAAAGAAATTGCATGTGACATTCTGCCAAAAAATTATCTACAATCGGATATAAATTATAAATACCGCGACAAGTCACAAAACCCACAAATTAAAGAACAAAGCAACCGACATGACTTTCATTTCATTTCATTTCAGTATGACTTTAAGGCGTTGCAGAAACTGACATTTAAATTGTAGCTAGTGCTCGTGTCGTGCCATGTGCCATGAGACTTTTTTATGTTTTTAATCCGCGGGGCATACAAGCGAGTGAGGTGCAATGGTTTGAAACAATGGTTTCATTGGCGTCCAAGGGTGGGGCCCAAGCTATCTGGGGATATTTGTGGTGTGTGTCATTGCTATAGTTCACAGGAATTTTTTCGAATCTAAGCCAGGACACTCAACTGCCAGTGTTATGTCGCCATCAGCTAGCTTTACAGTTAGTTGATCGATTTTATTTACTTGAGAAATAAATGTTTTTTCCGACATCAGGAGTTGAACCCGGACTTTCAGCGTGACAAGGGATGATGCTAACTACTGCACCATGACCACCTTGACTTATTTGCCATTCTGAACAGTCAAGCGACTGAAGTCGCAGATACGCTTAAGTCCAAAACAGCAGATTGCGTTTAATCTGATTTTTAGTCCGGTGGTGGCATTCTAGAGGGCCGTCTTCATAAGCAAAAGTCACCATGACCAGTGAAGAATACTACTTACCTCTTGAGCGTTCGCCGCTTCATTATAAAAACTTCTCCCTTCGTAGGGTTACCCGACGTCTTTATAGTCGATTTGGCATGTTCGCATCAAGTTACAATCGTCCACCATTAACGATTCGTTTATAGTTCATTTTTCTATCGCGTTCCGTACGACTAAAGCAGATCCAGAAATGCATATAAATGTTTATTTCTACCTACGCCTCCTTTGACTAACCCCTTGATGTTATAAACATGACAAATAACAACATCAATATCAACAACAACAAAATATAAAGAGAGAAAGTTTGTTTGTGTGTAAGAGGACATCTCGAAAACTACTCAACCAATTTTGGTGAAATTTAGCAGAGAAATAACTTGAAATCGGAGAAAAAATATAGCGTATATGACGTCATCATAAATATCCAGGATGGCCGACTATTTTTTTGTTCGAGATCCCCTTGATATGGGTATTAAATGAAAGGGATTGGTGAGTGGAATACAAAAATATGCAATTTACCCCAACTACGAAAAATATAAAACTTATTAATATGTATTTTTCAACGACGTATCAAGTATTTACAAAGTGTCACCCGGCCAAATAAATAATGAAACAAATACCCTACACATAATAGCTACAAATAAATAAATAAGGCGACATCAGCGACGCACGGTGAACATCGCGTTGTACGCCTGGGCAGACATAGCCCGAGCAACGCCGGATATTAAAAGCTACTTTATCATAGAGCAATTTTGTGAAACACAAAACAAAACGAACATTCTTAAACCGCAGCGTCGAAGAAATTGCGCCAAAAATAACCATTCGATTTTCTTGGGTACGCAATGTGTACAGGAGCTGATCTAATCGTGGAATACTCGTCTAAAGCTGTATAGTACACAATGCGTTCTTTGAAACGACAAAAAAAAAAACAAACAATTTGCTACGTAAAGTGTGGTGTCGCGAATATTTATTAACACATTATAAACGGCCATATGTATGCAACTTGAAAAAAAAAAATTGGCGTTGTGTTATAAAGGAGTCTTAAATCTTATAACATGATGTATGAAAAACATGAACAGGAATTTATGTACATGTACATAGTTTCATCAATTCAATTCTACGATGATCAACGCGATCATTTTCGATTTTTGAGAATTACAATTTATTTTACAAGTTTTGTCTTAAGGCGAAAAAATAAATAATCAAGGAGATGCGTATATTGTGTGCACATTTTCTATCTCATATAAAAGAAATAAAATTGGAACCTTACTGTATGTACTCATGACGTTTTGTCATATACACTGCCAGCCATAAGTTTGGAATCACCTAGTAATTTTACGCTGTATCGAAAAAAAAGTAGAAGATTTCGTCGATGTCAACTATTTTGATTATAAAATAGCTTTAAGAATTATATGATACATATTTCTGCAAGCGTAATTAACTCCAATAAAATTGAATTGATTTAATTAAGCATACGTGTGGATGGTTTTTGCGGAGGGCTGCGAAGGCAAATAAGTTAATAAGGACACAACTCACTTTCTGTGCCACTGCCTAAGATTCTGCCATCTCAGGCATAAATCCTGTTAAAGACACTTCTTCCAGGATACCAAAGAAATAAGTGGAGTACCTATCAAGGATATCTGTGGGTTCATTATGGTTTCAAGGTGGTTCGAAACTCTGGGGCAATAGGAGATGGCTCCACGAGCAAAGGACACCTTTTCCCCCAAATGGGCATTACAATGGGTCCCTACAGACCTAAGTGTGGCGTAGAGGGTTCTCTCTCATCTCGCCAACCCATCAAATTAACCTAACCCCAATGCTTAAGAAAGAAAATAGCAGAAAAAAAAATACGACAAATGTAAAATTTATATGGCGATTCCAAACTAATGGCCGGCAGTGTACATGAAAGGTTAAAAACTACATAGACACCTCCTGCGGTTCAACTGCTACAATACACCCCATAAAATGTGAGTTAACTCGAATTCACTCTGAATATTCCTGTGTGGTGATAAATCAGTTTAGTTACGCACTACTGCATAATTACTACAACATCCATTGGATTGAGTTTCAGGTCTAAAAAAAGTACTAAACTATTTTTTTTTTTTTCACCCAAATCTAAAAGTTTTTTTCTCATTTTCTTTTGACTTTTGAATCGGAATTCCTTTTTTTCTATCAATTTGCCACGCATGTTGAAGATAAAAGAAAATAAGAAAAGCCAACACTCAACTGTGAAGTATACACCTATGCATGCATGTATCATGCTTGTACATACATGCACATACAGATACAGATGGTAGCATCAGCAAATGACCGTATCAAAATTGGAAATCAATGGAAAATGAATAATTGATTATCTTCTTACTTCTTTGTTGAGTGTTTCGGAAGAAACGTGATAATCTTGAATGATTGCCAGGAAGTGATAGCGATAGAATTGCAGTAAAATACACGGATGGCTCAGGCAGTCATTTCAGAAGAACGCACAGCGGTGCCGACAATGAATAGCATTCTTTCACTTAAAAAAAAAAAAAAGAAATTTATGACGGAAATCTTTTTTCACATTTTCTTTAAATATTCGAAATAAATCACTAAGAAATGAGTTTAAAATAAGATATGTGGGAAAAAAGCATACACGCGAACTAGTCTACAAAAAAAAAAAGAAACAGCTCTTATTGATATGTGGATAGCCGTCTTATTTGCAAAAAGCTTTTGAAGTTCCCTTGATACTCTCCCTCAACTTTAAATTTTAGCCTTTAGTCATCAGCGTTTAATGGAGGCCCAGCACTTTTCGCTGCTATTTTGTTTTTACCACCAATGCGTAAGACCTTATAAAACTTGTATTTATTTAACAAAATCGTAACTACGATTCAAGTGGACAGAGTTGTTAATACAAATGAATGCAAAATGGATGTACATAAGGTTGGGTTAGGTTAGGTAAATGGGTGCCTTGTGACATTTGTCATAGCAATAGGGTTCATTGTGCCCATCTTCTAATTCTACCCCGGAACTTGTTAAGAGCATAGCCGTTGTAATGTATACCGAGGCGCTCTGCAAGTGCAGCAATGGCGCAGTGCCCAGTAATGACGCCTTGCTTCAGGCCGACTAAGTTTGACCAGAGACAGAAATCTGTTCTTATTATAACCCATCTATAACTTCTTAGCCGTTGGACATGTGTCTAGCTGGATCCAACGGCTCAACTGATGACCTCGTCAACTGAAGTCTCGATCTAGTTATCGCGGGCTCCAGAGCCTTAACGCCTGGTTGGCTGTCGATGTAGACCGTAACTCTACTTCCGGTTATATCCTTCTCGAGGGCAGTTTTCGAAATTTTCGCTGTGATTTCGGCTTGACAGACACTGCAGTCGTCTTTTATTCTAAAGAAGTGGTTTATACCCACGGCCTTGCAGTAGATCTCGGTACCTGTACCAATATCAGTCTTAGAAACATCTTAGCACCATCGGTGGCCAGTTCCTTTTTATTGGTAACTTTGTGCTTCCTCAAGTCATCTGTCAGGAGTTCTGATACAGAATCTCCTGTCAAATGACAGAATCTGGAACATATGGTCTGCTTCTGTCGATCTATCGGTCTTCTTCCATCAAGACAGTACGGAGGCGTGGCCGTGAGGAACTGGTGTCCACTGTTGTCCTTCCCTCAGTCCGAAAGCAATTTTAGTTGCCAAACCGCAGTTTTCAGAAAAGAAATTTTGACTTACATGTAGGCTACGCTTTAAAACCTAAAAAGACGAGCAGCCAAAGTGCGTAGGTAGATGTGGTTTTTTTTACTTCTGTTGTGCTTGTAGGGGGGACAAATTCATTCTTTCACTAGTTAAGCGCGGCAATAAAATGACAGGACGAGTGAATACACTTTACGTCTGACTAAGTAGCTATCTTCCAAGAAATTAAGCCAAGGAAGATAGCAGTGGTTGGTAAGGCTGACCGTAACATTATCCGTGGCTCAGTGATTAGTTCGTGAGCTGCGTAGGTGTGAACTTTAGCAATATCCAGCAGCTCCACTGACAAACCCCTGAGAATATAATTTTTCATGAAGAGCTCCTCAAGTGCGTCTGTAGTCGGCAATAAATTGTGCCTTCTATCTATCGACATGAATGATTTCCAGATGTCTCGAGCTGTCACGCCAGCTTTTATTTTTCGCGTGGACCTACCATTTTTATTGTCGACTCGGCGAATTGATGACAAATTATACTTTCATAGGTTATTCGTTGGCTGCGTGAGGTGTGGTGCGGTGTCGTGAAAAAAATGTCAGTTGGTTTGTTGTGATTCGATCCTTAATCAGCACGCTGAGGTATCAAACACACTAACCACTGAGCTACGGAAACCACAAATTCTTTTAAAATAACCAATGGAGTATAAAAAGAAAGCAAGTACATACTTGGAAAGAAAGAAAATTTCTTTACTTCGTGACAATCTCAGGCGTAAAACAAATATTCTAGACTTAGGCATACAACAGGCTTCTTAATAAACCGCAATGCATGAGAACTATGTATGAACTTTGAATATTTCCTGTCTACTATAAGCATAGTCTTTACATCGCCTGAAGACTAAACATGTATCCTATCTAACCGAAGTCTATATTTGTTTTTTTTAAACAGAAAGACGCATGTTTTGGTACATGCAGTGTACATTTTTTTAAACTCAGCATTTTCAAGCTAATTTTTTTTTTTAAACTCTAAAACGATTCATTTACAATGAATTGACACATTTACACTTTTTTGTGTAAATGGAAAAATAAACAAAAGTTGTCACCATACCCATGGAGGGCTGGGCATTTCTTATGCTGGCTGCATCACACAGTTTTTATTTATTTATTTTTCTTGTTTTGTTTTCCGCTTTGCAATTAAAGTACGAGCACAAGGCAACCATGGAAGAAGCATGCAACAAAAAAAAAACAGTCCCACATTTTATGTGTGCATAAGCAGTGCATGGCAGTTTTATGTTTCACTATTTTTGTATGCATGAATGTATGCGAGTTTCTTAGAGTATGGCATAAAAGAAGGAGAAAATGGAACAATAAATGTGGAAAAAAAAAATTGCCTCAACCTAACCACACATAGTCGATTGGAGGTACTTCTGTCGAAGTAAATGATATGCAGCTGAAGTGCAGAATATATTTTTTGGATTTAAATTTTAAATAATGCAGCATAAGTGCGTAAATTATTGGGTTGTAGTATGTACATAACTACATCAAGGCACCAACAGTTTATCACAAAAGTCACAAACGTTTTTAAAAAAATAAAAACAGTCAAAATCGATTATAACGGCCTTTAATGGACCGATGAATTTGGTCGTTATAAGCGAAAGGTCGCTATAACCGATATTAAGATTAGTTAATGAAGCTCAACCGAGACCTAAAAATGTGGTCGATATAACCGATACTTCGTTATAACAGATGTCGTTGTAAGCGATTTTGACTGTAAATGAAAAAAAATGGTGTTATCATAAATGAGACTATTAATATTGAATTCTAAAATGGTTATGGGATCGTGCACTTATCTAGGCTGTATGAAGACTTTCGTGGTAAACTGTAGGAGTGCGCGTATACGTATGCAAAAAAGGGCAATCAATTAAAGTTGACGATGTACGCGCCTCTTTTCCTTTCGATAGTTCACTTCGCAAGCGCATTTACCAAACAGCAATTCACGTTACGTGATGTGTAGATGTGTCGTGTTGCAGAAATTTAAATTTAAATGTAAACCAACTGCAATTTTACAGTGTCTGACAGAAATGTATCTGTTCATAAAAATCCAAATTTTAACAACAACAAAAAATTAAATGGCACAAAATCAAAGTCGATTTCATTATTTTCATTCACTTTGTAGCAGGCCTCGTCTCGAACTCCCAATCTCGTCGTTTAGCGTCTTTTTCGTCAAGGCAAATGGTTTTGACTTGAAACGATGTACCAAACAGTTATACAATGCTAAACGAATTAAATTTAAAGGTGTTAAGATTTTATTTTATCCCAAATCCTCGGTTTTAGATTTAACAAAAAAAAACGTAGAAGTAAATTACTCATACGAGTTCGTTTATACAGGATTTTTAAATAGGGACGTTACCCTTAGGAATTTTAATACACACACACCCTTAAATTTTTTAATGATCTGTCAATGTCCAAAGGTCAGTCAAGGCTTACCCTTTTATCATGATGAAGTTTACGAACGAGCAACGTTTGGAAATTATTAAAAATAAATTCTGAGTCGGTGGTCGCAACTTTAAGAGCTCTTACTCCAATTTTCGGTCGTAATAATCGTCCTGCCAGACAGGCTGTTCGTGCTGTAGTGAAAAAATTCGACTCAAAATATTCACTATTGAAGGTTTCTCTGCCAGTGAGACAACGAAGTACCATAAATATTGCAGCTACAAGTGCTTAAGTTCAAAATGAGTCAAAATAGTCGATTCCACGCCGTTCACAGGAATAAGTCTACATTGTGGTCAATTTTGCATAAAGATCTTGGCCTATACGTTTACAAAATCAAATTAACTCAAGAACTGCAGCCTCTTGATCATTTGAATCGCCGAAACTTCTCCGATTGGGCTCTGCAGAAGTTTGAAGAAAATCCTGAATTTCATTTTTGTGTTTGAAAACTTTTTACTGTGAGCGTAGATAGAGGAAAAAAATGCAAATCTCATATTTTATTGATTTTTACAGGAAAATGTTGCTTTGCGCTCTGTCCATAAGACAGGTGCCGTATTTCCTTAACCTAGACCAAAAACGCATTCTCGCGTGGCATATGCTTATACCCTTCCGGTCGCAAAGATACCCATTAGCAACTCTTTAAGGGGAAATAGATGAGGAAACCATGATCAGGGCTAATACGCGATAGTGTTATATGGACACATGTGAAATAGCCAGATCACTATGGACAGCCTTCGATAAGGAGAATTCCAAAGATCTCGTACAACTTAGTCGAAGGGAAATACGCATTGTCTCCGGTGTCTTAAGAGGACACTGCGGAATAGGTATTCATGTGGAACGCCTTGGATTACCCTATAATGACTACTGCAGAAGCTGCGGGGACGAAGAGGAAATAGAATCCATCCAGCACCTGCTATGCAAATGTCCCCCATTGCCCACCAGAAGACTGCGTACTTCCATAGGCTAGAGGACCATCATATAACTGATTTGAGGAAACTCCTGTGATTTCTATCCCTTTCTCGATGATTTCCAGGTTAGCCCTAACCTAACCCTATCACTTTTTTTGACCCCCCTGAGTATACTTTTTATGGGTACAATGGGCACTCTTGAGGTCTAAGTAAGTCTTTAGGGCACCCACAAAACCAACCAAACAAATAAATTCAACAGATTGCAAGCTACGATTCGTGCCACGGTGTGACACGACACAAGAGTGACACGGAATCAGATTCGAACAAGCCGAATACCAATCACGAAAAATGTGACATCGTTAATTTCGTGCGACGACTACAGAATTTCGCCGGTCAATTATGTTGACAACAAGTATATTGAAGGCAACAAAGTAAGAGAATCGTCCTACGAAGTAAAATGTTTTTATAACCCACTTATTGTAGTGCTATAGCTCATTGGTTAGTGCATTGTGCTGTTAAGCGAGCTGACATAATTTCGAATCGCAGCATAACAAGCAAAGAGCTTTCTCGGAGCCCTACCTCTCGGCAGACAGCGACAAACCTCTAAGTACAGTTAGTCATAAAAAAGCCTTTCAATCCACCGTTTTAAGTCGTGCAAAACATTTAAAACCCTCTACAGGTTATCGATTCAAAAATACATTTTGTCTTAAACATCCAATGTTTTCTATGTATGCATATACAGTCAAAATCGCTTACAACGACATCGGTTATAACGACCAAATTTTACTTTTAACTAACTTTGATATCGGTTATAGCGAAAAAATTCATCGGTCCCTTGAAGGTCGTTACAACCTATTTTGACTGTATTTACTCCCTCGTACTTCCATTGGATCTGAAAGAATGGTTTTAGTCGTAGGAAAAGGCGATATAAAGAGTGTAAAGTGCTAATTTGTAATAATTGTGGCGTTTCATAAAAAAACCAAATAAAATCTCGTTTATTGAACACAAAAGCGACCCAAAGCTCACACTTAATTTTTTCTACATATGTATGACTTCACATTTTATTTTGTGCTAAAGTGATATAATGTAGAAAATAATTATTCTAATCATAGAAACCGCGCACATCAAAGGGCAATTTGCATAAGCAGGCGTTATAATTTTGCACTGGTACCTAACCTCCTTTCAAATTAAAGGTAACCGATTTCTTTGAAATTAACACATAACTGAGACATTTATTATCAAACACATGTCAAAAATGACAATATCACAACTTTGATACGTCTCACGATCAATGATCACAACATTTACTTACATAAGTAATACGTGCTAAAATTCTATCTCTACTCTGGTTACCAATTTTTTCCCTCTTACTCGTTTTGTATTCTTAATTATCAACTCACCTGGAATGAAAAGAAGAAAAAATAAATGTAATTAGATTTAATTTAACAACACAGACACATATATATATTCGTGCAAAATAAGTCAAACAAACAAACAAACATCCGGTTAACGATAATCAAATGACATCATTCCATTTTCAAAAGTTAACCTCAGACAGAACATGGTTTACTTCACGAGTATCTACATGGATTCACTTATCAGTATGATTTGGTAAAAATATAAGCATATGCACTTATAATGACACAGTCCAAGAATTTCTCCACTTCTCTGCAGGAGCAATAAAAATTCCACTTAATTTCACTTTAACTGTTCTTGAGGAACACACAAGTCTCGGCGTCGCACCAGGTATAACCGAAGAGAAACCTCTGCGCCACTTCATTATTCAGAATTCATTCATGTTGTCCATATTAGATGAGGTGGTCGATGGTGCTGCTGGAGTCAGTTCGGGTAAACGACCGACACTGTAATAGAAGAATGGGGTACTTTGGACAAATTGCTATTGCTATCATTGGAAACTTTCGTTTCCCAAAAAAAGTGGTCTACTATTGCATGGATTTGTTCTTAGAAATGAATCAGAAACCAGCGCCGACGCCGCCAACCAATTTAGCGCTAATTGTGATTGATTTTCGTTTATGGAGTTCATTAGCCAGGGTATGGGAATGTTGTGAGACCTAAACGAACCCAAGGAATTCAGACGATACAGTAAATTGAGTAGTGTTGAATTTGAGCGAGTTGAGTACTTCCAGAAATTTATCTAAAATCATTTACTCGGGGTGATTGTTCTAGGTACCTACAACAATACAATCAGAGGGAAACCTCAAGATTCGAGCAAAACCAAATGTGACTGACAATTGTTTGAATTCGTTTTCATAGAGGTTCCAAAAGGTTTTATCACAATCTCATTGTGATTGAACCTTAGCAAGCTAACAATGCTTCAAGTAACATAAATGCGGCATTGAAAGAACTTCGAGCTGACTACAAAGTGATCATAAAACAGGCCCCGGTGTAATAGTCGAGAAGTTGTAATATTGTTGGACTTCGAATTATGTTGTTTATTTTATCCCAATTAAAGCCACTAAGCAGTACGTAGACTACTTCATCGCTAGAACAGTTTAAAAGGTCACCTCGGAAACACCAAGTTTCTGTTTAACTAACGACAAAAAGGTTCGGAATTACTCGACTCCATAAAAATAATGATTTGAATTAGTGGAGGACAAGCACGACCTTAAAACGAAGAGCTTAGTTCCGATCACCAAACATCAGTCGCTGGAATGCGCAGTTTCGTTATCATCATCATCATAATCATTTTCCAATGATCTGCTGATCCACTAAGAAGGTTGCGGGTTTGGGGTGCTTAAGTGGACTCTCCACATCTATCAATCTTCCGGCACCAACTCTAAATCATCAAGCGCTATCCCCATACGAGAAAAGGTGAGATTTCGGACTTGGTTCAACTACCTCATCCTGGGCCTAGCCAGGGAACGCCTACCTGAAAGGCGAGTCTTGGACGCCTAGTTAGGGGCAAGCATTTAACGTGCCCAAACCATCGAAGTATGGAACTTTCTGTTCGAAGAAGTAGATGCTCGACATTGAGTGCCTCGGGTATTCTGATGTTCGTAACACGATCTCGTCGAGTTACCCCAGCAAAACAACGAAGAAATCTAGTTACTCTTTCAGCCATTACCCAAACCTCACAACCATAGTTGAGGATCGGAACAAACACTGAATTGAAGAGCGATAGCTTGGCTCCAATGCCAAGTTCGGCTCTCCTGATAACAGAGCCTGACCAATCCTACAGGATAACTCAGTATTGCTCCTTCCTTCACTCGTGAATAGGGCCTCGAGATACTTAAACTTCTCCACCCGTTTCAATGGGACTCCACTAACTTGCAGAGTTCACTGAACAGACGTTCGGAAAATAACCATTCATTCTGATTTGTTCACGTTCATGTTCACTCATCCCAGCATCAACACAAAATCGTCTTAAATATTCCAACTCGACTATAATCGCAAGTATATGGCATCCCAAATTAATTGTGGGTGGCCGCGATGTAGTCCGTAGTGTGTTTGCTACGCTTGTGTATCCAGACAGAAACAATTTTTATTAAAAAAAAATTCCTGGTCGGCCACTTGAGTATTATTTAGGAATTGAAAGCTACTATGTATTTACAAATCTCTCGATACAACATCTGGAGACCGCAAAATGGGACAGACTACATCACTCCTATCCTAGATTGCAATCGAAGATTTTCTATCAGGGTTCCTAGCAGAGAGTAGTGGAATGAGGGTAGAATCAGCACCTAAGATGAACTGGCTCTGTGTTGGTGTCTACTGTGAGTCTCGAGATGTAAATCGATCTCTTACACTAGAAAATGGCTGCACTATCTATCAAGCAAGATAAAACTGAATGAAATATTAACAGACAATAATGTAACCCTTTGCTGAATACCGAGACACATGGATGTCTTAGGCAGAAATGGGTCTAGTTTGAACTCTTCACAGGTCCTTCTCCAGGGTAACAGGTCGTTCAGCACACTATACGGAAAAGTAGACATAGAGTCCGCCGGATAAGCTAACGCTTGTGTCAATTAGCAACATATGCTACAGCTAGATCGCTATGGCCTGTCTTCGATAAGAAAAGGTCTAACAGTCTAGAAAAATTCACAAGTAGGGAAGTTCGAACCATCACTGGCATTAAAACTGGGCTTTGCTTAGTAGGTAATTATGCCGCAAGATTAGGTCTTCCATACTATGACTACTGTAGAAGTTGTAGAGACGAGGAAGAAATCGAGTCTATTCGCCACCATTGGGTGGTATGAACAAATATTGAGGGAACACTCTAAGCAAACTCTCTTGAGGAAAGTGTTTTTAGAAATTTGATGAAACTCGTTTTTATTCAATTTAAATTGAGTGTTTTATCCAAAAAGTTAAAGGAACACTCTGCCGCAGTTTTTATTAACACCACGCATTGTATGATTGTCCCGTACAGAGCCCTTGAAAATCCCTTCTTTATAGGGCTAGTGAACCTCCCAAGTTTTGATTTTAGCAAACTCCTGAGATTTGTCAATTTAACTGGGTGATTCAATTAAGCACAATGTGATCTAAGTGAGCAGCTGACAATCCTTTCAACCATACTCGTATACCTAACCTAACCAACATACATGTGTACATACGAGTAAATAGGTATGTATGTAAATAGGGTGGCTGTCCCTGCAATGCACAGACACACGTATGTGATAGCAAATGGATCTATACCCAAAAGTGTTACTCAATTTATTGGAACATTTGGAGCTCTTGATGAAGTTTTTGATAACTTAACGACAATTCGCCCAAATTATCAAAGTGATAGACTCCGAGATAGAGCTTTCTTCGTCGGAATAGGCCTGGACAAGTGCAAAGGAGGTGAAGTATTGTTTCTTCCTCCCCTTTGTCCCTGCAACTCCAGCAGAAGTCTTATAAAGAAAGTTCCACCCTTCTGTCATGAAAGCCGATGGGACAGTGGCCGGTAAGAACACCGATTGCAGTGCTGATGAATGACCTTTTAAGCAAGGTCAGACATTTAGATAGAGAGAGATTTTGCACAGACCAAATCTCTCTGGTAATACTCCATTTGACGGGGTTCCCCCGTCTTTGGTTTTTCTTGCTGATCGCATCTTACTCTAAGAGTAATTTACACGTAGCGAGGGGAATACCAAGACTCCGCCGTTCTGGTAGAGTAGTGGCAATTTTGACGAGTTCTTCGGACCCACGATTTCGTTGAATGTCCCTTTGACCGGGTACCCAGTATAGGTGAATGATAAATTGCTCTGCCATCTCAGCGATAGATAAGCAACAATCTAAACCAGCATTTACACATCTCTCTCTTAAACAATTGAAATACTTATGTATTTGAATCAAATCAACAATAAACGATACGCAGAAGCCCCTAGAAACTCGTTTCTTAAAAAGTCTAGTTGGCGACCAACACTTTTACTTCATTTGGTCCACGTGACCTTCAAGCATTTTAAATACGTATTTTGTTTTGGTCTTATTATGGAAACTCAAAATCCAATGACTCATTGAATAAAGATTCTACGACTTATCTTCCAAAAAAAACTTGTCGGGAATTGGTAATCATTCAATGAGTCACACAAGCCTAAGTGAAGTACATAGAAGATCTACCAAAAAGGTACCCCATTCCTCATTTGAAGGAATAATAAGATAAATGTTTCCCTGCTACCATGAATCATAAACAAGAACAACTCAAAACACGATTACCTGCCTGAAAAGGGAGCGAATTACTCAGGGAGTTTATGTCCTCGTTCTAAGTGAAAAACATCGAAAGGAAGTAATTTCACTCAAAAAACACAATACACATACCAGAACAGGTAGGAATTTATATGTACAGTGCCATTATATCGAATTGTGTGCCTCGAAAAAATAGAACAGGAAACTAAAGAACATAATCGCTTTTGTTTAGGGGAGAGTACAATACAAAAGGCATTGAAGCGCGATGGATTCTTACGTTTTAAACGCGAGAGGAAACACGCATAAAATATGGAACAGCACAACGAAAATATCCGAAGCATGTCACTAGCATTTGGACATTTAATTTTTGGGAATTCAATTCCCCAAGCAGAGCCAGAGGTGTGTGAAAATAATTACTACGTATATTTTTTTTTTTGAATTTCATGTTGGGGATATAATTGAGCAACATGAGTGCGGGATGTTGTGGTAATTTCTGGCTGGTGTGTCACTGCTCCGAAGAACTCTTTTTAGGTCGCATTGCCGAATGTTTTTTTGTTTCTCCATTCGCTATCTTTGCAAACAGTGCACGATCACAAGCACCAGCTGCTTCCGATTTACATTCGTTTTTTCTCACAGGGAATTGTTTACTTTTTTAAAGTCGGTGCTTTTTTTTTTTAACAGAGAGTGCAAAATATGTATGGAAATCATCACTGAGCTGCCTTGTATGTTAGACGTTATGTGTTTTGACCCCTGAAAGTTCACCTGAAAATTATGTGAATCCTATCAGAAGACATTGAAAAGCAGTGTCGTCCAACCATCACAGCTAAGTTGGATCACGTTGTCGAGAAGACGTAATTGAGCTATAATCAATTCTTGATGAAAACAAAATCATCATGGTATTTTGGGATAATTTGACAAAATTATAGTCCTCCGCGCATTCAAAAATTCTATTTTTTTTAATACATAAGAGAAAACAGCGCATTGGAGCAAGTCTTAACAAACAACACGTCCAAAAACTAAAAATATCAACACTTAAGGGTAAAAAGGCATCTGTTGCCTTCTACACCTGTAGTAGACTCCTCAGTAAAAACTGGCGATCCAGATCCAAAATAACCCTTTGGATATGCTCCGCTTTCGTTAGACCGATATTTAATACGGAAGACTGGTCTGGTGGTGCTCAAAGTTGTGACCAAGATACAGAGTGGCATGCACTGGAACAATGGAACAACCACTGCGATAAGAACAATACCAACAACAGAGATAGAGGTAATTCTTAACCTTTTTCCTCTGGACCTCTACATGCAGAAGACTGCAGCGAAGAGTGCCCTCAGAATCAGACAATCTAAACACTGGAAACCAAATCCGTATGGGCATGCCGAGATACTAAGCAATCATCTGGGCGTCAATTTTAACTCGGATTCTACGGTCCTGGACTTGAACTTCGAAAGACCCTTTTCATGGGGCTTTTCAAGCAGGAAACAGTGACAAAACAACGAAATGTGGAACGAGTCCAAACCCATTTACACAGATGGTTCAAAAATGGGTATACGCATAGGAACAGGTCATTTCTCTGAACAACTAGGACTAAGAAGCTCCTTAAGACTCCCGGATCACAGCAGGGTTTTTCAAGCGGAGGTCCTAGCAGTGACAAGAGCCGCCCAACTGGTGTCAATGCTAACTTTATCACGGGAGGATATTACGACTTATATTGACTGCCAGGCTGCCATAGAAGTAATAGCTGCTAAATATGCAGATAACAACGAAGCTTGTGAAGTGTTTCGCGAAGAGCTCAACGTTCTTGGCACCCAGCACAAGGTTAGGCTCTGCTGGGTCCCTGTCCTGGTCGTAGCGGGATACCAGGTAATGAAAAAGCTGAGAAATTAGCAAGAATTCGTTCAACCCAAGCCCGAGAGCAAGCGGTCAAACCACCACTCTGCAATGTAGGGGCGAAAAAAGCACAAAAACCTAGGAAATAACAGGTCGAAGTCTCCAACCATTTGTGAAGTACTAGGAAGGTTGGGGCCAGAATTATGCAACAGCCTGTCAGATTTTACAAAGAGACAGGAAATCACTGTGGAAAGTGGATGTACTTACTGGACACAACATGTTAATATATCACACAAAGAAATTACGCCTGAATAATGACGTATACAGAGGATGCGGTGACGAGAAGGTCCATGAGGACACAGCCCATACCTCTGTCAGTTAAATAGTAGAATCCTAGGCAAACTCTCCTTCGATCATATCGACGAACTAACTGATGGTTCACTGTCAGAACTTCTCAAATTTGTAAGGGCGATCGGATGTTTGGCACCAAGGAATGAAAACCACAGTAGGAAATGTCATAGATATCACAATGGGCCTACAGAGACCTAAGTGAAATGAGGTCACCCTCATCAGCCCGCAAACCTAACCTAGCACTTATCTTCATGTGTTAGGCTTTCAATTCACAGAACTTGCCATTTGAATCTTGATATTTCTCTAAAGCAGTGGTCCCAACCAGTGGGGCTTGCCTTCCAGGAGGGGCATGGGGACTGTAAATGGGAGGGGTGGACACAATTTAAATTGTGAGTTTTTGATGCAAAGAATACAAGTGTAAATGCTGAAGGCAAATGGGCAGATTTGTTGAAAACTGTGCTTTCTGGGTAAAGACTTGCACTGTGTACTATCTGCTCCAGCGCGTAATTGATGAAATCACTATTATTTTCTCAAGCCTTGCAGAGCTCAATACGATGAGCGGATACATATGAGTGTATGGTATGTAGCTTTGAAGTAGACGAAAATCTGGTAATTCTCGACTTGAAATTCGTTGATCTTTGGGCCTCGGTATGAAGATTTGGTTTATCGTCGATCAGCGGGCCATTAGCCACTTTGTTACTTCCCGGTTAATGTGTTACAGAAGATGCTAAGCCGTTTACACAGTACTATGGACATTTACCAAGGATATACCTTGATAGTGCTTGCAAGACATGTGGAAGGGCCCGATAATTCATTTATCGGACACACTTTCGCCCACCTATGTACGTATACTTGTGTATACACCCTACTAAAACATCACCTCCGTATTTGGTAAGCCAATAGAGCAGTGGTTTTCAACCGGTGGGGCATGCATTCCATGGGGGGACATGTGGTGGAAAAGGTTGGCAACCACTGCTCTGAAGGAAATAACATACATACATACATATGCATGTTGTTTACTGGCTTATTTGACATTCAACATATAAGGAAGCACAACAATCTCTTGAAGCTGATTTTATAAAATAAAATAAAATCAACCAAAAATCACAAACACCAATTTGTTATGTATAAACGACTGCATAATTATGATAAACATTTAAGTGCATTAATTTTGTGATGGAATTATTTAGTCAACTCAGTTTTAAACTATTCACAGGCACATTCAAGGGCATTTATACCAACACATTTTCGAATTCTTACTGCTATTGATCACCACACAACAAAGTATATTTTTCCCCCTTTTATCTCTCTTATCTAAGCCGCAGACAAAGACTATGTGTGTGGCCCAATAACCACCATTGAAAAAATAAAATTCATCAGTCCTGCAACACAGCTGGATGGGATGATGGTTCTTCTGTTGTTTGATATCAATGACATCGTATGAAATTAGATATAAGCGGAGCTATTAAAGCGATTTTCTACATGAATGGTGGACTTTTTTTTTTTGGTTGGTACCCGGTTTTTGTGGAACTACAATTTATAAACATCTGTTGTCAGTTTCAACATACGGATAACAGATTTGTTGCAGGGAAGGCATTACTTGCACTTGTGATTTGCAAAGTTCCCTGGGACACCATATGGTGGCCAGAGAACAGATCGCACGATTGAAAGAGTAAAGGAATTTTGCAATTATTTCGAGAGACCATGTCGATTGGTTGAAGTGTCAGGGTATTGTTTTCAATTACTAGTACGATTTTTCCTTTGTGCGGTTCTTTAAATACCTAAATGTGTTCTTTGAATAAAGAGTGCTCGCATGTGCTACATGGTTCCATTTTTGTAAGGGAAGAAGATACGAATAAGCGACTCTAGATGGAATTTAATTTTTCAGAAACATTGAGTTAACAATATCTAATAATTTTTTTTTTTTAACTCTGTCGGATATACGTATCATACTTTTCAAAGTACTGTGTGAACGTCTGAAGCCCTTCTTTAATACACTAAACAGCAAGTACCAAAGCATCGGTAGACCAAAGCATCACACAAATTTTTGAACGATTTTCAGGTCGAGACTCATCACCTTTTCATCGGTTTTAAATAATAAGCAGGAAGGCCCTTTCTGAACGCTGAACACTTTCGAGAGAATAATCGTCTATGGTGCCGTATGAGAGAATGGTGAATGAAGAAGAAGATACAACCGCGAACTTTATGAGCTGCATCACACTGACTCAGCCACATCGAACAATAATGCTCCATCCCAGGCAATCTTGAAACGAAAAGGTAGACCAAACCTAGATACGTTTTAAGGACCAAGCCAAAGCTTGGATGCTTGTATATCCGTGTGTTGTTTTCCGAAGTCCTTTGTAGTTTTGCCTAAAACCTTGTCAATTTGAGTTGTTTCAGAAGCTTTGCTCTTTTGGGTGGCATTGTCGGCTTTTACTTACTTACTTACTTAAGGTGGCGCTACAGACCGGCGTGGTCCTGGGCCTCAACCAACAAGTCTCTCCAGCCAGCTCGATCTTTAGCCAGCTGCCTCCAGTTTCGCACGCCAAGTTGGTTGAGGTCCCCTTCCACTTGCGTGCGCCACCTGAGTCGCGGTCTTCCTCTACTGCGCTGACCCTCGGGTGTGGATTCGAAGATTTTCCGAGCTGGAGTATTGGTGTCCATCCGCTCTACATGACCCAGCCACCTCAGTCGTTGGACCTTCACTCTTTTGGCTAAGTCGATGTCGCTGTATAGCCCGTACAGTTCGTCGTTGTATCTCCTCCTCCACTCCCCGTCTATGCAGACGGGACCAAAAATCACCCGAAGAATTTTCCTCTCAAAACAGCCAAGAGCAACTTCATCCGCTTTAGATAGAGTCCATGCCTCTGCGCCGTAGAGCAGGACTGGGACGATTAAGGACTTATAAAGGGTCACCTTAGTTGTTCGAGAGAGGGCTTTGCTACTCAATTGCCTTCTTAGCCCAAAGAAACAGCGATTGGCAAGAGTTATTCTTCGTTTAATCTCAGCGCCGGTGTCATTGCCTGAATTTATAGCGGAGCCTAGGTAGACAAAGTCCTTAACTACCTCAAAGTTATAGCTGTCTATAGTGACGTTCTGTCCGAGACGTCGGTGTTGGGTGTCCTTTCTTGTTGACAGCATATACTTCGTCTTGCCCTCATTGACCGCTAAACCCATCTTCGCCGCCTCCGTCTCGATACTCACAAACGCACCAGTGACATCACGCTGCGTTCTTCCGATTATGTCAATATCGTCGGCATATGCGAGTAATTGGACGGACTTTTGAAAGATTGTGCCTCTGGTGTTGGCGCGTGAGTTTTGCACAACTCTTTCAAGAACGATGTTGAAGAATTCGCATGACAGCGCGTCGCCTTGTCTAAATCCTTTTTTGACATCAAAGGTCTCGGTGAGGTCTTGACCGACCTTGATGGAGCAGCGTGCATTCTCCATCGTCATCCTGCACAGACGGACGAGTTTGGCAGGGATGCCAAAACTAGACATGGCTCTGTATAGCTCGTCTCTATAGATGCTGTCATACGC
This sequence comes from Matsumyia berberina, assembly GCA_917880715.2. Lineage (NCBI taxonomy): Eukaryota > Metazoa > Arthropoda > Insecta > Diptera > Syrphidae > Matsumyia > Matsumyia berberina. Next base: position 85,913,427 of record OU862871.1, read on the forward strand.
GGCCTTAAAATCGATGAAGAGGTGGTGGGTATCGATTTGAAGTTCCTGGGTTTTTTCCAAGATCTGCCGCATTGTGAATATTTGGTCGATGGTGGACTTTCCTGGTCTGAAACCACACTGATATGGACCGATCAGGTTGTTGACGAACGGCTTCAGGCGTTCACACAACACGGCTGATAAGATCTTGTAAGCGATGTTAAGAAGACTGATGCCTCTGTAGTTGGCGCAGTTCAGAGGGTCTCCTTTCTTGAGGATCGGGCAAACTGAGGTTCCATTCATCGGGCATACTTTCTTCCGACCATATTTTACAGATGAGTTGGTGCATGCTCCTTACCAAATCATCGCCTGCTGCTTTGAACAGCTCGGCAGTTAGGCCGTCAGCCCCAGCAGATTTGTTGGACTTAAGCTTCGAAATGGCTTTCTTCACCTCGTCCAGGTCGGGTGGACGAAATTGTTGGTCTTCGTCGTCCAGGTTGAATGGTTCATTCTGCCTGACAGCGGGATTTGATTCTTCGTCGCCGTTAAACAGTCTGCAGAAGTAGTTCTTCCATATCCTCAGCATCGACTGCGATTCTACTACGATGTTCCCTTGTTCATCCCTGCAGGCCTCGGTTCGGGCTCTGTAACCTTGACAGGTTCTTTTTACCCTTTGGTAAAACTTCCGAACCTCATTCCTGCTATAACATCCCTCTATCTCCTCGATCGCGCGCTTCTCATGCTCTTTCTTTTTCCTTCTGAAAAGCTTGTGTTCGTCTCTTCTCTTCTGCCCGTAGAGCTCGCGGGCAGCTCTGGTCTTTCTATGCAGCGCCGCTTTGTAAGCCTCTTGTTTCGCTGCATGTGCTTGCCGGCACTCGTCGTCAAACCAGGGATTTCGCTGTGGTGGCCGTGTGAAACCCAGCACATCAGAGGCGGCATGGCATCTCTGATCGCTTTTTGGCAATGTTGCCACTGGTCTTCAATACTTGATGCTGGCGGCATAGGACCTCTTGAGAGATTGAGAGAGACTCGATCGGAAAAGGATTTGGCGATCTCTTGCGATTGCAGCCGTCCGACGTCAAATTTCCTCACAGTATTCCCTTGTCTTGGCGGTGTTCGGGATATCCGCCGTCGTACCTTGGCTACAACAAGGTAGTGGTCCGAGTCAATGTTGGCCCCTCGGAATGTTCGGACATCCATGATACTGGAGGAGTGCCTTGCGTCGATCGCAATGTGGTCAATCTGGTTGACGGTTGATTGATCAGGAGATCTCCATGTTCCTTTGTGGATATCGAGATGTGGGAACCGCGTACTAGCTACGACAACGTTCCGCCCCGCAGCAAAGTCGACCAGCCTAAATCCGTTATCGGAGGTGGTGTCGTGTAGGCTGTGCTTTCCGACAGTACTACCAAAGATGCCCTCTCTTCCTAGCTTTGCGTTAAAATCGTCCAGGACAATCTTAATGTCATAGCTAGGGCACTGCTCGTATGTCTTGTCCAAGAGCTCGTAGAACCTGTCTTTGGTGTCGTCGTCTTTCTCCCTTGTCGGCTTTTAATTTTGTTTAAAATGGTTCGGATAGCACTTTAAGCTTATTAAAGGTTGGCAAGGGGACTCAGGATTGCGTCACACTCAGGTCTAGATGTAGAGTCATGATGTCTATTGGAGGAAAATATCACTTACAACGCTAAGTGGACTAGGCTAGATAGACCAGAGACACAATAGATCTTGCTAGGTCGCAGAATCAACCATAAGGGCAGCTTTTTAACAAAAAATCGATTGCTACGAAAAATTCTTGTGTCAGCAAAATCAATTTTTTTAAATAAAACTGCTCAGTTTCTAAAAATGCAATTTTGAACTGAATACTGCGATATGACAGTTAACGAGGTTACTGATAAACCGGCCAGAAGTGGCGACTAAAACTACTAGGGAGAAGGTATGTATGTAGATATGTACATACATACTCATGTACATACAATGTGTTAAAAAAAATAAATATCGTCACCATACTTATGAATTTTAGATAATCAGCGATAAGGGGACATAAGGCAATAACGCTAGGAAAAACAGCTGCAAAATGCAGCTTACAGATTTTTAATTTTTTTCTAGAATTACAACCTATGTACTGCGTCTGTTACATTTGAAGTTAATTTATTGCACTGCACAAAAAAGGTGTATGACATATGTCCTTACCTTCCATATCTTCAATGGATTGAGTCCGATGACATGTCCCACTTTATTGCCTCAAATCCCACGTCAGAAAAAGAGGTCCTTTTTATCGATTGTCTCTTCGACTCCGGCCTTTAATAAATTAGTAACATCACTAATAATCTTGGTAGACAACTGGACTTAATCTTTACATCCGATGTCGACAACTGCGCCGTCACAGCGAGTAATCATCTCCTATCCACATTAGATAGCTTTCATCCACCATTATCCCTCACTTTTTCATACGAGAATGATTCTAAAGCCCTTCACTATGAAAACTCGTTCTATTTTAATTTTCGCAAAGCAGATTCCATAAAACTAAATTCTCTGCTTAGCAACGTTAACTTCAGCCCCATCCTAGACAATATTACTACCGTCACAATCGACAATGCCATTGCCCTTTTCTACACCGAAATTCTCACCTGCCTCATTAAATCAGTCCCTTATTTGCCTCAGAGGAACCCCTCGTCATCACCACCCTGGTACAATAAAGAACTTCGCTCACTCCGTAATCACAGATACAAATTGTGGTTTACTTACCTTATTTCTCGATCTGATTCTGACTATTCTAACTACCAGCGCGCATATACCCATTTCTCTGAACTTTGTGAATTCCTTTACCTTGATTATCTCACCCGAATGCAATCTAACCTGATTTCTAATCCTAAGCGTTTCTTCCACTTCATAAACGCTAAAAGGAAATCTGATAGCTATCCATCCACTTTAAACTTTCTTAATACATCGTCAGCAGACCCTAAGATTGTTGCAAACTTGTTTGCTCATTTCTTTAGCCAATCGTTTACCGACCAAGTCTCGGATCCAGATTACGACTACTTTTCTTATATGAACAACTGCGCCCATACGTCTTTAGCCTCTATTCATATAACCTTGCCACTGGTTAAAGAGAAGATAAATAAACTAAAGGACGACTACTCCCCCGGTCCCGATGGCTTACCGGCCATAGTCTTAAAAAAATGTGCAAACTACCTGGCCCAACCCCTCACTGCCCTTTTCCAAAAATCTATCTCACAGGGGATTTTTCCTCAATTGTGGAAAAACTCATATATTATCCCCATCCACAAAAATGGTCGTAAGAACGAAGTATCTAACTACCGCCCCATCGCCAAACTGTCTTGTATACCCAAGCTCTTCGAAAGCATTGTCTACGACTCAATGTTTTTCCACTGCAAGTCCATCTTTTCCCCAAACCAACACGGCTTTCTTAAGGGTAGGTCAACAACCACTAACCTAACCGAATTCGTTTCAGGTACTCTGTGCGCCTTAGAAGAAGGCAAAGAAGTCGACGTTGTTACCACCGACTTCAGCAAGGCGTTCGACAAAATCTCGCACAGTATAATCCTTCTAAAACTTAAGGCTCTTGGTTTTCCACCACGGTTTATAACATGGATCAAATCGTACTTGGAAAACCGCCAGTACAAAATCCTCTTTAGATCTTTCGTTTCTGACCCTATTAAAGCCACCTCAGGAGTCCCCCAAGGTAGCCATCTTGGTCCATTGATCTTCATCTTGACAATTAATGATGTCGATTGTATCATCAAAGACTCCTTTATATCTGTTTATGCTGACGACATGAAAATTTACAGGCACATATCATCTCCCGCTGACCCCCGGTCACTTCAAGATGACTTAAACAGATTTTCAACCTGGTGCCAAAAAAACTGTTTGCAGCTTAATGTGAGTAAATGCCAAGCTATCACATACTCCCGTAAGCGCTTCCCACCACCTCCCAGACTATACTTTATCTGCAATGAACCTGTGCCCCTAGTCACCTCATTACGTGACTTGGGTGTTATCTCCGATCGGGAACTCAATTTTCGGTCCCACATTGATAGCATTATTCGTAGAGCCAACTCTGCGCTCGGTTTTGTAAAGCGTTGGTCCAAGGAGTTTTCAAACCCGTATGTCACGAAATCCCTGTATATCACTTTCGTAAGGCCTCTGCATGAATACGCTAGCCAAGTATGGTCCCCTCATTATGATATCCATATCAAGAGAATTGAAGCCGTTCAGCGCAGGTTCATTCGCTTTGCCCTACGTGGTCTTCCCTGGGTAGACACCCACAACCTGCCACCCTATAGAGACCGCTTGAAACTGATCAACCTGGAATCTCTTGAAAAACGTCGCGATGTTGCCGATGTTCTATTCGTTCATCAGCTATTAGCCGGCAACATAGATTGTCCATCGTTGCTTCAAATAATTTCTCTTAACACCAATCCCCGCAACCTCAGGTCTGTTCCCCTCTTTCGTCTTGTCCCCCACCGTACCAACTATGGTTTGCATGAGCCCATGTCCAGAATGCTACATAAAGCGAATAACATGCATGATGACGCTTTCAATTTCCACTGCAGCAGAATAACACTGCGAAATGCCCTTTACACCCGCTCTACCTCCTCTTAACCCACTCTCATCTACCCTTCCATCTCTTTTCATAGTCTTAAGCTTTTAATTGTTAGTTAATAAAATCTAAAAAAAAAAAAAAAAAAAAACTGTACAACTTCCTGCCCTTACCTTAACTGCCTGTTTTTCTTAGATTTAAGTACCAGCTTGTATTAAGTTGATAAATAAATAAATAAATAAATAAATATGTTTGTATGTTACTTAATGATACTAACATTCAAACATACATACGTTAGCAGTAGGTAGGCAGGTAGGTGGGGTGGCACGTAGGTAAGGAAGGCCCTTTGTGATACCAAGTGAATATATGTATATTCTGAACCAAGGTAGCTCTTGATCAAGCTGAAGATACTTTTGACGTCAGTATGTGATAGTTCACACAAGTTGTCGAAGTCCATGCAGCTCCTGCAGAAGGCATTTGAGAAGAGACCGATCCTTCTGGGAAGAAGGCCAATGGGACAGTGGCCAGTGAGAACACCGATAACTGTGCTAATGAGCGATCTTTTGACCAGGACCAGGATTTTTATATCGAGTGAGATTTAGCATAGGCCAAATCTCCCTGGATGTACGGCACATGGTACCATTCCTCCATCTTTGGTATCTCTTACTGTTCGCGTCGTACTCTAAGAGAAGTTTACATGTAGCGAGTGAAATACCCAGATTCCCTCGTTCCGGAAGGATGTCCAGAGTTGTACCATTTTTGGCGATTTCATCTCGAATGTCCCTATGACCGGGTACCTAGCATGGGTGAATGTTAAAATGTTCTGCCATCGCCATGAGAGTTGAGCGACAGTCTGAAGTAGCTTTCGATGTACATGTAAAAATCGGTAAAAATTGTAATACCCCTGAAGGATATCACATTGAGCTTAAGTCAGGATAAGACTACGTTGATCGCCATAATTTCCGCCTGAAAAACGCTAACATCTCCCAAGATTCGCTTCTATGATGAACGTTTCGAACACACATTTTAAAAGCTTAGAAATTTTATTATTGACCTAGATACCATTACGCAACATGTTGCAAGGTGTTAGAGGCTGGTCGAACTAAAAATATCCAGCAGATACGAAGATGTTTTAACAACCAATAGATTTTTAATTGACTGACATACATATTAGCGTGTGATTTCATTTCATTTTCTGAGGAATACACAGAGTTGGTCAAGTTTTTGTTGAGACGTAACTGTTATGGCTGGCAGAGTTATCAAAAGAAAATAACTCCACCAATCGGAAATGCATCAATTTTAAAGAAACAACATCTCTTTACAATATTACTTATCTAATTTGTGAGAAACGTTTAGTGTACGTGACATAATCGAAGAAAAGATAAACATTGCTGTAACAGAGTGCAAGGTGAACCCATTTCATAAAAAAAAAAAAAACTTTTTTACTTTGTTTTCGTGTTCGTATGTACGAACACACAATGATAACGTTGCTTTAACCATTCCCCAGCTAGCGAAATGATTGAAAGCAAGAAATGAAGGCTGTGACAGTTGCGTAAGTATTTTAATTGTAGATTGTCCCAGTGCTTTGCTTTTATTCTTATATCTGTTCGAGATTAGTCTTGATTCCATCCACTTCTGTGTCAATTGTTCATTCAACTATACAGTTTTTAGGAACAGAGAAACTAAGTCACTAGGGGAATTGATACCAATAATACGAACTAAGCGCGGAAAGTAAAAATTGCAGTTTTGAAAGAAATTAATCGGGCATTTCGTTTTTTGTGGAAATACTTCTATACTCTCTACTGGGTATACAAATGTATTCCAGAACTAAACGTTGTTCTGATTTAAGAAATCTGAGACTATATATTAGCCCCGTCTCTCCTTAAACTTTCCTTATGCCCGTGCTCTCGTTTAATGGTACTTATAACCCCTTTAGCGTGCGCGAACTATCAAGAAACAATCAGACCATCTTGCAGTAGAAATCGTCTGAAAAGTTTACATTCTATAAAGTGAAGAAAGAAACAATTCTTCATTTCCTTTGAACCTGTCCGGCCCTTGTCAAAATGAGCCTGATTATTCTAGGAGGTCCTTTCTTCGATAACCTCAGCGACATAGCGCGCATCAATATCAGAAGTCTCCTCTGCTTCATAACAAGCTCTAATTGGTTTACTTAGTCCTCAGAGAAGTTCTGGATTAATGATGGATCCCGTCATCACAACGTTTAAGTGTATTTGCATCCAAGTTCGGACAGCCACTTTATAGCATAACCTCGCTAAAAATGTTTAAGGCTTGAATTTGGGGCAAGTAATTTCAAAAGCATTTGGCGCACAGCTACATACGTTAAAGTAAAATAAGAGACTTTAGCATGAAAGAATTCAATGTTATGTTCATTGCATTGATGTGAAATTATGTTATGCTTGTTGGGTTTGACCCAATCCATTGCAATGCTTTCGACATGAACTAAGAGAATATGTACTAAGTTAGTGAGTCAAGGCTTAGCTCCTCGCAACTATTAATGTTGTGCGTGTTACATTTTTCGCACGAATGGAAGGGATCTTTAATTTATTGATGATTCCGAAGGGCGAATTGAGAAGCTTTTTCATGAAAAATTTCATATTCCCCGACGGGAGGTGGTGCCGCGAAAAATGTTCGGTGGACATGGCTGGGGTTTCGACAGCAGTCCAACGCAGTAACCACTGAGTTAAGGCGACCACTACAATTAGCCTTACTTGCTACTAATATTTTGTACAGAATTTGCTGGAATAGCATTTCCTTACAAAAGTGTCCCATAGTAATTGGTAACGTAGATCCATTAAATTTCACCTCCTTTATCGTAAGATGAAGAAAAGAGAGGTGTGTATAAGCAATATCTCAGACACTGTATGTAACTTAATTTTTATTTGTTTAATTATTTTGGTAAGTGATATTTGGTAAGTGACACAAAGAGACAAAACGCAAAATCCCACAAAGAAAATTACATTTTCATATCATACGACAAGTAAGCGAACACTTTCCACCATCACCACAGATGCACTTACAATGAGATGCCACTACCTCTACAACGCTAAGCGTGCACGCAATTTGAATACTAAGCGGAGATACATATTTCAGCGATTGCGTTGGTTTCTTTCTACCCCCGACACTCTAGTATCCGTTCCGTATCTTTTCTATCGTATTCTTTGCCACAAAACGTACTGAAAATAGTTTACCCTGGCTTCTATTTCCATTATGTAATCTAATCAGTCTCGTCAAAAGAAATTTTACATAGAAGCAGCCTAGTGGAGGCTACCTCGGATACGTTCCTCGTCTTACATAATGCTTTAATGCTTGTGCACACATACCTTAATATAACCGCTTGTTTATTCCATTTCATTAAAGAATAGTACTGAGCTGTTTTTCAGCGTTTCTTTTGGAAGATAAGAACCAAAAGGATAAAGGAATGTTGACGATGATGCTCATAATGCTACGTTAGGCATTGTATTACTCTTCTTAGACTGTAGAGACGAAATGTCTAACGAGCTGGGTGATTACGAAAGTGAAATGTGTGCTAAATATAATAATTTGCGTTTACTGTACCAATCTCTCAGTTTCTAAAATTAGATCTCTGAACATGTCCCTAGATTTTTAGTCAAAAAATGTCCGAATGTTGCTCGGGAATGTTCGTTTGGCATCAAATAAACAAGAAGTACTTATGTTTTTACAACGAAAAAGTCATTGTATCTGGATGTGATTTATTTATGGAAAGTGGATTGTGATTACCGGTTTCCCTTGGGAAACTACAAAACGAAAAAAAGAGTTTAAGTATGTGAGCATGTAAAGGTTTTTGTTAAGTGGAATAAGTCTTGTCGACTGCAGATTTCTATAGGGCTTCCTAAAGTATTGTTGTCTACTTCCTGGAAACACGTTATTTGCAAGTTTTTTCGCAAGAAACCCAGCTAAACCACGCTCTTACCGAAGATGCAAGCACGCCAAATGAAGGTTTAGGTCCCAGAAAGCCTTTTTCTGACTTCGGACTCAAACAGAAATGCCTCGACCATTTCGGAGAAATTAATATTGCTTTCCTGGCTGAGTTTTAGCCTGAGATAGCTTAGAAGGTTTGTCCAATCCTAAAGAAAGAAGACTCTCTGCGCCAACTACAGAGAAATCAGTTTTCTTAAAATCTGCCGAGTTGTGTCAACGCTTGAAGCCGTTCAACCTGATTATTCAATATCAGTGTGGCTTCAGGCCAGGAAAGGCACCATCGACCAAACATTCACACTGCAGCAGATCTTGGAAAAAAAAACCTGGAACTTCATATCGATACCCACAGATTTATACAGAGCTATATAAAGCCATGTCTAGCTTTGGCATCCCTGCCAAACTCGTCCATCTGTGCAGGATGATGATAGACAATGCACGCTGCTCCATCAAGGTCTGTCAAGACCTCACCCAGAAAATTGATGTCAAAAACGGATTTAGACAAGGCGACACTCTGTCATGCGACTTCTTCAACACCATTCTTGAAAAAATAGTGCAAAACTCACGCGCCAACATCAGAGGTACAATCTTTCAAAAGTCCTTCCAATTACGCCGACGACAATCAGAAGAACACAGCGTGATATGGGTATTGAGACGGAGGCGGCAAAGATGGGTTTAACGGTCAATGAGAGCAAGACAAAGTATATGCTGTGAACAAGAAAGGACACTCAACACCGACATCTCGGACAGAACGTTACTATAGACATTTAAAACTTTGAGGTAGTTAAAGACTTTGTCTACCAAGGCTCCGCTATCAATTCAGACAACGACACCAGTGCGGAGATCAAAAGAAGAATAAATCTTGCCAATCGCTCTTTCTTTAGGCTAAGAAGGCAATTAAGTAGCAAAGCTTTTGTAAGACCTTAATCGTCCCAGTCCTGCTCTAAAGTGCAGAGGCATTGTCTCTGTCAAAAGCGGATGAGGTTGCTCTTGGCTGTTCCGAGAGGAAAATTCTTTGGGTGATTTTCGGTCCCGTCTGCATAGATGGTGAGTGGAGGAGAAGATACAACGACAAACTGTACGGGCTGTACAGCGACATCGACTTAGTCAGGAGAGTGAAGCTCCAGCGACTGAGGTGGCTGGATCATGTAGAGCAGATGGACACCAATAATCCGGCCCAGAAAATCTTCGAATCCGCACCCGAGGGACGGTGCAGTACAGGAAGACCGCGACTCAGGTGGCGCACGCAAGTGGAAGGGGACCTTAACCAACTTGGCGTGCGAAACTGGAGGCAGCTGACTATAGATCCAAGTGGCTAGAGACGCTTCTTGGTTAAGGCCCAGGTCCACCCCAGACTGTAGCGCCACTTAAGTAAATAAATAAGTTTCGAAGGTGAGCAAAATCAAAATCTGGTGTGAATTCAACAAAATGCATATCCACATCCCAAAATGATATATTTTGGAACAATCAAGAAGAGCTCTAAAGCATTAAAGTATCTTTAAGTTTTTCAAAGATGTCTAACAGCAACCTGCGATATAAGAGTAATCCGCGCAAATGGTGTGCCGACTCAAGCGAGAAATATTCACTCAGAAGAGGAGTATATGTATGTATGTACTACATACATTATGTACGTTCGTATAAAACTTGATCAATTTCTTTAAGCATACCGAGCAACATAGCAAACTGTGCACAATCACGGCCGTGAAGGAGCGCTTAATCGATTATTTTAACTACGTATGTACGTAAAAAACAACATTTCAAGTTTTTTAATTAATGCTAAGCACTCTGTCACTACATTGCACGCTAAACGATAACAACAATCACATTGTTAAGAAAAAGTACTTTAAGCGCATTAAACCAAAGCCATTGCATGAGAGTAGCCCATTTCGAAATTGTCACCAAAGCTCTCATCATACAGAAAATGTGTACATGGATGATATCAAGCTCGATAAGGAAACATTATTTGCAACATTTCAGCATAATTATTTGACAATCAATCACCACGATAATTGGCTTTCACGTAGCGATAAAAGAAAACTGAAAATTTCAACAAAAAGTACAGAAAAACATTGCAAAAGAAAAACACAATTTCAATTAAGCAAATTGAAATGAAAATTAAAAAAAAAAGAAAGAACTTCGCATACTGAGATACTCACACTTCAGTAGCGTGACTATTTATCGTGATCGTGAGAGACCGTCAAGTGGCATACAAAATGTCACAAAATATGCACAGAATATTAAAAGAAAAAAAACATTTTTTCTTCAATTTAATACGCCCCTGGGTCACGCAATTTTTTTTTTAAACAGAGAGATGAGAAAAATTCACTTTGCCAACCATATACTCGTAGATATGAAAATTTCACAATTAAGTGGTTCGAGATACGAAGTGGCCTTAAGTGAAGCGACGTCTAATAAATTTCAATTTACTCCACTACTCTCAATTACTACTCATACAACGCTCACCCATTCGACAATGAGGATTGATTAAAACCTTTTTTTTTCTCTGTAGGCATGTGTATATTTTAGATACGTGATTTATATACATACACATATAATACTTTTATTAATTTTTTCTCTCCAGCGAAGGTGAAGACAAATTTCGTTTTACAAATGCGCATAAGCCAAGTCACTTTAATGGGTGGGGTGGAGGACCGCCAGCTTATCTCTAGAAGGGTGGGTATGTGAACATTTATCAGCTGAATTTTATCAATTTATTGAAGGTAAATATTGTGCGATTTGGAAGCGAGCCATACAAAGGTAAACGTCGTTTTCAATCAACGTACAAATGTATCTGTTTCTTATCTCACTGCGGCTTGTGTGAATCCTAAGTATTTATTTGTGTTCGATTAATTTGGAAAGAAATATAAAACTCATGTATCGTTAAGCCTTACTATTGACATTCAACTATCAACTGTGGTTTTTTTTTGTGTATCAACGGATTAGATACAAACGTGTCATAGAAAAATTCTGTTTGTCTTTTTGAGATCGCCGAAAACCTTGGACTGGTGTTCCCAACTGATAACGAGTTAAACGAGTTCGCTTCGATTCGCCGGTGTGTGCTTGAATGTGTAAATATGAGTCACGGTTGTTATGGAGATTAACCGTCAGATACATATGCGAACTATAACCAAACAAACATTGAAAAGAACAGTAGGAAAAATTATTCTCACCTATTCCATAGGGTGTATTCGTTTTTACAATTTGTTTTCAACAAAGAGAACCCACTCACCCTTAAACCATGAAATTGTGTTGGGAGTTAAGATGCCATTACACAAAATAAATATGAGTTCTTACTTGCTCTGATTAAGTAATGGCACCCCTACACTTTTTCATTAGGAAGACCGCTGCCCGTTGTGCTATAAAACTGCAGCTAGAACACAAGTATAAATCAGGTAATCTTGTGGGTCATTTGAAAATACTTTACTCAATTCCAAGTACGGACATTGTCTGCACTATCCCCGTCGGGAGTACAGTTCCGGAAGGAGAACCCGTATCAGATCCAGGACGTTTGGTATGGTTTACCGACGAATCAAAAATGCCTTCCGGAGTGGGCGCTGGCGTCTTTCGACCCAACACTAAAGTCTCAGTAACAATGGGGATGTGCCCCAGCGTGTTCCAGGCTGAAATCCACGCTATTGAGATCTGCGCCAGGATACCTTGATAAAGGTATTAGGGGCGCAAAAATTCATATCTATTCAGATATTCAGGCAGCGCTTAAAGCATTGACATCCCACTTCCATCCATGAACTAAACCTTTGTTCGAATACAGAATTCTGTTTGAAAGAGGAAGAATCCTTTGATCACGTTCTCTGTTAAGGTTCGGCACTATACTGGCTACGAAGACGGATCTTTCATAGGGAATTCTGTTCGTTAGCCGAGTTTAGAAACTAGGCTACTTATGACATACTCACCTTCATTAGGAAGGTTGTATACCTATTAAGCTAAGTAGATGTCAGACATAAGGGCAGGTTCCTTAAAAAAAAATTGATTGTCGCTTTCTCCATTGAAGGACTGGAAGCGCAAACTATATAAAACACATTGACGTTAACGCAAAACATATTGGATATTTTATATCCAAAAATAGGGTAGCATATAATACATTCCAGAAAAAATGCGTTAATTCTATACAGTTTTTTGCCTTGGTGAGTCTGTGGTGCGTGAAAGAACATTTCGAGTCTACGCTTCGACCTGACCTTGGATACACATTTGCTTTTGTGCCAATGTACATGTTACTATATTTTATTTCATGGCAATCAGATAAATTTACTGTATCGATTTTTATTCATTTATTTTAATTGATAGTCACACCTTTATGATTATGGTAAGTTGTTATTTTCGATTTCTATTGTGGCGCAAATAGTTTTTTTTTTTCTTTTTAATTAGCCGATGGAATGTAACGTTTTATTGCTGTGAGGGTATCTGGAGCTCAGTATTACTTGTATTTATATACAGTTTTGAGTACATACTTAATTTTAATTTTTATTTTTCGACCATTATTTTGTGTGAATGGGCAAATTTTAATTCAAATCCTCAATTAACACAAGAATTTACAAAATTCTAGAAATAACATTAGCACTTGGTATACATCCCTAACTACACTACTTTCACATTTTTTTTGATTGTTTGTTGATTTATTGTCATGGGATGTTATTTAAACAAATCTAAAATAAGCTTTGGTGGAGTAAATACATGAATCGGAATCTAGATGGAATCTCCCTTCCTAATCGTGGAATCTTTTGACAGAACGAACTAGATTTCCGACATCTTGTTGTGCTAAGTCGCCCAGATTGTCAAAAAAAAAAGGTGCTGAGATACATCTTTTAGGAGAGAGCGCTGGGCGGGTCTATAAAAGATGGAGGATTGTTGCTTCTTTTTCTGCGTCCCTGCAGCTTCTGCAGAAATCATTTTCATGAAGACTCGGGCGATGCAAGAATTTAAGCCAAGCGACCATCATTTACACCCTGATTTCAGTACCTCGGCTGAAAGAATTTTTTCTCTTCAGCGACGAGGCGCATTTCTTGTCATGCGATTTGGTTAGTTAGTTAGTTAGAGTGGTCCTCCAAGAAGAAGTACACTTAGACCAGAAAAGTAGTTCCATTGTAATGCCACTGAGTACTGTGGTTTGACCCTTTCTTACTCCTGAAACCATTGAGATTCCCTAACGTAACTGTTGAAATGAGTTGTCGAAGCGGAGTTCAGATCATTTAGATCGTGAAAGAAGTATTGGCCTAAGGAGTCTTTGTTGACGTTATGCGGATTAGCGATTTCGTTTAAAGACACGCAGCAGTCTTTCACTAGATTTTAGTGTTGGATACGAAGGAGCTGACCGTAGCTTGGCTGTCGATGTAGACCACAGTATATGTGTGTGATATTGGGCCAAACAGCGTTTTGAGTAATTGCTGCGACTTCGGGTTGGAAGACACTGCAGTGATTGGGAAGACTGACTGGGATGGTGGATGTCCAGGTTTTCTGAAAACACACCGCCACCGACTTCTTCGGCTGTTCTAGAGCAGTCCGTGAAGATCGCTGACTCCACCCGCTTCTATTCGGTATTCTGTGCTTATAGCCCGAGTTAAAGTTGTTTTCGGTGGGCAGCGCTTCTGTTGATTTGGGAAGGCTGCGGTGAGTTGATAGGATTCTGGCATGTCCCACATTTTTCACACACTGTTGGTGGGTTTCTGTCAGTCAATCATGCAATTTTACGCCACTTGTGGCGATGTGTTAAGTCGGTAGTATATGCCGACAAACGAAGCTAACATTGTCCACGTTTTCGCTATATGTGGCCCCAATAAATCGAAGAATGGTCGTGGATTGGACCTTCCGTATGCACTCTAACCGCGGTGCACATACATACATACATATGCCCGAAATTGTATTCAAATACTAAATTCCATAAAACAAACTTGAATAAAAAAAAAAATGTTGGTCATTTCATTATCATGTGTTTAATTTAAAAAAAAAAAAAAATAGTGACCCCTTAAAAAACACCCTCCACATGCCTTGGAAGAACTCCTTACCCACTACTAACATTTCAACATTCTTTCTCCGACAAGAAAACCTACGTACATTTTACATACATACAGTACGTATGTAAAATGAACACAATAAACAAATGCAGACCTATTGTAATCGTCTTGACCACTCTTTAACTTCAAAATACATACACAAAACAAACTCTCGCCTTCTTCACTTTCGATCGATTCTTCACGGAGGCGCACGAAATGGAGAAAACCGTCCACGCATTAGTCATTTGACTGATTCCAAAAAAAATCAATTAAAATCTTGGATTAGTCATCGGAATCTTTTGTTCAGATAAACCAACGTCAGCATCCATGAAAACTTCGTATTGGTAAGCATACTCTCGTATGTTTTTCTTTATTGGGAAATAGATTTGTAACGACATTGGAATGAGGCAATACTTCGTTGCTTTGCTTGGGTGAGAATCGAAACGGGTACCTACATAGGTAAAGGAGAACGGTGACTAGGTTCTCTCCCACGATCTAGCATACTTATGTTTGTTGTGTTTATGGATTTGGATTTAAAATTGATTATGTATCCCCGCTGAATCGACCATTGAACTTTTAGACCGTTTAGGCTGCGTAGTTTCGTTTTAAACCCGATTGGGTTATTCGTCTGTACAGTTTCAGTAGCAGAAATTAGCGAAAAATCCCACATAACAGAATCGTAGAAATATTTTGCATCCACCCCACCCACATGTTATGTTCAACCCTTAAGGGTGAACTAGTGAAAAGTTGATGAAGCAAAATTGACGAAGATTTGCGCTTGAATAAGACTGTGATACGATCTACGACGCTAGTAAATAAAAAGTAAATAATGTCACACCTTCACGGAAAACCATTTGTGACGCAGTCACTATAAAAATTCACTTAGTCACGTGACATTGTTATCGAAATGTTCAATGTGAAACTACAACTCACCAGAATGAATGCCCGCATCCTCCTCATCATCCATCGGTGCTCGTATGGGGGACTGTGTATCATAATCTGTCTCCTCATGATTTCGAATGTAACCGCTGCTCTGCAAATTGCATTCCTGCGTTGAACCACTCAGCGTTATATCCATAATCTTGAAGTGCTCCCTTATCAACTCAACACACCGATCTGACCTAAAGAATCGCTGCAGCAATTCCAGCGACAACGGACGCACATCGTATGCCAAGTACAAAGCGAGGTTATGACTATTCGTGCAACTTGTGTTCAAAACCGAACCGGCAGTAGCGGTTCCCGAGGAGGTAATCGATTTCAGCAACGAATTGCTTCGCGATAATTTCGTTGAATGTGCGCGACGTATAAAACTTAACGATTTCTTGGCAGGCGACGACGACATTCCCAACGATTGCTGCGGCGACGTTATTGATGTATCCGACGAGAAACTCTTCGTCGCGGTTAGCTTACCCCCACCACATCCACCGATGGAGAGTGGCACCGATGAAGCCGAAGCCGACTGCATCAGCTTTGGTGTTGACTTCAACAGGAAGAGATTTTTTGGCGGAAACGTGTTCGATATGATACTGACACCACTAGTCGTACTGCCAATTTTACTACAATTACTGGTTCCTAAACGAGCGTTCGGATAGTAATGACTAACGCCAGCCGCGGAACCTTGTCCCAGAGCAACTGAAGGCGATACATTTTGGGGCAAAGTACTGGCTTTCGCACGACAGTTACTAACACTGTTGACGGCTGTCGTATTCGTGTCTCTTCGCGACGGCTGTGGTGGAACTGATAAGATATTAGTGCGCGAACGCGATTTCATCATTTTTATCGGAGTCGATGTATTGGTTTGCATGCGACTTATCTCTGAATCATCATCGTCATAATCGCGATTTGAAGCGATAACCGCTGTATCTTCATCGGCCATGGTGATGTCATCATCTAGCTCGGCGAGTAGCCTGTTCAACGAGAGGCTTTTGTTTAACACTGTGGTCGGTTCCTGTGCCTGAGCGACTTGAGGCTGTGGTTTCTTTCTTTTGTCGGGATCCCCCTCATCCAAGTTGATTCCGTTCAAAACTATCCCGTATCGCTTCGTTTTCGCAGCGTTCGACACCTTTTTTACGGGTGTACTCGTTTTACTGCCCGCGTTACTCGTATTATTGCTGGCACTGCTGTTCCTGTTCTTGCTGGGAGTTTGTGCGGTCTTCGCTGTCTTTACAAACTCCCCACCATCACTGTGATCGTCGTCGTTGAGATCGACATCTCCCATTCCAGTGATGCTCCAGTTAAAGCCACACGGTGGCGACATCTTATGAGATTTAGTACTGCTGCTTCCGAACAGTGAGATCAGCTTTGAATTTTTCGCAGGCGATAGAGTGGACTTTTGTATATTTGTGAGGCTTTCGCTTTCTCTCAGATTCGACGATGGGTGCTGGCGATCGCTAGACGTAGAAGACAACGCCTTCGCTGTGCTAGCCGATGATGGACTGTTCTCCTCGCCGTCAGTTATAACCAATGGCACATAGAACGTAGAGCGACGTCGAGCAGAACGAGTTGTTACCGAATCCACAGATGATGTCGATGTCGCTGATGAGAGATACGCTATCGGCGTTGTTGTATTTGACGAGGGTGAATTTGTGGAATGCGATTGTCGTTGATGCTGTTCGATAGTTTGCAACATTTTCTTTTATAAAAAAATTTTCGGGGGCACTTTGAGTCTACTGGTCATTTTGTACGGCACGCTCTTTGCAACTCCCTTTCGCGTTTACGAACACAAACCACAAACGAGAATTAACGACGATCACGAAATAAACAAATAAAAAGGAGAGCTGAGCAACACACGCGCGGGCAAAAAAAGGGAAAATATTCAAAAACCTGCACCACAAAAAATAAACAAACAGATACTACAAGGAATGGAAAACAGCAACGCGTTCTCTTTGCCACACTAATGCACTTTTAATGCATCTGTCTCATTCTTGTTGGACTGGTTTGGCTCTCTGTACGTACATACACGTTTTGGGGGCTTTCTTAACGAATTTTCTTTGTGTTGAGCCTATCGGAATGCGCTGGGTAATTTTTGTTTTTTTTTTTTCCTTGCTTTTTAAAAACACCAACGCAAAGACTTCTCACAAAATTTCGATTAAAATTTGTTTGTTGTTATTTAACACACACAAAGTAAAAGAATAAAATAATTTAATTTGTGTAATAAACAAATATAAACACACGTATCGACGAGCAACGTCACTACACACGATCAAACGCGTCACCAGTTAACACTCAACTGAAGTGAAACGAGTGAAAATAGGTCTCTGTGGCGTTTTTTCCAATTCTTCTTTGGCCACTGTACGTAATTGCCATGGAAAATGTGGTGGTAAACAAATAGATTGTACTCAAGAGAGCGATTACAATACGAATTGAGTGAGGGATGGCTTAGTGATGTGACTTTCAAAAGTATGCATCTCAATAGAAAAAGGTTTTCTCACTGAAGCTACACGCATAGTGATGCGATAAAGCGTTGCGATGCGAGAAGCATGCGATAAAACTTTTCACATGAATTCTTATCGCTTCACTGTGCACACGTACATAAGAATACAAGTAAACTGTTTTAGCGCACGCTCCTCGCTTCACCATCGCATCGCTTTATCGCTTCACTGTGTGTGCAGCCTAAAGCTGTGATGAACCCATTGAAATATGATCAAATTTTAAAAGTGTTAAAACTGTTTTGGGGACAAAATTATACTAAAAATTCGGCTCTACATACAGAGTCGTATGCTCTGTTTAATGATTTGTAACACATCGCTGACAACTGGAACTATTCCTTATTATGTAATCAAATAATGATTTGTTCGAGGTTCGGCTTATTTGAAAATCTGTTACTATTTCGTAGTAGTAAAGGTAAAAAAGTATTGATCTAGCTCGATCAACATAAAGTCACATCACTGGTGGAATGTGGAAAAAGGTAAAGGTGCCAGGAAAAGAATGCACGGAGAGATAATGAGAACGAGTGGTTTTTGAAAAGTAAATATTATTTGAGTGAGGTTTCCAGAAAACGACAAATTTTGAAGATAACAGGGTGAATCTTTATCTGGAATGGATATCCCTATTTACATTGATAATCAAGCTGCACTTTAAGCGCTAGAAGCAAATAATGGTCAGATCTGCACTAGTCACGAAGTGACATGTAACACTGAAGACATAAGCGTAGAATTGAGTTAAAGTTTGTTGAGTACCAGGTTACTGTGACATTGAGGGAAACAAAAGGGCTGATGAACTGGACTACTTGGGCTTTCTATGTAGCTAAAGTGGACTTTTTTTCCCAATTTTCGAGGAAAACCAAGAAGGCGCTTGAATTATGAGGAGCTTACAGAATTATCACTCACTAATTCAGTACCCTAGATCTACCATCTACCAAGCAAATGCAGGACAATTGCAAAGGAAATTATCCGAAGCATCGTCGCCCTCCCCACATGCATCGTAGACAGTAGTTGGGGATAGTACAGATGTTCAGCAAAAGCGAATTGTCTACTGAGGTACAGGAAGAATCTCGGTGATTTCTTACAGATTTTCGAGAGCATTTCTTTAGTTTGCCTGCACCCTGGAGAGCTGTGCCACGTACAATTGTGTTTGTAGGAAACTCAATCGTCAATGGAGGCCCTAATTGAAGCACGGGAAGGCCCAACCTTGTCTGACAATGTGACCTGGGACTTAGACAAGAGTTAGAAAGTTCAGACCAAACTCAGAGAGATCTAGCATTTTCTAACTAACTGGTTAAAACACTGAACAAGACCGTAAGCCCAACCTGGCTACCGCTACTGCCTACTGGTTCACAAAAGGTGAAGCGGTAGGAGCATTTGCGCATTGTTGACCCTAAGCCACCCATCTCTAGGATCCAGATGAACTTTAAAACAGTCGAAATCAGAGGAGTAGTGGCCGTCAGTGTACGTAAAAACGATAGTTTATGAAGTTTTAACGAAACATCACGCCTTTAAGATCCAATAGACTTAGTCGTTTAAGAAAAATTATTACGAATTATGAAACAACTTTGCAGATTTCACACTCATCAGATTTGTTTGCAGTATGATGTGCATCATCCACCAACGAAACAATCGAACCATTCTTCGATGAAAATGTTCGAGGTCAGAATATGGCGGTAGATAGCAATGCTTATCGCTGCATGTTTTCAGAATAGTATGAGCACAGTACATCAGGTTCTAAAACCCCACATACCACACACCGAGGCGACCACCATGAATTTTCTAGGTGATAATTTCCACAATAATGGGATAAGTCGATTTAGAGACAATTCATCATCATCATCATTTTCCAATGGCCCGCTTATCCACTATAACGGTGACGATCAAAATCACGGGATCTCACCCTTGTAGATATTTTATTCGTATCCCTTAGGTAAATTTATCAAAACAACTCAGCGAATGCTGCCGAAAAAATCATTGGAGAAGTAAATGATTAGACCATCTCTGTTCCAACGATCTATTCAATACGACAGCTCCGGATGAGCCAAGGCATAGCTTCTCGCAACCATTCATGTTATGCGTGTTACATTTTTCGAATGGAAGGGACCTACACTTTATTGCCGACCCTGAACGGCAAAATGAGAAGCTTGTTCACGACAAAGCGTTCCCTTGGAGGTGCGTCATTCCCCGACAAAAGGTGGCGCCGAAAAAAATGTTCGATAGACACAGCTGGGGCTTGAACCCACGCAGCTCGCACAGCAGTTCAACACACTAACTACTGAGCCACGGAGACACAATGCCTTCATAAGTAACATGAGCTCAAAATTATAAGAAATGTTTTGGGCTTCGAAAATTCCTAGAAAGTGAGAAAGACTAACCCATTCAACTGTAAACAAATGCGAGGAGTTTTTATATGAAAACACTGCCTAAGAACCTTTTGTATCATGGCACAATCAACCTCATCGATTTACTACTGCGCTTATCTGAATAGTAATTCTGAGGCATCTTAGCAGCTCTTGACTCACTTAGATTTTGATCAGTGGGACGTCAATGCTTTAAGCGCTGCCTGACCATTATCCCATATCAAAGTATCAAAGTTACGATCTTGAAATCGAGACAATTTACTACATTGGAATAAACTTCAGTGGTAACTTTGATGATGATAAGTTCAAGATTGACCAATCTTCTCTGTGTAATAAGCTTAAGACGGTCTTACATAGATGGATGAAAAGTCCCTCCCTCTGAATGATGATGACGATGACTACAAATCACAGAAGAGGAGAAAATAGCCCCTCCTTGGGAGCAGCTTTTATCTGCATTAACAAAAACCTACATTTCTCCGGAAGATGTAGTAATTTTTCGACTTTTCAGCATAGCCGTTACCCTTACACGTTGGTTGTTCAAATCGTCATCGATAGCTTAATTTTTTTTTTACTATCGAGTCGTAGGAGGCAGTTTTATAACTCGCCCTTAATCATTTGAGAGGCACATAGGGCAATTTTCACGAGACGGCTTCTTCTATACATTGACGGAAGTTGAATATGTATCTCGCTATAAACTTGATGGAGTATAAAACCCCAGTTCAACTACTTTCCATGAACTTGAGAGTTTTATATTTTGCTGTTTGTTTGTTTAATATTGTACTCACATGTGTAGCATTGACGTAAAGACTTACCTGTAAAAAAAAAATAAAGTATAGGTAAGTGGATGTGTACATTTAAATATTATTATTATTATTTATTAAAAGGTTAAATTAATTTGCAATTTACACTACAACAGCGCTAGCTACCAGGATTTTCGGCTGTACATTTAAATATAATTTGAATAACTGATAAAAAATAACTTAATTCTCAGAGATTTGTAAACTGAAAAACTTCATTTCCCGAATATTTCTAAACTCATTCTTATTGAATTGAAAAACTCATTAACGAAATTAATAATAATCAACAAACTATTCCAATATTTTCACAACTCCTGATGACAGGAAGTTCTGCCTCGAAATAAATTGAATAGGAGCGATAATTTAATCCGCTTATTATGCGCCTATTGGAAGACCCCACCTTTCACTCTCGAAAAGGTGGGCTGTGTTAGCGCATCAAATTAACTACCCGAACAAAGCCAGCAATTTTTTTTACTGTGCAAAAATTTGCATTACAAAACAATATTTTCTCCTGATTTGCCCTAATGTCTAGGGTTAATCATATTGCTGAACATGTGGACGTTATATTCTTAAATACTCGCCCATACGTACACTGACAATGTGTTACAGTACACCACTCTGTACACACCAAATACTGGTAAATGCGTTTAAAAAAATGTCCTTGGCAGAGTTTAAACACGTACAGCTTCATAATAAGAAGATTAAAAAAAGGGATACAGTGTAACTGCTGACTAGACTACGACTTAAGTGGAATGTTCTAGTGCACACCTTTAATTCGTAACAGTAGCAGCTGCTTTCAACTATCTAAACTGACGACGACGATGTGAGTGATTGGATTGCCTCTAATGCGTTGTTGCATTGTCAGGGGAAAAAAAGGGTCAACTTCACGAGAAATACAAAGCAAAACAAATGAAAAAAAGAAAACAATCCACTCCTGCTGGAAAGGATCGCGACATACACCTTTAGATGTTGGACTCTTTCGTTTTGTGGTATTAAACGGCTCAACTTCGGTAGTGGAGGGGGATTTCTTCAAGATAAAAACACTCGGCGATTTGATTCGGGCAGGAAGATATTGAAATGTGGCAAATGAAAGAAATCGAATCCAACAAATCTTACAGTCTGGCATAAACTTGCTAAAAAACAATCCAAATCATGTACATATTTATGTAGATTTACAAAATGATGTTAAAAACCTAATTAATGAGATCAATTCCGCACTAATTCACAGAATTCACCAAAGTACTGCAGTCCAATTCATTAAAGATGTATTCAAAGGATAATTGGCCTCTAGCCATTAAAAATGCAAATCCAATTAACCTAAATCCACCATACACTTTCAACCCTTAAAAGAAATAAACAAAACACATTTCTTTGAATCGGTAGACCGTCGAATGCATTTCATTCACAAGTACAGATACTCAGGCTGCAAGTACATATAACTCTTAACCACAGAGGCTTTTATCGTGACTACTTAGCCTGTACATACAACATTATATCTGTCGTTTTACTCTCATTTTGCGGGTGACCCCGTTTTCTAGAATTTCAAGGAATAAACCTGCAATTTTTTATCCCTAAAAAAATACAAAAAAAAAAATCTCAAAAGATGCGTAGATTAGTTACCTAACTACGCACATATGTTCATATGTTTGTGTGTATATATTTCTGTAATGTAGACAGGAATGGGTCTATGAACGCATTTTCATTGCAAATAAGAACTTATAGCTGAGAATCTAAAGTCCTAGATATGTTTACATACTCATACTGTACATGAAAATAGAATCCGGTTTCAACGTCATCGTCTTTTCTATTTCAATCGCCTGTTTCGCTTACACGTTCTAAATATTTCTTTTTTGTAATTTGACACCAATGTTCTTGTTGTTTGCTTTAAACATGTCCTATGGCAAATTTATTCCCTGTTTCGTAATGGTAATTGTGATATATTGTCCTGACGAGGGGAGTGTTTACATGTTATGATGTGGAATCTGCGCAGATTTCTGTAATAATGATTTTTACCTTAAGGGTTTTTAAATTTCTCAGTAATGTATGTACATAAACTTTGTGTACTTCGTAGAACTGCGTAGAACTTCTTCATAAAGGACGTAAGCATGATCTATTTTTCGCACGACTGAACAAAATTTATTGGTTTGTTTCAAAGAGAGTCGGGGCTGAAAAAATTAGGATGCAGTTTTGTGCTTCCAGGGTCGTTCTACAAGATGACGTCCACAGTAATTTCATAACATGTACCATTATACGCCGAGACGTCAAAACATGCAAAGTTTCTGAAAAATTCCAACCACGTAAAATTTTTTTCAGACGTCCAAAAAGGATTTAACGAAGCCAGGGGTTGAAAAAGTTGATATGCAGTTTCGTAGCATGTACCGTTATGCGTTGACACACGAGAAAAAAAGCACCTTCCGGCAAGAGCCGCAAGAGGTAGGTGGATTTCTTATGTCATCTATTCTGATGGTGGGAAAAAATGGCCGGCAAAAATTTCCACTTTAGAAACGAATTTGTACTAATTACCTCGAGATTTGTAATGATTTTCAATTTCAACGAAATCAAATCAATTTTGAAGAATTTCAAGATGGCGGATCCAACGAAGACGAATGGCATTCAAATTTGAAAGTCGCGTCATGAGGACGTCTGCAATAAATGGTGTTTCTATGAAATCCACCTAAAAAAACAAACAATCATTTCTTCTTCTTCCGAAGTTACCAAGTGCATATTTGATTTGGTCAGTTACTTGTAAGCCAGCACTCGGCGCATTATATCAACAGGATCAGTGTCTTAATGAATCTCATCTTTGAGGTTTTGCAAGATTGATATAGGATTGTTCTTTCCGGCAGTCTAATAAGGTGTCATGGGATGCATGTACGTTTACGGAGTAGGTAAACAATTTTAAAGCTGTAGCTAAGCGCAGTAACGTTTTATTCTAGCCGGTCCATGCCGTATATGTATGTATTTCGCTTTGTTTTGCTAAATTTCAAGACCAAGTTCTTGAGCCAAGTTAAGAACCTTTCCCACGATGTGTTGCGAACGTGCGTTGATATCAATATCGTCTGTCTATTCCAACAATTGGATGGACATAAGCTGTCCGAAGTCTGGAAAAGCAATGTTTACAGCGCCAAAACTAGAATGCGACTGTTCCGCAGAAGCGTCTTGAACTAAAAACTCCATGCGAGAACGGGTCAGGAGCCAATAGGCACCACCATACGACGAAAGAAGTTGCAGTAAATTAATCATAGCTTACGACGCGGCGTGAAGACGATTTCATTGCAAAATATGTTATGCAATGAAATCCACCCACCCAATTAGGCAGAAGAGCGGGTCGTCCAAGGCAAACGTGGCGCAGAATAGGTGGGAAGGATTCCAGGTCGCTGGGGATGAGCTGGGAGGAGCTCAAACACGTTGCAGAACTCCGCCGGCGGCGCGCAGGTGTTGTTAGCCTCCTATGCTCCACGAGAATGTAAGGATATGAAGAAAAAGAAAATGAACCAGGCACTATTTTGCCTGCTCCAAGACCAGATAAGAGATCCTCCGGAATCCGGTAAATATTTGGATTAATTCCAAAGTGTTGTGTTTCGATCTGAAATGCGTTGGACTCTTCTGGAATTTGCATCAGTGTAAAAATATTCTTAAGAGGTTATTTGCCGTAGTAAACCACTATGCGGGAGGTCGGTTGTAATTGCTGAGAAGTGCCTAAAGTGTTGACACAATATGCTGGCTAGTATCACATACAGTCAAAAACGGTTATACCGACCTTCAGGGGACCAATGAATTTGGTCGTTAGAACCGATACGTCGCTATAACCAATGTCGTTGTAAGCGATTTTGACTGTATGCGACATTGACTAGGGTGTTAAATTTCAACAGAGTACAAGCTATTTCTGACAAGGATATCTTATCAGACATGAAACAAAAAATAACTCGTGTGAACCGCTGTTTTTTTTTGGAGTGAAAAGTGAGGCCTTGCCCCGGACATATAGAAAACCCTAATTAACCCAGTTCTACTACACGGCGCTGAAGCACAGACTCTATTGAAGGGAGACGTCATCAATAATTATTTGAAGCGAAGGATCCGTCTTAAGATATTTTTTCCCTTTTGCGTTGAGGACTTTGGACATATAAATTCAACGGTGAACTATACGAGCTACTCAGAGACCAAGTTAAAATACAGCGCATTGAACGTATGAGATGCATTGGACATGTAGAGCTCTTCAGCCCATTGAGACTTCGAATCTATGCCAGATGGAAAACACAATAGAGGAAGACCTCGTTAATTTTCAAAACAAGACGCAGTTGGGTCCTCAAAGATGACCTTATAACGCCGAAATGCATTGTGTATCGTATTCCGTGGCCGACTGTAGTTCTACAGTTCATCATCATCATCTCATCATCTTCCAATGGCCCGCTTATCTACTATGAGGGTCGCGGGTTAAGAGAACTTAAGTGGACTTTCCACATTTCCCGATCTTCCACCATCGATTTTAAATCATCAGGGTATATCCCCATACGAGTAGAGGTGAGATTTCGGACTTGGTCCACCCAAGGCCCAGCCAAGGGACGAATACCCCATGGCACGGAATCCGGAAACCGAGTTGGGGGCATGCGTTTAACGTGCCCAAGCCATCAAAGTATGGACCTCTCCGTTCGAAAAAGTATCTGCTCGACATTGAGTGGCTCGCGTATTCTCGAGTTCCTAACCTGATCTCGGCGAGTCACCCCAGCAATACAACGAAGAAATCATTTCATTTCGGGAGCTTATATCCGCGATCTTATTCTTTTGGTCAAACCTCATGACAATAGGTACGAGTCGGAACAAACACCGAATTGAAGACCGATAACTTAGCTTCGGTGCCAAGTTCAGCCCTTTTAATCACAGATTGAACAAGCTGTCTCAAAATTGGTCCAGCCTGACCAATCCTACAGGATAACTCAGTATGGCTCCTACCATCACTCGTCAATGAGACCCCGAGATACTTAAACTTATCCACCTGTTTCAATGGGACTCCACTAACATGCAGAGTGTATTTAACAGGCATTCGGGAAATCACCAATACTATCTATCTAGTGCGCGCTGAAGTTCGGTCTAGGTGGACGTAAGGATGATCAAGTCATCATCGAAAAACATATGACTTACCCTTAAATCTCGCTTAAAGTTAAACTGGACCATCTCTCTTTAAACGCGGAAATCATAAATGTAAGAGTCAATTTGGTGCAGTATCTTTATTTAACTGACACCAATGGTTGGTTCCAGGCTCAGAAAGATAGTGTCCGAAACCTTTTTCGATATTACTTCAAAGATCTCCCTGTTCTCAACGCCCCTGTGGCCCTGGAGTCAGGTTAGATAAGCTCGGTTTAGTTTGGAGATCCTGTTCAGTTTATCTTTACACTTCGAGAACAGTCTTTGAGGAATTGCTGGAGTCTCCAGAGGCTTTAAGGATTACCTCACTGTAACTGCAGGTGTCGATTCTTCTCTCTGTCAGTTAGGTTCTTCGAATCTGGCAAAACCTTTCATTAAAAAAAGAGAAGTCGTCTACCTTCTATTAATTACTTAAAAACGGTTATGTTCACGTATAAAATTAGGGTCAACCTTTAAACGTATGGAGACTAAAACGTAAAAGAATGAATAACGATTTCGAATGGAATTCCAATTAAGTTTGTGTTGCCACATCACCCCTTCCTGTTGTATTTGAAAACGAAATAGTATGTACATAGTGCACACATACATACAAACATGTGAATGAGCATATACACATTTTGACACCAAACACTTTTTCTCATTGTGGTCTCAACTGTCGACAGCAAAGTGACAAATGACCACTGATAGGAGAAACATGAAATGAAAAAAGCATCGCAAATGTTTTTTATCTGCCTTTTGGGGGTCACAACCTTCCGTAGATGCATTTATAATTTTTAAGATTTTTTTTTTTTCCCCTTTTTCTGCGCTTAAAACTATACCTACGTTATGAAAGTGTAACAACATCTGTGGGTTCGGTGGTCGCCTTTTCCTGTCGCATGTGTGAAACATGCAGTAAATTGGTGCATATTGCGGATGGGATGCGGAAAATGTTAATGGTAAACAGCAGCGATTCATTTCAAGTTGTTTCGCCATGTGGAGAGGAGAGAAGAAAAGGC
Source organism: Matsumyia berberina (assembly GCA_917880715.2). Lineage (NCBI taxonomy): Eukaryota > Metazoa > Arthropoda > Insecta > Diptera > Syrphidae > Matsumyia > Matsumyia berberina. The sequence goes on from OU862871.1 coordinate 85,940,645, forward strand.
ATTGACATTGGAAATCATCGATAACAAGGAAATGACGTGGATTTTTTTTTGTTTGTCATGCATTGCCGCATATTGGTCACAGATGCCGAGCGCCCACTTGGAAACGTGCGAAAGTGAACAAAATTTTTCCCTCAACGAGCGTGAAAGAAGAATGTTTGTCTTTTGTCAAAGCCAACCCCATGTCTGTACACATTGCTCGTTCGTGTTTCTGAAGAGATCGTTCAAAGATGTGGGTATGTATTGCTGAGTCATCGAAATTTTTAGATACATTGTATGGAGTACATTCAACTTAAAAAACTTGGTTTTGTTTCCGAAAAAATGCAACAAAAAATGTTATCATGAACAGTTTTCGCTTAACGAATGCAAACCTCAACTGTGTTTCTATTTTGGTCCGGAAATCCGTGACTTTACTGCCAAGTGACTGATGCATTTCCGGAAGAATTTTTCATGTCTGCTTTCATTGTGATTTTCTTCTGTTTTCCAACTAACATTCCGTTCACCTTAAGGGTTTTGTGTATCTAATGGCGGTCTGTTGCTGCAATACGTGCCTCAAGGTGAATTCACTTGGCCCCAATTGAAGTGTTGACCAAAGGTAATGCGATGAGAATTAATTATTAAAACTTAGATGTGCAGTTGGATGGCATAAGGAGAACCGACTTAAACGAAAATAAATAAATTATAAACACTTGGATGTCAGATAGTAACTCCATCAGACACAGGTACTACATAGACCTACTCGTTCTGAGGGATTTCAAATTTTCGATACAGCGGTTGTCATGACTTGGTGGTCGGTGCTTTAGACTGCTGAGCGAGCTGACAAAGGTTCGAGCCCCACACCACCTCTTGGCGGGCAATGACAAATCTTCTCAATTCGGCGTTCGAAGTTGGCAATAAAAACTGCAGGTCCATTTCAATTGTGTACAATGTTTTACTTACAAAGCTGATCAACTACGAAAGCTGATGTTGACTCTACTGCGAAGGCATAACACTGGCAATAGGGTGTCATGGCTTGAAGAGTTAATTGATGATCATGTTTATGACATCAGAAGATTTAAAAGAAATCCTGGGAATTATAATAATGACGAACGCCATAAATGTCCTCCAACTAGCCTGGACACCACCCTTGGACGTAATTGAAACCTAATACTACCTAAGTTTCGAACCACTACACCTCGCTCGCGCTGTGTTTATGATCATAAAGGTCATAACTCCGAGAGAAGTGAGAGTGGATTATAAAAAAAAAATGGCTGTGAGAAGGACGACAGCTCACCTTAAGCTGCTTTCGTGAAAAGTTCAGTATATCGTTTAACGATGTAACAAAAGATCTCCCTACATTTGCCACCCAAGTCAGTTCTAAACGTCTCTCGTCTCGCGCATTCTTGAAGAACTCGCGCTTCATTTAAAAATTATTTTAAATCCTAAACCTCATCCTAAGGCAGTGTCCCAACCTCCAAAATGCACAACTGTCACTTTCCCATCAGAACGTAAGAAGGCTACTTGTCAACACCTCGTCCTTAACTGAAATGGATCTGTCCTCCAAAGTTAGTCAGGGTCCCCTTTTACTTGCGTGCGCCACCTGAGTCGCGGTCTTCCTCTACTGCGCCGTTCATCGGGTGTGGATTCGAAGACTTTCCAGGCAGGGGCATTGCTGTCCACCCACTCTGCATGACTCAGCCGACGGCTCATCTGGTCGCGTACTTAGTTGCTTACGTTATTTTTTTGGCCTCCATGACTCCTACGTTCCATCGCATTCGGTTTCTGGAAATATGTCACAGTTCTGCTAGCCTAGCTGCCACGACCTCTCTTCGACCCTTCTTTGATAGACGCGTCTCGGTCGATCCACTCTTATTCTATCCTGGAGTAACATCGCTTGGCAGGCTGATCAGTCAGTGGAAATCCCGCCATGTAAGCTCAAACATGAAGCAGGGATCAGGACTCTAGCGGAAGCGAATGAAAGTTGGAGCTCTTTGGACTCCTGTAAGATAACTAGAAAACTATGGCCTAGGTAGGATCAATGAGAACAACACCAACAGCGGCAATGGAAACCATGCTTAATCTCGTTCCGCTGGATCTGTACTGCAGCAACACGGCAGCTAAAACTGCCTTAAGACTAAGGAAGAGCTGACAGTGGAAATCAGCTCCCTACGGTCACGCCTCAGTGCTGTCTCGTTGGGGGAATGCCGACAGACCGACAGAAACAGATCACATGATCCAGACTCTGGCATTTGACAGGAGATTTAATATCAGAATTCCTGACAGAGAAGACTGGAGGAACAACAAAGTTAGTAATAAAAAGGAACTAGCCTTCTACACCGACGGTTCCAAGATGGATGTTGGTACAGGCTCCGGGGTCTACTGCAAGGCCCTTGGAATAAGCCAGTCCTTTAGATTAAACGACGATTGCAGCGTCTTCCAAGCCGAAATTACAGCCATCATCGAGGCCTCGAAAACTGTCCGAGACAGGGGCATCACGGCGAGGACAATCACGATCTATATCGACAGCCAGGCAGCCGTTAAGGCTCTGGAGTCTGCGATTATTAGGTCAAGGCTTGTAAAAATCTGTAAAGAACATTTAGATGAGATATCGAGAGCCAATACGGTTACCCTATGCTGGGTACCGGGGCATATGGATATCCTAGGTAATGAGAGAGCTGATGAATTGGCACGAAGGGGGGCAGCGCTGCATGCCTCACAGGCTCTCCCCTTTGCCAGAATTCCAATAAGCTGTGTAAAAAGGTATATTGATGACGAGGCCATAAGTCGAGCCAATGCACGTTGGATCCAGCTAGATACATGTGCAACGGCTAGGAACTTATGGACAAGTTATAATAAGAAGAGATCTCTGAGGCGAGGATAGTCTCTGGCATCATTACGGGGCACTGTGCAATTGGTATTCATGCGGAACGCCTCGGTATCCACCACAACGACTATTGCAGAAGCTGCAGGGATGAGGAGGAGATCGAATCTGTCCGACACCTGCTATGTGAATGTCCTGCCCTCCCCAGTAGAAGAATGAGGACTCTTGGTAATTATTTCTTCACGGAACTGGAAGACTTGGGTGATGTCGAGCTGAGGGACCTCCTGAGATTCATTTCTTTATCTGGGTGATTTTAAATCAGCGGTTTCTAACCCCTTTTCTCGTTACAGGTTCCCGGAGTTAAATTGGAAGATGGGCACAATGGACCCTTTGTTGGTCTAAGTGAGCAGTGACATTTCACAAGGCACCCATTAACCTAACCTAACCTATGGCCTAGGTACAAAGATGCCCGAACTGATACAGTGATGCAGAGGGACAGGAAACCGCTCTTTATCCTTGTAGGAGTAATTACAGTTCATAACACTCTGCGTTATCATATGAAAAATCGAAGGCTAAGTGAAGAAGACCTCTGTAGGGGTTGTAGAGACGAGGAAGCCAATGAGGATACAACCCACTTCCTCTGCCACTGCCCAAGTCTATGCCACCAGATCCTTTGGAAGGCACTTCTTCCAGGATACTGAAGAACTAAGAGACGTACCCATCAGGCACATCTGGAGGTTCATTAAGGCTTCAAAATGGTTCGGAAGCCTGGGGTAATAGTAGAATGCTTTGGGTACTGCTCCACGAGCAAGGGGTACCTTCCCCTCCAATTAATGGGCATCACAATGGGTCTCAACTGACCTGAGTGTGGCGCTGGAGGCTTCTCTCCCCTCGCCAACCCATCTACCTAACCTAACCTAACATCGCTTGGCAAGCAATGGCGGTGTCGTCTATTTGATGTCCATGGGATTCTAACGCCTATGGGATTCTAACGCTTTTTTACGGGGCTCCGCATTGACGCCTCGTAGACATCGATTCAAGAACATTTGCAGTTTTGTTTCTTACAGTGACGGACATATTCCAGGCGCTGCACCCTATAGTAGCACGAATTCAATATTAAATTGGAACAGCGGTAGCTTGGTCTTTAAGCTAATAGCACTGCATCTCCAGATTTGGCTATTTTTAGGCCGACGGCATGTTTTTTTCGGAGCCGCCAATCATCTACTTTGAAGACTCCACCCAAGAGCGATTGCATTTTCAGGGTTTATAGTGGAGCGTATGTAGTCGTCTTTCACATAACCTTTCCATTTTCCTGCATAAACAGCGGTGGTACATCACAATGCATTATTTTCTTCTCAGTGCCCTTAAACAATGAAGCATCTATTCATCACTTTTTCTCATAAATCACCTTAAAAAAATATTCCTCCGTCTATGGTTTCATGTGCGCTCTTGCGCATTCATGCATGTCCGATCGAGGTCTTTTCTCTATTTTCGTTTTCGTCGAGAATACTTTTATTGTTTGGATCCTTTTTGAGGGATTGCCGTTAATTTCCCACAATTATTCAAACCGTCATCCTCTGTACCCTATTTGTCCACACATCCTTATATTTCTTATGTTTTCTAGAAATGGGAACAATCTCAACCCTTCTCCAAGTGAAACTGAATGGATGGGATGCAAATGAAATCATTGGACTGCAATGATATTGCCTTGTGCCTGCAAACGTGGTAAAAACAGGTTTCGGTTCTATCATACGTTCCCATTAAAAAGTTGGCCTTTCACAGCCGATTGAGTTTGTCGATCCAGGTGAGAGATGCAGCGTTTCGTAGAAGGATAAGGCGGTTCACAGAAAGGATGTTCGATAGTAATCAGGGAATTAAATCAAGCGAAAGGAAACACGGTGTGGCACTATTCTTGAAGGTTTCCTGCTTCCTTTGAGTTGGAAAGTTGTTTTCGCTAGAGGTATAAATAGGCGAATGCATTAAGCACAGTAGTGTGTGCAAATGTAATTTATTGGAAAGTGTATAATGAATTTTTATTGAACATTTAGTTGAGAAAATACCGGATGATTTAATCAGGCTTAGGTAATGCTTTGCTCAGGTATGTGATTTTGAAAATTCAGGAGTTTCGTCCCAGTTTAAGGAGCTACACAGTCTATTAAAGGTACATCAATCTATTTTAGCTTCTGGTATTTTTGCGAAAACTGAAATAAATTATGATTTTGTCTTTAGATCTCAGTAGTTGGTGAATTGGGTCAGTAGGCATTGTTTACTTATATTAATTTTCAAGACAAGAACAGTCGCCGGAGGTCTTTACATAAAACAAGTGCTTATTGGATGGGTTATAAATGAAAACAAGTTAAAAATATCAAAGCACGAGTACATTCAGGACCATATGGATTATCTGCTATCTATTTCGAAGTAGATATCAGTAGAACAGTCGATTATCCCATCCACAGGACGTGCTCTGGGCTTGTAATCCCCAATGCAACTCTCCATCCTTACATATCAAACCAACTTTCACCTAGGTTAGGTTAAGTTATGGGTGCCTTTTGACAATTCGTCACTGCTCACTTAGAACAGCAATAGGGCCCATGGTGCCCATCTTCCAATTTTACTATGGGAACCGGTAAAGAGAAGGGGAGCAGCCACCCAGATAAGGATATAAATCTCAGAAGGTCTCTCAGCTCGATGTCACGCAAGTCCTCCAGTTGAAGAAGTAACTATCAAGAGTCCTTATTCTTCTACTGGAGAGGGCAGGACTTTCAGACAGCAGGTGGCGGATAGATTCATTTTCTTCGTAGTTCATACAACTTCTGCAATAGTCGTTGCGATGAATAACGAGGCGCATCCGCATGAATACTAATGGCGCAATGCCCAGTAATGGTACCGGAGACTATCCTTGCTTCGCGAAGACTAAGTTTGACCAGAGACAGAGATCTCTTCTTGTTATAACCCGTCCATAAGTTTCTAGCTGTTGCACATGTATCTAGCTGGACCCAACGTATATTGGCTCGACTAATGGCTTATTAGAATTCTCGCAAAGGGGAAAGCCTGTGAGGCATGCAGCTCTGCTCCCCTTTGTGCAAGTTCGACACCCCTGGGTGTATCGATATGCCCTGGTATTCTATGCCACCATATTGGCTCTCATCTAGATCTCATCTAGATGCTTTTTGCAGATTCCTACAAGCCTCGATCTAGTCATCACAGACTTTAGAGCCTTAGCGGCTGCCTGGCTGTCGATATAGACCGATATAGACTTTCACCTACACTCTCCCATAAACTTATTTTTCTCCAACAGTTCAACAGAAAGGAACGTGATGGGGATTTACACCTCACCTTTCCAAACCAATAAACCAACCAGAATCTTCCATAAATTTGGGTAAATTGGATTCTGGAACTTCAGAGGATCGTTCGTTTGTACGTCTGTCTGTCACCGCAGTTTACTATACCAACGGACCAGCCACGCCTGTTTAAGAAAGACCCATTTAAGCCAACCGTAGATATTAAATGTAAGTTTGACCTGCCAGTTTGTCCCAATACTGTGCGAAGAAGGCTCGAAGAACAATTTCGCCAGAGAATATTTGGGAAAAGGAACAAAATGTTTTCCTGGCATGGTGTTGGTCCTATATTTTATGTCCAAGAGACTAAGGAGCAGAATTTATACACATAGTTTGGGCCTTTGTTTACCTAGGCTTCACTATTAACTCTGACAGTGATGAGATTACTAAGCAGCCTCAAAATTGCTCCAGCCTGACCTACCCTACAGGATAACTCAGTATTGCTCATTCGATCACTAGTGAATATTGACGTTGTCAATCCGTTGTCAATGCTATTGAGTGGTGAAGTTGATTAACACAAGAAAGAGTTAAACGAGATGAAAAATGGCAGCAGGGGCTTGTGCACTCGATTTGTGTATTAGGTCCGGATTGGTTTGTTCATTTCCCGAATCGTGTTTAAAATTAATAAATAAATAGCTGCCGCTGCAGCCCGGATTAGAGTGGGCTCAGCCCTAGCTTCTAACATTCATTTATACGTTGTGCAAATTCCATTTGAATTTGAATTCTAACAATTTTTGGTTATTTTCTGAAAGAATACCAAGTACTTTCTCATTTTTCGAACAGATGGCTCTGTTGTATGTTTCGATTAGGTGATCTCATTTAACGTGCCTACTTTCAGACGCTCGTGATAGTTCAAGATAGTTGCCTATCTTAAGGCACACTACTGCTATAATGCTGCCATAAATGCGAAAATATTTTTTTTATTCATTGCCTATCCTAAGAGGCACTTTTATTTTCAAAATACGACTAAACTATTGTATGTAATTAAGTTTTAATTAGAGTTTCTTTTAGAGACTCAATTAAGAGACTTAGTCAGCAAATTGTTTGACTTTGTAATTTAAATTTTACAGAATAAAGTGTTTCAAATCACGGCACAGCAAGTACATAACTCTGTTTCAATTATTTAAAACACCTTTGGACATTTTTACTATAGAATGAAATTTTTCTTAGTGAGAATCAAAATGACAAAGTGACAACTGAAATAATGACTGACTTTGAAGAAAAAAGTTACTGTGTAGATATGTTTTTTGAAGTAGCAAAGTATTTTAACAAAGGTTGACACGCTGGACTTCTACAAAAACTTTTATACCTGCTACTAGTTTAAAAATAAAAAGCTACTTGAACGATTGATGTCTCTATATAAGGTTCTACACATAGCATGAAAGCTCAACGATGCACATAAGAAGCATTCTACGATTTCTGTTGTATGTATGTCTTTTTTATCATCAGGCAGACCGTCCTTTAAAGAAAGAACTTCGATGACTGCCATCTGCATACCGTGATCATGTCTTGACATTTGTCACATCAAAATCAAGGAAGAAAAGACAACCAAAGCTATATTATCGACAAAATCAAATCAAATGTTCACACAAACTCACCTTTTCATGCTTAAGGACTCCCAACTTGCATGAAAAGGAAAAAGAAACATTCTACGCTTCTGTATAAACGGCAACTGGTGCATAACAATTCAGAGCGGTTTTTGAATTAAAAGTGACAGATTCTTTAGATGTGATCACGACTGGACTATCGGTCAAAATGGTGGTGTTCTGCGATTGTACTTCAACCATGACAAGGCCTTCTTGATTGTCATTGCCTCCGCTTACTACTACCCTACTATTGTTAGAAAGGAGGAAGAAGTATTTATGTTATAGTCTTTGAGGACGACAGGTTCTGTTTAGAGCCTTCTATGTAGAAACATCAGAACTCAAGCTTCCAAAGGATTGTGATTTTAAATCCGATATGGATCTTTATACTCGCGTGAGCTGTCAGGCTGATCTTTATACTCGCAGGAGCTCTCAGGACTGTGAGTGTCCCAATCTCCAAAACCGTCGGTTTTGACGCATGGAAAGCAGACTGTGTTCGTAATGAGCATATTCCATTTTATTAAGAGTACAAGCTGGTTCTGCGAAGAACCAACCTTCTCGAATTCAAGGTTAGAACAAGGACACAATGGACCAATAGTCTTCCGTGAATGGATAGTCAGGGACTGGGCACTTCCTTCATAACCTAACGTATGTATATCCCCCAAAAAATGCATCCGATGAAGTCACAGCTTACAACGGCTTAGTAAGGAATACATGGAGCCAGTATGTAGACCTAGTCACTACCTAAAGCTTTCCTGCAGCGTATAGACATAAAGCTGTGCTAACTTTCTTCACTTGAGATCCAAGAATTAAACTTCACCTGTGAGTACAAGGTTAGTATCACAGAATCTCAGATAGGAATTAGGAATTTTATATTTTTTTTTCTAAAGAGGACTAGTTCCAGTTTTTAGGGGTGACACCAAGACCGCAGTCAATTTTCCATTTCGAGAATTTAGAAAGAGCATTCTGCTGCAGATGTCTGAGCGCGGTGAGATGTTTATCCCATGATATAACAACTTCGTTTGCTTAGACTTTTACCCTGCTGTGCTATGTAATGTGTCACTACTGATGGACCTTTAAACGCCATCGCCCAGCTTTTGCCTCGATGTCGGCATTCGGATTAATACTGCAGTGAATATATGTAGTTCTCAGCGGTTTCTCGAAGCAATGAGGGGTACATTTATTGGTCTAAGCTCTGAGGTCTATGATTGGCGTAAGAGCTTTTACCTGTGTTTGGTTTGAACACTGAATTAACCTCTGTTTGCAGTTCAGAAATGAGTATTAAGATGGCAGTTAGCCCGGGAAGGATTATACCTCCGGTCTTGCTGATTAAAATACATAGCATGAATCGTCCTATTTCCCGATTTTTGCTTTAACCTGCTTGACCTGGGTTTTTTTGAACTTCTTACAATTTATAACAAAGTAATTAGCTCGGAATCTAGATAACAACTTCTTTGCAAGAACAAAACGTTTTATTTTCAATTCATATCTAGATGTACGTATACGACACAATCAGCATAACCCCAAGAACGCAATCCAATTCTATAGAAACCACTGACACGGACCACAGTTGCAACTCATCAAAGTCAAAAACAAACAAAACAAATTGCCGCAGCTATAACATTACACTCCTTAAGCTATTAGTCAGTCAAACCTCAAACAATTATCGAAAATCGAATAAATACAAAGCCACCACCCAGTTTGCAGTTGACACTATGTATACGTAATGTCTCAAATGGAATGCCTGACGCCACGCTCAATGTCTAAGTTAATGTTTGGTGTCGTCGTTTAAGCATCCAATAGACTTGGAATACGAGTCAAACCTTGGAGTAAAGCGATAGCGAGCGAATTTAAAACGAGCCGCTCGCCAGAGTGCTTCTGGAGTGCATACGAAGTAGGTTCATTGCAAAAAAAAAGTAAGAATATGTTTCATGTTGGTGCATAGACTATGCGTATTACTTCTATAATTATTACTCCCGAGTATTTATATCACAATTACATTACATCACCTCGTTAAGTGAGGGGTAATTAAGGCAGTCGTACAAACGCCGCACTAGACCGAGGGAGCGGGCAACCGTTAGAAAAGAAAAAAATAGATCAATTTCCATTTTCGATTGGTGTTAATTGCAAGTTCGAGTATGTGTGCCTGTGTACTTGATACGCAATCATCGCGCAATATGGGTTAATAGTTGGACGTTTTATCTATGCTGTTCGCATATTCATAATGTACAAAGGCGAGCGAATGAAGAACACCAGGTGGGATTTGGAGGATTGAAGAAACTTCTTCGTTTTCTGTATAGTTTAGTTAGGAATTCTTATTCGGCATGGATTGGAGATAGAGGTGGGACCGTGTGACCATATCACTGCGGCCACCGATGGGCCTATTGTGATTTCCTTCAATTAGAGCTCGCTCATGATGCCTGAATACGAGATACATCCAGAGATGTCTTTAAGTGAGCTGGCAGATACATCACGTCCTCCGTTTCGAGGTCGAATTTGCCTAAATGACAATGACGTGTTCTGATTAAACAGTTACAGTGACACAGGATGTTCTCTGCGTTGCGTTTTCGTTGCACATTCTGTGTATGTTACTATTCCCATACTATTCCCATAGTAATTAAGTGTTTTTTTGACTCGGCAGTGTCCCTTGGGGAAGCCTGTGACCATTCGAACCCGACTCCTGGTAAGTTCTAGGAGTTGTTTCATTCTTGTATGGGAGATGTTTGGCATGAACATTTTGGCTTGCCTGTTACCTTCAGTATTCGTCCAGTAACGGTAAGTTCTGTTTTTGCTGGCTACTGCTGTAAGCAGTTGTACAAACGTACTAGCTATGACGGTCTTGGAATGTAACTTTAAAGTTTTGGCTGAAGTTAAATCTGGGTACAGTTATCTGTTATGGTAATGTCAAGTAGTTCATCTCTGTTTAATTCCAGGGCTCGGCATAAGTTTCAGAAGATCAGGAACCAAATTGCCATAAAACCTACAGCGAAAACTTTGGTCTGATAACGAAAAAAATTAAGTGAACGAATCTATGATATCTTACTAGAAAAAAGAGCATTGCAAACTGAAGCTTGTTTAGATCCTTAACGCATGATCACTACCACGAATTGGATACATGCAAAATGTAATTCAAAACATGTAATTACAAGGCTAACTGCGGAGCCAGTAAATCGCAAAATGTGTTTTTACCTCTGTAGCCTTAGTTGCGAACTATGAACCCCAAATTCATCTAAAATTGAGTTCGTCTGAATTGAGTTTACTTCTTGATCATTGTGATTTGGCACAGATATACATAACTAAATTACCTTCTGGATTACCGAGAAGCTTGCGTCTTGTCTATCAATTAACGCTGCAGATGATAGCACTACTGCAATATACATATTTACATGTAAAGGGTTTTGCAATAGGGACGCTACAAAAGTAGAGCGACAGGGACAGCAAACGACGCCATATTTTTCTTGCGGTTTTTTGACATTTCTCTTCAGTAAGGTTTGCCATTTCATGATGGAAAGATATACGAGCCAACAACGAGTCGAAATTATTAAAATTTACTACCGAAATTCGGAGTCAGTGGCCTCAACGTTAAGAGCGCTACGTCCAATTTATGGTCGTCATAATCGTCCTAGCAGATCAACAATTGAGCGTCTAGTGGAAAAATTTGAATCCACAGGCACAGTACAAAATGTTTCCGTGCCAGTGAGACAAAGAAGTGCCCGTAGTGTCGAGAATATTGCTGCCGCTGAGGCTTCAGTTGCAGAAAGCCCAAATGTGTCTCTCACACGTCGTTCTCAAGCGTTGGGCATCTCTGTGACGTCTTTGTGGCGAATTTTGCGAAAAGATCTTGGCCTACATCCTTACAAGATTAAATTGACGCAAGAACTGAAGCCGCTTGACCACCAGAAGCGTCGTATGTTCGTCAATTGGGCTGAGCAACAACTTGAAAATGATTCGGATTTTCTTCGAAAAATCATCTTCAGCGATGAGGCTCATTTCTGGCTGGATGGCTTCGTCAATAAACAAAATATGCGGTATTGGTCAGGCAGCAATCCACACGTACTCCATGAGTCATCATTGCATCCCGAAAAAATTACGGTTTGATGTGGTTTATGGGCCGGCGGCGTCATTGGGCCGTACTTCTTCCGTGATGATCAAGACCGGCACGTTACTGTGAATGGGGATCGCTACCGTTCAATGATAACCGAATATTTTTGGCCCCAATTGGATGATATGGACTTGGAGGACATGTGGTTCCAACAGGACGGCGCCACAAGCCACACAGCGAATGTCACAATAAATTTATTGGAAACCAAGTTTGGAGAACGTGTTATCTCACGAAATGGTCCAGTCGCTTGGCCGCCTCGGTCGTGCGATTTGACGCCGTTAGACTATTTTCTGTGGGGCTACGTCAAGTCTATGGTCTATACCAACAAGCCAGCGACGATTGATGAACTTCGTACGAATATCGAACGTGAAATTGCAGCAGTATCGGCCGATTTATGCTTGAAAACCGTCGAAAATTGGGTTCAGCGTCTGGACTTCTGCAAGCGTGCCCGTGGTGGCCATGCAAAAGATATCGAGTTCCATACATAATGGCATCGAACGTACTTTCACAGGAATAAAGAATTTCATTAATATCCAAAACCGTTTTTGTTTTATTTAAAAAAACTTTTGTAGCGCTCTTATTGCAAAACCCTGTATAAATAATAAAAGGAAAAAAATTACGTGAGAGCTCTAGGTAGGCCAAAGTCTAGCTTCTCACAACCGTTCATGTTGTGCATGTTGTATTATTTTCACGAATGGAAGGGACCTACGTCCCTACGAACGGTCGAATTGAGCCGTTTCATGACAAGTTGAACTTACCGAGGTTTATCATTCCAAACAAAAAATGTTTGGTGGACATGGCTGGGGCTTGAACCCACGCAGCTCCACGCACTTACCACTGAATCACGGCGTATAAATAATCAGGCAGAGATAAAAGACTTAGAATTACAGACAAAACGATCCAAGTTACAGGAAATGCCGCAGGTCTCTAAGTCCCAGGGCACATGGACATTTCGGGAAACTGCAGATCGGCTGAGCTACCAAACGTACGGGCAAATCAAAACCTCTCTGGAAAGAGGTAGCAAACCATCTTCTGTTATAGAAGCAATAAGATTTAGCCTTGAAACTAAAATTACAAAAAGGACAAACCGAATGAGGAATAATGTTAACACTTGTCTTCACTGAGGGAGATCTGACCTAACCTGAATCAGAAAAGAACGACCAGATTTCTTCTGCCTAAAAGACAATGCCTGTGCTCTATAGTAGGAGGCTCATAAGGCACTGCTTGATAGAGCCACTATAAGAAGGAGTGTCGCCTCCAGCTGCAGAAGCTGTAGAGATGAGGAGGAAAAAGAAACAGTAATCCACCTTCTATGCACCTGTCCTGTCTTATATAGACTGAGAAGAAAAACTCTCTCTATGAAGTGACGTAGTCAAACTCGATATTTACGAAAAAAGAGGTTTGTTTACGGGCCTAAATAATTGTGCACATAGTGTGGCACAGTAAATGGTAAACACCGACATGTTTACTCACAAAATCTTCCTTTTAAAAGAAACGGACTCATTATGCAAGGTTCCTGGTGCTGGTAATCTGTGTTCTAAATATGTGGTATCACTTACACTTCGGGTGATCCAAGAGGATACCAGGCCTAAAGCAGCTACAAACCAAGATGATCAGTGACGTCCTGGAGTTTGCCAAAACCACAGGAAATTTTTTCCCGACTCCACACACAAACAACAGGCACCAACCCTTCAACCTACACACCCCCTTCACCAGGCTTACAAACATCTCCAACGGCCATTTGAGGTGAATTACAGCGTGGCAAGAGAGATTATTCCCCAAAACCAACCAACCAAGTGTCACACAGAAAATAATTATGAACCGCATACGAAAACTCTAGCAAGACTAAAAAGATCGCCTCATCATGCTTTGCCGCAAATTTCCAGTTATACTTAAATAATTTTGCAACCACGACCCTTCCCAAAACCTTATTGTTAAATTGTCATTAAATAATCCGTGTTGAGGTAGAAAGAGAGTAGCTGGCGCGACAGCTCAGATTGAGCCAAGACCTAGCTTCTCGGAACAATTTACGTTGTGTCTGTTTCATTTTTCGCACGAATGGAAGGGACCTACTATTTATTGCCGACTCCGAACAGCGAATTAAGAATCTTTTTCACGACAAATTATACTCCCGGAGGTTTTTCATTCCCCGACGAGAGTCAGTGGCGCGAAAAATGTTTGGTGGACATGGTTTGGGCTTGAACCCACCCCGCTTGCACAGCAGTCCAACGCATTAACCACTAACCCACGGCAGTGATGAGGTAGAGGCTTTCATTTATTTTTTACGGAATTCGCCGGAACCGAATGGAAAGCATTAGTGGTGTTTTTTACAAATTGGGAATATGAGCCTTAAGATTTATCACGTTCAATCCCACAGCATGATTAACAACTCTTAAAGCACAACGAGGAACTACCGGCTCTGAAAAATATCAATTCTTGCTTCGTTGAGAGACTGGTGGGATCCAGTTGTCGGACACCTACGAAGAAGCTCTTGTCTACTATTGTATTAAGCTTCTCTTGACGATGTTTAAGCTTTGAGCAAGGTAGGTAGGTTTCGGTAGGTAGGTCTAGGTAGGTAGGTATGGTGGCCAGGAAGGCCCTTTGTGATACTTATTGAAACCAGTTGGAGCTCTTAGTGAAGCTAAGGATACTTTTATGCCTAAGTCAAGACAAAACTTCGTTGATCGCCATTATTTCCTTCTGAAAAACGCTACAGTGGTCAGGTAGACAGAAGGTTAAACATATCGGAGAAATCGCTGACAGAAGTTTGGTATTTATGCTACAGCGTTGGTAGGATTCTAGGGTTGACGTGTGAGGTCCTACCAGCCTAGGGTATAAGACGACTTAATTTTCTGTCCACCTCCTAGGTATGTGGACAAAGTACAGGCAGGCTTTAAGCATAATGTTTAGCTAGGGAAGCTTAGAGCAAAGGGTCTAAGTAAAACTTCTTGATTTTATTTTTTGAAAATCTATTGCAATGCGCTCAAACAACATGAGTAGCTTAAAGCTTATGATCTCATTACAATAATCATTGTCTTCATCCCTCTCCACTCAAATTCCTCAATTAAAACTTATTAAACTTAATGAAAGCAATCGATTACTCAAATGTATTTCTTGAGAACGCCTTTTGCCACAAAAACAATAAATTAATTTAAATTAAAAATACTGCCATCGACACAAAACAAATTGCATTCAACTAAGGCGACCGGGACACACGCGCGGTGGCCTCAGCTCTGATGGTGGCTTGATCCCAACTTTATTTGAAACGCATTTCACAACCTAAATTGTGAAAATGCCAAAGCCGCACGCTACACAAGTGGGGTAATCTTCTCCCCGATGAAGTGATAGAAGAATTTCCTTCATTAAATCTCACGCGTATCTGTGTTAAAAAGAAAATAACGCAAAGCAACAACAATATCGCAAGCAAACGCTGCATATGACTTATACATCGCATCGGTGTACCGCACCATTACCAACTGATGAAACATCCCATAGGTAATGATGGAGAAAAAAAAAGTTCAACCAAAACAATGCCAGAGTGGAAAGAAGGGAGAATGGAGGCAACAGGTTGTCTACCTGACAGCCTCAGGTGTATGCGCGTTAAACAATGCGATTATGCAAAGTAGGAAAAAAGAATAATAATTGTAATGTAGTTCCTATACAAACATTTGTACATATATAGTACAGTGAGTTTCTAGACGTAGAACGCTGAAAGAAAATTCCCGAGTGCTAATTATCATAATTATTAGTGTTGGACTCACCCTTTGGTTGGCAGGGAAATATGGGTGCTGCAGTTACAAGTCCAGAGGCGGTATTTTACAGCCGGGAGCATGACAGGCGAGTCGACATTATTTGGGCCCCATTTCATTTCCAACTGGGGTGTAATTTGGGTTCGAAAAAAGCGTCAGATAAAACCATTGTGGCTTTAGATTTTACCACTCTTTGGCTTATCTTAAGCGAGAGGCACGTTGAGGCATTAAAGGCACCCTTTGATCTTGTGTATACCTTCGTAATGAACAATAGTTGCCTACTACAGACTTCCACTTGAGACTGGTCATGAACCCTTTTAGAAGATTGTTGAGCAGATTTGTTCTTAGAGATTTGACAAAGCCGGGACATACCAACAAACCAATGGTTCTTTGCCATGAATATGTTTTATTCAACAAAAGCCAGGAAAAGCCACCATAAGCCGTTCTGATGTTCTAAAGACGAAGGAAGTCTCACTTGATATTCATAAGCAGCAAATTCACCAAGAACTGTGATGTGTTCAGCTAAAGTATTCAAAGCAAGTATCGTGTGAATTTTCAAGACAGAATTATAAACCAACAATCCAACACTTTTCTTTTAAGAAGTCTATATGACTGCACAGATATGATGTTAAAGTGTTGATTCTATAAAAGGTGCCATGTCAGGTAGAGATAGAGGAAAATGAGGCAGCCGATGAACTGGCAAGGAAAGGGTCAGAAACACCACCCGTTGGACCCGAGCCATTCTGCAGGCTGGGACCGCATCGAATAAATGAGAAACTGCGAAAAGCACTACCAGAACTAAGGCAGGGAAAGGAATTTCTTGGAAACTACGACCGAAGAAGGAGCAAGGCTTGCCTAGGCACCAAGCAGACTAACTTCGCATTGCAACGGGCTTCCTGGCTCAAAGCCTTCCTAACTCACGGGCTTGCAGACTCAAAAAGCATCTCAGGAAAATGGGAATAGAAGCGAACGGAAACGGCAGAGGAGACCCGAGGAGACCCCGACATTGACCCACAAAAGAAGAGCACATCTGGGAGTGTACACTTTCTCTGAAACGGATCTTCCATCGTTGGACCCAATCCAGGATTGGAGGAGGTGCTATAGATCGAGGCTCATCGGCCAATACAAGTTCGGGGAAGCACAATATATCTCTACAGATCGCAGTGCATACACACATCCCAACTTTTAACATCTAACATCTACACAGATATGATGTTGCAGTGTTGATTCAAAAAGAGGTGTGCAATTTGTTTTTCCAATAAAACGTGAAATAATTAGAAAATCCAAAGTTGATTGATTGTAAAGTAAAACTGGGAATTGGTATGTGTGGAATAAAATAACAGACGATTGCCCTTTTTTCATCTTCTTTGGCTGACAGCTTCGCTTTTTGAAATATTATCATCACTTTTGGGTTACCTGCGCTCCACCCTCACCGCCTCGCTTAACGCCATGGTCGGTCAACCGCTAGTTCGAGTCCACATAGAAATGCAGGTAAAACTCAATCTGTACAGCTTCTTCCACCTTAACAACATCAACTCTAAACATCCTCCTGACGGTCACCTTAACACGCTTTCCTCCCTACTTCAAAGGAGCGAGTTCAACGTGCCGTTGGATGACATTCTCCCAAGGTACTGCGTCAAACGAAACTAGTCAATAGTCATCCCCACGAGGGACGATTGGGAAAAAATCAAACCCCATCCTTTAGAGCATGACCAACTATGGTATACGAACGGCTCTAAAATGGACAGTGGGTCTGGGGCTGGAAAATTATTCGAGTATTTTTCATGCCATTTGTGATATACCATTTGAAACCCTTATCATCGGCCGAAAGTTGAGTAGTGACTGGTTACCACTGCTTTGACCCGGGTACTCTCTAAATCCACGAGGGACAACGCAAAAGGACTCGCCTCAGGTGGTGCGCAAAGGCGGAAAGAGCATTAAAAAAACACAAGCCAAGCAATGCGTGCTATCAGTAATATTCTCTTTTTGGCAAGATTGGCAACAGGTGCTACTAAGACATCATTTGCGTCCGTTGTAAATCCCCTCAAAGGACTGTTCTAGATGTTTTGTAAGGGAAGGCGATATGGTTGTTGGGTTCGGGAAAATCTTTGGCAAACTCTAGAATTCCTATGATCACTTTTTAGTCTAAGCGTATAGATATCCCACCAATGATCTAAGATGGGCTCTGTTTATACTGTCATCGATTGCGTAGTTAATTGTTGTTCAACACAAGACACCAGGAATCCCTGGGAATCAAAAGTCACTGAAATGTTATTTTCAAAGTTGTAGTTCTTTGCGGCACAGTCGCTTGGTTGGTTTATCCGTGGCAACGTATTTAATTGAAGTTATCCTCCGTATAATCCAGCAACCACCATTTCATTCCTGTTGTATACATTTGTTAAAAATACTAGAGATCGTTGATATGAGCGAATAGGCAGTCTCTATGGAACAATACTTCTAAAAATTCATTCACCAATTTTCAATGAGTATACCTATGAGTATACATCCTCAAAAACCGAACTAAACCTTTTTACAAGACGCTAGAAGGTTCCTTACATATATCACACTTCCCAAATTAGAAGGCACGGAAAGACGATTTGTAGACAATGAAAGATACAAAGGGGATCACGCATCTGCAAAGCGGGTGCCTTGAGAACAACCTCCACTGCTACACTAGAGATAATGCTCCATCTGCTTCGTGTTGATATCTTTGGGAGCTAATGGCAAGTCAAAGCAGCATTAAGGCTCAGAGAATCCTCCCAGCTGATCAGCACAGCAACTGGTCACTCTAGGATCTTCAAGGGCAACCATACTATTCCTAATAAAACGGACTACGTTGTGACCTATATTGACTTCAACGTCATGTATAAAACTCGGACTCATAGCAGAAGCTCTTGGGAGTCTGGTACAGTTTCGAGCGAATCCGCGCTGGAAATGTTCACAATTTTCTCCAACGCACCTGCCTCAGCCATTACCACGCGACTGCCAAATCACTGTAGTGTGTTCCGGTGGAAATCACGGCAGTGTGTAAAGCTGCGGATTGTCTTTCACTTAACGCGATAGATCGTAGCACTCTTGTACTATACATAGATAGTCAGGCAGCTATTAAAGCCTTGGAATGGCCGACATTACGGTCAAGGTTGGTAAAGCAATGCTGCAGATATTTAAACGCGATTGCAGACAGGTGCGGCGTGCTGGGTCCCAGGACACAGGAACGTTCCAGGCAACTGAAGAGCGGACGAGCTGGCAAAAGAAGACGCGGGACGGCATATTCCTGAGAACCTGGGGAAACCACCTGCGCCTATTGAATCGATCAAATTCCGCCTTGACACGGATGCCAAGAAACTGACAAACCAAAGGTGGAACAATATCAGCACTTGTCCCTTCTTACAAAAATTCCGGCCTATGGCTCCCCTCCAATGATTTCTGTAGAGGCTGTAGAGACGAGGAGGAGGAAACTACAACGCATGTGTTGTGCCCTTGCGACGCTAAAAAGAAAAATCCTCGGGCAATACTTCTACGATGATCTTAAAGATCATCCAGAAGATTAAAAACTTCATCTCTTGGACGAAATGGCAATAAGTTGTAGGTCCCTTCCATTCATGCGAAAAATACAACACGCACAACACAAATGGTTGCGAGAAGCTAGGCATTGGCTCATCCCGAACTGTCGCATGTACGTATGTTCCCAAAATGTCTATCGTCAGTACATACATACATATGTACTCGTATATTATCCTTTTTGTAAATTGAACAAGTGAATTGGAAAAATTTGAATTTATCTTCTCTGGCACATGAATACTATCGTCATTGCCCTGATTGACATAAATCAAATAGCGCCCGACATTTTCGTCTTACACCTGCCTCCGGCACTGATTTACGTTACGTAGGTTCTTTAAGCACGTAGATTCACAAAAGGTGTTGCTTGATGACTTGACTTGGCTACGGCATTCACTTCGTATTCTTTAGTTTCTCTTTACTTTTTCGGTTTTCCAATAATGGCATCTGCTTCCGTTGGTTCATACGAACGTTTTTAAGGCGTAAAATTGAAAGTTTTAATTAGGAATTGTTTTATAAGCAAGAGAAGCATTTAATTACACACCTTCCGCTTCATTGTGTAGACTTTGAAAGTTTTCTTTTTGAGCGAAATTTTCCCAGCTTACACGCAGATGATGTGTAAAAAAGTCTTCACAAGTTCCGCATGCAAAGCTGTTTCTTTGAGGTAAGATCACGCAGATATGCAAAACAATTAATTTGCCTTCCATCGAATACGTTTGGATCTCTTAAGTGTGTGTATGTGTCTAAACCGCACCGATTCACAAAGAAAGACTGTTTTCCCAAGCCAGTATGATCGCGGTAAAAAGTCAGAAACAGTTGAAACTGCTTACCGTCATTTCTTTATAACTTGGAAAGTAACTTAGGAGGCAAGTGACATTAAACATTTAAACGGTTTCGGCTAATTGTTATGCCGGTTTGACTTGCCGTAGATTGCGTTGATTTTTTTTTTTTGTTACAAAAACCTTCGTGGTGTCCAATCAGTAAATGGGTGCAAAGCCCCCAGACATACATATTTGAACTTTGACTTTGAGTAGCTAGTGCAAAATATTACAGGCAGTCCAGGCCGCTATGAAGAAACTTGGTTACACGTTTTTTTTTTTCTGCTGTACTTCGGCACTTCCGTCGATCCGTATCTTTTAGAAGGAAAAAAAAGAACGTATCGAATCATGAACGGAATGCACAATGCTGTGCTACGGCGCGGAAACGGATACTTATACAACCGCTGGTACCTGCGTTTTTGTGCCAATTTAGCGTGAATCCATTCGTAGAAAAGTGCGGATGGGGGAAAATAGTTCTTGTTCTATTTCTTCGTTTTCTTTTCTCATTTATTATGGCCTTTTGATGTTTTCCTTGAATCTCGAAAATTAGAAATTTGTGAAGAAGGAAAATAAATAAACGCACTATGTGTTGGGTCAGAGATGAAGTTTTTGCCGGCGCATCCATCGTCGTGTTGGCCTAGCGAAAATTGTTGTGCATATAGAGGAACGGAGTTTAAAATATAATCGGAATGTGGTGTACTACCAGAGAACGCGGGACTTATTAGCGTAGGCAAGTAAATTATTAGACTACAGTCTTGGATTCTATTATGAGATCAAAAAGGTTGCTTAACGGATGAGCTACTTTTTGGAAAAATGCATCCGAAGAAGATGTATGAGAAACTAGATTCCTTCTATAGTATAACGCGTGATAGGGGCATCCAATTAGCATAAATTTTACTGATCATCCAAAAGAATGAGGAGATACACACACATGTATGTATTCAATAAATTAAATCAGCGTTACGTTGTAAGGCTATTCCGAAGGTTTAAAGACTGACGTGTACTCCAACAACGGGTGCGACAAGAACCACTGCAACTCAATCAGAATCAGTTCAAGCTGAGTTTTCTACTGCTGAACCTAGGTAGGTAGGTATGTAGGTAGAGGCGCCGGTTTTAAAAAAAAACCCATTAGCGCTGGGATGTGTCGTTTTGAAACCACAACTCATTTCTGTTGTTTTGCAGGTGGAAAAAGAATTAGTTGACCAATCTTATTCTTGCAAATATCTTTGAGGTCGCCGAAAAAGGGATTGCCTAGAGTGCGCTGCCTGACAGAGAATCTTTTTCACTTTTATTTTTGCAACTACGGCAGAAAGTGTTGTGGGGGATACCTAGCTTGGCTGCATGGTCTCCTATTGGCCAGTGGCCTCTGCTTACGGCTACGATTCTTACAATATCTGGTCTTGATCTGCTTAGTAGCTCGTTTGTTTTTGGTTTGCTGTAACCGGGCTAGATCTTCCTAAATATGACGCAGTTGTTAAGCCTGCTGGACTTATATACTTAAGAGTTTGCAGCTAAAATTACACTTGGAATAAGCCAATCGAAAGACAGGGTGGCAGCCCCACAGGATGCACTTAAATCTTCAACGAACACGTAGGTAATTTTTACTACAGACTCTACAACACCCTATCTAGACTGTGTAAGACCGTTGTTAACGTCATGATAAAAGACAGATTCGTCTTCATCTCAGTGTTGAGGCATTTTTTCTGAGTCGCTTAATCTCTCTCGGATCATACCAGTGTTTTTTAGGCGGAGATTCTGACAACCGCCATCTGGGAATCCTACCTTCTTCATTGCCAAGCCAGGCTGCAACGGAAGCTATTGCTGTCGCAGGGAGAAGCTTAAAGGTTGCTGCCACTAAGAGCTAACGGGTTTTGGCTCGCAGCAACACTATAATTATCTGCTATGTATCCGGTCACAAAGGCGTACCAGAAAAAGACGAGACTGATCACCCTGCTGGGAAAGGTTCAGGGTTCTTAGTGGGACATTGGCAAGGGAGTCGCAAAGCAAAGGAGTAAACCGATCTTTAAGAATAAACGACGACTGCAATGACCTTCAAGCCGATATCACGGCTATAATCCAGGCTTTAAAAATTGTTTGTGAAAATGATATCAAATGAAGAACAATTACTGTTTACATTCCCAGCCAGGTAGCCGTTAAGCCTCTGGATTCAATTATAACTCCAGATCCAGGCTTGTGAAAATCTGCAGCATCTATCTTAACGAGATATCGAGAGCCAATACTATGATGGGTACCAGAGCTTATGGATACCGCAGGTAACAAAAGGAGCAAGGTAGCTTGCACGGAAGGGAGCACTGTATACTGCGCAGGCCCTCGCAGGCTCCTAAGCTATACATACTATTGCATGGACGAGGAAAAAATTAAATCTATACGTCATCTGCTGTGCAAATGTCATGACCCCGCCGAGGACTCTAGGCAGCCACTTCTTCACAGAACTGGAGGATTTATGTTGGCCAAATATAACTAAAAACAAAACGTAACTTAATTCTCGTTTTACTCCGACACCGAGACTGCTATTAAAAAAGTATTTCTCTTAATGAATTACATCAAATGAATTTTTTTGAACAAATTATGTGGGTTACACCCCACATTTGCATGACAAAGCTGCTTTTATTCCCACGTGCGGTACTAAAAGTAATTCACCATAATAATTCGGTATCTCTAATTTTTAAAATTTTTTTGTATGTGTACATCCCCTTTCAGTCTCAATGTCAATTTTACTTATTCATTTGTCTACTTAAGCGCACATTCTATGGTTTAATTTTCGCATTCGTGTTAATTATCATCATCATTGTCACCATATGAACATCGTAATCCTTTATGCCGACAAATTACCGATGATTCATTGGCATTGTCATTTTGTACGTTTGTATGTATGTCACCTTAATTGTAAATAATTACTGAACGAATAAAGACGACACTTTGAGAGCATACACACGTTTATAATCACATTCGAGTAATTAATGTGGTCACACTCCAGTGGAAGTAACTAAACAACAATACCAGGAAGAGCAAAGAAAATAAGAAAAATTATTTAGAAAATGCCGCATGAGAAGTTCAATTGATTTGACAACAACAACGAAGGCAGAGTATAAATAACACTAAGTACGCTTCGACTCACGGTAACTCCTACATATCTGCAATGGATAGAGAACAGACACAATGGTGTGCATATGCCTATGCATAGTTCTAGATTAGTTTACGGTTCGTTGTAGGAAATAATTAAAATTTTGCCACTGCACCGGGGAGTACAATCTAGGTGGAAGGATTTAAAACACATGGATAGCATGTACACATATGTATCTACTTCCATATGCAGGTGTCAGATTAAAACCATATGAAAGGTACATACTACATTTGGGCGGTAGATTCAAGTGAGATTGGAAAGAATTGAACTTGAAGTTGGCCCACACTAAATCAAGGAGGTGGTCCAATCCTTGTTACTTCCGACCTAGGTAGGGGAAGTATTGCAATCGGTCCGAACAAAATGTTTCGAGATATGAACAGGGGTTGACATTACTATACACTAGAAATCGTTTCCACCCATTTTCGAAATGATGCCTGTGTGCCTGTGTGTGTGCGTGGGGGATAATATTTTTCGCCTTCGATATCTGGAGAACGAAACAACGTAGGACCATGCGGTTTTTTGTGTTTTGTTTGCCAGTATGAAACGAAGAACTGATTAGATTTTGAGCATAATCGGTGTAGTGGATGCTGTGGAAATTGAAGAAATGTTTTCTATCAAGTTCGCGCAACAACTCTTTGTGGAGCAATTAAAAAGTGTGTATTCAAATTGTTCGCCTCCGATGAATGTTTTCTTTAATTATGAAATAAATTATAATATTACTGTTTTTAATACAACACAATGCGAGGTGGGACGTATAGGAGTGGCCCCCCAGTCGAATTTTCTTCGTCAGGAGTAGGAAATCTTGTTTTTATTGAGGGAATAATAAGATATTAATATCACAATAATTTTCTAACTTTAAACCTATAGCTGAATTCTCATGCATAAGTAAGATCTTTGAGAGTATCGAATCTCACTGACTCACTGTTGTTCAACTGCAAAACTCATCCAAGCAGCGTGGCAACCTGAAAGGCATATTTACAACTACAAACCTTGCTAAATTTATATCAAGCGCCCTGGGGAGACACCTAGTCTCCAAAAAAAAAAGGGTTTATAAAGTATTTTACTAGAATATACTTCACAAACTCAAAGCTCATGGTTTTTCCCCGAAATTTATCACATAGTTCAAGTGTTATCCAGAAGTTTGCCATTATAAGGTTCCTTCTAGATCATCGTGGTCGCCGTGGCTCAGTGGTTAGTGCCTCCAAGAGTACAATTTGTCATAAAGAAGCTTCTTAATCCGCCATTCGAAATCGGCAATAAACTGTAGGTCCCTTCCATTCGTGCGAAAAATATAACACAAACAACATGAGTGGTTGCGATAACTAGGCCTCATCCCGAGCTGCCATCCATTTTCAATCCAATCAAGGCGACCTTAACACATTTGATCTTCTGATCTATAAACGACGTAGAGCTTGCAGTTGCGCGATCTGACGTGAGGATCTCTAGATAAACCACTGGTTCTCATTCACTTCAGGCTGACTTAAACATATTTCTCATTTGGTGCGCCAGCAAAATCAATTAGAGCTGAACGTTAAAAAGTGTTAACTTAGTTACTCTCGTAAATAAACTAACCGCCTGGTCCGTCAGGGGTGACTGTCTTATATCTCGCACCCTATGGCCGGCACTGAATGGAAAAAGAACCAAAAGCCTACTAGCATTGGAGAAGAAGGAAGCGAGTATCCTAATAGGTGTGCTGACAGGGAACTGTGCATTGACAGCATAACTAGCAGAGCTTATTCAGCACCTGACTTTGTCAAACGTTGGTAGAAATCATTTTCTATGTCACCATATCTCGACACACGTTTTTGGTCAGATAATTTCTTGAATATGTCAGTAAGGACTGGTCATCCTACCATCAAGTCCACATTCATAGAATCAAAGCGATTCAGAGTAGATTCATACATTTTGCCTGGTTGGGTTTGAGCAGGGATGACCCATTCAGCTTTCCCCTTACGAGAACGAACTTATAGTCCTTAAAGGCACGTCGTGATGTCGCTGATACATTGCTAGTACATCATCTATTAGCTAATAGCCCTCATCTGTTCAACCATGAAACTGGAGCTTTTGCATGCGAATATGATAAGCAGGCTTCCGATTCGTAAAGAATGACACCATCGGAGTTTAATGTCAACTTCGTCAATCTTCTGCACTCTGACTTCAATTAACGGGGTCAATCGCGGTTGAATTTCCTCCGGTTCTTAGCACAATCCTCTGACCAGAATGCTAAGTATAGCAAATACATATGTATATAAGTTCCCTAATGCCTTTGATCAGAATTTACTTAATTATATGTATACTCGTACGTACATATGTATGTATTACTTCATCTCTGCAATGTAACTAGCAACACCGAACTAGACATAATTCAACGCCTACAAACAAAACTACTTCGAACTTTAGACAGACTAGACACGCACACCGACAGAATTGGAAAAAATAGGTATGATTAGCAGTAAACATCGAACTGGAGCGATCTAGAAGATGAAGGTTAAAACTTATGTATGGGTTAGGCCGATGACCTGCCTACAAGATACTAAATCTCATGGCATTTATGTAAAACCATGTGATTTGTTTTGTATAGGGTCATGGCCCTAAATCACTTCTACCCACATGCTCGTTTGTAAAAAAAATGCACCTAATGTTGTCAAAGGCAGATGTAAATGTCAATGTGGGAAATGTAAATAAAAATGTATTGGCCACTGCTTCTGAGGTTTAGTTTGGTATAGCATCCGGACCATTTTGAAAAATTAGACATACGAGTAAATACATATATTCATATGTACCAGTTTCGGTTATTATTTCTTGATAGGAGCCCATCTCGAACTCTTTTTTTGACAGAGTACCGGTGTAAGTAAATGTGTTTAACAAAAGACATGCGTATACGGGGATGCTGTAACGTAATGAAGACATTTTGTAGACCTGGAGGGCTTCGTCTGGTTAGTTCATCAGTCGCACAATTGCTCGGGAGCGTATTGCAGTTTGAGCCGCCGGAAGCAATCACTACCCGAATACGCACCACAACTCCCAGTAAGGATGATATCACTACAGCGATCACAGCATTGAAAAACAATAAGGCGGTAGGACTTGACGGTATAGCTGCGGAACTATTAGCGGCAGCGCCAACAATTTCTACTGAAATTCTGCACTCACTTGTATGAGAAGGTTTGGGAAGCCGAAGCCTTTTCGGATAAGCCTGGGAACGGAATTATCGGCAAGCACCCCAAGAAAGGTAATCTTAGGGCTCCGCCACGCAATGAGCGGCAAGTGGCAAAATTAAAACGTATGAAATCGTATAGTTGTGACCACGCAGTTGTACAGCGGCAAGCGTCATTTCTGAGCATATTTTCTGCCGTTCTGCCGCTTGCCGGTAATGGCCTTATACAGTGCGAAACCTGGAGAAGTATTTATGTCCTGGCTGCAGTAGGCAAGCTAATAACTAAAGAAATTCCTGAGCAAATAAAGGAAGAACTAGAAAACACACTCGATGGCAAACAAGCGGGTTTCCGCTCTGAATCCTCCTGTGTCAACCACATCAACACCCTACCGATCATCATTGAGCAGTGCGTTAAATACCGACAGGCGTTCGACAGTGTCAACAGCTACATATTATTAAGGCAACTTATGAAGGGTCAACGTTCTGGACAGAGGAAGGCTGTAAGAGGAATTCGAGATTCAAAGTAAGGTTCAACAAAGCTGCGTTCTTTCACCAGTATTGTTTTTACTGGTGATTAGCGACGTGCTACGCGCTGCCCTGTCAGTGGGAAAAGAAGGAATTCGATGGACTCTTAGATACATCTCAACTCAAACATCTTGACTACGCTGACGACGTATGCCTATTATCACATAGGATTATGGAACTCCATCAAATGACAACGGGTGTTGCGAGTGGTCGCCGTGGCTCAGTGGTTAGTGCGTTGGACTGCTGAGTGAGCGGTTTAAGCCCCAGCCATGTCCATCGAACATTTTTCGCGGCACCACCTCTCGTCTCCGAGAGTATAATCTGCCATGAAATAGCTTCTCAGTTCCCCGTTCGGAGTCGGCAATAAATTGTAGGTCCCTTCTGTTCATGTGAAAAATGTAACACGCACAACATGAATGGTTGCGAGAAGCTAGGCCTTGGCTCACTGCGAGCTGTCGCACCAGCTATTTGTTTGTTTGTTTTTTGTTGAAAGAAAGGCAAACGTCGTGGGGTTGAAGATTAGCACAGCCAAAACCAAGATCATAAACCTCGAAACGAACTCATCATCTCAAGTTAGCGTCGTTGAACAACTGGTAGAGAAAGTAGAGAGCTTTCAATATAGTCTCGACCGATAGGAGTGTAGGCGCGCCTGATGGTGGAGCCGAGCAAAATATTGGCATCCGAATCAGTAAAGCAAAGTCTGCGTTTGGAATGTTGTTCAAAATATGACGAAGCAATGTTTAAACACCAAACTACGACTGTTTCGCATGAAGCACTTGGAAATTGACTTCTACTATCACAAGAAAGCTGCAAACGTTCGTTTATAGGTGCCTAGGCCTACGCAAAATTCTGAGGTTTTTCTGGCCTAACCGTATCTCTAACGAACATCTTTAACAGAGAACGGGTCAGGAACTGATAGCCACAACCATCCAACGACGAAAGTGGCAGTGAATTGAACACACATTTTAAAAAGGCGACAGATTCATTGCTATCTACGCTATGCAATGGAATCCGCTCACTCAGATGGCAGAAAAGTGGGTCGACCGAGCAATACATGACGCAGAACAATTGAGGAGGAGTCTCGGCAATTGGGAAAGAGTAAGAGAGAGCTGAGACATATTTTCAGAAACCGCGCACGATGGCGCGTAGGATAAGTGGAGGTCCTAGAACAGGAGGAAACAGGACATAAGTACTAAGTAAGCAAGTTTTGCAGGTTGTCTATCGATTTGTGTATTGCATGGCAGATTCAAATTATAAGTGAAACTATCCACTCCAGCAAGGGGTTGGAATAAGTTATGTGCAACAAGTAATCACTCGCTCCATCAGATAATATGATCAACATATGTACATCATAGATGAGTTTCATAGACCTTGGGTACTCTGGATAAAATCGCCTCACTTGCAAAGTTCAAGTCAAGGGTTTCAACAGCTCAGCGACTAATATCAAAACAGCTGTGTGCTACAATATAAAACTCATACTTTTCATTGTGATGTGGGATGGTCTAATGGCGTTAATAAACATCGAAGTACCCCACGACACGTAATGGCCAATTAGTCAAAGGTTCAACAATCTATATTGCGCTGAGGACAGCGTTATGATGAGATATTCTTACCGCCATTCAACACAAACTGGGACTTCAGCTAAATGTCCACAAAACTAAGCTAGTATGGATTGAAACTTGCTCCACGAAGTACGTACTTAAATGCCAGGGTAAAGTCAGAATCAGATATCGTGACAACATCAGTCGAGTGGAACCCACAAGGCAGCCGTGCGTCGCCCTCCTTTAGGTAACGAGGAGGGCGTGGCCCCAACTCAAGCGGGTTGCGCAGAGCCGTGAAGAAATGAAGAAAGAACGCTAATCTATCGGTATGAGCAGAAAAAAAGAGCGACACTGCGACAAGTCAAGTAAAATACCTTACATTTAGGTGACACTATCTTAAAAGAAACTTGTAAACAATATTATAGTTTCTGTGACACAGTACTGTCTTTTTTCTGACTTTCTGAACTTTAAACCAGGGATTTACAGTTAAAGACACCAGTAATCACTTTATTTAACGAAAGCACCTTTCATACATTTTATTCAGTTAGCGATAGTTTGCAAAATGTGGTTATGTACGTATGTCTAAAATAAACACAATCCAACTATTCGTAGTGAAACAACAAGAGCCATCTATGGGTGGGTTATTTTAAATTGACTTCAATTTCTTTTATTTAGATATCCAGAACAAAAAAGAGAAAACTATTCCGACCTACATACATGTATGAATGCATGTAGGCTAATGTTCATTTTCTTTTCGCAAAATTAACATTACCATTATTTAGCCTATGTCTCTTCTCCCATTCGTTTGTTCTTCATACAGTACTTTGTACATATGCCTATGCACACTGCATTTCTTTGTTCTAATTACCATACCACACTAAATGAAGGGGAATTCATTTTTTTTTTTTTGAATTTGTTTCTCCAGAACAACTGTAGTAAAACCACATTTAACCCAATTGTTGGCAACGTTTCCCTATGGCATTTCAATTTTTCCCCCATTGGGCAGTGGTCTTCTTCAACAAACACCAAGTCGAAATCGAAATTCTACATTTCTTGGAAAATGAAGAAAAGAAAAAAAAAAAAAGATCAACATTCAACACGCTACCCATTGACGCATTTTCTGGAGAGCAGCACGCCACATTTGAGAAGCGTTCGCGTACAATGACGTTGTTGTCATTGTCGTGCTTGCTGCCGGCCGCACCGCCTTGTTCTCGATTCGGATTGTGCCCATCTGTGCACTGGGTATGACCGATTTCAAGGTAATACAGCAATGAGTAAGTATCTCGTGGATACATGAAGTCATGAGTCCGAGATATGTAGTATGTTCATGCCAATTTTGCCATGTGTAAAACGACAAACTTGAATTATTATGCTAATTCGGGTATTTGCGAATGTTAATTGCATTTTTATTTACCAGTGATGGTCGACGTTACTGATGAAATTGTCATTGTGGTCCGCAGTAAGTAAGTAGTTTCTTATTACTTTCGTGGGAAACAATTAAAGTGAGATGGTGGGTTCAGTGCTGTCTGGAATTTTGATAGACAGTTTCTTTGTCGGCCCTCATAGTGAATTCTGTGCACACATCTATTTTAGATAAACGTCTTTGAAGTCAAAGACTTTTTTGAATAAATGCATACATAAGTGCAAGCATAACCCGTTAGAAATTGGTATTCATGCCGAATTCATTTGAAAATGTAGTAAATAATACAATATTTTGACACAGTACAGTCACTTATAACGACTTTTCTTTCAGTGTTTTTTTGTTTTGCTATAATCCACATGCGGATAAGGGGATATAAATACCAAGCGAGTAAAACAAGCGCGAGCTCCGCCTTGCCATCTGTAGTGCAAGCTCGCTCTATCTTGTAAACTGTTCGACTCAGAGAGGCACTTGACAGGGTGGAGTCCTGTCCCCCCTTCTTTGGAATACGGTGGTTAATGAACTATTTCGGGGGGCTGCGAAGTGATCGCTTATGCTGTTGACGAAAGGGTTATAACCTTATTGATGTTATTCACATACCGCGAGCGAGTGTAGTGGTTTGAAACTCAGGTAATATTAGGTTTCATTGGCGTCCGAGGGCGGTGTCCAGACTAGCTGGGGACATTTGTGGTGTTTGTCATTGCTGTAACGCACAGAAATTTTTTCGAATCTCACAGTCACCTCAATTAACTCTTTAAGCCATACCACTCTACTGCCAGTGTTATGCCTTCGCAGTAGGGCCGACATAAGCTTTTCGGAGTTGTATTTATTTTTAAGAAATAAATGTCTTCTAACTTCAGGAGTTGAACCCGGACAAGCGATGGTTCTTACTACTACAACAGGGCCACCCGCATGGCTTGGTTTCTTTATTTCGCGAATACTTGTGGAGGGCAGTCGGATATAGCGACCGCCGGTTATAACGACCGCATTTTCTCGGTCCCTTCACCGTCGTTATAAGTGACTTCCATTGTACATTTAAAAATGGTTTACAGGAGTAGAAATAGCATGAAAAGATATCTGACGAAGCCATCGAATGATCAATTTTCAGAGCCACTGTTGATCGAAAGAATACCAAATTTCCTGACGGTTATAACGATGAAATTCATAAGCAAAATCGTTGTACCCTGTTTCTACTGTAAACATCATCATCATCATCTTCCAATGGCCCGCTTATCCACTATGAGGGTCGCGGGTTTAGGGAGCTTAAGTGGACTCTCCACATTTGCCGATCTTCCGCCATCGACTCTAACTCATCAGGGGCAATCCCCATACGGGTAGAGGTGAGATTTCGGACTTGGTCCAGCCATCTCAACCTAGGCCTGCCCAGGGGACGCGTACCCGATGGCACGAATTCCATGGCACGTCTTGGAAACCGAGTTGGGGACATGCGTTTGACGTGCCCAAACCATCGAAGTATGGACCTCTCCGTCCGAAGAAGTAGCTGCTCGACATTGAGTGCCTCGCGTACTCTGGTGTTCCTAACCCGATCTCGTCGAGTCACCCCAGCAATACAACGAAGAAATCTCATTTCGGCAGCTTGTATCCGCGATCTTATTCTTTCGGTCATTACCCAAACCTCATGACCATAGGTGAGGGTCGGAACAAACACTGAATTAAAGACCGACAACTTAGCTTCGATGCCAAGTTCGGCCCCCCTGATAACAGATTGACCAAGCTGTCTCAAAATTGCTCCAGCCTGACCAATCCTACAGGATAATTCAGTATTGCTCCTACCATCACTCGTGAATAGGACCCCGAGATACTTAAACTTCTCCACCTGTTTCAATGGGACTCCACTAACATGCAGAGTGCATTGAACAGGTGTTCTGGAAATTACCATTACCTCTGATTTGTCCACGTTTACCTTCATCCCAGTTTCAACACAGACGGCGACGAACCTGTCTAGTGCGCGCTGAAGTTCGGTCTGGGTGGACCTAAGGATGACCAAGTCATCAGCAAAAATCCACAAAACAACTGTAGATAGGTTTGGCATACTCCCAGGCCTTCTCAAGTACCATTCTGAGAGTGAACAGCTGGTCGGTTGTGCTTCTACCTGGACGAAAGCCGCACTGCTCATCGCCCAACCGGGACTCGACCACAGCTCTGGAACGCGTTTCCAACACCTTTGCAAATACTTTTCCGGGGAGACTTAAAAGAGATATACCCCTATAATTGGAGCAATCCCTCTTATCCCCTTTTTTAAAAAGAGGAACAATCACCCCAGTTTGCCAATCACTAGGTGTTTCACCGCATTCCCAGGCCACTTTAATGACACGAGAGAGCCATTCCACTCCCTCTTTACCCAAAGCCTTGAGCATTTCTGGCCGGATTTCATCCACACCAGCAGATTTGCCGACTTTTAGCGTTTTAATCGCCAAAGTCACCTCCTCTACGGTGGGACTATTCTCCGCCCTACTCAAAACCATGGGTCTGCCATCCTCAGTGCCCTGTTCGGGATTGAGCAACTCCGAAAAGTGCTCGCTCCATCTGCGCAAGATGTCCTTGTCATCGGAAAGAAGTACACCATCTTTGGATTTGACTCCTTCGATGATATTAAACTTCCTTCCTCTGAGACGGCGGATGGTCTGCCAGAACACCTTGTTTGCAGATCTGTGATCACAGTCCAATTTCTCACCGAACTCCTTCTAAGACTGCTCCTTAGCTGCTTTAACAGCCAGCTTGCAAGTTCTTCGCGCCTCCATGTACCGGTTCCGAGAAGCTGAATCCCCCAAGTGTATCCACACCTTGAAGACTTCCTTCTTCTCTCTGATGGCTTCTTGAACTCCGGGTGCTTTAAACCACGCAGTTCTTTTCTCACCACCAGCCGCCACACCGAGCTGCTTCACTCCGCAAACACCTCCTGCAGAGGCAATGACTGCTGTTGAAAACAACCGCCATTCTTCCTCTACATTTGTCGGAACAGTTGGAATTTGTTCAAACCTTTCGGATACCTGTCGTGCAAACTCCTCCCGTATCTCATCATTCTGTAAACTCTCCCACCGTATGCGTGTCACCAGCCTTGGTTTACGCTTTGGTAGGACAGGTACTTTATCGTTGAGATACAAATTGCACAACGCGAGGTGATGATCAGTTGACAGTTCAGCCCCTCTCACAACACGAACGTCACAAACCATCCTTTTAACACACGATGGTACCACAAAGAAGTCTATCAGCGATTTCTGCTGAAGACTCTGACGGTACCATGTGTATTTATGGATGTTTTTGTGCGGAAAGAAGGTGTTCATAATGGACATGCCATTTGCACAGCAAAAGTCCAACAACTTCTCTCCGTTCGCATTCTGATCCGGGTCGCCGTTCCTCCCAATCACACTTCCCCATGTCATTACGTCCACACCCACGTGAGCATTGAAGTCCCCCATCAGGAGATAAGAATCCATATCTGCCACCTGTTCTAAGGCGGCATCTACTTCATCCAAGAAAGCTGCATACTCCGACTCCAGATTCGGCGCATATACCTGCACCAGAGCCAGAGTTGACTTTTCAAGCTTAAGCTTTAAGATCGCAACTCTCCCTCCCAATGGTATCCACTCCAGTACTCTGCCTGCCAGCCTGGGACTCGTGAGTATCCCCACTCCCGCCTGAGCAGACATTGAAGGTGTTACTCCTGACATGAAGAGTTTCCACCCATCCGAAAGGTCCACAGTTCTAGAACCCCTTTGCTTTGTTGAGGAGATACCAACTATATCTAGTCGATATTTAGTAGCCTCCCCAATGAGCTCAAGGTATTTTCCTGTGAGCGAAGAAATGTTCCACGTGCCTATCCTAAGTCGATGCCGTTGTCGAAAAACCGAAAGTCCACTTATGCCCCCCTCGGGGCATAGCGCATCTCCCCTTTCACCCCCGTAATGGTTTGCGAGACCATTGCCGGGAACTGTAAACATTAATGTACAAATTATTACTAGGAAACCTTTAGGATTTTACACTTAAATAAATATATACGTAACATATCTGTGTCACTTAGCTGCATATAATTTACAACACTTTCCTTTAATCAATTTATGATTGCACATCGTGATATTTAAATACGATATTCCTAAATGCTACGTCGAACAACAAAGAACTATGGAACATTCTCGATCTATGACACATTCGTTAAATTCTAATTTCTAACGAAATAACAATATTTGTTAAGATTAGTACTTCTGAAGTGGTAAATAAATGAAAACTAAATGGATTACCTTCACTCTGTGTTGAATCAGTTATTGATGTATCGAAATGTATACGTGGCAGGGTTTTTGACTTGTACTCACCTGAAATGAAAAAAAAAAAGAAAAAGATAATTAGAATAACTATTATAAATGTAATAATGTGTAAGCACATCTTTTTTGTACGTCTTGCTAAGCTACATGTGGCATAGGTAAGGTAAGTGGGCAGGCGAAAGGAAGAAACCATATCATCAATTCAGATCCATTTTGATACCCGTTGAGGGAAGAGAGTCCCCTAGCCGTAAATACGCTACCCAATAGTTACAGTTGTATACATGGGTATATACCTATATCTCTTGGATATCAGTAGAACATGACCAACTTACTGCCTTTGTAATACAAACCATCCTGTGGATTTGATGAATTTTATTATTTGGTCCTCGAATGTCCTCGAAAAAGTGTCGTCTGAGGAACCAATTTTTTAGATAGTAGAGACTAGAGCAATGGGAAAGGAAGTGGATTATATCCTCGTGGACCTCTTCATCGCCACGACCTCCATAATTCTGTAATTCGAAGGTTTTTCATATGATATCGCAGCGTATTATGCCCTGTGATCACTCCTATAAGAGTAGATAGAGATCTTCTTTCGATCTGCAGAAGTCTGTCGATCCAAGTCCTATCGAACATCGACATGTGGCATAAAATGCATTGGTTAAGGTGGCGACGCTATTCTGATCAAACAAAAACTCTGCGAGATCAAACACAAAGGTGGGATTTAACATCAACCCTAACCTAATCTAAAACCACTGTAAAATATTCGCTGGGAAGAAAATGCAAGAAGTTAAATACATACCTAAGTATTACATTGCTGTGCGAACTGCCTGGGTTCAATATAAAGATATATCAGATAATGAGAGGGAGGACGCGCTTGCCAGGAAGGGTACAGAACTACCAACACTCATTAGCACTCTTTACAGGAAAATAGATGAGAAAACCATGATCAGAGCCAAAACATGGATACATGTGCAATAGCCAGATCACTATGGCCAGCCTATGCGGAATAGGAATCTATGTGGGGCGTCTTGGATTACCCTACAATGACTACTGCAAAAGCTGCAATGGAATCCTTCTAGCAGCTGCTATGGGAATGTCCTGGCCACTAGAACATTGCGTACTCTTGATAGTACATTCTTTCATGGGCTGGAAGACCCTCATTTCGCTGATTTTAGGAAACTCCTGAGGTTTCTATCCCTTTGTGGGTTGTCTCCAGATTAACCAACTCTACCCGTTAGTTCGACTCCCATGAGTATATTTTTTATGGGAACAATGGACTCACTTGAGGTCTAAGGTCTTTAGGATACCCACAAAACCAACCAACTATGAATAGTTGCGAGAAGATAATAAGATTAATTGGAAAACAATATGAAGAAGTAGTAAAAGTAGTAATGCAGAGGCGTGGTAAAACATGGGACTGCATACTGAAGACACTGCGTTGGGTATACCTTATGATGGTGCGATCTATCGTCACTCACGGTGCGATTGCTTAGCCTGACAGAGCTACAACTAACAACAAGAAAGAAACTGAAAAAAAAGTACAGAGACTGGCATTCATTTGCATATTGGGCTAAGGAAACGTGACACACCTAGAGACGAAATGATAAAAACATACAACTTACAAGTTTGCCACAATGCCAAGCAGCAAAAAGAACTGAATAACTGAATTCAAAATGGTACAGTGAAATGGTACGCAGATGGCTCATCTCTGACGGAACCGGAGCAGGAGTGTTTGGGCGCCGGACCAAACACTTTGCGGAAACTGTGCAGCATCTTTTAAACGGAAATCCTTGCTCTTATATTGTCAAACAGATATTAAAGCTCTGAATGCATACGCAATCAGTTCAAAGTCGGTTCCGGAATGTCTTAACAAAATCAACGAAATGGTCAAATGTAGTGAAGTTACACTATATATTGGGATCAGGCCAGGCAGGTATTTTAGGCAGCGAAGAAGTCGATAAAGAGGCAAGCCTAGGACAGAAACCCCCTTCATGGCATGATCTGGCAACCTTGTGAAGATTAGAAGAACACAAGATCTGCGTTAATCTAAGGAAACCACAAGAGATAGCTTCCTAAGCTAAGGCAGATACTTCTCTTAAACTACCACCCGAAGAGATCAAAGATGTACATCGGCCTTATCAAGAATATGTTAATAATGCCAACGATTTCCAAGATACTGTAAGCTCAGAAGACATCTCACACAAATTGACCTGAAGGCCATCAAACATCTGTAGATTGTAATGTGGTTGGGGAAACTTGGAACACTTGAAAGCAGTCCCCTCAATCGAATAAGTTACGATGTCGCCCTAAAAATATTTGGTTTAAACGCTGTTAACTTGATTAAAGATTCTACTACCTCCTCCAGATACCATCATCCCCTTTGAAAAATACTCCCACCAACACCCAACCAAAATCGTTTAAGGTAAAACAGTGAATAAATCCATGGCAAAATAAAGATAAGATTAAATTGGCGGTCGACGTGTCGTGATGCATTTTGTTAACATCCATACCCTTTCCCCATATGTACATAGTTCTTCAATTATCTTTTCTTACACTTTTATTACCATTACAAACTGACGTATGCAGCCGTGGCGCGGCGACGACGACGGTGTATTATTCGTCGTAATATTATCTGACAAAGGTTTATTATAGTTTTCGGTTGCACTTGGGTTACTTTACACAATGGCAAGCGCATATCATTTGGTATAATGGGTTTAAACCGAAAAACAAAAAGTTTATCACCGCATCATGATATCATCTGTTTTCCATTTCAGGAATTACATACGTACGTACGTATGTATATTTGTTTGTACTTACGGATGTGTTCATGACAATGCTAGTGATTTTCCTGACATGAATTTATTTAATTGCTATGAGATTGAGCAGAACAATATATACACGTAACTGGTCATTAAAATCATACCTATTCTTTGTAGTTTCGTGCAATTAAGGGTTTGTGGGAGTGTTATACAGATCTGGCTGCTCGATTGTTAAAAAAAAACATTTAAACTCTAATTTGCATTATTATGATACATTTTTAGAAAATGATTTATATGCCGATACCATTTATTAAACATTCAACATTTTGGATGACTTACTGGCTTACTGAAATCAGCCCTTGAATTCTTGCATCCTGACAGAAAAAGCTCCCAGAACCAACTAAGAAGGCGAAACCACTTGTAGAAGAACTGATGAATTGATTCGATTGTCTCGCTTTAATCGCCAAAGTCACTTCCTCTACGGTGAGACTATTCTCCGCCCTACTCAAAATCATGGGTCCTCAGTGCCCTGTTCGGGATTGAGCAGCTCCGAAAAGTGCTCGCCTCATTTGCGCAAGATGTCCTTCTCGGAAAGAAGTGCACCATCTTTGGATTTGACTCCTTTAATGATATTAAACTTCCTTCCTCTGAGACGGCGAATGATCTGCCAGAACACTTGTTTGTAGATCTGTGATCACGGCCCGATCTCCCCGGCAGCTGACCTTCTCGCGGTAGGGGGCGGGCGAAATATCTGGGAAGTGCGGGTGGAGTAGCTAAATAGTTCATTTACCCGTACTTCCCAGATTAGACACCGCGAGCGAGGTGCAATGGTTTGAAATTCAGGTAGTATTGGGTTTCATTGGCGTCCAAGGGTGGGGTCCAGGCTAGCTGGTGACATTTGTGGTATTTGTCATAGCTATAATTCACAGGATTTTATTTGAATCTCCATGTCATAATCAGTGTCAGCTCAATTAACTCTTCAAGCCACGACACTCAACTGCCAGTGTTATGCCTTCGCAGTAAAGTCGCCATCAGCTTTCACTGTTGATCGATTTTTATTTATGTGAGAAATAAATGTTTTTGGACATTAGGAGTTGAACCCGGACATTCGGCGTAACAAGCGATGATGTTAACCACTGCACCATTACCACCCTCAACCACCCTTAAAATATGGCTAACGAAACGCAAAACGCGATAATGACAAGAAGAATAAGACAGACCTCGGTTATTGCCAAGCCTGCTAAGCCAGGGCGCTCTTCGGACTCAGGCCTAGAGGGTAGCGGCATGCGAGCGTTTGGTGGTAGTTTTGTCCCACTCGACGGGCGGCAGCGTTCAACCCGAAACGGCTACGAGCTTCTTGGCAATGGTCCCGCATACCATTACGGGGGTTAAAGAGTAAGTGCGCTATGCACTCCATTTTTATTGTCAATGCCATTTGATTTTAGTATATATGGAATGTCTTACGCTTCACGTCTACAAATTATTTGCCAACCCCTTAACTTCTTTATGTAATAAATAAATAAATAAATAGCTGGCACGACAGTTCGAGGTGAGTCAAGGCTTAGCTTCTCGAAAGCATTCATGTTGTGCGTGTTGTATTGTTCACACGAATAGAACCTACAATTTATTGCCGAGTCCGAACGACGAATTGTAAAGCCTTTTCATAACAAATTGTACTCTCAGAGGCTTTTCATTCCCAGACGAGAGGTGGGCACGGCTGGGGCATGAACCTACGCAGCTTGCTCAACAATCCAACGCTCTAACCACTGAGCCACGGCGACCACCTCTGTATGCCATTTATGGCAAAGGGATGAACACGCGGTCTGTTCGAGTACTTTCTGCACCTAAATTCGCAGATTGTCAAATTTTGAAGAGTGGGGATAAAATTATCTCCGAGAGAGGTAAAATTACGGGAAAGTAAACGAACGCGAAGTTGCCCATTTTTAAACGTCAAACTTTAACTGTCAAACTTAAGAAAAGTATACAGGAAAGAATTTTTTGGTTGACATTTGGAGAGTTTAAAAAAGTGTGGAAAACATTTATTTATTGCTCTAACACTTTTTTTGATTCTCTGAATCTTCGTATGTTCAAGAACTCTCCAATATCTGACAATTTTAATGCCACACAAAAATGACGAACAGCTGTTTGACAGATTCGGCAGTTATCATAAATTAGCCCAAAGAAATTTCTTGCACAACAATTCGTAGCATGGGGAGATTTCTTACTCTCTCGTGAGTTCTTTAAAGTTTAGTGCAGAAAGCAGTCACATACTTTCGCGAAAGATCCCTCCACCAATCAACCGACGCATAAGCTAAAAATGGTCTTATCATAGCCATATAGATCCAAAGTTTTGCCAAAACAAACCTTACACTAGCAGAAAACTGAGAGCGCCTTGGACATTTCTTATTCTCTCGTGAGCGCTCTCTTTTACGAAAAACTACGAAATTTTTGCGTACTCGAACAGGATTTCGTAAAAATTCGTAACTTTTCGTAAAAATTCGCTGTTGTATGAAGGTACGTGAACAGAACTATTATGTGCACATATTTCAATTTAAAATTGTGGCTCCGTTTAAATACATTCAAATATTAAAGGGTGATCCAATAAGACGTACTCTGAAATACAATTTTCGATTATTTAATTTATTTTTATGCATTTTATTTACAAAAAAAAAAACTTTAGGACGCTCTTGTTTGATCACCCTTTACATGTATACATATAAAAATTTCCCTCTATGAACGACGTTCCAGAGTATAAAAATAATTAGTTAAACTTCACAGTTCTATTCAAGGAAACATTTCATTAAAACGGGACTTGGTTTATAAAACAATGAATCATTATAATATATCATAGTTGTAACAGTGGTCCATTCCCCACGGAAAAAATAATTTAATTCCACTGTTCAGACTTAAGCCTGAATTGAATGTTCTCAAGCCAATAAATCTGCGGTAGTCCCATGAAAGTCAGGTTATGTAACAGTGGAAACAAGGTATTTTATTGCCATTTATAAAAAAAAAATGTGAAAATAAGGCAAAAGTAGTTCAAAATACCACTTTCACCGAAGCTTAAGAACAGATAACCCTCAACAATGTGTCCAAATATGCATACAGAGTACGAACTCTTAAAAGCATCAAAGTAGCAGGAAGAAGATACATTCATAGCGTGACTTTCATAATTGAAACATTCTGACAGGTAGCAATTATCTCGTCTTAAAACATAACCAAAACCTACTTTATTCATTGTACCATTGCGAGTATGTGTACTCTAACTAAAGAAATACTTCAATCCTCCATTTACATAATTTCGCTGCCAAGCCAACAAGAAGACACAAGCCTTTCCTCATACTCGCACAATTGTTTGCATACAAAGAAAACTCCACAAACTAACGCCATTATATGCCGCACTTTTGAAGAGGTTGCATTGCATGTGCAAATATTTGATATATGCAAATGATCCGAGGAAAATTGAATTAGTCGAACTGCGAAAAACATAAAAAGCTGTATGGAGTCTACTCTTGATGCACTTCTCAAATTGATCATAAGTACCGTGCAACGTACCCAACCCATACACCCATCCAACTAAAGAAGTCATTGCGTCTCTAATGGACAGACTCGGTAATTGACGTGCAGCACGACGTTGATGCTGCCAATTTTCTCTGCGATCGGTATACATATGTATGATGAGAGCCATGCGAGTGCATAAATTTGCTCGCCCCAATGGTGGTGACCCAGTTCAATACGTTTTATGAGATGCACTTCAAAATTGAATTAAGAAGTACCGCGCGCGATGGTGTGCGTAATTGTTCATCAAATTGACAATGTAAACATGTGCTGAGGGTTTACTTGTGTGCGTTGCTCTTTGCATGCCACCAGCATTGTTAAAGGCCTTAAGTTCATTTCGTCTGGCCGTGCAATTAAAGATTTATTGAGTTAGAGTCACTTACAGTGGCGACAAAATGAAATTTGTGAATTTGAATATAATGACAATAAAAAAAAAATCATATACATAATACTTCAATGATAAATTAAGTTATAAAAAATAAATAATATGCATTCCATCAGCGACTTTCGGGATCCGAGAAAGCGCTTCAGTGATGAGGAGCTTACAGTATCAACACTCACCACATCAGCGCCGAAAATCGACCACCTGATTCGAGCAAAGGCAGGACAATCGGAAAGCAAATGATCAGAAATATCGTCGCCCTATCCACACGCAATGGTGTCACTTAAGCCTAACACACTAAGATGCTTGGCAAAACCGAAGTGTCCCGTTAGAACCCCAATTAGTTGTCTACAGTCTCTTTTGCTGATTGACAGCAAGAATGAATCTGATTTCCTACAGCCGTTCGGGAGCACTTATTTAGTCTGGCTGCGTGCTGGAAAGCCTTGCCACACACAATTGTGTTGTTATAGGAAAGACAATCGTCAATGCAATCCCTGACTGAAGTAGCAGGAAGACTCAGCGCAGACTCAGATCCTGAGAAAACATCTCTGAGCTTTTTCTAACAATCTCATCGGAAATCTCATTTCCAGAGATCCCAGTGTGACCTAGGACCTAGACACAAGTCAAAGAGTTCAGCCTTGCGACAGAATTCAGAGAGTTCTTGTATTCTCGAACTATTTTGGAACTAGTTTAAGGGTTGAGCAAGGCCTTAAGCGCTACAGACGAAGATGCGCCAACTCTTCCACCGATTCTTAACAATATAGTCCATGGCCATTAGAATACCAAAAGTCTCTGCTTTGAAAACAGAGGCATGCTTGCCTAACGAGTAGTGAAGTATGGTGTTATCGACCTCCACCTGCACTGGACCCATGACTAGTTTTGAAGCCATTTGTGAAGATTCGACTGCAGCGCAGTCCAGGCCCAAACTCTGGCCGAAGCCAGTCCTAAATGCAAGAAAAGTCAACTTTAGATTTGCACAGCAGTCGAAATGCTGGACCCATTGCATCTGACGGCATATCCACGGAACTAAAGCCGTAGGATAAGTGTCGCGCAAGATTATCAAAACTCCAATGCGGATGATACCAAAAGCCGCCCCTTCTAAGACGATAGATTGCTTTGATAGTGCAGCCCATGATATAAGTATCCAGAGAAGGTAGATCAAGCAGAGCGCCTAGAGCAACGCCAGGCATACAAGGAATAGTTCCCGTGCAGCTGAGAGAAGCCGCTTTTTGAAGTTAAGTGCAGTAAGCAGTCACATACTTATGCGAAAGGCCCCTCCACCAAACAACCGACGCATAAGCTAGAAACGGTCTTATTAAAGCCTTTTTTGGTGATAAGCCTAAGGTCTTGCCAAAAGCACCCTTATGCTGCCAGAAAACTGAGAGCG
This sequence comes from Matsumyia berberina, assembly GCA_917880715.2. Lineage (NCBI taxonomy): Eukaryota > Metazoa > Arthropoda > Insecta > Diptera > Syrphidae > Matsumyia > Matsumyia berberina. Next base: position 85,982,741 of record OU862871.1, read on the forward strand.
CCTTGGATGTCGTTGACTTGACATTCTTTGCCCAAGAAGTTGTTATCCAGGACAACTCCTAGTTATTTGGCTACATCAGAGATCTGGATAGTGACGCCTTTAGCACTGGCTGAGTCAGACCGGTCACAACCTCAGTTTTCAGAGGATTGACCGAAAGTCCACTCCTGACGCACCATTCATCGACTAAAGCCACCTGCGCGTTACACCATACCCTAACTTCGACGACAACTTCCAAGGGGAAAACAGGGATGAAGAAAGGGTTATTCTTCTATATACACGTGTTACACAATTTAATTACAAAAATCATTAAACATGAATTTAGCACTGTTGACTCGAGGAGGCTGCACGGAAACACTTCGGACCTCTGCAAGGGCTGTTGGGACATAAATGCGGAAGAAGATACAGACGAGATATTTTCTTTGCGGGTGCTCAAGTCTAAGAAAGATGGCCAGTTAATATTTTTTCAATGACCCGAGTGAATTGTCAACTATGCCACCAAACACCATCATCCAATGCATACCGAGCTCTGGATGGTTCAGAAAAGCAAATCAAATATAGGAACGACCAAAAATAGTCCTACCTCCACCCACAAGGAGTGCGGAGACACACTTCTCCGCCTCCCCCTCCACAAACCCTTAATATAACCTAATACACAATATTAAGAAACACGAAAGCACCACATTAATCTGAATGATGACACAACTAAGAAATACAACCCTGCGTAAGTATTTTTTTCAAAACATCGAAACACTGATAGCTCACAACTAGTTTAAGGTTTCTATTCTTCAAATCTTGACCGACAACCTTAGTTTCATAAGCGACGGAGTTGGAATATGCTTTTAGGTGTCCGCTTATGAGAGCATACACTGTAGTCACCTCGCACTTCAAGTAATGGCCCCCTCCTCCACCCAAAGAAGACATCCAAAAGAAGATTGACCACAATATAAAATATTTGTACGTGCCTACTACCCTAAACTCAGTCGGAGGTTAAATTGCATCAATCAACTTCTCTGCTTTTAAAAGCTGGGTCCCCGGATACAGCGACCTAGAAATTAACGAAAAAGCGGACGAACTGACTCGACAAGGATCTGCTTTAGAAAGTAAGCACACCCACACATCGATAAACATCCCTTGGTGTACTAAAAGGTAACATCGACCACAATATGAAAGAGCCAATCAACACCTCTTGGCCCGTGCATTATATCCGGCAGAGAATCCACCAGAGCAAAGCCAAATACATATCTCTTAGCTATGAATAAAATGGATACACGCATCCTAATAGGTGTACGGAGGGACGTTGTACCATGTCCAACAGACTCGGCATCAACTCCCCACATTACTGCAGGAACTGTCAGTATGCCAAGAAAACGGAAAATTATTAGGCACTTACTCTGTGAGTGTCCAAGTCTTTAGAACCGCCGACTCCGACGTATGGGAAGCAGACTGTTTGAAGAGCTAAGAAGCTTAACAGAAGTACCAATAACGAACATATTCCATTTTAATAAGAGTACAGGCTGCTTCTGCAAGAGACCACCCATCTAGAACCCAAGGTTGGAGCATGGACCACAGCACAAATGAGAACACAATAGACCAGTAGGCTCATGTGAACGCAAAGTCACTGACTGGGCACTTCCCCCATAACCTAACCCAACCTAAAGGCGGAACATCAACAGTAGTTGAACTAATGCTAGCAGTGTCCCACACTAGGGTTCCATTAACTAAATCAACCCTCTTTCTACCACCGAGTACTCTGACGTGTCTCGAACATGGAAATGCTAAGCCTTCTTACAGAAGGCACTCCGGCCCACTCAAGTCGTATCACAAATGACTAATCTATGGTCAAAATACGTCCTGCTAGGTGTCGTCTTACTTAACCTAACTTATAACCAAATGCCGCGAGGAAGTAGGGTTTGTTGGTTCAGGTCCAGCAAAGCAATATTCACCGAACATTTTTTGTGACACCACCTCTTGTTAAGGAATGTCCAACTTGCGAGAGTATAACTTGTCATAAAAAAGCTTCTCAAATCGCCATTTCTTTCCATATGTGTAAACAAGGCCTTGGCCCACCACAGGCTGTCGCGCCAACTATTTTCGTTTATTTTTAACTGGAAGTGTTTATTTCATCAAACACAGGGTGGAGTACTTGATGGTTTGTTTAAGAGCTCAATGAAATATCCATAAACACCTACCGTGGAATAAAAAATGTTTCCAAAGCATTTAAAAACAATTAAGTACCTACATACATTCGATTATAGACTAATTTATTTATTAGTGTGTCTTTATGTTTAAGAAAACACATTTTACTGATCGCTGATAGCACTGCAATAAACATCTGCAGTCGTGGTCAGTGGGTCATTTACTTTCGAAATAAATTATCGAATGCAAGTAACCGTTGCAAATGAAAACGAAACACTGTGCGCACTTCTCCACTGTGAAAGTAATTAATTACGCATAATTAACTTTGCTTAAGAAAAATTATGAATAATTGGTGAGCTAGCCACCGACTATGCCTGTGCCTAGCCGTTGGCTAGAAAGAAACAATTCAGCAATTAATGAAACAACCGTCCGTTTGTTTGAAAAAGGAAAACTTTCATTTTGTAAATATTTACAAAAAGTGCTGAGAATTTTTCTGTAAACAAAACGATTTCCGTGAGCATGGTGATGATGTTGGCTTCATTTTGAATCGATTTTTGTCTGTGTTACTTAACTCGAGAAATGTCGAACGCAATCGGTTTGGGCAGGGACAGGGAGGTGTTGCCTGGATGGACTCCAAATGTGATGATGTTGGCATCACAGTTAAGAAAAATACATTTTGTTCTAAATGTGAAGGAAATACTCTTCCTCTTTCGTGGGTGTGAAATCGGAATTCGAATCGAGGTCGATCCGATATTTGTTCTTTATGAATGAACATTACGATCGAATTTAGAAAACCGCTCCATTTATTTCGTCGAGAAAACGCAAATGCTTTGGGCACACTTTCATTATGATTCGATTAACCAACGCCCACTATATGACCATTATAAGATAAGTAAGTCCCATAGCAAATTGGTTTCCATTAAATTTATTGAAAAATGTCGATGTGACTACACATCACATCAGTTCAAGTTATCGGCGTTTGCAGCTGGAACTGGTGACGCGATAAACTTAAACGATAGCTTCTTGCACACTTTCTGTAATTCGTGTGAAGAAAATCAAAATGAATTTCCAGCTTATGCATTACATATGCAGCTTATTAAACACGTGCGCAGAGCAGATACAATTTTGGATTTTCGTAATGACAAAATTTTTAATTTATGAGCGATTACAAGACAAGGTGATTTAATGAAGATGTAAATTGAAAACACCGATCGATAATAGCATAATCACCATCAACAGTCAACAGTTTGAGTTTGATTTCGATTTCTTCACGTGGTATTTGTTACAAACTTTTAATTTCATATGACTGGGATTTTATGCAAATATCTGACGACTAGACCATGTCAGCTATAAAAAGATGTCTGCATAAATGAGAAATGGTGTCGAATGAGGAATAATAAGGCGAATTCCAGAGAACACGTTTGGAAAATTAGGTGGTCTCTTGTATTCGGCATTAGGGTATTTTGAGTAATCATTGATTTTAAAATTTAATGCAATGCTTAAGCACCGTGATTCAACTTATTAGTTCGTCTGATTTAAAGCCATGGACCTACCTCTTTTTACACAAATTAGTAAGAATGAGGGTTTTCTTCACGTTTTAAGACGGAACCCGTTGTGTTGGAATGATGATATATTTAGTAGATTATGGAAATCCCAAATTAGTTCATATTAGGTTATACAATGTATATAGTTTGTCATCACGTAGAGAAGGAAGCCAATTATGACTCTGATAGGGCGAGTACATTAATATCAACTCGTATATTCTTTCATTTTAGACGCAAAAAGTGATGTGTTTACTGTCGTTGTGGGCCTAGAATCTAAGTGAATCTAAGTGTAGCTCTTCTTGGACGACCACATCTAACTTACTAACTAGAACTCGAGCATACGTAGTAGAAAGATGTGTGCATCGAGAACAGATAGAGAAGGTAAAACATAGCAATTCTGTCACACAGTCATCAAGGCACTCAGGTTGTGGATAATAACCTCCAGATTAGTATAGGAATGTCTATAGAAACTAAACAGCCCAGACGATTGGTACCTGGCCCCAATCGGAGTGTAAAGAGGCAGATATACTCACAGAGAAAATGGCCAAGACGCCGCTGCTTCTGCGATTAAAGCCCTTCTGCGGAATGAGCGATAACGTCATCCGTGAACAACAGCAGAAGGGGGGAAAATACACGAGAGCTAGAATCTGAAACGAAACTGCCAGATTAATCAGAGGTTCTACTGGGGAACTATAACCGGATAAGATCCAAACTATGTCTAAGTCTGAGTCGAAACACGCCAAGATACAGGGTGGGCCATTTAAACCTTCGGCATCTGGCAACCCTATAACTTTGACATCTGTTTTCTGATCGGTTTATGACAGTCCGCGTTCAAAGAGTCAGTCCAAATGAATTTGTGCCATGGAATAGTACACGCTATCACAACACGCTGTTATCGTGCAGCTTTACATTCAAAACATGTTCTGAATTCTGAAACCGTAATGAAGCTATTTTTTTTCTTTTTTTTAAAGGGACCGTAAATAAACAAAATTGTCTGTTCTACGCCAATGAAAACCCTCTATGTATTCATGAAGAACCTCTCCACAAAGAATTATTGGACTGTTCTTCTTCGAAAACGATGCTGAAGCAGCCGTAACCGTCAATGGAGAGCGATATCGGGCCCTGATAATGGATTTTTTGATGCCAATTCTGACTGAAAATGCCATGGACAACTTTTAGTTCCAACAGAACCAAACAGAATAGCTCATACAGCCTGAGCCACGATAGTTTTATTGCGTACTTTGTTTCTCGGAAGTCCAAATTCGAAAAAATTGTGATTTTGACTGGCCTTCGCCCGACTTAACGCCTCCAGACTTCTTTCTGTGGGGTTATTTCTCATGACAAATGGGACCTTTGGAGGTTTGTCATTCCTCGACAAGAGGTGGTGGCTGTGGCTAGAACCCACCCAGCTTGCACAGCAGTCCAACGCACTAACCACTGAGCCAAGGCGACCCAGAATACTGTAAGGTTAAAACACCTCAAAGGATAAGGTCTAGAGAACGTCGGAACCTGTAGATTCCGGAGCTTTAAGAATGAAACTCCAAATCATCTGATTGCAAATTGCAAGTCACGATCATAAGAGGGAGTGCGTAACTCATTAACACCGAGGAGATCAACTCTCTAGACCGATGATATTCCAGTAATTTATTTTTGATCCCTATTGTACTGTTCCGAATATACTTACATATGTGGATGATGTTCAGTTATAAGATTTATGTCTAAAGATAGCAAGCTCGGATTTTTCTAAAATGCCATTTTAAGTTTGATGTTAACTGGTTACGCCTTTATCCCAAATTTCTACTAAAAGATCAAAAATCTCTGTACGTAAGGTACGCATTCAGTCGTATTTAGTCGCCATGGCTCAATGGTTAGTTTTTTTTTTTGAATATTCTGCATCACTTAAGCTACGATCAGACGATATGCAGATGTGAGGAAATTTTGCAGGAAAACGTGTCCCAAACGTCCGCAAATCGTGTGATCAGCAAATTTTTGTCAGCAAATGTTTTCTTATATGTCATTTGCCCACGATTTGCACACGTCGTCCGCAAACGTTTCCACACGTCATCCGCAAATCGTGTGATCACCCTTTTGGGACCATTTGCACACATTTGCTCACTTTTGGACATTTGCCCACTCTCATTTGCAGACTTCTGAGATTTGCTCATGTTGGTTTGAAGAAACATAGGCAAATGGCAAATTTTTCCTGCAAATGTTTTGATACAATGTGGATTTCTTTCAAGCAATTCTCCAATATTTGCGCTACTGAATTGGACATCATCGAACTTTAATCACCAGAGTATTAAATAAATCATTTGATTAAATGGAATTCATTTTCTGACAAAAAGAAAAAAGAAATTAAAAATAATTCGCGACATGAAAAGTACAAATCCATTGAAATTTTTGATTTATTTATATTTTTGCTATGTTCAGAAAATAGAAACAGGAAAAAAATAAAGTTTTGCTCAAAATCCTTCCTTGTCGCGTCGGCCAACCTAATCCTTCCTCCAGAAAATGCTCTGATTCGAGGCCAATTTGCTACGGTCATCCTGTTCGCCGCTGCTCTGAAACAAATACATACACAGCCAATACCACTGCGAGGTTATCTCGAGTTGTTTCATCCCTCCAAATAAATGAAAATGACGTTTCTTCAAATGGGTCTGCAAATGTGCTATTTGCATATGTCGGCAAATCGTGTGAGCGGACAATAAATGCTCTGAAAAAATTTCCAGATATGTCATTTGCTCACATTTGCGCACACGCAAAAATTTCCAGCTTTGGGACAAATTCGGCAAATCGTGTGATCGGCCCACAAATGACACTTCTGCAAATGGGCATTTGCCGATGGTTTGCACACATTTGCTTATGAAGAAATTTTGCGCACATCTGCAAATCGTCTGATCGGAGCTTTAGGACTATGTGCTGTAAGTTTTATTATCACCCAGTGATGGAGAAGAAAAGAAAGATTATAGGGAAGTATTAACGACGACAGATGATAGGAAAGATAGTGAAGTGATGATGCGCGAAAATTTTGAACATTTGCAGGCTATAGGTTTCTGGAAATATTGAGGAGGGCAGATTGTTCCATAGTCGTGTTGCGTGATTAAAAAACGTTCTTCTATATTTCACTGTTCGACCGAAAGCAAACTTAAAGATGTAAGGATGTGTGAATGACGTTGGACAGCTATGCGAGCTGCTTGGATTCAAGCCCCGGTCATGTCTACCGAACCTTTTTTAACAGGAGCACCTCTCGGCGGAGACTAACAAACCTCCGGGAATATCATTTCATAATCCGCCGTTCGGAGTCGGCAATAAATTGTAGGTCCCTTCCATTCGTGCGAAATATGTAACATGCATAACCTGGGTGGTTGCAAGAAGCTAGGCCTTTGCTTGTCCTGATCTGTCGCGCCAGCTATTTACTTTTTATTTATTTTAACGTACGTACGTACGAATTCACATGGTCGAATCATAAGTTATGACGAGGATGTTAAAATTCTCACTTATGTACGTGACCGTCTGGCAACCTTTCACTGTCACAACTCTACACGCCATTGAGTACATACTTGATGCTTGTCAAAGTTCTATTAAAATCAATGTTGACACATGTAAATATGGCTGTGAAGTTATTTTTTGTGTTGGCAGTACAGAATTCAAAGGTAAGCGAAATATAAATCGCCTTTAACAACGCCTACCAACGCTGCTTTCTGAATGCTTGTTTAGATTTTGGTACTATAAAACGTTGTTTATTCTTATTAAGCTGCCACCATACGCGTACTTGTATTATAACATCATTACATCCTCACTTATGGTCAAAAAATGACATCATGAAATAGCAATGTACATATGATACTTTCAAACGCAATTGCTAAAACGATTTCAAATTTTACACAAATTTATATAATCCATCATCTGTTGTAGCACTTCAAATGCGCAGTACAATGTGACTCACACTGTGATCTCCAGCCGAAATATTTCACTTAGCTAAGTCCATTGCTCAATTTGGTATCCAAAACATTCTCTCATATCACTCAACAGACAGTTATTAAACTTTGTTTATATGTTTCATTAGTCGAAGGCCATCTGCTGGTGAAATGCACATGGCGAAACTAAAGATCATCACTCAGTTTCGTTCTTCGATAATTTGTTTATTAAAAATGATAAATTTGACTAACTACACATATGTACATACATATGTCGGCCTTGAAAATATAATTTCATGAACAAAAATTGTAATTTAAAAAAAAAATTCTTTTAAACTCACTCCTGCCATCGTGGTGACGATAATCGATGAACTCATCCCTCTCGCCACGCAAGCAAGATGCCAATCCCCTTGATGTTCGGCGCTCGCGTTCCTTCTCCAACGATCGACAATACAAAGGCGATGCTTTTACTAGCGCTGAACTTGTAGGGGTTAGTGCAAGTTCAGGATGTTGCTCTTCAGCCGGCGGTATGGCTACACAATTCATGTTGTCGCTTTGCGATTATTGACCTCTTTTTCCCGGGCACAAGAGATTTTTTTTTAAATACGAGTACGTATTTCTTTTTTGGGAGGTTATTCACTTTGGTTTTCACTTTTTTGTCACTAAATGTAAACTTGATGGTTTGTTAAGAATTTGCATTTTATTAATGGTCGTCTTTTCGGTATGCGTCGTTGGTATCCGAATTTAAGGTGAAGACATTTCTCCTGTCAGGAAACACTAATTGAAATAAAGAAGAATATATGTATGTAGAAGAGCTGACAATTAAATTTAAGGAACCACTCCTTTAACGCCGGCGAACATTTTGTTAAATCGATGCAAAGTTATTTCTTGTTTTCATTTGACGAAGAAGAAAAACAAAAAATTATACACACTTAACTTTTCATTGGATTTAGCGTTTTTCTTCAAGACTCTTAGTTAGGGACTTTCACAACAGAGTTGAGCACCTTTTCGTCTACATATTTGCATAAAGATATTGCGAAAAAAATGTTAATTATCTCAAATCTAAGCCAAAAGGTAAAGAAGCTCTAAAAAGCCCTTTGATTCTACACAGATAAGAACTGGTAACGTAGATGGTATCATGCAGGGAAAACAGATGGAAATATCTGTGATAAAGATATCAAGAAAACTTTGGCCAAGAAATGACAAATCCAGAACAACCAAACTTTTGCGAAATACTATAGAAACCCTGTCAATGTTCGTAGATGCACTCACTGGTCATAACCTTCTAAAAAACCATACGATAAAATTAAATCTTAGTGATGACGACATCTGTAGAGTCTGCGGTGATAATCAGGCACGCCTTGTTTCAAGTGTTACTGCCAGAGTCGTACCAAAGGAATAGAGCACTACAACGTTACTTCTGCCATAATATTCAAAAATTATCGGATATCTTACAATCAGAACAGACTTCGTTTTAGTCGGCTGCAACACTAAATGAGCATTAGAATGGGTCAAGATCTAGGTTATTGTAGTTTGGTTAAGTTCTCTTCCTCTACATCATCAACACACCCAACCTAAGCTTAGTAACAAAGCCGCTGACAACTTTTTTTTACAATAATTTAATTTAAAGTTTTAAATCTTAAACACATCGATCTTTCTCCATTGGTGGTACAAGTTTAACTTTCTCCAAAATTCTTGGGTCTTATTTAAGACAGGAAAATGAGCTGGAAGCCAAACATTCATGAAACAGTAAAGGAAGCTATAGTAGCTATTTTCTCTGGCAAAAAGGCTCTTGCGTTGGCTCTTTATTTCGGTAAAAAGACTGATACTTACGTACGGGGTGATATAACCACAAACTGCGATAATGTAAGCAAAGTCCAACGAACAGCGTGCATGTGGATCGGCGGAACTATTCGCACGACACCCTCTGCAGGACTGGACTGGTTTCGTCTATCACCCCTCGACATTTTCGGCAAACAAATGGAAGCTAGTGCGGCCATCCGCCTCAAACGCCTGGAACGCCTTCATGTTGAAAAATATCAAAATTACTTTCAGAAACAAAGACCACACCACACAAGCTAAGTTTTGCCAAGAACTTCGAGGTAACCATCCCTCCGGGTCATTCTGCGACGATGTATTCCCGGAAGACATGTCGATCCACTCCTACACCAACAGTTCAAAAACTAGAGACGGTGTGGGTGGTGGTGTTTTCTCCGACAGGTCTACAATTCTGTCTTTCAAATCATTGGAGCGTGTTCCAGGCGGAAATAATTGTGACCAGAGAAGGCTGATCTTGGCTAAAGAAAAACGTGATATCAGCCACGGATATCAGCATTTCTTCGGACAGCCAAGCGGCAATAAAGCTTCCAATGTCGCTTTAAATTTACTATAACCCTAGAGTTCTAATCGTCTCTTATAGGGATGACGGAGCAATTAAATATTTACCTTTGTTGGGTGTCAGGAACTGTAAGGCTAGTGAACTGGCCAAATATGGAAGAGCATTACCTATTGGACCTGATAGCAGAAAACCATACTTTCATTCGCGAATTTTGAGTGTGTGATCATGTGGTCGCAGTGTGTTGTTGGAAAACAGAAGGAGATTCAAGATTCCTAAATCTACAGCTTGAGTAGCCTCTGGCACACACGCTGCCAAGTTAGGTATTCCTGTCAACACTCCCTGTCGTAGTTGTAGCAATACACTGGAAAAGGAAACCGTGTTCCAATTCCTCTGTGATGGTCCGACACTAGCCAGAGCCAGGAACATCACACTTGGCAAAGCCTGTTTTAAGACCTATTAACAATTTCCGCCATGAAATGCTGCAACAATATTATTAACTATCTTAACTCCGTCGCCGTGGCTTAGTGGTTAGTGTGTTAGACTGCTGACCAAGCGGTGTGGGTTCAAGCCCCAGCCATATCCACGGAACATTTTTCGCGGCACCTCCTCTCATCGGGGAATGACAAGCCTTCGGGAGTATAATCTGTCATGAAAGAGCTTCTCAATTCGCCGTTCGGAGTCGGCAATAAATTGTAGGTCCCTTCCGTTCGTGCGAGAAATGTAACACGTACAAAATGAATGGTTGCGAGAAGCTAGGCCTTGGCTCATCCCGAGCTGTCGCGCCAGCTAATTATTATTTTATCTTAACTCCAAAGAAAGGATTTGAAAACTACGCCGTTTAGATACTTACATTGACATCCAGGTGGGATCAGTTGTCGTATCAAAATGGCCCGCAAGAGCAATATGTGTTTGCAAAAAAACAACAATCCAGAGAGAAGGGGTGAAAAAAATGTATCAAAAAATGATGTGGTTAGTCCAGATTAAACCAAACGAAACCTAAGTTTCGAACCACTACACCAAACAATTTTCTTTCCTATTTTCTCTCTTTTCCTTCGCGATTTACGTCGTGCAACTAACTATGCTTCATGGTGGGACTTTCTAAACGTAAATCAATCGAAAAAATTATAAAATTTGTACATTTTGTATGAGTTTCAAGCACTCTACATAATCACCCTTAAAGTTGCTCCTTTTCCTCACTACATTTGCCTACACATATCGTACATTGCACTCCGTTTCATCATTCAATGTAGAATATCAAATGAAGCAGGCAAAATGAGATGCAAAGCCAAAAGAAAGAAAACAGAAGAAATTACATAGTACTTCTAGCAATAATGTCGGTGGGTAGTTTTTCATTATAAAACAAAAGGCGACTTAAACTACTCTCATCAAAAGCAATGACAAACCAACATCTACATACACGCTGATGTCGTTTAGTATTTCCCCTGTGAAAGCAAAACGTGCAAGAGATCGTTCTAATGAAAAATTGTATCTTTCAGTTTTCACATGTCTGCAGTTTTGTATCTATATTCTTTTTTCTCTCTTAAAATTAATCTCTTCCTGCTTTCGCTTGAATTGAACGCAAAGAAAAACATTCAAAGAAAAAAACTCCAACTTGCATAGAATTTCAAAAGTATCTCATAACTTTGAGATGAAGAGCTGTAATCCCAACTGTGCCACAGATTATTATGTGACATCCATCTGATAAGTCGTTTGCTCCGGCTTGGTTGACTTGATGAATTGCAGGCATTCAGGGCGAATTCATTTATGCAATGACACGATAGAGGCTTTAAATAGGTATATGAATGTTTGTACATTTTTTTTTAAGTTTAAAATAATATTTTAGCCCCTTCAAACAACTGACCCTGCCTCGTAGGCTGTGGCCCATTGAAACCGATTTATTTTGTGTGTACGGATTTTTGCTGATTCTAAATTTAGTTCAACTTTGTTCAATGTTTTGTTTTCGATACATTTTTTGTGTGTGTTTGCTGCTGTTTATACTTTTTGTTAATACAAATAGAAAAGTATACGTAGATTGTGTTGAGCTTGAGAACATGCTAAAAGAGAATGTGATTTGTAAAAAATCCATTGATGGATTCTGTAATTTTTTACAATGATTTGCTGCTTTCATTCTGAAAGTTTTCATTGAAATTCGTACACACAGGCATGAATATAATGTTGTAGATCAGAAAGTTTAAACGAGGTGAACCCTGGAGAAGTTTCTGTAAATACGATATGATGATTAAGAGATCACAGGGCGATTTCCATTGTAGAAGGAGACCGTAGTCACTTTAGAAAATTTATAAAATTGGGTGACAGTTCAATGCTTAGCAAGCGATAGATTGTAGCGCTATTGTACATAGATAGTCAGGGAGCTATTAGAGCCTTGAAATCTCCGACAATACGATCAAGGTTGGTAAAGGAAACCCGCAGATCTCTCAACGACATTGCAGACAGGTGCGACGTAACCCTGTGCTAGGTCCCAGGACACAGAGACGTTCCAGGCAACTGCAGAGCGGACGAGCTGCCAAAAGGGGGTGCAGGACGAAAATTTAACCTGCGCCTATCGAATCGATCAAGTTTTTCCTTGCAACAGATGCCTAGAAACTGGCAAGCTACAGGTGGAACAACATCAGCACTTGCCTCTTGTCAAAACAAATCTGGCCTAACCTGGATTTAAAGACGACGGAGAGACTTTTATCCATAAACGGGAAAAATCTAGGTTCACTGAAAGAGGTCCTTACCGGACATTGCTTGATAGGTAGACATGCACTTAGACTGTGAGTCCTCTCCAATGATTTCTGTAAAAGTTGCAGAGACATGAAGGAAGAGGAACCTACCACACACCTACTGTGTACATATCCTGCCCTTGTGACGCTAAGAAGAAAAACCCTCGGGGAATACTTCTATGATGATCTTAACGATCTTGCTGAACTCGACATCTAGAAGATAAGAAACTTCATCTCTGGGACGAAATGGTTCAAATTTTAGGGTTAACACCGTTACAGTTGCCCACCTTCAATGCATTTGTGCCATATACTCTGGTTCCCTAGCGCCGCCGGTAAGCCGATTTCTTCACTGTGGTATGACAATGGGCCAATCTGGTCTAAGTCCGTCCCTGCCTGAGCGGCGGTAGCCACATAACCTAACCTAACCTCAATGCCTACCGTCAGCTTTTTTCTATTTGGAAATGCAGATCATTCTCAAAGAGCCCCCAGATATGTATATTCTAATATAATATTTGGTCTACGGAGATGCTTACTTAAAAGACTCTGCTCTGAGTCAGATTTTTTCAAAGTAACATCGCCGCATGTTACGGGAGGGGCTGTCTACATGCATACGAGTACATACAGGGTGCGCCATCTTTTATGTCGGTATGTAAACATTGAATAACTTTGACATTTATCAACCGATTGACTTGAGTAGACATGTTTTTGAAACGTCAATTCAGTACAATTTTAACCATGAATAGCTTCACACCGAAACAACGCGCCGGGGCATTTTAAACGATGATTTGAATTAGTTTCCGTATAAAATGCAATTGACTCAAAAAATAGACCGTCCACGTCGCTTGGAATACGGCCAAACAGTCGCTCGAATGGTTAACACTGAACCTGATTTTTCGAAGCAAATTTTGATAACCGGCGAGGCTCATTTCACATTCTCTGGCGCCGTTAACAAGCAAAATTTCCGCATTTGGGGAACGGAGAATCCACACGAGATCCATGAAACTCCGTTGCATGACCAAAAAGTGACTCTTTGGGCCGGCGTTTGGGCCAAAACCATCATTGGGCCATTTTTCTTCAGAGAAGGCGAAACAGTCGATGGGAATCGATATCGTTAGCTCGATGTTAGCTCATCATGTCTGGGCCTGGGCGGTTACTGGTTTAAACAAGACGGTGCGCCATGCCACACTGCAAAACAAACAATGCAGTTTCTGCAACGAAAATTTTCTGGACGTGTGCTGTCAAGAAATGGCGACACTGACTGGCCACCCAGATCTCCAGATTTAACCCCTCCGGACTTCTTTTTGTGGGGTTACTTAAAAAGCAAAGTGTACGTCAGCAAGCTTCAAACCACTGACGAGCTCAAAGCAAAGATTGGTGCCGAAAATATCGCTATACCGCCCGAGATGCTCGAAAAAGAGAAAACGCAGCAAAAAGGGCACATTTTGCTTTGGTCAATAGAGGCGGTCACTTGATTGATGTTGTATTCAAAAACTAGTCCAAATTAACAAATAAATTGTTAAGAACCAAATTAAATAAAAATTCCTTATAGATGGAAATTGGCTGTTTCAATATTCACATACCGACATAAAAGATGGCGCACCCTGTATGTGCATATATTTAAGGATTATGAAAATCATTAAGTTGGTGTTATGGACTGTAGGGAAATGCAAGGCTGATGAACTCGCCCAATCCCTGCTGAAACGCTCTAAGGATTTGATTACCCTCAAGAGATTACATATCAGTGCTACTATAGGTGTCATCACTGGACACTGTGTAATAGACAAGCATGCAAGAAGGCTTGGCGCTTTCTCAAACGACATCTGTAGAAGCTGTGTGGACGAAGAAGAGAAGGAAACTATTTCCACCTTCTTTGTACCTGCCTAGCTCTCTCCCATAGAAGGAAAGTTCATTTAGGTGCCTTCTTTTCAAACGAAATACGCGATCAGACCAGTACAGATGTTCGAAGCCTTCTTCGCTTTATTAGAAGTTTCAACTGGTTGAACGAGTGGACAAAGGAAATTTTTCAAAATCCATATGGTATCACTACGGACCTTTCATTAGTCCAAGTGTAATGGCTTTAGCTGGCAGCCATCTTAACCTAACACTGCAACTCAACCTGATACGACATAAATAAACATATTATGGTAAAGTCAAGAGAAAATACAGAATTTAAGTACCACTAGAAAGTGTACATGACGTTATTAAAACTAAGGGTAAATCTGTTAAAAGCACCCAGTAGGTAGGTTTCATATTTCTCCGTATAGCCACTTAACCCCGAAACAACAGTATCAACAGCCTGTAAAATGTTAATACAAGAAATTCAAGTTGTATGTATACATTTTTTGCCAAATTCAGTGCAAACGACAAAAGGAACCTGTGAAATGTTTTATATCTCTATTAACAAACTAGCTACATATGCCTGTATGTGTAGATTCCTTTGTTTTAATTTTATTTTAGAACTCAAAGAATTTCTCACCACCTATATAAAACAGGTCGATAACTTTCTTGGTTTCTCTCATTCTAGTCATGGACCTCTGCTCTGTTTTATGTTATTTTGGGTGTCAAATGAAAAAAAAAAATATATGGTATAGAAAAATCCCATTAGACAAATTGAAATAATGACAGTTTCGGCAAAAAATAAAAATAAAAAAAATAAAAAATCAAGACAACAAAACGAGAAAGGGAAACTTTTTTCCAACCCGAAATGTGTCGTCTACTCGAAACTGTTGGATAGTTGCCCGGTCGTTGTCTCGAGATAATTATGAAGCTCGATAAATGGTTAGGAAAACTTTATAGCTTGGCACATGGACATTTGCGTGTATGGATACAGATGTGTATCGCTCTACTTTGTTATAATTTATTGAATGATTTTTTTTTTTCGGTTTTACCCCGTCACCTTGAGATTGAACTTAAACAAACATATACCTTGAAGGACATTTCTAGTATTTTTCTCTGCATAGAGGAATTTTCGTGTATTTTTTAAAACCTCTGGAAGGAAAAGTGTTTTTTGTATCTTTATTACGTGATGGCGGCGATAATAGGTTAAAATTGATGAATTAGAGGAAGGCAAAGAAGTTCTCCTTTTATTACTAAAGAAACCGACTGAATTAGCTAGTTTTAATGACATGCTATTATTTTATGGTGTCGTATACGTAATTATGAGAGATATATTGGTTTTTATTTTGGTGATATAAAATGATAAAAATAAGGCATGTATTAAGGAGAACTTTTGAAATTTTTATGGATTTTGTTTTGGGTGTATTTAATCACCAATCAAGCTAAGTAGGTTGAAACGCGAAATGTCATAGCCAGATTTATTTTAATTCTGATTTAAAGGCATTAAACATTTTGGGGTGGATTAGGCGTCTTAAATCACAAGACTACTAACTTTCAGCTTTAAGCTGCTGTAAGCGCTATCGCTGAGAGTTAGGCTGCAATTAATAAGCTGAAATCAAATCTTATAAAATCTTTAACAGCCTACAACTGACGCATAATTCTCAACGTATGTTACCTGTTGGATAGATTAGTTTACTGCGGATTAGAGAAAAACTTGAAGGGGCCTATAGACGATTCCTCCTTGACAAAGATGCAAATGAAACTGACAAATCACAAATGGAACAACATCAGCACTTATCTCTTGTTAAAACAAATCTGGCCTAACCTGGGGCCGATTTACCACACTCGTTAACGAGTAACTCGTCAATGTGAGGATTTGGCATTACCGTTCCCAATGAAGTTAATCGGGCATTCGATCACGAGTTCCAGTCACTCACTCGTTATCGAATGTGGTACTTCGGCCCCTGGATTTAAAGAAGACGGGGAGACCTTAATACATTAAAAGGCAAAACCTGGGTTCACTAATAGAGGTCCTCACCGGACATTGCTTGATAGGCAGAGATGCACTCAGACTGGGAGTCTCCTCCAATGATTTCTGTAGAAACTGTAGAGACAAGGAGGAGGGGAAAACTACAACGTATCTACTGTGCACGTGTCCTGACCTTGCGACGCTTAGAAGGAAAACCACCGGGGAATACTTCTACGATGATTTTAACGATCTCCCCGAACCCGACATCCAGAAGATAATAAACTTCATCTCTGGGACGAAATGATTCAAGTATTAGGGTTAATACCGTACTGGTTGCACATCTCGATTTAATCTGTGTTACATACTCTGGTTCGTGTTGATAAGCCGGGTCTTGATCGTGGTACCACAATGGACTAATCGGGTCTAAGTGTGTCCCGAGCGAGGGCAGTAACCTAACCCAACCTATAGACGATAAACGTAATTATTTATATAAGTTGACAATTAAAGTTTTAAGTTCATGCAACGGTTTGAGAAAAATTAAGAATGTTAGATAAAAAATGGGAGTGATCCAGCATCCAGTTCTCTGGCAATGAGCGCTTCTTTGCAAGACATAGGGTTTACATGGCTAGGTTAACACCATTTCTAGCTTATGTGTCGGTTGTTTGGTGAACAGGCCTTTCGCTTAAGTGTGTGACTGCTTTCTGGACTAAACTTCAAAGAACGGCATGTCTAGGCTGCATGAGAGCTTTTCTGAACACGCCTGGGACTGCTTTTGATGCTATGTATGATGTATGTCTGATTTATCTTCCCACGAATGCTTTCGAACGTCTAAAAGAAATCAGAGGCATTCTTGTTCTGAGAAATAGCAAGAATGCTTCTCTAGAAAAGACTGTAGACAACTTTTAGAATTTTAACGGGACACTTCTCTTTTGCTAAAGATCAAAATGTGCTAGGTACAAACGACACTACTGTCTCTGACGCTTGTGCATTGCTTGATCAGGTGACAGATCTTTAGCGATGATGTGATGAGCGCTCATACAGTAAGACTCATCATTGAAGTGCCTTCTCGGGCTTTTCCAAAAGTCGGGAAAATTTCTAATAAAATGGGTGAAATTGGGTTTTTACTTTACTTTACTTTACTGCGTATCAATAAGGTTTCTGTTGAGAATATTTTGATGCTGGCAATTTGATTAGAAACTGAACTTGTCGTCCAGGACCCGCAATAGAAAAACCACTAAACATCTACATATCTAGATCACACAGTGTTAATTGGTTCTAGATTAGGTTAAATTAGGTAGACTAAGATTATGCATCCAGTGCCTGCATAAGACACTAGGCACCATAGTGGGCCCATCGCGATCTCTGTGAAACCAAATTGGCAAAGCCTAAACCATTTCCTGAAAGCATTTGATTTCCCTACAGAATTTTACCATGTTTTTGGCGCTATCCCAGCCTAGCTCCTCTAGATTTCTAAAAAAATAGCTGCTGCCGAGAAGTTTCATGCGTGTCTTGGCTAATCTGTTTGCATGCTTCCTGAGAAGACAGCGGCCGGACAGGATCCCAGTGACTAATAGAAGCTGTGCCCTGCTTAAGTTGAGAATATCTCTTGTTCTTCTGCGGTCTAGCGCAGGCCATATAGCCTTTTCCCCACTTTGGCCCATCTCTGATTTGCCTTACTTACAGTTATTCTTAGGATTTCTGCTTTAGCTACACAGGAAGGAAAATCTACAATGGTTCCCACCTCCACGTGTTGCTGTTCTCCACCTAGTCTGGACAGTTCGTAGGCTTTTTCGTTTCCCTCAATGTCAGTTGGTGCTAAATCCTCAATAGATGAAACTGGTATATTTCTATTGAGCTACTGAGTAAGCTGTGCCTACCCACCGAAAACTACTTTAACATCGCCTATAAGCACAAGCTACTGGACAAAAACGCCTGGAGTCAGCGCGAAGTCCTTTTAAATGAATCGTTTGCCGTTTGATAAACACTTGACTCATACCGACGTTCTGTCGAAAGCAAATCGTAGATGCCAACACCTCGATTATTGCAGCAATGCCAGGCTGGTCTGTCCTGTCCTGGATCTGAAAAGGTCAAAAGCAATACTACGACTTAAAAGAGACCAACTTTCAAACGTCCTTACGGGACACTGTATTCTAGGCAGGCATGCTCAACGTCTGGGGATAGCATGCAACGATTTCTGCATAAGCTGCAGGGACGAGGATGAGGAGGAGTCCACTGCACACTTCCTCTGCACGTGGCCCGCACTGTTCCACATCAGGAAAGCCACCCTAGGCTTCTTAAGCAGTACCTACTGAAAGCCTCTCGAGAAGTTGCAACTTCGTTTTATTGACAACTGGATTGCCATAAATATCGAAGCTGGAACAGTGCTGTCACGAAAAGGTATTCTGGAGAAGGGAATCAGAAAGTTAACCGTGCTTCCACTTTCACTGTCATGCCCGAACCCCAAGATCAACGATTTTCCACAGAGTATGAATGAAACTTTGGAAAAACCTATTAGATCCACAGCTTATATAAGGCTTCAGTAACCACAGACTTTTAGTATGACGTGGTATGACTGTTCGCCTCTCAATCAAGCAACTTTGGACAGCCAACAATTTCCTGTGTTGATAAATGCTAATGTGTCATAGTGTCATTAGATTTGTTTTGAACAACACTTGCTTGACACCACCCTCAGATAGATAGATAGAAATATTAATATACAAATGGTAGTGTTTGCTTTTTAAATTTTTCATCAACGTTTCACTTAGCAATAGTGTGCGACGAAGCATCTTATTTCGAATTCAAATTACATATTACCGTACAGATGCTCTGAATACCTTATGAAAGAAAGTAAAAAGCAATAAATAACCTACACATGCAAACATATATGTAAATGCGTACAAAAACGCATTTTTATATTCTCTTCTTTTTGCAACTCATTTATTTAATTATCATCTTCCTTTTCCTTATTATTCGCTGAACTTTGTTCTCACTGTTCGATTAGAATTCATTCATTGTTCCGAGACTACCTGGTTACCCATTTAAACAGTTTTGCATATCCGAAGAAAAAGATAATTCTTTTTCGAATGACCTATTTCCCTATCGCACAAGAAACTCATTAAAATATTCAATTAAGAAGTATATATGTATCTAGAACCAAGGGTTACACGTCAAGGTAAAAATAAAAAAAAAATC
The DNA here is from genome assembly GCA_917880715.2 of Matsumyia berberina. Taxonomy (NCBI): domain Eukaryota; kingdom Metazoa; phylum Arthropoda; class Insecta; order Diptera; family Syrphidae; genus Matsumyia; species Matsumyia berberina. The sequence continues at coordinate 86,002,399 of OU862871.1, forward strand.
TGATACACGAGTACGCAGTATACGCATGAACGTACACATATTTATTCCACAGATTGATATAAAGCAAATTATTATATGGTTCACACTATTGTTTTGAAATTTTCATCCGGGTGTAGAGCGGTTATACGAACAAAGGCCGACAGTCCATGTTCGGGTGCACTACTTAATGTGGCATTCGAACAGGAAGTGGCTTTGGTGAGCCCTTACTTAATATTTATTATGGGGATGCCAGCAGTTTTGTACAGAGGGAGGCAAGTCAAGCGTAAAGTGAAATTTTTTTTCTTCTATCTTCATGTCTTTCACCTTCACACACAGTGCTCGAGCATTGTGGTGACCACAAATTGTGTTGTGACACTATTTTCTCTTTTTTCTTTGTTTTTATTGCTTATTTTGCGTTTCTCCGCTCTGCACAGGTGAATGAATACAAAAAGATTTAAAGTATAACTAACAGGATCCACCCGATCTTGCACCAGATGTTTAGTCTACCCCAGCATCTGGTGGCCCCACAAATTGTCGAACATGTGGCAATCTTATACTACAACTTATGGCATTATAATAAACTAACAACACAGGTTAGTTTTGGTGGTCTCTTCTTTGGCCCATCAAGTCATATTGGTGTCTTATGCAACGTGTTTTGGGCTTAACAGTGAAATAGTTTCACAGACCCTACTTCGTTTAACGTTGTAGCTGACTTGAAGGTTAACAAATAATATGTTTGTTGTGCTTAGGAAAAAAACCGACAATAGTGCAATGAACCCAGTTAAGTGTATTGTGTTGTCCACAATGCAGAGAAGAACATTGAGCCGTTCGCTATCCGACATTTTCTTTGATATTTAATAACCGCTTATTTTAGAACGTCGTTGAGTAGGCTCAAGACCTTGTGATACTTGTAGTGTCTTAACTGTGCGATAAAAAATACTACTACTGGAAAAACCTTGCTCTCAATGAAATTGCTTACAATTATCGCGATTTATATGATTTCCATCAAGCTTTTCTCCAAACCTCTTCCAAAGGTTGGTTCCAATCATTGTCATCAGAAGTAAAACAATATTTTGAACTTCAGAAAGTGGGTTAAGCCACGCGGGACTTGACTTGCCGTCCCTGAGGCACAGTCGCGATCACAGATTAATGTGATTATTCGGCAGAGATGCTTTGAGCGTCACAGCTGGGATGGCTTTGAGGAAGATTTCCAAATTCAGAGGCACCACATCCATTGTTCATTATTCGAGACGTTTTCGGGCTGAGTCGAATGAGACTCTTCGGGGCATCATACTTAACGGACGATGAACGAAAATGCAATGCAACCTAAAGAATATTGTATATCAATAAAAGTTCTCCTACAAGCGAGGGAAACCTTGAGCAAGATCCAGCTAAACCTGAAGTTCGATCCGTAGATACCCGCACCGCGTCCATGTTCAGTTTTTGATCCGTCGGTATACCATACTGCAAAGGAAATATTATGTAAAGAAAATGCTCATCCAACACAACGAATGGCTTGCCTGGGAATAACCGGCGTCAAGTCTCGACACCAACGGCTGCCATAAAAGTGATACTAAACATCATACCAGCACACCTTGAAGCACAGAGACTGGCAGGACACTTAGCGGCAAGATTGAAGGCCTTCGGACATTTTGACACGACACGAGGGCAGTGAAAAATTATTGAAGAGATCAGAATGATCACGACACTCATCAACTCATTAGAGCGATTTTGGAGACAAGCAAATCAGCTTTGTCAACAATTTTAAAACTGAATTTCCTTCAAGGGATTCTTGGGCTCGAACCAACGAAACAAGAAACCATGACGGGATAGCTGTATTTACGAACGGCTAGAACATCGCAGGCAACTCTGGTAGAACTTGCGATTCATCCAGATCCCTTCGTCACAGTCTTCCAAGCAGAAGTCCTTGCCATTTTGAGGGGACCTGGAGTTCTCTTGTAACACCACACCATAAAGAAGGAAAATAGAAATCTGTTCAGATAGTCAAGCAGCACTTAAAGCCGTCACAGATCTCATCTAGTAAAGGAATGCAAAGACAAACTCAACAGGCTTGCCAGTCACAACGACGTCTGCCTTGTTTGGGTGACGAAGGTGTCACAGGGAATGAGAAAGCCGATGAACTGACAAAAGAAGGAGCGCAAGCTATTAAATGAACCGCTGAGAACACAGTAGGAGTCGCAACAAAACAGCCACCAATGAGAGAATACAAAGGGATTTCAAGGATCACTGGGCAAATCTCCCGACGTGCAGTGGCTAGATTACTCGTAAGAAAACTAAGCAGGTTGCGAGACTCTAGGTTCAAACAGAGAGCAATTGAGACTGATGGTGGGACACATCACAGGACACATTAACCTCAATAATCGCATGTATAGAATGGGCCTCGCTGACACAGATACTTGTAGGACTGCGAAGAAGAAGAAGGAGACCTCGAACACTTCCTATGCCACTGCCCTGCCCAGCCCTAGCGAGAATTCAAAAGAAGACCCTGGGGCCGAACCTGAAACATCACAAGGACAAAGGAATCGGTGGCATCCTGGCCAGACCACACGTACACTAGTGTCAACTCCATAATTGTTTCCACCTTCCATATATCCCTCCCAAAATACGTTCCAAACCAAACCTATACCTGCAGTTCTGACGATTAAAAACGGGGAACACAGTGGGCCCGACAGAGGCCTAAGTGAAGAGCCTTCCGCTCACCCTCATATACCATACCATAGCCGAACGATTGGTCTGAACGGGTAGGGGATGTTTATCCTGGTGGGATTGGAAAGAATCCGTGTTTCTTCGAGGATGTTAAGATCACCAGTCAGGTTGAGAGGTGAGAGCTATGTACATATGTACATATATGGTGCAGGCTGCAGCCAAGCTTTCTGATTTCGCGTGTGGAGGAAGAAGCCCTAGAAGGGCTTCTAAGGGTGCTATCGGATGTATTTTCTGAACAGCATTTTGGGCTGATGCTTGCTCCAATATACATATAAGTATGAAGACTATACAGTGAAGTGGCTCATTATCATTTTAGGTTTTAGGTCCCATTTCTTCCCAAAGAGTCGTGAACGGGCCCATAAGGCTGAGGTGACTTTAGTGGTGATGTTCTTTAAATGTAGATTCCAAGTGAATTTTTGACTTAAAATTACTCATAGATATTTGACTTCGCTTATAAATGGGATCCGTGGGTTGGTCACCAATAAGTTTAGGGTATTGATAATTCTCTTATTGGTGAAAGGGAAGATGGGTGTTTAAGCAGAATTTACACTTAGCCGTTTGGATACACACCATGTTAAGTGTAGTTTGCGTGAAAGTGGTGAGGTTCGTTTCAATACTGTCCGGTTTATGTTGACTAAGTAATCAGCGTAGCCTTGCGTTGGAAAACCAAAGATATTGAGGGTGTTTAGCAGCTGGTCAATAATGGTGGATGGGATGGGAGAAAGAACTCCTTCCGGAGAACAATCGCTGCTGTTCTTCTTCCAGGGTTGATCAATGTTTGGCTTTATTGTCAGAATTGAACTAAAAATAAGGATTTCCGGGCGCTTGAACGTATACCGGGTCCAAGACTTAAAAAACATAAAAGGACAGACCTTAAAAAATAACTGAGTTGCTGGTGCAAAATTTCTACAACTGTGTTCATTCATTTCGCCAACACAAAAATATTCTGCCCATCATATTGTAAACAATCCCTGACCTTTCTCAACAGTCACAAGAAAAATACATATAACTCACAATCAAGTACAGACATAATGATATCAATTATTTTCTTAAGCCCTTCATCAGTCGCGTCACTATTTGGATCATTCGTCGTCATCGTGAACGTAAATAACACATTAAACTCGGTCCACATAACAACATTTGCCCACTGCTGGTGTTGCAACGCAACACACAAAGGGATACAATTGTGCTCCAGAAACTTTCGCGTGAACACGAATCCATTTAAAAGGGAAGCCTTTGTGCCTACACGCCCATGCGACATCAGACTCGTAAGAAGTCGTGTGCGCGTCTTCCGACCGTTGTTGTCGTCGTTTTTGGGAAAATTATGGGTTTCCTCCACATGTGCTTTGTTTCTAAACACCAACGAAGGAGGTCGGGAAATGTAATGAAAACTGGGAATTAGCCAATGAGCTAAAAATAATTTTAAGACAAAAATACATTCATGACGAGAAGAGAGCGAAATTCTATGTGGTTACTTAGACGATGAGGATGAGATGAAGATGATGTGTGCGACTGCATACCCTTGGAGGGATTATCCATAACTCTGAATTGGTAAAAATAGTTCTTCTGCTTTTCGTAAGTGTCACCAGCAACGATGTGAGCAGTTTTGGGAAACTGCATGCATGCTTGCATCGTGTCGATATGGAAAAACGTGCGGAACCGCTTGTGGATATGACTTGGCTGTATGCTTATGAAATTGGCAAGAACGTTTTATATGAAATTCATGAGAAACAAAAGTTTCTCTGTCGCTCTTCAGCCATATCCGCAGCTGGATTTTTAATTTTATATTGTAGGCCAAATTTGTCTGACAACCTTTGCTGATAGCATTCACCTTTAATTTGAGTTCATATGTGGTTAGTGGCACTCCGAAATTCTCTATGTCAGAAAGAATCTGTATTGTAGACTGTGGTGCCATGCTTTGCAAGTTCATTGGCCTTGGAATGGCCCTTTGTCCTGGTACCCAGCTGAGGAGTACGTTAAATGGCCCTGCCATCTCTAAAAGAAAAGATTGGAGGTCTAGAATTGGTTTTGAGGTTAGAGAGACTGATTCCAGAGACTTTATGGCGACCTGGCTGTCTGTGAAAATGCTTAAATTCCTAGTAGATATAATCTTCCACCTCAACCAAGATCTGGAAGAAGCTAAAAGCCTCTGGCATGCAAAAGAAGAGATTGAGGTTTAAATCATCCAAGAGGACATCTCATCCTACATTTTATTGGGTTTTAGAACTGCCTGTATAAATCTAAAGGGATTGTTTTACAAATGGTTCTGACTTCTTCCAGAAATCACTTCGCCTAAAACAATACCTTGGGAAGGAATGTTTTTGCAATCATTTGGCTGACAGAAGAGAATCGGCACATGGCCACTGTGTTTTGTCGTACGGACGCATGAATGTGTTCATATTACCTTAAATACTTGCTAGCCAATACTTTAATTCAGCACATCGGTGATCATCACCAGAATGAATATTGACGAAAGACAAATTAACAAAAATTAACTTTTGACCTAAGCCCCAGAAAAACCACATTTAACTTTCGAATATGTCACACAACTTCTATCCCAACTGAATAAATTTATGGAATACAGGCAGCCCTTTTGGCGGTTCTTGATTGGTGGTGAAAACAAATTAAATAAAGATTAAGCTCCAGGTAAGGTTCGAACTTCTGGCCTCCAGATAGTCGTGCATACGCCCTGTAGCTGTTTGTTGTAGCAAGGAGCACAAGATTCAAGTGGTGCAGAATCTCATTGGTTTAGGAAGCCTTTTAGAGGCATAGCTAGATCGAGCACTTTATCACAAAAGTACGAAAAGTGAAAATTTCGTGCACATACAAGCGCTTTCCGATTTGCAGATCTTAGTTAGGAACCTCTTTCTCATACAACGTACCTCCTAACTTATGTGCTGTGCTTAAAACTTGTAAAATTTTCGTCGCCTTAAAACCTACTTAAGGTCAACGATGAATAAGAATCGTCTAACTGGGCTTGTTTCCCTAAATATGTAGGGTCACCCAACAATAGGTGTCATTTTTTTTAGCTAAAGTAAGGCGTTTTGCATGCTCTGCTGGCTTCAATTCTTATCTTAACTGAACCTTATATGTAAGTACCTATGTAGGCCAACATCTTTGTGCAAAATGGAAAAGGTGTGCGAAAAGGACCAATTCCTGGGATCGTCTCGAAATGGACACACCTGGATTTTCGGTCACACTCTCAACTACGGCGGCTATAATTTTCAGCTGACCTTGCCGGATGAACACGAGTTGGAGTCTTCACATAATTAAACTGTCCAAGACGTTTAAATTTATCGATTATAGCTGTGCGGAAGGCGATATATTCATGGTGTGAATTTTCACTATTTCAGCAAGTGTCTGTCGATCTATATTTTATAACCTCCTAGTTTTTTCTTATCAAAAGTCATCGCAATGATAGTTGAATGTTGACAGTTCAACAATGGCGCGAAATTTAAAATGACACCTTTTGTTGAATTACCCTATACATTGCAATGTAAAAGTGGACGTTGACTCAGTATTCAACGAATGTTTTCCTGTACCTCGGCGGATAATGCCTGAAACACAATTCTGCGTTGGTGCTACCGTTTTCCCGTCACGTTGGAAGTGCTTCACAGACGCGTTGAATTAAAATACATACTCAAATTGATCAGCTGTCTGCACAAAATCCCACACACATATTCTGAAACAAAAAAAATCTGCGATGCGAAGTGTCAGAACGCACCAAAATTTTAACCCAGTTGAACTTTTCCTCTGAGAGAGCCCGTCATTACGTATTATTACGTTTGCCTCTCTACTCTCTTTCGCTCTCAAACGTAGAACGGTAGCACGAAGCGAGATTGTGGGCTTGTGCCTTTGAATTCCTTTGGTTGAACATTATACGTCACTCAACGGTAGCACTAACGCAGAATTGTGTTTCAGGCATAACGCTATTCCAGTGACTACTTTATGAAATAAAAAATAAACCATGTGTTTCAATGACTTTTTCCCAACCAGTCTTTCGCAAGAACATTCTTTGATCTTTTGAGAAAATTTCGCTAAACCCCCTTCATTAGCAAATCCTAACTACGCCCCTGAAGCAGCAGGAATATTTATTTCAAAAATTGTAATTAAGTTTGGTTCGGAATATGCAAAAAAAAAAAACATTTAAACAAAATTGATGAGACAAAAATAATAAAAATTATTTATCGAGTGAGATGAATAATGATAAAAAGTTCTACGTATGCTTATTGTTTACAAAAGGGTTTCAATGAGTTTGGTGACAAACAAAAAGATCATCAAGGTTAAAATGATAATTCCATAAATATCACATTGAGCCATAAATAAAGAAATGCCGCTAAAAAAAAAAACGTCTGTAGTTCTTAATATGCTAACTTAAAGCTGTACTAAGATATATAAGCGTTGAATGATTATTTTGGAACTGGTTTTGTTGTTTATATTGAGAGGAAAAGTTTTCTCATGCACACACAACACACGTATTCAAGTTTTGTAGTTTCGCATTGTTATTTGTTAAATTAATTAAACATTTTAATCGAATTATAGTTTCTATATGAAATACGTTAGTCTTTTCTTCCGATGGCAGTGAATTTATTATTTCCGCTAGAGGAAGAAAACAGCGCCATTTTTATTATATTGAAATGTTATCCTTAGAATTCTCACATAAAATAATTGTTTTGCTTAAGAGGGCAATGCAAGAAATATATGAGAGTATGTATGTATGTAGTTCTAACCACATATCAGCAACTCAATATTCTGGGTCCGCGGTGATGTCAATTCAGTTGATGTGTACATGCAAAGTACATATGTATGTTACTTTGTGCGGGCAAAACCCCGAGAGTATAATTTACCATAAAAAAGCAATTTGCCATTCGGAGTTGGCAATTAATTGTAAGTCTCTTCTATTCTCGTGGTTATTTACTTGTATCCGTGCCTATTTTATTCTTGATCCTAGAATGAAAGGTATCCTCATTCTCATACTTACGGACAGTCTAGGAGCAGTAAAAGCCTTAGGCCTAAACCTAATAGAATCCAAATTAGTTCTGCACTACTTCAAGAGAATACCCTTCAAGACCTTTCCAGTAGGAAGAAAGTCAAACGTTGATGGGTGCCTTGGCATAACGACAAACTGGGTAGAAAAGGGTTGGCTCTGAGCCGTTCTGTAACGTCACGAACTCAGCTATCAATTTAACAATTAAAAGTTAGTAGAACGAAATAAGGGGTTTCCCGAGGGCTTCATCAGGCTGAATGTCTGAATTCATAGCTTTACGCCTAGGTAGGTAGGTAGATTGAAGGTTCCTAAGAAACCGAAACTCGTGCAAACCTATTTGTAAGAGTGTTACTTGGTTGTAATGGGATGATGACAGAATCATTTCTCCAATCCTTTTTTCAGCTATCTCAACGAGATCCACAAAGAAGGGTTTGCATAGAGGGCGTTGTTTGGTTCTCTATGCTCTATGAAGACAATCCTCAAAATCTCCACAAGAAAGATATCAACTTTATTAAGAAAATTTAACCTCTTCTGGTTTTTTAAAATTTAATGCGTGAGATATTCTTGTTCGCAGGGCAGATCTTGGAGAAAACAAAGGAACTTCAAATCGATGCCCACCACATTTTCATCGATTTTAAGGTCGCGTACTGCAACATCTATAGAGACGAGCTATACAGACCCATGTCTAGTTTTGGCATCTATGCCAAACTCGTCCGTTTGTGCAGGATGACGATATAGAATGCGCGCTGCTCCATTAAGGTCGGTCAAGACCTCACTGAAACCTTTGAAGTCAATAAATGATTTAGAGAAGGCAACGCGTCGTAAAGCCCTCTCTCGAATGACGAACGTCCTGCTCTATGGAGCAGAGGCGTGGACTCTGTCAAAAGCGGATGAGGTTGCTTTTGGCTGATTCGAGTGGAAAATTATTTGGGTGATCTTCGGTTCCGTCTGCATAGATGATGAGCGGAGGAGGAGATACAACGACGGCTGTACAGTGAAATTGGGTCATGTAGAGCGAATGGACAGCAATACTCTGCCCCGTAAAGTCTTCGAATCCACACCCAAAGGACGGCGTAGTAGAGGAAGATCGCGACTCAGGTGGTGCACGCAAAAGGAAGGGGACCTCAACCAACTTGGCATAAACTGGAGGCAGCTGGCTAAAGATAGAGCTGGCTGGAGACGCTTGTTGGTTGAGACCCAACCCGGCATGAGGTGGTTCAGTTCCATAAAAGAAATACTTAGCTGGGAACAACAATTTCCCTTTCTTTAAAAAAAAAAAGGCTCTTGGATTGACTATCGTTGAACCGCTGTACTAAAAATCATTTTTCTACCCCTTCTTCTTGTGTAAATCAAGCACATTTAAGTAGATGCCCGAGGTGGTATCAAAGCAATCGACACGGCTTTCATATCCTCCAAAGTGGTAGAACACTACTGAAGCGAACTTGAGTACCTTACACAGTTGGCCGGGGCAGTGTTACTCTTTAGTGGAGTCCAGGTCATAGGGACATGGCGCAGAACACAAACTGCCGCAGTTACAGAGATGAACATGTTCGGATCTAGTAAGAACCAACCAACACACGCTTAGTAAACCCTTCCTCAACAACCTTAGGGAAATCTTGCTTGCGAAAATTGGAACATTAGTGCTTTTCCTTAACTCTGCCGGATGGATCTGAGAGTTCCTGATCGTACTTAGTACACCCACATATATATGTACATAAACAGCTGCTCGCAAGGGATGTAGAGATATAGGCTTCTTAGCGCTAGATAGGTTCTTATGAACATTTACCCATCATGCTAGTAAGTGACTAATTAAAATGATTGTTTGCATAGCTTTTGCTCCTGTGTCGTTTTCTAAATTGAGAGCTAAGACTCATAAAATTGTAAGAATCAGAATGGCAACGTAATTTTAGATATCGTTCCACGCTGTTTCACTAAACTTAATTTCAGTATTTCTTACTTTTTGAAAAAAAAATTTGTTCAGTCTTCCGAAGGTTGTCATGCTTCATGATTCATCAAGGTTCTCCTTTTGAAAGAACAAATTACACCCAACCGGCTCTCCCTCATCCTTACAAAGCAGTGACTTCAAAACAAGATCTCTAAACTATTTTTAACGATTTCCTGTAGTTTGTAATGGAAAAGTGTAAATTTCCGTCGCTCATTATACCACCAATTTAACACTCAAATCATTGTTTTCACTTTGGGATTAAATGTTTATTCTATTCAATGAATCTTCCCTGTACATAATTCAACAGAGCACGAAGATGCACATTTTCGAAAGGGTGTTCACCTTGTTTGACCCTTTTTTTTTTACGATGAAATACTCTCATTCATCAGTTTCAATTATCTTCCCGCATTCGAAAGCCATCGGGCGCCAAGTTTTTGTTCAACAAAAACTCCACAATCGATACTGAGATGGTCGGGGAATAAAAATTGGGCGGAACGGCGTGAATTGATGCATTGTATATCACAATTCAAACAAATTAAACATTTAAACATTCATTTATACACATTGGTGGTGAAAGGAATAGGAAGCTTGTTTGATTGGCTTCATATTGAATTGTTTTCTATTCGAGAAGCCAAGTTTGAAGAATTTTGTGGGGCATTACAGCAGAATGTGTACAGGCCGCCTGACGGTTCTAATAATGAAAACTAGAGCCATAGGCAATCAGAAGAATAACAATGAGGCGCATGTATGTTTACATACTATGTACAATTCATTCGAGCATATGTATGCATGTTGGCTCGAACAAATGTGTAACAAAGAATAGGAACGAAAATGGTTTTTCTTTTTTTTACATTAACGTTACGCTCGTCTGGCTCTTAATACAAAGAATTCGTGTAATTATGTGCAAGTATATATACATAAATATACATTTGTATCATCTGCAGTACATCATTTAGATATAAAACAAAATTCGAACTTTAACTGAACCGTCAAGACTAGATTCATCGACGATAACTATCCCCAGCACATTGCTCTTTGCATCGTGTATGAGCGATTATTGAGCAAATCATTGTCTCAATTCTTTTTTGGCTGAATCAAATTTAATGCATAATTTATAGATTAATATACATAAATACATACATATGTATGTAGAAAGATGTGTAGCCAATCAATGGCTTGCTTGTCGGTGTCGTGTATATTTACACAAAATATATTTGGACCATACCGACGGATTAAAGATGAACTGCAGTGTAGGGGCCGGTGTCTAATCAGAATCACTGAAAATACCGCTTGCCGAATTTTGGCAGCCTTTTCCAGTCGGAACTACTTGCAATCTAAGAGGCTTGGACGCAACTCGGACGTGACACAAGAAAACATTCATATCCTCATAGATAGCCAAACCGCTATCAAAGGTTCAGGATCACTTTATGTTCCAGGGCATAGTGACATAACAGAAAACGAACGTGCAAATGAGTTGGCCAGGCTAGGAATAGCTCTACACGGCTCATTCGCAGCAAAAGTCCACACCCCGCAAGGAGTGGTTAAAGGACAAATCCACTCACGCTTCCTGCAGAAGGCCAACCTATGGAGGGGATTAACCAACTGCGCCATACCAAGAAAGATGTAGCCGACCTACAAAAAGATTAGAACAAAATATCTCCTAAGCAGAACCCGCGCAGATATCGACAGAGACCATGCGCCCAAATTAGGTATTCAATACAATCCCCACTGCCACAACTGCGGAAATGAAAATGAGAAGGAAATTCTTTTCCATCATCGTCATCATTCGTCATAATTTTCCAATAGCCCGCTTAGCCACTATGAGGACGCGGGTTTAGGAAGCTTAAGTGGACCCTTAACATTTCCCGATCTTCCGCCATCAACTCTAAATCGTCAGGTGAGATTTCGGACTTCGTCCAGACATCTCATCCTGGGCCTACCCAGAGGACGCCTAGCTGATGGCACGTCTTAGAAATTGAGTTGATGACATGCGTTCAACGTGTCCAAACCATCGAAATATGGAGCCTTAAAACAACGTACGACTCTACCCATTTTTTGTATCTATACTTGTATATTCCATTCTCTCTCAAAAATACCTTTATGCTGTTACACTGCTCGTATCTTTGGTAATGGTTCCTAAGTGCCCCGAAACTCAATGCCGTCTGAAGATGACGTCTAGGTTTAACCATTAGAGATAATTTTGTTAATGTTGTTGCCTGAGATCGTCGCTCTTCTCTCATGGAGATGGCAGATTTGTTTAACCTGGGAATTGTAAGGCTGATGACCTCGCCAAACGTGGTACTACCCTAGAGATTAAACCAGAACGGAGGAATCTGGGTGTTTCACTCGCTACAAGTAAACTACTTTGACCTCACTCGATCTAAATGTCAGATCTTGCCTAAAGAATCACTCATCAGCACTGTGTTCTCATTGCTCATTGTCCCATCGGCCTTCATCCCAGAAGGATAGGCCTTTTCTCGAATGAATTTTTAAGAACTGCATGAACGAAGAGGAAGAAGAAACAATCTTCCATTTCCTCTGTACCTGTCCTGCTCTATCCCAAACAAGGAAGGTCTATCTAGGAGCCTATCACTTCGGCAACTTAAAAGTATCCTGAGCTTTATCAAGAGCTCCAAATGGTTTCAATAGATGGCGTGGCACTTAGCATATAGATGGTAGTGGTATCACAAAAAGTCTGCCTTGTCCTACGTGTGCCTGTGCCTTGCATGGACAGCCACCTAATCTACATACCTACCAACCTAATGTTGTTGCCGTGATTTGTAATTTACAGTATTACCTCTTTGCTTTTGATGTCATCATTAATTGACCAACTCAGCCATGACTATACTACTGCCAGTATTATTCGTTTGCAGTTGAGTTGACACCAGCTTTCGAAATTGATCGATTATTATATTTATATTTCCTACGAAATAAATGTTTCTTGACCTTTAGTGTGACATACGATTGCAGCTTGCGAGTGCTAATCCAAGATTAAGCTGTGATATCGCCACGGGGCTTTTCTGATCTACATATTTACAGAGAGTCACTCTTACTTTACCCAGTTTCGTTTCAAGATGAAAATACGTTTTTCACGTTACCACAGGATCTATCACCAATCTTCAAATAGATATGTAGGTAGTAGGTGGTGGTTATACCAACCCAATGAGCACTAACATGCCCCTTTTCGCTAACGAATTCCACGTAACTTGGTTGATGGGGTGTGTCGTTAATGGAAGGAGGGAAAGTAAAACAGCCGAGAGTACCTAAATCCATGCTTTTTTGGCAATATCTGTCCGGGTTCTGTTTAGAAGATTCATGTCTTCCTTGGTATGACTCCTTCTTAACAAATCCATTTTATAAAACTTCATAACGGAGCAATCATTGCTCAAATCCAAAACAATTTAGACTGTATAAAGCTGCGCCCTGTTTGTCCAGTTTGTCCGCACGCTCAAGGGATTATATAAACCAGCTATGGCTATCTATACAGCAAAGGATACTTCTGACGCCAATATTTACAAGGTCGCTAAGATCCTTGAAAAAAAAGTGACCGCAGAGGTCAAATGCAAAGCCACAAGAAGATTTTCTCTTCTTGCTCTTCGCTTTTACAGCTTCTGTAACTATAGTTTGAAAAGAGGTTTAACCATTTCCGACACGCAGGATCTTTATCATAAGCTCAGTTTTAGAGGGTACATAGAGTAAGTAGTGACACCTTTGGCAAGCTCATCAGTCCGGAAATTGTAGGAGTATAAGTCATCAGTTTATTACTATGACTTTTTAACTAGACGGTCTAGATTCCGCGGCACGTTTTGAAAACAGAATTTCATCTCACAAAAAATAAATGGTCTTGCAAGAGTTATAGGTCCTTAATGTCATCTCCGTCACTCGAAGAAATACAAATTTTTCACAGAAAATTTCCAGGAAATCAAATTTAAAAATAAAATTTAAATGCAAAATTATTTAAAATCATCCAAAGAAAGAAATGTTTTGCATATGAAACAAATTCAGCCAGTGATATAAGAATGTTGCCGGTGGACTGCGGATAAACAAAAATCATAAGATCTTGATGTTTTACGAGTGTCGTCACCTGAGTGCAAGAACTAGATAACACGATTTTTCCATTTTTAGATATCTGTGTTTTTGGCCGCCTAGATTCGACCTATTTTTTTAGAATTTCAAAGTTTTTTTCAAGTAAAAATATTACACAACATTAAATCTGTAGCTTTTTACTAATTCAATAAATAAATTACCAATTCAATAAATAAATTACAAATTTATTTCTTTCTGAAACATGTAAGAACCAACTTCGTATTTACACTGACCTTCAAACTGACTTAAACCAAGTCTTCTAGCTCGTAAAAGTAAGACTATTAAACCGTCTTAAGTTTGTTTCCTTTTTCACTAAGTGATTCTCACTATAAACAAGAAAACTAATCTCACACTGACCTTCAATTGTTGGAGCAAAGGTACAAATAAAAATTCGAAATATGTACATGAAACTAATTTCACACTTTGGTTCATCTTCACCGGGTGAAACCGTACACACACACACATACACACGTGCCTACTGCATCGCATCCCAATGGCTTGTTATTCCAAAATTAGAATCAAACGATGAATTTAAATATAAATATTTATAGTAGCGCTGTATTTTTGGATTGGTGAGCATTGTCTGTCTGTGGAGGGACGGTGGGCCGGTCTAAAAGTTTGCATTTCCAAATCGTCTGTAAATCGTCCAGCATTTAAAATGTGTAAATTGGAATGAAACGTCAGTTGTGCGATGAAATCATTTCACAATTTGTGGACGGATTACAGCGCTTGTTGAAGTTGATCTATGAAATGAGACCAAAAATCTGAACAAACGCCGAGCTAGTGGGCTTAACACATTTAGTTTTTATAGTTTATTTCCGCGACTTTCCTTAATTGGAAAATTGATATCATTTAATGTGAATGTCCAAATACGGTTGTTCATGTTGGAAAGTAGAATTATAAAATTAATGCCGGTTGAAAACGTGTCACACGCTTCCCAATGTTCTTACGAAAAATTTGCTAAAATGTTGATAACGGACCATAGTACCTGTTTTGAATAAAATAGTCATTGAAAAATGTAAATTTAATGGTCATGGCAGTGAATAAAATTTAATTGGAGAGAACTTTGAAGGTTATTCTGAATCTTAAAAGCTCTTTAAGAGAAACTTTGATATTCTCAAGAATCAGTGTGACCGTCGCAAAAACAAAGCAAAAAATTCAATGTGTAAGACGCTGTTTGACTAAGAAATCAAAGCACAGCGGTAGACAGTTTGTCTTTGTTGAAGAGGGCAACAAAGAAATGAGTAACATGTATACCTACATTCATGTACTCCATAAGTAAGTACGAAAAAGAAACCAAAACAACCCATACAGTTCCTAATCGTCTATTGCGTTTATGAGTAATGTCATTAATCAAAAGCCATTTTTAAGTGGTTAATTGTTATTAAATCTTATCTTTGAATCAACAACTAGCCAGTATGGCTATTGACGAAATAATTGCCATCGAATTCGCAATTGAAGTTACGAATGTACATGGAAATTTCTTTCTTAGAATAGGGAGTATATTATATGGAATGACTAACCCTGGCTTCATAAAATGTTGCCACAAAATTATGGAAGCCATTTCAATTGTCTACATAGCTTCTAGAAAAAACTAAGTTGTTTCCATTTACTGCATGTTTTAACCTGAAAGTACACTAAATAGTACACTAGTTATCTCTATCGGTTTATATTTTAAGTAGCAACAACAATATTTAAGAGGATCAGGTGAGGGCGAAAAAGCATTGTCTCTTCCTTGTTGTGCCTCCTTGATAAATCAAAAGATGAATTGACGACAAACGTTGGGCTCATCTCGCCCAAGAACTGCATCGCCTAAGACATCTTCTCAGGAAGTAGGGAACTATCCCTAAAAAGAACTGAATAGTTAACCGTGTAACCTGAATTATAGTCATAAAAACTGAAAGAATGCCCCCGTATAGCCCGTTGAAGATTCAAATTACCTCTTATGTGGGCGTCACTTTTCACTTACGAAACGGATACTTTCCAGTGGTGAAACAAATACAATCCTCAGATAGAAGAGCGAATTTATCTGCTGACAATCCTAACAAACGTAAAAAGGACTACAATGTAAGGATTTGCAAGTTGTACGTTTGTATTCTGGTTAGAAGGCGTATCGCGATCGAATTACACAGGCCTGCAAATAATTGGGTCATGTCAGTTGTTGGCAAGCTGAGGGTCATTTCCGAAGTAGATTTTTGCGTAGAATCCGAGTCCGGCTTCAGAATTGTCCCATCACGTCAGGATTTTGAGATATTTGAAGTTATGTACCCAAAAAATGACGTTTTTGGCCAACTTTGAGGTTATGTACAGGGTCCACTAATTTGTTCTTGTCTCTATCTCCAGTTACATCATTTAGCACTATTCTTACTTCTTCACTTTAAGAAAAAAAATCGAAATCGGTCTCTCAAACTCTTAAATTGAAGAGTAAGAGTAGTGCTAAATGATGTAACTGGAGATAGAGATCAGAAAAAATTAGGGCACCCTGTTCATAAAATCGTGACGTGATGGGACAATTCTGACTCCGGATTCAGATTCTACGCAAAAAACTACTTCGGAAATGACCCTCAGCTTTTCAACAACAAAACCATGTTGGCCTGTGTTATTCAAGCACTTAGTTCTCTAGCGAAAGCTGAACTTAGAGAAAAAAGTTGGTTCATGGTAATACCAGTGGGACCGCTGTAGCTAAATTATGCCTGGTAAAGTCCATTTTTAGCGGGATAGGCAAGTTTTCATTTAACCCTGTCCCGATTTCTGTCCCAATTTAGAGAACGTCCCAGCTTTTCCTATACTATGTTTGATTTTTTGAGTTTTTGTTGAACTTCGTTTGAAAATTTTCAGAAATGAAAAAGTTACACAAGATTAAGATGTGTTACGACCTGAACCACAAAAGGAAATTCCAATTTTTTTCAGCTTGTGAATTGAAGCATTTGAAGCATCTTCTAAAGGAAGGTCTTATTGCTCAGAAAGTGGTTTGACAAGTCACACAACAGAGATTACATGAAAAATCTGTTAAAATGTTTCACATACGCCGCAGTATTTTAGGTTTAGTGATCCTCGATGAGATATGAAGCAGCGTAAATTTATCGAACTGAAAAGATTCACTGGAAAATGTCGTGTTGTGTTGTTGCGTGCGTATTTCAAATTTTATGATTATTTCTGAAAGTCCCAATTTGTCCCGATTTTTGTGCTCCTATGTCCCGATTCTTATGAAGTTTTGTTAGGCAGCCCTAGTTTAACCCCAAGTCTACTCCTGGAGCTATTTAAATTTCCAAACGTAATAGTTTTGACCGTACGAACCAGCCCAGGTCCTCGAACGCATTATTCTTTCACCAACTCTTCAGGTAGTAAATTCGGATGGACCAGGTGTCGAGAAAACAAGTATCTGCGATATCTACTTGATGACTGCTGCCACGATCAGAGACAGCCGCTGTGTGGGCGTGATTTGACCATCAAAAGTAAAAAGTCATAAGCTTCCGTAACATACATTAATGAACGAATGATGATGGTACACATTTAGGCTCAGTTTCATCAAATCAGTCACATTTTTGGTTATAAGAAAGATTTGTTTCTACATGTATGAGCAATTTGGAAAAAGGATATCAGCAGAAGACATTCTATATATCCTGCAGATACGACCTCCATTCAGGCTCATCGCTTTTGCCACAAGGCAAGGCAAACAAGTCTGTAGCACGAAATTCCTCCACATCTAAATATTCACAAGGCAAATTTGATGTTACCTGATCACACTACTGTCAACCAAATTAATTACATTTAGAGGTCCACAGATCGACTCGGAGCATTACCAAAATTATAAGAAAGTTCAACGTTAAAAGACAGCAATATCAACCAAGCGTAAGGGCTTTTGCCGATCGAGTTACTCTAGAGCTCTCGGGAAATCTCCCAATAGCAACAGCAAGCGTGGAGAAGCAGTGGCAGAACTGACAGCAAACTATCAGAAATCCACCTCCTAAAAACCGCAGAAAGTAATTACAGAGGAAAGAGAATTTTCGCAAAAGGCTAAACAGGGCAACCCAAGATTTTGCTACCCATCCCACAGCCTACAAAGGCAAAAACAAGAGTACCATAGTAAAGAAACAGCTGATGCTGAGTATATGGAAAGACTATTCCTGTTGATTATTGAATGGCGACGGAAGCCAAATGCATGCTGTCAGGCAGTCTAAAAGTCTCACATAAAAGATAACCAATCACTGAACGAAGTTTTAGGCAGGGAAACCTACTGTCATGCTGGTTCTTCAACTAGAACTGGAGAACGAAGTGCACTATACAAGGCTCTCATCACCCTCGCAATGTTATATGGTACAGAAGTATGGAATTTGTCAAAGTCGGATGGTTCAGAGAACAGTTGTACATTGAATTTGTCGTCGAGTCTAGGTTGACGGTTCACAAAGAAAAAGATAAGATACGTGTAACGTTGTTAAAATGTCTAGGTCATGTGGGCGGTGGAACTCTAGCTTCAGCCCAAAAAATCTTAAAACCCACCCCTGAGGGACTATGTAGAAGAAAACGAACTCCTCTCACAAAAATGAAATTCTTTATAAAATGTTTGTTTGGCTGAGAGGTTGTCAATTGAAGACATCCATTTAATCACAAACTGAAAATATTCTCATTACCAAAGAGCTTAACAGTCCATCAGCCAGATTTAATGACATCAATAAGTTTATTGAGATTCTTCGCGGCGCAAAAAGGACTAAGAATTGCATATTCGACGGTCACGTATTCTGTAAGTCGTCTATAGTGTAAGTGTTTAGAGAAAACCCATAATCATTGCCAAATGACTGAGGATAAAAAATGAGAGACCAAGCAAAGAGAGTCTATTCAAAAGACTCTTATTTTGGTCTGCCATTTCAATCGATGTATTTTGAAACCTTTAATCTTTTAGCATTAGAAATTATTCGAGTCGTCATCTCATTCCCCTTTCCTTCATATTTTAACGATGAATGTATTTTCTTATCATGGGAACCACATGCAAATAGACACAGAAGACCAGAAGAAGAAGATCTTAGATTCTGAACTAAGAAAGTAGTCGTAGGTACAAAACCTTAATCTTTCGTAGATATTTAACCCTCCGATGGGTGAGAAGGTTTTTTTTTTACAGAAATGGTACAAGGTCCCTCGGGATCATGTACCTTGTGAAGCGCCGTCATGATTGTCACTGATCGGAGGATTAAGTAAATGTTGAAAAACACGCGCTCCACGAGCAACTGAGTATCATATAACCATTGTCGACCTTAACGAAAAAAGGTGTGAGGGAATTTACCTTCTCTTGCATCATTAACGCACCAAAGAAAGAAAAGAGGATGAAGGAATGAAAGTATGTAATTTGGAATAAGTATCGGTAACTTTTAAGGCCTTGTATTTGATAAATCTCAAGTTAACAAGTGATGTAAGACATGTGTGGGTAATGAAAGGTTTTTGAGTTCAACATTTATCTGACCACGTTCTAATTAAGTTGGTCTCGTTTTTCACATACAACAGGCCACATCTCTTGTGTGTGTGACTACTATAAGGAACATAACTTCGAAAAAGGTTGTGTTGCGATTATTGATGAAAATTGTTCATCACCACACCTTTACACATGTATTTTCTGAGAACGTCTACCTAGGAGGTAAGCCATGCAAAAATGGCCACATAAGACAAACGCAATAAGCATATGCCTAGCTGAAAAATGTCCTTAAATGCGCCCATTATCATCTTTAAATTTCCGGTTGTGAGGGGAATTACTCACAAAAAATCAGACTGATTCGGAATAAGATTAAGGTAGAAGTGGGATCATGTTATCTTATCACTGAGGTTACTGATAGGCCCATTGCGATTTCCTCCAATTAGATCTCGCTCATGATGCCTGAATTCGAGATGAATTAAGAGATGTCTTTGAGTAAACTGGCGTCCTCCTCCTCTTTTTCAAGGAGAATATATCCGCCGTGACGTGACGTGTTCTGATTAGAGAGTCACAGTGACATTATTGTGTTCTGCTGATTCTTTGTCTTCTTGCACATTCTGCATTTATTGTCTTGTACTATTCCCACAGTCATTAGGTGTTTTTTTGACTCGACAGTCTTCCGTTAGGAACCTGACTCCTGGTTAGTCCTAGGATTGGTTTCGTTCCGGTATGGAAGATGTTTGCCGTGGACATTTTGGCTTGCCTGTTACCTTCAGTATTCGTCCAATAATTGTAAGATCTGCTTTTCAGCCAAGAATTAGAACGGAATAAGGACAAAATGTTAAAACAGCTACGGACAGATACTGCAACTAAAGCATTTCAAACTTCAACTGGAAAAAAAAACCTGTTTCGGGTATTTTAATACAATTTCAAAGCTACACATCTTTGAATGATAATCATGACACCAATAAACATACGTGTTTCGATCTAAATTAGTCAATGCGGGATTTATAACCATTTGCCATAATCAGTTCATAATAACAGATCTCCACCACATAATAATTCAGATGTTTAGAGATTAGAAGCGTGGGACTCGCCTCAGGCAAAATAAATAAACACCCATTTGTTTCTCCCCTGACATTTAAGGCATCTTGCAGCAATCCATTAAGGAAATTTTGTTGAGTACGCTTGTAAATGCAAACGAAGTTGTAACTCACGCTGTCGTGGCTCTCGTTTATTGAATATATTTTTTTTCTATTGCATCGCAGGCGTTATTTTCTCGAGTGGTTCAACAATAAGTAAAATATTTTCTTTGTACCTACATTTCAGTGCAGAAATCGCATCGGTTTACTATTTAACGCAAGGAAACCGTATTAATTGTAATCCAAAATCCATATAAGGCGAGGCTACTGGGCGCTCTAATTAGTTGGTTAAATCACTTTTGTTATTTCTTTTGTACTATTCTTTACTCTTCACTTAATTCTTCCATTTGTGAAGACACTGTAAAACATTCAGCACCAATTTTTTTAAATTTCGAATCGCTATTTAAATTTAAAAAAATATATGAAACTTTTGGCAATAATTTAGCATCAAAACAAATTCTTGAATCTATTTTTAACACAGAAAATATGAAAAATAAAATTCACAAATTGGCAGTAGTCTGCCACTGACAAACTGTAAAACGTTCTCGCGCGCGTTGTTCAAAAGATACACACATCGGATTGATCCCAACCGTCAGAACCGCTAACAAATCCACCGGAAGCTAAAAGTGAACTGAACTCAAACTCAAAACAGAGAAACGCGACGAAATCGGATTTCATTCAATGTTTTCTCCCAGAACGATATAATGGCCGAGAAGTGCTAGTGTGTGCACATCGGGGTATCTCATGCGTAACGTGAGGTTCATCGCTTGATGATGGAATACACTTTATCCGTGAGATAGACTTCACCAAAGTTCGTTTCGTTAAGTTATCCAAGTTTTTTTGTTCAGAGGGGAAAGCTTTCGATTCAATTCCAAAACGTTCTTAGGCCTTTGTCTCCCAAAAAGCTCTCCTTAGGTTGGTTGGAAAATGGAAATGGAAATGGTAGGAGAAATGAATTTTTTTCTTGACGAGGGTCAATGCATCGGAATCGGAATGGTGGTAGTTCATTCTGTGTTTTGTTTTGGTTCTCCATTCTGTGACGTTTCAGAAGAAGCACTAATGCATGTGGTGTTTGTGTTATGCTTATTTGGGAGTGAGGTGGCACTGGGCTATGATTATGACCGCATGTAAATTGGAGGCGTTTCTCCAAATGCAGATAAACGCGTACGATAATTTTATCGTGCGTGTTATGAGATAACGAGTGCAATTTGGTTTTGGGTTTTGAAACCCATGTCGAGATTGTAGTAGGTAAACAGTTATGTTAATTACGCAACCTGATTTTTCAGGTAATCGTGCGCATTTTAATTGAGTACTAAAAGGTTGACTAATTGTTATTCTAATAAAATTTTATTTTCGAGTCACCCTGGCCTTTTGGTCTTCGGAAGTTTCAATTGTTGGTCAAGAAAAATTAGTCGGTAATCGGTTGCTGACGATATTTCAAACTTGCCTCGCATATTTCTTCTACGTAAAGGTAATGCATAGGAATGATCCTGGATATTAAAAACAAACTTCTTTGGGAGAAATCCAAGTCGCTCTCAGTTTTCTGACAGTGTAAGGCACCACATGCCGCATCTCCAGGAAGATCTGGCCTACGCTAAATTTCACCCGTTCTAGCAGTTTGATCTTGCTCAATAGGTCGCTCATCAGCACCGTTATTGGTGTTCTCACTGGCCATTGTCCCATTTGTCTTCATGCCAGAAGGATGGGCCTCTTTTCAAATGACTTTTGCAGGAGCTGTAGAGACGAGGAGGAGGAGGAAATGATCCTCCACTTTCTCTGCAACTGTCCTGCCCTATCTCAAAGAAGGAAGCTCCATCTGGGAGCCTATCATTTCGACAACTTGGGTGAAACTGACGTCAAAAGTATCCTCAGCTTCATCAAGAGCTCCAAATGGTTCCAATGAAGTGGCGCGGTTTCAGGGTATTGATCCGTGTGGTACCACAAAGGGCCTTCTTGGCCTACGTGTGTCTGTGCTTCGCACAGACAGCCACCCTACCTACCTATCTACCTAAGGCAGTTTTAATGACCTTGCCCGAAACCTCTCCTACGACCGTAGTACCAGCGATATGCAATGACCCCAAAACTTCGGTTTTAAAGTCGAGTTTCTTTGTTCTCAGGCTTGGCTTAGGCCAGATCCTAGATGAGGCTGTAGTAGGAGGTCGACAACACCAGACTTCAGTACTCGTTGCACAAGCATGCCTCCGTTTTTCAAGCAGAGACCTTTGCTATCCTAATGGCCACGGACTATACTGCTAAAAATCGTCTGTAGCGATAGTCAGGCTGTGCTTAAGACCTTGCTCAACCCTTCAACCAGTTCCAAAATAGTGCGAAAATCCAAGAACTCTCTAAATTCGGTGGCAGAGCTGAACTCTTTGACTCTTGTCTGGGTCTCAGGTCTCACTGGGATCTCTGCAAATGAGATCTCCGATGAGATTGCTAGACAAAGCTCGGATGTTTTCTCAGAACATGCGTTGGGTCTTCCCGCGTCCTCGGTCAGGCCCTCCATTGACGACGGGGTTTCCTACAAGGACAATTGTACGTGGCACGGCTCTCCTGGATGCAGGCAGCACAACGAATGCTCCCGAACGTCTGTAAAAAAATCAGCGGCAATCGTGCTGTCACTCAGCAGAAAAGAGTGTAGACGACGTATTGGCGCTCGAACGGGACACTTCGATTTTGTCAAGCATCTTAATTTGTTAGAAAAGGCGACGATACTTCGGATCATTTTCTTAGCGTTTGTCCTGCCTTTTCTCGGATCAGTAGGCGGATCTAAGGTGCTGATGTGGTAAGTGCTGATACTGTAAACTCCTCATCATTGCAGTGCCTTCTCAGCTTTCTCCGAAAGTCGAGGAAACTCCAGTAATATGGGTAAAAACTGGGTCCTTCTTTACAATAGGGTCCTGTAGTACAATAGACCATTCGCCTCTGAGTGGTTCAGTATAGCGTGTCCAAACCCGACTGCTATGTACTAAAATGAGCTGTGATAGTAGTTTGCCTCAAAGACCGGGAGCTGTTATATGACAACGAGGTTGGACACCGAAGAAAGGCAATCTCTGCAGGAGCAGCGCAGGGCTCAATCCTGAGACCTGATCTGTGGAATATCTCCTGCGTTGGTATTTTCTGTATGGAAATGCCGGAAAATGCCTTCCTGGTGGAGTACGGCGAAGCCTTAACCAAGTGATGAGACGCGTGGTTGCCTGGATGAAACACCATGACAGAGAAAACTGAAATAGTCCTTCTGACTAGGAGACAGATACCGGCGTGTGTGGAGTTTAAAATAAGCTCGGAGGTAATAGCCAGTAAAAGTGCAATGAAGTACCTGGGAATGACACCCGACTCCAAACTCACTTACTGGCATCAGATAAAGTCCTCATCGGAGCGAGCTGCAATGGTCACCAAATTACTCAGCAGACTCATGGTAAATGTATGTCGTCCAACTGCAAGCAGGAAAAGACTTCTTATGCCGATCACGCATGCCATTCTCCTGTATGGCTGTGAGATCTGGGCCGATGTCCTTAGAAAAGAGAAATACAGGACACAGGTGACAGCAGTACAGGGACGCGGAGCATAAAGCCTAAACAGGAGTGGGTTGCCGAAACATTGAGCGGAAACATTGGAAAGTAAACACTTAATCACCCAGTTTCTAATCGGACAGGGAAACTTCAACGCATACCTATATAAGATGGGAAAAGTATGGAGCCCAGCTTGTCGATAGGGCGGGTCTTTAGACGATAATGCAAAGCATACCTTGTCCACCTGTAGCAGATGGGCAGTAGAAAATACCCAGCTGGAACCAGAAACGGGCAATATCAGCCCGGAAGACGTCGTGGGACTGATGATCTCGAGTAACGAAAGGTGGAATCTCCTTTATGGAGTCCGTGCTGCGAGGAAAAAAGAGAAAGGAAGACGAAAACATAACCTCATAAGAATCACACAACCCTATTGAGCATAGGGAACACCTCAGCCCCCCTCCTGCAGTAATGCAAACTGCAGTACCAAGGGGGTTGCCGAGGATATCAGAGGTAGAGGAGGAGTTTAGTCAGTAGGAGTCTGACACACCCTCCCTTACGGTGCATGATGCATTCTCCGCCTTTCCTATAAGAAACAAAAATTGGCTGTCAAGACAAAATATTCCAATTATTTTCCCCAAAACAGTTATAAAAAGCTGTGGCAGACAATTGGATGCTTTTATCTCATGCTAAAGAATGTCGAGAAAGTGCCAACACCGCTCCTGCTTCTTTAGTCCTTAAATAGCCACTGGCTATTGGTCGTATTTTGAGAGTAAAATATTAATCATAATTTATAAATATTTGTTTACACATTTGAAAAGAGTATGAACGTACATACATTCACGTACACTTTACGTTCGTAAATACTTATTTTATATATTTGAAATACTATAGCAAGCTGCACTTACCTAAATCACTATATAAAGTCGTATTCGCTGCAATATCAATCGGACACCCATCTGAGTCTTCGGTTTCTTCACGCACTGTTGCTGGACCATCCCAGAGGGCTTTGGCAGGCCTTCTCACACGATCTAGTCGAACTCGCGGGTATTCATTGAATAAAATGTCCGTCAACTGTTGAATTACATTTTTTTTTTTAATCACAAGTTTTATCAAAGTTAAATAAAAAAAGCCTTTAAACCAATAAATTCTAAATAAATTTTCCAAATTGTGCAAAAGTATTTTTTTTTTTTAAGTGCAAACTGGTTAATTCTACACAAAATCAAGCAGAGAATCAATTTTATACTTTGTAGGACAATACCAACCTCTTTGTTAGGAGTCGCAGGAAAAATCTACATTAAGTGCACAGTTTTGTTAGTTTTTTTTTTAAATCCAAAATTGTTTGCATTTATATTGTTTTTAGTTTTTTAGTGTAAGAAAAAAGAGAGAGAAAGAAAAGCGTGAGTGTTAGTTGTCTTTTAACAGATAATTCAATAATTTTGTTGTTTTAGATTTTTCGTGTAAAAAAATATGTTATTTGAACCACTTACCGAAATTTCTTCACTGCAATATGCGGTAAATGATTGTTCGTCTTGCTGAAGCACACAATAAAGTGGACCCCATGGCAACATCTTGATTTTTCGAGACAATTCACCTTCATTTTCTGCAAGAAAAAAAAAACAAATTAATCTTTTTAATTAGCGTTCGGTACAGTAGTTTGCAATATTGATGAACCAATTATAACAATTCAGACATTAGCTTTACCATTTACAGCAAAGGATTACTTCATTGCATCACGGACCCAAATGAGAAAGATAATTTGCTAGGTGGACTTTTGGCTAGAAAGTTCCACTATTGACAATTCTTCAGGTCTAAATGGAATTCTCCTTGTTTTGACGAGGCGGTCGTCGATGCTGGATAAACCTTTTACAATTATCTTACACCACAAGCATCTTTCAAAATAGGTGGCAATTTGCGGACTTTCAGCCAATTTCTAAAAAGGGCGACAAAACCTGTCTGTCTCTACTAACTCTTCGCTCTAACATCAGCGCTCTCTTAGATCATGGAGAATCATTTCCTTAATGTCCGCCAATATGGCTTTACGCAACAATATTCCTCAGAACACCTTCAATTCTATTTGTCCAAAGAGTAGAATCAATGCATTCTATACTACTATAAAGAAGGACCTCACGCCCTTGTTAGAAAGCTTAAAACATATCATGTACGTGAAGTCTTCTGCAAATGGATTGCGAAGCTTTTAGGAGTGTAGTTGACGGGAGCGACTCATAATTCGAAGTGCAAACATGTTGTATTCTGTATAACAAAAGCGAAAGCACTCACACAGAAATGCAGAATTTTAAAGAACCAAAATTATGAAAAAACCGAATTTCGGACTCAGAACTGCAAACCATCTCTTTTTATGACACCAACTCGACCCACATCGATCTTATATGTATGTATTGGATGAATGCACTTCTCCCTGTTCTTAAATAATGCTGGTATTTTATAGGGTTCAGTCCTTTCTATGCCACTTTTCTAATAGTTATCACTGACCTTTTCTTTCTTACTCACAAATCGCAATCTTTTAATTTCTTCATTTGACTCCACGAAAAAGACACCATGCAAATTTCAACTGAACTGAACTTTGACACTGATGCGCCTTCAACTAGGTTGTCAAATTTTGACAGACAAAATCAGAGTCAAGTTCATCGCGCAAAAAAAAACAGTACTGCATTCTGTCTGTGAAGCAGGGTACTACTGTAGTCAAACCAAAATGGATGGAGTTGCTATCGTGAATCAGTCTGTCAATCATCATCTCAAGTAAGCATCGCTGGACAACCGGTAGAGGAAGTAAAGAGCTTTCAATAGCGGGAGTATTGTTTCGACCAATGGTGAACCGAGCAAGATATTGCCGTTCGAATCGGCAAACCGAAGTCTGGGTTTGGAATGTCATCGTCAAATATGGCGAAGCAATGTTTAAACACCAATGACTGCTCCGTTCTAATGTTGAATCCGTGTTGTTATATGCATGCAACTCTTGAAAAGTGAGTTTTACTATCACAAGAAAGCTGCAAACGTTCGTTTATAGGTGCATAAGAAACATTCTGAGGATTTTCTGACCTAACCATATCTCTAACGAACATCTTTACCAGAGAACGGGTCAGGAACCAATAGGCACAACCATCCAACGACGAAAGTGAAAGAGGATTGGTCACACATTTCGAAAAGACGACTGCTTCATTGCTTACTGCGCTGGCAAAAGAATCTCCTTACTCAAGATGACGGAAGAGTGGATCGACCGAGAAATACATGGCCCTGAACAGGGGGATATTACCAGAAACCGCACACAATGCCGTGTAGCTGTAGTATAGGCCTTAGGACAACAAGGGGAAACAGGACATAAGTAAGTGAGTAGGTCTATCATTGCAAGTTTAACATGTAAGTTCAGAGGAATATACCACGAAACAACAATTTTACGAAATGAACAAAAGCTTTAGATGCAAAAACTCGAACAATTTGTTATTACTTCTTGTTTCGTGGTACTAACAAATCGTTCACGCTGCTAAAGGCGGTGCTCGTCGCCCCAATTTCATCAAAAGATGATAAAAAGTTTTCACACCTATAGACTTGCCTACACTCTACTTATTGATTGCAGCGACATCTAACATAAAGGCACGTAAGTGGTGGTTGTCACCTCGGACACGAACCGGCGTACAAAACTTAGCTATTCCGAAAGTGAAATGAATTTGTCTCGGTTTGTGTATTTACTAAACGTGTTGCTCCATATCATATACAGATGGCACTGACAGAAAACAAAAACAACATTTTTAGTGCTAATACCATTCACATTCAACACCTCAAAACCGTTTTGTTTTTAAACACTTGTTTGTTTGGAGCAAAAAAACAAGCCAAAGCATGAACAAAACATGCAGGACAACGAGATAATTTCCGTAAAAATGTAGTCACATATGCACGTATCTACATGTACCTGTTCCGACCCTGCTGTTCAATTCAACTTGTTTACTCTTGATTACGCAAGTAATTAGATGTATTTTTTTATTTTTCTTTTAAAATTGCTAATTTAAGTTGTCGGGAAGGAAAAAATGTGAAAACATTCGCTGCAGCCGTAGCATTATGAGAACCACAGTACAATTTTGTGCAACATCGTATGTCAACTCAGCGGTAGACATTTATTGTGTAAGTTGAGATTTAATGTTGATCGGGGTAAAGAAAAAATGAAAAGCATCACAAGTACTCATTCATTTATTTATTTACTAAATGAAAGGAGACATCATAATGCAGAAGAATTTATAAACAATGTCTAGTGGCTGTGGTCAGACCTGTTATTACGTCGAAACTAGTTCTAAGCGATGTCTGAATGCTTCAGTAGTTGGTAAAGAAAGAATACGAATTGATAGAAGTGTAAGAGAATACTTAGAAATAACGGTGTTTAAATAGATAAACTTGAAACAGAGCGATGACAGATATCCAATGGCACAGCAGTAGACTATGAAACAACACAAGATACTTCCGTCTGATTGTCGTCAATGTGAGTTAAAACTATAATTGAATTCATTGACAAAATTTAGATGATTTAAATGACAAGTAAAGATCATAATTTGAACAAGTGTTTGGCTAACCGGGGTACTTATCCGTTTAAGCTTAACGGCTGTTAAGAATCCTATTTCTATACGAAATCCTTCCGCCATTGACGAGTTTATAAAGACCGGCTCACCTGCGCCAATACTGAAGCACGAGTCTATGGAAGGTTAAAGGGCTCGTCCTACTCCCCAAAGGAAGGAAACCACCATAAAATCAGCCTTCGTATAGACCCTGAAGCATATGGGACAACGGTTTACAGGATCAAAGAGCAATTAACGTCTTTCGGACAATATCGTATGATGCGGTGTTTGTGGTAGCCGTCATGGTGCCAATTGACATGCTAGCTACAGAAAGCCAGTAGAAGAGGGAACAAACCAGATGGTATCGAGCGACAACTAAGGGTGAGCACTCTAATCGAATGGCAATGAATATGGGATTCCCCGGACAAAGAAAGATGGACACATAAAACCATATCCTGTATCGGGACGTGAATAAGAGAGAAGCTAAACTTCTACATAACGAAGATCTTAACAGGCTTCAGGAAACCTGGGACGTAATCAGCAAAACTATAGCCATAGGCAGGGCCTGGAAGAGAGGCAAAGAACAAAGCCGCAGTTTAATCTGAACGTGGGCATGCTGATGACATAAGGGTGATGCCACACTCGCGATGCTTGATGACAATGCTACGACCATCAGGAGTGGAAGGGGAGGTGGGTTTAGTGAGTGGAAATCCTACACTGTCACAAAGTACTGACTCAGTTTCGTATTTATAAAAAAAGAAGAATAAGTCTGTTGAAACATGCGTAAAACATGCAGTCTAGTGTAATGTTGTAGCACCTAAAGGTCTGTAATTTACACAAAATTCTGGTGATAAGCTATTTCGCGACATGTCTAGTTCTGACATTCTAGCTTAGAAAACGTTTGCTGCCCGGTCAATGTCGAAAAAGGTTGTGAACAAAGTAAGTACAAAAAATAGACAGCCAGAGATGGGACTTTTCCCACGAATGGAAGAAATCTACAATTTATTGCCGCCTCTGAACGGCGAATTGAGAAGCTTTTTTAATAATTTACCCGCGCTCGAGGGTAATGAAAACTCTGTTATTTGCATAGTGCGAGTGGGGCTCGAAACTCAGGTAGAACAAGGTTTCAATGATAAATTATACTCTCAGAGGTTTGTCATTCCCCGACAAGTGGAGGCGCCGCGTAAAATTGTCGGTGAAAATTGCTGCGCCTCGAACGTCACTGCTCACACAGCAGCCCAACGAATTAACCATTGAGCCACGGCGACCACTTAGTGCCCTATCTATGACATTAAAATTGTTTTGAGCGATTTTAACGTAAAGTGAGGAAGAAAACATGCCCAATGGATGGAACTTCTGCATTGTTTGCCCGATATTCTCGGAAGGAAAACCACTTAACTACACCAACTATAGAAGTGTGAATCTCTGCAACCTCGCTTACAAAATGGTATTAGCTGTGCTGTAAAGGTGCTCAAAGTCCTTTATGAACAACCTGATTGGTCCATATAAAGCCAAGAAAGTCCAGCTCTCACCAAATATCCACTTGAAATGCCAAATCGATGCCTACCACTTTTTATCGATTTCAAAGCTGCCAGCATTTATAGAGACGAGTTATTCAGAGCAAACGAGTCCAAATGAGCGGGATGACGAAAATGCACGCCGCAGGTAAAGACCCTACTGAGAGTGAGGAAGAACGCAGCGTGATTTCGAAACATTGGAAACAGCTTTTTTAGCGAATGTCCAATTGGTTAGACAATGGTCGGACAAGTCAAACTACTCAGATTACATGAAAAATTGGATAAAATGTTCCACATACGCCACCGTATTTTAGGTTTGGCGATCCCCGATATACGTAGACGAAAAGGGTCACATTTTTATGCAACTGAAAGGATCCATTGGATGGAACGACGTTAATCAACTTGCCATATGAAGCTAAACGCAGCTTGCTTAGGATTTAGCCAGCTGGACACCTGTTTATTAAGGCCCATGTCCACCTAGGATTGTAGCGCCATCATAAGGAAGTAAAAAAGGTAATCGCCTAGGTCTGGGTCCAAAACTGGTATATTTTTAAAAAAATCAATTCCCGGACAGTTGCCTAAAGTTATTCAAGTTGGGAGCCCAGCTTGGGGATACGGCGACTCCCTAGAAGATGCAACTAGAGACAGGGAATATCATCCCGGAAAACGTCGTGAGATCTCAAGCAACGACAGGGCGAACCAAATAGCCTCTTTTATCGAGTTCTTGGTGCGAGAAAAGAAGAGAGAGGAAAACGAAAACATAACATAATCATACCGGAACCCTATTGGGCATAATGAAGTCTTTTCCCCTGAAGTTATGCTAACAGAGCGGTTCCAGAGGGGTATTCGAAGATACCAAAGGTAGGAGGGGAGTTTAGTCAGTAGGAGTTTGACACACCAGGTTAGTGTAACAACCCCCTGACGGTGCATTATGCCTTCTCCGCATAGAATAATGTCAATGTCATTTGAAAAAAGAATGCACAAAACGATAGCACTCTTGACTTCGCTTATTCTGTAACGACCCCTTGACGACGGTCTCGAGCCATTGAATCTTGCATTCGTCCCGCATGTTTGGGCTAGAGCTAATGCGTTATGCTTAATTATACTCGATTGTGTATAGCGGCAAACGTTAAGGCCAATTTGCGGTTGAATACACCTTCTTAAACACGACCACCGCCCCGGTGCAATGCTTGAACGCGTCATAAAGACCTCTGCAATAGATAGTATTTCTTCGAAATTTCACCTATAAGTTCAGTTACTAGTGAGAAAAATGTGGGACATCCCAGAATCATATCAAAGCAGCCTTCCCAAATCAACAGACACGCTGCCCACGAAAACGACTTTCACATGGGCTGTAAGCGCAAGCTACCGCACAGGGGCGCCTAGAGTCAGCGCCAAGTTCTTTTTAACGAGTTTATCTCTATCTTTACGGACGGCTCCAAAACAGCTGAAGGAGTCGGTGCCGGTGTCCTTTCAAAAGACCTGGACATCCAACACTCCTTGAGTCTCCCCAACCACTGTAGTGTCTTCCAAGCCGCCGCTTGGCTGAAGGCTAACCTAATATCACACTAGGATATTGCGATTTACATCGACAGCCAGGCTGATTCCAGGTTTCTAGTATCCAACACAATAAAATCTAGGGCAGTGAAGGACTGCTGCATGTCTCTAAACGAGATCTCTAACCAGTATAACCTCACACTCTCTTGTGTTCCTGGACACTGCGATATTCAAGGAAACTGTTCGGCTGACGAATTAGCTAAATGTACAGACGGCAGAAAGCTCGATCACGTCAAAGCGCCTATGTCGCTTGTTAAACACCTGACTTACACCAACGCTCTGTCGAAATCAAATCCTACTTGACAACAGCACGACAACAATGCCAGACTGATCTGGCCTGTCCTGGACCTGAAAAGATCAAAAGCATTAATACGACTTAAAAGAGACCAATTTTCAGAACTAATCAACGTCCTCACGGGGCACTGCATCCTAGGCAGACATGCTCAACGCCAGGATATAGAATATAACGATTTCTGCTGGAGGTGCATAGGCGAGGAGGAAAATGAATCCACTGCACACTTCCTCTGCACGTGTCCCGTCCTGAACCACATCAGGAAAGCCACCCTAGGCCGATACTTATTTAACGATCTAAACGATCTGAACTCCACCAGCACGACCGATCTCAACAGTTACGTTAGGAAATCTGGTTTCAGGAGTAAGCAGCGATCAAACCTCAGTACTCAGTGGTATCGCAATGGACATACTTTCTGGTCTGAGTGTGCCTCTTCTTGGAGGACCACTCTGACTAACTAACTAAGTTGCTAGATTCTATGTATTCAAATGTTACGGTGGATAATCTATATCTAGAATATTTTAACAACAACAAATGAGTGCAGAATGTCCAAAAAGCGACTCGTTGGAAATTCAGTCAATTAGTAGTTTTTGGTCCACCCACATCAAACCAATTTCTCGCCCCTTAACCAGCATCAACATCAATTACCGCGACCCAGTTCCCAAAGGTGACAAGAACTGAAAATTACTAGACTAATTCCCCTTCTGACCTTCCTTTTATAAGTCAAAAACCATTTGCCATTTATCATTCTTTCATTTAACGTAATGACATCACTCCTGGTCAAAGTTTCCTCAAGTGCTTTAACCCAATAAATTTTGAAGCGCTCTTTTCACTCGCGTTGGTACTCGTACACTCGTACACTCGTACACTTTGTGCATGCTACTCCACTCGGATCGCGTGGGCAAATGAAAATAAATATGAGAAAACCAAGCAAACATAATATCGTTCTTGAAAATATGCAAATAGGTTCTGCGTTTTTCACATTTAGGAAATAATTGTTTGTAGGAAGCGGATGGATATGTTTGAAAAGATTCTCTGTGTTGAAACAAACTCAACAGACTTGATTGTTGGGAATGTCAGTAACCTCAACAAAGGAAACCACAATACGCATCAGTTATCATTTAATTACTCCTTTTCAAGGCCTGTGGCTTACATGGATATGACCGTATAACGCAGCGAAGAAAATACGACGATTTCTTGGTGGGTGGGTGGTATTATTAAAATCAATAAAATAACCGCAATTTATTTAAATTCGCGAAGCAGGTACTTGATGTGAATACACTGATGGAAAAGATACTTCAAGCCCCGTGAGTGCCTGTTTAAAAGTAAGTGTTTGACTGCCCATTGTATATAAATCATTTGTGTAATTTAGTTAAGTTGCTTGTGGCTCCTATACACGCGTACATAAAATGCAAATCGTTAGAGGCAGCTCTTCATGAAGTTGTAGGAAAGATTAAAAGGAGGCTTTGCCATTAGGAATACACTCTCATGGCTTTCCTTGATATTAAAGGCGCCTTTAACAGCGTAGACGAAGTGACTATTAGCCAGGCCCTGGAAAGTTTCGGTATCGAGCAAGGTTTGACCAATTGGCTAAGAAACATGGTTGTCTGAAGAAATATCAGCTCGGAAATAGGACAAATATATTTTTTATTTTTATAATAAGCGCGCACTAAAGAGATTATTACTACCCTTAAACGAGAGCACGGGCATTGGGGAAATTAGGGGAGAGACGAAGAAGATACCGATGCACGTTGGTTTTAAATGCTTGCGGGTTGTAGCGATGAGGAAACACAGAGCTATGCAGATTGTTCCACATACGTGATGTATGGCTTATGAAAGAATCTCTATATTTGACTGTACGTCCGAAGGTAGACTTAAGGGTAAACTGATGAGCATTCGAAGCGTGACGCGTATTGCGGGTGAAAAGTTGAAGGGGAGCAATGCAACTGGCTATTTCACTAGAGCACTGTTTGTGGAAAAAACGATAAAACAGTGAGAGACAGGAGACATTTCGTCGATGTTCAAGCGAGTCTATTGACTTCGCAATGTCCCTGCCACCAATAAGTTTCAACGCGCGATTTTGGATTCTATCCAGAATGTGCAAGACGGTTTTGGGTGCACCAGACCAGATATGGGCGTTATACTCGAGCTTTGGGCGGATGAACGCCTTATAAATTGAAGCCAGATCAGAAGGGGTAAAGTATTTTTTGCACCGTTTAAGGAAACCTAGACATTTCGCAGCATTTTTGGCGATTTCGAAAATGTGGTCGTTCCAACGAAGGTTGGCACTGACACACATACCGAGAATGGAAAGCCTTTCGGTTTCGGCGATGCAAGTACCATTCATGGACAATGGTTGGAAGTTAGGGTTTCGCTTAAGTGACAGAAGACAGCATTGGGTTTTGGACGCATTAAATTCCACTCTATTGGTTGAACCCCATTTTATTATGCTGTCAAGATCGGAATTTAATGAGCTTAACATAGGTTGCCGTCCCTCTTCTACGTCCGAAGAGCAAGGACGTGAGTTAGGGAACGAATATGAGAAGCTGAGGGTACTGTCATCAGCGAAGGAATGGATTGGATTAGAAGTTGCAGACAAGACATCATTTATAAAAATGAGAAAGAGAGTCGGAGACAAAACAGAGCCTTGGGGAACACCAGCATTTATATGGTGAATTGCAGACTTGAAACCATCCAAAAAGACTTGTATTGAACGGTTCGAAAGGTAGTTTCTTATCCATTGAAGAAGAGATACATCGATGCCATATGCACGCATTTTCGACAAAAGAGCTTGGTGCCAAACTCTGTCAAATGCTTTAGAAATATCAAGCCCAACAATCTTACTTTCACCAAAGTGATGGATAGTTTGGTTCCACTTCTCGGTGAGATATGCCATCAAATCACCAGTGGACCTGTTGCTGCGAAAACCGTACTGCCGGTCATTGAGGAGTTTTCTCACTCTTGCGATTGGCAAGAGTTGTTCTTCGTTTGATCTCAGCGCTGCTGTCGTTGTCTGAATTGATAGCGAAGCCTAGGTAGACAAAGTCTTTAACTACCTCAAAGTTATAAATGTCTATAGTGACGTTCTGTCCTAGACGTCGGTGTTGGGTGTCCCTTCTTTTTGACAGCATATACTTTGTCTTGTCGCTAAACCCTTCTCCGCCGGCTCCGTCTCAATACTCCCGAACGCGCTAGTGACATAACGCTGTGTTCTTCCTATTATGTCAATATTATCGGCGTATGGGAGTAATTGGACGGACTTTTAAAAGATTGTGCGTGAGTTATGCACAATTCTTTCGACTATAATGGTAAAGAAGTTGCATGACAGCGTGTGTCCTTGTCTAAATCCTTTTCTGACATCAAAGGTATCGGTGAGATCTTCACCGACCTTGATGGAGCAGCTTGCGTTCTCCATCGTCATCCTGCACAAATGGATGAGTTTGGCAGGGATGCCAATACTAGACATTGCTCTGTACAGCTCATCTCTATAGATGCTGTCATAGGCGGCCTGACCATAAACCCGGGTTTAACCGTCCTTTCCCAGGAAGAGAAAGCACGAATTTCATCTATTTGGGAAAGCAAAGTATCTCGGAGTAATCCTCGACAAAATGATATGTTGGAATTCTCACCTGAACAAAATTACCAATTAGGCTACTAGGGCAATGCCTATGGGCCAACGCTTAAAGCAAAGGAACTGGAACGCAAGATGATTTACTGGCTATATAGTGCCTTCATCAAACCAATGGTCACCTTTGGATCCTTGGCATGATAACAGTTAAATCAACTGCATCGCCTGCCCTACGGAGGTAATGAAAACTTCCCCTTTGGCTGCCATAGGGGCAATGCTTAGCTTCATACCACTGCACCTCAGTGTGCAGAAAGAAGCTATGCTTAGTGGCCTGTGGCTACCCCAGATACTGAAATTCAAAGCCGATTACATTGCAAACCATCTGAAGATCCTGGAATACATTCAAAGTGGTCTGTTTTTAAGATTCCAGATAAAAGGCTAAGGATATCTCGGTTCTGCAGAAAGTTCGAAGTGGTCCTAGGTGACCGCCACGAAGGGAAAAATAAAGAACTCGTAACCTTGCCAAATTTGCATTTCTAGTCCTGCCTTTGCCTCATTTGATTAAATCCTTATCAGTGGGTGATAATATCGTCATGGCATGAACATGTTCTTCACATATTTTTCACTTGTTCTTTTCCTTGATAAATGAAATTATTACAAAATGCACACACATCCAGGAGTTCATCTACCCTAGTTTTCCACACAATTCGTATAATGAAAAACCAAAAGAAGAAAAAAAAAAACATTTCAAACACGAATCATAAATCGTCTTATAGTGCAGAGACAAACGCACCGCTTTGAGATTGCCCTATGCACGGCCTTAAGACACGTCCGGAAGTAATTAAAGTTTATTTACCTTCCCATTTGCGTCGTAAACTCTTTAAACACCAAACTTTGTGTTAAGGTAGTTTCCCCGCCTAAAAAGTAACAATTGCTGTCACTTCTTGAGATGTGCACGCACGACCATCGGCAAGTCGCATGGCTTATGTTTTTTTTTTTTTTTTTTACAACTCTCGCTCCATTAAAAGTTCATTCATTCGTCCGGTCCGAAATGGGCCATTGTAGGCGAAACGCACTTTTTTGTTGTTGTTTTCGTTTAATGCCCACAGACAGTTGACCGGCTACGCAGAGCAGACTCTACCAGCAGATAAGTTTATTATCCATGCAACTGGTAACTAGCCACCGCCGCCGCCAAAGTCGCAGTGCTAGTACAATTAAACGGCCACGAAGACGACGAGTTGGGGCCGCGACGCTGTGTCCAAATGTGGAGTTGCGATGACGAGTGTTAGCTCGGCGAACGAACTGGAAAATATTTAATTTGGAGTTAAATGGTCAGTGACATTGATGTGGTGCATCGAAAGGAGAATAAAAAGGTTAAAGAGTATCTGGACTAAAATGTTAAACAAATTTAACCATGTGGGCTCAGCGAACGTTCGAACGATAGAAGGCTTTAATTAGCTATGTGTGCTTGGAGCAAGCGTACAAATTAGTCTGAGGCTGAGCTGTTAATGAAAAAATAAAGTTGTTAATGTTAATTTAAAATTGATATGTATGTG
The DNA here is from genome assembly GCA_917880715.2 of Matsumyia berberina. Lineage (NCBI taxonomy): Eukaryota > Metazoa > Arthropoda > Insecta > Diptera > Syrphidae > Matsumyia > Matsumyia berberina. The sequence continues at coordinate 86,039,227 of OU862871.1, forward strand.
TTGAATGTACGCGCATGTCTGAGCGTTTAAGGAGCTTCAGTGTTGGGCGCGATAAAACCTATTATGCTAACTTACGACCGGTATCGCTGTTATTTAATTGAAATTTTACAAGAAAATTAAGGCGACCTGTGGTGGCAGGAGGTTTTGGTCCAACCGTCTTTGTCGTTGTGTGTGGATTCTTTTGGCTATGGCGATGTCACTCTACAGATCACACAGTTCATCGTTGGGTCTTCTCCTCCACTCACCGTTTTTTTTAAGTATCCGCCCTTATGTCAGGCAGAATGAACCATTCAACTTGGACGATGAAAACCAACAATTCCGTTCATCAGACCTGGACGAAGTGAAGATTGTCATATCTAAGCTTAAATCCAACAAAGCTGCTGGTGCTGACGGCCTAGCTGCCAAGCTGTTCAAATCGGCAGGCGATGGCTTGGTAAGGAGCATGCACCAACTCGATGAATGGAACCTCAGCATCGTTCCGATCCTCAAGAAAGGAGTCCCTCTGAACTGCTCCTACACTAGAACTACAGAGGCGTAAGTCTTCTTAACATTGTCTACAAGATCCTATCTGCCGTGTTGTGTGAGCGACTGAAGCCGTTCGTCAGGTTCGTTGAGGTAGTTATAGAGGGGACATTTTTCTAACGGTCTAGGCGAAGTTTGTTTTCTCAGGTATTTAACTCTACTCACCGTTCACGCAGACTGATTACTCAAAAGAAATTTTCTTTCGAAAGGATGACCTCATCTGTTCTTGACATAATTCATGTCTCTGCGCCATAGAGCAGGACTGGGGTGATCAGGGTCTTGTAAGGGTTCACTTTAGTTGTTCGAGAAATGGATTTGTTACTTGATTGCGTTCTTAGCCCAAAGAAGCAGCGATTAGCATAGCAAAAGTTATTCTTCTTTTCTCAACACTGGTGTCATTGTTTGAGTTCACAGCGTAGCCTAATTACTTCAAAGTAAGATCTGTCGATGGTGACGTTCTGGCCGAGACGTCGGTGTCCTTCTTTGTTGACAGCATGAACTTTGATTTGCCCTCGTTGACCGTTAAACCTATCTTGGCCACTTCTCTATCAATACTCTCGAACACGGTACTGACAATACGCAGCGTTCTTTTGATAATTTCATTATGACCGGGCCTTTGGTGTTGACGTGTAAGTTCTGCACAGTTCTTTCCAAAATAATCTTAGGTTAGGTTAGGTTAGGTAAATAGGTGCCTTGTGACATTCGTTACTGCTCACTTAGACCAGCAAAAGGGTCCATGGAGCCCATCTTCTTAATGAGCTTATTAGAATCCTCACAAAGGGGAGGCATGCAGCCCTGGTCTCCTTCGTGCAAGTTCTTCAGCCCTTTCGTTTCCTGGGATATCCATGTGCCCTAGTACCCAAAATAGGACCTCCGTATTGGCTCTCGATATCTCATTTAGATGATTTTTGCAGATTCCTACAATCCTCAGTGTAGTTATCACGGACTCCAGAGCCTTAACGACCTGGCTGTCGATATAGATCGTGATTGTCCTTGCGGTGATACCCGTCTCGCGGACAGTTTTCGAGGCCTCGATGATGGCTGTGATTTCGGCCTTAAAGACCCTGCAGTCGTCGTTTATTCTAAAGGAGTGGTTTATTCCTAGGGCCTTGCAGTGGACCCCGCCACCTGTACCAATGCCCATCTTAGAACCATCGGCGTAGAAAGCCGGTTCCTTTTTATTTGTAACTTTGTGGATCTTCAGTCATCTCTGTCAGGAATTCTCAATTCTGTCAGGAATTCTGTCTGGATCATATAATTTGTTTCTGTCGATCTGTCGGGATTCTTCCATCGAGACAGTACGGAGGCTTGACCGTAGGAAGCTGGTGTCCACTGTCGTCCTTCTCTCAGTCTCAAAGCAGTTTGAGCTGGCGTGTTGCTTCTGTACAGCGGAACGATACTTGCATGGTTTCCATTGCCGCTGCTGGTGTTGTTCTCATTGATCGCAGGATTCCTATACAGGCTGACCTCTGAATCTTAGTGAGGTTTGAAAGCTGATATTGGTTCTCAAGCACCCTTCACCAGACTAGTGAGCCATATGTTAGAATTGGTCTGACAACCGCCATGTACAGCCAGTGTACCACAGCCGGTTTAAAGACCCATGTATTCCTGAACGCTTTTTTGCATGAGTAGAAGGCTACGCATGCTTTTCTAATGCGCTCATCGATGTTCTCCTTCCAGTTTAGTTTGGATTCAAGAATAACGCACAGATAGCGTGCTGATCCCGAAAGATTAAATTCAACACCCCCGATATTCGGAAGTTTGAAATCAAGGATTGATCTCTTCTTAGTGAAAAGCACAACCTAAAGACATACTACAGACAGCGCGTCGCCTTGTCTAAAAATTTTTTTGCTATCAAAGGCCTCGGTGAGGTCTTTGCCGACCTTGATGACGCGGAGTGCATAACCATCCTAATGCTGCTGAGTCGGACAGGTTTGGCAGGGATATCAAGACTGGGAATCGCTTTGCAAAGCTTGGCGATGCCATACGCGTCCTCGACATTGGTAAAAATTGGTAAATTGGTAAAACAAATCGCTAAACATTTCTATCGCAAGGGTCTATGACAAATTTACAAAACAAAAGCTTCCTGGGTACGATCGGTCTGCTGCCAACCAGTGGGGTATTCTAAGCAATGACATCTGCTGGTAGAACAAAAGAAGTTAAGTGCAGTTGGACTTTTCCATGATTTCTGAAGAATGGTTCCTTCCGAGATGAAAACAAACATCGCATCCCAAAGCACGCCGGGCAGACACTTACATAATTCAACCAAACGTAATATATATTGTACCTAATGATGTAAGAAGGTTAAGCAAGTGACCGATCATTAAACTGGCAAAAGATAATTATTTTAACGTGAGAGTCATACGTAATTATGTTAACACTCTATAAGTCATTACATAAATTTGATTTCCAATATGTAACGCAAAGTGGTTCAAATGCAAGACATTAAGTTTTTTTTTTTTTTTTTTTTGCAAACTAATGACCATTTATGTATCATATGTCCTGTTTTGGAAAAAAAAAACTAAAAATAATGAGCGGTTTAATTTACCGGCTTCGAATGGCAGCATAAAATCGACACCAATTAGCTTAAATAGTTTGAATATCTGAACATGTGCGGCTAACGTTTATAAAGGGGCACAACGCACAAGTAATTTGTCCATATAAATAAGCGCTGAAAGTTTTAGTTCAAGTTATTATGACAATTCTGAGTGGGACTTGTGTGCAAAATAAGGAATAGAAACATCTGGGAACCGCTTTGAAGTTTACCGATCACGTGAAGTTAGCATTTCTAGATTTATGACAAAGCACTTCAAAAGGCAAGCAGCCTACAAAACTTACTACCCCGACCAGGAAGAGTTTAAGTTCATAGCAAGCGAGGACTGGCCTTCTTAAAGCCTTCATCTCAACCGCTTGCACTACTATATGTTGAATGTTTTATCAAAGAAAGCGTCAGTAAACAATCGAGGCGCTAAGGGCAAATTTGATGCGAAGTGATGCGTATTGCAACAGTCTGACTGATCTCTTGAATTTCACATAACAAATTGTATCCACTTTTTCGCATACATTTTGTCTATTGCAGAATCTATAGCACAACTACGTTCTATAGTTAATTTTTAAAAATTGTTAAAAATGTTGTTAACTAGGGAACGATAGAATTATTGAAAATTTATATAATCGGTTCCAAATCAAAAAATGGTGTAGGATGAGGTGTGGTCCCTGACAATTTAAACATCAATATATTCCTCTGCCTTCCAGAGCATTATAGTGTCTTCCAGGCGGAGATTATGGCGTTAAATAAGCCCTATCTTGGCTGAGGTGGATTGTAATATCTACTCGGGATATGAAACGCATGTCCCCAACTCGACTTCCTCGACGTGCTCTCAAGTAGGCGTCCGCTAGGTAGGGCCAGGATGAGATGGTTGGACCAAGTCAGAAATCTCACCTCTTTCCGTGTGGGAAAAGCCCCTGATGATTTCGAGTCGATGGCGGAAGATCGAGAAATGTGGAGAGTCCACTTAAGCACCCTAAACCCGCGAACCTCATAGTGGATAAGCATGCCACTGGAAAATAAAGATGATGATGATGATATTGGCATTTACACAGACAGCACCATCAAAAATAGTACAAGATTGCCGTTCGTCTCTCGTTGAGATGGAAAAACAAATATACTACCAGGGGAATTCCAGAGAATTGCAAGGCCGACCAACTCAAACCAAGCATGACACTACGTTACAGATTCTTCCTGGAAAAGAGAATTTCGGAGTGACACTAGCAATTAAGTAGCAAAGCCTGTATAAGACCTTAGTGGTCCCAGTCATGCTCTACGGCGCAGACGCAAAGACTCTGCCAAAATCAGATGGAGTTGCTCTTGGTTGTTTTGAGAGGAAAATTCTTCGGGTGATTTTTGGCTTCGTCTGCATAGACGGTGAATGGAGGAGGAGATACAATGACGAACTGTACGGGTTGTACAGCAACATTGACTTAGTCAGAAGAGTGAAGCTCCAACAACTGAGGTTGCTGGGTCATGTGGACCGGATGAACATCAATGCTCCGGTGTGGAAAGTCTTTCAATCCACACCCGAGGTACGGCGCAGAAGAGGAAGGGCGCCTTTTGGACGTCTTTTACGTTTTCCTTTCACCGGCAAAGGCATTTTTCGGAAAAGTTAAAAGTTGCACGGTGCTAAATCAGACGAATACAGGGAGTGGTTGACAGTTAAAATGCTAAAGTGTGACAGTCACACGTGTCGATCGATGAGATGGCGCATTATCGTGCAAAAAACTTCAAATTCCATCTTTGCGATATTCTTGCCGAATACGATGCACTAAAAGCTTCGAAACATCAGGATAGAATTGTGGATTACCGTTTTTGCCCAGTGAAACGAACTCTTTGAAGACAATGCCCTTGGACTCGTAAAAGCAGATCAACATTGTCTACCCTTTTGACTTCTCCAAACGAGATTTTTTGGGTTTTGGCCCATCTGGCGCCTTCCACTTGACACTTTGGCGCTTGGTTGCTGGATCATATTGAAAACACAACGTTTCATCACCAGTCACAATTTTGTAAAGAAAGTTTTTGTTCTTTTTGGCCTCCTTGATGATGTCCTTCGAATGTTGAATTCTGAGCAATTTTTGGTCGTCAGTCATTTTTGTATGGATGCTTCGTAACAATGTTGTTTTAAAATGGTGGAACCGTTAACCCCACGCACAACCCCCAACCTGGAGGGCCAGGCCCTTTGTTAAACCCCTTGGACTTAAGGGGCCGGGTAATCCGGTCCTCATTGGCCTATAATCCGAATACGTCGAAGTAGCCCGAATGAGGTGTTCACTAAGTAGTTCGACCTAACTGGAACTTTTTGGTCGTCAGTCATTTTTGTATGCCAATACCAGAGGAACAATCTTTCAAAAGTCCGTCCAATTACTCGCATACGCCGATGATATTGACATTATCGGAAGAACCCAGCGTGATGTCACTGGCGCCTTTGCGAGTATTGAGACGGAAGCGGCGAAAATGGGCTTAGCGGTCAATGAGGGCAAAACAAAATACATGCTGTCATCAAGAAGGGACACCCAACATCGACGTCTCGGACAGAACGTCACGGTAGACAGCTATAACTTCGAGGTAGTAAGGGACTTCGTTTACCTCGGCTCCGCTATCACATTCGATAACAACACCAGCGCAGAAATCAAGCGAAGAATAACTCTTGCCAATCGCTGTTTCTTTGGGCTAAGAAGGCAATTGAGTAGTAAGGCCCTATCCCGAAAAACTAAGGAAACTCTTTATAAGACCTTAATCATCCCTGTCCTGCTTTATGGCGCTGAGGCATGGACTCTATCGAAAGCGGATGAAGATATCCTTGGTTGCTTTGAGAGAAAGATTCTTCGTAAGATATTCGGTCCCGTTTGCATTGACGGGTTCTGGAGGAGAAGATTCAACGATGAACTTTACGAGTTGTACAAAGACATCGCCCTAGTCAAGAAGATACGTATCCATCGGCTCAGATGGCTGGGGCATGTAGAGCGAATGGACACAAATGCTCCGGCTCGCAGAGTCTTCGAGTCTAACCCAGAGGGTCAACGCAGTAGAGGAAGACCTCGCCTAAGGTGGCGCGCACAAGTGGAAGAGGACCTCAACCAACTTGGAGTGCGCAACTGGAAGCAGTTAGCTAATGACCGGGCTAACTGGAGAGGCTTGTTGGTTGAGGCCCAGGTTCACCCCGAACTGTAGCGCCACCTAAGTAAGTAAGTAAGTAAGTCATTTTTGTATCGGTGACACAAACATACTGTCACTTCAGACGCAATAGCTTCACTTCTATTCGTCCAAATGTCATGAAATTCTGACAGTACATCAGTGAAGGATCTACCTTCCCGACACAATTGCCAATAAATCACTAGCCTCACTAGAAACATCTGCGTTTAGAAAGTCATTTTTACCTTGGAACGTACCTCATATATCGCCTCAAAGGAAGTGTTACCAAAGGCTCCCTGTATATCTGTAAAGGCACACAGATGAGTTCTTTTGCAGCCAGTGCTTGACCAGACTGTAAATGTCAGTCTCCGTGAACTTAGCAGGTAGATAAGCAAATTGATTTGCATATAGGGAATCATGGATGAGGAACGTATCCTTAATGTATTCATCAACTATTTTCTCCAGAGCTTTCGGGAAAGAGGAATCCGCTGGGAAGTTAATGCCCCAACTTTTCAAATTACAGGTGTCAAGAAGAATATCTATATACACATATGTACCTATGTATGTAAAATTTATTTGAACAAACTGGACGAAAAATGGAAATCCTCCTATTTTAATAAAATCATCCTTTGCATGTATACCACTTCTTCAAATTCTCTTCCATCTCACCAGGGCAGCCTACTACCTCTTGTACCATCAAATAAATTTGATAACCAATAAGAAAGTGTTATCTCTCAGTGGGACACCATTTCTCAGTCCCAACACTCAATTAGGTTAACCACACACACGCACGAAAGTAACTCGAATAGCACCCGGAAATCTCCATCAGAATACCTTCTTCTTGTTCTTCTTCGTCATGTCATCGTAACTTTCATCGCTTCACTCGAGTCTACAACTCTGGAGTTTCTTGAACTCAATTCCTGGACAACTTCAACAATTCCGTTTCTGACTTCTAGACGAAGAATAGAAATCAACTCAATCGTAACATATGGGAGCATGGTCTCAAAACCGATTTCCTATTCTTTAATTGGTTTGCGGCCGATTGATTCCATAATGGAAAAGAATTCGATAGAAACAACAAAACACACACACAGGGCTGTGTGTACGATCACAGCCAATAAAGCACGAAACGGAAACAATCCGATTGCCATTATGTGTCTCTAATGTCTTCTCTTGGACGTGTACAGGTATATATGACCTACCATCACAGATGACTGACACATATGCACATACGGACAGCGATTGATTGTCCGTCTCGCAGGCCTTCTGCGATCCGATTACAATGATACCGTAATGAGACGTTAACCGCGACGACGACGATCGCCGGTCACACAACATGAAGGCTATCGTTCAAAATTAGCCGTACATACGTCCAATAAAAGATTCAGCTGGGCTCCGGGAGGGGGTTCGATGGGAAAAAAAAAACTCTTACTTGCGGTTGTATCTTGCATATGGGCTGGTTGAAATATGTGGGTTCTGCTGGCTGACATTGTGTATCGATCGATAGGAATGGTTACAAAATCGAAGGTTGTTCGAGTTGACAAATAGAAAAAGTGCGTGCGGTTATGCCGTGTCCAGTCTTTGTGGTGATTTATGCATGATACACTCCAGGCAGTAGGTCAAACGCATTTATTATGAAATCTATGACTGTGTGACTTTATTTTCTATTATAGCTTCTGATTTTATTTTATTTTTCAAAAATATATAGACGGGGAAAATTATGGAGGTTTGGTGGAGGAAAGGTAAACCATCAGAGTACATTGGCTCTGCATTTTTAATTAGTCGGAAAAGTGGTTCATTAACTTTTAATCTTTGAACACGAGGAATGCTTGGGTAATAAGTTAAACAATGTGATTCCTGATTATTAATACAGCCAGGTCCCATAATTGGACGGAAGTGAAAATTGCATATAGGGCCATAAAGCGTTGAAATGACATTTGGGTGATGGCCTAAACCAATTGGGGCAGGTCGTTATTAACAGGCTTACATTTGTTCCTTTCCCAATCGAATTTACCGTGGTCGACCAACTGTATGGAGAATCATTTCAATAATGAGGAGTTTCAGGGTTAACTGAGGTAAGACGGGTCTTTTCAATGACAGATTGTTTCACTCAATATATTCTTGCAAAATAAAAGAGTCGTACGACCATTTTTACTTTTATTCCGGTAAAGGCCGACTACACACCGTCCAAGCTAAACTTCAACCTCAACTTCCGGACATCCACTTCTTCCCGAGAGGAGTGGGAGAGTGATGACGGCAGAGACGATGATTCCTTTCATCTATATTGCCGACGGTTCTAAAACCGAGAACAAAGTGGAAGGTGGTGTTTCCTCCGATAGAGCATCAGCTTGTCGCTCATTTCTCATGGAGATGGCGCAACATTTTAACATGCACCTTCTATATTGGGTACCCGGCCATTCGAACATTCCAGGGAACTGTAAGTATGATGAACTCACCAAACTTGGTACTACTCTGGACATCCTGCCGGAACGAAGGAAAATAGGTATTCTACTCGCTATCAGTAGGACAAACCAAAAATTAATGAATGGTTCCACATGCCGTACCTTCAGGGAGATCTGGGATAGGCTAAAAATTGGATCTTGCTTAAAAGGTCGCTTATTAGCACCGTCCTTGGTGTTCTTTCCAGCCAATGTCCAATTGGCCTTCATGCCAGAAGGATGGGCTTCAACTCAATTGACTTTTGCAGGAGCTGCAGGGGCGAAGAGGAGGAAGGAACGATACTCCATTTTCTCTGCAGTTGTCCTGCGTATCTCCTGTCTAGAACCCTATCACTTCGACAACTTGGGCGAACTATCACTTACTGACGTCAAAAGTATCCTTAGCTTCATCAAGAGCTCCAAATGGTTTCAATAAAGTGAGCGGCGTTTTCAGGGTATAGATCCATGTGGTATCGTAAAGGGCCTTCCCGGCCTATGTGTGCCTGTGCGAAGCCATACTACCTACCTATCTACCTTGTACCCATTGCAAAAAGAAGCAAACTGTATCTTGGTACAATGACTCCCCATGGTACACCGAAAGATTCCTCAGATGCAGTTAGGTGTTTGGGAATTGTCCTAGATAAAGAGCTCAACTGGAACTCTTAGAGACTTAGATAAAGGGTACAAATCGCTCAAGCGATCAATGCGATGTAGATATGTCGCCGAAAGTACCGCGAAACCTAGCATTTACAGCCTAAGGTTATTCTTTGGTTGTACACCATGATAGTGAGACCTATTGTCATCGATGCTATAGCAGTATGGTGGACCAAAGCTAAAGAGAAAACAACAGTCTCAAACGATTACAAAGCTTACTTCGGTATTACTGGAGCTATGCGCTCTTGCCCAATGGCAGGCTTAGGGGCACTAATTGGACTTCGAAGGGTAAGTCAACTATGTGTAAGTCACTTCACGTTTGAATGTTTCGAACTTTTCTCATTCCAGCACTACCTTGCGGTTCACGCCAATAGTCCCTTTGTTTACATATCCCTGCCATTGCTGCAATAAGCTATTTAAATACACGAAACTTCTATCGAGTTTCAATTGCGACCTGATCACAAGTGATTTATCCGTATATCACATCGTTGAAAATGGTTTTTACAGCCTTGAGACCACACGCATAGAAAGGCTAGAGGGGACCCGACACATCCTACCTCCAGTTCTGTTTGAAGTGTCCGAATTGACACAAGAGAGAAGTAACTATGAGATCATTTAAGTAGCGAATGGTGAGGAAGCTGTTCATAACTGACGAGGTAGAACGCCTGGAGAAATGTTGATCACTGTGGTTGGTAAAGATTGAAATCTGCGTTTGAATGGAAGTGAATCCTTATCAAAAATTGGCAGCACGCAGGGCAGTTAATCTCCAATGCTTGATCGGGATTCCTATCCGACTTCCCTGAGCTGGAAATGAGCAACTCGGTATCAGACCTGCCTGAATAGCTTCAGTTTGCGTGAAAAATCGAGATCCTTAATCACGCGACCTGGGAAACCTGCGATCTTCTGCTGAATATCATGACTCAGAGATATACTCAGGTTTTGGGGTGGGTGTCTTTAGCCCCAACCGCAAAGTCGCCAAGGCATTTGGAATGTACCCTAAGTTAAGCTGTTTGCCATTGAAAACTGCGCCAATGTGAATATTGACTATAGCGTCATGGGTGCAACCATCTGCTTCATTTCCTTCCAAGTCTGATGGGAGCCGGAACACAGAGGCATTCAACGTAATAAAATAGGTAACCAATTAGACAGAAGAAGATCGGTACATACATAGGTGCCGAACCATTCTTCGCGCTTCCCAAACTTCGCATTTAGAAGTGTGCTAGATAAATGGGAACAACACAACTACTTACCCCATTAGGATAATATTCACGGAATCAGACACACAAAAAGGCTCATGAATAAAGATATAAATAATATCCACAAATTCAATTGGAACGATATTCGAAGACTCGCTGCCTTCCTTTCTGCACACTGCAGTCTGAGATGTCATTGCTGAGGACATTCAATGTCGGCTCTGCCTAGAGGAAGACGAAACATACGTGTCTATGTATAATGAGTTTCCCCTCAGAATGTCAAAAACGCTGCAAGAGGCAATACCCTCAGCTTCATTAGGAAGATATAGGCTCCCGGCACAATAGATCTTATAGGACGCATTGCCACCTGCTTTAAAAGCGGAGTCAACTTATAAAAATTTTAAAAATAAAAATATTCTTGCAAACGCAACAGTTTCAACTGTCACAATGGCAAAAGGAGAGAAGAGTACAATCGAAGGCTTGTAGAGGCCTAAAACTTCTGTGCATTTTTTGCAGAACTATTTGTAACCCAATAAATCGCAATGTGAAGGAACTCAATTATTTTTCAAGAAGTATTTTTTAATTTTAATTAAATTTGCCTTTTAAATTCATTGTGCACACTAAAATCATATGTTCAGCCAAACAAGGCCAAAGAAGGTATTCAATGTACGAGTAACTAGATCTACATGACACATAATAACAAGGGCAATGCTATGATTTGCAAGAATGCTCAATGCATACTAATGGTCACAGTCGTACGGTGGAATATTCATCGTCCACAGCTTCGTAAAACATTCGGAATTTTGAAAAAATCCGGCGATGCTGATTTAATCTTAACGTTACATACATACAAATGTACATGACTAGAGATCTATTTCATCAATATTCAATGAATGATGACTTGATCCAATATATGCATTCAATCGGGCGCGCAAAGATTCGACTTCGGTTACCATGTGCGACACCGTCCCCCTTTAGCAGCGACTGCAGCTATGTAGATTTGCACAAAACAGAGCCTTTTTGAATGAAAATTATACTGTCGAATTGCTAGTTCTACCTGAATCAGATATTTGAAATATTTTTAGGGCAAGTACATCGACAATATTACTCCAGGTTTCGCTGCGCAATCCAGAGCCTGCAAGGACAAAGCACAGAAGCGGTGTGAGCTGAATATACTAAAAGAATATATCGGCGGTCTGTTAAGTGGCGACGGAAACCAAAATTCCGCTTTCAGACAATTTAATAGTCTCAACCTTGAGGAAAATCACTAGACTAAATCGAAACTAAAGCCTTCATAGCTAAACTCCAATCTTATAGGTCACCAGGGATAGAACAATAGGAAAAAACAGGAATGTGCAAGGCTGCAGGAGAGTATTAGTCGAACATGGGAACTTTAGTACCAATACAAAAAAAAACTATTTGGTGTAATGCTGACGCGCCTAAAACCATGTAACTATGAACTGCTATGCCAAATTGTCACTAAATACCGAATCCAGGAGAAGACCCAAGAGATCCACCTATTTATTGATTTCAAGGCCGCATACGATAGCATGAGTAGAGTAATTATTCTACGCCATGTCTAGTTCTGGTAAATCTGCAAAACTCATTCGCTTATGCATGATGACGAATAAGAACTCTCTGCTTTATCGAGGTAGGAAAGACACCACCGATACTTAAACAACAACACCGAGGTCCCGAACAGAACTTTAACTTCGAAGTAATGACAGTAGTAGCCAATATGTCTACTTAGGGTCTGCCTTCAATCCTTCCAAAGAAGCGGAATCCTGTTACCATGGCCTTAAAAGACAAATATTTAACGAGCCGTTATCGAAAAGAACCAAGGAGACGTTCTGAGGCATGGGCTCTGTCAAAGTCGGATAAAAACGCAACTCGATTTATGCTTTACGGTGTGGACGGCTCATATAGGAGAAGATTTAACCACGAACTATTGTATAACTGGCCTGACCAAAGGGTACCAATGTCATTAATACACATCCCAAAGAATCTTAAACACAGAAATTTGATGGACCCGTCAAGCAGGAGTTTTAGCCATATAATGTCTATAGGATGGGTCAGGCTGGAGCAATTTAGAGACAGCTTGGTCAATCTGTTATCAGTAGGACCGAACTTGGCTTCGGAGTTAAGCTATCGGTCTTCAATTGAGTGTTTATTCCGACCATGAGGATTGGCTTATGAACAAAAGAAGAAGATACAAGCTACCGAAATGAGATATATTCGTTGTAAGGCTAGGGTAACTCATCGAGATTCAGTTAGGAACACCAGAATACGCAAGACACTCAATGTCGACCAGCTACTTCTTTGACCGGAGAGGTCCACAGTTCGATGGACTGGGCAGCTTAAATGCATGCCCCCAACTTGGTTTCCAAGACGTGCCATGGAAAGAGTACCATCAGGTAGGCGTCCCCTGGGTAGACACAGGACGAGATGGTTGGACCAAGCCCGAAATCTTACCTCTACCCATATGGGGATAGCCCCTGACGATTTAGAGTCGATGGCGAAAGATCGCGAGATGTGGACAGTCCACTTAAGCACCCTAAAACCCGCTACCCTCGAATATCACAAAAGTGGTTTTTAAGCATTTCATATTTAATAGCACGCTTCGAAACGGAGTAACGAAAGATGTGGCGGTATCTCATGAGGCAACACGTGAGTGGTTTCTTGTGTATAGCACACCGCTTCCGCATTTTTTCGGAGCGGAATTGGTCTAAATTTGGCTTTTTTCACTGTTTTGGAAACGGATATAAATTTGATCACTTTCAGAGAACCAAATGCAAAACGACTTCATAGATACCATGCGCACATGACTTGGAAGGTAAACGTTTAACTTTCTTGCATCGGCACGAATGAATCTAATCTAATAAAAATAACTATGACACTGTTGAGGAAAACACTTTAAAAAATTTACTTTGACCATCTTCCGTAAGGAGGAGCTTCATTCCGTCAAGAAAGACGACTCAAAGCATCAAATGTTAAACTTCAATTCCAATTCGTGTTCCTTCGATTGGAAACTTAGACTCAATATTACACGGCGCTAGCCACAGTGGTAAACAAAGAAACCAAAGAGTAAGCGCAACAAGCGGAAAGAATTAGTACGCTCAGTTAGTTCTTCCGAATAAGTAAGTTTACCATTCCTTCGGATGAATCAAAATTTAGTATTTAAATTAGTTTCATTCTCTCCCGCTGTCTATGGTTCTTTTCATATCTAGAACTATATCTTAGAAGATACAATTTTTTTTGTTCGTTCCTTTATGTAATGTTCACTGGCGCAAAAGAAGACAGAAACAGAGGAAAATTGGTTACAGTTAGAGAGTGGAGTATTCTCGTTTACGTGATATGAATAATTAAATTATACAACATTGCTCGCTTACTGCATTTTCTTAACAAATTTATTATTTATAACCTTTTTTTTTTTTGCGCCGGCATACATACACACATACTTTGTGGCCTAGTATGTGTATCTATGGATGGAGTTAGATTGTTATAAAAATATTTGAAGAACAATGGACACAGGTGGTTCGGTAGGGATTTATTTTGAGAAGAGTGTGGCGAGAAAGTTATTTTTATCTAACTGACAGACGTGTTTAGAATGAGGGATCACTTCATAGATATACTTGAAATGATTAGAATCAAATTTGTTGTTTCTGGCGTAGGATTTAGCTTATATACCTAAATCCTACGGCAGAAAGTTTTGGGTATTTTTTCCTCCGAACTAGACTTTAATAAAAAAAAAATGTTTGGCTTTATTCTACAAGAGATGGCAGTTAAAATTTCGCGTCATTGTTCAACTGTCGACATCCAACAATCATTGCGATGACTTTTGATAAGTAAAAACTAGGAGGTTATTAAATATAGATCGATATACATTCGCACAACGTATTGGAATAGTGAAAATTCACGGAAACGTTTCGTAAAGTTCGTACTGCTTTTGGTCATCATCAAGCGCCTCTCGCACAGCTATAGTAAATTTAATCGATAAATTTGAACGTCTCGGACAGATTAGTGATGTGAAGACTCTAAATCGGCAAAGTCAGCTGAAAATATCGGCGCCGTAGTTGAGAGAAACACATGATCGAGAGTATAGAGAGGTGTTACTCTAGGAATGATATTCGGAAGTTTTGTCAAATCGTAAAAAGAACATGTCACGGCAACAAAGTCCGAACAGAAACCTGTAGAAACGAATAATGAAACTTTGTAGAAGAGTCACAATCAGTGATGAGAATTAGGAAAAAACTACTTCTGCAGACAGTTTAACGATGATGAAAAGCAGTAACCCGCTGTCAGACAGAATTAACTACTCAATCTAGACGATGATAGCCAAAACTTCCGTTCATCTGCCCAAAATTAAGTAAGGATAGCAAACTTAAAGTCCAATAAAACATCTTGCTCTGACGGCTTATCTCCCAAACTGGTAAAAGCAGCTGAAAATGACTTTGTAAAGGGCATTTATCAACTCATTTCAACAATTTGGTCGGATGAATGTTTTTGGCCTGATGAATGGAATCTCAACACCGTTTGCCCGATCCACAAGAATCTTATCTGGCATATTGTGTGAACGCCTAAAACCCTTCGTCAACAACCAGGTCGGTTCCTATCAGTGCGGTTTTAGGCAAGGAAAGTCCACAATCGGTCAAATTTTCACTCTTCGGCAGATCCTGGAGAAAACCCAAGAAGTCAAAATCGATACCCACCACCGCTTCATCGATTTTGAGGCCGAATATGACAGCATTAGAGACAATCTATACAGAGCCCTGTCTAGTTTTGACATCTTTGCCAAACTCGTCCGTCTGTGCAGGGTGACGATGGAGAATGCACGCTGCTCCATCAAGATCGGTCAAGACCTCACCGAGACCTCTGATGTCAGAAAAGGATTCAGACAAGGCGACGTGCTGTCATGCGACTTATTCAACATCGTTCTTGAAAGAATAGTGCAAAACTCACGCGTCAACACCAGAGGCACAATCTTTCAAAAGTCCGTCCAATTATTCGAATACGCCGACGATATTGACATAATCGGAAAAACGCAGCGTGATGTCACTGGTGCGTTCGTGAGTATTGAAACCGAGGCGTCGAAGATGGGTTTAGTGGTCAATGAGGGCAAAACAAGATATATGTTATCATCAAGAAGGGACACCCAGCATCGACGTATCGGACAGAACGTCACAATAGACAGCTATTACTTCGAGGTAGTAAGGGACTTTGTATATCTCGGATCCGCTATCACATCTGACAACAACATCAGCGCAGTAATCAAGCGAAGAATAACTCTTGCCAATTCCTGCTTCTTCGGGCTAAGAAGGCCCTATCCCCAAAAACTAAGGAGATTCTATATAAGACCTTGATCATCCCAGTGTTTTTTTATGGCACTGAAGCATCGAAAGTGGATGAAGATATCCTTGGTTGCTTAGAGAGAAAAATTCTTCGTAAAATGTGCGGTCCCTTTTGCGTTGATGGTTTCTGGAAGAAAAGATTCGACAATGAACTTTACGAGTTGTACAGCAACATCGTCCTAGACAAGAACATAAGTACGTATCCATCGGCTGAGATGGCTGGAGCATGCAGAGCGAATGGACACAAGTGCTCCGGCTCGCAGAGTCTTCGAATCTAACCCGGAGGGTCAACGCAGTAGAGGAAGAACTTGCGTACAATTGGAAGGGGACCTCAACCAACTTGAAGTGCGCAACTGGAGATAGTTAGCTAAGGACCGGGCTAACTAAAGAGGCTTGTTGGTTGAAACCCAGCTTCACCCCGAACTGTAGCGCCACCTAAGTAATAGCTTCCAATGTGTCAATTTCGATACGATCGCCAATCCACAACCACTTTGCACCGCATTTTGCATAAAGATTTTGGCCTACGTGCTTATAAAGGCCTAGTTGACAGGAATTGAAGCCAGCACGCCTTACTTCGCTGATTGGGTGCAATTCATTCAAAATGACACCTCTTGTTGGATGACCTTATATTAGAAAACAGCCGACGTTACACAATTTATAGAAATGAAGTGGTAGAGATAAAGTAAATGCGGATAACACGTCCTACACGAATTGTGGAAGTGCCAATTTCCTGAAATTTCCTGAAATTGTTACCAAGAAAATTGGTCGCATTCCCAACATATCTTTCAGTTTCCACATATCTGGAACGTAGAAGCACATCATCAGGAAGCTGATTATAAATGTGATTATTGCTTGCCAACTACAAAGTAATGTAATTCAAGTAATTGTATGTTTTTTTTTGGAAAGAAAACCCAGTTCAACCGTATAATGATAACCACCCATACTCAAGGGTCTCTGCAAAATAATATATTTATGTATGTACATACATATGTACATATGCGCCCAATAAAGTCTCGATCTTATGCTCAGCATAGTAAGATAAAGACAACCCCTCTCGTTTATGTTGAGAGTATCAGCCTTACGTATTCTAATTTATGTCTCCTTACAGTCGTATAAGTTGTAACCCTTTACCGAGTTTTGCTCACGTGCGTGTTGCCATATCACGTAAGGCAAAACGACATCTCAAGGGTACACACGATGGTGTCTGCAAACCACTGTATACAAACAAACAAATAAACTTTTATTAGGTTATGAGGTAATAGCGGGAACGAACCGGCAAATATTGCCCTCTAATCCAATTTCGAATGAAAATCAATTCAAGTTAATCGATGTTGAGTCCAGTTATGAGTGGAACGTGTACTCACTAATGGTCATGATGTATGAAAAGACCTTTTTTATGCGAGGCCTGAGCTATTTGCAAGGTTTCACTTTTGTGTTGTTTCGTATGGGGGGGCCTTCGTATAGGGGGCTACCAATCTACCATCTCACCCTATATTATTTATGTTTGGGTCAATTGGGTAAATGTGTTGACAAAAAGGTTCACATTACTTACAAAAGTTAGTGTTGGAGTATAAAATTGGTTGTTATTCACTTGTATGCACATAAAAACGTACTCACCTGGAAGAAAAAGAAACAAAAAATATTATTTACTATATCGTTAAAGTAATACGCAAGGGTAGGCTACAGAGCCCGAACCAAAGCCTGCACGGACGAACAAAGGAACATCGTAGTAGAATTGCAGTCGATGCTGAGGATATGGAAGAATTACTTCTCCAGACTGTTTAACGGCGGCAACGAATCAAATCCCCCTGTCAGACAGACTAAACCATTCAACCTGGACGATGAAGACCAATAATTCCGTCCACCCGATCTGGAAGAAGTAAAGATAACCATATCCACGCTTCATTCCAACAAAGCTGCTGAGGCTGACGGTCTAGCTGCTGAGCTGTCCGAAACGGTAGGCGATGACTTAGTGAAAAGCGTGCACCAACTCATTTGTAAAATACCGTCGGAGGAAAGTATTCCCGTTGAATGGCATCTCAGCATTATTTGCCTGATCCTCAAGAAAGGAGACTCTCTGAACTGCGGCAACTACAGAGGCATCAGTCTTCTTAACATCGCTTACAAGATCTTATCTGCCATGTTGTGTGAACGACTGATCGGTCCATGTTAGTGCGGCTTCAGGCTTCAGTCCACCATCGACCAAATATTCACACTGCGGCAGATCTTAGAGAAAACCCAGGAACTTCAAATCGATATCCACCACCTTTCCATCGATGCTAAGGCCGCGTATGACAGCGTCTATAGGAACAAACTGTACAGAGCAAAGTCTAGTTTTGGCATCCCTGCCAAACTCGTCCGTTTGTGCAGGATGACGATAGAGAATGCACGCTGCTCCATCAAGGTCGGTCGAGACCTCACCGAGACCATTGATGTCAAAAAATGATTTAGACAAGGCAACGCGCTGTCATGCCACTTCTTCAACATCGTTCTTGAAAGAGTTGTGCAAAACTCACGCGCTAACATCAGAGGCACAATCTTTCAAAAGTCCGTCCAATTACTCGGATATGACGACAATATGGATATAATCGGAAGAACACATGTCACTTATGCGTTCGTGAGTATTGCGATGAAAGCGGCGAAGATGGGTTTAGCGGACAGTCAACACCAGCGTCTCGGATAGAACGTCCCAATAGACAGTTATAACTCTAAGGTAGTTAAAGACTTTGTCTACCTAGGCTCCACTATCAATTCTGACAACGACACCAGCGCTGAGATTAAACGAAGAATAACTCTTGCCAATCGCTGTTTCTTTGGGCTAAGAAGGCAATTGAGTAGCAAAGCCCTCTCTCGAACAAGTAAGATGACGCTCTATACAACCTTAATCGTTCCAGTCCTGCTCTACGGCGCAGAGGCATGGTCTCTGTCAAAAGCGGATGACGCTGCTCTTGCCTGTTTCGAGAGGAAAATTCTTCGAGTGATTTTCGGTTCCGTCTGCCGTGCAGCGACATCGACTTAGCCAGAAGAATAAAGCTCCAACGGCTGAGGTGGCTGGGTCATGTATAGCGGATGAACACCAATGCTCCGCGCCGGA
Source organism: Matsumyia berberina (assembly GCA_917880715.2). NCBI lineage: Eukaryota > Metazoa > Arthropoda > Insecta > Diptera > Syrphidae > Matsumyia > Matsumyia berberina. The sequence continues at coordinate 86,058,162 of OU862871.1, forward strand.
AAATCGTCAAATCTACACCCGAGGGACGGCGCAGTAGAGGAAGACCGTGGCTCAGATGGCGCATGCAAGTGGAAGGAGACCTTAACCAACTTGCCGTGCGAAACGGGTGGCAGCTAGCTAAAGATCAAGCTGGCTGAAGATGTTTGTTGGTTGAAACCCAGGTCCACCCCGGATTGTAGCGTCACCATAAGTAAGTAAGTAAGTGCTCCTGCATTGAAGAAGTGCTGAAGGTAAAGAAAAGAGAACAAACCGTAAATCGTCAAAGTTATAGAAGATTGGAGCTCCACAGAGGCTACGAAAAGTGGGAGAACCCCAAAGTAATGCAACAAGCAGTTTCGGGATTGGACTGCCAGAACATGGAGAGAGTTTAGTCGGTTTGAGTCCGACACGCTTGAAGTACTCGGTTCATGAAGCATTATCACTTAAAACCGAGTAAATAATAGTTTCCTACCGATTCCCTCTACTCGTTGTACCGTGTTTCAGGCGGAGGTGATGGACGTCATGAAGGCCTTGTCGTGGAAGTACCATGTAAAATCTGCGTCGGTTACTACTAATATTGACGATAGTCAAATCGAGATCAAAATCGTAGAATCTGTCACCTTTGATTCAAAAACCTTGTCTCCAATGAACTCACACGCAGCGTGCTATCGTGAGTATTAAGACGAAAGTCAAGAGTATGCGTTTAACGAATAGCAGGCGACGTTAAATATAGAATGATGCGTTGGCCCTGCCAGTACCTCAATTTGTACTATCAAAGCTTGCAGAGCTCATCAGCGAATTGCGAAGATCATTCTGTTCATCATCATAATTTTCGATGACCCGCTTATCCACTTTGAGGGTCGCGAGGTTAGGGTGCTTAAGTGGACTGTCCACATCTCGCGATCTTTCGCCATCGACTCTAAATCATCAGGGACTATCCCCATACGGGTAAAGGTGAGATTTCGGACTTCTCATTCCGGGCCTACCCAGGGTACGCCTACCTGCTGGGACGAATTCCATGGCACGTTTTGGAAACCGAGTTTGGGGCATGCGTTTGACGTGCCCAAACCATTGAAGTATGGACCTCGCCGTTCAAAGAAGTAGCTGTTCGACATTGAGTACCTCGCGTATTCTAGTGTTCCTAACCCAATCTCGGTGAGTTACCCCAACAAAACAACGCAGAAATCTCATTTCGGCAACTTGTATTCGCGATCTTATTCTTCCGGTCATTATCCAAACCTCATGACCATATGCGAAGGTTGGAACAAACACAGAATTGAAGACCATTAGCTTAGCTCCGATGCCAGGTTCAGCTCTCCTGTCTCAAAATTGCTTCAGCATGACCAATCCTACAGCATAACTCTGTATTGCTCCTTCCATCACTTGTGAATAGGACCCTGCCTAAGCTTTCCCACCTCTTTCAATGGGACTCGACTAACAGGCAGAGTGCATTGAACACGCATTCGGGAAATTACCATTACTTGATCCAAATGTATCCCATACTATTCTGTACACTCCTCCGCCGCCATTGACTTTGTCTTATGTAAGTAACATGTGTCCAAAAAATAATATTTGCAAAAAATATTAAAAATACTAGTACAGCAGAACGACGCGCTTAAATGCTAAACATGTACAAGTGTGTCAATCTTCCTCAGTTAAAAACGCAAAAAAAACGTCAAGTGAATCAGGAATATCTGTTTTTTTTTTTCAAAATCAAGTTCAACGGGCTTGCAAAGTGATCAAACATGCAAACTATACGTAAGTATACATATATCGATGGAAGGCTTATACGTATGTATTCTGCAGACGGAGTTGTTGTCTAAACATTTGATTAATTAAATGCAAAGATGCTAATTTTTTATTTCGGTTTTTTTTTTCTTCGTCGAATATGTTATGTGTACGACTGAAAGACGGAGAGTTAAGAAAAAAAAAAAGAACACACACTTTCAAAAAAGAAATCGATGAAAGAGATAAACCTTATGGTGTTCCTGTGTATTCATGGCCATCTTCACTAGTGAGCCCAGTTGTCAGTTACTAGTGTTGTGCTGTTGACAGTGGGTGTTGACAGTTTTCTTCACGTAAAATTCAAAATGACAGTCGATGATGCCAATAAATGGTCATAATGACCATTATATATGTACGTTATTTTTGAGTCAATTAGGTTTTATTTGCATTAGGCTGCCAATAGGGAGGTAATTTCAGAGACGATTTGAATTTTCCATTTGGCACGAAATGACAGGCATGTTTGGCACTGAGCAAGAGCGGAAGTAAGAGTTTGATTATGGAAACCTCTCAGTATAAGTTGACTTCAATTTATTCCCTTAACTGTAGTCAGGAAGGTAGCTACAACAAAGTGCATTTCAATAATTATAATGCACCAGATAAAAGTGAGAAACTTAAGTTTACAATTTGCCTTAAGTACTATTGAAACTGGTAATCTACATGAATGATGAAGAGGCCATAATTAATGCCGTATACTTGTTATCTTTGAATGTCAAGTTGTGGTCTGGCAGAATAGTAAATGGTTTCCATTCAGTCTCTTTGACCTGTTAACACTTTGGGCGATTGTTTGCCTCAAAATTAATTATTTATGATGAGAAGGGACGGTCCAACATTTTAGGCGGTGCTGTTCTTTATGAACTAAGTTTGATAATTACGAATAACGATGCGTTGAAGGCATTACAATGTTGACCTACTGTCACATGGTTTTGTTCAGTTTGATTTATTGTATCGGCTCTCCATTTCAAGTTCAGTGTTTTCTCTATTTCACTTCACGTGGCTTAGGTATGCATAACATGCATACATGCAACTTCAATTAATACGGAATACCTCTGTATTGGAGTTGTCAAAAAAAATATTAAAATACTAGCTGATACCCGCGACTACGTCCGCGTGGAAAGACGTCACATTATACCTTATATCCTTCCCAGGGTTTCAAGCCATTGATGAGTAGATATAGACTTCCAATTCCGCATATTAATTCTTTAAGACGTCCCTGTAAACAACACTCCTGGGTTTTCTTTCTGGCTCCGGCATAACCAGGCTGTCAGTGTATTGACTCTGAGCGTGCTATGGGAGAAACAGTCACTCCACTGTTCGCCAGAATTGATATTCAAAGAAAATCGACAAAAAACAATTATTTTAAGGAAAGTGCCCCTAGAAAGCGGGCGGGGCTATACATAATGTCAGGATTATACATATGTAGAGTGAATGAATACCTACACGTTTGCTTAAATAAGCTTTTTCGAGTTCGAGTGGGCATGGCAGTGAGATAATTTTGAAAACGTTTAGCCTATGTTCATTCCCTGGGCTTCAGTTATCTCCGTACCAAATTTCATTGAAATCGGTTTAGCGGTTTAGCCGTGAAAACGTAGTAGACAGAGACACTTTCGCATTTATAATATTAGCATATTTATAACTAGCTGATACCCGCGACTACGTCCGCGTGGAATATGTCTTATTATTCCCTGTATCCTTCGCCAGGTTTCAAAACATTGATGAGTAAGTATAGACTCTCAACTCGTCATATTAATCTTTTAAGGCGTCCCTGTAAAATTACTCAAAAAGTGAATTTTTCGAAAAATGGGCGTGACAGTGGGAGGATTTTTAAAATGTTTAGCCTATGTTCATTCCCTAGACTTCAGCTATCTCCGTACCAAATTTCAACGAAATCGGCTTAGCGGTTTAGCCGTGAAAACGTAGCAGACAGAGACACTTTCGCATTTATAATATTAGTATGGATATGGATATTAGTGTATGGAGTATGGATATGGATACTTCGATGGTATGGGCACGTTCAAGGCATGTCCCCAACCAGGCTTCAAGGTAGGCGTCACCTGGGTAGGCCTAGCATGAGATGGCAAGACCAAGTCCGAAATCTCACCTCTACCCGTATGGGGATAGCCCCTGATGATTGTTAGTCAATAGCGGAAGATCGGGAGATATGGAGCGTCCACTTTACCACCAAAAACTCGCCACCCTCTTAGTGGACAAGCGGGCACATCTGCAAATCGTCTGATCGTAGCTTAAGGGGGTAGACCCAGTTAGAATTTTGAAAAAATCAATTTTTTTTTGCATTTTCTCAAAGTAAAATATTTCAAAAGTATTCTCTGAAAAATTCAGACAAATTGGACCGTTGTTTATGGAGATAAATAATTTTGAACGGAGTCGTCTCTAGTGCATAACTACTCGTACTAAAAACTTTAAACGCGTTTTTCTCGAAACCGTGTCTTTGAAGTCGGTGATCACTGTAACTTAAGAACGGCTTTGCCGATCTCACTTATTCTACAATATACATACATTATTGTCCTCCGGTTGAACAAAGGATTTGTTTTTGGACGATTATTTTTTTTTTTAACCGAAAATGCGAGTAAAATTTTGGTCGAATTAAGAATTTTGACTTTCAACATCCGCCATTTTGTGAAAGTTCAAAATTTTTCAAATCCCTTCGTTCAACCGGAGCATTATGTCATTAACTAATGATCCTTTTTGCTTTTTTAAATTCGCATGATCCAGTGACGAGCAGCAGTGATCACCGCAAAACACTTTTTTTTTTGGACCCCTACCAAATTTGATGTAGCTCATTTATTTTTTAATATTTTGTCATAAAAATAATTTTAGTTTCTGGAAATACATATCTTTCATGTGAAAATTATTTTAATGCGACGCCACAAAAAAATCTTAAAGAAGAGCGTTTTTTTGCAGTCACAACTGGGTCTACCCCCTTAATGATTTCAGCTTCTTTTCTCGAGCTGCATGTCTTGCACAAACATTTTTGAATAATACATTTAGAATGTAATAATGGTACCGCTAATTTATTTCATGAATTCACCAACCTTTTTCATTCCGCACTTGAACATTCTTCAACGAATTTCAATTGAAACTACGGCAAAAAACTACCAGTAGTCGGGGATAAATACAATACGCCAACGAAGTTTAAGCAAAATCCAGTCCCAATAACTGTTTACATTCTTCATTTTGGCATCATCATAATAAAAACAATAACAGCGCTTTGTATTTAAGACCAACTATAGCATACAATAGGTAATTTTAATTATTTATTGTCAACGCATTGCACCCCATATGCATGCGACCGACTGGCGAATCCCTTCTGGAATTTAATTGTTGGATAAAATTCCATAACGCACAATGACTGAATACTGAAATTTTATTACACAAAAAAAAAGAAAATTAAAACTCCAATCTAAAGGCTTATGAGCGACTGTACAGTCTATGTATGTAAATTCATCATCTATAGACCCATTGATGGAGTGTTGCCTTCTGAATACTTTGTGCAGCAATTAGTAACAATGCAGTGCCAGTGCATTCGAAAAATGTAAACGGAACCCAAGGCGTTGGCTGAATAAATTAAAATTTATTGTTTCTCTCTCTGGCATCTGTGGAGGTTGAATTGTGCTTTAGATGATAAAGTCAAACTGAATATAATTGAAGAAGTTCATCTATTTATTGGATGTTGTTAATTTTTTCGTTTCTTCAGAAGCTAAGCCGTGCTGTTCCGTTTCGTCAACTACTTAGTTACACGAAAAATCTGTAAAACTCTTCCCATTCAAGACGTTCCAGCTCATACTAGAGCAATCATGTATGGATGTACTTATGTACATACATCAGGAACAATTCAGTTAATTAAAATGGATCTGATGATACCCTTTACTCCTATTTAGTTACATAATTTTTGTGTATAAAGAAATCATCATGGTAAGTAGGTAGAAGTGGCAGTAGAACTCAAAAGCGCTATGATTTGTCATTTTGAAATTACAACTCATGTACATGGGTTGTTTGCGGGTACTGAGAGGTTGATAAATGAAGATATTTAAACCTGTAGAATTGAGAAAAACAGTTAGTTTTCCCATCAGAACAGAACAGAACAGAAACATGTAGAGATAAACAAGAAGACATTGTAGTAGTGCTGAGAATTTGAATAAACTACTTCTGCAGATTGTTCAACGGCGTTGAAGACCAGTATCCCGCTAAAACTTCCGTCCACCTGACCAAAATGAAATAAGGATAGCAGTATCCAAACTTAAGTCTAATAAGGTAGCTGGCTCTGACGGCTTACCTGACAAACTGTTAAAAGCAGCTGAAAATGACTTTTTAGAGGACATACATCAACTCATTTCAACAATTTGGTCGGATGAATGTCTTTGGCCTGATATAGGAATCTCTGCACCGTTTGCCCGATCCACAAGATAGGAGACCCCCTTCTAAATATCGTATATAAGATTTTATCTGCCATATTGTGTGAACACCTGAAACCCTTCGTCAACAACGTGATCGGTTCCTATCAGTGCGGTTTAAGATCAGGAAAGTTCACAATTAATCAAATTTTCACACTCCGGCAGATCCTGGAGAAAACCCATGAAGTCCAAATCGATACCCACCACCTCTTCATCGATTTTGAGGCCGCCTATGACAGCTTTTATAGAGACGAGCTATACAGAGCTATGTCTAGTTTTGGCATCCCTGTTAATCTCGTCCGTTTGTGCAGGATGACGATAGAAAATGCACACTGCTTCATCCATGTCGGTCAAGACCTCATCGAGACCTTTGATGTCAAAAAAGGATTAAGACAAGATGACGTGCTATCATCCGACTTCCTGAACATCGTTCATAAAAGAGTTGTGCAGAATTCACGCACCAAAACCAGAGGCACAATCTTTCAAAAGTTCGTCCAATTATTCGAATATGCCGACGATGTTGACATAATCGGGAGAGCGCAGCGTGATGTCATTGGTGCGTTCGTGAGTGTTTTAACCGAGGCGGAGAAGATAAGTTTAGCGGTCAATAAGGGCAAGACCAAGTATAAGCTGTCATCGAAAAGGGACACCCAACAACGACGTATCGGACAGATCGTCACAGAGGAAAGCTGTAACTTCGAGTTAGTAAGGGATTTCGTATACTTCGGATCCGACAATAACTTCTGACAACAACATCAGCGCAGAAATCAAGCGAAGAATAACTCTTGCAATTGAGTAGTACGGTCCTATCCCGAAAAACTAAGGAGATTCTCTATAAGACCTTGATCATCCCAGTCCTGCTTTACGACACTGAAGCATCGAAGGCGGATGAAGATATCCTTGGTTGCTTCGAGAGAAAATTTTTTCGTAAGATATCCGGTCCTGTTTGCGTTGACGGGTTCTGGAGGAGAAGATTAAACGATGAACTTTACAAGTTGTACAGCGACATCGCCCTAGTCAATAACATACATATCCATCGGCTCAGATGTCTGGGGCATGTATAGCGAATAGGCACAAATGCTCCGGCTCGCAGAGTCTTCGAGTCTAACCCGGAGGGACAAAGCAGTAGGCGAAGACCTGGCGTAAGGTGGCACGTACAAGTGGAAGGGGGGAGGGGGACCTCAACCAACTGGAGGTACATAGTTAGCTAAAGATCGAGCTAACTGGAGACGCTTGTTGCTTGAAGCCCAGGTTCACCCCGAACGACAGCAGCACCTAAGTAAGTAAGTAATCTCCAATCCTTTCCTCCGATATCTCTTGGAAGTCTTCGAAGAAAAGCAATTAGCAATAAGAATGTGTTGCCTAACGCTCGCTAGTATTGGCCAGTGGCCTGTGCTCGGGGTTATGATTGTTGCAATAACTGGCCTGGATCGTTTATATGGAGATAGCCCCTGATGATTTAGAGTCGATGGCGGAAGATCGGGAGCTGTGGAGAGTCAACTTAAGCACCCTAACCTCGCGACCCTCATAGTGGATAAGCGGGTCATTGAAAATGAAATGAAATGAAATGAAATAACCGGGCCAAGCCAAATCATTCTTAATGTGACAGAATTAATTAGCCTATTCCACCCTTAGTTGGTCAACTTAAGAAATTGAGCATTGCCCTAAACACCTCCTTGCTTGCATTGCTATACCAGTTTTTAGAATGTAGTGGCCGAATCAATAGCTTTGATGGCGGCTTGGCTACCGATAAATATAGCAGTGTTAGAGAATAATTCAGCACGCGGCAGACTTCACGGACAGCAAAGGCTTTGCTTGAAACACATTGACATAGTCGGGAAGGAGAAAAAAAAATTAACAACCCGAGGAGCAAAAAACTTAAATCAATTGGTCTTAAGTAGTTTTATGGAACAAGGTCAAATAAGAAAAAAGTGTACTGACAAATGTGACAATAGAAAAACTTAAGACAATTCAATTAGTCATACATTTGAAATACTTAAAGCATTGACAGTGCTTTTCCTAAAAGTACACATGTACAACCTTCGCATTTATCCATTTAACTAAGTGCCCAATGAAATATTCGTGGATGGAAAAAAGAAAAATATTCCTACTTCCGTACATGGCAATTGAATATTATATTTACACACATATGTACACCCATATGCACATTTGTACTTCTATGCTCCATGTTGCGAAATAAAATTGGAAGATTTCTTTTGAAATATAAATGAGTTTTATTCCGAATGGTACGAACAATATTCTCTTCCAACCCTTCTATTGCTTATTCTTCTGAATTCAACCCTCCAATGTATGTTTGTAGTCACAATTCCAATGCAATGAAGACGGCTCTTTGGAATCGCCTATAAATCTGCACAGTAAGTTGAGTTCACCCCCAAGAGTGCCATAAAACATAGAAGACCACCTACCGATGTTATAAACGAAACAAAGCGAGCAAAACACAGAATCACTGGCACGAAAACCAACGTAAATGAAATTGGCATAATCACACGGGGAAGCATTTGTATAGTATAACAACATATGCTATCTTAGACACAACTTTGGCTCATAAATCATAACAGCACAAATAAAACCATTCGTAGATGCGGAAGTCTGCAAAACAATTCCATTCTCTCCAATTTATTTGCTTAGGTTGGCAATAATGGAAGGTGGCGATCGATCAAATGCCAACAAAATATTTGTCTAATAAATGTATGTGCATATGTATGGTATACGTATGAATATGACATTTTGCGCCTAGCTTACGTAATGAAAAATGAAATGTATCGCAATCCGACTCCGAGATACATGAATATTGATTTAAGTTCACTGACTGAAAGTAAAATTCGTGGGTACGTTTTGAACCTTAAAGAAATTTGATTCTACTCTTACAAACATACATGTGTAGTGTATGTAGGTTAGGTACAAGAACTTGCTGATTAAGAGAAAATTTCAAATAGTCACTGTACTACATACGTAGATACGGACGAAACATAAAAAAATCGTCAAAGTATTGCAGAAACCGAAAATGGAACCTATCTAAGTGGTGTTGGATTACAGCTGTCTATAACTAAAGACGACTTGGATAGATGTGTATTGACTACGCCGCAAATTAACATCTGTCCGATAACATTGATTCTAAGTGATTTTGGAAATATTTGATTATACTATGCATCCGAAAACAGATTCGACTTGTTTACCATTACTTTCATTCAGGTTTTTTTTGTTTGTTCTAATGGCTGTTCTTTATTTAACGTCTTAAGATCTAAGGCTTGGTTCCTAAACCCTTTGCGGCACACGATTTTTATTGAATTTTTTTTTTAATTAACCTTTGAACAAAATTTAACTAAGAAAAGTATACAAGATGAGAATCTTAAAGAACTTGAAATACGCAACTGAAGGCCGTTAGCTTAGGTGTGGTGGCAAGCTGCTAGAAACCCCACCTACCTCAATAGCATAGCAGCTACAAGTTCCATGAGAACCACCTCAACAGCAGAAGCTATTCTCAACCTGCATCCATTAGACATGTTTATACAGGAATCTGCAACCAGAAATGCCCTGAGAATCAGGGCTAGAAGTCAAGCACGACGGAACATACCCAGATCCTAAGTAATTGCATGGACAATGTAAAGGGTCTTCCAATAGGGACTTCCAAACTTTGACAGTTGACAGCGGCCATATTGTTGAAGCTTCATCTGTCAAATTGGCTGTCATTTATTCAGTCTGTTTTGCCAAATCACCATGGACGGATATAGCGTTCAACAACACGTGCAAATAATAAAATTGTTTTATCAAAATGGGTGTTCTGTTCGGGAAACATTCCGCGCGCTTCGCCCATTTTACGGGCGCCATAATCGTCCTTCCGAGAGGACTATTCGCAGTGTGGTGGATAATTTTGAGTCCACTGGTTCAGTAAACGATCGGTCACATGAACTCAGCCTTTCGCAAACCACAACTTGGCGAATTTTATGTCGTGACTTGGGCCTGCGCCCGTATAAAATTCAACTGACCCAGGAGCTGAAAGTAAACGACCATAGACAACGACGTGTGTTCGTTGAATAGGCTCTGGAGCAGTTGGAATCTGACCCTAATTTTCATCGAAAAATCATCTTCAGCGATGAGGCCCATTGAATGGGTACATCAACAAACAAAATTGTCGAATTTGGAATGATACCAATCCACATGAGACCCAAGAGCTTCCAATGCATGCCGAAAAAGTCACTGTTTGGTGTGGATTTTGGGCTGGCGGCGTCATCAGTTCATATTTCTTTGAGAACGACGTTGGCCAGGCCATCACCGTCAACAGCGCTATAGGTCGATGATTACCGACTTCTTTTGGCCTGAATTGGATGATATGGACACCAACGACATGTGGTTTCAACAGGACGACGCTACGTGCCACACAGCTCACGCCACATTGGAAATACTGCACGAGCGATTCGAGGGCATGGTCAACTCACGTGGAGGTGATGTGAACTGGCCACCGAGATCGTGTGATTTGACCCCGTTAGACTTTTTCTTGTGGAGTTTTCTGAAGTCGCAGGTCTATGCGAATAAGCCACAAACCACAGCGGCCCTTAAAGCCAACATAACCCATGTCATCGGTCAAATTCAGCCTGATTTATGCGCCAGAGTCATGGAGAATTAGACATTTCGGATGCGCACCACCCAGAGAAGTCGCGGCGGACATTTGAACGATGTTATATTCCATACATAATGGCATCGAAAGGCCTTTCAAACGAATAAAAAATTTCGATGATATCTCACACACACTTTGTTTTATTTAAATTTAAAGATAGGAAGCGTTTAACGAAAGACCCTTTAGCAACCACTGCCTACACAGTGCCCTACCTAGACTTCAAAACATCGTTCTCTTGTTCATCCCAAGAAGAGAGGAATGGATAAATGGAACAATACGAAACACGCAAACGAGGTGAAATACCTCGGCGTTGTCTTAGACAGACGCTTGAATCGGAATGCACATATCAAGTTCGCGGTTGATCGTGCGAATAGAGCCTTGTGGGCTACTCGGCGTCTTTCCGGCAGAACTTGGGGGTCTTAGTTCCAAAATGATACATTGGTTGTACATTTCGATAGTTACACCCATAATAATATACGCGGCCATAGTACTTGAAAGAACGACGGCAATGGAGCTTGAGAAGCTACAAAGAATTGGCTGTCTCGGTCTTACAGGTGCTATGTGCATCTGCCCTACTTCAGCCAAAGAGGCTGTCATCGGGCTCACACCCCTACAATCTTCACTAGGAAGACCGCTGCTATAAAGCTGTAGCTAGAACGCAAGTATAAATCAGGTTATCTTGTGGGTCCTCTGTGTTCTGCACTATTCCCGATGTTATGGCCAGGGAGTACAGTTTCGGAAGGCTATTTGAGGTAGAAATATAAGACCGTGTCTACTGATCTAATAGAGAACCCGTATCAGACCCAGGATGTTTGGTATGGTTTACCGACAGAGTTGATCTATCATTCGATCGCGAGTACCACTCACTCACTCATTATCGATTGCTGTAATTCGGCTCCAGATCTCCGGCGAAAGCGAACAGAAGATGGAGCGCTTTGGACTCCTGTAAAATAACGAGAAAATTATGGCCAAAGTACAGCCGTACGAGAACTAATACCCTCATGCAGAAGGACAGAAAAACCCTCTCCATTCTTGTAGTAGTGATAACAGGTCATAATACTCTGCGCTATCACATGAAAAATCTAATGCTAAGCAAGGAAGACCTTTAAAGGGGCTGCAGAGACGGAGAAGTTAATGAGGACAAAAACCACTTTCTCTGCCACTGTTCAAACTTCTGCCATCTCAAACATAAATCTTTTGGATGACAGGATTTTATTATTATTAGTGGAAAGCTGTTGGTCCGCCCTAGCTCTGCGTTCTCACATAGAGCATATTGTACTGTCCCATATGTTTGAGAGCAGTTTATCTGTTCCAGAGGCTGTCAGGAAGTTAATCAGCTTCTCAGGGTTGGTAAGTGCCATTGGTGAGACGAATTCCCTGCCTAGGGTTGGCTTCCTCACATGAATGGGAGCGGGGAATACTGTGACGATGTGGAGAGAGTTTTCGTCGCTCTCCAAGGATAATCTGCAGGTAGGATCCGGTGACAGGCCAATCTTATGCCGTTTTAGCCGGCAATGGCCGCTTAGGGTAAGGTGGCTGCTTAGTTTCAGAAGAAACTTCGAAACTTCTTTTGTGATAGACTGATAGATTTTGAGACAGGATATCAAAAAACTGAGTAAAGTGCCCACCAAGGACATCTGTATGATTATTAAGGCCTCAAGGTGGTTCGAAACCCTGGGGCAACGAGCAAGGGTACTTTCCCCCAAAATTGGCATCACAATAGGTTTCTATTGACTTGAGTGGGGCGTAGAGCGTTCTCTCCCCTCTACCTAACTGGAAAGCATTTGTTAGCTGATGTCCAGATTCACCGTGAACTGTACGAGTAGCTCCACCTTAGTAAGTAAGACACAAGTTCGTTGATGTTATTTCATGTCTCTAATAAACCTACTTACACACGTTTCACTAATAGTTCAATTTACATCATCTTTCTGTTACTAAAGTTCTGTAACAAAATTTCATAACAAAATCATTAAAATCACACGTATTATCGTCAAAAAGCCATTAACATCTGTTTTGCAGTTTTCAATTCTTCCACTAACAGCAATAACTTATTTATTTTGCAAAGCAATTTTAGAGAGTAAATGATAATTGAGCTCACAATCTCAATTCACCACCAGTTATTATCCATGAGCAGAGAGCAAGAGATATCATTAACCCAAATCTTCCCGCTTTCAAGTTGGCTAAAATATTTAAGACAGCAAAATGCCATCGGCTAAGACTTCACCATGATACGTCCTCTTGTCGAAAGGAAAATTCATTTCGTTTTCCATTTTAATTCCCATCATCATAGGCCTCACCATACCACTATTCCCGTCTCTGAACTGGACACTTGAAATAGATTTTTTTTTTTGTAGAAAGTTGTTTAGCAACTAAATTAGCCGGTTAAAGTGATATTCCGTCTATCGGTCTAACCGTGTCTGTCCGTCTGTTGTGTGTTTATCTGTTTGAATCTTCAAGTATCCGTTGTTTAGTTAGTCTAATATGGTCATAGATACACCGAACATTTTTGTTCAATGTGCATACGAGTGCATATGTACGAGTATTTGCACACATATTCCAAAAAAAGGAGAATTGTCAGCTGTAGTGTAATGCGTACTGAGTTAGCACTCACTTTGAGTTGCTGACTCATGGCGAAGAATCTAGTCTATGGGTCACTTGAAAACTTGTATATGGATATTAATGATTCCAGAAGATACGACTCTTTTCATGAAAGAAAATTAATTAATTTATGTTATTGGCGAAGCTTTGCGATGAAGAAAAAATAGGGTTGGAGAGAGTATACATATGTCTGTCCCTGAAATACTCTCGCGTTTATATTTAAGGAGTCGTCATATGATTGGAGGAAACTATGCCCGATGAATGAAACCTCAGCATTGTTTGCCCGATCCTGAAGAAAAGAGATCCTCTGAACTACGCCAACTACAGAGGTTAACATCGCTTACAAGATCTTATCTGCCATGTAGTGTGAACGCCTGAAGCCGTTCGTCAACAACCTAATCGGTCCATATCAGTCTAGCCTCAGGCCAGGAAAGTCCACCATCGACCAAATATTCACACTGCGGCAGATCTTGGAGAAAAGCCAGGAACTAGAAATCGATACCCACCACCTCTTCATCGATTTTAAGGCCGCCTATGACAGCTTTTATAGAGACGAGCTATACAGAGCTATGTCTAGTTTTGGCATCCCTGCTAAACTCGTCCGTTTGTGCAGGATGACGATGGAAAATGCACACTGCTCCATCAAAGTCGGTAAAGACCTCTCCGAGACCTTTGATGTCAAAAAAGGATTTAGACAAGACAACGCGGTGTCATGCGACTTCTTCAACATCGTTCTTGAAAGAATAGTGCAAAACTCACGCTCCAACATCAGAGGCACAATCTTTCAAAAGTCCCTCCAGTTACTAGCGGACGCCAACAATAATCGGAAGAACGCAGCCTAATGTCACTGGCACATTCATGGGTATTGAGCCGGAGGCGGCGAAGATGGGTTTAGCGTTCAGTGAGGGCAAGACCAAGTATATGCTGTCAACAAGAAGGGACACTTAACACCAAGGTCTCGGACAGAACATCACTATAGGCAGTTATAACTTTGAGGCAGTTAAGGACCTTGCCTACCTAGGCTCCGCAATTGTAACAAACAACGACACGAGCTGAGATCAAATGAGATCAAACGAAGAATTGTCAATCGCTGTTTCTTTGGGCTAGGAAGGCAATTGAGTAGCAAATCCTTCTCTCGTATAACCAAAGTGACCCTTTATAAGACCTTAACCGTCCAAGTCATATTCTACGGTGCTAAAGCATAGACTCTGCCAAAAGATGAGGTTGATCTCGACTGTTTCAAAAGGGTGATTATAGGTCCCGTCTGCATAGATGGTGAATGGAGGAGGAGATACAAAGACGAACTGTATATGGACATCGATTTAGCCAGAAGAGTGAAGCTCCAACGACTGAGGTCGCTGGGTCATGTACCGTCCACACCCGAGTTATGGCGCGGTAGAGGAAGACCGCGAGTCAGGTGGCAAACTCAAGTGGAAGGGGACCTTAACCAACTTCGCGTGCGAAACTGGATGCAGCTAACTGAAAATTAAGCTGGCTGGAGATGCTTGTAAGTTGAGGCCCATGTCAACCTCGGACTGTAACGCCACCTTAAGTAAGTAAGTCGTCGATCATAACTTGAGTAAATCTGTCTTTAAAAGAACATTTGACCACAAAGCTGTTGTGGCAGTCCTTGCCCGTCTTTACAACAGATTCTATCGAAGGATTTTCAGATATCCAAGGTGACGACGGCTTGTGATTCCCCGTGTTGTTCCATTGTGCATAGGTGAGTAAAGTAGCCTAACAGGTCCCTGGTTGAACGGCAGGTAGGGAGATTATATATGTACATTCTTCCTCTAAGATAAGGCTATCCCCAACATTCCAACGGTGATCGGAGTTAAAGCATGAAACCAGAGTTTTTTTTGGTTTAAACAGACAAATGTTGGAATAATAGAGACAAAATATCGTCTAGAGTTTTTAAAAAGAATAACATGTGACAAACGATCCCATGAACAAATCATTCATTGGATGCTAATTAAAAACATATGTAACCTAATTAGTTGCAAAGGCTTTAAAATCGACCTAGTGATCACAAAACTTAAATATAGGGTTTTTCAGATAAGGACATAACAATTTTGTATTTAAATAAAACAGAGAATTATTGCGATATGGGACCTGAAATTTATTCCAGGTGTATTTCACATGTTAAATTTAAGTATAGAATTCGATCTCATTCATATGATCACCGCGAGTACGTTTGCAGCGATCGATTCTCCAATTTTCCACCACTCTTCCACACATATCGGCCGGAACATTAGCAATTTCGCGTTCGATATTGTTCCCGAGCTCCTCTAACGTTGTTGGCTTGTTGACATAAACCAACGACTTAAGGGGGTAGATCCAGTTGTGACTGCCAAAAAACGCTCTTTTTTACGATTTTCTTGTGGCGTCGCATTAAAATAATTTATAACAAATGTTTTTTCACGTGATAGATATGTATTTACAGAATCTATTAAATTTTTAAAGATACAGCAAATTTGGGAGGGGTCCAAAAAAAAAGTGTTTTGCGGTGATCACTGCTGCTCGTCACTGGATCATGGGAATTCAAAAAAAACAAAAGGGATCATTAGTTAATTACATAATGCTCCGGTTGAACGAAGGGATTTGAAAAATTTTGAACTTTCACAAAATGGCGGATGTTGAAAGTCAAAATTCTTAATTCGACTACAATTTCGCTCGCATTTTCGGCTATAAAAAAAAACTTATCGTCCAAAAAAAAATTCCTTCGTTCAACAGGAGGACAATTATGTATAGAATAAGTGAGAAAAATTTCAAACTGATCGGCAAAGCCGTTCTTAAGTTACAGTGATCACCGACTTCGAAGACATGGTTTGAAGAAAAACGCGTTTAAAGTTTTTAGTAAGAGTAGTTATGCACTAGAGACGGCTCCGTTCAAAATTATTTATCTCCATAAATAACGGTCCAATTTGTCTGAAATTTTCAGAGAATATTTTACTTTGAGAAAATGCAAAAAAAAAATTTTTTGATTTTTTCAAAATTCTAACTGGGTCTACCCCCTTAACGTCCAACGGCGTTTAATCGGATGACCAGACCATTTCTCAAGATTCCACGATTACCGATTGGAGTAAACGCTCTTAAAGTTGCGGCCACCGACTCAGAATTTCGGTAGTGAATTTAAATAATTTCCAAACGTTGCTCGTTCATGAACTTCACCATGATAAAAATTTAAACCTTGACTGACGTTTTGACATCAACAGATTATAAAAAAAGTTTTAGGGCGCGATTGTTTTAAAATACGAAATTGTTATGTCCATATTGATAAACCCTTTATATTAAATTTGACCTTATTTCACAGCGTTCATTAGAATATTAAGCAAATAAGTTTATCAACGTGAAAGGCGTGTTACAAATACACACATAAACATTAAAGATAAAATAAAGTTCAACATATCATTCATTAAATAAAAACTCAACCCACTTCGATTGGACATCACAAAATCTCTTATACTTCAAGAGCTCACGCAATTATCTAAAGTATGAGCAACTAATTTGCTAACAATCACTCACCAATTTTAATTTGAAAAAATTATGTATGCGTACTTCATTTGTGAGGTAATCGTATGTAAACACACGCACATAACGCGAATCTACATTATCATCGTACTTGGAATTGAAGACATTAACGTAATTCCTTTATGGTCTGGTCTGGCGCACCCAAAATAAAAACTTTTTTAACTGATATCGTACAATGCGAAGCTGTAACTGTGGGAACGCATTGCATTTTACCCTAACATTTACTTTTTTTTTGGAATTTGTTAGTTAAGTGAATGGACTCATACTTATGATAAGTGAGTGACGATTACAATAATCACATCGTGTCTACATGTGTAGTTATATCATTTTGAAGTGGGAGTTTAAAAAAAAATTATTTCTTAGTTAAGATTCCAATCGAAGACTTCGGATAATTACAAGTACTTGTAGTTTTAAATTGATAAATAATTACCCGAATTCACACTCTCTAATGGCAGAGTGTTCACTCAACTTTTTGAAAAAACACTCAATTTAAATTGAATAAAAATAAATTTCGTTAAATTTCAGAAAACACTTTCCTCAAAAGGGTTTGCCCAGAGTGTTCCCTCAGTTTTTATTCACCCCGCCCAATGTCAATTCAGTCCAATGTTTTTCATTTGTCAAGGCAGAAAAGAGGAAATAAAATGATGCTGTTTCATTGTACGAATTCTTAGCAAGTTATTTGTAAAAGCTTCTATCAGAGTTCATATCTTTGTTAAAGATCTTGTTGGCCCTGATATCATCAACTTGGAACAAAGATACCTTAACATAGCCTTAGTGTTTTGTGTCTTCGAAATAATGTAATTAACCACTTTGACTTCTTCAGGGCACAAAGTTGAATTATACTTGAAGCATATCTTTTCTATGCTGTGTCATCCATTGCTTGATTGTTCGCTAGGGATCTGTGATGAAGAATTAATCAGACTGGATCTTTGTGTGTGTCTTTTTGTCCATAGTTATGATATAAAAGGTGTTTCACCCGAGGTAAATAGGCAATAGAAGAAAACTCCCTATTGAAAGTTACTTTGTATTTTGACAAGGTAGGCAGGCAGGGAAGCTGGCTGTCTGTGCGAAGCACAGATGCACGTAGGCCAGGAAGGATCTATACCCTGAAAACGCCACTTACTTTATTGAAACTAATTGGAGCTCTTGATGAAGCTGAGGACACTTTTGACGCCAGTATGCGATAGTTCGCCCAAGTTATCGAAGTGATAGGCTCCTAAACAGACCTTCCTTCGTTGGGATAGAGGCAGGTCAAGTGCAGAGGAAATGTAGGATCGTTTCTTCCTCCTCTTCGTCCCTGCAGCTACTGCAGAAGTCATTTGAAAAGAGCTCACTCTTTTGGCATGAAGGCCTATGACACAGTGATCAGTAAGAACACCAATGACGGTGCTAATGAGCGGACTTTAGAAGAAGATTAGATCGAGTTAGATTTAGCATAGGCCAGATCTCCCTGGAGGTAATGCACGTGGTACCATTCCTTCATCTTTGGTTTGTCTTGCTACCTCGTCGTACTCTAAGAGTAGTTTACATGTAGCGAGTGAAATACCCAAACACCTCCGTTCCGGCGGGATCTCCAGAGTAGTACGACGTTTGGCAAATTCAACATCCGTGGTTAACACCCAGACCGCTTTCAGCTGCCCATCTTGAGAGGATAGAAAGGGCGTTTTGAAGAAGTGTGCTTGGGTATTTACCGGAGACTGCTATCGCAACATCATCTGTATAAGCAATCGCTTCGCTTCCAGCCATGGCTAGGTCGAACAGGAGCCTATTGACCGCTACAATCCAGAGAAAGAGGGACAGAACACCACCTTGTGGCGTACTGCAGCTCACGGATCTGCGGACCGAGGCATTGCCCAGCTTAGTACTAATTGTTCTGCCTGTGAGCAGTTTTCCAATTAAAAGTCTGAGCGACGCATCGACTCCCAGGTTTATGAGTGCATCGGTGATCGTTCCTGATTTGACGTCATTGAAGTCGCCTTCCATGTCCAAAACAGCAACTATGGTGAATCTTTGACGCTAAGTGATCTTGATATCTTGACAAACACACCAACAATTTAGTTCCCCTTTTCCGAACCATCATCAATCTGTTAAAATTGCAGTAAGTGTGTACTCAGATTTTCTGTCTCGTCTGCAAAGATGGTGAATGAACGATGAGATACAACCATGGGCTGTACAGCGACATCAACTTAGACAAAAGAGTGAAGGTCCAACCACTAAAGTGGGTTGGTCATGTAGAACAGATGGATATCAATGCCCCGGCTCGGAGCATTTTTCAATCCATAGAGGAAGACCGCGGCTCAGTTGGCGCATGCATGTGGAGACCTTAGCCAATTTGCGTGCGAAACTGGAGGCAGCTGACTGGAGACGCTTGTTGATTGATGTCCAGGACTGTAAACCGCGATCTAAAGTATTTTCTATCATAACATACACACATCAATCATTAAGTGCTGAACAAAATATTTGAGAAATAGTATTGTTGAGTCTTGTGAAAATGGATAGGAACAGGAGTTTTAGTCAGCACCTTAAGCTCAAGCGACATTACTTTGTAATTGAAAATGTACTGCAAATATTATTGATCTCCTGCACTACTTAGTTCCTAGAAGGTCTATCATCGACAGTGTTGCCAGAGAGTACTCTTTTGGAAGATTATTTGACGTAGAAATTTCCTTTTTTCAAGCGGAAGTTCACGCTATTGATTGTGTGCAAGAGAATGCCTGTGAAGTAGAACCCGAGGAACCCGCATCTACATCTCTTCAGACAGCCAAGCATCACTATTAGCCTTTAAATCCTATACCGACTTGTTTGGAACTGTCTCAACCTCCTCGAAAGCCTTGCATCGGTAACGAACGGGCTGACTGTCTGGCGATAAGAGGCGCTTGCCGCCAACTCGTTGGCCCCGAACCCTGTTTTGAGGTATCACTCTACACTGCCTAGTCCAAGATAACACAACAACAGCCAACAATACGCTTGGTCCTTAGGTTGTCTCGGGAATTCCCACGATAGCGTACTCACAATGGACATTCAGGTCTCCGAGTGAAAGTTATGAGGCCTATCTATCAAAAACTTTTTGAAACCTAACCAAACCTAAGATAACACAATGGAAGATCAACAAACACCGACTACTGGGCCAACCTCCAGAGCCTGAAACAAGCGCACAAGTTCATTAACCATAACCTATACAATTCAACCCTTTGCTTGATCTCACTAACGACGAGTTAAGACGCTTAACAGGCTATCTAACAGGACATTGTCCACTCAGATACCATCTACATAAAATGAAAGTATCAGATACCTATATTTGTCGGCTCTGTGGAGAATAGAAAGAAACCGCTGAACATATTGTGTGCATATGTCCAGGAGACGAAAGGAAAAGATTACTCCACTTGACGTGGGCCTCGGTCGCAGTACGCATTTAGGAATACAGAATACAGAATGGAAATTGTCCACTGGTCTAATGAATAGTCTAAACAAAAACTCTAAGGTAGAAGTGGTAGCTTCTGTATTCACGATGTTGAAACCTAATCGGCGCTCTAGCTCCGTTGTTAAAATGAAGAACTCTTACTGAACCCTAAGATTCTATTATGGTTTACCGATTGATTCAAAATGAAATCTGTAGGTGGGGCTAGTATCTTCGAACTCAAAACTAAAGTCACGGTATTAATGGATGTGATAATAAATATTTACACATTTCGAATGACAATTAGATAGACCACGGCTAAACTTATCCAACCAAGTCACTTAACCAATGAATCTGCAGATGAACTGGCTGGTGATATTAAAGTAATCTCTTATTCAAAACTATAAACTAGCTTTCAACTGGAAAACAAACCTCATTCACCCTATTAGGAATGATTTATGCGTGGCCTATTAGCCTTAAAGTAAAATCACTACAAATATGTACATACGAAGTTCGCAATAGACAAAATGAAGTAATGAAAAAATAAATAACAGCAACCAACTCAACAAATAGGGAAGAAACAAACCAACGGTATAACAAAGCCATTTCCAAAACCTTACTTGTGAATATAATGTACTCGTATGTATGCATGTTTACCCTTTGGGGTCTAAAAGACATCTCATTCTCCACACACCTCTATTACTGTTCCCTGAAAGATTGTAAATTGTGCGCAATGAATTCATGATTAGGCGCGCAACTTAATTTGCGGTCTATTACATCGTGCATGAGTCATTATTGTATATCGTGGAATACGGGCCACAATTATGTGGGACGAGTAGTTCATAAAAATTCAACAGAATTACGCCCAGTATACTTACATGACGAGTTCAGTTCAAAGAAGCGCAGCATAAGATAGTCAATTAAAGCCAAAACAAGCAGCGTGATTAAGAATATCTATTAAACCTTGTTGGAGAAAAAATTGGACTTGAGCCTTCATAAGTAAAAATGAAAAATAAATATCCGGCTTCTCCCAACCATTCGTGTTGTCTGTGTTATACTTTTCGCACAAACAGTTTTGATTGCTAGCTCCGAAGACGGATTCAGAAGATTCTCATGACAAATCATCCTCGCGGGGGTGTGTCGCTGCATGTCGAGAGGTGATACCTCGAAGGAAGGGTGTGGTTCTGCTAAGATTCAAACTGTGTCAGCTTATTAAGCAGTCAAAAGAATTAACTATTTACTCGAGGCTACCAGCAAAAAACTTAAAAAAAAGTTAGCCAGGTTATTTCAGAGGTCCTATTAGACACAACCAATTCTTTTTCCTGACTGACTAACCCAGAGATAGACGCACAGCCCAAACCGCTGGTGCTAGAAACTTGAAATTTGGACAGAAGTTTCCTTTTGTGACACCCACGAAGAAGAGATTTTTCGAAACTCAGCTTTTACAGGGTGTTACAGAGTGTTCAAGTTTGTATAAAAAAATCCAAATTTATAGTATGGGATGAGTGTACCATGCGTCATAGGTATTGAGGATTTAAGTAGGACGCTCCGCCAGTCCGATGTCAGCCCGACGCCAGTCCGACGCTAGTCCGACGCCAGCCCGACGCCGGTCCGACGCCAGCCCGACGCCAGTGCGACGCCACCCCGACGCAGGTCCGACGGCAGCCCGACGCCAGCCCAATGCCAACCCGACGCCAGACCGACGCCACCCCGACGCCAGCCCGACGCCAGCCCGATGCCACCCCGACGTCACCCCGACGCCACCCCGACACCAGTCCGACGCCAGTCCGACGTCAGCTCGACGCCACCCCGACGCCGGTCCGACGCCACCCCGACGCCACCCTGACGCCGCCCCGACGCCACCCCGACGCCATCCTGACGACAGCTCGACGCCACCCCGACGCCAGCCCGACGCTGGTCCGACGCCATCCAGACGCTGGTCCGACGTCAGCCCGACGCCGGTCCGACGCCACCCCGACGCGCCGACGCCAGACTGACGCCAGACCGACGCCAGCCCAATGCCAACCCGACGCCACCCCGACGCTGGTCCGACGCCACCCCGACGCCACCCCGACGCCATTCCGACGTCAGCTCGACGCCACCCCGATGCTGGTCCGACGTCAGCCCGACGCCACCCCGACGCCACCCCGACGCTGGTCCGATGTCAGCCGTGTTCGGAACCAGTCAGCCCGTTCGTCCTTGGATCCATCCATCCAAAGTAAACGAACGAGTTTGGCAGAGATACCAAAACTGGACGTGGCTGTGTATTGCTCGTCTCTATAGATGCTGTCATAGGCGGGCTTAAAACCGATGAAAAGGTGGTGCGTGTCGATTTAAAGTTTCCGGATTTTCTCCACGATATTCCGCAGTCTGCCAAGGCCGGCAGCTCTAGCAGCTTTGTTAGACTTAAGTTATGGTTATCTTCACCATCGTCCAGATTGAATGGTTCATTCTGCCTGACAGAGGGATTTGATTCGTCGTCGCCGTTAAAACAGTCTGCAGAAATAGTTCTTCCATATCCTCAGCATCGACTGCGATTCTACCATGATATTCCCTTGTTTATCCTTGCAGACTTCGGTTTGGGCTTTGTAGCCTCGAGAGGCTACTGCTCATTCCTGCAGTCTTTGTATTCAATTAAGATGAATAATTTATGAACTCCTGGTAACTGTATTGTCACTCCCGAATTTATAAAGCTCTACACTAATGACTAAACGTCAAAAGAAATAATCTCGCCCTTTAAACAAAATATCCATAGGCTCTAAAAATGTTGACTACCTTACAGCTAAATGACGAGATTTCGAGAACAATAATCGTAATTTTTTACGGCTACCCTTTGAAATGTTTCTTAAGCCACTTTACCCCATTTCCTTCTGTTTCTTGTAACTCACTCCAAACATGATGCCTTCAGGAAGGATACATTATTTTCCCATACACTGATTATAATTTTTTTTTAGTCAAAAAAAACTTTCATAACATTATTTTTCCTACCTTTCCGGCGGAAATGTGTTTTGCAACTCTTCAAATGAGATAAAGAGTAGATCGCATTTATTTTAATGCCAAGGAAATGTTCAACGTAAAAACCCTGAAACATGACATGCTTCTCGGTCGGCTCCTTCATTTTTCTTGTTCCTTCTACTTGAATTACAAATGGCGCCGGGGAAATCAAATGCGAAATTGATTTAACAAGATTTCAGTCTTAGAAAATATATTCCCTCCAACCGAGAGGAGGGGCATCCGTAAATGGGGACACGTTTTCTATTTAGATCAATCGATAACTCTGCCGGTGAAGGTGTTGCTGGCAAGATAATAAAATTCAAGAGCAGAATTTTAAAGATGTTACAGAGAACCTCGTGATGAGTGATTCTTGATTGAAAAAGCTTACTCAAGTACACCGTTAAAATAGACTAGAAATTTTACTTTTAAATGTGCGCTCAATTGAAAAAGGAGGATGGAAAAAAAATGTTGATGGTCACCATAAACAGAAAAAAATCAGGCTCCAAGGACCCAATTTCAATATTTCTGTATGAGAACTAAATCTTTATTTAGAAAAGAAATAGCCAGCCCCAATGACAAGTTCATTGACTGTCAAGTGACATTTAAGTTAAAGAAAACACAATGTGTCCTTCAATGGAATTATTGACAAAGGTACACTAACCTTTTCAAGACTCTCCCCTGACGCTCATAAAGTCGTTAATTGCTATTCTTAGAATTTAATTCGGGTAAACTGTTCTCATTTCGTGCTATTTACTCATTTAAATGAGTTCTTGCTTCCGTTTCTATCCTGCGAAGCTAAGTTCTCATTGCAAACACACACACATTTGTCAACTACTCCCAGCGCCATCATTCTCGATAAAAAGTTTAATTGTCTACGCAGAAGAAAACATTATTTTGTTTCTCCTCCGGCACCGTCCTTTGCTTGAATGAATGAAACAATGTATATGTGAGTATACGGCCGAAAAGGACTAGGATTTATTTTCATCGTGTTCCCACTCAAATAAGCTCCTTTTGATGTCGGCAGAGAAGTATACAACGAACGTTGATCTCCACAATTTTCTTTATTACACCATAGGATTTCCTTTGAAATAAAAATAAATATTTTCTCCTATATACTTATACGTATACACATATGCACATAATTCGTATATTTTATGTATGAACATAACTCGCTTATACATAAGGAGCTTATACATATATTTAATGTGCAAATGACGCCGTATTCATTCACGACATACCAGTCGTAATTTTTGGGGAATTTGATGATGCGGCCGGCTGGAAACCCCCCAAATGAATTGCAATTGCAACGACAGCGTCCCCTAAAGGAAATTATTCCTTCCGACAAACTTAAACATATAGGGATGAAGTACCCATTTGAAAACGTATGTATAAGCAGTGAGCCTCATACTGTTGCAGATTGAGTAAGCTTAACCACTTGCTGTATACAGGGTGACGCGAGAAAGTGCAGAATTTCACAAAGTAGACTTTATTTCGGGTTTCTATCTTCTTCTTAGACAGAAGCAGCCTTCCATACGGACCGTTGCATTACCAGAAGTGAGAAGTTTTCTAAGCAATCTCTAATCAGCCCACGGTTGAAGAAATGGCACTATGCCGTGCAGTCCAGCTCAGGATATCTGGTGGCTGTACCACAAAGTTCTATATGGTCATGGTAAAGTCCTGGAGACGATATCAAACGAGTTAGTTGCATCTTCGGCAACCCACCTACTGTGTACATGTCCTGCTGTTGCGACGCTAAGAAGGAAAACCCTCGGGGAATACTTCTACGATGATCTTAACAACCTAGCCGAACTCGACATCCAGAAGATAAGAAACTTCATCTCTGGGACGAAATGGTTCAACTCTTAGGGTTAATACCGGTACGGCTGCCCATCTCGATGTACTCTGTGTTACATACTCTTGTAAGCCGGTTTTTTATCATAGAATCACAATGGGCCGACCTGGTCTAAGTGTGGCCTGCCTGAGCGGGGGCAGCCACCTAACCAATCCTATCTTCGAGGTACTTCTTAACTCCCAAGGTGAACTCAAGAAAAAGTTCTTCAGCAAGGCTCTCAACTAGGGTAGACTGGAGAAACGGAAAGTGACTCTTCTCCCTCACATGGGTCCCAGTACACATTAAACCGAGGGTAATGAAAGAGCTTACAAACTGCATATGTGGGGGTCAGTTTTAAGCGGCTCAATAGCAGAAAGAGTAAATATTTCGCTAAGACCTGTTAAGGGCAACTTGCATCATGAAATTATAAAGTTGACCAACCAAAAGTGGATGCGTTCTCAAGAAAGGAGAACGTCTGCGTAAACTATAGAGCCAGCAGTCTTCTAAACATTGCCTACAAGATCTTATCTGCCGTGTTGTGTCACCACCTTAATCCGTTCGTCAACAACAATTACAATTACAATTACAATTTACTTTATTGAGACAAGAAAAAAAATCAATACGATTATTGTTTGTACAAACGTTGTTATAATACGGCCGACTAAACATAATGTCTGGCTAAACAGATACAGGCAAATGTTTTTATACATTTATATCAGAATTCCAATTATATTTAATATTAAAAACGTATTAAGTGTATGCTTGCTCCCGGCATACATAATCAACATGGCTTCTTTGGGCACTTAAAAACTTAATAACTTAAAAACTAAAAAACTACAATAATGACTAGAAGGGGGAAAGGAAAAAAAAATAATAATAATAATTATAACAATAACATTTTTTATACATAAGGGTATAAACACATACAGAACAAAAGCAACAGTGTTTTTAAACAATGGTCTATGAACAGTATGAAACTCAAAAGAAATGTTACCCGCGTAAATTAAGCAGGGATGCTTTCTCGTAGAAAGGAACTAAAAGGCCTCTATTTGCATTTGGTCTTAACACGGATAAAGATCCAGCGTTTAATAAATTAAAAGGTGAGAGATAGTAGTGGTCATCTATAGTCTCATAAATATTCGAATCCAATAAAGATTTGACTGCCGAGTTAGGGTGATGTTTTATACGCTCCAATCTTTTTAACAACAGGTCAATTTGGTAAATCATTAGAGGAATAACTTTTGTTTCTTCGTATAGAATTTTATTTGAAAAAAATGTTTTATCTGGTTTTCTGAATTTTCCGCAACAAAATCTTAGTATCCGTCTTTCAAAGATCTGTAGTTCTTTGGCCGCAGTGGGTGAAATTGTGAACCACGTACAGAATCCGTATGTTAGAATAGGTCTAATTAATGTTTTGTAAATAAGTATTTTTGTATTCGCCGACATTTGCTTGGCCTGCAGTAAAGGTTTTAAAATGGCAGTTACCATTTTTGCTTTATTTAGGGCTTTTCTTGCATGTTTATTGAATATAAATCTTATATGAGCGTTTATGCCTAGATATATCAATTCATTTCTCAAAGGAACATTTTCTCCATTTATTTCTAACTTAAGGGCTATACTCTCTTTAACTGCAAGGTAATGTCCTCTCCCACTTGCATTTCTGAAGCAAGTTATACCACATTTTGCAATATTAATTTTTAGACCCCACTTAGTAAAGTAATCTATTAAAATTGGTAATTTTTCTATAATTTTGTTAAGGGCGTAGGATGGCCTTGGGTCACTTGCCAATATGAGGGTGTCATCTGCATACAAAATAGCACCGGGTTCGTCTAACATAGGACTTTGAAATGGAAAGTCGTGAATATAAATATTAAATAAGGTAGGACCAAGTATCGAACCTTGCGCTACCCCAGAGCGAACTGGGAAAAGCTCCGAATGCTCGGAGCCTATACAAATCGAACTACATCTATTTTTTAGAAAACTATATATAATGCGCGTAAGCCAAGTTGGACAATTAAGCCTAATAAGCTTAAAAATAAGGCCTTTATGCCATAGAGAGTCAAAAGCTTTTTCGAGATCTATATCTAAACATACAGTACATCTTTTATTTCTTAAGTTTTGGACAATTTTATTTTGTAATGTAAGTAATGCGTGTTCCGTAGAATGACCCCTTTTAAAACCAAATTGGTTGTTTGGAATGACATGTGACTCCTCACAAAACTTATTCAATTGTTCAGCTAGTACCCGTTCAAATAGCTTTCCTATATTAGATAGTAAAGATATTGGTCGGACGTCGGTTACATCTTTTGCATTTTTTTTCTTCGCTATAGGTAGTATCTTAGCTTGTTTCCAAATTGCAGGAAAGTAAGCATTATTAATGCAATGGTTAAATATTGACGATAAGACAATATCCAGAGAGTGAGGACATTTTCGCAAAATGAAATTAGAAATATGGTCGATGCCAGACGACCTTTTATTATTGAGGGCTATTCTAAAAAGATTAACAGCAGTCGGATTAGTAAACGGTGGTAAATTTGGGTTGGTTGCAGTGTTTAAATGGTTAAATGATGTAAGCGGTTGAATGAGCTGTGAATCAGAGAATTCATTTACTGCTGACAGAATTACAGTTTCATCATTGTGATCGATTGCTGGTTCTCTCTCTAAATAAACGAGAGAGTTGAAGTCTCTAAAAGCGTTTAGTTTATTTTGAGGACCCACCAGCTCCTGTCCGTTATGAACCAGAACATCCTTCAAGATATCAGTTCCGAAGTATTTTCTTCCTGTTATCTTGTCGATTTCCTTAAATGCATGAGGAGATGGCTTTATTTTTTGTAATCTCAACTTGAACGCATTGTTGGTGTCAATCTTAACCCTCTCTCTAATGATTTTACTAAGGCACTGAATTCTAGAGTTTAGTTGACGATATTCGTCATTAATTTGATTGAGATGACGATGATACAGTCTTTTTAGTTGTGTGAGCCAAATATTTCGTAATTTCAATAGCTTTTTAGTGCAATCCGAGATGTTTTGGTATTTTGAATTTTTAGTAACGCGAATAAGAGAATTAGCTTCCACACTAGAAGAAATTCGTTCATTTGTCTGAGATATCAATGCATCTATTTCTAAATTAGTTATGTTCCTTTCATTAGGAATATTAAGGAGCGAGACGCTGTTGTGGAGTCCAATTCTAAAAGCTTCCCAGTTGGTTTTTTCAAAACTAATGTATGTAGCTGGTAGTTGCAATAGAGGAAAAAAGTTCATGGTATTTAGTTCTAACAGAATTCCAAAGTGATCAGACGGTGTAGCAAATGTTGAGCAAATAGATGGGTTTGTCACATTATTTGCAAAGTTAAATGAGGAGGAAATCAAGAAAAAATCCAACACTGATGAGGATCTAGGAAACGTAGGACTGTTAGGAGCTACTAAATCCAGATTAAGAAACGGACCATTGTTAAACCACCTGTAAATTAGGTTCCCATTACTATTGTGGACAGTGTCTCCCCATGTTTGGTGACGCGCATTAAAGTCTCCCCCGATTAATGCCGCATCAAATGAATTTATAAGGGTATAAAATCTATCAAGTTCCGTGGATAGACGAAGCCCAGCATTAGAAGGGATGTATATACTTCCAATTAAAATTGTCCTTAAGGACCCAGTAGAATTACGTGAAGTTATAGTTACTAGACACACTGAAAAGACATCGCTAAGAAAGGAAATTGCGTTAAATTTGTAATTTTGTTTTAAAATGATTGCCGTACCTCTACCGGAATCATTTCGAATTACGTTATAGCCATCAAATGAGGGCTTATGCCTTGCGCCAAGTCTAGTTTCCGAAATGAAACAGATTTGAGGCTTATAGTTATTTAAGATATTAAAAAGCGCGAGTCTTCGCTCAATAGATATTATGGAGTTAAAATTTATCGACATTATATTCAATTTTTGGGGCTGCATTATACAACGATTGAAGCGACAAAGTCTAGATAAGCGAACATTTTCTCTTCTTTAGATTGCAGTTGCTTATACTTGGGCCAGAATTGTCTTATTTTGAGTAAGAGATCGTTAAAAGGGATATTGAAAAGATTATTTGCTTCATTTAAAAAATTATTTATATCGCTTGAATTATGGTTAATGTAGCTTGGAGAACTAATTTTTATGTTTGCACTTCTAGAGGAAATAGATTTCACCTTGTCGGCATATGAAATGTTTGCATTGGTAAATGTATTTACAGTATCTTGTACTGCAATTCTGTTTTTGCTGGCTATTTCCCTTGCCCGTTGAGTTAATGTTGCTCGTTTTTCTTTGTATTTAAGGTAAGCGGGACAACCTTGGTAACTGGCAGCGTGACCACTTGCATTGCAATTGATGCACTTTGGTATAGGAACATCTTGGTGGGATTCTTTGAGGACTTTGAAAGATGTGATACAAGATTCGGAATCATGAGAATCTCCACAAAGAACGCATCTACTATTGTAAGCGCAACATTCACCGGAATGCCCAAATCTCTGACAACGATAGCACCTCATAACCCCTTTATTGATCTTTTTTTCCCAATAGATTCGTTGATGGAGCAAATACCTAATATTAATAAGGTCTTTAGTGGACTCACCTATTTCTAGCTGTACAGTAAAAATATTTAATTTTATGTTCATTTCTTTAGATTTAGAGGTAACAAAAGGTGTAATTTTACTTATTTGGGTGTTAGGAGCTGCTGCTCTTACTGCTTTATTTATTACCTCTATTGGAGTATCGCCATCAAGACCTTTTAACAAGATAGAGACCTTTTTTGTTTCCTTAGGAGAAAATGAAAAGGCTCCTATACCTGTTCCACGTAACCGATCAATGATTAAAGCATGAACTTTTGCATCGTTAACATAGACCTTTGTTTTTCGATAACTCATATTAACCAACTTATGTTTTAAATCATGAACTTTACATTCTGTAGCGGCGAGTTTTATAACATCACTAATAAGGTTACAATTAGCACCAAAAATGAATATAGGTGGACAAAAAGGTAAATTATTGATACCATTCGGTGAAGCACTTGTATTTACGTTAGACATATTTATAGCTTGAATTTCGGGCCCAATGCTCTTAGACGCATTGGTGATTGGGTGATTCCCTGATGGTTCAGGCACTTGTTGGTCAATATCTGCTAATGGTGAAAATCTGTTATTGGACAAATTAATTTCGTTAGGTGAAGATGTTTCAGTAGCTAGGTTCCTTCTTCTTTTCCCCGCGTTAGATTGGTAATTACTTGCAGCTCGTTTAAGATTGCCGATGACAGTTGTCCACTCATTTGAACTAGAGCAGTTATTGTTTATATTCATACCTAGCACGTTGTTTCGATCATTTGAATTGATGTTCTCCTCATGTGTGTGCACAGCTGGTTCGAGGTCCATGACTGTGCATGAGCCTGCTGATGTTACAGCACTTTTATCTGGTATCTGCATACTGCTGGACATGTATAATGCGTTCTCCTCTAGATTCTTAGGTTTGCGAAGGTTCATGTCATTAAGAGAAACACGTACATCTGCATGCGTTTTTATTAAATCATTGTTTTTATTTCTCAGCAATAATGCCGGAATACCACTTTTGGCTTTTTCACCAATTTCCACTTTATTTTAGTTAAGAGTCACTATCTCAAAAAAGTATTATACGCAGAAGCCGCGAAAAGAGTTAGTATGGTAAGGCAGTATCGCCAATGAAAATCACAGAAAAAACACAATCCAGAAAAACGTGACTTCGAAAATTTCAATAAAATATTCCGTTCGTCAACAACCTGGTCGTTCCATATCAGTATGGCTTCAGGCCAGAAAAGTCCACCATTGGCCAAATATTCACACTGCGGCAGATCTTGGAAAAAACCCTGGAACTTTAAATCGATACTCATCACTTTTTCATCGATTTTAAGCCCGGCTATTCAACGAGCTATTCACAGCCATGCCTAGTTTTGGCATCCCTGCCAAACACATCCGTCTGTGCAGGATGACGATGGAGAATGTACGCTGCTTCATCAAGGTCGGTAAAGACTTCACCGATACCTTTGATGTCGGAAAAGGATTTAGACAAGGCAACGCGCTGTCATGCGACTTATTTACCATCATACTCAAAAGAGTTGTGCAGAACTCACGCACAATTTTTCAAAAGTTCGTCCAATTACTCGCATACGCCGACGACATTGACATCATCGGAAGAACGCAGCGTGATGTGACTAGTGCGTTCTTGGGTATTGAGACGGACGCGATGAAGATGCGTTTAGCGGTCAATGAGGACAAGACGAAGTAGATGCTGCCAACAAGAAAGGACACTCAACACCGACGTCTCGGACAGAACGTCACTACAAACAAATTTAGCTTTGAGGTAGTTAAGGACTTTGTCTACCTAGGCTCCCCAATCAATTCAGACAACGACACCAGCGCTGAGATCAAGACAATTAAGTGGCAAAGCTTTTTAAAGACCTTAATCGTCCCAGTCCTGCTCTAAAGCACAGAGGCGTGGACTCTGTCAAAAGCGGATGAGGTTGCTCTTGGTTGTTCCGAGAGGAAAATTCTTTGGGTGATTTTCGGTTTCGTCTGCATAGAAGGTGAGTGGAGGAGAAGTTACAACGACGAACTGTACAGGCTGTACAGCGACATCGACTTAACCAAAAGAGTGAAGGCCCAACGACTGAGGTGGCTGGGTCATGTATAGCGGATGGACACCAATGTTGCGGCTCGGAAAACCTTCGAAGACCGCGACTCAGGTGGCGCACGCAAGTGGAAGTTGAACTTAACCAACTTGGCGTTCGAAACTGGAGGAAACTGGCTAAAGATGGAGCTGGCTGGTTATGGCCCAGATCCATCCCGGACATCTTAAATAAATAAGTAACCAAAGGTGGAATATGCTTAATAAATGCATCATTTCAAGACTTGGCCCGACTATAACGAGCTACAAAGCAGATCCAGACCTGTTATTGAAAGAATCATAGGCCCTATCACAGGTCAGTTGCCACAAGGAGACCACATAACGAAGCCAGGTATCTCTTTACCACACCTTCTGCCATAATTGCAGGGATAGCAGCGAAAATTAATCGCTTTCTTACTTCCAGTGTAAATGTCCAGCCCTAGTTATCCTCAGACAACGCACCCTAGACAAACTTTTTTTTAAACGACATCCATGAAAGGACAATCTCTAAAAAACGATTGGACAACTACTTCTTTTCCTCTACTCCACATATGGGGTTTAAATATTTCTATTTATCAATCTATCATCCACATTAGTTGAGGTTTCAAAACGGCACCTCCTATTGCTTATTCGATTCTACGTAAGCGCCACTACCTAGCTAGCTACCAGCCCACCATAGTGTGCTTGTGGTCATATAAAAAGTTACTGGGTTTCTTTGACCCTGGACTTTTAGAATTACGAAATTATTACAGCCTAGTGCGACATAGATTAGGTTAGGTATCTGCGTTGTTGAGGGAGAAAGCACTTGAGCTCATCACATCTAGGTCCTTGTGGATTCATTGTGATGCTTATGGGGGCCGATTCCGGTTCCTACTGGGCTTCTACCTTACTGCATGTTGTTGACTTGGATCTCCAGCCATAGTGATGTCCTTAGAAGCCTGTAAAGATCGTTTAGTAGAACATCAGATAGTTCTTGTAGATCCTGGTATTAGTGTTTTCCTAAAGTTTTGTTTCTCAAGTGACATAGGCTTGGGCAAGTGAGGAGTATCCTCTTCGTCCGCGTAGGCTCTACACATATTTTCATCGTCGAGTTTAAATTTCATTGTATGCTTTCTTAGAAGGTTGTGGCCGGTGACTGGACCCACCAACATTTACAGCGACTTCCTGGCATATTTTAAAAGTTTTTTGGTTCTAAGCGACTTTGTTTCTAAGCAAAAGGTGGTAAGCGACTTCCACCTACTGTTGACTGTCGTCAGGGTCTTACATTCCACTAGCTCTCTGAGATTACAGAGTCGGGGCTTAATCCATTGCAGTGCTCGATTTTGGTCCATTGTAGACCCTTCTCTTCCAAATTCGTCAGCCATCTCGTTTCCGGTTATATCCCTGTGAGCATGGACCCAGCACTGAGTAACATTGTGCTGCAAGCCAAGAACATTAAGCGACAGCGTCGAACTACTTTGGATTTTATTTCAGTAGCAGAAATTGCTTTAATAGCCGCCAGACTGTCAATAAAAATGGTGACATCGACTCGTGGTATTGCCATCATTGATGCCTTACTGGCTGCCTCTGTCACTGCAAGGACCTCCGCTTGAAAGCCTTGTGCGGCGTACGCTTCTGGTGATTAGTGGGCAAAAGAAATCTCTCTTAGAAGCTCTCTTTGTCTGAGATACTTTAATGAACAAGCACTTTCGACCTTTCTAAAAAAAAAAGCTATGAAGTGAATCGCGATTTTGAAACGCATTTGGTTTCTTATGTACAGGGGTATACGTATGACTCACGACTCGCTTAAATATGTGACAGCTTCAAATCGGTTATACCTATATGTATGTATACATGTATGTTTATGCGCAGAAAGGCCTACTGAAATGTTAGTACATAAGTATGCATGTACCAATGTTCGTACGTACGTAGATCCGTGACTCAACAGAAAGAAAATTCATCTCATGCGCCACCCCTTGCTTTCATGTTAACCCCTTGCTAATGTTAAGAACCGTAGTGTTACGGTCATGAATATGTAATTATTTACAATTAAGAGTCTCATTTTGTTAAAATAAAACTCTGCAGTCAGCGCCAAGGTCCTGGTTTCATCCATTATTTTCCTTAAATGTGTGATTTGTTCAAGGATAACAGGAAAAAATGAAATCCGGAAATGCCGGATTCCCGTTTGCGTAGGTGGAAAAATTGAATGCGAAATATTGCACAATTTACTTTTAAGCTCTCTGAACAAGGACATTTATTTCACCGTCTACCATTCCCACTATGAGCGGGTGGTAGTGGCTAAACATGTCATTGACAGAGAGATTACCCACGGCTGGGTAGCTTATTGATTTTCTCGTTCACTCTGCGAACGTACCTGCTGATTATCCCGAGTGTAAAACGATAGAATCGCAAAGTTTTGGCTACTTATTGTCCTGTAAACAAAGGGTCACTATATTCTAATGATAGGATGGCTGCCGTGTTGTTCAAGTTGACATGTTTCATAATACAGGAGAAAAGGAAGTCATTCTGCATGTTTATAAAGAATTTAAATTTGAAATGCGATGTCCTTGAATTTTGTGTCGTGTTGGGCAAACCAGAGTTATATTTTCCAGGACTTGACTCCAAGGATAAATTATAATATACATATGTATGTATTATAAATAAAAAAAAATAGCTGGCGCGACAGCTCGCGATATAAGTACATATGTACATACATACAATAGCGTTATTTACATAAAAAATTATGAAAGTGCTTGGAGTATACATTGTATTCATTGTAAATTTAAGCAAAATGTATCAAGGGTACTTTGGAAAAACTAGTCGGTGCCTTAGCATACAGCAAACTAACTTCTGCAGATAGGTACATGAATGACAAGAACTTTGGGAATGAGTTGCATGACGTTCTTTACTTATTTGAATTAAATCCAACAGAAATTGCCAGAATTGTAGCCATTATCACAGACCACTGGCCGGTTGTAGAGCATGCGATCAAGCTTGGCATTCCTCACAACACTTTCTGCAGAAGCTGCAAGGATATTAATGAAAAGTAATCTCTACTTCATTTGCTCTGCCGGTTT
The DNA here is from genome assembly GCA_917880715.2 of Matsumyia berberina. Taxonomy (NCBI): domain Eukaryota; kingdom Metazoa; phylum Arthropoda; class Insecta; order Diptera; family Syrphidae; genus Matsumyia; species Matsumyia berberina. Next base: position 86,093,041 of record OU862871.1, read on the forward strand.
CCAGCCATAGAGAGTACCAGACAGCGCAACTGAGGCAAACCCTTCCTCTTGGATCTCAGGGGGGTAACTGAAAAGTGAAACGGAGAAACTGATCCTATATCTGAACTCCACTGGGTAGATTTGGCCACTTTATCCCAATGCAATCAATCAACACCCACACATAAATAGGTTTGAACGAGTTTTCGTGGCAACAAAACGGTGCAGCCCTTGCGCTAATTGGGTTCTCAGGAACCACCTCTCTACCTACCTACCTAAAGCTTTGAACGTTCGTTGAAATTTTGTATATGGAGCTCTTTCGTTACTCAATAGTTATTCTTAGTAAAATTAATAAATAGCTGGCACGACAGCTCTAGGTGAGCCAGGGCCTAGCTAATCCCAACCGTTCATGTTGTGCGTGTTGTATAGTTCGCACGAATTGAAGGGATCTACAATTTATTGCCAATTCCAAACGGCAATTTGAAAAGCTTTTTCATGGTGGATATGGCTGAGGCTTGAACCCAGGCAGCTCGCACAGCAGTCCAACACATCAAATAATGATCCACGTTGGGAAGCTTACTAATTTTTTCCCGAAGTCATCTCTGGGTGTGTCTTTCATTGACGCTACCACTTCCATTAGAAGCAAATTAAATGTGTTCCTATGCCCTTAGGGCCTGCTATCCAGATTCCCTCAGTCTTCCTGACACGTTCGTTTCAATTTTTGGTCCAGAAGCAAAACGTATCGGAGCATATTAGGAGCCTCAGGGCATCATATACGGTCCGCAATTATCTGAAGACTGTCTTCAGCTGAGCGTAAGATCTAAGATGGTTCCTCGATACCCCATGGTGGGAGATAAAAAGGCCTTTAAGGTGTGGAGGCGTTAAGGTAAGTGTCAGCTCGGGGAGCGCATTTTAAGCGAAAATAATTGCGGTTAGGAAACCGTTTTCCTTGTGCGAATGCAATGTAACGTTTGTCCTGTATATAAGCATTGTTACCAACAGCGAAAGGGATATTAAGTCACTCGAATAATTCTCGCTTACTCCAAAGATCGGTCTAGGTTATCACTCGTCCCTCATATACATGACCCCTTCGGGTAGGGGTTAGAATATACCCGAGGTAGGCATGCCTGTCGTAAGAGGCGACTAAAATCCACCCTCCGTATACCGAGGTTAAAGAAGTATACAAACAATGCAATGAACAAAACAAAGAGATTCAATACCCCAGGTGGCACTCCAGGTTTACTGGAAAATCCACCCTCTTCGGAGGTCGGCTCTATGGATTCTGGGGAGAGCCATTTATTGCAATTATGCAACCCTTTTACAAAAAGTGTAAGGGTATCTCGATCGCCACCACCAAGATCGAATGTCTCCGGGAAAAGAAGTCCGCCGGAAGCGTTAACGCGCGATAAACAGGACTCAGCGAAATGTAAAAGCTTCGAGGAGGAAAACAACGAACTCCGTAAGAAGCTTAACGAAATGGAGTTACTCTACAAAGAACTTAGGAAAGAGGTAGATTTACTTCGACAAGAAAATAAAGCTCTGAGAAACGTAAATCCTCCAAAAGACGGTAGTCCGTCTGGCTCAACTGTTCGCGAATATCATACGGACGAAGAAGAGCTAACACGGGAAACGGCGTGGGTCTCAAAGAAAAGACCCAGCAAGAAACGAAAAGCCGGTTCTTCACCTGAAATCGAGCCACTAAAAAAAAACAAGACCTTGCAAGAGACAAAAAAATTAAGTCCACCGCCTCCAATAAACGTCATCGGGATTACGGACTATAACAAGTTGTATTGCCTCCTAAAAGGAACGTTGGCCTCGAAGTTTAAGGTCACCTCACTTCGCAACAATGTGTGGAAAATAAACGTCGATGACCCCGACGATTACCGAGCATTTTCTCGGAAACTTAATACCGAGAAAATTCAGTGGTACACTTACGAAAATAAGTCAGAAAGACCATTGCGAGTTATAGCAAGAGGACTCCATCCTTCATGCACCAAAGAAGACGTTATGGACGATCTTCAAGTGAAAGGCTTTAAAATTCTTGACGCCGTAAATATTATCAAGAAGGAAAAGCAACAAACGGAAGAAGATCAGGAAAGTCTTGTTAAGCGTGGTCTTCCGCTTTTTATGCTCAGTTTCGATAAAAGCGAGAATATAAAGGATATTTACAACATTAAAACGATTTTAAATATTGTTATCAAAATCGAACCGATGCGTAAAAGCACAAGATCGATCCCTCAGTGTAAACGCTGTCAAGGTTTCAACCATACGCAGACATACTGCCAAAAAGAGCCACGATGCGTGAAATGTGCCGGTACACATCTTTCGAATGAGTGCCACTTAAACAAGCAGACGGCAGCGACTTGCACAAATTGTAAGGGGAAGCACCCAGCGAACTATCGAGGTTGCGAAGTGGCCAAATAACTTCAAAAAAGGCGCGATACGCTTAAAAAGAACATTCGTCCGCTACCGAAACCGAATAAAAATAAATCCGAAAAATCGTTGGCGAAAGAAAGCAAACCCGTCAAGGAAAAAACGAAAAAAGTTCAGGAAAATCCGCCATCTGCTGATGCCCAAATGTACGCGCAAGCCGCATCGCAAGCAACCAAGCAAAATAGGCCTGCGTTAGATCCTATGCAACAAGTTTTCTCTATAATTCTCGCGAAACTCGAGGAGCAAAGCAAGACAAATAAGCTTATATTCGAAAAACTTAGTAACCTTGAGCATAACGCTCGCAAACCACGAACGAAATTATGAACATGAACCAGTTACTTAAAATCTTAACATGGAACGCAAACGGCCTTCAGCAAAGAATCGACGAACTGGAAGTATTTCTACGCCAGCAGAACATTGACATATGCTTGATTTCTGAAACCCATCTGACAAAGGAATCTCGGGTTAAAATTAGAGGATACTATGCTTATCACGCATACCACCCATCCGAAAGGGCTAGGGGCGGATCGTCGCTCTTAATTAAAGACTGTATTGAGCACTCTTTGAATTCACCGATAGAACTCGATGCCATGCAAATAACTTCGGTTCGCGTAAAAAACAAAAAACATGTATTACAATATCGCGTCCATTTATTGCCCTCCGCGATACACGCTAGAAAAGAATGACTTAATACGTCTATTTGACTCACTTGGATCAAAATTTATTATTGGTGGTGATTTCAATGCGAAACACACCTTTTGGGGTTCGAGATGCATTTCACCTAAAGGCAGACTTCTCTACGAAATCGGCATGCAATTTGCTGTTGACTTCTTTTCGACGGGGAAACCGACTTATTGGCCCTCCGACATAGCAAAAACGCCTGACCTCATAGACTTCTTTATTGCAAAAGGGGTAGCGAAAACCTTTACGAACGTCGAGGAAAGCTTTGATCTCTCCTCAGATCATTCACCAGTCATATTGACAATAAGTGAACGCCTAATGAAGAAGGAAGGCGCGCCCAGATTAACTAGCAACAAAACTAACTGGGACGGCTTTAGGAAAGCTTGTGAAGAAAATATAGTCCTGAATGTGTCGCTTAGAACACCGTGCGAAATAGAGGATGAAGTCGGCAGATTTATTGAAGTCTTACAAAGCGCCGCGTGGACCAACACTCCATATAAAAGGAAAGTAGTCGGAAATAGCGAAGTAAAATATCCGCCGGAAATAAAAGAACTGATGCTGGCAAAGAGGAGAGCACGCAAAAGATGGCAACAGTCCCGCGCTCCTCAGCATAAAACCCATTCGAACTTCCTATGCAATAAGCTCAAAAAAGCGATACGGGATTTTAAAAATCACGAGATTTCTACATATCTCGAAGGCTTGTCTGCTGAAAAAAGTTCGAATTATTCTCTTTGGAAAGCTATAAAAGGTGTCAAAAAACCCCAAATACAATCGCTACCAATAAGAAAAAGTAATGGCGAGTGGGCAAAAGGCGATAAAGAAAAAGCCGACTTATTTGCTGAGCATCTAGAAGAAACGTTTAAGCCATTTCCCGGGCAAACATTAATAGAAAATATTAATAATACTATTATGACTCCAGACAACTTTAAAATAAGAAGCGTGTCACTAGCCGAACTTTGTGAGGTAATAAAAAATCTAAAGAATAACAAGGCTCCTGGATATGACCTAATAACCGGACAGGTCCTGAAGGAATTGCCAAAGAAAGCTTTTATAAAACTTGTTTACCTTATAAATGCTTCGCTAAGACTATTATACGTTCCAAGGCAATGGAAAGTCGCCGAAGTTATAATGGTTTCAAAGCCGGGAAAACCGCCAAACGACAAAAAGTCGTACAGACCGATATCGCTCCTGCCGATAATTTCAAAGGTTTTTGAAAAACTCTTATTAAAACGGTTAAAACCGGTAATTGAAGAAAGACGTTTGATTCCTGATCATCAATTCGGGTTCAGAATCAAGCATTCCACAATTGACCAGGTTTATAGAATAACCAACGAAATTGAGAAGGCCATAAAAGAGAAAAAGATATGTTCTAGCGCTTTTCTTGACGTTTCTCAAGCCTTCGACAAGGTGTGGCACGAAGGCTTGAATTATAAACTAAGACAGGTACTTCCCGAAGAGTTGTACAAAATTTTAGAGTCGTACTTGGAGAACAGACTTTTCCGTGTCAAACACGGAGCCGAATACTCGGAATTCAAGGAAATCGCTGCCGGTGTTCCACAAGGAAGTGTTCTTGGTCCAGTCTTGTTCTTGCTCTATACTCGAGATATACCGCAAGAAGAAGGCACCGTTGTTGCTACATTCGCGGACGATACGGCTATTCTGGCAACAGAAAATTCAGTCGAGTCAGCAACTGTGAAGCTTCAACGAGCTTTGGATACAATTTGCGAGTGGACAAAGGTTTGGCGCATTGTTCTCAACGAAACCAAATCTACGCATGTTAACTTTACTAACAAGAAAATAAACAACTTACCCGTTTTCATTAACTCGTTACAAATACCGTATGCAAACGAAGCAAAATATCTAGGAATGACACTAGATGCGAAACTCAAATGGAAGCCGCACGTTAAAAAGAAACGCGACGAGCTCGAAATTAGATTTAGAGAAATGTATTGGCTGCTTGGAAGATATTCCAAATTAAGCATGTATAACAAATTGCTCTTATATAAGCAAGTCTTAAAACCTGTATGGACGTATGGTATACAACTTTGGGGTTGTACCAAAACCAGCAATAGAAATATTTTACAAACCTTTCAAAATAAGGTGCTCAGAACAATCGTTAATGCGCCGTGGTACATTAGAAACGACGATATCCATAGAGACCTCGGTTTAGCTACCGTCGAAGATGAAATAACAAATTTTGCACGCAAACTCCGTGTTCGCCTTCAGGGACATTGCAATAACGCCGTACTCCAAATTCTAGACGTGACAAACCTTGTGCGCCGACTACAAAGAACGAAACCGTTCGATTTAGCGCAATAAGGGATAACCGCTTATAATGACGGTATTAGTAGGTGCTTTTACTGGAAAGCTACCTGCACAACGCGAACTTTTATTGTCGAAAGCTAAACTACTTGATAAGGCTTTTTTTGTACTTAGTCGTAGTCAACACGAAAAGGGGAGGTGTTTTTAGTGAGTAAGAATCTCACACTACCATGAGCACGTGCGGTAGATCCTCATGGTGTCTCATGAAAGATTTTCACCTACCCTCGCAAAAAAAAAAAAAAAAAAAAATATACATGACAGAATAATTCAACAAATATTTTCGTTAAGTGCCTGGGCACAGAGTTATTTCACGTAACTGCATGGCTGTAGAACTCGCCGAATACGATACAAGTCTAAGTATCCAGCTGAGAAGATGGAACCTCTGTATTTCTTTTATATACACAAACAAGAAAAGCAATGGCAGGTATGGAGAAGGAGCGACTACGCTAGATTGGAATCGATCCACTGTGAAAGCCCTGCTACAGCAGGAACATGAATATATGTATGTAAGCCTACACACCAAAATAATATGCATTTTCTTGTGTTGGTGCGGACAGTCAACCTTAACTCACCTAACACCAAGTCTACAACTACTAGCCCACGTAGTTTCCTATTCAAGGTCCGATCCATGATTTGACGTATCACGTAGATACATATGTACGTAAATTCGACAATATGACGTGACGAGTCATCCGAATACGCTCTCTATGAACTGGTTTATGTATGTCGAGCTTTCAGAGGATTCCTTTAAAGATAGAGTAGCCGGAGGGGAGATAACACCGCCTCGTGCTGTTCTTTAACAAATGTTCGCAGAAAACTGTTATCAAGATTTGACTAAACAATTTTAGTTTTTATCATGAAGGCTTCAGGAATAGATTCGGTATGGTAATGTCGCCATCTTTTTTTTTGGGCCGAATGGGGGATAAATCACCCAATTTCAGAGTTGTTGGAGGATTTCGGAATATTAATGGGGGAAACTTCGTTTATTTTGAAGAAAACATTTGAGAGATTGGGGTTCCCGGGACACCACGATCTAACGATTGATTCTTGTAGATTTCGTTGTTCTAAGCAAAAAATATTTAAGAAATTTTTTCGATTTTTCGCTTAGTGTTCGATTCAATATCTCGATTCAATTCAATATCTTGAAAACTAAGCGGAATGTCACGTCGCCGCATTTGTCGCGCGTTTGTGACTTAAGCGGGGTTAACGGGTTCCGCCGCAAGGTGAAAATCGACCCGTGTAAACCTCTCGCTGTCATTTGTCGTTGTCAAGTTTGATGAGTGCGTTCGAAAATGCCTGTTGTCGAAATGTACAATAATTGATTTCAATTGGGGGATATTTTAGTATCCCCCGGGAATGGGCGTTATTGGCCTGATTGGGAGATAGATGGCAACGTTTATGGATATTATTGAACGAGTCCTAAATGAACCTATGTAAGTAGTATATGTATGTATGTGTGCCTAAGAAGATTGCAAGCTTATTGGTCTAAGGTCCATCACTATCCAGTTTGCGACTTTTGCACTCGGTACACCGACTATGCAAGAACTGTAAAACATTTTAATGAAATTCCAGCTCTCCATGTTTAAAAAAAATACTTTACGCAAACTAATCATTTTCATTAGCCTTCCCTTACCTTAGAGTAGACTTTAAAAGAAGAATATGTGTAGAGATGATTCACAGCGTAATCCATTTCCTGCGATACAAGGCATCAAAATCCAATTTCTTTAATTTTTCATTTATCAATAATCCGGATAGAGAATCTGCATCCATAAAACAAATTGACTATGTAATGTACATGTCTATACAGACTTCCATACACAAACTAACCTATGCATACGACGTGTATCATTTCAATCAAAAAAGCTCCGATTGAGATAGAGAAAAAAAAAAGAAATCCAAATGACTTCTTAGAAAAATGAAATGTAAAATTAAAATCAGCTCCAGAAGAATGAATGGAGAGGAGAGAAAAAAAAAGTCAACAACACGTTGCTGACATTTGATTTTCTGATTATGCAGACATCATTTCGGTGTTCTGACAACAAAATTTGTTGTTAACACAGATGTAGGTTGAATGTTTAGGTCGTCATTGTGAAATTGACCTCATTCAGCACATTGGTGTTCAACCGGTGGACCCGATTCAAACGTGAAGACATATAAAAAAAGACTTACATGCAGTATCTGATAATGAAGATCTAAAAATGTCTTACAAAAAGTGAAAAATCAAATATAAGAGCTTTAAAAATGTCCTGCTACATTTCGGGGTTTTCCAAGCACCAAATAAAATAAGACATTAATTTAAAACTTTCACTGCAAGCAAATACCAATGGTTCGGTCGGTCAACTTTTGAACACACGCGTCGTTCCTAAAAATAATTGCAACAACACCAGCCACAGTCCTCTATCGAAATAGGAATAGGAGAAACGTGAAAGGAACTTGCCATCGATTTGGGAAACACACGCCGGCCGCCGCCGTTGTATTTGTTTTAGAATGGATTCTACAGTACAATATTTTGTCAGATTTTAGAAGCAAATGCTACAAAGTCTATGAGTACCTATTATTGGGGAAATTAACACCTCAAGATAGGTACACACAATAGGGTGCAGTAATTAGTGAGAAGTATTAACCAGTATCTACACTACCGCTCACAAGAACCCATACTTTTTCAAAAATTCAAAATTTTCAAGTAATTAAGAACGGCCAACACCTTTTCTATTGTTTTAGAAATTGCAACGCAGATTTCACTTAAAAGGTGGTATATGTTAGTGACAACCACATTGTCAACGTCTAAAAACCCCAAAATATGCCGTGGCCGGCACAAGTCCTTCCCCACTACCCTCATCCATGCTTCTACGCCGGGGATTTTTATAGCCACCACAGGCTCACCACGAGATGACGAAAATGGAGAAAAATTAATGGAGTGGGCGGATACATCTTTTACTTATTGTTTGATGCCAAGGACAGAGGCACCATCCACTCATTCAGATGGGGTAAAGACTATAACCCGTACATGTGCTTTGTAAGCAGATCAGAAAACGAACTCTTGACCGCATCTCATAAAGTCAAAGATGGCTTCCCAAATAGCCAACACTGCCCCGTCATAATAGAAGTCAGCTGAAAAACCCAATAGTAAACTCGGCCCCGAAACTCAGGTGAAATTTCTAGAAGGCAGAGTGAGAAAAAATTCTCTAGGAAAGCCATTCGATTTATACCGCCAACACCATCAATTTTTGATTGACTTACTGGCCTCCTCACAGCAACGACAAAGTTTTGTATCCCAAGAGGCCTCCGGAAGGAATCCATTCTTTGCTGAAATGAAAACAGCGACAGACTATACGAAGAGATCCACTCAAACTGAGATCCTAACTTAGCAAACGAGCTAATGAGAAGCTTTCAAAAGCGTCCTTCATTGAGATGGCACAGCATTTTAATATTCACCTATGTTGGGTAGCCGGTCATAGGGGCATTCCAGGGAATCGAAAGGCCCATGAACTCGCCAAATGTGGTACTACTTTAGAGATCATATCAAAACGGAGGAATCTGGGTATTCCACTCGCTACACGTAAATTACTCTTAGAAAACGACGCATTCAGCAAGGCAAACTAAAGATGGAGGAACGGTGCCAAATGTCGCACCTCCAGAGGGATATGGCCTATGCTAAATCTCTGTCGATCTAAAAGTCTTATCTCGCTTATTAGCACCGTTATTGATGTTCTCACTGGTCACTGTCCCATTGGCCTTCATGCTAGAAGGACGGGCCTCTTCACAAATGACTTTTGCAGGAGTGGCAGGGAGGACGAGGAGGAGGAAACGATCCTCCACTTTCTTAAAAGTATCCTCAGCTTTATTAAGAACTCCAAATGGTTTCTTTAGTTGGAGTGGCACCTAGAGTATAGATCCCAGTGGCATCAGAAAGGGCGTTCCTTGCCCTACGTGTGTCTGTGTCTCGCATGGACGGCCACCTTATCTACAGAACAACAGAAACAGAAATAAATAGACACGGTTAACAAAATCGATTTAAGCGCAAGCCGAAAAGCATGGAGTTAACTCAAAAAATTAGGCACGCCAAACCAGCCACCTGCTACGAAACCAACTATTGACCCCAATAACACTGCTACCTTTGTACATAGTGAAACTAACGAAAGCTGAACCAGATAAAACCTTCACAAAGCACACCAACCAAGACTTTAAACATTTACGAAGAAACACAATACCACACGTCACTTACTCAACCTCGTTTTCTATAGCCGAAGTCAATATTGCGCGGATAAAATTTCTCCAGAACTCCTGAAGAACAGCGGCCCAAATGTAAGAAGTTGACTCGCGTTCTCGGAATTATTATCATCTCCGAAGCTTCCTACGTCCTTCAAAAAATCAAAGGCCATCGCCCTCCTCAACCTGCAGATGCCGGACACTGCTACGGCAAAATTGCGCTCCTATCCCTCGGCTTAAAACTCCTAGAATGCATGGTGCTGAATCGAATAATCACTGACACTAAAAAAGCTATCCAAACGAGCAAGCAGATTTCAAGAAATCCAGAAGCTGCACGAACCAAGTTCTGGATTCCAACAAAAAATTAAAACCAGCATATGTTTCGTGGATTTAACGGCAGCCTACGACACCATTTAGCAAAAAAAAGGCCTCCTGTACTAGATCCTCAAGAGCTCTAATCTAATATGCGCAATGCTCAATGACAGGCTATTCAATGTCTTTCTAAATGACAAGCATAGCAAAACAAGGAAGGTAAACGACGGTCTTCGCCACGGATCCGTGCTTGCCCCATTCTTTACACTTGCGACTTACCAACCACATCTTCCCGGGAATTTAACTACGCCGACGACATGGCGTTGGCGTTTCAACACAAGTCCTTTGACACTCCGGAACAGACAACAACATCAGACCTGAACCAACTGTCAAATTGGCGCTTACAACCGAGCGCAACCAAAACTGAAATCTGTTGCCTCCATCTCAGCTATAGAGAGCCTCGAAGGGAACTACGGGTACCGTTTGATGGTATATATCTAAGACACAACTTCACTCGAAAATATCTAAGCATTACCTTAGATCGATCGGTATGTGTGTCAGTGACAACCTTCGTTGTCGAAATCGCCAAAAATGCCCCGAAATGTCTAGGTTTCCTTAAACGGTGCAAAAAATACTTTACCCCTTTTGATCTATCCTCAATTTATAAGGCGTTCACCCAAAGTTGGAGTATAACGCTCATGGTCTGCATCCAAAACCATCTTGCACATTCTGGATAGAATCCAAAATCGCTAATTGAAACTTATTGGTGACAGAGACATTGCGAAGTCAATAGACTGCCTTGAACACCGATGAAATGTTTTCTGTCTTTCGCTGTTTTATCGGTTTTTCCATAAACATTGCTCTAGCGAAATAGCCAGTTGCATACCACCCCTTCAATTCTTCACCCGCAATTCGCGGCACGCTTCGCATGCTCATCAGTTTACCCTTAAGCCTTATTTCGGGCGTACAGTCAAATCTACAGATTCTTTCATAAGCCGTACAACGCGAATGTGGAACAGTCTACATAACTCTGTGTTTCCCCGTCACTGCAACCCGCAGGCATTTAAGGCCAACGTGCATCGGTATTTCGTTCGTCTCTCCTCTAATTTCCCTAATGTCCGTGGTCTCGTTTAAGGGTAGTCATAACCTCTTTAGCGCGCGTAAATTATAAAAAAAAGATCGAAGTCCCACCTAACCAAATCCTCGCAAAAAAATAAAGACAAGGAACAACGTTATCCAAAAACTAACAGGCATCGCCTGGGATGCCTCTGCAAACTGCCTACATACCTAGGCTCTCTCGCTGATCTATTTAACTGCAGAATATGGAGCCTCGGTTTGGCTAAATTGTCGCCACACTAACAAGATCAACCCCCAACTGAACACTACCATGAGGCTAATATTGTATGTGGCACTTTTAGACCAACCCGAGTTAAATGGCTCCCCATGCTTTGCAAGATAGGACCACACGCCGGTGAAAGAATGAATGAAATCAATGGAAATGTGAGAATTCCACTACGCACAGATATTGAAAACAGTGCCACCTTGAGTTCAAGACATGCTCCAATAGAACTCGCGAAAAAGTTATGTGCTGAAAACTTCTCGTTGGAAGAATGCTGGTCATCTGGATGAACAAACTCCGACAGACAAGGCCTAATATTCAGAAACGAGAGCAGAGAATCTGAATTTGACCGAGAGAAGCGTGGTGCAATCTAAACCGGATACGGACTTCCACTGCGGGGCCAAACCACCGACCCGACCTATCCATGTGGCGCCCCTGTTCGAATCACTGAACACACCCTACTCGACTGCACGGAGCTGTCATATACGGGTACTTTAACTTTAACAACCTATCAACGGAAGCCGTTTCCTGGCTACAATCACTACGTCTCCAAAATATCCTTTTTTTTTGTATCCATAGACGAAATAAATAAAATAACCTAAAATTCAAAGAGTTTTCACTTTAAATTGAATCCACCCATGCACCTGCATGGGTAAATATTTGTACAATCATGTATACAGATGTGATAAAATCCCAAATGATTGAAAACTTACCTGAAAGGAAAAAGGAAAACATGTTAATAAATCATCAACTTGCTTGTCCACACAGTTTAATTTAAGTTTACTTCCATTTATGGTAAATCACTTCATATCAAGACCCACGAACCTTACCACACAACACAATAATTGCCAAACAACGTACAGAAGCTTTAATCACCCTACCAATGCTAACAAGATCATTGACTCGGGAGACCGAGTTAAAGCTTCCCACACGATTAGACACCTTACAAGCGGGCGAACATCTCTGCATTTGATAGCGACACGAAGTTTACAACCTACGGATAAACCAAACCATCCATTATCTCTTCTTTTTCTTCGTCATGGATTCCATGAATCTAAGTGATTGCCGCTCGGTCTAACTGCTACATTGCAATCCACTGCGATTTGTCACCTTGAAGTGTGTAAACGAGGATCGGCGAGGATAATGACGACGGCGATGGCTTGGTTGTGATTTTTTTTATGCATCTAATCACCCATTGAGGCTGTAACGACCATTTGCAGTTCCACCGAAGAGGGGGAAAATAATGAAATCAGACAGTAATGTTGTCATAAGGTTGCAATTCTTGTAGCACACAATTGTTTTTGCAGTTCTACAGCGATTCCAGTTGGGACTAGTTATGTAGCTGCTCTAGGTGTGGTAGCCGCAGATGTTTAATTGATTCAACTCCTCCTTCCTGAGTGAGTTAATGCGCTAAGATGTGTGGGTGGTAAAATTAATTTTTTTTTCAATTGAGTGAAACGAACTGAGTAAGTGAGCTCTGCTCGATCAAGGTCTGTAAAGACTTTACCGAGATCTTTGATTTCAAGAAATGATTTAGACAAAACGACGCCCTGTCATAGAAGCAATTTCTGCTAACGAAACAAAATCGAAGATTGTAAGGTGCTGTCGAGAAGAGCTCAAGGTTGGAACACAGCACAAGGTGACACTCTGTTGGGTCCCTGAACATGAGGGAATACCAGGAAACGAGAATGCTGACTAACTGGCTAGAAACGGCTCGGCAACAAGTCCGGAACAAACCGAGACTTCGGTGAACATCTCGCCTTGCACACTTAAGCTCGAGGCAGGGAATAGAGAGGGAGGCTAACCACAGATGGACCTCTTCAAACACTTGTGCAACCACAAGGAAGATATGGCCTAAATTCGTTACGGCTAGGACCGACAGATTGACAAAAGATCCCTATGTATCCTTATAGAAGTGTTCACAGGGCATAATACGCTGCGGTACCATATGAAGAACCTTCGAATTACAGAACAAGACCTTTGTATGGGGTATGGCGATGAGAAATGCTATGCTTTGCCATTGCCCTAGGCTCTGCCATCTATGAAGTAAGTTCCTCGGACGACACTTCTTCGAGGACATTGAAGAATTATCGGATACACCGGTCGACCATAATGAGATTCATCAAATCCACAGGGTGGTTTGTACCACAGACGCAGTAAGTTATGTTCTATTGATATCCATACACAGATATGTATGCAACTAACTATTGGGTAGCGTTCTTACGGGTAGGGGACTCTCTCTCCCCCCAAAGGGTATCAAAATGGGTCGGAACTGACCTGAGTTTGACCTGCCCACTAACCTCACCTAACCTAACATCATTATTGAAAAAACTGTGTAGAACTCACATGCCATCACAATCTTTCAAAAGTCCGTGTAACGGCGATGGAACGGTGTAAAACAAAGTAGGCATATGCTGTCAACAAAGTCGGACACCCAACACCGACGGTTCGGTCAAAACGGACTTTCTCCACTTAGGTTGAGATCAAAGAAGAATAATAAGAATCGCTGTTTCACTTGAGTGACGCTATACTAAATAATAATCATCACAGTCCTGTTACATATATCTAAGTCTTTTCGTCTCCCAGACTATGCTAGTGTTTTCCAGGCGGAGCTTCTCGCGACTCGCGAAGCCTGCCGCTTGCTGAACAATCTCCAAAAATCCAATTACAGCATCGCTATTTTTTCGGATAGCCAAGCTGCTATCAAACCTATTGGTACCCACATCCTTAAAACTGGTAGAGCCACCCACTGGTAGAGCTACCCACTCTATAACTACGCTCATCTGGGTCCCAGGTCACAACAATCATGGGGCAATAACCGTACCCACGAACTGGCTAGGAAAAGATCTCTCCTTAACAGTTTTCTAGCGGAAAGTTTTCAGTTTTCTAGCAGATATTACCAGAATTGTAGCTATTAGCACATGCCACGGGGTGGTTGGAGACCATGCGATCAAGCTTGGTCGTCCTCAACGCATTCTGCAGAAGCTGCAGGTGTTCAACCATAGCGAGGACCAGACAGCGAACCTAGGGCAAACCCTTTCTCTTGGAACTTAACGAGGTAGCTGAAAAAAGAATTGGAGAACTGATCCAGTATCTAAACTCCACTGGCTGGATTTGACCACTTTATCCCAACACGAGTTTTCGTGGTAACAAAACGGCGCACCCATTGTGCTAATTGGGTTCTCAGGAATCGCCAATCTACCCACCTACCTACCAGTCCTGCTCTATTGTGCAAAGCTATGTACTTTTTCATGAATGGATGAGATCGCCCTCAGCTGTTTCGAGGAAAAAGTTCTATCCGTGATCTTTGGACCCGACTGTGTAGACGCTAAGTAGAGGAGAAGATGCAACGACGAATTGTATGGGCTGTACAGTGTACTGTGACATCAACCCAGTCAGAAGACTAAGATAGCTGAGACATTTAGACCGGATAAACACCAGGCCTCCAACCTTAAAAAAAAATCTTTGAATCTACCCCTCATGGACGAAGCAGTAACAACATTTTATTTTAAATAGTTAAATTTATTACAGTAGTCCAAAAACTTGTTTTTTCAACATATTTTGCTTGCCAAAAACTCTGCAATAAATCAAAATATGTATTCAAAAGCGGCTTCGACTTAAGAACTTTTTAATTTCAACCTGAATACCTACTTCACGGTTAATTTCACTTATAAAACTCCACCACGCCTCAAAAACAGAAATTTGCGTTTATTCTTTGCACCCATAAAGATTTACACCGGAGATAATATCAACCCAATCAAGATGTGGTAAAAATTCATCATCAGACTATAAGATTCCCAGCAAGGGAGCCCAGAAGAAAAGAATTCATAGAGCTAAGCGGAGCTCCCGTTTCACTAAAAAAAAAAGCTGATTTACAGACTCTCCATTTTGGGAGCAAAACTCGATGTAAAAAGAAAAGTAATCAAGAAAAAAAAAACCCACACAACTAAAAATATCTCACGCACAGCCATAAATAATGCAAACTGTGCCAAATGACGTCACTTATAACAAACACTCCAACGTGGCCTTTACACCGGAGAGGAGACAAACGATCACAAAACTGGAAATAAAAGTCTAAAAAAAAGTATCTCCGAATGCGACCGCATACAAAGATCAGTAGAATCACTGTGTTGCACCGGACTCTCCCGAGACGTGATATTCTTAGATACACCATACACCAATCACCATCCGACACAAACACGCCAAGAATGCCGACTAGAATTTCATAAAAATCAGTTTCACTGCGCCGTGCTACCTACAGTGACCATTAGCATAAGCGATCTGCATCTGTAAAGCAGATTGATTCGGTGTTTAGCTGTGCTATGTCACTGTATTCTCACCGAGGCGAAGAAGATGTCTTCTCGAAAATGATTGCCAGCTTTTTCGGAACCTCAATGACAGTTGACCTCAAATGTGGCGATTAAATGTCTTGCTGCCTTAGTAGGCTATCGATTTGTTTACATTGCTGCAAGCGAAACGAAAGTTTTGTGTCTACAAAAGAAAAACTTTCACATACAGGTTTGAGCTTGAGGTTTTTTTTTTTCGCGACGACACGGACGACAAGTACGAGATATTCGTCACTGAAGATCGTTAAAGTTGAGATTTCGTTGGGGTTATTAGACTTATTCTTGTTTGAGAGACGCGGGAAGGTGTGATGGTGATTCCATGAGTGATTTTTCTTTAATATGTGCAATTTGTTGGTAATTCAAGTGACAGTTTGCGTGAGTAAGTGCTCACTTGGACGAGTGTTGGAAGTGGGTTCGGTAAATCAACTTGCATGATAGTCAAATGAAATGCATGCTTAAACGTGACTTTGTCAATTTTCTTTCTTTGTTAATCGTTTTTCCTTTAATTTCAACCACAAGGAATGCATCACAGAAGCCGGAGTAGTATTAACTTTTCGATTGTAAAAGCATATTCAACTGGAATTGAGTCGATTTAATCATGTAGATGAGATAATGAATTCAGTTCTAGATACACTAACCGATTGGAATGGGACTCAGCGTCAGCCAGACTGAAACTGAGTTAGTCCTCTTTCCCAAAAGATCCAAAAATCAGGTCTTAGCTCCACCCACGTTTGAGAAAACGAAACTGAGCCTCACAAACAAGCCAAATATCTAGGCCTAATTCTAGATATGTAGCAAACTTAGTTGGAAATTGAGCATTCAAGACCGAGCAAGGAAGACTGCAATCACCATCAACACCTGCAAAGATAATTTGGGTGTAAAATGGGCGCTGGTTGTACTGGTCATAAGGTCAATTTCGGTTTACCGAAACGTGGTCTGGTGGCTAGCGCTGCATCAGAGGTCCAAAACAAGCCTGCACTAGCATAACAGCTAGGTCTATCCCTGATAGACAATCGACTTACTTTTAAACACCCATCTCCCTGGCAACTACTCAGTTGTACTGCGTGACCCGGAGTGCCTAACGACCAGCCCGCCATGCAAAGACTCCGATACTATTATCACACACAGCAAGATCCGGTGGGCCATACGAGGCTTCAGGCCATTTAAGCCTCCAGGACCGGACGGTATTATTCCTTCTGAAATTCAGCAGTCCTTGGATATAATCCTCCCCTGGCTAGACACTATTCTTAAAGGTTGCCTGTATTGTCCTTTCTATTAAAAAGAATGGAAGGCTTCTAAACTCCCATCTATGTTGAAGATACCAAACTTCTGTCAGCGCCTCAACATGCTTATTGGAAAGACAAATCTGTTGAAACCACTTTGCACTCATTGGTACATACCATCGAAAAATCACTGAGCGTCAAAGAGTTCAGCATGGTTGCATTTTTGGACATCGAAGGCGCCTTCAACAACGTCAAATCAGAAATGATCACAGACCTATACTCATGTACGGTTTAATCGCCTGGTGGACGGACTTAGACAGAGCCTTACAGAGTCATGCATTAGCGGAACACTAAGAACCACCTCATCTGCGGCACTTGACGTGCTCCAACATCTACGTCCTCTAAATATTTTTTAGAAGTGGTCGAGCTTTCAAATCGGTCACATGCGCATTTTGCCCATCAAAATGCATCCTAGTTAAAAGGATGTACCTACAGTTGCCTACGATCATTTTAACATAAAATATGGAAAGACACATGGTTGGGTCTCACGTTTCACTTCGTTTATCTGTCCCCTGTAGCGTATTTCAAGCGAAAATATTGGCAATTCCGAAAGCAGGGAGCAGGCCCCCTTTAAGATCAATAGATTGAAAAGCTTTCATCCTGTACATCGACAGGCAGACAGCTATAAAAGTCTTGGAAGCGTCAACAATGAGGTTTAAGTTGCCTTAAAACTCCTAACGAGTTTGCGGATAGATGTCATATTACTCAGTGTTGGGTTCCCTGCCACAGAAACATTCTAGGCAACTGCTAGACATACGAACTAGCAAAACAAGCCACTGAGCAACAAGAGGCCGCTCCTATAGAAACCATAAAATGCCGTCTATTTACGGATGCTTTAAGAAATAGGCAAGTCTCTCCATTAACAAGAAGAACATTAGAACCATAGGAGTTTTCACCGACCGCAGTCTGATATGCCATTGGAATGGGAGTCCCTTTCAACGACTTCTGCAGAAGCTGCTGGAACGAGTGGGAAAAGGAAAACCGCCCCAGCACTGGCCATATTAAGACACAACATTCTGGGTAAACACTTCTTCGACTGCGATCTCTAGATCAAAATGATTTAGGAGGAGAAAGAAACTCAGGCTTATGGGACGGTTCGATTTTAGGGATTGTTGCGTCTGATTATTCGGCTTCAGTATGAAGACTTGCCCAACCTATTTCGAACTATTTGGTACTTTTGTAGGCTAGGTCTGAACATAAGCGGGTCATTCTAGAGTTCTTGTCCCCGTTGGAAGAAACAGGGAAACTGGACAGAGCCCAAAAAACACCGTTTTCGCATCCAAACAGATCTTATCTATACGGCCCATTGAGGGTGATATATTTACGCCCTGTTAAACAGAAGAAGTTCTTACAAGAATTTTACCTACTGTTTACATTTAAACTTGAAGTGAGAATGCGACGTTAACACTGAAGACATACAAATGTACAAACACCAATGTGAGAACTTATAACGTCCACCTGTCATTATATCTCTTGGCCCGCAAAACGAGATCATCTTCTTCTGCAACACGTATCTACGATATCGTCTGTCTGATCCGTTGCCTTCAATAAACGTGAGACATCGTATCAAGTCCAAATGTAGGTTACACGCCCGAGAATGGACATACTCAGACACTAAGTACTATTTTCAATTTTATGCTTCTTCGAAGGTGTAGGTCAGTTAGTGGATGCTCGCGTTGATTACTGCTGCTGTCACTGCAGCTGCGCTGCCAGAGACAGATCGTATGAAATGTGAGATTAGGAAGTGGAGAGAGAAACTTTGTTTCCGCGAAAATGACGACAGCAAAATGGTTAGGCTTTCAGTGTGCAATGTACGTACGTATGTAGTACTATGTCCGCGTTCGTCCATTGGACGTGGACTATATTTATCAGGTCGTAGTCATTTTTTTTAGTTACATACGTACGTAAGTTTTTACCCAGTGTCGATTATATGGTACACCCGGATGGATTTCTCTCGAAGAAGTTTCTTTCACTGGAAAGAGTTGTTATTTGCTGCCTGCCCATGAGTAGAGACGTGATGCATACAATTTGTCACAGTTTCATGATGGCTGGTAATGATTGCTTGTGTTTATCATTATTTATGTACAAGAAGACATAATTAATGAGAATGTATCACGCTTTTTGAAGGCAAGGTATGTGAAAAGTGGGGAAAAGCTATGAAAACGAGTCTAGGGTAGGGAAGGAGAACCATTTGGCATTTTCTTTGGGTTACATATTTTTTACGAGAAACCACAAGCATTTGGTTAGCAATACGTATTTATTATTTAGTAATATAGGACAAGCTGAGCCATGTAGATGGCTGTGGGTTAAAACCCATTTACTTAATACGTAACGTATGCAGTTATGTAATTCAAAAGCTCAAAAGTCTCAGACGTTGGAAGAGTTGGACGTTTAATTATAAAGTTTTTGTTTTCTGTGGTAAATTGCGCTATTTATCATCGATACTCTATGCACTGAGTATCTTCCAATATAAATTTGTGGCAGGAGTTGGCCTAAAACGACTTATTAAGAGGTTGACATTTGTATACGATTTATTGATCTGTTTTGAGCTACAATTTCCACATCAGCCGTCAAATAAACCAAATATTCACTCTAGAACAGCCACATGTATTTTGAATCAAAACCAATGCTAACCGCCTATAAATCCAACCTTAGAAAGAAAGTCGGAAGGCATGAAAGCCGAGACTGTTATCAAGATCATATTACCTTATAAAGCTCCTGATATTAATGGTCAGTTATGCAGCGTGAGTCTGAGGAATTTATCACTTTGTGGCTAAAGCGGATTTATGACAATTGCCTTCAACTAAAGTACCTCCATAAATGAAGAAAGTGAGGAAATCCAGTCACACTAAGGACAATAGGTCCATCAGCCTCTCTTGGATTTGGAGGTGCAAATCGAAAAACTGACATTGGGTGCTTTTCTTGACATTAAGGGCTTTCATTAACTCTGAAGCAATCGAATACAGACTGCACGGGGTTCGACTCACAAGGGACTCTGAAGCTGGAATCGTCACATGCTAACATCACGCACCATCAATTCGCCATTAGTGAGAGCGACACTCAAAGTACCTGCCTGGTAATAGACGAAATTGTCACAACACTGCAACGTGACAACCTATGCTGACAAAGTTGCCATTCTAGTCTCAGAAAAACGTCCTCTAACACTTTGTGAAAAACTCAACCCCACACTGTCACTGGTGAGTGGCTGGGCCAAAAAACGAGATCCGGGAGCTAATCCTCGTAGAAAAAGATTGTTTCCACTATGCAATAATCCATGCATGGATGTCAAAATATATTGGCCTCATACTGGGCCGAGCTGAAAAGCCATCAAGCACCCTGTAAAGAAGGACTATGTTGCCTTTCTTCCTTGATTGTATAAAGCTTCAAGCAGAAAATGGTATACTGGCTATAGTATGACATACGGCTCAATAGTCTGGTGGCAAGAGCACTTGGGAAAAAATACCAGCTTGCAAGTATAAACAAAGGTTAAAGAGCAGGCCTGATAAGTTTAACAGTAGACATCCACTGTAGAGCGTCGAAATCAGCACTGAGACTAAGCAAAGTAAATTTATAGACAACTAAAACCTTACACTTCTAATCTAAACTATCACGTAGAAGTAAATAGATTCGGAATATATCATTTCAGCGTCAGACTTCGATAAGAGTTTCTGTACCAAAATATTAGAAAAGAAGACTGGGATGATGGTACAGTCAGACAAACTACCCTTCTACATTGATGGATCCAAAATGTGTGCTGGTACAGGTGCCGGCATCTTCGTGTATTTAAAAGGGGCCAATTAATTCTTTTAAAATCAAAAAGTGCACGACAGGATGTTTACAGTGAAGCGGCCAGCAAGTCAACATTGTTAAAATCTTTGCAGAGAAACCCTGGACGATATTTCAATAAGTTGACCCTACGCTGACCACGAACATATATCAGTAGTGCAGAACTAGGTCCTACATATACCCTGCCGATTGGAAAGACACCGATCAGCACTCTTTACAGAAAAATGGATGAGAAAACCATGATCAGGGCTGATTCGCAATAGCACCATATATGGACACATGTGCAATAGCAAGATCGCTATGCCCAATATTCATATAATACAATATTCAGAATACAACAAATCAGGTAAAACTTAGTCGAAAGGAAATATAAATTGTTTCAAGTACTGCGCGATAGGAATGTACGCGGAACGCCTTGTGTTACCCTACAACGACTACTGCAGAAACAAAGGAGACAGAATCCGTCTGATATCTGAGTATTCTTGATAGTAACTTTTTCTATGCGCTGGAAGGCCTTTATGCTGCTGATTTTAAGAAATCCCTACCTGAATGGCGTCCACTCTAGCCAACCACACCGCATGGTCAGACCCGATTGAGATCTAAAGAAGTCCCAGGACAATGTGGAGCCATCCGCCTCAAAACAACCTCACAGTAGTTTAGTAAAGATTTTGGCCACGACACCATTTTGAAAAATGTCAATATTTCTCACCCAAGCTAAGGTTTGACAAGAACTTCGAGGTAACCATTTCTGCCAAGTCATTCTGGGACGATGTATTCTCAGAAGACAAGTCGATTCACTTTTATACCGACGACTCAGAAACTAGCAACGGAGTGGGTGGTGGTGTTTTCTCCGACAGGCTTAACCTCAGCCTAGCGTTCTGTCTTTAAAATCATTGTAGCGTGTTCCAGGCGGAAATCATGGCGATCAGAGAAGTGTTATCTGGACTGAAGAAAAACGTGATATCAGCCACGGTTATCCGCCTCTTTTCGGACAGTCAAGCGGCATATAAGTCCTTGGAATCAGTCGCTTCAATTTCACTAATAGCCCTAGATTGCCGATCGTCTCTTATAGAGATGGCGGAACAGTTCAATATTCACCTGTGTTAGGTGTCAGGGCACAGTGACATTCCAGGGAACTGTAAGGCTGATGAACTCGTCAGATATGGAACAACATTACCTATTGAACCTGATAGGGGCACCTCAGGTATACCAATCGCTACTTGTAAACTTAAACTAAAGCTAGATTCTATCGAGAAAACAAATCTGAGGTGGACAAGTGGTACATGTCTAGCGAAAAAGCCGATTTGGCCAGAGTCTGATCTGAAACGCTCTAAATATTTGATTTCTCTTAATAGATCGCATACTAGCCCTATAGTAGGCGTCGTTACTGGACTCTGTCTAATAGGCAAGCATGCAACAAGCCTTGGCGTTTAAGCAAACATCTTCTATAGAAGCGTATGGACGAGGAGGAGGAGGAGACTGTTCTCCATCTTCTTTGCACCTATCCAGCTCTCTCCCGCAAAAGAAAACTCCACTTAGAAACCTTCTTCTACACCAACTTAGGCGACTTGATAAACATCGATGTCAATAAGTAGCATCCTACGCTTCATAAGAGGCTCCAATTGGTTCAATGACTAGGCAAAACATCTTTCCGAGATCCTTGTAGTATGACAACGAACCCCTCATGAGTCTAAGTGTGTCGGCTTTAGCTGGCAGCCACTTCAACCTAACCTAACCTTATGGGTTTCCTGTGCTACACAAAAAAAAACTTCAATGTTACACGCGATCGCAAATTAATTCCACGTATCCATCAAATGGTCTTTGTTGAAGAATCCAAAAGCAGCTTGAATTAGTGATCTACTGACCCCCAGTCTAATTATTACCGATTTTAACTTGTAAATTTACACACACTTTCAAAGGAAATCAATAGAAGGAAATTCAAAATAAGCTTCAATGAATTCAAAGCCCCAAAGGTTCATTGGAAGAGAGAACCTGATTCTAATCAATCAGAATTTCTTGGAATTTTTTTTGCCGACTAGGAAAGCACGTGGACGCAGACTCCAAATCTGATTTCATCAACACCAAATCGGATTGAAGTCTGTTCGTTTATTTTCTTTCAAAATTTCTTCCTAAAGGTGGATTGGCTTCATAATGACAACCTGAGGAAGTATGGCCATACCCGTGGTCATCTTCTGCTTATTCCCTCATTAACGTCAAATAGATGAATAATGAATATTCTGTGTTTTTTTCTTTCCTGTTTTCGTTAAAGTGATGATTTAAGTGTTCCGTGTGAAAAATGCTTCTTTTCTGTTGACGTGCTTTGATTAATTTAATTCTACATAATGTTTGCCAATTTTTGGAGTCATTGACTGTGAAGATGGCAAAATGTGGGATACATATATTTCATGGGCTGTTATGTATTTCTTTCTAAGGTCAATGAATTTTAAGATCAAACTACACAACACCGTTGAGCATTTACTTTTGCTTATTTACACAGTGCTGCCAACGTATAGGAATGTCAGATCAAATAGACAGAAAAATGTTTTAGTTTCTGTTACTAACTTACGCTCATTGGTTCTTTTCGTATCATGAAGTGTAAGTTTTTGTAAATTTATGTCGTCCCGACTATGTATGTAATGTGTAGGCAGTTAACGTCATGAAAGATTCTTTAGCTTTATCACATGATACAGATATATGTAAATACGTATATCGCACGCAAAACTACCCTGCGATACGAAAAATACTTAGACATATATTAATGTCACCCACACGCCCTTTTGGGTAAGTCCAACCCCAACTCATACAACAAACAGTGGCTATATTCTTTTGACAAATGCAAATAAAACACAGCCCACAGTCAAGCGAAAAAGAAATCCAAACCAATGGATTCATAAACTTTGCGTGGCGAAAGGTCGTTAAAGTTCTCGGTTATTGCATGACAGGTATTTTCAATAATTTTTTTTTCTATAGTAACATCCCACGAAGTATCACCATCATAATAAAAATACAAAAAAAAAGTGTACCGGCCTCAAAAAATGAATAAAATTGAACGAATTGTTAACGTGCAACGCAAAGTTGATAAAATTGGTTCAGTGTTTCAGTGGGTGTATCGTGTCAAGGTCATCGTGGTATGTCCCAATGGCCGCAACCACGTATTGCATGACGTCGGATATAAGAGCTTTTTCTTTTCCACCCTTTCTCTATAACGATTTAATTAAGGTGATAGTGGTTAGCACCTAATATCCGTTTGAAATTCGCTTACATTAAAATGGGTGTGAAATGAAAAGATTATTAAATGATTGGACTCAGGGATTTTTAAATAAATAAAAAGCGGGCGCCACGTCTCCGGAAGGGCAAGGCACCATTTATGCTGGGCGTGTTATATTTTTCGCACGAATTAAAGGGACATGTGTACATACATTATGTACAATTTATGCCGACTCCAAGCGACTCCATGCCCTGAAGTTTGTCATAACCCGATGAAGGGTGGTGCAGTGGTAAATGTTCGTTGGTTAGTGTTGAAACCTACTCAGCTGACACAGCAGTTTAACGCACTAATTATTGAGCCACGGCAAACGACTTAAGGATTTACCTTAACAAAAATCTTTTTATGTACACAGACATATGGAAAAGACTCTAGAAAGGTTAGGTTAGGTTAGGTAAATGGATATTTTGTGACATTCGTCACTGCTCACTTAGACCAGCAATAGGGTCCTTTGTGCCCATCTTCTAATTCTACCCCGGGAACCTGTAAAACCTCTGATTTAAAATCACCCAGATAAGGATATCAATCTCTCAGGGACATTCACACAGTAGGTGATGGACAGATTCCATTTCTTTCTCGTCCCTACAACTTTTCCAATAGTCGTTGTGATCTATGCCGAGCCGATGCGCATGAGTACCAATTGCGCAGTGCCCAGTACTGATGCCGGAGCCTATCTTTGCCTCGCGACGACTAAGTTTGACCACCGACAAAGTTCCCTCCTTATTGTAACCCGTCCAAGACTCTAGAAAACTTACTCTATCTAACACAGGACACGCCAAGCGATATATAGAACCTAAAGCATTAATAAGGTTTATTAAGGCCCTTAATTCGGTTTTTAATTAATCGCCTCTGAGGGCCTTAGCACAGAATTCATCCTTAAAGCTGGACGTAAATCAAGAGAGATCAAGATATGGCCCAAATAGCCTCATTTCGTTCTTCCTAAAAACAATGAAAAATGATGCATTGTAAACAAAAATAACATATGGAAATCATCTTCATAAAAACCAATATGTCTATCAACCAGGAACATGAACCTTATGGTTGAAACTGCGACCTAGAAAGATCCATCATGTCTCTGGTCTACATAGCCTAATAGGTCTACTACCTTTCTAATGAAGGTCAGTATGTCATTAGCAGCCGAGTTTCTAAACTCCGGCAACGAACAGAACTCCCTACGCAGCCATCTAAGAAGCCAGTACAGTGCCGGACATGTACAGAGAACGTGTTCAGAGGATTCCTCCTCTTCCAAACAGAACCGACACTCTTTATCTGAACAAAGATTAAGTTTGTTGAGGTGATATCTTAGGCAACAATGGCCAGTAAGCAAGTCCACTAGCTTCCTCATGTTGTTTCTGTCAAGGTTTAGACTTTCTTTGTAAGAAGAGAGCTTGATAAGTCTCTTGGATTGCCGAAGCCCGGAGACATTTTCCCAATGGACTAGGCGAATTTGATCTTCCCAGTTTTTTAACAAAGCTGTGGCGGTAGCACAATTAACGCCACAAAAGGGCTCTGGTGATCACGGAAGCTAAACCGGGCCTAGCCAGCTCATCCGCAACTTTATTTCCTACAATGCCATGGTGCCCGGGCGCCCAACCAAACTGGACTTTATTGTGTGTGGCAAGTGATTGTTGCCCTCATACCCTTCAACAACACAAAATTAGAATTGGAACGTCCCTTAAAGGCAAAGAGATCTCGGTAGGCTGCTTCCTTAACATCGAAGGAGCTTTTGACTACTCTAAACACTCTCTTAATACACAGATGCATCCATCGGTAGGTAGGTAAGTAGGTAGGTAGAAGTGGTAGCTTCAGCAATCCTGGTGCTGAAACCAATTATCCTATGGCATTATAGAAACTGATCCAGTCGCTAAACTGTTTCTTCTAGATTTCACTAAGGTTGTCGAAAAAGGCTTTGGCTAATGTACGATATCTGATCCTGCTTAGAGCTAGACAACCGCAGATGAGATGAAACACCGTTTCCTTCTTCCTCTCATTTTTGGAGCTACAACAATGTGCGTTGGATAGGATGGCTTATTTAGACGCATGTGTACCTATAGGCCAGTGACCTGTACTGATTGCCGCAATCCTTGCAATGTCTGTGCAGGTCCTGTTTTGTAGATCTTGTGTTTTGAACCAATCTGCTTTGATATGACTTAATTCCGCGCCACCTGATGTAAGCCTCTGACAGAAAGTGTGGAGAATTCTTCCATTGACGGCTCCCAAAGGGATGTGAACTCACTTCGCGAGGGATCTATCAAGGGCTGAAGTTCGTCTCACCAGCTTATCGGTTCGGTCGTTCCCCTGATGACCTTGAAACGATGCCCTAATAAAGCGAATTCCCCTTGCACTGCTCCACCAGCTTAAAGGACGTCGTGAGAAAATTCCAAACACTTCACGTTCTTGCCAGTCCACGCTGGATGGGAGATCTACAGTGAAATCTTTCCTAAAGTTCAGTTTGGGTATGGTGTAGCCGGTTAGAGTCGTCGCTCAATCGGTATGCTATGCATCCAAAACACGGACGTAAATAATACCACATATAACTGGATAAAACGCATGCTAGAAGACAGGAAAATTAGTACCGCAACAGGCAGCGATCAATTTAGCGTCACTGCTACGAAAGGTTAAGTTGTCTTCCTTATTATGGCCCTTTGAATGAATGAATAAACTGCTTAATATACTCAGCGATTACGCAAGGTTACGGTTCAAGGACACAACGATAACATTGCGATATTAATCCGAGGTAAATTCGAAGAAACAATCTCGGATCTCATCAGAAGGCCATTAAAGCTACTCGCCCTAAACGGCAACTCACACTTGTTGGTGAAGCAAAAGAGTTTTGGAAAGAAGCAAAATGTCTTGGTTTAACGCTGAATGAAAAACTCACTAGCAGTTCGCACGTCAAAATGACTAGCCAGGATCTCATTATACCAGCAAAAGTCTTGTACGCAAAAACTAAGGCCTTGACCCTAAAATGGCACTATTGCTCTACACAGCGAAATCAAAACCAATTGTTATGTAAGTATCACAAATACTGCTGGGAAAACTGAAACTAAGATCTAGACAAGATAGGCTCAACCAATACTAAGTGGTACATGCACAACAGGAGCTTCTACTGCAGCGCTGAAGGTTATTCTAAAGCAACCATCTGTTCGTCTTCAAATAAAGTGAGTTAATGGCTTTAGGGCCAAAATCTTCGCCTGAAAAATACTGCAGAAATTGGGGTGAGTGATTGAGGTACTTAGTACTAGGTCTACGGAAAAGAGACTTGCCGCCATGACTATGTCCATTTTTGAGCCATTACTGTAGTTAGATGTAGTCAGCCGCTGTGGCTCATTGGTACGTGCGTTGGCCTGTTGTGAGAACTGCGTAAGTTCAAGGCCCAGCCAAACTTTAGAGAGTATAATTCGTCACGAAAGAAATTGTTAATTCCCCGTTCGGAGTGGGCAATAAATTGTAGCTTCCTTTCATTCAGGACAACATGAATGGTTGCGAGAAGCCCATCCCAGGCTGTCGCGCCAGACTTTTATTTATAATTTTTTAGTATATGTCAGACATAGATCCTTTGGAAGGTACTTTTTCCAGAATACCGAAGAACTAAGGGACGTACCCATCGGGGACATCTGGAGGTTCATTAAGGCTTCAAAATGGTTCAAAAGCCGGGGCCAATAGGAGAATGCTTTGGGTACTGCTCCACAAGCAAGGGATACCTTCCTCCTCAATAAATGGGCATCACAATGGGTCTCTACTGACAAGTGTGGCGCTGGGGGCTTTTTTCCCCTCGTCAACCCATCTACCTAACCTAACCTAACCTTAGTATATGCATATGGTTGGATTTAGAGTCATCACAGACGTCGCTGTTCTCCCACTGTTCTCTTGTCTGAGAGACACACGAAAAGGATCTTTCAAAGTCCAACTGAAAGAGAAAGTAGCAATTTGGAATAGTGTAAAACTGACAGAAATGTCAAGCAATGACAAACCAGAAGAATCCTCATTAGAGGAAGATACATACGTACTGTATACACTTATAGACCAAAAAAAATACTCTGAACCCTGAACTTTTGTAGAGAGGAAGCTTAGTAGAACCGGAACGGGAACTTATTTAAATGACAAACTACATTCAGTCAAAGAACAAAAACCTTCTCGTAGAAAGATATGTGCTAACACGATAACTGTGCGGTATTGATCTGAATTTTAAAATCTGGTCTTTTTTTTCTCTGACAATCTGACCTAAACATGTTGTTTACCTAAATTTTGAAGGCAAGAGACGCCTAAATAAATTCTACTATCTACTAAATTGTTGACAACGGACATGCTCATTTTTCAGGGTCATAACTTTGATAGCAAATTTGAAATGTCACCTGCGAAACTGGATATTCTTCTCCACAAACCAAAATTTATTTACATACATTCATCTGATATTGAAATTAAAATAATTTATACACACATGTATCTCATGATACACTGTAAGACAATGCAAAACTTTATTGGCAAATGATAACGAATAAAACAAAAGCATTGCAAGCTGAATTGTTTGTTGACACCGTGCGTTGTGCCGCCTACCACCGTAAACTATATCAATAACAAATAACTTAGACAATGAAATCATTTCGCTTCGGAGATAAGAAAAAAATCTTTTCACCGCGCTGTTGGTGATAGGTTGAGAAACAGTAATTTAATTATGAGTTTACACAGGGAACTATAAATGTCCCCATTCAGTCTGTATAAATTATGACAGACCTTGAGGTCCGCGAAGCCTAATTTAACACACATATGTGTACTCGAACACAGTCACAGTACCGCGCAAAACAAAGCCGGCAAATTGAAATCGGAACGAAAACAAATATGTAACAAGAAATCAGCTGATCCGAATCGTTTGTGTGCATCGTGAATGATTTCGTTTGAAGTGTATTTATGCCAGTGATTATGTCATTTCTTTGCTTATAATTTGTCAAAAGTTTAAAGCTTCGCTAATCTATTTTGACAAATGTTCAAGTGATAGAGAAATGATTTTACAAATTGGTATATCAGGTTGATTAAGGAGCGACGAGGGTGACGCATTTTGACGCTGCCCTTTGGACAATACTGTCTGTGTTCATGTGACATTAACCTGTCTGACCAGACTTTGTGAAAGTACTTGTCGGAATTGACCGGCTACTAGTGTTCTAATTGCATTTTTGTTCGATTCGGCATAACCAGTAAATAGGGCCACCACGGAATAAATGGAATAATAAAACCCGCCCTTACGGCTGACACTGCGACATAAAAAAATTTATTGTGTCATAGATATAATAAGTTTGATAGATCTACTACCTCCCTGATAAAGATGAGCATGGCTTGAGTAGCCGTGTTCATGAACCCCGTTGGTGAACTGAATTTCTTATAAGAGATCCATCTTTGTAAGCAGCATAGTGCCTGGCGATTGCCTCCTCTTTCGAACTGATGCGGAACTCTGTATGGTTACGAATGTAAAGCTTGTTGTAGGCCGCAATGGCCTCCAAGGGGGCCACTAGCTTCCTCATGCCAACATTTAGAATTTTCCTGTAGTAAAAAAAAAACGTTTGGACTACCCACACCTGGGGACATTTTCCCGATGCGCTAAGTGAAGTTGGTGTTCACAGTTGTTAAGCAACGCTGTGGCGGTGTCCCAATAAACGCCACATGAGGGTTCTGATCACAAAAAAGCGGGAGCTGAGCTGGCCAATGCACCGCAGATTCACTGCCTTTAACTCCCTGGTAGTCAAGTATCCAACCAAGTTTTACCTTATTGTGCCTGACAAGTGCTTGCAAGGCATCATAGCAGCACTTGACTGACATAGATTTCACGAAGTGGGACGTTAGTGACACAAGCGCTGCATGACTATCTGAGTAAATATGTATTGTGGCCCGCCTAATACCTTTATCGCAGTTTATCCTATCACAGATCTCAAAAGCATAGATTTCGGCTTAAAATTCGGGGCACATACCCATTGGAATCGAGACTATATTGTTAGACTCAAAGACTCCAGATTCAATTTTTCATCCATCGGTGAACCATACCAGATTTCTTAGGTCCAATAAGAGTTCGCCATTAGACCAGTCAGCACAGTGTTTCTACCACAAATAACCTTTTGAAACAGTTCTCCCTGGCTATAACGTCGGCGATAGTGCAGAACATGTCCGTACATGGAATTGAGTCAAGAATTTTTGAATGTACTCAAGCTGCAGCTTTACAGCGCAGCAAGCAGCGGTCTTCCCAATGATGACATGAAAAGAGGAGAGCCCGATGACAGTTTCTATGGGGCAGGTGTGCATAACATCTGTGATACCGAAACAGGCAAATCTCTTTAGCACCTCAAACGTCATTGCCGTTTTCCATTTAAGAACTTTTGGTCACAAAATCATAATCGCATATGTTGTAATGGGTTTAACTATCAAAATGTACAGCCAGTGTATCCAAAGTATAGGCAGTGACCCAAAATGCTGTCGCATGGGCGCCCACTAGCCCATATTCATCTATTAACTGTCCAACTGTCGCGAAATCCTAAACAATAAACGTTATCCACGAGGTTAGCATCTGTTGAATCCCCGATTATAGTGCAATGGAGGGTAATGAAAAATCAGACGAAGTGGCTTGGCAAGGATCCGCTTTAGAAAGAGAACACAGCCACACATCGATAAACATCCCTATTAGTGTACTGAAAAGTAACGGAAAAAGAGAGAACTAATCAACACCATTTGTTCCGCCAGAGTCGACTGTATTATGTATGTTCCGCAGCTTATGACAGAGAATTGGCAAAACAAATTGTTTCAATGCAATGAACCAAAAATAAATCGTATCCTAATAGGTGTCCTGGGGGACATTTTGCCATAGGCACTATGGCCACTAAACTCGGCATCAACTGCTCAGACTACTGCAGGAGCTGTCAGTATACTGAGAAAACGGAAACTATTAGGCACTTAATCTGTGAGTGTCAAAATCTCTAAAATCGCCGACTCCGAAACATAGAAAGCAGAATTAGGAAGCCTTACAGAAGTACCAATAACGAACATGCTCCATTTGAATAATAGTACAGGCTGGTTCTGCAAAGGACTAGCCTTCTAGGACTCAAGGTTTGGAACATGGACCACAACACATAGGGGAACACAATGGACCAGTAGGTCCCCGTGAACGCAAAGTCATTGACTGGGCACTAACCTAACCTAAGATGAGATATTTCACCTCATTGGAAAACGTTACAGTTGTACCTTAGATGTTGAAAGGTACCTTTGATGTAAAAGGCACTAGAATAGTCTTGCAAGGATTGATGGAAAGTCCTTCAATGTTACATCATTCTAAAAAAAAAATACATAGCTGGCGCGATAGCTCGGGATGAGTCAAGGCCTTGCTTCTCGCAACCATTCATGTTGTGCGTGTTACATATTTCACACGAATGGAAGGGACCTACAATGTATTGCCGACTCCGAACGGCGAATTGAGAAGCTCTTTCATGACAGATTATTCTTCCGGAGGCTTGTCATTCCCCAACGAGAGGTGGTGCCGCGAAAAATCTTCGGTGTTCCTGGCTGGGGCTTGAACCTACGCCGTTCGGTCAGCAGTCCAACTCACTAACCACCGACCCACGGCGACCACATCATTCTTAAACGTGCAGTAAATCACAAGTAAGGTCGTCGGCTTTGAATTCCAGTGTCAACCTAAGTGGCAACCTAAAAGCACTCGGCATAGCCACTTTCTGCATTGCGTTGTAAAACTAAAACTTAGTAATTGAAGGCCATTTCACCGTTTTATACATATGCACATACTTGCAAAATATCAACCACATATGCCTAATATTAATTTTTAAAGTAAAGATGTGAGTCATTTTCCTTACTCTATACGGTATGTACATATGCATCATATTCGATTGTAGTGATTACCACCATCCAACGAGGACATGAAGAACAATATGTGTTTAATATCAAAATCAGTATGCAAATAACGTTTTCCCCATCAGATGGTCATTCGTAGTGAAAGTCTGAGCAATGGATATGTACACAATCGATCTGCGACAAGAAAAAACTTTGGGTTGAGCAGATACTGTTGCTTATATGTTTGTACAAGTACGTTTTCATGACAATATTTGTTTAAGTGTGGAAAACGTGAAAGATCTCCTCTAATTGAGGAAGTTTGGAACATTCATTATTTGTGTATTTACGATGTCCAGGAGTAGGTTGGCGATTTATGTTTCATTGTGGTGTAATAATGAATCAACAGAAAACTGTGTGTTTCCTAAAGCACATACAAAGTAACTCCTACTATGCATTTTCTTCAAATGCAAACCATTTTCCTTTGTAATTTAAAACAAAATCAACAAACATTCACTTTGGAATTTGCACTTTTAAAAGGAAGTCAACAACAAGGAAAAGCAATACCCATTTGATGGATAAAATATGTTCCCACTGTATTTCATATCGTTATCCTTTTTTACCGGAAACCTAATTCTTGATTAAGTATTTTTTCAGGTGCATTGCTCATGTTTTGTTTGTGTCCTTTTTGCATCGAACCTAAAGTGACAGCAGAGCCGAGTGTCCCTTTCATTTTTACCTGCGCGAACCTTTCAGAGAATAGATTCCAGGTAGCAGTTGTCTGTTTTTGGTGAGAGTATAGAGGATAATAAAGTACCCATATTCCAGGAGGAATGTAAATATTTTTCAACATTAAACACCAAACACAACTGAAAGACCAAACGTTAGAATAGAAGTGTTTTACCTGTCAAAGCATCATCTTCTCTCTAGTTTAAATTTCGACAAATAGCAAATTATTGCAGTGGCAACTCTGTAAAACTAAACGAAGACTTATTGTTGCAGTAAAACTTTCAGGGCCTTCGTCAAAATGCCTCATCGTCTACCCAATCCTTGTCTAAAAAAAAAAAATAAATAAATAGCTCGCGCAACAGCTTGGGATGAGCCAAGGCCTAGCTTCTCGCAACCATTCATGTTGTGCGTGTAACATGTTTCGCACGAATGGAAGGGACCTACAATTTATTGCCGACTCCGAATGGCGAGCTGAGAAGCCCTTTCATGACAGATTATACTCCCGGAGGCTTGTCATTCCCCGACGAGAGGTGGTGTTTCGAAAAATGTTCGGTGTTCCCGGCTGGGGCTTAGACCCACGCCACTCGGTCAGCAGTCCAACGCACTAACCACTAACCCACGGCGACCATAACCAGTCCTTCGTTCGAATCAGCAAATTTCGGATGCTGCTAAAGGTGGTGCCAGGTGCCTCGGTTTCCTGAAACGTTGCAAAAAGTTCTTTACTTCTACCGACTAAGCTACGATTTACAAAGCTTATATTCGTCCGAAACTGGAATATAACTCTCATGTCTGGGCATATGCTCCTAGTTCATGCTTGAGTTTATTCGATCGTGTTCAGCGATCGACGGGATTGATCGGCGATCAATTAATTTGCAGTCGAATTCCTTCTCTTGAACACCGCCGGAACGTGGGATGCTGGTCGCTCCTATACCGATATTTTCACCACAATTGTTCGGATGAAATATATAGTTGCGTCCCATCAATCCGTCTGTTTAATGGCAATACACGTGCGGCATCTTCCGCACATCCTTACATATTGAAGTCTGCTTTCGGTCGAACAGTGAAATATAGAACAAAGTTTTTCAACCACACAATACGCGAATGGAACAGTCTGCCCTTCTGAATATATCCAGAAACCTATAGCCTTCACTATCTTTGCTCTCATCTCTGTTCTCTAATACTTCCCTATACCGTTTATTTTCTCTTCATCTCTAGGTGATAATAAATCTCAAAGGACATAGTCCTAAGTGATGCAGAATATTAAAAAAAAAATTCGACTGAGGAGCCAGTCCTTTTCTTCCCACCGCACACATAATGATCGTGTTGAATTAATATTATTTATTTTTGTTTTTGTTTTTGCATGAAATAATTGGATAATCAATTTAATGTCAAAGAAAACATTTCTTCAATTTCCCCAACAATTGTTCGACAAAGAGTTGTTGCGCGAACTTTATAAAAAACATTTTTTAAATTTCCTCAGCATCCGCTGGACCAATTGTGCTCAAAAGCTTATCAGCTCTAAGTTTCACGCTGGTAAATTAAACAAAAAAAACCGCATGGTCCTACGCTGTTTTGTTCTCCAGATATCGAAGGCGGAAAATATAATCACACACACACAACACGCACACACGAACGATTTCTAGTGTATAGTAATGTCAAACCCTGTTCATATCTCGAAACATTTTAATCGGACCGATGACAATACTTCCCCTACCAAGGTGGGAAGTAAAAAGAGTGCCAACTCTGTAAAACTAAAGGAAGACCTTATTTTCTAACTTCTTTTTAAAGACATCATATCAAACTTCATGGTAAAACTATTAATAAATAAACCCTTTCATCCTTTTTCCATTTTTCCTTTTACTTCGGTAGGTGAAAATCTTCCATGAAAATCATCCTCAAAATTCTTACTCTCTAAAAACACTCCCCTTAAAGTTGTTAGTACTACAACTATGTAAGTATTGTCTTATCTAGTAGTTTTTATTTCAAATATTTCCCACGTTTACCAGCGGACTTTCCAACGTTAGTTTAAAAAGTGACCTAACTTACTTGCGTGCTAACTTATAAGGAACTGACACGGCATAAAGTCTAAAGTTTTGCGGATGTACACACAATTTTACTAGCGAAGCCAACCTGTTTTCTGATCTGGCTTATATGCAAATACGTTTCGTAGCATAGCACGTACTACCACTAACTAATCTGCAGTTGATTTCGCTGACATCACCCAGCTTTGATTATAATTTTCATGTAGCAGAATGGATACCTAGATTTTTTTCCACCGATGAAATTCCTTATGCAATGTTTGATGATTTCATAGTCTCTGCATTTTTATGCACAGCAATGCTAATTCTTTTGACAGATAATTGGTGCCTAGGTTCACATATTTCCCACAGAATTCCGGCCGCGTCTGTTGTATTACTCAACAAAAAGATCCCACAGGAGTTAAAAAGGAAAGTATATGTATAAAACGGTCATCAAGCCTGCAATGATGTATGCTTCCGAGTGCTCGGAAATACGTATGCTGAGGTGAGTCAGTAGGTTGACGTTGCTTGATAAAGTCAGCAACGAATATGTATGAGTTAGCAGCAAATGAATACCGAACTGCGAAAAGTATGTTATGAGGAGACCGGATGGTCACACGGAGGCAAGCGTTGAATTTGCCAGAGACTAGGAAAGAACTGGGTAGACCACCCAAAACTTGGACCAACATTACATGGAGAAAGTAAATGTGAGGACAGATATCGTCCCAAAATAGTATAAGGGCAAAACTGTGGTACGGTTAAGATGGGGTATATAAAGCTACACTGCCATGAAAATGCTGGGTACTATAGTGGATCCGTCATAATCCCTTGGAGAACCTACATATGTATGTATAATTAAATAAACTAATAGCTGGCGCGGCAGCTCGGGATTAACCAAGGCCTAGCTTCTCGCAACCATTCATGTTGTGCGTGTTACACTTTTCGCACTTTATACTCGTACATATGTATGTACAGGGTGGGCCATTTAAACCTCCGGCATCTGGCAACCCTATAACTTTGATATCTGTTTTCAGATCGTCTTATAACCGCCCGCATTCGAAGCATCAGTTCAAGTAAATTTGTGCCATGGAACAGTACACGCCACGCTTTACATTCAAAACATGTTCTCAATTGTGGAAACGCAACGTGCGTATCGTGCAAAATATCGAGTGAGAATAGCTCTTCAGACCACACCATCAAGCGTTTACACCAAAAATTTATCGTCACTGGCAATCTTAGTAATGCCAGTCATCAAGGCCGACGTCATCCAAGGCGGTCTGATGAGAACATTGAGGCTGTACAGGCCAACGTTGAGAGATCACCGACAACATAGTGTCGTCGCCGTTCTTTGCAATCAGGTATCCCTCGAACGTCTCTCGGGAGCATTTCTTGATGCCAATTCTGACTGATATCGCTATGGACAACTTTTGATTCCAACAGGACGGCGCCACAGCTCATACAGCACGAGCCACGTTTGCTTTATTGCTTTTTTTTGTTCCTCGGATCCCTTATTTCGAAATACTGTGATTTTGACTGTCCTCCGCGATTACCCGATTTAAAGCCTCCAGACTTCTTCCTGTGGGGTTATTTGAAGTTAAAAGTTTATGTCAACAAGTCACGGACCCTAGAAACCTTGAAAGACAATATACGACAGGAAATGGCCGCTATTCAGCCCGAAACACTTTGAAAAATGAGGGGAAATGCCGAAAAACGAGCACGTTGCGCCATTCGCTCTGGCGGCGACCATTTACGCGAAATCATATTCAAAAAGTGATCAAAACAAATTTGCAATTAATTACTACCGAAAAAAAACATCCCGAAGGTTTAAATTGCCCACCCTGTATAAGGTATCATACATAGTAGCCTTCTACTCGTGCCAAAAAGGGTTCAGTAAGACGTGGACTTTCAAACGAGCTATGAGGCACTGACTGTACTTGACGGTCCGTCAAGCCATTCTAACATACTATTCGCCAGTTTGCTGGAAGGAATACGACCGAGTGAAGAACGGTTGTGGACACCAGCTTTCTACGGTCACATCTCCATACTGGGAGAATGTGGACAGATTTGACAATAGATACAGTACTAGAATTCCTGGCAGAGACGACTGGCGAGAACAAAAAGTCGCCAATAAAAGGTACTGGCCTTCTATATAGACGGTTCTTACTTGGATGTTGGCACAGAAACCGGAGTTTACTGCAAAGTTCTAGAAGTAAACCACTCTTTTAAAATAAACGACGACAATATTGTCTTCCTAGCCGAAATCACGGCCATCATTGAGGATTTATAAATTATTCGTGGTATCCGTTATCAAAGGAAGGATATTTACTTTATGGATTGACAGCCAGGTAGTCCTTAAGACTCTGGATTCTGCGATGCTTAACTAGATCAATTCTTGTACAATTCTGCAAGAAAAATATCTAAACGAGACTATCTAACGTTGACCCTATGCTGGGTACCAGGGTTCTTATCACATAATTTTCGGGACGATTGTCGTCTGGGCGATACTTCGAAACATTCGTCGAAAAGTTGCTTCACGTATCTCCTCTAGTATCGTGTCGTCTATCATTTTCGTTTTGAACATTTTTTAATCTACTACAACTGTCAAACAATTGCCAAGAGAAAAATAAATACATATTTCAAATGTCATTTCAAGCGGCTACTCCACGGTTTTCCAGCAAATTCCGAATAAAATATAAATTATTTTTATTAAATTGAATAATAATGGTTTAATGCAATATGTACCTAATTAATGTTTGCAGTTTAAGACAACAACACAATCAAACAAATTCTCTGAATAAGCCAAAAGATGGCCATTAACGAAGGAGCTGATGAACTTGCACGGGAAGGAGCTGCATACCTCACAGGCCCTACCCCTTGCGAAAAGTCAAATTAGTTCTTTGAATACGTACATTTATTGAAGATGAAGCCGTGCTTACAAAGGCTATATTTTAACTAGTCAAGTGTTCCTCGAATTGTAAGAAATCAGAAATCAGATCAAAACAGTTCCAATCGTTTGTATGCGTCGTCCAATATAAAATGTACCGAAAGAAAATCAATAATTTCATCTCATTTCTGATGATAACAAACTTAGTCGTCCCTCATCTGTGTAGCACTACTTATAAATTAGAGGAAGTACTCCACGAATCGAAAAAGGGAGACAAAACAACCTACAGATAAACACAAAAAGAAAATTACCATCAAAATCCACCAAACCGATTAGAGCTTAATTTTCCTTTCACACATCAACCCTTAAATCATTCTTTGATTAAAACATACGAAAATAAATCTTCACAAAACTCATCTCGTCAATACAAACAAACAAACATAAGGGGTCAAAGACACGAATAAAAAATACTCAAACCTCATTAAGATTGCACAATTTGTCGCCCGAAAAAAAAAACGTGCCAGCACCACTGCACACCATTCCATGGTCGACAATAAACAAACAGAACAAAACGCACGAGAGGATAATGAAAATCCTCCCTGCTGGCCCCAAAATTCACATGGATACGATGTGCAGCATCCCACACAAGTACAAAATCTGTATAATTCGCCCAACTTACCACAAACATCCAACCAACCCTCGACACGGCTGGGGTAATTTATAGCGCAAACTCGATTGAATGGTCTTCGTCCCATTTTCGCTGTGTAATCCAATATGAAACCCAGTGCAATTTGTATGTGTGCAGAAAATATATTGTAGTATATCCTGGAGAAATTCTCCCTGCACCAGGAAGTTGATAGAAGCTTATGTCTGCAAGTGAAAATGGATGCTACCCTTGCTTCTTTCGATGGACCAATGATGCGTCATTTGTCACTAAGCTGATTAGAGATTCTAATCTTAATTATTGAAAACCATGGACATTATACATTTCTCGCAAGGACACTTCAAAAGGTGTCCATTTATCACGTTTTCCACTTCACACCCGACGATAATTTGTTTGTCTGCCACAGATGATGCGCACTCACTGCAATTTAGCGATTTATTCCTTTTTAAAACGATACTCGCTGCCCGAGAAAATCAAAAGTAAATAAATTATTCATTTAAATCGCGGATGACTGTAGATAGGCAGGAACGTACCTACGTATCTTTGCTATCGTGTTACGATAATACCGGATTAAAATCAAGGTAAATTGCACTCTTCACGCACCGCACTAAGTTATCAATTAAAACAGAACTGTGTATCGTTTAGATACCACGCGAGCAAAAAAACAACAAATAACATTCTTCATATGAAATTTTCCTCCTCGTCAACATTTACTAATCATCATTTGATTTTCATGTCATTTTCACCTGTTTTCCCACGAATATCCTTGCAAAGGAAAGAGAGACACAGAACTCAGGTGTGTCTATTTCGTTCGCAATACACCTGACCGTCAGAAAGTCAATTTTAATTTTTTTATCGACAACCACACGCACTATTCTCCTAATCACTAAAAACCGTACCGACCAACACTCTTCACAGTTCCGCTTAAACTGAATGCAAACCATTAGATTCGTTCCTTCGTTCGTTTTCTGTAGAGTTTCGCTCGCACTCGCCGTCGCCGGTTTTCTTTGGATTTTGTTGTGC
The DNA here is from genome assembly GCA_917880715.2 of Matsumyia berberina. Classification (NCBI taxonomy): domain Eukaryota; kingdom Metazoa; phylum Arthropoda; class Insecta; order Diptera; family Syrphidae; genus Matsumyia; species Matsumyia berberina. Next base: position 86,132,129 of record OU862871.1, read on the forward strand.
TGTTTCTTTTCATGGTGTTCCAGTGATGGTCTGTTAACTGCTGGGTCGCTGTTGATGAATTCGCCGCGCGTTAAGTGTGTGAGGGGGTTCTGCTGATGCTGTTTGTTTGTGTTTCTGTTTTGTGACTTAGGGGTTAATTAACCCTTAAGTGGGTATGATACTGCCATCCATGTTTTACATGCATTTTTTTTTGGCAGGAAAGATGGATGATCCGCGTGGCACTTGTTTTCCAGCAAAGCTTTTGCAAGGTGTTTTCACTCCGTCACTTGCGGTCTTTATTTTCGTCTCGATTGGGTGCCTTGAAGTGTAAAATTGATTTTAATTGGAGCACTTTTAGTGAAATGGTGACAGACAAGCCTGGAGGTTACGCGTTGAAAAAACTGCATCTGCATTTGTTCATGATGGAGTTCAACTTAACAGATTTTTGAGAATTTGTATGTACAATTCATGATGAATTTGATTAGAGTAAAGGAGAATTTGCTGATGTTTAACAACTAATAAAAGAAATGTATGTCTGGAATATCACGGCGGTTTTCCAACGGTTGTAAGTTTATTAGTTTCAGACGATGGACATAGGGCGGTAAGTTTTGATTGTCGGTCCAAAGTAGACCACGTAAAACAAAGCGAATGAACCTCCGCTGGACGGTTTTCGATTTTTTTATGCACAAGGTGGTCCAGAGTGGGCCTCGGGAAAGTAATGTAGACGGATTTACTGATGTATGGATCCGAGAATTCATTTGACCAAGTGCAGAGTTGGTTCCATTTATGTATCTTGTCAATATGAGAGTCGCAAATAACTCTTATATATGTATGTATGGAGATCTGTTGAGAGGCACTTAGGGGAATAACTAATAGACTCTAAAAATTTTCGCGAGGCGAGATGGAGAAACTGTTGAAGGTTGAAATCAACCTTCAGAAGCTGAGAGTCAGCAGGAGACGATATGAATCAAAAAAAGGTTTATATCATCAGCACTGACCAGAGGCCCTTTTGATGAGTTCGACTTCATTAATGTTAATGACTAAGATACCTGCCTTGGATAACCCCCGATGCTGCTTTGGATGGGTTAGATCTAAAGATCTAAATCTGACTAAATATAATTTGATCAAATAAATAAATCGCAGTTCTAAACCAGGAGCTTTTAGTTTGGTGAGCGCAACGTGGCAACGATATCGACTTCATAACCATTCTCCAAAGCGTATACATATGTACATATGTGGAGTTCTGGATACGAATTCAGTTAATTGTTTTTGTACCAGAGTGAAAAGGAAAAACACGTTTTTTTAAACATATATGGGACCGATTAGGCGAAACAGGTAAAGATTTCAGCACGGAATATTTCGAGGACACGGTAGATGGGCATAAGTGTCCAGCGTGAACACAAGACTGATGATAGAAAGTAAGTTATTGAGTTTCACGAAAACTACTGCTTTTCAAAAATAAAAAAAATTAAAGTGCTCTGAAACGGGGTTTTTAAATATGGTATCGTACGATAGAAACGGTTCAAAGTAGAGAGAAGACGATTGCTCTCAAAGACAGTGGAGTCATCAGATTCTAGTGATGGTTATTTTGACACAAGCTCTAAGTCTCCGGTGTGTGAACTTTTTAAGAGACTAGCTAGCAAAACACCGCAAGCCATAAAAACGCCTCCTTTTTCAGAGCCATCTAAGAGGAAGTTGTTGCAAACCGGCGAGAAAATCTCCTTACTGTCAAAATTGGTGGTTAGGTTAGGTTAGAGAGGCTTACAACTAATCGACCCACTTAGACCAGAAGTAAACTCAATGTGATGCTTCAGAATCTAGGAGGAATTCTACTCCCTAATCATGGAAACAGTGCGAGATTTTAATAAAGCGAATTAGGTCTCTTACATCTTGTTGTGCCAGGTAACCAAGATAGTTAAAAAAGAAGATACCGAAATGGTTACGTCTTTTGCGATAGCTCGCGGGACAAGTACAAAGGAGATGGAGGATCATCTCCTTATCTTCCGCGTGTCTACAGCTTCTGCAGAATTCATTTACAGGAACGCCCAGACGAGTGGCATGTCTACTATAAGGCGGTGTCCTGTGACACTTAATGAAATTAATCTCTTGGAGGGCGTATGGTCTATTGAAGGGCAGAAATTTGTGATTTAATTAGTTTCTGTTAAGACAAACATACTCATACGCTAATTTTTGGAAAATCAGAAATATGTATGTACATATGTATGTCTGTACGTCTTGGACTTTGTTGTGCGATTCTCTAACATTTTAATAATACCAGATATCGGATCTTGAATCAGGATCCCTTCCGGATATCCGGATATTACACATATTAATACATGCAGTATTCTTCTCAGGACAGTGACATTAGTTTTCTCTTAGTTTTCACCAACAATTTAGCTGGTTCAGCGTATTCCTACCAACTTTCTTATTCTTACGTGAAAAACTATTATATATAAAAAGTGAAACTCAGCTAACAGACAGAAGATAAATAGCAATCTTTCTATTGCACCTTCCAATAACATCAACGTACTTGAATGCACTTACTTCCTCAAAGGTCTATCGACAGAAAGATTTCCTTTCACTTATGTATTTATATGTACATACAAGTATGTATACGCGGCCTTACTTTGCAATTTAGCTTTTCTCATCCGTAAATTGAATCTTCAGTTTGCAGTACATTTGCATTGTCAATTCGCAAACCAAGAGTCCAAGATTTTTCCCATTGGCAACAAATACATCTTGAACAAACCTTATTTGTAACATTCTGTGATAAATGTTATTTTCTTTTGGTAGTTCACCCTAGCGGACTGGTAGTAAAGTACCGGCGAAAGAGCGCTAATCGGAAACAGTTGGCCCTTTTTTTCATGAGAAAAACGTAAAGTGATCACTTTTTGGTTTCTAAATAAAACTATCAAGAGGTCACACAACTAACTACATATGTATGTATTTAAGGTAAAATATTCATCAATAAGAAGATTGTTGGAAGAAAGCAGCTTGCTCATTTACTGATTGCATGAGATAAATTGAGTTTTAGTCGAAATAGTAAGGGTCACACGATCCTCCCAAGTAGCCAGCGGGCTACTCTCATACTTTGAATAACAACAATACCCTCATATTGAGTTTAAAGTCAGATACAGAACTCGGATTCCCAGCAGAAGCACTCGGGAGTCCGGTGTAGTTTTAAGCGACTCCACGATAAAAATATTCACAAAAGGATCCAAAACAGCGAGTGGAACGGGGGCAGAAGTTTTCTCCAACGTACCTGACATAGCCATTGTCAAATGACTGCTGGATCACTGTAGCGTGTTTTAAGCAAAAATGACGGCAATCCGCGACTTGGCTTTCAATTATCGCGATGAATAGTAGCGCTATTGTACTATTCATATATAGTCAGGCAGCTATTAAAGCCATGGAATCGTCGACATTACGATCAAGATTGCTAAAGTAATGCCGCAGATCTCTTAACACGATTGGAGACAGATGTGATGTAACCCTCTGCTGAATCCCAGGACATAGGGACGTTCTAAAAACTGCATGGCGACCGAGCTGGCAAAAGAAGGTGAAGGACGATATCTCCCCGACAACCTGAGGAAATCTTCTACTTCTATCGAATCAATCAAACTCCTCCTCGACCCGGATGCCAAGAAACTCACAAACCGCAGGTGGAACAATATAAGTACTTGTCTCTTGTCAAAACAATTCTAACCTAACCTCGATTTAAAAAAGACGGAGAGACTTTTATCCACTAACCCGTAAAAAACTTAGGTTCGTTAATAGGAGTCCTCATCGGATATTGTTTGCTAGGTAGACAGGTTTAAAGATTTCTGTAGAAGCTGTAGAGATGACGAGGAGAAAACCACAACCCATCGACTCTGCACTTGTTCTAGCCTTACAACACTAAGAAGAAAAATTGTCGGGGGTTATTTCTATGATGATCAAAACGAAATGGCCGAACTCGACTTCCAAAGTAAAAAAAACTTTAGCTCTGGTTCAAACTGGTTCGCTACATAGGGTTGCAGCGATACGGTCAATCATCTCAGCGCACTCGGCGTGATACTTTTGGTCTCTGGCGCTGGTAAAAGCCTGTGTTTTTCGTGTTATTATAATGAACCAATCTGGTCTAAGTGTGTCCCTGCTTTAACGTGTGTATATTTCTCCTCAGAAGAGTAAATAAGGATAGTTGTCGGAAGGTCCCGGCTATCGGTAAAACGTCTGCTTGGAACACACTGCGGTAGTTTGAAAGTTTTATTGGCTGGACAATTCCATTTTAGTTCCATCTGTAAAAATAGATACCTATGCTGTTGGATTTTATAACTCTTTCGTGATTATATTGAGGCGGTTCTCGCCTCCAAGCATTCCTGGCGCATCTAGTCGAGCTGGGGAATCTCAAATTATCCATGATAGTTTCCCATTCTATTCCCTATTGATTCCAATAGTTGGGACAGTATTTCAAGATTTCCACTCGTAACATATTCACGATATCCTCGCGTCAACAAACCTTTTATACATAGTTTTGCACGACTGGAGAAGTCCACCGCAGAGTTATGTTTTAGCTACCCAATTTATTATTTAAACAGACTTCTTTTATTAAAATCTATACCTCCGAACTTTCAGAAAATCGACTATCTATCAATCTCGCAAGACCTTGCCTTAAACCTTGCATGCTGGAGCAACTTTTTGCGCGATTATCGAGTCATGAAAAAGCTGTTCTTTGCATTCAAGTATGTATGTACAATACATACATATGTACCTATGCTTAATTTTACAAACTAAAAACAGCGTATCAACAATTAACGCACGTGCATACTTATATTCATACATTAGTAGACACTCTATCCGTGAAGTGGCCATTTCAAAATATAATCAACCTTCTTTGCCCATCTAATATACATAACTATTCGGCTCAATGTCTTTTTTAGAAGCACAGTTTTGAAGGCACCGTTAATTGCGACTCACTTCTGTTGCCATTGCGAATTTTAATTAACGATCTGAGGAGTGGAATTGCTCTTTTCTCCAGTTGCCCTATTCCACATTAATTCACAGACCCTCCTCTTTAATTAACTGCTTTATTAAATTTATATGAAACAAAAAAGAAAATTGCAAACGAATAGATTTCCCAGAATACTTCCAAACGCATTCTACTCAGTTTGACATTCATTCCACTATAATTAAAAGACAGCTTGCTTCCCGAAAGTACTTCCATACGTTTAAGTACATCATTTACATTCATGACTGCCAGCATTCATTGCGAAGAAAACGAGACACGATTGAGAGGAGAGGAACATAAAAATGGTCACAATAGGTTACCGTACACAACCTCATTTAAGTTCAAAAAAAAATTCTTCCACTCACTTGAGAGATGTCACATTCACATCCCACCAACGAAGTTCCACACCCAACATGAACATCAGTGCTTTAAGGGCTTCCCTTTGTTCACTTTCGTCTCATTCTTTTGGTGTAGGTATTCATGCTGGAGAAATTGGTCTGAAACTCCGAAATGTGCTGTATTTCTTCTTCTTCAAAATTCACCTAAAACAAAGAGTAAAACAAAGAAAAGAGGGCACACCTTACACTATTTCTACTGATTGAACGTTTGAGATGGTTAAGACTAAGTAGAGCGACCTCCGGACCGCAGAGTCTTAGAATCAAGCTCGGAGAGCCAACGCAGTAGAGGAAAACATTGCTTGATGGTACGCACCAGTACAAGTGGACCTCAAACAACTTGGAGAGATGACGACTGAAGATTATGCCTTGTGGAGGTGAAGACAGCGACGAATATACTGTGCCAGTGTCCAGCTTTGACTAGGAGAAGGTATGGGATTCTAGTTTGACCTTGGATGGAAACCCATAGGATAGGTAAAAATTACATCAGACAGATGCTAACGATTACAAGAGGAATCGAGATTATTGAGGAACTGCGAAGCTATTCGGAGGACATCCTGGACTAAAATTCTGAGAAAGAGAGACGAAAAGTGGCCAAATCAAGGTGGTTTGATTAGATCTCTCTCGAAATTACTACGTAACATATAATTGTGATGAGAAAATTGATGTTCCGATGCGCGTGGTGATTATAAAGTTCAGAGAGAAGAGCTATAAGATTGTAGAACCCTGATAGAATCGAAGATCGAATTAGCACTGGTGTCCCATCAGGAGTACATTTGACGTTGATTTGATGTTGACTTTAGAAATTATGAAGCGTGCAAATGGAGAAAGCGAAAGAAATATCTGTAATGAGTAATTTTTCAAGAGAAGGATATTTTAATATTTTTTTTGATGCGCAGGTAGGTGTGAAAATCCTTTATGGATACTCTCCGGCCCGGACCACGAGTTATGCCCGATTCCATGCTCCTGTATGTCTACGTGGTGAAAAACACCTCCTCCTTGCTCTATTTACCGTTTGTCTCTGCGGCACCGCCAGCCAACCCATTCCTTCGCAGGAGCAGGTTTGACATTTCTTCTTCCCAACTGCCAGAGCCAGTAGTTTCTTCGCTTCTCGGTGCTCTTTCTATTAGTCGCTGTTGCTGCATTATGCTTGTGATAACTTCACTTGTAGTCTCCCAGTCTTCGCGCGTCGACAGCATAATGTGATCAGGCCTCTTGGAGTCAATTGGCCTCCAATTTCTCTCTCTAAAATGGTTCTTACACGGGTGCAGTTTTGGTATTCCATCAGCACATGCTCAACGTTCTGGGGTTTCCCTTTACAGAGTGGGTCACTCACATGATAGCAGTTAGCAGTTTACCTCTCCGTGCTTTCTACAAGTCCATTCATCAATGTTGGGGATCAGTTTATATGTATGTCCATCGCCCCTTTGTTTTGGTGTTCCACCTATGTTGCCATTCTGCTTTCATTGCTTCAGTGGTTGTTCGTCATCGGGAACGTTTTCGCGCAGTGAAACAGCGTTATTCGCTTCTAGATCGATATAGGCATGCGGCCTGAGATTACAATAATAGCATCCACTGACACAGTTCTAAAGGCGCAAAGGGTATGTTAGGGATGCAATCCTGTGCGCCGAGTTCATCCTTCTGATGTACGACTTATGGTGAGTCGCTGACGATCATATCGGGGCTGAATATAAGAGCATGGATTTGCTCGTGGTCGTCAAAAGGTTTCTGACCAGCTGCCTTAGTCCTCCGATATTTGGCATGACCCTGCATAGTGCTGCTACTACCCGAGAGGCCTTCTCGCCTTCATACGTTAGATGGTCCTTGAAGCCGAGTCTGTGATCCAGCAGCACTTCCAGGTACTTGATGTTGCTTTAACTCGATGAAGGTTAGGTATTTTACTTTTTTACGCCTGCTTATGAGAACGGCTTCGGTTTTGTGGTCCGCCAACTCTAAACCTGTTATCTGTAGCCAAAGCTTCACGTTCGCGATTGTTTTATTGCAGTTTTGTGTCACTTCTCCCAGTACTTTGGGCACTACTACAAGTGCAATGTCGTCAGCATAACCGACAATTCCCACTCGGTCTCTGTATTTTTACATTTTTACATACATTATGTTCCATAAAATTGGTCCCAAAACTGACCCTTGTGGCACTTAATCTTATACTTCTTCGACCCTTCTTCCTTGTCATAGTATGTACATACATATGTATTTAAATATTTTTGCTTATTAAATATAACAGAACAGATGTGTATCACGAGTGCAAAGATACATAAAATAAAAAAATCCGATTAGATTAATTTCTGACTACCATCTGAGCTACTCCAACACTCTGCTCGATTTCTTATTTATCATCAACTTAAAGGTGAGAAAAACAGCCATCCGTGAGTTTCCGGGCCCAAACTTCTTAAAATAGCATGCGGTTTATCTACAGTGAATTTGATGCCTTCGGATTTACCCTGTGTAACTAATCTCGTGTGTGTCTAAATGTCATTTGAAGCTTTTTTATCATCTTAATCTTAATTATGACACCGCTGGGAATCATAATGTCTATTCTGATCCAAAACTTTTTCTTAATAAAAATTCATTTGTTCCTTTTCAGGGTTTCCGTTCCGCTGGCGTTGCCGTATATTGCCCGCCTAGCGAACCCATTTAAAGCACCAATTCTCTGACTTTGCCATGGGTGTGAGATACATGTGTATCTTTTCTATCTAAGTTATGTATTTCAATGTTGCGCGTTCATTGCTGCGTCCACAGAAGTCGTAAATATCAAATGTGACAGTCGCATGGAAAGAAAACTTTGAATGCATCATGAATGGGAAGTTTGGGGGCTCTCGTCACATGCTCCACTTGAAATTTGTTGTTTTTATTTTTAAAAATCACAGAACATAAAACAAAATTCTCAAAGTGATGGAAACTCATAAAATGTCAGATTCAAGATACATATCTATTTTTAAGGTGAGCGGCGCCGGTATATATGCATTTATATGAAGCCATGTATCATATACATATTAGCATAGTTGAAGTGTGTTTGTTTTTTTTTTTGGAGAAAAACATCAGTTATCTCGGCAATGAATCAAGCTCTCCCCAGGGAATTCTTGAGGTCGACGGTGAGCGGCGTATTCAAGCAAAGTGACCTGATTTGATTCTGATTTTGTTTCTCTTTTTTCAAAGGCGACAAATCAGAAAGGGAGCACCATCCTCGGCAAGGCGATGAATAGCTTCTAGTTGCATGTGGAATCCGAAGAAGCACAATGTTATTGATGACATTAAGTGGATGCAATTTCAATTGATTGCTTTTGTGGTTGAAACCGTGAATCGCATCGATAGATAAATGCAGTGTAAGTGTGATGAAAATCAAAGTGCTGCGGGCTGTCGTTGTTAAGATGAGTATGTGTAAATGTTATCTCACTTAAGATAGAGGAATATTGTTACAGATCTAGCAGGGGTGAATAAATTGTGTGAGAATAAATGAGAAGTTGGTAGAAAGGGTGTTACATGGATTGTAAAGATGCTTTAGCTTAAAAATCATATAGGCCTTCGAAGGCTCTTAGCAATTATTTTCTTCGCACTTCAAAATCTTTTTGGCTGACGAATAGAAAGGCGGATAAATCAAATTCACAGACACGACTACGATTACGATGCTGATTCCCAGAGACACTGCGATCTGTAAGATTCGTTTTGCTGGCATAGTGGACAACTAGAAGCCGAATTGAGACTCTTAATAGAGCCTTCGAGTTTCATTTTTCAAGTATCCACTGGGCATATCATGTCCCGCATTAGTTCGAATAGTCTTATCTTGGCTCCCGCAGAGAATATGTTCTGCCGTTTTTTTTTGTTTTCCTCAGAGTCGGCAAATATCTGTATTTGATAATTTCAACGCAGAAGGTACTTCAGTGAATAGTGTCCAGTTAGATGACACGTTGGGATCCTTAATCTTCCTTTCTGATTTTAAGTAGTTTGTTGGTGATTTTTGGTTTAATGATAGCAATATACATATGTACACCCAGCAGATCATGTTTCAGGTTTCAGTCTCCATGCACATAAACATTGCCCTGGTTATATCGAAAATTTCTTCAAGATAATTTGCTTTCCCGGATACACAAAGACTTCACTTTTATCAAACTACGATAACAAAATGGTTCTAGTTCTTTGATATCTACTTACCTACTCCGTTTAAAACACGTCAAGAAAGAAAAATAAGTTTGTCGTGTTCTATGAGGGCAAAACCCTCTTGCTCTCTCACTGAACAGGCCTCAGCCAACTCAGACGTACATACATTTCTTGGAAGACACTTCTTTCAGGATAACAAAGAACTAAGCGATATACCTAAGGTATGATAGCTTACAAGCTTGGTCTCTCCGGCGCAGCCTAATGGCCTTCCTGAGTCCCCCGTTTCACGAAGTAAGCAGCTTTGGCAGCGGTCATATTGGCCATGTTTCTTCAAAGGATTTGGTGTTACGATTTTGTACATTAAAAAACCTCTTTTTACAAGTATGATCTCGAAACATTATTTTAGTTCTCCCAACATCTGTTTTCAAATAAGCACCTGTGTGTTTTCTTAGGCTTCCAAGGGTTAGGCTCAGTATCAACAGATCTCGTTTGAGACCTTTCAATAGAATACTAGGTGTATGAATAACCTGTCTGTGAAGGCCATATCTAAGTTTGTACCTATCCAAAGAGTGTTTTGGTAATTAGTCCGGCTTATTCATTCCCTGAGTCCGGCGGTGGGTGGGAGTACCACTGAGTCATGGGAGGTTGCAAGATGCCACGATTTATCCGAATCTTCTATTATTCTCCCTATACTACATGTGATAATGAGACGGCCTCTTCTAACCTCTGAAATATAGAAAATATTGATATTATTTTGGGCTACTATGCAGGTACAGCACTTACTCCTACAATGGAATAAGTCCTTTATCCAAGACTTCCCATTTTTGCATAACTTCTTATTCTCGCTTTCAAATAAATGTGTTGGATCTCCAACCCTTCTTAGCAAAGTCCCTTAATCCAGGGGAGGATAACTCAGGGACACGGTTACAGAGTCCAATGCGCAAACTATAATTCCTCATAAATTAATTTTATCAATAAGAGTCGAATGAAACTTCTTTCTGGTCTTGCATTTAATTTAAGGATTAATTTTCAATTCCATTTTCATTTCGATTCCATTTTCATTTATTCATTTTCATATTTCACCCCCCTCCTGACAATCTCTTAATCTGATACCACAGTAAGAACGCACAAATAATGAGTTTTCCTGAAATATGTATCTGTAAATTATTGAATTAGTACAAACAATAAGGATATATCAGGGAATTGCATTTGAGATGGTGGTAATGGTAGTGCATGTGGTAGTTAATTCACCCATTTTTATCTTTTGTCTGATAGCAACCGCTTTGGAAAAGTTACTTATGCTATGAAGATTGTGATGTACATACATATGTTTGCATAATATTGCCCTGAATTGTAGAATTTTGGGCAATTATTTCTGCATGATTGAGATTATGGAGGGAATGAGAGCGCATAGGCGAAGGGTGGACCAGAATTTTAGTGGCAATAAAAATAAACACAGGGGTTACTTAATGATGCCGCGCTGTGAAAGTAGCACGACTCTGTGGCGTTAAGTGTTTCTGTTTTTCTATTGTTTTTCAAACAACTGTTTATACGTTTTGTGTTATGATGAAGTAAAAATGTTAGAAAAATGAATGTCCATAATATAAGCCTAGCTTGAGCTTTAAAACATGCATACCCATTGATTTGGTACACATCGTCCCCCTTATGCTAGAACCATGAATGTGTAAATTTGAATCTTTTGGGAAATGACGTTTGAAGGTTAATTGCTGTCTTATAGGACTTTTTTTCTTTAACCAACAAACCTCTCCAATTAACCCGCTCGCGTCCAGTGTCTCCAGTTGCGCACGCTAAGGTGATTAAGGTCTCCTCCTTCTTGTGCGCGCCACCTAAAGTGAGCTCTTTCTCTACTGCGTTGTCCTCCGCGTTAGATTCGAGGACTCTGCGGGTCGGAGCGTTGGGTGTACATATGTACATATGTGCGATGATATTTTAGTGGCACTGACTTATAAAAGACTGTGTTGGGTGCTGAGTTTTGGACAATTATTTCAAGAAATTACCTGACAGCATGCTACCGGGTCTAAACTCTTTGTGTCATCAAAGGCCTCGAGGTCGTTACCGACCTTAATAGAGCAGCGAGCACGCATGGTGTGGTGGGTATCGATTTGAACTTTTTGAATTTTCTTTAGAATCTAGCGAAGTTTTGGACTAATTTCGGACAATCAGCTTGTTGACGAAATGTTTCAGCTGGTCACATTATTTGGCAACTAAGATCTTGTACGTGATGTTGACGAGACTCGTAATTATACATTTGGCACTGTTAAGGAAGTCTTCTCTCTTCTGGACCGAAAAAACGGTGCTGAGATTCTATGTATTCATCAGGCATATACTCCTCTGTCTAAATCTTAGGGCAGATTGTTTGTCTTGCTCATCGCATCGTACTCGGTTTCTCGCATCCCCCCACTTTATCACATCATTGTGCGCGTAGCCTAGGAGTAACTTTTAGGTACCAAATGGAATACCCAGATTCCTCCGTTCTGGTAGGATATCTATAATTCCACGTTTTGCATGTTCATCGGCCTTACCAATTTCCTGGAATGTTCCTATGACAAGATACACAGCATGAGAAATGAGCGACAGTCTGAAGTGGCTATTGATATGTACTTAACTGATTCTAACGTGGTAATTCAGGGACCGAATTACCACACTCGTGAACGAGTATCTCGTCGTCGAAATGTGAGGATTTGACATTACCGCTCCCAATGAATTTTATGGATCATTCGATCACGAGTGCCACTCACTCACTCGTTTTCGATCGCGGTAATTCGAGCCCTGATGTCGTTATACTTCAGCCAAGAGGCTATGTTGGTCGCCATGATTTTCCCTCTGAAATACGCTACTTTGGTCAGGTAGAGAAAATATGCCCTGGTTGAGCATTTCACAGAAAACAGGTCCTCCCATTCCGCTCTCGGTTTTGGAACCGTCAGTGTAGAAGTGAGTGGAATACCCACCGCCCTGTGGAGGGCATTGATATCAGAAAGTTGAGGTTGAAATTCAAATTTGACGGTGTGTAGTCGGTATTAACCGGGATAAATGTTAGTGGTCCCCGGGGCTCAGCTTCAGCCCATATCCACCGAAAATTTTTCGTGGTACCACGACTCGTCGGGGAATGACAAGCCCGCGGGAGAAATCGCCGTTCGGAGTCGGCAATAAATTGTAGGTCCCTTCCATTCATGCGAAATATGTACAACATAAATGGTTGCGAGAAGCTAGGCCTTGCCTCATCTCGAGCTCTCGCGCCAGCTATTTATTTACATTATTAGAGAATTTAAAATCGAGGAGTGAGCAGTATGGTAGTCTTGCATCTGATGGTCTTCAATCTGATGACTGCAATAGCAGCAGTTGCCCACTTCTTTTGTATATTTTTCCCTCTGAGACATTCTTTTGTCCATTTCTCGATAATTTCATATGGAATACTCCTACTGAAAATAAATATATGTATGTATATCACAATTTTAATAAAACAAATAAAGATTCCTTTTTGTTCTGGATAGAAGTGTAAATTATATTTCCTTTTTTTTCTTTTTGCATTTTTTTTCGTTTTTCTTTTTATAATTTCAATAATAATATTAATTATATATTATATTGTTTTATTTGTTTCTTTTTTCCATTCATTCTTTTTCCAGTTTTTTTGTTTTTTTAATATTTTTATGTTTGACAGCAATTTTCTTCTAGAATATTTGTTATCATTTTCATGTTTATATATGTTTTAATTTAAAGTAAAAATGTGTTTTCGTTCTTCCTCTTCAGTTTTCATTAAATTTAATAATTATATCATTTTTTCTATATGAAGACGGGTAGACCTATGCTTTATTTTTTATTTTATTTTTTGTTATACATATACTTGCTTCTAGTATAATTTGTTTCATATATATATTATTGTTTAGAAGGAAGAAGGAGAGCTGAATAATAGATTGTTTTTGTCTTAAAATAAAGTTAAAAACGAAAAACAGAAAAGAACTCATATTAAAAAATAGTAATAATATTATTTAATAATTATTTTCTAAGGGTAATATTTTTCGAAAATGTATGCATTTTAATTTTTTTTTTTATGTTGTAATAAATACGTTTTTCTTTTTGTAATCGTAAAAACCGCGTTAAAATGTGTTGCATTAGTTCATTTAACTCATGTAAACAAATTGGTATATTTTTGTTGTGTGTACATATACATAATAAGAAAAAGAATATATTAACAAAATTCGCACGTATTAATTACAATAATTTTGTTTGCACATATTGAAAGATTCACTTCAATTTATTCCTTTTGATATATATTTTGTGTTACATGATTAATTTAACTTTTTTCTTAGCAATATTGGTTTGCAATATTATTTTTTTTGTTTGCTAACAACTCATGTTTTATTGTTTGTATGTATGTATATTATTCATGAAGAAAAAACAATGAAAATAAGCATAATATTTCAGAACATTTCTGTTTCGTTTATATAGTTGTTTATTTTGTTTTCTTGTAAAATATTTGTTTAATATATTATTTATATGTATATATTTATGCCATATATAATTGTAGATGAAGTTGTTTATGTTTGTATTTTATTTTTATAAAATATTTCAAGCCAGTTGGCCGATGTTAAATCTTTTGTTTGAAGAGTTTTTTTTTCTTGCAGCTTTAAATAAAGAAAAGTAGGCCTTGGTGAGGACCTAAAATTAAATATTTTTGTAGACACTTAGTTTTTTTTTTTCTTTGTCTCCACTTTGTGGGAAGATTTTCAACAACACAGCAATATTGTGAACTTTAAAGGAAATAGTTCACATGTTCATTATCAAAACACAGTAATTTTGTATTGTTAAAATTGAGTTTTTTTTTTTCTTCTTTATAATAATTTTCGATAAACTAATCAAATTCGTTAGTACGCAATGAATTTTTGTTTGTCTCTCTATCCTGTCGATCCGTTTAGTTTTTTTATTATTTTAGTTTATTAGTTTCCTTCTTTTGTTCTTAAAGACGAATAGTATCTTATCGTTCATAAAAGACAATCCACATCGAATTGAAAGCTTTCAACACACACGTAAGAGAATTTTTTTCTTTATGTATGATATTTGCTTATTTTAGTAAAATCAATTCGAAGAGACCAAAACGTTTAGGTTTAATTTGTTCTCACATTTTACATAATATTTCTTATTTTTTTCTTTCATGTTTATTAATAGAAAATAATCATAATTATAATTAAAAATATATTTGTATATATAAAAAATATAGAACTACAGCAAATAATATAATTTATGTTTCCTTTGTCGTTTTTATACAGGATTATTTTGTTTTGCTTTTTTTGTTGATTTAATTTAAAGTGATTTGGGAGAAAAAACAAAAACTAAATTTATATTCGTCCGAGTTGGTGGTTTTTCTTATTTGTTTTTTTGTTAAATCTTAGTTATAAATAAATTTAAATTTACAGTACGTAGTATTATTTTGTTTTTTTTTATTAACGAATTGGCTGAATAATTAAGAACTAAATTTTATTTTTACTAAATTTGTTTCTTTTTTTCAAATTTTCTCCATACGTGTTGTAGTTTACGAATGATTTGCTAAAGAGATTCAAAAGAGTAAAAGATTAGCAACGATTTTAATTCAAGGCTTAATTGTTTTTGTTTTTTTATTCCGTGCAATCGGCATATTTCAATAAATTTGCCTGCTTATTGCAAGTTCAGTCTTTATAAATTCACTTAAGATAAAAGACAGCAGATATAAACCCAAATATGTACATGCATATACGTAAGTCATACATATTCTTTTAAAAAGTTATGTGTTTGACATTTGAAACTTCTAAATTAGGAGTAATCTACCGCAATACGTTGGAAAGTACTTTTGGTCCGGTTTCCTTTCTCATTGTTCCGGTAGTTATGCCGATATTTTGAGTGAATTAGAAATAAATAGCGATGGTAAGCTGCGAAGCTAGTATTCAAGTATGTACGTCAGTGTTTAAATTTGGCTGAGAAAAACAAGTATAAAGCATGGACAGTTTTGTTCAAATGAATAGTACTGCCTATTGACAACTTACTGCACCACGCATTGAAACATGTCTAGCCGTGCAAAAATATGGGTATGAGAAGGATTTGTCGTCATTGAGATTGCAAGGACAATGAACCAAAAACGTAAAGGTGTAAGACTTTGACATCGGGTAAAATTAAACTAAAAATGAAAACATAAATAATGAACTATACAGCAAAATTCTAAATGTAGGTATATAATAAAAACGTAAATAGAATTCTTAAATAGACGGCCAAGAAAAGCAAAAAGAAAGCGCTCATTTTAGAAATGCGTGAGAAAGGGAAAGCCTACGACGGATTCCTTCCAAAGGATTATTGGCTATAAAGCGTGCTAAGACCAAAGAGAAAAACGTCGGCAACAGATAACAGGCGCGTTCTACGACACAGTAAAATTGCCCCTTTTGCGCCCAGAAAAATAATTCAAAAAGAGCTTAAACTGCCTGTTAGCTAAGTTAGCAGACGACTTATGGAACCTTTTTTGCAAATGATTACGAATATTTAATAGTCTTCCTAACGAAATTAAATTTGAAAGTAATGTTTATAGTTTTCAAAGATTATTAGTTAGCTATGTGAAACAAAATTACTGATTATTTAAAATGTATTTATTTTATTTTTTTGTAAAGTCCAACCTTAATAGCAATAGGCTATTAAAGGCTAATAAAGTTACACACGTATGACGTATGGGCGTAGAACTTGGACTACGCTCCACCAGAGCATAATCCCTTGGTACCGATGCTTTGTGCCAGGGATATGTTTGCGTAACTCTATATATAATCTGCTTGCACGGAGTCCCCGAGAGTTGGCGCTTCTAACGACAAAGGATTTAGTAGCTACTTACGCCTGTAGCGGAACATATTAGGGAGGGAAGCTGACGCAAATACTTGCATATCTCGATGACATGACAGATTGCAATGAACACAGCGAGGAATCAGTGGTACATTTTTGAATATCAACACGGAAGTGGCTAAAGATGGTTATGAGGTTAACCATGTTAAAGGAAACATCTATCCAACTTATAAACTTTTCTCACCGAAACGAAGATTGAGTTATTAACTGATTATTAACGTTTTAAGCCTACAAATCGTGGAAACTAGTTTTTAAGATCTGGGGCCGAATTACCGCAGTCGATAACGAGTGAGTGAGTGGTACTCCTTATCGAATGATAGATTAACTTCATTGGGAGCGGTAATGTCAAATCCTCAAATTTCGATGACGAGTTTCTCGTTAACGAGTGTGGTAATTCGGCCCGTTTTCTGTTTATCAAACTTATAGAGCGCTTCATGAATGTTACGATTTACAAATGAATCCAAAGGTTCATGGTTGTCAACAGCACCGAATAATTGAGTTACTGCTACAAAAATTAGGTGATAATACTATTTCGAGAAAAAGATAAATAAATCGCCTGCAAGTTCATGTAATTATTAACCTGCAACAATTGCCGCAGTAGAAGTCAACAAAACTCGCGTCGTTGATAAAATAAGTCCACAATTGCCGAAAATCCATAAAATTAAACTGACGGGATGTGTCTAGTCAGAGTAAAGCCGCAATGCCCGTATGTCCGAAGTTGCTATTAAATATTAAAATAATATCATAAATTGCTTATTCAAATAAGTTGGTTGTTCGATTAATAGTTTGCTTTATATTTAAGTTTTAGTTGTAATACTCTTACAGACACCCTTTACATGATTGATGACTAAATAACTTTCTTCACTACGATCAATTATTATAGGAAATACATAATACATAATAATAATACAAAAAAATAATAAGCATGAAATCAAAATGAGTATAAATAAGTAGGAAAAAAAGGTAGAGCTCCGTTTAAGTTTAACTGCTCTTAATGCACAATGTCAATTTGCCCAAATATGTACGTATTCAACCATTAGAATTAGCTTCCTTAGCCGTTTTATCAGGTTGGAAATTAGTTGCACTAGTTGCACTAGTTGCAGATGTCGCCCTGTCGTTGTGCTTATTCTGATCGACTGACTGATTGACCTGATGATGTCCTGGAAGTGAAAATAAAGATTTTTGTCTGGTTTTCTATTTCAAGAAACAGATAGACAGAGAATGAGATTTCGGGTGGTTTTTAATAATTTCATAATAAGATCCAATTCCTTTTCGTTTGCGAGATCTCTTCTCTATCATATTTCAACTATATGTATATAAAGAAAACAAATGCATTAATTAAAAGAACGCAGGCAGCAGGTATGTATTTACAAACAGTTTTAAGGCTTTGAATAAACCACGAACACTTGTTTTTGCTACCAAAATATTAAAAGTTGTTAAATTGCAGATAGGATCTAGCATCCGTGTTTTTTTAACGATATTAAGTAGGTACTACAGGGTAACAATGTTTTGTACACGTCCTTTTTGAATATTTAGTGGTTGCCGTGGCTCAGTGATTGATACATTAAACTGCAGAGCGAACTGAGACATGTTTGAGTCCTCTAATATCAACCATTACTTTTCAACAGGGAATGACAGATTTATTATGAAAAGATTCTCAGGTCGCCATTCATTATCGGCAATAGAAACTGTAGGTCTCTTGCGCTCGTGCATTCATGCGAAAAATAAAACACGCACAATTTGAATGGCTGCGAAGAGCTAGGTCTTAGACCCTCGGACTGTCGCGCCAGCTATTTATTGATTTATTGTGGAATACTTACCAATTTTTTTGTTGTTTATGTACGTACAAAGTAGAGAAAGAAGCTAATTCCTCCTGGTTAGCCAGAGAGGATTGTTCCACCTCTCGGACGCTAGGGCCGAAATTAAATAAAGTTAGAGCAAAGTGCCTTCTGGCAATGGACAGATCCTCTATCCGCATGCTAACAGGAGTTATCACACGACACTGCGCCATCGGAGACATGCTCCGCAAGTGGAGAATCGAGACCAACGATTTATGCAGAAGCTGCTGTGCCACTATCCCGCCCTGCAAGAACGATGCCTATGCGCATTAGGATTAAGGCTCTTTGCAAACATAGCAGAGGTAACAGACTTGCAGTTAACGGACCTACACGGATTCATAAGGAACACTTACTGGTTCAGAAAACAGCCAACAATAGGATAGGTCCTTAGGTTGTCCCGGGAACCAGATTACTATTCCCACACCATTAATAGGATACTCACAAGGATCTTCTGGTCTCCGAGTGAAAGTGATGAAGCCTATCCATCACACACCCTACGAAACCTAACCTAAACTATGGACGTAGGAATTATTTCGAATTTTCTTGCACATCAAGTGGTAAAGCTGCCTTTTTAACAAAATCCTAACAAAGAAATTGTTAAACAAGCAGGCCTGACGGGGAAACCGAAAGAGTATAGTCAGTGTAATCACAAAAATAATTGTACAACCTGTCAACAAACTTGTACCGATATAGCACAGTACCACTTCAATGAAAGATAGGCAGGCAACACCTAAAATCTTACCGTTTGTTGACTCTTTTTGCAACTTTTGTTTCTCTATCTGCATCTCTTCCTTTTTGTTTACCTTTGCTATTTTTGAGCAGTTATTTTACATCTATTTTTCGGCATTATCTCATACCCCGCGGCAGAGGCTGCAATCTAAGCAATGAATCATTTGCCATCAATGGGCTGAAGAAGATTCATTTATTAACATTTATGCTTTGCAAAACCTAAGAAGTCACTAGAAGAAATCAAGTTTGCATCCAAAAAGAAACTAAGAAAAAACAACATAGACGAGAACCATTTTGGAAACAGCACTGCATTTTGCTGTTTGGGGGTGTTGACCTCATACTGAGAAAATAACATAAAATGGGACGTTTTGGTATGGAACGTGATTGGTCACCGCCATTTTTCAATTTTGTTCATGAGTATCGCCTATCATACCCACTTCACATTTTTCCATACCAAGTTTTTGTCAATTAGCTTAGGCAATCATGGCGTAATCACAGTCTTTAATCCTTTCAGAACCTACTTTTTTTACAAGGTATGATAACATAATTATTACTTGGAACTCGGAGAATCCATGCACTAAATTTCGAATCTCAATGTGAACTCTAGTGAACTTTATGGAAAGGAGAACAAATACAATAGAAGAACTGACCTAGATTTACCTTTCAATATATGTAGTTCATGACTAATAGTTTGAGCTTAGCAATAATTTTAAGTACATTTTGTAATGAAATTAATACAGAGGTTTTTACTAGTAGTTTGGAATATTCGACTAGGACACCCCACGACGTAAAAAAAAAAAAAAGCCTCGCGAATAAAAGCAAAGACATGACATCAAATGGAATATACAGCCAATACGCACAAAACAAGACTTAGAAGAACAAATAGAACCAGAAAGTACACAAAAAGAAGTTAAAAAAAATAAAACCAAGAGTTAAAAATCATTTTTTTAGTGCGAACCGCGGCTGTCAAATGTAACTCCTCCATGACACATATTATGACAAACGAAATGAAATAAAGTTACGCAATTTTAAAGCCGACAAAGGACCGAATGCTTTGTTCTCGAAATAACCCAACTTTGTTCATTGGAAGCAGTAGAACCTTTTCTTAGTGTTAAAAAGCATTAAAAAGGTTAAAAATTTAAACAGAGAAAGAATTAAAAGATCAACAAACCCCCGAGCACATATGAGAAAGAAATTAAAAAAAAAAACAAGGCGTACACTCAACGAAATTAATAAAAACAAAATAAAAAGAGCATTGTTGTTCAGGCGGAATCAGTTCTGTATTATCTTTTCCAAATGTTTTATTTTTATTGTTCATCTTCTTTTCTTTTTTTCTGCATCGAATCGATTATACGTATTTTTATATAATCGGATAACTTAAAAAAAAAATGTTACATTTCTCAATTCCGACAGACAAACTTAGTGCGTGCGCCTATGTTTATAAATTTAGTGTTTCTGATTCGTCTTGATTTTTTTTTTGTTTTTAAATAATACATACAAAGAAATTTGCAAAATAAAAAATAAAAAATATATATTTTTAATAAATAACGAAATATGTAAATGTAAAAAGTCTTGCTACTTTTTTTTATAGTATCGATTGATTAATATACGTTTTGTTTATCGCTTCTGTTTAACTGTAGTGTATATAAAGCTAAATATTAAATTTATATAGGAAAAGAATATCATTAACATCATTTTGATTGGTATAGCAGTATATATTTGCATCGCTTGATTTTATTTATCTTTACAATGTTGTTTCAATGATTCGACTTTCAGTAAATTGAAATATGCCGACCAGCTGGTTTTTAATCTTCATGTTTCGTTTTCGAAATATATGTATTTTGTGTGGATATGAGAGAGAGAAAGTAGGAGTAGTAGTGAATTTTCTAATTACCTCTACTTCCGCCAGCGTTATTCGCATAATACGGTTTATTCATTTGTGGGCCGCCTGATGGATTTCCAGAACCACCTGGGCCTGGTCCACCTCCAGCTCCACTCTGTCCACTCTGTGGTGGACCTCCGCCGCCACCACCGCCTCCCGCGTGACCCTGTCGCAGCGGTCGTTGTGACTGCGGTGGCGGTTGAGAGGGTTGCATATGTTGTGGATAGTTGTTGGGTCGTTGGATTGGTGCCGGATAACGTCCTTGGCCACCTGCTCCTCGACCACCGGGATTCATGCTATTTTGTGGATTACCACCGCGCGCATTTTGTTGTTGAGATACTTGTTGCTGCTGTTGTTGTTGTTGCTGTTGTTGTTGTTGTTGTTGCTGTTGCATTACTTGATTTTGCAAGTCCCACTGAAGAAAAAAAAATATTTAATTTGTATTAGTTAAAGGATGAATCTAAATGAAATCTAAACTAAGCTTAAACTTTAAAATATTCGATTCATAAATTTGAGTTAATTTCATACTTACACTCTGATAATTTTTGTGATGCGGTGGGCTTGGTTGGGATTGCACTTGCTTAGCCAAGTTCAGACTCACTTCGGCCCCCAACGGGCTCTTCAATTGTCTTCCCATCTGCAAATAAAGAAAAAAAAGAGTCAACAAAGCATCTTTTACCAAAGAAACGTCTTCCAACTTACTGAATCCTGCATGTGATTCTGTCCTTGGTTCGATTTCATGTAGGCTTGCGTGGCCGTCTGTTGCGGTGTCGGGCCACCGCGGAATTGATTTATTGCAGCCGCTGTCAGCAACGGCGAATTCATAAACTGTGGCGGAGGTCCTGTCGCAGGGCCTACAGCGTGACCTCCGAACATTCCTGCCGCTGTTTGCAGACCATAACTTTGTGTCGATCCTGCAGCCGTCGGCCCACCATAAAATGGACCTTGACCGCCAGCCGAGTTTGAATAATAGCTATTGGATTGAAGAGGTGGCGGTGGCGCTTGTTGGGGCGGATACAATCCCATAAACTGTTGCGCATACGGACCGGAGGCAGCTGCTACAGCTACTGCTGCTGCATTGTTCTTTGAGCCAATGGTACCAAGCTGTTGAGAGGTTGGTTTAACGGAGGCTGACATCAGTGAGTTTGAACTTGATGATATCAGAACGGTGTTCGGATTATTCAGTTGTTGATTCTGGTTAAAGGGCGATTGAACTGCGCCGCTCATTCGAAATTGTGAAGGGATATTCGAGTACATATCAGGCGCCGGTGCAGTTGGCATGTTCGGAGGCGTTTGCATATACGCATTGTATGGCCCGCTGCCGGTTGTGCCGTAGTGAGGTGCGGGAGGGAATTGCGAGAACTGTGATCGTCCCTGATCGATTTGGAATGGAGCATAGAGACCGCTTTGTGACGGCATTGTGCCTGAGTTATATAGAACAGCGGGAGGACTGGGAATTGTCGGGATGCCAGTGAATTGAGATGCTTGATAGAATGGTTGGGGTTGTTGCTGTTGTTGTTGTTGTGCGGCGGCAGCAGCCGCTGCTACAGCAGCTGGATGCATTTGATTCTGATGCTGTGCTTGTTGTTGCTGCTGCTGTTGCTGTTGCTGCTGTTGTTGAGCTGCTTGTTGTTGCTGTTGTGCCTGTTGTGCAGCCTGTTGTTGTTGTTGTACTGCCTGTTGTTGCTGTTGCATTGAATTGGGCGGTGGAGACATACCTAAGCCGCCTTGATGCATTTGCTGCTGGGAAGTTTTTACTTTCCCTGCGTCGCTGGTATGCTTTAACACCAAATTAGATACACTATGACCACCAGCTCCAGGCGGTACTTGACCCTGCCCGCCACCATGCTGTGGACTTGGGCTGTAGCCAACAACAGAAGACGTATCGGAATCAGAGACATCCTTCTGACCGAAATGCTGATCTAGGCTTGGATCATATGAGTTGCCATATGGCCCGGATTGTGGTCCAGGAGAAGAAAGAGCATGCATATGCATGTTGCCGGCATGCGCAACAGCGTAGTGTTGCATGTGCTGCTGGTTGGTGTAATTCGACGATAAATGCTGTACTGCCTCTGCTTCACTGGCTTGTTGAGCGGCAGCCGCTGCAGCTGCAGCTACATGCTCGATAACCGTTGGCATTGGTGAGACACTTTCCCACACTTTTTTCACACTTGCGATTTTCATATTGAGATCTGCTGTCGAGATTATGTTCTGTTGGCCCGATGGCGTGCCTGATGTAACCGGTGGTGGCCCGCTCTGTGGAGGAATCTGTTGTATACCAGCGGCCAATTTAGCTGCAACTGCTTTGGCGCCAGCTGCAGCTGCGGCGGCAGAAATAGCACTCGGATTCTTATCATCAGCCATATGCGAGTATTCCGTGTCAAATGTGAAACCCAGGTTTATGTCCTTGTCATAGTCGTTGCCACTGGTTGGCTCAAACGAAGAGACTGACCCTGCCGATTGTTTGCCACTATTGCTGAATGACATTTGAGAGAGAGCTGAGGAAATTGCCTCAGCTTGTTGCTGCTGTTGTTGTTGCATCATGGATGCATCCGACGACTTTTGATTTGATTGACTGCTTTGAGAGGAAGTATCCGAGTGATTGGATACTTGTCGCTTGATCTGTGGTGTTTGTTGATTCTGTGCTGCAGTTTTGTAGTTCGTGTTCTCAAATATTATGGTATTCACTGGAGGATTTACCCCATCTATTCCGCTTTTATCTGGTGAAATAGATTTTTTATCCTTCCCTTCGCCGCCGCTGCTGATTTCATTCGTTAATCCTTCACCAGATTTATCTGCCTTTTCCCAGTTGCCGACCGATGCCGCCCTACTGTTACCTTCCCACTGCTGCTGAGGCTTATTTAGCCGTGGCGGTAGGCTTTTATTGATCGCAGCGGATGACGATTGCTGTGAAGATGTTGAGGATGCAGAAACACTGCCACGTGCGTCTGTTGATGATTTGCTCTTCTGCAAACCAGAATCCTTATTTGCGGAACTACTTCCTGCGGATGACTGCTGTTGATTGCCAGCAACAGATGGACCAGTTTGTTTGTAACCCATGCCTGGTGGAGGTTTGGTTGTCATTGATGATGGTTTGGATGATACCGACGACGACATTGATGGTCGATCATCTTTCTTCTGTGCCATACTTGACGAACCACCACTTGACCTCTGCTGACTGCTTAATTGGCCAGAACTATTACTACGCTGTTGTGGCATGTCTTTCTCTTTTGACAGTGATTTCTTGCGTTCAATATCTTTATCTAAGTCCCCTTTTTCGTCGGTCTTGCCGCTCGAGGTGCTTTCCTTTCTATTGTTTTGATAGCCAGATCCACTACCAAAGCTCTTCGGTGGAGATGGTTTCTTTCCATCATCCGTCTTCTTTCCAGGCTGTGGGCTCTGCTGCTTCGGCTTGTTTTTATCGGAGTCCGAAACCCCACTTTCTGACTTCTTTAGACCAGCTGTTAATGCCAACTGATTCTGCTTTGTTTTATCTAATATTTCAGTCGAGTCCTCAGATAAACTTTTCTTATCCTTCTGCTCATCATGCGTCGAACGCTGAGAACCATAACTATCGCCCGATCGACGGGAACCCATATTGCTATTATTGCCACGGTTGTCTCGACGATAATTGCTACTTGAATCAGAAACTCGTGAGCTACTACCAATACTGCCGCCACCACGCCCACGTCGTGACGGTTCGCCACGCGGTGCAAAACCTTCCTTTAAACTTTGCGAACCACTTTCTGCGCCACTTCCACCACCACCTCCTCCTCCTCCTCTTCTTTGTTCACGACCGAGATGATCCTGCAAAATAAAAAAACAGTTTTTGTAAAAAATATAACTCCAATGAACGATTTGTTTTGACCAATTTAAAGTATTGATAGGTTTGCATACCTTTTTATAATAATGAGGGAAAAAAAACACACACTAACCTTTCTTGGAACTTTGGGATTTCTTTCTGATCGCCTTCCATACCCGTCGTCGTCTACATCTTCCGAATTTTCTGATTCACTCCAGTCGTTCTGGTAACTTCTACCACCTCCCATACGCATATTACCGCCACCACCCCGTCGACTCCAACTTCCACCACCGCCGCTTGGGCCACCCCGATAAGATCCATAGCCGCGGGTGGGAGGCCCACGCATATCCTGTCTGCGGTCATTGTTGCCACCACCTCTTGGGCTTGGTCGCTTATGTTCACCACCGCGCTGTGATCTATCATCGACTTTATCATCATCTTTTTTAGTTATCACACCACTAACGCTTCCGCTTTCACTGTCTTTACGTTTCTTTTGTTGCGCATCGCCACCAGTCGCTGTTTGGTCTTTTTGTTCAACTTTCTCATGTTGCTGCTGATCGTTTTTATGCAATTGCTCAGAAATGTTAATTTCGCCGATTGACGACGACTTTTCCTTCTTTTGCTCACTGACTTGTGGCGAGGGGCTTTCCGATCGACGAAGAATCTGGGTCGGGACAAACGATATTTCACTGTTTGAACTATTGCCGAGATCCTTTTGTTCTTCGTCCTTCATGGCACCTGTTGTTGAGTACGTGCCATCTTTTTCGGGAGTTGCTCCAGGAATCTTGTCCACAGCTGTATTCGTGCTACTTTCAGATGCACTTTTTTGGTGCTGTGGCGGACGTTGCAGAATGTGCTTCACTTGGATATCATCATCATTGCGGCTGTGACTGCTCGAGAAACTTTCATCCCTTTGACGACGTAATTCGGCATCCGTCTCCTCAGCCCATGATCCAACAGTTGATGAAGCTCCACCTCCAACAGGTCCTACACCAAAATCGACAGAGCGCTGCTGTTGTGGATCGTCGTTTGAAGAAACACTAGTCTTGCGCTGCGACGAATCAGATATACTGCGAGACATTCCACGATGGTAGTCCTCGTTGCTGCGTCGATTATAGCGATCATCGTGTTCACCTGAATCGTCCATTCGATTTCTATTGTATCCGGATCTATTCGGGTAGCCGCCATGTTCTCGGTCACCTCGGTCATTACGCCTCATCATATCACCACCATCATTGCGACGCTGCTGCTGGGGTGCCTGCGATCTATAGTGCTGATTATGACCATATCGATTCGAGTCATACTGTTTTTCTTGGACAGAGTAACCACTGGCGCCGCCACTACTGCCTGCTCCGCCGCCAGTTGACTGTTGCTGATTGGCAGTGATGGATCTGGCATTGGATTGGCTAGGTTGTTGTTGTTGTTGTTGCTGCTGTTGAAGCAACTGCTGCTGTCGTTGAAAACGTGGTGGCAAATTCGACTGAAAATGGGCTGAGAAGACGGCCTTCTGATTACCACCGTGTGGTGCTCCTCCTCCTCCACCGCGCCCGTAATCTCGGTCGCGGTCACGGTCTCGTTCACGTTCACGATCGTACCGATTGTAATCGCGTCCACCGCCATTACCTCCATCTTTCTGGTACGGGCGACGGCCACCACCATCTCTTGTCGACTGATGATGGTAGTCATCGTCCTTTTGTCGAACTTCTTCATACGATCCAGGGTTAAGCTGTGTTGTACTAATGACTGGCCCTCCAGAAGATCCAGATAAGTCGTTATCACTTCCACCACCAGAACTGGGCACCTTTTTGCTATTCATTTTCATTTCCAGTTCTTGAAGTTTCTTTGCAGCCGCCTGTCTGCGTTCCGACTCACGTTTCTCCTCCTCTTCCTTGCGCTGCTTAACACGTTCATATACTCCGGCATCTAAAGCTACTACTCCTCGATGACCATTTTGCTGGGAGGAAGCTGAACTATTATCGTCAGATTTTCGTTGCTGCTCTTTTGGTGAATCTCTGTCACGTGTCCAAGATCTACTAGGCTCTGTTGTCGACTTGTTGTTATTAATTTTCTGATCGCTGTTGCTAGCTTTTGCTGCTGTCGTCGTGGAGAATACTGGTTGTTGTCTATCGGTTTCTGGCGAAGGGGACTCATCATCGTCGTCGGAGAATCCTAATTTTGGATTGTAATCGATGTCATCTTGTTGCGTCCAGCTGTCATCCTTGGCAATTGCATTCAGTCGCTCTAGGTCTTCTTCTTTAATTATGGGACGTTGTTGCAGTGCCACTTCAGGTTCAACATATGGTGGTGGTAGGTTTGAAGCTGATGTATCTTTATTAGGACGCTGTGTTTGCTGTGGAGGGGGTGTATTCACCTGTGGCGGACGTTTGCCCATCATATTCACATTCGATCGGAATGAACTGCCACCGCCACCACCTACATTCGGTGAATTCGACCTGTAATCTTTCTGGTTGTTACCTCTATTATTAGCCACCTGATTCACACCTGATGAATAATTTGCTCCTCCCCCGCCGCCGCCATTTTGTTGACGATGATATTGATAATCGCCTCCAACTGTTGGTGGCGTCAATGAGCGTCCCTGCGTATCTGAGGAGGATGCAGATGAACCACCACCACCTCGAACCATAAACGATGGCATTAGAGCGAGCAATGGTGGTGGAACTGCTTGTAGGGGGCCCTGGCCCTGTTGGTTGCTGCTGTTTTGCTGTTGATTTGCATCGTTCTGCTGTTGCTGCTGCTGCTTGCCACCTTGTTGCTGCTGTATCCATGTATTGGCATCCGTTTGTGGTCTCAAACTCACTTGTTGCACATCTCCCTCTTGTGTTGCCGTCATCGATGACGATTGTTGCTGCTGCTGTTGATGGTGCTGCTGCTGCTGATGATGCTGGTGGTATTGGTGCTGCTGTTTGTTGTGGTGATGGTAGTGATCTCGTTCGTCTCTTCCGCCGTTGCCATCTCTGAAGTTTTGATGATGATATTGTTGTTGATGATGATGATGATGGTAATTGTTGTTGTGGTTGTGGTGTTGATGCTGCTGTTGATGCGGCTGATTTTGCTGGTGCGATGTTGACGAAGATGACGATGCACCTTTGTGGTGAGTCGTAGCACCACTGCCATCTAATGATGGAAACTCGTGTTGGAATTGTGGACTTTGATAGAGTGGTGGGGCGGAGTTCTTGCCGCCTCCAGTACCCCCAGAACTGTTCATGTGATCGTGGCCCGTTGTTACCGATGACCATGTTACCGCTGAACTGTTGTTAAGTGTTGAATGTGAAGAAGAATGTGAAGTGGTGTTTTGCCTTTCGCTTGTCGATGATATATTATTTAGCAACTTAGAAGAGCTATTGGTATTGGTGTTGTTGTTGTTGTTTACAATGGAATTTATGCTGTTTGTATTTGGCGCCACTGATGGGTTAACTGATGCTCCTTGTGCTGCTTGGCCGCCTGTTGCTTGATTTGATGTTCCAACTAAAATTTTAAAAATTATTTTCAAACTTTAAATATACACAAAGAAATTGTTAAAATGAAGTATATTTTTGAACTGAACCCGTTTAAAACTCGTGTTTTGTTTTATTTAAAACTACTTCATTGAAAACACCGAGTAAAATTATTGTTTGTTTCAATGTTTTTATTTTACAAGCTTTAATACTTCAGCTGAAGCACACTGCATTAACTAAACCTCTTGCCATTTTAGTAGAATCAATAATTTTTTTTTTTTTTTTTTAATTAAATTGGTAGTCAACATAGTTATTGGGTTGTCGAAAAAGTCATGACGCATTTTTCTATGTTTTTCAAAGATTATTTATTTATATAAAGAACAGAAATCAATCAATAACATATTGACCGTTTTGTTCGATGATCATCTTTCAGTAAGTTGCATAATTCCACGTTCATAGAAGGACCTGTCTTTATCGGCGAAAAACTGAAGAAGGTGCTGTTTTCCAGCCTCATCTGAATTGAACGTTTTTTCACGTAACGAGTTTTGAAGAGAACGAAACAAGTGGAAGTCGGATGGCGCAAGGTCAGGTGAGTATGATGGGTATGGCAACACACCCCATCCAAAGCCCAATAACTTTTGGCGGGTGGTTATACTTGTGTGTGGTCTTGCATTGTCGTGATGGAATACAATTTACGATTAACGAGCTCTGGACGTTTCTGGATGATGCATTCGTTCAAACTGTCCAACTGCCGACAGTAAACATCAGAATTGATGGTTTGATTCCTTGGTAGGAGCTCAAAAAACACGATGCCTTCAAAATCCCACCACACTGACAGCATAACCTTTCTCTGATGAATGTTGGCTTTCGCTCTCGTTTGAGGCGCTTTATCACGATGGGACCAAGACCGCTTGCGTACAACATTGTCGTAAACAATCCACTACTCATCACCTGTTATCAGTCGCTTCAAAAAAGGATCGTTTTCCTGACGTCTAATGAGCATATCACAGATGTTTATGCGGTTCGTCAATTGGACCTCCTTGAGTTCATGAGGAACCCAAATATCGAGCTTGCTTACGTATCCCAGCTTCTTCAGGTGGTCATGAACGCTTGAATGATGGATGTTTAATGTCTCTGCAATCTCCCGTGTCGTGTAGCGTGGGTTTGACTCGATCAGTGCCTTGATTTGGTCGTCGTCAACCTCGGTGGGCATTCCTCACCGAGGAGCGTCATTGAGGTTAAAATCACCCGCGCTGAATTTTTGGAACCAGCGTTGACACTGACGTTTTTGTAGAGCATCGTCACCGTAAACTTGACGCAACTTTTCACAAGCTTCACTTGCATTCTTCCCTTTACGGAAATAAAAGAGTAAAATATGGCGAAAATGCACACTTTGGTCTTCCATATTTAAGCTGCTACAAAATCTTCAAAACACGATTAATCCCGATCAATTTTTTTTCAGAATTACGCTTAAACCGTTAACTGTCAAATGGCTTACCAATAATATAGATGGGCTTAATCCATTACTTTAAAAAAATTAACAAACGCCATCTGTTCGAAAAATGCGTCATGACAACCCAATAGTTAAAGAGATATAAAATTCAAATACATCAATTCTAGTCCATTATAAGGTAAGAGTTTCGATGTCTTTTTAATCAAATAGTTGTGGTGAGAACATAATAAAGAAAAACTAAATACCTTCTTGTCCAGGTGTGTTATTATTGCTACTTGGCGAACTAATTTCAGCTTTTAGGGATGGAAGATTAGCTGGTGGTCGCCTAGCGGACGGCACTTTGCCCAAACTTTGCATTCCATGTTTACGGGGCACTTGATTTTTTTGTGCAGATGGTTCGACAGATTCGCCCTGTAAATAAAAATGGAAAACACACAGTTCAATTTTAAATACGTCACTTTGACAACCTGAAAGTTGAATATGTAATTTGCAATATAACGATTACTTACACGACTATTTTTGTACATTCGATTTATATCGAGTGCTGAGAACTTGGGCTTGGCATTTCGCTCTCCCCTACTTCCCCCCAGTGTACTCATGCTGCCAGTGAATCCTCATCAGCGTAACCTCCCGTTGACTGTGCACCACACGACTACTGCACTGCTGCTGGTGTTTCTCGTCTACTGCTTCCGCTGGCTGACGGGATGAAACCGTTTGTTTTTTTATTCGTATGAATATTCCTCCTCACTTTCAAATCAAGTCCTTTCTTTTATCCTGTTGATAAGGTTGAAGCCGTTTTTTGTTGTGATTAACTTATGAAACAAATTATTTTATCCTCTCTGTTTGGCTAGGATTTATTCTTGTTGTATCCTTTCTTTTTTTTTTATCACAGGTATGTTTCACGGTTGCTTTGAGCCTTTCTTAGAGTGGGTCACTTAAGATGACCACGCAGCATTAAGTGCGGCGGTAGAAAATTTGTCCTACTTTCGTGCTTCTTTTTATTTTCGTTTTAAAAGTTAAAAAATAATATTTAAGAATAAATTGAATTGCGAAAGGAGCCCGTTCTCTTGTTCTCTCTAAAACTATATTCGTAGTTTTTTTTTCTTTTTTTTTTTTTCAGTTAAATAAAGTAGGCGTGGCAGGCTAGAAATTATTTTAGGTATTTTATTAAATCTAAGTCCTCAGTCTTCTTCAATCCTGCAATGAAATTAAAAAAGAAAAACCAATTAATATTTTATAGACCTCAAACCTTTACAAAATGTATAATAAAATTGTATGTAAAGATAAGCTAGATAAGTACGAGATTTGTTATACACTTGTATTTGAATAAAACTTGATATAATCTTCCAGGAAAGACTAACCCCCGAGATATTAGTCACGAATTAGGTTCTCAATTCGCCATTCGGAGTTTGCAATAACTTGTAGGTTCCTTCTATACGTGTGAACCATATAATCGTGCTTGTATCATGTATTGAACCTATAACGCAGACATTAGGTGATTAGAAGTCGAGCTGTTTACAGCGAACAGAGATGGCTTAGTAAAGGGCATACACCAACTGAATTACAGTCCTATGAATGCAAGCCTGTACCCAATCATCAAGGAAACTTTGCATCACAGAGGTCAAAGTCTGCTCGACGTCGTCAACAAGACTTTATCTGAGGCTTTGTGATTACCTACAACCGGTTGTGTCTATTTTGATTGTTTTACGTGCATATAAGCGCATTTATAGAAAAGAGCTAAGCAGCAAAGACTAGTTTTAGCATTCCTGTAAGCCCGTTTAACTGTGCAGTAGAACAATTTTTTCTTTCAAAAAATCAGTAGCATACGCCGATGGTGCTCAATGAAGAGCATTGTGATCAGAATGAGTTCAACCCTCATTAAGGGCAAAATTTGCCAGTCCTGCCCTAATGTATAATTAAGGCGTAATTACATTGTCAAGAATGGATGGATAGTCCTTAGTTGTTTTGAAAGAAAAATCATTCCACGTTGTTTTAGTCCCTATAGTACAGACGGTGAAAAGATACGATGACGAACTATGGACTGTCAAGTGACATACACGATGGCTGAGTCATATAGAGCGTATCAGCCCTTCGTTCATGAGTCTCTGAGTACACCCGGAGGAATGACACGATAGATCAAGGCCATGACTTAGGTTGGCAGCGGAGCGGTTCAGGTGACTGATTGATGGTCAGGACCACCCGGACAAACGACTTTAAAAGTATAAAAACTAAATGCATCAATTGTAATTTTTATCAATAGTACGATACTGTAAATTCATGAACTTTTAATGTTTCTGTGAGTATAAATTATATGTGCATGTATCTATGACACATTTGTAAGGGCACATCTCCGTTTCGAAAGCTTTGAATAGTTTAGGTTTTTTTCTTTTTCTTCTAAATTAAAATCGCATTGATACAAAAAGTCATAGGCATGTGATTTCATCATACTGAAAAAAATTAAAAAGCCATGCCAGACAGGGTTACGTTTTAGCTTCGTGATATTGGAACATTCAGTGGTTGAAAGATAAACAGCAAACAGATAGATCTATGAATTTTGTAATAAATGAAAGCGTTAGAAAAACTTAAATGCGTTCGTAAATAGTCATTCATATGATTTCAGTTTGATCTTATCTACATTATTCATTACAGCAGTAAAAAAATACTTCAAAAATCCTGAAACAGGGCGGTCGTCGTGTCTCACTGGTAAGTACGTTGGACTGCTATTCAGGCCTGCGTGGACTCAAGACCCAGCCATTCATTCCGAACATTCATCGCGGCACCACCTCTCGTCGGGGAAGGACATTTCATGAAAGAGCTTCTCAATTCGCCGTTCGGAATCGGCATGGCAGATCCCTGCCATTCATACGAAAAATGCAAAACGCACAACATGAATGGTTGCGAGAAGGCAGGTCTTGGCTCATCCCGAGCTGTCGCGCCAGTTTTTATTTTGTTATTTAGGGTTGACATAGTTTTTGATCGTCTCATTTTTATTCACCTTCAATACCTAAGGGCTATGCACAAGCATGCAAGAACGCACATTCTTTCAGTTTGTACAATTTTTTGCGCAAATTTCTTTTGTTATCCAATATCATGCGTGCATTTGAGTTCCTCTATTATAAAAAAAAAAGTTTTCAGATGCTACACGAAAAAGAAAACACTTTTACTGAGTGAAACCATGGCTGCAAAAGAGAACTAAAGCTAACCAATGGATAGGATTACAGAATTTTCTGAAGGATGTATTGTGACGCATATGCAGTGTTAATAAATTGTTTAACATCGACATAAAATTCTTTTCCGCTGTCTCCGCAGTCTATCGAAATAAGCGTTATTCAAGTTGCTAATTTCTAAGTCTTGCCACTGTATATTTTCTCTTAAAACACTTCATACAAAAATAATAGAATTTGCGCATTCTTTGTTATCCCCAGACGTGCATACATGGCACCGAAATCTAAAATTTTTTAATTCTCGCTGGCATGCGTGCGCAGCACCGCAAGCATTGATATCAAAAGGCAGTTTTACATGCCTGTGGACAGCCACCTTTAATCTCCTTGAGAGACCTTCTTAGCCAAAAAAAAAAAGTAAAAAGTTTAACAGCTTCTTTCACTCTTTCATTAGATCTATGTCTATGTAACTCGCGTCACTCTAAAAGTCAGTTTTTTCTAAAACCGATGAGATTTCTTAAGCTCGTTGGCAAACTTCAAGTTTTCTTTCGTAGGAAACAAATCGCCTTCTTCTCACAACGTACCAATGTAGCCCTGCCACTGCAATAAAAAGCGGACAATTCCTGTCGTGATGCTTACTCCCTATTTTTTGTTCGATTATATATATAATTTCAGTAGACGTCTTAAAAGGCCTCTGCAGTTTTCTGCTACCATTGCTCTATCTATGGCTTTTCTTGTTCGTTTCTTTAATTCTAATATTTTGTGGTGTTTTACATGTCCTACAGCATTATGATCCATCTTTTTGGAACGTTTCAAGTTCGTAAGAATTTTAGGAACAGATCTTTCATATTTGAACAGTATAATCCTTTATTCAAATAGTAATGATTCCAACATTTCTCTGGGTGAGGTCCCTGTGTGCTTACAACCTAGTCCAACATAAAAGGCTTAAACCTTTCATGCATGGCCGTGTCACTCACATCTTCGTCGAAGGGAATTTACGGTTGGTTTTAAATTTTAATGCTTAATTAGTCGTGATTTCTTGCTTAAAACTTTCATTGAAATTTGCACTTCTTTTAAAGGGTATCCTACTTTGAAAAGTGGTTTCTGTTCTTCGCACAAGACGTTCTTAACAGTCTTTTAAAAATTACACAACAAACTTATAAATATTTACAGGAAATATTTCCATTTCGATTTTTAATGCTCTCATTGTACACTTTAAATGAAATCCTCAAGTCTTTGTTTTTAAAGAGAGATGGCTTTAGCAGTAAAAAAAACCTTGTAAAAAATTGTTAAAATCACTTTTTTGATGTAAGAATGTATAAAGTTATAAATATTTATTTTCCCAACTGCTTTACTGACTTCATTTACCTACGCACCTTATTTTAAACTACATATTCTGGTTTGGATTTTAAGAAATTTAATGTTGAAATTCAATTGTACTTCATAAAGACGCTATTAAACCACATTCATCCTTCATGCTTCGCGATCTGCAGCTAGATACATATGTATTTCAGCTGTGGCCACGTTTTCCTGAATTTGGTTCGGCTTACACTGTTGATTTCCATATTTTTCTAGGTCTTCCAACCCGCCGGGCATCCTGAAGATTCCTGAGGATTAATCTCTTCGCTACCGTATATTTCTAAAGCCAGACAGTTTGACGGTGTTTCGTGTAACCTTAATAGCTGTCAAATCTTTAAGACGACAGTATAACCCCACTTGAGGAGTGCAAAATTCAATATGTAGTTAGAAAGGGCTTCCTGTGGGTGCTCTCTGCAAACAGATGGTTGTTGATTATTTGGAAAGATATCAATTGAACCAGCCACCCTGAGTCGGCCGCTTTTCATTTCTTTTCCACTTAGAATCTTCGTCAAGGATACCGTCTGAATATCTTCGTAGTTCCCCCGTAATCTCGATTCCTCGTGTCATCGTTAGTATCTGATTGATTGAATTTTTAACTGTGGGTCTTCTCCAAGGACAGCTGAAAATCCCACACCTTTTCCTATCTAATATGCTATATGCGTTGCTGTCTGGATATTCTCCAGGCTTAGTCTTCAATTGTCATCTTCCAAAATCTCTATTTTTCTTGGGTGGGAAGTTTTCAGCGGTGGGTTGCGCTACAATTTGTTTGAGCGTTTCTCACGTGAGTTATGTACATACATAAGTATATGTAGAACTTCTCTCTTGATGCTGCCATCAGACATTTGTAACGCTTTTGTTCTCTTTGCCTCAATTGCCTACCGTTTTCAGAAGTTATTCGTGCCAAGTATCTCTTGCCAAGCTTTTCGGGCCACCATAACTACAACGCTGACCACTGCTTCGCTAGAACGTCTGCCTATTCGCTTTTCATTCTTTCCAATGTCAGTTCATTCTAGGCTGCACATGGAAACACTCCATGGTTTCTGGAAACACTCCATAGTTTTTGCTTGCCTTTACTCGTGTTATGTTCTAAAACCTAATCCAAAGGAGAACAGTGCAAAATATAACACGTGGTTTCATCAATTCTTTGAATCACCCCAAGATGATATTGGAACAGGTGTAGCGAGCGACATGCACGAGATATTCCGTCGGAGATGAAATCCCAGGCCGCAAGCGCGGATGCAAAATTTGCAACCTTCACATGAACACATACAAAAAGAGAGATGGCCTCCATTAGGCAATTTCAACAAAAATTGCAAGGACCGACATAACCACACACGAAACGTGTCAATTAACAGAAACTTTGAAAAGGCTATCAGAGAACCAAACTAAATGAATAAAACAAAACGATTAAAAATACAAATCTGCATTTACTTTTGATTTCCTTTAAAGTTGAAGTATTGAATATAAAAAGAGTGATATGCAAACTTTTCTTAATGCAAATGAATCAGATTAATTCGTTGCACCAAAGAATCGATGATGCAACCTCCGTGACAAGAAAACTATACACACATATAACTACTATTGTTTTCATTCAGATCCTGTTGCAAGGATTTTTAATGTATGGTAGCCATAAACCTTTAAATATAAAACTAATTCTTGTTTTATATTACTAACACTGAAGTGGACTTCTTCAAAAGGTTGCAAGGTTGAATGTGCTAAAGGTGAATAACATTTAAAAACTTTACTCTTCTTCCATTCGGAGACGATAATGACCGGGAATAGCGCAAAGATTGAAGCGTTTGGTTTTCTGCTTTCATCGCTCGCCTTCACTCTGTCGTTGACTATCTCGCGCAGTATTCAAGAGCAAACAAGATTTAACAATACATATATTTAACTTATGTGTGTACATAAAGTATCACTCTAAATGAACCATCAAAAAAATATGAACCAGACCAGACAGGAATAATTTGCATTAATTATTGGTTTGTCGAGAACAGAATATGTATATCAACCCCGAAGTAATTGCAGTGAAGGCATAATCAATTGAAGAAACAAAAAATCTGCAATTTCCAAGAATTCGATGCATGTCAACCTCCACCACCTCCATGCCTGCCCATTCTATCGGCAGGAATGTACCGGCAATGGAACAAAACTAATTTTATGTCAGTGCAACGCTAGCGCCAGCAAGGGAAACACCGGCGAAAAAAAAAACTCAACGAAACAAAAATAAAATGGCAAATTCTGCTTGACGAAAAAGGGACAAAGTGGAATATCAACTCGCTCACACATGCTCACATCCACTCGATGGCAAACGAAATGCACAGGGATGAGGGAGACAGGAATTGGGGAATGAAACGGAAAAAATGCGGTGGCGTCTTGCAATAATGGCGAATTCGTTTGCGTTCATGCCGTCGAATGAAATTCTCAGGGGTGCGGGGGAGCAGGGGGCGTAGAAAAGAAATTTTGAATAAAAATTAAAAACTCATTTGCCCGCGGCATTCGCTTACCTTAAATGCAGTCTCCGCACAAAAACAACACGCTCTTTTGATCGCACTAAATCACAGTGCTGGCTTATTTTCCTGTCGTTTTTTTTTTTTTTTTTTTTGAGAATTTTTTCTTAACTGCATACAACACGCACGAACACAGAAAATGTCTCCTCGCTATTTGCCTCCTTTTTTTTCTTCTCTGTTGTCTGTCCCTATATGCACACCGTGTGAAAAATACAAAAAATCGTCAGAAACAAGAAAACAATTTTTTTCTTTCAAGAATCTATTCGATCTTCCCACTGATTCGCTCTGCACTGGACAAATTCATATAAAAACACGATGAAACACCAATGAACGAGAAAAAACTGGAAAGTAAACTAATTTCACTCGCGAAAATTATGTCTTTGATTCCCACCTCTTTCTCTGATAGTTATTGGTGCTGGTGCTTTTGGTTGCAACGTTTTCTTCACCCTTCGGCCCACTTGGCTATTTGAGGTTATGAAAGAATACGAAATGGAGAATTTTTTGACAATAGACGGAAAACTTTTTCGCGTTCAATTTTCGAATGAAAAACTTTCTTTTTTTTTTATATATAAAATATTCTCTGGCTAGAAAAACAAAATAAAAACTTCCACTACCGACGACGGACAACAGAG
The DNA here is from genome assembly GCA_917880715.2 of Matsumyia berberina. Lineage (NCBI taxonomy): Eukaryota > Metazoa > Arthropoda > Insecta > Diptera > Syrphidae > Matsumyia > Matsumyia berberina. The sequence continues at coordinate 86,169,294 of OU862871.1, forward strand.
ATTCTTCTTTGCTTTGATTACTTGAAAGACTTTGTTCTTCTGTTTCGTTCTAAATTTGTTCCAAAGGCTATATTTTTTTTTTTTTTATTCTATTTGTCCACCACCACTACCACCTGTGTATAACGCACTCGCTTGCACACACAGCCTCAGCGTTTCAAGAAAATTTCAATTTTTTTTAATGCTTACCCTTATCTCGCTCGCTCGCATAGACGTGTGGGCTTGATGTTTTGTTGTATCACTGTGTATTGTTCTGGGGGATGAGTTAGTGCACGAGTGTGCGTGGATGTGTGTACGGTGTGAATGACGAGAGAACGGAATAGACAAAAGATTTTCTTTTTGCGAAAAAAAAAAAATTCAACGACTCGACTTTACTCCGACACAAGTTTGGTGGATGAAATTCACGTTGCTGACGTTTGATTTTATGGTGAATAAATTGCGCGTACGTTTAGCTTTCGTATTTCGTTTGATTAGTGGATAATTGAAAGCGCTTATTATGTATAAATTATAATTTTTCTTAACCGTCACGAACAGGATAGAGAACACTTTCTTCTGTGTAACTTCAAAATGGCGTATGTATGAAGAAATTACGTATTTCGTTGAGTTTTTTACTTCGGTGGATTTCGTTCCGATTCGACGGTGTTCTAGCGAAGTTGAGTAGTGCTGAGGATGGGCCTCCTGCTGATGGGCTATGTGACATCTAGCGGTAGGAGTTTGCAAATAAAATTCGATAGGGATTAGCAGGGATGTTGTGCAGGGGATTTTTCCAAGTAAAGCATAGGAATTTTGAAGATAGAATAATAACTAAATTTATTTTTTTCAATTTGACACCATGCTGCTGTCTTTTTATGTGTATCCTATTTTGCTTGGAATTACAAGAGTACAACACTGTACAATATATTATGTACAGTGTTTTCTGGAGTCGGCGGCGGTTCATTCAATCTCAGCCGCTTTTGCAGTGACCTTTCTTCCTGAAACCGTGGACACTGGAAGGAAATGTGTTTGGCATCATGTTAGTTGCTCATCATGTTTGAAATGGTGCAAGTAGTTCCGTAAACATTCATGGTCTGTTAAGAATTTAGTCAGATAGTAGTCCAACCCTTAATGTAGTTTATCGGTGCATTCAGTCCATCGGTCTTTTGTTAAATCTGCTGCTCTTTCCCCATTCTCAAAGTGTCCACATTCTTGGGTTAATGCATATATTCTTGTGGTAGTCTTGCGGTATATGTCTGCCTTCTGTATATTTCGACTCGGGCCTATACCACGCAGTAACAATTTTACAATGATATGTAAAAAATCACCTCTTTTACAATGCTTGTTGTTTCGTGGTACAGGTTGATCCACTTTTCCCTCCATTTCATCAAGCTTTCAATCGAAAAACATCCAAAAACAGTCGAAAAAAAAATTTTGAAATTCCTTTTATGTGACACAAAACCAACAGAAAAATGCGTTGAGTTCATATATGAACCCACTGCACTTTTTGGCTGTGCACATGTTCGTACCAGATTTTTTTGAAAAATCAGTTTTTCGCTGGAAATATTGTTAGAAATTCATTGAAACACTTGTCCTTACGGGCAAATAGTTTAAATAATTGCAATTACAGTGATATTTCACCACAAAACTGCATAGAATATTAAAACTTTAGTTTTCGATAGTACTGTTGTGTGAGAATGTTTTGGGAGTAAATGTTACTACTAATTTGACAGCCATTATTGTCAATTCGCTTTATATGTCCAGAAAAGTGTTTCCGCTGAACAATTTTGAAGATGATGTTTGTAAAGACAGGCGAGCAAAAGGGATTGGGTTTTTTTTTTTCTTATTCTGATTTTGGTTACGTAAACAGAGAATTTATTTGAATCGCAAGTGCCAGGAGATTCGACAAACGATTTAAAATACATATGTAGATAGACGGATTGCAATCGGCGAAGTATTCTTTAGCTATATTTCTGTGGCTTCATATAAAACCTATTGTTGTTCATTTTGGATTCTGCTGAATCTTGAGCAAATTAAAGAGATCTTATGATTGTCTAGGGCCGGGTTTCCCAAACTGTACTCCGCGGAGTAGTGAGTGCTCCGCGAAGAATATCCAAGTGCTCCGCGGAAAGATAAAAAAAAATATCAAAATTCCATCAGACTAGTTAATTTGGGTTTTCTGAAACATCTTTGAACTTTCTCCAGTTTGTTCGCAGCAATCGAATACGAATAAGCCTTTTAACAAAAAATCAATATAAACAAATAGCCAGTGTTCTAGTTATAACGTTGTCCACTTGAAACGATCACAGTTGTATTGCAATTGCTGTGTATCTTTCAAAGTTCGAATTTTCAAAATCCCAAATAAAATGCTCAGGAGATTTCGTTGTTCAGAAAGTTCGAAGTGATCGTAGGTAACCGCCTCAATGAAAAAGTAAAGTTTCCTTGCCTAATCTGAAATCTGGTCCGCAGATGGCTCCAAATTGGAAAATGGCAATACTAGAGCTGGGGTCTATAATCTCAAATTCCACTGTGCATGTGCACTCAGATAGCCAAGCAGAACTAATGGCCTTTAAATTCTATACGATATGGTCAAAGCTCAACCTTCTCGTAGACCTTGCGTCTGCAAATAAATAACTGGATATCGGATACGAAGGCTTCGAAGGCAATGAACGGGCGGACTGTCTGGCGAGAAGAAGCGTTTGGCGAACTTTTGTTCACTAGGCGATCACAATAGATCTTACAGGTCGTAGTGCATCCGAACCTTAGCATCGTATTCGTTGCGTTTAGTTTATGTTAAGTTCATGATTGCCACTTTTGGATCTATCGGTGTGAAAACGAGATATCAACTCGCAAATAGCGGTATATTTGGTATGCACCAAATGTGTCTTTACTACAACAACTATGAAAAAATGGCATATGAGCGACGTAGTGCTCCGCGACGAATTTTTCTACTGAAAAGTGTTCCGCGGCCAAAAAAGATTGGGAACCGCTGGTCTAGGGTAAAGATTAAGTCCGTGAAGCCATTCTTTTGAAATGCAGTGACCAGTCATTACGTCAGTGATGATTCAAAAGTTATCCCTGCTTAAGTTATACAGAAACTTGAAGAGTATTATTTTGATGCGATTCTGTGTTGGAATAGCCTAACAATTTATGACATTTTATCAGACACAGCTCCTCTATTAAGGCTTTCACACGGCTGGCAATATCGGTCTGAAAGAGCAAGAGTTTCTGTTTCTTTTTGAGAATCAACATCCAGTCTACAATAATCCATAAGCGCCATAGTAGTTTCTATGACTACCTAAAATCGAGCGCTGGGGTACCTAAGTAAATGTTACCCTGCAAGTTTGTTCTTTCCCATTGCCAAGATGGCCAAGATTTTTTTTATTGAAATATGGAAAAAAAACTTATCAAAAACTTGACTAGGCAAAATATTTCAGTCCGAAATCCCCTCCAAATCATGGAATCGTCAGTTTCTAAAGGACATGGTAGACCGATTGATAGGGTTTCTTAGCTTTTCAACTTTTTAAGTGGGGATGATGCGCCCATAAACCTATGTTTTGGTAAAATGGTAGTTATGTGCATTCAAGAGGACACAAGCGTCCTCAAACCAACATCTGTCTACGAACTCCTACTCTCACCTCCACGAGGTGAACGCTGGGTGCCTAGTACCTCAACTGAAGATAGGGTGCAAACCCCTGTGGAAGGTTGTTGGTGGTAGCCGACGAGAGAGGGGGGGAGGGTGTTCACACTAAGGCACTCTCCCTTGCATCTGGACGGCAGCGGAAGAACTCCCTTGATTGAATCAACGGTGGCGTCTACAGTTCCAGTTAGGCCAAACTACTTAGTGAACACCTCATATGGGCTACTCCGGCATAATCGGATTATAGGCCAATGAGGACCGGATTACCCGGCCCCTTAAGTTCAAGGGGTTCAACAAAGGGCCTGGCCCTCCAGGTTGGGGGTTGTGCGTGGGGTTAACGGTTCCACCATTTAAAACAATTATTGTTACGAAGCATCCAACAGCCTCGGATAAGGAAGGATTTACTGTTGACGACCCGGCAAAACGAAAAAAGGACAACGACTTTCGGGTCTGCACGTGGAATGTTCGGACCCTGAACAGACCGCGTGCAGCCGAACAATTAGCGGAGGCCCTAGACTGCTATAAAGCAGATATTACCGCCATCCAGGAAATGCGATGGGATGGGCCGGGCAAAAGGAGGATGAAAAACTGTGACATTTACTACGGTGACTGCTAAAGAGAGCAAAAGCAGCGTCTATTCGGATGCGGATTTGTTATAGGCGGCAGACTTAGGCAAGAAGTCTTGAGCTTTCGACATGTAAGTGAACGCCTTATAACAATTCGCATCAAGGCTAAATTCAAAAACATAAGCCTAATATGCGCTCACGCCCCGACAGAAGAAAGTGACGATGCTACCAAGGAGGGTTTCTACGAGCTCCTCGACAAAACATTTGAGCAATGCCCCAAGTATGACGTAAAAATCGTGTTAGGCGATTTTAACGCAAAGATAGGGAAGGAAGACCTCTTTGGTAACACGATCGGGAAACATAGCCTACATGACATCACGTCTGGAAACGGACTTAGGCTAATTGATTTTGCTTCGGGACGTAATGTCACTATAGCTAGTACACGATTTCCACACCTCAATATCCACAAGGGCACATGGCGGTCTCCTGATCAACGCACCGTCAACCAAATTGATCATGTTGCAATCGACAAAAGGCACGCCTCCAGTATTCTGGATGTCCGAGCTTTCCGAGCAGCCAACATTGACTCGGACCACTACCTTGTTGTAGCCAAGGAACGAACGCCACAACAAAGGAGAACTACTGTGAGAAGGTATGATGTCGAAAAGCTACATTCGCAACAGACCGCCAGAGCCTTTGCCGATCGTGTATCCCGTAATCTCTCAAGAAGTCCAATGCCGCCAGCACCAAATGCCGAAAACCAGTGGAAACGCTGCCAACAAGCCATCAAGGAAGCCGCAACTGATGTGCTGGGTTTCAAAAGGCCACCACCAAGAAACCCCTGGTTTGACGAAGAATGCCGGCAAGTGCACGCAGCAAAACAAGATGCATACAAAGCGGCGCTGCAAAGGAGGACGAGGGCTGCTCGCGAGCTCTACGAGCAGAAGAGACTGGAAGAACACCAGCTTCTCCGCAAGAAAAAGAAAGAGTACTGCGGAACAAAACACATTTGTAAACCTTTAAAATCGCTTTATTTTTCCTTTGTATATATACTTTTTTACTTAGTTAAAAATCTCATTAAAAACTTACCGACTATAAATCTTATAATAGTCTTATGTTCTTAAAATACTATAAAAAAATGTCCTTTAATTTGTTTGCACTTTAAACTTATCGCTTAAAATCAACTATAGCCTTCAAGAGTTTTTCATTGCAGAAACGATGATATTCCTTTTAGTGTGATATAGTTTAAAATACAATAATACTCGGTAATAAACATTTCATTGGCACTAAATATGCTAAAAGTCCAAAATGATAGATTAAAGTATTTATGCTAAATCTGCAACCGATTGATTATATTAATTTTAATTTTTATAATTAAGTTATTTTAGAGCTTAAATTTAATTTTTTGTATATATAGGTGTGTAGTAATAATATATTAACTTCATTTTGTTTTTAATAATAGGCAAGTCTGATTTGTATGTCTGGTTGAGTTGTTTCCGAATGCCGGATGTGTACTATAGACTTTGAAAAACTTGGGTAATTCAGGTATACTGTATTCTGCTCCTTTTCACGGTAATGTCTCCAGTACACATCTTCAATGATATTTTCAAAATTTTATTTCCTTAACTCTGACTTCAATAACAATAAGGAATCAATTATGAACATATGTATATAATATTTCTTTTATCTGATTCTTTAACAATTCAATGCTCTGTGTATACATCTGGATATAACTGTGTTGCTTTATTTTGATTTAAGATTTCTATATATAAGTGTACAGTGTATGTACTTTTTTGTAATCTTCTCATCATATAAGAGAAGAGATCACATTTTTTAATTGAATCACTAAAAAAACCGAAATTAAATTAAAGGTAAATGACATTATTTATACTTGAGTTTAAATCTGCGATGCATTTTTTAATTGCTTACGGTCATTACGGATGACTTCTTTCAGGTACGCGTACATAGAATTGTTCAAATTATGTTTACATGTATTGAGTATGCTGGAAGATATGCTCTGAATGTTTCACATCCAATCACGAACAAAGGCGGACAAGTACTGGATTTACACACTCAAGCAGAAGCACATGCATATGTATATTTGTGCTTTTTTCATTTAACCGTAATCTAGATGAGCTACGCTATGATAGTTAGAAAAATACAGTACAATTCTGAAGGCAAATCAAACGCTTTCTGGAAATGGTTTAGGTTTTGTTTATAACCTGGATAACCCTACTCTATCGAGCCTAACCTACGCATTTAACCCCATTACCTCCTATATGAAGAATGGAATGTCCGAAGTATAGTGATTGAGTCTTTGGACCTATTGGTATAGCATATTTTAAAAAGACTGAATATGCACTTAATATCAGGATTCAATGAGTCTCAGAATAATCGCCATTCTAATTTCAGAACCGAAAGTCAGTGACCTAACTTGCTATGAAAGCGCAGTATAGCAGAAAAAATAAGCTGATGACAGTTCTCAATTCAATTTTGTAAAAGGAGAAATATACTAAATTTCGTAATCATATTACTAGATCACTCGTGGGCAAACTAAGCAACCTGCTCACCAGAAAGGCTTTAAGTTCAAGCAGAGAGCAATTGAGGCTGATGGTGGGACTCATCACAGGACACGATAACCTCAACAAACACATGCATAGAATGGGCTTCGCTGACACAGAAACATGTAGGAACTGCGAAGAAGAAGAAGAAGAACTTGAACACTTTCTATGCCATTGCCCTGCCCTAGCGAGAATGCGACGAAAGACCCTGGGGTCCATTTGGATACCGGACCTGAAACATCTCAGGGACAAAGGAATCGGCGGCATCCTGGCCTTCACCAAAGAAACAGGAAGATTCGCCAGACCACACGTAAACTAGTGTCAACTCCATCCACCTTCCCTAGATCCCTCCCAACATACGTCCCAAGCCAAGCCTATTCCTGCAGTTTCGAGAATTAAAGGAGGGGAACACAACTGGCCCGACAGAGGCCTAAGTGAAGAGCCTTCCGCTCACCCTCATATACCATACCATACCATACCGATCATATTACTAAGATCCTATCCAACGTAGTGTGTGAACATCTGAAGCCCTTCTAAAACTCACTAATCACCACTTATCAGTGTGGCTTCTGACCCGGCAGATCGACTGTAGACCAAATCTTCACACTAAAGCAAATTCGGGAAAGACCAACGAATTTCAAGTCGAGACTCGCCACCTTTTCATCGACTTTAAAGCCGCACATGATAGTATTCATCCTCCTGACCTATACAGGGCGACGGCCGTTCGTGCTGGAACAGATAGTGCTCGAGACAGGTGTTAACACGGAAGGCACTGTTTTCAACGAATCTGTCCAACTGTTGGGTTACGTGGATGACAACGACAATTGATTATCAGGTAAAACGAGTTGGCCTTAAAGTAAATGAAGACAAAACCAAGTACATGCTGTCAACAAAGAAGCTTCTGTCCACCGCCTAGATCAAAACGTTACTGTTGACAACAATAAATTCGAAATGGTTAATGAATCTTCCTACCTCGTAGTTAACATCACTCCTCACTCGAAAGACGAAATGTATGCTCTAAAAAACCTTGGTCCTGCTATATGGTGCCGAGTACTGGACGATAAGCAGGAAAGCAGAACAGATATTGAACACTTTCGAGTGAAGTCTCGTATGCAAGGAGAGCGAATAAAAGGAAAAGATGCAACCGCGAACTCTATTAGCTTTACCAAGAAGTGGTCTGAACAGTCAAAACACTGTCGACTATCCTGGCTCGCCCACATTAAACGAATGGACACTAACGCTCCAGCCAAGAGAATCTTCGAATCTCAGCCCCTAAGAATCTGAAGATGTCTTTTTTTTTTATTCCTTCATGAAATGAAATGAAATGAAAATGAATCTCCCAATTACACGAAAAGAAAATCAGTTGATCGGGTTTGACAATGAGAGTTATGAGTTGGTTATACTGCCATTCACACATCTGGGGAACTACAAATTGGATACAGTCATACATCTTTAACCCAACTAATGGTAATATGGACTTGACTTTTCAATGGAATACTGCATTGAATCATCCCTGCTATTAGTCCGGTTTCGTGGTTTAAAATACGTTATAACCAAATTGTTAGTTATGAGTAACAAATAGTCAGAACTGCACGTACATACATATCTACATTGAGTACCTAATGACAATATGTTGCTGACTAAACCAAAAGTATAAACAATGTCAATGAGAGGAAAGGCACAACAATTCATATAACTTGTTTTGTTTGGTATTTTCTGTTATAAACAAATTAGCAAACAAAACCTAAATTAAATTTGCATAACTTAAGTTTTGATTTTAACAGATACGATGAAATCGTTTCACAAATTGATTTTCTAATATTTTTTTTTTGTAAATACTTGAAAATTGTTTTGAACTATCGAATTAATTTTGCTGTTTTTAGCTGCTCGGCTACATATGGCATTGAAAATGATATGACTAGTGAAACAAACAATTTGAGGATAAAAATTAATTTTAAACAATTTGAGTTTTGTAAGGAAAATATAACTATAATTGTTTAAAACATTATTGTTTTTTTATAAGTCAATTTAGAATAATTCCAATAATAGTTTCTAATGCGGGTTAGGGTCAATATTCTGTAAATTTGAAAAAGTTCAGTGTATGTAAAATACAATTATATGGAACCGTTGACCCTCTAATGCCAAATTTACAGCGATTTAAGCATGTTGTACAAGGATTTTAATAGGCTACGGTCCTTCAAACATATTCACCGCGCAGGTGTGTAGAATACCTCGACCGAAAAGTCGTACAGTTTTGCTGCAGATGTGAATTGAATGTGAAGCAATTCATTCGTGCAAAATATTTGGAAGATTACAAAACTCAAGCATTAGAGGGTTAACAAGCAAGATTCTGTATTTATAGAATTTTGTTTATGCATTTTTGAGTGATTTACAGAAATTTCTTTATACAGAACTTAAGAAGTCCGAATTTTGACCCGCTCCCTTCTGATGCATCTGAAATTGTTCTATGCGTTGACATTATTCACCTCAGACAAGTGAATGGTAGTTGAACTACCAACCAATGCGAAATTTAGTAATTTGACTAAAACAAAGTACATATCTTAAAGAAATATAAAATTAAAACAATGGCAGCAAAAGCAATAGAGCTTCCATATGTAGCCGGCTCTTGATTTATGGTATTATAACAAAAATAGTTAATATTGCTTAATTCATTTTCACTGGAAAAAGGGATTTTTTGATGCCGATGATTTCATCGTACATAAGATTTGGCGCTCTAATTGAAAGTCATAGTCAAGATCACTTACTGACGTAGATACATTTGGCAGTGATGGCATCTGAAAAGAAATTTTTAATTAACATTTATCAACATACAACGAAAATCATTTGACAATTTACTTCGAAATTTTTCTTTAAGTTTGGATGAAGTACAAATGGAACACCGTCTAGCTCTGAATATGCTCCCAGTGTGCCTATAGAGTGTCCTGCAGAAGCCATTACAAAATGAGAAGGCGGTTTCGGGGCTGGACGCATTGGTGAGATTTGATAGGAAGCCTGAATTTCTTCATAATCGTGGTCAGTTGGATGAGGTACAGGAGGGAGCTAGAAAAAATCAAATGAATAATTGTTACGGCAAAAAGTTAAGAACCTACGGGAGCTGACCCTACAAACAAAAGTGCCTCGCAGTTGGAGTTTTTAAATATTATTCAGTCACTCAAGTTTCTAAGGGAAACATGCTTTAATTTAATAGCCAAACTTCAATCTTACAATTAAGTTTGTAAGGCGTCTGAACGTTGTCACTTTCAAAGACAAATCAGGACCGCTTAGGTTCTTTTGAAAAAAATGGATCGCCGCGAGACACTCGTGTTTTTTAATCACATACAGTTTAACATATATTTGCACAAACACTCTCCTCATATTTAGCAACCAATAATGACTAAGAACAAGTAAAACGTCTCACTTACCGGTTGGTTTGATCGTCTATTCATATTTAATCGATTCAAAGCCTTTTCCACCTCACTATTGAGATTACTATCAATTTGTTGTTGCAGCTGTGGCACTGGGGGTGGAGCTCGAACGTACGTAAGTGCACCAGTCTTATAGCAAACTAAAATTCCATTTATATCACTAAAAACAAATAAAAACAAAAATTAAAGAAAAAAATTGTTTACCAAATAACCACCTGATTCATACGCATATGTGTGTTTGTACTACGTACATACACTTATAATTCGGTGATAAGTGATTCATCGACATACTTACCCAGCTAATTTAAAACCTTCCGGTGCAGTTTTTAACTTTGAGCAGAGAATAATATCAGTTACAGCCTGTGTAACAGACCCACGTTTGGAAAGTTTGTAAGCTATCTGACGCTTTCTCCAAGCCTTTTGTTCCGTGTCTGCGGTGCGCGAAAGCAGTGAGAATTCCTTTGGAGGTAATTCTTTCTCTGATATTACTCTGAGAAGGTATTATGTATGTGGTTGAATAGATTAGGAAAAAAATATGTAACTCTGGTATACCTTAAAGTTTCTACAACATATTCCGGCAATCCTTCAGTCTTTGAGAGGCATAGATAACGAGCGGTTTGCCGTCCAAATATAATGCTATTCTCTCGCCATAGGTCCGCATCTGAGTCTTGATCATAAGTGCGATGCACCGATGTAAAGTTCTTGGGACATCTAAAGAAAAGAAGTGAATTGAATACAAATTGTCAAGAACCCATGTTCTACAAACTTACTTTTCAAAGTCTTCAACTATCTGTAATGAGGTTATCGGCCGATTGTCTGGCAGAAAACTCATAATAGAATTAATGACATTCTTTTGTGGCATCGTAGTTGGTATTTGTACATGCTTCCCAGCTTTGTTCATCGTTGCGGTAGCGTTTTTGTGGCCTTTTTGTTGTGACACTCAGTTGATTATGACTACAATTAACTGAAAGTCCTACATTACCCGACCGCACAAAGAAGTTGTCTTTCGTATGATTACGAAACCACAATCTAATACATTTCTCGCGATTTCTTAAGCAATTTAAGAATCTCTGACGGCTTCGCTTACCCTTTCAGATATCCAACTGTAGACTGCGCCGTGTTGCTTTCGGCGGCGGAGCTGCTGATGATTACTCACTGCCCTAATCATTTATTAACACCGCAACTCTCTTTAAATATTCAGGAATGATTCTCTCCCCGTCTCAACTAATCACCCTCACCATCAACTGCAGCTGTTTTAAACAAGTTCCAAGCACGATAGGACGGAAATGGTAGCGGACGAAAAACACTACGCGACCACTGCAAAATAAATAAGAATTTGGTGATTTCTTTTTTAATTTGCCTTTTTGTTATTTGTTCTTCTACGCTAATTGGGGTATTTGCATGGAACGAATGATGGGGAAAACTGCTTTGGTCATATTCTTTTATGCTTTCTTTTGTAGGGGGAGGCAAAATTCGTAAAATACACCACACACTAGTGAGTGAGATGGATGTATTGTGCACGTACTCTTCGGTGTATGGATGAAATTTGTCAATTTCACTGTGAAACTGTTCTTTTGTTATTGGTTATAAATAGATTTCTGTATTTATTTTGAATTGGATTCTGCAAAAATTAATTTTATGTAATCTTTGCTCTTATTACCCTAGCTGCCTGTTCTTGGCCCTTCTCTTTGTTCTGTCAAATGTCATTCAACCGAAATTTTATTTTGCTGAAAAGAAGGAAACGTCATAACTTTGCTGAATATGCGCATCACAGATGTGGTCCGGAGGAAAAATTAATGATATTTCATTTCTGATAGTTTTCATGAATTCAAAAAGTTTCGTTTACCATTTGACCAAACTCGGTGAAGTAATGATTTTGCGATCGGTGTGAATGCCTGATTACCATTGCAGATCTTGTTTTCAAAACAATTCTCTTTTCCTCACCTTTGTCTTAACAAATGTTATTTTTTTCAAATTACTCAGCGGAAGCACTCTTTCGGACACATCAAGCGAATAGACAGCAATGGCTGTCAAATTGTTAGTGAAATGTACTCAATTACGCTGAAACATTACTTTCGTCATACACTAGCAGTACCAAAAATTAACTTTTAATATTTTATGCAATTTTCTTGTGAAATATCACCATAATTGCATTTATTTAAACAATTAACACGTAAGAACAAGTGTTGGAATGAATTTCCAATAATGTTTCCACCGAAAAACTGATTTTTTAAAAAAATCTAGTACGAACATGTGCACAGCCAAAAAGTGCAGTGAGTTCACTTATGAACCGAACTCATTTTTCTGTTGGTTTTGTGTCACAAAAATGAAATTCCAAATCTTGTGGAGTTTTTGTTAGGGTTTTAGCTGTTTTTTGATGGTTTTCCGATTGAAAACTTGATTAAGTGGAGAAAAAGATGGACTAGATGAATTAGGAATGTGTGAAATGCAGAAATGGTGAAAAGAACAAATTTATTGAAGAGAATTTAGGTAAATCTTTCCGCATAGATGGCAAAGTCAATTCACAATGAGTTTTTTTTTCCATAAAAGGATACTAAATTAATACAAATTGTCCGACTACTTGTCTTGTGTCTAATTTATGGTATAATTAGTCTTCCGAGTGGTTCTGGATTGGTGATAAATCCTGTGGTATTAGAACGGACTTCTTTTGATGCTCGTGTGTCTGCATACAGGTGCGGAAATGGAAATGGTGATGGTGAAAATGGAAATGGTGAAAATGGTGGTCGCCGTGGTTTAGTAGTTAGTGCGTTGGACTGCTGACCGAGCGGCGTGGGTTCAAGCCCCAGGCAGAAACACCGAACATTTTTCGCGTGACCAGCTCTCGTCGGGGAATGACAAGCCTCCGGGAGTATAATCTTTCATAAAGAGCTTCTCAATTCGCCGTTCGGAGTCGGCAATAAATTATAGGTTCCTTCCATTCGTGCGAAATATGTTGCGAGAAGCTAGGCCTTAGCTCGTCCCGAGCTGTCGCGCCAGCTATTTATGTATTTTAATCAAAGGAAATGATTAACACAAAGATAAATATTTGGAGATTCGTTTCAAAGATGATTTTCACTATTTGAAAATCAGTGATTGCTCCGCTCAACAGGACTCAGTCTTTTAAATATTTTTTATGTAACATCTGACCGGCTCTTTTTACTCCTTATGGGTTCGAGTTTTGAAAAATACCTTCTTAGTGGATGTCGCTCAAAATTTGAGCAGAGGTGTTCTATCATCATCATCATTTTCTGATTGGCCCGCTTTCCATTATGACGCTCGTGGGTTTAGGGTGCTTAAGTGCATCCTTCATCTTCCACCATCCATTATTTTCAAATTGTTTCTATCCTCAACCACATTCATAATAAAAATACAGGTAGAAAGATTGATAAAAAGGAAAACCACTTGTCAAATTTAAATTCATTATGTCCCCAACTGCCAGTGTGAAAAACATCAGTAGGTACCTGCCTGTCAACATCCGCTGAATTCACCCTCGAATTAGGCTGCCGCTTTACACGAACGAGTCTCGCTTGCTTCATTGCCCGCCTGCAACCCTTAACACACTTCATCCAAATGTCAAGCCGATAATTTTCAACTGCTGTTGCATCGAATAACATACCCCAACTGAAAAAGTCGAATTAAAGCGTTCAAAAATCAAGTGTTTGGTCTTTAAATCTTAAATTGATTGTAGTGTCCGGAATAAAAGAAATTATTTACAAATGGAAACAGTTAAACCATCGGAGGAACAGGCGCCTACTTGCGATGTCATAGCTGCTGGTACAGAAACATCACCATCAAGTGTACCTCCACCACCGCCAACACCATCTCAAGAACCAAAAAGTCCTCCATCCAGTGTCGGTGAAGTTGAAAATGTACAAACTAGTGAGGCAGACCCGCTTGCCGATATTCCATGTAGTGTTGTAAAACGCCCAGAACCAACCGAACCCAAACGCTATCGCTTAAAAAGACGTAAAATTAAAGTAGCTGGAGCACCGAAAATGCCACTAACAGGTTTGAAAAAGTGTACCTTGCCATTAGTATTTAATTAAATTTTGTTGTGCTTGCAGGCTATGTGCGTTATATGGCCGCCCGTCGGGAACAGCTACGTTCAGAATTTCCAGAGAAGACGTCTATAGAATATACAAAAATGATTGGCGAGGAATGGTCTGCAATGTCAGATGAAAAGAAAACACCATATCTGAAAGAAGCAGAGGTGGACAGGCAGAGGTATGTTGTGCTAAGCAAAAGTTGTTTTGATCCATGTGAACAATTTGCATGTGACTTGGTTGCAGATTTTTAATCAGGTTATTAAATCGATAATTTCATTGAAGAAACACGGTCTTATGTGCGGTCATGCGTGACACGTAATCAATTTCAATGCTTGCATTACCATGCACATTTTATATGTATCCGTTCCACCCACTACTAGGGGTTTAGGAGTACAAATTTGCTTTTACTGTCACCGACTAATATTTGAAGAATATTTTCCTCAGTGTGAGTGTAAAGGTAAACTTAAAGATTTTCTTGTTCAGAGCTAACTAGGTGCTACCAGGTTACCTGCCTAGTTTCGGTGGCACAACCCTGAAAATGTTTTCTCTTATGTAAATATCCCCAGCCCACTTTACTGGCACTACGTCCTAAAAGATCTTTTGTATCAGCATAATAGACTTACCACATCCTTTATCCACTAGCAAACGTGATTCCTTATAAAGTGCCGGGCATTCACAGAGAATGTGTTCGAAAGCTTTTTCCCCTTCCAGACAGAATGGGTACCCTAACGATAAACCGTGTCCCTTCTGATGATTCTTCGGTCGAAAAATATTGACTATGAGTGGAACTGGCAACCAAAATTCTTGGTTGGTCGAATGCTACGTGGAAGAGTCAGCTTAAAAAATGTTCGGATCATCAGACTTTGAGTTACGATTCGTTCAGCCTGTAAATCTCTTACCACCTACTTCGGTTTACTTACATTATGCCTTCCTGATGTAATACAATAAACTGGGAAAACATTTTCTGTATGTCTTTGCAGAAGTCACCGTTTCGTCGTGTCGGGCATATTTTTTGTCCCGTTTCAGTATCATTTATTGAGTTGTCTTCTCGTTTTTGTTGAGTAACCTTTTGGAATCTAACCTGACAGAATTAATTCTATTCTCAACTCTGAGATAATGAGATAAACGACTACCTCGTCGTTGTTCTAAGACCCGAACGGTTCCCAAATTGCATAGAATATATTTTACTACTAAGTTTTGGAAAATTCCGGCCTAAACGTTGCATGCTGCAATGTAGAATGGTTCGCAGTTCCCTTTTGCATCCTTAATTCCACTTTGTATTCTCCGCTAAAAACTCCATGACTAGGTTTCCTTCAGTAAGTTGTAATTTTGACTCTGTAGCAATAATTTTCACTGACATACTTTTTGCCCTATGGTCTCGGAATCTTCTAAGCCGTGGATTATTTTTATCCCTTTTATTTTCACTTGTTTCCTTATTTCTCCCCAGGTATATTAAAGAACTGAATGAATTTCTCAAAGAGCGTCCTGACATTTTAGCTTCTGAGCTGGCTAAAAATAAAATTCGCAAGAGAAAAGAAAATCTCGCAGCAAAATCAGTGCTCACGGAGAAAGCGCAAGTTAACGGGAATACTGTTAATGGAAATTCGTCATTAAAAACTTCTCCACCTAATTCAAATGAAAACATTCCTATGGTTACCACAAAGAACTCCAAATTATTGCAATCTACTCAAACAACCCAAACAAGCTCTAACCTTAATCGACGCCTTGGGCATGCGGGAGCGGGACTCTACGATAATGGTGGCATTCCAATCTTTACCGAAGAATTTCTCGATCATAATAAGGTTGTTGACATGGAACTTCGAACATTGCGTAAATCCAATGTGGATTTTGAACAACAGAACGCAGTTTTAGAAAAGCATGTGGAAAATATGAAGTTCGGTGTCGAAAAGATGATGACTGAGAATGATGAATTGCAGGAGAAGAACCGTCTGTTGGAGGTCTATTTAGATAAATTAAAATTGAAGTTGGCTCAAGCGCTCTCCGGCTTGGCAATCCCCACTGAACCAAATGGGGCTACTCTCGAAAATATTGACAAGTACATGAGTGATTTGTACAAAATGGCCACATCGAATACCCACGGACCAGCAAGCCTGAACAAGGCAAAAGATATTATCCGTAAGCTAGACTTGACGATTCATTTGTAAAGTACGGGTATTGGTAGAGTTACTTAAATGCTTGCATTCATCCATAATATAAATATGTACATGTAGGTAATCATTATGGTAATTAAGTGTGTCCATGCATTCATAATATTCATGAGCTAGTTCTTAAGTTCTGCTATTAAGCGCCATTTATAAATTTGTTTTCGTTATAAGAACTAACTGCCTGCGGTAATGATGGCGGTGACATTTTTGCTCACTTTTTCGATAATTTTTTATAAATAAATATACATACGTAGACAAGAAGAAAAGCAAAAGTGTTTACATTTCTTGAAGATTAGTACTTATCATCCCTCAGGACAAGAGCATGCCCGATGAGTGGAACCTCAGCTCAATTTTTAAGAACAGCTAGAGTACCAAAGCCCTTTCTCGAACAACTGAAGTGACCCAATACAAGGCCTTAATAATTCCAGTTTTGCTCTATGGTGCAGAGGCATGGATTCCATCCAGAGTTGATGATGATGGACCCGTCTGCGTAGACGAGTGGAGCCAATAATACAACGACGAACTATATGGGCTGTAAAGCGAAAACTATCTTGTCAGAATGCTTCGTATGAAACCACTTAACGTTTTAGAAGAACTAATGCAAATTGCCCACAGCCCGTTTTTCATCCTTACGCGGCACAGATTTCAACACAATAAGTTCGTTGGTCTTTTCCAATATTTGGTTTAGTGTGATCTGTCGTCCATCTTCCGGGCGAGATGCCACATCAGTACTCGATGATTGATGTGGTGCAGAAGGGCTTCCGAGGGATCTTGTATGCCGTGTATGCCTCAATAGTTCGTGTACGACATAGGATGATCTTTCTTGTAGATAGGGCACACTTTTGTCCACCAATATGTGCTTGATTGATGATTTGATGCACGCATCCTACTAAAACGTCACCTCTGCATCTGAAAAGCTCTACAGGTAAGCCATCGAGCTGGTTTTTCAACTTTATACAGCTGTGTAAATCATTTTTTATAATTCACCGGCTGAAGGTGGGCGGTTTTGTTCTTTCACATTACGCTGAAAGTGTTGCTTAACCAGATCTACAATTCTCTTTACTATTTTTAAGATGCTGCGTATTCATCGTTCCTTGAGTGTGGTTGACTAACCCCTTAAGATGTTTTCTTGCCGATTTTTGTATTTTAGTCGCCGATACGTCATAATCCGGATAGGCTCCATGCAAAAAACTCTTCCTTGATAGGTGCGTGTGCATTTTATGTTAATGTTTTGGAGTATTGTCCTGACAGAGCCAGACATTTAACAGTAAACTGTAAATCCACGTGATTTTAAGCGAACCGTCTAATTGGAATATGATTAGAAGTAGATTTCCTTTGAAATGACCAGAGTAACAATGGGGCTACCATTCATATTTGTTAATGTGAACGAACATAAGTTTTATACCAAAAGCATTAACTGCTGCCTTTTTTTTGTAGATAACGCGACGTCTGCTCTCGTTTCTCATTGAAAATAAAAGAAGAAAAACAGCATTTACACTTTCATTTATATTTTTTCAAGCATTACTTTGGGCATAACTAAATATTCATTATCTTTAAGTGTTATGGAACAGTTCAGGTAGTTCACTTCTTCTTGGGCTTCAAAACGTTGTAGGCGATGATCAAACCAAGGACAGCGTATGTTGCTTTTGCAACCTAAAAATTACGTAAACAGTTCGTTTAAAATATCATTTACTTAATAGGTTATTAAATAATAATTATTTAATGGGTTTTCTGCGAAACCATTGTTTAGAACTTTGGAAAAACTTACGTTAGCACGGCCAGCGTTGGTAGTGCCATTGAAGTACTTTGAGAGTCCGGTTAGATTTGCGCCTTCTGAAGATTCAGCAGCCATTCTATACATACAAACGAAAAAATAATTTAATTAGTTTAATATTTGTTACTTCCCATTGCAGAAATGTTGGTTATTAACGAAAAGAACACTCACTTCACGCTAGGCTTTTTTCTTCAGTGGAGAAAAACCTACGAAGATTTGTCAAAATTATTCCAGGTTAGGTTATGTAATTTTTTTGATAATTCGAAAATCGACATCGAAACAAACATGGCTGATTCTTGATTGTCGAATAAAATGACATTTACGATAAAGGGGTTTTTGTACGAACTTATGCGTTTTTTTCAACATTTGTAGTGTTTTGAAAAGAAAACTATATTACCGTTGAAAGATAAAACTTTCTGTTGCATAATCTTAGGACTCTTCCTAAAGATGTGTTAAAAATTGTACTCACATCTTTTTTAAACACATCGGCGGATAAACGAGTTATAATCCTACGATTGAAGCCCATAGCTCAAAAGAACATGTTTAAATTTCGTTTTGGTTTAATATTTTAATATCGTTAAAAAATTTAAGAATGTTCCTTATTCATCAAGTAAAAAATGGTTGGGTTATCGTTGAGAAACGGCAATATGTCATAGAAGGTATCAATTTGAACTCTTGGGTAATTAGGGACTCCATGGACAGCGAAAACCACTGCATAATGGATATAAAATGTTTAACGCGGCGGAAGATGGGTAATAAAGATAAAAGCTTTGCAGCGCAAAACAACAGGCCTATGATTTCTTACAAACGTTAGAAAGCATTCGTTTAATCTGCCTGCCTCCTGGAGAGTGGTGTCACACACAATTGTGTTTGTAAGATACCTAATCATCAATGGAGGCTGTGATCGCGAACATGGGAAGAACTAACGCAGGTTCAGGTTCTGAGAAATCATCTTCAAAGCTTCCCTATAACTAAAAGATGTAAGCACAACATCTACGCGAATTGCCAAGCTGCTATCAAATCCATTAATTTGGCTTTCACATCCTCCAAACTGGTAGACAACATTGAAATGAACTTGAGTATATAATGTATGTATGTACATGCATATGTAGGTGGTCGATTCAACGTCAATCTTTGTAGGCCCATTGGACCGTCAGTGGAAACTACCGCGCTGGTAAACTGCCCAGCAAGAATCAGGCCTTGACAGCTTACCCGCGGAACAAGTTCATAGTCCACTGGTAGTATATTCACAGATGTGATAGAAACTCTCTTTCACTTCCTCTGTAGATGTTCGTCTCTAGCTAGAACCAGACGGCATGTATAAGGCCAACCATTTTCCAACAACCTTATGAATGTAAATGGTAAACTGATGCTTTTCCTTAACGCCCACCCTAAACAGAACTTGCCCAGATATCGAAAGAATAACGGCGATAACCACGGGGCATTGACTAAATGAAAACCATGCAACCACCACTGTCGCAGCTGCGGAAACGAAAACGAGAGAAAACCCCCTCTCACTTCATCTGCAAATGTCCGGGACTAGCAAGAGCCTGACTGCGCGCACTAAATCAACCATTCTTTGACGACCTTCACTACATCTCGGGTAAAGGGATACGAGACCTAACGCTCCCGGATGAATCTGAGCGATCACACTTTCTCTTACTAACACAAAACAGATCACGTGAGATTTGGAATCCGAACGGTGTCCTAGCGCTGATTGGATTCTAATGAATATGCAGTTGGTTCCAGTTTTGCATGCCAAGTTGGTCGTAGTCCCTTTCCATAACAGAGCGCAACCTGAGTCACAACCTTCCTTGACTACACTATCTCGGTTGTGTCAGGACCAAGGTGTTTCCATTAATGCGATATGATCGTGATCACCAAAAACAGGGTAAATCTGGAAGTGTGGAAGACTTTGGACAGGTTTGAGACAGAAAACCGAGGTCAACATACTGGATTTACACTGTTCATGGTGAAAAGATCCACTATCTCGCTACGAAAAGCAGATCCGATTTAAACTACATCAAGATGCGTTAAAACTGTTGCTAATACTACTCCTTGTTCAATAAGACCGGCAGTCACAGCGGTTCGCTTACTCAAGAAAGTAAATTAACATTTGTGTGGAGCCATTGTCAAATCATAGAAAGAATAAGAATTACCGAAAGGTACCATTACAGTTCATTCGGAAACGGGTTGATGCCGCTAAATAAATTTAGAGAAATTACTGGGATCGCTGGTGGATGTTTGACTGGGAGCAGGTGTCTTTTAAAAAGATCTTAATTTAGTTTGCCTACTTAGTCTGGGGCCGTAAACCTTAGCGTATGTATCAAGCCAAGATGTCGGTCTGATCCATTCGATAGATCCTCTGCATAAGGATCAGGTGAGGAGGAGGCAAGTCTTAATAATAATGAATAATTAGGCTGTAATCAGGCGAAGGAGTCAAACTGTAACTCAGTCGTCACTGGCCATGAAGTGTGCCCAGAAACTGGTTTGAATTAAAGGACGTGCGGAAATAAAAAGAAACGAAAAGGCGGACGCTTTGCAGTGTTTCGGTTCCAATATACGTATGGGCAAGCGTGGCAAGATGCTGACAAGCTAAAATGGCGTTTTAAAAGTGTTTGCTGGCTATCACAGGCTGATGCGAGATGACAACTACAGACTATGCCTTCAAAGCGTGGAGACAGCGGCGCATTTACTGTGTCAATATCCAGCTTTGGTTAGAAAAAGGTGCTTAATTCCGGTCTGCCCATAGGATTGGTAAAATTTCAATCAATATAAAAGAGGAATCGCGAAGAAATTGGAATGAGAAAAGGGAACCAATTGAGCTGGCCTCTGTAAACAAGTTGAAGAGGCAGTGAAGGGAATCAAGGGAATGGATTGACTTAGAAGCTTCGGTGATCGTCGTGACGGTGATCTGAGACAACATGAGTTGATCGTACCAAAAACTAATTGACGACAAGATTGTCCCTATCATTGTTTAAAGAAAATAATTGTTTGTAATCTTTTTTCATTAAATGTATTATATTTTTCTGTCGTCTTTCTTACACATAATATTATATATATTTTGTATTATTTATGCCTGCCAATTATACGCAAAACATATATACATAAATATCTAATTTCACTTGCATATTATTACAAAAAAAATATCGAATAAAATCTCTCTTGTTTTTTTGTAATATTTTACGCATATTTCAAAATATTTATGTTTTCAAAGATAAAATATAATTAAAAAATATACAACTAAAAATCGAACTAAAATAAAAAATAAATCACAATGAGAGCTGAATTTATACATACATATTTTGTTAAGACGCTGTGATATAACAACTAATAAAAAAAGTGATGATTAAGAACTATATTTGCAAAATTCCTTCGATACTAACACTAACGAATATGTTCATTGAAAATTTGTCTGTGGGTGTGTGTGTGAATACTATTTACAATGTAAGATAATAATTATTTCCAATTTTCTGTATTTTCACTCATTTTCTTGCACTTTTTTTGTTGGAGACTCTCTGAACGCTTTCAATTGCGTTGCGGTTTTTAAAATTGAAGTTCTACTCATGAACGAGATTCATATAGATGTCACTTCTGCATGAGCTAGTCGGATGAACCTATTGGGCTGATCTTTAGCTGCTACTAAGGTCATCAACAAACGTTTTCAGTTACACACAACTTCAAAACTGTGTCGGCAAAAGACCTACCGAGTCCTTCAAAATTTAAAGGGGTTTGTGCACCTTAACAAAAACTATTGCCTATTAATTCTATTACAATTTGTTCACTTAAAAATTAACGGAATAAAAGTCGTTGCGCTTTTCACTGGTGTACATAAGTGTTGTTGTTGGCTTTGCAGGCTGCGACGCCTTTTAAAAGTTCCATGACATTCGATGTGTTTCATTAAAAGGAAATCAAAAAATTGTGTTGTTTTGTACAATAAATTAATTAAATGTTTGCTTCAATGCGAGTTTGTATTCCCTAATGGTTTTTTTTTAAATATTCAATATTTGAAATTATTTTTCGTTTTATGCTACATATACAACATTCGACGTTAGTGCTTAAAAATTAATCAGCCTTCATCTGGAGTCCTGCTCTTTGATGGTTATGTTGTGTTCTTGTTGACGCTGTTGTTGTTGTTGTTGCAGGGACATTTGGCGTTCATGTTGCTGTTGATGTTGCTGCGCATCATGTTGCAAAGGCTCGTGTCGTGGGGGCTCATGTAGTTGCGTGTCGTGTCGCTGGTTGCTATGGTGCTCATCACTTTGGCTGTGCGGTTGGTGTTGCAGTTGTTGATGGTGCGGTTGTGGTTCGGCAGGTTTCTTTGGGGCATCGAACAGTAGTCGTGATATCGAGAATGATGAAATCGGTGAGTTGTGCGTACTTCCGGCTGAATATGAGGTGTTTGTGTCATCGGAAGTCGGTGTTTCTCTGTCACTTTCATCACTTTTTAGGATGTCAGCGGCTTCGAGGGATTTTTTATGCATTCCCAGCAGCCATGGGGCTACGGATTCGTCGTCTTTGGCTGATTTAAGTATTGTATCAGGTAGCGGAAGAGAGTGGCGTACCATTGCACCATAAAGGCCGTATTCGGCCATTTTTGTACTGTGACCCCAGCATTTTTCGGTCTTACGCCATTTAGCACGACGATTCTGAAACCAAACCTGAAAAAAATACAAGTAAATCAATTAATTACTATTTAAGCATCCTATTTGTAGGTTTTGTAGTCGAAATCTGAGTTGCAATGTGGTATGTCACGAAAATGGAAAGAACTCTCCGATGCCCGGAATTCTCGAGTATTTGTTCCCGGTAAGGAAGAGATCATAAATGCGTTAATAGTGCTCAATAGAAATAAGGCGGCTGGGCTTGTGGGCATTTCTGCGGAGTTGTGTAAAGTCTCATCAACCATTCGGAAGACCTTTTGACCCATTTGGAGAGAGCGATTTGGGTAACTGATATATGAGGAAGGTAATAACTGACAGGCTTTCGAGGAAAGGTCAGTTAATGTTATTCTTTCCAAAATAAATAAGCCAGTTCTTGAAAATAATGCAGAACGCACACGCGTCAAAACCAGAGGCAAAATCTTTCGAAAGTCTGTCCAATTACTCGCATACGCCGACGATATTAACATAATCGGAAGAACGCTGCGTGATGTCACTGGCGCGATCGTGTATATTGAGACGATGGCGGCGAGTATGGGTCTACCAAAGGGCAAGACAAAGTTCATATATGTGCTGCCAACAAGAAAGGACACTCAGCATCGACATCTCGGACAGAACGTCACTTTAGACAGATATTACTTTAAGGTTGTTAAGGATTTTATCTACCTAGGTTCCGCTATCAAAAATAGCTTTTGCCAATCGCTGCTTCTTTGGGCTAAAAAGGGAATTGAGTAGCAAATCCCTCTCTCGAACGACTTTATAAGACTCTAATTATCACAGTCCTGCTCTACGGCGCAGAGGCATGGACTCTGTCAAAAGCAGATGAAGTTGCTCTTGGCTGTTCCAAGAAAAAAATTCTTCAGGTGATCTTCGATCCCGTCTGCATGTACAGTGAGTGGAGGAGGAGATACAACGATTAACTGTACGGGCTGTACAGCGACATCGACTAAGCCAGAAGAGTGAAGCTTCAACGATGGAGGTAGCTGGGCCATGTGGAGAGCATGGACACCATTGTTACGGCCCGGAAAATCTTCGAATCCACACCCGAGGGACGGCACAGTAGAGGAAGACCGCGACTCTGGTGGTGTACGCAAGTAGAGGGGGACCTTAACCAACTTGGCGTGTGAAACTGGAGACAGCAGGTTAAAGATCGAGTTGGCTGGAGATGCTTGTTGGTTGTAGTGCCACCTTAAGCAAGTAAGTAAGTAAGTTTCCGTTGCGGGTGCTCCTTCGGATCATCATAGAACTTTGCATTAAGAACAGATATCCGCTACATCTGCTAAGGAATAAGCTTTGAAAGGAATTGGAAATTCAAAATGGTGTCACACAAGAGTACAAAACTTTCGGTACTTTAAGTATATTGTATCAGTCGATGGCGGAACCGAACTAGTGCGTGCAGCCGAACAGGGAAAGACAAAGGATGCTTTTGGTATGTTGTCTAGAGGAGAAGCTCAGTCTTGATATCAAGCTACGACTGTTCCCGTCAAACGGGGAGTCGGTGCTATTGATTGGTTGCAGTAACTGAAAATTTACGTAAACTCACAAAATAGGAGCAGACTTTTGATAATTGCTGTCTAGGAAACTAGCAGTCTGGACAAATCGTATCTTAAATTATATGATATCATTCATCAAGCTGAAGGGAATGGCGTTTCATGAATGAGGGAAAAAGCTATTTTCACTCCAATACACGACTCAGTCAACAGCACCAATAATTTTATGCTGAAGAAGTAGATGGTGCGGATCTGAGGAGTGACTGTTCCTCCCTTAGCGGGCTTAGAGTCAATTGACCTGATAGCCTAGTCATCCTCGAGGTAGAAAGAAAAACCAGGAATGTTGGTTACAGGGAGGTCTTGCAAAGTTAATGTGAGGAATTGAAAGTCTATATATACTCATCAATGTCTTGAAACCCGGAAAATGACATAGGGTATAATGTGACGTCTTTCCACGCGGACGTAGTTGCGGTTATCAGCTAGTAAGATATATGAGAGAACGAGGTCGCCGTGGCTCAGTGATAAGTGCGTTGGTGCGAGGGGCGTGGGTTCGATCCCCAGGCATGTCCATATCGAAAAGAGCTTCTCAAGCCGACGTTCGAAGTCTACAATAAATTGCAGGTCCTTTCCATTCGGGCGAAAAATGTAACACGTACAGCATGAATGATTGCAAGAAGCTAGGCCTTGGCTCATCCTGAGCTGTCGTGCCAGTTTATATTTTATTTATGAGAGAACGAGTCAAGAACTCATTGACGGTATTACACGAAGAGATTGCATAGCCAGCCAAGCCATGTAGTGGCACTCGCTAATCCAAGATGAAAGAAGAGTGGGTTGCCCAATTTTTGGGGTGTTTGAGTGTGAATGAATGCATCTTTTTGTATGAAGGAAATGGGTGTATGTATTTCCTTCCGAAAAGGATGTATACTGAAACAAATTGCATATTGAAATAAATTTTGAAATGCACAATACAGTTTTCAATAACTAATCTTCAATTTTCTGCCATAGGAGTGAGTACGTTTGATCTGAAAGACTCTTTTATAGGTACACTTGAAACGCGGTGCCAGAAATTGGATCAAAGAGAACCCGAATGCTCTGATCAGTCCTTTTGCGGTTCTGAAAGTGTGCACTTTGTCTCAAAAATCCTTTATTTCATTACTACAACACAGCCGCAAATAATTTACCGGAAATTCACTAAAAATTATCCCATAAGTAGCTCGAAACTCGAAACTCCTTTCGAAATCAACAATTCGCAAAAGGATTGAGCACTTGTTATTGCGCGATATCCTCTAATACGTATAGCGCTGCCTTCAAAGTGGAATTTTTTTAATTACGAAAATCTAGCCATATTGTTGAGTGTGTGGGCTTAATGCATTTTTCAGTATATAGATTTGGAGGGTTCCTAAGGTCTCAAGTTTGCAATGCAATTATTGCATTATTTGCCATTAGTCCCAGTACAAATATCCTTAATGAGATTTCAATACAAGTCTTCAAGAAAAAAAAAAAAATAATAATAATAATTGAATAATGTGTGTGTGGCAGTATCAAATGTTTCTTGTTACTATATGTACACGTGACGTGCGGGTGCAGTAAGTATGCAACCGAAAAAGGATACGAAACAAAATCCTTTTCTCGAGTAAGGTCTCACTTAAGATCTAATTATATTTTTGTGGTTTACTGAGCGAGAAATATGATTGGTTAAAGTAAAAACGTATTCAAGTCCTTCTAAGGGAAACAGAACTTCATCTTGTTACTCAGTTTTGTTTTTTTTTGTTCGAAATCAAAGCATTGCGGCAATAATGAGAAGGACGGCGAAGAACAGCGATCAACGATGGCGATGTCGTTGTCGTGGTCGTGGTCGGTTGCTTTGCCCGCGTTCGCAGCAGGAGGACATGCCTGACTGGGTTTACTCGTTTTAGTTCTTCTTTATTAGAACGTAATTAATTTTTTTTTTTGAGTTGTGTATTTGGAGGAATTCGCAGTGAAATTTGATCCAAAAATTTCATGCAGCTATGAGGTGACCAAATATTTTTTCGAACAAAAGACCGAAAGGATAAAATATTTACTAACATAAAGGTGTAAAAAGTCCTTTTCTGCTGATAAATATTTGCACAGTCAAAGGAGATGTGCAGAGACAAAGCGCTGAATGGAATTCGAGAATCGTTCCCTTTTGTTCCCAGAACAAAGAAATCATCCCACACTCATTAAAAAAACTAACTCCAGAGTATTTTTTTAGTTTAAGCACATTAATTGCCTACAACCATCGTTTCGCACCATTAAACGGTCAATTTGGGCGATTTCCCAAAGGACATTATCCACTTGACAAAAGTTCACAGCGTCGACACATTTTCCCACCACGAATGTGAGGCGCACGTCTATAACAATTCTCCAAGGACTACAAACAACACAAAGTGTGTGCCAAAATAATCATTACACATAGCCTGGACTACTACACATTCGAATGTCAAATTAAATCAAGATGAGTAAACAGAATAGTTGTTGGTGGCGAATTATCCCAGGAGATAGGATGGATGAATCGTGCGCCCCTTTTTCCACTCAAAATAACCGCACCCTTGTTTGTATCTTTTGTACGACATTCGTCATCTATTCTTACCCCCTATAGTTCGACGTTCCTTCTGCACACTTAAGGGAATCATAATTTCGACATTACCAGCACATGCGTTTGCTTGTCGAAAAAACAAGTGTATGCATATTAGTGTCTACAAATTGTTATTATCTGCGGCTGGCTCCAGCGGCGGCGGTCGCTGATGGTGTTGTTACAACATCCTTGGAAGGACTATAAATTGTTATTTTTCTCATGACCGTGCGGTGAAATACCATAATTAATTTACACATCAGTGATCTTGGTGGTGGAGGCAATGTTTTTACTACTAATCGGGTTGTTTATGTGGGATGACCTTTTTGAGTGTTTTATGATTTATTTTACATGCAAACCAGAGGGTGTTTGAATAGTTGCAAGTCGCTCATAAAGTACAGAAATTCGGGAGACTTTTTTAGTTTTGTTGTCCAAAACTATTTGGAGAATTGTAATTGAAAACATGGCTCCTCTGCCTGGTGAATCTGTGCTCATACTCTTTTTTTTCAAAATAATTTTTCACGGAATTTTGAATTTGTAGCAATATGCAAATATTTTCGGTAAATATTTTAAAATACGAAGTCTCCCGACTAAACTAAAATGATGCTCTTCATTGCCAAAACCCTAGGTACAAGATTCCTTCCCACTCCCCACTATCCTTATCCATTGGTTAGGTTAGGTTAGGTTGCAGTGGTTTCTCGCTGAAGCCAACACACTAAGACCCATGAGAGGTCCGTTGTGATACCACAAGTATCTCGGAAAGACCTCTTGCCTACTCATTGAACCAATTGGAGCTTCTTCTGAAGCGTAGGAGGCTACTAACATCGATGTTTACCAGGTCGCCTAAGTTTGTATAAAAGAAGGCTCCTAGGTGGAGTTTTCTTTTCCGGAAGATAGCTGGATAGGTGCAAAGAAGATGCAGAACAGTCTCCTCCTCCTTCTTGTCTATACAGCTTCTGCGGAAGTCGATTGTGTTGCAAGCTTTCCTAATAGATTTTTCTAATCGCCATGATTTCCGCCTGGAACACGCTACAATGATTTGGAAGGCGTAACGCTAGGCTGAGGTCATCCCTGTCGGAGAAAATACGACCACCCACCTTGTTGCTAGTTTTTGAGCCGTCGGAAGTGAATCGACTTGTCTTCTGAGAGGGAAGTTCTTGTCAAAACTTAGTGTATTTAGTCTTTGTTTCTGGGAGAAATTTTGACATTTTTCAAAATGGAGGCGTGGCCAAAAACTCTACTTGACCACTGTGAGGTTGCTTTAAGACGGATGGATGCACTAGCTGCTATTTGTCTGCCGAAAATGTCGAGGGATGATAGATAAAAAAAAAATGCCCAGTGATGCAGAGCGAGTCATGCGAAGAGCTCCGCTGATACACATGCAACCTGTTCGTTGGACTTTTCTTAAATTAAATTATCGCGACATATAGCTACATACAAGGCGGTCGACCACACCATCATCCCCATCCTTATCCACCATCATCATCATCATCATCATCATCATCATTTTCAATGACCCGCTTATCCACCATGAGGGTCGCGAGGTTAGGGTGCTGAAGTGGATTCTGCACATCTCCCGATCTTCCACCAACGACTCTAAATCATCAGGAGCTATCCCCATTCGGACTTGGTCCAGCCATCTCATCCTAGGCCTACCCAGGGGACGCCTACCCGATGGCTCTGATTCCATAGCACGTCTTGGAAGCCGAGTTGGGAAAATGCGTTAAACGTGCCCAAACCATCAAAGTATGGACCTTTCCGCTCGAAGAAGTAGCTGCTCGACATTGAGGGCCTCCATACATATTATAAAATGCAACGTTTCTCTATCTCTCTGTCTGTTAGTGCACTTATAACACGAGAACCACTGATCCGATTTACATGCTTTTAGTTTTAGTTTAAAGGTATGTTCTCTGGCCAAGTTTTAGTATATGCATTTGGAAAATCGAGGCCTGAGTGGCAAAAAGAGGGCGAGTGAAGCCGGGTGTTTCAGCTAGTGCTACATAGTAGATTCTTGGAGATCAAAGTTGGTTGCGTCTACGACTGACTCTACTTTCAGTTCCAACCAGGGCAGACTGAAAGAACTAGAAAGCGATCAGTGATTTTAACAAGCTCATCTACACGGATGGTTTAAAGATGGACGGCGCAGAGATCTTCTCAGAAAAGCTGAAAATATAATACAGAACTGTATCCATGATTCATTCGTAATACTGATTTTACTCTGAAAGTTCCTGGTATACTTCGTATTTTACATACATATGCAATGGAAGGACAATTGCATGAGAACCTACTTGTCCCTATGCAACACAATTATTTGTTAAAATTCACTTTTCCTTAGTCGACAATTATAATTTTTAACTATAATTATTTAATGCGCTTTATTTAACTCCAACAAAGGTACGTCATTTACCAGTTATAATTATATGATTATCGTTGTGAAATTAAATTTAATTAAATCAAAGAAAACGAGGTGGAGAAACAAAAAAAATGAATCACGCAAAATGAGAACAGGAAACAAAACCCGGATTTCATGGCTGACACTTTGACTTTCTTTGCTTGAGCCGGGCGATACTCAGTTGGATGAGTGGTTCTGGAAGGAGAATGTAATTCACGTGATCATTATGCATGAAATAGGATAATCGTTTAATTATTTCTTCCTCTCCTATGTATTTGTGTTGTTATGTTTTCGTTGAGTGGGTGAGATTCGTGTGTTTTGTTCGTTTTTTTGTTTGTTTTACTCGCTTGCGAAGCTGGATTTATCGAATTTCTATTTTCTATAAGCTGAGTGTAGATACTGCAGTCAAATTTCATATTTTATGAGGAGGACCTCGCCTAGGAAGGTAAAAGTAGTAGTATTAAAAAAAACTCGCCGAATTCGCTGAAGTGCTGAATTGCAACGTTTTGTTACAACGGTTTTCTTGACCGCGTTACAGATTCAGAGTTAGATTAAAGTTTCCTTAAAAACAAAGGTTATCGTCGGACACCTTCAATATAAATGCGGGAATGTCTCAAGGAGCTATACTTTTTTAACCTTAAGGTCAAAAAACCAAATAAAAATAAAATCTATAGCTTAGCCGATGATAGCATAAACAACATATGCATCCGTTAATGCAAATATGTACATATTACTTCCAAAGGTTCGATAAAATCCGCTTTGTGAATGAAGAAGGAGTAAAAATATTACGCTGGGGAAAAGAAAACTTTGTCATCTCTGACGCTAACAGAGAAAGAAAGACGACATCTACATATTGCACCATACATGCAAATGAACAATCAAGTGATTCAACCCAAGAAAAACATAGATCTCCTAGAAGTAAGCATCAATCCTAATATCACATGGCACGAGTGCATGGTGACCTGTCTTTTTAGAGTCAACACATTTTTTACACCATCATCGCAACTATTTCTTCTCTACAAAGCACAAGTTAGAGCGGGACTCGAGTATTGTTCGCACAAGTTAGGCACAGTTAGGCTCTAAAACACGCTATACATTCACTTACTCGACTTAACGTTAAATATCTAAACAGATATTAGATGTCAAAAACGCGATATTCGAAGCTTGGACCAGGCGTACACTTACCAACTGCACGAATTGACTTCTACCAAAATTCTGCACTCCGTGCTTGTTAACTATCAAGTTGTTACACATAAAATGTCCATTGAAGTATCACTCATGTATTAGACGTCAACCCAAGCATATGAGCAGACTAGGGCTAGAAGAAAATGGGAACTGTAGATTCTGCAATGAAGATGAAGAATCCCCAATACATGTTCCTAAGAACTGTGCGGCACTTCACAGCAGAAGGACTGACGAAGATCTACCCTAGATGTATTAGAGCCATTGGATTGGAGGATAGGCTCTAACTCAAGCATACTTTGACTAGAGCCCCTAGATAATGGGGCACAATAGGTCTCCCCTGGTCGCAGTGCTATCTACACCCGTCGTTTACAATCTACAAGACGTTGGCGCGGCAACATTTGTACATAATCTTTCGTATCGCAGAGATGCTTACTACCACAGAAGTAAGAGTACTTTTCGCATCTCTAGGCCAGATCGATAGAATTAAAAAAACTTGCTAAATGGATACTAACAGAATTAAGCCATTTACTGTGATAAAAGGTGGGTTCCGTACCTATGATAATCGTAAATGTTCAGTGGTTAGATTATGATTAACCCCCAAGATATCAAGCGAAATAGTCACTTGACTCACTAGACAGGGTGTAATTCACTATTCTGACTTCAGATCTGGGGAAATTATCAGAGCAGTCTCACTACCTGTATACGACCTTAATCGTCCCAGTCTTGCTCTACGGCGCAGAGGCATGGACTCTGTCTAAAGCGGATGATTTTTGGTCCCGTCTACATAGACAGGGAGTGGAAAAGGAGATACAACGACGAACTGTACGGGCTGTACATCGGCATCGACTTAGCCAGAAGAGTGAAGGTCCAACGACTGAGGTGACTGGGTCATGTAGAGCGGATGGATACCAATGCTCCAGCTCGGAAAATCTTTGAATCCACACCCGAGGGTCAGCGCAGTAGAGGAAGACCGCGACTCAGGTGGCGCACGCAAGTGGAATGGGACCTCAACCAACTTAGCGTGCGAAACTGGAGGCAGCTGGCAAAAGATGGAGATCGCTGTTGGTTGAGGCCCAGGACCACCCCGGTCTACAGCGCCACCTTAAGTAAGTAAGTAAGTCCTCCTACCTAAAAATTGCGATTATGCATGCGAAATACAGGCCAATTCTTCAATTCGACCACGTCTTCAGCTTGCAAATGCCAGTTGGGAGGTTGGGATTGGGATACCTTTCGGATTATCAATTTTTTTCGTAGACTATGCAGCTTCCTGCGAATCAAATGTTTGCTGATCGATACTCAGTCAAAAATACAAAAAAAAAAAAATTGCAATGGAATTTGCAATGACCATTGGCAGAGCCAATATTTTAAATGAAATCGAACATTTCATATGATAATTACATTTCACCATTGACTGTAAACTAATGACATATCGTTCAGTCTAGGCCCATACTCATCGATCTTCCAGGCAGAAATATTTGCAATAAATCAGTGCACAAGCTTGAACTTTCTCTCTAATTTCCGTGGAAATCCCATCTTTATCTTCTCTGATAGTCAAGTTACCCTGAAAGCACTGAATACAGCTGCGATAAAATCGAAACTGATCCTAGAGACAGTCATACCGTTTCTAGAACTAGGAAAAAACAACTTGGTCATACTTCACAGGATCCCCGCTCATAAGAGCCACACCGGCAATGAAACAGCGAACTCACTGGTCAAGATACATAGATGCAACTTCCTCCCTTCACTGGTTAGAGAGCGACTAAAGCTCTCTCCACATTATTACAGAATGCCCCGCCCTCATTCATGTGAGAAAGCGGCAGTAAATTCGTCTCACCATCGGCACTTGTCACGCTCCACCCAAAGAAGCTTATTAGCTTTCTGCCACCCTCTGGAATAGACAAAATGCTCTAAACACATGGAACAGTACAATAGGTCTCCAAATGAGACGCGCCATGCATGAATAAAAAATTCAAAGACCACTAGACTTAATTCGCGACCATGGTTTACCGTACCTCTTAACAGATTTTATTTAAAAAAAAAGTTCAACTTCGAATTCTTCTCAGACCCTTAAAACCCGTCTTATGCATTATAGTGCTCTCATCGCAGACAATAAGTTTGCAGTCCCGCAGCACTTTGGGAACTTACCAATTAAGGATAAAACAAACAAAATTTAGTTCGTAACGGGGAGGATTTTGTATTGAAAATTGTTGTTCCCTTCTGTACATAGAACCGATACAGCGTGCATAAGCGTATTCGCTAAAAGGACAAATTATTGTTTGCTTGATATTAAAATTCATAGTAGAAGTAGTAGATTTCTAACTTTTTCGTACAGAACTCTCAAGTCTAACTAAAGAAATAACGAGTCAAGAAATTAAGTAAACATTCCATGTTCTAACAATTTCCGATAAAATTTAGTCACTCCGAGGATGTTTTTTAAATAATCAACTCAACTCCCGTAAGAAATTAGGCCTTGTGTTCAAAATTCAAGTTCTGACGAATTTCCCATTTGGTTGCATGTCCAAAGAAAACTACTATCCCAATAGGAAACATATCACTTTGTAAATTATAATTTTTTCTATGCAGAATTGTGGCAGCAGCGTTTTTGTTATCTTTGATTGAGTTTCGATTTAAGGTGTAAACTTTACACTATAACCACTCCCGTCCTTCAGTGCTCACCTCATTTGCTGCCATGGCAGACACGATTGACCGTATACCAGCCATGTTGCATCACATTTAGATTGATGGTGGCACATGGGTTCTCTTTTGTTGGCGATTACTTTATGCTTTGCATTTCTTGTTTCATTCGAAAAGGAATGGAAGCCAACCAATTCGCACAAATCACACACACAAGCTGCAGCCTATTCTATACGTGCGTGAGTGAGTACACGACGGGTAATTGAAGAGGTCCTTACGTGTAGTACACGCTTCCATAGCTGTTGTTGCAGTTGCTTTGTACACCAAACTTTTTGTACACTGTTTTTTTTTTCGTTTTTCTTTGACTAACTTTTCGCACCGTGTGTGTTGTCCTCTTGTTTCAGCCGCCATTGTCAGAGATGAAACAGAAATGGCTGCTGCTGTAAGGTAGAGGTAAAAACTTGTTTCTACTTTGCGACCGATTGTACAGATTATCACATTCGCACGCCCTCTTGTTGGTTTACATAAAGAAATGCGTTGTGCAGCGGCTGCATGGTTCCTCTTTCGAAATTTTTATTATTTTTGAGTGGGCCAAGACGCCGGTCATATGTCGACGCAGTGCACACCTTTTGTACCAGGTTCACAAATTAATGCAAAAATAATTGACTTAATGCCAGTTATTGCTACCTTGTTGCAATTCGTGCCATTGCAACATGAAGTGCTGTGGATAAATTTGAATATAAATTGGAACGTGTAGGTAAAAGTGGTACCGATCGTTGAGAAGTAGATGCAATTACCGAGGGTTGTAGGGCTTAAGCCATGATTGAATTGGAATTGTCTTTATTGTAACGCTGATAAGCCAAATTGGTGAGAATAGGAGTGAATCGTAAAGTAGATTTGTAGGTGCGTTGGAACTATGCGCTCTTGCACAAATATAGCACTGAAAGTGCCTTTTGGTTCTTTGCTTATATAGAAGACTGTCACAACATGAGTGTTTCCTTTATAGGAAATATCTAAATATCAATAGCATTATAATTAGGTAAAGTAAGGTCAAATAGAGAATTAAAATTGGGTTATAATGATACAGTAGGCGATCACAGGAGAAGCTCATTAAGGTGCAAAAACTTATAAACTAAGATGCAAAAAAATATACCTCGAGGCAAATCATTTCTCAGCAAAATTTAAGGATGGTGTAGTATCCCTCGTTGCAGTTTTTAAAAATATTAAGTTCCGACCCTCACCTATGGTCATCAGGTTTGGGTAATGACCGAAAGAATAAGATCGCGGATACAAGCCGAAATTAGATTTCTTCGTTGTATTGGTGGGTTAGGAACACCAGGCACTCAATGTCGAGCAGCTACTTCTTCGAGCGAAAAGGTCCATACCTCGATGGTTTGGGCACGTTCAACGCTTTTCCCCAACTCGGCTTCCAAGACGTGCCATGGAATCCGTGCCATCAGGTAGGCCTAGGATGAGATGGTTGGACCAAGTTCGAAATCTCACTTCTACCCGTATCGGGATAGCCCCCGATGATTTAGAGTCGATGGCAGAAGATCGGAAGATGTGGATAGTCCACTTAAGCACCCTAAACCGTGGATAAGCGGGTCATTAAAAATGATGGTGATGATGAAGTTATTACATAAAAATCAAACTTCACGAGGCGGGGAAAAGTATCCACTGCTGTTTTGGGAGTTGGCAACCAGGCCAGTTCCAATACGGAAAGGACACCGAGACTGCCATTTACTGTTTAGAACAACAAACCAACAAAACGCTTTAAGTGACTTTGTCAACGTGGAGGGAGTATTTGACAATACTTCCTTTGAGGCAATAAATAAGGGAATGACAGGGAAAGGCATCGCAGACGGTTCATAAACTGAATTCGGAATCGGGATGTACTCTTTCTCTTGCTCTGGACTCTGGCTAGTGACGAATTCCTAGTACTACTCGTCAAATATGGTTTCAAAGTGATGATGATCTGAAATAATGTAATGTGTCCTTAATCTGATTTGAGATTGATGCAGGCTTAATGGCCGTTGTCGCACAGACACAGGAGAGCGGTCTTTCAATGTTTAAGGACGAAACAGCGTAGTTGGGAGTTGATTTCTCTGTATATATTCTGTATTACGAGCCCTAAATGTACACTACGACTTATGAGGTCTATTGTGGCGGCCCGTACGGTTTAACCAGAGGTTATATGTCTTGAGGCTTTTGATAAACCTCAGTAAAGCCTTAGGTTCGAACTTCAGAATTTCTGCTGGGTTGTCCGAGGCCCGCGTCAAGTGGAGTTAACTTGCGTAGATATTTTCCTAAATCTTGTGCGTTCACATACGAGTTCATTATTAATTCAGCTTTCAACCATATAAAGCTGAACTCATGGAGACTTTAATTCCTGCAAGTGGATCGTAATGACTTCATTAAAAATAAATAGTTGGCGCGACAGCTCAAGATGAGCCAAGGCCTAGCTTATCGCATTCATGTTGTGTGGGGGACCTACAGTTTATTGCCAAAACGGCGATTTGATAAGCTCTTTCATGACGGATAATACTCCTGGAGGCTTAACACTCCCCGACGAGAGATAGTGCGATCAATAAAGTTCGGTGGAAATGGCTGGGGCTAGAACCCACGTCGCTCGCTCAGCAGTCCAACGCCTTAATCACTGAGCCACGGCTGACTTCATTGACCCGCGTAATTTCTCTGATAACAGAGGAAGTCAAGAACATTTAAGAAGCTTGAAGCTTAACAGACTTGTACAGCACTTAGTGTTGACCGCTCAATCTATTCTCATCTCAAAATTATCCGCAGTAGCTCCATAAAAAAAGCCGGATCTTATGCAAAATAAAACCTAGACTTCAGTTCGGAAATGTCAGGGGACACACAAAAGGGTTCTTCGTCGTACATGGGCCTGACTACTCATGATTTCAACAACACTAATGTATAAGGGCGTTACCTTAAAGTTTGCATTAACACAATGATAACACCTACCTGAATTCTATCCTCAGCCAGTCCCGTTTTCATTGACAGCAATTCTCGGGCACTCACATCGGGATAGTGTGCTTCTTTGAACGCTTTCTCCAACTCTTCCAACTGATTGCTGGTGAAAATCGTCCTACCATGTCGCCGTTTATTTTTTTTCTTTCCACTGTTGGTACCGCCCAAGCCACCAGGCCCAGATCCTCCCCCGTTACCACTATTTCCATAGCTGCCGTCATGATGATGATGCGGGTGGTGATGATGATGATGGTGATGATGCCCAGCCGCTGCCACAGCAGCAGCATGATGGGCTCCAACTAAAGCAGCGGCGGCCGCCGCCGGAGAATGTTCTACCGGCGACAGACCACCACCTGTAGGTAGCCGCAGAGTAGCATTCGATGTAGTCGATCCATTAACATTGCCACTGCTGCAGTGATCATCGCTGCCATTTAAACTGTTGTGATAATCATTGCGGGATTGTTCTGTAAAAAATAATAAGAGAACATATAAAAAATTTGAGTAAATGAAATCAAATATTGGAAGAGAAACATTTAATCCTTTCTTGCTCGATGTATCAAATTTCTATTCAGTGCTTAACACCTTTCGATTCCGTATTCCTTAAGGATCTTCCAAATATCACAATGGCATTTCTTGATAACCCTTGTAAAAGAGGGCAATCCCTTCTTCGTAATCTGTGCAAAATCTCTCTGTCACTCTGCGAAGAAAGGACATGTGCTGGGATAACAATTTGAATTTTTATCGAAAGTATTTACTTCTCTAACCCTAATTTCTTGAATGGGAATAGGATCAAATTGAAAAAGTGGGTATGGTGTATTGTGACAACAAAATGAATGCACAAAAGGACACCGTGTAATTTAGGCAAATTCGTTTATGTTGAATGAAGACTCAACAATTTGGTGCACAGTTTAAGCAGAGAAAGACCTTCGTTGCAGAAAGAAGTGGGCGTTTTGTTGCAGGCATTTGAGGCTTTTGTTCCAAAAAAAGAGTTTATGTATGTTCCTACAAAAGGATTGAGAGTGTGCAATCTGTTGAAGTGTATGGGGGAAATGTAAAATTGAAAGGTACCCGGTTCTAATTTGTGTTAATTGAATTTCAATAAAGTGTTCTTTATGCAGGTAATTCGAAGTAATTGACTTTCATTAAGTAGTTCATTGCTGTTGTACTCATTTTGCAGTAGGAAAGTGAATACACAAGACTGGAGTGATTCACTGATTCACAATCAAGCAACACAAGGTTGACATTAAGGTTACATTGGCAATTGTCTTGCATGAAATGGATGGTAAAACTATTACAGGAGCGCGTGATAGTCAACGTTGTCTAGTACGTGCACGATATCACATCATGTCCCAGCGTTTATCCAATTTTCAACTGACAGCTTATCAATTTAAGATGATTCACGTAGGTTGGAAAATAAAGATTCAAGGTATATCGTATAAAACGAGTGATGTCGATCTGCATCAAACCTTAATTTCGCAACATCAGCCTCATTTGTGCTCACTTTCCCACAGTGGAGAAAGACGATGACACCAAAAATTACTTCTACGAGCTCCTTGAGAAAACCTATGAGCAATGACAGAGGTGTGAGGTTAAGATCGTCCTTGTAGATTTTAGCGCCAATAACGGATACGAGGACATCCTCGATAGAACCATCTGAACACATAACCTGCACGACACAACCTTCTGAAATTGAATCAGGCTCATCAACTTTGTCGCGGAGCAAAACATGGTGGTTTGCAGCACGACACTTCCACATCACAACACTTACAAGTCAACTTGAAAGTCACCTGATCAAACCACCGTCAGCCAAACTGCTCACGTTGAGATTGATGGAAGATACTCCTTCAGTGTGTTGAACATTCGAACGATCAGACATTGACTCGGTCTATAACCTCGTTGCAGGAAAGTTACGGATGTGAATATCCAGTAAGGTCACGGCCAGAACCATTATTGTGAGGAAGTTCAACATTGAAAGGTTGGAATCGCAATCAACCGTAAAAGCCTTTGCCGATCGAATTTTCCTAGAATTCTTGAAAAGTCCACCAGCAGCAAGAACAAGCGCAGAAGACTAGTGGCAGCACTGGCAGAAAGCAACATGGAATGCCATGGCTGAAATGGTAGACTTGACCACTCCACCTGGGAGAAAGACGCACAAACAAACGCAGACAAAACTCTTGCCTATTAAGCCCAAATCACAATTAAATTACCGCCAGTCAAATTGATCACGTTGCGGTCGATGGAAGACATTCCTTCAGTGAGTTGAAGGTTGGTTTAAATGATCCGACTTCGACTCAGACCATAACCTCGTTACAGCTAAAGTGTGGATGTGAATGTGTGTTCGGTCGGTCGTGCGTTAATGGACTTTATACCGACGTCACGATAATATCTGTCAAACGCACAACCTTAAAATTTGGAAACCAAAATGTTGCGTCAAAGCAGTCGGGGGTTTAGAGCTAAGGAATATGCGTCCCATACATGAGTTCAAGGCAGGAAAAGGAATAAAGTCCTTTGATGTTTGTTGATTGATTGACGAACGTAAAAAAATGAATAAAAAATATTCGACAAAATATGTGACAACACAGCTGTCAAACGCACGAGAAAGTAGAGTGTAGCTCT
Source organism: Matsumyia berberina (assembly GCA_917880715.2). Taxonomy (NCBI): domain Eukaryota; kingdom Metazoa; phylum Arthropoda; class Insecta; order Diptera; family Syrphidae; genus Matsumyia; species Matsumyia berberina. The sequence continues at coordinate 86,207,997 of OU862871.1, forward strand.
ACTTGAGCATGGCAGATGCGTTTACGATATTTACGATCAAACGCATGAGGTCACATTTTGGATTGCTCCATATTTGCGCGTTGTTTCTACTTAATATGTCAGCGGACGACCGACCCAACGCGACATTGTGGTTGGGTTTGTGGGGCTGTGCAAAATGGGACCAGAGCTGATCCCAAGGATTGAGATCGTGGTTCACCTTGAACTGTAGCGTCATCAGTTGCATTATTGGAAATTCTGACCATTTATTGTATCAGTCTACGAATTCGGTTTATTTTTTTAACGAAATACCAAGCCTAACATTCTACCTCAACATTCTTCTTTAACTAAAAACATTCGAAAAATATTCACATACGAAAATGATCTTATCCGTCAGTAATCCAAGAGCTCGATTCACCACAAAAACAAATTCTACCACCCACTGATTCAATAAATAAATTATTCATCTCAAGTGCTCTCTTAAAAATAAATTTTCTTTTCACAACATCGTCGAAGGACGACACGACGACACTTTGCTCCGCTCTGTTCCTGCGATGGACATTTTTCTTTTTTACCATAGCACTACGAATGTAACTTTACCATAAGAGACATTTCGCTTAAATTGAATATTACCCGTGTAAAATTTGTTAACTCACACTTAACGTGTTATAGCGGGGTTGGCTGGTTGTTTGGTAACCCCACGGGTGGAAATGTCACCATCACCATTGCCATCACACCCAGAACGCAATTTGCACGTTCTGATGGGTTAATAAATATTTGAAAACAGCCTACCACCAGTGTAAACAAAAACTCGACTTCGTGTTGCGTGTGTGTGTGTGTGCGTTTTAGAATCATATCGCGTCGCATCCTTTGGAAATAGGGTGTAAACTTTTATTTTGTCCTTGGACTTGTTATGTTGTAGCAAAGGGTGTCAAAATGTATGTTCGACTAATATTATTTCACTTTTTACGAACCTTATGGTATGTTTCTAATTTCCAGTTTTTATTTGGAAAAAGTATATAAATGCGTATGTGTCTTTATGTGTGTGTGTGTACACAGGATAATAAAAAAAGGGGTTAGTTAAGGTACAAATATATTAAAAAGGGGCGATGTGTGTTTTCGGGCTGTGTTGTAGATGCAAAGTATTCGGCCAGGGTAATGAATGTTAAATTGGGGTACGGAATTACGTTATTACCCAGTTTAATTGAAAACAATTTCACTTATTATTCTAGTGTTGGTTTGTTTTTTAAAACCGTTCGTGTTATACAGTGGAATGTAAAAGGCTGTCACAGGTGTTTTGTAAACCTTCATCACTGGTTAAGAACCTAGCATTTGTTTTTAGAGGTAGGGCTGTTCAATGTGTACATATTTGCGATCATATAAATAGCCCATCTTTCTCCAATGAAGAATCTTTAATTTGAGTCCTATTTTCGTATCTTACATCTGATGAATATGGACGTACTATACCAATATAAACGTGGGAAGTAGATGAGCTGATATTGCTTTCGTCAACGAATGATCGACCTTGACCTTCATTATGCTGTTGCACCGAGTCACATGCGATTGTCGTCCTTAAATTGATCATTATTTTATCATAAGCAAAAGTGAAAATTAAAAGTCTACTTCTGATCATAAAACTAAATCACACGTGTATGGTGACACGATCACAGATGAGACCTCAGTCCAGTGAACGAACCCCATATTTTATTAATCGCTAAGAATAGAAACGGTACAATTTTTTTCCTGCTCTCTGCATGCAATAACAACAAAAGCTATTCAGCTGCTGCTCCTTATGTCATAGGCAAAACATCAACATCTGACACTAAAATCAATACAGATCTTGTTGATATTGCCAATTCCATCGACTCTACGCTGCAACACAGATGCCAAACTGCTGTCAGCGTCCCAAGCTTATTGCAAAGGCAGATCTGTCGAAACACATCATTGAAAAGTCACTTAGCGTTAAAGAGTTCACTATGGTTGCTTTTGGATATCAAAGGAGTCTTCAACGACGTCAAATCGAAAGCGATAACTGATTCAATCATAAACCTGGAAGTTAAATCCCCACTCAAACTTCTAATCGAAAAACCTCTGGTAGGATAGTGGGAGGAGATGTTTTTATAAAAATGCTCAACCTTAGCATCCCCTTCCGCTTGCCTGACTACTGTTTCGTATTTCAGGCGAAATTCACGGCGATCAAAGAAATCTGAAGTACGAGCAGGGAGTCCCTATATACTAGGTCTTAGTTTTCACTAATAGCCACGGATCTCTGGGATCAGTAACACACACATCAAAGTTACATCAGATTATCGCTCATATCTGATTGAGATGACAGAACAATTTGTCATTCACCTACGCGGTATATGTCGTAGGGAAATTTTAAGGCTGATAAGCACACATTGTACAGATTCTTTCTTACAAAGAGAATCTTGAAGTACCACTAGCTATATTTAAATATGATTGGGCCTTCCTGGGAATGATTTCTACGAAAGCTGCAGGGACAAAGAACCACCATCTTGTTACTTAAAAGCCTTCTGTATTAGGGGCCCTAAATGCGAACTGCCACCTATGAGGAGATGTTTAAAGCCTTAAAAGATGTTATAATCTCGATGCCTTCTTGTTTGACATTGTTGACGACCTATGTACATACTTGGCCTAACAAGATGTCGGTACCATAGTTCGCTTTATCAAATGTTCCCATGTATACAAAGGACCTACTACTGGGCTCAGTGCGTTGGAGACTAACCTGTAGTGTTTAATAGCATCCTTTCATGGGATACTCATATAAACATTAGTATCGACTAGGTTTCCTATGGGCTTCGAGCCGACTCCGAATGGAGGATTAAGAAGCGTCTCATGACAAATTATATCATCGGAAGTTTGTTGTTTGAAACGTGCTGTCCTTAAAAAAATATTTACAGTACCCCTGAAAGTTTTTTTATATTTTTTAATGTCAAGGTCAAATGAAAAACCAATGACAGAGCACTAGAAAAATTATCGGGATAAATAAGAAGCTTTTAACCGCTGACACAATTTACAAAAAGTCAAAACAACACTATTTCCTTGATCTCCATGAGCACAAAACTCTCCTCTCTAACAACCAAAGCCGTCATTTCAATGAAATTCAATATTCACCACCTGTCACTACTAAAAACCAGTTTGGGGTGGGGGGCGAGAAATTGACTATAGGAAATACCCGTTGACAGGATATACGCAAAATTGCCAATTTACGATTTTATACGCGATATGTTTATTACGCGACTCTAAACTTGCTGCCGATAGCTCTGGAAATCACCAAGGGGTTGCTGAATTTAGTTTACTCTAGGTAGCTTGTACATACACACACGTTTTAAATTGAAAAAGGATCTCTTAAACGTTTGAAGACGGCAAATAAAAAAATAAAAAAAAACACGAAAAATGGAGGTATTTACGAGAAATGGGGTTGATTGGGGATGTTTACATCTACGCGATTCAGAGGATGATGGCGCGACGGGCCGTTGTTGACAAATACTATTTTGCGCTGCGCACTTTTGTTAGTTTCCTCTTCTCCGTTATTTTTGTGTATTCCGAGGGTGGTCGATGCAGTGCAGATGATGTGATATCCAATCTCCGTAACTATGGCATAGTAATGTTACAAAATGTGGGGTAGAGTCAAGGGTAGGTACGTAAGGTAGGTACTCGGAAATAATGATGGCTGCTAACAAACCACTCAGACAGAAATACGTATGAACATGTCTGCTGCTGCTGCTTTCTTGAATTTCACTACGTAAGGGAAAGAACGTAGAAAATGGGAAGTGGGTGAGCGATAAACTGAGGGAGGAAGGATGAAGCTTTTTGATGAATACTATTGGATACCAGTTGACGATGTACGAAAACGACAAGCATTTGAGGAGAAAAGCCATACTTTCGAAATAATTGGGTAATTTTCCAAGAACGATGGGGAGGATGCGAGAAGTATGATATTTTGGGGAATTTTTATTGAAAATTCTTTTCATATTAATTTTCTAGCTACAGTGGTATGTATGAGGTGTTCTCTGGGGCAAATGAAAACTGTTCGACACAAGAATTCAAGTATAAGTTGTTGGCTTAACAAAACACAACTTCAGTCTCAATTCTGTCTACAGTCTGAAGTCCTTGCAAAGAATGTCATTTATTGAATTCATTGCCCTATTATCCTACTTCCGCAAAAATCGATAGTCCCTACCACCACACCCCGGCACCCAAAAGGACAATCACATAAATAGATCCTTGGCAGGATAAAATTGATTGTGTATTTAATTTCATCAAAATAAATATCAAATTCCAGTGAAAATTGCACCAAAAAGACCTCCGGTAGTCAGAAATGAGTATAAAATGCCTTTAAATACCTTTAAAATGTTAAGTGGATTACAATTACGAATCCCATAATTACACGGGTGCAATGCGCGCGTACACAGCGCACATAGGGATAATCCAGGTATAGGAGGTACCCTCCTGACCAAAAAGAGAATAAAAACCGCATTTCACAGTTCACAAGAATTCACCACAAAAGAATAAACCATTCCAACAAAGCAAAGTAGGATGTCCGGACACACGAGAACAGTGGCGTTGTCCTTTCTTACCTTCTCTACACACGGTGTGCACCTTTTCGGTCCTTTTCTCAAGTACGTGCAAGAAAGTAGGCGTTTTGTGTAAATAATTTAATGATGACATATTATCCTTTTTTTTTTCTAGTGCGGTTTCCTTAATTTCATACAGCTACTACTCTTAAGCTGGTCCCATATAAACAAACAAGGATATGAGCTCACAAAACACTGTGCTGTAAAGTTTTTTTCCTTAAGTACACTACAGAATTTTTGTGTACGGTATAGGTCTGGTCTGCCTCAAAATTGTCTTTTGGCTTTTTATTCGTTTTATTCGAGTGGCTATTGAGTAGTTGGTGTGAAAAAAAAAAAAAAAACTCCAAGAATGACTCTCAAGGATGTTTTCACAGGATCACTATGTTGCACATTTTGTGTGAAAATAGTTGGTACTACCACTTTTCGTTGAATGGCCCAAGAAGCAAAGGGACAAGTGTTGATAGATTTCCGTTGAAATGTTCTTCGCCTGGAGAAGATAAGCCACAAGGATAAATAAGGATAAATAGGATATTTTCGGATTTTATTTTTTTGCGTAATTTTGTTGATCGAGTGGACTGAATTGTGTTTTATTCTGTACCACAGCAAATGATGTCTGTGGAAAAATATTTCCCCTCAAGTGGTGTTGAGACATTGGTCGATTGAGCATTAAACAGGTTAGGAATGCCGATACAGTTTTTTTTTCAAAAGCCATTATGAGCATATTATTGCAAAAAATGATTCCAGTGATGATGTTCGTGGTAATGGCCTGGTCGGGTTCTAATTAACTTTGTCAATTTAGTAGAGGCTCGTCGTCATGGTTTTTTCTACATTGAAGCCCTTCAAATCCCTAATTGGAAATGGAATTAAGCTTGGCCTGTTGCAACGTAGTAATGAAGCTCTGATGTGTCCTCTTACTGCCTCATACAGCTCCAGTTTCGAACTTGATGTTACAAGTCACAAGCATGGCTTATCCATCCACGTTGTTCACACAGACAGGGCATAGAGCATTTTCGAGCTCGAGACTGTGGCCAATTTATTTATTTAGCGAATGGATTACATATTTCATAAATGGAAGTTATGGATGATTTCTAAATTTCCTTTGTAAGGCGGGATTGGGCGATCGAGAGGGGTGTGTTCGATAGATTCAGCAGGCGGATTGTATACACATAAGGTGTCGATGAATTTGATCCATCTAGCAAGGGTTTCGCTAAATCTTTCAGTAGGAGATCGTTGTCGGTTCGGGTCACACTAAGCTCTCAAGATCAATCCTTGATGAAGATCGTTATTAAGTTTTCGGATTTTCCTGGATGTGTCATTTAGAAAAACCATAAAACTTATTAGGTTTTTATGCAGGTGAGGCTTGCCCTTTTTTTTTATTCTGTATCATATGCTGTTAGATTCAAGAAAGGAACAATGGTCTTCAACTTTCGTTGGAAACCGTTTTTTATGAAGTTTGTAAGGGCTAGAGTCGGTGCAAACTCTTAACTTTCTGTTTGCTCATTTCGAATAGTTTTTATTTAAGGTCGGCGTCTATTTGGATTCTGGTCAATAGTAGTCCTAGCCTTCTCCTTATTCTTAGACAATATTCCAGAAAGCAGTGAAAGTAGTTTATACCCCCTTTTCGAAGCGCATTTCCTGTGGTTTTCGTAGTTTAGCCTCTCATATATCATAAAACCGAGGTAATGGTTCGTTTTGAGGGTAAGACGAGATTTTCCACGTTGACTTTTATGTTTTCTGTGATTGTGCGTCTACTTCTTGCCAGAGCAAGACCATTTCTTCCCATCTATGTCTTGACAGATGTCATGTATTTCATGTCATGTATTTCACTGTCACCACAATGGGAATATCATCAGCGAATTCTATTTTTCCTGCCACAGTAGAGGTTGCAGTCTTAGAATTCTGTCAAACATGATGTTTTCTTGGAGCGGTTCGAGAACCGCAATATATTTTACTTCTGCTTGCACATCTGGAACCCTGAGTGGCTTGCTAAGATAAAGGTTAGGTTCGAGGGGTTGCGACTTGATGTTAGTCGCCGCCTCACTCGGATCTTCATGGATCCATTGTGTTCCCCGTTGTGGGATCCTACATGCATTTGCCTGTTGAGAGATAAGAAGAGGTTAGCTGTTATGTATTATTTGTTTTCATAAAGCACCCTTCGGTGGCATGGTTGACAGTAGTCCTGGGTCGTTGAAGTAAGCGCCTGGGTCGTTTTTTTGGTTCTACTGGGGCTTGGCCAGTCGCAAAAAGAGTGCGTCAAATCCTCCTCCGCGTTTACAATGCCACATTCTCTGGCAGAGGTCGGACGTGCTTAGTCGCATTCCCCTCATATGGGCTACCAGTAGGTTGTGACCTCTGAGAGTGCTGATCACTAGTGCTAAGTGCTTAAGTGTTTCTTTCGTTTTTCTTCTTTTTTGATAAATGGCATGAGGGGAGTGTGCTCCTTCTTTCGACGAAAAGTTTCCAGAGGTCTAAGTATATCTCTTGTTTTAGGGTTTCTATAGGGGTCAGAACAAGGTGATCGACCATTATTTAGTTAATTTTTGATCCCTTTCTTGCCGATTTGTACGCCTTTTCATTGGCATCGTTGGCTCTGTGTCCCAAGACCTAACAGAGAAACACTTTAGGTTTGGAGGTTAGGATAACCAGCTTACTACAAGAACTCTATACTAGTTTCGATCAAATTATTGTCGATGACATGGCTTTGATGGCGGCCTGGCTATCGATGTACATACATACATATGAGCATATGCATATGTCAATGTCTCTTCTCGGCGTTACTAAGAATAGATCTCTTAAGCCCTCGGGTATTGCTAGAACTCATGTAATTTCAAAGTTTTATCGACAGTCCAATGGCGGGTTCGTCTGAGTAGATTCCGAAGCCTAACTCTTCATACATTCTTGAGCCATCGGGGAAAATGAATGTATCGGGTAATGATCCTCCTTCATCCCAGATTTCCCTTGATAGAAACAGAGTTTGGGAGTTGAGTTCAAAGTCGGGGTACGACCTTTTGAAATCAGTGTGACCTAGTATTTGGCCTTTTTCTAAAAGTTGAGTTCTATGTAGCAGTTGTAGACCGCTTTTTGCTGCCATTTCTTTAGTGTTTAGATTCAGCGTCAGGAGTGAAAGTATCGTTTCGAGGGCTGCTGTCGGAGTCCTTCTTATGGCGTTGGTTGTGCTGATGCATGCTAATGGCTGGATTTGTATGGCTATTTTCGCGGCCAGTCACTAGACCAGACACTCTTATGCTAGAATTGACCTAATGATGGCCGTATATATCCAGTAGATTATGGTCGATCTTTATATGCGTACAACACGATAGTTGCTTTCTTTTTTCTTTCTAGGGTGCTTTCTTTCCAGACAAAGATATAACTTTGTTTTGTTAATGGTTCAAGAGACCATTTTCCAAAAAAATAACTAGGAGCAGTATTCTGAATATTATTTGTTCAAGATCTTAACACAGATTGGACGGTAAGATGATGATTCGATGGTGCATTTTCCTGCTTTTGGAAGCCGGACAAGTCTCTGAATTTTCCTTATTGGGGGAAAGATTTCTTTTTTTGTTAAGTTAGTCCTTATTGCCGCTTTTAACACTCCAGTCCGGTTCATGACATTTTTTATTACCTAGGCATCCTTTTGCTGGAGTTCAAAATTTTTCGTCGCTAATCACTTCTGGGACTCTTGATGGCTGAGTCATCTTTCGTGCAGCGTATTTTGTGCAAACAGTGCTATCCTAGTGGCACCAGACTCCTGATATATCCTGTATTAGATTTATCCTAAATTAGATACGTAAAAATCTCTTTCTCTCTGTTGTTTTTTCGCTTTTCGTTACGACCGACGTGTGCGTCTTAGGCTCTAGCATTATTCGTTCTTAGCCGCAGTTTCTGATCTTTCAAAAGGCCTCTGACTTTTTGCTCTGGCTTACAGTACTACTGCTATCTCATTAAAAGACGATTTTTTTTATCGGTCCTCGATCTTTCCGGCGTTGAAGCACCACAGTCGTATTTTGAGCAATTTGTCGGGAGTATCGTAAGGTAATCCGCTGAACTCGCTTGTATGTATCTTTGCCGAAAAAAAAATCTTATCCTGTCCTGTTTGTATTCAGTATTGTTATCTGTTTCGTCACAGGACACTGTCCTGTTGGCAAACACGCCAAGGAATTAGGCCTCTGCAAGGACGGAGAGGCTTCTATTCAACAACAGACTCTACTTTAAAATATTCCTGACCAACTGTCTGGAAACTATCGATTGCCTACCTTACGGCATACAATATTCACAGATTGAATTACCTTTTTAGGACAATACCCTATTTATTATTTGTCCTATTTCCAGCATCAATTAGACGCTATTAATAGGCACAGGAAAGGGGAGGAGGTCCTGCAGCAATGTCCAGATAATTAAGCATTCTCGTATTAATTGTCCTTTTCTGAATTTCGCAGTCCTTCATGTGCGTGTGTGTGTCACCCTGGTAACGTGATACTTTCTCTCAATTATCATCATCATCAGCAGCGTGGTCGTCATTCGCAATCAATTGAAAGCGATATTTAATTGATGACCACAAAAACTAAACAAACGAATAGAAATCAAATCAAAGAAATTGCCATCAACTAACTGTGCCTGTGTGCGAACGCCTAATTGTTCAATTAACGAGTTCCTCCCCCCTCGCTCCTCGCCCATTCGTCAATTTCCCACTGGAAGACAAGCTATAAGTATATTTTTAATTTTAAGTAAAACGGGCAGCATAGAAACTTCAAGTAGATAAATACCAATGAAAACACTTGACGTGAAAATTAAAAAAAAAAAAAAAACGAAAAAGAAAGATAATGATTCCTGGAAACCCAAACTGCATCACCTTGTGTTTGGCTTCTACTACTGTACTCTGTTTGCACACTACTTGTACTTGTAGTCCCTGCCATTTACACGGCAGAGCTGCGGATAGACGCACGGCACGGCACGACCCAGCTGCTGCATCTGATACGCGTATATCCGTGCGCACAAGATCATCATCGCCATCATTCACCACGACCGACGACTGTAACGATGACGACGAGGCCGGACGACCTCAAGTGGAAACATTCACTCATCATCGTAATCACCATCGGGCTGTCGTCATCTTGGGGCACACACATCCACGTCACAGCCATATAGGAGTTGCATGCCAGAGATCAGAAGTCATCTATGTTATTACGCTGTGTGCCCACTTAATGTCATCGTTTTCCAATGGAGAACAACAACAAATATAATACCGTGAGTGAGTGTGATACCGAGGAAGTGTTTCTTTCTTCATTGGACTCTAGAATTTCTGAGGATTGCAATTGGAAATTGGATTGCGACTTCTCCTGGGGAACGGATGACATGCATATGGTATTGGAAGCTTCTGTGGCAAGTGTGGGCATACCACGTGGTTCTGGGAATGTTCCGCCAAACTTCTGAGAATTCCCTCCGTTTCTTCCGCTCTTTTTAAATGAGTTCGTCAAGGTGGGCTTATTGGTTGGAATTGGTGGAAAGGGGTTAAGTAGACTCATATCAAGTGGAGTTTGAGTTTTTTTTTTTTTTTTTCGATGGAGCGATAGTGGGGTGCAATTTTGTGGGGGGCATTTGGGATTGTTAAATTTTTTTCATTTGAAATTGGGACTCTGGAATAAAAATTTAAAAAAAAATTTTCTCTGCAAAAGAATAAAAGATTTGGTTTATCAGCTCAAGGAAATCGAAGAGTTTCGCGATCTTAATCAGATCAGGCTGTTGGGTATAGGCGTCATTCGAGATGAAGTTGTAGATGTTTCTAAGGAGAATGAGCTTCAGATAGAAGATTGACAGAGAGGAAGATAACTTAAATCCCGAAGTTTTGAAGTAATCCACCCTTGTGAGGTGCTGTCGAGAAGAGCTCAAGGTTCTTGGTATATAAGGGCATACCAGGAAACAAGAATGCTGATGAATTGGTGAGAAACGGGTCGGTAACAAGCTCGGAACAAGCTGACACCTCGGTAAACATCCCGCCTTGCACACTTAAGCTCGAAGCGGAGAAAAGAGCCTTAAGGGAGGCAAATAGCAGATGGACCTTTCTAAACACTTGTGCAACCACAAGGATGATATGGCCTCCATTCGATAGGGCTCGGACTGACAGTCTTCTGCAGATCGACAGAAGATCCCTATCTACACTTATAGGAGTGATCACATTACAAAAGAAGACCTTTGTAGGGGATGCGGCGAAGAAGAAGTCAACGAGGGCATGACCCACTTCCTTTGCCATTGCCCTATTCTCTACCATCTAAGAAATAGGTTCCGCGAACAACACTTTTTCGAGGACATTCAAGAATTATCCAGTACATCGGTGCACTGCGGTGGACCAAATAATGAAATCCATCAATTCCAAAGGATGGTTTGTATCACAGAAGCAGTAAGTTGGTCATGTTCTACTGATATCCATTAGATAAATACTATATGTATACAACTGCAACTATTGGGTTGCGTTTTTGCTGTTAGGTGACATCTCTCTTATTCAACGGGTATCACAATGGGTTTGAATTGACCTGAGTGTGGCCACTTACCTAACCCTAAGGTCCTAGCTTAGTTTGGCAGGTATGTCAAAACGAAACATAGCTCTGTGCAGCTCGCCTCTTTAAATGGTATTATGGTCGACAAAAACATCTATAAAGGGATGGTGGGTGTCGATTTGAAGTTATTGGCTTTTGCCAGGATTTGTCAAAGTGTACAAATTTGGTCTATTGTTGGCTTCATGGCCTGAAACCGCACTGATAGCGATGTTGACGAAAGATTCACAGTACATGCCAGATAAGATCTGGTACGAAATGCGCAGGAGACTGATAACTCTGTACTTGACCCAGTTTAGCGGTGTTTTTTCGTGTGGATCTGGCAAACTATGTCGAGATTCCATTCATCAGGCATAGGTTAGGGTAAATAGGTATCTCGTAGGATACTCACTTAGGCTTCTGGCATATTGTGAAACAAGGTATTCTGACGGAGAAGTTTACCCAGAGAAATATTAAAAATTATTGTGGAAAGAGAGGAGACAGCGTCTTCTTCCTCTGTGAGATAGGACATCAGGCAGAAGTTTACCCAGAGAAATATTAAAAATTATTGTGGAAAGAGAAGAGACAGCGTCTTCTTCCTCTGTGAGATAGGACATCAGCAGAGGAGATGATTTGTGGTTTCTTTCTCCTCCTCAGCTTCTGCAAAAATCGTTGACGAGTTCTCTAGCATGTTGTCCTATTTAACAGGGACCTGTCATGACACTAATGGTGGTGCGAATTTCTGTTTTGTCGAGACTAATTCCATTGGTCATTTATTTTAGGCCAGTAGGTTCAGCTGAGGTTAGTTTATCATATTCGCGGCTAAGAACATCTTAGAAATGTGTTGGTGTATGCTGTCCACCAAGCAATCTTTAGCTGCTTTGATTGATCGGCACGTATTAGGTAGACGTTGGACGAAAGTTTTAGTTATTATCGTCTATAGTTTAAATGGTTCGTTCTACATGACAGCGATAAGTAGTTTCCTAAATTTTCAGCACTAACTCTACAGGTTTCTGTATGGACTTTGCTATTATACTCTGACACGTTCTTTACAGTTTCGGTAAGACATCCTCACATTGTTCCTGGAGAATAATCTCTTAATCTTCGGTCGCAAGTTTCTTTTGCTGTTTCTTCTTCTTCTAGTGTGGGTGTTCCGCAAAGGTTCTGTTTTGTCTCCTACCCTCTTTTTTTATTTTCATAAATAATCTCTTGTCAAACGAAGAATAACTCTCGCCAATCGCTGTTTCTGTGGGCTAAGAAGGCAATTGAGTAGCAAAGCACTCTCTCGAACATCTAAGGTGACCCTGTATAAGACCTTAATCGTCCCATTCCCACTTTACGGGGCAGAGACATGGATTCTGTCAGAAGCGGTTGAGGTTGTTCTCGACTGTTTCGAGAGGAAAATTCTTCGGGTGATTTTCGGGCCCATCTGCATAGACGGTGAGTGGAGGAGGAGATACAACGGGATGTGAAGGTCCAACGGCTTATGTGGCTGGGTCATGTAGAGTGGATGGACCCCAATGCTCCGACACGGGAAATCTTCGAATCCACTCCCAAGTGGAAGGGACCTCAACCAACTTGGGGTGCGAAACTAGAGGCAGAAAGATCGAGCTGGCTGGAGACGCTTGTTGGTTGAGGCCCAGGTCCACCCCGGACTGTACGCCACCTTAAGTAAGTAAGTAAATGATCTGCAACTTCTAATCCAATTCATTCCTTTTCTGATGACAGTACCCTTAGTTTCTCATCCCTGCTCTTAGGATGTAGAAAAAGAACGGCAACGTATATTAAGCTCATTAATAGCCGACCTTAGTTGCATAACTTAATGGGATTAAACCAATAGAGTGGAACTTTATGGGTCCAAAACCTAAATCAGTCTTCTGTCCAACTTTCGTGCTCCAATGAATGTGAACGATCTACGCAGCTCTGTGTTTTCTCGTCACTACGACGCTCAAACATTTAAGACCAACGTGCATCGGTATCTCCTTCATCTCTCCTCTAACTTCCCTAACCGCCATGCGTTTAAGGGTTGTCTCGATAGTTACAAAAAAAAAAAAAAAACTGTAGACTCTTCTGTTGATTCGATCTGGATATATATTCGGCTGCCATCCAGATCCAATGAAGGGTGCCTTCGTGCCTTCTTCCAAGCTTCGTTAGCTACCACCAACAACTCTCAGAGGGGGTTTCGATCTCCAATCGAAGTACTAGTCACACAACGTTGGTGGATAGAGGATTATTTTGGAAAACCTGTGGACACTTGAGTCCTCTTGAATGCACGTATCTGGTTCTTGTGAACATATTGGCTTTAATTTACAATTGCAACTGCTCCAGTAAGGGATCCATTTCAATTTTACTTCGACTGTTCTAAGCTCTACAACACTTGCCATGTGCCTTCTCTAAGCTAAGCTTCCAACAGCAGAATAAAACTTTCACAATCTATTTCGAAGGAAAAATCAAACTTCACCTTCAAAGGACTAATTTCGACCAATGTGCATGCATGCAACAGCCACAATTCATAGAAAGAGACCAACTGCCAGGACACACAGAGTAAGAATTCATTAAAATTAATTAACTCCATCCGCGCCAACCTGTTTGTCCTCTTTCAAAGCCCAATGTGAAGCTATTTATGCCACAGCGACACAAAGAGTAACTTTTACTCTCCGATGAAGGACAAAGTGCAACAAAAGGCTCCAAATACCATTGCATTTGCATGTGCTCATATGCATGCATACAACACTGCCCATTTCTTTCTTCTTTTTAAGTAGCTTTTCCCTACTACCACCGTCGTATCTTCATATGCCTAGGTGTTGACTTAATTCAAGGAAAGCTTCTTCAAAGAAGTGACAATTGAATCCTAAAGGGATTCTCTCTACACGCCGCTCGTTGTAGATTTGTAATTTTTCTATGCTACTGAGTGGCTCACTGGGGTATGACATGCGACGCCTAAGTAGCTTTAGTATTTCATATTCGTATTATGTATTAAAAATAAAGTCTGAAAGGAATCCCACCCCTGCCGGCAGAGCCCCTTCACTTGCATTATTCTCTATCATTCCGTTCTTTTTGTTGCAATTTTTATTATTTCTATGACGTTTCGTGTTAAACGTCATTTCGCTCGCATAGCTAATTAGATGCTTTTTCGTCTGTCACTTGATTTTTTTTTTTTTTTTTGTATTCTCAAGGATTCACCGAGGTGTGTGCAGCTCACTATGCAATGGCACTCTACGTAGAAGGCGACGATGATGTGGATGATTATGAGAAGAAGTGTCATGGATACAATGTTGCTGCACTGTGAAGGCGAATCAATGTAATACCTTTTGGGCACAGTGCGCAACTTAGCTCGAGCGCATTTCCCTTCGCTTCCTGTTGAGGGAGCGGATGAATGGAACCAGCATCTTGAAAGGCTTATCTTTCACACCTTGTGCGTTCGAGTAGTTGCAATGGGTGTACAATAGCCGTATGCAGTAGTGTCATACAAAGAAAGGGTGAGAACATTTGTGGTGTTAAGAAGCAAGTCGGTGGAAGAGAATGAGCTTCTTCAGCTCAGTTTTCTGTGTGCGTTTTGGTAACAAAAAGTGTCATGTATGTATTCTGTCTAAATCCACGGTACTATGGGTGTTCAAGGGCATATACTTGTTAATATTGCAGTTGAATATGTTATTGAAAGAAAGAGAGGTCTTACAGAGAGTGTTGCAAGGTCGTTAAAAGGTTTAGATACGAATCTGGGGAAACGGTGCAAGTTAAGATTTTTTCTAAATGATCGAGAAAACAAAATGCTATGCTTTTGGTATACATATATGTATGTATATCTTCTAAGGCATCAATCCACTGTGGTTTATCAACGTCAGATTGTGGTTTATCAGCGGAGTCGGATCACATCATCTTGAAGGCCAATTCATAGGTCCATCTCTTGAGATGATGTTCTCGTGAAAGTTGTCTGACACTAACTAAATGGTTTCACCCGCTGTGTGGCACGTTGCACCATCCTGTTGAAACCACAAGTCATCTACAAAAATATCTTGAACTTTTGGCAACAAAAATTCATGGATGGTTACGCGCCTTGCTTCCGCATTTTTTAAGAAATACGGTCCGATAATACCGTTCGACCATGGATCGCACCAAACAGTGCATTTTTCTGCGTCGCGTCTGACTGCTCATCAGTCCAAATACGACAATTTTTTTTGTTGACATATCCGTTAAGCCAAAAATTAGCCTCATCACTGAACAGAATTTTTGGATATAAAGACGGATTGATTTGGAGCTGTTCCAAGGACCAGTAACCAAATTCACGATGAAGGTCAGGCGGGTTCAATTGATGAAATGCCAATGAATAGTGAACAGAAATGTCATATGGACATGACATTTATCACTCGTGTTATAGCCGAGAACCCCTATTAACAAAAGTACCTCGTATTGGATCACACTTTACAAAGATCCTAAACCATCAGCAACAACCCAAGAAAAAATGTTCCGAGTTGAGATTCGTAGGATTTTGTTTGTCGTTATAACATTAATGACGAAGGACGATTCGGTGTCAAAGCATCGCCGGCAGTCCTGGCCACTACCCAGTTTTGAAGAACATCCTCGCTTTTCCCATTTATGTTTGTTTGGTTCTAAACCACTCCATCTTATTCAACGGGCAGAGTTCATATTTCATTCTCAAAAAGTTGGATACGTGTTTTACATACATATGTACATCAAAATGTGTTGGAATAATGTAAGTTTAGTCCCTGCTACACACTTAGACCAAGTGTAGGTCCCTTGTGTTACCATGTAGACCAACGGATTACCAGCACCAGGCACCCTTTATTTTAAAGAGAGGATTTTGTGGGCAACCGTTTCGGAATTAAATCTTTACTGCTTCACAATATGTGCAGAACCACTTATGTAGATCCGGAGACCAATCTGTTAAGTTTGTAAATATCGAGCCTGTCAAAGTTGCTGAGATCTTCGTAGAAATATTAGCAGGGAGCTTTCCTTCTCAGTTTTCATAGGACAGAACAGGTATATAGAAGGTTGGTTGTCAATTTATCTCCCCTCCTGGTTTCTACAGCTTTTTGAGACATTTTTGGAAGCGACAATCGTCTGACAATCATCTGGCAATCGTCTGGTTGTCTTTACATTGAATGCAATAGAGAATATTCCTGCCATCTTTATCCCAGATTTATTTAAGGTAAATTTGTTAGGGATTTTCCGCACTTAGCCAAGCCTTTTGAAAATACAGTTGAAGTCGCTATAACGACCGAATAAATGCGGTCGTTATTTCCGACTGCCCCCTACAAATATTCGCAATATAAAGAAACCAAGCAGTGCACGAAAAGTGGTCGTTATAAGCGACTGGTCGTAATAAGCGAGATCGTTATAAGCGATTTCCACTGTAGATGATAGACGATATACTCTACCAAGTCAACAGAAATTTTTCAATAGAATTAAACACAAGGGCGACTAGGGGTCTGATTATGTTGATCGTGCGAATGTGCCGAACGTTGACAGTAGTCGTTTAGGTTAAGATGGTATGCTGGACGCTGGATTTTCGGACGGTCTGTTCTGTGCTTGATTTTATAGCACCTGGTTCTGCTGCTGTTTCTTGCGATTGTTTGGGAGTGACCGAGTCTGAGTGGTTTGGGTACATACATGACGATATGACCCTATGTTCCCAGAGGTAGGAACTTCTAAAATCAAAGCATACATCGTGGGGGACCCACTGTGATGGAATTGAAAGCCTTACAGTGCCGGCAGGGCTGCAAAAGGCATTAGCCCGGAAACGCTTTAATTTCATCGGTTCCTTAAAGGAAGTGAACGGCGAATTGACCATCTGGTCTCAGAAAACTTGTCAATCCCTTCTTGACACTCAGATCCTCAAATCCCAGGACACATATTCGATCGTGTTGTTCTTCCGGAATAAATCAGAAACCAGGTTTATCATTCATCTTGCTAATCTGGTAAGACTTTCACTGCTAACCATATAAAATGGGCTCTATCCACCTTTAGCCCATTCAAATCACCAAGTGAGGACGGCGTCTTTCCTTGTTTTTTTGCAGCAGTGACAAGAACTACTGATTTCCTCCCTCATATCGATCTTAGGATCTAGTCTAACGTTAATCTGGATACTAAACATCTGAAAAGAGGTTAGGGCAGGCTTCATGCCGAAGCCGACAGGCGGCATAGTGGCCTAAATCATACCGTCCCATTAACCTGAGTTTCTTTTTCCTGAAAACCATGGGAAAAAACTCAATAATTTTACAAAACAGACTGCCACTCACAGCCTAATATAACAAATCAACGAAACGCTGCCTGCAAGAGAAACCGCCCTATGTGCCTTTGTCGACTTACAGGGAGCATTTGACAGCACTTTCTTTGAGTCCATCAGTATGAGCATAGGGAGTGTGTTCTCCCCCTTGCTCTGGACTCTGGTTATTGACGAAGTTCTAGTACCACTGTATTCAAGGACATGCTGATTATGTCGTCATGAGAATCAAGGGCCGGATCAACAATCCGGGTGGTCCGGTTCGATATCACTCCGAGTTAGTAACACCTATCAATCGCGCTGTAAATACAGAAATGAGTATCCCAAGCAAAACTCAAGGCTCACACAACTAAACTGAGTAAGTATTGGACCTGATAAATAAAAACTTAGAAGTAACCACGAGAGGACCTCTATGAAGAAGGAATAAAGAAACCTCCCTCGGAGCCAGGATAACACTACAAAGCATTGTTTATGCGATGGAATGCTTTTTTCTTCTTCTCCTTTTCTCCGTTCGCTCTTATGTTCTATTCTTTACACCTCTTAGTGGGCCATGGCAATGGCACAAGGCACAGCAAATAAAGTAAACTACATACGTACATACAAATTAATAATGCTCGCTAGGGCATGTGGGAGAGATGATTCACGTGAAGGCTCTGTAGGCCAATTATTCTATGCTCATGTCAGTGTCTTACATCTGTGTTCGGGAATGTGTGCGCGCGGTGGTTTTTTAATTTCGTCTTGGAGCAGTGGTTAGTGATGTGGATGTGGACGTAACAAAAAGGGTGGCAGAAGTATAATAGAAGAGGGATGCTTTAGGGATATGCTCATACTCAGAATCTAGTGCCTATTGCTCCTTGGTGCATTGTTGTGAGTTTAGATGTATTGTTTGGGGGAATTTTTAAAGATCACATGTGCTTATTAGGTGGAGATTGGTACACTTGGGTGGCAAATGTTGGAAAATTAGCGTCCCTAAGACTAGTGAGTGTGGTGGATGACATAGTGTGTTGTGTACATCAATGTTAAGGTTGGAGGACTGACGTTTTTGGCATTTTGAGTGTTGAGTGAAGGTTTCCTTCTTTAAATGTTTTAAGATTGTGGTTTTCTTGGAAAACTTCAAGAATGCCAAGTGGATGGAAAGGGGGTCTTGTGTTAAAGACTTTTATTGTGTTTTTAATTTTTAGACGATTTTGTAGCAGCCTGGCTGTATGGGAAAGTTGTATTATCCCGAGTAGATATTACACTGAGAAGTTTAAATCATCGGACACTATATTTCCTCCTGCACTATCTTTGGTTTTCGAACCAAGATTCTTTCGCAAGTGGCGCTGACTTTTTCCAGAAATCTTCCATCGGATGTAGCGACATTAAAGTTCCTCTTACTTCGGGATGGCGTAGTCTGCTTTTTTCGGAAATGTTGGTAAGATAGTTTAGAATCGAGGCATGGTCAGTTAGTCTACTCGTTTAATATGAGATGGCTCTACGTCTGAGAGCTGTATTGACTCCCATTTTTTTGCCGAAAATGTTAAGGGGGATTAGATACAGGAGAATGTGCAAAGTTTTGGTGGGAGTTGTTGTCAGTCTACTGGTATTATTCAGACATGATCTCTGCATTTTACTTAAACTGTTCCAGTATATTGCTTTATCTAAGGCACCCTACCAGACAATCAAGGCGTATGTATATGAGTAAAGGCCTGATTGAGGTGTGAGCCAGAAGGTTATAAAGGGTTGCAAGCTCCACTTTTTTTTGTCTTGAGCTGTCAAGACAAATAGAGCAACTTTTTGTAAAAAGCGATTGCCATAGGAACCTAGGAGTAGCAAAGACAAAGGTAAGAATAGGGTAAGATGACTAGTGAAAGTGCACTCGTCTACTTCATTTAAGAGCATTCAATTGAAACTAAAAGAGTTTTCCATCCTCCACTGAAACGATCAAATATTCGATCTCATCAAGAACAGCGCAAAATGTCTAGAATTCGTCAAACTGTTCTTGAAATTCTTTACCCCTTCTGTTTTCGTTGACATCTGCTAGGTATAAAATCACCTTTTACTTGAGAACAATGCGAATGCACCCAGAACTTTGATGTCATAAAAGGATTTAGACAAGGCGACACGCTGTCATGCGAATTCTTCTACATCGTTCTTGAAAGAATAGTGCAAAACTCACGCGCCAACACCAGAGGCACAATCTTTCAAAAGTCCGTCCAATTACTCGGATACGCCGATGATATTGACATAATCGGAAGACCGAAAGACTACAGTCAATAGGCTCGATTGAACATAGTCGCAATGCTACTTGTCGCTCCAAGCTTTATTCCGGAAAACACCAATTATTAATTCCTTCCAGAGAGGAGGGGAAGAGTAATGACTTCTTCTATACTTCTACTCAAAAATGCTCAACTTGAGCTCATTTCTTATAACATTCACCTATGCTGGGTACACGGTCATAGGGACATTTTAAGGCCGATGAACTGCTCGAACGCGGCATTTTAGATATGGGAATTCCACTCACTACATGTAAGTTACTCTAAAGTACGATGCGATCAGCAAGACAAACCAAAGATCGGGGAAAGGGACAACATTCCTTACCTCCAGAGAGATTTGGGTCTTACTTAAAGGGTCGCTAATCAGCATGGTAATCGGCGTTATTTTCGGCCACTGTCGTATTGGCCTTCGTGCCAGAAGAATGTGTCTTTTCTTGAGCGAAGTCTGCAGGAGGTGCAAGAAAAAAGAGGAGGAGAAGTAATCCTCAATTTTTTCTGTACCTGTTCAGCCCTATTCTGGAGAAGAAAGCCCTATCTAGAAGCCTATCCACTCGATCATTTTTGGCGAACTATCACATATTGACGTTAAAAGTATCCTAAGCTTCATCAAAAGCTCAAAATAGATCCAATAAATTAAGTGACACTTCGGGGTATCCATGTGGTATCACAAAGGGTCTGTCTACCTTGTAACCTGTAACCTAGCTTCTCGAAACCAATCATTTATTGCCGACTCCGAATAGTGAATTGAGAAGTATCTTTAAGACAAATTATTCTCTCGGAGAATTATCATTCCCCCAGGTAGGAGGCGCCATGAAAAACATCCGCTAAATTTTCCTGGGGCTCGAATCTACACAGCTCGTATAGCTCGTAGTACTAACCACTAACCAAGACAACATTTTCAAAAAACTTTCGTTTGAAGTATTTAGAGAATAAAAAACAGAATTTGATCAATTTATTGACTTTGCACAACTTTTCCTGTTTCATGTTTTCCATGTCTTTCGTTTGCTGTAAAAATTCCTTGTATTCATCCTTGTACAGCGTGCTGAACTTTTTTCCTGGAAATGATAATGTGGAAACCCGATTGGAGCCGACCCCACAAGGAAACTCTGATACTACACGTTTGACCTCAATTTTGAAGTATTCGATGGAACTAAAATTAGAAGAATACAGCGAAATTCTAACCCATTCTTTAAAACTTGATTTTGGTTATTTAAGCGGTTTGGTACAGATCCTTTTTCAGTTCTAAGATAGTAGAAGTAAGTGGAGTGTTGATGCCCATCGACCCCAAGAATTAAGTCCAAGAATTAGGTATCCACTAATTTTCTCTAAGGATTTTATATATATGTATATTTTTTTAACCTAACTTTAACAGTTTGCAAAATATTAATTTAAAATTTAAAAATGTCAAATTTAAATTATTAATTTAATTTAATACGATAAATATTTTATTATTTTAAGCTGACTAAAATTGTTTAAATTAATGTCAATGCGTCAAATTGACATGCATATGCTGAATTGCTTCGATACGCTCCAAAAAAAAGTAAATCTCAGAGTTTGCTCTGTCCAGTGTTGAGATCAGGCCTCAGATTTAATTAGGACTTAGAATAATAAAACTAAAACGCTTATTGTTTCAGAAATTGACTTGAATTACTTTGCGAGGCAAGATCTTGTACACAAAAAAAAATAGCATATTTCAGTATTATTTTTGATATAAAATATTATATGCGATGCCTCAACTAATCCTGAAATCATTTTATTGCTGCATTAAGGCGCGCTGAAATTTTTCTTTTTTTTAACCAAAAAATCGCCTTATGAGGATGGCATTTTTATGAAAGTACCTGATCAAAAGCTGTCGACGTGGTTAGTGCCTTGGAACTCTATGCGAGCTGCGTAGGTTCGGGTTCAAACACTTTTCGCGGTGCAACCTCTCATCGGGGAATGACAAATCTTCGAGAGTATAGTTTATTACGAAGTTGTCAATAAATTATAAGGCCCTTCCATCCCCGCGAAAAATGTAACACGCACAATATGAAGGACTGTCACGCCGCCTGCTAAAGGAAGCTGATCTCCCTCTTAGATTTGCGGAACTCCCTTAGAAATTTTCATTTAAGAAGAGAAGAATTTCTCGAAAATATCCTGAGCATTCTCGAGAATTCAATCCTGGCTACGGACGTGAGGATTACGAGAAGAAAGGACTTGACCATCAGCTTTTTTTTTTTTTCAATTTAACACTATGTAAAAGTGAAAAAAATAATTCTCCGATCACTTGGTTATGTTCCACCAATCAGTTAAATTGTTGCACAATCCAAGTAAGTACCTATCTTCAACCTGTTTAAGTCTTTTTTAAGCTTTACTAGTTTTTTGTAATTTAAGTTCGACAAAAAACCCTCCATTCCAATGAGCCTATTGCCTTGAAAGTAAAGATCAACTGTCAGGAGTAAGCTTCTATTTTGAAGGGAACGACATACAGCTAAAAGTCACATTCATGATTTTCACTCATTTATGCAGGTTGCACTAGTTATTAGCAGGCCCCCTACTCTTTATCATCTATTTCTAAGGATGCTGAGTTGGTTATTCTTCTGAATTTAACACCCAGACACTTTCTTAATTTTTTTCAATGCTTTCAAATTTATTAGAACTCATTGCAGTAACAAAACTGACCGGTATTTCTTCAAACTTTCAACACATTTTTCACAGATATATTTTACTGACGACTTGAAGAGCGTCTTTAACTAAACCACATGGCGTCCTATTTTATGGGCAAAGTTCTAAACCATTCTCAACAAACAACAAAACTATCTTTCTATTCGATGTGACATGGATCGATAGAAAGTTACTGAAATATTTTTCAGTTTTACTCACCAAACTGACTGCCGAAGTGCTGCTGAAAGTGTCCCCTAAATTCATGTGGTGTACTAAAACCCGGCGGTAAAAATCCACGTAAATATGCTGCTGCTGCCAGCGTCGTCATATGATGGTGGTGTGCTGCATTCAAGGTATTATGGTCATAACCAGCGGCAGCGTAGAAATTTGCGGGATTAAAAACAGGTAACTGGCAGTGATTAGCGGCTGCAGCCGCTGCTGCGATTCTGGCTGCGTCCGGCGACATGGACCCCGCATCTCTGGCCGAGGCTGGCGATAGAGCAGCGGTTATGTTTGCCGGCGGCGATGCATTGTTAGTTTGTCTTCCCACACCGAGTCCAAGGATCTCTTGGATAGCGAAGGGGGTGCGCATTTTTGTCGCCTGCATTTGAACCACAAAAAGTTGGTTTCGCCGTCGGGAGTGATGAATGTGTTTATTTGGTTAAAGGGATTTTTTTTTCTGACACTTGGGTTCTTATTGGAACATTTTTGAGATTTGTTTTCTATTTATTGCACTTAGTTCACTGTATTCGTTCGCTCAATTAAATCCGAGTTGGGGGACAAAAGAGAACGTTTTCGAGCACAACACCGAATGGGAAAAAATCTTTACGACAAATACAAAGGGAAACTCCTTCAGGGATAATTCAGAAAAATTAAAATCATCCACCACACAGTGCAAGAGAAGGCGATGTGAGTTCGTTGAACGTTGACAGAGTACATTTAGTGAGATACACAACACTGAGAATTCACACCGTGTACACGTTTTGCTGTACTAAGAACAACTGATTCGAGATATCGCAGCGCATCCGAGTAGGAATTCCAATTGCCATTCCGGTTAATCCGATCCGAAATACCAATTCTCCACGAGACGACAAAAATGCCACAACCCACCCTTGACGATGACGAGAAGAGATGTACCTCGAACGACGAAGGGATGCTGTACACAATTTGGAATGGATAAAATATCTCGGACTCTTTTCAACTTCAGCCGTTTTGGTATGCAACTGTCGCACGGGTGGAGCTACGTCAGACATTCCACTTATCCCAGTTCCATTGGAAGTGAACTACTCAACTGGGAGTGCTTCCAGTTCACAGTTCACACGGACACTGTGCGTGTACACACACGACGTATCCATGAGATTCAGATGGTATCTACAGAGCGCGAAAGAAAGAGATATCGGACGAAATGATGGCCGTGGTGGCTGGTAGAGGGATACTTCCAAAAGTGGGTTTCTCAAATTAGTTTTTTTTCCACTATCCCCGTCTCGCTTGGTTGCGCGGCTTTCGATATTTTGCTCTCATTTCGACTGTTCATCGTCGATTCGTTTCTTTGGTTGATCTGTATTGGGTGTTTTTTTTTTTTCCTCCTTTCGCCTTTTTCGGGAGGTTTGGCCACCCCAGCTAGAGTGGAGAACATGTTAATTAAGAATTTTACCTAGCAATGCCAATAATTAGTCAGTTTTATCGATTAGCTGGAGGATGTTCGTACTTTTCTCACTCTCTGTCTGTCTCTGCAGCTCACCCTTATATTTGCTCTATCTGCCGCCCTGTCTCGCTTATTGTAATTTTGTACTCAACCTCCGCTCTTGTGTATTTTTGTTGAATTAAATTTTTTTTTCCGTAGTTGTTTTTTAAATCTAGTTACATTTTGTATGTTTTGATGACAATTTTGTGGTGTGTATTGTCTTCGTACAACTTCAGCAAGTTGTATATAGCTCGTGTGTACATGCTGTTGTATTTATTTCTATAAGCGAAATCGATATTTTCAAGTGTAAGTGAAGTTTTATGTGTACATACATGCAAATATTTGTATCTAGATATACAAAGTTCACATACCGAGTGAGTGCGAGTGAGTTATTTATTTAAATTAACAATCCATTGAAGAGGAGTGTTTTTGCTGCTTTTGTTTTTATTTTTTGGTTATTATTTGATGTTGTCGGTGGGTACTGCTGTTGTTTTGTGTTGATGACTGGGTGGATTGGCAATAGGTGTAGATACAATTGGTTTTTGTTGTTTCTTTTTGGGTGGGAGACGAATGGATGGATGGATGGATGGGGCATGGGGCACTTGGAATTATGTTAGTGAGATGAATTTGGAGCTGAGAAATAATAAAGACATCAATAACTACAATTTTTGAACTCAAGAGTGTGGCTGGTTATTTTAAGTTTTTTTTTTTGCTGTTGTTGTTGATGTTTTATTTTCGTCTTTTATAGTTGCTGAAGTGAATTGAGATGACGAGTGGGGTAGAGGGGTGGGTGATACAATTCTATTATATTAAACTTGAAGTTTGAGTTCAATTAGTTTAATTACCTTAATACAATGAGGAGAATACGTAGGTATCCACATAGATATTCGATTTTTAATGAGAGGATATAATTAAGATGAGTTCGTGAATTGCAAATGAAATGAATACAGAACTATATGTACGAATGTCCCAAGAAAACGTCTTAAAAAGTGTTTAGCAAAAATTGTAAGACAATTTTAGGTATTTAATTGGCTTTGGTTTAGATGACTTTTATTAAGCGCAATCCATTTTTTTTGTTACTTCCATGTGTAGATATGGGCCTATCTGGTTATTATATGGGCGTCTCCTTGGCATCGATTATTCAGACTTCAGAATCATGCACGATAGGAGCCCGGACTACTGTGTAGTATGTAGTATATTTAGAAGATTCCACATTTATAGGAGCAACCAATGTTCGACAGCAATGAGATATGTCCTTCCAATAGTAAACATTGACACTAAAATTGACCAGCACGTGTATAAGAACATTGTTATTAAGAACCAAATCAGACCATCTGTCGAAGAAAAATGACGGGTATTGTGGTGCTTCGTACATAATGATAATCATAAGCGCACTTCAAAGAAAGTGGAGAGGTTACTTAAAAGTCAATAAAATGAACGTGCTAAAGTGGCTTTGGCAATTTTAATTTGATTCTAAACCCTTGGAAAGTCGCGTCGCTAAACGATCAAACCAAATGCAAATTACGGAATTGTGACAGAAAATCTAAAACGCAGTCTTCACCTTGGTTTAGTGATGATTGCGTTGGACTGCTGTGCGTACTGCGTAGGTTCGAGTCCCAACATTATCCAAATGCATATGATAAAAAAAAAAAACGATAAAGAGAAAATGAATAGAAGAAGTCATCATATATTTTTGTCGGGTTTAGAAACGCTATACTGAAGAGCTCAGATGCAGCTGGCCTATTTTACAAGCAGGACTCAATATTTACCAATTTCACTGGAATGTTACTGGTATATTCGCCAAGATGTTTGGCAAAAGCGAAATGTCCCTTTAGAACGTCAATAAGTTGTCTACAGTTTTTTCTGCTGAGTGACAGCAAGAATGCCGCTGATTTCGTACAGACGTTCGGGAGCATTCGTTTAGTCTAACTGCATCCGGGAGAGCCGTGGCACACACAATTGCGTTTGTAGGAAATCCAATCGTCAACGGAGGCCCTGACCGAAGATGAGGGAACACCCAACGCAGGTATCATCATCATACGACCGAATTCAGAGAGTTCTTGCATTCTCGGATTCTTTTTTTGGAGCTGGCTAAGCGCAGCCTGTCTATCCCTATAGACGCAGTTTCTCCGACCGTTCCACCTATTCTTAACAATATAGTCCGTGGCCATTAGGATAGTAAAGGTCTCTGCTTGGAAAACAGAGATGACCTCCACGAAGACATTAGTACCAGAAGTCAACATGATAAATAAATGATTCTTCTATAAAAAAAAGTTCGATGATCGACTGTACACGGTGTGCTTGAAGGCCGAAAAAGTTTGACTAAAATGGATCCAAAATCTGCTAAAGCAGAAAGTTTTTATTTTGTTTGGACATCAAAAGTCAGTTGAATTCAAAATCCTAGATGCTCCCTTTTACGAGTTATGCGCATTCATAGATGTGCTAAAAAGCTTACATAGTCGTGTATTATCTACACAGTTCAACATATTTTTTTTTTGCTGAAAAGCTGAGGGTCATTTCCGAAATAATTTTTTGCGTAGAATCTGAATCCGGAGTCAGAATTGTCCCATCACGTCAGGATTTTGAGATATTTGAGGTTATGTATCCCAAAAATGACGTTTTTGGTTAACTTTGACGTTATGTACAGGGTGCGCAAATTTTCTGGTCTCTGTCTCTAGTTACATCATTTAGTACTACTCTTACTCTTCAATTTAAGAGTTTGAGAGATCGTCTTCGATTTTCTTTCTCAAAGCTACGGCTATTTAAGTAATGTATGCGAACCAGTAAAAAGTTTGGTGTGAAAAAGTAAATTCAAATACTCATCACTCTAAGAGGACTGGTGGACTAGAATTTTCAGGAGTGAAGGAGTTCGTCTTCCTAACTTTAGCTATAAATTCTGCTAATGATATCGGCGCTATGACCTTTACAGTTTAGCGAGGCACTATCGAGAAGAACTATGGAGATGTTATTTACTTACTCAAGTTGGCGCTACAGTGCGAGATAAACCTGGCCTCAACGAACAAGCGTCTCCAGCCAGATCGATCTTCAGTCAACTGCCTTCAGTTTTGCACGCTAAGTAGGTTAAGGTCCCCTTCCACTTGCGTGCGCCACCTGAGTTGCGGTCTTCCTTTACTGCTCTTGTGTGGATTTGAAGATTTTCCTGGCCGGAGCTTTAGTGTCCATCCGCTCTATTTGACTCAGCCACGGTCAATCACAGACGAGACCGAAAATCATCCGAAGAATATTTTCCTCGAAACAGCCAAGATCAACCTCGTCCGCTTTTTATAGAGTCCATGCCTCTGCATCATAGAGCAGAGTCCCTTTATCGTCGCCGTATGCGAGTATTTGGACGAACTTTTGAAAGATTGTGGCTCTGGTGTAAGTGCGTGAGTTTTTCATTATACGTTCAAGAACGACGTTAAAGAAGTCGCATGACAGCCCGTCGGCTTGTCTAAAACCTTTTTGACATCAAAGGCCTCAGTGATGTCTTTACTGACCTTGATGGAGCAGCTTGCATTCTCCATCGTCATCCTGCACAAACAGGAGAGTTTGGCAGAGATGCTAAAACTGGACATAGCTCTGTACAGCTCGTCTCTATATATGCTGTCATACGCGACCTTAAAATCGATGAAGAGGTGGTGGGTATTGATTTGAAGTTCCTGGGTTTTCTCCAAGATCTGCTGCAGTGTGAATAGTTGGTCGATGGTGGACTTGCCTGGTCTGAATCCACACTGATATGGACCGATCAGGTTGTTGATCAATGGTTTTAGGCGTTTACGCAACATGGCAGATAAGATCTTGCAGGGGATTTTCAGAAACCTGATGCCTCTGAAGTTGGCGCAGTTCAGAGGGTCTTCTTTCTTGGGGATCCTCTGTCCTGCTATATGGTGCGAAAATAGGGACTTTGTCAAAATCTAATGAAAGTGCAATTGGAATTTTCGAGAGAGCGCTCAATGTATGGTCCCATCTGCTTTGATAGTTCATGGGAACTTAATCAACGAACTATTCGAGCTGGACAGGGATATCGATCTTGTCAAGGAGATCCGTGTACAATGATTAACGTAGGTATGTATGCCATGTAGAGCGGATGAACACCAATGCTACACCCAAAGAATCTTCGATTCCACTCCAAATATACTACGCAGAAGAGGACGACCTCATCCCAGATTACTTGCGAATGTAGAGAGTGGTCTTAACCAGCTCGACGAACGCAGCTGCCTAAGGATCGTGTTGGCTGGAGAAACTTATTGATTGAGGCACTGGTTTACCCTGAATTGTAGCGGTATCCTTAGTAAGTAAGACGAAAGGTTACTTTAAAATGCTTTTAGTGATTCAAGGTATGAAGGCATCGCGCACTAATCAACTGTGCAGTCGTTTTAAAATATTGTCTTTATGAACCGCCATTCTCGCCGATGGAAATCTCTTTGATTAAAATCATCTTACAATATTCATTCAAGGACTTAAAACACATTTCCCTCAAAGAAGCCATTGACAATAAAAGACAAATTGTTTAAATCTTCCTCAAAGAGAGAAACCTCTTTGTTCTTCGATGGTGTTTTGCCACTGACAACAAATCACACACACAACACAAGGACCAAAATCCATTTACGGCCATTACACTTGTTAATTCTTCATAATCACTTCATTTCCTCTGATTGTGTTTTCTTTTCCATTCGTCCTTAATTTCCCAATTGGAAAGGAGTGAAAAATCGGTTTTTTTTTCAAAATGAAACATCATCTCACGTTGACAGAAGTGTTGACGACAAGACAACGGATAGGCGGCAGGAAGAAAAATGGCACACAGAAAGCACAAAATCACTAGAAATGAAAGTTAAAAAAATAAAACAATATTCTCTCGCAACTGCAATCAAGAAACAATAAATTGCGGACAAGGGCTATGTATTGTGCTAAGTGAATAATTATTATTTATCGTAAATATGCGGGGAAATCTTAAAATAAAAAAAAAATCCCTTCATAGACTTACATACTTTAGCACCATTAGTCCACAAGAAAGGGGAAAGAAAAAAAAAAAACATTTGTAGCGGCAGATTTCAAAGGAGTTTTCCTTTTAATGCCGCAACGGGAGCATATTTGCACACCATTGCCACCACCTCCTTCGTTCCCGTCGTCAATTGCAGCCTTCATCGCACATTCTACGGTGTAGTGTGCAGAAAACAAAACCAAAACACAATGGACTACGAAAAAGGACGTTTACTTGCTGGGCCACAAGCAACTGCATGCTGCATACACATTGTGGTACACACTGTGAAGGGATGAAGTAACACATCGATGAATGGTGTAAGGGGTGGGCTAAAACCTTAGAGGTATATCCGGTAAAGCTATCGATAATTGACTGTTGGCTATACTCGTAGAAAAGCACTTTCGATTTGACGAATGCCAACTTGCATAATCGGTTCGTTCGATTTGCCCTCATTAAGGAGCAGGTTTGTGCGACTACTCCATGATTAAGGTCTAATTCTTGGACGACTTTTGGGTGCACAAAGTGCAAGTGCATCGAGTAAAGATGAAAGGTGTTGTTTTATTGACGAAATAAAAAAAGTGTGCAACAAATTTATTCCACTTGGTTGGATGGGAGGCGCTGCTTTTGAAGTTTGTTTCATTGAACTGATTGTCGCACCTTTTCGATTTGTCTAAAGTTTAACGAATACTCGTATAAAAATATTCATTTTCCAAAGGATTTCTCCAAGTGGAAAAAATAATCAAATAAGCTGGTGCTCGGTGGCTTTGAAATGCAAATTCAGGAAATCAATGTCTGTAAAGCATTTCTGTATTTTCGTAAATCACTCAGATCAGGACATTTAAATACGAAAGAAAGTGCAGCTAGTTTCGACCTAATGGATCTGATTGACAATCTGCGCCAGGATAAACCTCGATAAAGGTATTAGGGGCGCAAAAATACATATTTTTTCAGATATTCTTTGAATCCACACCCGAGGGACGGCGCAGTAGAGGAAGGCCGCGATTTCATTTTTTTGAAGGCAGCTGGCTACAGATCGAGCTGGTTGGAGACGTTTCTTGGTTGAGGCCCAGGTCCACCCCGGACTGTAGCGCCACTTTAAGTAAGTAAGTATTCAGATAGTGAGGCAGCGCTTAAAGGGTTGACATCCCATTTCGTGAAATCAATGTCAGTCAAATCCTACTACGATACCCCACAATCACTTGGCAGATCAAGCTTTGTCGCGTGACCGGGCACCAGGGCAATGAAACTGCGGATGAGCTGGCTAGTGCCGGTTCGGCTTCCGCGCTCTTGGGACCAGAACCTTTCTGTGGCTACCGTACCGGAACCCTTCTCATCCTATCGTCACAGCTTTTTACTGGGAACACCAACTTCGCCTAGCCCATTGGGAAAATTTCCCCGTGCTTAGGCAATCCAAGAGACTTATCAAGCCCATTTCCTCAAAGGAAATTCTAAACTTTGACAAGAACAACATGAGGATGGTAGTGGCCAGTGTGGCCTATGTTATCATCTGTATAAACTAAATTTTTTTTCAGATACAGAGTGTTGGTTCTGTTTGGAAGATGAAGAAACCTCTGTGCATATTCTCCGTGATTGTCCGGCAATATACTGGCTTCATAGACTTTCACATGGAGTTCTGTTCATTAGCGGAGTTTAGGAACTCGACTACAAATAACATACTAACTTTCATTAGAAAGGTAGTTGACCTATTAGGCTAAGTAGACTGGAGACACAATGGATCTTGCTAGGTCGCAGTGTAAGCCATAGTAGGGGCAAGTTCTTTGGTAAAGTGTTCGGAAAGTACTTTCATTTATTCAGAAACTCGACCACTATTCGGTGTCTGACTTAATTAATTTTTAATTCGTCATGCTGGCAACTTTAGACGTAAAAATGTTTTCAATTCTGCCAGGTGAAGGGATGTGCTAAACGCCTAAGAGAGCACTTTCGATGTACCACAATATCTCCTACGGGTGATAAGAAGTCATCGTACAGACAAAGAGCTAGTCTATAACAACATAGAGAGAACGGGGATGAAGGAAATTACCGCTGGTGCTTCGCAGGGTTCAATTCCAGAATGATTCCTACGATGGATTCCTAAGAATGGAGAAACCTACACGTTGGTTATGCAGATTATGACGATGATCACCGTACGCGACACTGAAGATGTCCAAAAACGGTTTAACTAAGTCATGAGATGCGTCCAATGCTCGATCCATGGTCATGGACTTAGCCTAGCAACAGAAAAGACGGATATAGTTCTCCTGACTAAAAGACAGATCTCTACTATCTTTAGGCTGCAGGTGGGCTTTGAGTAAAAAACTGCTAAAGAAGTACTTGGCAGTGATATTGACATCAGATCAAGTCAGCGTCCGAATGGGGTGCACAGATTAATAGAGTGTTGAGCGATCTAATGGATCAAAGGCAAGTTGGCGAAAACTTCTTATGACAGTCACACCTTCTATCTTTTTTTTATGGATGGAATCTGGGCTGATGCACTCAACCATACAGAGAGTAAATGGCAGCGATACAGCCTTGATGAGTTCTCCGGGTGCCGAGCTCTTACTGCACAGTTTCACAACCAGCCGTTCTTGTGGTCGGGGAAGTAATTTCTATCGAACTCTAGTGACAGAAAGAGAATGGGTACATCAGAGGAAAACAGAAGTTAGAAAGGCAACAGCAGAAGCCAAGGAGATCACCATGTAATGCTGGCTAGAATGCTGGACCAGAGAATCCAGGGGAGAATGGAAAGCAAGACTGATCGGAAACCTCGCGGACGACGAAAATTGGAACCGATTGTGTTTCTACATAGCGGCCCATACCAGAACGACTAACCAGGAGTCAGATTCGAATGGTTAAAGGCTTCCTAATGGGACACTGTCGAGTCAAAAAACACCTAATGACTATGGGAATAGTACAAGACAACACGTGCAGAATGTGCAATGTAGACGAAGAATCAGCCGAACACATTTTGTGTCCCTGTTATTGTTTAATCAGAACACGTCATCGTCATTTAGGCAAATTCTACCTGGAAACGGAGGATATATCTGCCAGCTCACTCAAAAACATCTCTGGATTCATCTCGAATTCAGGCATCATGAGCGAGCCCTAATTGGAGGCAATCACAATAGGCCCAACAGCGGACACAGTGATAAGGTGACTCGGCCCCACCTCAACTTACAATCTACAATCTTCTACATCGCGGACGTACTTAGCCCAAACAAACACCGATTGGCAAGAGTTATTCTCTTATTGATCTCAGCGCATTGGCTTATGTATTCTTTGTTTTGTCCTCGTTGGCCGGGCTCATCCGTACTCACGAACGCCCTATAGTCGTCGCCCTGCGTTCTTCCGAGAATGTCAAGAAGTTACGGCGTGCTAGTGCTTCAAATTTTTTCTCTAGAACCGTGTAAAAAAAAAAACGTATGATAGAGCGTCGCCTTGTTTGAATCCTTCTCTGACATCAATTTTCTCGGTGAGGTCTTTATCGAAATTGATGGAGCAGTGTGTATTCTCCTGCGCAATCGGATGAGTTTAGCAGGGATGCCAAAATAGACTTTGCTCTGAAAGGCTTATACTCTGATTCAGAATCGATAAAAAGGTGATGGGTATCGATTTGGAATTCCTGGGATTTTTTCAATATCTGTCGTAGTGTGAATATTTTGTCGATGGTGGACTTTCTTGGCTTAAAGCCAAACTGATCTTGAACGATCATACTGTTGACGAACGGCTTGTAGACGATACTTAGAAGACTGACTAACGAACGAGCTGACTGCCTGGCGAGAAGAGGCGCTTGCCGCTCACTCGTTGGTCCGGAAATCTGTTTTGGGATACCACCTAACAGTGCCTACTCCAAGATAACAGAATGGGAGATCAACAAACATGCCGACTACTGGGTCAACCTCCGGGGTCAACCTCAATCTATACAAGGCCAAGACTTTACTTGATCTCACCAAAGACACGACATTGTCCACTCAGATACTATCTGCATAGAATGAAAGTATAGATATCGATATTTGCCGGCTCTGTTGAAAATAGAAAGAGACCGCTGAACATATTCTGTGCGTATGTCCAGGAGCCGCAAGGAAAAGACTACTCCACTTGACGCGGGTCTTGGTCAACCCAGCTGAAATTCGGAAAATTGAACCTAAGACTATACTGAGGTTTATCAAAAGCCTCCATATAACCTCTGGTTAAACCACATGGGCCACCATAATATACTTCTAGACTGCGGATTTAGGGCTCTTAATACAGAATACAGAATAGAAGATTGATGCTTCTGTAGTTGGCACAGTTTAGACGGTCCTCTTTCTTAAGGATCGGGCTAACAATGCTGAGGTTACATTTATCGGATATGCCGCCCGACCAGATTTTGCAAAGGAGTTGGTGCATTTCCAAACCAAGTTCCATATGGCTAACTCAACTTCATCCTGGTCGAGTGGATGGAATTTTTGATTAACATCGTCCAGGTTGAATGGTTCATTCTGCCTGACAGTGGAGTTCGATTCGTCATCTTCGTTTTGCAGTCTGCAGAAGTGGTCTTTTCAAATCCTCAGCACCGAGTGCGACTTTACTACTAGATAAGAAATCGCTTCTATTTCTAATCCTCGTTTTCTCCAATAAAGTCAAGGCTGTTGCTGTTAGATCAGAACCAATTGCTAAATCACAAAACACCTCTTTGGCAAGGTAGTTACGGTTAAATAAAATTATTTCCTCATGTAAACATTGGACAAACTAAATTGTGTGACCACCAACAACATAAATCAAGCTTGGTTCAACCCATCCTGTTCGTACTTATAAAAGTCAGTAATTATTTATCTTAAAACACTTGCGTTGTGTCCTTTTTGTTTACAACGAATTTTATTACATCAACAGCTATTTCTAAATCGAGTGTAAAATTGGCTTTCGAACAAATTAAATTTCTTCAAAAGTGCCACCTATTTATATCGACAAAAAAGTCATTTCCAATTAGACAGCCATTTATGCATGCATGTTGCAAATTGCACCGATAAAAACCAGTGATTGCCTCATCCCAGCAGGACACCGCCATATTAGCCAAGTGAACTAATTAAAATCGCATCATAATTAAGTCAATGACGTGTTGCCACTAATTTAGCTGGCCGCTTTTTCTGTTAATTGCTTCAATAAAATAGATCTAGGCAACTACTATTTTTTAATTAGTTAATAGGTTTTATCTAATTATTCACGTGGACAAACGACTAGTTATGTGCATGCAGGAGCATAATTTCGGGAGATGAGCTGTCGGTTTTTTTTTTGTTTCTTGTTAAATTGGTTTTGCATTTTAATTATTCGAACGTGGTTAAATATTGCATTTCACATGGCGGATTGTTTGACAAGGCAAAATTAAAAACAGCAAAAATATGTTTTTTGCCGATTCCGTGCGTAGTTCTCGTATTTTGCACATAATTATCCGTGAAAATTAAATAAATATAAATGGCAAATTCGATCTGTTATTTTTATTCACCTTTTTAATTAATTTTCTACCTCGTTTTCGTTAATTTGATTGTTTTCAGTGGATTGTGCATTATTATAGGTACAATATGAAACCAAACCAATTATCACATTACATTCACATTACGTGGGATATGTACTCCAAGAGCAACTAAGTAGGTATGTTTGTGCATTTGTAGGTGTGTGTGAGTTATTAGCTTAGTTAGTTTCATACACCAAGTACAGCAACCGATTGCAGCTGTGCAATCTAGCACTCGATTCACTCTTAGTACTTAGAACCCAAGGAACTCATGCATCTTCTTGGTGGTTAACTCTGTTATAACAAGCCTTGACTTGAAAAAATCATAGAAAAATTGAGTCTGCTATACCAGGCAAGGCTTCGGCAGTGTAAACTGATGGGACAGAAGCGTAGGCAAGCGGAAGGGTTCAAGCCCCCC
Organism: Matsumyia berberina; assembly: GCA_917880715.2. Lineage (NCBI taxonomy): Eukaryota > Metazoa > Arthropoda > Insecta > Diptera > Syrphidae > Matsumyia > Matsumyia berberina. The sequence goes on from OU862871.1 coordinate 86,242,805, forward strand.
TTTGGCGGTGAAAAAAGAAAATTAATAAATACTCAGCTCCAGGTGAGGTTCGAACTCCCGACCTCAAGATCGTCATGCTTACGCACTGTGACTGTCTGTCGCACCACCGAGCACATGATTAAAGCGGTGCAAAAGTTCATGAGCCTAGGCAGCCGCGTAAAGCCATACTTAAGGCATAGCTACATCGGTCACTTTTTCAAAAAAAGTACGAAAAGTGAAAATTTCACACACCTGCAAGCGCTTTCTGGTTTCCGGTTTTCAGAGCTTGGCTGGGTGGATCTTTTTCAAATAGTCTACCTCCTAACTTATGTGCTGTGTTTGTAACTTGTGCTACTTTCTTCGTTTTCCACCTTGCTTCGCCTTAAAACCTACTTAAGGTCAACGATGAATGAGGGCCGTCTAACTGGACTTAGTTTTTATTTTCACGTAAATAACGAAAAGATGTATGTATTTATTTACAGTTAAGCAAGCCCTTGAGGCAAGGCGTAGCTTCTCGCAACCATTCATGTTGTGCGTGTTACATTTTTCGCACGAATGGAAAGGAACCTACAATTTATTGCCGACTCCGAACGGCGAAGTGAGAAGCTTTTCCATGACAGATTATACTCCCGGAGGCTTGTCATTCTGCCGTGAAAAATGTTCGGTGTACCTGGCTGGGGCTTAAACCCACGCTGCCCGGTCAGCAGTTCAACGCACTAACCACTGACCGACGGCGACCACGACGTGGAGGTTTACACTATGGAAATCCGAATAAAGGACCAATAGGTCAGCTAGAGCCTTGAGGTTTCATCCGATTTTGACAAGATCCATGCTCCCATGGGGATGGCGAAGGTCTTGTATATCCCCTCCTTGGTTCTTTTTGATAAGGTCTAGCTAAATAGTTGTCTTCTAAGGCCATAGTAACAGCGATGAAGTCAAAGGTCTTAGAGTGATCCTGGATAAAAAACTTCTTTGGGCAAAGCATGCCGATTCGAAGATATCCAAGGCGCCATCAGTCTTCTGGTAGTGTAAGGGTGCTTTTGGCAAGACAAGAAGCTTATCACCGAAATAGGTTCTTTGGATCTATACGGTTATGATAAGACCGTTCCTAGGTTATGTGTGGCGAGGTGGCTTTCGCGTAAGTAGGTGACTGCTTCCTGCACTAAACTTCAGAGAAAGGTTTGACTGGTGCTGCTCCAAATGCTCTATCTGAACTATCAAAGCATTCTATCGTCTTAGACGTTAGAGTTTTGATGACCTTGCGCGATACTTATTCTACGACCCTAGTTCCATGGATATGCTGCCTGATGCAACGACACCAGAACTTCGGTTGCTTTGAAAATTTAAATTAGACTTTCTTTGAATTCCGGACAGGCTTCGACCAGAGTCTGAGGCTGTACTGCGCTGTAGTCGAATCTTCACGAATAGCTCTGCTGCTGTTGTCTTCGAGGAGATCGATAACACCAGACTTCACTACTCTTTAGGCAAGCATGCCTCTGTTTTTCAAGCAGAGACTTATGCTATCCTAATCGCCAAGGACCTGTTAAGAGTAGGTGGAAGGCTGCGCTTAAGGTCTTGCTCAACCCTTTAACCAATTTCAAAATAGTCCGAGAATGCAACAACTCTCTGAGGCTGAACTCTTTGACTCTTGTTAGGGTCCCAGGTCACACTGGGATCTCTGGAAATAAGATCTCCAATGAGATTGGTATACAAGACTCAGAGGAGGTTTTCTCAGGACCTGAACCTGCGTTGGGTCTTCCTGCTTCTTCTGTCAGGGTCTGCATTAGGTTTTCTACAGACACAATTGCGTGTGACACGGCTCTCCAGGATGCAGGCAGACTAAACTAGTTTGCTTCTTGCTGTCACTCAGCAGAAGAGACTGTAGACGACTTATTGGAGTTCTAACAGGACACTGCCAAGCATCGTAGTGTGTTAGGCTTAAGTGACACCACTGTCTGTGACGTCTGTGGAGAAGGCGACTATACACGGTGCTGATGTGGTGAGTGCTAATACTGTAAGCTCCTCATCATTGAAAAGTGCCTTCTTGGTTTTCTCCGAGAGTCTAGAAAATTCCTGTATAATGGGGAACGACTGGGTTCTGTTTTCTGGTAGTACAATGGACCAGCTGCGTCTGAATGTTCCAATAAAGCGTTTCAAAGACAAAAAAAAAAAAAAAATGTGATCTTTAACGCCCCCAATAGCTATCGCGTATTGACTAAGACACCTTCCATGAGTTTGGAAGCATTGATATCCATGCTGAGACAGTGAATCCGCTCATATTTTACAATAGATTGGCTCTAACAAAAATTCATAGCTCTTGGCAAGTTTCTCTTTCTATTACTCCAAGTTGGCATTGATGCTCATGGTTACATTGGTAATACTTCATCTTACAAATTTGATGTGACAACAGAGGAAAATAATTTTCAAATCATTTTATCATCATTCCAGATCGAAAAACGGAAAGCATTTCTCGCTCGATTTAACCTCATCGGTGTCATAAATTGGCAATTATTCTAGACCTTCCTGGCTTCATAGGACAATACTTCATACCCATCAACCCCATTTATATATTTTCGTTCCATCTGACTCAGCCGCATTTGCAAGGACATAACTCTACAAACAGAGTGTGGGTTTGAGTGTCTTCTGGTGCTAGGACAGTAGATGATTTAAGGACCTGTCAGATGACAAACAACAGGAAATTTAAAAAAGTAGTTTTGATTCCGTTATGACAATTTGTTAGAAGAGCTTCAGGACTTCCATCAATACAGCGAAAAAGGCTCATAGGAAAATCGACACTGTGTGGGAGATGGGTGAGGGTCTTGTGATGGGCACTTTTTCAAGGCGTAATGGGATAATCATTACGAGTCAGAGTCATTTAGTTACATACTTAAGGGGAAGAGCTTTTCAATTAGAATTCGTTTTTTATGATATAATTATTAATAATTACACGTTGTGGTGACTGTTGAATGCGGGGATGTGCGTGTATGCTACGAACTAACTGGATAAGAGGAATGGGTAATCATAGGTGCCATTGTTAAATTAAAAGCATGCAATTAGATTTACAAAGGGAGATTTACATAGGATCTTTTCTAGATTTTTGGGTAGCCGGTTGAAAAAGATTCTGTATGAGAGGGATGTGATGAAGTAATTTATTTTAATGGGGCTTAAGTAGACTTAAAGATGGCAGTCGTGGAGACTTATTCCCTTAGACATTTTTATTTTTTTAAACGAATGTAGAAAATGAAGGAAATCAATGAATTTGAATGCTTAAGTGCATTTTAATTTCAATTTAATCCAACAAAGACTGACTTAACTTTTAATTAGCTAAAAATTCGTAAACAGGAAGTTTTTTAGTACTTCTCGACCAGAGTAATGTTGCTTCGTAAGCATCTGGCATGGTCAGTTTCGGTGCGAAATCCGATGAAGACTGAACTGCTTTCGTCTTGCTTCTGTGGGGTTTTTTTCAGGTTACCCGCTTGTCGAGGTGAACTCCAATTCTAAAATTGGCACATCCTTTTTGTCGTCATAACTCTATTCAACACATGACATCTGGTCCTTTTAACCCGGAGTCGAACGGTGCAGCAGAGAGAATGGTGCGGACATTCAAGACAGCACTGTGTAAAATATTGGAAGATGGATCGCAATTCGCAGAAGCACAGGCAGTGTTCATTTGCACGTATAGGCAACTCTTGACGAATGTGGTATATCTCCGGCAGAAAAGCTCCACGTTCGGCAGCGCCATACGCTACTGTCGGTGATGTGTCCTCGTTAACGAGTAGGTTAGGTTAGGTTAGTGTGACGATGAAGACGATAAAATCCTCTTCATCTCACTTAGGTCTATGTAGACCCGTTTCGGTACCCATGCGTTTTACCAGCATTGTTAATGAGTAACTCATCATCGAAATATGAGGATTTGATATTACCGCTTCCAGTGAGGTCAATCTATCATTCGATCACGAGTACCACTCACTCAATCGTTATCGCGTGCGGTAATTCGGCCCGTGAACTCAGAAAACAGGAAGCGGCGCAACCCGTCTTCGCCCGACAATCCTTATAGAAGCAAAAGTGGATCACAGCGGTGGTGAAGAGGAACTTGGAGAGATGGATGTATATATTAAGTGGAGATCAGTTTTGGAGAATGTCGACGTCATCAGAACCTAATACGATGTCGTTTGTCTCGAGACACTCAAACGGATGTGGATCCTGGCCATCGACTAATGACGATTTCGCAGACAACGACGATTTCATTATCGACGCGGCGCTATTCGCACAACTACGCGGATAACTCCGATGTTCACTTGTTTCTTGGCGCTAGCCCCTGCAAATATCGACTTGACTTGGCCAACACCGGCAGCAGACCGAAGGTCGCCCATGAATGCTTGCAGATCCCTACCGATGCGACGGCCGAAGCAGCGGGGCCAACATTGGAACACAGGCGATCGGAGCGGTCGCCGTGGGTCAGTGGTTAGTGCGTTGGACTGCTGACCGAGCTGCGTGGGTTCAAGCCCCAGCCAGGTACACCGAACATTTTTCGCGGCACCACCGCTCGTCGGGGAATGACAAGCCTCCGGGAGTATTATCTGTCATGAAAGAGCTTCTCAATTCGCTGTTCGGAGTCGGCAATAAATTATAGGTCCCTTCCATTCGTGCGAACAATGTAGCACGCACAACATAAATCGTTGCGAGAAGCTTGGCCTTGGCCCATCCCGAGCTGTCGCGCCAACTATTTTTTTTTTATTGGGAAATAGCCAACAAACCAAATTCGTGGACAGAGCATCTTCTCAGAATTGAGTTTTCTCCCGCTCATTACGGTTTGTTGGTTATAAATAAAATATTTGTGCGGTTAGATCTGATTTCGCATTAGGGTTCACATTCTACTTGGATCTGTCAAGGGTAAACTATTCTTACACTTTCAGAAAATGGCTGTGTCATTTCTAGGACGATATGGCTTACGTACAACCAGACTAGAACCAGATCCCTCCTTAGCAAAAATTTAAGGAACATCCGTCGGCTTGTAGCAATCTTGCAATAAGACTGCTGTAGTTGCCAAGTTGAGAACGAGGCAGAAACTCTCGACAATATGCTACAAAGATCATCCTTAATTAGCCTTAACTTGTCATATGGTTTTGCAGAATATTATGCCCTGTAATTTTTGCCTTGAGGGTGTAAAGGATTTCGCTGTTTTTCTGCTTCATTGTATTCTCTGTTTCGAGACTTTAACAGAATGATCAGCATGTTCTAGGTCTTGCAAGACCCTTTCTTGCGAGCTCATTGGCGTTTTCATTCCCTGGTATGCCCTCATATCCACGGACTAAGCATAGTTTACTTCATGCTGTTTGTCAAGAACACTAAGCTCTTTGCGATAGGACTTGACAAGAAGTGAAAATCATTTTTAATGCCGTCTGGCTATCGATTAAAAAGGTGATATCATCGCAGTTTAGAGGGCAGCAATTGTTACTGCTGGGAAAATGCTGCTATGGTTTGCAAGTCTGACAAATTTAAAAGGGGTAGTGTGCCAGTTAATTAGCTTGCTAGGTGCAAGGCCAATGTCCATCTTGGATCTATCAGTTTAGATGGTTTTAGTTTGCTTGCCTAGTGTTGTCCTATTTACCAAACAGCTGACTGAAGGCAGAGCACCGGGACGTGTCCTGATTTTAAATAATATCCTAGGCAATAATTTTCATGTAAGGATACTCAACTGCACAACCGGATTCCTTTCTTAGGTTAGGTTAGGTTAGGTGGCTGTCCCCCGTCCACGGTGGCTGTCCCCCGTCGATTGGGTTATCATTAGAACTACTCTGGAGCCTATTTGAACTTTTGGATTATTCCATATTTGATACCCAGAACGATTCTTCCTAATGAGGATAGGCCTGGCCAGCAGCAAAGCACGTGAATAGGGGTTTCCTTTTCTCCTCGTACATACAAGTACGACAGTAGTCGTTGGTGGGTATCGCTAATCTGTTGGTTTGTCTTCCAATAGCACGGTGATCTGTCACTACCCCTACTATTGAACTTATATCCTTTCTGCTGATTTGAAGCAGGCCAAGTTTGTCTTGCATGGTTGCCGGTGCTAAGATTACGCCATCTCTCGGTAGCGTCAGGATTTTGTGTCTGTCAATTTTATTGGCATACGTGGCATCTCCTTTACGTCTGCTTTTCATTTTTTAAGGCTGCTCAAGAAAATTGTTACGCAAATTAGCGTACCATGTGCCATGGGACTCGGATTCCTAAAAAGCATATTAAAATCCATCCATTACAGTCGAGTTAATCATTAAAATGTATGTTCATGTTCATGGATTTTTTTGTTTATACCAGACCAACTAATTAGGAAAAAATGGTTTCATCCTGAATATTTGAATAACTCAAAGTCCTTGTTTAAATGCAACGATGAAGAAAATGTCTGCCGTTGTATTTTTGCGGTTCGGGACACGACTGGCATGGTAATAGAAACAATAGGAAATAAACAAAAGTGGAACAAATAATGCATAACGTGTCCTTAAAGGATGTACTTTTAATTCCTTCTGGCAAAAGGTGACTCCATTGCACGCGGTTGCTAATGTACATTGTTGGGACAGGGGAATTGTTAAAATAATATTTTGTCTGCCTTTTCAGTTTGCCTTGCTCTCTGTTTCATGATACTTTTATGGTTTAAATAGGCATTGAGGTGAAAGAGACATATTAGCTGATAAATAGAGGGTCCTTGGGGAATTTTGTGCATTTTGATTGAGTGTCGAGTGAATATCTCATTTCTGTGAGTGCTTTCGCTAAGCTGAAGGACTGGGCAGAGAAAGTCATCAGAGAAGTGAACAAATGTGGGGATACTGTATTAATTGGGATATTTAATTGAACAAAGCCAGATGCATTTCGTGAATGGAGAGGAACAATTGAATTCCCATTGGGACTTGAAGGCAGAGTAGATTTGACGCCATAATTGCATTCGAAATGTATTGAGTGGCTAAGTACAATCAGTTGCATCTCATGGTTGTTCTATATAAATATTGTCATTCAACGAAAAACCTTTTTAATATTCAGCGCTTTAGAGAATCATTAAAGCCACAGAGTCCACAAAAAATGAATGACTGCCGCGAAGGCCAAGTCGAAAGCCTATCTTCTCGCAACCATTCTTGTTGTGCGAGTTACATTTTTCGCTTGAATGGAAGTTACCTACCGTTTATTGCCGACTACGGACCATGTGCTGAAAATGTTAAAAACCCAAAAATAAAAATACATTAAGCTAGATGCTCCGAAATGGAGCCTGCAGCCTAAAGTAGTCCACTGGATGTATACGGCGGTGGTGAGGCCGATCCTAATGTACGGAGTATTGGTCTGGAGGACAGCACTAGACACAAAAAAAAAAAATCAACAGCTGCCTGCTTGAAAAGGTAGACCATGATGGGGTGCCTTGAGAACAACCCCCACTGCCGCACTGGAGGTAACGCTCCATCTGCTTCCTGTTGATATCTTTGGGAAGCTAGTGGCAGTCAAAGTAGCATTAAGGGTCAGAGAATCCTTCCAGCTGATCAGCACAGTAATGGGCCACTCTAGGATCCTCAAGGGCAACCATACTATTTCTAGTAAAACAGACTACGTTGTCCCCTATATTGACTTCAACGTCAGGTACAACACTCAGATTCCTAGTAGAAGCTCTTGGGAATCTGGCAAAGTTTTGAACGCTTCTGCCCTAGAAATATTCACAAATGGATCCAGTCTTCTCCAATGCGCCTGGATAAGCCATCACCACGCGATTGCCGGATCACTATAGTGTGTTTCAAGCGAAAATTACGGCAGTCTGTGAAGCTGCGGCTTGGCTTTCAATTAATACGATTATAGCGTTGGAATCGCCGACAATACAATTAGCGTTGGTAAAACAACGCCGCAGATCTCTCAACGATATTGCAGAAAGTTGCGACGTAACCTTGTGCTGGGTCGCAGGACACAGGGACGTTCCAGGCAACTGCAGAGCGGACGAGCTGGTAAAAGAGGGTGCAGGACGGCATCTCCCCGAAAATCTGGGGGAACCTCCTGCGACATTCGAATCGATCAAGTTCCTCCTTGACACAGATGCCAAAAAACTGACAAGCCACAGGTGGAACAACATCAGCACTTGTCTCCTGTCAAAACAAATCAGGCCTAACCTGGACTTAAAGAAGACGGGGAGACTTTTATCCACAAACCGGAAAAATCTAGGTTCACTGATAGGGGTCCTTACCGGACATTACTTGATAGGCAGACATGCACTTAGACTGGGGGTCCCCTCCAATGGTTTCTGTTGAAGCTGCAGAGACGAGGAGGAGGAAGATATTACAATCCAGCTACTGTGGGCGGGTCCTGCTCTTGCGACGCTAAGAAGAAAAACCCTAGGGGAATACTTTACGATGATCTAGCTGAACTCGGCATCCAGAACATAAGAAACTTCATCATACCCAATTTGTTTGTGCAATATGGTTAGGTCCACGATAAAGTACCTTTCCAACTAAAGCGTAAACCAAGGCTGGTGACACGTTTGCAGAACGATGAGATACGGAAGGAGTTTGCATTGTAGGTATTCGGAAGGTTTACACGAATTTCAACTGTTTCGACAAATGTAGAGGAAGAATGGCATTTGTTGTCAACAGCAGTCATTGCCTTTGCAGGTGATGTTTGCGGAGTGAAGCGGCCCGGTGTGGCGGTTGATGGTGAGAAAAGAACTGCGTGGCTTAAAACATCCGGAGTTCAAGAAGCCATCAGATACACTTGGGAAAATCTGCTTCTCAAAACCGGTACATGGAGGCGCAAAGAACGTGCAAACTGGCTGTTAAAACAGCTAAGGAACAGTAGTGGAAGGAGTTCGTTGACAAATTGGACCGCAATTACAGATCTGCAAACAAGGTGTTTTGGCACACCCTTCGCCGTCTCAGAGGAAGGAAGTTTAATATCCTCGAAGTAGTCAAATCCAAAGGTGGTGTACTTCTTTCCGATGAGAAGGACATCTTGCGCAGATGGGGCGAGCGTTTTTCGGAGCTACTCAATCCCGAACAGGGCACTGAGGATGACAAACCCATGGTTTTGAGTAGAGCGGAGAATAGCCCCACCGTAGAGGAGGTGACTTTGGCAATTAAAGCACTAGAAGTCGGTAAATCTGCTGGTGTGGATGAAATCCGGCCAGAAATGCTCAAGGCTTTGGGTAAAGATGGTGTGAAATCGCTCTCTCGTGTCATTAAAGTGGCCTGGGAATGTGGCAAACTGGGTTGATTGTTCCTCTTTTGAAGAAAGAAGATAAGAGAGATCCAATTATAGGGGTATATCTCTTCTACGTCTCCCCGGAAAAGTTCCAAAGCTGTGGTCGAGTCCAGGTTTTGCGACGAGCAGTGCGACTTTCGTCTGGGTAGAAATACAACCGACCAGCTATTCACTCTCAGAATGGTACTTGAGAAGGCCTGGGATTGTGCCAAACGCATCTTCAGTTGTTTTGTGGATTTAGAGAAAGCGTATGAACGGGAACCTTGAGCTAAACTCTGGAGTGTATTGCAGAAGTATGGGATTGACGGTTGTCTTCTGAGGGCCATTCAGGGATGCGTTCTGTCATTTCTCCCCTTCATAGTGTATATGGCTTGAATGTTACAGAGCAGCCGTGGAGAAAAACAATTCGAATTGGGAGACTTAAGGATAAGTCATGCCTGTTCAATGTACTATGGGTGTTAGTGGGATCCCATTGAAGAACGTCGAGAAATTTAAGTATCTCGGGATCATATTCACGAGTGATAGAAGGAGCAGTACTGAATTATGCTGTAGGATTGGTCAGGCTAAAGCAATTTTGAGACAGCTTGGTCAATCTGTTATCAGGAGGGCTGAACTTGGCATCGGAGCTAAGGTATCGGTCTGCAATTCAGTGTTTGATCCGACCCTCACCTATGGTCATAAGGGTGACCGAAAGAATAAGATCGCGGGTACAAGCTGGCGAAATGAGACTTCTTCGTTGTATTGCTGGGGTAGCTAGTCGAGATCGAGTAAGGAACACCAGAATACGCGAGGCACTTAATGTCAAACAGTTCCTTCTTCAAACGGAGAGGTCCATACTTGGATGGTTTGGGCAGGTTAAACGCACGCTTTCAACTTGGGTTCCAAGACGTGCCATGGAATCCGTGCCATCAGGTATGTGTCCAATGTGTAGGCCAAGGATGAGATGGTTGGTCCGAAATCTCACCTCTACCAGTATGGGGATAGTCCCAGGTGATTGAGATTCGGTGGCGGAAGATCGGAAGATGTGGAGAGTCCAGATAAGCACCCTAACCACGCGGCCCTCATAGTGGCTTAGCGGGTCATTGAAAAAATATGTATGTATGTATGTATGTATATGGTTGGGTTTGGTATCCTCAGGAAAGAGCAGTGTGTTTATAGGCCTGCTATCTTCATAACTCCGCCTAACTTAACTTAATCTAAGTTTAAGAGCAGAGCGGTATTTCAAGAGTGTTTCTTCTTTGGCTATGTCAATCCCATCGAAAATTCTGAAAAGTAATTTTTATTTCTATTCACATGCAAACCTTCACTTTTTTCGCGTTTTCTGTGACAAAAAAATTGCGTATTATTTTTTTTTTGTTTTAATAAAAGTTCAACACTCCACACTTGAATGTAAAAACTGATAGACGACGAAGTTTGTCCACTAGCTGGTAAAGTCCGAAAAAATCGCAAAGGCTTCCAAGCAAATTAAAAAAAAAAAAAACTTCAAATAAAAACATCGTGAGAGGATATGATTTTTTTCCGCTGCTCCTGTTCTATGGTTGTGTGGCGAACTCATGTGTGAGATTTAATTTTAATTAAAAAAATATGTATTCATCCATTTGCCGTTCGGGATGTGTGTGTGTGTGTGGTGTGACTTTTTTATTCTCCCATTCATTCGACGTGTGTCCTTGCTCCACCCTTTTCGGAACACACAATTAAAACATTCAACTTTAGACAGTTGCCACAAAGTTGGATAAGGACTCATCATCCTCATTGAATAAACAACTTAATTTTTCTGTTGAATATTTTTCCAATTTGCCAAAGAAATGCAAAACGCAAGGCGTCGTTTTCTTTTTGGGTTGTGCAGCTGCTACTGCTGCTGGCGGAAATGTCGAGGAAGAAATGAGGAAATAACTTAATTTTAATGCTCTGTCAAGTAGTGGGTAGTGTGGAGAGTTTCTTTTTTTTTTGCCTGGTTATAGAAATAAGAAAAATATGCAATGGATTGTGAATGCTATTTGTGAGGAACATGGCGCATAATTGCTGCAACAAATTATAATTAAAAATTAAAAGCGAAAGACGTCAAAGAAGCAGAAGCAAACCTCGAGGAGGATAATAAAAAGATAAAATAGGTCGACGTTCGTGTAGAAATTTTTAAAAAACAGTTTTGAATCTTTTAACTGAATCTTTGAATCTTTTTATGTGATCGTTGGGGTGTAACCTTCAGTGTTCAATGGTGGTGTTTAATCTATTGAATTGCATGTGGTTGACGCTATCAAAAGGAGATGCCTATTGAATGTAAGGCTGTAACTGAAGAAAACATAAACACGGGAAGTGGTAGGGGTTGAGTAAGGACTTACTTGAGGTATGTTGCTTATCCAAATCTTAAGAAAGTGGAATGGAAAAAATTAGATCTGTTAAACAATCAGTGCTACACTCTGTTAGATATCAACCCAAGTCCAATTAAGGACTTAGGCTGTATGCGATCACAAATTCTGCCCAGAGGATTTAAGAGAGTAGAGTGCATCGAATACGTGTTCTTCCAATGTCCATTCTTCATCGGCGAAAGGTTGTGCCGAACTTTTCGTTGACTTAACTGATCAACTCAGTATCAAGAGTTCATAGCCACTTGGGCGGCTGTGTAAATGTTTTTACTGCTCATACTGTAGCAAAACCCTGCATGTGCGATCTAATTTTAAATATTTTTTTATTGGTCGAATGTACAAGTATCCATTTAAAAATTTCAATAATTTCAAGGACAAATAACGTGTCGTTTGCAACATTCTGGGTATGGCAAACTCTTGTCTATATAATCCCCCATAGTGCAACCTTCTACCACTTGTACTCCACATCTGAAAATTGTTCAAAATGCTGATCAAATGAAAAAAAAAAAAAAATAATATTCTTATACTTACGTATGAAATATTACAGCACCATTTTCACCACAAATAATTCGTCCACAGGCTGTATTTGGATTCTTGATTTTGTCTCCAGGAGAAAGAATTAAATTATCGTCTATTGTACACTTCCCGGGATATCCTAGAAAAGAGTAAAGATACAACGTGTACCTGATGGAAAATTCAATCTTACTGGGATCGTTGTAGTAGCCCCTTGCAACAGCTGCGAAAGAAGTTACAGCAAAAGTGCTCAAAAGAACGATACAAACAATTGACTTCATCTCGAATTTAAGCTTCAGCGTAGACTGCTTGAGAATTGTTAGCAATCGAAATGAAAAACACAAGACCTCACGTGAACTCCGACTGATAAAATACTTTTAATCGTTGTTCTATAAATTTATTTTAGTATTTTAGAGCAAAAATACAGACAGACTGGTTATATGTAGGTATTTTGCAGGTTCCAACAGGATATTTTAAAAAACGTTGGGTGCTCGATGCACGTAAGCTTGCGTACATCTGAAGATTCTATTGTTAAAGGTACACAGATGAACCTAATTTTGACGTCACTTTTTCGTTCGACAATAGCTTGCCTATAAGATCTTATCTGCCATGTTGTGTGAACGCCTGAAGGCGTTCATATCAATGTGGGTTCAGGCCAGGAAAGCCCATCATCGATCAAATATTCACACTGCGGCGGATCTTGGAGAAAATGCAGCAACTTCAAATGGATACGCACCACATCTTCATCGATTGCAAGGCCGCCTATGACAGCATTTATAGAGAGCCATGTCTAGTTTTGACATCCCCGCCAAACTCGTCCGTCTGTACAGGATAACAATAAAGAATGCACGCTGCTCCATCAAGGTTGCTCAAGACCTCACCGAGACCTTTGATGTCAAAAAAGGAATCAGACACGGCGACGCACTGTCATGGAACTTGGGGTGCAAAACTCACAACCTCCAAAAGTCCATCCAATTACTCCGGCACGCCGACGATATTGACATAATCTGAAGAACGCAGCGTGATGTCATTGGCGCGTTCGTAAGTATTAAGACAAAGGCGGCGTAGATGAGTCTACCAAAGCCGCTGATTTGAAACCACCCACATAAAAATATGAATATCAGGAAGTCCCTCAGCTCGATGTACTACCAAGAGTCCTCATTCTTCTACAGGCGAGGTCAGGAGATTTACATAGCAGGTGACGGACAAATTCGATTTTGTCCTCGTCCCTGGATGCAATAGCTGTTGTGATGAATACCGAGACGCTACACATGAATACCAATGGTGCAGTGTCCAGTCATGATGCCAAGGACTATCCTCACTTCGTGCCGTCTAAACTTGACCAGAGACAGATCTCTTCTTATTATAACTTTTTCAAAAGTTTCTAGCCGTTGCACATGTATCTAACTGGATTCAAGGTATATTGGCTCCACTTATGGCCTCGTCTTCAATATACCTTTTTAACGAGCTTATTGAAATTCTTGCAAAGGGAAGTGCCTGTGAGGCATGCAGCGCTGCATCTTTTCGTACAAGTTCGTCAGTCCATACGCTTAACATTTGGTCACCATATTGGCTCTCGATATCCCATCTAGATGCTTTTTGCAGATTCCTACGAGCCTCGATCTAGTTATCGTGGATTCCAGAGCTTTAGCAGCTGCCTGGATGTCGATATAGATCGTGATTGTGGTGATACCCTTCTCGCGGATTGTTTTCAAGACCTCGATGATAGCTGTGATTTCAGCCTGAAAGACACTGCAGTTGTCGTTTATTCTTAAGGAGTGGTTCATTCCTAGGGCGTTGCATTAGACCCCGGAACCTGTACCAATGTCCATTCTAGAATCATCGGTGTGGAAGGTCAGTTCCTTTTTATTGGTATTTTTCTGATTCCTCCAGTAATCTCTTTCAGGAATTCTGATATTGAATTGCCTGTCAAATGCCTGTCTGGATCAGTCTGGATCATATGATATATTCCTGTCGATCTGTCGGCATTCTCCCATCGAGACAGTAGGGAGGCATAACCGTAGGGAGCTGGTGTTCACTGTCGTCCTTCTATCAGTCTCAAAGCAGTTTTAGCTAGCGTGTTGCTATAGTACAGATCCAGCGGAACGAAATTTAGCATGGTTTCCATTGCCGCTGTTGGTGTCGTTCTTATAGATCCCAGGATTCCTATACAGGTTGTCCTCTGAATCTAAGGGAGGTTTGAAAGTTGATATTATTTCTCAAGCACCTTCCACCAGACTATTGAGCCATATGTTCAAGAGAGTCTCAAAACCGCCGTGTACAGCCAGTGTACCATAGCCAGTTTAAAAAAGCAAGACAAAGTATATGCTGTCAACAAGAAAGGACACTCAACACTGAACTTAAAGGTAGTTAAGGACTTTGCCCACCTAGGCTCCGCAATCGATTCAGACAACGACACCAGCGTTGAGATCAAACGAAAAAAAAGCTCTTGCCAATCGCTGCTTTTTTGAACTAAGAAGGCAATTGAGTAGCAAAGGCCTGTCTCGAACAACAAACGTGACCCTGTATAAGACCTTAATTATCCCAGTACTGGTCTACGGCGCCGAGGCAAAGCGAATGAGGTTGTTCTTGGCTGTTTCGTTGCGTCTGCATAGACGGTGAGTGGAGGAGGACAAACAACGATAAACCGTATATCGGCTTACCCAGAAGAGTGCAGCTCCAACGGCTGAGGTGGCTGGGTCATGTAGAGCGGATGGACACCAATAGGTTAGGTTAAGTTAGCGGGCCGATGAAGATGATGAAACCCTCTTCTCGCTTAGGTCTATATAGAACCGTTGTGGACACCAATGCTCCGAACCGGAAAATTTTCGAATCCACACCCGAGGGACAGTGCAGAAGAGGAAACGGCGACTCAGGTGGCGCACGCAAATTTGTTGTTGACGAACGGCTTCAGGCGTTCACCAAAAAGGGCAGATAAGATCTAATAGCCGATGTTAAGAAGACTGATGCCTCTGTAGTTGGCGCAGTTCAGAGGGTCTCCTTTTTTGAGGATCGGGCAAACAATGCTGAGGTTCCATTCATCGGGAAGTAGTTCTTCCATATCCTCAGCATCGACTGCGATTCTACTACGATGTTCCCTTGTTCATCCTTGTAGGCCTCGGTTCGGGCTCTGTAACCTTGACAGGTTCTTTTTACTCTTTGGTAAAACTTCCGAACCTCATTCCTGCTATAACATCCCTCTATCTTCTCGATCGCGCGCTTCTCATGCTCTTTCTTTTTCCTCCTGAAAAGCTTGCGTTCGTCTCTTCTCTTCTGCCCGTAGAGCTCGCGAGCAGCTCTGGTCTTTCTATGCAGCGCCGCTTTGTAAGCCTCTTGTTTCGCTGTATGTGCTTGCCGGCACTCGTCGTCAAACCAGGGATTTCGTTGTGGTGGCCGTGTGAAACCCAGCACATCAGAGGCGGCATCTCTGATCGCTTTTTGGCAATGTTGCCACTGGTCTTCAATACTTGATGCTGGCGGCATAGGACCTCTTGAGAGATTTAGAGAGACTCGATCGAAAGAGGATCTGGTGATATCTTGCGATTGCAGCCGTCCGACGTCAAACTTCCTCACAGTATTCCCTTGTCTTGGCGGTGTTCGGGATATCCGCAGTCGTACCTTGACCCGGATCGCTAGTTTTTATTATTTTAAAATAATTTAAAAACAAATCTAATTGACTTTTGGCTTTATTGTTCGATTTTAAATGTGCGATTCATTTAAAAATATACATATGTATTTTTATTTCAAGTACAAATAACATGTCGCTTGCAACACTCTGGATATGGTAAACTCTTGTCTATATAATCACCGAAAGTGCAACCTTCAACAGGTCGTCCTCGGCAACTGAAAATTGTTTAAAATTCAAGCTAAATGCAAAAAGCAAAGAAATTAATATCCTTATACATACGTGTTAAATGTAACAGCACCATCTTCAACACAAATAATTCGTCCACAGGCTCTATTTGAATTCTTAATTTTGTCTCCAGGAGAAAGAATTAAATTATCGTTTATTGTACACTTTCCGGGATATCCTAGAAAAGAGTAAATATACAACGTGTACCTGATGGAAAATTAATCCTTACTGGGATCATTGTAGTAGTCCCTTGCGACACGTGCGAAAGAAGTTACAGCAAAAGTGCTCAAAAGAAAGATACAAACAATTAACTTCATCTCGAATGTAAGCTTCAGCGTAGACTGTTTGAGAATTGTTGCAATCGAAATGAAAAACACAAGACCTCACGTGAACTCCGACTGATAAAATATATTTAATCGTTGCTCTATAAATTTATTTTAGTATCTTAGAGTGAAAATAAGCATATCGACAGATAGGTATGTAGTTGTTCATTTTGTAGCCTTCAATGATATTTTAGAAACCATTGAGTGCTCGCATTAAGCTTACGTATGTACATCCGAAGATTATGTTGGTTACTGTTTAGGGTATGCAGATGAACCCAAATTTGACTTCACTTTTCCGTTCGGCAATGGTTAGGTTAGGTTAAAGGGGCTCCCAACACACTTAGACCCATGAGGGGTCCGTTGTGATACCACAAGGATCTCGGAAAGATATCCTGCCTAGTGATTGAACCAATTGGAACTTCTAATAAAGCGTAGGAGGCTATTAACATTAATTTCTATCAGGTCGCCTAAGTTGGTGTAGAAGAAGGCTCCAAAGTAGAGTCTTTTTTTGCGGGAGAGAGCTGGACAGGTACAAAGAAGATAGAGAATAGTTTCCACCTTCTTCTCGTCTCATTCAGCTTCTGCAGAAGTCGTCTGTGTAGACGTGAAGACTTGTTGCGTGCTTGTCTATTAGACAGTGTTCAGTAATGACACCTACTATATGCGATCTATTAAAAAATAAATAAATAGCTGGCGCGACAGCTCGGAATGAGCCAAGGCCTAGCTTCTCGCAACCATTCATGTTGTGCGTGTTGTATTGTTTGCACGAATGGAAGGGACCTACAATTTATTGCCGACTCCGAACGGCGAGGTGAGAAGCTTTTTCATGACAGATTATACTCCCGGAGGCTTGTCATTCCCCGACGAGAGGTGGTGCTGCGAAAATTTTTTGGTGTTTTCCTGGCTGGGGCTTGAACCCACGTCGCTCGGTCAGCAGTCCAACGCACTAACCACCGACCCACGCGATCTATTAAGGGAAATCAAATATTAAGAAATTAGGCCAGCTTTGGCCAAATCAGGTAAATCTGGCTAAATCTGTTAGAAGTGTGTGGCTAGACATGTTGAACCACTAGTCCACCTAATGTTTGTTCTTTCGAAAACATCTAGCTTTAGTTTAAGTTTATAAGTAGCGACTGGTATACCTAAGGTATCCTTACTAGACCCAATAGGTAATGTTGTTTCATATCTGGCGAGTTCATCAGCCTAACAGTTCCCTAGAACGCACCCAACAAAGGTAAATATTTATTTCTGTATAAAAAACGATCGGCAATTTAGAGTCATTAGTGTGGTGGAAACGTTCGATATGCTTTCCACTTGAGGACCCTGGACCTGCATATTAAATATGTCAGTTCTTGTAACGCACGGAGACTCAAAAAAACTGAATTTTTTCCGTGCCAAGAGCTCTGGTGTCGGTCTCAACTTAAATTCAAGAAAACTGTTTAAGTTTACGAGTATTTCGTCCATGACGGAATGGAAAAAATAACCCACTATCACTCAATCTTTAGCTATGGCTCTAAGATAAAATGAGACTTTGGCTAAGTGTCTATTTAACTGAACTAAACGTCTCCAAATCGTATCGCCTTCCAGATTTCAAATGAAAATGGTAGTGATCAACAAGGCCTGTAAGGTACTCAGCTTCAACCCTACAACCATGGTATTGAAAGCTTCATTGAAATATCAAACACCATGTCTTCCAAATTAATAAAACATTGTTTGGGAGTAATTGCCTGGCAAGCGTTCGAAAAAACATCACTCTGCGTTGCTGGCCATAGTTACTTAGAGAGGAATATTACATAGAGCTTTGACCACTGCCTGACTGTCTGAAAGAATGTTGTTGCGGATTTTTTTAGTGTTCCTTTCGCAGGCATTTCCATCCACAATAGCTTCACAGAGAAACCCTCCGCTTAAAAGGCGTCTGGTGACCTTCGATGTCTCCACGACAGGTTCGCTCATCCAAAAGCCTTTCCACAATCTGTTTCTTTTCGTAAAGACTTCCGCGAATGCGCGTGATTCTAATCGCCTCCTGTTGAGATTTGTAACATTTTTTTATTAAAGTTGCTGTCACTTTATAATCGTCGAAAAGAAAAGAAGTAGTTCCAGTACCAGTCATGCATCCCTTTCGCTCGGCACATTACTTTCGTATTTACATAAATGCTCGTAATTTTTTTTTCAGATCTGAGCTTCGCCGTCCATATTAGGTGGCTGTTCATGCGAGGCACAGACAAATGTAGGCCAAAGAAGGTCCTTTGTGATGCCACAGTAATCTATACTCTAGATGCCATTCCAACTATTGAAACCATTTGGGGCTCTAGGTAAAGCTGAGCATACTTTTGACATCACTATGTGATAATTCGCCCAATTTGTCAAAGTGTTGGGCTCCTAGATATATGTATGTACCTTACTTCTTTGAGATAGGGCAGGTCAGGTGCAGGGGAAACGGAGGATCGTTTCTTCCTCCGCTTGCAAAAGCCATTTGAGAAGAGGCATATCCTCCTGGCATGAAGGTCGATGAGACAGTGGGTAAGTAAGAACACCGACAACGGTGCTGATGAGCCGATCAGGAGCCGCAATTAACGAGTAGCTCGTCACCTAAATGTGAGGATTTGCCATTACCGCTCCCAATGAGGTTAATCTATCATTCGATCATGAGTACCACTAACTTACTCGTTATCGATTGCGGTAATTCGGTACCAGACTTTAGGATCGAGTGAGGGCTATCCGTATTATATGTATCTCTCGGAATTCTTTCAAAATTCCTTTCTTAAGATCGATAGAGATGATGCGCAAGACTTTCGAGGCGTCGCGATCCTTAAGCCGTTTGGAGTCGGCATCAAACTGTGGGTTTATTCCATTCGTTCAAAAAATGGAAGCTAGGCCTTGGCTCATCCTTGAGCTTTAAATGATGTCAAAAGAATATTTGGCTCCGACAAAGCCAGATTGGCTTCCGTTACGTTGTATGTCCATAATATCATACGGCACCGAGAGTATAAGGCAGAGT
Source organism: Matsumyia berberina (assembly GCA_917880715.2). Classification (NCBI taxonomy): domain Eukaryota; kingdom Metazoa; phylum Arthropoda; class Insecta; order Diptera; family Syrphidae; genus Matsumyia; species Matsumyia berberina. The sequence goes on from OU862871.1 coordinate 86,262,053, forward strand.
GCGTTAAAATGGGTGACTGTAGCGATATCACTTTGACCCGGAGATAAAGTTTCTTATCGATGCCTATAATCCTGTATCTTTTTCGTTGGCATTCGCAGAAGTCTTCATGAGAACAAATAGGTTATGAACAGGCATAGAAAAATTATGAAGGAATTAAACACATGACGTCACTAAAGGAAGTTTTAAAGCAAACTTTTTGGCTTTCCTTGTATTAGGTGATTAATTTTTGGGGCTGATGCAGCTACCATTAACAATTGAGTTTTTCTATCACGAAAGTTCCTACCAAGAATTTCTATTAAAATGTTTCAATGCACACATCTCTTTTTTTCTACATTATATTTACGAATGTTTCAAATTCGATTATCACTATCAAGCACAAATGAGATGTTTTTTACAACATTGTGGGTACGGTAAACTTTTGTCCACGTAATCTCCCAAAGTACAGCCTTCAAAATATTCTACTCCACAACTGGAAAAAAAAAAGTAAAAATAAAAAAGTCAGCTAATTTCTTTCATTGAGTAATAAATATTTTCATATTTACGTTTGAAACTCCGCTTCACCGTTGTTACCACATAATATTCGAGTACAGTCTGCATCGGGATCCTTAACTATGTCACCAGGCGAAAGAATAAAATCGTCCTTTATTGTACATTTACCAGGATGCTCTAAGAAAAGAAAGACGAATAAGATAAGAAAATGGAACTATGACAAACTCAAGCTCACTAGGATCAAGGAAAAATCCCCTTGCGATAGCTGCAAAAGATGTTGCACTAAAAGCGAATAAAAGAACGATGCACAGAAATAGCTTCATGTCGTCTTCACGTCTAGGCGTTTACTGTTTGCACTAAATTAAGATTACTAGAAAATATGGGAGATACCTATGTATAAATAACAAACTGTGAACTCATATTGATAAGAAGATTTTAATCTCTTCCTTGGCCTATTCTCAGTAATTGAATGGAAAAAAGGCTGTTTGACAAATGTTTTCTATATTTATTCAAATTTCCCAATCCAGATAAGTCCGATAATAGTTCCCTTTCATAAGGTTAGTGGAATTGTGGGCAATGAATCTCCGGACGAACTGGCTAGTACCGGCTTAGTTTCTGCGGTCTTAGGGCCAGAACCCTTCGCCAGATCAACAGAATAACCGATGTAGACTAGTGAAAGATTGGTGAAAGATTGTCAATGACATAAGACCACAGAAGAAGAGGAAGAGAAGTCCCCCTTAAGGAGATCCCTTAACTGTGGTTATAGACATGGACACTTCCGACCGACAGGGAACGCATCTATTGGTTTCTCGAGTTGTTGACTCCTCTTACTTATTTACTTAAGGTGGCGTTACAGTCCAGGGTAGACCTGGGTCTCAAGTAACAAGCGTCTCCAGCCAGCTCGAACTTTAGCCAGCTGCCTCTAGTTTCGCACGCTAAGTTGGTTGAGGTCCCCTTCCACTTGCGTGCGCCTCCTGAGTCGCGGTCTTCCTTTACTGCGCCGTCCCTCGGGTGTGGATTCGAAGATTTTCTGGTCCACGGCATTGTTGTTCATCCGCTCTACATGACCCAACCAACTCAGTCATGGTATCTTTACTTTTCTGACTAAGTCGATGTCGCTGTACCCGTAAAACCTCAGAGCAACCTCATCCATTTTGACAAAGTCCATGCTTCTGCGCCATAGAGCAGGTCTGGGACGATTAAGGTATTTTGAAGGTATAAAGGGTCACTTTCGTCGTTCGAGAGAGGGTTTTGGTACGCAATTGCTTTCGTAGTCCAAAGAAACGATTGACAAGAGCTATTCTTCGTTTAATCTCAGCACTGGTGTCACTGTCTGAATTGAAAGCGGAGTCTAGGTTACTCCCAACCTAACCTAGGTAAACAAAATCCTTAACTACCTGAAAATTATATCTGTCTAAAATGACGTTCTTTACGAGACGTCGGTGCTGAGTGTCCCTTCTTGTTGGCAGCATATAGGTTAGGTTAGGTTTTGAAGGGTGTGTGATGGATAGGCCTCATTACTTTCACTCGGAGACCTGATGGCCTATTGTGAGTACCCTATAAATGTTGTGGGAATTGCAGTATGGTTACCGGGACAACCAAAAGACCTATCCTATTGTTGCTAGTTTTGTGAACCAGTTAGTGCTCTTTATGAATCTCAGTGGGTCCGTTAACTGTAAGTCTGTTACCTGTGCTATGCTTGCAAGCAACCTTAATCGTAGTTTTTTTTTTTTTGGTTTCATAGGGATGGCGAAGGGCCCACTATGAAGCCAAGTGTCTTATGCAAGCACTGGGTGTATAACCTTACTCTACCCAACCTAAGCTAGTGCGGGTAGATGTCGTTCTTGCAGGGCGGGGCAGTGACCAGTAGATATTGGATTGATACTACTTCTTTCTCATTTTCTGCATAAATCGTTGGATTCGATTCTCCACTTGCGGAGCTTGACTCCGATAGCGCAGTGTCCTGTGATAACTCGAGTGAGCGCGCGGATAGAGGATCTGTCCAGTGCCATAAGGCACCTTGTTTTAGTTTTATTAAATTTCGGCCATAGCGTCCGAGAGGTTGCACAATCCTCTCTGGCTAACCAGGAGGAATCTCTCTATATGTGTCGGCTTCGCTAATGTTCATAGCCGACCCCAATCTTGCCAATTCGTTCCCTTCTATGTCGTTATGTCCAGGAATCCAGCAGAGTTTGACAGTATAATGCTGATCAGCATATCTCGACATTTCTTGACTGCCTTTTGGCACCATATACTTTGGCTTGCCTTTTGCTAGACTCATCTTCGCCGCCTCCGTCTCAATGCTCACGAGCGCGCCAGTGACATCACGCTGCGTTCTTCCGATTATATCAATATCGTCTGCGTACCCGAGTAATTGGACGGACTTTTGAAAGATTGTGCGCCAACACCAGTGGCGCGTGAGTTTTGCACAGCTCTTTCAAGAACGAAGTTGAAGAAGTCGGCATGACAGCGCGTCGCCTTGTCGTAATCCTTTTGTGACATCAACAGTCTCAGTGAGGCCTTGACTGACCTTGCATTCTCCATCGTCATCCTGCACAAACGGACGAGTTTGACAGGGATACCAAAAACTAGACATTGCTCTGTAAAGCTCGTCTGTATAGATGCTGTCATACGTGTCCTTAAAATTGATGGAAAGATGGTGATGTTCCTGGGTTTTTACTAGATCTGCCGCAGTGTGAATATTTGAGTTAATTCCTCTACTTCTGGTAATAACGAACGCACCCTCGATGTCTAGACAGGCACACAGGGCTGTTTCCTTGGAGCGAAATGCCTTTTCTATCTATGTAAGGGGGTTACCGGCAGACTAGTTAAGCATTTTGGGAGTCCTTAGCTTTATCCTGTGCACCTATAAAGAAAGATTAGACCTTTTACAACTGTCCCTTTCAATTCTAAAATCGGTCTAAATAGAGGAAGTAACTGTAAGGTCGACAAACTATCCAGCGATGGATTTCGGCATCCCCTGGATTCATGTACTTATGTACATAGGTTCTTACATGAAATAAATGCGAACGTCATCATCATCACCAACCGCAAGTGGGCGGAGAAAACCATCTGCCTCAATAAGAGATTTGGCCTAAGCTGGAGGAGAACTGGAAAAGGATGCATATACAAGCACTTGAGTAGGTTGCAAAACATAGTATTATCCGCTAATAGGCTAGGACTTCTCTAGATGAATTTTTATTGAACCTATTTGGCCAGAAAGAAGAAGAAAATAACTCTTCATCTGCCTGACCCAGCTAGGAGCCAGCTTCTTAGACAATCTTGGTGAACTAAGGTGAACACAAATGACCACAACAAGCTCCGTCTGGTTCTGCATTATGATACCCATATCCATGGCCCTGTATTGGAGGTAATTGGATTGGATTCTCATACACAAAATCTGTTCAACAAAGTTAGTCACTCGAAAAGTGTCGTAGTAAAGACCATACAAAACCAAAATCTACTCTGTTTCATCAAAGGCACTACTCTAGTACTTTTTTTTTGTAAAATCAGCTGAACATTTTATTAGAATGTGATCTTTTCAATGTCAATGCATTTGACATTCAGGGAATTTTTTTCATCAAGGTATCAGTATCTTCATCGCCTTTCTGTTTATTCGGCAAAAGTTTTAGTTTTTTTTTTTTTTTCATAAGGTGACCCTTTGGTCACAACTATCTCTACTTCGTTGTTTATACTGATAATACATTTGCTTTGTGGTATTGCTGAAAGTATAGGTCTTTCCAGATGACATCAACAAGTGTGTAGTTGACGGAGGCGGGCCATGAATTTGTAGAAATCTGTTAAATAACTTCAGAGATGAATTTATCAGTGTGCATCGTTATTTTGTTGTCATTTTTCGTTACATCATCGTTTAGTTCTACATCAGCAGGGATCTTTTATGACCCAAGTAAGTGGTTAAGCTGTTTATAAACTGATTCTATTTATTTGTTTCATTCCGAAGAAAATCCTGGTAAATGTACAATACGAAGTGATTTGATCCTTTCCCCTGGCGACATTGTCAAAAATCCTCATCAAGATTGTGGACGAATTCTTTGCGGCGGAAGGGGTTATGCTGAATTTCACACGTAAGTTAAATGTGAGTTCTCTGTTTACACTTTTATTTAATTTCTTGTTTAGTTGCTTTTTAGAATACGTTCCAGCATGTGTAATGGGGGATTACATAGACAAGAGCCTACCGTATCCCGCTTGTTGTAAACGACATGTAATTTGTAATTAAGTTGTGATAACAACAAATTGTATTATTATTGTAGGAGTAATTAAAAAGAAAAACAGTGTACACGGGTGTTTTTTAACAGATTTATGCAACAAAATTTCGCAAACATGTATCAACTTACCTGTGGCAGTTGATTGGTTTGTAAGGGTAGTGTTCCTCCATTACAAGGACGAGTACAATTAGCATTTAAATACAACAATCGCGAGTGACCTATTTTATTTTAGAGCAAGTGACGTATTGAAAGATTGACCAGTGATTAGTCGAGCACTAGATACATTTGCAGTATTGAGGAAATGCGATATTTTGATGAGTTTGATACTGGGTTCTTGTTCGTTGCTGTACGTTTTCTGGTTCTAGCCAATGGTTTACAGCAGTATATGCAATGTACCTTCACTGTTAAAAGGAGATAGGCAGAAGATTTTCAGAGATCTCGGGGCGCTATGTAAGCACTTTTGAATTGCCTTTCCTGAGAAAAGTTGCAAATCTATAACCAGCACCTCATCATTGATTTCAAGGTCGTATATCGCACATCGTGTGAATATAGGTCGAAATGAGCTAATCAGCACCATGTCTAGTTTTGCTCATTCGATTTTGTAGGATGCGGATGGAGAGCACTTGCGCTCCGTCAAGGCTAGAAAATACACTACCGAGAGGTTTTAAACAATAAGATCACTGCCATGCAGTTTCTTCAGCCTGGTGCTGGAGAAAATACTGCGAAATTCTTAAGCTAACACATCAGGCACTATTGTGCCCAAATTAGTACAACTACCTATTTGGTTGCGCAGACGACATTGGCATCATCGGCTGAATAAACCGGGTCATAGCGACGTCGCAATCAGCGAATGGGTCTGATTATAAAGGAGGATGAAACAAATGCTGTCTTAGAATACAGAAACACAACACAGACATCTCGGTCAGGAAATTGCGATGGGCAACTACAAGCTCGAGGAAATGAAGGAAATCATTTACCGGGAATCAAATCTGTCAATAACACTAGTGCAGAGGTCCTCTGTAGAACTGTTTAGACCTTAAAAGACATTTATTTGCCAAGATCCAATCGAGAAGAGACGCTGTCGCCCTCCGGCTATATGGTGCAGAAGCATGGATTTCTTCATTGTATTGCTGGGGTGAGATCGGGTTAGGAACACCAAAATACGCGAGGCACTCAATGTTGAGCACTAAACGCATGTCCCCAACTCAGCTTCCAAGACGTTTCATGGAATTCGTGCCATCTAGATAGACATCCCCTGGGTTGGCCCAGGATGAGATGGCTGGACCAAATCCGAAATCTCATTTCTACCCGTATGGAGATAGCCCGTGATGATTTAGAGTCGATGACGGAAGATCGGGAAATGTGGAGAGTCCACTTATGCTACCTTAACCCGCGACCTTCATAGTGGATAAGCGAGTCATTGAAAATGATGATGATGATGATGATGAGCATGGATTTTGTGAAAATCGGATGAAAATTCAACTTTTGAGAAAATTGGTTTTATGGGGCCTTCTGCTCTGACCTCTTATGCAGGAAGTGATTCAACTACGAACTATACGTACTGTACAGCGACAACGACCAAAAATTGTCAAAAATATTTGATTAAGATGACTAAGTCATATAAAATGGTTGAACACCAATGCTCCAGACTGATCAATCTTCGATTCCACCCCAAAAGGATTTCGCAGAAGAAGATGACACCATCTGAGGGTAACCTCAATCAACTCGGCATACAGCTGGCTATAAATTGTATTCTTTGGAGAAGCTTGTTAGTTGAGGCCTTGGTTCACTCCGAGCTGAAGCACCGCTCTCACTGCAGCTTTATGTTCCATCACTATACATCCGTGTATCACAACGCTTGGTTAGGTTAGGTTAGGTGGCTGTCCCCGCTCAGGCAGGGACACACTTAGACCAGATTGCCCCATTTTGATATCACAGTGAAAAAAACCGGCTTACCGGCACCAGGGAACTAGAATATGCAGTACAAGTGCATTGAAGGTGGGCAACTTCAACGGTGTTAACCCTTAGATTTGAACCATTTCGTCCCAGAGATGAAGTTTCTTATCTTCTGGATGTCAAGTTCAGCTAGATCGTTAAGATTATCATAGAAGTATTCCCCGAGGGTTTTTCTTCTTAGCGTTGCAAGAGCAGGACATGTACACAGTTTCTGCAGTTTCTACAGAAATCATTGGAGGGGACCCCCAGTCTTAGTGCATAAGACTGCCTATCAAACAATGTCCGGTAAGGACCCCTATCAGTGAACCTAGATTTTTTCAGTTTGGGGATAAAACTCTCTCTGTCTTCTTTAAGTCCAGGTTGGGCCAGATTTGTTTTGACAGGAGACAAGTGCTGATGTTGTTACACCTGTGGCTTGCCAGCATCTGTGTCAAGGAGAAACTGGAGCGATTCGATAGGCGCAGGGGGTTCCTCCAGGTTTTCGGGAAGATGCCGTCCTGCATCCTCTTTTGGCAACTCGTGCGCTCTGCAGTTGCCTGCAACGTCCCTGTGTCCTGGGTCCCAGCCAAGGCTATAATCGCATTAATTGAAAGCCAAGTCGCTGCTTCGCAGACTGCTCAGTTACAGTGAAATCAATTTTTGTCTTCGAAACTATCACCGTCCTCTCGGAATTACATATGTATTTATCCAGTTATAGCCTGATTCGTTTTTTAAGTATGCTGTCAACTTCTTTATTAGTTCTAGGGGTCGGCTACCGCCCTTTCGGGTATGTACTGAGAACTTGGAGAAGGGCTAGGGTTGAATAAAAAGGAAACATTTGCCAACAGAATGTGCAAAGTTGACTAGTGCTTGTTAAGATGCACCAATCTGCAAAGAAACAGCTGCCTGTGTTTTCATAGAAATAGAAAGAGCCCTCGGCAATCAGGTAAGCTTTAAGCCGCACACCATCTAAGTGGATGTGTGAGATGTTTGGAACCAGGCACAGTTCAAAGTGGAGCAAAGAACGACAACAATAAGCAAAACCAGATACTGTCCGCAAGGATATCTTCTACAAGAGTAACATGAAGCCGGCATAAATGGCTAAAAATGTGCTTCTTCGGGGAGACCATCGGGAGGAACTTTCGAGGAGACCCTCTGCAACATAATGCAAAATGGGCTAGAAGTTACTTAAAAATTGGGAATATAACTGCGTAATTTTGAAGTAGGAATTTGGACAGGAATTGTTGTAAAACGAGGAAATTCTAGATTTTTTGAGACAATCTGGAGTCAGCAAAAAGCCGGTTCAACGGCTTTCGTATATCTAGCAGTACCCTGCTGCTTTTCACAAAAAAATTTAAAAGCAATGTTAAAAGCCTTGTGAGCATTTTCATAAAGGAACCCCTTTTTAATCACAAGTGGTTGTCTGCATCTTCCATTTTAGTATATTATCCAATTACCAGCGTCCACTTAAACCTTTCTGTAAAAAAAATTGCGGTTGCAAGGATTGCTCTGCGGTTTAATTAAAAACATCTTTTCAATTCAAAATACATGTATATACGCAGAACAAAAGAGATCTGAAAAAAAGGATGCAATACTCCATTATTGCTTGCAATCCTCGTTACTAAGAATAAAAATAAATTAAAAAAAAACGGATATGGAGAAAAAACTTCGAAACGAGTATCATATTAGGAAAAAAAGCCGAAAGTCCTCGACAAGCGCATGTAGCAATCGTATTTCATATCCCATTTCAAGAGTTCAACTGAAATGATTATCACTTGTCGCAATACGATATAAATAGCTTTATAAATGCATTTCTGCCATTTGGGGTGCGCAGACACACACACACACACGCTCCCGGTGTACTTTAGAGAGCCTTCGAAGAAAAGGGATGTAAATTGCAGTAATTCTCAGAAGTTACAAGTGCCTATATAATGTCTCCCTGTTTTCAGTCGAAATAATTACACATTTTCATGTAAGGTTCCGGAGTAACCGGGTGGGATAAGCTGCGGCGGGGGTGGGTTTACCTTTTCCTAAGAAAATGGATAATTTTCAAAAATTTCCTTTTAGAATAAATTCCTCTGTGGTGAATTTCTTCAGTCCCCAGTTCAGTGTCTTGGGTAGAATTGTTTGAGTACGTTTAAAGGTTTGCAACAGATGACGCTGAATAGTTGGGTACTTGTGTTGAAGTATCAGCTTTAGTTGGGTTTGAATCTTGGAATGAAATACTTCAACTAATTTAAGACCGTAGCCATTCTGATTGCATTAATCAGACAATCAGAATTTCGCACCGTATTTACCCAGTAACGTTTCGTATTTATCGTTCTTTGAAATAAAAGTTTGTCGGTGTAGCTTTGGTAACTCAACTGTATGGACGCTGGCCTAGCGATGTTGGAGATGTGATCATGTCATGTTTTACCACAGTTACAGACAGCATCCTTTTCGTATTCGATTTTTATACGTGGACCAACGACATACAAAAACGGCAGGAAAAAGGTAAGGCAACAACAAGGCGGTACATGAATGCAATTTCAATAGACGGCCCATAAACCATCGATGGAATAGGATGTACCCTGCGGATCCGGAGATAAGTGTGCAGTGTGTTCCAATCAGAGGGTTCTTGCTGCACATAGAGTAGCAAATATACTTAAAATTGACAAATAGCCTTGATATCGATATTTGAAATTTGAAATCACAGGACTCAAAGCATTATGCGTCAGAGTATGCGGGGTGCGTTACACACCGTAGAGGGGAGGAAGGAAATGAACTTGCAAAAGAACTGACGAGGAAAGGTTGGATGCCATAAAAGAAATAGCTGCTACGCAGGTAACATCGAAGCTTGTGAAGTGTTGTCGCGAAGAGCTTAAGGTTCTTGGCAAGCAGTCAAGCGCTGCTGGGTATCTGATCATATCGGAGTTCCAGGTAAGCGGACTAAGGTGGAAAATTGCACAAAAAATCTTAATAGAAGCAAATAACCGATGAAAGTGAAGTATCAAGAAGGTTGTGACCAATATATGACAAGGCAGAAACCTGCCAAATTTTACAAAAAGACAGGAGATCACTGTCAATGCTGGAGTACTTACTGGTCACAACAAGATATCACACAAAGAAATTACGCCTGAAAGACGACGATATATGCAGGGGATGCGGTGATGAGGAAGTCCATGAGGACACAGCTCATTTTCTCTTGCCACTGCCCATACCTCTGCCAGATAAGAAATAGGACCTTAGGCAAATTCTTCTTCGGTCATATCGACGAACTAGCTGATGGTTCACAGTTAGAACTTCTCAAATTTGCAAGGGCGACTGGATGGTTGCCACCAAGGTATTACAACCGCAGTAGAAAATATCATGGGTATCACAATGGGTCCACATAGACTTTAGTGTGATGAAGTAACCCTCATCAGTTCGCAAACCTAACCTAACTTAACCGATCGAGACTTTAGTATTGGGTCCAAAGATGTCAGCACTAAATCCATTAGACCAGTCAATATGGTTTCATATTTTTTCCTCAAATAACCTCCCGAAACAATACTTCCAGGCCAAAACATCGGGGATGGAGGAGAACTGTCAGATATCCTACAAGATTATCTGATGTTCGAGTCTTCGATTCCTCTTCTACTGACTGCCATTACCGTCTCCTTGGAGCAATGTGCATTTTCTATCTCTTTGACTTGATAGTGGAGCATACACTTTTTTCAAAAATATATCAGACTAGCTGATACCCGCAACTACGTCCACGTGGAAAGACGTCACATTTTACCCTATATCCTTCCCCGGGTTTCAAGCCATTGATGAGTAGGTATACACTTTCAATTCCTTATATTAATTCGTTAAGGCGTCCCTGTAAACAACACTCCTGGTTTTTCTTTCTGGCTTGGGGATGACCAGGCTGTCAGGTGAATTGACTCTGAGCGCGCTGTGGGAGAAACAGTCACTCCTCAGATCCACATTGTCCACTTTTAAGCTCTGTCCCTGTACATTATTGATGTTCATGGCGTATCAAAACTTAACGAAAAATTGCAGACGTTTGAACTCAAAGTGACAGTCTATGTATCAGAGGAATGCGGGAGATGAAGGCAGTTTTACCCTGATTGACATTTGTGAAAATCCTGGCTTCAATTGCGTGTTGGTACAAAGTCTTTACCTGCACGGTTTTGAAGAGTTTAGATTGGACAACAACTTTAAGGTTGATGATGTTAGGCGGGTGTCCTGGTGGATAGAAAGTGTGCAATAACTCTACAGGTTAATAAATGTACAGCATACTCGAGTTTTACTGATATTCTAAGGAAATAAGGAAAAAAACAGTTATTTTAAGGAAATTGCCCCTAGAAAGTAGGCGTGGCTATACATAATGTCAGGATTATTTATAGAGTAAATTAATATCTACACGTTTGTTTAAGTAAGTTTATCGAGTTCCTTGTAAAATTACTCAAAAAAATGCGTTTTTCGAAAAATGGGCGTGGTAGTGGGAGGATTTTGAAAATGTGTAGTCTATGTTCATTCCCTAGGCTTCGGCTGTCTCCGTACCAAATTTCATCGAAATCGCTTTAGCAATTTAGCCGTGAAAACGTAGCAGACATAGACACTTTCGCATTTATAATATGAGTATGGATGATTGCAAAAGTTAGTGCCCGATCTTCATACGTAGCGGAAAGTTTGCTGTATGACGCGCCTAGTGTTTTCTTTATGGACACCTTGTATACCAGGGGATAAGCCATTTTATCGCTAGAATCCGTTGAGTTAACTTAATTTGGGTGTGAAAATGAATGAAAAGTTAAACCATCGCCATGTATTGCTATACGAGTTTCGAGAAGAAGAACAAAAAACGTTCAGAGTGTTTATTCGGATCATGCTCCTACTCTTTAAAAAAAATATATATAGCTGGCGCGACAGCTCGGGATGAGCCAAGACCTAGCTTCTCGCAACCATTAATGTTGCGCGTGTTACATTTTTCGCACGAACGGAAGAGACCTTCAATTTATTGCCGACTCCGAATGGCGAATTGAGAACCTCTTTCTTGACAGATTACACTCCCGGAGGCTTGTCGTTCCCCGACGAGAGGTGGTGCCGCGAAAAATATTTGGTGTTTTCCTGGCTGGGGCTTGAACCCACGCCACTTGGTTAGCAGTCCAACGCACTAACCACTGAGGCAAGCTTAACCCTGAAAAATACAATCGTGGAACCCAGCGACAAAACTTCAACAAGCCAAAAAGTTTATCAACCCCTGAAAGGATAAGAAAAATCGAGAAATGTTCGCACTAGGCAAGCGTGATGCTAAGCTCCTGTCGGACTCCCACCCTGCGCATAAGTCCTTTGAACATGTGTCCAGGATTGACCCACCATAGCTCGGTCCCATCTACCTTCGCAAACAATATCCACATACAGGTTGTCAATTAGATTAATAAACAAATAACACTGTTTGACATTTGACGTCATAAACACAACACGACATGAACGTAATTTGGTATTTTATGAATTTATCTGTCAGTTATTTCACCACTCACAGCCCTTACACTCCATTATCCCATGAAAGTCACATCACCATACCGACGAGGGGGTCTCAATCGCCTAAGTGGCGTCATTTCGAAATAAACTTGATTCAATAAAATATCGAACGGTAGCATTCACTCTGCATATGGAGGAGCAAAATAAACCCAAAGTAACATCAGAGTGGTCAACCTCCTTCTGCCGGAGCGAACAACTACTGCACACACATGAACTACGTGCCAAAAAAAGGATCAAAAATTGTTGGCATGGCTGACAAATGACTGATGTCATCGTGTCGGTCCTGGAAATTCTGATTTCACTCCCAATTTGGTATGCTCGTGTCGTCAACGCTTTTTCCTCTGCACTTTGTATCTCTTGATTGGCCAAATTTACCAGATATGCCAGATCATTGGGAATATGGAATTTTCTCATTTTCCGATATTGTCAATAAATTTACGAATGCGTGCGACCTGAGTTCTGATTTTCTCACCCTCCTCAATGTACAGACACGCTTTTGAAGTGTTAAAGTTGTGATCTATGCGTGACAGTTTGCAACAAACTTAAACAAACATGTCTAGTAACAGTTTTTGTTAATTAAGAACACCTACGTACGTCAGGCACATGCGGCCATTGAGGATAACAGGGACATACGGCCTCACGCGTGACCTTGCTAAATGGCAAACGGTCTTCCTTTCGTCATAATTAACACACGCACATTGTTTTCGTTTTTCTCTGTTCCCTTTGTGTTATTAATTGCCACCGGGCAAGTTGAGCGTGCAGATTGAAAAGATTACAGGACAATACAACCCTCGCTCCTGGGCGAACGGCTCATACATTTGCCATCCGGAATTGTCAATCATAACCCATCGATAAATTTGTTATAACGCCTTCTTGTATCATTAAGGGTTGCTACTTTGACTTCCAATTTGTTGTTTTTTTTGCTATCTGGTCTGACCACCGATAAAGCGCTGGAGGAGGGGATTGGCTATGGCTGCGCGGTGATTAAGGGATGATTAAGGATTTGATTGATTGGAAAAATTATTTACTTTGGTTCGTTGATTATCGTTTATTGGAAATAATAATTATGAAAGAGGATTTGATAGGATAATGTTGTCAATTTACGAAAGTTAGAAGAGTGAGGTTATGTATGAGTACTTTACATGTCTTTATTTCGATTGGTCGCCATTTGATCATTTTGGTTAAAATTTCGTTGCTGGTTTGTGGAAGCTACACATGGTGGTAATAACTATTGCTGAGGTCTACAAATCGTTGGGCTCGCTAAAGCCCTTTTGCCACTTACATGTCTGAACACTCGGGTATCATTTCCTACCTTAGCATTGAGGTCTAGGGATGTCTCCATTTAGTGTTAAATACTAGATCGGACCAAGTTAAGTAGGAGTGTGGGGAGTAGTAAATTTTTTCGCGGCACCACCTTTCGTCGGGGAATGACAAGCATCCGGGAGTATAATCTGTCATGAAGGAGCTTCTCAATTCGCCGTTCGGAGTCGGCAATAAATTGTAGGTTTCTTTCATTCGTGCAAACAACATAACACGCACAACATGAATGGTTGCGAGAAGCTAGGCCTTGGCTCATCCCGAGCTGTCGCCCCAGCACTACGTGTCTAACAGATAAAAAACGGGAGGGAAAGAGATTCTGAGCCTTGTTCGGCAAGTTCGTCAGTAATCTCACTACCTTCGATATCCTTGGGTCCGGGAACCCAATCAATTGTAATTCTGGTCAGCTAGTTGTTTACGTGTAAATTGTTTCCATCGGAGTTCTGGTACATTGGAACATTTTTAGTGCCATCTGTATAGACAGTAAGTGGAGGAAAAGATACAACGACGATTTGTATGGGCTGTACAGAAACATCGATCTAGTCAGTGGAGTCCCTATATAACGACTGACTAAGATGGCTAGGGTATGTAGAATGGAAGAAAGTCAACGCTTCGGCTTGGAGTATCTTCGAATCTACCCCGGAGGAACGGCACAGTAGAGGACGACCGCAAACCAGAGACCTTAAATCAAATCAAATAATAAGAGACTTCAATCAACTTGGCGTGCGAAACTTGAGGCGGCTACCTAACGATTGTTCGAGGTTGACCCCGGACTGTAGCGCCATCATAAGGAGGTAAAGTTATGTTAAAGGGGTGGTGGCTCACTCGGACCTTCAAGGATCCATTGAGTTCCCTGTTGTGGGACCTACATTCATGTAGCTGTTGGCAGGAGAATCGATAATTTATTGATCGTTATTGGCCCCCGTAACCCACCCTGAACTCAATTTAAATTTTAGGACAGCCTTCGATGACATGGATGAAAGTTGATGGGTCACTAAAAAAGTTAGCACCTAGGGCCTGTTTCTGGTTCTGCTGAGGCTTGAACATTCGCAGTGAAAGTGAGACGTGTCCTTCTCCGCGTCTATTTCGGCACATCCTCTGCAGAGGTCAGTCGTGCTTAGTCGCATTCTCCTTAGATTGGCCGCCAGTAGGTTGTGATCTGTGAGGATGCTGATCACTAGAGCGAAATACGATCTGTTCAGGGTAAGTATTTTCGTTGTTTTTATTTTATTGAGTCTTGGCCACATTTTCGTTGATATGCGGTATGACGGAGGTGTGTTTCATCGCTCATCGGTCAGCTTCCAGAAGTCCAAGTGTATCTCTTGCTTTATAACTTCTATAGGGGTTAGAACCGTGTGATCGATCATTATTTGGTTTAGTTCCGATCCCTTTCTTGCCAGTTCATCGGCCTTTCTATTGCCATCATAGTTTCGGAGCCCCGGGATCCAACAGAATTAGTCTTGAGCTTAGGATTCTAAGCTGCCTACGACAACTCTTTACAACAAGTGATTTGAGTATTGCGGATGGCACGGCTTTGATGGCGGCTGGCTATCAATGAATATGTCGATATTTCTTCTCGAAGTTACCGAGGATAGTGCTCTTGAGACCTCAGTTATCGCTAGAACTTTAGCTTGAAACACACTGGCTTGGTTTGGAAGTTTTATCGATCAGGCAATGGCGGTTTCTTCTGAGTATCTTCCGGAGCTATCCTCCGATGAAAATGAATGTATTGCCGGGTTTAATGACCCTTCCTTCGTCTCAACTTTCCCTAACTGGAAAGAGAGCTTGGAAGTTGGGTTCGAAAATGGGGTATGGCACTATGCGATCAGTTTTTGTTTCTAACTTCGCCCACCTAGCGGCACTGGTAGTCGTAGGGTGCTTTTTGCTGCCAATTCTTTAGTGTATAGGTCGAGCGGTAGGAGTGAGAGTATCGTTTCAAGGCCTGCTGTCGGGGTCTTTCTTATGGTGCTCGTCGTGCTGATGCATGCTAATGGATGGATTTTTCTGACTTTTTGTAGACTTTTCCGCGGCCGGCCACCAGACTAGACACCCATAGGTTTGAATTAGCCTAATGATGGCCGTATATAGCCAGTGGATTATGGCAGATCTTGGCCTCCATTTTCTCCCAAGGTTTCTGTTACATGCATAGAACGCGATGGTTGTTTTCTTCGTGCTTTCTAGGGTGTTTTCCTTCCAGCTCAGCTTGCGGCTTCAAAAGTACACAAAACCAGACGAATGTCACTAAATCGATGCAACCAAGTGGATGAAGTGCCGATAAAGGTCAACCAGTCTAATTGTTTTTTTCATTAATGATTAATTTTCGAAAAGAGTTTACACCTCCTTCTTCTTGAAGTAACATGATCCCGTTAACCGACAAATTAAAAAGCGTCACGCAATTAGTTTTCAATTTCAACCGAAAACATCAAATAAAATAAATTTGCTTAACACAATCTAACGAATGCCACAGTCCGATGAAATTGATATCCTTCATCGCAGCCTCTGAAATCTGACACTCCCTCCTTTTTTATTTTTCTTAAGTAGTGAAAATATTTTGACAGGTTTAGAGTACATAAACAACGCCACTTCACACCATCAACAGCAACCTGTTTGGTAAATTAATGTTTAACAATTTGATCCGTTCCCATTAGGATAATCGTTTGATGAATTTTGATTACTCAAAACATTGGGCTCATACATCCCGGAGGATTTCCTTTTGGCATTGTCTCAAAGTGTACAATGAGTTGGTGAAATCAATCCCTGTCTACACTCAACGAATGACAAATGTTTATTTCAGAACTTGTCTTTTGGATTTTATTTTAATTGTTCCATATCCTTTGGATAAATAATACCCCCTCACATAAATCATCTAATATCATTGATGGTGTGTTCACTGAGAGCCCTTTGAAATTGTTGAAACGGAAAGGAAATAGCAGAGAAGTCCTCTCCATTGTCGTTGTTTTGACAAACGTGACATTTTTGATTGTCAAAATATTTAGAAAAAAAAGAATAAATAAATAAAATGGTTGATTTAATCCCCGACACCAGTCCGGAAGGGCTGTTGGCGGTTTTGTTTTCTGCTCGCTTCCTTTTCTTTTTTTTTGTTGCATTGCAAGCCGAAGGAAAGGGTTCAGGCTTTTAATTTTGGCATCAATTACGCAAATTAAAAATGGTGGCGTACTTTGAAGCGCCTTTGAATAGAGCTTATATCATTGTTTTGGTGTGACTTGAGTTTGGAGTGGGAATTGAGTTGCAGTTATTGGATTGGATGGCGATTAAATGGAGATTTACTTGCGTTGACATAGTAAGAGTCATTCACGAACTCGTGATTTTAAATGTTTTTTGCATTCGTACCTTTTATCATAACGACACTTATGATGTACTTCTACAATATTTGACGATCGCGGAGAGATGGTATAGGTTAGTCCTAATTGTTCATACAATTTTCCCAATTGTAAGGTCATGTTCTATAACAGAAAAGGCTCAGTGGTTAGTGTATTGGACTGTTGTGCGAGTGGGGTGGGTTCAAGCCCCAGCCATGTCCACCGATCATTTCAAGTATAACTTGTTTTGAAAGAGCTTCTCAATTCGTCGTTCGGAGTCGGCAATAAATTGGAGGTCCCTTCTATTTGCGTGGAAAATGTAACACGCCCAACATGAATTGTTGCGAGAAGTTAGGCCTTGGCTCATCCCAAACTTTCGCGCCAGCTACATAGCTAGTGTACATGCGCCAAAGTATCAACCAAGTACAAGTGAACGAAAGTATGGCCTAGAACTAGAATATTAGCTCCAAAGGCCACATCCACAAGAAAGGCGATCCAATGTGAAAGTGTGAAATCCTTATCGGCCTGTAGCAGTGCTAATGGGTCCAAAAGGGAGGTCAGGGAGTTAATCCACCCAAAACCGAAATTGTACTCTTCATCGGTGGAAGAATCCATGTATGGAGGGTATCGACCTGATATTTAAGAGGACGGGAAAATACCTCGGCGTAATTCAAGACTCAAATTTTGGTGGAAAGCTAATATCGAGGACCACATAGAAAAAGGGTTAATATTGCCTTCGATGCATGCAAAAAGATCTTCGGAAACACATGGGGTTTTAAGTCGAAAGTGGTACATTGGCTGCTGTAGTACGACGCGTCCTAACATCCGGTTCGATTGTTTGGTGGAAGGCACTTGACAAGACCAAGTGTAACAAAGAATCAAAAAGAAGGCTGCGTAGGGATAAAAGATCGATAAGATCAACTAACCACAGCGGCTCTTGAAACAATGCTAAACTTAGTTTCAGTAGTAATAGATCTGCAAAAACAGCACTCAGACTAAGGAAACTAAGTCTATGGAGAATTAGCACCATTGGTCACACCTCTATTCTAAACCGATGGACTACCAGTTACCACGAAGGAGTATTTAGAAACCGACAACATCATTCCAACGTCAGACTTCGATATTAGAATTTATATCAAAACACCAAGAAGAGAAGACTGGGATGAGGGTATAGTCTGCACCGAAGAAGAGCTAGCCTTCTACACCCACGGATCGAAAATGAACGCTGGCATTGGTGCAGGCAGTTTTTGCGAAACCAGAGGGGTAAACCGAACCTTCAAAATTGGAAACGGATGTAGCCAGAACATTGCCAGGGAAATTATCACTATCTATGTTGACAGCCAGACGGCTAGCAAGTCCCTGCATTCAGCATCATGATCAGATCTTATACGCGATAGTGTCACATGGGCAAATGTGCAATAGCCAGATCACTATGGCCAGTCTTCAATAAGCAGAATTCCGAAAAATTCGTACAACTTAGATCCATGCGGAGCGTCTTGGATTACTCTACAATGACAACTGCAGAAGCTGCAGGGGCGAAGAGGAAATAGAATCCGTCCAACACCTGCTATGCAAATATCCCACACTAGCCACCAGAAGATTACATAATTTTGGAAGTAGTTTCTTCCATTGGCTGGAAGACGTTCACATCGCTGATTTTAGGAAAGTTCTGAGATTTCTATCCCTTTGTGCGTGATTTCCAGGTTAACCAACCTTTCTTATTGGTTAGACTCCCATGAGTATACTTTTTATGGGTACAATGGACGCGCTGAGGTCTAAGTAAGTCTTTAGGACAGCAACAAAAACCAACCAGCAGTGTGGTTTCCGACTCGGTAGAACGATGGTAAATCGAATTTTCACACTTCACATTGACTTCGAAGCCACACATCACAGCATTCATCGTCTTAAGCTTTACAGGGCGACCGACGGGTGAAATTGGGGTCCCGGTAAAACTGATTTACTTATGTCGTCCAATGCTGGAAAACATGCTGCGCAATTTTAATAGTGAAGATTCGACGAAAACTTACCTGAGGAACACGCTACTACTTCATTTTGGCGAAACAAGTTTTTTACTCGGATGAAATGCTTATTTGGAAGAAACTCTTTCTTTGTTCACGACTCTTACCAGTATTTAACAATATAGCAGACTGAGCAACTCCGTGATATTCACAGACGGATCCAAGACAGCGTGTAGTACGGGAGCGGGAGTTTTCTCCAATGCACCTGACGTAGTGTGTTTCAAATAAAGAAAGATCGCGCGACTGCGCCTTAGCTTTGAATTAACTCGATAGATTGTAGGGCTGTTGTACACACATATGTAGATATTCAGGTAGCTATTAAAGCCTTGGCATCGCCGACATTACGATCAAGGTTGGTGAAGTAAAGCTAACGAGATTGCAGACAGATGTGGCCTAACCCTGTGCTG
This sequence comes from Matsumyia berberina, assembly GCA_917880715.2. NCBI lineage: Eukaryota > Metazoa > Arthropoda > Insecta > Diptera > Syrphidae > Matsumyia > Matsumyia berberina. Next base: position 86,281,270 of record OU862871.1, read on the forward strand.
GGTCTAAGGAAATAGTGACGTTTAAGGCAACTGCAGGGTGGACGAGCTGTCAAAAGAAGGCGCAAGACGGTATCTCTTCGATAAGCTGGGAGAAACTCCTCCTTGATATCGATGTCAGTAAATTGTCTCAAGCTGGCTTAAAAAAATACGGAGAGGCTTCTATCCACTAACTGGAAAAACTTAAATTCAGATGGAGAGATGAAAAGGAGGAGGAAATCACAACCCATCTACTGTGCACCACAACCCACTTACTGTGCACCACAACCCACCTACTGTTCACTTGTCATACCCTTGCAACATTAAGAAGAAAACCGTCGGTGAATACTTCTATGAAACGATCTAGCCGAAGCCGGCATCTGAAATATGCACTCAGCGTTATACCCTTAGTCTCTGGTGCTGGTAAGTTAGTATTTATCGTGGTATGACAGCGGATCAATCTGGTCTAAATGTGTCCCTGCTTGAACGGAGCTCAAATTTAAATCGATCAAGTGAGATGGAAAGTCAAACCGTCCAGAAATCGGAGAATAAGAATAAAAATGTTTTATATATTGGTTTTATAAATTTTTATTAATTCTTATTATTATCACGCCATTACAATGCTTAGTGTTATTGTTTTCACCTTTAGTGATCATCAAACATTTTTTTTAACTGAATTTAAAAAACAACTGGTACTTAGAGCTTAGAGCCATAAAGACGGAAAAAAATCATCTGCAAGTTTGTATTACACAACGCAATTTTTTTCTATGAAAAACTTAAGTTATTTAACCTGATTTAGCTTCTGATTTAGCTTCTTGTGCTTTAATATTGGCTTCATTTTCTTTTACGTATGCGTCCAACTCCGCGTCTAGTTCCTCGGCTGTCGGTTTCGGTGCCTTTGTCTTTAGAGGACGTCCAGATGAGCCTCCATTGCGTGGAGCTCCTTCTCGTCTATTTCCTCCTGCATTTACAAAGAATTTACCTGTACTACCCCTGGGTACATTCCCAACTGAAGATTGTGGTCGGACTGCAACACTCCCTAACCTCGATTTGATCCCCGCCGATGGCACCTCTGATATGGCAAGCTGGATATTCATAGGACGACCATCCAATGAAACCCCATTATACTGATTCACCGCCTTTAGAGCATCAGCTTTTCGTTCAAAGATTACATCAGCCGTACCTGTAAGCAGAAAAAATGAATAAATTAGAACATCTACTCAGTAAACTCTCTTGAAACTAATCTACGTACCCAATGAACGTCCGGATCTGTCAAAGTGGACCGAAACGCTCTTTACTTGTCCAAAGTCAGCAAACAGCTCGAGAATATCCTCCTCTGAAACTCCGTAGTCCAAGTTCGAAACAGTCAATTTTGTTGAACCGCCAACTTCTCCCGTGGTGGCAGTAGTCCCTATAGCACCTCTAATTAGTTTGCCCACATCGTACAAGTCGTGTTCCCAAGTCCTGTTCATATCACCCTAGAATGTGACAGAATTTATTAAAAAAATATTCTTAATCAATGAAGTTTGTCATTCAAACAGAAACAGAAACAATTTCTCTTTTTCATAAAAAAATGTCCTTACCTTGGGAAATTTCGATTTTTGAATCCCGCCACGATTGTGACCTTTGAGTATGTAGCCACTGCCTCCACTATTGCCCCGACGTTGTGCGTCTCTAGCGACATGGACTGGACGACCGCCTCTACGGACTTGAGGATTTCCGTTGCCGCTACCACCACGACGTGGTGCTCCACCGCCCCGTTGTTCTTTTAGGCTTGGAGTTGACCTAATGATGTCGTCTAAGCTCATTTCAATTTGGTTGACCATCTTGATGTATTAACTTATGTTTTTTTTTAAACTTTAAAAATGTCTTGTATATGAATAGTTTCAATGTTCACTGGAGTTGTTAGTCTTTTTCTCTTATTTTACACACGAAAAGTTGCTGCCGAAGTTATAACACTGATGCTCGCGGATGCAAATCTCAAACTGATCTAAAACTGGTGAAATAGTTTGTTAGATCACCTCGGATGAGCAATTAGCAGGGTGAAAAATAGCGGCGAAGCAGGTAAAAGCAGGTCGCAATTGTCCTTCACCCTAAGGATGACAATGATGACATTGTGAGGTAATGAGGTAATTATGATTTTTCGAGGAGGTAATTGAGAAATTTATGTGCAATGAGGAAAGAGGTAGAATGTTTAAGTTAAAATCAGGGGCCGTAATTATTTTTTATTTTAATTTTAAAAAGGAAACCAGTATAATGGCTACATAAAATTAAAAATCACGAATAACTTTTATTTCTGATTTTAATTTTAGGGTTTTGTAGGACCAGTGGGACATTTAATGAAGCTAAGGACTCATTTAGCAGTACAGTAGATTTCGCTTATCAGAAACTCATTAAGGCCCGAATTTTTGTTTCTTTTAACCGGTCCTCTGCCATCTCAGACATAAATCCTGTGGAAGGCACGTTTTCCAGGATACCGAAGATATAAGTGGCGTACCTATTAATACCATCTATGGGTTAATTAAGGTTTCAACAGGGTTCGAAAACCTGTGCTAATAGAAGATTGCTCCACGAGCAAAGGGCACATTCCCCCCAAATGGGCATTACAATGGGTCTCTACTGATTTGAGGGTTCTCTCTTCCCTCGCCAACCCATCTCTAACCTAACCCAAAGCAGAGAAAAAATATGACGAATGTAAATGAAGATCTTCACCATTCCCACAGAACTTCACTCCTCCTCAGACTATCTCACGTCCTATGTAGTAGCATTTGGCATAATTCTGCATTCGTGTGTTAACTTATTTCTGTCGTATTGTATTCAAATTTATACGTACAACCTTAACTTGAAAGAAGGTCTGTTTACGTCTGACACACGTCCTTACACGACCGCACTTCAGATAGATAATTTTAAGTGGAACATTATACATAAGTATGACATCCTACACAAAGCTGCGCCCAACTTTCTCGTTAACGGCTCTAATGGACTGAATAAAAGCTAAAAAAAAAATCTCTTTCAAATCACTCATAGGATAATTCTTTATTCCTTATTCGTTATTTTTCCATTTCTTTTTTTCGCCTTATTCACACCGAAAGAAAGAACTTGTTTTCCACTCGAACAGTCCTTATTATCGTTATTGTCATTATTATAATGTGACAGTATTAAATTGAATCAATTCTGTGCATTATACAATCAAAGCAAATGAAAGAAGATAAGAAAAATAGAAGAAGAAGAAAAATTCACTAAATTCAGCCAGGGTGGAGAAGAAAAAAGGATAATAGGTGTAGTATACCGAAGAAAGAAAGAACGCTCTGCTTTTGGTAGTGTGTATATGTATGTACGTCCATACGTATAGTTGCATTCAAGTGGAAAATCCAATGACAGGACTAAAGGACATTTTACCCACGCATTTTTTACAGCTACATTTAAGGATGTCTCTTAGTTATCGGGAACTTTCGTGACACCCTCCATCGACTGGTGCTTTTCCAATTTGTTACTTCTCTGACATTCAATAACTGAATCATTAATAATTTTCTTCCTTTTCCTTGTTAGGCGGCAAGGCAAAGTATGGTGCGAAAATTGTCATAATCTTTTGACAGGGATTCACAAAAGGGAAGGTGAATGGTTACGAAGGAAATTGATGACAATTACTTTATAAATAAGAAGGTGGTTGTATTATCTTTGAAAGCAAGCCAGCAAGAGGCATATCATATGACTCATTAAATTGCTTTGAAGGTTTTACTGAGTGACACGTGACTTACAGCGTTGGTGAGAGGTGTCAAATTTGAATGATTACTCGTAATTTCATGGAACCACAATAATTAGTAAAGTTATTCTCGGACGGAATAGGTGTTAAAATAGCGAGTAGGGCAAATTAATTTTTGAAGTAATTCATCGTAGAAGTAGTTGTTGCTATGGGCGGGCGGCTCAACCTGATTTTTATGCAAATCACTGGCGAAAAAAAAAAAGTTGAGCTTGACAAAATTTTAAATTGTTGGTGCCTTCATAAGTTTAACAGCACATTACACATACACATTTCTTTGCGTGAGGTTTCCCCTGGTATTTTGCATGTACAGTCAAAACCGCTTACAACGATATCGGTTATAACGACGTATCGGTTTTAAAGATAACATTTTTAGGTCCCGGCTGAGCTTCATTAACTAATCTGATATCGCTTATAGCGACCTTTTGCTCATAACGACCAAATTTATCAAACCCTTCAAGGTAGTTATAACCGATTTGGACTGTACAACGATAGGGAAACAGCTTTATTACAATCAATGTTTCTGCTTGTACAAGACTGACTAATTTAAACTGGAATTTTTGTTTCAAAAAATAGGATGAAACATGCATCAGCAGCGCTATGCATCAGCAGCAAAATTTTTAAGGAGAAAGAGCCCGCGTGGTGCTCCCTATGAATTTGAATAGATAAGAATGGGTATTCGACACCCTCCCATCAGCCTGAAGTGGCAATTCACATGGACGGCGTTAATTTATCGTCGTAGTGTTCTGGAACAAATCTGAAATGTTTCCATTTAATTCATGTGAAATGGTCTCCTGAGGCCTATGCGGATTGTCGTCCAGTTTCTCGGAACTTCTTAATCTAACTCAAACTTAGAAGATCTTACGCTCTTTAGATAATGTCGAAAAGGTCGTGATCTTGAAGGGCTTTGAAGTACAACTCTACTTACACAGGTTTTGTAAACTTCTTTTGTGAGAAGCTTACAGTGAATATAGAAACATAAGGGTCATGACTTTATGTTTGCCTTTTACTTACATATGTACGTATGTTGATTCTGAAAACTGTCCGATCCCCGACAAAAAGAGATCTCACCTTCTGGTTACTTTGAATCTGTGAAACTCTTAAGCTGGGTATCGACTACGCGCGGCAAACCTTCGAACATTGGTGCGCGCAGCAGCCGCGCATAAAGCTGGGTATCGAATACGCGCGGCATCCGCGCGCACCATGTTCGACTGCGGCAAATTGTATCATATGGCGCGCGAGCCAATTTTGGCAGGAGTTTTGATATAGAGCGGCAGCCGCGTGCGCTCGTCGATCCAGTCGACACAAACAGTGTTCGCCGAACAATATTGAACTATCTGTTGGCTCTTTGCCGCGCATTCGAACACTACAAACATTAAAATAACGTCCCTACTGCGCGCGAGCAAAACATTGAAAAACGCTTGCCGCGCATTAAAAATCCACAGCTATTGGATCGACGCGCGGTATGCTCGAGCGCTCCAATGTTCGAAGGTTTGCCGCGCGTAGTCGATACCCAGCTTAATGGATACCTGATTGGAGCGCGCGGCAACTCGAGCATTGGAGCGCTCGAGCATACCGCGCGTCGATCCAATAGCTGTGGATTTTTAGTGCGCGCTAAGAGTTTTTCAATGTTTTGCTCGCGCGCAGTAGGGACGTTATTTCAATGTTTGTTGTATTCTATTGCGCGGCAATACGTTTCAATATGGTTCTGCGAACACTTTTGTATAGTCTGGTTCGACGCCAACGGCTGCCGCTTTATATCGAAAGTCGTGCCAAAATTGCCTCGCGCGGCATATAATATAATTTGCCGCGGTCGAACATGATGCGCGCGGATGCCGCGCGTAGTCGATACCCAGCTTCATGTTTTTTCAATCGACTTGAACAGCCTACAATGACCAGTTAAAAATCCACAAAAGCAAAAAGGTTATTAAATTCGTTTATAACCGACTTTGTGTGTCTACCAGCTCGTGAGTCTACCTAGCTTGAGCCAATAAAAACTTGGAACTTCTGGTTACTTTGGCTGACTTTTGTTTTCCCATGTTTTTCGAGGGTAATTTTTACGATCTCACAGTGAATGTCTGAACTCACAGAATACTATTCTTATCCTCTAAAATTACTTCTGAAATATTAATCACTCGTTAAATATAAAGATTCCATGATCATTTCGACTCTTGTGTTAGAGGAAGCGTTCGGTTGTCCATCGATCATTGTTTTTCTTTTTTCGAATAAGCTCGTTTCTGTTGCAGTAAGAGTTATAATCTTCAACTTTTTATAATGCAGTTATAATTAGTGTCAAATAGAAAATTGAACAGAAATAATGAATATTTTAAATTGTCCCATTACGGAAATCGTTCATAACCATCTGTAGGTGTGTAAAATTAGTACGAAATTTATTGGGACAAACTTTATAAAAATCTTTCAAATTCGTTGGTAATAATGTTTTTCTAACAAATTTACCTTTATTGCACTGCACACACATTTTTTAATTACATTCTACCTAGAAAAATCATAATTACCTCACTATGCCATCATTATCCTTAGGGTGAAGAATAATTGCTACCTTCTCTTACCTGCTTCCCCGATATTCTTCATACCCCGCTAATTGCTCATCCGAGGTGATTTAACAAACTATTTTAACAGGTTTGGATCAGTTTGTGATTTGCATCCGCGAGCATCAGTGTTATATCTTCAACAGCAACTTTCCGTGTGTAAAATAAAAGAACAAGGCAAACAACTCCTGTGAACATTTAAACTATTTACATACAAGACATTTTTAAAGTTTAAATAACAAAAACATAATATACATAAAACATAACATAAAATACATCAAGATGGTCAACCAAATTGAAATGAGCTTAGACGATATCATTAAGTCAACTCCAAGCCTGAAAGAACAACGAGGCGGTGGAGCACCACGTCGTGGTGGCAGCGGCAACGACAAACCTCAAGTCCGTAGAGGCGGTCGTCCAGTCCATGTCGCTGGAGACACACAACGTCGGGGCAATAGTGGAGGCAGTGGCTACATACTCAAAGGTCACAATCGTGGCGGGATTCAAAAATCCAAATTTCCGAAGGTAAGGACATTTATTTTATGAATGAGAGAAATTAGTAGATTTTTGTTCGAATGACAGACTTCATTGGTTAAGAATATTTTTATATTAATTCTCTTACATCCTAGGGTGATATAAACAGCACTTGGAAACACGACATGTACGATGGTGGCAAACTTATTAGAGCCGCTTTAGGGGCTACCGCCACTGGAGGAATCAGCGGATCTTCAAAATTGACTGTTTCGAACTTGGACTACGGAGTTACAGAAAGGGATATTCTGGAGCTGTTTGAGGATTTTGGACAAGTAAAGAGCGCATCGATCCAATATGATAGATCCGGACGTTCATTGGGTACGTAGATTAGTTTCAAGAGAGTTTACTGAGTAGATGTTCTAATTTATTAATTTTTTGCTTACAGGAACGGCTAATGTAATCTTTGAACGAAAAGCTGATGCTGTAAAGGCAATGAACCAGTATAATGGGGTTTCATTGGATGGTCGTCCTATGAATATCCAGCTTGCCATATCAGAGGTGCCATCGCTGGGGATCAAATCGCGCTTGGCGAGTGTTGCAGTCCGACCAACATCTTCAGTTGGGAATGTACCCAGGGGTAGTACAGGTAAATTCTTTGTAAATGCAGGAGGAAATAGACGAGAAGGAGCTCCACGCAATGGAGGCTCATCTGGACGTTCTCTAAAGACAAAGGCACCGAAACCGACAGCCGAGGAACTAGACGCGGAGTTGGACGCATACGTAAAAGAACTTATCAAAGTACAAGAAGTTTAATCAACTACTCACAGAGAAAGATATTTATTCAAAATGTTCATAAAAGAATTATCTTGTGTTAATTGAACTTATAGCATAAAGCAATCTGTTGTTCTTTAATTCCAGTTTTTATGTCCCTGTAACTTTTGTTTTGAGCTAATTTTTGATGATCGCTTAAAGTGAAAACTAGAAATATAGTTATAACGTGATGATAATAATATTAAATAAAATTTATTTTTAAGACCAATTTATATATTTTTATTCTACGCTTACTTAGTACACTGTGTGAACTTTCACTAATGCAAAACGCAGTTCAATTCTCTTGGCGGAATTTCGTTGCTCAGAACGCATTAACAAATAAACTATCTTAACTACTTACATCAAACGCAGAATGGGTCCTATGAGCCTGAATATGAAAATTAAGCCTCACGAGTCGGACACTTCCAGCGAACAGCCTATTTATTTTTTTATCCAAGAATTGTTTTCTTCGTGGACTGACATCGATTTTAGTATTTTTAACCAAAATTAGGGCCTGTGGGGTTTCATACCTAATTGGCGATGGCCCGTTTTACACTCATCATCATCATCATTTTCCATAACTCGCTTATCCACTATGAGGGTCCCGGCTTTAGGGTGCTTAAATGGACCCTCCACATTTCCCGATCCTCCGCCAACGACCCTAAATCATCAGAGGTTATTCCATACGAGTAAAGGTGAGATTTCGGACTTGATTCAACCATTTCATCCTGGGCCTACCAAAAAGACGCCTACCTGATGGGTCGGATTCCATGGCACGTCTTGGAATCTGAGTTGGGGACATGCGTTTAACGTGCCCAAAGCATCGAAGTAGGAACCTTTCTGTTCGAAGAAGTAGATGCTCGACATTGAGTGCGAGCTATCCCAGCAATACAATAAAGAAATCTCATTTCGGCAGCTTGTATCAGCGATTTTTTTTTTTCGTTCATTACCCGAACCCCATGACCGTAGGTGAGGGTCGGAACAAACACTGAATTCAAGACCTATAGCTCAGCTCCGATGCCAAGTTAAGCCCTCCTGATAACAGATTGACCAAGCAATCTCAAAATTGCTCCAGCCTGACCAATCCTACAGGAAAACTCAGTACTGTTCCCTCCACCACTCGGAATAGGACCTGTTTTACACTGCGACTTAAAAATTCTTTGTGTCGAGCTGGTTCTTCTTCAACTGAGGAAAGATTTGAGCATAATCTTTTGCTGCAGAGTCCTGCAGAAATGGATCTAAAGATATCAGATTAAGAATGGTCTTGAGCTCAGCCGTTGGTACTGTGCATAAGCTCCATTCTGTGTACTTTTGTGAGAGTTTTCAGATTCGTTGTCTGGTATGTACATATGTATACATTTGTCATCATCAAAATCAAAAGATCTAAAAAGTCCACTGCTCGTCAAATTTTAATCAAAAGAGTAAAAAACGATTCCATCACACCACAGAAATACACTTTCTCCCCAAAAAAACATTTGCACATCACGTCCCATTATCCTCTTCGTCGGTTGTAATGAAAGCTCAGTCAACCATCAGTCCTCCGCTCACTCAACTTCACACAAATCCATAAGTAACGATAATTATTTCGAAAGTGCACAAAGTAAGCGCTACTTCCCAATCTCAACTATCGGAGCAGATTCACCAGGATGCGTTAAATAATTTCCCATCCTCTTCCGCGATACAGTCACAATTTCTTTCTACTTCGCTTTACCCAAAGAACACACCTCAAACGCTTACACAGAGTTGTGCAAGCAATGGAAATCATTCCGCTGACACATGCAAAATGTGAAGGTAGAATATTCTTCTCATATGCATCCTGTTTTGCTCCGCACAAAGGAAATGAGAAGAAATTATAAAGAATTTTCCTCATTTTTGTTTCTGCTGCAAAGGATAATGATTGCATTGCATATCTCTGCCGCACCTCACATTAATTTTTCACGCTCTGTTAAAGGACTGACTGCATTTGCATTTTAGCAAAAAAAATGTAAAATGGATGTGCTTCCCTCCATACCGTCGTGATGCCCCAAACCACCTTTGTGTAACAACGTAGCATCGTTTACTCATATTTTCTCATAATTCCATTCATTTTTTTTTCTCCTTTAGGTTGTGCCCATTTAAATCAAACGGGATTCGCACTGGTGATCACCATAATCATAACCATCGAATAAGATCCAAAGTAGGGGAGAACAGACAAATGGATGGGAGCCACACACATACAAAATGCTTTGCGCGAAAAGGGACGAACAAAAAAAAAGAGAAGAAAATTTGCACAAAATATTTGCGAATGATAAAATGAGTCCTTTTGTGTGCAAAAAAGTATGGTGTGTATGAATGAGTGTGCGTTCCATTTTTCACAAGCTTGGTAAATTTGAATCTCCCCTGGTGTAAGATGGGGATGGTAAATGGTAATACTTCTCGTTGTAAACACCACCCTCTCATTTGTATCCTTCTGGATAACACAAAAAGAACGAACGTGGTAACGAGAAGGTGTCTGGAAGAGGACAAAACTCTGAATACGAATGGTACTGTGGGACTCCCTACGGGAACGTATCCTATTTGCTGAACGTAGATCAAAGGATGTCATTATGAATTTTATATTCTCTTCCTTTGCTTTGAAATGCTGCTAAGGGAGGAGGCTGTTGGCTGCTGATGGGATTCTGCTGGTGGTAATGTATACATTTTTTATACTTTGCCGTGTACGTAATGAACATTGGTTTGAAAGAATAATATATTAATGCCACAGATAATATAATGGCGATAGCCTCGTTTTCATTTTTGGTTTAATGTGAGCGAGGGTGTATGCCCTTGGGGTATTGATGGAGGTTTTTACTTTTGATGTTCACACGTTGCTGATTTTAATAAAAACTGTCTCTTTCATTTCGTGAAATTGTATATTTTCAATGAAGAAACAAAAATTAAAAAGAAATTTACTCTCTTACTTGCTTACTTCACAGCGCTATTGTGTGGGGTAAACGGGGTCCTCAACCAATAAGTCTCTCCCCAGAGTCCGACTTTGAGCATAGCGCTTTGAGTTGCGCAAAAAAGTTGGTAGAGGTATCCCCTGATGTGCGGCTTTCCTTCACCCGATTCGGGTCGAAGAGGTGCTGTACATGTCCTAACCCTCGTTAGATCGATATACAACTAATACCGTTCTACTAGCTGAGATAATGCCTAAATGCCCTTTTAGGTGTTTTGGGAATACAATCTTCCAACACACTTCGAACAATATCAACACCGAATTCAAATTTCTTAACAAAACGTTTTCTTATAAGTCTGAAGGCTTGAAAACGGTTTAGTCTGAGAAACTTGTTAATAAGGTGGTTCAGGCATTGGCAATAGCAGAGAAAATGGGTTGTGTCCTCATGGACTTCCTCGTCGCCATAACCCGTATAGGTGAAGTTTTCCTTCAGTTATTCATATCTTTCAGCATAAGTAATATTTTTTGAGCATAAGTTTGTAGGTTCAATTTTTGTCAAAGATAGTAAAAGTGTCTGAAGGGGTCCATCTGTGTGACCGGGGTTACCGTGTTATACATATATATCTCGCATCTTATGACCGGCATCGAATGAAAAAAGAACCAAAAGCATTCTGCATTCTGAAAAAAGAAGCTAGTATTCTAATAGATGCGCTGATAGGGAACTGCGACTAGGTGTGAATTCACAGGACTGCTGCAGGAGCTGCTACGATACAGAGGAAATACACACTATCAAACATTTATTTTGCGAATGCCAGAATCTTCAAATATGTCGCCTCTGTCATATGGGAAACAGACCTTTGAAGAACTAGAGGACGTTCCGCAAATCCCAATAATGAGCATGATACATTTAGTCAAGACCTCAGGTTGGTTCGAGAATAGGCCAACCAATGGTTAAAATGACTTCATCACTGTCTTACGGCACAACATGATAGAAGGAAAACACAATGGACCAAAATGGACTTCGTGCGGGCACTAGTATTGTGCATTTCCTCTCTAACCTAACCTAAACTAACGCATGAGGTTAAGTGTGTACGGCGTGATGTTTATCAAGGGCTCCGCTTGTTCTTGTTAATTAATCAACGTTCTGATTCTCTGGCGTGCTGTGTTTCAAGAACCTTAAGTTCTCCTCAACAAGTTTAGATTTTTTTCTAAACCTTTTTACTGTTAGAGGTGGACATAGTGTAGAGGTTGTCATCATCGCTTGTCACGCTGAAAGTTCGGGTTCAACTCCGTGGGATTAAAATTTATTTCTTAAACACAAATAAATCGATCAACTGTGGAAGCTGGTGTCGATGTCATGGCTTAAAAGAGTTGATTGAGCTAACCATGGTTATGACATCAGAAGATTCGAAAAAATACTTCACCACAAATGTCCCCAACTAGTCTGGACACCACCCTCGAACAACATCGAAATCTAATACTACCTAAGTTCCGAACCACTGCACCTCGCTCGCGCTGTGTGAATAACATCAAAACATCATATGAAAAAAGTCAGTTAGAAGTGACCCTCCGGGAAGGGGTGCACTTAGACCAGAAAGTAGGTCCATTGTGATCCCACTGAGTACTGGGATACCCTCCTTACTCTTGAAACTATTTAGATTTCCTAACGTAGCTGTTAAGGTCGGCCATGCTGGCTGAGTTCAGATTATTAAGATCGTTGAAGAAGTATTGGTCTAGGTTGACTTTTCTGATATGGGCCAGTGCGGGACACGTGCAGAGGTGGAGTCCTCCTCCTTTCAGATCCAGGACAGGCCAGATTAGCCTGGCATTATTGCCATAATCAAGATGTTGCCTCTTACGGTTTGCTTTTAACAGAGCGTCGGTGTGGGTCAAGTGTTTAACAAACGACATAGGCGCTTGGGAGCCATTTCTAGCTAGTTCGTCTGCCGCACAGTTCCCCTGAATGTCACAGTGACCAGGGACCCAACAGAGTGTGACGTTATAATGGTTAGCGATTTTGTTTAGAGACAGTGGCAGTCCTTCACTGCCCTAGATTTTATTGTGTTGGATACGAGGGACCTGATCGCAGCCTGGCAGTCGATGTAGATCGCAATATCCATGCGTGATATAGGGTTAGCCTTCAGTCAAGCGGCGGATTGATTTATAGCTGTGACTTCGACTTGAAAGACACTGCAGTGGTTGGGCAGACTGACGGAGTGGTGGATGTCCAGGTATAACCCCTTGAGGCGTGAATGGGTTATAAAAAAACCATGGCCAAGTTCATCACTGTTTTATCGGTTGCTATTGACATTACTAGGACCTTCGTCTGGAAAACATTGCTGTAGTTTACAAATCGGATTAATTTGAGTATGCTCAGCGGTTCCCAGAGAATACCTACTTCTAGCCCCAACTGAAATTGAGTTTTTTCAACTATACGTCCCATTACTCATTCAATTTTAGAACATCGTGGAGCCGGTTGGCTAAGTTAACCTGTTGTTAATTATTTTTATTTAACCATTGTATGTACAGGGTTTTTCAATAAGAGCCCTACAAAAGTTTTTTTAAATAAAACAAAAACGGTTTTGGATATCAATGAAATTCTTTATTCCTGTAAAAGTACGTTTGATGCCATTATGTATGGAACTCGATTTCTTTTGCATGTCCACCACGGGCACGCTTGCAGAAGTCCAGACGCTGAACCCAATTTTCGACGGTTTTCAAGCATAAATCGGCCGATACTGCTGCAATTTCACGTTCGATATTCGTACGAAGTTCATCAATCGTCGCTGACTTGTTGGCATAGACCTAGACTTGACGTAGCCCCACAGGAAATAGTCTAACGGCGTCAAATCGCACGACCGAGGCGGCCAAGCGACTGGACCATTTCGTGAGATAACACGTTCTCCAAACTTGGTTTCCAATAAATTGATTGTGACATTCGCTGTGTGGCTTGTGGCGCCGTCCTGTTGGAACCACATGTGGTCAAGCGGCTTCAGTTCTTGCGTCAATTTAATCTTGTAAGGATGTAGGTCAAGATCTTTTCGCAAAATTCGCCACAACGACGTCACAGAGATGCCCAACGCTTGAGAACGACGTGTGAGAGACACATTTGGGCTTTCTGCAACTGAAGCCTCAGCGGCAGCAATATTCTCGACACTACGGGCACTTCTTTGTCTCACTGGCACGGGAACATTTTGTACTGTGCCTGTGGATTCAAATTTTTCCACTAGACGCTCAATTGTTGATCTGCTAGAACGATTATGACGACCACAAATTGGACGTAGTGCTCTTAACGTTGAGGCCACTGACTCCGAATTTCGGTAGTAAATTTTAATAATTTCTACTCGTTGTTGGCTCGTATATCTTTCCATCATGAAATGGCAAACCTTACTGAAGAGAAATGCAAGAAAAATATGGCGTCGTTTGCTGTCCCTGTCGCTCTACTTTTGTAGCGTCCCTATTGCAAAACCCTTTACTTATAAATATCACTATAACCTCAAAAGAATTCAAATGACGGAATTTGCTTGCGTCAGTTTCTTCCAGTATCTAGTGTATGCTGTCTTCAAAAATATCCATCGATTTGAGCAAGATCTTGCGATAGAAAAAAAAGGATGTAAACTTAGTCTCCGCATTAATTTAATGACATTTGTGTGACAATAAAACTATAAATAATCTCTTCCAATCGTAACATCGTTTCTTGTGAGTCTAACCGGTCTACCACGTTTACGCGATATCGTATCCGTTTTCCCAATTGTCGAGTCTTCTTATCGACTGCAGGACATCAAGTTGGTTGAGGACAAGGCATTTGGGTTCCACTGCATAACTTGGTTTGTTGTCATTCATACTTCTGCCTCTGCATAGTCGTACGTTAGGTTTTGGCCCATTCTGTCATAAAGTAGTGTATTTCAGATACGTTTATCCAGATGACAGGATAACAGCTTATTTGTGAAATTAGTTTTTACCTTGCAGGCACTGCATCTACATGACAGCAAGGCATAGCTTGATGTTTCAGCTGATTGCACTGGTCTTTTTAGAAAGCATACCGACAGCCGCCTTTGCTTTCCCAATTAAGCCTCAAATATCTAGGTCGGTTCAGCCATTGGATGAGACATTACAGCTTAGATATAGAAAATTCAGCATTCTATAGTTTTATTGACCAGCAATGCATAGTTGCGAAGATTAAAAAGAATAAATAGCTGGCGCGACAGTTCGGAATGAGTCAAGGCCTAGCTTGGACTGCTGTGCGAGCTCCGTGGGTTCAAGCCTCAGTCGTGTCCACCGCATATTTTTCGCGGCACTACCTCTCGCCGGGGAATGACAAGCCTCCGGGAGTATAATGTGTCATGAAAGAGCTTCTCAATTCGCCGTTCGGGGTCGGCAATGAATTTGAGGTCCCTTCCTTGTCCTTCTATGTGCGAACAATACAACACGCACAACTTGAATGGTTGCGAGAAGCAAGGCCTTGGCTCATCCCGAGCTGTCGCGTCAGCTATTTTATTTTTTTCTATACGAGAGTTTCTGGCAGAACATTAGATAGCCATACGCAGTGAAGGTTTGGTGCTATTCACCTGATGGATCCCAAATGGCCGTTGATCCTTATTCTGAGAAGTCTAAGGATTAAATGCATCATTTAGAATTGAGAGTGGTTTCAGTATTTTTTTAGGCTGAGGTTACAGCCATTATATAGGTAGTATTTACCCATAGAAAAATCACCCTACCTGCAGACAGCAAGGCAGTCATTTAGACTCTAGAGTCGCCAAAAGTTAACGAAAGGCCAATGAAACTCTGCATAGTTTACAGTAAATATATTTACAGGCAAATCAGTATCGAGCCACATGAATATAATGGGCAATGAAAGAGCAGGTGGAGAAAGAGTCCTTTTTGACATTGATATACTACACGCAGAGCGCGTTGGGGTACCCCACAGAGACTTCTGTATTTCTGTAAGAACTAAAAGGACGTAGAGAAAGTGGAACTTGTTCTTCGCCTACATTGGAAGAAAGAAGATTTAGAACTCTTGACAGTCGGCTCTCCGACTGGTAGACTAACGTAATATGACGCAGATTCATGGAGTACCCGGTCATTTTATTCACGAGAAGTCTCATAAGTTGGTCGCAGCGACCATCTCCATTCGGATACCATTTTTCAGAATTCTGTGAATTTGCTTTTAAAGTTGTGATTTTAGTCGGATATGAATTTTCATAGGCCTCATCTAAAAAAAAAAACTTCTTTACCTATGAAATGGTTGTGGTAATGCAAAATCTCCGTTTGGGTTACAGTCGATTTAAAGTTTAAGGAGACGTTTGGGGTTCCATGTTCCATCATAAGTAGTCAAATGGTAGCGGTGATCCTCGAGGATTTTCTGGCAAATTAATAAATATCTGATTACCAATATCTATCTACCACTTTTCGCAGTGCGCCCAGTATCGTGCCTAGTGTCTTATGTAAGCACGTACTACATAAACCTACTCTATCTAAACTGTCGTCAATGAAGATCAAATGGATTTCCATTTCCCTTCGATGGACAAGTTCTATTTGTAAGCTGCAGAAACTCCTTACTTCCATTTTCCAGCGACCAAGTCAGATAAAGCCGCCATTGCGTTAGTTACAAGTCCAGTTTGATGGGTAACATATATTTCGGAAGAATTCTCAACCGGAGCTAATGTAAATATCGATACTTGGACGACGGAGGATTGAAGACCAGCTAACAGTACAATGGACATAGATGCTATACTGGACAACAACTATTTAACCAACGCAATAACGTCCAGGGCTTTTCTGTGCAAAATTGATGTCAATGAAACAAGTAATGTTACCATTCGATAGGATCCATTCCGTAGAATGAGCCCATGGAATTTGTTTGCTTCAAGAATGAACTACCGGCTGGGTTTAACTGGCAGTTGAAGGATAAGATCCTTAATTTGATTCACAACACCTAAGTCGATAATGGCGGCCATTTCGCAGCACTTCAACTGTCACAAGGAGATTATTGAATTTGTGAAGAAAGTTATTACGCGGAAAAAAATTTACCCCTTACGATTACAATTGTTTAGTAGAGTACTAATGCAAAAAGATGTTATATATTGTGTAAGGTGAGGTTCTGATATAGAGTTTTCTAGTTTCTCGCGCTTGCAATTAAGAGGCGCAATAGACCCTCTATGCAATGCTGGTCTAAGTTATCAACGATTTGCGTCGCCAGATCAAGTTTTCCAAGTTGCCAAGGGGCACTGCCTCCAGCTACTTTTATTCCTAATCTGCCGGTCCCTTCAAATGAATCAATCAATAAAAATATTAACTTTCCCAATTGCCGCCAGCATATTAATCTTTAAGCCCTCGACACAAGACATCTCCAACTAATGAGATCCACCATATTTCAGTTGCGTGCACGGTATTGCAATTTAAAGCCCTGCTGTGCGCCCTAAGCCTGTCAAATCAAATTATGGTTTGGCACTTATGACATCTCTCGTGTGTGGAAAACGCGGATTAAGCTTCCCCTTTCAATTGTCACGATGATGGCTCTTAGCTCAAAATGAAACTTCAAGTGAATATTACTTCAGCAAAAACTCACATTTATTGTGACTGGGGAAGGCAAGAACCAAGAACCCTCTCGTCGCAAAACAGGACCTCATGTCACTTTTTTCGCAGCAGGATGCCATAAATATGGCCAACTCGTACACTTGTTGCCCAATGCGATGAGGAATTCAAATTGAAATCTTGAAGCACGATGGTGTGTTTTCTATGAGATTGCAATTTCAAAGGGATGCTGATGCTGACATTCGAGAGAAGCATGCAAAAGGATGGCAGTCCCTTTTATGTGTTTCTTTCATGCATGTACTCGAGAACTTGAGTGCACGGTTGTCTGCCTTAATTTAACGTAAATGACGAAATCGCAAAATGGCGCATTGCAGGCATAAGAGATTTTTCTTCTCCTGGCAAATTGGATGTTTTTTTTCTTCTAAATATTTTATTTTAATTACTTTTGCATGGAAAAAGTTTTATTTTTCTGTTTTCTTTTTTAAAAAAACAACCGTCGAGTGTGAAGTCGTACTTTGACTCATTTGCATATGAAAACCGCTCAACAAATGTGTTAAATATTTTTCTTCTTTGCCATTTCCTTAATTGTTCTCTAACGCTGGTGTATTTTTAACGGTTCTTTCGTAATAGAAACGAAATCTTTTGTTCGAAAATTTTCCATTCACATGTCAAAAGAACTGATGGCGATGCCGACGATGGGTTGGTTGCATCTCTTTGAAGTCGTTTAACATGTGAAAAAGTAACTTACGTGGGTGGGTGTGCAACACCCCAAAGCCTCGGCTTACTTTTGCATGCCTTTTGTACACAGTCTGCACGACAAAAAAAAGAAAAAACCTTTTGGAAGCAAATTGCGTTGAAATTTTTTTCCAACTGATTTAATATTCAAAATTTGGTAGTTTCTTGCGAAATAAGAAAGCGTAAAATGATGCACCTCCGACTGTATAATTAAAACAGAATAATTGGAGATTTTTTGGAAAATGTGTGCACGACTCCCGCGTTACGCATAGCGAACTCTTGCTATTACAATTCTGTTGGATTTCATATTCTTTGCTTTGAACTTCCAAATGACTTGTGCCTTTGCTGAAATTTGTATAGGTTGGCATAATTATCCCTAATTAAATGTTTATGTTATTGCAATATTCATGACAAATAAGCAGAGTGTAAAGGATAATAACGGCAAGCCTAAGGAGATAAAACAAAATAACTATTCATTCTTATATTATTTCAAGGGAAGTATTAAAGGAAAGTTGTTAAGCGGCGCTACAGCTCGGGGTGAATCTGGTCCTCAACCAACCAGCCTCTCCAGTAAGGTAGGTCCTTAGCTAACTGGCCTCCAGTTGCGCACTCCAAATTGGTTGGAGTCCCCTCGCACTTAGGCGATATCTTCCTCTACTGCGTTGTTTTTCCGGGTTGGACTCGAAGACTCTGCGAGCCGGAGAATTTGTGTCCATTCGCTCTACATGTCAAAGCCATCTCAGCCGATGGATTCGTATCATAACTATAACTCATAAAGTTTATCGTTGAATCTTCTCATCCAGAGCCCGTCAACGCAAACGGGACAAAGTATCTTACGAAGAATTTTTCTCTCGAAGCAACCAAGAATATCTGATTCAGCGCCATAAAGCAAGACTGGCAAGAACAATGCCTTATAGAGAGTCTTCTTATTTTTTCGGGATAGTGCCTTACTACTCAATTGCCGTCTTCGGCCGAAGAAGGAGCGATTAGCAAGAGTTATTCTTCGCTTGATTTCTGCGCTGGTGTTGTTGTCGGATTTGATAGCGGAGGCGAGACCGACCGTGATGGAGCAGCGAGCATTCTCCACCGTCATCCTGCACAGACAGACGCGTTTGGCAGACATGGCTCTGTATAGCTCATCTCTATCAATCCTATCATACGCGGTCTTAAAATCGATGAAGAGGTGGTGAGTATAAATTTAGATTTCTTGGGTTTTCTCCAGGATCTGCCGAAGTGTAAAAATTAAATCGATTGTGGACTTTCCTGGCCTAAAACCGCAATTGAAGGAAAGTAGCAACTTTAAAAACTTTGGTAATTAAATTAATAACTGGCGCGGGAGCACAGAATTAGCCAAGGCCTATCTTCTCACCTGCAGTTATGTTGTGCGTATTACCTTTTTTGCACGAATTGAAGGGACCTACAACTTATTGGCGACTTGAGAAGGCTTTTCATGACAAATTTTTCAACCGATACTTGTAAAACATGCATGTGCAGCTTTTTCTTGACTGGCGACCAGAGGACATTACGTTGTCTCTAGACTACAATAAGCAGAATATCACTTAAGATGCTCCACAATGCATTACCCATTTAGATCTTATTTGAGGTTGCTTGTCGAGATGAATGCCGATTCAACAATGATCCCATTGCCAGCCATTTATTGACTTCGAATAGCCATTACCTCCGCCTAGAATAAACTGGACTAGTCCTGTAGTCTAAGAGACGTTGACGTTGAGTGGTCAGTGGATAGTGCCATGGTGTCGCTAAAGTACAATCCCTTCCGGTTGCTGTTGTCCAGGAATACTAGTCTTGTATTTGATTTTGAAATCCAGGGTTGGTATTAAGTAGTTCGTGACTTATACTTGAATATTTCTTAGTATACCATATTGTTGTGCCCTGAGTCATAGGCATAACTCCTATTTTTCCTATGTCCCGTATATATCTAATGAGAAAAGATGTAGCATAGTTTTAAGGACCGGGATGGGAGTCTTTCTCACTGCTCCTGTCACGAAGATACATACATGTCATAACTTTAGTCGTAGTAAGGACGTTTACATAGCTGACTTTGTCCAACACAATATAATTCCGTTCTTCAGTGAACAGCCAGTGGATTATCTGAGGGGAAATACCGCATCTGTAGCTGAAAGCTTTCCTGTATGAGTAGAATGCGATAGTGGCATTCATGATACTTCCAGTCCAAGATACTTTTCGTGTTAGAAAAGAATAATTTGATTTCTTTTAATTTTGTTACACTTTTTCATGGAGAGCACAAGTTCTGTTTTGGACAAACAGAAGCTCAATCCATCTGGCAAGCCATACCGGTCTTTGTCTGGAGTTAGACGCAACGCATTTACTGCCAAAGGCCCTTTACACAGTGAGAATGCTTTTGCCGTGCCTCGTAGTACTAGAGTTTTATATTTACAGTTTCCAAGTCCTGAGTTAAGTACCCTTAGCAGCATTTGGTTAATCCATGATAACTACATTTTTTTAAAGCTTGCGTTTATTTATAGCTGGGCATCCACAATCACTCATGAATGCCATTCCCGGCATGAGAGCACTTATAAATGCCGGTGAATAGGGCTGCATGTCAGAGTAGACATTCATGCGCGAAGGAATTTGGGATAAGTGTCATTCATTGGTTATCACTTGGCCTTTGACTATCAACCTGCCCAGACATATAACGTCAAGTCTTTACTAATTCATTAAGCAATTGGTCCTCGACTAAGAATATGTTGTCTCCGAATTGAAGAACGGTACTCATGAATGATAGTGAATGGTGAGGCGAAAAAAAAGCCAAAAAAAAAAACCACGTGTCGAGAATGTCATTAATGCGTGATGGTGGATTTCCAGCCTATGACTTCCTTGAGTTGATTATATGATTAAAGTTGGGTATATGACCGAAATTATTTCCACAGTCCGGAAAATGAGTATCCAGGAAAGATGCAAAGATTTTAGGGCAGACACTGAGTCTGATCCGTCTGAATTTTTGAGGTTTAATAAGACAGGAGACTCAGACATGTAGCACGCACAACATGAATAGTTGCGAGAAGAGAGGCCTTGGCTCATTCCGAGATGTCGCCCCAGCTATTTACCTCAGGCAGTAATTTCCTAACTTTAGTAGCCGCATTATTACCTTCGATACTAGAACAGAAGAATATATGTATTCTGTTTTCGTTTTTGTAAGCATTGTTTTGTGTTTTTACAGGATTTTCTAGTAATAGTTGCAGTTTTCTGGGTCCTTGACATTTTTAAAAAGGTTTTCTGCTAAACTTTCTTTGCAGATAGAGCACTGGTTGAGGTTTTCGAATCGTCTAATTAAAAATTGTCGGCTAGTATCGTTAAATTCTGCTGAGTTCTCGAAAGCCATGAAGTCCTTCATAAGGTTCAATTATCTTGATGAAATTGGAGATCTCTCTGGGAGAGATTTTCAGGTTTTCACTAGAGATTAAAGTTTCTTTTAGAAATTATTGTCTCCTTATTTATTTATTTATTTTATTTATTTTTAACAATTTCCAAACGTTGTTCGTTCGTGAACTTGACAACGCAATAAAAATGTAAACCTTGACTGACATTTTGATATTGACGGATCATAAAAAAAAGTTTAAAAGTGCATTTGTATTCAAAAACAGAATTGTTATGTCCCTATTTAAAAGGTTTACAGGGTTAAAATGGCTTAGTAAGTATGTAGGTATTCGTCAGGAGTCAGAGTTGTGTGTTCAAATGTTCAATATGTAAAGAACGACATTCAGGACACTCGAATTTTAAAGGCAAATGCAAAGGTTTCGTATATGAAAATTTTCAAAATTAATTAATACGAAAATATTCACTCAAGCTTTCATAATTAGGAAAATTGCATTTGAATTTACAAAACAAGAAGAAAAAACCTTCCTCACCATATCTAGCGCATTGTATATGTACCTTAAAGGAAATGCAATTACATCCCAGGGCACATGCGTAATCATTAACGAACCGGAATCATTTAAATGTTCGCTTACAATTAATTGCGTACTGCTGGTGATTACGAGGGACATTATGCACAATTCCAAGGACATAATCACATTAACGAAAAGAAAAATTCAAATTTCTGCATTAAAATCCCCTCCATCTCGGAAGCAGCAAAAACACTCCTGGAAACACCTCAAGCTTCAGCAATCGAATACCTCCAGGGGCTGACACACGCTGCGCCTTACAGAATAGAGCAGGCCAAATAGCAAGACTCTCCAATTGGAAGCAAGAGAAAAAATGTCAGAAGCACGGAGAAAAAAAGAAAACAAGACGAAGCAGATCAAAACACAAAATGATTCCCAACGAATAAATGAATGAATGAGCGTTCAGAATGAATAATGAGATGGGATGGCATCATTATGCGGATGGATATGGGAACAAGGATAAACATTAATGCCGTGTTATGGAATATAATCGAATCAACCATCAGGCTCGTTAAGCTAACGAGCGCGCATCCACCTTAACTAACAAGGATTGAAAAATTCCACCCCGCATCCGGATGGACTGGAAGCTCAAGAGGGTGGAGTTCCTCCTCTAGCTCTATGACGCGCAACGATTCCTCGTGCATACTACCCATTGTAATGGTGGCGTAACCTTCGTCGTCGTCGTCGTCGAGCGCTTTATACTTCATTATGATTCAGGAGGAAATTTTTTTTCATATTTTTGCTTCTTTTCGCAGTTCGTTACTGCCTTCGTGAAAATGTTCGCATGGAAAAACGAGCGCGCCCCAAAACTCCACTCCACCAATCCAAAAGGGTTCTCAAATTCGTTTTGCATTAACTGAAGATGTCATCATCGTCATCATCATCATCATCGCATAATCATCGCTGAAGGACTATTATTGATGTGATAGGCGAAAGAAAAAAGGAATAAGAGGGTTAAATCCATCAACATGCTTGTGGAGGAAGTCCAATTTAGACTAAATAAGGAGGATGATTGCTGCGCGTTATGACTTAGGGGCCAAAATAAAAAGGAAAAATCAGTTTTTGATTTATTCCTCAAATAATTTGTTGCATACAAAGAGGATGTGTATAATTGCGAGGATAGGATGAGAAGTCTTGAAAACCTGAGCTAGACTTGAGGATTTTACCCAAGATGTAAAGACATGCACATTAGTTTGACTAGGTTTTCGAAAAAATTTAACGACAGGTAACATGTCTACATTCCATTCGTGCGAAAAATGTAACACGTATGGTTGCGAGGAGCTAGGCGTTGGCTCATCCCGAGCTATCTATTGTATATAACATATCTACACAATTTTTTTTAAAGAAAATTCGTGTTAAAATGTGTCAAGAACACCGGTTGGCATTATTAAAACGAGGGACACAAGACAAGACTGCTAAGTTTACGGTATTAGTTTCCATGAAATGCATGTGTCTGTAACCCAACCTCATCTAATACGCTGAGCATAGTGGAAGAGCAGTAGCAGGCTTCTAAAACATGCTTGGATGTAATCGATCGTGTTATGCCCACACACTCCGAAATGTAAAAGTCTGATTTCCGAAGAGCCCTGAAAGAAGAAGAAGATCGTTTTTCACCCACTCAGCACGAATATTGTGCAGGAAGGAGGCAGTCTCAATATTTTTTTAACTTGAAGTCTGTAAAGGATCAAATCAAAATTATTTATTTGCGAATGCTTATTGACTCCCCCGTTTTTTGTCCTATTTTTCTTCCATATCGAGTTGAATGGTTTACCTCTTGACTCTAGAGGATCTGGTCAGATGTGGAAAATTTTTTTCAGTGTTCGATAGCTTCAAGTTCTGACACTCGGATGGAATACACATTTTTAAGACACTCAGGGCACTGAAGATGACAGACCCATGGTTTTGAGTAGGGCGGAGAATAATCCCATCGTAGAGGAGGTGACTTTTGCAAATCGGCAAATCTGCTGGTGTGGATAAAATCCGACCAGAAATGCTGAAGGCTCTCTCTTAAGTCTCCCAGGAAAAGTCTTTGCTAAAGTGTTGGAAGCGCGTTCCAGAGCTGATGTGGCGAGTCCAGGTTGGGCCACGAGCAGTGCGGCTTTCGTCCAACCAGCTACTCACTCTAAGAATATATTGAGAGAATAATCTCGGTTTCCAGTAGCTTCTGAAATGTTTGCAACTTATAAAAAAATGAAAACTGGATATACAGCAATCCCCAATCCTAGAGTAAGACTGCGTAAGACTACGTAACTTATTGTTTTTATTCCGTTTTTGGATCTTAGGGCGTATACTCGAAATAGGCGCTTAGCGTGCGATCCACTTAGACGGGGTGGTGCGAGGCTCACTTCAGCTTTTTCGTAACTGCCTAGACACTTTATCGACTGTTCCACGGCAAGTTGTTTGACGGCAAACCACTCTCCTTCTTACTTGGGTTCATGAATTTCACTGTATAACTTTATTTGATATGTTTGAGAAAGGTTGAGAGACTCCATTCTGTCGCTTTCCACCGATAAAGAGTTGGGTTGGACATCGCTGACTACAACTGAAAAAATTGTGGTGATAGTATATTACCTGGTCTTCTTCACTGGACCTATGCCCCTGCAATGAGTTTTAAGTTTCTCCAACTAAAATTCCAAGTTTCACCGAAAGGCACTGACTTGCTTTGCTTTTGATGGCTCTACAGTTCAGCATGAACTAGAGTCTCAACTAACAAGGCTCTACAGCCAACACTATCGTTAGTCAGCTGCATTCTTTGAACTTTTTGAGGTCATACTCTTCTTGCACCTGCCGCCTTTCTCTCTCAGGGGTAAAATTCGAAATTCTTCGGGCTGGAGCGTTTTCATTTGTCTTACATGATCTAGCCATCCTCATCATGGTATTCGTATTATTATAGAGGGTTGCCCCTGTACGTGGTTTAATCTACTCCATGTACCTAATATTAACACAGGTAGAACCAAAAATCGGATTTAGAGCTTTTCTCTTAAAAATTAAGTGCCTTTCATTCGATTGTCCTTGATCCTCCACCATGCATCAGGACGGGGATTGTAAGGGTATTGCCTAGTGTCTTTTTGGTTCTATTCGCCAAATGAACGATTAGTGCGGTTTATACTAGGTTAGGAAAGGTTGAATATATGGGTGCCCCTGCTGACAGAATTGTCAGTGGCTTACCTAGACCACCGATTCTCCGAAAACCCTGGGGACCTGAAATTAAACCACCCAGATAAATTGACTAATCTCAGGAGTTCGCTAAGGTCAATGTTTCATCTAGCCCTTAAAAAAAAGCTTTTGCCGAGGGCTAGTGCGGGACAATCATATACCTAATATGTAGGCGATCTGCGGTGATGTCTCTGACAGTATTGCATGCAGAGGCAAGGCATAAGAATTGGATTACTGTCTTAAAATTATACCTGTCCACTGTTACGTTCTGGCTAACGGCTGATACCATAATTAAGGCTAGTCCCATCAAGGGATTAGTTTTGTTAAATAACTGCCAAGAACAAAAAGTTTTACTTCTGCGACTGCTGTTGAGATAATCCTTCTCATTAGCGTGTTGCACTGGGGGAGTACTCGTACTCCCCTGGAGCGCCGGCCAGCAATTTTCCTGGACCCTGATATTGTGGGTAGGCCCATCGTGAAATTAAGCCTCTTTTGGCAGGTGTTCACGTTAAGCCTCTCTTGTTATATCTATAACGTCCGGGTTAAGACTTCGCGGTCGGCTTCATAACAATGAATCAAAGTATTATATGTAAAGAAAGTTGGTGACTGTTGTGACCAAGAGTCCAGCAGTGTATGGTATATGAGGGTGAGCGGGAGGCTCTTCACTTAGGCCTCAGTCGGACTCGTTGTATTCCACTCTTTTAATCGTCGGAACTGCAGGGATAGGTTTGGTTTGGGACGTATGTTGGACGCGGTATAGGGAGGGTGGAAACAATTACGGAGTTGACATTAGTGTACGTGAAGACAGTGTCCTCTCTCATAAGCGGACACCGACGGTTCCGAAAAAATTATCCGCTTATGAGAGGTGTCCGTAAGGAGAGAGTACACTGTATTCCTGTTTCTTTGGTGAAGGCCAGGATGCCGCCGATTCCTTTTTCCTTGAGATGTTTTTATCCACATGGACCCCAGGGCCCTCTGTCGCATTCTCACTAGGACTGGGGAGATGTTTAAGAAGTGTTCGAGATCTTATTCTTCTATCAGTGTAAAGTAGACAAAACTTTTAGGGGATTTGTCTGAGTAGCAAGAGTCAATTTTCACCTTATAGCTGTGGTAAATATATAATTTTGTGCCAAAAACAAGTTAACAAGTCGCTGATAACAGTTACCATTTTCTAATAAAGAAAAATATGCGCGTTAAGGAGCCCAACAAGTCTGCCTTCTGCTCGTCATCATTAAAATTTCTGCATGATAATATCAAAATCAAGAAAGTTTCTCAATTGTGATTCCTAAACCTCATTATCTTGGCTCTTTGTAAGCTAAAACTTACTCATCTCCATTTTCCCATCTTACATCTCGCATTCCACTCTACAAACAGAACTTTCAACCGGAATCGGAATACAAAGGGATATGCATAATTTTCCTCTTCGCGGATTCTTCCACTCGTGCTCTTTTCCCTCTTGTTACCTCCTGATTTTTAATGGCGGTCTGATTTCCATTTTTTCACTTCTTCCACTCAAGCAATAATCATTATTTCTCCAGCCTATATGTGTGTAGCTATGGCTGTGTTTAATGGCAAAACGTACCACTTCTCCCATGTTCACTACCACCACCACCACCACCACCACCATTTCCATTGCGATAGTCATCATCAACTTCATCGTTCAGTGCAATTATACTCGTTATTATCCTGTACGCGCTAGAGCACACACATATAAACACCGCCGGGTACATATCCTTTTGTTGTGAGTCCTTACTCCTTATGCATCATAACATTTTTCATAATTTCTGATTTGTTCCCTTTTCCCCTCTCACCTTGTTCGACAAATCCATTCTATTCGGTTGAAGCAAGAAATAAAAAAAAATTAAAACGCAAGGGGAGAGGCTAAACGCTAAATTAGGACGAAGGAGGGCAAAAACAACCACCATTCATTTCTCGTCATCACATCTCTTTTACTCTTCCTGTTTCAATTATTCGTATCCTTTTCCTTAGCCCTGGCACATCAGCGCATCACCTGAAGAGACAGAACTGCCCTGTTTCTTTTTTTTTTCCTTCTCTCTGAAAAATAGAAGGATATCTCCATTGCTTCGTTCGCATGCCCCTCCCATATCGAATTTTTTCTTTCTATCTGCGAAAAAAAAAATGAAAGAAAAAATGTGTCGTGCTATCCTGTTTTTCACAGTGTTTGTGCTGCTTTTTCATCAATTACGGGATAGGAAGGTTTTCTTTTTTCTTCAGCAAACTAATAAGGAAAGTTTTCATTTGCGATTCTAGACTAAATAGCAAGGAAATCCTATTTTTCAAGGATCTTTGCCATTTGTGAAAAGACTTTTCATTCCTTGCGATGATTGTTTTGGGTCTCCTTTGCCTATTGGCTGGATTTTATTGTTAAGGGCTTTAGCTCGAGTTCATAATAATAATTAGAGAATAATTTGATATGGATCTTTGCTAGTCCTGTTTTTTTACTCCCGTTAAGGCCGTGGGCGATAAGAAGAGCATCTTTTTGGTATTTTTTTTCGAGAGGGGGTTAAGATTAATTACGAGTATTTTTTGATGAATATAATAAACAAGGGAGATAATAATTGATTTTTATTATTTTCACGGGGAATAATCAAGGAACATCAATTTAAGGAAGGGAACTGAGGTCTGCGATAGTGTCTGGCTAAGCGCACAGTGATGCGATAAGGCGATGCGATGCGATGCGAGAAGCGAGAAGCATGCGATAAAACTTTTCACATGAATTTTTATCGCTTCACTGTGCTAACGTACATAAGAATACAAGTGAAGTGATGTTTCTCGCATCGCATCGTTTTATCGCATCATTGTGCGCGTAGCCTAAGGAATTTCGTAGAATTCAGCTTTTGATATTAGATGCGGGGAAAATAATTGTAAGTGCGTGCTTACATATCTAGGTACTTTTGACTATAAGATCCCCAGCAGAATGGTTTCAGATCACAATGGCTGTTTTCGACGAATCAAGTAACTACGCCGCTCCTGGCCTGTTCAGATGCCATGTCGGTGAATAATTAATATTCGTCTCTGCAAGCCAAAGTATTTCCCTGTATGAGTCAGTACGTTGAGCACCTCTTTGTGTTTGCTGCTTTTACGACTCACATTTTGTGAAGTCTTCAACTATTCCAAAAGCGTATCTAGTCCCCCTTTCCTTCGAAAAAGAAGGCCTGAGATGAACCATGCGGATTTCTTTTATCATTCTGCAGCAGTCTTCCTGCCTTTCTTCTTCGAGTGGACTTAGTTCAAACACATTAAAATATTCCCTAGTGAAAATTACAACTGGTAAATGTCTTCTCTTCCAGTATTGTGACAGAGTTTCAGAATTCTCTGCCGAAATGATTGCTGCATCAGCCAAAGGCTTCTAAATTAATAACGAAGTAGTATTCGACCACTGGTGTGGATGAAATCCGGCCGAAAATCCTCAAGGCCCTGGGGGAAGAGCGAGTGAAATGGCTCTCTAGTGTCATTTAAGTGGCAGGGGATGCAGTAAAACACCTACCGATTGGCAAACTGGTCTGATTGTTCCTCCTTTTAAGAAACGGGATAAGACGGATTGCTACAATTTATCTCTTCTAACTCTCCCCGGAAAAGTCTTTGCTAAAGTGTTGGAAACACGTTTCAGAGCTGTGGTCGAATCCAGGTTGGACGACCAGCAGTGCGACTTTCGTTCATAGTGGAGTCCCATTGAAACAGGTGGAGAAGTTTAAATATCTCGGAGTCCTATTCACGAGGGATGGTAGGAGCAATACTGAGTCATCCTGTAGAATTGATCAGACTTTAGCTATTTGTTATGAGGAGGGCCGAACATGTCATCGATGGTTTGGGTATGTTAAACGCATGCCCCCAACTCGGCTTCCAAGACGTGCCATGGAATCAGTGTCGTCAGGTAGGCGTCTCCAGGGTAGGCCCAGGATGAGATGGTTGAACAAAGTCCGAAATCTTACTTACACCCGTATTGGTGTAGCGTATTGGAATAGCATCTGATGATTTAGAGTCGATGGCGGAAGAAGGATTGGTTTTGGCCAAGAGATACAGTTTTTGGCTGTAAGTAGTTACTTAATTACTAACAGTGCTTCAGTAGTAGTACCTATGCAGCGCATTCATATTTACGTTCAGATTTGAATATTTGAACAAAAATTCTATTTCTGGAGCACATCATCACACAAAGTCATGGTCGGCAGCTCGTTAGATGGCCCTTTATTCATGTCAAATCTTCAATCACTGGACCACCGTAAACTGGTAGCAGACTTATGTCTCTATAACAAATATTACCACGCTAGATTCTAAAAAGAACTCAAGGAAATAATCCCCGAAAAGTATTCGAACCTCCGACCAAGCATGCTCCCTGGGTGATATTCTTTAATATCTGAGCAGTATAGGGACGCTCATACGAGTACAAGATACACTCTAAATAATTGTACCCTCGGCAGAAGAAA
This sequence comes from Matsumyia berberina, assembly GCA_917880715.2. Taxonomy (NCBI): domain Eukaryota; kingdom Metazoa; phylum Arthropoda; class Insecta; order Diptera; family Syrphidae; genus Matsumyia; species Matsumyia berberina. The sequence goes on from OU862871.1 coordinate 86,310,552, forward strand.
ATGGTTTTTATCCGCACAAATCGATGTCTTACCAAGTAAACCAAAATAGGTACACAATTGCAGTTCCTCAGCAGCGTCGAGTACCTCAAGTATATAGTTCGACATTAGATTGATTTAGAGAAAAAACTAAAAAAACGAATAATGAAACATTTTGGATATGCAGGAGAACTTTCGGCAAGGAGTCTTTGTCATTTTTAGGGGTGCCGAAGTTTTCTTAAAATCCCATACCGAGGGCAAGACTTGAAGCTTTTGAAGGAATGTGGAAACCAACTTAGCCTTCTTGCTAGCCCTGACGACGTTCGCCTTGTCTGGGTATCGGGTCGAGTGTCATGAGGAACGAGAAAGCTGATGAACTGACGAGAGAAGAAGTACGGGCGATAGATCGAGCCGCTGAAAACATAATGAGAGTCGCACTGACAATAATTATAACAGCAACCAACGCAAGTGGTCGAATATTACTGAGCAAACCTCTCGACGTAAATCGCTTGTGGAGAATTTTTAGGATACATAAGAATCGGTTACATCCTAGTTTTCACCGCAAGAAAAGGTAGATTCGCAAGATCTTCACGCGCATTAGTGTCACTTCCCTGTGATCCTTTCCAACATAAGCACACATGTCTCAGACCTGCTTTATTCGTACAGTTCTGAAGAATAAAAGAGAAGAGTCCACTTCTCACTTGCATAGGAAAAATATTGCAATCAGTCCGAATAAAATATTTCGAGAGTTTAACAGAGCTTTACATTATGAATGGGCCATCCACATGGTTGTACTTGTAAAGGTACTCCCATACTCATCCTTGCTCTGATAAGAATTGCGTTAGGAAATAGCTCACCTCTTCATGCTTTCTAGAAGTTCTTTCATCAATGTTGAGGACCAGTATACATGTTCATCGCTCCTTCGTTGTGATGTTCGACCTTTGTTGTCATTCTACTTTCGTAGCTTTCATGGTTGTTATTCTGTCTTCGGGCAGTGTGTGTGCGTGTATGAGAACGAAACAACATACTATCATGCGGGATTTGTTGTTGTATCATGCTTGCCAAGATAAAACTTAGCTCTGATTAGATTTTGAGCATAATGGGCCTAGCGGATGCTGACGAAATTGAAGAAATATTTTCTTTGTCATTAAATTGATTATCCCATTATGCAAAAATTAAAAATAAAAATAAAAACCATAATTCAACTCGAGCGTTGTGTTTTTGTGTGTCGCGACATTTTATCTTCTTGATTTAACGCAATACGAGGTGGAAAGTATAGGACTGGCTTAACAGTCGATTTTTTCGGATATATATAGGCACTCTTTACATTACAAATTATTCTAAAAATCACTTCACTTTGAAACATCTCAACTACGATAGATGCTTAGAAAAAAAAAATTCAAGGTTTGAATGAAACCTCATTTCCTCAAGGAAAAGTAAAGACGTCAGATCTTCTAGTGCAAATGTCAATTCAATTTCTTTATCGTAATCGAAAAATTGCATTACAGGACAAATACCAATCCAAGTGCAATGAAAACATACTTTTCCCGAAGTTCTATAACCGTTTCCGCGACAATTTGACTCCTGCACACACTTAAAACTTTCCACATCATTTCATTTCATTGCAATGTCAGATACATACATGACATACTTACACGGACGAAAGTTGAGCGTGCAATTGAAGCATTTTTTGCTTCCACCTACACGTACATATGCACTCGAGAGGAAATGGAAAATTTATTTTTAGATAGAATCGAGTGAGTGACTGCACAAGAAATTATTCTCTTCAAATATTAAATGTTCCGATGAAGTTTATTTGTAAGTACTTACTTTGTTAAATATTATTCACAATCGGAAATAATTTTTCTTCCATTTCGGTTAAGAAATCAGTAAATTGAAATTGAAAGATCATAGGTTAGGTGGAGAAGGGTTATGCAGCCAGCACTTGCATAAGATACTAGGCACCAAAGTGGGCCCATCGCGACCTCTGTGAAACCAAAAAGGCAGAACCTAAACAATTTCCTGAAAGCACTTGATTTCCCTGCAGAGTTTTACCATGTTCCTGTAGCTGACATAGCCTAGCTCCTCTAGACTACTACAGAAATAGTTGTCGAGAAGTTTCATGCGTGTCCTGGCAATTCCTTGACATTCACATTATATACATATGTGTAATGGCCTCAGTGGCGCACAGGTCGTTGCGGTACCTGCAGTTATCTGTGAGTGCCTTAATCTTTTAGTATGCTTCCTGAGAAGACAGTGGCCGGACAGGATGCCAGTGACTAATTGTAGTTGTGCCCTGGTTAAGTTGAGAATATTTCTTGTTTTCCTGTGATCCAGAGCAGGCCATAGAGCCTTGGATACCCTATGCCCACTTATGTTGGACCATCTCTGATCGCTTGCCCTAAAGACCTTTATGTTGAAGAACCTTTTTGGCATTTATTACCAACCTCCTCGCATGAACTACGCCCAACAATCTTCCCCAGGGGTTAGAACAGGGCTCAACATATGAAAATGAAAGTATTGGTTGAAAATTGACTCCAAATCAAGGGTGCTTGGACGTAGCAGTATTTTTAGAAATGAGATAGTCGATGAACTGGCTAGAAATGATTTGCCTGAGTCTTTTACTGGCCCTGAACCATTAAGCTCTGTACCTAATCGTTCATCACTTTGGAGTTCATGGCTAAGCTATTTCAGAGCTATTTTCACTCAAATAAACGTCTCAGCCAACAGCATCAACAAATTTTCTGTTGGAGAAGTTGCCAACTGAGAATATAAAGTATGAATCTCTCGACTCGGAAATGAAACTCGAGGATGCTGTATAATAACCTGTAGAGTTATTGCACACTTTCGATCCACCAGAAAACCCATGCCACATCCTTAACTTCAAAGATAAAACTGTGCAGGTGAAGACTTTGTAGAACCACGTTATCGAGGCCAGGATTTTCAGAGTCAATCAGAGAAAAACCGTCTTCATCTCCGCATTTTTCTGATCCCATCAGACTATCGCTTTGAGTTCAAAAGTCTGCAATTTTCTGTTGGGGTTTTATACGTCAGGAACATCAATAAGGTACACGGACAGGGATTGAAAGCGTATAATGTGGATCTGAGGATCTCCCATAGCGAGCTCAGAGTCAATTCACCTGACAGCATGGTTGTCCTCGAGCCAGAAAGGAAAACCAGGAATGATTTTCACAGAGAGGCCTTAAAGAATTAATATGAGGAATTAAGAGTCTATACTTACCCATCAATGAAACCTGGGGAAAGATATAGGGAATAATGAGACGTCTTCCACACGGATGTATTCGCGGGTATCAGCTAGTATGTACATACATATGTTTAAGTCCTTAAAAAATTAAATTGCTACAAATCCTCAGGTTCCTTTCCTGGCCTCATCGTAAACTTTTCCATCTTTTTATTCTATAGGCTAGGGCATCTACAAAAGCCCATACATACCCCTCACATACATTCTTACTAAATGCAAGCAAACAGATGTCCCACTCCCTTCATCTCATTCCTAAGCCATCTACATACCCATTCAAAAGATTTACGACCTATCAATTTATTTTCGCTTCTGCTAATGGATCATTGACACTTAAATACTTAAACTTCTACAATAAACGTAAGTCGACTGAAACAGCTCTACATAATCTAACTCGAACCTGGCTAGCTTACTCGATATTGAGGAAACTTTCAAGAACGTCTAACCGTCAAACTATGAGGCCCATGAGGAAGTCACATAATTCCTCTACGAGGATGTTGTGAACGCTAAGATGGATAACACCATAGCTTAGAGATCTGCCAGGAGACGCACTTCTCAAAAAGGGGTCTCTCATCTTTCCTCTGAAACACAGTTCTGAGCGATCTGGTTGTGAACTTGGAAAGGAATTGCTATACTGTGGGTGCTTAAGCGGAGGACGTTGCTATTGCTATTTTAACTAGATAGACTGATCGACCGACTGGGCTTAAAGTAAACCGACACGAAATAGAGCTAGTACTCTTCTCCAAGAAATATGTATAAAATCACGGCAGCCAGCCCTCCAAAACTCTACGGCACAAGGCCAATTCTCTCTGATGATACCTTAATTTCAATGTTCCTGGGAGACTAAGGTCTCTCTTTAATAAGTAGAGATGAGGATGAAGAAGAAATCACATCTCACTTCCTCTTCTACTGTCGAGCGCTATGATCACGGAAGTATTCAATTTCAAAAACCGAATACAATTCCCATTAATATCGGAACTGACAACGGACCCATATCCACGGTGACAAACGGAAATGAAAATGGGGGCCATGGGAGCTCAAGTGTAATGCTATTATTATTGGTGGGGAGCGGTTGGTCCGGTTTAGCACTGCGGTCTAACAAAGAGGCCTATTGCGCTGTCCCATATGTTTGAAGAACAGCTTGTCTGTTCCAGAGGCTGTCAAGAAGCTAATCAGCTTCTCAGGGTGGAGCGTGGTGTGGTTTGCTGTCTAGGGTCCGCGTTTTCATCTGAATGATGGCTGGGCATTCTGTGACGATGTGAAGAAAGCTTTCGTTACTCTCTAGTCATAGTCTGCAGGTAGGGTCCAGTGACAGGGCAAGCTTGTGTACATGACGTTTTAGTCGGCAGTGGCCACTTAGGGTATCGGTTAGAATTTTCAGGTGGTTCCTGCTCAAAATTAAGTAGAAATTTAGATTTCTCTTGGGATAGATTTGGGAAAAGTGTTTGGTACATTTATGTCCTATACTTCCCATCCAAACTGTGTCGGATTTGAGCGCGGTTTGTTCCCTCATATACACAGGCTGGTTCGGAACCAGTGGGGTTGTTGCTCCTATTTGGGCCAGTAAGTCTGTTGTTTCATTGCCGATGTGGCCCTTGTGAGCGGGAATCCAGTGTAGTATGACCAAGTTGTCTCTAGGACTAGCTTCGATTTTATCGTAGCTGAGTTCAGTGCTTTCAGGACAGTTTGACTATCAGAGTAGATAAAGATGGTTTTGCCACGGAAATTAAGGAGCAATTTTAAGTTTATGCACTGATTGATGGCAAATATTTCTGCCTGGAACATCGATGAGTATATGCCTAGACGGACCGATGTGTTAGTGCTGTACGACTCTCCGAATATTTCACCCCCAGATCTACTGTGCATTTTAGAGCCGTCATTGTACCGCACTTGCTCATGCTCTGAAAGACGGGGTTTGAATTTTTCCCAGTCGTCATTTGGGGGGATGACTACTAAAAAGTTGCGTTTGAAGCAGTTCCTTGGAAGAGTGTTTATTCAACGGCATGCCGAATTCGCTACTTTAGAGCAGGGAGGAAAGTATGTTAATGCTTCCGTCGGGTGGATGTTTAGAGCTGATGTTTGCCTGTGCAGACTGAGTTTTGCCTGTATTTCTATATGGACTCGAAATGGTGTTAGACCCACGTTAAGCGAAGCGGTGGGGATGGAGCGCAGGCAACATGTTTTGCAGATTTCTGCTAGACGTGTTCCAGTTTGGCCTCATTTGTTTTGTTCACCAGATTATTGCCGCGTATGTTAGGGTAGGTCTGACGACCAAGGTGTAGATTTGGAGTTTGATTTTAAGAGTTAGTCCCAAGTTGTTGCCACAGATGTGGCGACAGATCCACAGTCCTCGTGTGACTTTTCCGACGGTCTGGTTGATGTGGGAAGTAGGTAGTGGATTCCAGGACAATTTACTGTCCAGTATTACTCCAAGGTACTTTACTTCTTGCGAGAGCTGAATGGTTTCGTCATAGATGGAGGGGCGGATGAAAAGATGTAGGTTTCTTCTTTTGGTTAAAGGAAAGATAGACGCATTTTTTGGGATTTACAGAGCGGCCTTCTTTGGTGCACCATTTCTATATCTCGGACAGTGCCCATTGCGGCACTTCTGAAATAGAGTAGCAAATGGCCTCAATCCCTAGATTATTCAGGGACCGAAATTGGGTGTCAATGATTAGTGGCTATAAAACTCTGCCTTGAGGACATCCTCGAGAAGTGAGCGCCGATATTTCAATATCATCTTCATATGTTGGTGTGATTCACTCTACCTTTCAGCATGAACATTGTTGTTGTTGCCTTGGCGATTGTAGTTCTCCAAATGAAGTCTTTTGAATTATTGTACTCTACAAGCCGTCGGCAAAGGTCTTACCATTTTAACACATTTCTATTGACTGATGTAAGAAATCTGCAGAAGTTGTAAGCAAAGCCTTGGATTGAGTTTTGAACTCCACAAATATCATCCCCGTCGGGATCTGATAAAGATTGACGATTTGAAAACTTTGCAATTTCGATTTGACAAAACGAGTGTATTCGAAAGTAAAAGCCTGGGAATGGTCTCTTCCTTGATTTTATAATTCGTCACGTAAAAACGAGCATTCTGGGCTCAAAACGTCTCATTTTTACGTGACGAGTTATGTGATCGCGGAAGAGACGACTTGCGAATGACTGTAAAATTGATGAATGAATGAGTAGTAAAATTGATGTTGAATGGATCTTTGATCTTTCTAACTCTGTAGATCTTCATATGTATATACATTGCAGAGCTGTGTTGGCCAATAACAAATACAGCCCACAAGGGGAGGAAAAAGAAAACACTTATTGCATACAAAGTGCAGAACAAGGATCGATATCTACCGTTTTTTAGGCTTTTCACTGTTAGTATTAATATTTTTCAATAAGTGGAATCTAATAAAGTCTCACTTCTTGGTATTTCCTTTTATGTAACGTTTTCTGAAACTTTTTTTTTTACTGAAAACCACTAAAGAGAACTCCTTTCTTGATTAGGAAGTACTGATACTGAACACTTATTTTAAATTGAATTTCAAGATTTAACATGACAATTCTGAATAAATGAATGAGTTTTGCGGTATATTCTCTTAATAACCATTCAATGTCCTTGAATGGATATTTCCATTCTAATCCCCACAAAGGAACTCGCTGGATAAGCGAAAATTTTTCATTTCAATACGAGTCCTTGCCAACCTGGTGAAAGGTTTTTCCCTTCAATACTCCTCCCTCTCTATGTCCTTGTGTATGCATTAAATGAATCAAGAATAATTTTGAAAGGACATCATCATCGTTGTCGTTGCGATGAAATTTTAAAATAATTCTCAACGGAAATAAACACGGATTCATCAATTTCCATTCATCTTTTCGTTATCCTATGTCCCTGGCGCTCTGTTGCTGGCAGTAGTCATCAACGTCTCCCATTCCGTCCATTCGCTTGCCTGCTCCTTGAATCTCTTTGTGCAGACAGACCTTTGGAGAGGAGTCGTTCGTAAATCAGCAAATCAGGTGGTAGATAAGTAATAGGAGGAGGGGAATTTAATGCTGTGTTGTTGAATATTTTTATTTTTTTTTTTGTCGTCCTTTATAATTTGCAAAGGTTGTGGTAGTGTCCTTAGACACTTATTATTATATAAATTAAAGAAAAAGGAAAGAAACAAATTGTGATGTAGGGGCAAAAGGAGAGATATTATTCCTTTTGACTCCAATCATGAATTAATTTTCATCTTAGAAGGATGCTCAAGCCAGGGGGAGCTTCTAAGTAGAGGCGATATTTCTGTTCGAACATTTTTCCCATGGATAAGAAAGAGGATTGAGATAAGAAAAATTGATGATTATAAGAAAATGTTGCGAAGAACTGCAGATCCTTAGGATGAATGGTATTTGCAGGGAAATTGTTTCACTAAGACGCTGAAGTAATTTAGTTGTGAATGCGTTGAATAGGGTTTTGATTGATTGATTGTTAAACAAATATAGCAGAAATTGGTTGAGCAAGTATGTAAAAAAGAGGGCTAACATCTGCAATAACAAATGTTTGATTTATTTTTAAGCTAAGGTCCTTGATGATTATTTGGATATGATAACTTATCACTGCGGCCATAGCTGTGGTTATTTTGATTTGCCCAATATTAGAACTTTTTCAGGTCAGGTCAGCGAATTGTCACCGAGTAGAGACAGATGTGATCAAAATGCATTTGCCGGTGAACGAGAACAATGCATTTTTTCTATTCTAGTTTCTGCTAACCAGGAAGGACATCCAATATTGACGATTGGAACGGAATGTCACAGTGGAACGTCTACCTTAGCTTTTCTATTTTTTTCTGACAACGACAGTAACTAAACGAATTGAGTAGTAAAGTCCTATTCTGACCAATGAAGGAGATTCAATTAATTGAGTCCTACTTTACGGAGCTGAAACATAGATTCTACCAGAGGCGGATAAAGACATCCTTGGTTGTTCCGTACGAAAAGTGCTTCGGAAAATGTTTAACGATGAAATATTCGAGCTATACAGCGACGTCGATCTGCGTATTGGATGTTTGAAATGGGTAGGACATGTAGAGTGAATTAACACAAACGACCAGGTTCCAATCCTTCGAACCTAATGCACTAAAGACAAACGTCGTCTAAGTAGAAGGGGACCCCAACTAACTTGGAGCAAGCAACTAGAGGCAGTTAGCTAAGAACAGGACTAATTGGAGAGGCCACCACAATTGGGCATTTTCGAAGTACGAAACCTATTGCGCTTAAAATGTTGAAGGTAAGTCATCTAGCTTCTTGCAACCATTCATGTTGTGCGTGTTGTATTGTTCGCACGAATGGACGCAAGCTTTTGGGCGAAGGAAAATTGTTACCATTTGTAGCGACTCGTTCTAATGAATGTGGTCACGTTCAGTTTCGGCGATGTTAGTTCCATTCATGGATAATGGTTAGAGGTTTGAGTTACGCTTGAGTGACAGAAGGGAACATTGTGTTTTGGTCGCATAAAGTTCTACGCGGTTGTTTGAACCCTATTTTATAAAGCTGCAGCAGACAGTCTTCATATAACATAGTGCTGTGCCCTATGGTGGGATGTCAGAGGAGTTTAAAGTCTAAGGCGAGGTAAGACAAGGCCCACTGCCGCTTTTCCTGGTCGCTGTTACTGATGTTATCTATGCAGATATGATTAATCATCTGAATTACACCGAGGATATCTGCCTGCTTTCACACATGACTTTGAATTTAGGTGCATGAAATGGCTCACAACTTTAAAGCCGACAATAATAGAAAAAGTCTCAACATAGATGCGGCGTAATCAAAGGCCAGAAGCTTTTCGAACTCGAACACTCTAGCTCTACTAAATATTGCTGGGCAGGAGAAATAGAAAGGAGACTGCTGCTTTTATTAAGAAAGTGCATATGGTCTGCTGCACTGAACAGTTGCTGGTGTGCAAATCTTTTGCATGACAATTTATACTTTTGGGGCTTTGCAGAATTTGTTTAATTCCAAAATTGATAAAGGAATATTTTAAGCATCAAAAACAGGCTGTCTGTTTTTTCTCGTAAACTTCAAACCTTTGTAGGAAAAACGGTCTCAAAAAAAAAAAAAAAAAAAGAACAGGTGCGAGTAGGACTCGCATCCTGAGGATTCCGTATGTAATAATTTCATATGGAATTAGAAATCAATGATTTTCAGATATTTTGTTATTTGTGCTTCTTACACCTTCCTTCTTCATTTTATTCTGTTGAGTAATACCCGTGGCTCAGTGGTTAGTGCGTTGGACTGCTGACCGAGCGGCGTGGGTTCAAGCCCCAGCCAGGAAAACACCAAACATTTTTCGCGGCACCACCTCTCGTCGGGGAATGACAAGCCTCCGAGAGTATAATCTGTCATGAAAGAGCTTCTCACTTCGCCGTTCGGAGTCGGCAATAAATTGTAGGTCCCTTCTATTCATGCGAAAAATGTATCACGCACAGCATGAATGGTTGCGAGAAGCTAGGCCTTGGCTCATCCCGAGCTGTCGCGCCAGCTATTTACTTATTTTTTAATACTCGTATGCTTAACTTTTCTACATGACTATAGGTTGAAAACCTTAGGTTAGGTTGGGTTGAAGTGGCTGCCAGCTAAAGCCAACACACTTATCCCCATGAGGGACACCTCATCTCGGAAAGATCTCCTGCGTGGTCATTGAACCAATTGGAGCTTTTTTTTGAAGCGTAGGGGGCTACTAACATCGGTGTTTATCAGTTTGCCTAAGTTGGTGCAGAAGAACGCTCCTATGTGGGGTTTTATTTTGCGGGAGAGAGCTGGATAGGTGCAAAGAATATAGAGAATAGTTTACTCCTCCAGCTTCTGCACAAGTTGTTTGTGTAGACGCCAAGCCTTGTCTATTGGTAATATGCGATCTATTAAGAGATGTCAAATACATAGAGCGTTCCAGATCCGACGTTGGCCAAATTTGCTTTGCCGCTAGACATGTTGTACCACTTGTTCATCGAAGATTTGTTCTTTCGATAGCATCTAGTTTTAGTTTAAGTTTACAAGTATCGACGGATATACCTAACGTGCCCTTATCAGGCCCAATAGGTAATGCTGTTCCATATTTGGCGAGTTCATCAGCCTGACAGTTCCCTGGAATGTCACTCTGCCCTTCCACCCAACAGAGGCAAATATTAAACTACTCCTCCATCTCTATAGGAGACGATCGGAAATCTAGGGCTATTAGTGAATTTAAAGCGACTGTTTCCAAGGGCTTCAGTGCTGTTTGACTGTCCGAAAAGATGCGGATATCCGTGGCTGATATCACGTTTTGCTTCAGCCAAGATAAGACTTCTCTGGCCGCTTGAATTTCCGCCTGGAATACGCTACAATGATTTGGAAGACGGATCGCTAGAAAGCCTGTCGGAGAAAACACCCGTTGGTAGTTCTTGAACCGTCGTCGGTGTAAAAGTGAATCGACTTGTCTTCTACATCGTCCTAGAATGACCTAGGAGGGATGATTACCTCGAAGTTCTTATCAAAATTTAGTTTGGGTGTGGTGTAGTCTATGTTTCTGGGAGAAATTTTGACACGAAGACCTTAGTATTTGATTTTCTCTTTCCTGAGAAAATGGGTTTAGACAGACAGATGGATAACCATATCACGGGATTTTTCATTCCAAGGCAGGAAATTCAAGAACGAGATTCAACCGACATCGCAATATTTGCAATGGATCGTCCAAACCTTACGCTGCGAAGATATTTCCATTACGAAGTATGCCATGCGATGCAGTTCACTGACCAAGTCAGACAAAAGAGTGGTTCGTTCTAAGCAAACGTGACGCAGAATCATTGAAACGTAATCAACGTCGGCAGGATGACCTGAAGGAAGCTAACATATTTTATAGAACTCCGCACAGGATCACGCGCAGACGTAGTTGACGTCCTATGTCATACGAGGGTTCAAATGATGTAAGTAGGTAAGTAGGATTCAGCAGAATTCGTAACCACTTTCGATGGAATAGACGGTAGAATTCCTCGTCTTTAGTTATGGCGTTCAATTACAATTTTCCTTAAACCATCCCTCTATTGCTACATAAATTTGTCTTAAGGGCGGATGTGTGATATTCTCTTAGAGTAATCTCCTAAATCTTCTACAGTATCGCTGACTTTCGGTAGAAGCGAGAAGAACTCGATGTTTCTGAGTTTGATGGTGCTGTTGTTGAAAGATGCCCACTGAATATCCTTATTGGATTCAGAATTTCTGAGAAAAGGAGAAAAATTCTTTCCGTTTGTTCTTTTATTCTTTATAATTATTTTCCTTTACACACTTGAAAGGACAGAACTGACGATACATTCCGCTTGGAAGTCTACGCAAGCCTAGAAGTCTAGTTGCTGCCGGTAGGTTCAATTTAAGCTGGGATGGGCCATTTTGAAACCACAACTTATTTGACCTGGTTTTTTGACGGTGTTATAGGATGATAGACGAAGATATTTACGGAATTTATGGAATTAAGGACATGGATTAGTTCACTTTTCCTTGGAAAAAAGAACTTTAAGGCCGTAAAAGCTGCTACAGAGGTCGTGTATTTAACCTTATTGTATCCTCAGCATCATTTGTTGACTTTGTTTTTAATTCTTCAAATTTGTCATCCTTATTTTGCGTGATTTTGTTTTTGAAACACGTCCATGCTTCCTCTTTGTTTGCCAACTCATTCGGGCCTTGGCCGTGATATTTTTACTGAATTTAGTGCAAATTATTTATTTTAGTTTCAGCTTGAATACAAGTATTTTTCAGGTACCTACAATTTACAAAATTTCCTTTACTCTATTCTTCGTAAAGCCTTTTTAAAAACTTGTGTAATTTCTTCATACGAAGAACCCTTTAAATCTCAAAGTCCATTCGTTCAAGATCTCACCGATTCATATCTCACACTGTACAAAAAACAATGATTGTTATAATTTTGAATGCGACTGTCACCATGGAAGGTACCAGCCGTCATACCTTCCACTTATTCCCAACCAAAAATATACCAACACCTTTTCAGGGGATCCCTAGAATTCGGAACCAGATACATTGTTTACTTTTCTTCTATCTATGTCATATGTCATCGTTCGGAACGTAATGATGACACAATAAACAAATACAACATAACCAAGAGATGATGTCTTGATGACACAGAGATTGAAAATCGAGATAGAACCCTCGTTTTTTAATACATTCATATGGGGACAGATGTCCTTTTGTGAACAAAATCACACCGTAGCAAGGCGTGAAGTTGGCAAATATTTTTGTGTTTTTGTTCATTTGTTGAGTTTTCTCTGGTGGCGTACACCAAAGGTGACACTTGTTCACGTTGATTTGTGATTGGTCGACGATGAAAGGTGTCGAGTTTTCTATCAAATTATCTCTGATAGATTCAGGCTCTTATTGAACGTCTTCAGACAAATTGTCCATTAAATTCTCTTTCCCTTGCAACATTTCCGACATTTCTTTTATCATCGTTTTCCCCTCGTAAGAGATTTTATATTTAATCTTGTAGATACAATAAACTTATCTAACCAACCACTTGAATGGTCTTAGCCGTCAATGTAGTATCCAAACACACACTTTGGACAATTGTATCCTTCAGAGAAACTTGTTCAAGCATAAGATGTGGATCCATTTAGTTTAAGTACCGTTTCGAAGGAGATACACAGTCACACACACACACACACAGAGCACAGTACCTACAGCAGTCATGGAAAATTACTTTTCCGGCGCCTTCAGTATGTTGCTTTCATCCCCAAAAAAAACTGTGAAGCAAGGACTCTGTTGGACTCGTACTCGTATAGTCCTGCTGTTGGCAGAATAAAAATGCACACGACGTGCGAAGGATGATTTCGAGAGGCGAAACTCTCAGAGGCAGGAATAACTTTAACACGATTTAGTATAATTGAATCAAATATGGAGCAGGTTCATACTGGCTGGAACGAAGAAAGTGACGCAGGACAATGGATAGCAGCTAAAATAAATTAGGGGAGTACATTTGAATATAAATCACATGGTGATTTAGATATTCCCATGTGCAAATTGACATGTAGAGGAAAAAGAAAAAAAAAAATCTGAAAAATAAATTGAAATCATCTTGAAAACAAAAGCTCTTTGGAGGAGGAAAAGCTCAATTCAATTCATAAACCTTTCAAAGCCACTTCTAAGCACGTGCACTCACCACGGGTGGTGTTGATGTTCGCACAAGAACTTTGCAAAAAAGGATTCAATCGATTCAACCCTTTCAATTTGCCTGGTTGAAGAGCTGAACGATGAAACTCTCCACTGCACTTGAAGGAGGCGATTTGATGGGAACGAATTAAAAAAATCCCGAAAGGAAAAGAGTTCAAAAATATCGGAAGACCTTAGATATCTAAAAAAAAAAAATTGGAAAATAAATTTGCTTTCGGGATTTTTATAATATAATAATATTATAATTACTGCGAAAATAATTAAAATGAACCCGAAATTCAAATTTTGTAGCTTTTTCAATAAGAATAATGAGGATTTAAAATCGGGAACTTCCATTTTTCAGACTTAAGCTCTAGGCGCCTGCATGGCTTTTGCCGAGCGACGAGCAGCTAAATCAGCAGTATAAAAGGGTTAAATCTCTTTAACCCGCTAAACGGGCCACCCAAGATGATGCTCCGCCAACTTTGAAAAGGTGGAGGAATTTCTCACAAGAAAGTGGTATTATTTCCCACTTCCAGTGAAGCAAACACTTTTCTATGTGAGTAAATCTAGAATTAATATTATTTTCGAGACATTTGTAATAAATAGCGCGCGTGTTACGTTACCCATAAATGCTCCACAGTCTTCCACGACGAAATGCTGACATACTTGTCTGCATCGGAAACGTTTCAACGCTTTGATCAAATCCCAGAACATCGAGTTGATCAAGCAAAATTACATAAACATATGTATGTTGGTTCGACTTCACCGTGAGGACAAGGTGGAAATTTGTAATGACGCAATAACTTCTAATTGTAGGAGGTCTTATAGGATTATTCTTTTTTTGTAAACTAAGTTGAGTTAAAATTCTCACCCTGAAGAGTCGACTTCGTCGATAAATAAAATAAAATACTAAAGCTTCAATGAGATTTGTGTTTTACTATTCAAACGAACAAGCAAATAAGCTAAGTCGGGAGAATTGTGATTTTTGCCATTTGGGAATTTATTTTTCTAGATTTTTGTTTTCAATATTATAGTTTTCTGGATATCGTTGTAAACCCCGATTTGATGTGGTTGCTGGATGGCGACTTTCGTAAAAAAAGCGAGAAAAAAAGTTTCCTCGATGTGGAGACTTTTTTGTCACACGTTGTTGGAATCGACTTTGTGCCCCATGTGCAGATGTTTTTGATGATGATTTTCCAAAAGTGAACCCTACCTTTGTGGTTGTGACACCATGAGGTATTTCTAGTGACACGCGGCGATTTTATTATGACACTGTTTCGAATTAAAATTTTAAATAGACTGGCGTTCCTATTCAAATTGGAAGCTGCACATTACTGAATGGAGAAAAGATGCACGTCTACAGTATGTCTACACTGCAAGCACTTGCTTTGGTAGCAGATGTACTTTTTTGTAGGTAATGACTCTAGTAACTTCATTTGATGGAATCTTAGTGATGTTTTAGGAATAAAACATTATACAATTTTCTGCTCATTAACAAAAGGAATATGATCAGCAACATAAAGCATCGCAGCAACTGCCTTATTTATTTTACGAATTGGATAATCGTTTTTGTTTAATAAGAAAATGCAAAATTCGAAAAACTTTCCAAAAAAAAGGACTGCGAACTTTCTTATGTAAGTAGGTTAGGTTAGGTTGATGTGGCTGCGAGCTAAAGCCAACCCACTTAAACCCATGAGGGGTCTGTTGTGATACCACAAGGATCTCGGAAAGATCGCCTGCCTACTCATTGAACCAATTGGACCTTCTTATGAAGCATTGGAGGCCACTGACATCGGCGTTTATCAGGTCGCCTAAGTTGGTGCAGAAGAAAGCTTCTAAGCGGAGTTTTATTTTGCGAGAGAGAGAGCTGGACAGGTGCAGTCTACTTTTCGTTTTCGTCCATACAGCTTTTGCACAAGTCGTTTATGTAGACGCCAAGCCTTATCTATTGGTAATATGCGATCTATTTAGAGAAATCTAATACTTAGAGCGCTTCAGATCCGGCTTTGGCCAAATCTGCAAAAACTTGCCAAATCTGCTAGACGCTTGTCCCTAGACATGTTGTATCACTTGTCAACCTACATCTAGCTTTAGTTTAGGTTTACATTATTGGTACCTAAGGTACCCTTATCAGGCCCATTAGGTAATGTTGTTCATTGTGACCTTGCACCCAACAAAGGTTAATATTAAATTGCTCCACCGTCTGTATAAGATGACGGAAATCTAGGGCTATTAGTGAATTTAAAGCGACTGATTCCAAGGACTTCAGTGCCGCTTTACTGTCCGAAAGTATGTACATATGTGGAGATATTGATTTATCACTAAGACGTCCAAACAAACCTTTCTACTTCGTACATTGAATAGGTACAAGGCACTTAATATAATACTTATTAATAATATCTAAGATATTTCTTAAATACGTACATTCATCTATTATATTTCCAAAACTGAAGACTGGATTCCAAAAAGTTTTCCCGGTGGACAGCTGTTTTTCATTCGAACGTCTTGCGTCCAGATTATTAATTTACATGCACCAATTCGAAGCTACACAAGGGTATACATTTTATTAGCGTGATCAGAGGATCTTACTAAACTCGATCAATTCCAAAAAATCACATGGACTACGTAGTGTTTCATTTCTTATATGAGTCGAGTGTGGCTGTAAGAACATACAAAGATGTGTCATTACTGTCCAGATGAGTCTGATAGGATCAGGCGATGAATTTATTTTAGCTACCGATTACATAGCTACACGTGTATACATATACAGTAAATAGGTATAATAAGTATATATTTGCACATTTCTCTTTTACGTTGAGCCACAGCAACGACTTTCATTGGCTGTGAACGTTCTTAAAAATTCAGATCGATTCGAGACATAAACTTAGAAGACTGACTTTTCTGTAACTTTCTTAACAGAACAAGATCTTGCATTATAAGCGGGATTGAAATGAAAAATGTTTGAATTTAGGACATCAGTATTTTATATGAAGATTCTAGCATTTAGCTGCGATACTTAGCTCGAAAACTTTTAATCTTTGGCGCAAATTTCATTAATTTCCAATGCATTCTACAGTTGAGTGATAAATGGTATTCATTCATTGGTAATTCTAGAATTTATAACATATGTACATGTATATGCAATAAATTTGAAATCCCTTCCATTTCTGCAATGAAGAAGCTGCATAGGTCCAGACCGCAAAACATATTCTGTGCGAATGTCTAGGATCCGCAAGGATAAGATCTCTCCACTTGTTGCGGAACTCAGTCTGTGCGGAAATTTGGAAACTTGAACCTAAGGCTATACTGAGATTTATCAAGATATAACTTCTGGTTAATTTATAAGGGCCCATACAATAGATCGACTAACGGCTAAACCCACCAATTGTGAGTTATTTATTGTAATGAACGATTTTAACTATTTTTTACCACTGCTACAAAAGATCTCATAGATCGCAGTGCACATTTAGGGCCCCTTACACAGAATACAGAATAGGTCTCGACAGTCAGCCATTGATTTATTTATTTTATTTTTCCCATGTTTAAGTTAACTGAAATATTATACTTAGCTGTTCTGGCGACCCTGCAGTATTCTAAAAAATTAAGACCACTCAGAATTCTAGAATAGGAACCCTATGCCCTTTCAAAATGTTCAAAAGAGTCATCTAGGGACTTGCGACCATTCTATGAAAATTAACTTTCGATCAAAGAGGTAAAGAGACGAAATGAGAAAATTTTAATTACAACACGTAAGTCTGTCTGTCATTTTTCAATTTTCATTCATGCGACTTAATCATGCGATTCCAGCAAGTGGCCACATTATGACATGTTACGAATGCAATTTAGCAAATGAGCGCTGTCGGTGACCTCTGTGTCAGATCTTCGGATAATTACTGCAAAAAAAAAGGGACCCTCCTCTAATCTTTGAATAAAATCCCTTTATCCTTAATTTGCATGTGCATGCAATTTTCATATTTCAAATTAGTGAGAAAATTATTATTACACGTTTTATTTTTTTATAACTTTGGGCATTAATGCAAGATGCCAGTATATAGCAAATGGGTGTGTTCCATTTTTTTCGCTATGCCTTCCCCAGCCTTGGTCTTTTAATTTATTTTGCACGAGGATGCCCGATTTCTCCTCGTTCTCTATTCCTTCATATTTTAATTATAATTCGTTGGCGTTAATGGCATAAGGATATACCTACCGCCCGTGTGTGACGAATGACTGTGATTATAAGAAACATTAGTCAAATTCCCGTGCGGCATATGCCAGTATATAGGCATGAGCGTCATCATCAGCATTAAAAAATCCTCTCAACCATAAGCTTTTACCGCCAAACCAAGACTCACAAACTGAAATATTAAGAAATTATGCAAATGAGTCTTGTTTTTTCTTCGCACAAATGAGAAAAAAGGTATATATTCTGCTGCTGCTCTCTCATGCCCGTGCTCTTGTGAAAATCCTTATGAACAATTACGTTTTAATTGCAGTGATT
Source organism: Matsumyia berberina (assembly GCA_917880715.2). Classification (NCBI taxonomy): domain Eukaryota; kingdom Metazoa; phylum Arthropoda; class Insecta; order Diptera; family Syrphidae; genus Matsumyia; species Matsumyia berberina. The sequence continues at coordinate 86,328,452 of OU862871.1, forward strand.
TCCCTGGAAATTTCATATGCTCCATATAGCCTTCGTGGGACGGAAGAGTCCTTGTTCGAACTACGGCTAAGCGTGAATATGATTTGAATATTATTCTGGTTGCGCGCATCGCCCCTTCGGTCTTCGCGGAATCGTATGGCGCAACAACCCACGATATCAATTTTCTAACGAATTATCCTTAAGAAAATTATGCGATGAAATTCACGCTTGAATAACCCCAAGAGCAAGAGGTGATCAAAGGACTCGCTTTGTTGCTCCAAGTTTCGTGGGCAACGGAGAATGGTCTTATTTGCATCTATTTTTGCGGCAGTATCATTGATTTACCGGGCCAAGCAATTGTAATAAATACTGGTGATATCTGGCACTGGAATGGATGGCTTTGAAAGAGCCCACTGTAGCGTGACATATTTGGCAGTCATTTGGGATTGAATTGGTGTTTTTCTAATTAACATTTTGACATTGGCTGCGTCTGAGTGATAATTACAGTTCGGAAAAGGGTGGACGATTGCTGATACGTGCCTTTGAAGTTGGCGTACATATGTTTGAAATTATTTTATGAAGTTCTTTTGTCAAGAGAACAAATATGCCACTTCTGGGAATTGCGAAGAAAAGTGCACAAATGCGCAGTGAGGAGTCAAAAGATAGACATGAGCAATGCATAGAGACAAGATGTTGGATTTACTGAAGGTGGCACTACAGTCCGAGGTTGACCTGCGCCTCAACCTCAACCTCTTCAGCAGCTTAATCTTTAGTCAGCTGCCTCAAGTTTCGTACGTCAAGTTGGTTAAGGTCCCCTTTCACTTGCGTGCGCCACCCGAGTCGCGGCTATCTCTACTGCGCCGTCCCTCGGCGTCCATACGCTGTACATGGTCCAGCCATCTCAGTCGGTGTACCTACATATACTTTTCTGGCTAAGTCGATATCGCTGTACAGTTCATTGTTGTATCTCACCGTCTATGCAGACGGGACCGAAAATCATCCGAAGAATTTTCTTCTCGAAACAGCCAAGAGCAATATCATCCGCTTTTGAAAGAGTCCATGTCTCTGCCCCGCCATAAAGCAGGACTGGGACGATTAAGGTCTTATATAGGCTCACTTAAGTTGTTTAGAAAAGGGCTTTGCTACTCAATTGCCTTCTTAACCCACACAAACAGCAATTGCTAAGAGTTCGTTTTGATCTCAGGGTTTGATCTCAGCGCTGTGTCGTTGTCTGAATTGATTGCGGAGCCTAGGTGGACAAATTCCTTAACCACCCCAAAGTTATATGTGTTTACAGTGACGTTCTGCCCAAAACGTCCGTGTTGAGTGTCTTTTCTTGTTGACAGCATATAATTGGTCTTGCCTTTATTGACTGCTAAACCCATCGCCCCCTCCATCTCAATGCTCACGAACGTGCCAGTGACATCACGCTGCATTCTTCCGATTATGTCAATATCGTTTGCGCATGCGAGTAATTGGACTGACTTTTGAAAGATTTTGCCTCTGGTGTTGGCGCGTGAGTTATGCACCCCAAGTCCCATGACAACGCGTTGCCTTGTCTAAATCCTTTTTTGACATCAAAGGACTCGGTGAACTCTTGACCAACCTTGATGAAGCAGCGCGCATTCTCATCATTCTCTTTCATCCTGTACAAACGGATGAGTTTGGCAGGAATGTCATACTAGACATGGCTCTGTATAGCTCGTCTCTATAGATGCTGCCATATGCGGCCTTAACATCAGTGGTGCGTATCGATTTAAAGTGCCTGGGGTTTCTCCAAGATCTGCTGCAATGTGAATATTTGGTCGATGGTGGACTTTCCTGACCTGAAATTACACTGATATGGACCGATCAGATTGTTGACGAACGGCTTCAAGCTTTCACACAACACGGCAGATAAGATCTTGTAAGCGATGTTAAGAAGACTGATGCCTCTGTAGTTGGCGCAGTTCAGAGGGCCTCCTTTCTTGAGGATCAGGCAAACAGAGGTTGGTTTTGGTATGTAAATATTTAAAGAAGAAGAAATAGTTTGGTTGTTCTATGTGAAGCGAAGATTTTATTTTTCGAGCTTAAGCGCAAGTCAATTGGGCACCTTTATGGATCTGATTGGTAGTAGGCACTTTTAACTTTATAGTGTGAACTGAACAGCCAATTTCCGGTTTATATGGGTACGGCTTTCATATTCGGAGTTTTTCTCTCGAGAAATTCTTGGTTCCCTAGATCAATGAATGATACATTCCTCTTAAATTAAGCGAAAGGCTTAACCAAGCACTGTCACTTGTGAATGATTGGGCCAACAAGCGAGATCTGCGAGTTGTTTTTCCCTTTGGAGCACTCAAACGCAACTCGTTCAATGTACCACCAGAAAGCAGGACACAGTTTTACCCATTTTACTTGAATTCTAAAATTTTTCGGAAAAATCGAGAAAATCGCTTCAATGATGAGGTCTGGGAGTTAATCCCTCCTAAACAGAAATTGTGCTTTTCAGTAGAAAAAGATCGATTTCATTATTCAAGAAAAGCAAACATCGAGGACGGCGTAAAGAAGGCCTTCCATGCTTTTTATGATTATAAAAAGATCTTTTGCCAAAAAATGCTTGATGCTTCAAGCCGAAAGTTGCACATTTGTACCATGCTGCTAAAGTGCTACTTATCGTAATCAACGATATGCCATTCACTAGATAAGTGAAACCAAAATTCAAAAAACAGGGAGAATAGGGATAACAGGATGGATAAGATCAACACCCACAGCGGCAGTTGAAACAATGCTGGAGTTGTTTCCAGTAGACTTCCACTGAAGCAATAGTGCCACAAAAACTGTAGGTACTCATACTAAGGGAAGTATGGACAACTACCACCTATGGTCTCGCTTTCATTCTAATTTGATGGACTTTTACGATAGAGATTACGGATTTGATTTCAAATCACCAATAAGAGAGGACTGGGATGAGGATACAATCTATACTGAAAGAAAATTAGCAATGGATGCTGTCACTGGTGCCGGTGAATTCGGGGGTAGATCAATCCTTTATACCCAGACTCGGCTGCAGCGTGAGATAACAAATCAAAAATGACAACATCTGTCAGAGAAACTATCAACTCCTGATATCTTCTCTAAATGCTATTGATGGAGCCATACCTCTTGTAAATGAAGATTTACCCAACGTGGCATGGTCACTAAAACATTATTTGCGAGGGAATTTGACGAGGTAGAAAGTGCAAGATACTCTACTCCTCTGTACTGCCTGCAGTTGAACTTATACAAAACCCAATAGTATGGGCTGTCTTCCGGTTAAAATCTTGGCATGATTCTCGATAGTACCCTTTCTTGCGATGGTCATATTACGTATCGGCAAAGCTCATTATGGGCCACCCACTCTTTGGCTAACTCAAGACTCTGTACCAACTTAAATCAGATTGATTTTGGCAAAAAGTCTTCTCTTGCCATAGCTCGCTATAAATTCAGTTTAAAAAATCTTGGCCATGTTTCCCGTTTTTCTAAATCCATAAGAGAAGCCTCATTTCATAATCTTTTGATTTCATAGTCATGTCTAAGTTCTGAAGGACAGTGGAATTGTCAACTTCACTATCTCAGAAGGGTGGCAAGCACGAACAAATCTATGTAAATGTTTTCTACTTAAGAATTTGGCATTGAAATAGAATAGGGCAACTATTTTGTACTGAGCACGGTTGGTGCTTCAAGCTTTAAGTATGTACTCGGAATGAAGTGTTATTTTACCTACATTTGTAGATTTTGTCAGAGTTTAAGTCGTGCCATGGCCTGAATCACAAACTCCATACTTTAGTTTCGTTTGTACCAGTTCCTTTCCTGGAATGGGTTACCAACGCTAAAACATTCTTTCGCTGCTGTCTCTCGGAGTTGGTTATAAAAACAACGGTGAGCCAGAACGTTGATGTCCATCTTTATACATAGAGTATGTCCCATTTATCTGGATAATCATCTTTGGTAAACAGGCTCGTGCTGTTAGTCATAGTATCTCATGCTTTCCTCACCCTCCAAGAAGAATATTCAAAACCATCGACAGAAATAATTGTGAAATCATTGCTAAATTGATTTCACAAGTATTCGTGAATATTTGACAAAATCTTCCCAATCTCTATTTCCAATTTTTGCTCAAGTTGCTTCCACTAATTGGACAAAATTGAGTAAAAAAAAAATGTTTTTCCTGCCGCGGCAATTGCATGGATGAAAAACCACAGCGATTTGCGGTCCTACAAAGAAACAAAAACCTGTACATACACATGTAGGTGGCATTGTTCAAACCTAAACAGGAGGACAACGAGACGTAGATGCACATGTGCACTGCAATCCTAAAGAAAAACAAAGAATATTCCATCCACATTTTTTTCTTTTACTCGAAAAACACTTGAATTGATTACTAGGAATCATTCATCCTTCGTCGAATGGCTCGTCGGTGTCAGAGCACCTGTAGTCCACGTTCTCGATGAAGCTGGTGGCATTTGAAGATCAGAGAGGGGTGGAGAAAAAAAAAATTTTATTAATAAACGCCCACCATTTAGCGGGAATTTGTTCCCTTAAATTAATTGCTTCAACACCCGCAATCATAATCATCGGCAGTGTTGTCTCAGTGTCGTTGTCGTTGCGGCAGCAGTTGTTATCGTTTTGTTCCAGTTGAACCGAATCGTTCTTCAAATAGCAATTAGAAGCCATCAGTGCTACTAGCCAACCATCCATGTCATTCCCTCATTATCATCAATTTTGCTGTCGTACCGATAGGTATGATTGAGGAGTCTCTGTCGGTGATGGCTGGCTGTTGGTGATGGGTTTTGTTTGAATATTTTCTGGTCGGTTGTAGGATTCTTAGGAAACTGAAATCTAGTACGTTAAACTAAACGAAAACAACCACTTTGCAATCAGTTTATACAAATATATATACATACATATATACAAGGTTTGTTACATTGGGTCAGCCATTTGAGATAAGAAGAGAATCGATCGGCAGTGGGTCCTAAACCGCTCCCTTTCCCATTCTGTTCACTTAAAGGTGGAAACATGGGATTATTGTGTGGCATCAGATGAAGGGCATGATCAGGAAAAGGTTACTTCAGATTGTAGAGATTATAGAGGTCGCGAAACAATATAGGGACACTGCAGAAAATTGCGAGGCCCATAAACTCGCCAAACGTGCCACTACTCTGTCCATACATAAAAATCGGGTTCATGCTAAGACTCAGTCGATCTCAAAGTCTAATCATGTTTAAAAGGTCGCTTATCAGCACTGTAATCTTATCAGCCACTGTCCTTTCTCCAACGGTCCTTTCTCAGACGACTTTTGTATAGGAGCCACAGAGACGAACGGGAGCAGACCACACTCCACAGGGGAGTGTGGTCTGCTCCCCTCCACACTCCACACTACAACGAGGTGCTGCTTAGCATTCCCTAAGATTTCTTGCGCATTTCCAGGCAGAATTGTGCATGTCCAGCGTGATTTTCATATAATAAAATGTTACCACAAAAACTTGACTAAATTTAAGCGATTTGAATGCTCACAGCCAATCAAAATCCGTTTGACTAGATATGCAGTAATTTTTCTACAACTTTTTTAGATCTTGTTGTTACCGCATGTCCAATATTTTTCCGCTTGCTACAAGGGTGAAGAGGAGGAAAAAAGTCAGACCTATCCAAAAGATAAAAGCTCTGTCTATGAGCCTAAGATAAAAAAAATCTAATTGTTCCAAAGAATTGAGTTAAACTTCCGGGTAATAGATAAAGGATCTTGGCCTACATATAAATATGTGCCTGTGCTTCGCAGCACATCCAAGTTTGTAAAGTGCTGTCGCGAAAAGCTGATGTTTCTTGGCACGCAGCATAAAATTCTGCTGAGTCCCTGGCCACAGTGGTGTGTCAGGAAATGAGGCTGCTGACGAACTGGCAAGTAAGAGATCAGCCCTAGAACCAGAGCTAGCGGATTGTACGATTAAACCCCCACTTCGTCATTTGAAAGAAACAATAAGGCTAAGATCCTTAACTGTGGCGAACAATAGGTGGAAAACATTAACCACCTGCGAAGTTTTCAGAATGCTATCGACAGAATATTATATAGGCAGAACGACTAAGCTCCTACATATGGACGGGAAATGCCTGTCATTACTGGTAGGATTAGTTGCAGGTCACAATATGCTCAGATATCATGCAAAATAGCTGCACCTGACCGAGGACGAACTAAGCAGAGGATAGGGGAATAAGGGCACAACTCACTTTCTCTGTCACTGCTCAAGCCTCTAAAAAAAAAAGAAATAGCTTGCGCGACAGCTCGGGATGAGCCAAGGCCTAGCTTCTCGCAACCATTTGCGTGTTTGTATTGCTCGCATGAATGGAAAGGAACTACAATTTATTCTCGACTCCGAACGGCGAATTGAGAAGCTCTTTAATGACAGATTATACTCCCGGAGGCCTGTCATTTCCCGACGAGAGGTTGTGTCGCGAAAAATGTTCTGTGGACATGACTGGGGCTTGAACCCAAGCCGCTCGTTCAACGCACTAACAACTGAGCCACGGCGTTAATAATAAACGTAAATCCGAAAATTTATGTGGACGTCCAAAACTGAATAACCAATTGCTAGTGACCGGAGTTTTGTGCGACAAAAAGTCTCTGTTAAAGCTGAAATGAAAAGCCTACAGAACCTCACTAAAATTCGCATTAATCTGCGGGTTAGAATATTGGGTCTGAGCTGAAATGAGAATGCTCAGGTGGGCAGTAGGTGTCACTAGGAACGACAACGTTTAAGGAAAAATTAGCTGAAGACCAGCGGTAACTAGTCGCAACCAACAAGGATATGAAAGATGTCAATTTAAACGAAACGAGGACTAAAGACAGAGATACTGGGCGCCTCAGGACTAGGAGGTACTACTCCAAGTAGATTGGTGGTTTTTTTTTTTATAATAAGCGCTAAAGGGGTTATGACTACCCTTAAAAGAGGGCATTGTAGAAGTTAGAGGAGGAGACAAAGGAGATACCGACGCACGTTGGTCTTAATTGCTTGCGAGTTGTAGTTCCACATTCGTGATGTACGCCTGTCGCTATGTCCCTGTCACCAATAAGTTTAAGCGATTTTGGATTCTATCCAGAATGTGCAAGACGGTTTTGGGTGTACTAGACCAGATAAGAGCGTTATGCTCGAGCTTTGGGAGAAGGAACGCCTTAAAAATTGAGGCCAGATCAGAAAGGGTAAAGTATTTTTTGCTCCACTTAAGGAAACCTAGACATTTCGCAGCATTTTTGTCGACTTCGAATATGTGGTCGTTCCAACGAAGGTTTGTCACTGACACACATACCGAGAATGGAAAGTCTTTCGGTTTCGACGATCCAAGTACCAATCATGGACAATGGTTGAAGGTTAGGGTTTCTCTTGAATGACAGATGACAGCATTGAGTTTTGGTTGCTTGATTATGCTGTCAAGGTCGGAATTAAATAAGCTTAACATACGTTGCCGTTTCTCTTCAATGTCCGAAGAGCAAGGACGTGAGTTAGGCAACGAGTATGAGAATCTGACAGTATTGTCATCAGCAAAGGAATGGTTTGGATGAGAAGTTGCAGACAAGAGATCATTTATGGAAATGAGAAAGAGAGTCGGAGACAAAACAGAGCCTTGGGGAATACCAGAATTTATGTGGTGAATTGCAGATATGAAACCGTCCAAAATAACTTGAATTGAACGGTCCGAAGAGTAGTTTCTATCGATGCCATATGCACGCATTTTCGACAAAAAAGCTTGATGCCAAGGTCTGTTAAATGGCTTTGGATATCAAGCGTTGAATGCTTATTTTCACCAGAGTGATGGATAGATTGGTTCCACTTTTCGGTGAGATAAGCCATCAAATCACCAGTGGACCTGTTGCTGCAAAAACCATACTGCCGGTCATTAAGGAGTTTTCCTTAATCAAGATACTTCGTTAGCTGACGATTTATTAGTGTTTCCATGACCTAGGAAAGAAGGGACGTTAGTGCAATGGATCGGTAATTTGAGGGAGAAGAAAATTCACTTTTTTTAAGGACGGACTGGAGAAATGCGGTTTTCCATCTACTCGGAAAGAGACCAGAGGAGCAAGATCGATGAAAAAGCTTACGCAATGGTATTGCCAGCGTGAAAGAACACCTCTTCATAACTATGGGTGGAAAACCATCTGGACCATCGGATTTGTGGTTGTTAAGACCTTTTAATTGGTGGTCAAATATCATGTGTAGACCGGGGCGCACGCTATAATAGTTAACAACAAAGATCATTTGTTTTCCTTTCCTATAAGTTTGAACCAATATGGAACCAAGGGATCAAAACTCATTTAAATAAAAAGAAAGCGCGGTGAATCGTGTCTAATAAACTCTTAGGCCTGTATCACGCCATGCGCGCCAAGCGGCAAAGCCCCAGAGCGGCAGAAAATTTGCTCAGAAATAACGCTTGCCGCTTAGCGACTGCGTGGCCACAATCATACGATTTCATACGTTTTAATTTTGCCGCTTTGCCGTTTGCCGCTCATTGCGTGACAGGGACCTTATAGAGTTTGTTTCCCCTTTTATTTTTAAATATGTAGCCGCTGACATTTTAGATATTGTATAAAATTACAAAAACTATGACCCCTAGAATAAAGGATTAAGGTTTCCCACACATCAAGTAAGGTTCCTTCGAGAACATAACACCTCAGCAGAACTTGTCTTCATCACTTTCTCAGTATTTACTCATGAATTGCAGGCGTCCTCCACGGTAAACGGATTACCCTACCTACGAGTACGACTTGAAATCAATACGTGTATCTCCTTTTGCAGTTCATTCAAAGTTACACTAATCCGAGATACGATTCGGATTCAATTGATTTCAATGGCCTTTTTCAACGGTATTTAAAAGGTATGCCACATTTTCCAAACAGGATGAACTTATTATCCCTGAATTCGTGCACGAATATCGCAGTGTTAGCATAACCTACATATACATAGGCACATCCTGAACTCAAACGTCGTCTCTTAATGTCTGTCTGTTTGGCTGTTGGAATTTTGAAATTTATTTCCTTTATTTTGCAAAGAAATTCTCTGGTTGTGGTAATGGAATTCCTTTGAAAAGGATCACAGCAGTGGACTGACAGTGTTCATTGTCCACACATTAGGTATTTGTCAAAATATTTACCTTAAAGATGTCACTGTCGTATTTCTCTTGTTAATCCGCACAAAAGGATTTGCCGTTGTTGAGTCCTTTGCAAGCAACTTTTGTTGCTCCACCGCAAAAAAAAGAGACCCACAGGAACTCTTAATATTTTTGTTGAAAAAAAAAAAAAAAGAAGAAGGACCGAGTAAATTGCATGACTGTTTTCTTTGCGCACGTTTTACAGTGTGTGTGACCTGAAGGATTCAAAATGGTTAAATCCGAATCCAATTTGAAGTGCCTTCTCTGTCTTCGGTTGGCCACTATATACATAATTCTACATCTCAGTAAGAGGGGTGTTCTCCAGCCATAATGGCCACTTGATGTTTGCTTTTGCGCTTAGGCGCGCTGGTAGCACAGTGTGAAGTGCTTCACACATCGTTCACGCCTGTGCCAGTGTAGGATGCATAGTGCGGTACTTAACGCGTTGTTAATGACATTATTGGATAATGAGTATAATTTTGACAGGCCTTCTGACATGGTGTTGATTTTGTTATTGCCTTTGTTGTTGGTTCTTCCTCCTTCTCTTCTTCTTTTTATTCTCTTCGGTTGTATGATATTTTATTTGTTCTTTAGAATCCGTTTACACGATGATTTCCAGGGAAGGGACTATTGTTTCGAAGAAATGAGTGCACGCCTCTGTAGATATTCGGTGTGAGAAAATATTTGAGTGGGAAACATTTTGGTCCGGACATGGTAGGCACACCACATGTTCACAAGACGCAATTGAACTAAATTTTAAGTAGCATTCCATTCAATGCGCCCCATGCAAAAAACTCTGTGTTAGTGTGTAAGTCACGGAAGAACGACGCAGTGCAATGGAATGGAAAAGGAGGAACGTTTGAGTTCGAGGATGAAGTTCTAAAAACGATTAAACGTACATTTTGAGGAAATGCAACAAGTGCAGTTCCGTCACCACCTCAAAGCAACAAGAGAACTTTCACAGAAAGCAAATCCGCCATTGTGACACATTGTAAAGGCTTATGGTCTGGCATAGGCCAGTGAGTTACTGATTTTATTTTACATGCATACATGTGTACATATGTGTTTAAGAAAATACCTACGAGGAAATTAGGAAGGCAATCTATCAAGCTTTGATGATAAAAGGAAGTATGGTTGGTAGGTACATGGTTGGTAGGTATAGTTTGGTCAAAAATGGGCATAGTAATTTTTTTACTAGCTAGGCTCATCCCAGATTGAAGTGCCATTAACACTCACTGGAAACTATTGCCATTTCGACAGTTACTGCAAACGAGACAGTATCTTAAGCTTATAAGGCTTAGCCGCGTTCGGCTAAAACCCTGAAAATCAAATAAATCTTCAGCGTGTTGGAAAAACGTACAAATGTAGATACTACAATACAAAGTCAGAAAGACTACAATTGCTGCTAAACAATATAATTTTGGATTTATTATTCATTTGGTGAATTAAATGTGTTTGACTTTTTCAAAACAGGAGAAAACCAACAAAATTAATTATCAATTCTTACTTTTAAATACATTTTACCTTACTATTACCTAGGTAGGTATGTAGGTAGAGTGGCGGCTCCTGAGACCCCAAATAGCGCTGTGCGCCGTTTCATAACCACGAAACTCGTTCAAACCTATTTGTGTGTGAGTGTTGATTGATGTGGTTAATTTCAGTCAGCAAAGTTCAGATACAAGATCAGTTCTCCAATCTTGTACTTAGCTACTTTGCCGAGATCTCCAAAGAAGGGTTTTCCTGAAGCGCGCTGTATGGTCCTCGCCAAGGCCACCTGCAGAAGAAAAGAAGTAGAGATTCTTTCTGATTAATGTCCTTGCAGCTTCTGCAGAAGGTGTTATGAGGAATACCAAGCTTTCACTGCATGGTCTCCAACTAGCCTGTGATAACGCCTACAATTCTGGAAATATTCGGTCTTGATTTGACAAGTAGCTCTATTGACTTACATAGGTTTGTTGTAATTAGGCCATGTCTTTCTTGAAATGACGCAGCTGTTTAGGTCATTCCGCCCACGATTTTCAAGATTCGGAGGAAATTAAGATGAATATAATACTTCACAGTGCCCAGCGGAATACTATTACTCCTGGAGGTTTGTCTTTCCCCGATAAGAGATGGTGACGTGAAAAATATTCGGTGGACATGGCTGGGGTTTGAAACCACGCAACTCGCAGAGCAGTCCGACGGACTAACCACTGAGTCACGGCGGGCACTAGTTAGTTTAGATAACCTTTATAATAATTAAACAACCAACGCACGGAAAGACATGCCATTCTTCAAAGCCAAATATAGATGATAATACCTACACTTTTCTTTTCTAAATTGACAGCTGGTGTCATAATAGAAAGAAGAGATATCCCCTTTCAGAAAATCTAAATTAAAAGATGATTTCTTGCTATAATACACGAGATATTTATGTATGAAGGTTATTACTTTTATATTTAAAACTCGAGGCTGGCCCGTTAGTCGGTAATAAAGCAGGGTGTGCAATACAACAGGAAGTTTATTTATTCCAAGTCACTCGCTGTGAGCCAGTGTTTAGTGCGTTTAATTGCTAGACGAACTGTTTGAAAAAAAAAAAAAAATAAAATAAGTACGACATAAATGATAGCGAGAAGCTAGACCGTGGAATATACATGGACAAACCTGGTAACTGTGGAAACTCTCGACTGTAAGAGTGATGCCCCTTATGCCAATAAAAAGTGAAAGACATAAAATTTCGCACTAGCACTACAACAGACTAATAAAATCTCAGCACATAGAACAATATAAGACTCAGCTCATGTTGTGCATTTAGTCTGCTTAAAATCAGTAGAAAACACATAGATACAATATATAGAAAAAGGCACAGGTTACTGTTCAACTGGTGCCTTCCAATAGACTAGGAATTCCCGCCATGTACATATGTATGACGAGGAAGATGAAAGTTGGCTGCCGTTTTGGATTTGTTTTTGTTTATTATTTGTAAAGCAAAAATTATGTACAATTTAACAAGGTCAAATCATTCAAATTTCCTTCCTTAAAACGAATCTTATAAGAGTGTCATTCAAGTAAACTCAGTGTTTTTTTTAATAAATAAGAGAATTTGAGAAGCCTAGAACGATGTGAGGCATACCGACATTTGGGTACTTATTGGAGACATTGATAGGCCACCAAGTTAACAAACAACTTTATTGTAAATACCTCAAATCAATGGAACAAAATAAATTGGGATTTGACAAAGGCAATCACTAAGCGGCATGCTTCCATGGGTGGAATTATTATTGTGGGGTTTACGTAAAACTAGTCTTTTAACATATTTTTTTAAGTTACTGCACCATATAGTTCTAATGTCTCTAAAGTTTAAAGCGCTTCATTGATGGAGAAATAAAAAGAGTACGTATTAGAAATTTAAGAAAAAGTGTGAGTTGACGATGAGCGTACATTTTAATTCTTTGCTGGTTATGTGTCTTAAGAAATATTAACCTTTGCTCGATTTTTCAGAGCATTAAAAAATGTCTATGATAAAATGCAAATACTAAAAATAATAGCAGTAAAGCAATTGCCTTAGTACTTTTGTTATTTTTGTTTAAATTTACCTTTGATCAATATAGTTCATAACTAATAGTTTTAGTTTAGCAACAAGTTTTTAGTCAATTTTTTTAACTAAATCATGAAGAGGTTTTTCGTGCTAGTTTGTGTACATCCAACAAGGACACAGTGCGACGTAAAACCACACAGAAAAAAGCGAAAACATGGCATCAAAAGGATTTTCAGCCAATAAGCAATAATAAGACTTAGTAGAGTAGAAAGGGATTTCGATTATAAGCATAAATTACACAAACAAAATTTTAATAATATATTAAATGAATGTTGCCTAAAGCCAATAATGGGCATGAAAGGTTTGAAAGGGATAATCTGTTCTACATAGTCTCTTGTTGAGTGATTAAAAAGCTATCGTCTATTTCTTAACCTTCAATGCGTAAGGGTGAGTGGAAGAAGATGCACGTGTATTACGATTGAAAACACGGACAATTCTGTACTGCACAGAAGTGTTACCATTTAAGGATCTAAAAGAAGTTCAAATAGTCGGAGCACCCTTAAAATATCAGAGTTTTGTACACGACAATTTCTACGGTCATGGAATTTTTGTGACATTTTGCTGTGGACTGCTACAAACGAGCTGACAAAGGTGCTGAAGTCAGCATAATCATCTAATTCTAGTTCAAAAAAAGGGAATGAGAAATACAAGATATGTACATGTTTGTAAATAAATTTTGTTATGAAAAGACTTTTTCATCCGCCAGCCGCTGTCGACAGTAAAAATTGTGTGTCATTTGTGCAAAACATAGGTATAACACACACAACATTAAATTCGCCCTAACTATGTTTACTAAGGGATATAGTGGTTTCGTCATCATAACCTGAAATCCAATGCTGACTCCAGAATAATTATCGTATCCTAGTCTAAGACAATAGCCGTAGGCTTATCTTTAGAACAATGTACTATAATTCCACATGTTCTCAAGTCAGTTGTAAGTGAGTGATATAAGCGAAAATTAAACATACATATGTATTATAGTTTCGCAGAGATTACGCAATTGGGGATGAGGTGCGTAATTGCGATTCCCACCCACGATAAAAGCATTACGTTAACGATTTTCCTTGGGTGCACTTTGCGCATGCGTGTATCTGACTCGAAAACAGAATAGTAGTTTATGCTTTTACCTTTTTTGGGCTAAATAGTGTTTATACTTGACGTCTTCTTTCGCATTTATTAAGTGGGCAAGGATAAAACCGTTTAAATGGTTTGATCAGCAATAATTTTTTAAAACAGAATGCTAAAAGGAAGAGTCACAAGCTCCCTATATTTCGAGAGAGTAAGTGTCAAATTTCTCCCTTTTACCGCCTTGTCAAAATATTCCATCCAACTCATACTCCCGAGGGTGGCAATACTTAATTAATTTCTTGTTTGCTCTCGAGTGGGGTTTCAAACGAAAGGCCCCAGGACCACAAGGGTATACATATATCTGTAATGGGTTTCAACCCTTAGTTGCGGAGCAAAAGTATTGAGAAACTTAAAATTTCAGTTTCAGTAAAGCAGGTAGAAGTTGTTCATGTATTTCTTGGTACCCTACCCTGTTCTTTTATTTTTATTTTTTTTCAATATCAAGTTGCGATGGAGGTATGGGAAGGAACTTGATACAAACCCTATCAATTCCCGCAGTCATATTTTTTTTTGCAATACAATGGACCAATACTGGTCTGAGTGCTCCTTCCCGACAAAAGCTTCACAGTAATATTCCCCATCCAGTGTAAAGACGAAGAAAAAGCGCAACGACTGGGGTTACAAATTAAAATCACACTTCACCAAGAAAATACATTTGCGTCCGTCCATTATCCTTAAAACGGAGATCAAAGCAAGCAACGCCACTCATATCCAATGATTTCGTTTGATCCATTCTTCATGAGATTACAAATTTTTGAACGAAAAAGGATGCCTTTCGGGCGTTTTCATCTTCAGTTGAATGCCCACATGCATTATTCTCTTCAGTAATAAAATAGAAAATACAAAAAAAAAAAAAGCAAAAGGATTTGCACTTCATATTCATTCTCAAGGATTATGCACATTGAGATTGCAATTTAGTCCTTATCCTATGAAAAAATTATAAAATATACTTCCCCTTGTGCATATGAAAGGAGAAAATATCGCAAGGATATGCACTTTGCTGTTTGTCTTCGACAAACGCGCGCTCAAACAAACGAAAAATAAAAAAAAATTCCAAATAGCACACGGAGGCCAGAGTGAGCAGAGAAGCAGTGGAATTATTTTTTATGAATATGAATAAGAATATAATGACACCCCGAAAAGAAAATGAATGCAAATTGCACTCAAGGATGTCACTAATGTAAAAATCCTCCTGAATGGATGATTTTTAATGAAGAATGTCCTTATGGGGCGATGTATGCGATGCGTTTGAGTTCATTCTGCACTAATTCCCCGCATCTCTGTGTGTCTGAGTGAATATCTGCTGGTGCTGTTATGAGCAAGTGTTGTTGCCCCCAACACAGATTTTTCTTTTCTATCCCCTTTCTAGTGTCATCTATTGAATCCTTTTCTCATTTTGTAATCAGTGGAGATTATTATTTTCATCTTCTGCTTCTGCTGGCTTTTGGTTTTTATGCGGTGCACCACACTTGATTGTCGCTGTCGTTGTATCCTATTGTGTGTGCATGTGGATACCATAGAATGCTTACTCTTACTCTCTGACAGGATATTTTTTCATCCTCATTCAGGATAATTTATGCACGCAAAATGGGAGGAAGCAAAAAAAAAAAAGAATCTAAGGATGCATTATGAAAATACCTTCGGCGGTTTTGTATGCGCTTCATTATAAGGCGGATGAATTTCGTCCTTTTTTTTCATTATTTTTTCACAGTGATAGTGCTGTGGTTAGAGCTATGCAATGTGGGATGCATTTGGACTGTTGAGATTATGCCATGCGTATGTACTGAGCCTTCGTATCCTTGTTTTCTCATTTTTGAATGCGTATGCAGTTAATTGCGGTTTCATTATGAATGTAATGGGTGGTGGCATGCCTTGCATCATGGTGTTGTTCTCATTTATTTCTTCCATAATCCCTTGGAATGAGACAGCAATAATGCACGAGTCGTATACCGATGGAATAATTAAAAAAAAATGAAAAAAACAAAATTTAAATTCGGGCTTAATTATGGCATTATGTGGGCGTGTTTGGGGCGGGCATCCGTTAATATTCCTTTATTCTTGTCATTAAAATATTGAGTTGTTAAGGCTTCCTCACACATCCTTGGTTTAATAGCGCGCTGAATAAAAGAATGCATGTGAACATTGTAAAGTGCACTTAACAAGAGGGATCGTTCCTAATGACTTTATGCATGAGAGAAAGAGGACTATTTTAATATTTCACAAAGAAATGAGTCCGTAGAACTAAGGTTATGCAGCAAGGAATATGTGCATTACATTACTTTGTCTGCGTTTTGCATATGAATACTTTTGGTCGTGTGGAAAATGTACAAATCCACAAAGTTCTGGGAAAAATGAAAATTTTGTTTGTTGGTTTTCGCGTGGTTAATTGATTGAGTGGGCTATTGATCCCATCTGTCAACAAATGTCATTGTTAAAGACTTAACCTTGAGCTCACTATACAAATAAGACTTCAATACATCATACAACGCACATGCTTCACTTTTTTGACATCCCACAGTCGGTAAAGAAAAAGGATGTTGGGTTATTGTTCATACATAGATGTTGAATCACTGCGAGAGCAGTTATACTAAAGCAGAATGATTAAGGCACAAATAGAGAGCCTGACTTACATCATAAGTCGAAATCTACAGGATTTTCAGATTCAATAGAAAATCATCAGAGCTTTTAGCACACCATTCTCTTTATCAGGTTATTGGAGCTACATATTCAAAAAGCTGTGTGCAATAGTTTTTCTTTAATCTAGGCTGGGTTTTTGTTTTTTTTTTTTTCGCAAATTTTATTTTATAACAAAAATACACAGGGCAACATTTTCTATCCCGAAATAACTTTTATTTTTCAACTTTGTCTTCCGTGGTCGTAGCGTTATTAGGATCAAACATTTTTTGCGGCACCACCTCTCTTCGGAGAATGAAAAACCTCCGAGTATTAGTCACCCAATTCGCCGCTCGGAGTCGGAAATAAATTGTACATCCCTTCCATTTGTGCGAAAATGTCAAAGGCGAAACATGAATGGTTGCCAGTAACTACATTGGCATTGGTCCATCTCGCGTTGTCGCGCCAGACTTTCCAAAATTTTAAAAGCCTAGAATATGAGGGATTCTGCAATTAAAAATTTTAAAGGGAATAAATTGGTTAACATTTTATGAGCCTCATTTGGTGTCTAAAATAAAGCCACTTTTCTTTTGAACCTATTTCTACATACCTTGTTCGACTTTCAGTTATCACTCCGTTATGGGACGCATATAAATTCGCAGATGGGGACATCGGCAACATCATCAACCCCGCAATTACCTGTGCGATAAATACGTTTGTTCCCTATAAACCGACAGGGATGGCCGGCATCCTACGCCTTTTCCTATAAAAGGGACTAACCACCCTAACCCCACACTTACTGCGAATTTTCGAAGCTTGACTAACTCTGAGCTACACGCCAGTCTCCTGACAAAACGTAAGATTGATATTCTATCCAAACCGAGTAGAGACCTGAGCTCAGCTAAGGGATATAGGCCTATCAGTCTCACTTCCTTTCTGCTCAATATTATAGAAAAAATTTGTAATGAGTAACTCAGATCAAATTTACCCCCGTCTACCTTAAATAATAACCAGCACGCGTACACTAAAGGGAAATCTATTGAAATAGCCCTTCACATACGTAGTGAATGCCATCGAAAATGCCTTTAACTACAAAGAGTCTGTGCTCAGCGTCTTTCTGGACATAGAAGGAGCTTTCAAGAACATAAAAATCAATCGCCATGTACAGCAAGATGAAGATAATAAACAATCTAGGCGAGTGGAAAGCTTTTAATGCTAGCGCTCTTAACAATTGTTAACATGTAATTTGATAATTTATGTTAATAAATAATAATAATAATAATAATAAACAATCTAGAGAACAGAACCACGAAAGTCAGAAAGGCGTATATGCTATGTCGGAGGGCTTTTGACAAAACTTGGGGTAAGTCAGACCCAATCTTACTCTACAAGCACCCCCATAGAATTACAAACGAGAGGAATGGGAATAGGGCACTGTCATTCTCTCCGAGGGAGGGACTGTCGTATACACGAATGGATTCCACATTAATGGAGAATCGGCGGCTAGGGTCTACTGTCTAAGGCCACATTTCAATCTTGGTATCCATCTAGAACAATTCGTGACTGTATTCCAGGGAGAGATTTTCGCGATACTTACCGGTACCGAATTCGTACTTATTACGGTAACCCTCGCTGACAGTATTTATATCTGCTCAGACAGTCAAGCTACTTTAAACGCCCTAGAACCAACTCAAAATTGGTAGGAAAAGAAAAACTCAATACCCTAGCAACCTCTGCCCAGGTCAACCTGCTTTAGGTACTGGGTCACTGACAACGAAGTTGTGGATGAACTGGCTAGGAAGGGAACAGAAAACGGGACATCACGACAACTTCTACCGTGGGAGTGGCCCTGAAGGTTATTAAAAGCACTTCTAGGGGCTCGTTTGCTAAACTCTACGAGATTTTTTGGCAAGGGTTGCAAACCAGAAAACCAGCTAAGTCCATGATAGAGCGCCCTTGCTGTCGTCTAGTAAGGAGAATGCTTAATCTTAGCAGGAGACAACTTAGACTGATGGTCGCCCTGTATACTGGGCACATCAACCTGAATAAACATGCCCACCGACTGGGACTGGTGCCATTCTGTACTTGCCCGGGATTTGAAGAGGAGGCGGAGAGTCTCAAGCACTTCCTCTGTGATTACTTGCCACAGGACCGTTAAGACACAAAAGCCTGGGAAGGCATATTCTGCCCGGGCTAGCGCTCTTAGGCAATTTACTTTCGAGAAATTCCTTGAGTTCGCTGGACATACAGGACGTTTTTTTGATGTGTGAACCCCATCCGACTCTCTATTCGCTAACATAATACCCTTCACTTCACTTATACCTGCCTTACTCCATTTCTTCTCCAACAGCTGCTACGGAAGGAACACAACGGATTCAAACTCTGGCCTACGTTTCGAGGTTCTTCCGGACTTCACCCTCCAAAGCCAACCAGCTAACCAGCGGTTCGGACTTCCTTACGGCTAAATTTTAATTGACTGCTAGATATCTACTCATAAAACTACAGCCCTTGTATCTAATTAATATCAGCGTTTGTTAGCTTTTTTGAAGGACCTCATAACAGGCTCTGTTAAGAATTCATACCAGACCTATTTTTAACCAATTGATCTGCTTTTTCGCTGACATCCATGCACTTGGGTCCGCCTTATTGAATGTTAAAATCTCATTCAGTTTTATTTCACATAGTTTGACAGGCTTGCATCTTATCAACGTTGATTTCAACCCCTTTATGGCTGCTAGACTATCAACGTATATACGCATTATGTTCCCTAAAATATTTTCTCTAAAGCTGATTTTATCCACAGCTACTACTGCGATAAAATTGCAGTCATCCTTAAGTTTAAAACAGCGATGTTTTTTTCGAGACTTACAGTGTACACCATCAACTGTACCCACATCCATTTGGGTTCCGCCTTAGATAGCCAGTACATCTTTGACAAAAAAACTCTTTCATCAACCCACTTTTCTTTGGTAAGAATCCTGATAAAGAATCTTTGAGTTTCGAGATATTTAACCGTATTCGAATTCGGCGCCACATTATGTAAGGAGTTTCTCCCTTGCGTTGGCTCTCCGCATTAGATTCGACATCTCTTACGTCACCGTATTGAACCTGAATTGTTTTTCTTTAAACTTTGTGTTTATTTCAAAAAAAAAAAAAAAATACAATAAAGTTGCAACTAAAGGTAATGTGAAAAACTCTCTAAACTAGATGCTTGAATGTTTCTTCATTAACATGTTTCGCATGATCAAGTGCATACCTTAGCATACGGATGTAACATAGTTATCAATCATCATCATCGTCATCCAGTCATTTGAGTCCGCTTCTTGACATAGGTCTCCTCTGGATGCTTTGACTGGTTTCGATCCTAAGCGCAATTTATCCAATATCCTGCAACGCTTTTAATGTCATCGCTCCATCGGGTGATAATCCCCTATTTCTTCTGTTTTCTCTTGGTCGCATTCTAGTATTCATTTAGTCCAACTATTGTCTGTCATGCCATATGTCCAGCCCATCTTAATTTTCCTCTTGTTATTTTTTTTTTTTTGTTTAACTGGTACATTGCCTCGTGACCCCCAGCATCTTTCCAGTGCTCGTTGCGCCACTTGTAAATTGTTTATCGAACGGCTAAAAAAAAAATAAAATATCTCGTCGTTTACCAAATGATGCTCAGCACAAACAGTTACACTGGGCTATTTCGCACCTACTTACAACTGACTTTATGACTTTTTGCAGAGAATCATTTTTGTTGCCTGAAATGTATAGCTGTCTACTGCGACGTTCTATCTGATTCATCGATGTTGGATGGCTCTTTCTGTTGACAATACTTGGTTTTGCCCTCATTCGCCGCTAAATTAATTTTGGCCGCTTTTACCTCTAAATTCGAGAATGTACCGAGATGAAGATAAGTAAAGTTTTAGTAAAGGGCGACTGTTAAGAGTGCCTTTGATCTCTGCAGCTATCAACCGGTAATCAAATGTTAATTCTTCTAGCTAGTTCCGAGTTAATCAGCTGTGACTATGTGTAGTAATGTGTCTCATCACGGGCTGTTTGCCTCATGTATGATGGATATGCCTACATAAAATTCAAGGATCTTGCTTTGAATGGAAAGCTAGCGAAGTGTTGATGCGAAAAGTAATTGAAGTGAATTTAATTATCAGAGGTTATTCAAATTTCTTTCTTTCTTCTTTTCGATCGTTGTAGACATATCAAATGTCTGCGATTTGAATAATAAAGGCCAAACGGTCCTAGATGCACAATTGCACACGTCTAATTTTTGAAATTATTGAAGGGGAAGAGAAACCTGTGGGAATCTGAAGGGCAGTGGTCATTATCAGCGGCGCTCGATGTTTTCATATTTCATAGTGTATAAGATAGAGCGCAGTCACTGAATAGTCATTGGGATTTGTTTTAGTTGAAACACTGTACAAATTGGTCTGTGGGTACTTGCATCTACACTGCCGGCCATAAGTTTGGAATCACCTAGTTATTTTAGGCTGTATCGGAGTATTAGTATCGTCGACGTCAACTATCTTGACTGTAAAATAGCTTTAAGAATTATAAGATACATATATTTTTATTATAATTTATTAACCTATGATTACAAATAAATAAATTAATGGGGAGAGCACTAGCTGCAAAGGCTTTCGGCGTAAGCGTAATTAAGTCGAATAAAATTGGATTGATTTGATTAAGCCTAAGGGAGGATGAACTTTCTTGCCACTGCTACTCTCTGCTACTACTTAGCCAGGCATCGGCTATCACAGACATAAATCCTGTGGAAGACGCTACCGAAGAATTAAGTGGCTTACCAATCGAGGACATAAGTGGGTTCATTTAGATTTTAAGGTTGTTCGAAACCCTGGGGCAATAGGAGATTACTCCACGAGCAAAGGGCACCTTCCCCCCCACACATGTAAAACTTATATGGTGATTCCAAACCTATGGCCGGCAGAGTACATACATACATCGGAACCCCTGGGGGAAGTATACAAAGTAGTCATTAGCATTTTGAAGAACTTCAGAACAATGTGTAGTTTACTATCTATTTTCACACTGAGAGGCATAGAAGAAGAAAGAGCATGAAAGCGATATGAATATTTGGAGCCAGCGAAGACAGCTAGAATGGATGGAGTTCTTAAGATAGCAATCAAATTAGTAATCCAATAACTATAAAGTAGTTTAGGGTTAAAAATCCCCGAGGGTTCTCGTCATACCGACGTCTTTGCATACCGGAAATTGCTGGCAAAGTTTTAGAAGGCATCGCATCGCATCGGGTTCAAAACATTTTCTTCAAAACAGCATTTCTAAATCAAAGGACTAGCAGAGGACTAACACAGATTCCATACAAATCGCTTAATGATGAACGCAATCTCAAAAGTAGTCTGTAAACTGCAAAAAAGCTATCAAACGGAGAAGGTGAAAGAGTGGAAGTAAGAAACACTGAACCACACTGACGTCAGCAGCAAAAAAAAAAATGAAAATTGTAAACATAGTCAAAGTGGGTAGGCAGGCATAGAATAGTAATACGGATCGAAACCAGCCATTAAATATCTACAGTGTACTCTCTCATAAGCGGACACCGACGGTTCCGCAAAAATTGTCCGCTTATGAGAGGTGTCCGTAAGGAGAGAGTACACTGTAATTATAATGAAACGAGTAGATGCAAAGCCGACCTTTCAGAGACACAAGGCAATCAAGGACTAGCAGAAAACTGCTTTTAGCCGGGGTCACTGGTTTCGAAATTTTGGCTTAAGCCAAGCAGGTAAGAAAATAGTAACAGTCTGTAAACTAAATGGACTAAGAGTAAGGCGTGACTTTGGGATGACTTCTTATAATGCAGGGTGTCTTGCTGTCGACATGATGCTGGTAGATATACTTTTGGTTGAGGCACAAAGAAGGTTTCAAGTACGAAAACGTGACACAGAGGATAAACTCGAAGACGATGAGCTGACACAAAATTCTCCACGAGAGCAGAACATGACAGAAAGACAGGAGCGAGGAACCATTTCACAAATGGTAGATGGACCTTTGAACTGAGGCGCACACCTTTATAGGTTCGGACATGATACGACACCTTATTGTCCTAGCTCTACAGAAAAAATTTAGGACGCAGGACATTTGTCTTTTCAATGCCCATGATACGCTAATTTTATACGAGAACTTAAAGAGACGATGCCAGAGGTTATATGCAAAGAAAGCATAATCTAGCTCAGGCTGTCATAGAAAGAGAAGAAGGATGTATTCAACGCCTTTGATATGTTTATTTTGATCCAACAGCGTCGCCAAGAGTGACAGAGAAACGTGGAGCGAATATTTAAGACGAACACTTAGACCTGGCGGTCATGATAATCGTTGAATGCAGTCATGTCCACCAAATGGCGGAATGTAATACAGTCTGACGAGTCGAAGGTGAATTTATTTGGAGCAGATCGTAGAAACCCGAAAGACCAAAACGTATAGAATTTTCAAAACGTTATACCGTCAAAACCACTAAACATAGCAGAGTCGGTAGACTGATGCCTTGGAGGGGTGTGTTGCTCGCCCTCACTACTCAAATCGTATTTAATATTCAAAACGAAGTCCCTGCCTATAGCAACATTTATTTTGAACAATTAAGGTTAAACGAAAATAAAAACGTACAACTCATTGGAGCGAAGCCTTAAGTAGGTCATTTCAGCACCCAAAAATACATTTCCATCCAAACTACCATCATCAAACTAGATTAATCCACAGAAACTATTTAAACTCGAGCAAATTACAATCGCACACACGCTGTTAATGCCCTCAATCAGATAAACTACCCACCATGGCAGCCAATTCAATTTCCCAAAAAGTAACATGAACACACCCCAATTTCGTGACGCAAAGTGGGCACTTCAGCTGCACAGTACAAACGACTATGACTACAGCCGGGCTGTGTCAACGAAATAAACATACCACCAGCCATTCAGTGAGTCAGTCAGTCAATCTGCCATGGTGAGGGGTAGTAATTATCTAACATGGCGGGCATTCATTTATTTCTTCCCCTTGGCAATTCGGCTTCCGACTTACTGCCACCGGCAGCGGCTACCGAAAGTGTACTTCACCCTAACCGGGCGGCGTCGTACCTAAATTCATAATAATGACCATCCACAGGGAACTCGAAATGAGCCCTCCTCACGTGAAACTACACAAAATGGCTTTCAAATGTTCACATGCACAAATAACGTTCCCATTTGGCAATTGAAGACAGAGTACATACAATACACACACACACATACCACATATTTTTAAATAGCAAAATTATTTGATTACGTGATTATTGTGACAATTTGCTGGTTTTTGTTCTAATCCAGACCCCATCCGTAAGTAAATAAAAAGGAACCCCTCGCGTTGGTTATCTGATAAACCAATACAGTAAGAACTAGGGCTCCGGCAATACCAGGGAACAGTCATGTGCGCTCCGAATTCCACCCTTGGCACACAATCAGATTATTCATTCAATTTTTCCACTGATATAAAAAGATGGGAAGTTCGGCATAGAAATTTGAGTGCGTAAATTCGACAAACCATCGTCACCCACTAAGAGAAGCGACATGTGGTGTCGCGGTGGTAGGTAGTGGGAATATTTTTTGACACATTTCATCATTTATTGTAATTTGCAATTTTTTTTTTCTTTTTGTATTCATCAGTCACTCACCCTAACGCCGATTTTTTGATGGAAATTATTATAATTCATGTCGTTAGGGAAAGAATAAATTTGACGATTTTACTTCGTTGTATGTGTGGATGTTAGCATCATATAAGAATGTTGTCCGCCCTTATATCTTACATGAATATTTCGTGATGATGAAGAAGAGCAGTAAATTGGAATAATACATATGTATCTGAGGGGTCTGTTAAGTGGGAAAGCTTCCAATTTACTAGCGAGTGCGAGGTGCATTTATGATGTTGGCCTCTTGAATAAGTTTTCGGAAGATTTTCATTAAACGTGTAATTGAAAGTCGTTTCCGGAAAGGTCTTTTCAAGCCACATTGACATTAATGGATGGCGTCATTTAAAAAAATAAAATCCTGAAATGCTTTACTTAGCTTCAGCAGGCCCACATACTTGCTTACTTACTTAAGGTGTCTTACTTACCGGGGTGGACCTGGAAATCAAAAAACAAGCGTTTCGCACGCCAAGTTGGTTGAGGTCCCCTTCCACTTGCGTGCGCCACCTGAGTCGCGGTCTTCCTCTACTGCGCCGTTCCTCGGGGTGGATTCCAAGATTATTCGGCCCGGAGCATTGGTGTCAATCCGCTCTAAATGACCAAGCCACCTCAGTCATCGGACCTTCACTCTTCTGGATTAGTCAACGTCGCTGTACAGCCCGTATAGTTCGCCGTTGTATCTCCTCCTCCACTCATCGTCTATGCAGACGGGACCCAAAATCACCCGAAGAATTTTTCTCTCGAAACAGCCAAGACCAACCTCATCCGCTTTTGACAGAGCCCATACCTCTGCGCCATAGAGCAGAACCGGGACGATTAAGGTCGTCACTTTAGTTGTTCCAGAGAGGGCTTTGCTACTCAATTGCGTTCTTAACCCAAATAAACGGTGATCTCAGCGCTGTGTAGTTGTCTGAATTGATTGGGGAAACTACATAGGTGGACAAATTCCTTAACCACCTCAAAGTTTTATGTGTCTACAGTGATGTTCTGTCCGAGACGTCGGTGTTGGGTTCCCTGTCTTGTTGACAGCATATACTTCGCCTTGCCCTCATTGACCGCTAAACCCAACTTCGCGGCCTCCATCTTAATACTCACGAATGTGCAAGTGACATCACGCTGCGTTCTTCCTATTATGTCAATATCGTCGGCGTATGCGAGTAATTGGACGCGCTTATGAAAGACTGTGCCTGTGGTGTTGGCGCGTGAGTTTTGCACTATTCTTTCAAGAACGATGTTGAAGAAGTCGCATGACAACGCGTCGCCTTGTCGAAATCGTCCATTGACATCAAAGGTCTCGGTGAGGTCTTGACTGACCTTAATGGAGCAGCATGCATTCTCCATCGTCATCCTGCACAAACGGAAGAGTTCGGCAGGGATGCCAAAGCTAGACATGGCTCTGTATAACTCGTCTCTATAGAGGCGGTCATACGTGGCCTTAAAATCGATGAAGATGTAGTGCGTATCCATTTGAAGTTCCGTTATTTTCTCCTAGATCTGCCGCAGTATGAATATTTGGTCGATGGTGGACTTTTCTGGCCAGAAGCCACACTGATTTGGACCGATCAGGTTGTTGACGAACGGCTTCAGGCGTTTACCCAACACGGCAGATAAGACCTTGTAAGGGATGTTAAGATGACTGATGCCTCTGTAGTTGGCGCAGTTCGGAGGGTTTCATTTCTTGAGCAAATAGTGCTGAGGCTTAATTCATCGGGCATACTTCCCCCGACCATATTTTACATATGAGTTGGTGCATGCTCCTTACCAAGTCATCCCCTGCTGCTTTGAACTGCTCGGCAGCTAGGTCGTCAGCTCTAGCAGCTTTGTTGGACTTAAACTTCGATATGGCTATCTTCACTTCGCCCAGGTCAGGTGGACGGAATTGTTTGTCTTCGTCGTCCAGGTTGAAAGGTTCATTCTGCCTGGCAGCGGAATGTGATTCGTCGTCGCCGTTTAACAGTCTGCAGAAATAGTTCTTCCATATTCTCAGCATCGACTGCGATTCTACAACAATGTTCCCTTGTTCATCACTGCAGGCTTCGGTTCGGGATTCGTAGCCTTGACAGGTTCTTTTCACCGTTTTTGTAAAACTTCGAAACCTCATTCCTGCAGTAAGGTTTCTCTATTTCCTCTATCGCACGCTTCTGATGCTCTTTTTCCTCGTACTCGCTCTAGAGATACACTTTTAGATTTGCTGGACTCGTATTGAAGTGCGCTTTCTTCCAGTATACGTTTCCGTTGTTTTGCATTCTATTTTCTTTTCATCTACGAAATGCTATAACATGTTTTATGAAAAACGTTCCAAATGCTATTTTATTCTCACTTACTGTCAGAGCTGATGTCATCCTCCTCTTTCTCCGCGCACAAGGGCTACGCTTTTAGCCTGCCTCACTGAAACTACATTCTATTAGCTTTTCGATATCTGTCATAGCTTTGAAAACATAAGGGTTTTAAACGGTAACATTTGCATTACACACAGATCCCGAACAGGCTCCTATAAATTCCGACCTAAAAGACGTTTTCACGTCAATGGACGGCTTCAACGAAGAGCACAGATACCGAATACATCAATCAAACTTCAGACTTCGATAGAAGAGTTAATATCAAAATACCAAGAAGGAAATGACTGGGGTAAGGATACAGTCTATACTGAACCAGAGCGATCCAGAATGGACCCTCCAAATTCAGACGGGTAAAGCAATACTTTAAAGTCGATGGCGGCTGCAGTGTTTTTCGAGCTCAGATAATCGCCATTTTACAGGCCGCAAAACTAACTTAAAATGAAAACACTGCCAGAAAAACTGTCTCTATCTATATTGACAGCCAAGCGGCCATCGAGTCCCTGCAGTCAAAATCGACAAAATCCAAGTTGTAAAACTTTGCAAAGAAACTCTCAGCGACATACCAACGACCAACAAGGTGACTCTATACTGGGTACCAAGCAACATATCAGGAAATGAGATGGCGGACGAACTTGCCAAGAAGGGTGCAGAACTAGACCCTGCATATCCTTTGGGATGCAAGGACATCCATCATCACAGAGAAATAGATGGAAAATCATGATCAGCAATGAGCCAGCCTTCAATAAGAAGAATTTCAAAAATCTCGTAAAACCTAGTCGAAATACGAATCGTTTCAAACATCTTCACAGGGCACTGTGGGATAGGAATCCTCGTAGAACGACTTGGATTATCCTACAATGAATGCTGCAGAAGTTGCAGGGGCAAAGAAGTAAAAGAATCTGTCCGTCACCTGCTGTGTGAATGTCACCAGAAGACTTGGTAGTAGGTTCTTCTCTTTTAGGAATCTCCTGAGAGTTCTGTCAAGATTAGCTATGCACCTTGGTTATACACCCATCAGCAAACTTTTAAGTATAATGGACGCGCTTGAGGTCTAAGGACACCCACAAAATTAACCATCTAACTAAGGTATGAAATAAAAATGTTAGTTTGGAGTCCCCAATAAATTGCAAGTCAGCAATAAATTGTAAGTCCCTTCCTTCTATTCGAATGTAGCTCGTACAACATAAATCTTTGCCAGAAGCTAGGCCTTATCTCACTCCCGGACTGTTGCGGCAGCTATTTATTTATTCATTTTAAGCACGTTATTCACGAATATACTTATTCGAGCAGCAGAACATGTAAAATTAACTGCCAATTCCATAATTACCTACACAAACCAAACCGCACCAAATACACAAATCGAATGCACGAACCCCTGCTGCAATTTTTCATCTCGTTTAGCTCCATCTTGTGTTAATCAAACTCACCACCATCGCCAGCAGTTCATGACATGCCCAATTAAATTTCCCTTTTCATGTGCGCTTGGAGGTGGATGCTGCCAGTCATTCACCACTCGATAGCATGGTGTATTCAACAATGTCCGTTCAACCAACCACCGACCACATGTCCATCTTCAAGATAATTAATCCCAAGTACATAGCGCATTTAGGAAGTAATTTAGAAATAACCATTTCGGACGACACACATACACTTGACATCTTAATTTTAAATATTCATTAAGCATTCATCGACAAATGAAGAGATATCCTCCTCACCGGAGCGGAGCTTCTTTCCTTCACACACGTTTGACTCCTCGGGCACTGTAGCACCCTCAATCATATCCCTGAGAGACATGTGACAATTATTGCCGTACGAACAACAATAACAACATAATTACTTGAAAGTAATAATTCACAATCAACAAAATCGTTTGCTCAATTAAATTATTTCGCCTAAGAACATAATTGACAATGAGAGCGTAAGTAGATAAAACAAACACACACTGGCTGACATAATTTACTCTCTGCGCTCATTATAGTCAATTTAAGACACACCAGCCAAGCCAACGAAGGCTCAGAGCCATAGGCGTGTCACTTGAGCGTTGGAAATGATTAATTTACCTGTCAATGATGCCGTGCGAACGACGACGACACGGAGCGAATGAATGGATTCGAACGACAGAACAGCAACGCGCTCCACAAAATTAAAATCAGCAAGCACTCAATTAAGCAATTAAAATAGAAAATCATAAAAAAAAAAAAAAACGGTTCAACTTTGACAGCAGAGTAGTGACACTGACGACGCGACTCAAATGCCTTGCATACCTTCCAGGTAGAACAGGGGCAAGAGGAGCCCTGTGGGTCTCGGAATTCCTAAGCGATGTTAGCCTCAAGGAGCGCGAGTAATTTGATATTTGGTCCTTGTGTTCTTGGGTTGTGTATTGCCGCGAACAATTGAATTTCCTTCGACGAAAAATATTTTCAGCAGAATATAATGGAAATCGATGTGAAAAGCAAACGTCAATACGTGAGCACGGGGCCACATGCGAGGGGAGGGCATGGGAGTTTTTGTTATGATTTTTCAATTCACTGGTGTATGGATAGGAATTTTTGTCCGGGAAGGATATGTTTGTTATGTAATGGGATACTGAAGGTATTTCGATTTTTTTTTAAAGGTTCGAAACTCAATAAAATCAATCAACGTGCTACTCAAAGTAGATAAACGTTCCGAGCTCGAGGAATGCCTAAGTCCAAAATGAGTGCAAATTCTTTGGAGCATTTTTTGCATCTTCTTTTCAAACGTCCGATTTTTGTGAATTCGAAAGAATGAAAGGATGCGAGTATCACACACCTTTTTTTTTGGGAGGAATTCAGGTTTCGACCCTTTCAGTGCTTAGTATTATTATAATACTTCGCGTGCAAATATCCGAACTGCGTTTGTTGGGAAAATATTTTGACGTGCTCCTTTGAATATTCTTTTTTTTTTGCCACCGATTTAAGAAGAAGAAGAACCAATGACCTAAATGGAGAGACAAAGGAATCGGAGCTTCATACAAGGAGACGTAAGTATTCATATACAATTTTTTTCTTAGAGGCTCCAACGAATTTTAAATTTTTATACATATTACTGCAAGTATGTGCTGATGACTGGATGTTGAAGAAATAGGGTAGTCACAACCAATGATGGTTAGTAATCATTACTTTTGTAATTAAATTAATAATTAATTACTTTTGTGAGTAATTGCGGTGTAATTAATTACTTTGTCATTACACTGTAATGGTAATTGAAAATTTTCAATTACAATTACAAATAATTGCAATTACTTTCCTAATTACATGTTTAATTAATGTAATTCAAAATGTAATTAAATTAATTTTTTTATTTTTTTTGTAAGTAAACGAAATATTTATTGATATATAACAAAAAACAAGTGGTCGCCGTGGCTCAGTATGAATATGGGGGTGGGTTCAAGCCCCAGCCATATCCACCGAACATTTGCCGTGGCACTACGTTTAGGCGTTATTTTTGTTCTTCAAGTTATCAGTATTTTTACTAATTTCTCTCGATATAATGGGGATTTCTAAAATACGTCACTATATAATAGACAATATTATGAAAACACACAATCTGTATCGTTAATATCTAACATGCCCCTTCATATTAATGATATCATCTTCATTATCCGTATCATACATCAAAAGATTCATAGTTTTCAGTTCAATAGTTTTTGATATTTGTATGTACAATTTGTGATAATATGAGATGTTCCATCATTCACTTTTAGTTAGGTACATTTGTTGTAGCACTTTCAGTAATTTTGCGAACATATTGACCAATGATTAATTGTGTGCCTTAAATAGAAATAATTCGTTGTTTGATAATTTGCAGGCAAGGTACCTACAGCTAGGGTAAGACGTGGGGGTGACTGCATCTTTGTATAGCCTCACTCGGACTGTTCCTTGGTCAGCTCCAGCTAACTTTTTTTAAGGAGATAAGCCCTAGAATCAAAACAAACAATAGGTAATTAAGGAGCACGTGGTCGCCGTGGGTCAGTGGTT
Organism: Matsumyia berberina; assembly: GCA_917880715.2. Classification (NCBI taxonomy): domain Eukaryota; kingdom Metazoa; phylum Arthropoda; class Insecta; order Diptera; family Syrphidae; genus Matsumyia; species Matsumyia berberina. The sequence continues at coordinate 86,358,932 of OU862871.1, forward strand.
AGTGCGTTGGACTGCTGACCGAGCGGCGTGGGTTCAAGTCCCAGCCAGGAACACCGAACATTTTCCGCGGCACCACCTCTCGTCGGGGAGTGACAAGCCTCCGGGAGTATAATCTCTCATGAAAGACCTTCTCAATTCGCCGTTCAGAGTCGGCAATAAATTGTAGGTCCCTTCCATTCGTGCGAACAATACAAATACGCACAACATGAAGGGCTGCGAGAAGCTAGGCCTTGGCCCATCCCGAGCTGTCGCGCCAGCTATTTAATTTATTTTAATTAAGGATCACAGTTAAAAGTTTCTCTTCCACTCACCGGTTTTTTTTTTTCGTGTCAAAATCTTACTGAATGTAAAATGAAAACTTAAGTCAAGTATTGAAACGAACCTTCTCTAGATTACCTTGTAATTGCAATGTAATTAATTACATTCCAATTACTCGTAATGGTAATGGTAATTTAATTAAAATTTCAATTACCCATCACTGGTCACAACCAGGCAACTGTGACCGTGACTACAAATAGTGTTTATTTGACCTCCAAGTGGTAGCTAACTTACTAAACCTATAAGTGCAGGTGTTGGAAAAAAGACAAAAATAGGACTCTAGAGGCTGTTCACACAGGACTGACGTATTGGATTTTTTTTGACATTTCGTGTTCAGATTGATAGTTCCGTCTGAACACTCCCGCGGACTTTTTTTGACATACTGATTGTCAGTGTCGACCAAATTGATTGGATTTCCGTGCTTATTTCACGAAATATAAAACAATTTAAATGATTAAAACAAATGCAATCGGCCGACAGCTCGGAAGACGCATTATTTTTTCCACAAAATCAATTTTTTTACACGTTTGTTGAGTGACTGCCGATAGACATCTACAAACGTCAAAAAAAAACCAAGAATTTTGAAAAATCTAAAAAACGTATTGATTGACGTAGGTAACATGTCCTCTATCCGTTTCCCCCCTCGCCTGTAAACGTTAAAAAAAATTCAGTCCGTCAGTCCTGTGTGAACAGCCTCATACACACAATGGTGTCAACAATTGTTATGACCTGAAAAACCTTATCTGGGTTGGTTCGACATATTCAGAACTGAGGCCGATAAGGGTTTTCAAGAATTACTCAGGGTATTAGGAAAGAGATGGTGACAGAAGAGCTCGCAAGGGGTCTACGGCTGCATTCTCTGGGTTTCTGATTTGGGTCATTGATTTGAGTTTAAGCGACCCCCCCCCCCCCTCTCCTAAGGGCTTTTTTTTAACCGTAACTGGTCTTTTAGTTTGAGTTACAAGCCTCAACGTTATGATGATATTTGTAGTTACGAGAGAGATACAAACCTTAGATACCGAGGGACTCCCTCATTAAGATCACGACCAGGAACGTCCGCGGACTATGAATTGAGATTCTACATCTGAAACAATCGTTATGCTGCTCAAACTTGAACTACTCGAATCTTCCTTCGTGCGGTACAAAGCAGATATTACTGCGATCCAGGAGATACCGATTTATCGTGGAATATCGGCTAGTATCACTGGTGATTTGCTTTAACTCGATAAGGGATGACCTGTCTGTGACCCGCATCAAGGCAACATTTCAGAACATCAAAAAAATATGTGCACACGCCTAGTGTTCAATCTAAAGGGAACCTTTTCAGAGTCTTATGTAAATAGACTTCAACGCTAAAACCGCTAAAAAAATCGTCTTTGACGGGTCAGTCAGTTTCGATTGACCGATTTTGCAGCAGCACTTAGTTTCCAAAAAACAAGCTGGCTGTTGCGAAAACAAATCAACCACAAGCTAGTCGATATGTGTATTATTAATTTCCAAACATTCAGAGAGAAAAATGTCGACTCTTATCATATTATTGTTGCAACCAAATTTAGAGCTGAACTATCCAATGAGAAAAGGCTGCGAACTGCTCAGAATAAGGAATTCATTGGTAAAAGCCTTGGCATGGCTGGAGTAGCCAGAGCTTATTGCGGGACTCTTCGCTCTACATTGACCATCCACGAAAAAAGGTCTGTGGTCCGAAGATGAGTGCATAAGTCGGAAAAAGGTAACAGAAAATATGCACCCAGCAGCACAAACCAAGGGCGAAGCTTAAGAAAAACAGGGCACACGCAATCTCTTAGACCAAGAAAATCGAAAAGTTGCGCGAAAGAAATTACTTGGTTTAAGGCTGGAACACAAGCTTTTCATAATAGTGAAGGCAGCCTAGTCACCAAAGCACATGAAATTGTATCCTTTAGCAGCACTTCCAGCAGTTGCTGAATAGGCCAAATGCTCAGGAAACAAAAGCGTCCACCTCCATCCAAGGAAAAAATAATCTCTCGATTGATGATGTACCAATCTTGACGCTAAAGCCAAGGCCACACAATGAGCGGCAAAATTAAAACGTGTAAAATTGTATGGTTGTGGCCACGAAGTCGTTGAGCGGCAAGCGTCATTTCTGAGCATAATTTTTTGCCGCTTTGCCTCTCATTACATGGCAGCGACCTAAGGCAAATCCTGCAAAAGTATAACGGTTATTAAAACAGCTCTCAGCAGTTTTTCATCGACTTCAAGGTCGCATGTGAAGAGATTCATCGTCTTAAGCTCTACAGTTGCGACGCATAACACAGGAAAATTCGCTTTGTAATTTGGAAACAGCTCTTCTGAACTTTTTTTAAACGTGTCCCGGTTTTCGACGATGAGAATTTCTTTAGTATTGTATTAGAACTGATAATCCAGCTGTTGGGATACACAAACGACATTGAAATCGTCAGTCACTACCAGCGGGCCATCATAGAGCATTTTAAGGTAAATCGAAGAACAGGCGAAACACGTTAGTATCAAAGTGAATGTGGACAAAACCAGGTGGGACCAGGAGTCTACCTACCTCAGAGTAAACATTAACTCACAAATGACACCCTTGTGGAGATTCGATGATAATTTTTCTAGAAAACCGCTTTTGCTTCAGTTTGCCACAACAAATGGTTTCAAAAATCATAGCTCCGAAGACGAAATTAATGCTAAAATGATATTTTGTATCGATTCCCCCAGGATCAACACGACAAGGAAGACCAAACCTCCGTTTGATAGACCAAGGACCAAGATATCGCGAATGTCAGCAGAAAGCAGCGTGCCCGAGATCGTGGACAAAAGAGGTTGTAGTAGATCAGGCTGATACCCCTTATGGTGCAGTTAGTAAGGTAGAAGTATTTTCTAAAGCATTTTGGAATTTGAATAGTAAGAATTTTCGTTCCTAAGTGGCACCCAAAAGTTCTAAAAATATTGCCGCATTAATTCAGTCTCTCTTTATTATGAATGCTACGCTGAATTACGTCCCGAGTCAATGATCCGGATATACACGATTTCTAGGCAGTCGCTTCTTACTTACTTACTAACTTAAGGGGGTGCATCAGTCTAGGGTAGACCTGGGCCTCAACCAACAAGCGTCTCCAGTCAGCTCGACTTTTAGCCAGTTCCTTCCAGTTTCGCACGCCAAGTTGGTTGAGGTCCCCTTCCAATTGCGTGCGCCCTCTGAGTCGCGGTCTTCCTCTACTGCGCTGTCCCTGGGGTGTGGATTCGAAGATTTTCCGTGCCGGAGCATTGGGGTCCATCCACTCTACATGACCCAGCAACATCAGTCGTTGGCTAAGTCGGTGCTGCTGTACAACCCCAAAATCACCCGAAAAATGTTCCCTTCGAAATAGCCAAGTGCAACCTCATCCGCTTTCGGCAGTGTCCAGAACCATAGAGCAGGACTGGGACGATTAAGGTCTTATACAGGGTCATTTTAATTGTTTGAGAGAGGGCTTTGCTGCTCAATTGCCTTCTAAGTCCAAAGAAAGAGCGGTTGACAGGCGTTATTCTTCGTTTGATCTCAGCGCTGGTGTCGTTGTCTGAATTGATAACGGAGCCGAGGAAGACAAAGTTATATCTGTCTATTGTGACGATCAGTACTTCGTCCGCTAAACCCATATTCGCTGCCTCCGTCTTAATACTCACGTGCGCGCCAGTGACATCACGCTGCATTCTTCCGATCATGTCAATATCGTCGGCGTATGCGAGTAATTGGACGAACTTTTAAAAGATTGTGCCTTTGATGTTGGCGCGTGAATTTTGAAGTATTATTTCAAAAACGATGTTGAAGCAGTCGCGTCACCTTGCCTAAATCCTTTTTTGACATTAAAGGTCTCGGTGAGGTCTTGACCGACCTTGATAGAGCAACGTGCGTTCTGCATCGTCATCCTGTACAAACGGACGAGTTTGTTTATGAATATTTATTTATTTATTCAAATCAGAAGCAAGCATATAACCACTGACCAAGTGTATCACTGACATAAATAAGAGAGCTTTTGAAAAAAAAAAAAAAAAAAAGATTCGTGTATACGTAGTACATATTTCCTGATGGCTTGCAAGTATTTGATAAGGTGCGCCATGAAGGCTTGAAGTCCAAATTCAGTCAGGTTCTGCCTTTACGTTAACATGTCTTGGGAATAGACCCTTCCATGTCAGACACGGAAAAGGCAATTCAGAACGATTTCAGCTGGCGTAATCCAAAGAAACGTTCTTCATCCGCTTTGGTATCTCCTATATAAGTGTGATACTTACATTCATAGTTATGTACTTAACTCGTTCAAAAAGTGTTATATTTACTAAGAGTTCATGACTGTTATCTCGAAACAAACAAGAGAACATCTTTTATCTTTCATTACTCATTTTACGCATTGGAGTTTTGTATAAACTCGCCAATAGCCACTATCTTTTGTCATATAAGTATGTAGGTACATGTGTCCATACTACACATGCAGTCATCAGCTAATTCCGTGCTTCCTCACCTACAGACTTACTTCCTGTTGTTGAAATCCAATGCAACCACTTTGCAATCAAATGTTGCACCCTTTCATTTCCTCAACACTAACTCACCAAAATTTGCACCATGATATTGCAGAGTTAATTAGAAAAATCCTCCGCCACCTCTCTATCTACCTACCAGCTTCTCCGGAAAACCGACCCAGAAATACCATTAGCATAGGTATACCCATTCAATTGACTAATTACCGTTTGGAAATTAACACATGTCAACTAAGGATCCTGCTGAAGTATTGCTGCTCCTCTACATCACCAGGCAGCCAGCGTCACATCGCCCACCTTAGCATAGTTGGATCCTAGGCGAAAATGAAAATGATGCAAATTTATCAGGAACGAAGAGCAAGGACAACAAGAACAACTACAACAGCAGCAGGAGTAGCACCAACAAGAAGTTTAAGGATGAGAGAGGATGACGACGGCGACGACGACTTTTGTCTACGATTTAAGTCGACCATTATTTCCCATCATGATTATTGGCGTCCTCCATTAAAACAAAAAAGAGAGAGAGAGGGAGAAACGTAAACGCACGCACACTTCGGCGCAACAGAAACTCACACAGCGGCAGTGGACTTTGAGTTGTGTGGGTGCCAACTAACACATCTTCACTGCCTGGAATACTGGAAAGCGGAACGGAGAGAGTTTGCCATTCGACACCCTCCGCTGGGCTGCGCTGTGCGCAGTGAAAGAGAGCAACTATACCTGCTCGGATGCGAGGCTTCCAGTTTGATTTATGCATACGGCGTACAACAAGTGGACACGCCCCCTTTTACACATTTCAGCATCAATCTCGTTTGCAATCGCCAGCGAACGAAGGTGCGCCTCTTCTCTTGTTCCGGTGGTGGTTAGGTAGATCTCAATTCGTTCCGATTTGAAGTTTTTGGTGTTTTTCCGGCTGCGAATTTAATTTTTTTTTTCTACAGAACTCGCTGACAGTGGTCGTCGTGTCGTTTATGCCTTTATCGCCGCCGATTGAACTCCAATGATATACGTGGAGGTTACCTGACGAAGACGTTGATGGCTATCAAACGTGTACGAGTTATTGCCAGCGACAATCGCTCAAAACCGGTTTGCGTATTAGGACGCAATTGGAGCGCGGTGTCTTTTACGTGGTTGCGGTTGTGGTCGTCGCCTCTGTCGTTGGGTGTAGTTTCATAGAAAATCGCAAATTTTTTCGGGAACATTAGTGACATTCGCGGTGACAATGACATTTAATTAAGGCGAACTGTCAAAACAGTGCAAATAATTCTGCTAATCGCTTGCTGTCAAATCAAAGCATTTAGATTCTAGTGGTGGCGCAATGCCACAACGATCCCCATTCGCGATCCAAGAACTTTTAGGATTAAGTGATTCGGCGGCAGCAGTGGCAGCAGCTGTAGCGGCAAGGAACAACAATAATGCCAGCAACGGTGGCAATAGTGGTGGAAACAGTAATATTATTTGTAATGGTGGAGGAGCTAATGGAAATGCATCGGCACCATCATCGACATCACCGCCGTCTGTGTCGTCATCGGCGGCCACGGCAGCCACAGCGGCGGCAGCGGCCGTTGCAGCTGCAGCAGCTGTATCCGCCGTTACACCGAGCTTATATGCCAGTGTTGGGCAAACGCCGTTCACGGCTGATCAACATCATCAGATGACAATGGCTGCCGCGTCTCGTATGGCGTATTTCAATGCACATGCAGCGGTGGCGGCTGCGTTCTTACCGCACAATATGAGCGGTGCAAGCGGCGGCAATGCTGGCGGTGGTGGTGGTGGTGTAAACGGTGCCTCGATGGTGGGTGCGGGAGGAGTTAGCGGGCATCATCATCATCATCATTTGTTGCATCCACAAGGTGGGGGTGAGTGTTTTGTTTGTTGTCTGTGGTTTGTTTATTGGGGATTTTTTTCTCGATGACCGGGCATGGGATTTATCGTGGCATGCATTTCGAAAATAATTTCATCGCATTTGTTTTGTAGGTACAGGTCTTTTCTTTGTGTTGTGATAATACCTGTGAAACATAAAATTTTAAATCATTCAGCGAATTGCGTAGAAGTGTTTGGTCATGGAGACAATTTTAAAAATGTTCTGTCAATTAATTTGTTCAAATTTGATTGGAATTCTACGCATGAAGCTGTGTATCTTTGGAATAAATTTTAACCAATAGATACAAAGCATTTTAGATAAATCTTTAAGCTTTCCAATGTGTAATCACACGCACCGGTTCCTACAATAATTAGTTTTTTTAGTAGAATAAAAAAACTTGTGTAACATTCCTTTATGAAGCCTACAAATCGTTATAAACTGCATATGTTCATATATTGCTTTACGATTATAACATTTGCAAGTTTAAACATTTATTGTTAATACGTCCGCGGGTGTTGATATAAGACTGCATTTAACCCTAAGTTCTACTTAACAAAGTTCCACTTATTTTTGCTGATAATCTTGGTACATATGTATGTATGTACATAAGTGTACTCTCTCATAAGCGGACACCGACGGTTCCGAGAAAATTATCCACTTATGAGAGGTGTCCGTAAGGAGAGAGTACACTGTACATACATACCTACGTTAGTTGACTTACTATCATGTCGAATACTTAGCTCATCGATAAAAAATGTTTTGTTAAGGTTCGGTTTCGGCTCAACTAACCTTTTAATTGAATAAATATTCGTACCTACCTCGCTTTTAAGAAAAGTTTTCGCCACATGCGATAATTTAGCAACTTACACGGCGTAAGTTTTTCATTCTTAAGCGTGCAAACACAAGCTTTGTATGACTGTGTATTACAAAAAGAAGAAAGGCAACACAACCAAGTTTGATGCGGTTTACATCATTGCTTTTCGAATAAGGAGAACATGCATCGAGAGGTTGAGTATCTCCGAACAGTGGTTCATTATTGCGCTTAAAACAGTTTTTTCAGTACTTGAAACCAATCTGGTGGGAACGCTCAAATCATCATATTGATTGAAGTTTTGTGTTGCAAATCTTACGAGGATCAACAAAAAAAAAACCACCTCTACTCTTAACTTACCGTCTTCATTTTCCTACAAACACCATTGTACGAGTATGTTGCACGGCTCTCCAGGCTGCAGGCAGACTAAACGAATGCTCCCGAACGTCTGTAAAAAAAAATCAGCGCCATTCTTGCTGTCACTCAGCAGAAGAGACTGTAGACAACTAAGTGGCGTTTTAACGGGATACTTCACTTTTGTCAAGCATCTATAGGGTGTTAGGTTTAAGCGACATCGCCGTCGCGAGGGCGACGATATTTCGGATCATTTCCCTTGCGATTGTTCTACCTTTGCTTAGATCGGCTAGCAGATTTTCGGTGCTGATGTAGTGAGTGCTGCTGTTAGCTCCTCATCATTGAAGTGCTTTCTTGGTTTTACCTACCGTCAGCAACTAGACAAGTTTTGAATTCTACTTACATATGTATCACTAATCTTATCATCTATTTACTTTCAATGAATATTCGACCAAAAAAACTCACCTCAGACTCGATATTGACTTCGATTCGGGAAATTTGTTAGCTAAATGTCAAGGCTTTGGAGAGAGATGGCGGCGATGTTTCTAAATATGAATTCAGAAAAGCTTAATGCCGGTATTGTTGATCCGTAAGCAAGCTAGTAAAGGATTTATGTACATTTTTCGAATTCTATTGAAGATATGTTGGCCAACTTCTGACAACTTGGAAGTAACTTTAGCTTGTAGCTAAAGCTTCACTTCCTCCATAATCACTTGGACCGTTTCGCTGGAAATCTTGATGATTTAAATGAAGAACAGGGAGAAAGGTTCCATCAAGATATATGGACTGTAAAAGAACACTATGATGCTCTTCCGTTTTTTTAGGAAAGATCGTATCTTTTCTTTTTGTTGTTAGGAAAGAATTGTCGCTCGCCATGGTTCAGTGGTTAATGCGTTGAACTGCTGTAAAAGCTGCGTTGATTCAAGCCTCAGAAATGTCCACCTTAGATTTTTTGTGGCACCATCTCTAGTCTGTGAATGACATACCTCCGGGAGTATAATTTGTCATGAAAGAGCTTCTCAATTCGTCGTTCGGAGTCGAGAATAAATTGTATATTCCTTCCCTTCATGCGCAAAATGTTACACGCAGAAAACAAATGGCGAGAAGCTAGGTCTTGGTCCATTACGTGCTGTCGCGCTATCTATTTTCTATTTTTTGTCCTCCTCCCTTTTAGTCCTATTTAAGGTCCTCAGTAGTTTTGCGTTTGCTACTTTTATGGTATTGTCCATTTTATTTAGTGTCTCAAGCAAACCAGGTAATTTTAGCCTCCGACTGTTTTCGTAGGTCTTTTGGAAACAAGAGATACAAAATAAAAGATACACTGTTCTGAGGACCTTCGTATTTAGTACCTTGTGGTTCTCGCATTCTTCTTTATTTGTGACATATATACGTAGGATTGTCTTTTAAAGATATATGATCTCAAAATTTCAACAAATTACTCCGATAATTTTTTTTTGTAATTTGTATCCTAACAAACAAAACTTAAATTAAAGTTTGAGTTACATCCAAGAATACAGCGCAGCATATCTTCTTTTCTTGGAACGTCGTTCTGTTGCAGTACTTTACCCTGTGGATCTGTTCTATTTTTGAAAGTTTTTTGCTTAACCAAATTTGTTAAATAGTTTCGTCAAATATATGCAACAATGCAGGTATTACCTTTTAAAAGAACAGCTTTTCCAAAAGAGTAGATTAAATAGTCAGCAAATATATGATTTCTTTATCGGTAGGTGGTTTCCTATAGCTGGTGTATAACTGTATCTGCTACCTTTCATTGTTGGTATTGTTGATAGTCTAATTCCTTTTGTGGTATTTACTTGAGAATTTGTCAAGTGATCAGATCATATCATGGGCCTTTTTTTAGAGCTAATATTCCTTATGAGCTACCACTTCGATTTCATTGACAGAGACATGTCGCGTTTATTGTACAGATGTTATCATCATCTTTTGCCGGCAAAATTTGTGCTTTTCAGAGAGAGAATTTTGTCTTTGGTTGGTGTTAGGTTTTTCAACAACATGGAGAGTGGAGACTGATATATTTTTAGCTTGCCTTATTTCTAACTTTGGTTTACTGTGGAGTTTGTTTAAAACACTTTGATTTTCAGCACGTGCCTTGCGCTAAGCGTTTTTATTTTTCCAGCCTGGAGTTTCCCCTGCTGATTTTTGTTTTGTTGACACGAGTGCTTTGTATGTATTTATTAGTTGGTCTAGCTATTTTAAATTTTGTTTGCTGCACCGGACCGACAGCAGCCTAGGAAGGCTTCAACGGCTGCTGTCTTCTGCTGCTGGCCTTCTTCTTGTACACACAAAGTTTAAAAGCCCGACTATAGCCCCTGAATTTTCACACAACTTCAAATCGGCCGACCTGACTGACTTGATTCTTAAGGCAATACTGAATTTTTCTAATTGAGTTATTTGCATCACGGACTTTATGCCCATCAGGATTAACTTCTCCTCAACGTTCACGCCAATCATCCTTAACCGCACTTTAAGAAGTAATGACAGGATAGTCACTAATGACTCCCAATCAGTGTGGTATAAAAACAAGAAAATAAATAGCTGGCGCGGCAGCTCGAGATCATCCAAGGCCTAGCATCTCGCAACCATGTTGTGCGTCTTGTATTGTTTGCAGGAATGAAAGCAATTTACTGTAAAGCAATTTAATGTAGAAGGTTTTTTTTACTCTTTGAGACTTTCCCCGACGAGAGGTGTTGCCGCGATGGGCATTACTGGGCCTTAAGCCTACGCAGCTCATATAGCAGCCCAATGCAGTAGCCACTGCGCCACGGTGACCACACGGTGTGGTATTCCGACAGATAAAAAATCAAACGTTGTGCCGGTGCGGGCGTCTATAGCCCGAACTACAGATTAGTTAGCTCACTTGGCTCTTCTCAGGGTTGTATAATATTTGGCGTATTATACACTTTTTTTACGTGTATAAAAGTGTGTATTATATATCTGAAAAATATTGCTGGTGCATAAAAGTGTATAAAAGCAAAGAATAGGTATTTTTTTTTTTTTTTTTTTTTTTTTTTTTTTTTTTTTTTTGCGAGGGTAGGTGAAAATCTTTCATGAGACACCATGAGGATCTACCGCACGTGCTCATGGTAGTGTGAGATTCTTACTCACTAAAAACACCTCCCCTTTTCGTGTTGACTACGACTAAGTACAAAAAAAGCCTTATCAAGTAGTTTAGCTTTCGACAATAAAAGTTCGCGTTGTGCAGGTAGCTTTCCAGTAAAAGCACCTACTAATACCGTCATTATAAGCGGTTATCCCTTATTGCGCTAAATCGAACGGTTTCGTTCTTTGTAGTCGGCGCACAAGGTTTGTCACGTCCAGAATTTGGAGTACGGCGTTATTGCAATGTCCCTGAAGGCGAACACGGAGTTTGCGTGCAAAATTTGTTATTTCATCTTCGACGGTAGCTAAACCGAGGTCTCTATGGATATCGTCGTTTCTAATGTACCACGGCGCATTAACGATTGTTCTGAGCACCTTATTTTGAAAGGTTTGTAAAATATTTCTATTGCTGGTTTTGGTACAACCCCAAAGTTGCTGACTCGACTGAATTTTCTGTTGCCAGAATAGCCGTATCGTCCGCGAATGTAGCAACAACGGTGCCTTCTTCTTGCGGTATATCTCGAGTATAGAGCAAGAACAAGACTGGACCAAGAACACTTCCTTGTGGAACACCGGCAGCGATTTCCTTGAATTCCGAGTATTCGGCTCCGTGTTTGACACGGAAAAGTCTGTTCTCCAAGTACGACTCTAAAATTTTGTACAACTCTTCGGGAAGTACCTGTCTTAGTTTATAATTCAAGCCTTCGTGCCACACCTTGTCGAAGGCTTGAGAAACGTCAAGAAAAGCGCTAGAACATATCTTTTTCTCTTCTATGGCCTTCTCAATTTCGTTGGTTATTCTATAAACCTGGTCAATTGTGGAATGCTTGATTCTGAACCCGAATTGATGATCAGGAATCAAACGTCTTTCTTCAATTACCGGTTTTAACCGTTTTAATAAGAGTTTTTCAAAAACCTTTGAAATTATCGGCAGGAGCGATATCGGTCTGTACGACTTTTTGTCGTTTGGCGGTTTTCCCGGCTTTGAAACCATTATAACTTCGGCGACTTTCCATTGCCTTGGAACGTATAATAGTCTTAGCGAAGCATTTATAAGGTAAACAAGTTTTATAAAAGCTTTCTTTGGCAATTCCTTCAGGACCTGTCCGGTTATTAGGTCATATCCAGGAGCCTTGTTATTCTTTAGATTTTTTATTACCTCACAAAGTTCGGCTAGTGACACGCTTCTTATTTTAAAGTTGTCTGGAGTCATAATAGTATTATTAATATTTTCTATTAATGTTTGCCCGGGAAATGGCTTAAACGTTTCTTCTAGATGCTCAGCAAATAAGTCGGCTTTTTCTTTATCGCGTTTTGCCCACTCGCCATTACTTTTTCTTATTGGTAGCGATTGTATTTGGGGTTTTTTGACACCTTTTATAGCTTTCCAAAGAGAATAATTCGAACTTTTTTCAGCAGACAAGCCTTCGAGATATGTAGAAATCTCGTGATTTTTAAAATCCCGTATCGCTTTTTTGAGCTTATTGCATAGGAAGTTCGAATGGGTTTTATGCTGAGGAGCGCGGGACTGTTGCCATCTTTTGCGTGCTCTCCTCTTTGCCAGCATCAGTTCTTTTATTTCCGGCGGATATTTTACTTCGCTATTTCCGACTACTTTCCTTTTATATGGAGTGTTGGTCCACGCGGCGCTTTGTAAGACTTCAATAAATCTGCCGACTTCATCCTCTATTTCGCACGGTGTTCTAAGCGACACATTCAGGACTATATTTTCTTCACAAGCTTTCCTAAAGCCGTCCCAGTTAGTTTTGTTGCTAGTTAATCTGGGCGCGCCTTCCTTCTTCATTAGGCGTTCACTTATTGTCAATATGACTGGTGAATGATCTGAGGAGAGATCAAAGCTTTCCTCGACGTTCGTAAAGGTTTTCGCTACCCCTTTTGCAATAAAGCAGTCTATGAGGTCAGGCGTTTTTGCTATGTCGGAGGGCCAATAAGTCGGTTTCCCCTTCGAAAAGAAGTCAACAGCAAATTGCATGCCGATTTCGTAGAGAAGTCTGCCTTTAGGTGAAATGCATCTCGAACCCCAAAAGGTGTGTTTCGCATTGAAATCACCACCAATAATAAATTTTTATCCAAGTGAGTCAAATAGACGTATTAAGTCATTCTTTTCTAGCGTGTATCGCGGAGGGCAATAAATGGACGCGATATTGTAATACATGTTTTTATTTTTTACGCGAACCGAAGTTATTTGCATTGCATCGAGTTCTATCGGTGAATTCAAAGAGTGCTCAATACAGTCTTTAATTAAGAGCGACGATCCGCCCCTAGCCCTTTCGGATGGGTGGTATGCGTGATAAGCATAGTATCCTCTAATTTTAACCCGAGATTCCTTTGTCAGATGGGTTTCAGAAATCAAGCATATGTCAATGTTCTGCTGGCGTAGGAATACTTCCAGTTCGTCGATTCTTTGCTGAAGGCCGTTTGCGTTCCATGTTAAGATTTTAAGTAACTGGTTCATGTTCATAATTTCGTTCGTGGTTTGCGAGCGTTATGCTCAAGGTTACTAAGTTTTTCGAATATAAGCTTATTTGTCTTGCTTTGCTCCTCGAGTTTCGCGAGAATTATAGAGAAAACTTGTTGCATAGGATCTAACGCAGGCCTATTTTGCTTGGTTGCTTGCGATGCGGCTTGCGCGTACGTTTGGGCATCAGCAGATGGCGGATTTTCCTGAACTTTTTTCGTTTTTTCCTTGACGGGTTTGCTTTCTTTCGCCAACGATTTTTCGGATTTATTTTTATTCGGTTTCGGTAGCGGACGAAAGAATAGGTATGAAACTGAAAAAAATGTATAAAAGTCAAAGTCATTATTATAGGTACTTGTAAAATTGTATACACTTTGAGATACTTCTTTACACTTTTATACACTTTTATACAATTTTATACACTTTTATACCCTTTTATACATTTAAATACAGTTTTATACATTTTAGTACAATTTCATACACTTTAATACACTTTTATACGCTTTTTTAAGGTAAAATGTATAAAAACCAAAAAGTGTGACATTTAGCAACCTTGGCTCCTCTACGAGTATATCTGTATTTAAGGCAGAGGTTTATGTATTTTAGCTTTGCGCCAGGGAATGCATAAGACCGTACCTCTAAAGAAAACAGATCGTAATCTCTTCAGACATTCAGGCAGGGGTAAAAGCTTTAATCTTTTTTCAAAATTACCTTTCATTGGATTGAAGACAATGAGATCGCAGATGACCTCGTCAGACAAGGAGCCCAATCTGCATTGATAGGCCCTTTTCCTTCTGAGGTTTATCCATTGGAACTCAACTCATAGGAGCCACAAGAAAAGCTATCCAAATGGAACTTAACACTGGAACTTCGTCAATCTAAGAAGTTCATCAACCCCTTAAACAACAAGACTGCCATTAAACAAAAGAGATGCTAAGTTCTCAGTAAAATCAAAAAAAAAAATTTTTTTTTCTTTTACCGGAGTGTCTAGCTCCACAAAAATTATGGAATAATGTCCTTTTTCACTTTACTCTTCATCTCCTATGCATGCCTATTCCTTTGACTATCATTGGGTTTTAATAAACTTTAAGGGACATTGTCCTAAGTGGTGCAATAGAATAAAATAAACGGTGGTCCGGCCGCAAACAGAAGGAATTCCTTTTCAAAATTCTATGAATACAAATTTAAATAATTATCTGAGGTAAATATTCTGTTTTGCTACTTTGAATTAAGAATAAGGTAGGTATTGTTTGATGGATTCAAAATTTCCATGACTTTTGGACTTCTTTTTATTGTTTTTAGAAAAGTTCTTGGTTGCTGTTGAGTGGTCCTTGGGGCGATTTTTCCCACTTAATTCTGGAATTATTTAATTTTTTCCTTATTTCTTTATTCGAAATAATTAAGAATCATTGAGAGTGTGTCTCTTCCTCATCTTACCTCATTACTCTCTTGTATTTTTGTAGACGTCTTTTGGTTTGTACAATTTCTTAGCAGCTTCAGCGTTTGTCGGTTTAGAAGCAGTACAAAATTCGTTCGTCCAATCAATGGAATCACCATCTGTTGTGGTATGCTTAGGTCAGGTTAAGGTGACTGCCAGCTAAAGCCAACACACTTGGAACAATGACAGGTCTATTGTGATGGATCTTGGGAAATTCCTTCGCTCACTCGTTCAATCAATTGGAACTTCCGACGAAACAAGGAAGCTCCTAACATCTGTATACATATCGGTCAGTCTAGGCACATACTCATCGATCTTTCAGGCAGAAATATTTGCCAGAAATCAGTGCAAGACCATTTTTATCTTCTCTGACAATCAAGCTGCCCTGAAAACACTGAACTCAGTTACGATAAAACTGAAACTAGCCCTAGAGACAGTCAAATTGCTTCTAGAACTGGAAAAAAAACAACTTGGTCATCATACACTGGATCCCTGCTCACAAAGGCCACACCGGCAATGAAACTGCGGACTCACTGGCCAAGATAGGTGCAACCACCCCCCTCACTGGTCCTGAACCAGCCTGTGGAGTAAACAAATCCATTTTTAAAAACTTCATGAGGGAGCAATTCCTGCTCAAATCCAACACAATTTGGATGGAAAGTGTAGGACAGAAATGCACCAAACACTTTTTCCCCAATGTATCACAAAATCCAAGTTTCTTTTAAATCTGAGCAGGAACCACTTTAGAATTCTAACCGGCCTCCTAAATGGCTACTGGCGACTAAAACGGCATCTACACAAGTTTGCCCTGTCACTGGACCCTACCTGCAGACTAAGCTTGGAGAGCGATGAAAGCTCTCTTTACATCGTCACAGAATGACCGCCGTTATTCATGCGAACTTGAACTTGTTTCACCAACGGCGCTTGCCATGCTCTACCCAGAGAGGCTGATTAGCTTCCTGACAGTCCGTGGAGCAGACAAACTGCTCTAAACATAGGGGACAGTACAATAGGCCTCCATATGAGACCGCACTGTTAGAGTGGACAAACCGCTCCCCACTAATAATAATTATTCCATCTGTATTGGTCAAATCGCGTAGATCGTTCTAAAAGTAGGCACCCAAGTGTGGTTTCCTTCTATGGAAGAGAGCTGGGCAAATGCCTTCCTCTTCTCCGTCTATGCATCTTCTGCAGAAATCATTCTAGAAGACGTTAAGCCGGCCCGACATTTGCATCGACAGTACAAGTACCACGAATATGATACTTTTTTTCCGAGAGTAATTAACAATTGTTTTTAAGACGGTTTATCTTAAGACGGAAACTCATTCTGTCGGTCCCGACATCCTGTCTGCTGATTAAGCTCAATTTTAGAACTCATGCAAATAATTCTGTGTCAGTCTTCTCTTAGACTCTTTATTCCTAAAGATAATAAATAACAAAAATGAATAATTAATCAATTCAATGTGAATTTGACGCTATTCCGTGTGAGTGGTGGAATCGGAAGTCAAAATCTCTCACTCCACTTGATCTTCTCATACGCTAATTACTCAAGGAGGTCCAAGACCCATCACCAGTCCACAAACAGATGCAACTGTCAACAGTCCTCTCATCATCATTTTCAGTGAAAACGACCAGAAAGTATCGGAGATCGGAGACGTTGAAAAATCCAATTACTCCAACAAAACACTTGAACATGTTTTTCTTACTCCAGTAATCCCATCTCGGAGTGTCTTCGTCGTCGTCGTAGTCAGAGACCCTAATTTCCTCACCGTGAGCTTGAGGCAGGCAACAGCCCAACAGTCAGGGAGTGCCTCATCGTCTGGTTTCGTACATCAGATCGGTTCTCTGACAGACTGTAAGTTGCTGTCGCATCCAGATGATGTCATGTGGATTGTTTTGTCTGTAAATACTCTGCCACTTGACTCAGGGCGAGTGGAAAAAATATTAAATTAATTTTTTGGTCCCCACACATACATGTGACTTAATTGGACGACACCTTGATATGATGATGGTCATGGTGACTTACATACATCTCTTTCTCTACCGCGCTTGAATAAAATTCTTTTTTTTTAATCGACCCATTGTGTACTGTAATAACAAGCCAAGCGAAAGGTAGCAAGAGGATCAGAAAAAGAACTTCAAAACCAAACTAATAACAACAACAATAACACTAACGGCCGTGGAGAGGGCAAATTTGTATCTACGTCCGTATACATGCATACAACGGCCGAACGCGTTTTGGTGACAGAGGAGATAGGTGAGTTGATGGTGTTTTTTTTTTTCAAAAAATCCCATCTAAGACTTTAAGTGGCCAAATGATTTCTATTATTATCAAATTTTTCATTCATCAGATACTGTATGTGCGTCCCTTTCAGCTCAGATTGTTGTAATAACAACTTTAAATAATTTTTTTTTTTTTTACGTACCAAATTAATTTGTTATTTTTTGTTGTTGAATGACCGCTCAATGAGCGCACCAGTAAGGGGGTGGATAATTATACAAAATACAGTTCATTTTGAGGTTCAATTTATCTTTTTGTAGGCATTTTACGTGGGCTTATGAAAAGAGTGGGTGTATGGGAACTAGAATGCAATTGATAGGCTTAGAGAGGGCTAATATAGTACGAACGTGTTTATGTTTGAAAAGGTTCATTTCTCAACAGTCATTTGTGACCAGTGCTGCCACTAACAAAAAAAATTTCGTAGCAAAATTAAAATTGCGTAGCAAAAGCAAAACCATTGAAATTCCAGTGGAACTCCAGTTCGAATCCAGTCACATTTCAAACACATCCGAAGGAATATACACTGCTTGTGTAGGGTAAGGGAGAACAGTAACATAAGTTGGAGTCGTGGAAGTGAATAGTTTGAAATTACGTTCGTTTAATTTGTGATTGTGAGAGGTCTAAAAATTACGAGATTCTTGTTGAAAGTTCGTGTTTCAAAAAACCGCAGCAAAAATTGGGATATTAGGGACAGCGTAGTAAATTTGACTTTTTTAGAAATCGCGTAGCGGCTTTGCTACGATTGTAGCAAAGTGGCAGCGCTGTTTGTGACTAATAAAAAGTTTGTTTTAGAATATTTTTTATGGTAGGCTAAAAAATTTGTAGGAGCATGACTGAGCATTGAGCAGCATTGGTGGCGAGGTATAAAAAATTACAGCCAATGTGGATGTACAGTATTCAATTGGATAGATGTGGTGGCGGTTATTTGTGCTCTTAAGGAACAAATATTCAAGAGGTATCCTTGGAATCTTGTCATAGACAAACTTGACCAACGTGGTTTTATTATTATTATTATTTTGGCGTGTCCCCACAACTAGATGCCATAAGTCCTTTTTATGACTTAGTCGTAGAGAAGCTGTTTAATTTTTAGTGACAGTACGGAGCCATCACCAAAATTCCGATTCAAAGATATACCGTTCGGCATTTTTTCCTTTTTTCGGCTTTTTTATTACGCCAGTAATGCTGTGAACTTGGTCTATGCTTGAGTTGTCACCAAACTTGTGGTTTGAAAATTTTTCCTTTTTCGTTCAGTAATTGTTTTCAGGAGTTGAAGTAGTAACATTTCGAGCAAATTCGACATTATATAGCCATTTACGATCCTCTAGATATTTTTGGTAAACAGTCCATTGCAGACTGAGAGCCTCCTCCCAATGGTCAGACAACCAAATTGGCCACTCTTCGATATTAGATCCCCTGAATTTTATTCCGGAAAACAATGACTTCACCCCATCCAAGTTGAATTTCAATCTCAACTTCCTCACATCCATTCCTTCACGAAAGGAGTGTGAGAGTGATGACGCCAGAGACGATAACTTCGTTCATCTCTATACCGACTGTTTCAAAACCGAGAACGGAGTGAAAGGTTGTTCTACCAGATCACTATATCGTTTTTCAGGCGAAAATTATGGCGATCAATGAAGCCTTATGCTCGCTTAGGTACAATGTGATATCCTTCAGGGAGATTACAATTTTTATCGGTAGCAACGCTGCCATAAAATCACTGGAATCGGTAAGATGAATATCAAAACCTATTTCAGACTGTCGCTCATCTCTCACGGAGGTGGAAGAACATTTTAACATTCAGACTGTCGCTCATTTCTCATGGAGATGGCAGAACTTTTAAACATAGATACTGGGTACGCGGCCATAGGGACATTCCAAAGGAACTGCAAGGCCGATGAACTCGTCAAATGTGATACTACTCTGCGCCGGAACCTAGGAATCTGTGTAATCCACACGCTACAAGTTAACTACTCATAGAGTACGACGCGATCAGTAAGATAAAGGTACCACGTGCCGTACCTCAAGGGAGATCTAGCCTATGCTAAATCTCACTCGATCTAAAAATATGATCTTGCTCAAAAGATCGTTCAAAAGCACCGTCGTTGGTGTTCTTACCCGGCTTGTCCCATTGACTTCCATGCCAGAAGAACGATCTCTTCTCAAATGACTTCTCCAGGAGCTGCAGGTACGAAGAAAAGGAAGAAACGATCCTCCTGTCCTGCCCTATCCCAAAGAAGGAAGCTCTTTCTAGGAGCCTGTCACATCGACAACTTGGGTGAACTATCCCATACTGACACTAAGAGTATCCTCAACTTCATGAAGAGCTTCAAATGGTTTCCAATAAAGTGAGAAGCGTTTTTCAGGGTATTGATTCAAGTGGTATCACAATGAGCCTTTCCGTATGTAGGCTACCCTACCACCCTAGGCATTTACGATCCTACTTTATATAGCGATTTGACTGTTTTAGGATCCATGATCACTTCGCCAACTTTCCGATGACCAGAAATGTGCTTTAATCTAATGGAGGCTTGAATTAAATTAGTGAGCTGGACTTTGAGTGGTAGCTCTCTTGAAAGGCCTGACAACAGCTCAGAGTGAACCAACGCCTAGCTTGCAATTACCTTGTGCGTGTTATATTTTTTAATCGATTCATATATGGAGGTAGGTTCTAGTGGTCTATGCAAGGAAAACTGCAAAGGACTAGGCGCATGAAAGTGCACTGAACGGCCTTGATTGACTTAGAATTGATTTTGTAATAAGGGGATCATACTGGGCTAGCATATTCAAGCAGAGGCTTTACGAAGATGATGTAAAGGGATTTTGTTATTTATGGGAATGGAAAAGTCCTTAGACTAACGTTTCACGAAACTGAGTGCAGAATGGGCTCTTTTGACAATATTGTCAATATGCGACCAGTAACTATTGCAGACAATATGCAACTAATGAATTGAAGTGGAAAAGGGAGCAATCTCGCTGTATATAGAGTAAGATCTAGGAGGAAGTGGGAGACTCTTCCGAGAGTATAAGATAGCGGAGTTCATTCATTTTAAAGATCAACAAGAAGGGGTGTTTTATTTATAAGCACAGAAGTTGTTTAAATTCTTTTTTGTTAAAGAATGCTCATGTGAAGTCAACTGTCATATTTAAGTTGAAATTCTTGAATACCTAAAACAAGGTAGAGTCAGATATTTTACAAGTTTGCCATGCTCTCTCTCTCTCTCTTATCAAATATCATCTTCTCTTAGTCAGACACTGGGTTAATGAATAAATTTTGGAAACAAAGCTGCCATTTGCTTTCCATAAAACTCTGATAAGAGACCACCTTTAGGGTAAAATCTGTTAAAGTGCTAACATTTTTTCCCAGTTTAATGTATGGTCATGAAAGAAAGGTGCATGGTATAGCTTTAAAGGATATGCCCTCTTCACGTATAATGGAGAATGTTATTATTCCATTCATTTAAACATTGTTGTAAGGACCACTGCAAATTCAAAGCTTGAAAAATACAAGGATCCTCACTTTGAAATTTGAAAATGGAATAATTCTTAACAATGTTAAATTTTGTATAATGAATGGTTTAATGAATATTTACACAGTACACCTCCTTGAATAAATATAATTTAATTCATTGTATATTTTTATTAACAAAGAATTATGCATTCAAAGCAGGGGCATGCGAGACATGCATATGAGACCTGGTTAAGACACAAATGCTTTTTTTTATATTAAAATTGAGCCAAAAGCACTGCCTGGGTTAAATAAAATAAAAGAATTTACCTTAAATGCAAATGATTTCATTTTTTTCTTTAATTTGAATTATAAAACACATCATTTTGCACAAGAGAATGGAATTACTGATGCGATCCTCATTCACAGAACATAACAACTTCTTCACTTTTTTTTCAATAAAATTGAAGAATTTTTATTTCACAAACTTATATGTGTACATGTGTACATAAGTGTCTAATAAATTGGGTAACTTAAAGTTCCACATCGAGAAATAAAACAGAAGAATTTGCAATGCGTTGCTTCTCCTTTTGTACGCAGCAGCTTTCCTCGTTGAACATAAATTCATTTAAAGTAGTAACTTTCCTTTCGTTGCATATGAACTTATTTCAAGGCTCAACTTAAGTAAGACAGCTGAGTGTGTTTTACAAAGCAGACAGGAATGGAAGATAAATGTGATTATTTACACTAACGATCACTTATTAAGTTTTCTTAAATTTTTTAAAATTATATCGCTGACTGCTTTAAGACTATGTTTTCTTAACTTGATTGCTTAAATAAACTTAAGACTAAAGACTTGAGTCCTTCACCACTTTCTTGCCACTTTATGGCCAACGGGAAATTCTAGGTTCAAGCTTAATGCTAGGTATTGATCACCTTAGTAAGTCACACGGTTACATGAATTAATCGCTTGCTTCAGGGAAAACGAAGTCAATCGCAACCCGGGTGTTGTACAAACAAAAGGTCAGTTAACAGAGGAAGACCCTTCGCAGAGAAGAGAAAAGTTCTTCCTTTCATAGCATGCGTCGATGACAATGTTTCAGCCATCTTGGTGAAATTTCCGCTGTACTGTAAAAAATCTGATAAATTGAACTAAAGATACATAAGCCTGGACTGACAAAGTGGGATTCAATGTTAAGCCATCCAAAACTAAGGTAGCACTCTACACTTTAGAGTGTAGACACAATATACAATATAATGTCACATAGTTTCATCTAAGCTCCATCAGACGGCGGAGTACAGGCATTTTCTCAGAGAAACTGAATAAGCGAAATCCTTTCGACTTCCGAATTTCGGCAGTTTTTTTTAAGCAGAGCTCCTTGCTATTCGGGAAGTCTGCCGTGTGCTGAAAAATTTTCTAATACCCATCTACAACATTGCCATCTTCATTGACAGTCAAGCCGCTACCAAAGCTATTGATTCGGTCACTACATCCTCAAAGCTGGTAAAGCAATGCCAGGAGGAATTAAATCAGCTGGCGGTAAAGTGCAGGGTCACTTTTACCTGGGTCCCAGGTCATAGTAAAATTGACGGCAACGAAAAGCCAACGACCTGGCCAGACGGCGATCAGCCCTTAAATACTCACAAGCGGAAGTTAATTATATTCCCCTAGAAGCCTCTAAGGGCAATATTTAAAACTATTTTATAAAGACGGCCAACCAAGCGTGGAATGGGCTCAGCAACTGCGTCATATAAAGGAAGATCTGGCCCGGTTACAACAGAAAGCAAACGAGCTACTAAGCGATCAAGACAAGACATTTCAAGAATCGTAGCCGCTAGCACAAGCCACTGCCCAATAGGAAACCACGGAGCCAAGCTAGGTATCCCCTACAAGACTTTCTGCCGTAGTTGCAAGAATAACAGCAAGAAGGAATCTCTGCATCATTTCCACTAAAGGCCCGGCCCTAGCGCGGGTCAGGCAACGCACTCTAGGTAAACCCTTCTTCGACGATCTCAAAGATATTTACAAGATAAGGATTGGTGAACTAATACTTCTCCTTAACTCCATAGGTTGGATTTAAGTATCTATCAACAACACGCAATAATAATCAGGTCAAATGAGTTGTGGTTTCGAAACGGCGCATCCTAGCGCTTTTTGAGTTCTTTTAGAACCGCTACCTCTACTTACCTACCTACCTCCATCTAAGCTCAGAAACACGGAAGCTACAATCAAAGCCAAATAGGCTTAATTTTGGAAATTAAATTTAGTTGGAAACGGGATGTTCAAAACTGAACACGAAAGGCTACAAATGCCACCATAATCGCGTTCAAAGGGTTGTGAGGTCAAAAGGTTGTAAGGTCAGTTCAGTGGTTGTACCTAGCGATTGTCAGGCTGCTGCAGATAATTTCCATTGTTATCCTGTGGAAATTAGTAGTGTCTAAGTCAGCTTTTAGAGTAGAGGAGTCTTAATCACGGTCACATCAGCATTATGCTCATCAATACTATCCCTAGCAAAACGGACTACCTTACGATGACTTTAACATCATATAAAGCGGAGAGACCAGAGTTGGGAATTGCCTCGAACTCACCTTTGCTATACGGACTCATTCCATCTACTTGACAGGCAATTCTGACAGTAGAGGGGCTCTATTCTAAGGTATGGCCTTGATGCCATTTATACAAATTATTGACAGTGTAGCTATTATAATACTTTTATGCCTACCTAAAATATAAACAATAATTTTTAAATTAAATTATAGAAAATAATACAGCAAAATTTATTAATTTTCTATTTTACAAAATATAATTTAAAATATTCTATTTTTTGTTCCGACAAATTTTTTATATAAGCTCTGCACTAGATAAAATCTCTTATAAGTTGGGCTGTTAGTTGAAAAAAAAAAAATCCAAGTAATTTTGCTCTACGAAGGGCACGCACATGAAATAGGGTTTCGTTATGAAAGGGTTTATTTCACATTTTCACAGGATCCTCATTTAATTAACTTGTCACTTGCATTTTTGAAATTCAATTGAAATCCCAAAAAATATGCCCGCAATGGATGGGAAATACCAGCGCCTTCTCAAATTACATCTGCGCAGAGAAAATTTAACAGCGACTATGGCGTTATTGCCACCGCCAACATCATCATTGATTAGCTCTCAGTGGGCTTTGTGTCCTTACAATGCCGCATGCCTGGTTAGTTTAACTACTACTAACACACGGTCTATCGAGTTTTATTTTATAATATTCCTCGTCAAACAGGACTACAATTGTGCTTTGTTTGATTGACTGGAGTGTTTGAGTGAGGAGAGTAGAGCGTTAATGGACAAAGAACACAAAAACAAAAGAAATTAGCGCGCTTGTCTGTCAAACTCAATTTTAGTTGATGGATTTTGCTCGACGACGCTGCCGCCATATGTTGAATAGTGGTGTGTGCGCAAAGGCTAATAAATAAAAATACGGGGGAAAGGGCAATAAAAAAAAACCAGCACGAAATATTCATCTCAATTTGCCCATTGACAATGTTGAAGTGGCCAGTTCAGGATGTTGGTTTTGCAACCCCTTAACTGAGATCCTGAAAGAAAGGTTATTAGGTTACGAAGCCCACTCACTGAGGGTTTCACAAGTTAAGTAGAAGTGGGCACATACACATGTATAGTTCGTATAGTGTTGAGAAGCGATTTACCATATGAAAATTCCGAAGGATTTTTAATTAGCAGACATTTTGGATCAAGCCTCAGCATGATCGCGAAGTTAAGTTGATGGTATTTGCTAACATTGCAAGCTGTGGTTGCTAGCGCCGAAAACCTTTTCTGATCTAGCCAATAATTGACGTCTGTTAGATCAGAATTTGATATATTGTAATACCAGTAGAATAGTTGTGGATAAGATAAGAGCATCTGATGCTCTGAGAAGTCGCGAATCAAGAATAGTTTCCGGCATCATTACTGGGCACTGCGCCATTGGTACTCAGGCGGAGACCGTCGGCATATATCACAACGACTCTTGCAGAAGTTGTAGCGACGACGAGGAAGAAATCGAATCTATCTGTCACCTGATGAGTGAATAAGGACTCTTGGTAGTTACTTCTTCACGGCACTGGACGACTTGCGTGAAATCGAGCTGAGGGACCTTCTGAGATTCATATTCTTATCTGGATGGTTTTAAATATGTGACTCCCCTTCTCTTTACAGGTTCCTGGAGTAGAACTAGAAGATGGGTACAATGAATCATGTTGCTGGTCTAAGTGGGCAAGTGACGAATGTCACAAGGCACCCATTTACTTAAGCTAACCATCTCATGCTCAATAAAGTTGTATGGAGGCCGAGTAGGGTGACTGATTTAATCTAGCCCAAGTTGCAGATGGGCTTAAAAAGGATACTGATTCAGTAGGATCCTTTATGATATTTTAGTATGAGCTAAACCCATTTGATTATGAAGAAAATTTGCTCGTGCAGCGTACATCTTCCTATTAAACGTTCAGATCTTCAAAAAACATTTCTATAGAAACTAGCTAGTGCCGGGCATCCACGGATATCAGCATCTTTTCGGACAGTCAAGCGGCCATCAGTCGCTTTAAATTCACTGATAGTCCTAGATAGCCCATCATCTCTTATAGAGATGGCGGAGCAGTTTAATATTCACCTTAGTTGGGTGCCAGAGCACAGCGACACTTCAGGGAACTGTAAGGCTGTTAAACTCGGCAGATATGGAACAACATTACCTATTGGGCCTAATAAGGGCACCTTCCGCAAATGTTTCAGACGTCATCCTCAAATAGCCTGATTAGCCTTTTGGGACTATTTGCATACATTTGCGGGTTTTTGGACATTTGCGTAGACATATTTGCAGACTTGTGTTGCTTTAAAGAAAAATGTGCAAATGACAAATTTGTCTGCAAATGCTGGGACACAATGGAAGCTCTTCTTTTCGCATTACTGTAACCTTTGTGCTGCTTTCTCTTTAATTAGCTTTAGCCGTCGTTTTCGCTGCTGCTTTCAAACACGTGCCCAGATAATTCTATTGCGAGGGTATCGCAAGTTGTGCCATCCATCTAAGTAAATAAAAGACTCGTAGTCTTTAAATGGGTTTACAAATTTATCTGCACATCTGATACGTATTTGCATATGTCCGCAAATTGTGTCATCGGGCGGCAAATGGGTTGAAAAAATTTGCAGACAATCCATTTGCGGACATTTGCGCAAATCCAAAAACTGACAGGTTTGGGACAAATTTTGTAATTCGTGTGATCGCGCAATTTGACGTGTTTTTATAAGTTTCCCCCACAATTCGCTCTATTGGACATCCACAAATCAACCAAATTGAGAACTGTGCGACTTGAGGATAATATCACCGCCATAGAAGCTGAGGATCCAATTTAATCGATTCGAAGATCAATCTTCTTAAACATGTCAGGGAAAGAACATTTAGGACCACTTCTAGCTCAGCTTGCGGTATTGATCTTTTTGCTTCTGATAGAGTTACACAGCTAGATCTTTGTGTAGCTCCTTTTATCTATTCATTTCATCATAACTTGTGTCTGATGATGGCGGTATACATCCAATGGATTATGGATGGACGCATGCTTCAACGTTTACCAAAAGTTTGTTCTGCACTTACCTCAAAGTTTTATCGGTTAAGGCTTACATTCTGTCTGAGAAGTCGGTGTACGGTTTTTTTTCTTGTTCACAACATGCACTGCGATTTGACCCCCGTTGGCCCATTTTACTATTGCTTACACTTGCTCAAATGGAACATCTTACAAAGATACATCCACGCTTTTTCGTCACCATTTCGCATAATGTGAACCAAGGCTCCTAAAATAATGGACAAGATTCCCTCCTCCCTAGACTCTAAGTTGGAGGTTGTATGCTATCCTACATCTGTTGCATCTTCAATTCCTCTGAAGATTCCCAAAGGGCTACTTTAAGCTACTATTCACAAATTTCTAATCACACTCATACACACACACACACTCGCATTCCTATTCCCACCTGAAATTGGCCACTCGATGAATTAAATCAACAAATTTTCAAGATGCTCGCCACCGAAGCTGCTAGAGCTGCGGCTGCCGCTGCCGCTCCAGATGATGGCCACTAAGCCTCCCAATTACCTCAGCGAACCGTTTGTTAATGTCTCATTTAAATAGGACCACCGGCGGAGAAAAGAAAGTCGACTAGTCGTGTAGGTACAGTATCTGTACTTGGTATCGCGCATATGTATCTTTAATTATCGGAACGAGACTGTGCGGCGTAAAGATACTCGACCGAATGAATATTTCGCTCCTTGAGATAGTCTCAAGTGCAAAATAATATTTTTTTTTCTTTCTTTGATTGTTTCGTTGATTTTTTTTTGGCAGAATATATCTGGAGCTTTCTGGCCGCCGGCATTGTGTACATATGCTGATTAGATCGTGCTAATCGATGGGACGTAGAGGGAGAGAAATTCGTGTGCGGGTTTTTTAATAAAATTGGGTGGAAGTTTGTGCGGTATGAGGTTGAAGAAAACGGTGCGCTCCGTTTACGGCGGCAGTGAGACTTGAAGTGCGTACTTTTGAAATTAGCAGCTAAGAGAAGGTGGAGATTTGATGGAGTCTCGAATTTATTCTTCCATTCAAATTGAAACGAATCAATAAAGTCGAGTGGAGGCTGTGTTTTGCTTTGGAAAACCATTTTTTGTCGATGTTTTCATTTCTTGGTGCTCGTCGATGGGAATTCACAGCAGTTATAAGCTTTAAGAGGTTTTATTTGATTTTCATATGGCTATGGCTTTGTTTGACGCATGTTTTGGTGATGGATTAGGGTGCGAGCATTTACAACAGGAATTTGTTCAAAAAAGCATTGAAAGGGACGTATAATTTATTCCCGACTCCGAAAGGTGAATTGAGAAGCTCGTCACAAAATATATTTTCTATTAACCTATGCAAAATCCGGCCAAAGAACTTTTCAACCTGGAGAATTGCACCTGTCCTTGTCCAAATCACTAAGATGTATATGCACTTGATCAATGTTCATTCTATAAATGTACAATAATCTACAGAATTTACAGGGCTCTTTCCAAGTTCTTTCAAAGTTTTCGTTCAGTTTTCTTTTATTAGGACACCAACTTATGTTCACTCTGCGCAGAAGAACCAGAGCTGCTCGCAAGCTCTACTAGCAGAAGAGAAAAGACGAACACCAGCTTCTCAGGAGAAAAAAAAAAGAGCAAGAGAAGCGCGCATTCGAGGAAATAGAGAGATGTTTTACCAAAGGGTTTTACCAAAGCGTAAAAAGAACTAGTCAAGGCTACAGACCCCGAACCGAAGCCTGCAAGGATGAACAAAGGAACATCGTAGAATCGCAGTCAATGCTGAGAATATGGAAGAACTACTTCTGCAGACTGTTTAACGGCAACGACGAACCAAATCCCGCTGCCAGGCAGAATGAACCATTCAACCTGGATGATGAAGGCCAATAATTCTGTCCACCCGACCTGGACGAAGTAAAGATAGCCATATCTAAGTTTAAGTCCAACAAAGCTGCTGGAGCTGACGGCCTAGCTGCCGAGTTGTTCAAAGCGGCAGGCGATGACTTGGTAAGAAGGAGCATACACCAACTCATCTGTAAAATGTGTTCGGAGAAAAGTATGCCCAATGAATAGAACCGCAGCATCGTTTGCCCGATCCTCAAGAAATGAGACCCTCTGAACTGCGCCAACTACAGAGGCATCAGTCTTATCGCTTACAAGATCTTATCTGCCGTGTTGTGTGAACGCATGAAGCCGTTCGTCAACAACCTGATCGGTCCATATCAGTGTGGTTTCAGGCCAGGAAAGTCCACCATCGACCAAATATTTACACTGCGGCAGATCTTGGAAAAAACCCAAGAACTTCAAATCGATACCCACCACCTTTTCATCGATTTTAAGGCCGCGTATGACAGCATTTATAGAGACGAGCTATACAAAGGTATGTCTAGTTTTGGCATCCCTGTCAAACTCGTCCGGTTGTGCACGATGACAATGCAGAATGCACACTCCTCCATCAAGGTCGGTAAAGACCTCACAAAGACCTTTGATATCAAAATAGGATTTAGACAAGGCGACGCGTTCAACATCGTTCTTGAAAGAATAGTGCAAAACTCAAGCGGCAATACCAGAGGTCCAATCTTTCAAAAGTCCGTCCAATTACACGGATACGCCGAAGTTATTGACATAATCGCAAGATCGCAGCGTGATGTCACTGGTGCGTTCGTGAATATTAAGGCGGATGCGGCGAAGATGGGTTTAGTGGTCAATAAGGGCAAGACGAAATATATGCTGTCATCAAGAAAGGACACTCAACGCCAACGTCTCGGAAAGAACGTCACTATTGCCAGACTTTGGGATAGTTAAGGACTCTGTCCACCTAGGTTCCGCTATAAATTCAGACAATTTCTTTGGTCTAGGAAGGCGATTGAGTAACAAAGCCGACTCTCGAACAACTTAAGTGACCCTATATAAAACCTTAATCGTCCCAGTCCTGCTCTACGACGCAGAGGCATGGACTCTGTCAAAATCAGATGAGGTTGCTCTTGGTTGTTTCGAGAAAAAAACTCTTCGAGTAATTTTCGGTCTTGGAGGAGGCGATACAATGACGAACTGTACGGGCTATACAGCAACATCGACTCACCCAGAAGAGTGACGGTTCAACGACTGGGGTGGCTGGGTTATGTAGAGAGGATGGACATCAAGCGACGGCGCAGTATGAGAAGATCGCGACCCATTTAAGAAATTAATCCTTTTACTTTTACAAGTAAGAATTTTGAAAAATCATTGCTTAATTTTTTTTGTATTCTCAGTTAATGCTTCTTCCTCAGGTGCACTGCTATTTTTTTTTCTCGCAGCTGTATATCCATCCATTTTTAAATACTAGTAGAATTTTTGAATAATTTTCTAACTTCAAAGCACCATGAAGCTACAAGTGTAATCAAAGAAAAAATCCCACAACAAAACCAAAATGATTCAACGCCTTCAAGTGAGAAGGCACTTGCACCTCCACTTTCACACTTGAAATGTTTCTGCAAGAAGATCAAAGGATATGACATAACACAAAGACACAAAAAGAGATGCTTTCACGGAAAAAAAAAATACAAAAATTCCAGTGGAAGAAGAATGGAATGTGCTACAAAAAAGCTAATTGATATTCACGTTATTTGTTTAAACGTACACTGTCATGATTTTCTTACCCCCGGGTCATTACTTGATTTTTACTTTTGCTCCTCTAGAAGGACATTTTTTTTTCACTTTGACAAACGAGTAAAGAATGAAATTGAAGTGTAGAAAAAAAGAACGAAAAGGATTTCTAAGTGAATGCAATGATGACTTTGACGTTGCGGGTACTCAGGAGAAGCACACTTGAGGGGTTAACTTGCTCCACATAGAAAAAGACGACAGATTTCTTCTGTTTTTATCGATTTAATTAGCAGTAACTTGTTTCATTTTTTTGTCTGACTTTAGGTGACTTTAAGCCATTCGCACTGAATGCAGCAAAATGAACCAATTTGAGTGAAATTAAAGGATGTAACTTCTTTTTTCAATCAAACGGTGACAGGATTTCCTCCTTTTTTAAACATTGGTATTGTTGTTTGTATTTTCTATTCACGGAAAAGATCTGGAAAACACTAAAAAAACCGTTCTAGCGATCAATGTCCAGCTCGTCCTTTTTTCTTTCTGTATAACCCTCATATGCATTGTGACATAGATGCATATGTTCATGCTTGTACTTATGTATGTACAACGATCTTATTTTGGTTCAATAAAATTCGTTAAAATATAAAAGCCAGATCGTCATAAAAGGAAATTTAATACCAGTTGCCTTGGTTAAGCGATGTCAACGGTACGTCGGATTGAGTGTACATATACATAAATCGTACAAAGGGATCAGAATTGAATTCGTTTATCGTCCCCTACATATGCTGATTGCACTAACCTACCGCAAATGTGACAGTACTCCTTTGTTCCACGAATTTAAAAATAAAAAAATTCGGGCCAAATAGGATAGGGAATTTGATATGTCCAAAAGCATTCGAAGGTAAAAGCTCTTAGTGAATGTCCAAACCTTGAGCTCGATCGTGGTATGTTTGTTTTATTAGCAAAGGGATGTGTGTATTCCTTAATACAACATGCCTTAGTGGTGTGTTGCCTCTGATATTGTTTTAGGCAAACGAAAAATGGTGCATGGAAGTGGGTTTGACTCTATGCACTGTGGTAATGAATGGCGGGATCAAAAAGGCACTGATAGCCTTTTATCCATGTATTATAATAGAGTCTTTGGGAAAACTTTTAGACCAAGTTGCAGGATCATTCTTTAGCTGTGCACCTGAGTCGTATGACGTACGGCTGCTTGATGTGGTGGCAAACGGCATAGAAAACCACTAACCTTTCAACCTAAACTAAAGTGCAAAGGTTAGCGTGGCTGAGCACTACCAGTTCTATCAATACAATACCATCAGCAGGACCTGAAGTGATTCTCACCTTACTATCATTGGATTTTCATATACAGGAATCTGGTGAAAAGATAAAACTCTCTATTTTACTGATGCTGAATACTTCTTCAGCAACCTACACAAGACCTTTTTAAGACAAATAAAAATGTGCATACAAGTCCGGCGCGATAGTTTGTAGTGGCACGAAGTAGCTTCTCACAACCATTGGCGTTGTGCATGTTATATTTGTTGGACGAATGAGGTGGACATATGGTTTTTATTGCTGACTCCGAACAGCGAGTTGAAAAGTTATTCATGCGAATTACATATACTCATGGAGGTTTATCATTACCTGCCGAGAGGAAGTACCACAGAAACTATTTGGTTGTTTGCTGAGCTCGACCCCTCGAACCGACATTCTGTATTTGAACAAAGGCTTTGTTTGTTAAGATGATATCTTAGGTCCTTGCCACGCAATGAGCGATAAGCGGCAAAGCGGCAGAGCGGCAAAATTAAATCGTATGAAATCGTATGGTTGCGGCCACGCAGTCGCTGAGCGGCAAGCGTCATTTCTGAGCATATTTCTGCTGCTCTGGCGTTTTTTGGCTTGCCGCTCATTGCGTGGCAGCGGCCTAAACCCGGGGATATTTTCTCAATGGCTAGTTGGGGTTCCCAGTTGTTCAATAAAGCTGTAGCGGTAGCGCGGAAGCCGGACCGGACTTAGTCAGCTCTTCCGCAGTTTCATTGGCTACAATGACCTGGAGGCCGGGCACCCAACCAAGCTTGACCATGTTGTGCCTGGCAAGTGATTGTAGGGTGTCATAGCCAAAACTTGACTGATCTAGACTCCCCGAAGTGGGATGTCAATGTTTTAAGGACTGCCTGGCTATCTGAACAGATATGTATGTATGTATTTTTGCGCCCCTAATACCTTTATCGTTTCCAACCGACTACATCACACCCAAACTTAACTTAAGGAAAAACTTCCACGTGGGATTCCCCACCAGAGCACAGTGGAAGAAAAACGAAGTGGTAAAGAACTTCGACACGGTCATCGATACCGACAGATCTAAGATGAACTGCGGTGTGGGGGCCGGTGTCTACTCGGAATCACTGAAAATAGCAAGATCATATCGCTTGCCGGATTTCGCCAGCGTTTTCCAGGCGGAACTACTGGCAATCCGGGAGGCTTGCACGTAACTCGGGCGTGACAGATCACACAAACAAAACATTGCTATCCTCATAGAGTGCCGGAATGAGCTTGCCTGCTTAGGCGAACGGTTCAGGGTCACACTGCTCTGGGTAACGAGCGTGCGAATGAGCTGGCCAGGCAGGGGTCAGCTCTACCCGGCACACCCGCGGTGAGGGTCCACATCCCGCTAGGAGTGGTTAAGGGACAAATCCACTCACACTTCCTGCAGAAGGCCAATCGCAAATGGAGGAGATTAACCAACTGCGCCATATCAAGGAAGATATGGCCGACCTACGACAAGACCAGAACAAGGGATCTCCTGAGCAGAACTCGCCCAGATATTGCCAGAATACGGGGCATTGGCCAATTGGAGACCATGCGCCCAAACTGGGTATTCCATAGAACCCCTACTGCCGCAGTTGTGGAAATAGAAATGAGAGGGAAACTCTCGTTCACTTCCTTTGCAAGTGTCCGGCACTAACAAAAGCCAGACTGCATGCATTGAACCAGCCATTCTTCGACGACCTCAGCAACATCTCGGGCAAAAGGATACAAGACCTAATTCGATTATTAAATTCCACAGGGTGGATCTAGGCACCCCCGGTTGTCTCACACACAACACACATCAAAAACCAGGTCACGAGTTGAGGTAACAAAAAGGCACATTCTAGTGCTAATTGGGTTTCAGTTGAACCGCCAGCTCTACCTACCTCTACCTACCTACCTTTATCAAGGTTTATCTCAATAGCCTGGATTTCTTCCTGGAACACGCTGAAGCACATCCCCATTGTTACCAAGACTTTAGTGTTGGGTCCAAAGTAGTCAGCACCTACTCCGGTAGCCGTTTTAGATCCGTCGGTAAACCATACCAAACATCCTTGGTCTGATACGGGTTGGATTTACTGATTATTTCAATTAAATGACTGCAGTTTAAGTTTACATACACGGTTATCGTATTGTTTTTCCTTAATCGGCAACACTTTCCACTTGGAATAAAATGCTTCTACTTTCTTAGACCACCTCACCCTAGCGGCTTTTTCAAATTGTGCCACTTCTGGACCCATTGATAGGGTGTGACCGAATTTAGCACTTTGATGTCAAAGCCGTGTGCATTCGTAAGTGTCGCCATTGACAACTTAATTTCATCAAATAGCCAATTAGTAGCGATGATAAGACAAACCGCGCGTCACCGCCTTCTCGGTGTCTGTCAATTGGGGAACAATTATAATTTCACACTTTTCGTATTATACTTTCGGAGATGGGGTACAATGCACGCTCGTGCAACACATACTTGAGCTGTGACGGTTACGAGAATCCGGGATGCATTCAGTCATGTTATTCATTTTATTTGCTTCACTTGATGAGTGCATTCTGGAATCACCCACACGCACACACATGCTGCTTACCACATGCAGCAAGCAGCGTGCAGGACCAGAACAATTCCTGCACTCATGGATTTGATGATGACGATGATTTTCACACCTCGCACAATGAGAGTGCATCCCCCGCTCGATTGTGGGATGCATAGTACGAGTATGTATGAAAAACTCCGACGGCTAATGAAAGAGTTCTTTATGTTCGATGTTTTTTGTTCATTGCGAATTTATTCTGCATCTTACACTACACCGACTTGAACTCCTTGAAAGGGAATGAGGGTAATCAATTGCCGGGCTGAATTGTTTTGTTTTAACGAGTGTTATGAGTCGGATTTTCATGTAATTAATTGGTAATTTGAGGGTGATGCATGCAATTGGGTATTTTTAAAGCGGTTTCAAATTCAATTACAAGGATATCATGCTGGTGTGCGTTATCTTCATAATCATCTCGATTAGTTTCGAGCTTATAGAAAAAAACATCAGCGTTTGTTTGAAATTTCAAAAAAAAAAGATTCAACAGCTGTGTCGTAAGAGCAATTCTCTGACCTGTCACTATAGCCAATTGTGACATTAAGTAACCGGCTCCAAATTTTGCAGTTTCCCCTAAGTTCGTTTGGAATTATTTCACGTTCCCCATTGTGTTCAGTTTTTTTCAAGCAGAGGTATATGATATCACGAGCTAAACATCGCTATACTATCAGACAGCCAGGCTGCCATCAAGGCACTGAGCTCCTATGAAATCAGATCCAAACTGGTCTCCGAGTGTCTGGAAAAGGTAAACAGGCTTGGTCGGAACAATAAAGTAAACCTCTACTGGATGTCAGGTCATTTAGGGATAGAGGCAAATGAGGAAGCCGATGAATTGGCAAGGAAAGAGTCAGAAACACCATTCGTAGCACCCGAGCCATTCTGCGGTCTGCGACCGCATCGAAACCAAGAGGAACTGCGAAGAGAGAAAGAGTGCAAAAGAAGGAGACTATGGGAAGTACTCCCAAGACTAAGGCAGGTAAATAACTTCTCGGGAACTTCGACTGAAGAAGGAGCAAGGTTTGCCTAGATACCAGCAAAAACCAGCTTCGCATTCTAACGAGCTCAAGGAGTATCTCAGAAAAATGGGAATAGAAGCAAAGGGAAACTGCAGGTTCTGCAGCAATGCCAAGGAGACTCCGTCACACCTTCATATGGACTGATGAGCATTGATCTACGAAAGAAGAGCACACCTGGGAGCGAACACTTTCTCTGTAACGGATCTCCCATCGTGGAACCCAATCCAGCTACTCCTATTTCTCAGAGTGATTGGATTGGAGGAAGTTCTTTAGGTCGAGACTTATCGGCCGATATGAGTTCGTGGGAGCACAATAGATCTATACAGGTCGCAGAACATACATACACCCTAACTTTCAACACCTAACATCTACCCCATTGCGGACAATACAAAAATATTGACAACATGTGACACGGTTGAGGCAGCTACCGATCGGCACACTGCAGAAAGTTTAAGATAAACTATTTACGCTATCGCACTCAACGAGACCGAATCAACTCACGTTCATTTCACGCACAAAAAAGTGAACAAGGTCGTCATCATCATCTTTTTCTGAATCGCTCGCTTATCCACTATGACTTGATCCATTTCAACCATTTCATCCTGGACCTTTACCGGGGACGCCTTCCTTCAAAACAAATACAGAAAAATGTATTGGTCATTTGAACGGAATTCCTAGCTTAATATCCAGAACGATCAGCTACAGAAAAGGATTTTAAGATTAAAATTGTTGGTAGAGGTGGGACCGTGTCACCTTATCACTGCGGCCACAGATGGCCCTATTGTGATTTCCTCCAATTAGAGCTCGCTCATGAGTGAGCTGGCAGATATATCCTCCGTTTCGAGGTAGAATTTGCTTAAATGACGATGACGTGTTCTGATGAAACAGTTACAGTGACACAAAATGTGTTCTGCCGATTCTTCGTCTTCATTGCACATTTTGCATGCGTTGTCTTGTACCATTCCCATGGTCGTTACGTGTTTTTTTGACTCGACAGTGTCCCTGTGATTAAACCTGACTCCTTGTTAGTTCTAGGAGTTGTATCGTTCTGGTGTGGGAGGAGTTTGGCAAGAACATTATGGCTTGTCTGTTACCTTCAGTGTTCGTCCAGTAATGGCTCAGTCAGTTTTTAATCATGTAGTTTGATGCGGATCCTTTTCTGGCTAGTAAGTCTGTTATTTCCTTGCCTACATGGCCAGAAGCATGGCTTTGTTCTCGGAGAGAATAAAGACGTTCTTGTTCGATATACAGCTGCTTTAGGTTAAAGTAGCTGCCAGCTAAAGCCAAGACACATAGACCCATGGAAGGTCCGTTGCGATACCACAAGGATCTCGGAAAGATCTCCTTTCTACTCATTGAACAAGAGGAGCTTTTTATGAAGCGTAGGATGTCGATAAACATCGATGTTTATCAGGTCGCCTAAATTGGTTTAGAAGGAAGCTCCATAGTGGAGTTTCCTTTTGCGGGAGAGAGCTGGACATGCACAAAGAAGATGAAGAATAGCCTCCTCCTCCTCTTCGTCCATACAGCTTCTGCAGAAGTTGTTTGCGTAGATTCCAAGCCTTTTTGCCTGCTTGCCTATTAGACAGTGTCCAGTAATACCATTCTACCACAACTGGCGAATTCATCAGCCTTACAGTTCCCTGAAATGTCACGGTGGACTGGCACCCAACAAAGGTGAATATTAAACTGCTCCGCCATCTCTATAAGCGACGATCAGCAATCACGAGCTTTCAGCGAATTTGAAGCGACTAATTTCAAGGTTTTTAATGCTGCTTGACTGTCCAGAAAGATGCGGATATCCGTGGCTGATATCAAGTTATTCTTCAGCCAAGATAAGACTTCTCTGATTGTCATGATTTCCGGCTGAGACACGCTACAATGATTTGGAAGACAGAACGCTAGGCTAAGGTTAAGCCTGTCGGAGAAAACATCACCACCCACCCCGTCGCTTGATTTTGAGGCGTCGTCGGTGTAGAAGTGAATTGACTTGTCTTCCGAGAGTACATCGTCCCAGAATGACTTGGAAGGGATGGTTACCTCAAAGTTGTTGTCAAAACTTAGGTTGGGTGAGAAATATTGACATTTTTCAAAATGGTGTCGTGGCCAAAATCTTTACTAAACTACTGTGAGGTTACTTTGAAGGAGATGCCTGGAGTGGCTTGGTGCTATGGAGGGAGTCATGCGAAGAGTTCCGCTGATGCACATGCACGGTTTTCATTGAATTTTGTTAAAATTATCGCGGTTTATGGCTTTATCCAAGGCGGTCCACCAAACCATCACCCCATACGTAAAAAACGGTCTTATTACCGAAATATAGAGCCAATGAGGGGTTTGCAGACCCCATTTATTTCCGATGACCTTTTTGCAAGAGAAAAGGCTTCGCAACTTTCTTTACTTTCTCTTGAATGTTTGATTTCCAGCTTAATATCCTTCCAATATAAGACCCAGGTATTTTGCTTCGTTGGATAAAGTTAAACTTGCACCACCAATGGTAGGAGGGTCGATGTGTGAGATTTTATACTTCCTAGTAGCTCTGGAGGGTAGTGGGAGTGATTGATCATTCAGTTCAGATGGAAGGAAAAATTGTACTCATTTCCGTTTTTGTGGTGAAAAGCATCAGTTTTGTCCAGATTTACCGCGAAACCGCGGCTGATGGTTCAGCTTACTCAGGGGGTTTTCCATGGCTTGACTTATCACTGAGAGAGAGTTCCATGTACTCGACTAACCAAGATCCTTTCTCTATCTAGTGGGATCAGGATTTTGTTGATGACCATTTACCTTAGTAGATAACTCTAACCTGAGGATTCTCTTTGTTGACGAATTTGATTAAACTATTGAGTCCTAATTTTGCCTGAATGATTCGCCATTGATACAATCCATCGACTAACATACATTTTCCTAATGACACTCACGACTGTAATTAGATATTTCACTGCAAAGAAGTGATTAACTCATGCAGATCGCAAATAGCAAAACAAAACTTCCTATGCGCTGTACAAAACCCCACAGCAAAAGCACGTACATATGTACATACGTACTACATATACACGTGGGCGTAAGTGTTATTTTATTTTATTTTATTTTTTTCCTCATTTTGACTGACAACAAAATTGGCGCCAGAATGCGATCGTCAGTGTTACTAGAGCGAAAATAATTTAATGACAAAAAAAAAAAATAAGACTTCAACCGCTTTTAAGAGGGCCTATCACTCATCACCACAGTAATTGTGATGGAGTCAACTGGCGACAATCCCAGCCAAGCGAATCTGAACAAAGAGGCAACCAAGTTCATTATCACTCTAAGTGGAAACATATGATTGTTTCTTTTTTTAAATTCCATCTGTTTACTCACATCGCAGCAGAAAACAATTGTCTTGCTGACGAGGCAACTCTTCCGATTGCAATCGGCTACTTTTGGCAGGAAATGTGGGCCGGCCGGCCATCTGGTTTTTTTTTAAGCTGTCGAATCTCTTAAACGTAAATAGATTTATTTACGTATTTTTTTTGCACTAAACTTTATTTGTCATATGTATGCTCATATGTTGGGTGGTCGCAGCTCGCAGCTAAATGGACCAGATCCGATTACACCAAACAATTAGTGGTTGAAATCCGATTGAAAGTGATTGAGTTCTTGAGTTCCTTTGAAATTTAAAGATCTTTGCGTGCATTTGCTTTGCCCCACTTAATGGCCTACAGTCAGAGGTGTTTTCGAAGTTGTCGCTTTAAACGTTTAAGTATAATGTAATTGGAAAATTACCAAACAGTGGTTGGGGGCAATAATAATTCTATTATCTTTCGAGAGGCTGAACAACTTAAGACGGCTGTCGTTTATATTTAGATTTTTGTTTTTTTTTTCTGCAGATTGTTTTGCTTTTGCTTTGGTCGATTTAATGGTTTTGAAAGATCCTGAGATTTTGACGCAGATACATTTCAATAGATGTAACAAAAACAAGTGCCTGTTGCTTTAATCTACCATTAAGTGATATTGTGGACAATGTATGTAGTAGATCCACTAGGTAGAACTCATTTGGGGATAAGTTCTCATTCCCAAATTTTCGTAAAAAATATTGTACAAGCACATTCTCATATGTAGGTACACCGGTGGATCATTTAACTGATCACTGCAGCCGCGCTCATTGCCTTGCCATTTATCTTATGACAATAAACTAACATTTGCTACAACCAGGGCAGGTTCTGGAATACAGACTGAAAGACCGGGAAAGTGATTAAGGATTTTGATCCGCTCATCTACACGAATGGCTCGAAAGTGGACTGCGAAGTTGGCGAAGGTATCTTCTCAGACAAACTAAAAAAATCGAAACCGTTTTCCTCACATATTCCTCTTAAAATTTCTGCCGTATTTGCAAATCGCCACGTCGTCGTGGCTCAATGGTGCGTTGAAATGTTGTGCGAGCTGCGTGCGTTTAGGCCTCAGTCGAGTCCACCGAACATTTTACGCGGGACCAACTTTCGTCGGGGACTGACAAACCTTTGGAAGTATAATTTGTCATGAAAAAGTTTCTCGTTCGGAGTCGGTAAAGAACTGTAGGTCCCTTCCATTCGTGCGAAATATGTATGTAACACGTACAACATGAATTGTTGCGAGACGCTAGGCCTTTTTTCATCCCGAGCTGTCGCGCGAGCTAATGATGAATTGCAAGGATAGCAGCGAAAAGGAGTAGATGTTTCACTTTCTGTGAAATTATACAACCATGTGGTTCAAAGCTGTGGTCGACTCCAGCTTTGGCGATGAGCAGTGCGGCTTTCGTTCAGATAGAAACACAACCGATCAGCTATTCACTCTCAGAATGATACTTGAGAAGGCCTGGGAGTATGTCAAACCTCTCTACAGTTGTTTTGTGAATTTGGATGCTGAAGTTGTCCCTGTGTCACTTAGTAACAAGTTAGAAGACAAATGACACAAACTTCTTAATGAGATTTACTCTATGATAAGCCACAGAGGCTGATTTCTTAAGACCTAAGTCTTCCCGCGTCCTCGGTCAAAGCTTCCATTGACAATTGTGTTTCCTAGAAACTCAATTTTGTGTGTCACAGCCCTTTAGGATGCAAGCAGACGAATGCTCCCGAACGACTGCAAGAAACCAGCAGCATTCTTGCTGTCACTGAACTGAAGAGACTTTAGAAAACGTATTGGCATTCTAACTTCGCTTTTCCCAAGCATCTTAGTGTGTTAGGCTTAAGTGACACCACTGTCTGCGGCGTCTGTGGAGAGAGCAACGATACTTCGGATTGTGATTGTCCTGTCTTTCCTCGGATCAGGTGGTGGATCTTGGGTGCTGATTTAGTGAGTGATACTATAAGCTCCTCAACATTCAAGCATCTTCGCGGTTTTCGCCGAAAGACCAAAAAATTCCACTTGAATGGCTAAAACTGGGTCCTGCTCCCTGGTAGCACAAAGGTCCAGTTGGGTCTGAGTGGTCCAGTGAAGTGTTTTCTAGCCCGAGAATTCGAAGGGTATAGGAGGTATTAACATTGTT
This sequence comes from Matsumyia berberina, assembly GCA_917880715.2. Taxonomy (NCBI): domain Eukaryota; kingdom Metazoa; phylum Arthropoda; class Insecta; order Diptera; family Syrphidae; genus Matsumyia; species Matsumyia berberina. Next base: position 86,399,112 of record OU862871.1, read on the forward strand.
TCCTGGTGCTCTTGGTTTAAAGGTTCATCATTATCCACTCTAAGGGTCGTGGATTAAGAGTGGTTAAGGAGAGATTGCAGACTTCGTCCAAGCATCTCATCCTGGGCCTACCCGGATGATGCCTACCTGATTGCACGGTTTAGAAGCCGAGTTGTGGGCATTCGTTCTACGTGCCCAAACCATCGAAGTATGGATCCTTCCGAAGAAGTGACTGCTCGACATTGAGTTCATCGCGTATTCTGGTGTTGCAGGAATACAACGAAGTAATTTCATTTCGGCAGCTTGTATCCGTGTGTAACATGTTCAATGTTCATGCGAAATAAGGTCAGAATGCGAAATTATATTTTTACCGTTAACCTGTATGTAGTACATTATTAAACAAAATAATAATTCAAAAATTCTCTCCACCTCTACTGCATTGCAGTGCTCTGTGCTCTTACTCTACCTATTTCCCAATCATACCACTACAACGGAAAGGAAAACGAAATAATAATAAAAAAAAAAAAAATTCCTGAAATCCTATCAATTCCCGAATTGGTTTCTGCGCCACCAAATCACTTGTCACCGACACTAAAGTGTGCAAGTTTTTACTACCGAAAAAGCAGAAAAGCTTGAAAAGAGGCAAACCAAACACTACTTTCTCAAGGGTTTGGTTGCTGCTCCTTTTTTTTTTGGCATTTTACTATCGAAACGGGGAATCGTCAACGGTTCCTTGAGCTGCAAAGGAGCCTCGAGTCGAAACCGTTTGTTAGGATAGCGATTCTTTTGTTGCGCCTTTAACGTACTCCTACCCGAGTCGTGTACCAACGTATTCATTGCCTGTGAAGTGTGTTTATAGATTTCGGTTTTTATAGCTTTTGACTAAGGAAACATGTACATATTTCAGGGACTGACTTCCAAGCCATCAAAATGTTGTTTTGACCTTTTTTTTTTAGATTGCACGTAGCGCTTTTTTCATTGGTGCAGCGCATAGTGATGGGTACAAGTTTTACACACATGTTTTAGAAACCACGTGATGGCATTAAAATGTGCACCGGCGGTTGGCATGTGAGTAATAAATTTCGAACACCTTCCGGTGAAGGCCATGGATGAAGGTTTTCCGCGAATCACGTTGAATTGACTTTGGGATTGTTCGGTTTAGTTGTGGGATTGACAGGAATCAAGTTTTGCATTTGAATTTTTTTGGTTTTCATCTTGCTGTGGTTTAAAATCGGTTCTCAGTAAACTGGGAAAGTGGATGGATAAAGTTGGTTTAGTATGGTTAACAGACTCTAGCCGGACTCAATTGCTTGGAAAGGCGATTCACAGATTATGGTAGATGTATTTTTTGCCCGGAAAGTTGTGATGTGAACTAAATATTCAAGGCTATATTTTTGTAACTAAAAAAAACAGTGTGCCAAAAATGAAGTTTATATTGTAAATATTACTTGTACACGACAATAGGTAGTGAGAGACATCCTAATACCCAACACTTACTCCCATGAGTGGAGTTCTTGAGTTCTTTCAATTCTCCTGGGGAATAGGGTGTTAACAACGCATCTGCCCATTTAACTTGAATTTTTGCAATGCCTTTCCCCAATGATCTTGATTTCTTCTCAACTGTGTAGGATTTACACTCACGATTACCAAGTCACGATGAGTAAAGAATATTCTTCTATCTTGGGATGGATCAAGGCCTAGCTTCTCGCAACCGTTCATGCTCAAATGGAAGGGGCCTTCAATTTATTGCCAACTCCGACAAATTATACTCTCGGAGACTTGTCGTCTACCAATGCGAGGTCGTGCCATGAAAAATCTTTAGCGGATCCAAGACCACACATGGTAAGTAAGGTTAGGTAAGTGGACAGGTAAAAATAAAAACAATGCATTTTGCCATATTCAGGTCAATTCAGAACCATTGTGACACCCTCTGGGGGAAGAGAGATATGTCCCCTACCCTCAGAAACGCTATCCAATATTACATGTATAAATATGTATATGATAGATACGTAGTATTAGAGCATTATCAACTTACTCTGTCTGCAATACAAATCATCCTGTGGATTTGATGATTTTCATTATTTGGTTCACCGATGTATCGGATAATGTTTCCATGTCCTGGAAAAAGTGTCGTCCGAGAAACTTATTTCTTAGGTGGTAGAGACTCGGACAATCGCAGAGGAAGTAGGTTGTATTGTCATGGACCTCTTCATTGCCACACCCTCTACAAAGATCTTCTTCTTTATTCCAAAGCTCTTTGCCCCGCTACTAGCCTAAGTTTGCGAGGCGAGATGTTCGTCGAAGTGTCAGCCTGTTTGGAGTTAGTTGCCGAGTCATTTCTCGGCGAGTTCGTCGGCCTTCTCATTTCATGTCCAGGAACCCAGGAGAATGTTTTATGTTCCAAGAACCTTGAGCTTTTCTCGACAGCACCTCACAAGCTTCGATTTGATTTCCATAGCAGAAATTGTTTTTATTGCGGCCTGGCTGTCGATGAAAAAGGTGATAAACACTACTATTGTAAGGGGCAGACTTGGAGATATCTAGCGGTTCGGAAAAGATACCTGCACCCGCATCAGCATTTACTTTGGACCTATCGGTGTAGACAACTATAGATTGCACGTTTGGTATTTGCTCTTCCAATCCTTCCTACTCGGGTAGGTGCTTAAAAATGGTCTTGGGAATGATCTTGTAGTCGGTTGTGTAAACATTGCCTAGATATTCCTGTAGAATCCACACATGGTAAATGATCGGCTTCCAAAAAAGTTGCTCTCAAGATAGTAAACAGTAGATCCAGTTGATATCGTGATTGGAAAGTGCTAGCACAAAGTTAAGGGATGCCGCTAAACCTCAATGCAGGGAAGTACATAGTCGGAAGCTAATTCTCCAAGGGCTGGTTCTTCAACAGAACGATATCAACAATTCACAGAAGCATCTATAGCCGGTCATGCCTAGGAACATTGCTTAGTCTTACAACACTACACATCACGGTGCAGAAAATAGACATGAGTGGTCCCAGACACCGGAATTCAAAGTCACTACAGATCATGTGAGGAGCGTGGTCAAAGGTGACGACCAAGAATGGAAAATTGAAGGCCTCGTTACCTTAACAAATTCGCAAATTTTACAAACAGAATAGCAGTACTGGTGCAAATTTGGTTTATGGTCCTTAATTCAAGGCTGTGGCAGTGCTTGGAAAACCACCAGACATCTTTCAAGAGATGAACCATGGAGTCGAACTGCATACGCGGCTATGCCTGCGGAGAATAATTAAAAAAACCCGCATCTACCTTCATTTTTTCGGATAGTCAGGCAGCACTATTGGTGCTTAAGTCCTGCGTTATAAGATCGCAGCGCGTCTGGGACTGTCTAAATCACCATCCACACCGCTCTGTAATTTCAGAGAACGAGTGGAATATAAGATTCCGACGGTAGCCAACAGTAGATGAAAGTCGCTTACCACCTGTGATATATCAATAAAACTTTGTCCAAAATATGACAAAACCAGAACAAAAAAATTTAAAATATGACAGGAAGTCCCTGTCAATGTAGGTGGATGCGCGCACTGGCCACAACCTTCTAAGAAACCACAGAATGAGATTTTTAACGATGACGACACTTCGGTGACGAAGAGGCTCAAGAGAATACTCCTCACTTCCTCTGCCATTGCTTAAGCCTATGTCACTCGAGAAAAAGAATATTAGGGAAACTCTACTACCAGGACATACAAGAACTATCTGATGTTCCACTAAACGTCCTGTTCAGGTTTCTAAGGATGTCACGATGGCTGGAGACCCAAATCACCAACGAGCAGTAGAAGCCTGGCAGGAACCGGGATCAACCCCCATCCATGGGCATCACAATTGAAGGACCTAAGTGTGATGAGGTCCAGTGCCTTCACCATAACCTAACCTACGCTTAAGAGAAAACCATGTTTTGAGTGAAAAAGGCCGAGAACACATACAAAGATACGATAGCAGTGGATTAGTAGCAAACTACGAAAGATATAATTGATATCCTTGCCTACTTGCTTACTTAAGGTGGCGCTACAGTCCGGGGTGGACCTGGGCCTCAACCAAAAAGCGTATCCAGCCAGCTCGGTCCTTAGCCAGCTGCATTCAGGTTCGCACGCCATGTTGGTTAAGGTTCCCTTCCACTTGCTTACGCCGCCTGAGCCGCGGTCTTCCTATACTGCGCCGTCCCTCGGGTGTGGATTCGAAGTTTTCCGCGTCGGAGCATTAGTGTACATCCTCTCTACATGATCTAGCCACCTTAGTCGTTGGACCTTCACTATTCTCGTTAAGCCGATGTCGCCGTACAGCCCGTACAGTTCGTCGTTGTACCTCCTCCTACACTCACCATCTATGCAGACGGGACCGAAGATCGCCCGAAGAATTTTTCTTTCGAAACAGCCAAGAGCGACCTCATCCGCTTTTAACAGAGTCTATACCTTTGGGCCGTAGAGCAGGACTAGGACGATTAAGGTCTTATAAAGGCATACTTTAGTTGTTCGAGAGAGGGCTTTGCTACTCAATTGTCTTCTTAGCCGAAAGAAACAGCGATTTGCAAGAGTTATTCTTGGTTTGATCTTAGCGCTGGTGAGGCTGTCTGAATTGGATATCCTTAGCTAAGCATTAATCGTGCCCTTCATAGGTCTAATCACCACCTAACAAATCTGTCATAATAAAATCTTGTAAACATCATACATTTGCATGAATATTGCCTACTATGCATCGATTGGGCATTCATAGCTCAATGACAAGAAATGACCATGCTTGTCAACCGCAATTCATTCACCCAAGAACAGTTCTCAACTCTCGAGTGGATTTCCCCGGTCCTAAAAAGAAGTGAATCCCTTTAAACGTAATTCCCATATTGATTTCTAAGTCCTTTACCAGTCCCACCAAGTGTATGCCATTCTGATTGCTTAATCATGAGGATATAATTTTTGTATTCCCTTTTTGTGTGTTTGATTTTGGGTCGATTTACAAATTCGTCTGTGGTCCTTATTTATGGATCAATTATGTGTAAGTTGATATTTTTACCATCTTCTCTTCTTCGCAGGATTTTCGCAATTGAAATCGACATTTGGAGCTGCGGGATCATGCTTAACAGGTGAGTTAATTAAAGTTAAATTGACAGGTAAAAACGTTCACTTCACTCTCTCTTTCAACTGAGTGTTTAGAATTTCTCTTAATTTCCTGCGTTCTCTTAGCAAACCACTTGGACAAATTGCATATGCATTCTTATTGGCAATTAAAACGAAGGTGCATGTGTGTTGCTCTTCTAATCGAATTCGCTTTCTTGCCTGTTTTGCATAAATGGTTGGACAGAGATGGCTATCTGGTTGTATTCAAAATGGCGCAAACCTTTGTTGGTGTGACGCGTGGTATTTAAAGAAAACGAAAAAAACTAATTTTTTCCTCTTTGCTTTGGGCAACTCTAATTAGCAAAGCGAACGAAGAAGTTGTTGGAAACTATTTGTGGGAATATATGGCAAATAATTCTGACTCGTTGTGGGTTACTGGCAATTAAATGCTGTTCTTTCCTTTGGTGTGGCTACGCTCGATTTTTTGCCGTTCTGGTTCTGGTTTGTGTTACAAGTGACTTAAAAAAATTGTATTTGCCTAATGCGAACATTTGCAATTAAATTCATGTTACATTTATTCAGAGAAGCGAACGTGCGATAATCCAGGCGAGTTGACTTGTTGACGTATAAAAATGGTAAGCCTGCAATAATTTATAAGCGGTTAAGGGAAGTTAGGAAATCTGCCTTTCAAATATAAATTAGGTTAAAATACATCCAGGTATGTAGGTACACAATTGTGTAGGGTCATTCATTAAGTGCGATACATCTTTGAATTTAAGTAAAACAAGTTGTATTTAAGTTATAGCGCATCTTTTTATTTCAAGTTAAAGGGCATTCAATACCATTATGTTTTTAAAGTAATATCGCTCGTATAGCCTCCACGGCTTCATTTGATGGCGGTGTTCCGAGAGGTCCAATTTTAAATGACTCGGGCACATAAATTAGGCTCAATCCCGTCTATGATGCGACCAACATTGTCCTTAAGATCGGCAATAGTTGCAGGCTTATTGGCATAGACCATAGATTTAACGTAGACCCAAAGAGGGCGTTAAATCGAATGATGTTGGCCCCCAATTGACGTCGGCTTTTCGTGAGATTACGCGACTTCGCATTCAATATCTCTAGTGTTTCGTTCGATGTGTGGCACGTCGCACCGTCCTATGGAAACCACATGTCGCCAATACCCAAACGATCAATTTCCAGCCAAACAAACTCGGTTATCACGGCCCGGTACCACTCCCCGTTGACAGTAAGCGCCCGCCTGACCGCATCTTTGTAAAAATGAGGCCAGATTATGCCTTTGGCCCATTATCCACATCAAACAGTCACTTTTTTGGTATTTAAAGTTGGATCATGGATTTTTATTGCTCCAAAATCGAGAATTTCGTTTTTACACGTAGCCATTCAGCCAAAAATGGGCTTCATACGTAATGCGCGGATCGTTCCGCGAAAATAACTCGAATTTTCATAGTAAATTTTTATGATTTCGATGCGTTGTTGATTCGTGTAGCGCTCCATGGTAAAACAGTGATTATGACAGAACGCAATGATAGCAGAATAACAGTAAAATATTTTCAAATATGACCGCAGTCGGCTGTCAAAGTTGTATCAAAGCTACTGAATGACCTTTTATTGGTTTAAGTTGGGACGAAGCGATGGGTTTAGCGGTCAATGAGGACAACACGAAGTATATGCTGTCAACAGGAAAGGACACCCAACACCGATGTCACAGTAGACAGACATAACTTTGAGGTAGTTAAGGACTTTGTCAACCTAGGCTTCCCTATCAATTTAATTCAGACAACGGCAGCTGCGCCGAGATCAAACAAAGCATAATGCCTGTCAACCGCTGTTTCTTTGGGCTTAAAAGGCCATTTAACAGCAAAGCCCTCTCTCGTACAACTAAAGTGACCCTGTACGGCACAGAATCATAAACTCTGTTAAAAGCGGATGAGGTTGGTCTTGGCTGTTTCGAAAGAAAAATGTTTCGGGTGATTTCGGTCCTGTCTGCATAGACGGTGTGTGGAGGAGGTGATACAAGGACGAACTGTACGACTGGTACAGCGGCACCGACTTAGCCAGAAGAGTGAAGTTCCAACGACTGATGTTGCTGGGTCATGTAGAGTGGATGGACCCCAATACTCCGGCATGGAAAATCTTCGAATCCACACCCGAGGCACGGCGCACGCTAGTGGAAGCGGACCTAGACCAACTTGGCATGCGAAACTGGAGGCAGCTGGCTAAAGATCGAGTTGGCCGGAGAGGCTTGTTGGTTGAGGCCTAGGATCACCCCGGACTGTAGCGCCACCTTAAGTAAGTAAGTAAGTTGGGTCGAAAATATCTATCAAATCCATTCAACAGCAAGGAGCTTGTCGCCTATAACATTGTCAGTTAGACATTGTTCGTCAGGCAAACGTTGTGGCGATAAGTGTCAGTGGAAAGAGGCTGGATTGCCCATCTCTGTCGTCCGACGCAAACCCCATTGAGAAGCTGTGTTAATTCATCAAACATACGATTTGCGGGAAAATGGTATATACATTGAAGCAACTGTCACTAGAAATTCGGGCAATTCGGAGGTCTTTGGCGGATGAATATGAGGGAAATCTCATCGAAAGTATGTCCCGCCGATGCTAGGCGATCATAAATTAATTTTTTTAAATAAACAACGCGTGACATGTTCTTCACCGACGGTGGACATTTTTTTAAATAAATGGTCGACGCCAACCTTCATAAATGCGAGTCGCAAAGTCCATTCGAGTCCATTTATTTCTGACTTCACTGTGAGTTGGCTCAAACGAAGCCTGGTTGTCAGACCTTCATCACATTAGATTTGACGTACCTTATAACGTATAGCGATTACGATATTGAGTCTCAGATGGACTACGAACTGTACGATACGATACGATGCTAAGGACCGGATGCACTGCGACTTGTAAAACCCTTGCCTGGGGGTTAATTAGACGCCAAACTGAGGCTCTTAGTACAGCTCAATAATGCTTTAGGTTCCATATTCCAATTGTGTCAAGATGAAGTAGTCTAAACGGAGTAATCTTTTCTTTATGATCCCTTGGTTCTGTCGTCTCTTTTTGTTCTCCGCAGAGTCGACAGTTCAGTTTCTTAAATCTCCTTGCCGAGTTCAAGCATTCTTTGCCTTATTCTTGCTGGGCTTGATGAATTTTTAGGCTTGTCTCAGGCCATGGGTGTTCCAATATGTTAAATTGGGATTTTTGAACTATTGTTTAACATCCCAAAGTAGGGCTCAGGGCCAACAAGTGGGCGCAAAAGCACATTTTCCCAGACAGTCTTCATTCCTTCATTCGTTTATTTCCTTCGAAAACTTCGTGTCTACGTTTAGTGACAGTTGAGATTGAGACAGTGCTAGACGAGCTTTACCCCGACCATGTAGGTCCTAAAGCCCCTTAGTCCCGAGGGATAAAACTTTTCCCCTGAATTCTTATCGCTTTACTATGCGCACATACATAAGAATTCATGTAAACATTTTTATCGTACGCAAACCCTTCTCGCTTTATCGCATCACTGTGCGCTTAGCCTAATCATTGCCTCTACGCTTGTCGTCGGGCACGTTTTCATTGACCCGGTTGGTTTAACTTTTTTTTTGGGTTTGGTTTGAAGGGTTTTTGGCATCTAGGGCAACCTACGAGCACCCAGTGTAATTTTTTCTGAATGGTGGTTGTGATTTTCTTTCCTAAATAACTCAGTATTCAATGCAAGCTACCTTAATCCTACAGACCAATCTTTCATCTTGAAAACTCAGAGATATCCATATCAGAAGGTCGGTTAGACATGTCTACCCCTCTGTCCTCCAGTCATGTTTACAGAGAAGCCAAATCCACGGAAGATGCCCCTCAAAATAATAGAAAAGGCACACCGATCCAAGGAAACACCCCTATATGCCTTTGTAGACATCGAGGGCGAATTGGCTAATACCGGTTACGATTCAATAGCAAAGATAATCAGTATTAGAGGAATTGCAGACAAGATAAACCAATGGATATAGGCCATGTTGGAAAGTCGAAAATAACTTCTTCTTCAGGAGAAGTGTCGGTGTTTGCAACTGCATTTAAAGGATGTCCCCACGGGGGAGTTCTCTCTCCTCTTCTGTGGTCTTAAGTCATCAACAACCTTCTAGTCAGTCTTTAGAGATTAGGCGACAATGCCTTCGGTAATGCTGATGACATAGAGATTGTTATAAATGGTAAGCGTGAAATGACGATCTCCAGCGGCATACAGAGAGTTTTACTCCATGCTTTGGAATGAAGGACATAGAAGGACTTACCAAAACTGTTCTAGTGCCTCATATGAAAAAAAATAAAATTTGTCAATCTTGACCTATCGTACTGAGTCCTAATGCGACTTTTTGCTATAATGTTAACACAGCACCTTCGAGGGGATGAGTTGAGCGGACGTTAGTATTATAATCTAGGACAAAGCGTGACTATCGGGAGCTTTGTATGCTAGTATAATCTTCAAAAACTATTGCTGGTTATACAACCCCGTAGAACTCCAACAGCTAAATTCGGAAACCATTTTGTCCTTAAGCCAACAAAAATCCTTAAGTCATGCGTCCTCTGTGCCACTTTGATCCCTGTTAGTTTTCTTTTGTATAAAACAACAGATTTATCGTATTGAATGACTCTCCCATCACCATAATCGGTGACTATCAAGCACCTTGTTCCCACACACTTCATCTAAATTATGCCGCCGATGTCATATATTTCATCATCATCATCACTACGAAAATTTCAAGGGTCTTCCCCAGAATTCCTTGCCGCACATACTACTTCATCCAACTGAGAGAGAACTAATATGGAATGGTAATGACTTGCATCTATATGAGGCAATCACCATACCCCTCCACATCGTCATAGCCAGACGAAATTCTATATGAGCACTTTATGCCACAACTTCCCGACTCTTCACCACACCAGAACTTGTTACAAATTGTAAGCGCATTGATATGCCGCACATTTCGCTACAATCGAATTGAGTATTGAATTTCCAAAATTCAAGCACTAAGGGGCACTGCTAGGAAAAATAAATTTTTTTTTTTTTTGAAAAATTTTCACATTTTCCCGGATGAGTGCAATGATGATGCATCACACGCTGCTGTCGCCGTTAAGTGACAATTTCGCCGGAATTATGTATATATTTGGAATCCTTGACGAGTTACATGGAATTTGTTGGTGGTGGCAGCGCGGTTATAATGGTGGCGGCGCTCACCACACAGCTCACCGTTCACTTAGCGTTCGGTGAAGGTAGGTAATGGGATATCACAAATTGAGCCTGAGAAGTGGAAGCGCACTCAAACCAGAAGCACCAGCACAAACATTTTCTTTGAAAACTTTGTCAAAACAAATTGGCATTCATCTGTCTAGGACCATTTTGTGTGCTCCGTGCTCAGTCATGAGTGCAATTTAAGAATGAAAGAGAGATAAAAAGGACGAAAACGAGAACAGCAGAAAAAAGTGAAAAAACCCCCTAATGAACAAGAAGAAATTACCATCCTTGTCTTCCTTGACTAGCTGCAATTGCATTTAATTTTCAAAGATGGATACACTAGAAGACAAAACGTTTCGAGGCTCGGGTGGAGACAAAATTTTGCACAGGGTTTCTTCGAGCTAAGCACCACCATCAACGCTGCTTTTGCTAATTGACATAAAGTCATTCTCTTTTCAGTTTCTTCTCACTACCTATACATAGTTAACGAAACGGTATCATCATACTACTGAATGTAGCTTATATTGCCCTCGGGCAGGAAGGAGTTTTATATCCTGCTGCGTAGGAGGTACTCCTTTTTCATGGCGGAATCTAATTAACAATTTTCCATTGATATGAAAAGCATCTGAAGGAGAGAAAGAGAGATACGAGCGACACTGACAACAGTGGCGCAAGCCAAAGTGAATTTCCACCAATTTTCCAAGCTTTTAGTAAAAGCAGCAGGAGATGAAGAAGACATTGCCTTGAGGAAATATCTATATACTATGCATGTCTGTATGTTTGTAGTAGGCGAAATGAAGGACCCACTTTCTGTCAGTTTTGAGGGTAAAAGGACATTTGAGCATTTTGTTCAGCCCGTTTTAGGGTTTCAATTTGAGCGAGTGGCAGACATAGGATTCAGACGATTATTTGTTTGAATGAGAAGATGAAATTCAAGACAGAGCTCGCTGATTTTTTATTAGATAACATTAAAGTCCGAGGTCAGTTCTATCTAGAAGAAAGGCGATCCTACATATGACATATGACTTGCAACAACTACCGTGGCATATCCTTGCTTAATGTCGTTTACAAGGATAGAATTCAGTGTTCTGTATGAACGCCTAAAGCCATTTTGCTCCATACAAATTGGCCATTGCTAGTGTGGCTTCCAGTGCGGCAAATCGACCACTGACCAAACTTTCACACTGCGATGAATCCTGGAAAAGACCAACGAATTGCAAGCAAACACCCACTATCTCTTTATCGACTTTAAAGCCGCATACGACAGCACGGTTGTATCGCCCACAAAAAAATGATCTTGCCAGTTGTCTTTTATGGAGCCGAAAATTGCTGAACAGATCTTGGGTTTCTTTGAAATAAATTGGCACTGTCTGCGAAGAGGCTGAATGGAGGAGAATATTTAGCAAAGATGTGGATAGTAGATCTGTCGCTTACACTGGCTCGGCCACATTGAGCGAATGGACGAAAACACCAAGAGAGTCTTCGAATCCCAGTGACCCTGCTCGCAAAGAAAAGGAAGACCGAACCTCTGTTTTATGGATCAAGAGATCACGGACGGAATAAAGTTTGGTCTGTGAAGGATGGAAAGCAGCATCTGACCCTCAAACGGTTGTTTCCCTTTTAAGTAAGTAAGTATCCCGGACCATAGCAGTGTTTTCCAGGCGGAGGTCCTAGCAGTGACAATTGCTGCCCGTAAAAATGCAATGAAGGTAATACCACGTGATGATATCACCTTTTCATCCAAGCCAAGCAGCACCAAAAGCGATTTCGAATATTGAAATAGAAACGAAGCTTGTGAAGGGCTGTCGCGAAGAGCTTAGTGCTCTTGCCCCGGTCCCTGAACATGCGGAGATACTAGGGAATGAGAAGGCTGATGAATTGTCAAGGATAGGATCCACGCTAGACCTGGAGCAGGCTGATCAATCAGTGAAAATCCCTCCATGTAAACTCAAACATGAAGCATGGATCAGGATTCTAGAGGAAGCGAATGAAAGATGGAGCTCTTTGGACTCCTGTAAAATAACTAGAAAACTATGGCTAAGGTACAACGGTGCCAGAACTAATACTCTCATGCAGAAGGACAGAAAAACCCTCTCCATCCATGTATTAGTAATTACAGCTCATAATACTCTGCGTTTTCACATGAAAAAGCTAAGACTAAATGAGGAAGACCTTTGCAGGGGTTGAGGGCACAACCCACTTTCTCTGCCACTGCCCAGGTCTTTGCCACCTCAGACATTAGTCTTTTGGACAGCGCTTTTTCCAAGATACCGAAAAACTAAGTGACATCCGGAGGTTCATTAAGGCTTCAAAATGGTTCAGAAGCCTGGGGCATTAGGAGAGTGCTTTGGGTACTACTCCACGAGCAGGGGGTACCTTCCACCCCAAAATTAGGCATCGCAATGTGTCTCTTCTGACCTGAGTGCGGCGCAGAGGGCTTCTTCTCCTTGCCAACCCATCTACCAAACCTAACCTAAAGTAAGTAAGTAAGTGTCAGAGGTGTCTTTGGTCATTAGCCAACAACCCTATTCCGCACATGGAGTTGACTAGTCTCCTTTCCACTTCAGCTCAGGTGAACTTTATGTAATTTTTCCACATTTTAAAGAAACTTTCCGGTACAAGTTTGACGTTTGCAGTGGCTAGCACCTTTGACTACTGAGCTGGCCAAAGTACATATGTACATATATAGGTTTAAGTGCGGCCAAATCAATGTTAAAGATTACATCTCGGCAGGCAATGACAAACCTCTGGGAGGATAACTTGTCATGAAAAATACGCGTTCACAACATGAAAAGTTGCAAAAAGCTAGGCCTTGTTGGCTGTCGCGACGTCTTTTTCATTTCCTGCCAAGAGGTTGTGCTATCTCATCTTCTTTGGAATCTTGTACTCAACGAGCTGCTTCTGAAGCTAGAGGATGTGGGCTGTAGCGTGGTAGCTTATGCAGATGACGTCGCCATGGCCGTAACGGGCAAGTACCTTAAAACACTGGCAGATATTCTTTAGCACGCTCTTAACAACGTTGACAAACAGCTGTGGCCTTAGTGTAAATCCAACTAAAACGGAGCTGGTCCTTTTCACTAGGAAAATCAAAAACCCAATCATTGTACCACCCAAGCTTAACGCCACTCCTCTAAACTTTTCAGGCAGTGCCAAATATCTAGAACTCATTCTAGACAGGAAGCTTCTGTGGAGGGATAATATTACCGAATGCGCCAGGAAATCCCTGGTAGCACTCTACTCATGCAAAAGAGTAGTAGGTTTCACATGGGGCCTTCAGCCGAAAATCATGCACTGGTTATAAACGGTAGTTGTGAGACCGATTCTAACGTATGGCATAATGGTTTGGTGGCCGGTTCTGGAAAAGCAGACCAGCATTAAAGTTCTCGAGAAAGTCGAACGTGTGACTTGCCTCAGCATTACTGGTGCGCTGAGAACTTCTCCTACAGCAGGCCACTAACGCGGCTTTAAGACTGAGATATACCCACCAATGGCGTGAAAAAAATGTGGGACATACCAGAATCCCATCAACTCACAGCAGCCTTCCCAAATCAACAGACACTCTGTCTACCGAAAATGACTTTAACTTGGGCTATAAACACAAGCTACCGGACAGAAGCACCTGGAGCCAGCGCAATGTTATTTTTAATGAGTCCATCTCTGTCTTTGCGGGCGGCTTAAGAAGCTTCAACCAATCGCCTGTCCCGGTATTACAGGTGCTATGCGCACCTGGCCCACTTCAGCCATAGAGGCTGTCATCGGACTCTCACTCCTTCATATCTTCAATATGAAGACCAACCCTTGTACTATAAAGCTGCAGCTAATCTTGTGGGTCATCTGAATATATTCACTTCACTCATTTCCAAGTATGGACATATTCTGCACTATCCCCGACGTTATGGCCAGGGAGTACAGTTTCGGAAGGCTATTTGAGGTAGAAATATTAGACCGTTTTGATTGGTTTAATGGAAACCCCGTATCAGACTCAGGATGTTTGGTATGGTTTACCAACGGATCATAAATAGCTTCCGGAGTAGGTGCGGGCGTCTTTGGACCCAACACTAAAGTCTCGATAACAAAGGGAATGTGCCACAGCGTGTTTCAGGCTGAAATCCATGCTATTGAGATCTGCGACAGGATAACCCTATTAACATATCTATTCAGATGCGCAGGCACAAAAAGGTCAAACTTGGTTGGGTGCCCACTACTAGTGCCGGGTCGGCTTCCGCGCTCTTGGGACCGAAACCTTCTGTCGCGTTAAATGGGCTACCGCCACAGCTTTATTAAACAACTGGGAACACCAACTTCTTTTAGCGTATTGAAAAAATGTCCCCGGGCTTAGGCAATCCAAGAGACTAATTAAGCCTTTTTCTTACAAGAAAGTTATAAACCTTGACAAGAACAACATGAGGAAGTTAGGCCATTGCGGCCTAAGACATTATCTCAACAAAGTAAGCCTTTGTTCAGATACAGAGTGTCGGTTCTGTTTGGAAGAGGAAGAAACCTCTGAGCACATTCCCTGTAAACATAATTTACTCAAATCGCTAACCAAATCGAACAGAGTCAATTTCATTTCCATATTTATCAGCACATAACAGTCGTGAAGGTGACGAAATGAAAGACGAACTAGCCAAGAAACACAAGTAAATCAGGTATATCACACTTGATTCGGTCGCTAGGATTTATGCAAGATTCTAACTAAGTTTTTCAACGCCATGTAAGCCATTCGTTGTGGGCAATAAAAATTGTAGGTCCCTTCCATTTGTGCGAAAAATATAACATGAACGGTTACGAGAAGGAACATACATATGTACATACGTATGCATGTATGCTCAACATTGAACTTGTAAACTAACACAAATCCAATTTACAACCAATAAATAAGACGAGATTCCAAAAACTTCACTAATTGAAAAGCGCAGCCTAATTTAGCACCTTCGTGTGACTGTGAACCACACCCATCGAAAGACTAACAAATTCACTTTCGAAAAATACCCCAGTTTTTGACACACGTAACCGATTGCAGGTAGAACCATATGTAGTCCTTGCCACGGTTAGACAATTACACTCATGTCGGATCCACCCTCCCCCCACAGTGTCGGAGTAAAAAACCAGACAGGACTAGCGACTAGCGACAAATTCACTGTAACGAATTGTTTATTTGTTTAGTGTGACTTATTCGCAATCGGAATGTTTTAATTGAATTTCTAATGCAGTATCACGAGCAAGCATCGCATGTGTGTGCCAAACCGAGGAACCACTGCCGGCACCAGCATCAGCTGAGCCTCATTGGCAAGGATGATCTCTCTACCTTAACATATGTGAACGAAGTTCGTTATCATTCTGCACCCCCTTTAAATCTGCAGCACCCTCATGCACACTATTTTTACTCAATTGTCGTCAGTATCACTCATGTGTGTGGTATGTAACAAAGTTGCCATGTGTGAAAGGTGTGAAAAATCATTCCCCCGCTGCCTAATAAAAGTGCTGAAATGCACCGAAGGGGATGTGAGTGAGTGGTAAGGAACGACGAAAGGGTTATAAGTTTTATTACCGTTTAAAATTAAATTCTTTCAACCTGTTTGCGTTTATTGGTGTGTCTGCTCTTCGCACAGGATAAGATGGGTTGCGAGTTTGTTTGAATTAATTTCGTTAGGAACTAATTTTGCCAGGATTGGCTGCAGAATAAATGATACGTGCTTAATTCAAGCCCGAGGATGAATTGGATTTTTCTTACAAGAAACAACACAGACATTTGTTGTTTATAGCTATGCACATGCGATAAAAGTTGGTTGAGGTTAAGCTTGGGACTCTGAACTCGGCGAGGAACAAGCTAAATATAAACCATTAGTTCACGTTTCCATCAAAGGCACAAGTATCTCACAAGTCTTCAAAATTCGAGACGGATGAAGCGTGTTTCAAGCCGAGATAACTGTCATTTAACAGGCCGCGAAGCTGATAAAAAATGACAATATTGTCAGAGAAAAGATTACTATCTATGTTGACAGCCAGGCGGCTATTAAGTCTCTGCAGTCAGCATCGACAAAATTAAAGCTCGTAAAGGTCTGCAGACAAAATCTTAACGAATATTAACAACCAACAAGGTGGCCCTATGCTGAGTACCGGCCCACAGCGATATATCAGGTAATGAGAGTGCGGATGAACTCGCTAGGGGGTGTGCAGACTTATATCCTGCATATACCCTTCCGATCGCGAAGACACCCATTAGCACTCTTTACGGGAATATAGATGAGGAAACCATGATTAGGGGTAATACGCGATGTTGTCACATGGACACATGTGCATAAGAAGAATTCCAAAACTCTAGTACAACTTAGTTGAAGGGAAATACGAATCGTCGCTGGTATCCTCACAGGATACTGCGGAATAGGAATCCATGCGGAGCGTCTTGGATTGCCGTACAACGGCTATTGCGGAGGCCGCAGGGATGAAGAGGAAATAGAATCCGTCCGGCACCTACTATGCGAATGTCCCGCACTGGCCACCAGAAGATTGCGTACTCTTGGTAGTAGCTTCTTCCATAGACTGGAGGACCTTAATATCGCTGATATTAGGAAACTCCTGAGATTTCTATCCCTTTCTGGGTAGTTTCCGGATTAGCCAACCCTATCCCTTGGTTCGACTCCCATGAGTATACTTTTATGGGACCCGCTTGATGTCTAAGTAAGTCTTTAGAACACCCACTAAACCAACCAACCATTTCACAAATAAGGTACCATAACGCGGTCATGTCGAAGAGCATGTTGAAGATAGAATCGAGGTCTTCGAGAGTGAGACAACGAGATTCCAGACATAGTATATGTATGTAGCGCCGCTGCTTTAGCATCCTCAAGGCATAGTCTGCAGTTGTTGTCTTCCACCAGACACATTTTTTTAAGGTGACCTCGAAAATTTCCATGTCCAGTGGATGGCGCTCCAATCCATTTCAGAGTTCCTCGCGTGAGGCTTAGTATTTCTCTTCTGTTGCAGTCAGCAAACATTCTTATCCGCATTTTGGCCGATCTGCATTTTGCTCACCTCTTTCAGTGTTCATTCGGAATCTATTGCTTTCCAATTTCCTACCTATGGCAGCAAACAGCTCGGGTCAAAAAAAAAAAAAACTGCGAGGATGATCCATGCTTTGCTGAAACGTTTACCTTTTCGCTTCTTTCGAGTCTTTCATGTCTTCTAACCCGAGCCCGTATCAGTTCATTTTATCCTACGCATGCATTGAGTTTCTTGACACAGTTCATCACCAGTGAACAGACTCATTCGTCTGATCAGAGATGGATTATCCAGTGCAAGAAGAGATTGCCTTCCCTACATCGGATCCTCATGCAGGTAATCTAGCCCTTGGATCGAACCAAGTATATCGGCTTGATACACTGGAGTTTTTGTCCCGAGACTAAAATGGTCCTGGACATACAAGACGTTTTTCGAATCCGTAAACCCCATCCGACTCTCTATCCGCTAACCAAAAACCCTTCACTTACACCCCCATTACTACATTTCTTCTCCAAAAGATGCTACAGAGGGGAACACAACGGGCCCAAACGGTAGCCTACGTGACGAGGTTCGTTCGAACTTCACCATCCAGAAGGCATCTGCTCTTGTAAAAATTGTGCTCTGAAAAATCGATCCGTTTCCGAGTAGACTATGATATACCTTTCGATGACTTTTACTCTTTTCGTTTATGGATCTATCAAGATCTTTGATTTCACTTTCTCTCAACTTTCTCTGTCTGTTGATGGCTCCACGTCGGTACTAGTCGCGTATTCGGGTACAAACAGAGTGAATAGTATGTGCTACAGTGGCGGTAACCCTAGCAACATTTCTAGCAAACGTGTTGGAGTGATTCGTAACGCGCCTCTTATTCCAACACACGTTGCACCCTTTCCAGAAGCTTCTTCGGGATAGTTTGTGATGTTTTTACCACCCCACCCTCAAAGCATACGAAATAAGGGTCTAGCCGTCATAGCTCAACCCGAGCTGTCGCGCCAGCTATTTATTTATTTTATTTAGACCTCATATTCAAATGCAGTATGCTGACGGACGCACAAGACAAGCTCGAGATGAGCCAAGGCCTAGCTTCTCGAAGGGACCTACAATTTATTGCCGACTGCGGACAGCGAATATAGATCTTCCATTCCATTACAAATTATACTCCCGGAGGCTTGACACTCCCTCATTCGAGGTGGACGCCGCTAGCAAAGCAGTCTAAAGCGTTAACCATTGAGCCACGGCGTTCAAAATACGTCCTTAATCGGTTTTATTTTGCTACAGTTATCTGTTCAGGGGAGGTAGAAATAAAAGTTCATATTAAGGGCTTTGGAGGAGATATCAACATAATTTCCACTTCCTAGTTTGGACGCATCCGTATAGAAGTAAACTGAATCAACATCCTAGGTAGAAGCATTTTCATTCTTATTACGAGCAGAAATGGTTAAGGTTAGGTTACGTAGAGTGTGTGATGGATAGGTCTTACCACGTTCACTCGGAGACCTGAAGGTCCATTGTGAGTCCCATTTTATGTAGTGGGAATAGCAATATGGTTCTCGGGACAACCTTAGGACCTATCCTATTGTTGGCCATTTTGTGAACCAGTTAGCGCTGTTTATGAATCTGTGGAAGTCCGTTAACTGTAAGTTTGTTACCTCTGCAATGCGTGCAAACAGCGTTGATCTTAGTACGCGTAGATATCATTCTTGCAGGGCGGGGAAGTGACACTGCAGATGTTGGATTGATTCTACTTCTTCCTCATCTTCTGCATAAATCGTTGGATTCGATTCTCCACTTGCGGAGCTTGAATCCGATAGCGCAGTGTCCTGTGATAGCGCGTATAGAGAGTCTGTCCAGTCTAGAAGGCATCTTGTTTTGGTTTTATTTAATTTCAGCCATAAAGTCCGAGAGTTGGCGCAATCCCCTCTGACCAGGAGGAATTAGATTCTTTCTCTATTATGTCTGTCATGCAATCTCCCTATCGGTGGCATTACAGATGTATCCGCTTCGGTAATGTTTATAGCCGACCCCAATCAGCTTTTTTGTTCCCTTCTGTGTCCTTATGTCTGGGTTCCCAGCAGAGATGATCACCGATGAGATGATCAGCGAGTCTCGACATATCTTGATTGCCTTTGATTTGATTGTATTCGATTGTATCGATTTTAAAGCCGCTTGACTGTCAACGAAGGTGGTTATAACCGAAGATCCAACGACCAGAAATTGTCGCTAATTGTAGAAGTGGCCAGTTCGATAGCTGGACCACTCCGATTAGGTACGTATGTATGTAAAATATAGCAGCAACCATTTTTTCAATAACCTCAAAACCATTATTACCTACCCCCTTTTCAGTCCTTCAAAATTGGTTAACAAGTTTTCAAGACAAGTATGTAAATTAGCTTTAAATTTTTAACGATCAGAAAATTGCATCGTTTCACACTGCGTCGCTTAAAGATGGTCGCATAAATTATAAAGATAAAACCCTCACTGCAGCATGCAAGCCACTCTTCTCCAGTCTTCGCTTCCTATCGCCCATAAATGCACACTAAGGTCGAATTAGTCTTTTCAGCAGAAATTTTCACGCTCCTCTGACTAATTAGATTTCCTAATTAAATTCATTTTCAAACTCAACGCATGCATATTCATGAAAGAGCACATCCGTTATATACAGCATAGGTACGTTACGTACATAGAGTCGGGCTCATAAAGATGAAAAGCAGCAGAGAGGCGGACGGCCGTCATATGAAGAACAAGCCCATCCAACTCGACTGTAAAAGGCTTTCCAAATGTGAAAAGACGAAAAGGAAACGCCACCAGTGCTGGCTCTAACTTATTACGCTGCTGAATCTATAGCCACAGCTGCGGCTGGTGCTACTGGAGTAATTAACCAGGAAAATTTTAATTGCTAATATGTTGTGGCATCATCATATCGTCGCACACACATACGCGCTGATGGCATCGACAGTAATCTGCATAATAATTTATTTAATATAAAATTGCCCCGTTTTTTTTGCATCCTCTCAGTGCATGAATACACGGATGTCGAACGGAAACTGTGCACTGCACTTAATTGTGGTGCATGAGGATGTGAAGGAAAAGTGTACGAATGTGTGGATTTTAAATGAAGCACCTAGTTATAGAGCTGTGCTACGGCATTGCCATGTGAAAAGTATACTTCATTTTCCTTAGTGAATTTTATGAACTTTTATCATCACGATAAGTCGGAAGTACCATACATACTTACTTTATAGATTGCGATGGGCATGAAGATCAACCATCAAGTCCGTCCATTTAAGGCGAAGCTCGGTCATTTATGTGGGGTCGACTTGTTTAGCACGTAAGTGCCAGGTTGTTCCTAAGTCGACATTCTTTCGCTCCATATTTTTTACACTTCAGAGGCCCAATTTTTTATCTCTGTCAAATGTAAACGCTGTTCTTACTTTTGAAGAGTCGCAATGGATCAATCCATCACCACAAACATGGAAGCCCTGATATTTAGCCTCGGCCATCCTCTGTGTATGCGTCACTTCCAGTGTCCTCGGTCGCAACTCTCCTGTTTCACGACTGCAATGGTCTTGACTGCCTTTAACTTGAACGCAAAATGTGGGGAAACATGGAAAGCACATTACACCTAGTCTCTGTATGTTGTGTCAGAGAGGGCCTATGAATCATCGCAAGTAAGACAGTCCTCGTCAGCTCTCTACGGTCACGCCTCCATACAGTCTCGATGGAAGAATGCCGACAGATCCACAGGAACAGACTCTGGCATTTGATAGGAGCTTCAGTATCAGAATTCCTGACAGAGATGTCTGGAAGAATCACAAAGTTACTAATAAGAAGGAACTGGATTTCTACGCCGATGGTTCAATGATGGACATTGTTACAGGTTCCGCGGTCTACTGCAAAGCCCTAGGAATAAACCACGTTCAGGCCGAAATCACAGCCATAATCGAGGCCTTGAAAACTGTCCGCGAGAGGGGTATCACCGCAAGGACAATCACGATCTATATCGATAGCCAGGCAGCTGTTAAGGCTCTGGAATCCGCGATAACTAGATCGAGGCTTGTAGGAATCTGCAAAAAACATCTAGATGAGATACTGAGAGCCAATACGGTAGTCCTATTTTGGGTACCAGGGCATATGGATATCTTAGGTAGCGAAAGGGCTGACGAACTTGCACGAAGGGAAGCAGCGCAGCATGTCTCTCAGACTCTGCCCTTTGCGGGGACTCCAATAAGCTCGTTAAAAAGGTATATTGAAGACCAGACCATAAGTCGAACCAATACACTTTGGATCCAGCTAGACACATGTGCAACGGCTAGAAATATATGGACGAGTTATAATAAGCAGAGATCTGTGTCTCTGGTCAAACTAAGTCGTCGCGAAGCAAGGATAGTCTTCGGCATCATTACTGGACACTGCATCATTGGTATTCATGTGTAGCGCTCCGGTATACATTACAACGGCTATTGCAGGAGGTGCAGGGATGAGGAAGAAATCGAATTTGTCCTTCACCTGCAGTGTGAATGTCCTGACCTCGCCGGTAGAAGAATAAGGAGTCTTGGTGGTTACTTCTTCACGGAACTGGACGACTTGCATGACATCGGGCTGAGGGACCTCCTGAGGATTCATATCCTTATCTAGGTGGTTTTCAATCAGCGGCTTCCCTTCTCTTTACAGGTTCGCGGAGTAAAATTAGAAGATGGACACAATAGACCCTTTTGCTGGTCTGAGTGACCAGTAACGAATGTCACCAGGCACCTACTATCTCAACCTAACCTAAGACAGTCTTCATACCTCTTACCAGACGGAGAAATTTGGATCTTGATGCAGTGATTCTTATTAGTAACACCGATAGGATTCTCAGATGGAGTGAAGTATCTAACAAATGTTTTAGACAAAAAGCTCAACTGGAAAATGTCATGTGGATATGTCGTCGTACATTTTCGTTATACACCATGATAGTCAGACCTATCATCTCCTATGTTTCTGCTGTATGGTAAAGTAAAATCAAAAAGAAAACACCAATCTTGAGGATGCAACGAATACGAAAGTTAGCATGCCTGCCTCGGGATCACTGGTATTACGTAATCTTGTCCTACGACAGCTTAAGAGACACTAATTGGACTAAAATGGAGGCTTACAGTGCAGTAAATCTCCAACTCTCGTTTAGGAACTCGCGAAGTAGATCGCTGGGTCTATTGGGGATTCTCTCCGACTTTCCCAAATGATTGAACCCCACGCCTAAATTGCTCCAGTTAAGGAAACGATTTCAAATCAGGATCCTGAATCGCTCGGCATGTGAAACCGGTGGATCTGTTCTGAACATCAAACAACTAGTGTGATGTGCTGATGACTCTAAGTGGACCTCTGGTGTTGGGTTGGGTGTCTTTCGCTCCATGCACAAGGTCTCGGAGCGACTTGAAATGCATCTCAATGCGTGCCAGGTTGAGCTGTTTGCGATTGAAACCTGCGCCGATATCAATCTCGACTACGGCATTAAGGGTGCGACCATCAATATACTCAAGTTTAGTAGCGTTTAAAGCACTGAGCTGTCACTATCCTAACTCAAACGCCATCAATGGCTGCTTCAACGATCTCAAAGACTTTTCTAAGTGAAATAAAGTGGTGGCTGCCGGGACGCAGACGCATCGAAGGTAGTGAAATCCTTGACCAATTAGAGAGAAGTGGATCTCCTAAAAGGTTCATATATACGTAGATGCCGAGCTCTTTTGCGGCTTCCTAAACACCGCGTTTAGATCAATACTAGACAGCTGGGAATAAACGCGAAGTGACATGTAAAGGTGGATGAGTAGCCTTGGGATATGGTAGTGAAGTAACTAGATGAAAATGTATTTCATATCTTCGGTGTGCCGGAGAACGAAAGATTATTCTGAGCACTCTTCTATCTCAATGTGTCTTTTTTCTTAATCTGGCAATACTGTACATTTTGTTTTCGTAAATACTGGAATCTATATACTTCAGCTCCATTCATTATATGGATTGGTTGGAGAGCCCACTTACGTCGTCGTCGTCCTCCTCCTCACTGTTGCTGTCTCGTCGTAGTCGCTGTCATTATGTGAAGCGAGAGCAAATAAATATATAAATCCGCCTACAAAGTAAGCAAGCAGCACCCAAGCGGAATATCGTGCAGAATGTGCGACTCACACATTCTCATATGAGTAGGTAGTATGTGTAAATTTCCGCCATTTCTTCCCCACCCCCCAAAAGGAACGACAGCAGCAGCAGTAGTAGCAGCCACTTATTACGTCTGATAAACATGAATATTAGCATACCCGAGCCAAGTAATTACAACCCTTCCCCCGCTGCTGCGGTGGTGATAAAACAAAAGGATTGGAATCGCACACCCTCGAAACGAACCAACACACATCCCACCCAATGAACGAATGTGTGTACATTTTGCGCATACTCTCGCCTAATAGAACCCATTTCGACTTGAAATGGTTTTGCTCTGCATACATGAATATCTGAACAGGAAGGACGAAAGTCGGGTGTGTGGTGTGGTGTGTGCCCTCAAAAACTTTTCTTCCGAAAAACAAAATTTTTTGCATGAGAAATTTTCATACGATCAATGATTGTGTAGAACGATGGGCCAGAGACTCCCAGGCACACACATGCACACAATTACACAGTTCCTTAAACTTTTCATCGCCATGAAATTCATGCCATTTTGTGCCAACATGGTTTTGTACAGCACTACGACCACTACAACTGTTGCCAGGCCCGACATGGAACGACGACGGGACGGACTAGCTTCAGAGAAGAATGTCAACGGGGGGTTTACTTTTGCATGGGGAATCCTTTCAATATTCTTTTACTTAAGTGGTTTGTGTTTGGAGAAGTTGGCTGTTGATGCGTCCCAAAGGACTCGCAAAGCGGTTAGTCATGCAAAGTAGAAAATTGCACTAATGTTGGAGGTTTAGCGTCATGTCATTGAGAACAGAGAGTATAAAATAGAAAAATTGAACTCAACTCATACATATGTACATATGCACACTCATATTGGCAGAGTTGTGGAAAGGTATGAGAAACCGATGGGGGGTAGTATGGCGACTTCTTGGCATTTGATTTGTGTGCTAAAGGAACCCTCTACTTGTACGGATTTTCAATTGATCGAAGACTGAAGTTGTACATTCAACATTCATTATCTACAGTTCAAAGACCAAATGCTATCCAACGCAACTATTCTTTTTAATCCTTGAAAAGGAATAGTCACAGGCTTATCAATTGTGCATGGAACCTGAAGCAGGGTCTTCCTCTGTTGAGTTCGTCGGTGACTCTTCCGCTCCAGACTTAATTAATACAAACTGGACCGAAGAAGCTTCTTATTAAGGCAAACGCGGGAATTTTCATCCGCTATTGTTAGATTTCATGCTTCTGCGCCATATACCTAGCAGGACCGTGATGATTAGGATCTTATATAGCGTCTTGCCTAGGAGTGTCTTGAAAAGATAAACAAGCTTGACTTAAACAATAAAGTTACTCTCTACTGGGTACTAGGCCATGTAAGAGAAGGGGGAAAGAGGTAGCCAAAGAACTGGCGAGGAAAGAGTTATTCGATAGACCAGAACCGGGCTGAGGCCGCAATGAAATCAAGAGGAACTGCGAAAGAAGAGGAATGCTAAAGAAGAAGGTAATGGAAATAACTCTAAGGACAAAGCCAGGAAAAGGAACTTTTCGGAAATTTAGACCAAAAGTGGTACAAAGGCTGGTAAAGCATTGATGGCAATGGGCTTCCCAACTGAGAATAGACGAAAATGGAAACTGCAGATTCTGCAGCGATGCAGGGGAGACCCCATCAATACTTTTTTGTGAACTGTGGAGCACTGACCTACGAAAGAGGAAGCTTACCAGTTCTCTAAATTCACCGATTCCTCAGAACAATTGCATTGGATTGGATTCGAGGTGCTATAAATCGAGTTTGGGGGGCACAATAGATATCTAAGGGTCGCAGTGTACGTCCAAGTATGTAACATCTAACATATCTAAAGTTTACAATTTGTTGTACAAACACAGTAATTTTTCAAACAATTTTCTTGGGTACTCGAGGGTTCCATCATATTTTGTGTAGAATAATGACGAGAATCATGGGTATCAAAGCTTGGCCGGAGTAAAGAAAGTACTGCGAAAATTGTACACCTTTCGCTCAAACAGCACCGAGTTGTATCACCTCTGGTTGCTTCTATTAAAATACGAGTTCCTCCCTATTTCTTTGACCTAAACACAGAGAAAAGGTGAACAGTGTCCTCCAACCCACATACCAGTCCGCATGTTCTGGACGTATGACGCCAATGCATCACACCTATCCATCATACAAAGACTGCAAAACAAAATCCTTCGGATAATTATCAACGGTACTAGTATGTAACAAATGACAACATACATTGTGATTTTGAGACGATTACATTCAACGAAGAAATCAAAAAATATCAGCAAAATATCAGGGGGTCGGGGGGGTTTCAAGGCTCACCGCAATTTGATTTACTTTAGCCAACGAGATACTCCTTTAACTTCACTTTAAGGCCTGACCTCATATACATACACACTTCGGGCTCCAAAGAGACCTATTAGCACTCTTTACAGGAAAATAGATGAGGAAATCATGATCAGAGCTAATACGCGATAGTGTCATATGGACATATGTGCAATAGCCAGATCAATATGGCCAGCCTTCGTTAAGAAGAAATCCATCAGTCTCGTACAACTTAGTCGAAGGAAAATACGAATCGTCTCCCCTACACTACCTACACTATCTACAATGACTACTGCAGAAGCTCCAGGGACAAAGAGGAAATCGAATCCATCCAGCACCTGCTATGCGAATGTCCCGTACTAGCCACTAGAAGACTGCGTACTCTTGGTAGTAGCTTCTTCCATGGGCTGGGGGACTTTCATATCGCTAATTTTAGGAAACTCCTGAGATTTCTATCCCTTTCTGAGTGGTTTCCAGATACTCCTTTATTAGACTCCCATGAGTATTCTTTTTATGGGTACAATGGACCCGCTTGAGGTCTAAGTAAGTCTTTAGGACACCTATAAACCAGGGCCTGACGTGAGATTGCGTTGGGTACACTGTTATAGAAAAAAAGTACGGGTCGAAATTGTTGGTCAACATCGTTCAGGTCAGATCATATTTTAGTGAATTTTTCGATGCATTTCTATGTGATTCAGAAATAAGCACCTCATGTTGGCAGCCAGTAAATTTAGTGACACTTCGAAAGGCGAATTGAAAAGCTTTTTTCATGACAAAATGTACTCTTGGAGATTTGTCACTCCCGGACAAGAGGTGGTGCCGCCACGGTGAATATGGCTGCAACTTAAACATGAACTACGGTGTGAGGGACGGTGTCTATTCAGAATCACTGAAAATAGCAAGATCATACCGCTTGCCGGATTTCGCCAGCGTTTTCCAGTCGGAACTACTGGCAATCCGAGAACCTTGCACGCAACTAGGGCCTGACACAACACACGAACAAAACTTTGCTCTCCTCATAGATATCCAAGCCGCTATCAAAGCTATTGACTCGGCTTTCAAACTGGTGCTAGAGTACCGGATCGAGCTCACCCGCTTGGACAGACGATTCAGAGTCACAGGCTCTGGATTTCAGGGCACAGTGACATTAAAGGAAATTAGCGTGCAGGTGAACTGAGCAGGATGGGCTCAGCTCTACACGGCCCACTCACAGAAAGGATCTACATCCCGCTAGAAGCGGTTGAAGAACAAATCCACTCAACCAACCAGGCCAATCTCCAATGGAGGGGATTAACCAACTGCGCCATATCAAGGAAAATATGGCCACCGTACGATAAAATTAGAACAAAAGATCTCTTAAACTAGCGATAACCACGAGACATTTGCCAATTGGCGACCATGCGGCCAAACTAGGTAATCCATACAACCCCACCTGCCGCAGCTGCGGAAAGGTAGATGAGAAGGAAACCCTCTTCCATTTCCTCTCCACTACCAAGGGCCAGATTGCGTGCGCTAAACCAACCATTCTTTGACGACCTGAACGACATCTCGGGTAAAGGGATACGAGATCTAATTCGTTTTCTAAACTCCACTGACTAGATCTAGGCATTTCCGGCTGTCTCGCTTGTTGGGGTCAGCCGAACAGCCTGCCCTATGGCTGGGGCTTAAACCCACGCAACTCGCACAGCAGTCCAACGCACTTATCACTGAGCCACGATGGCACAACTATGCTTGTCTGTAGCAAAAACTAAAAAGCGATTATGACAGGACAAAAATCAATTTCCGTATTCCAATCGTTCCCTTTGAAGTAAATCCTCATGCAACACAAACACATTTAATCGTTATTCAATCACTCAATTAAAATCGAAAGTATATCGCACACAAAAGTAATACACTCTTAAGCAGCCGCTAAACCAATAAAGGACTGCGATTTATTTTTGATAGCCTACCATGTTCACCCAGTAACAATCGAATCAAACGAATTTACGCTCTTTTGGAGCTCTGAGAAGTTTTAAATTTCTGAGGTTCGCCGTTGTAAAGGCCTAATACAGCAACAACGACGCGACGGTAGCAATATCGTCTAATTTTCGGTTTCTCTACAATTTATTTGTGATAACCCACTGAAGGATGAACAAACGGAATGAAACCAAATTAAAATTAACAACACATACAAAAAAAACTGAAGTAAATTGAAAAATTGAAAGAACAAAACCAACCAAAGCCACGAATCCTCTCTTGTCCTTGTGAAGGTTAGGCAATCGGATTTAACTTTTTTTTTTTTGTGTTTGTTTGACAATTGCCGCCTTTCACGGTAGGAGTTCCCGCAATCGGCTGGTGGTTGAATCGAAATAAAAGAAAATTCTTACAACTGGTGATTTGTATTATAGGCAACATTTTTGGGGCTGTTCAAATTGGAAAATACATTTAAGCAAAAGGACTTCATAAAGGTAAGATGCTGATGGTGGTGCTGAGTTCGCGAATTCGGAGGAGATTTACAACACAGCTCTTAATCTGCAGATTAATTAATTTTGGAGCAAACATAAATCTTTATTTCGAAGATACAATATTTTTGCAAATAGAAGAGGGGTACGTTTCTAGAGGACATTCGTGGTAGGCTTTTTGATATAAAAGGATGTTCTATAAATTTTGCCGTGTTGACGCTTAAATGTAGTTATTGTCTTGTGTCCAGCTCTGCTCTTCTTCGCGCTTATTCGAAAGAAGCCTACATGCAACTGCAATTGCAAGACGATTTTTGCATTCCCTCTTAGGACTGTCCAGAATTGTCATTTTAAATTTAAATTTAAATTTAAATTTAGTGACCTGTACAATAAACCAATCGTGCGAAAAATGTAACACGCGCAACATGATTGGTTGTCAGAAACTAAGCCTTGGCTCATTTCGAGCTGTTACGCCAGCATAATTTTACATTTCAGTAGATGATGTGACCTAACGTTGACCGAATATTAAAGAGAACAGCTGATATGTATCTCTAAACTCATGCTCCTGCTCATGTTGATTATTGCTCTTTGTCTGCTACAGACTTGTATTCACAAAGTTAAAAGCACAGATAACTTAAAAAAATCAATTACAGCACCCATTTTCTGGGTAACACGTCGGTGTGTGCATAGCATTACGAGCTAGTTACGGTAATAGCCCCATTGATTTCAAGCGGAGTATATTAAGCGAAAGTGAGCTTTGATGAGCTGTAAACAGCTTCCCTCCATACAAATCCACAGGACCGCATAAAAGCAGAAAAGCAAAATGCTAATGGCTGGTTGATCATACTATTCTTCTCTTGCTGATGTGGAGAGAGGTAGAAGCGGTCTTCATTTCGAAATTCGGGATAGCCTCAAACACATCCCACAAAGATTTCAGGCTCATTAGTTTACCCTTCTTCCTACTCAAGGTGTTTGAAAGATTAGTGGACCCTTTTGTAAAGAAAGATCATCCCAATACACAACTGTTGACAATAGTAAAAAATCCTTAGCCATCAAAAAATTCACTGCAATTACTGGCCAATTTAGAGTCATGCTCCTGGGGATCCAGCGTCACAGGGAAATTGCCGGAAACGAAAGCGCCGACGAACTGGACTAGAGAGACTCAGCCTTTGACCGCTCACTCGCGGAATAAATCGCTTTTTTACTGAACATTGTCAAGGGAAATATATCATACATTCGAACTTTCTATCGCTGGCCAACTTCTGATGGAGCAGAACAGAAGTGGACTAGATCGGTCACATCTCATAGAATCTAATTTGCCTTGAGGAACGTCCGTCACAAAGTATTTATCTGCTAAATACTTAGAAAAGCTACTTGAACCAGCTACCTCAGTCGTTGGATTCCCACTCTTCTTGATTGGTCGATGTCGCTGTACAGCCCGTACAGTTCTTCGTTGCATTTCCTTCTGCAGACGGGACCGAAAAACACCCGAAGAATTTTCCTCTCGAAAAAGCCAAGAGCAACCTCATCGGCTTCCAGCAGAGTCTATGGTCTGCGCCGTAGAGCAGGACTAAGACGATTGAGGTCTTGTAAAGGCCTTAGTCTTTCGACAGTGGGCTTTACTACTCAATTGCCTTCTTAGCCCAAAGAAACAACGATTGACAAGAGTTATTTTTCGTTTGATCTCAGTGCTCTGGTGTCGATGTTTGAGTTGATACCGGAGCCTAGGTAGTCCCTACCAAGTCATCGCCTGTCGCTTTGAACAGCTCGGCAACTAGGCCGTCAGCTCCAGCAGCTTTGTTGGACTTATGTTTAAATATGACTGTCTTCACTTCGTCCAGGTCGGGTGGACGGAGTTGTTGGTCTTCATCGTCCAGATTGAATGGTTCATTCTGGCTGACAGCGGGAGTTGATTCGTCGTAGTTCTTCCAAATCCTCAGCATCGACTCGTTCGTCTTTGTCGTCTTCGGTTTGGGTTAACTCTAGAAATTGTTATTCCTCCCTTTGAATTTTGCCTAACATTCCCCTCTTCTTTATTTGAATAGAAATGTTTGAAAGTTTTTTTTCAATAAATTCTTTCCTGGGATTCCAGGTTCGTTGGATACCAAAGACTTTACAATCGATGGCATCAATGGTTTCGGCAGTAAAAAGAAGAAAAAGAAACGACGACACAGTCGGACGATATTCACTAGCTATCAATTGGAGAAACTTGAAGAAGCATTTAAGGAAGCACATTATCCTGACGTGTATGCACGTGAAATGCTATCGCTTAAAACTGAATTACCTGAGGATCGAATACAGGTAAGTGGAGAATTATTTTTTAAAGGATATTCGTATAAATTCCGTCCTCACATCTGAGGTAATTTGATATCAGTTATTTGTTTTTCTTCTTAATTTTATTAGACAAGGCAAACAAAAGGACTGAATAAACTAATTACTAAGGAATTATCGTTCACACCTGTAGGCAAACTAAACAATGAATCTCCAGTGAACAAAAAATTCTCATTCTCTCTGACTTGAGATTAATTGAATGAGATTCGCTAAAAAAAATGTGAGAAGGTTCTAAACTGACGCATAAGTATGAAATGAAATTCAGTTGTCCGACGAGGTGTTGTTATTGGCAAAATATGATTTCCCTTCCCAAAAAAAGAAGAGGAAGCGGTTCTTAAATAAATAGCCACCGCACTGAGGGTATTGTGACGGTCAAAAGTGCTGATAGTGTTTGCAAAATCCTGTGGCGATTTTCACACCTCGAATTTAATGAATGCACTCTGTGCTTTGAAGGCGAGTGGTTGAGGCAGGCGAGTTGTTCACGTGATCATTTACTTTTTTTGGAGAGAAATTTGTGTAAGTTCATGTCTATTGGCCTCAACAGTGAAGATACATAAGTGAGAAAAATGTTTTGAAATTGCGATTTTACACAAGATATCAAGGTTTCGTAACGCTAACGTAAGACACGGTGTTCATATCTTGTTTTTTAGTTTATAGTGATTATTGAAGCTTCTAGTCCGAGTGAATAAACCCTTTTTCTGGTTTAAAAAAAAAAATAAAAACTATTTAGCTTACTATGTGAATAGATATATATAATGAGTTTAATTCGAAGTGTTTATGGTTTTTAAAGTTTGTTTTTATTTGTTTTTGTATTAAGTTTTTAGCCTGTTTTATCTTGGAACTCTGAACAGGTCGATTGCTTAGGGTAGATTGTAGGTAAAGGTGGGACTGTGTCACGTTATCACTGCGGCCTATTGTGATTTCCTCCATTTAGAGCTCGCTCATGATGTCTGAACTCGGGATGAATGCAGAGATGTCTTTAAGTGACCTGGCAGATATGTATATCTTCAGTTTCGAGTTAGAATTTGCCTAAATGACGGTGACGTGTTCTGATTAAACAGTTACAGTGACACAAAATGTATTCGGGCGATTCTTCGTCT
Organism: Matsumyia berberina; assembly: GCA_917880715.2. Lineage (NCBI taxonomy): Eukaryota > Metazoa > Arthropoda > Insecta > Diptera > Syrphidae > Matsumyia > Matsumyia berberina. The sequence goes on from OU862871.1 coordinate 86,430,771, forward strand.
TCATTCGTCTTCTGCATGTGTTGTCGTGTACTATTCACATGGTCACTAGGTGTTTTTTGACTCGACAGTGTCCTGTTAGGAGGCCTGTGATCATTCGAACCAGACTCGTGGTTAGTCCTAGGAGTTGTGTCGTTTTAGTATGGGAGGTGTTTGGCACTTTGCAGTGCTGATTGGTATATCACAGAATGATCTTGGCATCATGAAGTTTGATGCGGATCCTTTTTTATTTACATGGCCGCCGTGTCCTGGCACCCAGTCAGGATGGACTAGCTTTGAGTTAGCATCATCTACAGATATGAGCATAAAGACGTTAATCATGGCTTTTTCATGTATCTGAAGATGGAGCGGTGAAAGGTTGAGGATAACTTCTAGCGCTCGAGTAGGAGTTGTTTTCATAGCGAGTTTGTTAAGCCTGTCTTGTGTGGTCCTTTGTTTGGTTTTTTGCCATCATACGGGTGTTGCATAGGTGACAATTGGTCTGATTATAGCTGTGTAGAGCCATAGTGACATTTATGGGTTCATTCCCCAGCTCTTACCAATGAGACTTTTGCTGGTAAGGGTTTTAGGGTATTTTTGTAGCTTGATATTTCTTTGGCTACTTCTTTCCTTACGGATAGAATATGGGGTCTTTGTGGATTAAGGCGTCTTTGACGGGAATCCTTTTTACTCTGAGAATTTTTGATTGGACTCATTGGAGTAGTTATATATTTGAGGTGCCTGCAGAAACCTAGAGCTGAATTCCCCGCCTCTGGATTGGCTTGATGACTGCTTCGAGAATAAGTACTTTAATGCCCAGACTCAGTGGTTAGTGCGTTGCACTATGTGTGAACAGCATATTAATCGAACACTTTTTGCTATACCATTGGGAATGAAAAACCCCAAAGAATCTTATTTGCCATGAAAAAAGTTTCTCAAGTCACTGTTAGGAGTCGGCAATAAATTGTAGGTCCCTTCCAGTCGTGGTTATTTCAAAGTGGCTGTCCGCACCGGAATGCAGACACATTCAGACGAGGAAAAGTCTTTTGTGGTATTACAGGATCTATCACTAATCCGGAACTTCTATGAGAACTATTATAATTAAAACGGCTAGAGCCTGTTGTAAAGTGATTTCTGAGCATTTTACCACTGAGGTTATGGAAGAAAGGAACTTTTAAATGAAGCATTTTTCTCTTGGGCAGGGTCGGGTATATACAGAGAGGTAGGTGCATCATCCATGCAACCCCCAGACAAAATTCATTTGGGAAGAGGCCTAGCAACTTGGCTATAAGGCAGTGTCCTATGAGGATTACTGATAATAGTTCTCGTTTGAGGCCGCTTTAACAGGACCAAACTATTTCTGATATAGCTTAGGCCAGATCTGTCTGGATATTTGGCACGTTATACCAGCCCCTAATTTGCGGTTTGTTTTCCTAGTTGTAGTGAGCGGTATACCCAGTTTCCAGGGTAGAATGCTAAGGGTAGTTTCGTGTCTGGTGAGTTCGTTTTCTGGATTGCCTCTGTGGCCTGATACGCAACAAACATTAATCTTGAATTGGTCTACCATCTTAATGAGAGACGAGCGTCAATCTAGCGCTACCTTCGATATAAATGAGAAGGACTTCAGGGACTTATTTTTGTTTGGTTTGTCCACTCTAGCACTGCAATCTCATATAGGGGCCTATTGTGCTCTCCATGTGTTTACAGCAGTTTGTCTGTTGCAGTGGCTGTCAGGAAGCTAATCAGCTTCTCTGTGTGGAGCGTGGCAAGTGCAGTTGGTGAGACGAATTCACTCCCTAGGGTCCGCTTTTTCATTATGGCAAATATTTCTGCCGTGAAGAACGATGAGTATGTGTCTAGACTGATCGATATGTTAGTGCTAGTCGACTCTCCAAATATTCCAGCCCCACATCCACTGTCCATTTGAGAGGGGTTCCACGAGAGTCCATGATTACCCAAAGGCACTCTACTTCTTGTGAGGGATTTAGTTTCCGCTGTCTGCGAAAATGCGAATACTAAGGCAGATTTTATGTACATTTTCGGTCGAAATACGAAACAGTGATTAGAGCAGTTGAAGGAGACGCTCACATTGAACTGTTTGGAGAAGACACCACCACCTACTCCCCTCTCGGTATTGGAACCTTCTATATAGAGTTGAACAGAGTCGACCTCGAAAGTTGCTCGAAAGTTTTGGTCGAAGCTGAGATTCAAAGAACTGTAGAACAGAGGAGTGGCCAGATTGTTGATTGGATCATTGCGAGGAGGCTTCTAAGTAAATCTGTCTGCCAAAAATATCTAGGAGCATTAGGTGAAATATTGAGTTCGGAAATTGTCTTCAAACCCACAGTTGGTTTCGTTCTCATTGCATTTGTGTCATGTAAGTCTGACCGATACACACATATTGGACTCCGTTTTGGAAAAAAAGCCATTAACAAAATTAACAGTCTTATACCAATGACATTTCCAAGTTTAATTTGAAATCAATAGGTTAAGTCCAATTCTATACTACAGAGTCATAAAAACAAACTGCAGTCTCGACTATGTCTGCTAAAAGTTTCAATACTCCATGCGACGTAGAAAATTCAAACTTCAGCAAAGCATGTGTAACCCATTTCAACGTTGGTACATAGAGCAACATTATCTTTTTTCAACTACATGCACGCCCCATCGGGACAAGGGCGCCAACCATCACTGCAGCCAACGCTCCTTCCTTCTCCTCCGCCGTACTTGAACATTCACATTGTTTCCGAATGGCTTATGCTTAAAATACGGTTTTGCGTGTGTAAAATTTCTAGGATACATAATTAACCAGGCAGAGGATGCGGTGTGGCATACACTCGTCACAGTATGTACGGCTTCTTGTACCAACGGAAAGGATAAAGTTGGATTTTGGGGAAAATCTCGTATGCATTGTGAGCGTTCCTAGAAAGTCAGACCGAGCACGAAGCTGGAACTGAAGAGAGATATTTTCAGTGAGGATTATAAGCTCCTCTGATTGCAGTGATGTTAGAAAATTAACAATTTTTCAATTAAAATCAATACACGTACACAGATTGTGAATGTGTGTATTTGGTGGAGCTACGAGTAAGAGAAAAGTGTACAATGTGGTTGAATGGTATTTTTGGGGTACAGGCAGCTAACAATGATAACAGCAGGCGGTGGCTAAAGGATCCGTTTTCGTTGTGGATTCCTGGAAATTGGTTTCATTCGAGTGAGTAGTGGTTGTTCCGGGTTGGAGTATATTAGTCATGCTACTAATTGGACTTTGTGTGATTTCAGTTGTGCTGTAGGTATGATTGTGTAGACACACATGAACATAAGAAAATTGTAAGAAGATGTAGTAATGTGAAAGTAAGTTCTGAAAACATTTCCTTGACGACATATGAACATATGTATGTACATACAAAATATTTGCAAGTGTGTGTATGTACATATTTGTCCCCATGTACATGGATGTGGAATCGAAATATGTAATATGGGAAATAGAATGCGATGTATATTTACTGCAAAGCTATATATACACTACATAAGTGTATATAGAAGTACACAGCTTAAAGTTTCATTTAGATTCGTGTTTTGTAGGTAAAGGGAACCTTTAAAATTGTTCTTCTTAAGTAACTTCTAAGACAGCTAAGTAATATTAATGAGATATTATTATCAGTTCGTGGTCGCCGTGGCTCAGTGGTTAGTGCGTTGGACTGCTGACCGAGCGGCGTGGGTTCAAGCCCCAGCCAGGAAAACACCAAACATTTTTCGCGGCACCACCTCTCGTGCTTTCCTGAAAGCATTTGATTTCTCTACAGAATTTTACCATGTTTTCTTAGCTATCTTAGCCTAGATCCTCTAGATTCCTAAATAAATAGATGTCCAGAAGTTTCATGCGTTTCCTGGCAATTCCCTAGTATTCACAAAATATATGTGTTATGTCCTCAGCGGCGCATAGGTCATTGCGGTACCTGCAGATATCTGTGGCTGAGTGCCCTAATCTTTTAGCATGCTTCTTGAGAAGACAGTGACCGGACCATATGCCAGTGACTAATTGTAGCTGTGCCCTCCTTAAGTTAAGAATATCTCCTGTTTTTCTGCGGTCCATCGCAGGCCATAGGGCCTTGGATACCCTATGCCCACTTAGGTGATAGGTGAATGTAAAAATGCTCTACCATTTCCATGAGAGGTGATATATGTACATGTTACTGATTCCAGATCACTGGCTAGAAATTTTATTTTGATATAATATGTAAAGATTGATCTCGAGTTGATGTGACACAGTGATTAGTGCATTGGACTGCTGAGTAGTATTCCACCTTGATAGGCAATGGCCAACTTTATGGAGTAAAATTCGTCTAAAGAAGATTAATATTTCACCGCTAGGAGTCCTTGTTAAGTCTCTTCCATTCGTGTGAAATATCTAACACACAACACAAATATCTACATAGTTACAAGAAACAAGCAATGGTAATAAATGCGCAACGACCCAGATCATTCTATTATATTACACAATCTGATTAAAAGGAACCATTTTACGTAAAGACTCTTTTTCTTAAAATTGCCTCTACAGCCACTTTTATTTCCAAAACTCATTTAAGCATTCTTAACTTCCTGAGCAAGGCAATTTTAATTTTACACACCCAAGGCTTGGCATTGTTGCACTGACGTGTCTTAATGTGCAGCCTTTAAAAACGATGCACAGGACAAAAAAGAAAAATATCCTTGGCTCATTTGTTGGGTTTGAAGAGAGTGGGAGTAAGCTCTTCAACCTCAATTCTGCTAATAACAAACTGCACAGCATCTCGACCGTGGCCGTACACAATTATTCTCCCATAATTCCATATACTTTCCGCTGTCAGAGGGGATACACGCATTCATTCAGCTGAGTTTCAAGAGGCAATCATTAGGGGTATGAATGGCAATCATCGTGAACCATGGCATAAAAGTAAAATGGCGACGTAGACTCGCAATATACACACATTCCATTGTTTTAACGCGCTCAATAAAGAAGTTCCTTTTTGACGGCCGGCGCGGCGGGGTTGAATGGTTTGTGTGTGTGCCAATAAAGATGGCTGTCCGTAATTGGCAATTCTGTGAAGGCAAGGCATTTACAGTTCATTTAGCAACGAGATGGGCTCTCATAATTGGATAATACAATTTAATTCGATAAATTAATTCCTTTTCTACCCTTGAGATGAGAGTAATGCAAATTTGCGAAAAACGGAGCAGAGGTGGTAGGTACTTTTTTTCTGCCATAGATTTAGATTCCTTGAGCATGCAAAATAAGTAAGAATTGGAAATTCTATTTAATTTAGGAAATAATAAATAGATACATACATACGTGGTATGTCATATTATTGGATTTCCAGTACCAAGTGAAGAAAACCTATTCCGGCGCAAATTGAATTGGCTACTAGGACTACCAAAGAGCATCAATTACAAATTCAAGTGAACTTTCATGATTTAAATTACCATTCTGGTTTATTGTCGATCATATGGACTACAAAAGTTAAAGAGGACCTGCCCATTCTAAAGACTGTGCATCTACGGGAGCCTACTGGTGCATTGTGTTTTCCTTAATATTGTGGTCCATGTTCTAAGCTTCGGTTCTAGATGGGTGGTCTATCGCAAAATTCACCTGAACTCTTAATAAAGTGGAGTATATTGGTACTTCTGTTAGGTTTCCCAGTTCTCCAAACAGCCTGTGTCGAAATCGTCGGTTTTGGATATTGGGATACTGCCAGAGTAAGTACTCGATAGTCTCCGTCTCCCCCGCATCCTGACAGTTCCTGGGGAGTTGATGCCGAGTCTGCTAGCCATGGTACCTATGGCACATTAGGATTCGAGTATCTTTTTTTATTTATACCCAGGAGACATTTTTTCATGCTCTGGTCTATTCTCTGTCATAAACTGCAGGATATAATGCAGTCACTTCTGGCGGACCAAAAGGTGTTGACGATCGACGTTTCCTTTCAATACACCGATAGGGATGTTTCTCACTTTCCAAAGCAGATCTTTGTCCAGCAAGTTCGTCATGCTTTTTCGTTACCCACGATGTCGTTGTGTCCGTGGACGCAGAAGATGTTGATCTCGTGGATGGCGCCTATTTTGCTTATGATTTTGCGACAGTTGGACAGCACTTTCGATTCGTTGCTAGCATTATCTAAAGCCTTGATAGCTGCTTGACTGTCGACGAGGATGGTGATTCTAGATGGACTCAGTCTCCTAGCATCTATTGTACTTGCTGCTCTATTAAAGGCGAAAATTGCAAATTGGAAGACACTACAATCGTCCGGGAGTCGGAATGACTCATTAGGGTGGCCATGGTGCAGTCGTTAGCACCATCGCTTGTCACTCTAAAAGTCCGGGTTCAACTCCTGATTTCAGAAGACTTTTATTTCTTAAGTAAATAAAATCGATCAACTGTGAAAGCTGATGGCGACTCTACTGCGAAGGCATAATACTGGCAGTAGAGTGTCATGGATTGAAGAGCTGGCACTGGTTAAAATATCAGGAGATTCGCAAAAAAATGCCTCTGAACTATAACAATGACAAACATCACAAATGCCACTGTACCTCGCTCGCGGTGTGTGTATAACATTAAAAGAATATTCATATTGCCTTGACCCGCATGTGGATTATAAAAAAAAAAATTAAAAATGTATCTTTATCCTTAGCGAACTACTGTACACCCCTACTCTAGTACCTTTGTCCATCTTAAAACCATCAGTGTAGATTTGGATAGCTTGTCCTCCCGTTGGGGTGTTAGTTTCCCAATCTTATCTGCTGGGTATATGGGTTTAGTAATGTTTTCCAAAAGTCTAAGTGTGTGTGTTTTCCTTTCGAGATCAACATATCCGTATATGCCAAAGCAAAGGTTACAATTCAATATTTGACTACCATTTACATAAGTTCATATTGTGCATGTAACATTTTTCAGAAGATAGGAAGGAACCTACAATTCGAACGACGAATTGAGAAGCTTTTTCATGATAAATTACACTCTTGGAGGCTAGTCACTCCCCGACGAGAGGTGGTGCCCCAACAATGTTCGGTGGACATGGCTGGAGCTTGAACCCACGCAACTTGCACAGCAGTCCAACGCACTAACCACTGAGTCACGGGCTTCCATATGCCAAAGAAAATTCAGCATCACGGCGTGCATCCAAAAAACTTCACAATTTGTATGAATTTTCGTATTTTTTAAAATAATGAAATTATCAGCTTTGTTTTGAGTGTAAAAATTTTTTTTCTTTAATGCTCTGAGGTATTCAACTCTTTGTTCCACTTTTAACGTCTAAAATGTTTTAACTCGATTTTGCAAAATGATCACTTGTCAGATCCTAATTACAACATAAGCTATGAATTTTTCATTTTGGTCTTTCCCCACCCAGCCAGCCTCTGTTTAAATTCAATTTCCTTTAACAAAAGAACCATCAAAAGCACTTCAGAAATTATTCAATTATGTGCGGTTTAATTTTCCTCCCAAGAAACCGAATTCGCAGGTTATCGACCAAACAAAGCTATCTGCAACAATTGCCAAGTATCGGAAGGACGTATTCTACCAATACATACACTTTTTCTCGAACCCATTCATTAACCCACGCAAACAACTGTGTAGATATTTATAATAGATTTTCATTCGCTTATAGATTGAACTCATTTTACAAAGTTAACAAACCAATTGAATTCGTCCCGTGAGACATGCAATCACGCTTCTTACGCAGGACTCACTTCAATTTAATCCACTTAAAGAATTACAATTTTTTTTTTTTTTTCAGAAAAAAAGGGCAGCGACGATATGAGCGAAAAATACAGAAGCGCTTGAGTTTGCTCCCAAGAGTCCTTGTCAAAGTGAAAATCACAGATAAAACACTTTGGTAAAACAGTTGTAACGAGTGCGGAGGTCTACACATCCACAGCTTATCAATTTGCTAACTATTTATCTACCACGCACGCTCTTATACACCTGCCATGTAAATGGAAAATACAACCCTCCAGCAAAGACCCAAGAACAATTAGACGAACAGACATGAGAAAAAGAGCGATTAGGGTTGAGCGCGCACATCCTTTTTGCAGCGATGTTTTGCACAAAGGAAAGTGGTCTGGTGGGGTGCGGTGGCATAAGAGACAGATAGTCAAATCAACGCAATTCGGTCTAATCTAGGAAATTAATTTTCCTAGATGGTCTCCTGGGGTTCAAAGGTTGTCACAGATTTGTAACTTTGTCCTTTTTCTTAGTCGATTTTGTTTTTAACTTTTTTTTTTTCTCGTTGTTGTGGAACATCGTGTCTGAAATTGGTTCCTACTTTGCAAAGTTCATGTTCTAGAGAAATTAATTTTATAAATTAGTTGCGCAATGGAAAGCAATATCTCAGTCCATTTATGTCGACAACAGATGTCTACACAGCAATCGGAGGAATGTTTTGAAGACTTTAGATACAAAGGTAAAATGGTTTTTAGTCCTGGAATGGCGAAAATAAAATGATTTGCCTTTGAAAGTTTATGAAATCAAAAAGTTAAGAAAAAGAAAGAAACCATTCCCTCGGTATAAAACCATTCCGTCGGTATCTTAATGCGAAAGGATTTGTGTATTAAAACTCGCAGTACGACGATTAATTTATAAACTTGACTTAGAACACGAAAAAAATGTAAGACGCAAATATTTTATAAAAAATCGAATTTCGGTGGATACACGGACGTAAATATATTGATGGCAATGATATCGCTGATCGACTATTCTAAGAAAAGTCGTTTGAAAGGAACGTTCTAGGTACGCATGTAACAGCTATAACTGTCTGTTTTATTCCGAATTCCGCATTTGGAATAACATAAAGCAAATCTACGCTGTTGATATGTTATTCAGGACTCAGACAGGACAACGGATCATCCGATCTTTCTCCTGCATTACTTACTTACTTATGTCCTGTTTTGTCTTGTGGGTGCTAGGGACTCTACTATACCTACGCGTCATCGTGTGCGGTGTCTTAGCTCTCTCCAAATCTTCCCCAAATGCCAAGACTCCTTCTTAACTCTTCTGTGCCATGTATTTCTCAGTCGACCCACTCTTCTGCCATCTTGAGTAAGTGGATTCCATTGCATATCGTAGTTAGCAATGGAGCTGTCACCTTTTCGAAATGTGTGGCCTGTTCTCTGCTAAAGATGTTCGTTAGAGATATGGTTACCTACGTTTCCAGCTTTCTTGTGTTAGAAGAAGTCACTTTCCAAGTGCTGCACCCATATAGCATCACGGATTCAACATTGGAACGGAGCAAGCTTAGTTTGGTAGTTATGCTGATAACATTGCTGCGCCATATTTTGGACAACATTCCACAGGAAAGACTTCGCTTTGCCGATTCGGCTGGCAGTACTTGGTTCGGTTCCACCATCGGTCGAGACAATACTCCTAAGATATTGAAAGCTCTCTACTTTCTCCACCGGTTGTTCAGCGATATTAACTTTTTTTTTTTTAAAACTATACTGGAGCACGCAGACGCAACTGGTCCATTGTACCACCAGAAAGCAGGACTCAGTTTTTACCCATTGTACTGGAATTTCTTCGACTTTCGGAGAAAGCCAAGAAGGCACTTCAATGATGAGGAGCTTACAGTATCAGCACTCACCACAAGAGCAACGAAAATCTGCACCCTGATCGGAGCAAAGGCAGGACAATCGCAAAAAAAATAATCCGAAGTATCGTTGCCCTCTCCACAGCCGTCATTCAAGCCTAACACTCTAAGATGCTTGGCAAAAGCGAAGTTAAAATACCAATATGGTATGGTATGGTATGGTATATGAGGGTGAGCGGAAGGCACTTCACTTGAACCTCTGTCGGGCCCGTTGTGTTCCCCTCCTTTAATCCTCAAAACTGTAGGGATAGGTTTGGCAAATAGAATGCCAATAAGTTGTCTACAGTCTCTTCTGCTGAGTGACAGCAAGAATTCCTCAGACGTTTGGGAGCATTCGTTTAGTCTGCCTGCATCCTGGAGAGCCGTGCCATACACAATTGTGATCGTGAAAAACCCAATCGTCAAAAGAGGCCCTGACCGATGACGTGGGAAGACCACTGAAATTGATTAAAGGGTTGAGCAAGGCCTTAAACGGTAGTTGTCGTGACTCAGTACTTAGTGCGTTGGACTGCTGACCGAGCGGTGTGGGTTCAAGCCCCAGCCATGTCCACCGAACATTTTTCGAGTGAGTATCATCTATCATGAAAGAGCTTCTCGATTTGCCGTTCGGAGTCGAAAATAAATTTAAGCTCCCTTCCATTCGTGTGAAAAATGTAGCACGCACAATATGAATGTTTGCGAGAAGCTACGTCTTGGCTCATCCCGAGCTGTCGCGCCAGCTATTTATTTATTTTAAGACCTTAAGCGCAGCCTGGCTATCGCTACAGATGCAGATGCTCCTACCCTTCCACCGATTCTTAACAATATAGCGATTAGGACCATGCTTGCGCAACTAGTAATGAAGTCTTGTGTTATCGACCTCCACGAAGACACCAGCACCGGACCCATAACTGGTTTTGGAACCACCCGTGAAGATTCGACTACAACCCCGTCCAGGCTCAGACTCTGGCCGAAGACAGTCGCTTTAAATTTGCACAGCAACTGAAATTCTGGTGTCATTGCATCAGATGCCGTCCGGATCCATGGAACTAGGGTCGTAGGATAAGTGTCCCACAAGGTCATCAAAACTCCCGTGCGGATGATACTTAAAGTCACCCCGTCTAAGACGATAGATTGCTTTGATAGATTGCCCATGATATAAGTATCAAGGGGAGGTAGGTCAAGCAGAGCGTCTAGAATAGAGCCAGGCGTACTCGGAAAAGCGCCCGTGCAGCCGCGACAAGCCGTTCTTTGAAGTTAAACCGACGCATAATCTAGACTAACTTGAGATGATGAGTTCGTTCCAAGGCTGATGAATTTGGCTTTGGCTGTGTTAATCTTCAATCCCACGACGTTTGCCTCTCTCTCAACACCTGCTGACATTTGGTGGAGTTCCATAATCCTATGTGATAATAGGCACACGTCGTCAGCGTAGTCAAGATGTTTGTGTTGAGATGTAAGAGTTCACCGAATTCCTTCATTTCCTATTGACAGGGCACCGCGAAGCACGTGGCTAATCTCCAGTAAAAACAATATTGGTGAAAGAACGCAGCCTTGTCGAATCCAACTTTGGACCTCGAGTTCCTCTGAAAACCTTCCGCTGTACAGAACGTGGCACCCTTCATAAGTTGCCTTAATAATAGGTACATCTCTCCTGCGCAAGGCAACCCAGATAAATACCCTCTGTTGACACTGTCCAACGCCTTCTCGAAATCGATGAACAGCAGGTGAAGTGGCAAACGGTATTCAACAAACTGCTCAATGATGATCCGCAGGGTGTTGATATGGTCGACGCAGGTGGATTCAGAGTGAAAACCTCCTTGTCCGGCATCGAGTGTGTTTTCCCTCCTCAAGGACTTTTGGGCCCTGAGGACATAAAAACGCTCCTCTACGTTAGTGGAAAGATCGAGGACGAAGAACCTGATGAGACAATAAATTATAAAATATCACTTGAAGAATACTTCAGAAGCTCTTTGCCGATCAAGAAGATATAGCGTCTTAAGCTGGCCCTGAACTGGCTGGACAACAACGATATAGCTTAGCGGTTTTAAATCCGAAACAAAAGATTTGATAGCACTGGATCGCCCTCCCAGCAGAGCTCTAACCTCTGTGGTACATGCTGCAGATCACCACACAGTGAAGTGTTGAAAGACCTGCGCTTTATTGACTTTGAGGGCGTTTAGAGATCTAAAACAACATGGGTGTCTAAGTCTATTAAGTACGTTAAAGCTATGTAGTTAGGGCCAAAGGTCTGACCGAGTAAACACCTAAACAATTGATAATTTCTTCATACAAAGCTCGCTCTACAAAGTCAAACGCCTTAATTTCTCTTAAACGATTCCCAATTATAGATGTGTCAAAACTGACAACATTGCTGTACCTACTTTCAAAAATCCCAATACGTCAACCATAACCATAATTTTCTCGTACTCCTCTCTATTGGAAATGTTTCCCACGTAATCATTGAAGTAATTAATTGGGATCACCGGATTTGTGAGCCTCTAACGACTCTCCTCCAATATACACATCATTTTTTTCACAGAGGCCCACTTGAGGCAACCCCACACAAAAAAAAAAAAAAAAACGAACCTCAAACTTGAAGCATATTCCCAGGTAACCTGCGCAGCCAAACTGGCGTTTCGATGGAGCCTATTATCGGTCTCTGGAAATTATCATCAAATATTTAACACCTATTGTTGGCACAGCCACTTGTGTCTGATTTGAAGATTAAATTAAATTGAGAGCAGAACGGAACAATACACGTCCACTGAGATAAAGGAATACACGCTCAGAGGGAGTTGTTGCGCAGAGATCAGAAAATTACTCCGAATCATTTTGTATTGTGGCATTGTGTGGCGAACTTCAGCAGAGAGGAGAAACAACTATCAAATATGGTGGACGACGACGGGCTTATTTCCTCGAGTGGAAGATGACCGGAGACCGGTATTGTTTGCGGGTGATCTTTTGATTGTCGTGTCTTCCAATGATGGAGTACAAAATTTTAAATAATATCTGTGGCTGTTCGCAGAGCCTTTGATGACTGCATGGCAACTTAATTACAACTGTTGACATCGTCAAGATGATTTTTATTCCCTTCTTCGTTGGTCATTTTCATCGACGATGGGTTATTAGTCGATCATGAGGAGTTGCATTTTCTCCTGCCTACCTTAACCGGGAACAAAAGACGCACACACTCACGGTCGAGTCGCTGTTGTTTGTCTCTCCTCTCTGAGTGGATGGGATTCCTTAGAACTAATTTCTCATCGAGATGAGGATGCTGAGTGCCACTTGACGCAATGCAGTCTAAGCTGTGCTGTGCATCTTGTTGATTTTTTCCTGGAGATTCAGTTTTTTTTGTATCTTTTCTTGTGTACTTCGTACAAATGGATGCGCCAAGTGGATGATATCAATTCGAAGAAACACCTCCTTAGCAACGTCATTTTGAAGGGCTTTTCCTGGTAATAATTAGGTGATGAGATTCTATATTTGTTTTTCTCCAGGAAAAAAAAAATTCCAGTGTTCTTCTTCTGCTCATGTACATAATTTTATTGGATAAATAGAGTTAAGGGATTTAATTATTTATGTTATACCCTGGACTACTGACCTGAAGATTGGGGTGCTCAAATGAGATTCATGAAAATTACCAAAATAAATTTATCGATAGTATCTCAAATAGAAGAGTTGCAAGGCTCATCGATAGTGGCACACTAAACCCGTGATCCTCATAGTGGATAAGCAGGCCTTTGGAAAATGGTGATGATGATGCAAGGCTCGTTTTGTAACTAATTTTATTGTGCTTACCTACTGCATATGACAATGATCCTTCGAAAATGTATTCTTAAGTTTGGAGGATGTGGCGGTTTTTCGAGCTTTTCTGGGTTGACATGGGGCGTTAAAGTTGCTTAAAACTGATTTGGTGCTCAGTAGACTTTACCTCATATCAAAGAAAATTGCTTGGCATTTATCGCATCCTATTCCAATCAACAGTCCTCGTCTAATTCTAAATTGTTTTCCGAAATTGGAGAATATTGGAATACTGAAATCACCCCCAGCACACATGACATTTCATCCATCTCAACTTGACGGGTACATGTCATCAAACGCACCATCTAATGCAAAACTTATTGTCATCCAAATCGCTAACGCATGGGGGTTGTGATTATTTTAGAAACTTTCCAACCACCTGCCGTGCCAAAATGATTAACAAATTTATCTGCGGTCGACAGATTTTTCATTCTCTCACACCACCAGCCAAATGGACCCCCGTACACGTTAGATGCTGGCAAGTCTTTTGCTATGTGTGTGCGCGAACCAAAGTGAGAAAGCCAGAGAAAAGCAACAACCCTCGTATTGCCTAAGGGTGAGTTGCCGTCGATGCCTTTTTGTCATTGCGCTTCTCGGTTTTCCTACGGTTAAGCTGTCGACTGGCCCGAATGATGAGCATTGAATGGGTGAAAATTGCCATCAAAACGATGTACAATGGATGTGTTAAAAGCATACACGATAGTAGGGGGGTTTGGTGCAAGTATATTACCGGTCGACTTACCTGGTGGTTGTTTGTGGCCCAAAAAGTTGCGTCCTTGGCTGCTGGATTTGTTTGTGACAGATTAATTGGTAGCAGAAGGGAACAATTCGCAGAACGCCTACTCGGAGAAACCGCTTCCGCACGAAAATTGGTAATAATTGGAAATTATATTTTTGTGGATGAAATTGGTTTATCCTGAAAGGATAACGCCCATCGTGAAGTTGAAAGGAGATAAATTGCCTATTGTTTTGTACATTAATGGAAACATAGCGTGAGGACTCTTCGGCATTCAATTTCTTTGACTTGTTCTCTTATGTCTTATGTAGGTGCATGCATGTTGGAAAATGAAACCACCAATGTTTAATAATTCAAATATGTATTAGGTTTCAATGGTTAGATTAGATTATTAGATATTAAATGAATCGAACTGTTGTCCGTAAAAGATAAGTTAAACGCGTGAATATTGATGTGAGAAGGTGACGATAGCGACTCAGTCCAGTTCTCTAGCCGCACAAACATATGATCAGTGGAATACAAAAAGGGATTAACTGGACATGCATGATCTTCATTTGATCTCAGGGATGTTCAATCTAGGTTCGTCGCCCAATAGATGTACGTGTGTTTAGGTAGGAACGTTTTTATTTTATTTTAATCACATAATTTTTGTATGTATGTACAAGAAAATGTGATAAAATTAGTCATTATATGTATTTGCATTTATTCATCCATTCATTTTCAAATGACAAACTTGTCCACTATGAGGGTCGCAGGTTTAGGATGCTTAATTGGACTCCACACCTCCCCATCTTCGGCCACCGACTCTAGAACATCAGGGGCTATGCCCATATGTGTAGGGGTGAGATTTCAGACTTGGTCCAATCAGCTCATTATGGGCCTGCCCAGAGGACGCCTACCTGATGACATGGATTTCATAGCACGTCTTGGAAACTGAGTTAGGGTCATGCGTTTAACCATCGAAGTATGTACCTTTCTGTTCGAAGAAGTGCATATCTGCTCGACATTGAGAATCTCGCGTATTCTGGTGTCTGGTGAAATGTTATTTCGACAGCTTGCCCCCGCGATCTTATTCTTTCGGTCATTACCCAAACCTCATGACCATAGGTGAGAGTCGGAACAAACACTGAATTGAGGACCAATAGCTTAGCTCCGATGCCAAGTTCAGCCTTAGCGATAACAGATTGACCAAGTTGTCTCAAAATTGCTCCAGACTGACCAATCCTACAGGATAACTCAGTATTGCTCCTTCCACTCCACTAACATGTAGTGTGCATTGAACAGGCATTCGGGAAATCACAGACGGCAACGAACCTATCTAGTGCGCGCTGAAGTTCGGTCTGGATGGATGCAAGAATGACAAAGTCATCACTCGCTAAGTCAGAACGCACCCCTGGTGAAGTTTAACGCCCCCAGTGAAAGGTGTCGACTTAGAGCTGTTCACCCGAACACAGCTCTTGTTAGTGTACAGAGATTAAGTGGCCATCAGAAGAGAACCGTCAGTCCCATACTCCTGCAATTCACTCCAGAGTTTACCTCAAGGGACCCGATCATATGCTTTCTCCGAATCCACAAAACAACTACAGATAGGTTTGGTATACTCCCAGGCCTTCTCAAGTGCCATTCTGAGAGTGAATAGTTGGTCGGTTGTGCTTCTACCTAGACGAAAGCCGCACTGCTCATCGCCCAACTGGGACTCAACCACAGCTCTGGAACGTGTTTCCAACACCTTTGCAAAGACTTTTCCGGGGAGAAAGATTGCTCCCCTATAATTGGAGCAATCTTTCTTATCTCAAAAAGAGGAACAATCACCCCAGTTTGCCAATCGCTAGGTGTTTAACCGCATTCCCAGACCACTTTAATGACACGAGAGAGCCATTCCATTCCCTCTTTACCCAAAGCCTTGAGCATTTCTGGCCGGATTTCATCCACAACAGCAGATTTGCCGACTTTTAGCGCTTCAATCGCCAAAGTCACCTCATCTACGGTGGGGCTATTCCCCGCCCTACTTAAATCGATGGGTATGCCATCATCAGTGCCCTGTTCGGGATTGAGCAGCTCTGAAAAGTGTTCGCCCCGTCTGTGTAAGATGTCCACCTCGTCGGAAAGAAGTATACCATCTTTAGATTTAACTCCTTCGATGATGGCGGATGGTCTGCCAGAACACCTTGTTTGCATATCTGTGACCACGGTCTTAGCTTCTTGGCTGCTTTAACAGCCAGTTTGCAGGTTCTTTGCGCCTCCATGTACCGGTTTCGAGAAGCTGAGTCCCCTAAGTGAACCGACACCTGGAAGAATATTTCTCCTCTCTGACGGCTTCTTGAGCTCCGGGTGTTTTTAACCACGCAGCCGCCACATCGTACCGCTTCACTTCACAAACATCTCCTGCAAAGGCAAAAGGCTTCTTCTACATTTGTCGAAACAGTTGGAATTTGTTCAAACCTTTCGGATACCTGCCGTGCAAACTCCTCCCGTGTCTCATCGTTCTGTAAACTCTCCCACTGTATACACACCAACAGTCTTGACTTACGCTTTGGTTGCACAGGTATTTTATTGTTGAGATACAATTTGAACAACAAGAGGTGGTGATCAGTTGACAGCCGTTCAACCGCCCTTAAAACACAAACCATCCTTTTAACTTCTGCTGAAGACTCTGACGGTACCATGTGTATTTATGGATGTCCTTGTATACTTGCATCTATCATTAGCATAATATTTTTGTTCATATATGTGGCTTTGGACTACTGTGCGAGGTGTGCAGGTTCGAACCTAGGCATTGTACACTGAACGTCGAACATCTTAGACTATAAATTGTTATACGAAAGCCTCTCAATACATCCATTTCATTCGTGCGAAAAAAAAATAACACGAACAACATGAATAGCTGCGAAAGCTAGGCGTCGGCTCACCTTGAACTTTCGTGCCAACTATTTTTATAAATTGTTAAATTCCTCACTGACTTGTTTAAGAAAATTGACATAAAACTGTTTTCTTCTTAACGTCCGATTAGTTGCAAGAGGTACTGTCTATGAAATTGGTACTTTGTCCCACTCCTAAATGGTACGTGAAAACCTTTCTTTAATTTAAAGAAAACATGCACATACATATTTTCAAAAATCACTTAAAAGCATTATGGGATTTTGAAAATCGCTACAAAAAAACTACAAAAAAAAAAAGTTCCAAATTTTTTAACCGAATATTTCTACCAGTTCCATGGCCCAATTAACTTTGACGAAGGATAATTGATGGTTTCACTCAAACAAACTAATCTTCCAATATCCTTGCCATGTTGTTCAGTGAAATGCACTTAGGGAAACTCGCCAAAAAAGTGATGTCAGTTTATTTATGGCTACAGCAAGTACCTCGTCTGACAAACCTTTTTTACTTATTTTCTTCCAGCGCACCCTGGTTGGTTGTCTGTTTGGTGAAAAGAATAACAAATTAAGGATTTGCCGGCCTGTTAATGAATCCGAGGGTAGCTAATGGGTGTAAAAAAATGAAAGAAAAAAACAATGAAAAATAGGATTACCCTGGTTCGGAA
Source organism: Matsumyia berberina (assembly GCA_917880715.2). Lineage (NCBI taxonomy): Eukaryota > Metazoa > Arthropoda > Insecta > Diptera > Syrphidae > Matsumyia > Matsumyia berberina. Next base: position 86,448,424 of record OU862871.1, read on the forward strand.
GGATGAGAAAGACGGAAAGCTTTCATATCTGTCGCTAATTGATAAACAAGCAATTAGTCATTACTGAGAAGGAAAATATTGGGTAGGGTGGCAAGTTTTGTTGTTTACACGATGTACATAGAAGAGATGAATATTTGTTTTTAGTATGAAGAATTACAATCACTTATCTGCTTACTCGTAGCGACGACTTAAGGAGCAACCTTAGGTGTCCTAATAGAGTTTAGGTCTGGAAAAAGGGATATTGTGTGCTCCATCACAATCCATTTTTTAAGAGTCGAAATTACGAAAATATATATCGAAGTAGCGCAAATAAGATGCTATAACCGCCCCGGAGTTTTGACGCCACGATCTATAAAATTCGTCTGCTGTTGTGTTCATAGGACCAGCACACACTGGATCACTTCTCCCAGGGTAAAACTGACTTTATAGAAGAGGGAGATGAAGTGTAGAGTAAGAAACTAGGTAAAATGTTCATCCAGATGAACATCGAGTAAAAACCAATACTCACATAAGTTGTCTATTTCGCGACGCAAAAAAAAGAGTACGTCATACCACTACAATGAAAATTGGTTCATGTATACACAATTTTCTCCCGCATTATTCATCCAGTGTGCGTTTGGAGTAAAGATACCCCGATCTTACCCCGGGGGAAAATTGATCCAGTGTGCGCTGGCCCATAGTGCTGCGTCTGTTGGTCAACACTTGCGCTTGTAAGGCTACGCGCACAGTGATGCGATAAAGCGATGCGATGCGAGAAGCGAGAAGCATGCGATAAAACTTTTCACATGAATTCTTATCGCTTCACTGTGCGCATGTACATAAGACTACAAGTGAACAGTTTTAGCGCACGCTTCCCGCTTCTCGCATCGCATCGCTTTATCGCTTCACTATGTGTGAAGCCTAAGTTTGGCAAGTCGAGTCGGGGTGATTAGCAACCAGTATCCGATGACTACCGCATAGAGATGAAATAATCGCACTTGATACGTAGTCACAGTTAAAACAATGAGCGTCGCCAGGACGATGCTAGCCAGTGCATATCTTATTTCTAAAACATTCCACCCTTTTTCAAACCATGGAAAACTCATTTATGTTCGGTCTTTACTCCATAAGCGCTCATCTCTCAATTTTATGTATGGGGTCATTCAAGAAGTGGTGTCATTTTAAATTTCGCGGCAGCGTTGAACTGTCAGCATTTAACTATCGTTGAGCTGGATTCTGATAAGTAGAAACTAGGAGATTTAACTATGGATCGAAACACACTCGCACAATGTGTTGAAATAGTGAAAATTCACTACAAAAACTTTGAAATTATAGCGAAAACGTTTCATAAAGTTCATACTGCTTTTGGTCATCATTAAGCGCCTTCTCACACAGCTGTAGTGAATTCAGTCGATAAATTTGAACGTCTTAGACAGGTTAGGCTAGGTTAGGTGGATGCCTCCATTCAGACAGGGATACATTTAGACCAGATTGGCCGATTGCCACGATGAAGAACCGACTTACCATACCAGCACCAGGAACCAGAGTATGTAACACAAAGTACATGAGTTGAATCATTTCGTCCCGGAAATGAAGTTTCTTATCTTCTGGATGTCGAGTTCGGCTAGATAGTAAAGATCATCAATAGCGTCGCAAAAGCAGAACATGTACACAGTAGGTGGTTTGTAAATAGTTTCTTCTTCCTCCTCGTCTCTGCAGCTTTTACAAAAATCATTGGAAGGGATCCCCAGTCAGAGTGCATGTTTGCCTATCAATCAATGTCCGGTGAAGACACCTTTTAGTGAATCTAGGTTTTTCCGGTTTGTAGATAAAAATCTCTCCGTCTTCTTTAAGTCCTGGTAAGGCCAGGTTAAGTTTTGACAAGAGACAAATGCGTCTGTTGTTCCACCTGTGGTTTGCCAGTTTCTTGTCATCCATGTCAAGGAGGAACTTGATCGATGCAATGGTTCCTCCAGGTTTTCGGAGAGAGCCGTCTTGCACCTTCCATTGCCTCGAACGTCCCTGTGTCCTGGGACCCAGCACAGGGTTACGCGGACAAGTTAGTGATGTAAAGACTCCAAGTCATGTTCGTCCGGCAAGGTCAGCTGAAAATTATCGCCGCCATAGCTGAAAGTGTGACTGGAACGGCATCAGTTCAGGTTGTAAGATCAAAAAACTACTATCCGAGAATCCAAACGACACCCTATTATTTTTTATTCCAAAGTTACATAAAAAAACAGAAAGGAAGAACTTAACACCTTTTTATCCACACCAAAAAAAAAAAATGAATAAATTGTTTCTCCCATTATCTTATCAAATGTCAAACTAGTCCAATTATTATATATGAGGTTTCTGTATGAATACCAAACCTCCAATTTGATGACTTTGCGCTTTCCACGGGTTTAAGTCCCAAGTGGTTCGTGTCTGTATAAATATACACATACACACATATGTATGGGCGTACTTTTTCCTCCATCCTGGGCAAACTTTTGTGTAAAAGATAAACGAGATCAGAATTCCACAGAACTAATTTGAACTCTCTCTCCACTGGAGAATTACTTGTGTTGGTGTGTGTATAATGACGACGCTATGTCTCCATCGGCTTGTACGTGGAGATCGCTGGATCCCGAAGAACATACAACATGAGCCAACTAACAATAAATAGCCGGTGCATTCTGTTGTACAGGAACAGCCCGCGGTTGGGGAAAGGAAATTAAATGAATTTTCCGCTCGCTGACAATGTGTAATTACACAAACTCGATGAATCAACTATCAAAATGATATGATCTTTTCTAGTTGAGTGCGTGTTCAGTCTGTGTCGCGTGAGAATGCTTATTTAACGTTTTTTAATTGGACTCAGTTAGCAATGGTAGAGGTGTGAATGTGATTAAATTTGAAGTGAATTAGGTGAGGGTTTTCGTAAAACAGAGCACTTTTTTTCAATTACATTTTTGCAAGACTAGAAACGCTAGGTTACTGACCCGAAACTTGCCTCAGATTTGATAGAATTTTGGAATATATGGAAGCAAGGAAAACCAGCATAAGTCGTTTTTTTCAGGATTGACATGAGTTTATAAAGTACCTACCAATGGTATGATAAAGTTTTTTACATGTTGTTTTTTCCTGGTCTGTATCTCAGTAAACATAGTAAACATAGAAGTAAACATAGAAATAATGAAACGATAAATTTGGACATTATAGAATTGAATGTGGCGCATGCGATGGTATCGATAACTCAATTTTGACATAAGTCGACTTGTGCGGTTTATAGTGTGTGCACAAATCATGTTTGCTGCGAGACTGTATTTGTCAACATTGAGGGTGCTTTTGCCAACACAACCTCGAAAGTACATATCGTCACCTGAATGGAAGAACTAGGTAACTCGACTTATATGATTCAAATGCTGAATCCGACATAACCACATATCATGAAAGAGCTTCTGAATTCCCCGTTCGGAGTTAGCAATAAATTGTAGGTCCCTTCCATTCGTGCGAAAAATGTAAAACGCACAACATGGATGGTTGCAAGAAGCTAGGCCTTGGCTCAACCCGAGCTGTCGCGCCGGCTGTTTATTTATTTGGAAAAAATATTTGAAATTGTAATCAATAGGTCGAGTCCAGGTGCGAACACTTCGGCAGATCCTGGAGAAAACCCATGAAGTCAAAATCTATACCCACCACCTCTTTATTGATTTTAAAGCCGTCTATGACTGCATTTATAGACACGAGCTATACAGAGCCATCTCTAGTTTTGGCACACCTGACAAACTCGTACGTCTGCGCAGGATGACGATAGAGAATGCTCGCTGTTTATAATAGTCCAACCGAAACCTTTGATGTCAAAAAAGGATTTAGCGACGCGCTGCCATGTGACTTCTTCAACGTCATACTTGATCGAATTGAGCGAAACTCTCAAACCAACAGCAGAGACACAATCTTTCATAAATCTGTCCAACTGCTTGCGTATGCCGAATATATTGACATTATAGGCAGAACGAAGAGAGCTGTCATTGGTGTTTTCGCGAATATAGAGACCGGAGCGACCAAAAACCAAAATGGGTTTAGCGGCAAACGAGGGCAAAACTAAAGATTTGCTGTCAGCAAGAAGGGACACCCAACACCGACGAATTGGACAGAACGTCCCAGTTGATAGCTCTAACTTCGAGGTAGTAAAGGACAATGTCGAGAATAAATCTTGGCAATAGCTGTTCGAGCTGAGAAAGCAATTGAGTTATAATCCCCAACCCGAACAACTCTTAAACATCCCAGTCCTGCTTTATGGTGCTGAAGTATGGAATCTGTCAAATGAGGATGAAGATATTCTTAGACGTTTCGAGCGAGAATTTCTTTGGATGCTGTGGTTTGATGTGGAGTGATTTGAAATTCAGGTAGTACTAGGTTTCAATGTAGGCCGAGTATGGTGTCCACACTAGCTGAGGACATTTGTGGTGTTTGTCTGTGGTATAATTCATGAAAATACCGGTATAGAAGCACCAAGTATCAACGTTCCGATGGTGTTCAAGAAGAAGAAATTCGGCTGCAAAGTGACCGATTACCAATCAAACTTGCATGCAAGTTATATTCCAATTTCAGACGAATGTAGGCTTTATAGATCGTAGTTAACACTGTAAGAGTGAAAAATCGGCATCACCTTTTGCAACATCTGAATTTTTCTAGTTCTAATGATCGTCGATGGTGTCGCCCTAGCTCAGTGGTTTGTACATTCGACTGTTAAGCGAGCTGTGTGGGTTCAAGACTCAGCCATGTCCACATAACATTTTTCGCAGCACCACCTCTTGTCGAGTAATGACAAATCTCCAAGAGTACCAGTTCTCGTGAAAAAGCTTCTCAATTCGCCGTTCGAATTCGGCAATGAATTGTAGATCTGTGCGAAAAATGTAACAAGCACAACATGGTTGCCAGAAGCTACCCCTTGGCTCATAGCGCCAGCTATTTGTTTATTTTTTTTAACGATGGTCTAAGCTAATGTGCACTGACAAATTGTTTGTGTCCTCAATATCAACTCCATTCATTTTTAGTTTGGCTACATTGGTGTTCGGCGTCAGAAACAGGAGACAGCAATGGGTTTTTGACTTTTTGAACTCAGCTCGGTATTTAGCACCCCAGTTGATGGTTGCATCAATATCAGAGCTAAGCTCGGTTGTTATTTGCTAACGCTGTTCCTCAACGAGTTGGCGCTCATGTCACGGGTTCTTTTAAGAATAAGCGAAGTCAAGAGTGCTATTATCCACGCAGACTCAGATCAGATTGTGATTAAGCAGGAGAAGGTTATTGATAAATATCAAAAAGGAAAGGGTTGAAGAGCCGACGGAACCTTGTTGACAGCCATAATTTCTTTAAAATCGGAGTATTTGTCATGATGTTTTACATGGAAGAGTTTGTCCGAAAATATGTAGGTTTCTAGAATAAAACAACCCCCTATCGAAGTATTCGGAGACTTCAAAATCCACTCTAGCAGACTTTTCATCTTTCATTCATGTCAGTTTTTCTCATGTATATTCGTTATCCTGTATACTTGGTCAACTGTAGAATAATGGAATTGGTAAATGTAACGGCCCCGCCAAACAGGGCGCGTTTTAACATCGCGTTTTACCGCCGCGCGTTGTATTGTTCTTCAATACATAGCCCCTATCACACAAAGCCCGTTTTCAACGTCGCGTTGAATTCATCGCGACGTTAAAACGCGGTTGTGAAACGCGATGTTGTGTGAAATTACAGACGCGTTAAAATGTGGCGTGGCTTGTTTTTTTTTTTGTCATAAATTAATCGAATGTGTGCAGAACCACCCATGTCTGAACAATACTGGCAATGAAAACTAATGGGAGACAATTTACATTTTGTGAAAGAATGAGAATCTAGATTACGGTATTTATACACAACACTGACCGCTCTCCATTTGACGTCCTCAATAATCTTACCGCCGCGTTAAATAATCTGACCGCGGCGGTAAAAATGCCCTCTGTTTGACGAGGACTTAATTATGCGACTTTGTCCTATTAGGTACCTATAAAATGATCTATTAGCTTTGTGGCCAATTCTTTGTAACTGGGCACGAGGCTTAAAGTCAATTGAAAATGTAAGGCGCGTTGTTTAGAAACAAATCGGGTTCCCTTAACGACAGAGTTGTAGCAGAAAATCCATTCCGACGTAGTTATTTTTTGTAATCAGAAGTAATTTCCGAAAGTGCATTGTGGTCTTGAAAGTCTCCAACATTTTCTATTGTCAATAAATAACCAGAAACATATTTATTTCGAAATCAATTTCTAACATAACAGTTACCAGTGATTTACTCTCTATAAAATCTCAATTACATTAGATAGATATTTCAAACAAAGAATAGCCCCGAAGGCGTGTCTCCATCAACCGACCACAATGATAAATGTCCTTATTTGGTCAAGCCCACTAAATTGATTCAGAAGAAGGAAAAAAAATTCACTACGGCTTCATTCACAATGAGTCTAAAAGCTCTTTGCCAAATTAAACAAATTGGATTGTGGATGTGTGCTACCACAAATTTCAAAAGTCAAATTTTTAACTCGTATCGTATAGATACGACTTTACATTCGAATCATCCCCAAAAAAACGATAAAAACCACATACCACCACCGACACATCGAGTACTAACTACAAAGTAGCAAGCTATTCGTTTTGAGCATCATCATCGTTTCCTTCGCAGGATATCAATTTACTGATTGAAACCACAACAGAGAGAAGAAGAAAAAAACGAACGGAAACCACCCTCCAAAAGCACTGGATCCGTTTTGCTTCTCTCTCTCTCTCTGTTTCCTAACAATTCCTTACAGCTCCTCCAGTCTGCTGGTGGCCATAAAAAGGATTTCGTCACAAAACGTTAACCTGTGCTTTCACATTTTCACTTGGATTTCATTAAAACGAGATTAAAATGTCCTTTCGTCCTTGTTCGCTCGTTGTTGAATTGACTGCTTTATTTATGCTACGCATCTCAAGCATCCCGCTAGGGGTTGATTTCGCCGATTGAGTGATTGGAGATGATCAGCTTGTTCTTGAATTGACTGCTAGAGCGCAGGTTAAGGGCAGAGAGAAAAAATACGAGAAAAGAAATTGTCCTTGACGTCCTTTTTTATTCCTTTTCATTTGTACTCTTCTCGGGGTAACAACAATCGGGGCAAGAAAAAAAAGAAAAAAAAAGAGGAATGTTGATCCTCTTATTATTCTATTATGTGCTTATGTACACCCCTCCAGTGTCAACCTCACTTGAGGGCTAAAATATGGGAGCATTTATTGACTCCTTTACCACCACATCGCTCAGCTTGTAGAGTATTGCTCGTCGTCCTTAACTAATAAAATGGATGTCACTTAAAGCAAAAGGAGGAATAAAAGAATGGAATGTCCTGTGGAATGCGATTCTCGCACGCAATAATAAAGATGGTGGTGCAGAAGATTGTGCTTTAGTCTCCTTCACTCCTTGCCGTTATTCATTAATAGGACATAAATAGAATAATTGACTAATTCAGCAGGAACTATGCCATGAACTTTCAGTGGCATTCTTTGCGTCCTCTCATTGTATCCTTAAATTTCTTTTCAAGGATTACGGTACGAATTAGTGCGTGCTAGTGTGTACGTATGTCAATGAATCGCAAATATTTTGAGCAACTTATGTTTGGGGTAGAATTTATTAGTTCGTGACTGCGGCAAGCTTGAGGGAATTAGGTGGGAGATGTGAACCAGAGAAATTAATTGAAAAATAATTTCTAAAGAATAATGGAGGGTGTCATATGAGTTTGTTGTGTTTTTATTTATTTTTATTCGAACTATAAATTTATTTCGAGCAGTTACTGGGGTTGACATAACACAGATCTCAAGCTAGTCTTTGTTTTGATCTAATTCGTTAACTTTTTTTTTTGTTGCTAAAATTTTACAGGAAACACGTTTTATTCGTTAGATAAGAATGGATTCTCCAATATTAGGTACCTACAAGTCCCAGGAAAGACGCTGGGACGAAGAAGGAACCATGGGCATAACCTTTGGAAGCCAACGTTGTGCGACAAATCATAAGCAATAAATTTCTTAAAAGACTCCAGGAATTGAAGGTATCCGGCTAGTAATGCTGCCTTAGTCTGAGAAAACAATCATGCTGTGACTGAAGCCGGTCTGTAACTGCTTTTAAGTCGGCGACTAAGTACTATGAGAAAGATGTGCTTTTAATTTACCTCTAAATTTTGTTGTGCTATTTATCTTTCTTATTTCACGCGGCAAAGAGTTCCATAACCGAATGGAGCTAACAAGAAACTGACGTTCCGAAGTCAAACAAGAGCACCGAGGAGGAATTAACTGAGCAGACCTGTTTGAAGAAGTAAATCTAAACTTTTCATAAAGATTTATAGGTTGATGTGTTATAAGAATGTCCGAGAGGAGATTCAGTGTACGAAACTTAAGAAGGTGGTTAAATGTCATGTTACAAAAATATTTAGAATAATTTGACACACGATCAAAACGTGTAGGGCCTAACTGAGTTTTCGAATCCATAGCAATTCGATCACAGGAAGCACACACAGCAAGAACGACGCCACCCGAGGCACCCCTCAAGAAGGAGTTTTCTCTCTGCTGATTTGCCTGCCAGTAGCGACGGTGTCGCCATTTTGGTATCCGAAAAACTTCTTCCTAGACTTAACGAAACAAAAAACGATGATTTGCTGATTACAGGTGCATAAATCCCTTAACATTGGATACAAAATACAAAAAGCGTGGGTACAAGCCCCAGGAATGACAAGCCTCCGAGAGTATAATCTGTCATGAAAGAGCTTCTCAATTCGCCGTTCGGAGTCGGCAATTAATAGTAGGTCCTTTCCATTCGTGCAAAAATTAAAACACGCACAACATGGATAGTTGCGAGAAGCTAGGCCTTGGCTATTTTTTTTTTTTTTTGTGTTCGCCGAAGTACCTATTGTTTTGAATCTTTCGACTTTTAAAGCTTAGTTGAATTTTCGTAATATTTGTAGTATGTACATCTACATACTTACTTACAACCCAGAGGAACAGAACATGAACTCCTGCCTGTCACGCTGCTGACAGTTGGTGGGACGAGGTTTTCTTTACTTCACGATCAGTTGATCCTTAAGGCGGAGGTTCGGTATTAATTTCCAGGTTGTTGGGATTCGAAGCCTCTCTTGCCTCGATCGTTGTCGTCCATTATTTCAATGTGGCAGAGCCAGTGTAGTCGACAAATTTTTGTCTTCCGGGCTATGTCCATATCTTTGTATAGCGTGTGGACTTCGCGTTTAAATCTTCTCCTTCATTCACCTTCTTCGCAGAAAGAACCAAATATCAAAAGTAGAATTTTTCTTTCAAGGGAACGTTATCTGTTAAGCTGTCTTTCTAATCATCCTGCTTTTGGCCCTGCAAAGAACAAATTTTGGTCCTTCATGTTAGGAATTTTGACCATAATTGGTAAGACAAACCATAGTTATATGTGAAAAAATAAATGGAAACTTCTAAAATTAATCCATTGATGTGATTAAATAATCACTGCCTATCGATTGCAACCTAATAAATTTAATTTTCTTTTTTAGTGCATATGATTCAATCTAAAATCAAATTTTTAAAACTATTTAAATCGTCTGGTATTGCAATATCTCAACAGTCGTTATATTAGTCAGCGCAGTCCGTAGATAATAAATTATATCCTAATTAAATTCACCACTGACATCCTGTAATGCACCGCTACTGGCGGAACATCGTTAATCTCCCCAATGGAAAGACAGTACTAACTGCCAGTTAAATACTTTTTCCTGAACAGCCCACCCGAACGCAGACCACATTAATACCCATGCCTGCCATCACCTAACCGGAGGGGTGGTTCAATTCAATATATGTATTCATCCATTCGTTTATCTCTTCTTTTATTTCGATTTATCTGAGAAGATAGCAATGATTATTATACTAGCCCTTTGTCATTCATTTATCAATTATTTTGCTGCTTGTGTTTGGTGAAAGTGAAAAATGGATTTGTGAAAATAGCGGAGGGTGCGTTTTAATTATATTTATACTTTTTAAGTACTTGCTGAAATGGTTGATTTGAAAGAAGACTACCTCATTGAATTGGATTTAAACATCAAAATAATGATTTAATATACATACATACAGCATCTTGCAAAAAAAAATTAAGTATAAAAAGTCCTAAGACTTTTTTAGACTTTTGTCGGGATCCTCGTGCCCATGAACATTTGTCCGTAAAAACATGACAGAGGAGTGGGATTGGCTAATATAGAAACCCCTCTGAAAGGGATAGGAATCTATAGAGTTTAAAGAAATAAACAATATAAAGTTCCTCCAGTACAAAGAGAAGAAGCTACAAGGAACCTCGCAGATAATTTCGTTTTTTTTTTAAAGGGGACGATCTTATGGATATCAGAGCGAATCTCTTACACCCTGTGTGCAGAACCACTGAGATTCGAAGGCGAAGCTCTGTACATAGGTAGTTGTGGGTGGTCATGGTATAGTGGTCTTGTCACGCTGAAAGTCCGAGTTCAACTCCTGATATCGGAAAAACACTGCATAACACTGGTAGTAGAGTGTCATGGCTTGAATAGTTGATTGAGCTGGCCATGATTATGACATCAGGAGATTCGAAAAAATGCCCGAGACTTATGGCAACGACAAACACCACAAATGTCCGTAGGTAGTCTGGACACCACCCTCGGACGCCCTTGAAACCTAATACTACCTGAGTTTTGAACCACTGCACCTCGCTCGTGTTGCCTGAATAACATCAGAAAGATTCATAACCCCTCGAAGCGCGAGCCAGCTAAAAAAAAAAACGTCCTAGTACACACCAGAAAGTTATTTAGTTTGTTGTCCATATACGAGTCGACTCACGAGAATTGTGCAAAGGTGTAGGACATCTCTAGTGATTGCCGACCCAGGTTCGAAAAAAAAACATTCAATCACATCCCACCTCTAGACATGTGCAAGTTTTTACATTTTGTATGCAATGTTAAGGGATTTATGCCTCTATACTCAGCAAATGTGAAGCGGTATCCTTTCTTATAGATCAGCCAAATAACGCTAGTGTTGCAATCATGTCGCATTGTACCAAGTTTAATAGATGAGTTGCGGAATCTACACTGCCAAGTCATATCCTTCAGTCTTAAACAGCTCAGTTTCAACGCCATCTGAGTCTGCATTCTGGGAATTGATTGGTGATTTATTGATTTAAGTTTAGCTATAACAGCTCCAAGTTCGTTCCGCTTCAGCTACTTGAGGGATTAGTTGTCGAGGTTCAAACTCTCCTCACAGCGAGATGTTGGTCTAGCTTACCGTCTAACTAAAATAATATTTTCATATACTCCTATTCACTGCTTCTCCACTATCGTATTTCCGTTCTGTCCGGTAAAGGTAGTGAAATCTTTGGATGCCCTCTTCTTCTTCTTCATATATTAGCAGTTCTTGTGGGGCATAGGGCGTCAACAACACCTGCGCGCCATCTTTTGCGGATTTCCGCAATGCATTTCCATTCCCTCCAGCTCACTCCCAGGGACCTTGATTTCTCCTCAACTGTTCTGCGTCACGTTTGCCTTGGTCGACCCACTCTTCTGCCTGATTGGGTGAGTGGATTCCATTGTATTGAATTGTCTTCGCGCCGTTAAGCAACCTCCAATCAGTGGCAGTGGCAGTTCTTCATCGTATTGTGGTGTCTATTGTTGCCTGACCCGTTCTTGTATGGAGTTCTCGGTTCGAGATATACATAGCTCCATTAGACATTGCGAAACAAGGGGTTCGAGGATGTCGGTGACTTCCTATATTTAGAAAGTATAGTCAGAATCGGAAAAGCAAAAGCTGCACTCGGGATGCTGTCCAAAGTCTGGAAAAGCAATTTTTAGAACTTCAAAAGTTGAGACTGTTCCGCTCCAACGTGGAATTAGTACGAGTCTATGGGTGTAGCACTTGGAAAGTAACCTCTGCTATCACTCGTCAGCTGCAAACTTTCGTAAACAGAAATCTACGCATTCAATTTAGGATTTTCTGGAATGCCCTCTGTCTTGATCTTTTTATAAAAATGTTCTTGCCTGTGAGTACGAACTTTTCGTCTTTCCTTTTCTACTCACAGAGTTGACGAGCAATTCTTGTCCCTTTTTCTGCAGCGCCACGTCAGCATATGCTTGTGGTGTGCATTTAAAAACAAACCAGAACAAACTTGGCTTTAGGTAGAAATTTGATCGGTTGCAGCCTTTAAACTTCTGTATAGTGATCTTAAAACATTTAAATCTTCGATACGAGATGAACATCATATTTAACTTCAACCTATAACTTTCCCAAGGGCCCCTGACTGATTGATAGGACTCTTCCGTTGATCTCGATTCTGTGCAGGCTTTCTCTAGTTGGCTTCCATGATCTCCTAGAGCTAAGTGTACAACACAACAACTGTCTGTAAAACGAATAGAATTTCTGGAAAATGGAAAAATCAGTAACCCAAACAAGTGAGCAAGAAAGAGTAGAAAAAAATTGAAATTAACAAGAGAATTAGTCTTCGTCGTGGCTGTACGTGGCTTCGCTTAAGTTACTTCTGGGTGAACATACCTCCCACCCCCCTGAGCGTGGGGCCCAGCAGCAATATCGAATAATATAATACTATCAAGCAAAACATTGTCAAGGGGTGAGTTTGCACTTTCCTTCATCAACAGAACCAGGATTTTGCATTTATCTAGTTTGGCCTTAAAACCCTGCAATAGTACCTTGTACCTTGTAAAATTGCTAGAGGATTAAAATTGGATCGACAATGCCGTGGATTTTTTAACAAGATTACAAACTATTTTTAAATGGTGTCCTTTCCGTAGTTTAGTAGTCATCTAAGCTTATATAAGCTTTAAGAGTTTTTTTATCAAATTTTCTTTAATTTTCCAAAATATGTCCCTAAGGCAGAATTATTTTGTTCGTTTACAAAACCAACGATTACTCTAGGCTGCTGTCATTCATTGCTCTGACATTAGGTGCATTCAGGCCCATATTTTTCTAAACTCGATTTACGAACTCACAAATATTCAATTGATTCTCTTTCCATTGACTTGTGTAAAATTAAATAAACAAATTCAATTATTGGTCTACAAATCTAATTTGTCTGTACTAGGCAGTCTTTCAACATCCAAAAACTATAGACTTTTCTATTTGCGAAACCTCAATGGCTTTTACTTGTTTCCCCCACTCTCTAGGGACTTAATAACCTGTCAGAATTTGCTAAATGAATTGCCTGTCGTGGCCGTTCTCTCTTATAATATCTGCTCCTTCCTTCGCCTTTCAATATAACTCATCTCCATCATCCTCAACAGCATCATCATCATCATCACCATCATCGCCGTCGTCATCATAAACTAATGTTTGTGATTCACTTGAGAATCACCCAATACAAGTGCAGCCTATGCTTATAGAGACCGATCAGCATGCCTCAATCATGTTACCCACTTAAAGCGCATCATCTCTTTCGCCCGCTTCGCCCACTGACATCCCTTTGTTCCTGTTTATAATTCAATTAAAAAATGTTTCCATTGCAAAATGCTAAATACCTGTCGTCTGTTGATTAATATCACACAGGTAAAATCAAATTATCACAGTTTGTTAACGAAATGATAATCAACTTTCATTCACTGGTCCATGGTCCGTCTATGGTTCTATTGATTTTACCAAACAGCCTACCATCAGGGCAGGGTTTAGAGATTAAAACGAATGTCGTTCCATATGTTTTTTGCTGTACAGAGGATAAATTGACAGAAGCTTGGACGCTCGAGTGGCCTGTTGTGCAGAGAAGGCTTCTTCCTTTTTGCATAACAAACATTCACTTGTGAATAGATAGCAGCTAGTCGATCCCTCCTCACCGATGGCACAAGTTGCTCAATGGCTGAAGAGGCCTGGAGCTTAATATTCGTGTTTGTGGGCTTTGGAGTGGAATTTTCAATTACAATCGAATAAACAGTAGCGGATTGGAGGCAACTAGAGCGGTTTTTTTTAGTCGAGTTGTCTAAAACTTTAGAGTGACTAATTTCTAGGATTGTTCTTGACCGGAACTCAACTATGATATTTATGTTTCTTTCCGAGTTAGGTGAACAGCAAAATGTTCCTTTAGAGCCGGAACGATGGGAACTGACTATGCCACTCGCAACATCTGAGTCCTTCAACAAGACGTAATCAAAAAAATCAACTGCATATAGGGGAAGCCATGATCGGCCTAATCTCCAAGTAGATCTGGCCTATAGTAGTTCAAAATCGATTCAATGATTTATTCCTGCTGAAGCGATGAAAAATGAGCACCGATATCGATCTCCTCGCAGGACACTGTCCATCAGTTGGTCTTATGGAAGAGTAGACTCAATTCAGGCCCCCGTGTGACACCACTCCGGCCCATTGTTGCACTTTCAAAATTTGCAAACTCCTGTGTCTCATAACTGCATTATTAATCAAAATTTTCAATTCTGTGTGTGTATGTGCGCTCGTATGCCGCTCAGGATGGTGCAGACCCCTGGTACCTGTCAAATCAATTGCATCATTGAGTACCGATGAATGAATAACCATAGCTCCAACATCTCATACCAATCACATATGCAATGAAGCTGTCCGCTAGCAGCATGGAATGCGAGACATAAGCTTCGCATTGAAGTTTTGATTGGGTTCCAATATCGGCGGTGTAATTATACTGTTCATCGGTTGTGTGTACTTTATCTCTCCGCCATTCAGTGTGACAACCATAATTTATGGGTACATGTCTTGCTGGAGATGACATGAGAACCACCTCGCCACAGTTGCGCGCCATCTTTGGATTGCGAATTGCGAATTGTGGATTGGGGATTATTATTCAATTTCATGTTTTGTGGGGAAAAAAAACATGTATATTGCATCGAGAGAGCACTGCAAGGTTCAGGTCTCTTCAAAGTGATTTGCTAGTATGAATGGGCTCTTCTGTGGTTGCCAGAGGAATTGAAAAGGTTGGCTGCCATACAAGCTTTGCCACTAGCATCCAATTGCATTTTAGATTGCAATGACTGCGTGAGGGTTCGTAATTAAAGTGGCAATTAAAAGTGGAAAGATAAATATTCCTTTCGTGCCACTTAGACTTGCTCATCCGCTTAGAAAAAAATGGGACTTACAGAATTTTAGCCTTAGAGTTTTGTCGAACTCCAGTGAATGTCAGATGTCCTGCTGACTTTTATAGTCACAAAGTGATACTTTGGGACATATTCAAACAAACAAGTATGTGATTACGTAGTGACTTTGATTATAAAAAAAATCAACTATCTTCTATCTTTCTACAGCACCGCCTTCTATAGTCCCCTTGAGACGTGACACATACATAGCCATTTGAGTGCTTAGGGCAAAAACGCACCATAAGACAGCCGCTACCACCCAGAAGTGTGCGCTACGGCACGTGCGCGTGCAGCTAGTGGAAAAAAAGCTAAAATTCCTGCTAATAATTTCCGAATGCTACACAATTTCCTTTTTTGTTTTGTTTTTAGTAACAAATTTGTTACTCATCTCATCAGACACTCGTAAAACCCAATCGTGCAAAAAAACATCACCGCCGGATAGTGTGGTGGATTTTGTGTATATCCTAGTACTCGTTGACATCCTGCTGTGAAGGAGCGTGTTATTCGTGGCCATTATCCTCTTTCTCATGCCCAATTATTATTTGTGTTCCTCTTTGTTTAGATGGAACTTACATAAATGTTGAGTTGAAAGTAATGAATGTGCACTTTGCGTGTCCTCTTTCCAAACACACACTGAGGGTTGAATTGGTGGATTAACCGCGTTGTCTGTAAGGAGTTACTAAAAAATATATGTATCATATTTACATACATACTTATATATTCTCTCTTCCTCTGTATAAATCTATTGTTAGGGTTCAACTCTCAACTTTTCAGTTCAACTTTTACGTCAGGTTTTATAACTAAGGGTGGTAAGGAGTGGCTCCTTTTGATCGCAGCGAAAAGCTTTCTTTCTTTAATTATCTACTTAGCAATCTGCTTCTAAATTCTTTCAATACCGAGTTAAGCCTTCTTCTGTTTGAGGTGTACCTTTATTCATATAAACACACGACTACATACTATGTTAGCTTAGGCTAGTGGGTTGGGGAAAAGTCTCCTATTGCCACGTTTAGATCAACGAAGACCTAAGCACTTGTGGTGCCCAAATAAAGATGTGTGCGATCAAAGATTGCATATGCCTCTTGTCTTTAAGGACAGCAGCAGCTTTCTTGTTTTCAAATACATTCGGGTACTTACATTGTGCTGCGAGGTAAGAGTCTTGAGCTCGTTGCAGAATTAGTTCTTCATTGTCATTTTCCGGGTGGGGGTTATCACTGCCAGTATTTCAACATGAAATGTACTGTTTTGATCTCGAAGCAAAATTTATTTTTAGAGTAAACGGATGCGCCTACTCATACCTTCAATTGGGGGTCATCAGTAAAGATGAAGGTTTCCTTTGGTTGTTATCATTTCGTTAGTTTTTCATTCATGCATATATATGTATGTAGGTCCAGCGGGAGAAGATTGACAGTGCTCGCATGAGTGTACGCCAGCCTTTGAGCCATACTAAGTTGTCATATGTATGTCAGGGCTGCCCCCTTTCAGGGAGTGACACACTTAGACCAGATTGGTCCATCGTGATAACACGAGAAAGATAACGGCTTACCAGCACCAGGAACTAAACGCATTTAGATGAGTGACCGTAGCAGAAGCGACCCCATGTATTAAACCTCTTTGACCCGGAAGCAGCATTTTTATATTTTTGATGTCGAGCTTGGCTACATCCTTAACATCATCATAGATGTATTCCCCAAGGGGTTTCCTTCTTAATGTTGCAAGACAAGGTCAAGTCCACAGTTGGTAAGTTGTAGTTTCCTCCTTCAGCTTGTACAGAAATCATTAGAGCGAAACCCCAATATAAGTGCATGTCTGCTATCAAGCAATGTTCTGTGAGCACCCATAGTAGTGAGCACGCTTAGTACATAAAAGCCCCCCCGTCTTTTTTAAATCTAGGTTGGGCCAGATTTGTTTTGACAAGAGAAAAGTGATGATAGTATTTTACAGTTTCCTGACATCAGTATTAAGAAGAAATTTGATATATTTGATCAGAGCAGATAGTTCCCCCAAGGTTTACCGGAAGATGCCGTCCTGCGCCTTATTTTGAAAGCTCGTCCACCCAACAATGGTCTGGAACATTCCTATTTTCTGGGACCCAGCACAAAATTTCGTCCCATCTATCTGCAATCTCGTTAAGAGATCTGCGGCATTACTTTATCAACCTCGATCGTAATATCAGCGATTCCAAGGCTTTAATGGCTGACCGACTATGTATCTACAGTTCACAGCACAAAGAGGGACATTAGGCCCCCGTGAACGCTCAGTCATTGGACTGGGAACTTCCCCCATAACCTAACCATGTATCTACAAATGTTTGTACAGTACAATAGCGCGCCAAGCCCCAGCTCACTGTCGTATTATAATATCGCGTTGCAGAAAACTTCTGTCTACGTACCACACGCTGTTTCAGATCTGTCTGTGAATATTGCTACGGCGGAGTCATTCAAAACCACACCTGACTTCCAAGGTTCCTTTTTAGGGCACCTGTAATGCAGATGCATGATAGCCTCTGTATCTTTTCAAGAAGGCTGCTGTTACTTTTTTGTCTATGTAGTCCTGCCCATCAGATCAGTGCTCCGTACATCAGGATCGGTCCCACTACCGCCGTCTATATATTCAATGGGATTCTTTGGGTTGAAGGCCCAATTTCGGGTCCAAACCTTTCCGACAGGAGTAGAGGGCAATTCAGGCTTCCTTACACGGCATAGTAAGCAAAGCTTCTTGTCAGGAATGACTCACAGGTATCTGCCATGGTTTACACATTCAAGTTCCGTGCCTTTTAGCTTAGGAGGCGTTAGCGTTGTTCTAACAATCGCAGTGAAAAGACGCAAGATAATTTTGGAACTGAGTCTCCAGGCCTAAAAGATCGCTCTAGTGTAGTTTTCTCTCTGGCACTAGTCCCATAGTGTCAGAATTTTCGAAGTCTTCAGAGAAAAAGCCTTCCTCGAAGGAAGTTAAAATTGATTTTTACAAAAAAATACATTTTGAAGTGGTCTCCGTGGCTGACTGGCAAGTGCATTGGACTGCAATGCGAGCTGCGTTAGTTCGAGCCCCGGCCAAAAATTGTTTGTGGCCCACCTCTTATCTTGGAATTACAAACCTCCGGGCGTATGAATTTTCAAGAAAAGCTTCTCAATTCGTCATTCGAAGTCGGCAATAAATTGTAGGTCCCTTCCTTAAGTGTGAGCACGAATTTTTATAGTTAAATTGAATTTTTCGCCTTGATTTCAGCATTCGAAGATACAGATACTAAATATGTACGTTCATAATGAAATAAATGACCATATCCTTCATGCCAAAACTCTCTCAAACACTTGCTCCCCCAATTCTTTGTGAACTCCCTTGCTAAACCGTTGAACCCTTTCTTGTAAAATAATAACGTCAACTAAATCAACTTTATGTTAGATGATTAATGTACTATGGTCAGGTTCTCTAAAGGCGGATAATTGTAAATTTGTATCAATAATACACTTACAATGTAATGCACAAGTTTGTCACCCTTAACGAACGAAGAGATACCATGGGGTGGTGGCAGGCGTGTGAATTGTTTCAATTTTGTCTTCAACCCCAGTTGGTACTTTGCATTTAGTGTCGGCACAGTGCTAGTCGTAAATGTGTAATTTGGTATTTAAGGGTGCCTTAACAAAATAAACACACGACCAAGGCTGGTCATCAGGGCTGATCGACATCTCAAGGGACGCCTGCATACACGTTTTGTGAGTGTGTTAAGTTTATTGGATGCAAGTGGAATCTTCGGGTAACAACTGAAGTGCGTAAATATTGAGAGAAGGGTGTAAATTATTGTTTGTGCTTGCTAAATAATGGTCAGATCTGAAAAGGGATTGTGGTGTTGGCACTCTTTTTATTTATTTACTTTTTTCCAAGCTTTATTTTCTGTAATTATTAAAATATTTTGTTTAATGAATTCAAATTTTCGATTTCCTATTTGTATGCACAAAAAATTCATTGGACTTCGATTCATACTTATAATTAGTTTTCCAGATAGGTAGATAAGGGGACCGTCCATGCGAGGCACAGTCACACGTAGGCCCTCTGTTAGGCCACTGGGATCTACACCCTTGGTGCCACTCCATCTATTGAAACCTTTTGATGCTCTTGATTAAGCTGAGGATACTTTTGACATCAGTATGTGATAATTCGGCCAAATTGTCAAAGCGATAGGCTCCTAGATAGAGCTTCCTTCTTTGGGATAGGGCAGGACAGGTACAGAGAAAATGGAGGAATGTTTCGTGCTGATCTTCATCCCTGCAGCACCTGCAAAAGTCATTTGAGAAGAGACCCATCCTTCTGGCATGAAGGCTGATGGGGCAGTGGCCAGCGAGAACACTGATAATGAATGTCCCAGCATAGATGGGTGAAAGTCGGGGATGGAGTGTTTCTAAGTGCGCCGCTAATGCATATGCATGTGATCTTTGTACTTTCCCCAATATGTTACAGTGTAAGGCTTTTTCTAAGGCCATCCACCAGAAGTATAGGTCTGATAACGGTCTGAAACACCATTTGTTGGACCCGAACCATTCTGCAGGCTGGGACCGCACCGAATCCAAGAGGAACTGAGAAGAGAGGAAGAGTGCAGAAGAAGGATGCTGCGGGAAACACTCCCAGGACTAAGGCAGGCGAAGGAACTCCTCAGGAACTACGACCGAAGGAGGAGCAAGGCCTGCCTAGGTACCAGCAAAAACCAGCTTCGCATTCTAATGGTCTTCATAACGGGCCATTGCAGACTCAGGGAGAATTTCGGGAAAATGGGAATAGAAGCAAACGGAAACTGCCGATTCTGCAGCGATGCCGAGGAGACTCCGTCACACCTCCTCATGGACTGTGGAGCATTGATCCACAAAAGAAGAGTACACCTGGGAGCGTACACTTTCCTTGAAATGGACCTCCATTCATTGGACCCAATCCAGATACTCCGATTTCGCAAAGCGATTGGATTGGAGGAGGTTCTCTAGGTCGAGATATATCGGCCAATATGAGTATGGGGGAGCACAATAGATCTAAACAGGTCGCAGTGGACACACACACACCCCACTTCTAATATCTAGCGTTAGACGCTTAAATAGAGCCAGTGCGTGGTACGAGGTTGCAGATCCTATTTTTTACCAATGGCTTATCTGTACAGTACAGTGTGCAGTACAGCGCTACAGTGACTTTTTTTTAACGCGTTCAAGAATGTTGACTTTTCAGTTTAGTTTACTCTCCAAAATGACACCCAGGATTTTGGCTTTGTTTAAAAAGCACAGGCCGGTGCCGTTTAGAGAGGGCGGGTCTATTCGCGAAATTTTGTATTTCCTGTTGAAGAGGACTAGTTTGGTCTTTTCGGGATTAACTCCCAGACCACTAAAGGGCATTTTTAAGAAGTTCACTAAGGGTGCTCAGGTTATTGCTTCCATTTATTAATGAGTTATTATAAACACATTAACCAACTACAAAAGATTCTCATTGAGCTCGGATATAAAATATTGGTGATATAAATCCTCCCTATTTTCAATTTAAAATCCTATAATCATCCAATAAAGTTCGAGATATTAATAACCATCCGACACGTGCATAAGCGTTGGCCAATTATTTTCTTTGTGGTTAACAAGGATTATCATGTGAAAGATGATATCTCTGCGGAAATAACACTCTATGACAAAGAGTCTCACCCCATAAGGCGAAGAGAGCTATATTTTTACATTGATTTGAGAATGATGATTCTGTGAAAATGCTGTGAAAACCTGTTTCCGTATAAGAAAATTTCAGAGTTCAAATCAAAGCCAAGTTTTACTCAAAGAAAACTATTTCGTTCTTCTTCAACATAAAAAAATAAAATAAATACCTGGCGCGATAGTTCGCGGTGAGCAAGGGCCTAGCTTCTCGCAACCTTTCATGTTGTGCGTGTTTGTATTGTTCGCACGAATGAAAGGGACCTACAATTTAATGCCCACTCCGAATGGCGAATTGAGAAGCTCTTTTATAACAAATTGTACTCTCGGAGGCTCGTCATTCCCCGGGGAGAGGTGATGCCGCGAAAAATGTTCGGTGGACATGGCTGGGTCTTGAACCTACGCAGCAGTTTAACGCACTAAACACTAAGACATGGTGACTATAGTTCACAGGATATCTTCACCATGGATTTTGTAAATCATTTTAATATTGTCTTGAGTGGATTCCACTCCTACTCTGTGTGCTTCCTTTTATACATTACGGAAATGGTTAAGTACTGAGAAATGGCGATAGGCTGATTTCCTGAGCGAATAAAGGACGCCTTACTTAAAAAAGGCTTAGGGGTGAACTGAAGAGCATTACTTTCAACTAAATTCTAGACGTAGGGTTAAGTTTAATTCTACTTACTCCTTCCAGTGCCCTCTTCAGGGCCTTTAATTTATTTGCTGTCTTTTATTTTTCATCTCTTGCGTGTCATTTTATCTCCACTCGAGCTCTAACTAGAATATGTATCTCTAACGTATTTCCGGCACTAGATCTTATGTGCTGATCAAGTGGTGCTATCCAATGAGCTGAGCCGAGCAACCGCAAGCGTAGCGCCTTCCACAACATCTGCACTGAATGGTTTTCGTGCCCTTAGCTTGCTTTTTAAAAACAATCACGTCGAAGCTTGTGATTTGCTGGCGATTTGCTACTGGATGCCTTTGTGAAAGTCTCTAATAGTGTGCAAGCAACGAACTAGAAAGAAAGAAATCAGCCTAGACCGGGATCATAAACCCTTATCCAAAATTCAGGTGGTAAATTTTTTTTTGATATGTAAACATCATAGCTCTTGGTAGGAGGGCATTTTTTTTAAAGAACCTGTCCTTATGGCTGACACTGGGATCTAGCAAGATCAATTGTGTCTCCGGTCTACTTGGCCCTATAGGTCTACTACCTTTCTAATGAAGTTGAGTATGTCATTAGCAGCCAAGTTTCTAAACTCCGCTGACGAACTGAGTTTCCTGTGAAAGATCCTCTTGCGTAGCAAGTATAGTGTAGGATATTCACACAGAATGTGCTCAGAGGTTTCTTTCTCTTCCAAACAGAACTGACACTCTGTATCTGAACAAAAGTTTAGTTTGTTGAGATGATATCTTAGGCCACAATGGCCGGTAAGGAAGCCCACTACATTCCTCATGTTGATCCTGTAACGGGTTAGAATTTCCTTGTAAGAAAAGGGCTTTATAAGTCTCTGGGATTGCCCAAGCCCGGGAACATTTTCCCTGTGGGCTAGGAGAAGTTGGCATTCCCAGTTTTTTAACAAAGCTTTGGAATTAGGCTTCCGAAGGGTTTCGGTCCCAAGACCGCGGAAGCCGAACCGGATCTAGCTAGCTCATCCGCAGCCTACAATGCCCTGGTGCTTTGAGCGCTGCCTGTTTTTCTGAATAGATTTGCCTAATACCTTTATTGAGGTTTATCCAGGCGCATACCTCAATAACATGGACTTCAGTCTGGAACACGTTGGGGCACATTCCCATTGTTACCGAGACTTTAGTGTTGGATCCAACGAGGCCAGAAGACATTTTTGATCGGTCGGTAAACCATACCAAACATCCTAGGTCTGATACGCGTTCTCCATTCGACCAGTCGACACTGTCCAATATTTTTACCTCAAATAGCCTTCCGATACTTCCTGGCCATAACATCGGGGATAGTGCAGAACATGTCCGTACTTAGAATTGAGTGAAATCTTTTCAGATAACCTACAAGGTTACCTTGGTAATCGGTAGGGGCTAAGCTGAAACTCCGAGTGTCAGACCGTCAGATTGTCCATCTCGTTTATGTATGTACATATGGGACTGCTTGCGTGCAACTCACATGACACATGACTCAGAAAGGTGCTCGTTCACATTTGTCAATGTCACTTGAGTATTTTAAAACAGAGATGTTATTCGAAAGTGGATATGTTCTTGAAATTCTTCAAAATTATTCCGATTTCGTTGAAATCGAAACCCTTGCACTGTAAATGCCTTACCAAAGTGGAAGTCTACCGTCTCGAAATGCTTCGAAATTACTCTGATTTCGTTGTACATTTCTTAAAAATTAATTTTCACTTGATATGAGGTCACAAGTTTACACATAAGTTCCCATGAGTACCGCGTCACTCAAACCCTTTTTTCAATTCAGCTTTTCTAAAGTCTAGGTTTACCAAAATGCTGTGTTTTTGCGTTGATTCCTCTTATGTAAAACTCCGAATTTTCAAAGTCCGAACTTTGATCCTTTTGCTCTTTGTCACATAGTAGATATAAATTATCTCCATCATCCCACAATTCCAGTCGAATCTGGATTGTTTCACAACATGTACGAGTATTGTAGGAAGCTTCTGGAAAATCGTTTATTTTTCACGCGACTACAAACGAAGAATTGAGAAGCTTCTTCTTGGGAAGTTGGTCGAAAA
This sequence comes from Matsumyia berberina, assembly GCA_917880715.2. NCBI lineage: Eukaryota > Metazoa > Arthropoda > Insecta > Diptera > Syrphidae > Matsumyia > Matsumyia berberina. The sequence continues at coordinate 86,471,914 of OU862871.1, forward strand.
TTTAGTTCACACAGCAGTCCAACAAATGAGTCAGAGCGAGCGCCAAAGGTGTTTAGTAATGTATGCAAAATCCGTTGTACTATCGTCAATTAAGGAATGAATTCAATTAGAATTATCAGACGAAAGACGGTTTTTTTTTTAAAGAAAGGGAGAAACAGAGTCTTAGATAAGACTAAGAAATGGGAAACACCAGCATTTTTCTGGTTCCAATTAAAATAATAAAATAAGTTGTGCTGATCATGTAGTGTTTTGGTCCATTTGGCAATGGATTTATCGATGGCTTATGCACCCATTTTTAGCAAAAGTCCCTGCCACATGCTTTGCAATATCTAGCGAATGTCGTAACCTCACATACGTATATATTCGACATAAATATGTTTGATACTACTACCAATATCTCTAGGGTTGCGCATGTAAAGTTGTCTTCATTGTTTTTATTATATTTGACATGCTTTTGTATGGATTGGTAACCTGTATTTTTATAACTCCATTCGCATTTTTAATACACAGTTTGCATTGTAAGTACAATCGTTAAAAGAAATCAACACAAAATTGTTGCAAGTCGCTCTTTTTATTGCTGATTTCTCCACCCGCCCGGCCCACTTCGTTTGCATTTTTACACTTTTAGCGCATCATCATAAAATTTGAATTTCTTAAAACAAAAAAGGGAAAAAAAACTTCACTTACTCTTGCAACATTCAGAAAAGAGAAAAATATTAAAATTTGCATTTATTGCTCATCCACATGCTACTATCACTCAATTACATACTAATGTCAACCTACTCTGACTCTGTCAACCCTTAAACCGTAGTCAAGAACCGTCAACATGAAATAATACAAAATAGCAAATCTCCGCATATAAGTGACCAAATTAGATTATCTTCCGGAACATTAAACCGATTAAGGGAATCGTTTAACGTGGCACGCAATCTTCCTGCTAAAAGGACAACGATGACGATGACGACAGCAAGACCAGCAAAAGGATTCCGCCGTTTTGCCATTGTCTTTCAGACCATCAAACAAGCATTTTATATTTTTTGTTTTAAAGTATTGGGGATGCGGATGACTCGTATTTGTTGTTGCATTGTAAATTTCATTTACATCCGCACTTACATGATACGCAACAATTCGGGATGCCTTTTGGTCCAAATGTCCTTTTTCTTCGGCTGTTTTCTTTTTGACTGCACAATATTCACCCTTGGGAAGACGAGTTAGAAGGAATTTTTTTCCAAAAAAATTTGCATAAGATGTGATGATGCGTCCCCCCAGCCCATCTGTCAAAATTTTATTTATAAGAACTACACTTTTAGTTTATCCTTATTCTTATGTGGATTTTGGTTCTTTTCAGGTTTGGTTTCAAAATCGTCGTGCTAAATGGCGGAAGACTGAAAAGTGCTGGGGTCGCAGCACAATAATGGCCGAATATGGACTGTACGGAGCAATGGTGAGGCATTCACTGCCACTGCCGGAAACGATAATTAAATCAGCCAAAGAAAATGACGCAGTGGCTCCATGGCTACTAGGTATGGAGGCCAAAAGTAAATACATTTCAAGTTGTTTCTTTTATTTTAAATTTAAGAACGATTTCGATTTGTTTGGTTTGTATTGGACCGATACAAATTGTAAGTAGTAGTAGTAGTATTTTATTTCATTCAGTTTTACCATTCGAGTCTAAGCTGAATAACGCCTGACGCTGCTGTGCAAAATCCCCTCCTTTATTATTTACATATAGCACGAATACCAATAAATCTCTGGTGGAAGAGCAAGTATTGATTGGCGGTTCAGTCTAGAACCATGCGCTGAATATTCTTTATGTGCTTCGCTATCTGACTAAAAGGTTTAGTGCCATTGAAGGTATCGGTGGTGTTTTTTCTTACCCTGATGGGGCAGCGAGAGTTCTCCATCGTCATCCTACAGTAGCGAATGGGTTTTGCATGACTACCTCATCCGTTTTACAGCCGGCAAAAAAAGTTTTTCCTTAAGTTTAGCATCAACTGGCTCTTCACTATGGTATTCTGGTTTTGAACTTGAATCGTCCGCTAAGGATTACGAAGCCTTAGGTTGTCATCTTTACCCTCTCATAGAAATTTACTTTCGTCCTTATTTTATTAACATTTGTCCGTGGGGATTCATTGATATTCGATGAGGTGGAGGGATGAAACCTACCACATCAGTCGTGGTTCTCCTGATGGCTTGCTGTCATGGCTTCTCAAGGACTTCTCAAGAGCTCTAGAAAAGCTCAGTCAGCTCAAGCTCTTGCCGTCGGTTGCAACCTCTAGCAGCCTTTCAACTATGAACTTCACCCTATGGCAGTTCTGGTCACTACATTACTGAATGTTCGGATCCGTATCATGGCAGCTACAATGGCCCGAGTCGATATTTTTACCAATACATTTCGGCTGGCAGTATTTGATCAGATGACTCCCAAGTTGCTTTGAGTATAAGCCCGAATCCGATTATAAAATTCGCGTCGTTCAGACTTTGTCTTCCGATGGTCCTACCATAGATGTTCTTCTACCTGATATTTGCATTGAACTCTTCAAGGAAGAAACAAAATTTTTCGGACATTGCGTAAGGGAATTTTGAGGATTTTTGTTCACAATGATAGGCTAGATGCGTTGAAATGATGTGAAAAAATTTAATCTTTTGGCATCCAGTAGTATCCAAAATTATATAAACACATTGTACGACACTGTTTTATATTTCTTGATAACTAGCAACACCCTTACCATCATCATTCATCATCATCATTTTCAAATGGCCCGCTTATCCACTATGAGAGCCGCGGGATTAGGGTGCTTAAGTGGATCCTCCACATCTTCCGATCTTGTGCCATCGACTCTAAGTCATCAGGGGCTATCCCCATAGAAGAAGAAGAAATCTTATTTCGGCAGTTTGCATCCGCGATCTTATTCTTTCGGTCATTACCCAAATCTCATGACCATTGGTGAGGGTTGGAACAAGCACTGAATTAAAGACCGATAGCTTAGCTCCGATGCCAAGTTCAACCCTACCAAGTTGTCTCAAAATTGCTCCAGCCTGACCAATGCTACAACATATCTCAGCATTGCGCGTTCCATCACTCACCAACAACCTAATTTCTCTTATTCATAGGGGGTGGAAGATAGACTAGATTGTCAATTTAAATGAAAGAATTTAAAACATGTTCATCTGGGAACAGGACTAGGAAATTTTTTATAGCTCTGCCAAGTCACCACATTCCTAATGTCATTGGAGCGTTCTACACACGTCGAAAAATGGATGAGGTTAAGCAACATCCCGCTTTTAGATAAAAATTTGATAGTCTGGGAATGTGCTCTACAGTATTTTTTGATCAAAATACAAGTAACTAATGACAAGTAGCTACTTTAGAAAAATCAAACTGGGGAGCCAGTCCTATACTTCCCACCTCGTATTGTGTTACATCAAGAAAACACAATTTTGCGGCATATAAAAACACACACAAAACGATCGAGTTATTATAATTATCGAATTATTATTATTTATTTATTTATTTGAAGGAAATAATTGAATTCCTCAGCAGCCGCTAGACCGATTATGCTCACAATCTAATCAGGTCTAAGTTTCATGCTGACAAATAAAACAAAAAAAACCACATGATCCTACGTTGTTTCGTTCTCCAGATATCAAAGGCGAAAAATTTGATCAAGCACACAGTCACACACACACATCATTTCGAAAATGGGTGCAAAAGATTCCTAGTGTTTCATAATGTTAAAATCTCAAAACATTTTGTTCGGACCGATTACAATACTTCCCCTACCTAGGTGGGAAGTAAAAATTGCGGAAAAAAGCACAAGAAAGTGGGTCTGAAAACATCAACATGACTTGGGAAAAAGTAATTACTTTCACGACCGCTACAGTGTACATATGTAGATACTATATCCTGCATATTCAAAAGAAGAAGTGAATTTCGGTGGCTTAATTGTATTCCATACACAACGGACCTTAATGCGGAGTTCACCATGTGCAATCTACACGCGAAAAGTACTTTATAGAAATCTGCCCTACCCTAAGAGCGATTCGTCGAGCTCAAAAACATTTTAGCTTTGGACGGAGTCGTAGCTGTACTAAATGGGCAAAATTGGATCCAAGTATTAAGCGTATTATTCGATGCGCCAGTCTTGACTATTATTCTAGTTATTTCATTTTTATTAGAAAATAAGGTTTACAATTTTCGCCAATGCTTATTTTCATCTTAGTTAGAAAAGGAGAACCTTTTCAAACATATGATACATAGGTACATTAATTCTTTAAAAATTATTATGCTTCGTCACGTTCATTGTTTTGCAATAATAAAAGTACTCAAGTCCCTTTTGTGACACACCCCTTATTTCTAAAAACGAAAGTGGAAAGAGGACATTTCAATTGTTTTGACTTCTTAAATGCATAAGGCTCTTATCTATTGTTGAACGTTTTAATATATTATATCATTAGACAGAGGGTTCAAAATAAAAGTGTGACTGCGATTAGGCAGAAAAATTAACTTATAAGGAAGGCTTATTAATTATTATTAAATTGGGATGATTTATTGATTTCCCGACCGTGCTTTTATGTTAGAAAAAATGGATCTGCAAGTGAACAGCAAAGGAAGACAGGCATTGTATACAGCTAGACGATACATTTTTTTTATTCGAAATGCGCTATGAATTTGGATCCAGGCATACATTAATACGTACTTACTCAGTCGGACTGAACTTTCTAAGTACTCACCGACTCCGACTATGTACACTGCTACGTATTTGATTTCAAACAATCCTTTTAATTTATTTTTCCATCTGTATTGAGTGCGAATCCATTTATACTGATAGTTCAAAAATAGGCAGAACCGTAAGGCTCTAGTAAGCCTCTTCTCTGAAAAATTAGGCAGCTCAATAAGACACCCCGATAACAGCAGCGTTTTCCAGGCCGAGGTTCTAGCAGTGACAAAAGCCAATAAACATCAGTGCCAACAATATCCCGGGAGAAAATTACAATCAACTTTGACAGGTAAGCGGCTATCAAATGCTGCTACTCAAATTAAATTGGAGCTTCTTAACTATTGTCGGGAAGAGATAAAGGTTCTCGGCCCACACCACAACGTGAAACTCTGGTGTCCCTGATCACCAAGGCTGGCAAACCAGCATGACAAGGATTGACAAGGGGATAGTACTGACCATAATAATCTTAAAAAAATCATTAACCTTTTATTAATATTATTATACGCTCCTTATATATAAAAATTTATAATATTAATAGTTTAAAAGATAGCACTAGCTACCAGGGCTTCCAGCCACAACCTGCGAAACATTAAGGAAACTTTGACCTAAACATGAAAAAGCTAGAATATGCTTTCACAAAAAAAGTAGGAAAAGCATGTGAATGTTTTTTACACTCATAAACTAAATCTTCGAATCTACACCTGAGGGACAGCGCAGTAAAGGAAGACCGTAAAGTGTTCTTAGGTACCTCTTCGCCATCATTATCCTTCAGATTTAGCTTACTTACTTACGCTACAGTCCGAAATAGACCTGGGCCTAAAAAAACAAGCATCTCCAACCACTGACAATCGCGCTGCGTTCTTCTGATTATGACAATATCGTCGGCGTTGTGAGTAATTGTACGAACTTTTGAAAGGTCGAATGGCTGGTATCAGGAAATTAAGCCACAAAGTAGGAAAATAAGCCATGGGTATCCCAATGGGTGCACATAGATCTCACAGCGACGAAGAGGTTAGAAAACGTCTTCATCAACTCACGAAACTTATCTAACCTAAGTGTGGCTTAAGAAATCACGACTAATGGGCACAACATCTACTTGCAGGAGTTAGGAACGTTAGCGTGAACGAAAGAACATCGAGGACAAGGTTGGAGGAAGGACGTCTAAGGGCATTTTGTCCAGTGTCAACCTCTTACTAACGCATGTTAACTCAGCGACTATCAAGTGGAAGAAAGTCTTCTTTGCGGAATGTTATGAGGCTCAAATGGTACCCAAGGACATAGAAAGTGAAATAAATAGAAGGGGTGTACTAGATTCCCTATCTAGGAGCGAACTTTTCAGTCGCAGATACGTACATTTCTGTCACAGCTTCATGCAGATTTCATTTTCAAATATAATAGATACTCGTCGATTCACATCAATCTGCGATTTGTTCAATTTTTTGCCAATAAATGGTCGTGTCTCTCACAAATAACTTCGACTTTTATTGAGAGCAGGTTTTACCTTACTTATATATCTCATTTCAGGTATGCACCGAAAATCCCTCGAAGCTCAAGAGGCTTTGAAGGATGACAGTGGTGCTAGTGATCACGATGATAATACATCGAAATCGAACGAGGAATTCCGACAGATGACATCTTCATCGGAGTCTTTGAATGTAGTTAGTCCACCGCCTCCGCCACACTCATCTGCAGGCACCACCCCAACCGGCAATTCATCCTCTCCGATAAATCCCCACATGGATTTGGGTAGTCCACCACAAGCTCACACCCCCCATCAAGCTCAGAACCCCAATTCACCTCTACATCATCATCACCACCAACATCAACACCATCATCCTCTTCAACAACAGCATCATCAATTACATCACCACCACGGCGGTCATCTGTTAGATTCATCCTCAAGTCAAGACCTGCATTTGCTCATGAACTCGGCTGCTGTGGCGGCAGCAGCTGCCGCCGCTGGTCATCCCTCCCACATGTCCGGCTTACACCACGGCGCCGGACCACCACCGCCGCCTCACGCCCATCCACAGTCACAGGCGGCACCTACAGGCTATATGGACCAAGACCCGGAAGCCTTTAGGTGGGTTAACAACTACAATCGTGACCCAATCTCAATGATACGGTGATTTGATTTTTATTTTTAAACCAATTGCTTTTCTTTAACTAAACAGGAGTTGCAACGATCTAAGTTGACCGCAGATCTTTTTCTACCTTTTCCAGGAACAACTCCATTGCCTGCCTGCGAGCCAAGGCTCAAGAGCATCAAGCGCGCCTGTTAAACAGTGGACTTTTCCTTCAAGTGCGCACATTAGCCGGTCTGCAGAGCCCTGCCGCCAGTAGCAGCGCAAGCCTATCACCCCAGCCCCAAAATAATAATAACAACAACAACAACAAAGACAACAACAATTGTGATATTCTGAAGATTCACGAAGAAGCATCTGAACAGCCTTTCGCGCTGAAACGCAATCGTTCCACAGACGGCCAGCCATCGCACTCCCTGCCGTCAAACGATGTGAATCTCTTCTACCAGCAACCGCATCAAATGAAAATTGAACCAGGTCAGGGCTTGGGATGCGGCTCCGACATTTGACACAAACACAACAACGATGGATTTTTTCAAAGGAATTTCGTTAGCAACGATCAAAACGATGGAGGATAGGAGAAAGCCTTCCATCCCAAAAATTCGAATTTATTCTTCAGGGCCTTATGTCCCATTTTGTAAATACAGTAGTGCGCGTAGATTTTGATTTTTCTCACATTTCAAATTATTTATTAACAAAGCACACAATTAATTACTTTTTTATAAGAAAAAACAAATACACATCGAATTTATTTAAACTTAAACTTAATTTTTGATCTCACACATAAATAGGAATAAAAAACACCAAAAATATTTTATTTTTTAAATATTATATCGACCTACAAATACGTATATACAACATGTATGTATATAACATTAATTTATTTATAAACAAAGAATACGAATGTTTTAATTAAAAATGTACGACCACTTACAACATGTATTTGATTGACAGAACTTTTTTCTTTTTCCCTTTTTTGTGCAATAAGAAATCATTTTAAAGTAATAATCGACTGTCTTTTATTTAAACAAATGCAAAATGAACAAATTGAAGAAATTTATGAACCACCTCAACGGGCTCATCTCATATTGTGTGAACTCGAAGGACCTTTTGTCAGAGCAGTTTTAGGCCACGATAGTCCAAAATCTACCCCGGCAGAAAAGGCAGAGGAGACAGATACCAACGGCTGTCGAGTTTCAAGTAGGCGAACTGGTAATAATCAACAAAACCCCAGTGACCCTTGACTCTAATTTCACTTTCTGTGAGAAGTTAAATTTCTCATGGGAGCGAGTTGCAAAAATCGCTACACTAATCAGCAGTCTTATGGCAAATGTGAGTGGTCCAACTGCAAGAAGACGTAGACTCCCCATGTCGGACCGTACAAGGAAAGCCTCATATTCCTGCCGGAAGGCTCTGAGCCCGAAATGAGGTCTGCAGCATAAAGTAGTCCACGACGTGGTAAGACTGATCCTTATGTACGGAGTAATGATCTGGTGAACAGTACTGGATATAAGAAGCAACAGTAGGCTGCTTGAATGGATACAAAGGGGATCATGCATTTGCATAACAAGTGCCTTGAGAACAACACTCACTGGTGCACTGAAGGCAATGCTTCATCTGCTTCCTGCTGATATCTTTGGGAAGCCAATGGCAGTCAAAGCAGCATTAAGGCTCAGTGAATCCTCCCAGCTCCTCAAGGGCAACCATATTATTCCTAGTAAAATGGACTATGTTGTCCCCTCTATTGACTTCAACTTCAGGACAAATTACGGATTTCTAGCAGAAGCTCTTGGGAGTCTGGTACAGTATTGAGTGATTCCGCGCTAGAAATATTCACGGATGGATCCAAGACAGTGGTTGATATGGGGCCAGAAGTCTTCTCCAGTCATTACCACCCGACTGCCAGATCACTGTAGTGTGTTTCAAGCGGAAATTACGGCAGTCCGCGAAGCTACGCTTTGCCTTTCATTTAAGGCTAGGGCCACGCACTGAGCGACTGAGCGATGAGCCATTGAGCGACGAGCACCTGATCGACGCAAAAAAATTAAAACATATGGAATCGTAGAGTTGTGGCCACGTAGTTCCTAAGCGATGAGCGATTTTTCTGAGCGACAGAGCGACGTCGCTCTGAATTCAATTTTGTTCTAATTTTGTAGTTCATCGCTCAGCGATAAAGTGAAAATGGAGCAAATAAGCTTGGAAATTTTGATTTCAGCTATCCAAAGCCGCCCGGTTTTATGGCAGGACAGCCATAAAGACTTTAAAAATAAAAAAACTACAAATAAGCAGTGGAATGAAGTGGGAAAAATTTGTAATTGTAATCCGATCTTTCTCGATTTATAGGACGTACACCAAATCTTCTTTTTTTGGACCGTATATGTAAACAATCGATAAATATGGGCACGACTTTCCAGTAAAAGACTACGACGTACAGGACTCGACGACATTTTCACTACTAATCGCTCGAGCGACGTCGCTTAGTAAAAGGCCACTCGTCCCTCTATCGCTCGTCGCTCATCGCTCAACCGCTCAGTCGCTCAGTGCGTGGCCATAGCCTACGCGATAGATTATTCCTTTATATACATGGATTGTCATGCCTTGGAATCGCCGACAATACGATCAAGATTGGCAAAGCAGTGCTCCAGATCTCTTAACGAGATTGCATACAGGTGCACCCTGTGGTGGGTCCCAAGACACAGGGACGTTCCAGCCAACTGCAGAGTAGGCGAGTTGGCAAAAGAAGGATCAGGACAACATTTCCAAGAAAACCTGGGGGAAAAACCTGAGCCTATCGCATAAATCAAATTCCTTATTGACACGGATGCCAAGAAACTGGTAAACCACAGGTGGAACATTATCAGCACTTGTCTCTTGGCAAAGCAAATCTGGCCTCACCTGTATTTAAAGAAGACGGAAAGACTTTTATCAACAAACCGGAAAAATCTAGGTTCCCTAATAGGGGTCCTCACCGGACATTGCTTGATAGGCAGACATGCACTCAGGCTGGGGGTACCCTCCAATGATTTCTGTAGATTCTCTAGAAACGAGGAGGGGAAAAAATTACAATCCACCTTCTGTGCACGTGTCCTGCCCTTGCGACGCTAAGAAGAAAAACCTTCGGGGAATACTTCTACGTTGATCTTAACGATCTAGCCGAACTATACATCCAAAAGATAAGAAACTTCATCTCCGGGACAAAATGATTCAACTCTTAGCGTTAATACCTCTACGGTTACACATCTTGATGTACTCTGGGTTACATACTTTGGTTCCTGGTGCTGGTAAGCCGGTTTTTCATTGCGGGATCATAATGGGTCAATCTGGTCTAAGTGTGTCCCTGTCTGAGCGGTGGCAGCCACCTAACCTAACCTAACCTATGTCGATCACCCATGCCTTTGATCTTTATGGCTGTGAGATCTGGGGCGATACACTGAGTCAAGAAAAGTACAGGATATAGTTGGTAGGAGTACAGAAAGGTGGAGTAGCAAACTCCTACTGGAACCAGCCTTCCTCGTAGTCGCGGAATTAATTCTCCTAGTGCCAGAGACGAAAGTTTGGTTACGAACATAAAGCGAACATAAGAGTGAAAATGGCGACAGTAGAGGCTGAAGAGCTCACCAAACCAGAGTGGCAAAAGCGATAACGTTTCAAAACTAGCGGAAGTTGGACGGCGAAACTGATTAGGGACGTTGTGGAATAGATGGAGCTGAAGCATAGAGTAGTAAACTAACCGGACATGGACATTTTAATGCGCACTTCCATAAAATAGGAAAGCGACTGGCGAAAGCCAGATAAAGGGACGTTTAGTCAGTAAGAGTCTGACACACCAAATGAGTGTTACGACTTCCTGACGGCGCATGATGCATTCTCTGCCTCTCCTAAGGAAAGCGGATGGAGGGGAGTCCCCAATCTACCAAAATATCACACTTCAGCAGATCCTGGAGAAAGCCCATGAAGTCCAAATCAATACCCACCAGCTCTTCATCAGCTGCCTATGACAGCTTTTATAGAAACGAGCAATACATAACCAAGTTCAGTCTTAGCAGCGCTGCCAAGCTTGCCTATCTCTGCAGAGTGAGAACGCTTGCTGCTCTGTAAAGGTCGATAATTATCTCTACTAATTTATTTAAACAAGGTGACGACATAATGTCAACAAGAAGGTACACCTAACATCGACGTAACGAACAGAATGTCGTAGTGGTCAGCTATAACTTTGAAGCAGCAGTTGTACTTGGCTTTGTCCATCTGTGAACATCTCAGATTCATTTAAGATTTGAAACGCTTCTCCTAGGAAGATTATTGCCATTGGTTTAACATAAATATTAATCGAAAGCAAGCGAAGCGTTGTTTCCAGATCCGCGATTCTTACAGCTGTGGGCATCTACTACTCCTTCAGACTCCCTAACCACTGTAGCATCACCCAAACCGAAATCAAGACGCTGCTTGACTGAAGGCTAACACAATATCACGCAGGGATATTGCGATCTAAATACATCGACAGCCAAGCTGGTATCAGATCCCTTGTATCCAACACAATAAAATCTAAGGCAGTGGAAGATTGCTCTGTTGATTCCCTGATCAATGCGACATTCACAGGAACTGCGTGGCGGACGAATTAGCCAGACTAGGCTCTCAATATATAGATGGCAGAAACCTCGACCATGTCAATGCGCCTATGTCGTATGTTAAAAACCTAACTTACACCAACGCTCTGTCGAAAGCACATCGTAGATGTCAACCTCGATTTCTGCCAGCCTTATCTGTCCTATATTGGATCTGAAACGATCAAAAGCATGATATACATATGCATATGTATTACGCCTCTTGGTAACGAATGCAAGACGTTACAGTGACCGTAAAGATAAGTAAACGATTCTAATGCAAAAGTCTGACTGATTTGAATAGTGCCTTTCGCACGCCATCCCTGGGTATTATCAGCGATTATTCACACAGCGCCTAAAAGTTTGCATCTTCAACGTGTCGACAAGGTAGTTTGAGGAATCAGCGCACTGGTTATCCTAACTATATCCACGATTCAAACCAATATCGTAAATTTCTTACTGACGAATGTGTTCAGTCAAATATTTTGAGTGAATACCACGTTCATATACGCATTTCTCATGACATCAGAGCCCTATGAATATTCTGGGTATTATAAAGAGGACCACAAAATATATTATATCTAATTTCTCGAAAGCTGTTTGAAGAGAACGATGTTGCATTAAGATTCGAAAGGAAAACATAAACCCATGGAGTTAACTCCTACTTCGAAGGCAAGAAGTTGTTAGTCTCGCTATTTTTACTTGAAAGAAAATACAAAGCTTTTAAATAGAAAACTGTTTTATTACATATTTTGTAAATGTTACCTACCTCACAAAAACATTTGTTTATCTGCTGAATACACCCACCATTGTGACTGTTCACTAGTAGAGATAGCAACCTTTGCGCTATTGTGAATCAGATACAGTTTCAAGCCATATGTCAGCTGCCTTCCTGAACCCATCAACAAAGAAAAAAAAAGTTAATTCGTTGATACACGTCAGACTGATTTGTTTCTCGGTAAAACTTTGATAGGCAAAATGTTTTTCCAATTATTCGTCGCTTTTTCCCTAGTCATTGGTGTGATAAGTGGTCCCGAAGAAAGTGAGGGTGTAAAATTCGCCAGTAATTGTGAAACATGCAAAATTCTAGCCACAGAACTGCAGGAGAGGCTGAGTGAAACCGGCAAATCTCACGATGTTCTAGAACTTGGGTAAAATAATTAAACATACGGAAGGTCCTAACTAATCCATTCCCTTTAGATACTCTCTGGACGATGTAAAACCAAAGAAGCGTACGGAGTACCGACGCAGTGAATTACGTCTCCTCGAGTCAATGGAAAACGTGTGCGACCGAATTTTAGAGTACAATCTTCACAAAGAGCGTCAGGACAGTACACGATTTGCCAAAGGAATGCCACAGACATTTAAGGCACTTCATGGCCTCGTGGACAAGGGTGTTAAAGTCGACTTGGGTATTCCATATGAGCTCTGGGATAGGCCACCAATCGAAGTAACACAAATGAAGTCGCAATGTGAGAATCTGCTCGAGAAGTATGAAGATGCCATCGAGGACTGGTATTTTAAGCACCAGGAAGTGAAACCTCTTATACAGTTCCTTTGCGAGGAAAAAGCATTGCCAAAGCACGATCAGGAATGTTTGGCGGAAGTATCGCCGCCGCCAAAGGAGGAGAACGACGAACATCCTAAAGGCGAAAAGGCAAGCAAGGAAGAGCTTTAGATGGAGAAATGAAGACGATTAGAGTTAAGCAAACGCAGTGATTCCATTTATTTTACTTCGTGGTCTGTGCAATTTGTTGTACAGTCAGCAGAGAGTAAAGACTTTTTTATTTTATTTACTGGGAACATTTTATTTTTACTTCAATAAAGGAGCCATTAACCGCAGAGCATGCAAGTTCTATTCAATTTTTTTCAGCTCTACACCACCATCTGTAATCGGTTGTCCTGCTTTTTGACTCAATTTTAAAGGCTGGCTTTTCGAAAGCCTTTTAGTACGTGTAAATTTGTGGAACTGGAGGGGCGCGAGAATCTTGTTCTGTGACAGGTATGCCGATCTGAACCTGCTTCCCCTTGAGCCCACAGCGAAAACAACTTAAATAGTTTTAAAAGCCAACAGCGGGGAAATAAATTTTATTAACTAGATTCCAATTGAGATTGAAGAGGCAAAGCCAAGATATCCGGCATCACACACATGTCACGTGAAACTTTTCCAAATTCGCTGCAAAAAAAGGGCAAGTCGTCAATAAATGCATCAGAAATCTCAACCGACTAACCTTCAATAATACTCGCACACTTCTCCAGATATTCTTCACTGTTCAAGTCTCCCACTCGACGATTTGATACCCCCAAGGCATAATCAGGTCCATATTGCAGAAATAATTGAGATTCATCGGGAATGTCTTCACTTAACTCCTGCCCGCAAACTGCAGCAGTGATCTGAGTCCAATACCGACTGGTGTTTGGGAAGTTATAACCACCACCTCCAAGCAGAACCACCGGCAAGTTCGCCTGCATCACAAACAGAATACATTCAATTAAATCCTTGGGATACAGATTGGATGAACCAAGGGGATCACCAGCAATGACGTCTCCACCGCACTGTATCACACATACTTGTGGCTGATAACTGGCCAAAACTCGATTGGTTATCCTGAAATTGTTCGTGTAAACGCTTTTGTTGCTTCAATTTTAGGAGCAGAATTCGCACCTCTTAAAGTACTTTACAAAGCACTCACCAGTGATTCCACTCTTAAAAGGAAAGTTGGCTGCATATCCTTTGCCACAGGCGAATCCGCAGTCTTCGCAGCTACCAGAACCAGGAAAGAATCCAGCCTCGTATTGGTGAAACGACAATGTGAACACTCGTTTAGTTGTTTCAAATGCCTCTTGAACTCCGTCCCCTGTGACAAAAGTAAATTAAGCTCAGACAACGAGTTGAAACCGATTCCTACCATGATGGACGTCCAGGTCGACATAAAGAACTCTGTCGAATTTCTTCCTCAACACCAATATCCCAAGAACAATATCGTTGACATAACAATACCCACCCGCCTTGTCCCGATGTGCATGGTGCCATCCGCCGTTCCAATTGAGTACGGTATCGGCCAGTCCTCTACAGAGCTCATCACAGGCCGTCATTGTGGCTCCCGCTATGCAAGTTGCATAGTTGAAGATACCATTCCACGTCGGACAATCAAATCCTAGAGCGCTACAATGTTATCGGTTTGCTATACGCACATTGATTTACCAACCTAATCCAAAATTCGAATCCTCATCAGTCTCGCAATCACTGTCATCTAACTCAGAGATTCTTCTCAAATATTCTAAGTAATCACTTGAATGAAACCCTCTCAGATCGGCTAGTTTGCATACCTTGGGTGCTAAAACATCCATGGACTTCAAAAGTCCATAGGAATCTATCAGGTCATGTACCATTTCAGCCTTGAGTTGGTAAGGAATATATTCAGTAACATTTGATATAAACTGTCTTGAACTCACTCGTTTAGGAACGGCAGGGTTCTTGTCGCTTTCTGCTATCAAATATTCGCTGTAAACATATTTGATTCTCCGCTCTTCAGATGCTGAATGCATTTTAAAAATTAATTTAAACAAAAATTCCCCAAAAAACTGATGAAACCGCCAAATTAAAAAAAAATTCGAACTGCCAAAGAAATGATAATCGAGTTCGAAGTTCTGAAAATGGATTTATGATTAAGGTGTATGTGCAATGCTATGTGTTCACTTCTAGAAATTTAGTAGATGCAAATAAACTAGGAATTCTATGAAGTTTGGTCAAAATGACGTAAGTTCAAGTTGCAGTTTTCGAGTTAATTAGCTCTGTAAAGTTCATTATCTTGTAAAGAATTCAGTTTTGGATTTTTGTGCCATTAAGGCTAAATGAAAATATATTTTTTCCACACAGAACTACATACCTATTTAGCTCAATTTCGGCAAAAATGGACTTATACCTTTATAGCCAAACTTCCCAGAACAATTCAATGTAAATTTATCCTACTTTGCTTATCAATGCAGAAAGATTTCTTTAAATTTTTGTCAATAAAATGGTCCTCGTCAGCATTTCTGCATTCCACACATTTCTAATTCATCCAGTCCACCTTTTCCTTTATATCATCAAGTTTTTGATCGAAAAACCATCTGAAAAAAGCAAAAAACTCGAACGAAAATGCCACTAGATTTGAAATTTTATTTGTGTGACACAAAACAGACGAAAAAATGAGTAGAGTTCATATATGAATTCATTGCACTTTTTGGCTGTGCAAATGTTCGTATTAAATTTTTTTTCAAAATTGATTTTTCGATGGAAATATTATTAGAAATTCATTGCAACAAGTGTTCTTATGTGTCAATTGTTTAAATAAATGCAATTGCAGTGATATTGCCTTAGAAAACTCCATAAAACATTAAAAGTTAAGTGTTCGATACTTCTGATGTGTGTGAAAAGTAGTGATTCACATTACGGAGCGTATGTTACTACCAGTTTGACAGCCATTGTCCGGTACAGTGTTTCCGTTGGAGAATTTCGAAAAAGACGTTTGTTAAGACGAAAGCAATCAAAAGGGATTGAGAATTTTTTAATTCTGTTTTTGGTGGCGCAAATATTGGGTTGTCGGAAAAGTCATGACGCATTTTTCTATGTTTTTCAAAGATTATTTATTTATATAAAGAACAGAAATCAATCAATAACATATTGACCGTTTTGTTCGACGACCTTTTGCCATCTTTCAGTAAGTTGCATAATTCCTCTATTATAGAAGGACCTGTCTTTATAGGTGAAAAACTGAAGAAGGTGCTGTTTTACAGCTTCGTCTGAATTGAACGTTTTTTCACGTAACGAGTTTTGAAGAGAACGAAACAAGTGGAAATCCGATGGCGCAAGGTCAGGTGAGTATGGTGGATGTGGTAACACATCCCATCCAAAGCCCAATAACTTTTGGCGGGTGGTTAAACTTGTGTGTGGTCTTGCATTGTCGTGATGGAACACAACTCCTTTACGATTAACGAGCTCTGGACGTTTCTGGATGAAGCATTCGTTCAAACTGTCCAACTGCCGACAGTAAACATCAGAATTGATGGTTTGATTCCTTGGTAGGAGCTCAAAAAACACGATGCCTTTAAAATCCCACCACACTGACAGCATAACCTTTCTCTGATGAATGTTGGCTTTCGCTCTCGTTTGAGGCGCTTTATCACGATGGGACCAAGACCGCTTGCGTACAACATTGTCGTAAACAATCCACTACTCATCACCTGTTATCAGTCGCTTCAAAAAAGGATCGTTTTCCTGACGTCTAATGAGCATATCACAGATGTTTATGCGGTTCGTCAATTGGACCTCCTTGAGTTCATGAGGAACCCAAATATCGAGCTTGCTTACGTATCCCAGCTTCTTCAGGTGGTCATGAACGCTTGAATAATGGATGTTTAATGTCTCTGCAATCTCCCGTGTCGTGTAACGTGGGTTTGACTCGATCAGTGCCTTGATTTGGTCGTCGTCAACCTCGGTGGGCATTCCTCACCGAGGAGCGTCATTGAGGTTAAAATCACCCGCGCTGAATTTTTGGAACCAGCGTTGACACTGACGTTTTTGTAGAGCATCGTCACCGTAAACTTGACGCAACTTTTCACAAGCTTCACTTGCATTCTTCCCTTTACGGAAATAAAAGAGTAAAATATGGCGAAAATGCACACTTTGGTCTTCCATATTTAAGCTGCTACAAAATCTTCAAAACACGATTAATCCCGATCAATTTTTTTCAGAATTACGCTTAAACCGTTAACTGTCAAATGGCTTACCAATAGATGGGCTTAATCCATTACTTTAAAAAAATTAACAAACGCCATCTATTCGAGAAATGCGTCATGACTTTTCCGACAACAATAGATTGACAGGATCAAAAGGTTATTTATTTGAATTGCATTCAGCAGAAAATTCGACAAGCGAGTTTGTAACTAGACTGATTGAAATCGGCGAAGTATGCATACTGAAGCGATAGGTCTGCGGTTTCATATAAAACCTAATGTGTTTCTTGATATTCTTAAAATAGTTTATTCATTGTTACAATATTGAGTAATTTAGAGGGGTGTTATGGTAGTCTAGAGCATAAGTGTTCTTCTTTAGAAGGCATTGTCCGGTTACGATGACGGTGATGATTTAAAAGGATTTCTGGCTCAAACTAATCAGAAACTTGAAAAGTATTGGTTTGATCCAATTCTATCTTGGAGTAGCTTAACAAGTTTTATTAAACAAAGCTTCTCTGTAAAGGCTTTCATAGGGCTGTCAGCACCAGTCGTAATGAAAAAGACCTTCTATATATTTCTTTTTGAGCACCGACCTCCAGTCAACCTTACATTCATAAGCGCCATAATAGTTCTTAAGACTAGCTTTGGTTTCATCAAGCGGATTTGAGGGGACCTAAGTATAACATGAATGTTGCTGTGAAAGATATTTCTGGAAAAAAAATTAACGAGGCTAATTAAGAGGTTTATCTAGGCTGTATGGCAGAATATTTCAGACCCAAATCCGCTCTCCATCTTGGAATCATCAGTGTGACCGTATTCCTATGGATCGGGGTTCTTAGCTTTTCAGCTATTTCAGTGGATGTGAAGCGCCTAACTGTTACGATAATGGAAGAGCAATATACTATAGACTATAGAGCTTCCAAGCTTTATGAATCACTCTTGAGAAGAGTGGACCCACTTCAGTGCTTTGTTAGACAGCTTACATAGCGCCACTGAAACAATTTGTTCTTCAAAGACAAACTTTCGTTCTAATTTCTCACGACATGAAGGTGTATCGGAAGTTTATACTCGGTTAGTAACTAATTGAAAAGAACTCCACCTCTTAAAAAACTAGTCATGGTGTAGGCATTTCTTATCCTAAGCCATCGTGAAGAGGAGTTAGGTTAGGTTAGGTTATGGGGGAAGTGCACAGTCTAATAACTGTGCGTCCACAGGGGCCTACTGGTCATACATTGTGTGAAATAAGTAAAATGAAATGTGTAGGAGTCGGCGGTTTTGGAGATTGAGACACTCACAGTGTAAGTGCTTGATGGTCTCCGTCTCTTCCGCATCCTGACTACTGTAGTAGTCTGGGGAGTTGATGCCTAGTCTCCTGGCCATGGTGCCTATGGAACAATGTCCCACGATATTAGGATGGGAGTATCTTTTTTATTCATAGCTAGAAGGCATTTTGTTTTGTTCTGGTCTTTTCTCTGCCATAAGTTGTGCGATATAATGCAGTCGCCTCTGGCGAACCAAGGAGCTTTGATAAGCTCTCTCATCTTGTGGTCGACGTTACCTTTAAATACACCGATAGGGATGTTTATCGATGTGTGGGTGTACTCACTTTCTATAGTTGATCCCTGTCGAGTCAGTTCGTCTGCCGTCTCCGAGGATGGTGATCCTAGTTGGGCTCAGTCTCCTAGCATGTATTGAAATTAAAGCCATTCAAGATGAGCGTACGGGGAACTGATTTTTCAAAATCAAACAAGGAGAAAATATAATTAAATTCATTTATTTTTTCTATTATAAATACGTTTACATGTACAATTTAAATTTACCTTTTCTCTTTGCTATTATTATTAATAATAAATATAACAGATCTAATTTTATTTTATTTTTGTGTACAAAACTCGAGAATTTGGCTTACAACGTTAGAGAGTTTTACTTCTCTTTTGTTATACCTATTACATTTTATTAAAAATGTCACAATTTTATAGATTTACATATTCGATTTATTTATTTTTTGTTATAACATTAAACAAATAAAAAATTGACTACATTCAAATGGTGCTACAATTTGGCGGCAGAGAGATGTTGGTTATTTCTTTTGATAATAAACGAGTTCGGTTGGTAAAGCAGTTTAGTAGGAGACTTCAAGCTTCACGGCATAATGCTTGATCATATTTGATAAGTTGCTCCCATAAGAACATTGTGCCAACAAAATAAGTTAAGGATGTAGGAATACTTTCAGTTTACTTTTGTCTCAAGAATGTTGAGGCGTGATATTAATGGTATTTTTTAAGTTAATAGTGCTGACACGGATAATTCACATTTCGTCATATGTCGACAGCTGAATAAAAAAAGATTTGAATCCTTAAATAGTTTATATTTCGTCATACACATATCGACGGCTGAGTAGAACTTTCCAGGAACGCTTCACATGACCTCGATCTAGCTCTGGACTACAATGTTCTCTAAACTAAACTTGGCACGAGAAATCTTTAGACCGACATGCTTTATGGTCACAGAACCTAATTTTGGTTACCGCGAAAAAGTGGTTACCCGAGAATATAGCTATTCTTAAATATATGCAATTTTCCTTTATCATTTGCCTGCATCTATCACTTAAGAATATTCGCGTGCGAGGGTAGTGTCCAGACTAACTGGGAAGAAAAGTTTGTCATTTATCAGATTGATCAACTTTTCAAGACATATCCCTACTCTACTGCCAGTGTTGCGCCATTGCTGTAGAGTTGACATCAGATTTCGCAGTTGAGTCTATTTATTGCCTGAGAAAACAAATGTCTTCTGACACCTGGAATTGTATCCGGTACCAACTACATGACAACCGATGATACTCATAGACGGTTCTGAGTATTTGAATAACCGATTATGCGGATTGTTGTATAAGATATTGACCTACCCGATGATAATAAAGTTAAAGCAGAGGTGTACAAATTGAAGTCTAATAAGGTCGTAAGATGGTGTAGTAATCATTTGGCACGATGCATACCTGAACTCATTACTAATCTACGGTCGGACGATAGTATCCCCGATAAATAGAATCGCAGTGTTTTTTGCTTTCTCCTGAAGAAATGAGACCCTTTAAAAGTCGTAAGGTCTCTTTCATAGCAGTGCGGCTTAACACCACGAAAGTTCCCTATCGACCAAATCTTTGCACTTCATCAGATCCTGGAAACGACTCTCATCACCTATTTAGCGATTTTAAAGCCGAGTATGAGAATGTGCTTAGAGATTTTTGATATTATAGCTTAAGTAGTGCGTCTGAGCAGGATGACTATAGATAACACACGCTGTTCCATCAAAGTCGGTAAGAACCTTAGCGATGTCTTTGACGTTACAAAATGCTTTAAACAAGGAGATGCGTTGTGATACAATCTCCTTAGCATAATTGTAAAATAGACCGTGAGGAACTCAGAAGCCACCATAAGAGGCACGACGATTGACAAAATGGTGTTAAACCTGGTTACTGCAAAAAGTATGCTGTCATCAAGTGGGGACATCCAACACCAACGTCTCAGACCGAACTTCACAATCGACAGCCATCATTAATAGGTAGTAAATATTTCAGCGCCGCAAAACAGGACTAGACTGATCTATATATTACTCAAGTAGAGATGTGTACAATTCGGGAAGCTAGCTAAAGGCCCAAGTGGTTGAATATACGAGTACTTGTGACTCATGGGTATCCCGGTGATGTTAGGTAAGTAATGTAAGCAACTTGGAAGTGGAGACCTTTCACCGAAGAGGTCATTTTGCAGACGTCAAGTACATAGGTAGGTAGATAGCTGGTAGCGTGGCGAACCAGCCAGAAATCTTAATGGCGCTTAATAAATGAAATAAATTAAAAATAGCATGACTTCTTGTTTTCTTTTTAAAGTTTTAAATCTAGGGTTATGACGCTACCAAGTTTCACGTATCAAAGCTTATTGTAATAAACAGTGCCACCTCATTGAAATCATCCATTTTCAAAATAAAATTCATACCAAATAAATATTTGAAAAATAAAAATAACATTCTTTTTACATTTTTAACAAAATATTGACTATAAAATTGGTTTTACTTACAATTACTGATGTACATAATTATACCTTAAATACTAGCTTACTTAATCTGTATCTCTTTAAGCTTAGTTTAGAAGTTAGAATTTGTTTAATTTTTTCTTTACGTGTTTATGTATTGTTAGATCTAAATTTAATGTTTTAATTAAATGATTTCAGTCGATATTTGTTTTGCTTTGTTTAAATTCTAAAAAAAATGTTTATATTACAAAATTATTTATTTATCAATGAAAACAATGAGATGTTCGCCTTTTGTTCATGTTCTGTCACAAACAGAAGGAAAAAAAATTTAGGGATATGTAAAATGTATGAGATATTGTTCTTAAGTTTTTATTATATTCGTAATATACTTTTTTATATTTAAGATTTACTGATATTAACATATTTTTTGTGTATAAAAAGTTTTACTCTACAACAGAAATAAATGCTTTTAGCTAAGATTTTTTACGTTTTCGTATTATGTTTTTTTTTACAATAAACTCCAAGGATAATCATGAAATTCGGGTTTTTTTTCGTTAATTAAATAATACTTTTTTCTTGGAAGATTTTACGTTCGTAATTTTACAGTATTATTAGGCTTTTGGTTTTCCGAAATGTTTTGCGTATAGGGTTGGGCGAATAAAGGAATGTTTTAGTTCTATATTTACATAAAGCTCTCGAGTGAGCTATCCAAATGCGACATATAGTGAAAGTAGATAGCAGAGTGAATGGTAAATTTAGCTTGATTCACAAGCATGTCGAAAAACTTAATTTGGATCAAAAATGGACTGTGGTGTAAAAAGGCATTCTCGCTTCCACTCAGAGTCTGCTGTGATGCGAATTATCGTTGAGCATCGAACTCATATGACTCATTTGAGCTATGATATCCTCTCAGGAAGGTGGGGATAAAGCAAAGAGTGCTCACGAGAGATCGATATAAAGGACGTATCATGTGAAAGTGAAGCTAACCAAGGAGCACCCATGACGAATCGATGAAAGATTTAATTCAAGCCGAGCGTTGGCGTCACTTGTTGAAAGGGAAACTCTCTAGTGATGATAACAATACGAGTCTTGAAGAGAGGGGATGATTTAAACGTTGGCGACCGTAGCAAACACATAACAGATCTGCACGTGGAATCTTCGTACTCTGAATAAATCGGGTCCATCAAATGGCCGATATGCAGAGATGTTATGGCAGCAAAGACATCTGAAATTTTTATAAAAGAGGCTACCCCCATGGGTGTCTGAAAGTCTCAATTTGGAGCATAAATAACTACAACGTAAGTACATACATAGCACTGAAGATGGTAAACCATCGCGGATGAAGCACGTAGCAACACCGACTAGAAGACCATCGGACTAACACTGTATGATCTGGAGATCCAAAACTTACTTATTGGGAGAGTCTACTCTACCTATGTATTCGCGCCATCTTCATTCCATGAGAACAACTATGTATGTCAATACATGCGCTGAAATAATGCCTCATTGACTCGTAAATGGCAAAAGTGATTAGTAACAGTTTTAGTTATTGTTAGTTTTCGTGTTTGGGGAAAGACAATGGGCCGCTGGCCACAACATCAAAGGAAGAAGCTGATCTCTTTGCAAGCCTGCTTGCGGCTGAACACCACCTAGTAAAAATGTGGATACAGTACATATATCGGGGGTATAAGCATCAATGTCAGACGCTAAGTTTCGACCCAGGACTGTTCAACGGATTCTTAAAAAATTGTAAGAAAGTAACCAGACCAGATAGTATGCCAGCTACAGTCCGTACAAACTGTACTCCAGATGAATGTCCTTCATACATGAAAAAGGCCTTCCCGTCTTTGTCCCATAGCTTTGCTGTCCATGTAAGCGAAACTGATACAAAATAAGGTTTTCGCAGCCGCGTGTCAATCGGAAACCTATTGAGCTACAGGACTCGCAAACACCAGGAGATAGGTCCCAAAATGCTCTTTTCGTTTACTCGACAGAAAAGATCAATTCGTCTAACACATGGCCCATCAGTTATGCTAAATCTCGAGAGCTTTTCTGAGTACGCCTGGTCCTGCTCCAGAAGGTCTGCTTGATCTACCTCCCGTTGATACTTATATCATGGGCTGTACTATCAAAGCAATTTATCGCCTTAGACGGGGCGGTTTTTGGTATCATCCGCACTGGAGTTTTGATAACTTTGCACGACACTTATCCTACGATCCTAGTTCCATGGATGTGCTGTCTGACGCAATGACACCAGAACTTCGGTTGCTGTGCACATTTAAAGTTGATTTTCCTTGCTTTCGGGACTGGCTTCGGTCATGGGTCTGGTGGAAGTCGACAACAGCAGATTTCAATGCTCGTTAGGCAAAGCATGCCTCTATTTTCCAAGCAGAGATATTTGCTATTTTAATGGCCATGGACTATATTGTTAAGAATAGGATCAACCCTGCAACCAGTTCCAAAATAGTGCAAGAATGCAAGAACTCTCTGAATTCGGTCGCAAGGCTGAACTCTTTGGCTCTTATCTGGGTCCCAGGTCACACTGGGATTTCTGGAAGTGAAAACTCCGATGAGATTGCTAAACAAGACTCAGAGTATGATTTCTCTGAACTGAACCTGCTTTGGATCTTCCCGCGTCCTCCGTCAGGGCTTCCATTGACGATTGGGTTTCCTACGAACACAATTGTGTGTTATACGGCTTACCAGGATGCAGCCAGACTAGACGAAGGCTCCCATACGTCTCTAAGAAATCACCGGCATTCTTGCTGTCACTCAGCAGAAGAGACTGTAGAAAGCTAATTTATCGGCGTTCTAATGAGACATTTCGCTTTTGCCAAGCATCTTAGTGTGTTAAGCTTAAGTGACATCACTGTCTGCGATGCCTGAATGAATGCCCCGGATCTTTTCCTTTGCGATTGTCCTGCCTTTCCTCGGATGAGGTGGCAGATTTTCGGTGGTGAAATGCTGATACTGTAAGCGGCTTTAGGAAATTCCATTAAAATAGGTAAAAACTGGGTCCTACTTTCTATTAGTACAAAGGATCAGTTGGGTCTGGGTGCTCCAGTATAGCGTTTCACGTCAAACATCCAATCACTGCCTTTATTACAGATATTACTATGGTAGATGCTCCAAAGAACTAAAGGGCAGTATTCGCAATTTCGATCAAACAAGAACTGCACTCTAGCAAACATTGAGGATCAACTAACATCTCGCGGCGCTATATCATCGTTGTTAAGAAAATCAGAAGCAGAAGATAACTAACAAACTATGAAGAAGGGAATTCAAAATCTGACGTTGTCTCAGGTCGGAGATATTGTCTACTGGAGGACCAAGAAACCCATGCCTTCATAACCAAAGAATACATAGATTGATAGAGTAACTGGCTATATGAGTATCAGTAGTGTCAAGATTGTCTTACCAATTGAGTTTGAGCTGTGTCTCAATGCTAACAAGGGTATCAAAGTGACTTCCTCACCTGGACCCTCATTTAATTCGGTCTAGTGATTTTATTCTGGGTCAGAATTCGACATCCACTCCGAATGAAATGTGTTGGGATAAAATAAGAATTTAAATCGCAGTTTTTGTTTAAATCGGTTTCATTATTTAATCTCCAGCCCTTGTACGTTGCGATACGTTTTCCTTTTTTTTTTGTTTTCATTTGCAAGCACTAAACATTTCAAATAAAGTGGGAGGACGAGAGTGTATAGGGGAAAATACGGTCATTGAACAGCTGGGACTTCGAAATTCCAGAATAAATTAGAAGCAATATCTGTTGTTGCTGCTGCTGATGGTGGCGGTGGTGTTGGCTAGCGGTTGATGTGCTCTTCGTTCAGATGTTTAGCTGGATGAATGGATGTGGGCAAAAAGATAAAATTTTCCTCCAGGGATAAATTGAAATATATGCGGTAATTTATTTTGCGAATCGATTGACTGATATCCGTGGCCATTTGCTGCTAAAAGGGTCTCTTAACCGTCGGCTGGGACGTGGAGAAAGGATCATATTTTGATTTGTGTAGTGTATTTGTTATCGTTTTTTTTTTTATTCATTTTCTTGTTTCTTATGTTTCTATTTTTCGTCACCGGAGTTATTGTTGTTGTATTTGAAAGTGAGAGGTATGTAATTTTTTTCGTTTGTTTTGATACGGAAAACAATACAAATAGCAGGAGTTGGAATGTGAGAAAAGGGGACATGATTATTGGTTTAAGGTACTATAATGTATTTGGAGGGCGAAGAAATGGAATACGAAATTCAGTTTTCACGGCGTAATTTTGAAAAAACAAAAGGAAAGCTTTCAGAAAGGCAATAAGCGTACAGGCAAGTTTAGCGATATAAAGACCCATCTTGTTTGTTTGTTTGTTTATGATCACTGGATCTTAAGCAATAGTTTACTGATTCAAACACGCAGTACAAAACTCGACAATATTCAGTTTATAATTATAAATTTTGTTCCATCACCGGCATAGGAAGTTAATGCTTCAAAATAAGCTAAAAGACATTGGCCCTATGATTCTAAAAAAAATTGGGATGAGCCAAAGCCCAGCTTCTCGCAACCCTTCATGTTGTGCGTGACACATCTTTCGCACGAGTGGAAGGGACCTACAATTTATCGCCGACTCCGAATGGCAAATTGAGAAGCTTTTTCATGATAAATTGTACTCCCTGAGGTTTGTCATTCCCCGACGGGAGGTGATGCCGCGGAAAACTGTTTGGTGGACATGGCTGGCGATTGAACCCACGCAAATTGCAAAGCAGTCCATCGGACTAAACACTGAACCACGGCGACACCCTATGATTCTGCTTCAAGAAAAAAGGACCCTTAAGGACTTATCCCATAAAAGCCCAACAATATTCCCAAACATTTAAGTGAGGACGACGAACTCCATATTCGCAGCCTTCCCACGTATCCCGAACACGCATATGTAAAACAACTTTCGCCATTGCCTTTTATACAAACATCTACATAAGTATGTATTAACCCATTACTGTCAAAATATCATCACGTTACGCATAAAAAAATATACAGTATCACCCCCGATTGACTTTTATTTCGACCCTGTCCAACACTTAAATGGCATCATCTTGATCCCGCTCATCATCGTCTTCTTCCTCCGCCTCTAGTTCGGGCTCTTCTGCCAACGTATACACTCCAGTAAGTGCCAATTGCACTTGCTGTTGTTGCTGTTGCTGTTGTGGCTGCAAGGGTTCTGTCGATGCTTGCGACGGAGGAGGTAAACTGTCCATCAGTTGAGGACTTTGTTGTAGCCCACCCATTCCTGCCACTGTCGTTGGTGAGATAAGATTGTTCAGGGGTAACGACACGACATTACTCTTTAACAGATGTGTCGTATTGCTGGGTGCACTATTCGGATCCATTGTCATAATTGGCACCAATTCATGATTCACATAGTCCTTGAGACTGTGCATTTGTCCCATGTCTGGATCTTGACTGAACACAATTGAGGTTGGTGTACCTAAAATGAATGCTGTGTTAGAGGCAGTTTAAGCACGGGGATAATACACAATACAAACCTGACACCAGCGTCTCCTCGGTGGGATTTCTGTGATATAGATTCGTGTTCTTTGCGTAATGTCAGGGTGGCAAGTAATATCCAGTCACGACATCTTCATTCTCCAGAGTGGTGTTCTTCTTGAACTCCACCACTACCTTGATGCGATGCACAATTTCCTCGTGCAACACATTAAAGCACATAGCTGTCAGCGCCATTCCCGACATTATATACACCGAACAGAACCACGTCGTTGCCGTCGACTCCTTCTTGAGGCCAGGCACCAAGTCACCGAATCCAATTGTTGATAAGCTCATAAAACAAAAATACACTCCGTCGAGGATGGGCCAATTCTCCAGTCGATAGAGCACCACCGCCCCGAACATTATGTAGATGATCATCATGCACAGGCAAAGCAGGATTGGTGCCAATATGCTCAGGCCATGCATTGAGCCTCGAGATTCCGATGCACTCAATGAATCCACATCTGGCAGCATGTTATTGTGATGACCCACAACGTGCTGCTGCTTCTCGGGCGAATGGAAGTTGTTGTGTAGGGAACCGGGCCGTACGTAGAACGGTTCGTTCATGGCACTTTGTTGGGCGCGCATTTCCTCTTGTTGACGCTTCCGTTTCATGCGGCGCTCCTTTTCGGCCATTCGCTTCTCGTCGTAGCAGCAATAACCGCAGTTCGAACACAGGCAGCAGCAGAGGGCTCGAGAGAAAACCTCTCGAGCCACCTTCGCCAGGACACCGCCCGTGCTTGAGAGGTAGACCAGCGTTAAAGGTATGCCCAGGACGGCGTATGCTAATGTTACCAATCGACCCAGAGTTGTTTTTGGCGCGATGTTACCATATCCTGGAATGAAGGAGGGAGAAAAGTACAATGGCAGTTAATGGGATTTGCAGGAAAAACACACTCCCGAATTGGGGCACTTCTAACACAGAGCTATACCCTCCTTCCGAAAGAAGTGGGATATTTATTTTGGAAAATTTATTTGAGTTGTTGGCATGGAAATTCACTTTGTCTCTTCTGAATCTCGGTCGCTTTGTCGGTGTCCCTGTATATGGCATTGGATTGAATCAAATTTATTTGAGCTAATTTTATTGGCCTGCCTCGGTAATGGAAGGTAATAAAGAACTCGAACAGCGGGGGGGTATGGATTTTGAGTTGGGTTCGGGTTCAGCATTTCTAAAGCAAAATTCGATTAGTAGATCGGTTCTAATGGATTTTCGAAAATTGTCTGCATGTACTCATTTGTGAGTAACTTTGTTGGTAGGGCTGTGACACACATTCAGCCGGAGTGAGGGGGCCTTTTGTTTTCGAATTGAACTGCCAGAAGAACAGTGTTCAGAGAGGGAGTAATTTGAAATAAATTTTGTAACAAATGCGGTTGGCTCTTTGTGTGTTCGTTGAGAGCTTTTTACACTTAATTTTAATTGCCTTTGACTTTACTATATAATTCTTAGGCTTCATTAGGTACCGTAAATAGTAGAGAAGTGGGTTTAGTACCTTTAAGTGTGTAAAATAGGTTTCGAAACGTTTTTTGTAAAATTGTCCTGAAAGAGGTTTAAGAAGAACAAAAAGAAAGTAATACGCTGAACTAATTTAGTATTTTATAAAAAATTGTAGCATGCACCCTAGATATGAAATTAAATCATGTAGTAGATTTTGTATTTGTATCTTCTCCGTTTCTAGATTGGGAGAATGACGGACGTACTAACCGGGGCAATGAATTAGGCTTTTCGCCGTGCCGTCCCTGTGAGTAGAAATTAGAAGACAGGCCAGTTTCCGTGGTGAAATATAGGGTCATCCAACAAGTGGTGTCATTTTTAATCAAAAACCCTCAATCAGCGAGAGTACGGCGTGGGGTCAACTAGACCTTATAAGCAAAAAGGCCAAGATCCTTATGCAAAATGCGGTGCAAAATCGTTACGGATCGACCCAATTCCTGTGATCGTCTTAAAATGGACATACCTAGGTTTTTAGTCACACTCTCAGCTACGGCAGCGACAATTCTCAGCTGACCTTGCCGGACAAAAATGACTTGGAGTCTTCACATCATTGACCTATCCGAGATGTTCAAACTTGTCACTGTAGCTGTGCGAAAAGGCGCTTGATGATGACCGAAAGCAGTTTGAATTTTACGAAACGTTTCCGTGATATTTTCATCGTTTTTGTAGTGATTTTCACTATTTCAACACATCGTGTGAGTATGTATCGATCCATATTTAGCAACCTCCTAGTCTTTACATATCAAAAGTCGTCGCAAGAATGGCGCGAAATTTTAAATGACATCTCTTGCTGAATGACCCTGGATTACACTGGACAAGCTTTGGCGAAATGGCAGGAAGCTTCTTAACAAAGCAAAATGTTCAACGCACTCAGATAAGTTTTGTACAAGAATAGCCTTAGGTTATAGAAATTGGAAATAGAGAAAGCTCAGGAAATTGTGTCTTTTCTGTTGAATAAAAGAAAAAACGAGGGTTTCTACTCGGATAAGAGAAATCCTCAACAAATTTTCAGCAATTATCGAAAAAGAAGACGAAAACGGGAGCATGGCTGTCGAGTAGGGCTGCTAGATAAAACTCCATAAAAATCAGGACCTGAGATTCCAAAAATGGGGGCAAATTGGGACATTTAGAAAAACATTATCATTAAATGATAAACACGCAATCAAAGCACACAAAACATGGGCTTTTCCAATGGATCCTTTCAAATACATAAAGTGCGCCTCTCTTTGTCTACATATATCGCGTCGGAGATCGCCCAACCTGACATGCTGTGGCTTATGTGGAAATCTGGGCAGAAATTGGAACATTGTTCAAAAATTGGGTCGCCCTGCCAATATCGGTATGACTGGCAGAGCTACAAGCATTCGATGCCAAAAGTTGTTGTCACTCTTTGAAAATTTATCATACATACAGGCATTGGGCAGTGCACAGATTTCATTCGTTTAATCACCTGGACTCGATGAAATTATGTTCTGTGAAGCTGTGGGAGGGTTCTGATACTCAAAACCTCTGGCTTCATTCGATCTTTAGAAGCTGTCTTATCTTTTACTATCACCAGCTGCTGAAAGAGGGTCAAAGGTGTCCTTATTCGGAAAGGTGCTTATACTTCCCATTTCGTCCAATCAGTTTTCTTTGAGAGACATTGAAAAGACTGATACACATTCTATTCGTAAGAAGCTAGAAGTAGTCTCATATTATACTCCCAGCCTGTATATGTACTGCAAATATACTATTCTTAATAAAACGGACTATATCATCCCTCACATTGACTTAAAAGTCAAAAACAAGACCAATATCCCTGGAAGAGGCATTGCGTAATCTAGGGATACGAAATGTGAAAAGTTAAAAAAAAATATAAAATAGGATACCAGCTGCTTGAAATTTTTGTATCCCCAGAATATTTCCTAAAGACATCTTGTACTACCCTGTCATTAAACTCTGTAGTTTCCCTTCTGAGGAACATTTACTAACTTCACAATGTAGTTCCAATATGACAGCCTTTTTTGTGGCCAATGAATGATTGGTGGATTATGTAAAACCCCTGACATGAAAAGCCCTGACGTAAAATTAAACAAAAAAACGAACACAAAACCTCATACATTAATGCACTCATTCATCCCCACAAGCACTATCTGTCCAAAGCCATCAATTCAAGCTTTTGTTGCAACACAATGTTAAGCTGTTCCGATTGCCTTCCGCCCTTAACCGACGTCAGTGCACACAAAATGAACTTACCAATTGTCGTTAACACTGTAAGCGAGTATAAAAATGCTTTCGCAAAATTCCACTCGTACTTCTGTCCGTCGTTAGCATGTGACAACAATAGAACCGCCTCTGTAGCCGGACTATTACCATCCAAATTTGATAAGGTTACGTCCTCGCTCAGTCTCTTTATTAATTGGTCTTGAAATTTTGCAATTTCCAAAGCTGCTAATCTGAAAATAATGGGAAATTCATACATGTATGATGTGCATTGTTATCCTCCCATATGTGTATACGTACTTTGTCCAGTTCTCCTTGTAGAGGATATTCAAGGAGACTGTAATGTCCCAGATATTCTCGATGGTCCGTTGCCGTACATCATATGTGTCCGCCTCTATCGCTGATTGCGGATCACTAATTCCATTCAAAAGTAAACCGCTATTGCTAACACTACCACTACTACTACTACTACTGCTGCCAGCAGTACTGGAATTATCCACACGTCGCTGTGGTGGAATGCTATTGCTACCGCTCTGTCGCTTAGTCGATGCCAATGTCCTTTGTTGATGATGTAACAGTGAATAGTCTTCGTTCTCGATGGTCAGGAATATGAATGAACCTGCAAAGAACAAAAACAACCAAGGAACATGTAGTGAATCATCCAGGAAGGAAGACCGGCCAATGTGTGAGACACTAAAAACGCTGAAAAGAAATTGCTCCCATTAAATCTTCTCTGTCCACCATAGGTCCAAAGGAATGGATGTGTGAGTGTGCATTGTTTTCCTTTTTCACACATTTTACATTTTACGTGCATTAAAAATGAAATGCAGCCCGCGATTGTAAGGATGAAGAGAAAACGAAAAACGGGGTCTTTAGTTGGTGGTTACTGGTTTCCGCTTTCGCAAAAAGGAACGAAGCCTATTGCAATGTGTGATATGAACACAGCTACACGGGTAAAAATATAAACGGATGCGGGAAGAATGCCTTTATCAGGAGGAGTATTCTTATTTTGTGACAACAATAAAACTTTTCTTAATGATGCCAACGTGGAATTGGAACAAGTTCAGCCATGTAGCCCCACACCTTAACCATGTTTCACTGTCCTAGTTTATTTCATTTGATCTAAAGCTAAGAAAACCAAAGTGTTAAGTAGGACCCAACTGAAGAAAGAGATGGAAAAATAATCCAAAAGCTAGTGCTGCCAACGCCAAAGATTTCCGCCTACATTTAGGGTAGAAAATGAATTCAATTACAATTATTTTATCCGCCACGGGTCTACAACCTCGTACCACGCACTGACTTTGACTTTGGCCGTTATAAGATCTGCATATACTTGTGTATGGAATGATCGTCTGGTGGACGGAGTAAGAGAAGCCTTACATCGTTAGGAATTTGGGAAAATGCAAAAATCAGTATGCATATGCATAAGGGGGGCATTAAGAACTTCCCTCCCCGTGGTACCTATATACGCCTACTTCTTCTTCCCCTCCAAGTCTAGAGTGAAAGCTCATATCAATGGTTGAACTTCCATATCTAGATCTTCTAGATCTGGTCTAACATTTATCCAAGAAAACACCGACTACACACCGTCTTAGCTGGACTTCAACCTAACTTTTTGGACGTCAAACTCATCTAGATCCGAGAGGAAGAGTGATGACGCCAGTAGCGAGTACCCCACTCACTTTTACACCGATGGTTCTGAAACCTAGGGCGGAGTGAGACGAGGGGCTCAACCTGAGCATCTTCCTCCATGTTCATACCTGACCCCTGCAGCTCATTTCATGGCGATCTAACAAGCGTTATTCTGGTTGAATTGCAATGTGGTATCAATAGCCATGCTGTTACTTCAGATTATCGATAATCTCTCATTAACAATTTAACATTCAAGAAATTGTCATATGGATTAACTCACCCAACGTGTAATTACTTTAGATATCCTATCAGAACGTCGGCGGTTAGGTATTCCACTCGCTACATATAAATTACTTTTAGAGTGGGATGCGATCAGGAAGACAAAGCAAAGGTGGAGAAATAGGATGACATACCGTACCTCCAGAGAGATTTAGCTCATGCCTAATCTCACTCGATCTAAAAACTGGGCCGAGTTACCACACTCGTTAACGAGTAACGCGTCATCGAAATGTGAGGATTTGGCATTACCGCTCCTAATGAAGTTTATGGATCAATCTATCACGAGTTCCACTCACTCACTCGTTATCGACTGCGGTGATTCGGCCCCTGATCTTGTGACATGCCAGAAGGATCTGCCGCTTCTTAAATGACTTTATTATTAAGTCGAAATTATTAAAATTTACTACCGAAATTCGGAGTCAGTGGCCTCAACGTTAAGAGCGCTACGTCCAATTTATGGTCGTCATAATTTCTGGCTGGATGGCTTCGTCAATAAACAAAATATGCGGTATTGGTCAGGCAGCAATCCACACGTACTCCATGAGTCATCATTGCATCCCGAAAAAATTACGGTTTGGTGTGGTTTATGGGCCGGCGGCGTCATTGGGCCGTACTTCATCCGTGATGATCAAGACCGGCACGTTACTGTGAATGGGGATCGCTACCGTTCAATGATAACCGAATATTTTTGGCCCCAATTGGATGATATGGACTTGGAGGACATGTGGTTCCAACAGGACGGCGCCACAAGCCACACAGCGAATGTCACAATCAATTTATTGGAAACCAAGTTTGGAGAACGTGTTATCTCACGAAATGGTCCAGTCGCTTGGCCGCCTCGGTCGTGCGATTTGACGCCGTTAGACTATTTCCTGTGGGGCTACGTCAAGTCTATGGTCTATGCCAACAAGCCAGCGACGACTGATGAACTTCGTACGAATATCGAACGTGAAATTGCAGCAGTATCGGCCGATTTATGCTTGAAAACAGTCGAAAATTGGGTTCAGCGTCTGGACTTCTGCAAGCGTGCCCGTGGTGGCCATGCAAAAGAAATCGAGTTCCATACATAATGGCATCGAACGTACTTTCACAGGAATAAAGAATTTTATTGATATCCAAAACCGTTTTTGTTTTATTTAAAAAAACT
Source organism: Matsumyia berberina (assembly GCA_917880715.2). NCBI lineage: Eukaryota > Metazoa > Arthropoda > Insecta > Diptera > Syrphidae > Matsumyia > Matsumyia berberina. The sequence continues at coordinate 86,505,346 of OU862871.1, forward strand.
TTTGTAGCGCTCTTATCGAAAAACCCTGCATAAACTCAGGACAAAAGTCCTTGCAAGTTCAAGGGAAAAGGAGCCGACCAAAATTAGTTGAAACGGTCAGAAAGAAGAACAACGGCAAATTTGATTTTAAAAATTTTCAAATTCCCTAATAAAAACCTAAAATTGATCAAGTAATTTGTCGTCATGCATAAATTTTACGATAGCGGACGGAAATAAAGGAAAATACTGGATAAGCCCTAACGATGTCGGTATCGTCGAATTGCAAGCATTGAATAGAAGAAGTTGGCTTTTAGCCCAGTAACAGAATGGAGCAGTGGTTTCATGTCGACCGGTTGCCACTCTTGTGGTGACAGTGATTATCCATCTCCGTATCGATAGAGTGCAAGTGTATGAGTAGGCCGAAGTGGAAAAAATATAACAAAACCATACCATGTCAATTGAAGTGGGATTTACAAGGGAGTAATTCTGGAGTTCCTACATGTGTATGTATATACTCTATAGTGGTACTGTTTGCAATTTTCAAATAAGCACCCACAGGGGGCTGGAATTGGTAACAGAGTTACATTACGGGATGAATCATCTCGATCTTCAGGGACTTTCATTTGTGTGTCATGCTTAACCTGCGGTAAGGAAAAACACATGTGTACATATACATTTCCTTATGCGAAATCGACTACTTTATAAACAGACAAAGGCGGACGCATTCAAGTTGTAATGACAGTGTTGCTATGGGGCTGACCGAGAATGTCTGCAAAAATATGTGATAAATAATACATGATACAGCAGAAAATGAATGTGTGTATTCTAATATCTAAAGGGGCCAGAAAGGTATTATAATGTAGACACACAAGAGAGTGGTGGTAAGCCATACATTTTACATGTATCCACTGAAGGTCAAGGACAAATGTTGGTTATTTATTCACGTTTCAATAATTCACTATTCGTGCTTGGTTATGAGGAATAACGATCAAAAGCCCTGTTTACAATTTTATATTAGATACATATTCCTTTGGGGAATATTTAATTTATCCGCAAGGCTTTCCATTTTTTTAATAGTTTTTTTGGTTTGATATATTGTACGTCCAGTTTTTGTTTTAAGAACTTAATCACGTCTGCGCATACAAATTCGAGATCTAAGGGACTTGGTGCCTGGACATAGTGACATCTTAGGTAACTACAAAGCTTAGCAATCCCCTCTCAAACCAGAGGTATGGATATACCAAACAACACAGTGAAAGTCATCATCAAACAAATCATAACTAAATAAATTAGGTTTAGGTGAAAAAACGGTCGTGCGTGTCATTTTATCAGACTTCTCTGGTCTGAAATATAAGACCAAGAGTCAAGGAGCTTATTACTCTCAACAAGCCAACAGGTCATTGGCTAATGGGACAGCACGCTAGGAGACACATCCTCTGCCACTGTTCGATGAGGCTGTTCGGAACAGAAATGTACAAGTTTTGTGTTCAATGAGAGAAATTTCTATCCGAAACTGTTCTGCTTTATGTTCAACTAGCTGGTACCCGCGACTACGTCCGCGTGGAAAAAAGTCACATTATACCCTATGTAATTTCCCGGGTTTCAGGAAGTTGATAATTAAGTATAGACTTTTAATTCCTCATATTACCTGCTTGTAAATATCATTCCTGGTTTTTCTTTCTGGCTCTGGCTCTAGGATGACCAGGTCGGCAGGTGAACTGATTCTGAGCACGCTATGAGACAAACAATCACTCCTCAGATCCAACCATCTACTTTCAAACTCTGCTCCTGTGCTTTATTGATGGTCATGGCGTAGAAAACCTTAGCGGAAAATTGCAGACGTTTGAATTCAAAGCGGTATCAGGAGAATGTGGGGAATGAAGACGGTTTCTCCCTATTTGACGACTGCGAAAAAGCTGGCTTCGATTACGTGTCTGTGCACATTCTGTGTCTTCAACAGAAGCCATTGCACAATGCACTCTAATCCCTCTAAGTCGAACCTCTTTTAATTCGAATTTCCCTCTAACTAGAATTCTTTCATCCTATTTTTGCATTTCCTTCAGTTTTCCTTCGAAAAGTCATACTCCAAGTCGAATTTATTCTAAGTCGAAAGTCCTAACTCGAATACATTCTCTAAATACAGAAGAAAACAAAAACAAAAATCACCCTTTCCCAACTTGCAATATTATACACACATCAAACACACACAATCTCATACATAGGCTGACGCGACATATCGGTGCGCTGTTCTTATATCTACCTAAAAAAAAAGATTCCATTAAAAAAATGCCAGGAAAGAAAAGTAAACAATTGCCATACCAACCGGCAAATCATCACCCTCTCATCACACACAAAAAAAAAACAACGCAGAATAAAAGGAATGAAAAACTACTGGGCAAAACAAAAACAACACACGATCACGAACCGATGTGTCTCACTTTATTGAAAACGATCATTAAGAGGCAACGATCATTTAGAGGCAAAGAGAGAAATAAAAAAACAACAAAAAAAAAAGAAGGAAAAACCACCCTTAAGCAGAAGCAACACACGATCACGATTTGCGAACGATCCGATGTGCTGCTGGCGGAATGGCGCAGGTCACTGGTTTTCTATGGACACATATAAATGGCTGTATCCTAAGAAAGCATGCATTTTTAGAAATAGAAATTAAGCCTATGTGTTAATTGAATAATACAGACTAATTACTCACGAAATTTTATGTAAATCCGTCTAGCCGTTTAGGCGATACGTGGTAACAAACATCCAAACATCCAAACTTTCACAATTATAATATTAGTAGGATAGGATAGGATAGGATAGGATAGGATAGGATAGGATAGGATAGGATAGGATAGGATAGGATAGGATAGGAAGGATAGGATAGGATAGGATAGGAAGGATAGGAGTAGGATAGGATAGGATAGGATAGGATAGGATAGAATAGGATAGGATAGGATAGGATAGGATAGGAAGTAGGAAGTAGGATAGGATAGGATAGGAAGTAGGATAGGATAGGATAGGAAGTAGGATAGGATAGGATAGGATAGGATAGGATAGGATAGGATAGGATAGGATAGGATAGGATAGGATAGGATAGGATAGGATAGGATAGGATAGGATAGGATAGGATAGGATAGGATAGGATAGGATAGGATAGGATAGGATAGGATAGGATAGGATAGGAAGTAGGATAGGATAGGATAGGATAGGATAGGATAGGATGAGGTTGTTCCTCACAGTTTGGAACAGGAAATCTTGCACCTTCTCTTGAGGTAGAATAGAATTGTGAAAAATGTCAGCGGTGGCTGTCAATTTAGTATGTTTTCAGAATTTTATTTGTTCAAATGACAGTTTTAAATTGTTGATAACTATATGACATATGGGCTGTACTTTTCTATTCTAACTTGATCTGACATTTTTCACAAATCTGTTCTGTTCAGGTTTCTTCTCATTGAACAAAGCTACTATCTCACTTTAATGGTTTCACGGGTAGAATTCTCTTTCAGAAGGAGTTCTATAGGTATCACAATGGACCTTGAGCTTAAGTGAGTGCCCTATTGGACACTTACTCCACCTAACCTAACTTAAGGAAAGGGGCGTCTTTTCTTCCTTCTTTTTTTTTTCTAGAGCACTTACAAATTCATACCAAAGAAGGTCTAACTTTGTTGCATGCATTGTAGTACTATTTTTGGATAAGTTGCCAACGTTTACCGACGGATCGAAAATGGGTTCCGGAGTAGGTGATCGGGTCTTTTGATCTAACACTTAAGCCTCAATAACAATGGAGATGTGCTCCGGCGTGTTCCAGGCTGAAATACATGTCATTTAGATCTGCGCTATGATTGACCTTCTTGTGCCTGACAAGTGCTTGTATGGTATCGTAGTAGCGTTTGACAGACCTAAATTTCACAAGTGGGACGTCAATGCTTTAAGCACAGGCTGACTATCTGAATAGATATTTTTGACCCCCTAATACTTATTCAGATATTCAGGCTGTGCTTAAAGCATTGACATCGCATTGACTTCGTGGAATTTAGGTCTGTCAAGTGCTACTACGATACCCTACAAGCACTTGCCAGGCAAAAGGAGGTCAAATTTAATTGTGTGCCCGACCATCAGGGCATTGTAGGCAATGAAATTCTGGATCAGCTGGCTAGGGCCGGCTCAACTTCTGCGCTCTTAGAACCGGAACCCTTCTGTGGGGCTAATCGGGCTATCGCAACAGCTTTATTAAACAACTGGGAGCACCAACTACGCCTATCCCACTGGAAAAATGTGCCGTGGTTTAGACAATCCGAGAGACTTCTTAAGTCCTTTTCCTGCAAGAAAGTTCTAAACATTAACAGGAAAAACATGAGAAAGCTAGCGGGCTTGTTTACTGGCCATTGGGACCTAATATACCATCTCAACAAACTAAACCCTTGTTCAGATACAGAGTGTCGTTTCTGGTTGGAAGAGGAGGAATCATTTGAGCACATTCTCTGTGATTATCTGGCTCTACACTGGCTCGTTAGCTGCTAATGACGCACTCACCTTAATAAGGAAGGTAGTAGATCTATAAGGCTAATTATACCGTTGATAGAATAGATTTTTTAACGTCGCAGTGCCAGCTATAAGGGCAGGTTTCTAATTAAAAAAAAAATTCCCTAGCACAGACCGATATTGAACTGCTCTGACATCTCGTCAAATAATGAGCGACAATTTAAAGAAACTTTTTACATCAAGGCTCCATCATACAGAGAGCATTTTCATTGCGGCGGTTCGGGTTCTTTCAGACACGTTTGAAACGCCACTTAGGCTGCGCACACAGTGAAGCGATAAAGCGATGCGATGTGAGAAGTGAGAAGCGTGTGCTAAAACTGTTCACTTGTATTCTTATGTACGAGTGCACAGTGAAGTGATAAGAATTCATGTGAAAAATTTGATCGCATGCTTTTCGTTTTTCGCATCACATCGCTTTATCGCATCACTGTGCGCGTAGCCTTAGATGACGTCAAACAAAAAGTGGTCAGCTCTCTACATAAACGCAGAAAAATATTCATTCACGAAAACAAAAATTCAATTAGAAATTAAAAATTGTATTTTTTTACAACGCGGCTGCAAGAATTGTAGATTTTGGTAAAATTCAACGCGGGGTAACAACTTTTTTGAATAAAATAAAATTATTGGGATATCTATTTATCTAAGCCCTAGAGGACGAAGTTTGTAAAGAAGTTTTTAGAAATACGTATCCTCGTCTTCAATTGTATTGTCCTTACCAAGTTTGGAACAAGGGCAAACAAACATTAACTAGTTTAATGGTGAAACTCTAATTTTCATTGAACTCAACCTCAATGACTCAATGCACACATTTGCACAAAATAATCTCATTGCTATTGAAAACTTGGAAAACTCACATACAGAGAATCGGGAAACTAATTGCATTAACCCCGAGGTTCAGCCAATATCCTAAATTCTTCTTATAGCCTCACTTCTTCTAGTCTAAAAAGCTGAGATTTCGCGCTATGTGGCGCTTTAAATCCAATGTTGTAGAAACAATCATAAAGCTTAAATCCAAAAAATCCTAAATGGACTTCAAACAGAATGAAACATTTCGACAGAAAACAATTAACTTTTGTAACCCCATCCTCTTCTGTGTCTTCCGTCATAAAATGTTTGGCTATCGAAAATGGTGCTAAAAATGTTTTATGTCAAAATTGAAATGACGCATCGACTCGTGACCCTGATAACTGTTTGTTTCCATTTTATACATTGTTTATCAACCACTCAGCCATCCAAAGCCACCCCAAAGTCTCAGTCCCCAATCCTATTACTATCGACACAAAACTATTGTAGGAAAAACTTTCAACACCGCTCTATCAATATCCCAGAAGATGGAGAAAAAGTTTTCAAAGTCCATCACCCCTTCGTTGGATGTGCGGATACATGCGATTTTCTAACTGGCTTTAAACTTTCCGCAGAAAACAAACACACACACATACGACATCTAAATCCTCTTAGTCGAACATTTCGATGCTAAACAGAGAAGGGATAGACAAGGAAAAAAAAAGGAAGCACAACGATACAAGAAAATGTATGTAGCTACAGCTTCATTCGGTACTTACCTAGAAGTGTATACGCTAAGAGTAATGTACAAATTCCCAAATTTGTTATTAAGCCGGTCCAGAACGACATGGGCTTCGTCGTCGACGGCCTTCCGAAGCAGGAGCAGCATTTCCGCTTAGCGTTACGACTGCTGCCGCCAGTGCCTCTTCCGCTCGCTGAGTTTTTGTTGCTACTTGTACTGCTGGCTCCGATGTTGCCACTACTAATTCCGCCGGAACTCATTCCAATACCGTGACCCATGCTCAGACCACCACCGCCACCACCGCCGCCGCCCAGAACTATTGATGGATTGGCGTTGTTCATGCTTTTGCCAAGGATAAGAACATTGCCATCTGGTAATCCCGAAGTTACACCGACTATCCCACTGCCAAGACCGATCCCGCTCTGGTACTTCAGCAAATTGGAAACTTCGTCAGCTTTTGGGGACGTTGTCATCGTCATTGTCATCGTAGTTGTGGCTGCCACTGTTGGCGTCGCTGTCGACATCGTCATGCCATTATTGTTCGACGACTTTCCGAGTGTCACATATGCTTGCTCGTATTGATATTGATCGTTAGTTGGTGGGGGTGGGGGTGGCAGTGACAGGGTGTGCTGCATTAGTAGGGGTGGCGGAGGCGGCTGCGGGGGTGGGGGTTTCTCACTCATGTTATTCATGATTAGATGATTGCTATGGCCCGGTCTGTTTTTCTGTTTTCTTATCCACTGTTTGCGATTCTATTGGCCTGTTTGTGGCATTATCCTTATGAGCCTTATTAGCGGAGGGAGGGGGAGGTGATTCGCTTTGTTAAAGTTTGTGGGGCCAACCTCGTCTTCGTCTGCGTCGTCGTCGTAGGTCGTTGATCAAAGACAAAGTTCAATTAATTTTACGAAAAGTTGGTCCTGCTGCGGATATTATAAATGCTGGTGTGGTGGCAGCGTCGGTACTATAGCTCGCAACAGCTGTGTCGGCCATTATCGTCCAGAGACTAGCAATGGATTGCACAAAAGTAAGCAACGATGGTGCTGCTGTGTATTGTGTGTGCATTTGCTATGCCGATATAGTAACGGTTGGGACTATTGATTTCATATTATATTACTGTTCGTGATTGTTCGTGGTCTCTTCTCTTGGAAGCGGTTTCGAATGATCGACGAGCCTGAAATGGTGCGGAGATGACCACCGAGAGTCGTCGTCGCACTTGTCGCTCCTCAGCTTTCAATTCCTGAGCGTTGCTTCGAGTTCTGAAAGGAGATTACAAAACAGCACATGAAGTCATAAAGAAAAATTTTCAATTTTAAGTTTTATTCTTTAGAAGTTTTTTTGTTTTTTTTTTCTTCTTTGCTCACTTTGTTCTTTTTCGGTGCAGAGCAGAGGAAAAGCGATGAAAAATAACATAATAAGAAAAAAAAAAAATCAAAAAGTTACTTTTGAGGGAAAAACTTTGAATCAAAGAAAAGTTATGGGAGCTATAATTTTCGTGCCTGGAGAGGGAAAAATTTAAGGACGGAATTTAGCGGATGAAGGGTGCCCCCTTGGGGCGAGTTGTAAATCGAGGTATACACATGTATATGTATTTGTTTAATTTCAGTGCTTGTTTCAGATTGTTCTGCCTTCACAAGTAGTGGGTTTAGTGGGTCTTTGAAGAGGTTAAGGGCAAATGCATTTTTGTTAACTTTTCGTGAATATTTAAGTGAAAGTAAATAAACCATCAATTTGAAGTGGGCCTTTGCGGAGAAAAGGTTTCAACAACTTTATTCGAGGCCTATGTGAAAATATTTGCTTATCCTTTTTATTTCTGAGAGGGACAGACAGGCAACCCCTTTTTGTGGAAATAGTTTTATTAAGTTTTTAAATAATTAAACTTCAATCGAAACATAGGGACAGGAAGTAGAAATTATAAGACAATACAAGTCCCGGGAAATTGGAATTTCGAAAAAGATGGTTTTAAGCAGAAAAAAGTTTTAATTAGTCAATTACGAATATTTGTTTAATGCTTTCAAGTTTTTATTTAGCCGCTTTAGTACGTGGACGGCTTTATATCACGAAATACTGTGACTATACAGGTAGGTTGGAGCTAAGAATTTCTGCTTATAATTATCGTGCGTAGGGATGCTTTTTCATTTATTCCGAGCACATATTCCTGCACATAACGCCTGACATTGGTGTAGGACCAAGGTACCGATTGGTTTAACTTTTGTGGTGGAAGTCTGCGTAGTTCTTTGCAGATACTTTGCATAAATGTTACAAGAATCAAGAGAAGGGAAGCAAATTTGAGCGGTGATTAGCTGCATTGCTTGACACGGTGAAGGCTCGGGTTCAACTCCTGATATCAAGAATCGAACTGTGAAAGTCGATGTCGACTCTACTTGTATACTTATTTTGATGGCGCTAGGTTAGGTTAGGTTTCGTAGGGTGCGTGATGGATAGGTCTCATCAACGGTAAGTCTGTTACTTCTGCTATGCTTGCAAATAACCTGGGGCAGTGGCACAGCAGATGTTGGATTGATTCTACCCCTTCTTCATCTCCACAGCTTCTGCATAAATCGTTGGACTCAATTCTCAACTTGCGGAGCATGACTCCGATGGGCAGTTTCATTTAATTTCAGCCATAGCGTCCGAGGGGTGGCGCAATCCTCTTTGGCTAACCGAAAGGAGTTAGCTTTTTTCTCTTTTATGCTGTCTATTATCCCATGACTATCACCGCAGGTCGGTGGCGCTACAGTTCGGGGTGAATCTAGGCCTTAACCAACAAGCCTCTTTAGTTTTAAGGAACTTTCCATAAATTTGTTGGTGGTTTGCGAGCTTTATGCTCGACCTTGCTCAGTTTTTCGAATATAAGCTTATTTGACTTCCTTTGCTCCTCGAGTTTCGCGAGGATTATAGAAAAAACTTAGGGGGTAGGATTTAGTGCAGGCTTGTTATGCTCATTTGGTTGCGTATAAGTTTGCCAATGGGGGATTTTCCTGAACACTATTCGTCATTGACGAGTTTTCTTTCTTTTGCAGACGATTTTCCGGTTCATTTTAGTGGCACTCGTTCAAAAGATGTTTACCGGCACATTTCACGCATCGTGACTCTTTTTGGCAGTATGTCTCCGCTGGGTTGACCGAGGCCCGCGTCAAGTGGGGTAATCTTTTTCTTGCAGTTCCTGGACATACGCACAAAATAGGTTCAGCGGTCTCATCTGTTCTCCACAGAGCCGGCAAATATTGGTATCTGATACTTTTATTTTATGTAGATGGTATCTGAGTGGATAATGTCCCATTAGATAGCCCTATAAGGTTCTCAACTTGTCTTTGATCAGATCAAGTATGTAAAGTCTTGTTCTTGTAAAGGTTGGGATTGCTGATCTTTTTCTCTTATCTAAGGCCGTGGAGGCTGTCTCAGTAGCCGACGTGTTTGTTGATCTCTCATTATGTTATCTTGGAGTAGGCACTGTTGGGTGGTACCCCAAAACAGGGTTCGGGACTAACGAGTGGGCGGCAAGTGCACTATTCTCGCCAGGCAGTCAGCCCGTTCGTTACCTTCGAAACCTTCATGTGCTAAGATCCAAGCTACGGTCACCTTATTTACCCATGCAATGCTTTCGAGGAGGTTGAGACAGTCCCAGACTAGCTGTATAAGATTTAAGGGCTAACAGTGCTGCTTGACTGTTTGAAAAGATGTAGATGCGGGTTCCTCCGGTTCTTCTTCCCAGGCATTCTCTTGCACATAATTCCACTTTAAATACTGTAGGTGACTATCCAGGCGCTAACGCGCATTGGAAATTGAGACCATAAACCCCAGCACCTATGCTGCCGTTTTTCAATTTTGAACTATCTGTATACCAGATTTGGGAATTTCAGATGACCTGTAAGGTCACCGACTTTAAGGTCTAGTATCTGAGGCCGTCTCAGAGCGCTAAACACAGCTTTTTTCTGTGCTGCCAGATATAACGGCCTGAGGTTAAGCATTGCTCCTACAGCTGCCGTGGGGCAGGTTCTTATAGCCGCGGTGATTCCTATGCAGGCTAAGCGATAGGCTTTGTTCAGCTTTTCCTGCGCTCTGGTTTGTAGAGCCTTTGGCCACCATACTAATGTCTCGTAGGTGATCATTGGATGGATTATGGCGTTGTACGACCAATAAATCATTTTGGTGTTCAGTCTCCAAGTTTTGCGGTACAGGCGTTGGCACATGAACATTGTCTTAGTCGCCTTGTTGGTAACCATGTTAAGGTGCGAGTTCCAGGTAAGCGTTTTGTCAAGTCTTTTTTTGGCTAGTTTGCTTCGCTGGACAGATCAATAGTTATTTTCCAGTGAAACTTGTTTGACGTTGAGTTTCCTCTTTCTGGAAAGGGGTATAAGAACAGTCTTTTCCGGGATTTATGGTTAGGCCTTTCATCCTACACCACCTAAAAAGCGCTTAATCAGAATTTCCTGATCTTCCGTTTGTTGCTTACGCCGTCAATAATTTAAAACCCTTTGCCCTAAAGATCGTTCATGACATCTTCTTTAGTAAACGAAGGATGGAGTCCTCTTACTACAACACGAAGTGGTCTTTTCGACTTATTTTCATAAGTATACCTTTGGGTTTTATCGGAATCAAGTTTCCGGGAGAATGCTTGGCAATCGTTGGAGTCATCGATTTTTCACACGTTATTGCGAAGTGAGACCTTAAATTTCGAAACCAACGTTCATTTCAGGAGGTAATACAGCTTATTATAGTCCATAATCCCAATGACTTTCCCAAGTCTTATTTTTTGTGGCTCGATTTCGGGTAAAGAATCGTTTCCTGCTGGGTCATTTCTTTGAGACTCACGTGTTTGATATTCGCGAGCAGTTAAGCGAGACCGGTTACCACCACGTTCATTTGGCGGGTTTAGATATCAGAGCCTTATTTTCTTCCCGAAGTAAATGTATCTCTTTCTTAAACTCAGAACTGTTAAAGTGAATGCAAATGAGTTGCATGTACTACGGTTCACTGTGAAACGGATAATAGAAAATTAGAGGTAGCTTGCTGCCTCTCGATACATTGTGGTGAAAAGTCTGCTGAAAGTTATAATATCTTTCAACAGTTTATTGCACGCGTACAACGAAAATTCCACCCTTCCCCTGGAAAGTGGCGGAAGTCCCACTTAATTAACACGAACAGCCACTTTTAACTTCCATGCCATTGTCGTCGTGTTTACAATCGTAACACACCCCACATCTAACCCTTTTAGAGCGGGGGGGCGTAAACATTCGGTCCCTCACCTACGACTATAAAACACCCACTCACTAAATGCAGCATCCCAGCAGGTTGCCTGTTAATTGTTCGGGTCCTCTTCTACTTAATTGCAATAAATTTCTTCCTTTTACAACTGTGCACCAGCACTGCTAACGTAATACAACGTAGCACTCTTCGTGTGCTTTCTGTTGTTCGTGACTGCTGCTTTGTTAATTACGGCACCGATATTAGATTTTCATCCAAAAGATACTCTCGTACAAGAGGAATTTGCTCACTCACAGAGTTAAATTTACTTTTAAAGAGATTTATACGACACGAAAAGGAATGCCGCCTACGCGAAGGGAGGCAAGACGAATTCCTTCACAAATGTCGAGAAAACCTGCAGATGAATGCGTATCTAGCTCTGGTATGCGAATAAATATCAAGAGGGGAGAAAGGGCACAACCGGCTTCTTTGAGAATTATGTAATGACTACCAATTTGCATTTTCCCTTGAGACATTGATGCATATTTGTTCATGATTATCCTTTTTGGTAGCGCCAGACCCCCCATTTTAGAGCACATTTACACACAAATGGCTCTGTTTTCCATATGTGAGAACCATTCAGAGCGAAACTATAGAACAGGCGACAGCGCCTGAGGGGTTTGGGGGGAGGGGGTTGATAGAAATATTTTCCACTTCTTCTTCGGTACACGCAAACACCCCCAGTGGAGGGTGCAATGTACTATGTATGTTGTCCTGCTACCAAGCGTGTCGTATTAGTATTAGCAGGGGAATTTCGCTTCGAACACAAACGAATCTTGTGTCGTTTCTGCGTGGGGAAGATGTTGTTCGCTTTTGCTGATGACGTTTCAATGGGGATTTCTGATTTGGCTTGAGCTTCAATTAAGTGGATTATGGAGGAAGAGTTGATGTCTCGAGGAACGTTGTTATTTTTGGGAAAAGTCCTTTCCTAAATTTTGGATAATTAGCAACAGAAGATTATCCGTTTACTTTGGACGGAAATCCACTTAATTAATTCCAGAAATTTTATTCAATAGTTGAATGGAACGAAGAAATGAGGGATTAAATCGAAACGAGGGAAATTTAGAGACTTGACGTCTTAATTTTGCTTAAATCTTTTGTGATTTTAATGTCAGTGTTTTCTTAGTTTAATATTGTTATGGCTTTGATTTGATTACCACAACGTTGCATCTTTAAATTCTTTAAGAAAAAATATTTCGATCGAGAGCATCTAGATAACAAGCTCAACAGTGCTAATGCTTTGGTAGCAACTGTGATTCTTATGTATGCGGTCTAACACTGATGAGCCACAGTGACGAACTATTAAGCCGTATAGCAGAAATGAACTCAGTCCGCAGAAAAGCATCGTTAAGTGTGTGCTGTATTTGAAGTTGGAAGCAAAATATATAAAGATTGGAGAAGAACTGGCGAAGCGATCTAAACAGATTGGTAACACAGATGTGAACGTACCGATGCACGCTGATCGTCATCGTCGATGACTGGACTTAGTGAAAATAACGTATTTTTGGCGCATGCATGCCTCCTGGTATATCGCTGCAAAGCATGCGGTCTAGGCAGTCCTCCAGGATTATGAATGTCTAAAATTTCCAAAGGGCCAACATTGACTTGGACCACTACCATGTTGTAGCCAAGGAACGGTTGCGGATATCCCAAACATCGCCAACATAAGAAAATATTGTGAGGAAATTTGAATTCGGACGTCTGCAATCGAAAATCACCAGACACCTTTCCAATCGAGTCGCTCTAAAACTCTAAAGAGGTCCTAAGCCGCCAGCATCAAGTATTGAGAACCAGTGGTAGCATTGGCAAAAAAGCGCCATCATAGACGCCGCCTCTGACATGCTCGGTTTCATTCGGGCAATGCCGACAAGCACTTCAGTGAAACAAGAGGCATACAAAGCGGAGCTGCATAGAAGGACCAGAGTTTCTCGCCAGCTCTACGAGCAGAAGAGAAAGAGGAAGGAGCATGAGAAGCACGTGATTGACGAAATAAACAGATGCTACTGCAAGAATGAGTTTCAGAAGTTTTACCAAAGGGTAAAAGGAACCTGTCAGGGCCACAGAGCCCGAACCAAAGCTTGCAAGGATGAACAAGGGAAGATCGTAATAAAGGGTTTTTCAATAGGGACGCTACAAAAGTAGAGCGACAGGGACAGCAAACGACGTCATATTTTTCTAGCGGTTTTTTTACATTTCTCTTCAGTAAGGTTTGCCATTTCATGATGGAAAGATACACGAGCCAACAACGAGTCGAAATTATTAAAATTTACTACCGAAATTCGGAGTCAGTGACCTCAACGTTAAGAGCGCTACGTCCAATTTATGGTCGTCATCATTTCTGGCTGGATGGCTTCGTCAATAAACAAAATATGCGGTATTGGTCAGGCAGCAATCCACACGTACTCCATGAGTCATCATTGCATCCCGAAAACATTACGGTTTGGTGTGGTTTATGGGCCGGCGGCGTCATTGGGCCGTACTTCTTCCGTGATGATCAAAACCGGCACGTTACTGTGAATGGGGATCGCTACCGTTCAATGATAACCGAATATTTTTGACCCCAATTGGATGATATGGACTTGGAGGACATGTGGTTCCAACAGGACGGCGCCACAAGCCACACAGCGAATGTCACAATCAATTTATTGGAAACCAAGTTTGGAGAACGTGTTATCTCACGAAATGGTCCAGTCGCTTGGCCGCCTCGGTCGTGCGATTTGACGCCGTTAGACTATTTCCTGTGGGGCTACGTCAAGTCTATGGTCTATGCCAACAAGCCAGCGACGATTGATGAACTTCGTACGAATATCGAACGTGAAATTGCAGCAGTATCGGCCGATTTATGCTTGAAAACCGTCGAAAATTGGGTTCAGCGTCTGGACTTCTGCAAGCGTGCCCGTGGTGGCCATGCAAAAGAAATCGAGTTCCATACATAATGGCATCGAACGTACTTTCACAGAAATAAAGAATTTCATTGATATCCAAAACCGTTTTTGTTTTATTTAAAAAAACTTTTAAATAAAAGTTAAAAAGTGAAAAACCCTGTAGAATCGCAGTGGATGCTGAGGACGTGGAAGGACTTTTTCTTCAGACTGTTTAACGGCGACGATGAATCAAATTCTGCTGTCAGGCAGAATGAACCATTCAACTTGGACCAACGATTCCGTCCACCCGACCTGGACGAAGTGAAGATAGCCATATCTAAACTTAAGTGCAACAAAGCAGCTGGTGCTGAAGACCTAGCTGCCTAGCTGTTGCAGGCGATGGCTTGGTACCAACTCATCTTTAAAATATGATCGGAGGAAAGTATGCCCCATGAATGGAACCTCAGTATTGTTTGCCCGATCCTCAAGAAATAGGACCCTCTGAACTGCGCCAACTACAGAGGCATCAGTCTTGTTAACATCGCTTACAAGATCTTATCTGCCATGTTGTGTGAGCGCCTGAAGCCGTTCTTCAACAACCTGATCGGCCCATATCAGTGAAGCTTCAGGCCAAGAAAGTCCACAATCGACCAAATATTCACACTGCGGCAGATCTTGGTGAAAACCAAGTAACTTCAAATCGATATCCACCACCTCTTCATCGATTTTAAGGCCGCGTATGATAGCATCTATAGAGATGAGCTATGCAGAGCCATATCTAGTTTTGGCATCCCTGCCAAAATGATCCGACTGTGCAGAATACGATGGAGAATGCACGCTGCTCCATCAAGGTCGGCCAAGACCTCATCGAGACCTTTAATGTCAAAAAAGGTTTTAAACAAGGCGACGCGCTGTCATGCGACTTCTTCAACCTCGTTCTTGAAAGAGTTCTGCAAAACTCACGCGCCAACACCAGAGGCACTATCTTTCAAAAGTCCGTCCAATTGCTCGGATACGGCGATGATATTGACATTTTCGGAAGAACGCAGCGTGATGTCACTGGCGCATTCGTGAGTATTAAGATGGAGGCGGAGATGATAAGTTTAGCGGTCAATGAAGGCAAGACGAAGTATTTGCTGTCAACAAGAAAGGACACCCAGCACCGACGTCTCGGACAGAACGTCACTTCGAGGTAGTTAAGGATTTTGTCTTCCTAGGCTCCGCTATAAACTCAGACAACGACACAAGCGCTGAGATTAAACGAAGAATAACTCTTGCCAATCGCTGTTTCTTTGGAATAAGAAGACAATTGAGTAACAAAGCGCTCTTGAACAACTAAGGTGAACCTGTATAAGACCTATATCATCCCAGTCCTGCTCTATGGGTCAGAGGCATGGACTCTGTCTAAAGCAGATGAGGTTGCTCTTGGATGCTTCGAGAGGAAAATTCTTTAGGTGATTTTTGGTCTCGTCTGCATAGACGGTGAGTGCAGGAGGATATACAATGACGAACTGTACGGGCTGTACAGCGACATCGACTTAGCCAGAAGAGTGAAAGTTCAACGACTGAAGTGTCTGGGTCATGAAGAGGGGATGGACACCAATGCTCGGGCCCGGAAAATCTTCGAATCCACACTCGCGGGAGGTGCAGTAGAGAAAGACCACGACTCAGGTGGCGCACGCAAGTGGAAGGTGACCTTAACCAACTTGTCGTGCGAAACTGGATGCAGCTGGCTAAAGATCGAGCTGGCTGGAGACGTTTGTTGGTTGAGGCCTAGGTCCACCCCGGACCATAGCGTTACCTGAAGTAAGTAAGCCTGTAGCTCTATAACGACAAGGTTCGACAAATATTGATTTGGTTTTCCATTCCGAAAAACTTTCGAATACTGACCTCATCTTTCATAGTTACACGCAAGGTGGATGGACTGTGACAGCCTGACGGCAGAGCTGAAAGTCGTATTGATTAACTTGTCGGTTGTGACGCAGGTCTACTTCGGTCTGTCATCTAATACAAAGAAGTCAGTAAAAGCCACAAAACTCATTTCCCGTAGCATGTTTATCTGACAAATGCTAACTTTGATTGACATGTTCCATATTTCAATTCAGACATCCGGCGTCACCCGCAAAAAAAAAAGGAAATCTTCCAAAATTTGCTGAAAACTTCTGACGTCTATATAACACTGGACATACCCATACCATTCTTCCTTTTTATTCTATTAGTTTGTTTGTTCAACTTACTTTACAAAAGGAAATATGGCTGCTGTGTAAAAGCACTCTGTTATGAAACTGAATTCTTCACACCCACGCAGATTACAATGCCAGAAAAGTATGTCACAACGCCCCAGTTGGCAAGCAAAGTGCTCCAGACAATCATTAGATTTATGAAACTTTTGACAAAAGAAGATATTTTCTATCTGCCATGCCATCCCGAAGGGTAACTCGCACCAATAACGGAAAGGAATGCCTTAACCGCAATTTATCTTATTTCTTCTACATTCCCGTCTACTCGATATTCCATTCGAGGGAGTAGAGGCACGAGGCGGCGCGGCATCGTCAAATCAACAAAAACTTAAGTTTACCAAAGCAGAAACAAATTGACAACAATATTAGGCTAATGAGTGGTTGAGTCGTTGCCTTATGCTACCTACTTTGCATATTTTTGCCGGTTGATTTGTTAATACACTTGCTCTGCGTGTATCTGCCGCGAGTGCTGCATGAGTACCTACGACCCACCACAGATGAATGTTTTAGATACATTTATACCCGATTTCTGTGTCGTCGCCAGAAAAAGAAAAAAAGAAAAAGCACCACAAAGCAAAACGAAAGGAAACGAAAACTTTTCCCTGATTTCGATGGAATACGGATTGAATTAAAAAGAATCACTGTTGGCGGTTAATTTCACTTCAACTTTCTATCCACGCGGTGCGCGGGTTAGGATGAAATGTATCTGCGAGGAATTCTAAAATATTCTTTTGCAGATCCTTTTTTCTTGTTGTTAGTTTTGCCAAATAGGGGTTCGCAGCAGTTCGGTTTAGGTTTTCCCAAATAGGGTGTTAAATTCGTGCGGAAAAAAATGGTTGTTATGAGTTATGAGTTTCAAATTGCATGAATAGAAAATATATAGTAATAGGCTGGATTTTTGGAAGGTAGGGGGCTAATTTGCAGAGAAAATCATAAGAAATCGCAGATTTATGGTTAATTTAAGAAGCTCGGCTGCGATTGTGGTGGCGGTTTTGTTTCCATGTAATTTAACGCGAAGATTTATCACTGATATCGAGAATTTATAGCTTTGAGGATTAATCGAATTATTATTGATTGCCTGGTTAACTACAGTGAAAGTGGAGCCTTGTCGGGTACAGTCATCCTTAAAATTGAGGACATTTCGCAAACGTGCCAAACAATGTTGGCAAGGATGAGATTAACTAATTTATTCGCAAATTTTAAAAGCGTTACATTGATAGCCGGTATGATAAATTGTTACAGGGATAATTTTGAGCTCAAATCTGCACAGGCACAGCTTTGGCATAAAGCTTGATTTTCAATGTAAGTCGGCCCGAAGACCGAAACTGGTTAACTAGGTTGACTTAGATGTGAACACCGGCAAAAAATTATCGACAAAATTATCTTTTGCAGAAGATAAAGGGTTTTTCAACAGGAATGTGTAGATTTTGACAGTTCTTGGCGGCCATATTGTTTTATCCGTTATTAGTATTCACGATTTTTGTTTTTCAGACATTAAAGACAAATCACCATGGCAAGTTACAGCGTCAAGCAACACGTGCAAATTATAAAACTGGAGCAGTTAGAAACGGACCCAGGTTTCAGCAAAACAAATCATCTGCAGCGACGAGGCCCACTTTTGAATGAACGGGTACGTTAACATGTAAAATCGCCGGATTTGGGATGATGCCAATTCACACGAGGTCCACCAAGTGGAAATGCTTTTTACACTTGCAGCAGGATTTTTGGGAAGAACTGGGGACCTAAACCTAGTATAATCCTATGGCTGTACTCAGCGATTGTTAAACCGATATTAACGTACGGAAGTTTAGTTTGTTGGCAAGCTGCAACTTAAACCACTAACCTTAAAGCCCTGACCAAGATTCAAAGGCTAGCTTGCATTGGAACGACCAGTGCACTGAGATCAACTCCGACAGCAGGGTTGGAAACAATTCTTTATCTGCCAGCTCTTGATCTATGCATGCAAGTATCTGCAGCAAAGAGCGCTCTGAGATTAGACCAGTCTGAACTGTGGAGACCGAGCTCTTATGGACACGCCCAGATATTGCACATGTATCGAATCTGATTACATGATTCCGTACCTGGACTTCATCAAACCCTTCTCTTGCTTCCTTCCAAGCAGAGAACTGTGGGATAACAAAGAAATTCCTATTGAGACAAAGTCCATCTTCACGGATGGCTCCAAGATGGACATAAGCATGGGTGCAGGCGTCTTCTCTGAGGAGCTAGGACTCAGCAGCTCAATAAGACTCCCTGACAACTGTAGTGTTTTCCAGGCAGAGGTTCTAGCAGTGACCAGAGCTGCCCGATTGGCGTCAATGGCCACGGTGTCACGGGAGGATATCACGATCTTCATAGACAGTCAGGCGGCTAAAAAAGCACTAACTGCTACTCAAACTACATCCAAGCTTGTAAAGTGCTGTCCCGAAGAGCTGAAGGTTCTTGATACGCAGCATAATGTAAAACTCTGCTGGGTTCCTGGCCACAGTGGTGTGTCAGAAAACACAATGTCGAACTGGCTAGAAAGGGATCAGCCCTGGAACCAGAGCTAGCGGACCGTACAATTAAACCTCCGCTTCGTCATCTGAAGGAAATAATAAGGCTAAGATCTTAACCGAGATGAATAACAGGTGAAAAACACTAACCACCTGCGAAGTCTCCAGAAGGTTATGGCCAGAATATAACAAAAGCAGAACGAATTGACTCCTACATATGGACAGGAAATCCCTGTCATTACTGGTAGGATTAATTACAGGCCACAATATGCTCAGGTATAATGCAAAAAAGCTGCACCTACCGGGGAAGACGTTTGTAGAGGATGCGGGGACGAGGAGGTGGATGAGGACACGACTCACTTCCTCTGTCATTGCCCAAGGCTCTGCAATATTAGAAATAGAACACTGGACAGATACCTCTTCGATAACATCGAGGATTTTTCCGATGATTCACTGTCGGATCTATTCAAGTTCGCAAGGAGAGCCGGGTGGCTGTCATCATGCATATAAAATCACGCAGTGGGAAGTAGCTGGTAAAGCACATGGGTACCAAGACGGGTCTATATAGGCCTAAGTGAGATGAAGAGGATTTTATCGTCTTCATTGGCCCGCTAACCTAATCTAACCTAAGTGGCAATGCATCGGCAGAAAGTCACTGTTTTGTGTGGATTGTGTGTTGGCGGCATCATCGGTCCGTACTTTCTCGACGACGATGGCATTGCTATTTTCATCAGCGGAGAACGCTATCGATCGATGATAATCAATTTTTTTTGGCCCAAATTGGATGATATGCATATGAACGACATTTTACATGAGCGATTTGAGGGCATGGATATCTCACGCAGAGGCGACGTGAACTGGCCACCGTGATCGTGGGATTTGACCCCATTAGACTTTGTCATGTGGGGTTTCCTTAAGTCACAGGTCTATGCCAATAAGCCGTATACAACCAGTGCCCTTAAAGTCAACATAACCTTTGCCTTCGCTCAAATTCAGCCTGACCTATGCGCCAGAGTTATTGAAAATTAGACCTCTCCGAAGCCGCCGCCATTTGAACGATGTCATATCCCACACATAATGCCATTGACACCCTTTCAAATAAAACAAAAAATTCATTGATCACACACAACTTGTTTTATTCAATTTTAATTCTGCGATCGTACAGCTGTGTATTTCATAACATCAGGCTCCGTCATGACAAGGCTTACGACCCATGAGGCCGATGAATTACATTAATAATGAGCTCAACGAATTTAACTACCAATATGCGGACGTAATCCAATAAACTATTCTCGATTCCTTTGAATACTCGCCACATTCATAAAATATGTTTTCTAGTCCTACCAGTCTTCTACTCGGACTTGGACTATGTTAGAGATTCACCCTTACACCCAACGTGAATGGGGAAAAAAATTCTCTCAAGGAACTATTTGAGTATGGAATCGGCATTTAATATTGCACGACGATAGATAGACAGATGGTATGCCACAAAGTCCTTCTCACTCTTGCCAAAAAGGCCAGAACGTACATATACACTCTTCTGTGAGTGAAAGGAAGTTTAGCACACAACAATGGCAAGCAACGAAGGCATTGTCCTTTGTTGGGCCATTCCACTTGAATTCTTTCCGCAACTGTTGTCATTCAGCCCTCAAGTGTGTGTTCAACTATGCCATTCAGGACGTAGAAAGAGAAGTATTCTGCTCTTCCATTCCGAAAAGTATGAAAAAAGAATTTTTTTTTTTTATTTCTCTTCATAACAACGGAAGCAGCCTACAAAATAGGCTCATTTGAGATCAAAAGCTGACTTGGAACACTTTAAAAGAATACGAGAGTACCGTTGGTGAGTTTTTATGGCATTTACGGGAACGTAAAAAATGACAAAGTGAAGAAGAATTTTTTTTACGACTTTCCTCTTTTTCTATTTTATGAATCAAATGTTGCATCACTGTTGAAAAGAAACTTTGAGGTCCAATTAAGGCCGAACGAATTTTCCATGGGTTTTGTGTGACTGGATATATTTTTTTTTGCCAAGCGAATTATCGCAGACTCAAAATGCAAAAGAGATTGCATTCTTTCATCGTCATTTGTCTTTGTGTTCCTATTTTATTTTGTGGGGTACAAAACCTATAAAACGGTCGAGGACCTCAAGCGCCTACTAGAACTATGCAGCCAATGTGCAGACAGATGGTATATAAACACTTGATTCACCAAAGTCATGACACCGTCGACAATGTGATTTGTGTAGACAATGTTTGAAGTTCTAGTGGGGAGTCTGTCAGATGGTTAAAATTTATTTGAGTATTGTTTGGGGGATACTTTGTTGTAGTGCAATGGGAGGTAATTTAAATGCAGACCGATGCAGGGTTTTTATTTTCCTTTTTAGAGAAAATGTTTTCAAGAAGGACTCAAGAAGTCTTAAGTGGGTTAGATATTTGAAATAAACAGTTACAAAGATAGACTGACAGGAGTGTCAACAACCCACTTAGAGTTCATGGAGTCTATTGCGCTTAATTCGTGGCAAAAGCCCTGAGAACTTAAATTTTGTCAATCGGTTGTTAAACCACCCAAATCAGTCAATAGATCACAGCAGTTTGCTGAGGTCAATCTACCGTGGTTCTCACTCTGCTTCTTGTTCGAAGTTATTGCCAAGAACTGTGTTTCTTTTGTGGGTTAGTGAAGAACAGGAGAGATTTGATTTCTCCTTTGTCCATTCGTCTCGATTTGGAGAACGTTCCAAGATAAGTTCAACCGACAAATATGTATAATACGAACTACATAAGAATACCTAAAAAATTGGTAAAAAGGTTCCACATACGCCACAGTATTTTACGTTTATCGATCCCCGATAAGATATACATATTTCGACGAAAAGCGGCGCACTTTATGTTACCGAAAGGATCCATTGGAACATACCATGTTCGAACTTTTAAGCTTAACATTAGCGAGTGAACTCACAACTGGCATCATCTAAAAAAAAAAAAAGAACCTTCCGGCAAGCGCCGCAAGAGGTAGGTGGATTTCTTATGTCATCTATTCTGATGGTGGAAACAAAATGGCGGACAAAAATGTCCACTTTAAAAACGAATTTGCACTAATTACCTCGAGATTTGTAAGGATTTTCAATTTCAACGAAATCCGATCAGTTTTGAAGAATTTCAAGATGGCGGATCCAAGATGGCGCCCAAATTGGTAGCAGGCGGATTCTGTTCACTGTTATCTACTATATTACTAAAAAATCAAAACTGGAAGTTGAGATTTATTTGAGTTGTGAATTGTACCGTTTGAGACATAAAAAGGGGCGTAACCCTCCCCCTCTGGACCGATTACGCCCATCTACGAACTTAGCCGAGCTATTCGGCATACGAACTTGTACACCAAATTTTATTCAAATCGGTTCATAATTGCGGCCTCAATCGTGTCCACAAGAATCCGTTATATTGCATATACATCGCGTCATGAGGACCTCTGCAATAGGTGGTATTTCTATGAAATCCACCTAAA
The DNA here is from genome assembly GCA_917880715.2 of Matsumyia berberina. NCBI lineage: Eukaryota > Metazoa > Arthropoda > Insecta > Diptera > Syrphidae > Matsumyia > Matsumyia berberina. The sequence goes on from OU862871.1 coordinate 86,527,736, forward strand.
ATCGGTTCAAATGTTCCACATACGCCATAGATCCATCATTTAGGTTTAATATTTTATGACTATTTCTTCAAATTTGTAGCGATTTTTCGCGAGTATTGGGCTCTGATGTCACGATTTTTATAAAGTTTTATCTGGCAGCCCTACATGCTCGAGAGACTTGCTGTCCGCAGACTCACTTCTCTGAGTCTTAGTGCTGTTTTAGCTCCTAAGTATTCGCAGTAGCACAAAAGAATGTGAAATTAAGTTCTGAAATTGAAAGTGAGACTTTAAAGAAGTATGCAATGGAAACGGACATTCGTTTCTGCATACATACCCTACATAGGTGGAATTCGTGTGTCGTATGTCGTAAGAATTTCTTTAAAATTTCAAAAAAATGCAGCAAGAGGACACTAGCGTCCACAGGTTTTCTTAAACCAACCTCTGTCTACCAACTTCAAGTCTCACCTCCACGCGATGAATGCTGGGTTCCTAGTACCTCGATTGAAGATAGTGCTTCAACCCCTGTGAAAGGTTGTTGGTGGCAGCAAGCGAGGGGAGGGAGGGGAAAGTGTTTACACACTCCCTTGCATCCAGATGGTAGCGAAAGAATACCCACGATGGAATTAACGCTGGTGTCTACAGTTCCAGTTAGGTCGAACTATTTAGTGAAAATATCATATGGACTACTTCAACTTAACTGGATTCCGCCTCACCACAATTCGCTTGAAGGCTAAATCCGCCAATGCACGCTTATAGCGTGCATGCCTCCACAGAGGAGAAAGACGAAGAATCCAAAGACAAGTTCTACGAGCTCTTAGACAAGACTTATGATCAATGCCCTAGCTATGACGTAAAAATTGTCCTAGGCTATTTCAATGCAAAGCTAGGAAGAGAGGGCATCTTTGGTAGTACCGTCGGAAATTACAGCATACAGGACACCATCTCCGATAACGGACTTAGGCTGATTGACTTTGCTGCGGGAAAAAATGTTGTCGTAGCTAGGACGCGGTTCCCGCATTTCGATATTCGCATGGAGATCCCCTGATTAATCAACCGTCAACCAAATTGACCGCATTGCGATCAACGCAAGGCACTCCTCCAGTATTATGGATGTCCGAACGTTCCGAGGGGCCAACATTGACTCGGACCACTACCTTGTTGTAGCCAAGGTACGACTGCGGATATCCCGAACACCGCCAAGACAAGGAAATACTGTGAGGAAGTTTGACGTCGGACGGCTGCAATCGCAAGAGATCACCAGATCCTTTTCCGATCGAGTCTCTCTCAATCTCTTAAGAGGTTCTATGCCGCCAGCATCAAGTATTGAAGACCAGTGGCAACATTGCCAACAAGCCATCAAAGATGCCGCCTCTGATATGCTGGGTTTCACTCGGCCATCGCAAGAAAACCCCTGGTTTGATGACGAGTGCCGGCAAGCACAGGTTTAGTTACGTTAGAGGGGTGGAGGCTTGATGTTAGGCGCCGCCTCACTCGGATCTTTTAGGATCCATTGTGTTCCTCGTTGTGGGATGCTACATTCATGTACCTGTTGGGAAGCGAGAAAAGTTTATTTTTTATTAGCCTCTCTGGTCTGTTCTGATCGCCATGGCCCAGTAGTTAGTGGGTTCGACTGATGTGCAAGCCTGCGTGGGTTTAGGCCCCAGCCATGTCCACCAAACATTTTTCACGGCACCACCTCTGGTCGGGGAATGACAAGCTTCCGAGAGTATAATTTGTCATAAAAAAGCTTCTCAACTCGCCGTTCCGAGTCGGCAATAAATTGTAGATCCCTTCCATTCATGAGATAAAATATAACACGCACAACGTGAGTGGTTGCAAGAAGCTAGGCCTTGGCTGATCCCGAGCTGTCGCGCCAGCTATTTTTTTTTTTTATTAGCCTCTCTAATCCACGCTGAATTCAGTATGAATTTTAGGATGGCCTTCTGTGGCATGATTGAGGGTTGGCCAGGGTCGCTAAAGAAGTAAACACCTAGGATCGTCTTTTTGGTTCTACTGAGGCTTGGGCAGTCGCAGAGAAAGTGCGTCGCGTCCTCCTCCGTGTCTACATCGCCACATTTGGCCTGTGAAGATGCTGATCACTTGAGCTAAATGCGAGTTTTGGCCACATCTTTTTTGATATGGGAAATGTGATTCTTTGCTAATCGGCAAGTTTCCAAAAATCCAGGCGCATCTCTTGCTTGAGAATGTCTATAGGGATCATAGCCATGTTATCGACCATTATTTGGTTCAGTTTCGATCCCTTTCTTGCCAACTCATCGGCCTTTTCATTGCCATCGATGCCTCGGTGCCCCGGGACCCAACAATTTGAGTGTCTTAAGCTTACGGTCCTAAGCTGGCTTTACTACAAGCGATTTGAGTATTGTGGATGATACGACGTTGATGGCAGTCTGGCTATCGATGAATGTATTCTCTTGCGACCTCGGTCATGATGTTTAATTACGTTAAGCTTTAGCAATTCAACATTTCATACAAAGAAAGAAACAAATGCGTTAAATATTTCCTGCAAATGTTGCGAATACATTCTTTTAAAAAAACATTACACCGTTCCAAATGCAATTTCACTGTTACCATGTAAACACCATGGCTAGATAATCTGCACATTTTGTATTCTGCAATGAAATACCAAAACATAGGACCACTTAAAGCCCCATTCGCATTTGCATTGAATGCCATTTAACAGCATCCAAACAACAATGGCTGGGTGGTGTGTAGACTCCGGAAGGACAAGGGGCTGGGTGGCATTTGCATCCTGAACATGGAGTACAATCGAAACCGTCGACTCACAATCAAGTATTATCAGAGCATTCTCAATTTCGGATGCAAATGCGATTACGACAACAACAAGCATGCTGCTGGCGTACGAGTGCAAAGGAAGGGATTCATTTTTGTTTTCCCCTTTTTCTATTGCTGTTTGGGATACAGGGTTTCTCCTAACAGAATAATTGGTGGCACTTTTCTAGGGTTTCGACTGTAAGAGCAACCGAGTGTGGTGTCTTTGAAATATATGGAAATCATATCCAATCGAAGAGACGACAAAAAGGGATTTGCCTGTTTGGTATTCTAGTAGAGTGTACGCAGAGAATGTATATGTGAGTGATTTTGCAGAATTGTCGATTAATTCACCTTCACCTTAAGAACGTACATAGGCTTTTTATCTCAATCAGGAACAAAAGCTGTGTTTTTTGTGAAATGTATCCATGCAATTGGTTTTACGCTTACAACAAACCATGGGTGTCATTTCTGTAAGTATATTTTTAGAAAATAGGGACGATGATTAGTTTGTTTTATGTTTGTAAGTAAGGCAAGCAAATTTAGTTAGACTATGCAATAGATTCCTAATGTTAGATAATTAAAAGCACAACACCAACTCTGCCAAAACTTACGACATAAAACTACGTTCCTCGTAACTTGATTTTATAGAACATATGTACTATTTTAGTAGTTCTTCATCATTAAAGCATTTAATGAAGGACTGGACCCTTAAATTATTTATACCGTTGATGCTACTCCACCCTCTACAGCAATATAGTTTACCGATTCGTATTCTCCCAAAGTTATTGACTTTGTCAGATGGACGACACGAGTGATGCATAAATTCTTATAATTTCTAGTTGTTGCGTGTAGGTACATGTTCATTAGGGTGGTCCTTATCACCGAAAGGTGTTAGTTAAACAACGAGTAGAAGATCAAAGTTCATCAATTTCTCACGAATGTAGAGAGCAATTTTTTTTTATATGCTTACTTACTTACTTAGGTGGCGCTACAGTTCGGGGTGAACCTGGGCCTCAACCAACAAGCCTCTCCAGTTAGCCCGGTCCTTAGCTAACTGCCTCCAGTTGCGCACGCCAAGTTGGTTGAGGTCCCCTTCTACTTGTGCGCGCCACCTTAGGCGAGGTCTTCCTCTACTGCGTTGTCCCTCCGGGTTGGATTCGAAGACTCTGCGTGCCGGAGCGGTGGTGTCCATTCGCTCTACATGCCCCAGCCATCTTAGCCGATGGATACGTATCTTCTTGACCAGGGCGATGTCGCTGTACAGCTCGTATAGTTCGTAGTTAAATCTTCTCCTCCAAAGCCCGTCAACGCATACGGGACCGAATATCTTCCGAAGAATTTTTCGCTCGAAGCAACCAAGGATATTTTCATCCGCTTTCGACAGTGTCCATGCTTCAGCGCCATAAAGCAGGACTGGGATGATTAAGGTCTTATACAGAGTCTCCTTAGTTCTTCGGGATAGGGCCTTACTACTCAATTGCCTTCTTAGCCCGAAGAAACAGCGATTGGCAAGAGTTATTCTCCGTTTGATTTCCGACGTTGTGTCATTATCGGAGGTAATAGCAGAGCCAAGGTAGACAAAGTCCCTTACTACCTCGAAGTTATAGCTATCAACTGTGACGTTCTGTCCAATTCGTCGGTGTTGGGTGTCCCTTCTTGTTGACAGCAAATACTTAGTTTTGCCCTCGTTTACCGTTAAACCCATTTTGGCCGCTTCTGTCTCTATACTCGCGAAAGCACCGGTGACAGCTCGCTGCGTTCTGCCTATAATGTCAATATCGTCAGCGTACGCAAGCAGTTGAACAGATTTATGAAAGATTGTGCCTCCGGTGTTGGCTTGAGAGTTTCGCACAATTCGTTCAAGTATGATGTTGAAAAAGTCACATGACAGCGCGTCTCCTTGTCTAAAACCTTTTTGGACATCAAAAGCTTCGGTAAGATCGTTACCGATCTTGATGGAGCAGCGAAAATTCTCCATCGTCATCCTGCACAGACGGACGAGTTTAGCAGGGATGCCAAAACTAGACATGGCTCTATACAGCTCGTCTCTATAAATGCTGTCAAAGGCGGCCTTGAAATCGATGAAGAGGTGGTGGGTATCGATTTGGACTTCTTGGTTTTTTTCCAGGATCTGCCGAAGTGTGAAAATTTGGTCAATTGTGGACTTTCCTGGCCTAAAACCACACTGATAGGGGCCAATCAGGTTGTTGACAAAAGGTTTCAGGCGTTCACACAGTATGGCAGATAAAATCTTGTACGCGATGTTGAGGAGGCTGATACCTCTGTAGTTGGCGCAGTTGAGGGTGTCTCCTTTTTTGTGGATCGGGCAAACGATGCTGAGATTCCATTCATCGGGCATACACTCATCTGACCAAATCTTTGAAATGAGTTGGTGTTTTTTATATGCACTTAACTGAAAAAACGTTTGTTTGCTTGTGGAACTTTATTCTACGTCTTATTCTGAAGAAGGAAAGCCTGCAGTTCAAAATACTAGTCCTGACTTACTAGATTCAGTCCGGTCCGTCAGGCCTGAATAAAGCTCGAGCAGATATTATAACCCCCAGGCAGCAGTTGACGAACGTAAGATGAGTGATAGAGATGCCGTTCATCTCTTGACAGCCTGGATCGGAGCCACTTCCATAGATCCTTCCAAATCACTATCACTACTAATATTATAAAAGTGAAACGTTGTCCGTTTGTTTGTTTGTTTGTTTGTTTGTTTGTTTGTTTGTTTGGATTTTACCTATGCGAAAACTACTAAACCAATCAACCTCAAATTTTGCACACAGAATGGTTGTACATCGGGTCATATAATAGGCTATGTTTTATAAGGCTATCTTATTCAAGAGCCGAGCAGTTAACAAAAACGTGGAGCAAGTCAGAAGAAATTCCTTGCCGCACACGAAAAGATATTTTCTCGATCATGAGCCACATCGGTTGATGAGCGTACGTGTTGTTTTTGTTTTGCCCAGTTTCACAAGGGTAGTTTTTCATTTCCTTTTCTGCTGTGTTGTTGTTGTTGTTTTTTTTGTTTGTTCTTTGCTTCTATCTATTCGTGTGTACAGGGTAATGATTTGGTGGTTGGTACGGTAGTTACCTATATATACATACATACATTGGATATACATCTGTTCATTTGTATTTATATATTTATTACATTACATATGTATTAACGTATGTACGTACATATGTGGATACATAGGTTATCAAATTCAATTAACTCTGGAGAATTGAGTTAATGAGGAAAAAGGTCATAGCGCAGTTGGATCAGTTTGCCCGTTCCATTTGTGGGCGAGTGAACTTTGGTATTGTTATGATGACACATCATCTTTTTTTCGAGCCAGCCGGATTATTCATTTTTTTACCCAAATGCGCAATTGTCTACACATTTTTCCTGGCAATTTTTTTTATGGATTCTCTTTTTCGGTAGATAAAGGAATAGCGCGCCGACGCGACGCGACAGGCTGGGTATGGGATTGTGTGTGCTTGATGTAGGTATAACATTGCCAGTCGCGGGAGGGGAATTTTTGTTTTGATTTTGTTTTTTTGCAAAGGATGTATGTGTGTATGTATGCATGTATTTATTTAAAGAATGTATTCAAATTCCAAGGACTTCTGATTTAGAATGAATTTTACTTGGAGGATGACTTTTCGAAAGAAAACTGACAGGGGACAATAGGTGAACAAACTCGAGTTAGAGGGAAAATCGAGTTAGAGGGAAAATCGAGTTAGAGGGAAAATCGAGTAAGAGGGAAAATCGAGTTAGAGGGAAAGTCGAGTTAGAGGGAAATAAGAGTTAAAGGAGGTTCGGTTCGACTTAAAGAATTTGATTACATTTGCAAAAGTGGCAGAATAAAATACAGTCGATTGGGTTGAATATAAAATTCCGATTCAGATTTAAGATGAGATTATGATATATTATATAATCAGGATAAGTCTTTCATAAATTGTTTGAAGAAGATGTCGATTTCTGGATTGAAATGTAATAACCCTGAGCAACGCCGGGTATTATTCAGCTAGTTTATTATAAATCGCACTTCTATTAGACTCTCCCGCCAATATTTTCGTGAACAAATAGCTGGTGCCAATAAAAAAAATCTTTCAACTAAAGTTTTAGTTTCACCGGAACTCAAAACTTCTTCCCGATATAACTGACCAAGGAAAAGCTGACAAACTTCCAATTATCGCACGTGGAAGTACTACAACATTCAGCTGGAACTGCTATTAAAGTATCGTCTGCTGTGTGATGCATTGAAAGATTGGTCAAGGCTTGATAAAGTTCAAGCTTTTGTTTTCGAAACAACTGCATCTAACACCAGGTATTTAAAAGACATTTGTGTTCTGTTAGAAAATAAAATTGCACGAGGCATAGGTAGATAGGTAAATGGGGTGGCTATCTGTGGGAAGCATAGACACACGTAGGCCATAAAGGCCCTTTGTGATATCACATGGATCTAAACCGTGAACAACGCCATTCACTTTATTGAAACCATTTGGAGCTCTTGATGAAGCTGAGGATACTTTAGTTCACCCAAATTGTCGAAGTGATAGGCTCCCACATAGAGCTCGCTTCTTTGGGATAGGGCAGAACAAATGCTGAGAAAACGAGGATGATTTCTTTCTTCTCTTCTTCGTCGCAGCTCTTGTAGAAATCATTTGAGAAGATGCCTATCTTTCTGGCATTGCCCGGGACATACTTCACTTAGCTGACAGACATCACTTTTTTGAAATAATTCGTCAAGGAGTTTTCAACGGAGTTAAGTTTGACAGATCTTCTGATCCTGACATTCGTTTGTTTAAAATGTTTTCTGGTGGTCAATCGATGTTGTGAAAAAGCTTGAAGATGATTTTCCTCGATATGACTAGAGCTGATCGACGACAGAACCGCAGGTCAGCGCGAATATAATGCCTGTGGTATACAGGTCTCACCATATAAAGATGGTATAGGCTTAGGTTAGGATAGGTTAGGTTAGGATAGGTTAGGTTAGGTTAATGGTATATTAACGTTTAGCCCAAAAACTACCCGGAAATCACCCTCCTTGGTTTGCACAAAAATGCAAGCTAAAGCGATTGCTGATTCTTTTGAAATTGACTCATAGACTCATTCATCAAAACTTATAGGGTACTTCCCATTGATCTAGTAAACAGAAAAGTTTCGACTGCAGTCTCTTCATCTTCACCCGCATTCTCGCTAGGCAATGAAATAGGACGTGTTCGAGCTGCCTTCTTCTTCGATCAACTGCGAAGCTGAACCTCAGTCTATGTATATGTTTTTTGAAGTTAAAGTGCCTGCGATTACTTACGCCTCAATTGCTGTCTGCTTGAATCCAATTTTTTTTTAGTGAGCAGGTTGCTTACGATTGACCTTGCCACTTTCCAAGTCGAGAAGTCAAAATCAAAATACTTTTGCATCTTCTCGTTGGTTGTTGTTTTGATGATTGTTGGTGGGACTTCCACTGTGTTTTAAGCGGTTCGCTCCGTTACGCTCCAGTTTGCCACATTTCTCATTCCCCCTAACACCCTTTCATCCCAGTATACAGGCAAGGTGGATGACGTTGTGGAGTGTGAGCAGGTTGAGTTGGTTTTAACATTCCCTCATCAGATGGGATCTGGCTGCCGGATTTGTGATGCCTGGACCATCAGAACAGATTTATAATTTTCTTCCTAAGGTGCGGTGGTTCACGAACTTTAGCTCGACTTATAATGGTATGGAATTTCTGATCGCAACACAGTGAAATTTGACCAAATTTCTGATATTTGACGGGAGCACAAAAGATTTTTTGGAACAGTTTTTAAAAGAAGTTAGAGTGACCGTCAGGTTTGGGTGCCTTTTCCATGGTCAATACAGCAACAGGACAAACAAAACAACATTGCCAATAGGTTACAGCATTGTCAGCTCATATACATTGTTAAAATTTTTAACCCATAGATGATCAATCGATAACATTTTATCTTGTATGCTTCACACGTATCCGAATTTCAGGTCTCAAAGCCGATCCTGAACGACGAAAAAAAAATGTTCTCATAATAAATTATAGTGCTGGAAGCTTATCGTTGCCTCAACACAATTTAAGAGTCACGCAACGAGAAATTTCTTACTTGGAAATAGATCGGAGTGGATACTATTAAACAAATTTAGTACAAGAAGACTTATGACCATTAAGGTATTTAGCACAGCATACATAATACGAATTGGTTCCAAATTCGAAGAAAAATCAACTCTACGTAACTGTGTAAAACACTTCTAAATCCATGCAATAACTTAGCAGACACTGCAGAACAGTCTTACGTGTATGTCAAAGGTGTCAAAGCCTTAGAAGCAATTTCAAAGAAAATTAATCTAATCTTCTATTTCTGTTTGTGCCACATCTACCTGTAGCTTGAGTCTGTTGAATTTCTCACGCCAGTTAGTGACCTTTATTAATTATCCTTAACCCTATGTTCTCAGAAACTTGCACGTATACCAATCTCATTCAAAGAGGAAGCATAAGTGCTTAATTAATTCTGGACTCAATCCCAGACTCTCCTGTTTCTGTCATCCTTCAGTTTGTTGCTTGTGTTCGGTCATTTGTACAATTCAGCGAGGACAGATAAATCCTTTGACTTACGTCGGACAGAGCTAATTAATTGAAAACCTTAAAGGATGCGCCGACTGAAAGGGAATTACCGCTGCAATTGCATCCTTAATCGGTGCAAATTGACATGTTGATTTGGCACTCGTTTTCGATTATAGAATTAAACTTCGTGTGTATCCCCACCCCCATCCCACCACACATGCTTACGTCGAGGTCAAAACACATCTTTGTGTATGAACAGTTTTTGCCAATCTCCACGCCACATCAGTTCCATTTGCCAAATTGTGTATATGCGATGCTGTGACAGAGCGGATCCTTCAACGCCATTTCCTGGAATTCCATTTTCGTCTTCTCGTCGTTCTTACATGATGTCAGAATAGGAGTGGCAAAATAAAAACCCGAGAACCCTCGAAATTGTGTACGGGCATCGAGTGTCCATCAACCTCCGTGTTCATTTGGTCAATCGGACTGATTGATTGTGAGATTCGGTTCAGCTCGGTCGCCGTCACTACCTGAAACTACGCAGATTGTGGAAGGTGGCCGATTTGCGGATATGGAACAGCAGAAGCAGCGTACCACCTGCACACATCCATCCACCACCCCCTAAGTAATTGTGAAGAGGTATTAGGCGATTTGAAGGAAAATTTATGTTCATCTGACTCAGTACCTGTTTCTGAGTATCTGATGGATTGTGGGGATGAGTTTTCCTGTTGTCGTTGCTTGCTGTTTTTTTTTTTTTGCGTGCCTATTGAGCGTAAATGCAGCAATCAATCATGTAGATGGGCATTTTGGATAACTGCCCTCGTACATTATTAACCAAGTTGATTGCTTATTCATTTTCAGGTCAGAGGCTGATGGGCGTGTGAGCTGCGTTTGCTTTTGGCTTCGTCGTCCTCCGTGCGTATTTGATGTGATATTGATGCGTGTGGGGAGATATCATTTTTAATACTACTCAAGGGTCATCATGAATTAGGATATATATCTCAAAGCACTATGTGATCCCTGCATGGCTAAGGGGATGATCTATAAATTTTAATCTCGATTAGTCGACCTTATGAATTTTTCTTCAAGTATTTAAGTGCTAAAAAGGTGTGTTGTCGGACATTGGGGGGGGGGGGAGTGTGTATATTTTTCATTTGACCTTTTGCTGAGAGGAATCTGATATGCAAACATACTCTTATGTAGAATATATAGTGAGTGAGGTTTCATTTGAGAATTGACATTACATTTGTAGGGTAGTGCCCTTGAATCTATCAATCGTTTTGATGAATATTACTTTTCGATGCTGATGAAGCACGTTTCAAGATGTGCGTTGATAAATGATTAGGTCATAACTGGAGATTTTAATTTAATAAATAGCTTTGACATTTCAAACGGAGTCCTAACGAAAGAAGCACTTAGAAACTAGAAGATGTAAGATGTAAGTAAAATAAAAACATTCTGAAACAAGACACGAGGAATGGGAAACATTCATATGTAGGTGGGTAATCTCAGTATCCAGTCTGAAACAAGACACGAGGAATAGGAAACATTCATATGTAGGTGGGTAATCTCAGTATCAACTTTTGAGAGAAATTAGATAAGTTTTAAAAATGTTCAAAGGAGCGGATAAGTTAGCAAAGGAACGTCCATGATTGTTATCTGCAAATTATATAAATGGTTTTCCGGATGTTAATGTTAAAAATTAATAAAAGAACTTGTGTGTGAGATATCAACGAATTATTTATTTTATTTGAAAGGCCTATCAATGACATTGTTTGTGGAATAAGACATCGTTCAAATGGCCGTCGCGGCTTCGCTTGATGGCTCGTATAGATCAGGCTGAGCGGGTTATGTTGACTTTGAGGGCACTGGTCGTTTGCGGCTTATTGGCATAGACCTGCGACTTCAGAAAACCCCACAAGAAAATGACCAACGGGGTCAAATCGCACGATCTTTCGCTCGTGCAGAAATTCCAATGTAGCGTGAACTGTGTGGCACGTAGCGCTGCCCTGTTGAAACCAACATGTCGTTGGTGTCCATATCATCCAATTCAGGCCAAAAGAAGTTGGTAATCATCGACCTATAGCGCTCGCCGTTGACGGTGATGGCCTGGCCAACGTCGTTCTCAAAGAAATATGGACCGATGACGCCGCCAACCCAAAATCCACACCAAACAGTGACTTTTTCGTTATGCATTGGACCCTCTTGGATTTCATGTGGATTGGTATCGTCCCAAATTTGACAATTTTGTATGCTGACGTACCCATTCATCCGGAAATGGACCTCATCGCTGAAGATGATTTTTCAATGAAAATAGGGCCACTTTCCAACTACTCCAGAGCCCATTCAGCGAACACACGTCGTTGTCTATGGTCGTTTACCTTCAGCTCCTGGTTCAGTTGAATTTTGTATGGGTGCAGGCCCAAGTCACGACGCAAAATTCGCCAAGTTGTGGTCTGCGAAAGACCGAGTTCTTGTAAGCGACGCGAAATTAATTGCCTCGGATTGTCCTGCACACTCTCACGGACAGCGGCGATGTTTTCGGCAGATCTTGCGTTTCGTCAACGTACGGGTGTTGGTTGATAGCTCACTAAACCAGTGGACTAAAATTTATCCACCACACTGCGAATAGTCCTCTCGGAAGGACGTTTATGGTGACCGTAAAATGGGCGAAGCGCGCGGAACGTTGCCCAAACAGAACACCCATTTTGATAAAACAATTTTATTATTTGCACGTGTTGTTGAACGCTATATCCGTCCATGGTGATTTGGCAAAACAGATCGAATAAATGACAGTCAATTTGACAGATGTAGCTTCAACAATATGGCCGCTATCAACTGTCAAAACTCAGAAGTCCCTATTGGAAGACACTTTACTTTTTTTCTCAAACCTATCCCAAAAGAAATCTAAGTCTCTTCTTAATTTGAGCAGGAACCACCTTAAATTTCTAATCGTCACAGAATGTCCCGCCCTCATTCATGTGAAAAAGCGAACCCTAGGCGGGGATTTCGTCTCACCAATTGCACCTGCCACGCTCTAAACATATGGGGGAGCACAATAGGCCTCTATGTGAGACCGCAGTGCTTGAGTCATTATATTTTTTTTTGTCGACTTGGGTTTCTTTGCTTATTCAATACACCTTTGGAATCTTCTCCCACAAGATGTTAAACGTGGGAACAAAGATCACAAGTAATGACCGAAGGACTAAGTTCGCGGATACAAGCAGCCGAAATGAGTTTTTTTTCGATTTATTTCTGGGGTAACTTGCCGAAATCGAGCTAGGTGCACCAGAATATATGAGGCACTCAAAGTCGAGTTGCTACTTTTTCGAATGGAGAGGTTCATACTTCTATGGTTTTGGCACATTCAACGCATGGCCCCAACTCGGCTTTCAAAACATGCCATGGCGTAGGCGTCCGCTAGCTAGGCCCAGGATGGACCAAGACCAAAATCCCTCCTCTACCTCTAATGATTTAGAGTCAATGGCAGAAGATCGGTAGATGTGGAATATCCACTTAAGCACCTTAAATCCGCCAGCCTCATAGTGGATAAATGGCTCATTGGAAAATAATGATGATGAATAAAGAATTTTTAATCTTAAGGAATATGCCGATGCTTTGAACCAGAAATGTGTTAAATTGAACGCAATTTAAACTAAACCTTGTTTTCACGGCGTGGAATACATTTCAATTGAAATCAACTGTAACCTCCTTACAAATACCACGATTGAGTAACCACGCCGAAAGTTGTCTTCCATTTTTCACCAAATTTAGAATGAATAGAAAAAGATCCCCAGCGCGAAATATATTTGCATTCAAATTGAAAATTTCCACTCTACGTAGATTTATCACTCCAAATTGACACGATGATGTACAAAAAAAACTGGAAAACAAAAACAAAAAAAAAAATAACCATCCAAGTTGTTCTAGGTATCTTTTTGCTCATAGCACCATAACTTGCAGCAGCAGACCAGAGTCACTAAAGAAAAATAAAAAAAAAAAAAGAAGAAAGGACTTTGAAATTACTTGAAATTATCCAACGTGTACGTCGTAGTATCCTGAAAGCAATAGATACACTTCACCCGTCTTTGGGTGGGTGGCTTTTCCCCTACTTACTGTTTGTTGGATCTACGAGCACTATCCTTATCTCCTCCGTAAGGACTAGTCTACGACTTTTTTCTAGAATCAGCTCTACATAAACTTCCGATTCAACTTGACCTGCTTGCAAATTAACATTGCACCTAGCGATTGCTTGTGCTGGAAGAAGGACCTGAATACTCCATTGGCCGGGTTTATATTTCCTTTCTTTCGCCTTTATCCTTCCTTCCATTCGAATTTGCTAGTTTATGCTTTTCTAAGTTCCTTTTTTTTATAATAACCAAAGGACATTCATTTGGAGGTATGCATCAGACGAACACACACACACATACTCGAATCGAAGAAAGTGGTATTTAAAACTACAGGAACTTTCTAACCACTATCGTCGTTGGGTGAATAGTTTTAAAGTTTCTATCAGACCAAAGGGCGGTTAATACACCAGTGAGATGTGGCGACAAAGATAAAGACAACGACCGGCAGTAGCAGTGCAATGGAAACCCTTAATTTTTGAAAGCAGCTATGGAATGCAAGTTTTTTCTTCCTTTCGGTCGGAGGACATTTCTAGAAACTAATTTAATGTTGGTCGTTTCTAGCAGAGGAATTCTGGCAGTGTGGAGTGAGCGGAAAAGTGCTTTGTAAATGGACGTGCTTCGACTTTTGGAGTTCATTGGTCCGGTGATATATGGTGAAAAATTTAGAGAATTTCACAAGCGGAGAAGGAGTATAGGTTGGTAGTGGTTTAAGGTGGTTCGATGTGGCAGCTGCACTATGCGGTGTAATGCAGTATTTCTGCTGAATGTAAGTTTACTTGTGCGGACAATGATCGGATTTTTTGTGTTTGAACGCAATTAGCTGGCGCGTTTGTTACGTAGTATCTTCTATACTTTGTTCGGGTCTTTTTGATAAAGTTTAACTTGTGTTTAATTGAACTTCTACGGATTGAGTAATGGAATAACATTTTACCAAGAAATCAAGTAGGAGGACTGTAAATGGTGTTTTCCTTACAGGAGTTATCTTCTCAAAATAACGACAAAATTCGTCCAAAATTTTTGAGGTACGTCAACGACCGACCAACTATTTAACGACTCCAAATATGATTATGCTATCACACCTATTTGGTGAATCCCTTCAAGCATGTCTTTGAGGCACATGCCCTTGTTAAAGTTCAGCTGCAGTATGAGATTAAGTTTGTTGCCGTAGTTTTTTTAAGCCGACATCGACGATTGCTTAAACGGTTTCCTGCTGGATAATATTGCGCATTAGGTTATGCTTCGGGTACACTCCAACTCAATGGCAGGAAACTAGAACCTTTTTTACATCTAAACCGGGGAAAGATCCATCAGCCTTGCTTTTTTTTGGCTTGTATGTCCTAGGCAGGATCTACAATACTCATGTCAGATCACTGATACAGAAAACCACGCCTTGACGCCAATCAACATGCATGTCTTAAAGTTAAATGTGTCGAAACTGCTCTGCATTGTAAATACGATTGGAAACTCGTTTAAGTTTAATGAGTCCGTCAAAAGCGTTTTTTCTAACTATAGAAGGAGCCTACAAAAACATTGGAATCCCTAACAATTATCTGCAGTAAATCCAAACCGCTGCATATTGGGACGATAAGAATTGTCTTAGCTTTAATCCAATTATTACTCGTCACCAAGAGGTACAGACTCCTAAGCAGGACTCCTGGCAAAAAAATAGAAACCCCTTTTGGACAGTCAAAACATAATAAATTCAACATCTTAAACACAGCTGGTCAGGAAATAGAAACCCAAACTCAACCTGCTTGCCATTCGCAACTACATCCGCTTTGTCTGGGTGCTGAATCATGAAAGGAAACCGCTTAAAACGATGAATCAAATCCCGCTGGCAAGCAGAATGAACAATTCAACCTGGACGATGACGACCAGCAATTCCGTCTTCCCGATTTGAACGAAGTGAAGTCATATCTAAGCTTAAGTCCAACAAAGCTGCTGGAGCTGACAGACTAGCTGCCGAGCTGTTCAAAGCGGCAGGCGATGACTTGGTATGAAGCATGCACTCATGCACTCATCTGTAAAATATGGTCGGAGGAAAGTACGCACGATGAATGGAACCTCAGCATTATTTGCCCGATCCTCAAGAAAGGAGACAACTACAGAGGCATCACGTCTTCTTAACATGTGTGAGGGCCTGAAGCCGTTCGTCAACAACCTGATCGTTCCATATCAGTGTGGCTTCAGGCCAGGAAAGTCCACCATCGACCCAGGAACTTCAAATCGATACCCACCACCTTTTCATTGAATTTAAGGGCCCGTATGACAGCATCTATAGAGACGAGCTATACAGAGCAATGTTTAGTTTTCGCATTCCTGCCAAACTCGTCCGGTTGTGCAGAATGGCGATGGAGAATGCCCTCTGCTCAATCACGGGCTGTAAAGAGCTCACCAAGAGCTCTGATGTCAAAAAAGGATTTCGGCAAGGCGACGCGCTGTCATACGACTTCTTCCAAGAGTTCTGCAAAACTCACGCGCCAACACCAGGGGCACAATGTTTCAAAAGTCCGTCCAATTACTCGCATACCCCGACAATATTGACATAATCGGAAGAACTCAGCTTGATGTCACTGGTGCATTCGTGAGTATTGAAACGGAGGGGGCGAAGATGGGTTTAGCGGTCAATAAGGGCAAGACAAAGAATATTCTGCCAACAAGAAATGACATTCACACCGACGTCCCGGGCAGAACGTCACTATAGCCAGCTCCGCTATAAATTCAGACAACGACACCAGCGCTGAGATCAAACGAAGAGTTACTTTTACCAATCGCTGTTTCTTTGGGCTGAGAAGGCAATTAAATAGAAAAGTCCTTTCTCGAAGAACTAAAGGACTCAGTCCCGCTCTCTGGCGCAGAGGCATGGACCTAAAGTTGCTTTTGGATCTTTCGAGAGGAAAAAACTTCTGGTGATTTAAGGTCCCGTCTGTATAGACGGTAAGTGTAGGAAGATATACAACGACGAACTGTATGGGCTGTACAGCGACGTCGACTTAGCCCGAAAAATGAAGCTCCAACGAATGGTCATCTAGAGCGGATAGACGCCAATGGTCCGGCCCGGAAAATCTTCGAATCCACAGCCGAGGGACGGCGCAGTAGAGGAAGACCGCGACTCATGTGGTGCCCGCAAGTGGAAGGGGACTTTAACCAACTTGGAGGCAGCTGGCTAAAGATCGAGCTGGGTGGAGACGCTTGTTGGTTGAGGCCCGGGTATATCCCGGCCACCTTAAATAGGTAAGCAACCAACGAGATTTCGAAGATCACTGGGAGAAGTGACCAGATCATGACACAAAAAAGGTTTCACTTTTAAGCAGTGACTAATTGTAGTTGATGGTGAGACTAATCAGAGGAAACATTAACCTCAGAACTCATAATATCTATGCAAAGACTGGAGTTCAAAGCCGCAGCGATTTGTGGATACTGCGAGTAACAAGAGAAGGACCTTGAAAGCTTCGTATACCACTAATCAGGCTTAGCGAGAAAGCGACAGAAAGCCCTCCCGGATACCAGGCTTAAACCATGTCTTGGAAGAACGAATCGGTGACATACTGGCTTTCATTTTCAAACACATGCGACGAGTCCGCCTGTGGCCTTAATTCAGTAAGTACCGCTCCCTCTCGCGTACTAAGAGCTTGATTTTGATTCCTTATGTATAGCAATGGCTTTAGACCCATAAGCCTTATATTTGTTTAAAATCCTTACAAAGCTAATTGACAAACTTAGTCATAGGAACTATGTATCTACCGCGCCAAATGCCTACACGAAAAGCAAGTGTGTAAAAACAGCACTTATTCTACCTTAATACTTGATGTTATGAAAGATGTGGCCCGTTTATACCTTATCAAGTCAAAAACAAAAGACAAATAGAACGCGGGTTAAGCCCTCCAGCATCGTACCTACAAGAACACAGAGGAGAAAGACACACTTGCTTGGCAGTTTCCTCGTATAGATTAGACTCGTAACACCCGTAATGTTATAGACTGTCAAGTATTCTCACACCATCAGTATACCAAAATATTATATTCTAATTAAATAACATACCAAATGACGGTAAACACTATGTCACTCGTCCCCGCAGATATTTTCATATTTGTTCTCCCGCTAAAATATGGCACCGAAACAAAATGTTATGATCTCTTCCATCCCGTTTCGAAAATAAACGCCCTTAAGACCATTTTAATTGGTATTTTGCCTAATTTAATCTTCACCATCATGTAAACACCAACCAAAAACACAAGCAAAGAAGATGACTCGAAGAAGAAAATAAGGAAAAAGTACAGCGCGGCACACAGTGTACAAGCAGGTGCCGTAAATGGTTTAACCAAACAAATAAAATCCTCCTTGTCGCGTGCACAATGCCACCATCATCTTGTTATCTTTATTACAGCCCCGGCTTTTATACCGCTGATATAGTCTCTCTACTAACCTCCTGTTAGTAATCTCGTTTTCCCAAAAAATGACTTCTAATTAGTGAGAGAAGTCTACCGAACATAAAGAGACGCAAAGATAACAACAAAGAAGCAACGGCAAATACAAAAGGAGGCTCAAACAGCACAAGAAAAGGGGTACTGCGTACTACCACTGCTGCCGATTCTCAAAGCCTTTTAGTCACACACAACTTAATTCGTCCTTTTGTGAACACAAACAAAAAGTCCTTCACACAGAAAAACACCCATCTTCCGCCGCACGAAAATTGGAAGAAAATTCCACAAAGGAGTTGGCGAAGCTCAATGGCAAAAGCATTCACAAAGCAGCAAAAGGGACAGGCCTCTCATTTATCCTTCTTCGAAAAATTTAATTAAAATTTATCTTGAAACAAATATTCTTAAATTTTGTTTCCTTCCTTCACCATTTCTCTGTCGTTCGCACTTTGGGAGAAACGAAAACCCCGTCAAAGTTACGAATTGTAGGCTTCGTGGCCGTACAGTTGCCACAGTATCCGTTTCTGTTTGCCTGTTTTCAGTTTTTTTTACATCCTTTCAACCCGGTTATGAGTGAAAGCAACTTGTGGCTGCATGACCAACTGACTCATGCTGATGCGCCGCTACAGTGGGGCTGATTGTGATGCCTATGCTGACGCAAGGATAAACCCATAGACCCATGAGAGGATATTTGCTTTCGTAGGAAATGTAGTTTGGTTGTGTAACGTGAAGTTCACTTCACCCTCTCCTTTCACCAATTCTTGTTTGAGTGGCGATGATAGGAAGGAACGCAGAAAATTATGAATGCCCAGCAAATTCTTTGGTTCTCGCAGAACGATATCATACGGCATTGATACGAGTGTATAGGTATGTAGCCCGTAAACGGATCAGGGAGCTCTGTAGCTGTAGCTGTGGCTGTGACACCCTTGCCCTTCCCTTTCTGACGCAACTCCCGCTCTAAGTTGGTTGTGTACCGTACCAATAACAGTGAGTGATGGCAGGATAAAGTTTTAACAGCAGCAGCAGGTTCCCCTCGTTATGTGGTGCATGGTTGTGTGGAGGTTTACTCATTGGATCCATAAAAAGATGGTAGCCTCGCTGGGGGTGTAATAAAAAACATTTTCTTCTCAGAATTAAGCTGACTTTGTTGTGTTTTTGATTTAGATTTCTGTTCGTACGTATGTATGTACATATGTGCAGATATGTAATCGCATCTTGTTGATTTATAATTTGTATCGATAGGAATGCTTATGTCGAAAGGTGCTGTTGCCATGAACTTGAACTTTAACATTTGTATCTCTTGAAGTAGATAACTTGCAGTTTCTGTTATCTGGGTGCACGGTATTGAACCGCCAAGTTCGACGACATTAACCTTCCTATACCCGCGCATTGGTCTGTGAGACCAAGGAAAAAATACCTTTTTAAGAGGCTTAATAAAAAGACTGCCATTAATTTATCAAATACAATAACTAATATAAACTTGTTTTATTTCGTTAACAATATATCACTCTAGTGATTAAAACAAATTTCATAAAAATATTCGAAGTAGAAGAGAAACTACGGGCTGTTGAGTTTCGGTCCCAGGGACCGTGCGCGGGTATACGTGT
Organism: Matsumyia berberina; assembly: GCA_917880715.2. Lineage (NCBI taxonomy): Eukaryota > Metazoa > Arthropoda > Insecta > Diptera > Syrphidae > Matsumyia > Matsumyia berberina. The sequence goes on from OU862871.1 coordinate 86,547,223, forward strand.
AATATTTTTTGACGCGGGTATAGGAAGGTTAAAAGCATCATTTATCCGAAGGGCTTCGCGGCAATTTTAGTCCTATAATTCAGCTCCCTTAGTCTGGAAGTCTGATTTGATGTTGAACAGTGACTCAGAATTCTTTGCGTGCGAGAAAGAAGATACAAGAACATGTATGTACATACATATGTCAGCAGCGTTGAAATGCCACTTTAAATTATTAGTAATCGAAGGACTGTGTACTATGTATTTTGCATATTTGGCAATGGTATTCACACATTTCTTATCAACTCCAGAAATAGTAGAAATAGAATACATATTCTCGTAGGGATTTTTGGATGACTTCCAATTAGGCTGCCCGTTTCCTTTTTTCGGGGTCTTTTGTAGTAATCGCAACTTTTTTATTGAATGGCTTGGCCGAACATTTGGCCCATAAAATAAACTGTTATTTTTATTGCGCATTTTTGCAGAACTTGGCTTACCTGGCTTATTGGATATATGAAGTTTTACATACCGTTGCAGTGGGACGTCAAAATTATTGGCATTTTCAAAATTGAAGGATATAGCTTCTTTGACCCTGTTCACATAGGAGCAATGGACTGGATTTTTTTTTTGACGTTTCGTGTTCAGATTGAAAGTCCTGTCTGAACACTTCCGCGGACTTTTTTTTTTGACATATTTATTGTCAGTGTCGACCAAATTGATTTGATTTTCGTGCTTATTTCACGAAATTTAGAACAATTTAAATAAAAAACACAAATGCGATCAGCCTCTAGCCCAAAAGACGTATTGTTTTATTCACGAAAACAATTTTTTTTGACACGTTTGTCGAGTCACTGCCGATTGACATCTACAAACGTCAAAAAAAATCGAAGAATTTTAAAAAATCTAAAAATCCGGAGCGACGTAACATGTCACCTCTCCGCTTCCCCCCTCGCCTGTAAACGTCAAAAAAAAATCCAGTCCGTTGCTCCTGTGTGGACAGGGTCTTTGATTTTTTTTGACAAAAGATTGAATTGACTTCGATTTATTTTACATTTTCTTAGCTTGTTCAGGAATTTATAAAAATGAATTAATTTTTTGGTCAGTATGTGTGTAAGATATTTCATGAAGAGAAGCATCTGATGAGCCAATACAAATTTCCCAACTTTAATGTTAAGTTTTTTTTTCCGTTTTTGTATGTTCCTTCCATGGCATTCTGACATCTAAACAGCTGTGCCATATCAGCAAGTGTGCAATTTGGAAAATTTGGCATGTCGTTTGGCAATAATTTGCATCGTGTTTGTCCTGGTCTGCTCCCTTGGGGACCACGAACACCAAACTTAGTCTCCTTTATTCTGGAACAAGGGCCTTCCAGTTTTATTCACATATTCCTGTAAGATAACACTCTGACATACATAGGTTTTTTTTACTGTATAGGGAAAAGGGTTTCGATCTTATAAACTAGACCTTCGTGCCATTTTTTCAGAGCTTCTTCGATAATGTCGGTGATTCTGTGCACCTACGATGGAAGGTTGATGATCCTAACACGCTCCGTTTATACCATCAGTTAAAAGGGAAGTTGTCACTAGAGTTCCAGAGAAATGTTTCTTGTCTCTTACTGAACAAGTTGGGACTTCAGTCTCGCATTACTAAACACATGACGAGATCGTATGGTGGTAGGTCCGTGAAAAAGCAGTACATCTTATTTCAATGGTACACTTGATGGCTGTAGGTATTTTCAGTACACATATTGCGGTTAGAGTGGTCGACATGCTTAAGTGGTTATTGCGTTGTACTGCTGCGCGAGTGGCGTGGGTTCAAGCTCTGACTATGTCCACCGAACATGTTTCGCGGCACCACCTCTCGTCGGGGAAGGACAAGCCTCTGGGAGTATAATTTGTCATGAAAAAGCTTCTCAAATCGCCGTTCGGAGTCGGCAATAAATTGTAAGTCCTTTCCATTCATGAGAAAAATGTATCACGCACAACATGAATGGTTGCGAGAAGCTAGGCCTTGGCTTATCCCAAGCTGTACCGCCACCTATTTATTTATTAGATGGCGGTTAGTGCAGCCATTGATTTAAAAGTCTCCTCAAGGTGATCTCCTATCGTCTTCGTTTTTAAAAATACCAACTATGTACTCCTCTCCGATATTCAAATTTCGTCAAAATTTTCTAGCAGCCGAGTTTTGGTTTAAATGTATTTGCCTTGGAAATTAAAATTTTTCAAATAGCCCTTCACCATTCTCTACATGGACATTCTTAATCACTTAAACATCCAGGTGCTCCTCTCTACCATGATTTCGATGGCATTTCGTTGAAGTCAAGTGGTACTACTGTGGAACTGTCTACATACAGTGAATGGTCTTATAAAATTCCATGAAAAATATATTCGTTTGCTAATGGTTCCACAGTGGAACTACCTGTTTTTTTTTTCAAAACCGTTATATAAATTTATTTTGTTCTAAAAAATAACGAAAAATCGGCATTTCTTCAAAAAAGTATTTTTCCGTCCGCAAAGAGTTAAGGGCAACAGAAGTATGCTCCATTTCAATTTATGTAATAAGTCACTTCAGAAGTTCTGGAAGGTTCTGTGCTATCACAGTGGACCTCTTGTGGTTTAAGTAGTCTGCCTTCAGCTGCAGACATGCACTCTATTCTGATATAACCTTACCTCGCTGTTTTCTTATTTCTTTCACCAACACTGCTTCAAAGCTATAGTTAGGTGAATTCTGTCTCTTCAAGACTTCGAATGCTCATCAGTTTATACTACAGGCTACTTTCACGCGAGTGTTTTTCCTAAGACATTCCACACGAATATTTTTTTGTTCTCTCATCACTATAAACCGCAAGCATATCAATTCCAATGTGTGTAGGTATCTCCTGGGCACTAATTATGTCTAGTCATAATCCCCTTAGCGCGCGCTATTTAAAAAAGAGTTGAAATATACATGAATACATATGTTACCCGCCAATGCTAAACAGAATGAAAAAGCAAATACAGGGTGGCAGATGAAACGTGCTAACAAAAAAAAAAACGTAATACATACATTTTTCTGTATCATTAATCGATTCGATTTAGATTTAATAAAAATGGTCGAGTGGGACGATGAAACGATGATTTGGATAGTGCGTCGCCATCATACTTTGGAGTCTGTGATTCCCGTCCAAAGAGAGTTTAGCGGCACTCCTCCGAGCAGATGGACTGTGATGAGGCTAGTTAACTCTTTTGCCGAGCGTGGGACAGTCACAAGAAGGCCTTATCACCGAGATCCTTCAATTCGTCAATACATTCTTATAACGGCGAAGTTCACGAACGAGCAACGTTTGCGAATTATTAAAAATTACTACTGAAATTCTGAATCGGCGTTCAAAACTTTAAGAGCACTTACCCCAATTTCTTCCAATTTCGAGTCAACATATTGACTATTGAATATTTCTGCGAGAGTGAGACAACGCACCAGTCGAAGAAAACCGACAATATCGCAGCCGTAAGTGCTTCAGTTCAAAATGAGGCAAATTAATCGATTCCACGCCGTTCACAGGAATTTTGGAATCTCTCTGTGGAAGAGTGGTGGAAAATTGAGTCCAAAGAATCGATCGCTGCAAACCTGCTCGCCGTGGTCATATGAAAGACATCGAGTTTCATACTTAAATTTAACATGTGTATTATTTATACCTGGAATAAATTTCAGCCCGATATCTTAATTAATCTGTGTTTTATTAAAATGCAAAATTGTTATGTTCTTATTGAAAATCCCTTTACTTTCTATAGTTCTTAAGTTTTGCAGGGTTTCAAATTTTAAGACTAAGTAGGGTCCGTGATGTATTAGTTTCATGTATGATACACATCACTGTGCAATCCAAAAATATGTTCACAATGCATATCTCTTTTCAGTTTCTGACCTCAACCTCAAACTCATTCAGAATACATTCTTACAACATGGTATCGATGAAAAATACTGGAATTAGTTGTGTTATAGTTCCCCTTATGTTCGTATCCTTTTGAATACATACATATTTGCAACAATATCGTAAAAATGTCTTTTCCTTGTCATTGTCTAAGAAACAGGGCATCAAAGTTATACCATGTCCGATTGCACATAATTAAAAACTTTCTCCTTATGACATGTTTAGCAAGACACCAGCACAGAGAAAATGAAACATCTATGTATGTTCCCACCGATATGATGGGTACGAAGAGACTTGAATAAGTGAGGGTAAAGCGCCATAAACTAGGCTACAAAACACAATGCTTCGGTCCCCTCAAGCTAAAAATAAAAAAAGGAACTTTTCGAAACAAGAACATAGAGATGTATGGCAACAAGGAACAATACAATTGAGATCAACAACCGAACAATATCTTCAGACATCGCCGAAGCACATCCTTCGATTTTTGCTTTTTCATTATAAAAAAAGAGCAAATAAGGAGAGGAAGAGATAAGGCGGAAACAAAGGAAAAGTGTAAAAAAAAAAAACACAAAGAAAACATACTAGGCGTTGGGAGTTGATTGTAAGGCATTTTTATCCTTCTGGTTTAACAGGACATGGGCAAACTTGGCGTGACATTTTGAACTAGATAGTTACCTAGATTTATATGTATGCGTGTGTGCAAATAAAAAATCAAATTTAATTGAATTTGTTCTTTAGCAGAAGAGAACACCTGTTCTTTGATATGTTCTAGAAGGATGTATTGTAATACATAGCTTGCACGCTACATACTTAATTGAAAGAGTCTGCCTTCATTATTTCTAAACGTTGCAAACTAAGTGTTAAAATCAAAACACCCTATACGAGGCAATAAAAATAAGAAGGGTGCAAAGTTGCTGATAAAAAAGATTGCTTCTAAGGCGTTGTCCCTTCGACTTCGAGCTATCTATTGTATTTTCCTTTCGCCGGCCTTTGAAAGGTTTTCCATTTGGCTGTTCTTTTGAACAAAATGAGTTTTCTGCACGATGAAGGAGAACCAAATTAAAATTGGTAACTGTCCTGTCTTGTTTGGATTTTTTTTTTTTGCTGATTTTTGGCAAGAACCTTTGTGTGAGAAGTGTGATAATACCATGTCTGTCAAATTGCTTTTATTCCTTAAATTTGAAGATGTATGTGTTATAGATATGTATGTACATATAATTGTTTCAATGCTTGCTGTGTGCACGCAGAAGAAAGGACCTGTGCAGAGAATGATTTTCAACTGGCAAGCTGTGTGAGTTTTCGCTCTGTTGTGTACCCACCAACCACATTAGCTTGGAACTCAACTCATAGCAGCTCCCTAAATGGAACCCAAAACTAGGACTTCCTGAATCTATTAAGTTCATCAAACAAGGGAAGTCAAGAAGGTCTCGTATTGAAGGACTTCCTTACTGGTTCACTCAATGAAAATCTTAACAATTTGGGCGTTAGTCCGCCGGTAAGGTGCAGACTCTGGTTGGAAGAACCCACCTCCCGCCATAGTTCGCTGCGGACAGAAACACCTGGGTAGGGGACTCTCCTTCCCAGAAACAATCAACTTCGCTTTTAAAAGCACTATCCAGAGGTTCCCCCACGTCCTCGATTTTGGTCAAATTATTTTTCAGATATCGGAGAACTTTTCTTGGCACAAAAAAAAAACTTTAGGTTAAAGTGCATTTTCGGTCATATCGTCAGAAAAGAGGCTCCACAGAACTTAATTTCGGTTGGGAATAACAAATAGGTGCTTTCCAACTCAGGTTGAGAGGAAAGCAGTTCTAGAAAAAAAGCTGTTTGAGTTACACTTAAACATATGCGTTTAACATAGGTCGATGCAGATGTTCGTCTGCGATATTGGTTTTATCGAAATTCAGATGTAGACTTGATAGGACAGATGACAGTTTTGCAAAACCTGCAATGATTTGACAGGTGAAAAAGAGAACCTCAGAGTGTCACTAGCTACATAATAAAATAAATAAGTAACTGGCGCTCGGGATGAGCCAAAGCTTGGATTCTCGCAACCATTCATGTTGTGCGTGTTACATTTTTCGCGCGAATGGAAGGGACCTACAATTCATTGCCGACTCCGAACGGCGAATTGAGAAGCTTTTTCATGACAAATGGCACTCTTGGGGGCTTGTCAGTCCCCGATAAGAGGTGGCGCAGCGAAAAATGTTCGGTGGACATAGCTAGGGCCGAACCCACGCCGCTCGCACAGCAGTCCAACCTACTAACGACTGAGCTCACGGCGACCACTAACAACATGCAAATTGAAATTTAAGGCAGATGCAATCAGCAAAGCCCATCTAAGATTTTCAAATGGCACCACTAGCAGACAAATCTGGCCTTCAATAGACCATAAGCGTTCCAAGAGATTAATTTCGCTAAGTAGACGGCATCTCGGAGCTACTCATAGACGTCATCACAGTACATAGGCAGACATGCCACTTGCCTGGGCATTCCTGCAAATAATTTCCGCAGATACTGCAGGGACAAGAAAGAGTAGGAGACGATCCTCCATATCCTCTGTACCTGTCCTGCGCTCTGTCGCAAAAGACGCAACTATCTCGGTGCCTTCTTTTTTATAATATTGGCGACCTAGCCCAACAAGGTGTCAAAAAAACCTAGTTCGCTTTATTAAATGCGCTTCCTCTGGTTTCACAATTAGGAAGGAGAATTCCCTTTTGATCCGGAGACATTACAATGGACCTACTGATAGTCTAAGTGCGTCGGGTATGTCGACAGCCTCTCTAATCCAACCTTGTTTGTAGCGTTGCAGTGGGGCAGATCCACAGCGCTTCTTTTATGGCGTTTGTGCTGGCTTTCTTTGAGTATTTTTAATTTCACTTTTGGCATACGATTATGCCGCAAATAAGTAAATATTTGGTTCATAAATACATAAATAGACCGAGGGCGGTCCTAGGTAGGTAGGTAAGTACAAGTGGCGATTCAACTGAATCCAATTAGCACTAGGATGTGTTTTTTTCGTCCCACGACTCGTGCGACCTGGTTGATGATGTGTGTTATTGAATATGGGTGAGACAGCCGGGAGTGCCTAGATCCAGCCTGTGGAGTTTAGAAAGTGGATTAGTTCTCGTATCCCTTCACCCGAGACGTCGCTGAAGTCGTCGAAAAATGGTTGGTTTAGTACACGCAGTCTGGCTCTTACAAGTGCCTGACATTTGCAGAGGAAATGGGAGAGAGTTTTCTTCCGATTTTCATTCCCGCATTGGAGATTGTATGGAATACCTAGTTTGGTCGCATGGTGTCCAATTGGTCAATGCCCCCTGGTTCCCGCCCTTATTCTGACGATATCTGGGCGGGTTCTGTTTAGGAGATTTTTTGTTCTAATCTTGTCGTAGGTCGACCATATCTTCCATTGGAGGTTGGCCTTCTGCAGGAAGTGTGAGTGGATTTGTCCTTTGACCGCTCCTAGAGGGATGTGGACTCTTGCCGCGAGTGAACCGTGTAGAGTTGAGCCCTGTCTGGTCAGTTCACCTAGAAGCTCGTTTCCTTTTAGGGGAAGGTTCTAGCTTCTACAGTTTTAATCACCGACCGCGAAGGGCGAATATAGTTTAGTTCATTTTGCTGGACTCAAATCTCCATCACGACGACCATCAAAGCAGAGCTGCTGGTATTTTCACTTCACCGCTTTATAACTACTCAAAATCCGGTGTTTTGCTGGGTAAAAAAGAAGATAATCCTTAATCTTTCTAGCAAGGTTAGGTTAGGTTAGATAGAAGCCCCCAGCGCCACACTCAGGTCAGTAGACCCATTGTGATGCCCATTTTTTTTTTTTTTTTTTTGGGTAGGGGAAGGTACCCCTTGCTCCTGGAGCAGTACCCAAAACATTCTCCTATTGCCCCAGGCTTTTGAACCATTTGGAAGCCTTAATAAACCTCCAGATGTCCCTGATGGGTACTAGAAAAAATGCCTTCCAAAGGATCTATGTCTGAAGTGGCAGAAGTAGATTGTGTCCTCATGGACTTCCTCGTCCCCACAACCCCTGCAAAGGTCGTCTTCACTTAGCCTTAGCTTTTTCATACGATAATGCAGGGTATTATGAGTATCAGTTCTGGCACCATTGCACCTTGGCCATAGTTTTCTAGTTATTTTACAGCGCTCCAAAGAGCTCCATCTTTCATTCGCTTCCGTCCTAATCCATGCCTCATGTTTGAGTTTACATGGCGGGATTTTCATTGACTGATCAGCCTGCTTCAGGTCTAGAGTAGAACCTTACCCATCAAAGCTATTGATGAAATGAGTCACTTATGTACTATAGATGGGAGTTCACAACTAAATGTCTCTTTTGTGAAATCAAATTTAGCGGCTTGAGTGCCTTGGGTAGCATCCGTAAAAGCTAACCTAATTTTTAAATCAAAATTATTTTCATTTCAGCTCCCTTTCGAGGTATAGTCCGACGTTAAGAAATAGAAAAGCAGTTTAAGACGGCAAATACTCCTTAAAAATACAAGTCGTTCTTTTATATTCAAGTTTTTCAATGCAATTGAGAAAATCTTTTCGTGGGAACCTTCATTATTCTCTTGGAGCTTTAGTAAAACTCAAATATTATTGATGGAACATAAGGGCTTAGTCCCATTGGAAATAGAAGCAACAATTACATACAAAACCCATAGATTCGGTTACTGTTCCATAGACACCACTTGTGAACACGCACTTTTCAAATTTACCAACCGAAATTAGTCTAACCCAGGCACTTTAAAAATCAATGGATGGGTTTTCCAATTCAATCATGACACGTTATCCTTCATCCTGAAAAGGTTGATTATCCTCGGACTTTGGTCCCATCCAAAATCCGGCTACAAATTGATTAAGCACTCTCAAGTCTCAGCATACCCACACATCCATATAGTAGTATCTTGTGTGTGGATTTACTTATTATATTGCTAGGTACACACTTCAAAATTGCCTTTATGGCTTTGGCATAATAAATAATTCATTCGGAGAAATGCCCAGTTAATGTCACACTCACCCAACCGATACTATCGCCAGAGCTGACTACTCTAGGTGGAATTATGTACCTATTGCGTGGGAATATCTCTCTCTGTCCCTAGAGAATCTCTTACGTGAAGATAAGTATAAACCAAGGAATATTTTATTACTTACTTAAGTGTTCTCGTGGAAGCTAACAAATGTGCCATGGGAATTCTCATCCCAAAGGATAGCAACTAAGTGAATACTATTGAGACATATTTTAGCTCGTATCGGACTCAATAAATAGAGAGAAAAAAAAACTTGATCAATATTTAATGTGTTATAGGGTAGGGAATTTTACGATATCTACAAATTGATGAATTTTACTGAATTTTTTCTTTAGAGTTATATGCTTTCGAAGCAACGGTGTGTGTACTAGTAAAAATAAAAAATAAAAAAAACATCAGTAAATATCTACTGCGACGTTTGATGGTGAACTACTTTGAAACTTTTTAGTGTGTAGGTAGTTTTAAAATTTGTTATGATAATTTGTTCTTGGAACTTATACTCAAAAACATGAAAACTTAAGTTTAAAAACGAACTTCATGATTTTAAGGGGTTTTCACAAGAACAACCTTCGTTTGAGAAAGTTGCATGGATTGCATAGGTAAAAGAGGCAATGAAAGACTAATGCTTGGTTGTAAATTAATGCGAGCTTCCACTAGAACAGTTTTAAGAGTTTTTTTTAATATGAAAGGACATGAATATAATTAAAATGCGCTACCTTAAATTCAGTGGAATCAGTAGACGTAAAATCACGAATCTGAAAATGGAAAGAATTATGTAATTAGTCACAGTGAAAATCAAGAATATATAAAAGATATTACAATTTAAATTTATCACACTTTCTTAAAGAAAAAAATTTAAAATTAATTTTAAAAGTTGGAAACCTTCAAATGCTTACGATTCAGAAATATTTAGATTCGTCTAAATACCTCATACGCAAAATCCTAATAAGCAATTAAATATGCAGCGCGGCAGGCAGGACAAAGACCTCGCTTTTCGCAATAATTCATGTTGCACCTAACGGGCCGAACAGAATGTGCATCTGTGTCTGAGTCTTGTAGCGCTGTCAGATGGTGGGTTCGTCCCCTTTATAAAGAAAGGAAACAAAGACGATTTTTTGAAACAACTTTCATACACCTAAGAGAGCAAATTATTTAACAATCTCGTTCTATTTTGCCATTTTTTAAAATTCTTAAATTTCTATCTGAGCATCTCATTTAGCCACAAAACCCCTATAAAATGTACAACATTCATATTGGCGAACAAGAGCTTTTGTGTACAAAATTATGAACGTCAAATTTGCATCGTCGCCTGAAGTTGAAAATGTTTCAACTTCACGATGTACGATGCAGATTCACATTGTGTTGCCGCTTACGGCTTTCCACACATTTAACTTTTTGACAGCTTGCGACTCAGACTCAGACGCAGATGCACATTGTGTTCGACCCTTTAGTGTTATAATTTTCGTAAGAATTAGAGAGACCTACAGGCCTATTGCTAACTACGAACCGTGATTTTATAAACTTTTCCATATAAAATTATCCTTTCGGAGGCTTGTCATTCGCCAGAGATTTCTGGTGCCGTGAATAATGTCTGGTGGATATTAATACGGCTTGATCTTAAGCTGGGCATCCACGATCACTCATGAATGCCATTTCCGGCATGAGCGCACTCTCGAATGCCGGTGGATTGGGCTGCGTGCCAGTGTGCGCATTCATGCTCTTATGAATTCAAACCTTTTCGAATTCCGCTCTCATTCCCGGAATGTCATTTATGAGTGATCATGGATGCCCGGCTTTACATAGCTCGCACAGCACTCCAAACTTCAAACCCCTGAGACACGGTAAACCCATGCATACAATGTAAAAATGAAAAAAAAAATTGTAATATGGATTCACTAGTTTTGCAACGATAAAGAAACAATTTTTTACACTCAATTTGCAAGGGACTTATGAAGAAGCTTCTCATGATAAACTATGCTTTCAATTGTTTGTACGTACATAGTTTTCTGCCAACAGGTGGTGTCGTTAAACATCTATCTTAACTTGTTCGGTCGTCCTACGCATTATCGCATGCGATGTGCCCACCGTGCATACACATACACATGCGTAAATTGTTATCACGTCGTAAAAACATCAAAGTTTTTTACTGACAGTGCTTAGGTTAAAAATGTTCAAATCGATTCTGGTCTTTAATAGAATAGTAAGGGAATGCATATCTTTTACAGTTTCAGTTATATATATTCTCTAAGCGTAAGCCTGCAATATAAGTACAGAGTCGCAATGTTCCTAAATAGGGGACTCCAGCCAAAGATAACCTTTGGATCTACACTGCCGTTGTGCGTCCTATTTTCACATATAGCGCCATCGTCTGGTGGCCTGCCCTGAGTAAGAAATACAATATCGATAAGTTCAAAGCAGTACAGAGATCGACGAGTGTAGTGCCGTGTTCTAGTGATGCTCTAAGTGTGATCCTGCACCTGATCCCCCTAGAACTTCACATCAAAGACACAGCTACATGCAGCGCTGTCCGGCTAAGGGAATATGATTGCTGAACTGCGAAGCCATACGGTCACTATAAGATCCTGGAAACAACTCCAAGCGATTTGGTCGGGTCTTTGAACAATTATATGACACCTACCCTCAATTTTAGGAAATTGTTCTTTGTTAAACTTCTCACTAGAGAAAAATGGAAAAATGGAAGCGTTATCATTGACATAAATACGGACGGTTCGAAGATGGACTGCGGAGTCGGCGCTGGCATCTTCTCTGACAACTAAATATATCAAAGTCTTTTCGTCTCCCAGACTCTGCTAGTGCTTTCCGGACGAAGCGATTCGGGAATCCTGGCGCTTACTGAACAATTCATGCCATTCATGCGGTTAACACATCCTAAAAACTTGTAGATTCAGCTTATAAACAATCAGCTAAGTACCCACTCCACAATTACGCTCATATGAGTTCCAGGTCACAGCAGTAATGAGGGCAACGAACGTACCAACGATCTGGCCAGAAGAGGATCAGCCCTTAACAGTTCTCTAGCAGAAAGTGTGGGTATTCCGCTGGACACTGTTAACGGCTATACACATAAATATATCTTCCCTTCCTCCAGCTTGCCAATCATGGGTGGAACGGCCTGACCAGCTGACCTAATTAAAACAAACCTAATTCAAAGAGCTGCTTGGCAAATCAATACGATATTAGTAGAATTGTAGGTCATCACGGGCCATGCGGTATTGCTCACAACACCTTCTATAAAGCTGAAAGGACAGTAATGTGAAAGAATTTCTACTTCATTTCCTCTACATGTGACCGGCGCTGGCGAGAACTAGACAGCGTACTTTAGGCAAACCCTTCTTCGTCGACCTCGGCGAGATGGTTGAACCAATGATTGGAAAACTGATTCAGTACCTGAACTTTATCCACATCATGCCAACAATCAATCAACAATCAACAATCAATTGAACAAGTTTCGTGGTAACAAAACGGCGACCCTTAGCGCTAATTGGGTTCTGTCAGGAATCGCCACTCTACCTATCTAAGGTACATGATACTTTCAGAAAATTCCACACCCATAAGTCGTTATAATAATTTAACCCGATTCCTGTCGAAATTTCGTTGCTAAATATCCCCCCAAATAAACGTTCCAACATTCTGTTAACTTTTCCATGAGTTTGCAAAACCTACCGGCCAACATCAACCGTATCACCAATTAATCATCATAATGCATGACTCCTTCCTCACCCCAAGCATATAATGAAAGGCAACCTCCCAGCCAATCCGATTCCGAAGTTTTGCCACAACAAATCTGTGCTCCCTGAACCCAAAATACAAAATCGGCAATAAACATCCAACTTTCGTGGTACAATCCTCAAATGTATTTTCATTCACCATCTGATTCAGCTGCCATAGCTTTCAGTTAGATTGCTTAATATTGAAATTATTTACAATCACCGTAGGGCATTCATCAGTGTCCATGTTGTACATAGTGGGTTTTGAAAACGAGACACAAAAGTTATTGGATGTCCCGTCATAAATCCGACCAGATATTGGTCAGCCATTGGTCAGCCAAACACACAAGTCTGACATTTGACAACATCTTCGACGTACATATTCTAATTCGTGTCAACAATTGTTTGCCTCAAAACCAGAAGCGATGAATGCATTTAATTGTAGGAAAAATTTACATATTGCTGAAAATGCCATTTATTGGAAAGAGGAAGTGAGGTGAGAATTTATCTCACGAGCCACGATCATAGGATTCGTTCACAATTGCTCATAACTAGGATGACAAGATAAAATATGTCTTTAACACTGGTGTTGCCATTGTTCGTGAAATTGAATTCAATGCAAAGTACATCTGTCACAAATTGTGTGACGAAGCAAAAACTTAATTTTATTATTTTATGCAGTTTTATCATGAATTGTGACTCTGTTGTTGCAATGATTTTCCAGAAATATTTCCATAAAAAAACAGCAATTGGAAAACGTTCCTAAACAAACACGTGCACAGCCAAAAAATGCAATAAATTGCTATATGAACGGAAGGAATTTTTTGATCTGTTTTGTCATACATACATATGTATAGTATGTATATGAAAATAATAGGGGTGTCAGGCTAGGCAATGCGATTATTGCGCCTCCATCGCTTGCATAAGTCAGATTGATGTTTTTTTTTTCCTCTGTTCACTTCTTTTCTCTTCATTCTAATTGTGGGCTCTCTTTATTCTCTTTCATTTCTCATCTTCGTTTCACTTTCGGTAATGACTTCTCACAACACAGATCCAAATAAACGCATGTGTGCTTTTATGTATTGTAACAAACCAAATTGTAACAAACATATGATTTGTTTTTTTAGTGCACAGTAAAAAAAAAAAAGAAGAGAAGACTGAAAACGAATATGTAATGTATGCATTGTATGATTACGGGAGGGGAAAGCGAGGGAAAGAGAGAAAACATTTGGTTGCTGCTGAGGAAAACGGTTTCTGCTTCGTTATCGTTGTACCACTTGTGACAGAATCTTTGTCATCCTAGAGATGAGCAATTGTGAACAAATCCTGTGATCGGGAAACAAATTCTCCTTTCTTTTTGGCAAACTGAAGATAGGCGTGATCCATTTTCCTGCTACATATCTGTGATTTCAGATCAACGGAACGTTCTGATCAGACGAGAGCCTGTCACGGGACAGAAAAACAAGAGAAATTTTTGTGTGCTAGTGGACTGGATTGTAAATCTAAACATTTCTGCCTTACTTCTCTGTCAGTTGACAAATGTAAACAGTTGTCAAATTTTAATTCCATTCAATTGCTATATTTTGTAAATTTGCCAACAAATGTGCATATTTTAGTTACATAAAACAACTTTAGAGTCCCTACTGAGTAATTATTATGCGCACAGTTTCAATTCATAAACAAATTCAAATGTCATTTTTGCCTGAATGGCAATCTGCCATTATTTTGGTCTTCAGTCAAGTTCCATCGGAAATAACAGATATTTAGAAAATGGAACACACCCAATGGCATTTTCAGCAATAAAATTGTACAGAAATAACTATTCCGAATCCAAAGATCAATAATCTGTCTGTATAAAAATGTATGAGGGAATTGAAATATCCCAGTTATTTCTGCTTTATTCCATAGCCGCACTCACCAATTTAATTATCCTTGATCGGCAATTAACAACAATTTATGAATAATAAATGTTTTAAATCGAATGCTATTTGATTCGAAAGAATGATCGAATAATTCGTTTGTTTTCATTCACAGTTGCACATCCTTATGACTGTCATTTCTCTCAGTGTTTTTTGCCCAGTACCGTTTTTACCGTGGAAAATGTATCACGGTTGCCACTTATCAAAATACTGTGAAACCAAATTCGGTCTAGAAAATTAGTGGCCAACATAAATCAATTTATATATATATATTTTCTTAGTTTGAAGTGGTCATCTAGAGAAGAAGATTTAGAGATTAGATCAAAGGGTTATCCATTGTGATACGACTATCAAGGAAAACATTTATGTACGTACACGCTACCCCGCAATACTACTAAACTTATTGAACTGGCTCTAAACTGCAGTCTTCAGTTTTCTTTGATGGCGAGTGCGGTGTTTTCAGTTTTCTAGACTAGTCTTTCCAGCATCAGAAATCCCTTCGTATTTGCTTTTCGTGCCAAACTTGTATAGTGGCATTCAAAGTTTCTCTTAGTTGCAGCACTGTTTTATGCACCGACACTTTTTTTTATGCACCGTAACTGTCTAACAAATTTGTCTGAAAACTATAAAGTGGCAACCTTGACTACGTTTTCGCCCCAACTGTGTGCGAAATGTAAGTTTTGACAGTTCAATGAACTTTCTGTGCAAACCCTGTAGGAGGGAAAGAGCAATACTCCATGTCCACCATCTACAGCCTTTATAAGTGCATTTCAGGCGGATATTCACTCAGTGCCGCGGTAACCTTCAAGGTAAGTGGTAGCTTAGTTAGTAGCTAGTAGTTAGTGCGCGGATTAAATCGAGTGCGCGATCGTTCCGTTTCGGTCGTTCCGGTCCGGACCGGAAATTTACTTAGTGCGAATCCGCGTCACTTCGTCTCAACTCTCTTATAAAATGAAATTCTCTTCACTCCTTACAGTTTGCGTTCTTGGTTTTGTAAAATTGTTTTTGGTTCTGTAAATTTAATGCTTTTTTTTCGTTTGCCTGTTGCCTGTGTGTGAAGTTTTGATTTTGTAAATTTATGGTAAAGTGAAGTATGAAATGTTTTGTGTTGTGTGAGCCTTGTATTTCTCTCCTGTGAAAAAAATTTAAAAGTGTAATTTGTCTGCCCTTTCCCCTGAGTGTCTAGCTTTTAATTTCTGGTGCAAAGATTAAGAACAAATTTGTGAAAAGTGTAAGTTCCGTGCCCTTGCTTTGCTGTAGCCCCTGACCCTGCCCCTACCTGAGTGTTTCTTTTCCCCTGCAGCTCATTTTTCCTATTGCCGCTCGGTTAGTGATGCGCGTTCGGTTTGAGTTTAAGTGTAAAGCCTGCGTTTGCAGTCGATTGAGAAAAAAAATTTGTGAAAAGTGTTAAGTTCCGTGCTCTTGCTCTACTCTAGCCCTTGCCCCTGCCACTACCTGAGTGTTTCTTTTATCCTGCAGCTCATCTTTGCTTTTGCTCGTCGGTTAGTGATGTGCGTTCGGTTTGCGTGTAATTGTAAGAAAAAATTTGTGAAAAGTGTTAAGTTCCTTGCCCTTGCTCTACTCTAGCCCCTGCTCCTACCTGAGTGTTTCTGAGTGTTTCCCTGTGAATGTGCAGCTCATCTTTGTATTGCCCCTCGGTTAGTGATGCGCGTTCGGTTTCGGTTTAAATCGTGTAAAAGCATACATACGTGCGCACAAAGGATGGAAAAGTGAAAATTTGCCGTCGGCAAAATTAACAATTAAAACAAAAATCTCCTCCCATCAAGAAAAGCTATGACAGCTCTACAGAACAGAAAATTCGTACCACAAGGTGAGTTTTTGTTTTTGAATTTCCTTTTCATTTAGTTTATCCTACATTTGTAGCTGTTTCTTCACTGACCTTTAGTGTCTACAATTTGTTTACGTAGTTATGTTGTCTGAGGTTAAATCCTTACTCAGTGTCTCTTCCAGCAGATGTTTCATTTTTTGACTCCAATTCGACTATTTGTATCCACTTCGACCAATTGATGTTGTGGTCTTGTCTAAATGTCCATAGATAAATCCTTAAACTTTCATGGCCTGTTAGCAGATGCGTCAGGTCTTCTTGACTCTGTGTATCGATTAAGTTTTGTCCCATCTCTGCCGTGAAAATGTTGTAGACTTGTTGAATTGTTGTAGGGTTTCGTTTGTTGTTCCTGTAGTTATGAGTAAATTGAGTGGTTTCTGCACTTTTTTGGGAGAAAGTTAGGGGGTATAGGTCCAGCTAGAATGCTCGTCGGACTGTAGCATTTTGCTCAGAAGTCAATATTGGCTCTCAGTGCGTTCAGTAGGTATCTCCGGTTGCCTTCTTTAAGTTCATGGTACTGGCCCATAATATTCGCTATAGAGAGCAATTTTTTCAGTATCAATTCTACAAGGTAAGACGGAAAGAAGGAGAAGAAGTCATTCATACCTACGGCGACACTCTTGTAGGTTTAAATCTTCTCCTGGGTTTTGTCCATGATTTTGGTGGCTTTTTTCTCAATCAGTAAAGTGGAAAAGAATGTGTGCAGTACCAAAATCATCTGCATTGGTGTGCTAATGTACCGATACGTACTCATTACTTATGGTGGCGCAGTCCGGAGTAGTCTTGGGCCTCAACCAAAAAGCGTTTCAAGTCAGTTCGATCTTTAATCAGCTGTCTCTAGTTTCGCACGCCAAGTTGGTTGAGGTTCGATTTCACTTGCGTGCGGCACCCGAGTCACGGTCTTACTCTACTGTGCCATCCCCCGGGAGCGCATTTGAAGATTTTCCGGCCCGGAGCATTGATATTAACCGCTTCAGTTGTTGGACCTTGAACGACATCGACTTGGCCAGAAGGCTTGCTAAGGGTCAAAAGAGTGGCTAAGTTGATGTCGTTGATGGAGCAGCGTGCGTTCTCCATCGTCATCCTGCACAGACGGACGCGTTTGGCAGGGATGCCAAAACTAAACATGGCTCTGTATAGCTCGTCTCGATAGATACAGTCATAAAATTGAGGAATAGGTTGTGGGGAATGATTTGAAGTTCTTGTATTTTTTCCAAGGTCTGCCTTAGTGTGAATTTTTGGCCGGTGGTGGACTTTCCTGGCCTGAAGCCACACTAATATGAACCGATCAGGATGGTGACGAACGGCTTCAGGCGTTCACACAACACAGCAGGTAAGACCTCGTAGGCGATGTTAGCACGTCAGAGGCGGCAATGTTGCTTTTTGGCAATGTTGCCACTGCTCTTCAATACTTGATGCTGGCGGCATAGGACCTCTTAAAATATTGAGAGAGACTCGCTCGGGAAAGGATCTGGTGATCCCTTGCGATTGCAGTCTGTCGACGTTGTTTCTTCTCACTGTGATTCTTCTTTGTTGTGGCGCTTGGGATATCCGCATTCGTACCTTGGTTGCAACAAGGTAATGATCCGAGTCTATGCTGATAGCTCGGAAGGTTTGGACATCCAGAACACTGGAGGCATGTCTTGCGTCGATCGCAATATGATGAATTTGATTGAACGTTTGATGATCAGGAGACCACCATGTCTCTTTAAGAATATTGAGATGAGGAAACCGCGTGCTTGCTATAGTGGAGTTTCGTCCTGGAGCGAAGTCAATTAGCCTAAGTCTGATTTCGGATGTGGTGTCATGTAGGCTGTGCTTACTAACTGTCCTGCCAAAGATGTCCTCGTTTCCTATTTTGGCGTAAAAATCGCCCAGCACGATCTTAATGTCATATTTAGCGGTGGCGTATACCTACGTAAAATTTTTTTTTTCTTCGAACGCAGAAGATGTGGTAATATTGCCAACAGATCATCATTGCTGCCGAATTCCTCTGCCATTGTCTGTGACTAAGACTTGGATATTCAGAATAGATACATTGGTTTCATGAGCAAATTTGGGACTAACCTTGGCCCTCAGAGTGGTATCACAATGGTCTCAACTTCGATTGTAGTTCACCTCTTAAGGCGATGGCTCTCAGGTAACTAGGTTCCATATCAAAAGTTTAAATTAAAATTCAGCAATTTAAAACGAGATGCTACATAGCACGATTTCTTCCTACATATCTTCGTTGATAAATAAGTTTATATTTTGGTTATACAGAATTTTATTGATTTTTAGGGGAAACACGCGATTCAACTCGCTATAATAGAAAACCATTTCCTTAATGCATTTTCTTTGTCTCTTGGAGTAATTGTGTTTAACTCTCAAATGAACTGTATTCCATACAGGCCACAGACAATGCGTTGAGCTCTCCGTGATTCATCATACAATTTGTGATATTTTTCGAAATTATCTGGAGACAAAAGAGCTCCTCGTCGTCGTTTCCATGGTTATTGTTGTTGCAAATTTTGCTAGGTCTTGCCCGGGAAATGAAACCAGATTAGGTGGCGCCAGGGTACATGTTTGCATGCTCATGCAACGTATACTTTTAACATTTTCTGGCATGCTACCCCAGTTTCATGCAATAAGTACTTCCCTATGTTTTTTTTTTTTGAACATACAAGATTCATTGCTTTCATGGGAGAGAGATTCATTTATAATACAAAATGGATGCTTCACACGCAGGCACACCAATATCCTTTTGGGAGCAATTGTTCAAATTTTTCTCAACGAAAAGTGTCAGACTTTTGTTAGGAGTTTTTGGTTTGCTTTTTGTGTTGGGAAAAATATAATTTCCGAGATAGTTTTCATTTTAGAATGAAATGTGGGGCACCCAGTTGGTATTATGTTTCGACAATCGATTCACTTTCCAGGTGATTAGTTCGGTGCACACAGGGTTTCCAGAGCTTTTCCATTCCCGGTACAATGTTAGAAGGAAGGACGTTACACTAATAAAATGTTATCTGATTGGTTTTATGTAGAAGGTGAAATGAAAGGATACCTCCATTCCATACATTCATTCTATTTCTGTCGTCGATTGCTGACTCTGTTCGTATCAGCACCTCGATGGATGAGAAATCAAATCGGGTTATGCTTGGTGTTGGCGATTAAATGAGGTAAATCGACTTTTCTATGAATGTTTTCGGATGTTGTGCCTTGCATAAGCTTTTTAGGAATGACTTGTCTGTGCACTGTTTGGCGTTCACCAGAATAAGTGTCTTCTGGCTCAGTCCAGGATGAGAGGAATTCTGGAATAATAATAGGACAAAGGCCTGATTATTGGGTCCCAGCGACGATGAATGTCAACCGAACTCAGGTCCGATAATAAAACAATCATCAACGGGGATGGTAGGTAGGTGCGGCTCTTTAGAGTCCAATTGGCGCTAGGGTACCCCGTTTTGCAACCACGAAACTTGTTAAACCTTGTTTGTATGTGGTTGTTGATTTGGTGTGGCTAAATCCAGTCGCCAGAAGCTCCGCCTGGAAAACATTAGCAGAGTCTGGAAGACGAAGAGATTTTGGTATATTCAGTTGGTCAGAGAAGATACTTGCCCCGACTCCGCAATCCATCTTCGACCCGTCCGTAAATATACCAATATCATGGTCATTTAGAACATTTTCATTCTTCCATTCTTCTCTAGTAGGGAATTTAGCAAGGAATAATTTCCTAAAATTAAGGGTAGGTGTCATGTAATCAGTCGAAGACCCGACCAAATCTCCTGGAATGGTTTCCAGGAGCTTACAGTGACTGTACGGCTTTGTGCTCCTGAACCCAGATTCCCTGAGCCGGACCGCACTGCAGGTAGCTGTGTCTTTGATGTGAAGTTCAAGGGGCATTAGGTGCAGGATCACACTTAGAGCATTGGAAGAACAAGATCTTTCTTGAATTTATCGATGTTGTATTTTTTACTCAGGGCAGGCCATCAGATGATGGCGCAATAAGTAAGAATTGGGGGCACAACGGAAGTGTACATCCACAGGGTCATCTTTGGCTTGAGTCCCCATTTTTTGCCGAATGTTTTATTGTAGGCATAGAACGCTAGGTTTGCTTTCTTTATCCGCTGTTCTATATTGAGCTTCCGACTCAGTTTCGGGTCTAGTATTGTGCCTAGGTATTTTGCACTGGGGCTTAGTGAAAGTGGCTGACCATTTAGTTTGGGTGGGGTGAATTCTGGAACCTTGGTTTTAGTGGTAAATATCATCATTTCGGTCTTATCCAGATTTACTCCCATGAGTGTACCTTAACCAGCGTTCCCTTTATGAAGACCAGTCTCAGTAGACCGACCCTTAAGGTAAGCGTGCTGGCATTTCGACAGTGGAGAGCCCTGGAGAGCCAGGCTTTCACGGATGTAAAAATCTAGGATTCGTTCTAGAGCCTTTACCACAGGCGGAGGACAGGCTTATAGGTCTATAATCCTTCACGGATTCATGGCCTCACCGGCCCACCTTTAAAATAGAGACAACTTTGACACGTCTACAAGAAGAGGGGATATGGTTTAGATTAACGCAGCTCCTATAAATTGGTAGTAGCCAGGGAATTGCTATGTCTTGCAGATTCTGTAGCATAATAGGCATAATGCTGTCTCGGCCAGGTGACTTATAAGGTGAGAAGCTGTTAATCGACGTCCAGATTTTATCCTCTGTCATAATGTTTGTGACCCTATTCCATGCTGCCGACGGTACTCTAGCGGAACTGGCTTGTTCGGCGCTATCGTCACCACAGCCTGGAAAGTGTATGCTCATAAGAATTTCCAGTGAGTCTGCAATAGACACTGTGCAATTTCCGTCAGCCTTTTTCAGGAAGGACGGATTACCGTGCCCTTTCGACAGAATTCTGCTTAGCCTTGCGGATTCAACGGGGATACAGCGTCAGAAACTCAGTGCTGTCTGAGCTTCTAGCTTCTCGCAACCATTCATGTTATGCGTGTTACATTTTTCGCACGAACCTACAATTTATTGCCGACTCCGAGCGGCGTATTCAGAAGCTTTTTCATGACAAATTATGCTCGAGGAGGCTTGTCATTCCCCTACAAGGGGTGGCGCCGCGAAAAATGTTCGGTGGACATGGCAGGAGGCGATCACATTTTGATCAATCTTTTCAAATTTTAGTACATTATGGGTCCTGAAATCGATGTTATCTCAGGTAATGCAGGAGGATCTTTAGTGGCAATTTAGCCGTGTAAAAAAAAAACAGCGCTTCTGAGTGGATGCCATTGGGGTGCCCTTAGAATTTTTTTCTGGGAAAAGTCAAACAGCACGGGTGGCTTAGCAGTTGTCAGGCGATAATTTAAATTGCTAACATTTCATATAACACTTATGTAGGTTAGGTTAGGTTAGGTTAGGTTATGGCGGAAGTACCCAGTCTAATGACTGTGCGTCCACCGGGGTCTACTGGTCCATTGTCTTCCCCCTTGTGGTGCATGTTCTAACCTTGGGTTCTAGATGGGTGGTCTATCGCAAAACCACCCTGTACTCTTAATAAAGTGGAGTATGTTCGTTATTAGTTCTTCTCTTAGGTTACCCAGTTCTCCAAACAGCCTGTTTCCCATGTGTCGGAGTCGGCGTTTTTGGAGATTGGGACATTCAAGGAATAAGTCCTTGCTCGTCTCCGTCTCTTCCGCATCCTGACAGCTTCTGGAGTAGTCTGGGAAGTTGATGCCGAATCTGTTGGCCATCGTGCCTATGGCACAATATCCCGTCAGTAAATCTACTACGATGCGAGTATCTTTTTTATTCATAGCCAGGAGACATTTTGTCTTGTTCTGGTCTATTCTCTGCCATAAGCTGCGGGATATGCAGTAGCCTCTGGCGGACCAAGTGGAAATTATTCCAAATTTTTGAGTTGGGGAATTTCCCACTTGTAGTGGACTAAATTTCCAAGTGGAGCAAATTCCCGTGGAGTTATTTCCCTGCACCGATTTTGACATCGTAGATAACGCTTATCTTGTTTAGGATTCCCCGAAAGGTGGACACCGCTTTCAATTTGGTGCTAGTATGATATGAAGCCTTGATAGCTGCTTGACTGTCGATGAGGATGGTAATCCTAACTGGGCTCAGTCTCCCAGCACCTATTGTCCTTGCTACTCTATCAATGGCAAAATCTTCAGCTTGGAAGACACTACAATCGCCCGGGAGTCTGTATGAATTGTTTGTATCTAGCAAACTACTATACACCTCCTGCTCCAGTAAAAAAAATCCCAAACCATCTGCGCCCTTAAGATTATTTTCAATCAATTTAAGGACACGTTTAACAATATCTCGCACGTTACTGTTGTTTTTGTATGTCAAGGTTCATGAAACCCAGAAAGTTATCCAATAAACTATCGCACATGTTCTATTCCGTCCATTCGATAGGATTTGAATTATGATGAATATCCAAATTGTATCCCTTCTCAGAGTGGCCAGCAAGTGCCAGTCTGCCTGCTTGCGTTTGTCAGTCATATTCCACTGCATCCCAATCTAATTCAACATTTTATCGGCCCATAACAAATGGCACAACCCAATTTCGTTCAATCCCAAGCAATAATTTATCACATGTATCCTTCCTTTCGTTCGGGACTCCCAAACAAACAAAAAAAAAAAAACAAAATAATCCTGAGAGTGGGGATATCTCTTGCGAACATTTGCGTTCTCTGCGATAGGCATAAACATCAAATGCCATTTGCTTGTTATTGACGGGCGTTCTTGAATGAGTACGATCGTAGAAACAGTCCCTCTTCCCCACTCCATATCACCGTGCTATGTTTGCTGACGCCGAATAAAACAAATCTTTTCACAGCAACACCCGAGCCCACCATTGCCAACAGCCAGATGGACATTCGAAAAAAAAAGCAAAAAAGGACGAAAGATTCTCGACAGTCGTAAAAAATGTATTTTAGCATCAATCTGATGGTTGAATGTGTTTGCGAAGAGTGTAAGCGAGAGCAGCAATAATAGGACATCATTTCTATGGATGTTGATGTTGAGCTTCCGACTCAGTTTCGGGTCTAGTATTGTGCCTAGGTATTTTGCACTGGGGCTTAGTGAAAGTGGCTGACCATTTAGTTTGGGTGGGGTGAATTCTGGAACCTTGGTTTTAGTGGTAAATATCATCATTTCGGTCTTATCCAGATTTACTCCCATGAGTGTACCTTAACCAGCGTTCCCTTTATGAAGACCAGTCTCAGTAGACCGACCCTTAAGGTAAGCGTGCTGGCATTTCGACAGTGGAGAGCCCTGGAGAGCCAGGCTTTCACGGATGTAAAAATCTAGGATTCGTTCTAGAGCCTTTACCACAGGCGGAGGACAGGCTTATAGGTCTATAATCCTTCACGGATTCATGGCCTCACCGGCCCACCTTTAAAATAGAGACAACTTTGACACGTCTACAAGAAGAGGGGATATGGTTTAGATTAACGCAGCTCCTATAAATTGGTAGTAGCCAGGGAATTGCTATGTCTTGCAGATTCTGTAGCATAATAGGCATAATGCTGTCTCGGCCAGGTGACTTATAAGGTGAGAAGCTGTTAATCGACGTCCAGATTTTATCCTCTGTCATAATGTTTGTGACCCTATTCCATGCTGCCGACGGTACTCTAGCGGAACTGGCTTGTTCGGCGCTATCGTCACCACAGCCTGGAAAGTGTATGCTCATAAGAATTTCCAGTGAGTCTGCAATAGACACTGTGCAATTTCCGTCAGCCTTTTTCAGGAAGGACGGATTACCGTGCCCTTTCGACAGAATTCTGCTTAGCCTTGCGGATTCAACGGGGATACAGCGTCAGAAACTCAGTGCTGTCTGAGCTTCTAGCTTCTCGCAACCATTCATGTTATGCGTGTTACATTTTTCGCACGAACCTACAATTTATTGCCGACTCCGAGCGGCGTATTCAGAAGCTTTTTCATGACAAATTATGCTCGAGGAGGCTTGTCATTCCCCTACAAGGGGTGGCGCCGCGAAAAATGTTCGGTGGACATGGCAGGAGGCGATCACATTTTGATCAATCTTTTCAAATTTTAGTACATTATGGGTCCTGAAATCGATGTTATCTCAGGTAATGCAGGAGGATCTTTAGTGGCAATTTAGCCGTGTAAAAAAAAAACAGCGCTTCTGAGTGGATGCCATTGGGGTGCCCTTAGAATTTTTTTCTGGGAAAAGTCAAACAGCACGGGTGGCTTAGCAGTTGTCAGGCGATAATTTAAATTGCTAACATTTCATATAACACTTATGTAGGTTAGGTTAGGTTAGGTTAGGTTATGGCGGAAGTACCCAGTCTAATGACTGTGCGTCCACCGGGGTCTACTGGTCCATTGTCTTCCCCCTTGTGGTGCATGTTCTAACCTTGGGTTCTAGATGGGTGGTCTATCGCAAAACCACCCTGTACTCTTAATAAAGTGGAGTATGTTCGTTATTAGTTCTTCTCTTAGGTTACCCAGTTCTCCAAACAGCCTGTTTCCCATGTGTCGGAGTCGGCGTTTTTGGAGATTGGGACATTCAAGGAATAAGTCCTTGCTCGTCTCCGTCTCTTCCGCATCCTGACAGCTTCTGGAGTAGTCTGGGAAGTTGATGCCGAATCTGTTGGCCATCGTGCCTATGGCACAATATCCCGTCAGTAAATCTACTACGATGCGAGTATCTTTTTTATTCATAGCCAGGAGACATTTTGTCTTGTTCTGGTCTATTCTCTGCCATAAGCTGCGGGATATGCAGTAGCCTCTGGCGGACCAAGTGGAAATTATTCCAAATTTTTGAGTTGGGGAATTTCCCACTTGTAGTGGACTAAATTTCCAAGTGGAGCAAATTCCCGTGGAGTTATTTCCCTGCACCGATTTTGACATCGTAGATAACGCTTATCTTGTTTAGGATTCCCCGAAAGGTGGACACCGCTTTCAATTTGGTGCTAGTATGATATGAAGCCTTGATAGCTGCTTGACTGTCGATGAGGATGGTAATCCTAACTGGGCTCAGTCTCCCAGCACCTATTGTCCTTGCTACTCTATCAATGGCAAAATCTTCAGCTTGGAAGACACTACAATCGCCCGGGAGTCTGTATGAATTGTTTGTATCTAGCAAACTACTATACACCTCCTGCTCCAGTAAAAAAAATCCCAAACCATCTGCGCCCTTAAGATTATTTTCAATCAATTTAAGGACACGTTTAACAATATCTCGCACGTTACTGTTGTTTTTGTATGTCAAGGTTCATGAAACCCAGAAAGTTATCCAATAAACTATCGCACATGTTCTATTCCGTCCATTCGATAGGATTTGAATTATGATGAATATCCAAATTGTATCCCTTCTCAGAGTGGCCAGCAAGTGCCAGTCTGCCTGCTTGCGTTTGTCAGTCATATTCCACTGCATCCCAATCTAATTCAACATTTTATCGGCCCATAACAAATGGCACAACCCAATTTCGTTCAATCCCAAGCAATAATTTATCACATGTATCCTTCCTTTCGTTCGGGACTCCCAAACAAACAAAAAAAAAAAAACAAAATAATTCTGAGAGTGGGGATATCTCTTGCGAACATTTGCGTTCTCTGCGATAGGCATAAACATCAAATGCCATTTGCTTGTTATTGACGGGCGTTCTTGAATGAGTACGATCGTAGAAACAGTCCCTCTTCCCCACTCCATATCACCGTGCTATGTTTGCTGACGCCGAATAAAACAAATCTTTTCACAGCAACACCCGAGCCCACCATTGCCAACAGCCAGATGGACATTCGAAAAAAAAAGCAAAAAAGGACGAAAGATTCTCGACAGTCGTAAAAAATGTATTTTAGCATCAATCTGATGGTTGAATGTGTTTGCGAAGAGTGTAAGCGAGAGCAGCAATAATAGGACATCATTTCTAGGATGTTGTTGAATATTTAATTAGACATTTGGAGAGTGTAGTCAAAGTTCGAAATTGGATCATAAGAAGAAGATTAACATAACTGTCAATTGGGTGATGGGGGCCGCACACAGTGCCAAAATTCAAATAACAACGAGAGCATTTTATTGATGTCGAATGAGGCCTGAGATGGTTTCTCATAAGTGGCCGTTGATCTGGCTTAGATTTGCACGGGCATTTTATTGTTGTGCGTCAGTAAAACATTTATTGACAACGGAGTGGTATTCGATGTTTGCGTTAATTATAATCGTTGAATGGTTCCCTGAGAATGTAAAAACGTTGTCAATTTAGGTATCAAAATAATGGCACTTGTACAACAAATTTAATTACAGAGTGTAATTGGAAAACCAATGAGCATCTCAAAGGGAATTAAAAGAACAGCATTTGCAGCAAGGCATTTGCTTTTTTGAAGTGAATCGAAATGATTCGAGTAGCTATTTGCTTGATTGGTTGCACTCGGGTCTATTACCTTCATTGAAGCACCTTATGATATACTACATTTTTCATTTTGTTGTCAGGTGCGAGAATGAACAAAGCGGATGGTTTGCCGACACGTGAACATGCTACGTACAATTGACCGTGAGAGAAACATTCGTTTTCTAGATTCAGGCTACAAACCTCAAGGATTTTCGTAGTGATTTGTTGATCGTCATGGCGAATGCAAGACTAATCGGAAATTGAATTCGTTTAAAATCGAATCGGTTGGGATCATCGGAATTCTCTGAATGATTCTCACGTGATTTCATCACCTTTGAACTTTCCTTTGAGTACCGTCGCGTGAATCACATTGCCAATGAGTTTTCTCACCACCAAACGCGTTCTGTTACATAGTTTCGGTTGGTTCAGATTTCGAAGCATGATGACTACCGAGCCAACCTTCAGTTGTAAATTGTGAGGTGGCAAGCCAGGCAAATCCAATGAGTTTAAAAATTCAGTTGGATAGTTGGTTTGATTATTTCGTCTTTGTTTGTTACACAGGCGATAGATTAGAAGGAGTGCAGTGGACCAACGATTTGATTTTGAATTGTAAAGTTTAAGTGATCCACATCTTTGTTTTTTGCCGCAAGAATTGCTCGTTCACTAAACCAATTTTTATTTTTGTGGTAAGCAATGATGTTCGGGAAAACTATTTTGATGAGCTCGTCCTTCGTTAAGACGAAATTGCAAAAATTCGGTGGAAACGAAATCAATCCTTTCGATTCGTCGACAGGAACACGGCCATTCGCATGCCGTCGTCAACTCGCATGTTTGTCGTCAGCTGAAGTTTCTTCACATAGCGCCACAGAGTCGATGATTTGAGCGGTCGATCTTGGAATGACTGGTAGTGTTTGGCGGAAATTGCCAGAGAGTATAATCATTGCGCCTCCAAAACATCTTGAGTCAATGCTCAGACCTTTTATAGTTCCATTAAGTGCTTTCAATCCGCGTTAGTGCGCCATTGTGCATTCATCCCAGATGATGATTTTACTTGCTTCCAAAACTTTGGCCATTGCCGAGTGTTTCGCAATGTTGCATTTTCAGTCATTTGAAGGTTTAACTGTAATTTCAACGCTGAATGAGCCGGTCGGCATCCTTCTAGCATTGCGGCCGCTATCCCAGAAAAAGCAACTGCTACAGCAATTTCGGATCTCGCACGAACAGTGGCCAAAATAAATGACATTAGGAATGTCTTCCCAGTTCCACCGGGGGCATTGAGGAAAAATAAGCCACCATTTCGATTATCAATTGCCTTTATTAACGTATCGTACTCTTTCTTCTGTTGGGGGTTTAACCGTGGTACATTCGGTCGAACCGATTGGTTCAATACTTCTCGATCGTGTTCACGTTCACGTTCCAATTCTCGATTGAAAGTGTCGTTCATTCCACGATATGACGTTGACATTCCTAACTTGACTTACAAACAGCCGCACATGAGGTAACACATGTCTTTGATCAAAAGCAAAGCCTGGTAATGTATCTCCTTATTCACCTCGAGATCGGAATTTCCTGAAGTGACACGAATTCGTTGTAAAATGTCTTCTGACATGTCATTCTTGTACTTGTTCCACAGTTTACTTGGGTTCGAAAGAAAGCATGTCGAAATAATGTGCATATCTGACTCTGGAATATTGTTATCAAGCAAATTGAGCTGTTGACATGCAGCACGAAATGTTGAGAACACTACACCATTGACAGTAGAGATGGCGTTGCATACGGATTTAATTATTTTTTTTTGATTTTCTTACTTTTCCAATGCGCGAAAAACTTCTCGAGGCCAAGATGAACAAAAAAAAAAGGAATTCATCGAAATCAGTCAATCCGTTCTCGAGAACGGCTTGAGCACACGCCGCTCGGTCAGTAGTCCAACGCACTAACCACTAAGTGACCACCTAACACCTTGCCTTGTGTTAGTGGTTTTACTAACGGCTCGCCACCTACAAGGCTACCGTGATCAGTATGGATCCTATTCTAGCCGCATACACTCACAGGATAATTTTCGGGTTAGGCCCCCAGGTCGTCGAGATCGAGATAGGAACATCAGGCACTCAATGTCGAGCAGCTACACCTTCGAGCAGAAAGATTCATACATTGATGGTTTGGGGACGTTCAACGCATGTCCCCAAGACATACCATGGAACCCGTGCCATCGAGTAGGCGTCCCCTGGGTAGGCCTAAGATGAGATGGCTGGGCCAAGTCCGAAATCTCACCTCTACCCGTATGGGGATAGCCCCTGATGATTTAGAGTCAATGGTGAAAGATCGGGAGATGTAGAGAGACCACTTAAGCACCCAAACTCCGCGACCCTCATAGTGGATAAGCGGGTCATTGAAAATGATGATAATGAGGCTCCCAGGTTTTCCCAAATATTCTGCTGCACGAGTTGAAGGCGACTGTATTTTTTTAATTCTTTCGTTAGCGTTCAGCTTCCAACTGAGCTTCTTTCGAGTCCCAGGTATTTAGCACTCTCGGAAATCTTGAGGGGAATACCCCCCCAACAGAAGGTGTTGCGAATTGTAGTGTTTTTCTTTAATTTGTAAACAATATCAGCTCAGTCTTGACTGCCCCTTCTATTTGTTCGCTAAGGGTTAAAAGAAATTTGGCGCCGCTGATTCTGAGTTTCTGGAGTACCTCATTGAGGACAATGATCAATAGAACCAAATTATTATACTCCCAACCTCTAGAGGCTCAACTATTATGTTTCTTTTCTCCTGATTAGTATCTGGATTCGTTTCAATAATGTTTTTAATTCCATTCATGGCATAAATTCGCCTTTACGACCTACCACAGATTTCGCACAAGCATACAGTTTTCACTTCAATGATAACTGCAATATAAGTCAGAAGAGAAAACCGTTTATAAAACACTTTGCTTCCCTTAAATACGTATGCCTTTAGTTAAATGTCATTGAGTGTAGATACATGCATATTTTCCATTTCCATTTTTCATACAAGACAACAGTTCTCATTGAATAACAAACTTCACTGAGGAGAAAATGGAATTAGACATTGAATTGAAATGCAACTCACGTACTGTAGTTCATTTTATCAATGGTATTGTACACACAACTGCATTATGCATGCAGGAAACAAATTTACGTTTGCAAAATGCACGTTAAAATAACATCATGACCCCAATATGTGTTCCAATGACTGCATTCATCTGTAATGCACAGTGAGTTTAATGTTGTGCTTGTGACAAGTGCTTTTCAAGATCATTGTTTGCCTGTGCATACCAGTTATATTTGTTTGTAGCAGTGCAGTCAGTCATAGTAATAAATCCCTTTAAGCCATCAAGTCGAAATTTATTTTAATTTTTAGTCTTTCGAAACTCAGATCACACAATGAGGATTTCATGCTTCTCAGATGCAACTAGCACGTATGTGCTTTGCATACATACAGTGGAATAATTGAACGTAACCTTTTTCATAGCCTTTTTGTTGTTAATTTCTTTGAATACTTTTTTTTTAATTTTATAGAAATTTTATAGAAGAAATCTTATACATTCAGGCTGTATGGCAAAGTGTAATCGATTTTCCACTATTGGTGACGTAAACGTAACGGATGAGTTCGTCTAGAGCAGTGTTTTTCAATCTTTCTAGAATAACGACCCCCTTGAGCCCATAAAAAAATTTAGCGACCCTCTTTGAAAATTAAAAAAAAAAGTGCAAACTTGCAAAATTTTTTTTGCCGGCGTAAGAAACGCTGCACTGGACCAATCAGACGCACCTGGTTCATTGTACTACCAGAAACCAGGGCCCAGTTTTTACACATTTTACTGAAATTTTCTCGACTTTTGGAGAAAGCCAATAAGTTGTCTACAGTCCCTTCTGCTGCCATAATGATGGCAAGAATGCCGCTGTTTGTAGGAAACCCAATCGCCAATAGAGGCCCTGACCGGAGACGCGAGAAGACCTAACGCAAGTTCAGGTCCTGAGAAAACATCCTCTGAGCCTTGTCTAGCAATCTCATCGGGGATTCTATTTCCGGAGATCCCAGTGTGACCTGGTACCTATACAAGAGACAGTCTTGCGACCGAATTCAGAGAGTTCTTGTATTCTCGCACTATCTTGGAACTGGTTTAAGGGTTGAGCATGGCCTTAAGCGCTATCGCTGCAGGCGCAGATGCTCCGCCACTTCCACCTATTCTTAACAATATAGTCCGTGGCCAATAGGATTGCAAAGATCTCTGCCTGAGGAAAACAGAGGCATGCTTGCCTAACGAGTAGTGAAGTCTAGTGTTGTCGGTTTCCACGAAGACATCAGCACTGGACCCATGACTGGATTTGGAGCCATCCGTGAAGTTCGGAAAAGCTCCCGTGCAGCCGAGACAAGCCGTTCTTTGAAGTACACTTATGTACACTCCCAGAAAACTGAAAGCGCCTTGGATGTTTTCGACTTGACATCCTTTCCCGAAAGAAGTTTTTGTTCACCACCACTCCTAGATATTTCGCTTCATCGGAGATCTCGACAGTGAAGCCCTTTACCACTGGCTGCGTTAGACCGGTCACAACCCTCCTTCTCATAAAGAGAACAACCTCAGTTTTCAGGGGGTTGAACGAAAGCCCACCCCTAGTGCACCATTCATCGACCATGTATAAAACCGCCTGCGCGTTAGCACAGACA
This sequence comes from Matsumyia berberina, assembly GCA_917880715.2. Classification (NCBI taxonomy): domain Eukaryota; kingdom Metazoa; phylum Arthropoda; class Insecta; order Diptera; family Syrphidae; genus Matsumyia; species Matsumyia berberina. The sequence continues at coordinate 86,578,658 of OU862871.1, forward strand.
GTCTAGGCATGACCGGACAGAAACTATGCCAACATCATCCGCATATGAAGCAACAACATCATCTGGCAAAACTTGCAATGCAAATACAATAATTTTGTAACGGCGGGTGCCTTGTAAAACGGCGCGTGATTGTAGTTGTGTTATCGTAGTAGCACGATTTGGTTTATAGTTCGACGTCAAGACGGTGCAGCACCCTGAACTTTATGTATTTTTTTTTTTTAAGCTCGGGACCCCCTTATATTTGCTTAACGACCCCCTTGGGCGACGCGTTTATAGCGGTGCTAATTTCTATCGATGATGTCAATATTTTTTCGTTACCCAGGTTTGTGTTTCCAAGTTTTGCACTATTTCCTCAAGTACCAAGTTGAAGAAAGTGAATAAGAAGGCATCGTTCTGTCTAATACCTTTAGTGGTATTCAACGGCTCGGTGAAGCCAGAGTCACAGTGATGCTCCATTCGCAATGTTACCACTTTTTCTGCGATCGAGAGAAAAATGTTGTGTATACGCCACCGCTCAATCGTTGATTTTTATTAGTACTGAACGCATGAGTCACAGTCACGGTCAATGACAGAGAAATATGGCCACAATGATGCCTTGTTATCAACACTGCATTCAATGGCTACCACGTGAAAGTAGAATAAGCAAAATTGATGCATTGTAACAGTTATAACATTGGGAATCATCAGATCCATTCCAACAGTGCCAACCCTATTTCCGCAGCATCTGTTAGCAGTTTCCCACATTAAAATCCTCTCAACACGTTTATTTACATGCAGAAGGTAAACCATGCGTGCGGCTATGATTTTCATTAATCATTAATTAATTGGACAAACCTCCCCCAAAATTAAGTCGTTAATTGAAGTCGCTGGGCACGCTACCACATAATCTCTGTCGACCAATGATTTAACAAGCCAATTAAATATCCAAGTACCCTTTTTTTGTGTTTTTAAAAAAAAAATTATCAAAAAATGTACCGTACTCCCTAATTTGATTAATCCCTGACATAGCTTTACATTTTCGACTGCAAATATGAATATGTTGACGCAGGAGGGTGTTAAATTAACCACAATAAAATAGTATTATGAAAATGGCATTATAAGCACACGCAGTACGTTCCTACATCCGTGTCACACCACGTATGTATTTGGCAATATAAATTCGCACATTATGCGCGTACAAGCCCAAAAATCAGCATTTACAGAAATCCCTGTTTGGGAATTTCATCAAACAGCATTTTTTGTGGAGCCCCGCAGAAAAGCCGAAAGCAAACATTTTTGGGGACGAGGGTTTTTATAATCATAAAATACGTCATAATAATCTGGTGTAGGGCGACCTGCAACCCCTCCCCTATCAAGGCCCCTAGAGGCTCGGTGCTCGTGTGCATGTATCGGTGGCGTAGTAAATTCGATATGTATTGATTTCCCATTTCATTGTACATACATAGCACTCATATTATGTGGATATGTCTTTCTAAAACATTTATTTGCAAAAGGTGGTTAATCCAACACGGCGTTCCCATTCCACTGCTGTGTAAGCCAACGTCACCTCGAGGGGATTTCTTGTGTTCGTTTGCCCGCGTTTAATATTCATGTCTCCGTGCCCAGGTACTTTGGGGATATTTGCTGCCGCTGCGGCCCATGTAGTCTTACTTGACACGAAATGGGGATTTTAAAACCAAACAAACCCAAAAACGATGTTATTGAAAATGTATGAGGAGCGCATGAGGTTGTGTACGAGAATTGATGTGGTTTTTTGGTTTCTGGTTATTGGTTGGTAAATTGTTCCAAGCGGATATCTAAGAGCATGACACGCTACAAAATGTATAGTTTCGTTACCTCTTTTTTTTGCACACTTTGTGGAGAAAGAAAAACGGAAGTAAAAATGTATCTTGAAGTATCTCCAGGATGTCCTGGAGGGGTTATGTCAATTACATTTATACTGTCAATTTGATAGGTAAAACAAGGTGGATAGTCGAAGGGAATAGACAAGTGAAGAGCAGGAAATTTCAATTCCTATTCCACTTGCAATATCAGTCTTTGTATCCAATGTGATGCAATTCTGTTAGATGTGTTTCTTTGTAAACTGAAAATCCTTAGTCCGGAGTAGACCTGGACTTTAAGCAAATAACGTCTCCAGCCAGTTCGATCTTTAGCCAGCTGCCTCCAGTTTCGCACCAAGTTGCTGAAGGTTCCTTTCCAAATATGCACATGCAGGTGAATCTTTGTTGATATACAGGGTGTGCCATCTTTTATGTCGGTATGTGAATATTGAACAACTTTAAAAAAAAAACCGATTTCCATATATGAGGTATTTTTTTTTTTCATTTTGTCCTTCACAATTTATTTGGACTAGTTTTTGAATACAACATCAATCAAGTGGCCGCCTCTGTTGACCAAAGCAAAATGTGCCCTTTTCGTTGCGTTTTCCATCACTTTTTCGAGCATCTCGGGCGGTATAGCGATGTTTTCGGCACGAAGGTTTGCCTTGAGCTCGTCAATGGTTCGAGGCTTGCTGGCGTTCACCTTGCTTTTCAAGTAACACCACAAAAATTTATCCGGAGGGGTCAAATCTGGAGATCTGTGTGGCCAGTCAATGTCGCCATTTTTTGACAGCACACGTACAGGGAATTTTCGTTGCAGAAACTGCATTGTTTGATTTGCAGTGTGGCATGCCATGTTGAAATCAGTAACCGCCCAGACCTTTTTCACACATTTGTGGGCAGACATAATGAGCCAACATCCACCGATATCGATTCCCATCGACTGTTTCACCTTCTCTGAAGAAAAATGGCCCAATGATGGTTTTGGCGTAAACGCCGGCCCAAACAGTCACTTTTTGGTCATGCAATGGTGTTTCATGGATATCATGTGGATTCTCCGTTCCCAAATTCGGCAATTTTGCTTGTTAACGGCGCCAGAGAGTGTGAAATGGGCCTCGTCGGTCATCATTTGAGCGGCCGTATTCCAAGCAACGTGGATGGTCTGTTGGCAATATTCTTTGAGTCAATTGCACTTTATACGGAAACAAATGCAAATCATTCTTCACAATGCGCCACAAGGTGGTTCCACTGACGCCAAAATACTGAGTACGGTGACGATACGACATCGCTTCAATCAGTTCATTGAAACGTCTTTGGCGTTGATGAACGGCATGACGACGATTTCCCACTGTCTCGTGCTCAACAAAAGTCGACACCAAACCGCGAATGGTATTGTTAGACGGTGCTTGTTGGTCACGATATTTTCGACGATATGCACGTTGAGTTAACACAACTGAACAACAATGTACAGCGTCACTATTTCGGCTCGTTTTTTTTTGGTTTGAAAAGATTCATGGTTAAAATTGTACCGAATTGACATTTCAAAAATATGTCTACTCAAGTCAATCGGTTGATAAATGTCAAAGTAATTCAATGTTTACATACCGCCATAAAAGATGGCGCACCTTGGAATTTAGTGAAGTTGATGGGTAAGTACCCACTGATTAGTTTTATTTACTATTTGTTTGCCCTATGACATTATTCTCGACTTGAGTATTAATTCGAATAATTTCATGGACACATTTCACGTATATTTGGCACATTTTCCAGATCAACTAAAGACTAACAGACAGCTTAAGATTCCCACAATTCCATGAAAATAAAATGAACCCATCTATGTGATGCCCACACACATTGTTAATTATCTTACACATTTGTGTAGGTGGAATTGAGTATATGTCGGATCGGAATTTCTAGAAATATGTAATGTCATTCCAAGAAATAAATTCACTTATCAACTTGTTGACGTGACATATGTAGGTACGTATGTACGGACAAAAATAGAAGAAAGACAAATGTTTCGATTTCAATATTTTCGAACTAAATTTAGTTCATAACTTTTTGTTCTGAATAGAATATAGTGTGGACCAGTTATCCCCTACTCCTCTCCTCAACTTTCAATATTGCACAAGATATATAAAGGGTTTTTCAATAGGGACGCTACAAAAGTAGAGCGACAGGGACAGCAAACGACGCCATATTTTTCTTGCGGTTTTTTGACATTTCTCTTCAGTAAGGTTTGCCATTTCATGATGGAAAGATATACGAGCCAACAACGAGTCGAAATTATTAAAATTTACTACCGAAATTCGGAGTCAGTGGCCTCAACGTTAAGAGCGCTACGTCCAATTTATAGTCGTCATAATCGTCCTAGCAGATCAACAATTGAGCGTCTAGTGGAAAAATTTAAATCCACAGGCACAGTACAAAATGTTCCCGTGCCAGTGAGACAAAGAAGTGCCCGTAGTGTCGAGAATATTGCTGCCGCTGAGGCTTCAGTTGCAGAAAGCCCAAATGTGTCTCTCACACGTCGTTCTCAAGCGTTGGGCATCTCTGTGACGTCGTTGTGGCGAATTTTGCGAAAAGATCTTGGCCTACATCCTTACAAGATTAAATTGACGCCGCTTGACCACCAGAAGCGTCGTATGTTCGTGAATTGGGCTGAGCAACAACTTGAAAATGATTCGGATTTTCATCGAAAAATCATCTTCAGCGATGAGGCCCATTTCTGGCTGGATAGCTTCATCAATAAACAAAATATGCGATATTGGTCAGGCAGCAATCCACACGTACTCCATGAGTCATCATTGCATCCCGAAAAAATTACGGTTTGGTGTGGTTTATGGGCCGGCGGCGTCATTGGGCCGTACTTCTTCCGTGATGATCAAGACCGGCACGTTACTGTGAATGGGGATCGCTACCGTTCAATGATAACTGAATATTTTTGGCCCCAATTGGATGATATGGACTTGGAGGACATGTGGTTCCAACAGGACGGCGCCACAAGCCACACAGCGAATGTCACAATCAATTTATTGGAAACCAAGTTTGGAGAACGTGTTATCTCACGAAATGGTCCAGTGGCTTGGCCGCCTCGGTCGTGCGATTTGACGCCGTTAGACTATTTCCTGTGGAGCTACGTCAAGTCTATGGTCTATGCCAACAAGCCAGAGACGATTGATGAACTTCGTACGAATATCGAACGTGAAATTGCAGCAGTATCGGCCGATTTATGCTTGAAAACCGTCGAAAATTGGGTTCAGCGTCTGGACTTCTGCAAGCGTGCCCGTGGTGGCCATGCAAAAGAAATCGAGTTCCATACATAATGGCATCGAACGTACTTTCACAGGAATAAAGAATTTCATTGATATCCAAAACCGTTTTTGTTTTATTTAAAAAAACTTTTGTAGCGCTCTTATTGAAAAACCCTGTACTTTGAATATGCCTGCATGAAGTGTTCGGTGATTTGATAATTTAACTTAAATTTAAGGTAACGAAACCCATACTTTTTCCTTTAAATAGAGTTAAGCTACGAACAGACGATATGATAAACTAGCACATACATATAAGTGAATCTGACCCAATTTTTGCGTCATCATATGCGATTTTTGGTGGGATATCGTCTGAACACCTTTTTGGGACAGTCCGCATTTGCTGTCAAACCCTATGCCGACTATATGCCACACTCAAATTGCAAAACAATTTGCCACTTTTCTGCATATCGTCTGAACACTCTCGCATATAATTTTTCACAATTTGACAGCATATGCCAACGTATGCCAGCATGCCAACGATATGCCACCGCACGCAAACAAAACATTGCATATTCTGCCATATTCGAGCAAATCAGTTGTTTTGATTTTTGTTTTTACAAGGTTAAGCGATTCAGTCGCTGTATTTGGTATGTCTTTTTAGTTTTATCTTTTTTAATTTACGCGCGGTAGAGGAATTATGACTAGCCTTAAAAGAGAGGATGGGCATTAGGGAAATTAGAGGAGAGATGAAGGAGACACCGGTGTACGTTGGTCTTAAATTTTTGTGAGTTATACATAGTGATGAGAAAACACAGAGCTATGTAGATTGTTGAAGTGTTTGCAGAACGATGAGGTATGGGAGGAATTAGCACGATAGGTATCCGAAAGCTTTGAACAAATTTCAACTCGAGTGTAGGGAAAGATTTCTAACAGCAGTCATTGCTTCTGCAGGAGATGTTTGCGGATGGTGGTGATAAAAGAACTAAGTGGTACGTCATCAATGACTATGATATTGGTATGTGTACGGACGGTTCGAAGATGTACTGCAGAGTCGGAGCAGGTATATTCTCTGACCAGCTAGATAAATCAAAGTCTTTTTGTCTCCCAGACTTTGCTAGTGTTTTCCAGGCTGAGTTTTGCGCGATTCGAGAAGCCAACCGCTTAAGCAAGTGCACTTGTTGAACAATCTCCAAACATCCAATCACAGAATCGCTATTTTTTCGGAGAGGCAAGTCGCTATCAAAGCTATTGATGCGGCTACCACACCCTCAGAAGTGATGGAGCAATGGCGGCTTGAAATCAGTCAATTAAGCATCTATTCCCCAACTACATTCATATGTACTAGGTCACAGCAATCATGAGCGCGATTAGCGTGCTAATGAGATGGCTAGGAGAAGATCGGCCCTTAACAGTTGTCTAGCGGAATGTGTTGATATTTCACTGGGGACTGTAAAGGCTAGATGGAACGGCCAACCCAGCTGCGCCATTTCGAGAAAGACATGACCTTATTACAACAAAACTAAGTCAAAAGTGCGACCAGATATTGCCAAAATTGTAGCCAATATCGTGAGCCACTGGCCAATTGGAGACCATGCGGTCAAGCTTGGTATTCCTCACAATAACTTCTTTAGAAGGTGCAAGGGCATAAATGAGAAAGAATCTCGCCTTCATTTCCTCTGCAGGTGTCCGACCCTGGCGAGGACCAGATAGCGTACTTTGGGCAAACCCTTCTTCGCGGACCTCGGCGAGAAAAGAATTGGACAACTGATCTTGTATCTGAACTCCACTGCCTGGATTTAACCACATCATCCCAACACAACCAATTAACACTCACACAGGAAAAGGTTTGAACGAGTTTCGTGATTACAAAACCGCGCACCCTAGCGCTGATTATGTTCTCAGGAACCGCCACCTATCTCGCTTAGCATTAATGCCAAAACTAGATATGACATTGTAGAGCTGGTTTATATTAATGCTGCCAGAGGCAGAATCTGCCGGATTGATCGTTGGTCGATTGTGGACTTTCCTGTCTAAAAATGGCACTGAAAAAAGCCAAAACTCTTGGCATAAGATCTCACACAATATGGCAGATCAGATTTTGCATGCAATACTGAGAACAGTGATGCGATTTCATTCAGCAGTATACACACTCCCCAGACCAAATCTTTGAAATGATTGGATGTATGTATGATCTCTACCAAGTCACATCCAGGTCGTTTATATACATAACTTGACTGACCAGGAAATGTATTCCGATAACTATGATGTAATTTCGATGATTGTACTACATTTGTGCCAACATATTGATCCATGTTTATCCACTGTTTAAGACCCAATTTCATTCTCACCACATCGACCTACTCTGACTATTACATTCCACTTACATAAGACCCATTTCAAATGAATCGTTAGATTCCATAACCCATGGATAGATGGGGAATTTCCTGAAAATCAGTCACACTTCCGCTTGCATATATGTACATACTGTTGTAGCTACAAAAGAGAGTGACGAGAAATTGCCGTAACTTCATATGGGTATGGTATGCACGTACCGTACAGGATAAAACCACACAATATCCTGGTTGTCCACCGTTTCGCCATTTAAGCACAAGGATAAACAAAAACAAGGACAATATGCAGTGATGTGAAATTATTTCCGGAAAATTTAGAGAACCGACTACAAATGGAGAAGCACCTAAACAATAATAACTATGAGAATACATAACAATAACAACATCAGGAACAGATGCTGGTCCTATGCTGCTGTGTGCTTCTGTGTGCTTCTGTTGTTTTGGCATCCTGCTGTTGCTGTTTTGTCGCAAATTTAGTCAGTGGCAACGTAGATAGAAATAGTTGTTAACATACCATGACCAGAGAGAGGAAAAGTATCCATTATACAGCAGAGATAGCCAGGCGCATAATGCTGCCAAAGACAAAACGAAAACTTTTCCCATGAATGAATTGTATCTGGCATCGATAGGTTTAGGTGAAGCTATTTCTAATATGTTAGCTAGTTATATCTTTCTGAGCCTGAAATGCCTCTGCAGGGAGGCATTCATATTGATTTGTAGTCCGGTTAATCAATGCGTCATCGTAAAAGTGAAATATGTGACACAGATGTTGGAATACATAGTTGGGTGGGGGGTGTGCCGAATCAAATTTGGTTTTGCATTCTAGTGAAACTTTTTGTGCAATTTGAAATTCAATATTTCGTATCTTTAGCAGAGAAATGCGTTCGATAAATAGTGGATTGTGGTGGCCGCATGAAGTGTTTGAATCTATTTTAAGCTCATCAGACTTAAAATAGCTTTTGGAGGCTTGGCTGATTTATATTAAACTTCCCCTAGAACTAGCACGGGGTTTTAGGAAAATTCGAGAAAAAACGACGAAGATTTCTTCTTTTTTTTTAAGAACCTGCGCCTTTGGCAGGCACTTCGGCCAGCAAGATATATTGTGTTTCCGGTTTACTTAGCCTAATAGGTTTACTACCTTCCTAATGAAGGTGAGTATGTCATTAGTATCCGAGTTTATAAACTCAGCTTACGAACAGAATTCCTTATGAAAGATCCATCGGCGTAGCCAGTATAGCGCCGGACATTCACAGAGAATGTGCTCAGAGGTTTCTTCCTCTTCTAAACAGAACCGACACTCGGTATCGGAACAATGATTTAGTTTGTTGAGATGATATCTTCGGTCACAATGGCCGGTAACGAAGCCCAGTAATGCATGTATGTATGTTGGACTGATAGGTCCGTAAGATTTATGGAGCTCGCCTGGAAAGACGAAGATACCAAGGCACGTTGGTTCTTAACGCTTACGGGTTTTAGTAATTTGGAAAAATTCTGTACCTTTTGGTCTTTGTACAAGGGTAATGCTACTATCTTCTTGCAAAAAACTCATATTTCGCCATTATAACCATCAAACATGGAATCGTAAAACAGGAAAACCAGATCCTTATACACGATTGTTGTTATTTTTATTGGGAATAATTGTTTCCTGAACATTGCACCATTATTCATAAATTGCACTGTCGTCGCTGAAACATTAAAGAATCGATATGAGAAATACCGTACCACTTTTGGTTTGACTGCAATACACAAGACGAGCTTTTTATACTTTGCTTTCTGCACCTACCAAACAGCATAAAAACTTATAGCCAATTAGATGGTATAGCACAAAGGACATTCTCAGTGCTGTAAGGTATCAATCAAATCAATTTTCGCGTTATTAAACGTAATAGAAGATGAAAGGTGGAAGCATAACCATTGGGCTAACTTGAACACCATCGAATTATTACTTTCCTCTCCCTATTTTAATGCTTTCTTGTCATAGAAAATGCTTAAGCGAAACAGACAGTCGCTTTCCGTTCCTTTAAATTTATTTCTCGTATTATTCGTCATTGAAGACGTAATAATAAATTAAATCAGTCGTAAGGGTAAGTGTTTAACAATACTTGGCCATTCCCCGTCATATAAATCTAGAGTTGTTCAATACTCATCAAAACCTCCTTTTACGTCACTACACGTGAAAGGCAGTGCTTAGGTTAGGTTCGGTTGAAGTGGCTGCCAGTTTAAGTCAGCACACTTAGACCAATGATAGGTGAAATCTTGAAGAATTCTCCTTTACCTACTCGTTAAACCAATTAGAGCTTCTGATGAAACATAGGAGACTTCTGATATCTGTGTTGACTAGAGTGTTGTAGAAGAAGCCACCTAGGTGAGTTTTTCGTCTATGGGAGAGAGCAGGGCAGGTGCAAGGAAGGTGGAGAATAGTTTTCTCCATTTGAGAAGACACCAAGCCTTGTTGCATGCCTGCCACTGACAATGTCCAGTCATGAGACATATAGTAGCGGTGATATGCTATGTCTTGAGGGAAATCAAATCCTTAGAGCGTTTCAGATCCAGTTTCGACCAAATCTGTTTGGTCGCTAGACACGTTGTACCACCTGTCCAGCTAAGATTTGTCCTTTCGAGAGCATCTCGCTTAATTTTGAGTTTACATGTAGCGATGGGTATGTCTAATGTGGTAAAATAGGCATCGTTGTTCCATATCTGGCGAGTTCATCGCCTTACAATTGCCTAGAATGTCCCTATGCCCGGGCACCCAATAAAGGTGAATATTGACAAAGACACGACAAGAGCAGGTCCATTCTGATGCCACAGCATCTGTCACCAGAGCGGTTGATGAGCGGAAAATACTTTTGACTTCAACTTCGGGGAGGTCAACGAAGAAAAATTATCCTAGATGGAGTAATCCTGTCCCTGCAGATTCTGCAGAAATCGTAAGGGGACAGACCTAGCCCTTTTGGGATAATGGGTGAGTTGCGATAATGCTGCTGAGTTGCAAAGCAGGACCAAACCGTTGGATCGATTTGAGTTGAACATAGTTCAGATCTCTCTAGAAATTTGGCATGTCGTACCTTCCTCCTATCTGATTTCGTACGCTTCTCGCTTCTCGCATCGCATCGCTTTGTCGCATCACTGCGCGCGTAGCCTTATAAGGCGTGTGAACGCTTTCAGGAACTTAACTGCTGCTCGGGTTCTTGTGAAAACGCTAATATGCAAGGCAATAGGCAAGGCGGTTGAAGAACCGGGACAAGGCTTCATTGTCATTATTTTCAGTTGTACCACGCTGGCTGCAGAGTCAGTTGTTCAGAGTTTAATCAAAGTTCCATTGTTTCAAAGTACCTCTCTACACCGACTTTCTTCTTATGCACGTGCACTAAGGATTGTCGAAATGTTGTGTCACTGTAAAATGTTTCGTTGTTCAGAAATTCACTACTGAGCTGCGACAACTATTATAGATTAGAAGGGGGAGAGAGGAAACATTCAGAAAATTGAACATAAAACGCAAGAATGAAACCATCACTCTTTTCCTACACAACCACCCCTTGACCATTTAGCACTCCCAACAGATTCACATTTAAATCCTAATTATCGTGCAAAACACGTGCTGTTCTTTATTCCATAAACACCCATATGACTTTCGTCGATAAAATAAAAATTCCTCGTCATGTCTGGACAATTATTCATTTGAAACAAAACAACGAAAAATATTTTGTGTTGGTTTTGTGTTTTTTTTTTAGATATTCTTTTTCAACACAAATTATTCATGCAATAAAGTTAACATAATGGTTGGTACATACCAACGAGAAGACAAATGTAAGAAACTTTGTGACAGTAATGCGGCGTAGGATGGAAGGCCTTTTTACTCCATTTACTTGGCAGTCACAACATGCATGCTGTGCGTCAAAAGGGATTAAAGTTGTTTTCCTTTCTTTTTTTTTTACCTATTTTCGTATTTAAAGACTCAACACATACACATAACAAAAGAAATAGACGTAACAAAAGTTGTTTTTCACTCCCCGGCGGCGATCACTGTGGCGTATACGTACTTTTTTTTTCTCATTTCTAAGGCTAAGCTACGCAATTGGCGTGTGCACGAGCCTTTTGTTCCTTCTCGTGACACGTGTTTGTAATTTCCTTTTTGAACTCGATAGGGACATTTTGCACATTGTGTCATTATGGTGGTTATGACCTTATGCCGTGAATATAAATTACATTTATCCATGATTGATGTGTGCTGAGAAAACAAATGGCGTAGGGTCAGTGACGATTTGAATGCAACGCTAAATCTCATAAAATTTCACGTTTTTTTGTTTATTTCATAGTCCCACGATTTATTTTGCATCTTTGTAGAGTAAGATCTTGCTGGACCAATGGTCTCGAATAATACTTCAAACGAAATTAAATCGGTGTGCACTAGGCATCCCTATTAACCGAACGAAGCGGTCGACCGATGTTAAAAGAATATGACCGGCTGCCCCCGTTCAAGCAGGGACACACTTAGACCAGATTAGTCCATTGTAACACCACGATAGATATCGGCTCACCAGCAGCAGATACCAAGAGTATTACGTCGAGTGCGCTGAGATGAATGACCGTATCGATAGTTACTCTATGTATTGAACCACTTTGACCTGAAGAGAATCCTTCTTATGTTTTGAATTTCGAGTTTCACTATCGTTAAGACCATCATAGAAGTTGTTTAATGCTGCAAGGTCAGGACAAGTGCACAGTAGGTATGTAGTGGTTTCCTCCTCCTCCTCATCTCTACGGCTTCTACAGAAATCTTTATAGTGACTCCTAATCCGAGTGCATATCTGCCTATCAATCAGCGTCCGTTAAGGACTCCTATGAGTGAACCTAAGTCTTTCCCATTTGTGGATAAAAGTCTCTCCGTCTTTTTTAAATCCAACTTGGGCCAGATTTGTTTTGGCAAGATACAAGTACTGATGTTGTTCCACTTATTGTTTGCCAGTTCCCTGGCACCAGCAGCGAGGCGATATTTGATAGATTCGATAGGAGCAGATAGTTTCTCCCAGGTTTTCGGGGAGATGCCGTCCCTAGCCTTCTTTTGTCAGCTAGTCCGCTCTGCAGTTGCATGGAACGTCTCTATGTCCTGGGATCCAGTACAGAGTTACGTCGAATCTGTCTGCAATCTCGTTAAGGAATCTGTGGCATTGCTTTATCCACCTCTATCGTAATGTCAGCGATTTCAAGGCTTTAATAGCTGCTCGACTATCTATAAATCTATATACAGTACAATACCGCTTCAATCTGTTGAGTTAAATAAAAGGCAAGCCACAGCTTTGTAGACTGCCGTCCTTTCTGCTTGAAACACTCTACAGTGATCCAGCAGTCGTTTGGCAGTGGCTATGTTAGGTGCGTTGAAGAAAACTCCCCCCCCCGCCATACCGTTCACTGTCTTGGATCCGTCTGTAAATATTTCTATCGCGTAGTCGCTTAAAACTGCACCGGAATCCCAAGCGCTCCTGTTCGGATTTCGAGTTCTTTATCTGACGATAAAGTCAATATGAGCGATAGTCATGTTGCTATACCATTCAGAATACCAGAGTGTTCCGTGCTAACCAGCTGGGAGAATTCTCTAAGACAGTCAGCCACTTTGGCTGACATTAGCTTCCCGAAGATATTGACAGAAACCAGGTTAACCATTGCCTCTAATGCAGCCGTAGGGGTTGTTTTAGGGCACCTGTTAAGCGGATAGATTATATCATCTGCACTCTTTCAAGTAGGCTAAATTGTTTGTCTTGTGGTGTCCACCAGGCCAGTACCCCGTACATCAGGATCAGTCTCACTACCAGCGTATAGATCCTACTACTGGGCTACTTCGGGCTAAATCATTCTGGCAGGAATATATGACAATTGAGGTTTTCCCTACGCGGTCTTGTATATCCAGCCTCCAACTTCTTGTCAAGAATGATCCCCAGATATCTACCGTGGTCTACAAATTCATGTAGAAGTGGAAGTCATCTTGTAAAGTGGACAAGTTCGGTTTTTGAGGGATTAACCTCAAGGCCTACCTTATTTATCCACCTTGCCAGTTTATTGAGGGCAGATTCCATTATGTATCTTATCCCTGTCTAATGCCATTAGCAATCGGTTCAGTACCTTGAGCCAAAGAAGTGGTGATAGTACTCTGCCCTGTAGTGTACCTCTGCAAACCATTTTGCTCATTGGGCACCACCCTAGCTCAGCCTTGATAAGACTCCCTTTTAGCATTTGAGGATATTTATTTGATCAGAAAAGAAAGGATTGGACGACTGAGTTGGTTGTCCCACGTTGCATTGGCAAGAACTGTATTAGACTCCTAGATAAAGTTGATCCTAAATTGATCGCAAGTTCTCTTCAAATCTCGCCAATCACAGCCAGGCTGGGGCAACACATCAGCATAAAAACTCTGCCAAGAACTCCATAATAACAAGTAAGAAGCCAAATACACTTAAACTCTTTGTCTTTCTACCCTTAGCTTCGGGGAATGATTCTTTAATCCCGAGCTCCTATTTTCGCATTTCAGTGCTTTAATGTTTTAATCCGCACCCTGTCTCACCGTGAACCCTTATCCGACATTAATTTCATGTTTTATCTTCGTCTATCTCACCCAAATAAAAGGATTATGCCAGTATCGCCCGAGATGAATATCCATTAACAGAGATGCCGCTACCGAGAACCCTATAATATCATTTAATCCTAACTAATAAGATACTTAAACTTACAGTTGATTTATCTACCGTCTTCCGCTTCGATATTCACAGATGATGATGCCGCGCCCCTGCCCGTGCTTATTCTACAAATAGAAAGATAAAAGGAACATTAGCAAAGTGTTTCTCGGTCGCGATGTAAATTAAAGTAAATTTTAATGGCATTATGTCATCCAACGCCCAGACTCTGTTTTTTTCGGTTCACAAAGGAACAAGGTTAATGATATCATTATGAAAACCCCGAACAAAAAAAAAAATACCATAATCCTATTAAGTATGTATACAGAAACCTTATGCTTACACATCTACTACCCTCAATGACCTTTGCGCTACAAACAAACAAACGGAGGGGTGGAAAGCTTCATTCATTAAAAATGCAAATAGGTAGGAAAAGTTTACCGCTTTCATTCCAAAGTAATAAATACATAGTTATCCTCTGGACGGACTGATATTTTTTACTGTCCATTTCTTATGCAACTTTAAGAGGGAATCATCAAGCGGAGTCGAACTTTCTTAAGTAAGCACACGCTGATGTAGCTTAATCCAGCCATTAAGCCTCAATGCATATTTAAAGAATTGCCAACCGAACCCGGCTGTGGAAAGTACATGTAGAACATGCATGGATACACTTCCTGACAGTTACTTACTTATTCATCATGACAAACAGGGTGGTGGGCGCGGTTAGCCAATATGAAACCGACTCACCCAGCGTACAAAAATCAAACCACCTCTCGGTATAAATGCGAACTAATCTGGGAAATTGCATCCGCAGAATATCCTTTCAGAGCAGTAGGTGAATCGGTGGTTGCGATAGTGAAAGGCGATGCGAAACAGCTTACGCATAAGTTGCTCCCAATACGCTGCACAAATACGAGTCCTTTTTTACGGTTGGCACTTTTTACATGGTACTCGCGTCATTAATGGCGTTTTAATGCGCTGCACGTGATTGTTTAGGCGAAAGCTTTTGTTGCTCTTGTAGGTGATGCCGAAGCTGATACTGTCAATCGATTAGTACATAGTATGGATGTGATTACTCATAGATGGTGTTTGCGGTGCGGAGAGCTTGTAGGGATTCAGCTTATATTGGTTCAAGGTTGGGCATACAGGGATAATGAAAATCGTGCTTCATGTGAAATATTTGTGATTAATTTCCGTACAAATCAATTCCCTTTTAGATCAGTGATTTGTGTCAGTACTTGCAATAAGTATATTTGGACAACATTTCCTTCCTTTCTAAGGGGATTTTCAAAACTCTAAATGAAGGCTTTAGCTTCCGTTGCTCAGGGGATATTTATCTTTGAAAAATAATTTAATGCCTACAGTGCCTACAAATCTGTGCAATATTATTATAAACAAGCGGAGAACTTTCTTTACTTAAGATAGTCCGTGGAACTACCCTTTAGAATTCGTAAATATTTTTTCGATAAATCGATTTTTTTTCTATAAAAAATACGTCAAACTCTTCAAATTGGTTGGAAAAAGGTTTTGTTCGAATATTGTAGACATCAAAGGTTGTCAGGAATTTGGAGACGGGTGAACGAAGGGAATAGTCGGCCAAGGGATGTGTTATAGCTACGTACATCAAACGAAGGTAGAATTGGATGATGAGCTGCTCAGAAATATTTAGAAGATTATTATATGAAGATGGAAGGTCCTATTTAAAGTGCAGGTGTTACAGATTAAAGCTGTGTAAATTTTATTATTTTTCTGGAAAAGAAAACTTTAAACGCATTTAGTCAAAACGCAGGGGCCGAATTACGAGTAATTCGTTATCGAAATGTGAGGATTTGGCATTACCGCTCTCGTGATCGAACATTCAGTATCAAAATTTGAGATGATTGCAAGTGTTATAGTGCATAATTTTGAACAATATTGCGCTTTCGAACCGTCGAGCGAAACAACAAAGATGCGAGTTTTTTTCAAAATTTGTTTTAAAGGAATTTACTAATATAGTGAATGTTCTTTTTTAATTAAGATCTCAACAAAATTAATTTGTCGCAAAAATAGTTCTGGGCGATTTTATGGCCAAACACCCCGATTTAGGAAAGAATATTTTGCCGAACTGCAGACAGGGAAGAGCAACATCGCTATGACTATGGAAGCAGCTGAAGGGAATGCTAAATGCAGAAGAGCCACCAGTTAATCCATTCCATTACATTCATTCTTTACTTAAATTTCACTGCAAATAATATTTTTCTATCTTTTATACCTTTTACTTTGTGAGTTTTACTAGAATTTTTCTAGTACAATTTTATTTTCATTCGAGACGTGTGCTTTCGAGTGGCATCATCCCAATAAGGCTAATCGATCATTCGATCACGAGTCCTACTCACTTACTCGTTATGGATTACGGTAATTCGGCCCCTGATGTTAAAATTTGATTCTTAAATTTCATATTTTTGATCCTTGTTATGTACGCTAAAGGTTCCAGGTTTAATTCTCGCTGTCTAGAAACGTTTGATTCTTAAATAAATGTAATCGATGAAGGCAAAACACTGGCAGTAGAGTGATCACGGATAAGGAGTCAATCAAACTGATAATAATAATGACATCAGGTGTACTACAAGAATTAAAACTGTACTCAGTGAGCCTGGACGCCATCTCTGATCCCCATGGAATGCTGATGTTAACTCGTTTAAATGAGTTTCGAACCACTGCATCCCACTCGCGCTGTGTGAATAAGTTAGATAGTTAGAATTTTATTGTAAGTTTACCCCGACCTACCACTTTTACCTCGAATTTCAAAATTTGTATGTAGATACTAAAACCTGGCAGGAGAGCATATCTGTAAACTAAATTCAAAAACATGCAAATCGGATCAGTGGTTCTTGAGTTATAAGCGCACTAACGTACAGACAGACCGAGAGAGAGACGTTGCATTTTATAATACAGGGTGGGCCAAAAAGACACAGCCTATATTGTTTTGCTATATCTTTAAAATGAAAGTACATATGTAATTTCAAATTTTTTTTTTTTAACGTTTATTTGGACTTTTAAATATTTGTTTCCATTACTCTTGAAGATGATATCGGTCAAGTTGGCGTCGCCGTTGTTGGCGTTGGGGTCGTTTTACCGCTCTTTTAATCGTTTTGGCGAGAATTCCGGGTGATTAGTTCTCGCACTCTTGTCGGATACTCTCTTTGAGAGCTTCCAGAGTCTGTAGCTTGTAGACCCATGTCTTCAAAATCCCCAAAAAAAAAAGAAGTATGGAAGTATTAAATCGGCCGATCTTGCCGGCTAGTTCAAATCGGCAAAGCGAGACGTTAGGCGACCCGGACACGCATTCTTCAAATTGTCCATTGTCGCGCGAGCTGTGTGTGTTATTGCACCGTACTATTGGAACCACATATCCTTCAGTCCCAATTCATCAATTTAGACGAACCTATAATGTCCAGTCGCGTGGCACGTCGTCTGGTCGACGTTGACGGCTCATCCGCGACATCTTCAGTCACAGTGACAATATTCTCTTTGGAATCAGCACTATGAGGCCTTTCGGCGCCTCTTCTTTCACGTGTTGTTCCAGTCTAAGGTTAAACGTCTTAGTGCTTGATCAGTTGGCGTAGGACGGCCGGGAAATCTACGCTGAAATTCACGTTGCGCCAAAATCACTGACTAATTATTCCGAAACAAATTAGTCACGAGTATTCCGCGATTTTGAGGAGTATAGCGTTCCATGGCTTGTCGACGTGTATTCTGCATCTGTTTACTTCATAAATATCAACACAAAACTGACAGTGCCAACATTTGCAAAAATTATTGCATCTTTCGGGAGGGAAAACCTTTTGGGTCACATTGTATGTAAGGATAAGGAAGGACTAGCTGAAACCCTCGACTATGTCCGCGTGCAAAAATGTCTTATTATACACTATGTTCTTCTCCGCAATTCAAGATGAGTTAGTTTAGACTTACAATGCCTCATATAATTTTTCAAGTCCTCTCCGTAAACAACGTTCCTTCTGGCTGGAGGATGACTAGGCTATCATGTGAACTGATTTCGGAGCACGTTACTGGCAACTATTTGTCATATATTTTGTCACTCAAACTAATCAAATCTCCCATATCATCGCAAGGGTTACTCGGAATATTCTTTCTTCCCTCCTCCTTCCATCACCAATATCAAGTTATAAACTCTTCTGCCTTCAAGTCATGATGAAGATGGAAACGTAATGTTAACTCGTAAGAGGCTTCAACCTCACTTTCTCTTTCTCCCCTTATGACTTTAAGAAGTGCTCTGTAGGACATTTTAATTATATTTCGCATGTTGCAATAACTGACTTCCTTAATGAGCTGTATCTCAGTGCATCTTACCCCCTACTAGGGACAGAGTTTGAAAGTGGCTGATGTGGATCTGAGAAGTGGCTTTTTCTTAAGCATCTTACATAACCAATTAACTTTTGCACAACTTCCTTTTTTTTTTTATTTATTAAATGGTTCTACCGTCTACGTTATTGAAGGCACCCCCCACTTCTAGAAAAACCACTAAAGCAGACTCCTAGTTTTCTTCTTTAATATTGATATACCGACACCCAAGGCAAGACACCTTGAGCCTGAGTGCAACTTGAAACTTTATGAGTTGGGATAGAAAGTTGCCTGAGCCTTATCCTTTTTGCATTTAAAGAAATTTCCACAGATGTGTCTTTTAGATACACGTGCTTCTATTTACACGGCATATCGCTGTCTGAGCATCTAGTTGCCAGTCGAGTGTTTATACCGGGATCCGAGATTGCTCTGATTTCATCCCACACTCTCTGAAAAAGAGATGATGCCGCGAGAAAACATCTGGCAATCCAACGCGCAAACAACAAAACCACGGTGACCACAGTAGAAATTGTTTTGGAAATTATTAATGACAAACATTCCACCAAATAAATTGATCACCTTACCACTCGTGAAAAGCGCCTATTAATCACTCAGCCAACTTTCGCACCAAGCAATATATTAATCAAAAACCTTATCTGCCACTAATCTAACAGAATTAAATAAAATTAACTTAATCTCACCCACTGGAAATTATGTCGAAACAACGCCCTGGATACCGCAACCCCAGTCAAAAATGCAACGAACGCCAGACAATCAAAAATCGCACAAAGGGAACAAACAACTTCGCCCCATAAGTTTATATCCACATAAAACTTTGAGATCATATTTCATTCGGCTCAAGTCCCAAGGTCGCAATTTACCGTCATAATGCCGCACTTAAATACACTGAAATGACTAACGCAGCTCTGCTCACAAGTACAGGGTGGATAAGGCAAAACTTTATCTGTTCCGTACTTTGGGGAGGCAACCTTGGCCAGTATCTCAATATCATCACAATAAAAATTCAACCAAAAGTGATCCCTCCTCCCCGGGTTTGTGTGTTTCGGGGCAGGAAATTTCATTCAACAATTACTTATCAGACAGACACACACACACACACACCCACTCACAGAAGAACAACGAGGGCCAATTTTAATAATTGAAATCTTCCTACGGGAAAAGTCGCGGAAACTCGGCAAAGAAGAACAAATGCGAAAGTTTTCCCGAAAGTTAATAAGGATAATTTTCATTTTCATCATTCTGGCATTTCTGCTGCTGCCGTGGCCCATGCCCATGCCGTCCCTGTTTCTTCGGAGCACCCTTAACCAATAGTCTAATTAAAAATCAGGAAAATGAATTGAAAGGATTTTAGCGCACGATGGGGAGTGCACAGTGAAAGATTTATACAAGATCCCCGTCAGCATGCCAAAACAACAATTGTCAAAGCAGGACACCCGCTGACAATTTCATGACAGAGGATTTTCAATGGGCGGGGGGAGGAACTTTTTTTTTTCTTTCGTCCTTTGAATTTGGTTCCGACGACACGGAAAGATTAATAAGCTAAAGTTAGAAAATGTTGCTGATGGCGAAATGCTGTTGGTTTTGTGGATGCGGTTGACGTAGCTCTCCTCCTTCCCTCCTGGTTAGGGGCTTTCATACAGCTTTTGGAAAATATTTTTTTTATTTTTATTTTTATCTCCCTTTGGACGACACATACTGCTGTGTAGTGAGACTGGTTCTTGAGATCGCTTTAGAGGCAATTGAATCCATGTTATCCTGTCTAGACTGGGATTAAATGGGGGAACGTTGCTGGTGATGTAATTACAGCCCACTTAACTTTGTAAAAGGTGGAGGGCATTAGTATGTATGCAGCCCGTGGTGCGCTGCTGGTTTTGATGGATGGATAAAGAGCAAAGCGTGTCATTTATGTATATATGCGCCGGTAAAATTGTAACAAAATAAAAAAGTGAATCTTGTTAATAATTCATTTTTAACAACAATCTACGTTCTAACACTGTGACACAGTTTACAGTCTATTTGAAGATTGAAATTCCTTTGATGTCTTGACGGTGTTTGACGGTTAATAGAAGATATTGTGTGTGCTAAAATTGACTGTTTGGTGTGATAAAAATTGCTTTTCAAACTTCCAAACGATTTCTTTGAAGATATTTTTGCATACCTTCGAGGTGGTTTTATTGTGCCTTTTGAGATAATTGCTTCGAATCCAAACATATGGAAGGTGTGGTTTTTTCCATTTGGAATTTAAATGGAAAATATAACATCAACCTGTTGCCTAAATACTAAAAAAGAAATGAAATTGTGAAGGTGATCAAAAATTGTCCCCGCAGGTGTGGATGCTGGTTATCGATGACATTCTTAAGAAATTGTGTTCAATGTTCAATCTGCTTATGAAGATGAGGTTACTTACTACAGCCCGGGGTGAACCGGAGACTTAATTAACAAGCGTCTCCAGCCAGCTCAATCTTTAACCATCTGTCTCCAGTTTCGCACGCCAAGTTAATTAAGGTTCCCTTCCACTTGCGTGCGCCACCTGAGTCGCGGTCTTCCTCTACTGCGCCATCCCTCGGGTGTGGATTTGAAGATTTTCCGGGTCAGAGCATTGTTGTCCATCTGCTTTACATGACCCATCTACCTCTGTCTTTGGACCGATGCCGCTGTACAGCCCGTAGAGTTCGTCATTGTATCTCCTCCTCCATTCACCGTCTATGCCGGCGGGACCAAATATCACACGAAGAATTTTCCTCTTAAAACAGTCGAGAGCAACCTCATCCGCTTTTGACAAAATCCATGCCTCTGGGCGGTAGAGCAGGCCCGGGATGATTAAGGTCTTATACAGGGTTACTTTAGTCATTCAAGAAAGGGCTTTGCTGCTTAATTGATTTATTAGCCCAAAGAAGCAGCGTTTGGCCAGAGTTATTTTTCGTTGGATATCAGCGCTGGTGTCCTTGTCTGAATTCATAGCGGAGCCTAGGTAGACAAAGTTCTTAACTACCTCAAAGTTATATCTGTCTACTGTGACGTTTCTTTCCGAGACCTCGGTGTTGAGTGTCCTTTTTTGTTGACAGCATATACTTCGTCTTGTCCTCATTGACCGCGAAATCCATCTTCGCCGCCTCCGTCTCTTTACTTACAAACGCACTAGTGACATCACGCTGCGTTCTTCCGATTATGTCAATATCGTCGGCGTATGCGAGTAATTGGACGGACTTTTGAAAGATTGTGCCTCTGGTGTTGGCGCGTGAGTTTTGCTCGAGCAGCTTTGTTGGACTTAAATTTCGTCCAGGTCGGATGGACGGAAATGTTGGTCTTCGTCGTTCAGGTTGAATGCTTCATTCTGCCTGACAGCGGGATTTTATTCGTCGTCGCCGTTAAACAGCATCGAATGCGATTTTACTACGATGTTCCCTTGTTCATCCTTGCAGGCATCCTTTTTCCTCCTGTAAAATTTGTGTTCGTCTCTTCTCTTCTGCTCATAGAGCACGCGAGCAGCTCTAGTCCTTCTGTGCAGCGCCGCTTTGTATGCCTCTTGTTTCGCTGCATGTGCTTGCCGGCACTCGTCGTCAAACCAGGGATTTCGTTGTTGTGGCCGTGTGAAACCCAGCACATTATAGGCGGCATCTCTGATGGCTTTTTGGCAATGTTGCCATTGGTCTTCAATACTTGATGCTGGCGGCATAGGACCTCTTGAGAGATTGAGAGGGACTCGGTCAGAAAGGGAACTGGTGATCTCTTGCAATTGCAGCCGTCAGACGTCAAACTTCCTCATAGTATTTTCTTGTCTTCGCGGTGTGCGAGATATCCGCAGTCATACCTTGGCTACAACAAGGTCAATGTTGACCCCTCGGAACGTTCGGACATCTATAATACTGGACGAGTGACTTGCGTCGATCGCAATCTGGTTGACAGTTGATTGATCAGGAGATCTCCATGTTCCTTTGTGGATATCGAGATGTGGGAACCGCGTACTAGCTACGACAACGTTCCACCCCGCAGCAAAGTCGATCAGCCTAAATGCGTTATCGGAGGTGATGTCGTGTAGGCTGTGCCTTCCGACAGTATTACCAAAGATGCCCTCTCCTCCTAGCTTTGCGTTAAAATCGCCTAGGACAATCTTAATGTCATAGGGCAGGCACTGCTCGTATGTCTTGTCCAAGAGCTCGTAGAACCTGTCTTTGGTGTCGTCGTCTTTCTCCTCTGTGGGGGCATGCGCGCATATCAGGCTAATGTTGGCGAATTTAGCCTTGATGCGGATTGTCGTGAGGCGTTCGCTTACATACCTGAAGCTTAAGACTTGCCTAAGTCTGCCTCCAACGACGAATCCACATCCAAATAAGCGTTGCTTTTGTTGCCGATAGCAATCGCCGTAATAGGTGTCGCAGTTTTCCATCCTCTTTTTGCCCGGCCCATCCCATCGCACTTCTTGAATGGCGGTAATGTCTGCTTTGCAGCAGTTTAGGGCCTCCGCTAATTGTTCGGCTGCACGTGGTCTGTTCAGGGCCCTTACGTTCCACGTGCAGATCCGAAATTCGTTGTCCTTAATTCGTTTGCATGGGTTGTCATCAGTGAATCCGTCCGTATCTGAGGCTTGTTGTTGCTTCGTAACTCATAATTTTTTCCATGGCAGGGCAGTTACCCCTTCGCACAACCCCCAACCTGGAGGATCAGGTCCATTGTAAAAGAAAACCCTCTAGGACGAGGGGCCGGTATAACCGATGTCGGTTACCCACTTCGGGGATGTGAGCGCTGCCATTGGCCACCGTAGGGCTCTTACGCCACCATCTCTTTTCCAAGACCCCAACCGATTCCTGGTAATCCTAATCGGCCTCAGCTCCAAATATGTTGAAGTAGCTCAGATACTCTCGATCCGGAAGTAATAGACGCCACTGTTGATTCCATCTAGGGAATTCTTCCGCTGTCGTGTTTATAGTGCCAGCAATTTTTTTTTTTCTGGTCAACACCCTTCTTTGGCGTTAATTGGGCTACGGCCACAGATTTGTTAAACAACTGGGAACACCAAACTTCGCTTAGCCCATTGGGATTAGGCAGACTTATAAAGCCCTTTACAAGGAAATTCTAAACCTGGGGCTTCGTTATCGGCCATTGTGGCCTAAGATAACATCTCAACAAACTAAACCTTTGTTCAGATACAGAGTGTCGGTTCTGTTTAAAAGAGGAAGAAACCTCTGAGCACATTCTCTGTGAATGTCCGGCGCTATACTGGCTACGCAGACGTATCTTTCATAGGGAATTCTGTTCGTTTGCGGAGTTTAGAAACTCGGTTACTAATGACATACTCACCTTCATAAGGAAGGTAGTACACCTATTTACCCAAGTAGACCGGAGACACAATAGATCTTGCTAGGCCGCAGGGTCAAAATAAAATACGGTGTCAAATAAATACGTATAAAACGACATATGCTTATGTAACTTATTCTTCCAGCAAATGAATAAAACCAACTTTGTAATAAATTATGTTTTGTAAAACTCGTTAAATGACTTAAGACCCAAAATGGAAAAAAAAACTCATAAATCAAAACCCTTATGTAGCACTCAATTGGAAAAATGTGAAAAATTTGGACATTAGGGCAGTTTTTTACTCAAAGATATCCATTAAGTCGCAATCTATGCACAAGATATTTATATCAACCGCTTCACGTATTATGGGCACAACAAAGAGCCACAATACAAGAAAGGCAACCTTTTGCTCTTGATTACATTCCGTGCATTTCGCAGCACAGTATTTTCTACAAATTTCTCTTCCTTCTGCAGAATAAAAGTCGCCTGAACGCCTTTAGGCAAAAGGGACTCATAAATTGAACGATTTTTCTCTATACGTATATACATTGTGTAAATCTCTTGCCAAAAGCATTGGCATACTCTCATACCCATCTTGGTCCTTTTGAATTGTTGGCCTAAATGGGTTGAGCTGGTATACCCACATACACTTAAGCCTTATGCTCTTCATATCGCTCCTTCATATAACTGTGTGATTTCTTCTAACAAAGTCCCTACACACATATTTATATACCCGCATACCCATTTCCCCAAGGGAACCTCTGATGTGTGACTTAATATCGGCGTGAAGCTGCTCCACATCACATCGATTTAATTTCTTTTGTGCACGAAGCGGCCATAAACAGCTATACTTCAAATGGCACACCATTTATAGGTTTACGGTACCAAAATACCAAAAGAGTGGGGATTTTTTTTTTTTTTTTTTGTAAAAAATGAACCAACCTTCAATTTGTATCAATTGTTCGTGTTTTTATAACAAATTTTTTTTTTATTTTTTTTGACGTTCATCACGTTCGTCCTAGATGACTTTTATCTCCATGTGGGAAGGGTGTGAGATCCAGCAAATCAGCTCTTTGATAAAATGTATGTGGGGAATACTTTATGCTACTCGCTTCCATTTCTACAGTCTGCCAATTAAAGTAAGGATTTAACAGCCGCAAGGTAAGGGTAACACTCAGAACTGTATGGTTTTTCCTCGTTAAACTCGTGAAAGCATTCGCTGTCACTTACCTTGTGAAGATAGAAAAAAAAACAGCAGTTCACATCCTTCACTGAGAACTGGAGAATTAAAAAAAAAATTCAAAAACCGAAGACGAACAAGTGTAAGCGAAGGAGGTTGCACTGTGTTTTTTTTTTCAAACGAGTAGAAAGGACTTTTTATGGCAGGTGGCTTAAAGAAAGGAGGGAAATCTGACGCTTATTTTTTTTATATAAATTTCTTGAGAAAGCGAACATTCAATGAAGGCTTCTTAAGCCGTAAAAGTTGCACTGACTGTGTAACTTTGGCACGATTTTTTTCGGGCGTAAGGAAGCAATGTAAACGCTGAAAGAAATATAAAACATTTTTTGTTTTCTTTTCCCTTTATGTCGCTTTACAGTGAATGTGATGCTTCATTTGGAGAGAGTTACAGGGATAAGGCTTTAAAGTGTACACATACGAAAGAATAACGAAAAGTGACGTAAAGTACTAATAGACCACATTGCCTCAGGTATAATCACAACGTTTCCTGTTTCGTTGAGAATGTTAAGCTATGTTCAGAAGGTTGTAAGATCTGACAATCATGGCAGGTCTACCAGTGAAAAATATGTCGAAAATGTCTTACAATCGTTTGAACTGACAATTTTTGCTTGACAATATTGTGAGAAAAGGCATTGCCAAGTCATTGTAAGGCAGCCAATTTCAATCCGATCGTGTCAACACTCTTTTATGCCACTGTTAGGCCGTTGTAAGACGTTTCGGACATCGGCGAACTCATTGGATATTGCCAGATGTGCGAAGGTTGTGACAAAGAAAAAAGTTCTGTCAAATGTTGCATATGGGTCTTCCAACGTCTAATAATTTATCTGGCAATTTTTCGTGAACAGACACCAACCCTGTGAACTGACAATTTTTCATCTGATAAAGTTATAAAAAACCTTACTATGAATTTGTCAGGATTGGGACCACAGTTTAGAGCCATGTGAACTGCCAATTTTACGTTGGAAGGTAATTTGTCATGGTCAGCTCATTGTCAGCACAATGGTAGACCTGACAACATTGTAAGATCTTACAACCGTCTGAACATAGCTCTAGTCTTAAAACGATTTACTTATGGATTTCATAGGTGAAATTTGTAGCCTTCCTGTTGATATCTTTGACAGTCAAAGCAGTAATAAGACTCGGCGAATCTAGGACTCCCAAGGGCTACCATACTATTTCTAGTAAAACGGACTACGTTGTCATTCATATTAACTTCAACGTCAGCTACAAAACTCGGATTCCTAGCAGAAGCTCTTGGGAACTTGGTAAAGTTTTGAGCGATTCTGCGTTAGCAATATTCACGGACGGATCTTAGACAGCGGGTTGTACGGGGTCAGAAATCTTCTTCAACGCATCTGGGTTAGCCATTACCACGTGACTTTCAGATCACTGTAGTGTGTTTCAAGCGGAAATTGCGGTGGTCTGCGAATCTGCGGCTTGGCTTTCAACTAACGCGACAGATTGTAGCGCTATTGTACTATACAAAGATAGACAGAAAGCTATTAAAGCCTTGGAATTGCCGACAGCACGACCAAGGTTGGTAAAGCTATGCCGTAGATCTATTAACGAGATTTGCAGACAATTGCAACGTAACCCTGTGCTCGGTACTAGAACACAGGGACATTCCAGGCCACTGCAATGCTGTCAAAAGAAGGCGCAGGACGTCACCTCCCCTAAAATCTGGGGGAACCAGTTGTGCCTATCGGATCGATCAAATTCCTCCTTGACACGGATGCCAAGAAACTGGCAAACCACACAACAACATCAGCCCTTCTCTCTTGTCAAAGTAAACTTGGCGTAACCTGAATTTAAAGGAGACGGAGAGACTTTTATCCACAAACCGGAGAAACCTAGGTTCACTAGTAGGGGTCCTCACCGGAGATTGCTTCATAGCATTCAGATTGGAGGTTCCTTTCACTGATTTCCCTAAAAACCGCAAAGACGAAAAGGAAAAAGAAACAACATGTGCACATGTCCTTCCCCTGCGACGCTAAGAAAAAAACCTTCCACGATGTTCTTAACGATCTAGCCGAACTCGACATCCAGAAGATAACAAACTTCATCTCTGGGACGAAATGGCTCAACGCTTAGAGTTAATACCGTTACGGTTGCCCATCTTGATGTACTCTGTGTCACATTCTGGTTCCATGAGCTGGTAAGCTATTTCTCAACTGTGTCCCTGTCTGAGCGGGAGCATGCTCTTAACTTAACCTAACCCTAAAATAGGCTCAAATACAGATGGATGTGAAAAGGTTCGTTTACTTGAGTGATTGTGTAAACAACTTTAATGCTGAAGGGATGCTTAATACGTTCTACCCTGTAAGAAAGAGAAGAGAAGCGTATGTTAGGTTAGGTTAGGTTAGAAGTCTTAGGCCTCAATCAATATTTAAAAAAAAAATTTGTCTAGGAACCCTGAAATTCCAGTCCTAGACACTTGCCAATTTCTGTGGAAATATGAACAAAGAAATATGTGTTGACCTGACGTCTGGCATTACTTCGTGATCGCCTTTACCTCTTCAACTCTACAAGGCAATCGTTTAAATATTTCTGCAGCGTTTTGAAGCCTTAAAGCTTCAATTGAAAAATCAGATATTCAGATATTCCCATACAATTTATTCGTTCCTCGGAGCAATAATTTTCATTAGATCCGACATTCACTCTAAATTTATCACCACCTGACACACAGCCAGGGCCTAACTCCAGCTGACGACGATCGGAAAACCCAAATTAATCGAGCGAAATTAATACTCAATTATGCCCAAGGTGCTCATCAAATGTATCTGCAGTGAAACCAAAATGTTACTTTCGTGACACGAAATCAATAAGTTACGACATCCCGACGCCGGGCTTATAAGTCATTTTGAATCGAATGGAATTAATATCACGACTATTGCCAAGGAGTAAGTGCACCCGCTCAATTACCGACACTTTGGGCATTTCTAGAAATCCCGAAAAAGAAGCAAATCCTTTCCAATCCGCCCATCAAATTACAACTTTCTAGTGACTTTTGTGCCGAAAAAGGAAAAAAAACATCAACAAACGTAGGTACTCGTACTTGTTCGTTTTTATTCATTTGGCCGACTTTAGCAGCCATTAGAATAAGAAGACGAAGCAGCAAAAGCCATTAGGCGAACCCATTCATTAGTGTTAATGGTAATTTGTCGAAGGCATATTGCCAGCTAAAAAATAAATGAAGGCCAGGACGGTGGTATTATGATTGCACAGACATTCCCAGGATAGCTAACTAACCAGCCGTTGTATCCTGTATTGCTTTCTTTTGTCCTGTGCCCGAGTACTGAGTGTACAGAGCGGCCCCACAATTGGGAGGAGAACGCCCCGAAATTTCTGTGAAGATGAAAAATCCACTGTGAAGGAAAATGGATATTTTCAGAGGATAATGAGTTTAGAGAAAAAAAAAAAAAAAAAAGAAGCAATCAGTTGTTGGCCTTGAGGCAGTTGAAGGGGTGAGAGGTGGATTTTTTTTTAAGACCAGAGTGCAAATGGACTTTTGACCTGAATAGTTTCAACTGCTCAAAGAATCCCGTTAACTTTTAAGTTTTTAATGGACTCGATGAAGTGCAGAGGGTAAAAACAGAGTACATGAGAAAATCAGCAAATCAGTCTAAACCACCATCGGTAAAGATGAAGAGTAAAACAGAAAGTGTTTCTTCTTCTCAGGGTTTCAAAGGCACAAAGCGGGCTTTCTTTCAGTGTTGGTTAGCATTAGCACTTCTTGTTGCTTTAGAGGCGCTGTTGAAATGTAAATATAAAGGGTAAGTTCTCTTTGCGATGACAATCCAATACACTATGCCATAGTCATGGCACATTTCCTTTCAGTAGAAGTGAATCTCATACCCTATTGTGGCGTTCTATAGTAATAATATGTAATGTGGTTACACTATGCACTTACTAGTAGCCGTGATGTAATGGGAAGCACGATTCGTTCGATCTGTAGGTTCAGTTCCCAATCGGGAATGGCCACTCGCAGCCGTAGGGTAGATTTTAACCTCATTTACGTTCTAAGCTAAATAAAAAAAAAATCTGGACTAATTACTATCTCAGTCGAACCTACCGTGCTTTCAGTGGTAACTATGCGTTTATTAGCAAATTGTACTCTTACAAAAATCGCAAAAAAATCTTCATCTAAAAATGTAGCTCCCAGCCAGGAACATTTTTTCGCGGCACCACCTCCCCTTGGGGAAAGACAAGCCTCCGAGAGTATAATCTGTCATGAAAGAGCGTATCAGTTCGCTGTTCGGAGTCGGCAAAAAACTGTAGGTCCCTTCCTTTCGTGCGAACAATACAAACACGCACAACATGAATGGTTGCGAGAAGCTAGGCCTTGGTTCCATTCTGAGCTGTCGCGCCAACTATTAATTATTTTTTTTTTTAAATGCAGCTTGGACGGTTTAGAAAGCTGTGAGAAAGGTTAATAGCTGCTTGATTCATTTCTTATCTAGGTTAAGGATTTTGTTTCAGCCTGACCAATCCTATTGGATAACTCATTATTCCTCTTTCCAAGGTAAAAACTGAGTCCTGCTTTCTGGTAGTACAATGGACCAATTGTGTCTGTGCTCCAGTATAGCGTTTCGAAAAATAACAAATAGGTCTGTAGGCAGATAACTAAGCCTGTTTTCTGGAATATATCCACAGTTGTATCTTACTTCAAATAAAGCGACCACCGCTGGTTATTACCACTCCTGCATACTTAAAATCGATAAATTTTGTAGACGTGCCTGAAATATACTGTTATTACGAGAGGTTTTAAATGATTTCAACGAGCCTAACGCCCATCTAACGTTATGCGGGCAAAACAAACTATTTTCTCTACTGGCCATGTAGACACTGCGGCAAATTGGGTTCGGGTGTTGGTGTTCATAAACAGACGAGCTTGCGAGCTTGATATTTCCCGACACAGCGCAAGGATACAAAGATTTGTTTTTAAGTTGGCGTTAGAAGCCCTGCCGATAACAAATCGCAAAAGGCATCTGCTGTTATCGATTGAAGTATAAATGAAAACTAGTGTTCGTAGCAGCAAATTTCCTAGGATGTTCTAACCACTTGCGTCGGCACATGTATGCATAACATAACCACTAATCTATACAAATATTATAAAGAGAAAAAGTTTGTTTGTGTGTAATGTGTGAGAGGTAATCTCAAAACCTACTGAACCGATATTGGTGAAATAAGGCAGAGACATTAGTCAGAATCCGCAAAAAAAAAAGCGTGTATGACGTCTTGATAAATTCAATATGGCGAAAGATCCAAGGTGGCCGCACATGTGCTTTAATAATGAAAGAGCCCGAAAAACGCCGGGTATTAAAGAGCTAATATTGTACAACTGCCTTTGTTTAAGCCATTTTTCAGCTCTAAACTCCGTTTATATAAGTCTATTCTCATCAAGCCTAATTTCTGAACCCATTGTTGTGAGGTGCATTATTTATTTTTAAATTCGCAAAACCCTGCATTGAAGCCACACAAAGCTGCTGGCAAAAGGTACATTATATCCGCCCATCTAATTTAATTATTTCAGGCAACATATCTCGCCGTAATCGCACAAAACCATTTTACAATTCTAATTATTCGAGATGCATTCTCTCTAATTATGAAGATAGCTCTGAAATGGGTTTCCGCACACGTTAACCTGAATAACAGATGGCACTCAGATAAAGGCGGAGAAAGTGGCACCAGCACCAACTTTCCCGCTTGGAATGGTTTCTCTCATACAAATTCTCGTCTTTTTTTTTTGTATTTTTTTGTACTTCAATTCGTATCTCTGGCCGCATTGAAAAAATCCCCCGCTTCCATACATTTTAATTACGTTCTTCGCACGTAGCCGTGGCACCTCCATTTGCCTCTTATGTGGCTACCAACAACTTAATTGTTGCCTCATTAATGCGGATGAAACATTTTCAACACTGGCAACTGTCCTTTCACAGTAGGGGTAGCAGTGGAACCAGAGACTGTATGTATTAGCGAACTGGCACAGGATTGTAGCGTATGTGTGACTGACTATAAACGGCATGCCTTTGAATGAGTAAAATAGAAAATGAGGTTACTCCAACACAAGGTATACACGTAGTGATGTGTACACTTTGAATTGATGGTGGTCCAGCCATGCCTTGAGGGCTGACCCATTTTGCCAGAAGGGCGGTTTTTATGGCATGAAAGTGGTGTTCTACATTTTCTTGTCCGGCTTTTCATCCAAAAAGTTTTTTTTTTTTTTTTAAATCGAATTGGCGCAATGACAGAACGCTGTTAGAACTAATATGTAAATGGATACAGTTTGCTGTATCTACAGTAGAAAGTTGTTTGTCTAATTTAATTTAACTTTCTAATAGGGGGATACTCAGACTGGTTGTGATTAGTCCTAGTAACCCAAACACCACATAAAAACGTAATCCAAATTCTTTTCATGTAGGTTGGAGCCAGAGAATGGGTAGCAGAATCATTCTTCACATATATTACAGGGCGATGGAGCAACCATTTGAATTGCAGAACAATTGCAAAGAAATGTGGTAATTTGTGTTGAGTCCTTGTAATAACAATGTCGTCGCGGGCACCGCTTAATTTAATAGATATTCTAATACCATGCAACGTAAAACCATCCTGAAGCAATCTATTGCAAATGGGTGCGTGTACTTGATGGAAAATGATAGAATCAAAACCGCGGGAGTAATTGGCTGAACCGGTGCTCTCTATATACAAAGTACAAGATTTTTTCATACCTTAAGGGAGTAAGCGATCGTATTCTGATTAAAAAAAAAATCTACCAAGGATCCCATTTGGGTTCAGTCTACTTGGTTCTAGTCAAAAAGTGCGGGTAACTACCACGCTCCCACGGGCTCTTACCCCTTCATACCTTCATCAGAAAGCCCGCTGCTCGTTGTGTTATAAAGCTGCAGCTAGATCACAAGCAGGACCGGCCTTAACCATATAAGCGCGCAGGGCGAATCATGCACTTGGCGCCCTTTTATATTTCATTATAATTGTTGTACCACTCGCTGGGTCAACCCCCCCTAAAGCCGGCGCTGATCACAAGTATAAATCAGGTAATCTTAGCCCTAGAATGTTTAGTACGGTGCTGGCTACTTTGGACCCAACACGTAAGACTCGATAACAATGGGGATGTGCCTCGCGTGTTCCAGGCTAAAATCCATGCTACTGAGACCTGCGCCAGGATAAACATCGATAAAACCATCCACAAAAAAAAAAAAAAAAAAAATAGCTGGCACGACAGCTCGGGATGAGGTAAGGCCTAGCTTCTCGCTTCATGTTGTGCGTGTTACATTTTTCGCACGAATGGGGGGGACCCAATCCAGATACTTCAATTCCTCAGAGTGACTGGATTGGAGGAGGTGCTAAAGGTCGAGACTTATCGGCCGATAAGAGTTCGGGGGAGCACAATAGATCTCTACAGGTCGCAGTGCATACACACACCCCAACTTTTAACACCTAACATCTAAGACCAACTTCTCTAGCCTACTCTTTGATCGAGTGATGGGTATCCCAAAAGCTGAAGGGACTTGAAGAAGATAGTAGCTTCCGTACTATTTCACACAACCATAAAATAAATTACCCTACAACCAATATTACCTAGTTTACGAACTCTGTTCTTCCTTTGACCGTTTTTTATGTTTAACGTCAAAACAAGTAAATTAAAAAGGTTCGTGGATGTGGCATTTTTTTGAGAGCCTGCGGACAGCTGTAGGATTTTATGGCATAGAAGCTAAACTTTTACGTTAAAATGTCCAATTCTAAAGGGTTAAAAGGATGCGAATTTAATAAAACTAAAAAATGTGCTACATCGTTACACCCAAAACAAATGTTTCGTCAAACACCGGCTGGAAAACAAAGCGTTACGGCAACGTCCAGTAAAACCTTATATATGTGTTTGTATGTGTGTACTTTCCTCTACCAAATATCTTCCCCTGTGTTTAATTGAGCTATCAAACCTTGTAAGCTATTCCAAAATAAACACTTGTTACCGTAGCTAATAGAATCATAGAAGCAGGCCTTACAAAATGAAATCAGAAGAAAAAAATCACTTAAGACGTATCAACAATTCAAATCACGTCTCCTTGCGCTCCGTTGATTCGATTAAAATTTGCATGAAAGAGCAGTGTTTCACGTAATGAAACTTATTTTAATTAGATGGAAAAAAAAAAAAGAATCGGCTTCCGAAAGTATTCGCACGACCGCCCTATTCATTTAGTTAAAGTTTAGTATATTTAGCTGACAGCTACAATGAAGAGAAAAACTTGTTGTAAACAACTTAATTTCTGGGTTCGTACATATAATTAGTAGGTTAGGTATCGTCATGGCGGCGGTTGGTAATTGTAACATTGGTTTCCGCAATTGAAGATTGACAAACGGCCGTTTGTTTAGAAGACAGATGTAAGTAGGTCTTTCGGCACTATCACCTCAGGTGACTGCGTAGGCTAACTGAACTGACCCAAGGAGAATCCCAAAATGGATACAAATGCTTACATGTGCAGCTTATGCAAATTTGAATTATTTCGGATGAATGTCTGAAGGAAGTCCTTAACAAAGCTTTCTGCCAAGAAAGGAAAACATCCAGAGGTTATAACGAGCAGGATTTATGTTTATGTATGTATATATGTACATACTCATATGTATTATTTGTATCATTTGGATTAACCAACATATTTTTGTATCTACACGTTTGTAAGTACATTCATATTAGTTTTGAGCTTAGCAACAATTTAGAGTTTCATCTGAAAACACGTTGCAAATTTGGAACTACTGTTCCAATTTAGGAACTTGTAATTGGGGACATTTGTGTCTCATTCAAAAAGTGCCTGAAAGAGAAATTTTATTGCCCTTACTGAGAAGCAGTGCTGCCCTTTCACTTTTTTTGGGAAGTATAATTCTATCTACTTGCATAATTGGTACAAATTAGATTTTTTTGACTCACTTATTCATTCTGATTCCAGGACCTACGCACAAAAACAAACAGACACCACTAGAGTGACATTGACATAATGTAGCCTTAAAATAAATAAAGGATGGAAGAGTGCGTTCGCAAAAAAATTTCAATGTAAAAGCTTAGGGCAGAAACACATTTTTTAAAACACAGAAATAGCAAGCATTAATAACCGCATTCTCATTGGTAGTTTGACCTTAGGCATCAGACTGTTGGGGTGGGCAGCGTTTGGGCAGTACGGAGTACGGAATGACAGAGTAGGCAGGACTGCTGAGAAGTATCCTTATTGGCAGATATTTTTTTCTAACTACAAGGGACATGCAGTTGTCATGCACCGCTGTAAGGTGGAATAAAGAAATGTGCCTGACTTTAAATAGGTAAAAATCGAGACTGTATGCATTGAATAGAATTGGAGGGGACCATGGTGGGGGTGGCCATTGTGTAGGGGTTAGCATCATCGATTGTCATTTTGAGTGTCTGGATTCAACTCCTGATGTCGGAAAACATTTATTTCTTAAAATAAAAATTAAATCGATTCGACTACGAAAGCTGATGTCGATTTGAAGCATTGATTTAGCTGACCATCGAAAAAATTCCCGTGATTTATAGCAATGACAAACACCCCGAATTTCGCCAGTCAGTCTGGACACCAGCCTCGGACGTCATTGAAAACCTAATACTACCTGTATTTCGAACCACTGCTTGGAACACAAGTGATATAAAAAATATTTAATGGAAAGATTTCTCAATTTATTAACATTATGTGGCCGATTTCACATAAAGGCTTTTTGAAGCAAAAATGTTTCTCAGTTTTCTCATCACTGCAATCCGTGGGTATTGACCAATATGCTTTGTTGTATCCTTTCTCTCCCCTTCGTTAGAATAGGACGGCATTCATAACCTTTTAACCAACGTTCATTTTAAAAACAAAAAATATGTGATTGTATGTGGCTTCTTCGATTATAAGTTATTCTGAGATGTGAAATGTTTAATGAAATTTATGGAAAGGCATGATAAAAGGCAACGATATATTAACGAGCAATAAGGTGACACTATGCTGGGTACTGGGCCACAGGGATATATCAGGCAATGAAAGGGCGGACCAAGTTGTCAGGAGGGGTGCAGAACTAGATCCTGCATATATCCTTTCGGTCGCGAAGACACCCATTAGCACTCTTTACAGGGTAAAGATGAGGAAACCATGATCAGGACTAATACGCGATGGTGTCACACGGACACATGTGCAATAGCCAGATCACTATGGCCAGCATTTGATAAGAAGACTTCCAAAAATTTCGTACAACTTAGTCGAAGGGATATACGAATCGTCTCCGGTGTCCTCACAGGACACTGCGGAATAGGAATCCATGCGGAGCGTCTTGGATTGCCCTACACGACTATTGCAGAAGCTGCAGGGACGAAGAGGACATAGAATCCATCTGACACCTGCTATGCGAATGTAGCTTCTTCCATGAGCCGGAGGATCTTAATATCGGTGACTTTAGGAAACTCCTGAGATTTCTATCCCTTTCTTGGTGGTTTCCGGATTAGCCAACCCCATCCCTTGGTTTGACTCCCATGAGTACACTTTTTATGGGTACAATGGACCCGCTTGAGGTCTAAGTAAATCTTTAGGACACCCATTAAACCAACCATGGAAAGGCATTGGTTGAACCTAAAATACTATAAAGCAACTGCGATAGTAATAATATTATTTTTAAAAAAAAAAGTTCAACTCGTTAAAAATTCGTAATTATTTTCTTATAAGGTTTGTATCGCTCGCGAGCATTGAAACTGAGTGTCTCTCATTCAGTAGCGTACTATCGCCCAAAGTGAGGTGTTTCATTCTATAACATACCACCTCTCGTTGGGGAATGACAAACCTCCGGGTGTATAATTTGTCATGAAAAAGCTTCTCAATTCGCCGTTCGAAGTCGACAATAAATCCATTCGTGCGGAAAATGTTACACGCACAACATGAATGGTTGCGAAAAGGTAGGCCTTGGTTCATTCCGAGCTGTCGCGCCAGGTTTTTATTTTGTTTTATTTAAATGGTTGTCACTTTTACAATTTTTTTTATATTGGTTTTTGGTTTATGAGCTTCTACAAATATTTGACATTATTTAAATTTTTTTATTTTTTTTAAACTAAGAATCATTACTTTAATTGCATGTTACGATTCTACACAGGCAACGGATGATTTTTCTCAGAATGGATCCTAGTATGTTTTCTTGTGGTCAGTTTTATGTTTTTTTTTTTTTTGCGAATTGGCTTAATTTAGTTTAGAACGCTTAGAGTCCTTAAATTATATATTAAAAGGAAGGTGATGTTGCATTGTTGATTAAATAAAATTTTTTGCGTACAGATTTTTTCAAAAACAAGCATTGTTAGGAAGCATGCAAAAGGAAGAAAAAAGAAAACTTATCGACTATGAACAGCTAAATTACACTACACATACATACATATACATATGTATCTACGCGTTTCATTATAATATGTTTGCAAATCTTTTGGTAAAAATCAGAAGAGTTGAAAAAAAAGTAAAGTTTATAAGGGGAAAAGAAAAGAAAAAAATCAAAAAAGTTAGAAATTGGAATAAAAGTTTGCATCATAACAAAAGAAGTTACGCACATTTAAAGAAAAAATCACACGTTAGAGCAAAAAAAAGCTCCTTTCCGAATTCCGAACGAAGTTGAAGTTTTTGAATAATGTGCGACTTCCCTTAACGCCAATGAGTTAGTGTTCTGCGTTAGGCCAAGCCCACGCACTAAGTGGCATAGCGGTGGAGAATGATGCTTAGAAATAACCCTTGCCGCTCAACAACTGCGTGGCTAGACCCATATAATTTCCTATGGTTTAATTTTCTGTTGCCGCTTAGCATTTCGCTGATTGCCGCTCATTGTGTGTCCTTGTCCTTACGGAAGTATTAAGCAAAGGAAATGGACACCTTGGATCACGTATGGACGACTTTTGGTTGTACCCTAACTTAGACTAGTTTCTTATATATGAAGACGCTCTTCGACTTTAGGCACAAAGGACTTCCGATTATTACAACTGAGGCAATTTATGCGACATTGTACATAGGTTGGCCGCTCTGGAAGTAGCAAGGTTAACTGAAAAGCTATTTTCTTACTCCATGCAACAATTCAGGACCACCGAAAGGTGTGGTTGCACCAATCTTGGACTGTGAGTCAGCCGGAATGGAAGTAACCTACAATTTATTTTCGACTCCGAATAGAGAATTAAGATGCAGGACTCGAACCTACGCAACCAACTCGAACCATTCAAAGTTAACCGCTGTACCAAGTTTAAATAAAAAAATTTTGAATAAAAGACTTGTATTATAATTCCCACCAAAATCTTTTAGTACATAAAATATAAAGTGGAAACCAAATCCAAATCCAAATCCCCCCCGTCAACAAACAAATCCTGTCGGAAAAATCCACAAACTCAAATACTCTTTCGAAATCCATAATCCTCAAAACAAATACAACGCTGAATTAAATAAAAAAAAAAAACTCTTCACTCTACGCCTTCAGAATAAATATGCAAATGCTGCGAAAAATCAATGCAAAACAAGTAGTCATTGCCATCGTCCTTGCTCCATGAAAAAAACCAAATAACACATCAAATATTTACCTTGAACTATAAAAGCAAAGGAGAGGACCGTCGTAACCGGGGATAAATAACAGAAAAACTACTCCACAAATCCAAATAAACCATAAAGACACTTACTCGAAACGGTGCTGCGGCAATTCCGGATAGCGTGTTCTTTGATATCCAATGAATGGTTTATGTTTATCCACTTTTAATCCTTCTTCACTAGAAACCCCGAAAAAAAAAATTAAGTACTGACTTTCCCCAAGGATAAAAATCAAATCGCACAATCGCTATCATAATCAGCCACACAAACTCCGGGTGAGTGGGTGAAAAAGAAAACAAAAAAGAAAAAAAAAAAACCGAAAAACTCACAGTGTTTACCCACTCAAGCTTTCATCATTGATAAATCACACGTAAGATACACACACTCGCATAATTCACTTCGCATTTGGACAGGTATCCTTTTGCTGATTTCTGCTAAACAACCACATTACGGCGAATGTGTGTGGCATAGATTTAGAGCTATATATCCTGGTCGCAATAAATTATTCATATCACATTGCTACTGCAATCAATCTATTCACACA
Source organism: Matsumyia berberina (assembly GCA_917880715.2). Taxonomy (NCBI): domain Eukaryota; kingdom Metazoa; phylum Arthropoda; class Insecta; order Diptera; family Syrphidae; genus Matsumyia; species Matsumyia berberina. The sequence goes on from OU862871.1 coordinate 86,616,782, forward strand.
TGATATATACACACATACACTTCAGCACAACCAGGAATCTTTTCTACTTCTTTTTCTTGTTTTATATCACTTAGGACATTTTTTTTTTCCTTTTTTTTTTTCTACTTGTGGTGATGGCTTGCTGTGAAAATTTTGTATTTATTTATTCACTCACGGCTGTCATCGGCACACACCGCAGACACACTGTTAACAAGGACGATAAATAACTGCAAATATATTATATACAATATCATTAGAGGATTTTTGCGCTCGTCTCCCCACTATTCTCATAAAAATTTTCGTTTACTACGAAACGAGTACGAGTGTATCCTTTAAAGCGAACAGAAAACAAAAAATGACTGAAAATGAAATCCTTTTTTCACGGTGAATAATTTAGACCGTAATTCCGCTACCACCGACACTGCCACACATGACTTAACGCCGGGTCAAGTCTCGGTAGGTATGTGTATACATAGGAGGTAGGTGGCGCGACAGGCGGTTCCTTCTATATGGGGTGGCAAAAACGCAATTTCAAAACTCGTTTGCTTACATTTTCTTTAAGCTTTTTTTTTATTATTTTCTTCTCCTTCTCGTCCTTCTTTCAGGACAATTTACACACTATTGAGCACAAGAAGACAAAAAATGCAAAGCCGTCGTGCACAATGGCTATAATGGCAGAAACATTTTTATCCCTCAATACAAAGAAAGAGAACAACAGCCAAAAACACTTATTTTATTCAAACAGAATTAATCCTTTGGAACGTGAAGGAAGCGAGTGACAATCCTTCGATACGAATAAATTTAAATTTTGTCTAAGAAACACACGCACAGTATTCGGTTGAGAGGAAAACAAAAAAAAAACTGATTCGGGGGTGGTTTTTTCGTGAACGTTATCGCCTTACACCTTGAGGGAACCGTCGTTCAGTGACTGACTGAGGAAATTGGTGTAAGGTAGGTCCTTGGTGGCTCCCTCGATAATGCGTGCAACCCAAGTGGTTCATTGGTGAAAAAGCTTCGATGAATTTGTTTGTTCTCTGCGCATGATAACCCCTGCATCCCTTAAAAGCTTTGCGGCATAAAATGGTTTCACCAACTCAGAATCGTCTTTGAGCGAATATACTACAAATTATTCAAACATTTCAAAAGGGCACTCTTTCACAGATATCCTTGTGATATAGAGCTGAATTCCTATTGTTGAAAAATGCGCATTGCATGACTGTAATAATTAATAGGGGTGTACTCTCCACAACAGTGTTGAATTCACACAAGTTAACATTTCAACAACATTACTAAACCATGAGAGAGGAGTGAATTCATCATTAACTTTGGCCTTGGAAGTCTTTTTAGAAGTCAGGGACAAGTTGCGGCACAATAAAGATTTCTTTAACGGAAAATTCGCTGAACGAAGTATTTTTGGCATGATAACTAAACACTGAACAGTACTTTACGGCTTTGCCTTATCGGCATTTTAGTAATGGACTGGCTTTATCGCAACAGATATGGGTACCATCTTGCAATAATTGGAAGCAATGTGTATCGGTGTAGATAGTGTGATTGCCAAGCGAAAAATAATTGGATCTTGAAGGTATATTTAAACAAGTCCTTCTTGTCGAAGGTCTTTTGTTTATTTGGGAAATTGAAAAATATTGTGAGATGGGTGCAAGGGTAAGGTCGAATGACGAAAGTTATTTTTTGGGTTGACCGCTGTTAAAAAGAACTTAAATTACATCTTTACGTCATCCTTTGCCGGGCGTTTTAGCTTTAGACTATTTGTAATTAAAGTCATGTCGAACTTAAGTTCCGAATTCGTCTAATGTTCCTGCTTAACTATTTAATGTTGAGGAGTGTGCTGATTAAAAAAACTAAAATCAGAATTAAGCACGTGTATTAATTTTTTTTTAACAAGTCGGTTGTAGACATCCCATTTCAACTTCGATGCTTGCAACATTTGCTGACGATACCATTCGTTTGCCTTCCCATAAATATTAACGCAGAGCGTGTATGCAATTACAAGAAATCTTAAAATTGACTATGTTGTGGTATGGTATGGTACAGTACCTCACAAAATTGAGCATACACTTATCAAAAATTCACTTTTTTGCTGCTTCTAACCCCAAAGTCTTTGACTAGACGAGATTTATCGTTAATAAAATCGAAGTTTTTAACGTTTACGAAAATATCCGAAAAGCAAAAATATGCTTCGATGAAAAGTGTATGCTCATTTTTGTGAGGTACTGTATATGAGGGTGAGCGAAAGGCTCTTCACATAGACCTTAGTCGGGCTCATTGTGTTCCCCTCTTTCAATCGTCGGAACTGCAGGGATAGATTTGGTTTGGGACGTATGTTGGGAGGGATCCAGGGAAAATGGAAACAATCATGGAGTGGACACGAGTGTACGCGTGATCTGGTGAATCTTCCTGTTTCTTTGGTGAAGGCCAGGACGCCATAGATTCCCCTGTCCCTGAGATGTCTCAGGTCTGGTATCCTCATGGACCCCAGGGTCTTCTGTCACATTCTCGCTAGGGCTGGGCAGTGGCATAGGAAATATTCGAGGTTTTCTTCTTCTTCCTCGCAGTTTCTATATGTCTCTGTGTCAGCGAGGCCCAGTCTATGCATGTGTTTGTTGAGGTTAATATATCCTGCGATGAGTTCCACCATCAGCCTCAATTGCTCTCTGCTTGGACCTAGAGGCTTCCTGGTGAGCAAGTTACTTTGCGAGTGATCTAGCCTTGCAAGTTGGCACCCAATATCGACTCCGCGGACCGTTGGTAGATAAAGTTTTGAGGTAGTTGGAGACTTTGTGTTCGCTGTAAACTTAGACAATGACACAATGACATGAATACTCAGGTTAAAAGAAGAACAAATCTTTACTCCAATCAATCGATGTTTCTCTGGGCAAACTACGCAAACTTCTATTACCAAAAAATGCCAAATGTTTTGGGTGCATTTTACGTAGACCATAAATTGACCTGGAAAGAAAATTAATCTTCACTTGCCACGCTCCACCCAGAGGCTGATTAGCTTCCTGACATGCTCGAAACACATGGGACAGCACAATAAGCCTCTATGAGAGACCGCAGTGCTAGAGTGGGCAAACCGCTGCCCACTAATAATAACAATAATTGTAGATGGGTGTAAAGTAGGCTCTGGAATGCATTCAGAACAAGCTGAAATAGTCTGGTCAATAGTGAAAGTTCAAACAGTACTCGAAGCCTCTAGACAATGGTCATCAACCACAATTCTAAGGGGAAATGAAGGCATATAAGTTGACAGCCAAGCCGCTGTCAAAGACGTAAAAGTAAAGAGTTGTCGTTACGAACTAAAAGACCTGTGCATAAAGCACATCACACTTTGTTAGGTTCAGGGACACAGAGGCATAAGGCAAAAAATGAAAAAATACTGCAATGTCCCAAGCGTAGTAAACATTTTTGGTTTTGTATATTTGTCAAAAATATAAAGAATTCTGCCTCGTCATACATTTCGACGCTTCCAGCTGCCAACTTCCTCGACACGGCCAATCTGCTTGCTCTGCAGTTTGCAACCGCTCAACGCTCTCAGATTGTGCCCTACGCCCTCTGTCTTAACATACGCAAAACCCCCTTGTCCAGATGGTTTTACACCATCTCTTGATCTCTTGTCTGATGAGAGTACCCTGGCTTCTCATATTGGTTCTCCAACTCACGTTCTTGCTCTTTGGCAGTAGAAGAGGAATGGCAACGTATTTAAAGCTCATTAAACTCCGACCTTGACGGCATAATAAAATTGAGCTTAACCAATAGAGTGGAATTTAATGCATCCACAACCCAATGCTGTCTTCTGTCACTCAAGCGAAACCGCAATCTTCAATGACTTTCCATTCTCTGTATCTATGTCAATGACAACCTTCGTTAAAACGACCACATATTCGAAGTCGCCAAAAATAATGCGAAATGTCTAGGTTTTCTCAAACGGTCCGAGAAATCCTTTACCCCTTCTGATCTGGCCTCAATTTATAGGGCGTTAACGGTCCCAAAACCGCCTTGTCCATTGTGGATAGAATCCAAAATCGCGCGTTAAAACTTATTGGTGACAGGAACATTGCGTTAATAGACTCGCTTCAACACCGACAAAATGTTTTCTGTCTGTTTTATCGATTAATTTACAAGCAGTGCTCCAGCGAAATAGCCAGTTGTATTCCGCCCCTCCAATATTTCAACCGCAATATGCGTCATCCTTGGAATGCACATCAGTTCACTCTTAAGCCTACTTTCGAATGTACAGTCGAATATAAAGATTCCTTCATAACACGTACAACAAGAATGTGGAACAATCTGCGTGCATCGGTATCTCCTTCGTCTCTCCTCTAAATTCCCCAATGCCCGTGCTGCCCTGCTGTCCTCTTAGGGGTAGTCATAATCCTGTTTGTGCGCGCTTATTATCAGGGAAGAAAAAGGGCAGATGAACTGACAAGAACAGGGTCTAAAGAACCAAGATATGGTCACCTGCTCCGTTTTAAACCCAATTGACAAACTTAAATCCGGCTGGGATATAATTTGAAAAAGATAACAATATAACTTTTCCCGCTCAACAAATCCTGCCTAGCATTGCTGGTAAAAATCCTCATAGGCCATAACCTACAGTCGGCACACCTAAGGAGGATGCAGCTAAGCACACCGACATCTGCATGAGAGGAGCTGTGGCGACATAGACGTAGAGAAAGATACGACACACTTCCCAAGCCTGACTATACTTTTTTAACGACACGAACGACTTGTCAAGTATGCCACCGAAAACCATCCTTAAATTCATACTGAGCTCGGAATGGTTCAGGGAGGCAGTTGCTCGTTAACAGGTATAGGAAATCTCAGAGCGGGGAATATAATCAAACGATAAAGGTCCGACTGTGACGGCACAGATTTCTGTTACTCACTAACTTATGGTGGCACTACAGTCCGGGGTGGACCTGGGGTTCAACCAACAAGCGTCTCCAGCCAGCTCGATCTTTAACTAGCTGCCTCTAGTTTCGCACGCCAAGTTGGTTAAGGTCCCGTTCCACTTGCGTGCACCACCTGAGTCGAGGTCTTTCTCTAGTACGTCATCCTTCAGGTGTGGATTCGAAGATTTTCCGGGCCGGAGCATTGGTGTCCATCCGCTTTACATGACCCAGCCACCTCAGTCGTTGGACCTTCACTCTTCTGGCTAAGTCGATGTCGCTGAACAGCCCGTACAGTTCGTCATTGTATCTTCTCAGCCACTTAGCGTCTATGCAGACGGGACCGAAAATCACCCGAAGAATTTTCCTCTCGAAACAGCCAAGAGCAACCTCATCCGCTTTTGACAGAGTCCATGCCTCAGCGCTGTAGAGCAGGACTGGGACGATTAAGGACTTATACAGGGTCACCTTAGTTGTTCGAGGGAGGGCTTTGCTACTCAGTTCCCTTTCTAGCCCAAAGAAACAGCGATTGGCAAGAGTTATTCTTCGTTTGATCTCAGCGCTGGTGTCGTTGTCTAAATTGAAAGCGGAGCCTAAGTAGACAAAGTCCTTAACCACCTTAAAGTTATGTCTGTTTATTGTAAAAGTTTGTCCGTGATGTCGGAGTTGAGTGACCTTCCTTATTGACAGCATATCCTCTATCTTGCCATCATTGACCGCTAAACCCATCCTCCGTCTCAATACTCACGAACGCCCCTGCGTCCTTCCGATTATGCCAACATCGTCTGCGTATGCGAGTATTTGGTCGGACTTTTGAAAGATTGTACCTCTGGTGTTGGCGCGTGAGTTTTGCGCTGTTCTTTCTTTTGCATACGTCGCATGACAGCGCGTCGCATTGTCTACAACCTTTTTTTAATATCAAAGGTCTCGGTGAGGTCTTGACTGACCTTGATGGAGCAGCGTGCATCCTCTATCGTCATCCTGTACAGGTGATGCCAAAGCTAGACATGGCTTTGTATAGTTCATCTCTATAAGTGCTATCACACACGGCCTTAAAATCGATGAAGAGGTGATGGCTATCGACTTGGAGTTCTTCGGTTTTCTCCAAGATCGGTGTATATTTGGTCGATGGTGGACTTTCCTGGATTGAATCCACACTGATATGGATCGATCAGGTTGTTGACAAATGGCTTTAGGCATTCACACAACACGGCCGATAAGATCTTGTAGCCGATGTTAAGAAGATTGATACCTCTGCAGTTCAGAGGCTCGCCGTTCTTAAGGATCGGGCAAGCAATGCTGAGGTTCCATTCATCGGGCATACTTTCCTCCGACCATATTTTACAAATGAGTTGGTGCATGCTCCTTATCAAGTCATCGCTCACCGCTTTGAACAACTCGGCAGCTAGGCCTTGAGCATCAGCAAGTTGGACTCAAGCTTAGATATGGCTACCTTCACTTCATCCAGGTCGGGTGGACAGAATTGTTGGTCTTCATCGTCAAGGTTGAATGGTTCATTCTGCCTGACAGTGGAATTTGATTCGTCGTCGCCGTTAAACAGTCTGCAGAAAGAGTCCTCCCGCTTCACTGCTTCTCTGTTGCCACCCCTTTAATTTTTCTTATTGAAATTAAGCACATCGAAGCCAGTGCTGTCGTTTTTTGTTTTAGATTTAAACACACAAGTAACTATTCTCTACAAAATACACTAGTTATGCGACGTATCTTGGAGGAAATAGTAGGAGTCAAGAAAGTTTAACTATAGTGTACTGTCTCATAAGCGGACACCGGCAGAGGTGTTTATAAGGAGAGAGTACACTGTAGTTGAATACTTATGTGCAACGACGGTGTAATTTCATGAATTGATGCTTTCATCCCTTTTAGTTCCTGTCGTATATTTTTACAATAACAATACAGGATTTTCATTTGACTAATAAATGTCGCCTTTTCAATAACTGTGACTACGACACTTCTAAGGGAAACATTAAACGATAAAATATAAAAATTTTTATATCCCCGTCATGGCTTTATTCATCCTTCTCCACTAATCATCCAAAAGTCCATACCATATGTTACTTTTCAACTCCATTGAACACCCTTGATATTAGAAGCGAGTTCTCGCCAATATTTAAGCCACCTCTTTCTAAATTTACATAAATTTTTGTTCAACATTCTAAGTGGGCATGCAAAGATAAATCACAAAGTTTTGAAAGCCAAAAGCTGTGAGAAGATTCCCGCCGACATACTCGCTCACACACATGCCTACGTAACACGCATTAGTTCAAAGGATAATTCAAAGCGTTAAACCGTCATTCGTGTCCCTAGAAGGAGATACTGGGTACTGATGTATGGCAACCAATGATTTATCACTTCGCAAAGTATCTGGCTAACGCACAGACACCATTTGGTTAGCCATCGATAAAACGTGTTATCACACACAGGGAAAGTTATAGAGCAGAAGTTGTGTGCTACCACCTACGTTCGTCCGTGTTGCCTTTGTTTTTATGCGTTATTATCACTGGATCCCTACCATCTACCTAGAAATTGATTAAATTTAAGGATTTTCCAACAGGAGTCACCTAGGTTACACACTGAATTCAAAAAGTCCTTTTTTTTCATTTCAATTTGGCTCCTCAACCACCCTGCCATGGTTATGTTTGTCTTTCAATGAACGAACAAAAATAACTCTCGAATAGGAAGCGAGCACACAGGCGTCCTTATTCCGACATTCAATATTCAATAAGTTGTGACAAAGGGAAAGAAAGTGTCGCCTGGAAAGGGAGGAGGTGGAAGGCTGAAGTGAAAATTCCATTTCATGCGCCATTGCATGCCTTGTCACTTTCTTAACATATTACAGGCAAATTTATATCGAGTTGAAGGCAGCGCAGAAGTCTGTCAATCACCAGTCCATTGTACACGTGAAAATTGTTTTCACTCCTTCCCACTGTGTGCGAAAAGAGAAAATATTCGTGAGTTTTTCGCATGTTGTACACATAGTGTGTCCTTAGTCCTTCATGTTGGTAGATGGTAGTGCCCGTTGAATGACTTCGCGAAATCAGATTCGAATATAGGTTATTTTCACTGTGTTTACATTGAATTCGAAGAGTTATTATTGGAATTCTAAGTTACAATGTTGCCATCGAGATTCGAGAGGGTTTTCCTTTTTTTTTTAAGTTAAGAGAAGGTAATGAATTATTTTATGTTCACAACGGAATACTCGTATGTACTTATGACATTGAAAGGAAGTTTATTCGCATTTATTCCTTCATTTTCAATGGCCCGCTTATCCACTATAAGAGTCGCGTGTTTAGGGAGCTTTACTGGACTCTTCATATTTCCCGATTTTCCGCCATCGACTCTAAATCATCAAGGACTATCCCCATACGGGTAGAGGTGAGATTTCGGACTTGGTCCAGCCATCCCATCCTAGGCCTACCCAGGGGACGACTGCCCGACGGCAGGTATTCCATGGCAGGTTTTGGAAGCCGAGTTGGGGACATGCGTTGAACGTGCCCAAACCGTCGAAGTATGGAGCTTTTTGCTCGAAGAAGTAGCTGCTCGACATTGAGTGCCTCGCATATTCTGGTGTTCCAAACTCGATTTCGACGAGTCAACTCAGCAATACAACGAAGAAATCTCATTTCAGCAGCATGTATCCGCGATATTATTCTTTCGTTCATTACCCAAACTTCATGACCATAGGTGATAGATGAAACAAACAGTGAATTGAAGACCGATAGCTTAGCTTCAATGCCAAGTTCGGCCCTCCTGATAACAGATTGACCAAACTGTCTCAAAATTGCTCCAGCCTGACCAATCCTACAGGATAACTCAATATTGCTCTTACCATCACTCGTGAATAGGACCCCGAGATACTTAAACTTCTCCACCTGTTTCCATGGGACTCCACTAACATGCATAGTGCATTGAACAGGTGTTCGGGAAATTACCATAACCTCTGATTTGTTCACGGTTACATGCATCCCAGCTTCAACACCGACGGCGACGAACCTATCTAGTGCGCGCTGAAGTTCAGTCTGGGTGGACGTAAGGATGACCAAGTCATCAGCGAAAAGCAGTCTCCCAATTCGAACCCTCCTTCGCAACGGCTGCGCTGTAACACCCAATCCATATACACTATGAAAAGGAGAGGTGACAGAACGCACCCCTGGCGAAGTCCAACGCCAACAGTGAAAGGTGTCGAATTAACGCCGTTCACCCGAACACAGCTCTTGCAGTTAGTGTACAGAGATTGAATGGCCCTCAGAAGAGAACCGTCAATCCCATGCTCCTGCATCATATACTTTCTCCTAATCCACAAAACAACTAAAAGATACATAGGTTTGGCATACTCCCAGTACCATTCTGAGAGTGAACAGCTGGTCGGTTGTGCTTCTACCTGGACGAAAACCGCACTGCTCATCGCCCAACCTAGACTCGACCACAGTTCTGGAACGCGTTTCCAACACCCTTGCAAAGACTTTTTAAAAGAGATATACCCCTATAATTGGAGCAATCCCTCTTATCCCCATTCTTAAAAAAGAGGAACAATCACCCCAGTTTGCAAATCGCTAGGTGTTTCACCGCATTCCCAGGCCACTTTAATGATACGAGAGAGCCATTCCACTCCCTTTTTACCCAAAGCCTTGAGCATTTCTGCCCAAATTTCATCCACTCCAGCAGATTTGCCGACCTTTAGCGCTTTAATCGCCAAAGTCACCTCGTCTACGGTGGGACTATTCTCCGCCCTACTCAAAACCATGGGTCTGTCACCCTCATTGCCCTGTTCGGGATTGAGCAGCTCCGAAAAGTGCTCACCCCATCTGCGAAAGATGTCCTTCTTATCGGAAAGAAGTACGCCATCTTTCAATTTGACTCCTTCGGTGGTAGTAAACTTCCTTCCTCTGAGACGGCGGATGGTCTGCCAGAACACGTTGTTTGCAGATCTGTGATCACAGATAAAAAGCTCTTTCATGACAGATTATATTTTCGGAGGCTTGTCATTACCCGACGAGAGGTGGTGCCGCGAAAAATGTTCGATGGATATAGCTGGGGCTTGAAACCAAGCCGCTTGGTTAGCAGTTCAATGCACTAACCACTGAGGCATGGCAACCATTTCCAGATCGTTGAGTAAAAAAAGCTATGTACACACTTGAGCTTGGTCACGACCTTATCTTACACCCTCATGGAGGGTTTAGAAGAGGATTTTCCCATGTCCTCGCTGATAGTTCAAAAATGTTTTACTCCGCAGTTCGGAGCCATCTGAACTGAGCGTTGGTCTTAAGACAAACTATTTGGGTATAAGATTATGTGGCTTTATCATGATCGTATTTGTCTTGATTGACTTATCTACAGAGACAGAGCATCGGGTCTAAGTGAAGCGACCCGATAAAGTCAAATGAAGCGTAGAACAAAACACTCGGATTCGTTTTTTAAAAAATTCGTATTTATTTTAACACTATTCCATATTAATATTTACTTTCAGAAAGAAATTAAAGCAATGTTCTCTGGGTTGATATTACACTACGATAAAATCTCTATGTATGATTATGCTTCTGTCACTTTTTCTTCTACGTTTGCTTCTGGTACATTGGTATTGGTCACTTTTTCTTTTAGGTATGCGTCTAAATCTGCATCTAGTTCTTCAGCTGTAGGCTTCGGCGCTTTTGTGGTAACGCGGCGCCCCACTGTGTCTCCAGTGCGCGGAACTGCTTTCACTTTGGGTCCTTTTGCTGATGAAAAAAACGAGAAAATATAGTAACTAATTGCAAACAAACTGAATAAATTGTATTTACCGGCACTCTTCCCGCGTGCATTCCCAACTGAAGCTGGTGGTCGGACTGCAGCAGTTCCCAAACGCGATTTCATCGTTGCCGATGGTACCTCTGATATGGCAAGCTGGATATTCATAGGACGACCATCCAATGGAATTCCATTATACTGCTTCATTGCTTTCACGGCGTCAGCTTTTCGTTTGAAAACTTACGTTTGAAAAATTACGTAAATAGGAACATGTACTCAACAATTATTGTTGTTTCACTCTCTGAAAATAATCTACGTACCTAATGAACGTCCGGATTTATCATAATGAACCGATGCACCCTTGAGTGGTCCAAAATCACCAAACAATTCTTGAATATCCCTCTCTGAAACTCCGTAGTCCAAGTTCGAGACAAGCAATTTTGAAGGCCCACCGGCCGCACCACTGGCAGTCTTTAAGCCAGTTCCGTTTCGATTCCGTCCACCATGTGTCAAAGTGCTGTTTTTATCAGCCTAGAATTTGAGAAAATTTTTTTTATTTTTTATTTCAGTTTAGGTCTTCTTCAATTTTTCCGTGTCGAATTTACAATATGCGTGTTTTTTTAAACCTAGCCAGTCGTTCATTTAGACAATTCCCAGCCAGCCAAACCCAGTCGATTTTTTATACCGTCAAGTTGGTACGTGTGATTTCGTTCCTATGACATCCAGCGCTGCCACGATCGTAGCAAAACTGCTACGCGATTTCCAAAAAAGTAAAATTTGCTACGCTGCTACGCACTCTCCCTAATATCCCAATTTTTGCTATGCTTTTTTAAAACACGAACTTTTAACAAGAATCTTGTAGTTTTTAGACCCCTCACAATCACAATCACAAATTAAAAAGAGATTAAACGGACGTAATTTCAAACTATTCATTTCCACGACTCCAACTTATGTTACTGTTCTACCTTACCCTACACAAGCAGTATATATTTCTTCGGATACGTTTGAAATGTGACTGGATGCGGGCTGGAGTTCCACTGGAATTTCAATGGCTTCGCTTTTGCTCCCCAAATTTAGTTTTGCTACGCAAATTTGGTACGGGATTTTTTTTCTTAGTGGCAACACTGATGACGGTCAAATGTCAAAAAAACAGAACAATTTGCCAGTGATACCAACGCTCTAAATGAAAAACATCGCTTTCGGCGCCCCCTGGCCATGGGATATCGTAAAATTCCTAGCCAGTTGCTTTTGACTGGGGATAAAATCAAGAGTTGTAGCCAGCTGTTGTATTTGTTTTACGTATAAAATTTGACTTTACTAGCAACTACTGACTGGCTAGGTTTCAAAAAAAAAAACACTCCTAATTACAAACTTTACAATTTCTGTTATAACAAAGTTCAATAATTCTTACCTTGGGAAATTTAGATTTTTGAATACCGCCATGGTTACGACCCTTGAGTACTGCGCCACTGCCTCCGCCTTGACTTTTTTTGCCACCAGCATTTTGGACCGGACGATTCTTACGGATTTGAGGTTTATCATTACCACTACGACGACGTGGTGCTGCACCACCACCTCTTTGTATTTTCAAGCTTCGGGTTGATTTAATGATATCGTCTAAGCTCATTTCAATTTTGTTGGCCATTTTGATGTATTAACTTATGTTTGCGTTATTTAAACTTGGAAAATGTCTTCGAGAATTATTAGTTTTACTTTTTTATTTTTAACACGGAAGCTAGCTGACTAAGTAATATAACCGATGTTCACAGATGTCAATCACAAACTGATCCAAACTTAGTGAATAAGCTTGGTAAATCACCTCGGATGAGCAATTAGCGCCAAAGGGTGCGTTTGGTAGAAGCAGGTAGAAATTGTTCTTAACCCTAAGGATAATGATGCTGCACTGTGAAGTCATTATGATTTTTCTGTCAATTAGGCAATTAAACAATTAATGTGGGTAAAACTGGTAGATTCGTTGGAAATGCATAATTATCAGCCGTTTCTTTGTTAAATGACTTAATATTGGGACTGATTATGTGTTTTATAGCTTTGAAATTCCTATGACGTAAAAGGTGTTTGGTACATAATTCTCCTGGGGTTTCCATCAAGATCGCATTGCATTTGACCATCCAAAGTTTATTTTAGGAGTGAGGTAGACCGTTTTACTTTTTGTTGTATGGAGTTGAGAATGTTGCTATGGAAACATCCAAATTCTCTGAGTCTGATAGCGCTGCATGAACTCTTTGGACAATGCCTTAATTTAAGACAAGAGTTTAAATTAAAGGTAATAAGTAAGCTTATCTACATTAACGGCTCGAAAATGCACTACGGAGTTGGCGCAGGCATCTTCTCAGGCAAGATGGAAATATCAAAATCTTTTCGCGTATCGAACTTTGCCAGTATTTTCCAAGCAGACATCTTTTCTATCCGCGAAGCTTGCCGCCCGCTGAAAAATTCTCCAACACCAGTCTACAACTGTAAACCCATAGCTGTATCGACAGTCAAGCCGCCATTAAAGTTATTGATTCGACCACCACATATACACATTCTCTATACTGGTAGAACAATTCCAGAAATAACTAAACCAATTGAGCGTACGTGCTAGCGTCATTCATACCTGGGTCCCAAGACACAGTGTAATCAAGTGTAGCGAAAAAGTTGACGAACTGGTTAGACGGAATTCAATGTTGCGCTCCCCATGTTGGTTGAGGTTTATTTCAACTTGTGCGCGTCACCTTTAGCAAGGTCTTTCTCTACTGCGTTGTCCCTCCGGATTAGATTTTAAGACTCTGCGTGCCGGAGCGTTAGTGTCCATTTGCTCTACATGTCCTAGCCGTCTCAAACATCCCATGCGCAGTTTTTCGACTAGGTCGATGCCGCTGTAGAGCTCGCATAACTCGTGATTAAATCTTCTCATTCAAACCGCGTCCACACTAAACTTAATGTCTTCCGAAAAAATGTTCGCTCGAAACGACTAAGAACATCTCCCTCCGCTTTCGATATAGAGTCTCCTTTGTTGTTCGGGATAGGGCCATTGTCAAGAGTTACTCTTCGTTTGATTTCCGACGAGTTATCATTATCGGAGGTAATAGCAGAGCCAAGGTAGATAAAGTTCGTTACTACCTCGAACTTTGACGTTCTGTCCAGATCGTCGATGTTGGGTGTGCCTTCTTGTTGACAGCATATGCTTGGCCTTGCCCTCATTGACCGCTAAAGCCATTTTCGCAGCTTCCATCTCAATACACACAAACGCGTCAGTGACATCACGCTGCGTTCTTTCGATTATGTCAATGTCGTTGGTATATGCGAACAATTGGACGGAGTTTTGACAGATTGAGAATATCGCACAATTCCTGCAAATACGATGTTGAAGAAGTCACATGGCAGTGTGTTACTTTGTTTAAATTTTTCTTTGACATCAAAGGCTCCGGTGAGATTGTTGTTTCTTGACGGAGCAGTGAGCATTCTCCATCGTCATCCTGCATAGATGGACGTGCTTGGCAGGGATGGCAAAACTAGGCATGGCTCTGCATAGGTCGTCTCTATGAATCCTGTCATAGGCGAGCTTAAAATCGGTAAAGAGGTGGCGGTAATCGATTTGGACTTCTTGGAGTTTTTGCAGGATCATTGGTCAATGGTGGTTGACCTTCATGGCCTAAAACCGCACTGATAGGGGCCAATCAGGGTGTTGACGAACAGCTTCAGACGTTTACACAGGATGGCAGAGAAAACCTTTTACGCGATGTTGAAGAGGCTGATACCCTTGCAGTTGGCGCAGTTGAGGAGGTATATTTTTTTGTGGATGGGGCAAACGATGCTAAGATCAACTGACCAAATCTTAGAAATGAGTTGGTGTACGCTCTCTATCAGGTCATCTCCAGCTGCTTTAAATACCTCGGCCAGAAGGCCGTCGGGTCCGTCAGCCTTGTTGGATTTAAGTTGGGATATTGCTATTCGTACTTCGTTTTGATCAGGTGGACGGAAATTTTGGCTATCACCGTCTATGTTGAATGGTTCGTTCTACCAGACAGCGGGTTGTTGGTCTTCGTTACTACACCGCCGACGTCAAACCTCCTTGTCATGGCGGACGTCGGGATATCTGCAGCCGTACCTTGGCTACAAGGTGGTGGTCCGGGTCAATGTTGGCCCCTCGGAACGTTTCTAGAGTAGTGCCTTGCATCGATCGCAATGTGGTCAGTCTGGTTGACGGTTGATTGATCAGGAGATCTCCATGTTCCTTTGAGAATATGTCAGTTCAGAGAAGGTTTTGCACTCGCATAGTGTCTCAATATAACTTTCGTAAAATAAGATCAAATAAAAACAATAAATATTTCCTCCGTTGCTATACGAACAGTGCTTAATGCTCCTTAAGCAGCCATGCAGTATTGTAAAGTGCATTAAATTTTGGCACGTCATCACGCCATTTCGCCTACTGGCCTCCATTTTAACAAAGCTGGAAACCTAAAAATACAATCCTCTCTACTCAACCGTTGTGTTTTTCGTCTGAAAGTTACTTTTCATCTTAAAATCCTATATAATATAAGCTATACACATCGCTTCCCATAAATCTCCTTCAACAGTGAACCCGGAGTTTATATTGCTTTATGTTTATTTTTCCTACCACTTTCCTCAAATAGCATTCAATAAAACACAGGAAATGGATTCTATTTTTGAATAAGAACTAGAAACTTCTTTCTTCCTTCATATTTTGACAAACGGTTTTATGTGGAGTTCATAAAAATGAGAGAAAATTCTTTTACATTCGTTTAAAGGAGTTTAGTGGCAGTCATTTTTGTTTAGTTTTAAAGGAAATCACTACTAATATTATAAAAGTGAAACGTTGTCCGTTTGTTTGTTTGTTTGTTTGTTTGTTTGGATTTTACCTATGCGAAAACTACTAAACCAATCAACCTCAAATTGGTTTAGTAGTTTTCGCATAGGTAAAAGTGAAACGTTGTCCGTTTGTTTGTTTGTTTGGATTTTACCTATGCGAAAACTTTGCACACAGATTGGTTGTACCTCGGGTCATATAATAGGCTATGTTTTATAACGCTATCTTATTCAAGAGCCGCGCAGTTAACAAAAACGTGGAGCAAGTCAGAAGAAATTCCTTGGCGCACACGAAAAGATATTTTCTCGATCGTAAGACTCATCGGTTGATGAGCGTGCGTGTTGTTTTTGTTCTGCACAGTTTTACAAGGATAGTTTTTCATTTCCTTTTCTTCTGTGTTGTTGTTTTTTTTTTTTCTTCGTTCGTATCTTTGCTTCTATCTATTCGTGTTGACAGGGTAATGATTTGGTGGTTGGTACGGTAGATACCTATATATACATACATTGGATATACATCTGTACATTTATGTATATATTTATTACATTCCATATGTATTAACATACATATGTACGTATGTACATACACAGGTTATCAAATTCAATTAACTAGCGCGCCGACGCGACGCGACAGGCTGGGAATGGGATTGTGTGTGCTTGATGTAGGTATAACATTGCCATTTGCGGGAGGGGAATTTTTGTTTTGATTTGTTTTTTTGCAAAGGATGTATGTATGTATGTATCTATTTAACGAATGTATTCAAATTCCAAGGACTTCTGATTTAGAATGAATTTGACTTGGAGGATGACTTTTCGAAAGAAAACTGACTGAACTGGGGGACAATAGGTGAACAAACTCGAATTAGAGGGAAATTCGAGTTAGATGAAATTCGAGTTAAAGGAGGTTCGGTTCGACTTAAAGAATTTGATTACATTTGCAAAAGTGGCAGAATAAAATACAGTCGATTGGATTGAATATAAAATTCCGATTCAGATTTAAGATGAGATTATGATATATTATATAACCAGGATAAGTCTTTCATAAATTGTTTGAAGAAGATATCGATTTCTGGATTGAAATGTAATAACCCCGAGCAACGCCGGGTATTATTCAGCTAGTTTGTTATAAAATCAGACTGTTTTTGATTGTAATAAAGGCGGCGTCAGTAGGGTATTTTCAAACACTGCCCAGCTTAAGAGGGAACTTTAGTTAAGGCGACAAATATCGTCTATATTTCCCATATCGTTAAGGAGACGTAATGCATTATTTACATGACTTTTAAGAAGAATTTCAGAAGTTATTTCCAGCCTCCCATTATATCCCATTGATTCGCGTGTGGATTATAAAAAAAAACCTAAATCTCACGCTGAAGTTGGTTGATTGGTTTAATGGGAGTCCTAAAGACTTACTTAGACCTCATGCGGGCCCAATGTATACATAAAAAGTTTACTCATGGGAGTCTAACCAAGGGTTAGGGTTGGCTAGTCTGGAAATCACCGAGAAAGCGATCCAAGGAATTTCCCAAAATCATGTATTCTCATCCCAGGCGCCTCTTCTTGGTATTTTGATATTCAGTCTCCTATCGAAGTCCGAAGTTGGTACTCCATCGAGTTAGAATGGAGGTGTAACCATAGGTGTTAGTTGCCCATAGACTTACTTTCCTTAGTCTGAGTGCTGTTTTTGCCGCTCTATTGCTACAGTGCATGTCAACTGGAACCAGATTCAAAATTGTTTCAAGTGCCGCTATGGGTGTTGATCGTTTCACTTCTGTTATCCCTCTGCAGCCTCCTCTGTGAATCTTGGGTACACTTGTGAGATGGCATTTCTTCTCCTTGAGAGGTACCTTGAAGCTCCACTCCGTGCATGCTAGTGTCTACAGGTCTTCCTTTCAAGTACGCATTATGTGACTTGGATAAGTATTTATCCCCAATCGCTGGAAAGAGGATAGGCTACAGGGCCTGTCCCTGTAGTCCTTAGCGGTCGTGTGACCTAGACTTCCCCGCTTTAGGAATTAATACTTCTTCCACTTCCCCCCCGGGTTTAGGAACGTACCTCAGTTGAAGGCACCAGCAGGAGATCTGCCGTAGCCACGGAGTTATCATTTCTTTAGACTCATGCAGGGTAAATTGACTAAATAGCGATTCCAGCATCTTTTCGTGGAACACCACACAGGCGCGGCAGCTTTTCTCAGTGTTTGCGTTGAAGTTACTAGGAGTACAAGCTCGTCGTGAATAAAGTAGGGTCTAGGAGGTAGGTATTAAGAGGATCTCACAGAAATTGCGTATAGAGTGACATTTGGTGACATTGAGCTCTAAGGTATGTTATTGACTAGATGGTGAACCTATTTAAGTCCTCCTGCAAAAGCCGAGAGTCAGCAAGGGATAACATGCATCTAAAAATGTTCATACCATCAGCTTAGACCAAAAGATCAGAGTCTCTTCCGATGATTTTAGCATCATTACTACATATTCGAAATGACTGTCTTAGGGCACCGCCGAGGCTGTCGTGATAGGGTCCGGTATTGACCATTCCAGGTACTACACCAATGTTATTGTACCGACGCCACGTTTTATTTTTTTATTTTATTTTTTATATCAGTAGAAGGTCCATCTTTTGTCGTTTTATATGTTTTATAGTTCAACCAGGCTTGTCATGTTATCATTGCAGCTCAGGGGTGGAAAAATAAAACAAACCGTCTTTTAGAATTTTTATGAAATGGACTTCACGTCGGGACAATCCAATCGAGGTCAAAACCTAGCTTCCCATAACCACTCTTGTGCGTATACTTTTATTTTGACCCAAATGAAAAGGAGTAGAGAATTTTAACTTCCGATATTAAACTGAGAACCTTTCATATGGCAGATTACAGTCTCTGAAATTTGTCATTTCTGCTGAGAGGTAGTACCGCGTAAACTGTTTGGTTGATTGAAGACCAACGCACTATCTTCTGAGTTTAAAGTGTCATGAGAATCATGAGATTGCATCAGATCCACGAGGAGATCACACGTGAAGTCGTCTCTTAAGTCTTAGCAGTTTATCATCACAGAGAACGAATGACGAACGAAGTCAATATAAAGTATCAACCTCAACCACCTACCATCAAAGATAAGAAGCCCAGCCCCTTGGTATACATACATATGTATGTTTGCATATAGAACATTTGACATAAGTGAAACCTCAGCATAATGTCAGAGTTGGAAACGCCTATTTATTGCAAGGAACGAAATGAATTTTATTCCTTCAAAGCAAGTTCTGTTTGTTTTACCCTCGTCGTCGGTTTTGGAGTGGATGACAGAATGTGAGTTTTTTGAGCCCTTCGTATTTGCATATGTTATTACGTTGAGTAAATATGAAAATTTGTTGGCAGATGACAGGTTTTTATGACAGTAATCTGTATGCTGACACATTCGTGAGTTTTTCTCTCAACTCTCACACACGGGATTCTGTTTGTTATTACGCATATTAGAATATTTTCGCACCCTCACCGGAATTTTTTATGCAGGCAATAAAAGTAGTGTAAAGGGAGCAGCATTAGGATGTTGGGATTCTCGCTGCCAGAGGAAATCTGTGGAGCCTATCAATAGGTAGAAATCTGCATACGTTATGTGCGTGAATTTTACTTTCGAACGAATAAAATAAATTGAATTAACTTTTTCGTCGGAGTGTGTGGTTATTCTCGGTCATTTTTTATGGAGAATGGAGCTACCATTGCGTTAATATATGTAAATGGTAAAATATAAAATTTTATCTTATTACGAGTTATCAGAGGAGTGTCACTCAAAAATCAAAACTAAGAATGTGACATACACTCAGATATGTGGAGATAAAAGCCTGTCCGAGTTAAGAAATGAATATCATCACGGTATAATGTACTAAGTACAGGAATCTTAACCATATCAATGTGGTGCATTAAACAAACGCAATTTTGTGAGTAAAGTGTTCCCTTTTTGTCTGCAAAAAGTCTTAGTCAAAAATGAGCGACTCATGAGAACTGGCAGTGATGACCAAAACCTTCTCCTTTTTTGGTTAAAATTACTTTATATCATATCTTTCCAAAATATAGCCCCTGTCCTCTAGTAGCTAGTGCGTTGAATCGCTAAGCGAACTGACATAGGATTGAGTTTATTTGTTTGGCAGCACTCAACTCTCAAAGTGATGTGTGGAGTTCAATGCTTCGACAATGCAGTCTTCTATCTCTAACAGGGCATACTGACTGAGTTTAACTAAAAATTAATAAAGTTGATACTTACAAAGTGAACGGACTGTTAATGCTTGTCATGCGTATAACACACAGTGAAGCGATAAAACGATGCGATGCGAGAAGCGCGAAGCGTTCGCTAAAACAGTTCACTTGTATTCTTCTGTACGTGCGCACAGTTAAGCGATAAGAATTCAGGTGAAAAGTTTTATCGCATCCTTCTCGCTTCTCGCATCACTGTGCGCGTAGCCTAAGCCTACACTTTCGTAAGAACCAGCAAATTTTCGATCCCGTTAAAGGTAGTGGATTAATCCGTCTGTTCAGTCGTAGTAAACATCCAGTTGAACATGCAAATCTTTAGGCCTGCTTAAGGGGGGATCCTAAAATTTCGAAGATCATTCATTAACCACGGACAAACATGTCGAAGAACTTGCTTGCCTCAGTATTTCTAACCTATAAACTGCAAAGATTCTAAATAAACGCAGATTGTCACCTCACGCTCCATTCTTTCAACTCAAACCTTTAACTCTCCTTTACAAGTTTTTTTCTCTCCATCACTGAGGTTAAATCAGCTTTAAGAGACTCTGCCCTAAGATGTAATATTGAGAAAAAACCTCGCATCGGGTCATCGTTTTACTTTGTGAACATATGTCAAAGCAAAGAGCTAAAGCAGAAAGAAAAGTTAAAGATGTTAGAAAAGCGAACTTCGAAAGGAGAAAATCGTCCCATTGCAATTGTAATCCAGCCTCTTAAACCATTCGAGCCCATTGGGCGCCATTTTTATGAGCCAGGGTCAGCCACGAATGGAATTTTCGTTATACGTGGGTAGGACTAAGGCACTCACTTTTATACCTTACTTACTTAGATGTCGCTGCAGTTCTAGGGTTATTATATATAAGAGTGAGCGAAAGGCTCTTCACTTAGGCCTCAGTCGGGCCCGTTGTGTTGCCTTCTTTCAATCGTCGGAACTGCAGGGATAGGTTTGGTTAAGGACGTACGTTGAGAGGGAAGGTGGAAATAATTATGGAGTTGACACTAGTGTACGTGTGGTCTGACGAATCTTCTTGTTTCTTTGGTGAAAGCCAGGATGCCGCCGATTCAAGGACTGAGCTACTTGAGATGCCTCAGGTCAGGTATCCACATGGACCCCAGGGCCTTTTGTCGCATTGTCGCTAGGACTGAGCAGTGGCATAGGAAGTGTTCGATATCTTCTTCTTTCTCACAGTTCCTACATGGCTCTGTGTCAGCAAGGCCCAGTCTATGCATGTGTTTGTTGAGGTTAATGTGATCTGTGATGAGTCCCACCATCAGCCTCTACTGCGCTCTGCTTGATTGTAGAGCCTTCCTGGTGAGCAGGTTCTTGGTTTCTTTACGAGTGATCTGGCCACTTAGCACGTCAAGAGGTTTGCCCAGTGATCCTCGAAATTCCTTTGCATCCTCTCGTTAGTTGCTGTTTTAATTATTATTAGTGCGACTCCCACTGGATTTTCAGCGGTTCGTTCTATCGCGTGCGCCCCTTCTCTTGCCAGTTCGTCGACTTTCTCATTCCTTGTGACACCTTCGTGACCCAATATCGAGACAAAGCGGACATCG
Organism: Matsumyia berberina; assembly: GCA_917880715.2. Classification (NCBI taxonomy): domain Eukaryota; kingdom Metazoa; phylum Arthropoda; class Insecta; order Diptera; family Syrphidae; genus Matsumyia; species Matsumyia berberina. Next base: position 86,638,032 of record OU862871.1, read on the forward strand.
TTGTGATTAGCAAGCCTGTTAAGTTTGTCTTTACATTCCATGACCAGATGAGTTTTGGATGTTGAACATGTGATGGCTTTTAGTGCTGCTTGACTATCAGAGCAGATTTCTATTTTCCTTCTTTGAATATGGTGTACCAAGAGAACTCCAGTTCTCCTCAAAATGGCAAGGACTTCTGCTTGATATACTGTGATGAGGGAATTTAGATGAATTGGAAATTCTACCGGTGGGTTGTTGCAATATTCGCCAGCACCGGAGCTGCTTGTGATGTTGGTGCCGTCCGTAAATACAGTTATCGCATCATGGCTTCTTGTTTCGTTGGCTCGAGCCCAAGAAATCCTCGAAGGAAATTCTGTTTTAAAATTGTTAAAAAAGCTGCTTTGCTTGTCTGCAAAATACTCTGATGGTTGATGAGTGCTGTAATCGTTCTGATCTCTTCAATAATTTTTCGATGCCCTGTATCAGAAGCCGTGTCGAAATATCCTTCAGTCGTTCCGGTAAGTGTTCCGTCAGTGTCTTTGCTTTGAGGTGTACTGGTAGGATGTTTAGTATCATTTCCATGGTAGCCGTTGGTGTCGAGCCCTGAGCGGCTGTTATTCCCAAGCAAGCCATTCGTCGTGTTTTTATGAGCATTTTCTTTGCATCTTCGTTCGTTAGAGCTGGCTACCAGACCAATAAGCTATAAAAGAAGGTTGGCTTTATGACAGAATTGTATATTCTGTGAACTTTTTTCGGTTTTAGACACCATGTCTTGCCGATCTTCTAAGTTCTTTCTCCAGGTCAGTCTTCTGTCTAGCATAAGGTCAAGACACTTGACGCCGTCACGGAGTTGCAATTTAATACCTCCTATCCTAAGTACGTGAAAGTCACTTTACAGTTCTAGGTTAATCTGGGCCTCAACCAACAAGCCTCTCCAGTTAGCATGGTTCTTAGCTCTACTCTTCTTGTGGCGCTCTTACATTGAAAAAAAAAATAGAAATTTAATTACGTGCCAATTCTAACTAATAGAAAGGAAGAAGTTACCCTAATATCCTAACCATGGGTGCACATCAGAAAATAGGGCAGAGAAGAAGGTAATGAAACAAGCTTCAGCTCAAAAAATCGGTGGAAATGCCAAAGGCAGAAAACGAAAGTGTAAACCATTCACATTTGTTGTCATATCTTCGTCATAAAATGGATTTTTTGAATATCTGCCGATATTGTCGCATTGAAAGACGCCTCTTGTATGTTTTTTCAAGTGTTCCATCATAGGCGTTCAGTGTACGTTTTTTTACTTATCAATATCGATGTATGTGTGTATGTGTATTATATAACTCTCTATACAAATTACAACCTTTCTAATGTCCACCATTTTACCCATTAAAAAGGGCAGCCATTTACAAATCTTCCATTGCATTCGGATGAATATGAAAACTCTGAAAACTATGCAAAGTTTAAAAAAAAAACAAAGTCAAGTAATTTTTTGCAGCTTTATGTGTGTTGTATTATATATAAGTATGTGTGTTTAAAACAATATAACAACGTCTCGAAAAAAACAAATATTTTTAGTAATAAAAACCGATAGTTAAAATACAATTTTATCGGCTGACCCCAAAACTGGGTGTTTTTCCGCAGACATCAATAGGAACAGGAAAGACTTAGTCCATTCCCAGGTTAATTCCATGCTTCTTAGCCTCAGCTACCAAGCACATTTTGTAAATCTCAGCAGCTTCACAGCTATTTAAAAAAAAAATGATATAATCTTGAGAAAATATTAAAAATAAACTTCCTACTGGTCATCTGGAACGGCTACAGCCTGGCACGCACTAGTAACTTCTTCTGCAATTTTAGTTTTCTCTGCATCGCCATGAGTATGAAGTTCGGCTATTCTCATTGCGTTTTCTTTAACGAATTTTCCATCAGCGTTCATCTTAAAAAAAGTCGGCGCTCATTAAAGTTTGAATTATTTGACTGCAAATAGATTTTGAGACTTACTACATCGACCTTCTTCATCACACATGCACGGAGGCATTTAGTTTCCTGGTTTTGAGCAGGCAAATGTTTAATCATTATATCCAGATCGGCTAGAAGATAAGAAAATATGTCAAAACGTCAAGCGATATTGTGAATCTACCTTCAGTGGCTCCAGTTTCTGCTAAACACCCAGCAGATATGGTACGCAAGGTTTCCAGTGCTTCTTCTTTGGTTAGGCCAGCCTATTGACAAAAATGTTAATTTTAAGTTAGACGATAACTAGGTTTGGAGTTGCATTCAGACCTTAACTGCAACGGCCAGAGTGCATAGAACAACAACAGCGATGAATTTCATTTTTGGTATTGAAGTGTTTACTTTGTATCTTTAACTGAATAGTTCACAAAATCAACTGATGAATTAACGACTGCGAATGGCGTCTTTTATACGATATAATTTTTTTGAAAAATTTGGCTGTCATGGTCGGAACAGAGAACGTTTAACCAGCAGTTAGACTTTCGATTCGGATACCCGTTGCAGTCAAGTGGAAAATTGTAGGTTTAGGAGAAACATGTGAAATACAGTCACGGTATTTGGAAATTAAAACAAACAAATATCAGCTGCAGATGACCTTGCCGATTGTCAACTGAAAGTAACGATTAAGAAGGCGTGGTGTTTTCTCAGGTGATACATTCTGAGGTTTGGACTGTACAAAAGTGGAATTCGGCTTAGCTACTAGTAATTTACTGGTTTTTGTTCAGTTTTGTCAGCTCGCTCGGTGAAAACTGATAATCTACAAGTTGATGGGATATTTTTGATATGAAGGACTTTGAAAAAGGAAGGACTGGTCGTTTTCTTACAGCAGATTTGTAACCTAGTGGTACATAGTGCTACCCAGTTCTATTTTTTTCTGAACAGAGGTTGTATCTTAGGTGGGATAAGCCGAAAAGCAAATTCATAAGACTACTGACATAAATCTAGCAGTATTTGACTGTTGGTTTGATACTTTTGCCCGCTTCTACTTCTCCATCGAAGGCCGCATCGAATACACATTCTTGAAATGAAATTCCGTTAAAATTCTTCGCATATTTGTGGGATGTACAGTGTACCCATACCCAGGATTCTGTGTAACTAATTTCAATCCTTCAGACCAACCGATAATAATCGAATATAATTTCCATCATAAAAGATCAAGGAACGCCTTATTCACCACCTGAATATAGGCAAATTTCCGATTCTTACTTCTTGTCACTTCCAGAGAGATATGACCTTTGTTAAGCCTCACTCGATCTAAAAGTCTCATCTTGCTTAATAGGTCCCAAAGAAGGAAGCTCTATCTAGGAGCCTACCACTTCGACAATCTGGGCGAGTTATCACATACTGATATCAAAAGCATTCTCAGCTTTATCAAGAGCTCCAAATGGTTTCATTAACCGGAGTGGGTCCTAGGGTAGATCCCAGTGGTATCACAAAGGACCTTTTTTGGCCTACGTGTATCTGTGCCTCGCATGGACCGCCACCTTACCTACCTACCCACCTACTTCTTGTCAGAAGTCTTAGATGAACTCGCGCAAATTTAGTTATCAATTTAACTAAACCGTTTCAACTTAATGTGCAGTAACCATTATGTACATGTGTGAGATTTTATGTTGTAATGAATAAAGCAATAGTTGGCGCGTTAGCTCGGAATGGGCCAAGGCCTAGCTTCTCGCAACCATTCATGTTGTGCGTGTTACATTTTTCGCACGAATTTTATTGTCGACTCCGAACGGCAGATTGAAAAGCTCTTTCCCGGAGGCTTGTCATTCCCTGTCGAGAAGTGGTGCCCCGAAAAATGTTCGGTGTTCCTGGCTGGGGCTTGAACCCAGTTGCTGGGTTTTCTCGAAGATCTGCAGGTGTTTTGGGGGTGGTTTTTCCCGGTCTAGAGCCGCACTGATATGGAGAGCTGTGAAAATACCATCGTGACTGTAAAGAGCCTCTAAAATTTGTAGGGGAAGCCGCACATAGCTTCTTCGAATGTATTGTCACGTGTTTATCGGAGTACATTGTTCACGGTTTTAAGGTCGAAAACACTTTGGAACTCATACTTTCTTATATGTAGAAGCAGCCGGATGTGATAACACTCGGTGTTATTGGAGCGGATCGTGCGCATTATCTGTGGCAAGCTTTGACACTTTTCCCCTCTTCATCCTCTCGATCGTATTGTTTTTCCACACAAAAAGTGATGTTATCTCAGAAATGTAATAGGTCTTTCAGGGGAAGCTAGGTGTGTTGTTTGAAGAAGTTTGCTTTTGATAAGAAAAGATATTCGTATTGACATATACCCGCTGATGACTCTTAAAGTGGTTAGCGATATGAACTGTAGCACAAATGAGACTGAGTTATATGGCACAGTCCAGCCGTCGTCAAGTTCCGTACTGTAGATTTGAACTATGAAATCACAGTTCACTGGATATCGCTTTCTCTTGCCTGTATGTCCTTAAGAAAAGTCTGTTGAAATCACTTGCTGCAGCTGTCTTAGCCACGTTGTTATAATTCATGTAAATACCTATACGTGAAAAAAAAGCATGAGAAATCCGAACAAATTATTCAATTGATCACAATTTCTTTCTTTTTTTTCTGTGCCCTTGCGACATTAAGAAGGAAAACCCTCGGCCAAAACTTCTACGATGATCTTAACGATCTACCCGAACTCGACATTAAGAACATAAGAAACGTCATCTCCCGGACGAAATGGTTCAACTCTTAGGGCTAGGTTAGGTATCTGGGTTGATGAGGGAGAAAGCACTCGACCTCATCACACTTATGTCGTTGTGGACCCATTGTGATGTCCATGGGGGTTGGTTTCGGCTCTACTGGACTTCTACCTTATCGCTTGTTGTTAACTTGGGTCTCCAGCCATCATGATTTTTTCAGGAACCTGGAAAGTAACTCTTGTTACGGTTGTCGATCTCCATGTACTCTGTGTTACATACTCTGGTTCCTGATGCTGGTCAGCCGGCTCTTCATCGTGGTATCACAATAAGCTTATCTGGTTTAGATTAGATTTGTAGGTACAGGTGGCACCGTGTCTCCTTATTACTGCGGCCACCGATGGGCCTATTGTGATTTTCTACAATTAGAGCTCGCTCATGATGCCTGAATTCGAGATGAATCCAGAGATGTCTTCGAGTGAGCTGGCAGATATATCCTCTGTTTCGAGGTAGAATTTGCTTAAATGACCATGACGTGTTTTGATTAGCAGTTACAGTGACACACAAAATGTTTGCTGATTCTTCGTCTTCGCTGCACATTCTGCATGTGCTGTTTTGTACTATTCTCATGGACATTAGGTATTTTTTGACTCGACAGTGTCCCTTTAGGAAGCCTGTAACCATTCGAACCTGACTCCTGCTTAGTCCTAGGAGTTGTTTCTTTCTGGTATGGGAGATGTTTGGCATGATAATTTTAACTCGTCTGTCACCTTCAGTGAGCTCTGTTTTTTAGCCAGTTTTTAACGGAGCAGAGTGCTGATTGGCAATCCACAGAATGGTGTTGGCATAATAAAGTTTGATGCAGATCCTTTTCTGGCTAATAAGTCTGCTATATCATTGCCTACATGGCCGCTGTGTCTTAGCACCCACAAATTCTGTTTGTGTTGGGTAGTCATGTAATCACCTAACCTTGTCTAACCTATACAAAAGTACCAAAAGCAAATTTCGTCTTTGTTAGCAGCTCCTTTTTTGCGAGTAGTGAGTATTATAATGATGTGCTCCTACTGAAAGTATCTGAAATATTGGTATCGCCCATTGATCTCAATACGTTGTCCTTGAACTGGCCTTGTTAATAAAAGGCATGTACCTATATGTACATAGTTTGTCCATTGCAAAATAACAAACATAGTACCTACACGCGTTACCACTGTCAGAAAGAGCTGTAGCTATCTGAATTCCCTAGGTTAGGTTAAAACTCATTACTATGCAGCATCGTATTGCTATGACATTGAAAAAAAAAAATTTGAAGAAGGCAAAAAATTACATACGAGTATATGTAGTTTCTAAAATAATTTATTGAGTGCCACTCCATATTAAAAATGACAAAAACTGTGATTTAATTAAAAAGTTAACCAAAATTCGAACGCATACGTAGCTCAAAAAGTTTTGCAATTACAAAATTCTACACGACTTTCCTCCAAAAATTCGTACAAATCCCTCTAACACACATGCGAGTGCAGAGCAAAATAATTCAACAAATTGTACACCGACATCAACTTAATTAAAGCCCAATTTAAAGTTCGCAGGGTGTGCGCTGCGTTTTGTTCCCGCCTATTATCACGGCAATTGAAACAAAAACCATTGGCACGGACAGCAGCAAACATTCCTGCTACCAATTCCATCCAAAATCGCATTAAGCATCGCAGGCAAAAACACATTTCCTCCTCGAAGCAGGATCACAAATAGGTACCATCATCACCTGTGTGCCACAACAGCAAGAACAGCAGCCATAAGGACTCTTCCTATATATCTTCAAGTTTTCCCTCTTTTTTTTGTTTGCTCCTGCTTATACACCATTGCATCCTGATGTTGTGCAGTTGCACCAGAATATTTTACATTTGTTTTGCTTGGGTTACCTCCTGGTTTGCTACCTTGAATAACAATTTCTTACGCTCCCGCTGGAGTGTGGTAGGGAAGAAGACAGGAGAAAAATAAAAATAATAATAATAACGGAATTGCATTGCAGTGGAGAAGCAGGAGGTTTGTACACATCCTGCACTGCCGCGCCAACCTGAAAACATTCTAATTCTCATTCACGAAATGTGGCACCGTGGAAAGAGGATAATTTATGCGTTCACTTGCTATTCGCACGTAGCCGGGGTGAAAGTTATCCTTGAATTTGCACTCACAAGTGCAAGATGTGCTTACGTGGAGTTGTCAGCGTTTTATTTTCTTGTATCCGCGCACACACACAAGGGAGGGATGATTCCCATTTTGGAGGACAACACCTTGATCTCGTTATAATCGCTGTTACAGTCTATGTATAGTTAGGGGTGTTCATGGCGGTAACGAAGCATTAAACAAATCACCAAGAAATTAAACTCAAGTGAATTATGAGGATTTTTGTAATTTAGTATTTTAACGCAGGATGGAGAGGCAGATCAGGGTTGCTAATTGCTATGCGGTAAACGTTTTATCGGATATCTCCACTTAGGCCGTGGGTCTATTGTCTTGTGATTAAATTATGATATGCACGTCTGTATTCAATTAATATCAATTAGAGATTAGAGCACCTTACTGTGGCAGGCCCGGCCAAACAAAGAAAGGAAAAACGATGAAGAACTATTGATGATAGGGACGAGGAAGCAAGCAGTCGTGATAGATAAACGCATGCGCCTAGCCGTAATTCTCGTTAACAAAAGCGATTGACTTATCTGGTTACTTACGATGACGCTACTGTTTGGGGTGAACAAGATCCTTGAACAACTGTCTCCAGGTGCGTCTGCCTAGTTGGTTGAGGTCACCTTCCACTTGCGTACGCCATCTGAGATGAGGTCGTCTTCTTCTGTGTAGGTACTCTGGGGCAGATTCGAAGATTCGTCGAACATTGGTGTTCATCCGCTTGTTGTGACCTAGCCGTCTTAATCGCTGTACACCTATTTTTTTTAAATAGGTCGGTGTCGCTATACGGTTTGTGTAGTTCGTGGTTTAATACTCTCCTCCATGAACCATCAAACGCAGATGGCACCATAAATCGAACATAGAACTTTTTTCTTGAAAATTCCAAGTGCGCTTCAAGCCATTTTTGACGAAATCCAGGCTTCTGCATCATAAAGCAGGACGGGGATGATGAGGTACTTGTATAGCGTCTCCATGGTTCTTCTTGGAATTATGTAGGTCGGACCTGCGTGCTAATGTCGTTGATAGAATTGATAGCAGAGCCTAGGTAGACGATTGCCTTCCATGCCTCGAAGGTATTGTTGTCCATCGTAACGTTCTGGTCGTTGGTGTGCCTCGATGATCGTAAACTTTACAAACTTTATAACTAAATTCATTTTAACGGCTTCTAAATTGATGTTTCCGAAAGCGCCAGTGATAGCTCGCTTCATTCCGTCGTTAATGTCAATTTTGTCTGCGAATCCAAGTACAGGGTCACGGAATCCTTTTGTAAAGTTCGTACTGCTTTTGGTCATCATCAGGCGCCTTCTCGCACAGCTATAATGGATTTAATCGATAAATTTGAACGTCTCTGCCTGTTTTTTTTTTACTTAATAACCTGCCCTTTAGGTGACACTGCAACCAAGCAAGGTCTTGGTCTCCGGTCTACTTGGCTTAATAGGTGTACCTCATGAAGGTGAGTATGTCATAAGTAGCCGAGTTTCTTAACTCCGCTAATGAACAGAAGTCCATATGAAAGATCCGTCTGCGTAGCCAGTGTAGTGCCGAAAATTCTCAGAGAATGTGGTCTTCTTCTTCTTCTAAACAGAACCGATACTCTGTATCTAAACAAAGGCTTAGTTTGTTGAGATAATATCTTAGACCGCAATGGCCGGTAAGAAAGCCCATTAGCTTCCTCATCTTGCTCCTGTTGAGGTTTAGAATTTCCTTGTAAGTAAAGTGCTTCATTAGTCTTTTGGATTGCTTAAGCCCGGAGACATTTTCCCAATGGGCTAGGCGAAATTTGGTGTTCCCAGTTGTTTAACAAAGCTGTGGCGGTAGCCCAATTAACGCCGCAGAAGGGTTCCGGTTCCAAGAGCGGGAAAGCCGAACCGGCCCTAGTCAGCTCTTCCGCAGTTTCATTGCTTACAATGCCCTGCTTGACCTTTTTTTGCCTGGCAAGTGATTGGAAGGTATCGTAGCACCAGTTGACTGACATAAAAAAAAAATAGATGGCGCGACAGCTCAGGATGAGTCAAGGCCTAGCTTCTCGCAACCATTCATGTTGTGCGTGTTTGTATTGTTCGCACGAATGGAAGGGATCTACAATTTATTGCCGACTCCGAACGGCGAATTGAGAACCTCTTTCTTGACAGATTATACTCCCGATTATACTCTAAAAGTGGTGCCACGAAAAATGTTCGGTGTTATTGGTTGGGGCTGGAACCCACGCCCTTCGGTAAGCAGTCCAACGCACTAACCACTTAGCCACGGGGACCACTTGACTGACATCGATTCCACGAAATGGGATGTCAATGCTTCAAGCGCTGCCTGACTATCCGAATGGACATGTATTTTTGCGTCTCTAATACCTTTATCGAGGTTTATCCTGGCGCAGATCCCGATAGCATGGATTTCAGCCTGAAACACGCTGGGGCACATTCCCATTGTTATCGAGACTTTAGTGTTGGGTCCAAAGACACCAGCACCTACTCCAGAAGGCATTTTTGATCCATCGGTAAACCACACCAAACATCCTGTGTCTGGTACGGGTTCTACATTAGACCAGTCGACATAGTCTAATATTTCTACCTCAAATAGCCTTTCGAAACTGGGCTCCCTGACCATAGCGTCGATAATAGTGCAGAATATGTCCGTTCTTGGAATTGAGTGAAGTATTTTTAGATGAGCCCCAGGATTAGCTGATTTATACCTGTGCAGCGGTCTTTCTCGTGAAGATATGTAGGAGTGAGAGCCCGGTGACAGCCTCTATGGGTGGAGTACTGCAGGTGCGCAAAGCACTCTTATACCAAGACAGGCAATTCTTTGTAGCTTCCCAAGCTTCATTGTCGTCATCCGTTCAGGTTAGTCTTGGACAGATCAGTGATTTGAAGACCCCAAGTTGTGTTCGACTGGTAAGGTCAGAGAAAATAAAGCCGCCGTAGCTGAAAGTGTGACAGAAAGCCTAGGTGCGTCAATTTCGAGATAAACACAGGAATTGGGTCTAGGGCGGTCCACTGTTTCACACCATACGGTTGGGTTGGCCACAATCACTAAATTGTGGCAACTAATGGGCCTCGTTAGGGGGTGCTTTCTATTCGCAACCCCTTTGCACCGCATTTTGTATAGAGGTCATGACCTACATGCTTATAAAATCCAGTTGACACAAGAATTAAAGCCAGTAGAGCAAGCATATCGCCGTACTTTCGCTAAAAAAAAACGACACCACTGGTTGGATGACCCTAAAGTTATGCTGATTTCTAAAAAATAGTGCTCGTCACGTTGACTTGAACATTTTGCAATTTTTTCCAGTACCAGGTTAAAAAAAGTGCATGGCGGTACGCCGTTCTGTCTAAAACCTCTAGCGGTATTAAATGTCTCAGTGGTATATTTTCTGGCCTTGATGAAACATCACACGTTCTCTATCGTCATCCCACATTGTCGAATGAGTTTTGCAAAACTAGACGTGTCGCAGCATAGTTCATCTCTATTGATGCTATCATATGCGGCCTTGAAGTCAATGAATAAGAGGTGGGTGCCAGGATCTGCCCAAATGTGGAAATTTAATACATTGTGAATGCTTATGGCCTAAGATTGCACTGATAGGGGAAAGTCAGGTTGTTGACGAAAGGTTGTGCCCGATACTGAGAAGATTGTTGCCTCTGTAGTTGGCATAGTAATAGGGTCGGTGATGCTTAGATGTTTGCTTTCTACCAAGTCATCACATATGTACGTACATACATATCGGACTTTATAAATGCAAAGCAAAAGCATTTATAAAATTTTATCGTTCATAGTTTAAATGTCAAATTTACTCTTTACCATAAAGATAACCCTCGCTGAGGCTTCACTTTTCAGCCGGCAAAAGTTCTCTCAACACATATTACAGAAAAACTTTTCCACTTAATAGGCCTAAAAGGCAATTAGGTTATATTAAATCGTTGACCTTTTCTTCGTAATTAACTGTAGGTTTACATATCGTTCGCCCAGTGTGTGGTCAGTATGCGTCAGAGGACAATGGCTGTAATTACATTACTGCAGTGTAAGACTTTAAAGATAGAATTTCCAGTGTTTAAACTTTGGTGGAGTTGGATCAAATTGGGGACGGGTATAATTTTCATAAAATTAATTAAGTACATTTTAAATTTCGACCCTAAAAGATATCTCTAGGGTATAACAAAATTAAGTACACCTTTAGGTCGAGAACACTTGCATATGGTGTTGGTAAATTATTTAAATTTAAAGTATGATACATACAGTCACAGTTGGTGAGGGTACTGGAGAGACATTTTATTCTTTTTGATCTATTGAAAGACAAATGAAAAAAAAGAAATTTTTACCATTTGCCAGAAGTTTGGGATATCATGTGCTGGTATAAGAATTTTTTCTAGGAGTCTTTTTTCAGAAGTTTACGAAAGCGCTGACATCCTTATTTTAATTCAAAGGACGAACTTTACAATCTGAAAGTGGAGATCTGATTTATAGCACTGTCTGCTGTTTTTTCTTTCAATGGATTTTTGCATGATTTTTAGACCCAATTGTAATTTTTTCGCGAATATTGTTAATGACGTCTCTCTTATTGTCCACAGGAAATAATTCACGAGTACAATACATGGAGTAAGTAGTGAAATAAACCTATGTTTATGTAAAATGGTAGTTATGTGCATTCAAGAGGACACAAGCGTCCTCAACCAACCTCTGTCTACCAACTCCTACTCTCACCTCCACGAGGTGAACGCTGGGTGCCTAGTACCTCAACTGTAGATAGGGTGCAAATCCATGTGGAAGGTTGTTGGTGGTAGCCGACGAGAGAGGGGGGGGGAGGGTGTTCACACTAAGGCACTCTCCCTTGCATCTGGACGGCAGCGGAAGAACTCCCACGATGGAATCAACGGTGGCGTCTACAGTTCCAGTTAGGTCGAACTACTTAGTGAACACCTCATTCGGGCTACTTCGACGTATTCGGATTATAGGCCAATGAGGACCGGATTACCCGGCCCCTTAAGTCCAAGGGGTTTAACAAAGGGCCTGGCCCTCCAGGTTGGGGGTTGTGCGTGGGGTTAACGGTTCCACCATTTAAAACAACATTGTTACGAAGCATCCAACAGCCTCGGATAAGGAAGGATTTACTGTTGACGACCCGGCTAAACGAAAAAAGGTCAACGACTTTCGGATCTGCACGTGGAATGTTCGGACTCTGAACAGACCGCGTGCAGCCGAACAATTAGCGGAGGCCCTAGACTGCTATAAAGCAGATATTACCGCCATCCAGGAAATGCGATGGGATGGGCCGGGCAAAAGGAGGATGAAAAACTGTGACATTTACTACGGTGACTGCTACAGAGAGCAAAAGCAGCGTCTATTCGGATGCGGATTTGTTATAGGCGATAGACTTAGGCAAGAAGTCTTGAGCTTTCGACATGTAAGTGAACGCCTTATAACAATTCGCATCAAGGCTAAATTCAAAAACATAATAATATGCGCTCACGCCCCGACAGAAGAAAGTGACGATGCTACCAAGGAGGGTTTCTACGAGCTCCTCGACAAAACATTTGAGCAATGCCCCAAGTATGACGTAAAAATCGTGTTAGGCGATTTTAACGCAAAGATAGGGAAGGAAGACCTCTTTGGTAACACGATCGGGAAACATAGCCTACATGACATCACGTCTGGAAACGGACTTAGGCTAATTGATTTTTGTTCGGGACGTAATGTCACTATAGCTAGTACACGATTTCCACACCTCAATATCCACAAGGGCACATGGCGGTCTCCTGATCAACGCACCGTCAACCAAATTGATCATGTTGCAGTCGACAAAAGGCACGCCTCCAGTATTCTGGATGTCCGAGCTTTCCGAGCAGCCAACATTGACTCGGACCACTACCTTGTTGTAGCCAAGGTACGAATGCGGGTATCCCAAACGCCACAACAACGGAGAACTACTGTGAGAAGGTATGATGTCGAAAAGCTACATTCGCAACAGACCGCCAGAGCCTTTGCCGATCGTGTATCCCGTAATCTCTCAAGAAGTCCAATGCCGCCAGCACCAAATGCCGAAAACCAGTGGAAACGCTGCCAACAAGCCATCAAGGAAGTCGCAACTGATGTGCTGGGTTTCAAAAGGCCACCACCAAGAAACCCCTGGTTTGACGAAGAATGCCGGCAAGTGCACGCAGCAAAACAAGATGCATACAAAGCGGCACTGCAAAAGAAGACGAGGGCTGCTCGCGAGCTCTACGAGCAGAAGAGACGGGAAGAACACCAGCTTCTCCGCAAGAAAAAGAAAGAGCACGAGAAATACATGATCAAGAGCATAGAGAGGTGTTACTCCAGGAATGATGTTCGGAAGTTTTATCAAATGGTAAAAAGAACATGTCACGGCAACAAGGCCCGAACTGAAACCTGTAGAGATGAACAAGGAAATATTGTAGTAGAGTCACAGTCGGTGCTGAGAATTTGGAAGGACTACTTCTGCAGACTGTTTAACGGCCACGACGAATCAAATCCCGCTGTCAGGCAGAATGAACCATTCAACCTGGACGATGACAGCCAAAACTTCCGTCCTCCTGACCAAAATGAAGTAAGGAAAGCAGTTTCCAAACTGAAATCCAATAAGGCAGCTGGACCTGACGGCTTACCGGCCGAACTCTTTAAAGCAGCTGGAAATGAATTTGTAGAGAGCATACACCAACTCATTTCCACAATTTGGTCAGACGAATGTATGCCTGATGAATGGAATCTCAGCACCGTTTGCCCGATCCACAAGAAAGGAGACCCCCTCAACTGCGCCAATTACCGAGGAATTAGTCTCTTAAATGTCGCATATAAGATCTTATCTGCCATATTGTGTGAACGCCTAAAACCCTTCGTCAACAACGTGATCGGTTCCTATCAGTGCGGTTTTAGGCCAGGAAAGTCCACAACCGATCAAATTTTCACACTTCGGCAGATCCTGGAGAAAACCCAAGAAGTCCAAATCGATACCCACCACCTCTTCATCGATTTCAAGGCCGCCTATGACAGCATTTATAGAGACGAGCTGTACAGAGCCATGTCTAGTTTTGGCATCCCTGCCAAACTCGTCCGTCTGTGCAGGATGACAATGGAGAATGCACGCTGCTCCATCATGGTCGGTCAAGACCTCACCGAGACCTTTGATGTCAAAAAAGGATTTAGACAAGGTGACGCGCTGTCATGCGACTTCTTTAACATCATACTTGAAAGAGTTGTGCAAAACTCACGCGCCAATACCAGAGGAACAATCTTTCAAAAGTCCGTCCAATTACTCGCATACGCCGATGATATTGACATTATCGGAAGAACCCAGCGTGATGTCACTGGCGCCTTTGCGAGTATTGAGACGGAAGCGGCGAAAATGGGCTTAGCGGTCAATGAGGGCAAAACAAAATATATGCTGTCATCAAGAAGGGACACCCAACATCGACGTCTCGGACAGAACGTCACGGTAGACAGCTATAACTTCGAGGTAGTAAGGGACTTCGTTTACCTCGGCTCCGCTATCACATCCGATAACAACACCAGCGCAGAAATCAAGCGAAGAATAACTCTTGCCAATCGCTGTTTCTTTGGGCTAAGAAGGCAATTGAGTAGTAAGGCCCTATCCCGAAAAACTAAGGAAACTCTTTATAAGACCTTAATCATCCCTGTCCTGCTTTATGGCGCTGAGGCATGGACTCTATCGAAAGCGGATGAAGATATCCTTGGTTGCTTTGAGAGAAAGATTCTTCGTAAGATATTCGGTCCCGTTTGCGTTGACGGGTTCTGGAGGAGAAGATTCAACGATGAACTTTACGAGTTGTACAAAGACATCGCTCTAGTCAAGAAGATACGTATCCATCGGCTCAGATGGCTGGGGCATGTAGAGCGAATGGACACAAATGCTCCGGCTCGCAGAGTCTTCGAGTCTAACCCGGAGGGTCAACGCAGTAGAGGAAGACCTCGCCTAAGGTGGCGCGCACAAGTGGAAGAGGACCTCAACCAACTTGGAGTGCGCAACTGGAAGCAGTTAGCTAAGGACCGGGCTAACTGGAGAGGCTTGTTGGTTGAGGCCCAGGTTCACCCCGAACTGTAGCGCCACCTAAGTAAGTAAGTAAGTAGTGAAATAGATTTATAAAAATACGAGAATGTTGACTTACATATTTGTCATTTGACCATTAAACAATTTTTTTTTGTCAAAAAAAAAATTCATAGAATGCCTCCTGAGAAGGCTAGGTGGGTAGATAGATAGGTTGGCAAGTTATACCGGGGCCAGCCAGTAGTTCCTGGTGTTAAGTTCCAGATTGGCCACGATGGTATCGGGATTACTGTAATTGGAAAGCAGAAATATATTAACATTGGTCTTTGCAACGATGACCACCGTGGTGTTGGGTTCCTTTGTGTCTGACGACAACAAGTCGTCTTCAAGAAGAGGAAACCCAAGTGGACAGATGTCCATCTCCGTATCCGTCAGTGAGTAACTGAGTAATGAGCCATGTCATAGACGATGGCGTTCGTACAGGATGTTGCTGATGTGGTCGCAATATCATCAGGGGCTTTGGAGGGATATTGTCCGGTTCCTTGGCGTCGTTCGTGTGGACTTTCAGGGTGATTTCCAAAAAAGCCATAGCTTAGTATAACCCCTCCATCGCCGGTGATAGATGGGAGCGACTCGTCATTAATGATAATGACGACATCCCTTCCAGTTGCCGGTGGAAAGATGAGGGTTGCCCTGGGAATGCTTAGGATCTCTCTGGGGTCAGCAGGTTCGGACGGGATACTGGCCTGTGATTTAGGCTGGTTCGAGATTAGCTCCCTTGACACAACCTCGATCATAGCACCAGGCTTTCTCTATGTTCCTGATCAGCCTGAATGCTGATCGGCGGTCGTTACCTGTAGTGCAAAGCCTTGTCCCGGCCGTACACTTTTTTCTATAATGTTTTTTCAGCTCTGGCCAGACTTGCCATCCATCCACTTTTTTCTGGACGCTGTCCTCTTTTGTCAGGGACGTCCGGGGAGATTTTTCAAATGTGCCCGAGGTTTTTAGAAAGTTGTTCGCGGCGCACGTACGAAGCTTAGATCGTGACCGATACGAATGAGAGACCCCCTACAATTTAGCAAAGACGGAAAACATCAATAACATTGGAACACCTAGGTTCAGCTCCTTTCCACAAATTTGGGATTCGAAGAGAAGTTGTAACCAAATGCTAAACAGTCGGTTATCTTAAAATTGTACTGCAATCGTCTTTAGCGGATTACACGGGATATTACACCCTTAATAACCATCGAACCATGTTTAGAAAGACGGCAATGCTGTACATATTGTAATATTTGTTCTATTTTGCATCAAGGAACCTTCTTAGACTTCCATCTGATACTGATTAAGTTGATTTCGTTGTGAGGACAGTTTAAGGTTTTCTTTCTTGTTAAAGGGGCAAAACTTCCTCCTTGGAAAAATGTCAGTTCCCTAGATTTTTAATCAATGTGTGTTTTGCCGAAATTTGGTAACGTAACTAATGCTAAGTTTGGTAAAGTTTCTTTCGTTCTACAACTTTTAATTGTACACAGACCATTTTCCCTCCTCTAACTCATCCTTGTAATCTTCCAATTTAGCTTGGTTAAAACATCGACTTAAAGTTGATACCAGCAATATGCATCTTGCTTCCTTACCGAGTGTAATGAAGCAACAATTAGCTTGCCAGCTTGGGAGACATCACCGCCGTTGCTCAACGGATTGCTGCTGTTTTTGATGTATGGTAACCAATCGTGATGAAGGGGTGAGCAAACAATTCCGTAAGTATCCTGTTTGCACAACGATGCTGTTGAGGAATTTAGATACTTTGGCCTTGCAAGCTGCTAGGTAATTACATTTCTTGGTTTGTACACATGCCTGTTGTTTCTAATTTCCGGAAGTTACTATGTATGTTTGTACTTCTTCTCGTTCGGTTAAGGGTTTCAACAAAACAGAGCCATGTACGTATGTATAAGACACTTGTGGACTATTGAACGTAATGAACAGGTTTTGTTTCGTGTTAGGATACTGACGTGGAAAACTTTTTAGGGCGGTAACCTCGACTTCCGTAAGCGGAAATTGTTCAATTGAATGGTAGACTGACTTAAACGAAGCGGTTTTGCATGGCGCATTGTTTGAAATTCAAGCATAATTCAATTATGTATTGTATTTGCAAAAGAATGAAGAGGAAAATAAGATGCGTCTAAGTTGGAGGATGGAGGATAATATTCTTTAATAGTTACGAGAAGTAAGGTTAGGCTAGGAGAAGAAAAAAGCATAAAAAGAGACATGTTTTGGATATAAAAACACGTTCGGTTGTAAAAAGTTATAAACAGCCTTGTGTACACTTTTTGAGTACATAAGGAGAGGGTATGCAAAGGTTAGGACCCAATCGAGAACTTCATTAATTTTGGTTTCTGAATAACCCAAGGTTATTTCTAAGATCTCGCAGTGTACAGAGCGGTGAAGCTAGGTTATGTAAGGTATTAACGAAGTAAGTAACTTTTACGACACACTCAGGTCAATCCAAATCCATTGTAGTATTCATTGCTGGGGGAAAATATACGCAATTTCGCAGAGGGTATAGAAGAAAGAAGACTCTACATTCAGCTGGATAGAGCTAGACAGGTGCAAAGAAATTAAATTAAAGTTCCATCCTTCTCGTTATCTCTGGAGTTTCTCTAGAATCTGTCATTTTGTTTGGCTCTGTCGATCCTTCCTTTTCTTTTTGTATCACAATTGTTTTGAAGCCCCCATTGGTATATGGTTTGCTTTTACGACTGCGATTACGATACTGCGGGTTAGATGCGCTGCGGCCGGTAACATCTATTTTGTTGACCCAGTGATTAACCAAAAGCCATGAGTTTCCACTGAGCTTATCGAAATTGGTCCTTTATTTTCCGCCTCTCGCTACTTATAAAGAATATCACCTACAGTATCTTTTTCATATGTACCTTTATCGGAAAAGAGTGAACAAATAACATTTATATAGCGCAGCGCAATGGTTACAGGTGTTTTTATAATTCTGCTTTTGAACTGGTGAAGATCGAATTCGTTTGATAATATTTGTACTGGGATAGGGGTTATACGGAACGAGGACAAGACACTCGGAATCTAGCATATTTCAAGCAGAGATCAATTCAATTTCAAAAGGAAGTATTACGGAAAAAGTATCGTGATAGTCAAGGCATTATTACTTACGGTGGCGCTACAGTCCGGGGTGGACCTGGGGTTCAACCAGCAAGCGTCTCCAGCCAGCTACCTCCAGTTTCGCACGCCAAGCTCGTTGAGGTCCTCTTTTACGTGTGTGCGCCACCTGAGTCGCGGTCTTCCTCTACCGCGCCGTCCCTCTGGTGTGGATCCGAAGATTTTCCGGACCGGAGCATTGGTGTCCATCCGCTCTACATGACCCAACCACCTTAGTCGGTGGACATTCACTCTTCTAGCTAAGTCAATATCGCAGTATATTCTGTACAGTTAGTCTTTGTATCTCCTCTTCCACTCACCGTCTATGCAGACGGGACCGAAAATTATCCGAAGAATTTTCGTCTCGAAAAATCCAAGAGTCCATGCCACTCAATTGCCTTCTTAGACCAAAGAAGCAGCCATTGACAGGACTAAATTTAAAGCGGAGCCTAGCTAGGTCCTTTACTAGCTCAAAGTCATAACCATCCATTGTGACGTTTTGTCCAAGACGTCGGTGTTGGGTGTCATTTCTAGTTGAAAGCATATACTTGGTCTTGTCCTCATTTACCCCTAAACCCAGCTGATATCACGCTGCGTTCTTCCAATTATGTCAATATCATCGACGTACCTGAGTATTTGGACGGACTTTTGAAAGACTGTGCTTCTGGTGTTGTCGCGTGAGATTTGCACTATTCTTTCAAGAACGATGTTGAAGAAGTCACTGTTAAAAGATCGCGTCGCCTTGTCTAAAACCTTTTTTGACATCAAATGTCTCGGTGAGGTCTTGATCGACCTTGTGTAGCAGCGTGCATTCTCCATCCTCATCCTGCACAAGCGGACGAGTTTGGCAGGGATGCCAAGACTAGACATGGCTCTGTATAGCTCATCTCTATAGATGCTGTCATTCGGTGCCTTAAAATCGATGGAAAGGTGGTGGGTATCGATTTGAAGTTCCTGGGTTTTCTCTTTGCCGCAGTGTAAATATACGGTCGATGGTGGATTTTTCCTGTGCGGAAGCCACACTGATATGAATTGAAGTCAAGGCACTATGCTCCCATGAAATAAAATCAAAGATGCGACTGCCTTGAAGAAATCAATTAATTGGGACAAAGTATTAAAGTTACCCTCCACTGAGCATCAGGTCGTGAGGGCAAATGAACAACCATGGAATGGGTCGAAGAGGCAACATATAAGACTGCAACCCTGTGGGTAAGGGGTTAGGACCCCATAACTTAAGGGAAAAACAATGACAAAAAGAAGAGCAAGAGAGAGCTCTTTTGTCTCCGGCAGGCTAAGAAACTCCTTCAAGTCCCTATTTAAGGGAGGCAGAATAGATCTATTTTATTCACAGAGCTACATATCTACACTCCTCGTTTATAATCTTTAAATTTGTCCTTGTTGCACGTCCCAATGTTTGCCAGTTCAATAACAAAAGGAATTTTGGTAGATGCGTGATGGGTGTACGATTTAGAGAACCTAAGCGTTGTCTGACTGTCCGAAAAGATGTTAATGCAGGCGATAACCTCTGATATTGCCCTCATCGCATTCTTAGGGCTCTTATTGTCACTGCTTGGACTTCTGACAAATTTGGAGCTGCCCATCGAACCATAAAAGAGACCTCCATCTACTCTAATGTTCGTTTTGTAGGCGTCAGTATGGACGGGTAGTTTACTCACAATGAACCTTCAGGTCTCCGAGTGAAAGTGATGAGGCCTATCCATCACACAGCCTTCGAAACTTCTGGACGGATATGGATTGCCTAGCGTAGAAACTTTTCGAAAGGTCTTGCAAAGTCCTGATGTGGTGTTGTGTAACCGGTATTTCCTTCATTGCTTCAGGATTACAATTGTATTATGTAATGAGTCCGTGCGTTTTTGGCCGTAGCTGTCATTGATTTAGAAGCTTACATTTTACAGAACTACGGGACTTGAGATCATTCATTCCATTCATTCGTTTCAAATTGATACCGATGAATGCTAGACTTATACTTTCGGTACGTGCCGAACGTTAGATGCCTTTTTTTGGTTGTTGATCGAAAAACTCGCTAATTACTTACTTATCTGCCAATTAGATATATTTTATAGCTGTAGTACTAGAATTGAAATATCTACCCACATCCCAGGTAGCTTTTGTAAACCTCTTACAACAATTCAATAATTAATCTTTTCTAATACCTTCAATTTATTTTTCCAAAATTTTAATCACTACTATACATCTGAAATGTTAAAATTAAAATTTAAATTTAAAATTGAAACACTTTATACGTAAAGCTATCCACCCTACGTAATGGCCCCTTTAATGTTTCAGGAATGAAGTATCTGCACAACAAAACAAGACAATATATCTTCAATGTTATGCCCTCAAGTCAACTTAACGACACTCCATCTCGGATATATTGTTGTTTGCCCTAGAAATGGCGAGATTTGTTTTTCTCTTTGTTCGCCTTGTATCTGGCATCTCGTTGAACTTGTGCATAACAAGTTTTCATTGCTTGTGCAGCACTGCGAGAGCGCATCCTTCACTCGATGATAAATCTCTGCTGAACTGTGGGGCGAAGGAAGTATGTATGTGTTCTAATTCCTATGCATCAAATGTTTCGTCCGATGAGAGGTAAGAAATTTATGAATACACTCGGCATCTGTTGAGAGATATCTTAGATGGAGGAAGCGCTGCACTCCTTGTTATCCTTGAATTCTTAATTGCGATTTCATACCTTCGCGGTGTAGTCATTAAACTGGTACGGTGCCATTGTTGAGATCAAGGACACGATGTCGACTACGATATGAAATCTTTTAGGTGGTGTATTTGAAATACTCATGGGAATTAATTGCGAGATTTAATAGGAGGACTTTTAGGATTTTATATTCAAGCAACTTGATTATGACGATACGTACATATGTTCATACACACGTAGCTTGGGTATCCTGAATCTGACGGTTCTGATTGTGTGTGAAAAGAGAGTATTATCGATCAGTGTTCGGGCAGACACCCTAGACACTGAAGAAGAATTTTTAATGACACCGGTTTCAATTGAACGACTGTATCACGGAAATGGAAGAAAACTGAAAAGCACGTTGACAGCAACTTTTCAAGTGCAATTCAACAAAGAAGAATCAGTAGAGATGTCACAAAAAATGTCCAAATTCTACATATGTATGTAGTAAAACACATTGTGCACCGACACTGAGCCTTTAGCTAAGGTAAGGTTAGATGAAAAAAACCATCTTCATCTCACTTAGGTCTATGTAGACCCGTTGTGGTACCCATGAGCCTTTAGTTTTTAATGCATATTTTCTTAAATGCTTCAAATAGTTAAATTGCAATTTTAAGACTGAATTAAGTGAGATACAAGTGCTTCTGACATGGTTTGGTTTAAATGCGTCTCAAATGGAAATCGGTTCTGGTGAAATCAATATCTTTAAAGCTGACTAGAACCCGTTTTTTACTCAAGTTCGACGCGTGGTCTCACACTGGCCAGCGGCCTGTACTAGCGGCTACGATTCTCGCAATATCTTGTCTTGGTCTGCTTAGTAGCTCGTTTGTTTTCTGTTTGTTGTAACCGAGCCAAATGTTTCTTGATATGGCGCATTTGCTAAGCCTACTCCACACTTGTTTGGCCGTTTTCAGAAAGTGGTGTTGCATATTACCCATAACGGCTGCTAGCGGGATATTAAAAGCTTCCGCGAGTGAGTCGTTAAGGGTTGATCGCCGCCTGGCCAGGTTGCCGTCAATTTTACTATGACCTGGGACCCAGGTGAGAGTGACCCTGCACTGAACTCCCAGCTGATTTAACTCTTTCTGGCATTGCTTTACCAGATTTGAGGATGTAGTGACCGAATCAATAGCTTGATTGTCAATGAAGATGGCAATGTTTTAGAAGGGTGTTAAAGAATTTTTCAGCACACGGCAGGTTTCCCGAACGGCAAGGAGCTCTGTTTGGAAGAAACTGGCAAAATTCGAAAGTCGAAAGGATTTCGACATATTCAGTTTCTCTGAAAAAATGCCTGCCCCAACACCGCAGTCCACTTTCGAGCCGTCCGTGAAAATAGTCGTATTAAAATCCTTGATCACTTTTCCGTTTTCCAGTCTACCCTGGTTGGAAACCTAACTGAAAAACATTTAGTGAAGTTTAACTTGGGA
Source organism: Matsumyia berberina (assembly GCA_917880715.2). Classification (NCBI taxonomy): domain Eukaryota; kingdom Metazoa; phylum Arthropoda; class Insecta; order Diptera; family Syrphidae; genus Matsumyia; species Matsumyia berberina. The sequence goes on from OU862871.1 coordinate 86,660,169, forward strand.
GTTAAGTAGTCAGTCGAGGACGCGACCAATTCGTTTGGTATTGTTTCCAGTACTTTACTGTGACCGTACGGTCTTGCGGTCCAGCAGCCGGATTCTCTGAGCCGTGCTGCGCTGCATAATACTATTTCTTTGAGTGGAAGTAGGTGAAGGATGGCAGCAAGGACATCCGTTGGGCATGATCTCAGTGCGCCTGTGATGCCTATACTTGGGATTCTTTGGACTTTTTTAATTCTGTCAGTGTTGTATTTTTTACTTATTGCGGGCTACCAGACTATCGCGCCGTAAGTGTGAATTGCGCGGCCGGGCACCCAACAAAAGTGTACATTAAACTGCTTCGCCATTTCTATAAGATACGAATTTTTAACCTAGGGCCATTACTGAATCTTAATGCGACTGGTCCAAGGACTTTATTGCCGCTTGACTGTCCGAAAAGATTCATGTATCCATGGCTGATAACACGTTCTACCTCAGCCACGCTAGAATGATTTGGAAGATGAAATGCTAGGCTGAGGTTACGACTGTTAGAGAAATCACCACCACCCATCACGTCGCTAGGTAGAACATACATAATGTATGTAAAAAAAAAACATACACCTGCTGTTTTATTGAATTCAATTAAAATACTCATTTCAAATGTTTTCTTAAGAGTACTTGAATCGGATTGTGCATCTTGGTGTTATGTTACGTTTACGCGATTACTGGCTATTCCCTGGCTGATATGTGATAACTTATCAGAAGCCGTTTACAATCAACTGTCAGTTATGTGTTGGTACTTAGAAAAGGTAAGAACATCTCATAGCCGGCGCTAGATTAAATGGAAATGATATCTTAAAAGATGAGACTCAAGAAACTGAGTATTTATAAAACTTTTCCACTAAGCGTAGGTGACTTTGATGCTGAAATCCCTATTTTCCTATTTCTTCATTAATCCCATTCATCTTGCTCTCAGTTGAGTCGATCAACTGTTCAGTCTTCTTTGGTTTTGAGGCCTGTTTTTCATATGATGTTTTGTTTCTATTTACATGATGTCAAACATGCCACTGGCAGCATGCAGGAATTTACAGAAAGCGCTGCAGTGAAGCTCATATTGAAGTGCATGATGAACCATGCTATGCATGTTTTTCACACTCACATACCTCGCAGTTTTATTAGGATCGGCCAATGAACTACAGAGTTCTTAGTTGAGTTTTAATTGCTCTCATACACAGCTTGAGGATTTTAACTTACAAAACTCTTTTCAGTGTGAAACAAAAAATGTATGTACCTGTATGTACACAGCATACATAGTTACATTCTCATGCTTTATTTACAGATATCAATGTGCTGTTTTGGTTTTACTTTTTTGATACCTCAACCGACCGGGGAGACTGAAAAAACTGCAAAAAATTAAAATTAATTATTTAAAAATTATTTCCAGATTGTAGGGCATGATTCTGAAAATTCTTTTTAAGTTATTTTATTGCCTATACATTATAGGAATACAGTATAGGAATAGTTAAATCAATAAAAAAAGAAAGTGCTTAATGGAATGTACACGTAGAATAACAACCCGGAAACTTTGTACACCTCACGTACAGAAAAACAAAGCGTCAGCACGTGCAAAGTTGCACTAGTGAAATCCTCCGTTGGAAGTGTGATTAATAGTAACAACAATGTAAGCACACAAAGTTGGTACGCTTTGAATTTAAAATCTAAAAGAGCATACAAATTCGATAAATCGTGTAAATCTTGACGATTGGTTACAAAATGTGCGAATGCATTTTGTTTGAAATGGAGGATTTTCCAATAAAATGACATATGTCGTGTCAAAACCGTCTTATGCCGAACACTGCCAAGGCTTCAAACTAAGGCAAAAGACCAGCGAATTTGAATTTGAGCCCTGTAATCTTTTGATTCCCTTCAAAACCGCATATACATAAGAACACTCACCCCTTTGAGCTCTATGAGGTAAAGGTGAACCTAACAAAACAACATATGTTTTTGATATTTACATACATACATAAGTGCGATGAAACCATTTTTTCTCAGGGCAATGCGGCAAGAAGATGTGTTACCATTATTTCATATCCTGTTGAAACAGCCAATGCGTAGTGCTGGCGTCAGCACGAACTCACTATCTTCAGTTGATTTGTGTGAAATCGACAGTATAACGAGTTGATGTTAACGCTTTTTGCACAAGATCAGGCTTAGTCCTGGGCTTCTACTCGTACAGTAGGATATTCGGTAGAATCTGGGGGCCAAGCTCCAGAATTATCCTGTGGGTGTACACGGCTATGATGAGATCCATACTACTTTACGGCAGCCTTGTATGGTGGCAAGCCGCCAGCAAAACCGCGAGCCTTAAGGCCATCTTAAAAGTACAAAGACTAGCGTGCATAAGAAGTGCCAACGCAATAAGAACAAGACCGACAGCTGGACTCGAGGCTATCCTCAATTTTCGCCTGGTGGATATCTGTGCACGAGTCTCGGTGATAATCACTGCATTACGAATAAGGCAAACTGATATCCACAACCGACTATACAACACCATGCCTTGATTTTTCAAGACCATTTCTAAGTACCTACCAGAAGAGAAGAGCTCAGTGCTCTAGCCACACAGCATGAGGTAAAATTATGTTGGGTCCCTGGACATAAGGGCATACCAGGGAATGAGGAGGCTGATGAATTGGCAAGGAAACAAGCTGATCAATCAGTGCAAATCCCGCCATGTAAACTCAAACATAAAGCGGGGATCAAGACTCTAGCGGAAGCGAATGAAAGATGGAGTTCTTTGGACTCCTGTAAGATAACTAGAAAATTATGGCCAAGATACAATGGTGGCAGAACTAATACACTGATGCAGAGGGACAGGAAAACCCTCTCCATCCTTGTAGGATTAATTACAGGTCATAATACTCTGCGTTATCATATGAAAAAGCTAAGGCTAAGTGAAGCCGACCTTTGTAGGGGCTGTGGAGACGAGGAAGTCAATGAGGATACAACCCACTTCCTCTGCCACTGCCCAGGTCTCTGCCACCTCAGAAATAGATCCTTCGGAAGGCACTTCTTCCAAGCTACTGAAGAACTAAGGGATGTACCCATCGGGGACATCTGGAGGTTTATTAAGGCTTCAAAATGGTTCGAAAGTCCGGGGCAATAGGAGAATGCTTTGGGTAATGCTCCACGAGCAAGGGGTACCTCCCCCCCCCAATAAATGGGCATCACAATGGGTCTCTACTGACCTGAGTGTGGCGCTGGGGGCTTCTTTCCCCTCGCCAACCCATCTACCTAACCTAACCTAACCTAAGTACCTACCAGAGCAGGGATGTATGGAAAAGCGGTCAAAACACCGAACGCACTATCCATAGCCGTTTACACCGATGGATCCAAAATGGATGGTGGTGTGGCTGGAGGTATCTTTACCGAACCGTTGCGCACAACCCAGTCCGCTCAAATGGGGGAAAATAGTCTTAAGGGATGTACATAGCAGATGGAACTCTCTAAAGACTTGTGTAATCAGAAGAAAGATATGGCTATTATTCGATAAGGCTAGGACTGACTGACTTCTGCAGATCGAGGCAAGATACCTATCAACTGCGATATCATATGAACAAATTTCGAATTCTAAGTTGGTCATGTATATAGTATACTCGTATATAAATATCTCCATAAACATACATACATGTATGTAGCTATTGGATAACATTTATACGGACAAGAGATACTACCTTCCCCCTTAGGGTATCACAATGGGTCGGAATTGACTTGAGATTTTGCGGCATAGTAGGGATTTCCGCCCCTTTCGCCTACCCACATATGTATGTATGTACCTAAGCTAACCTGGTCCCGAGTATGGACGTAAAATAAACCCTCGAGATTATCATTATTATTATAGGAAAACAGTTGATGATGAAGTCGTTGATCCACTCTAGTACTGCGGTCTCTTTGTATCAGCCTGTAGCTTCTCTAGGAAGCTTCATCGTTCTAGAAGCTGTCAGAAAGTTCATAGGGTGAAATAAGGGGCTACTTCATTATGAACTGCAAGTTGATTTGATGCAAAGTGAAGTTGGGTTCGGTATAAGAATTTGTCAAAATACATGTATGTACAAGGTGGCACAAAAGTTGTCACCCGATGTTCTTTGGCTGTAATTTACTTTATGAATGAAAAATGTTGGTTCTGGATTATGTTTTTTTTTTCTATTAAGTCGAGAAAATGATATCGGCTAAGTGGCCACCGCCAGAATTGATGACCATCCGGGTCCGATTTATGGCATTCTCCATCACTCTTGCCAGAACTTCCGGCGATAGGTCCTCGCATTCTTGACGGATGTTCTCTTTGAGGGCTTCAAGAGTCTGACTCGTTGATATAGACGCGTGACTTCAAAAAATCCCACAAAAAGAAGTCTGGAACAGTTAAATCAAGTGATCTTCTCGGCCAGTAAATCGCTAAAATGAGAGATTAGCTTGAGCGTAGGTTACACGCGTTTGGCGGTCAACAGCCAACAGCTGATGCACTGTCTGCATTTTGTAAGGAAACATCTTACAGTCTTTCACCAAAATTCTCTGTAAAGACTGCCGATTGATACCCAATTGCGTGGCACGTCGTCTGGTCGATATTCCGGGGTCCTCTGCAACATCTTCAGTTACAGCTGCGATATTAGCAGAACGGCTAAACGTCTTAGTGTTTGCCCATTGGTGTTGGACACCCTGGAAATCTGCGCCAACACTACCGATGAATTATACCGCAAAAAAATCGAAACAATTATTCCGCGTTCTTTAGGAGTATAGCGATTCATGTCTACTTCACAAATGTTAAAGTAGAATTGACATTCGCCGCCATTTGCAAAAATTATAGCATCTTCCGATAGGGTGATGACTTTACACCACCTTGTATATTCATATGTGTTTAAGTATATCGGTACATACTCGTTACATAATAAGGAGAAAAAGTCACATCCACTTTATATTGAAATATTTCCAATTTCCCTAAACGCGTTTAGTTATTCATACGTGAGGCAACAAAAAAAGACGTAAATTTTGCGAAAACAAAAATGTAACCATAGTTTTTTAAGCTAAATCTCTAAAGCTTATTAGTTGGGCTGGGTTTACAATCTCATTAAGCAGCGCTGATTAAATTGGGGCAGGGAAAAAAAAAATAGGATCAGATACGTGTATGTCATTTAGCTTAACGCAAAAATCACGCCTTCCAACAAATTCAATATACCAAACCAAAGAGCCACATTTTGTATTTGGAGCACGAACTGCTGATGGATTTTAAACTATGTAATCATGTGAGCATATCATGCCAACCCACCGGTGTATGCACTTTTTTGCGCTGCTTCCATTATCCGGTCGCCCTTTCGCAACCATTGAGGAAACCGCACCTCAGTTCACCTGGGTTAAATTATGAAACTTGCTCGGATGTTGATGTGTTCGCTTTTCTGTTTTTTTTTTTTTTTTAATGTGGAGTGACGAAGAGGTAGGATTTTCTTCGTCCTTAGAGGTCTGGTTATCCGATGGGAGCAGAAAATTATTATTATTATTATTTTTTTTTTTGGGTGGTTACACCATTCAAGGGACGTGATAGTGGGATTGAAGGCTTTGTAGGGACTGATCCATATTTTTAGTTCACCTAAAATTGATATGAAAATGTTTTGCGGTGTAAAAAGGGAAACGTGGCGATGGGTGAGAACCTTCGGAGAAAGGCGATAAAAATCGAAAATAATTTAATTAAAAATATTTAATAGCTGGGGAGAAAAGCATATAAGTATATCATGTGCTAATTTGTGGTAAGGCAACCTTAGTACCACTAACACATGAAACCATAATTTTATGTCATTTTTTCCTAGACACGTCTTTGCAAATATCTGCATGGTTTCTGGCAATATCTGTCTTTGTCCTCGTGTGTCTAAACGAGGTCGTTAAACAATATATTGTCACAGTCTGCTGGTCACAACTACATCCCGGGGTATTGTGTGACCGACAAAACAACCAGACAAGGCTCTCCAAGTACCAGTAGATGGCTTTGACCTTTCAAAAATAACTAACGCCATTACAGGACACTGTCTTCCAGGCAGACATACTTAATGACTGGGCATAGTTCGTAAAGCTCTCTGCAGGAGTTACAGAGATCAGGAAGAGAAGGAGTAGTGCACTTCCTCTATGAATGTCACGCCCTTGCCAAAATTAGAAAAGCCACCTTAGGTGAACATCTTTTTATTGATCTAAACGCTCAAAACCGTGCCATTATGGCCGATCGTAATTGTTAGGTATGGATATCTTAATGTTGCAAGGAGTAGACTAGAGGTCAACATTAGCGCTCGCTTTGGCCTAGGTTAGGTTAGGTTTGTGGGCTGATGAGTGCTGCCTCATCACACTTAGGTCCATGTAGATATTAGGTCCTTGGTGCTAACCATACAGTCGCTCTTGCAAATTTGAGAAGTTCTGTTGGCGAGCCATCAGCTAGTTCATCGATATGAGCGAAGACAATTTGCCCCTTCCATATAAGAAATAGGACTCTTCTTATATGGCAGGGGTATGGACAGTCACAGAGAAAATGAGCTGTGTCCTCATGAACTTCCTCATCACCGCATCCCCTGCATATATCGTCATCACTCAGGTGTAATTTCTTTGTGTGATATCTTAGCATGTTGCGGCCAGTAAATACTCCCACCAGCATTGACAGTGATCTCCTGTCTTTTTGTGAATACTGGCAGGTTTTTGCCTTGTCATATTCTGGCCGTAACCTTCTTGATACTTCACAGGTGGTTAGAGATTACCACCTGTTATTTGCTTCTATTAGGGTTTTTTGTGTAATTTTCACACTTAAGTTGCAAAGTTGCTGTCTGACCGTACAGTCCGCTTGCTCTCGGGCTATGGTTGTACCCATTCTTGCCAGTTCGTCAGCTTTTTCATTGCCTGGTACTCCGCTATGACCAGGGACCCAGCAGAGCTTAACATTGTGCCGCGTGTCAAGAATCTTAAGATTTTCGCGACAACACCTCGCAAGCTTCGATGTTATTTGCGTCGCTTTGGTCTAAGTATATCTCTAAGTATACCTCTCTCTAAAAGGAAACTAAATTTCAATGAAGAAATCTAACCTGTCACGCCCCGGTTCGAGAACTAGTTGGTGCTCCTTATAAAACTCAGAAGTCTGATATCTGGGAATCTGCCTTTTCTGCGAAGCTATTGAAGAACCTTGATCCTAGTTTAATTAGTCGAGGTTCTTGTAGAGCAATGCAGTAACGCAGTGGGTGTTGTACTGATTCCACCTCATCCCCGTCTCCACAAGTTCTGCATAGATCATTGCTTTCTGTATTCCATTTACGAAACATAGCTGCAATGTCTGTCTGGTGACTACTCCAGCAAGCATGCGGATAGAGGAACGGTTCTCTGATGTAAGACTTTTACTTTTATTTTTATTGAGTTTCGGCCATGCTGCGCGATATGCGGCGGTGTCTTCCCTTTGTGACCAGGAAAGTTTGGCATCGCTATTTACTATTTCGTTGATACAAAACGATTCTCAAATCGGTCACCGAATAGATCTGATGTCTGATTCAATAATGTTCATAGTTGACACCAGCCTAGCCATTTTATCCGCTCTTCTCATTTCCTGTATATTGCTATGACCAGGGACCTAACAGAGTTTGACTGTGTGGTGTCTGATTTTGATTAGTGCATCTTGGCTTTTCTCCGTTAACTTCGATTTGATTGTGTTGGATTGAAGTGCCTTTAGGCCACCTTGATGGTCTTCGAAGATTGTTGCATCTTGGAAAACAGCTTGGAAGACACTACATGCATCAAGTTGCCGGAAGGATTCCTGCTTTTGCAGTGCTTCTGAGTAGAAAAAGGCTCTTGGTCCTGTATTCAGTATCCCCTGACCGTTGATTGCACTTTTTCACTCCCAGTCTTCACGGCTGTGGAATAGTACAGTAATATGCATAAGTTAAATACGTCGTAAAGAATTAAATAGTCCGATGTGGTTGTAAAACATTCAACATTGTGGTTTCCCCCATTTCTTTTAAAATCTCAGTCCCTAGGTGGACTGTTTCCATAATTTAGATGCTCCCATCGTAAGAGAGCTTTCGCGGCAGTACCTTTTATGAATAAGTCTTGGGAAAGAATATGAAAAATCACGTCCAAACCAAACCTGCTTGCGGTAAACTTACAGCTGCAGTGATTCAAAGCACTGCTAGTCTTTGCACTGTGATGGACTCGGTACGAGTAGAGCGCTCATAGTAGTCCACAAAATTAGCACAACATATCAGATGATGGGTCTTATGATTGCTACGTACATCCAGCGTGTACAGTGTTATTATAAGTCGTCCAGTCAAACACATGCAAAACAACAAATCTACAAAGATATGTAAACGTATTTCAATTTATAGTAAAAAGCAAATTCTTCTTGAATCCAATCTCATTTCAATATTGAAAAAACTAGATATCTATTTCCCCATTTTAAATAACAAAGTAACTACAAATTCCTACACACGCCCGCAACTCAATTCAGAAAAAGAAAAATTCTAAGTACATAATAGGAAGACATAAACTTATGACAGCAATCCACCCCCAATTGCACCGTCAAACAGCGAATTTTATGCTTCTACGTGTATTAAAATCGAAAATTTACTACCCACAGGAGCCAAATAATAAAGCTGAAGAACGTCAGACTTGGCCTGTTACAAAATCAATTTAACCATTTTGGCAAGACTCCATCGCTTGGCATTTTTATGAGCGAAAAGATACGAGCTAACAGTGCAAGTAAATTTGCTACTTGCAGACATATGTATGTACATATATTTTTTGTCTGCGCTAGACATTTATTAGGTTCATTGATCTGGACTTCAACGAAATTTTTTGTGGTTACAAATGGTGGTTGAAGAATAATTGTAATACGTATCTAGATTTAAATTAAATACATATAACATTTAGGCCTATTCCTAGATAATGGCTGTTACAATGTGGAAACTCTGCAAAGTGTCTAGTATTCAGTTCACCGGATTCATAGGGAATGTAATCTCCCCATCAAGACATGCTAAACCCTCTGTTTTTAGACACATGTAAGCTTTGATTGAGACCGCAACATCCCCGGGTCCCTGTCGCATTCTCTTATTGTAGCTCACAAAACGGTACAAGCAAAGCATAATCATTGAATTCCCTCCCTCTCGGCGAAGCTGATTATGCTCGGATGAGATGCTCATTTGTTGTGTTATCCTCATAAGTCATTGGCTTCTTCGCTGTGTTCGGAGGACGATACCCCAGGCCCATCTTACTCTATGGAGTACTTGTCTGTTGAACCATAGTGGAGAAAAGTCCGGCCGCATTCTACTAGGGTACACCCAACGTATGGCCTGCCTGGGGATATCCGACTCACAAGCCAGCACCCCCAAAGCAGCCATCAAAGCAATACTGAATTTACTACCTAGCTGGCTAGAGGTGAAAAAGACAGCTGGTTTGGCTGCTCTAAGACTCAAAACCCTAGGCCACTTTAACGAGCGAACCTTAATCGGACACAGGGCTATCTGAAAGGAAGAACAGGCAGCCTCTGGACACAAAAAGAACCCCAGTGACCTTACTTACAAAACTTATCTTTTCGATATAGGCTATACAGTCAAATTTCAAGTTATTCTTTGCGAGGAAGGGACTGCACTATAAGCGGATGGATCCCACAACGGAAAATCGGGCACGAGGGTTTACTGCTCTCAACCTTGCTATCCAGGCAGAGATTTCGCGAAACTCAGGAGCACCGATCTCCTACTTAATACGGTAGTCCTCGGTGACAGTATTTATATCTGCTCAGACAGTCAAGCTGCCTTATTGGCACTTGCAAGTCCAAGAATCAACTCGAAGTTGGTAAGGGAATGCAAATAAAAACTCAATACCCTGACAACCTCTGTCCAGGTCAACCTGCTCTGAGTTCCGGGTCACTGCAACATACATGCAAATGAAACTGCGGATGAACTGGCCAGAAAGGGGACGGAAAATGGGGACCATAACAACAACCAACAACCGTAGGGGTTGTATCAAAATTTATTAAAACCGTTTTTAGCGGCTCGTTTATTAAATGCCACGAGACTTCCTGGAAAGAATTGCAAATCTGCAAAGCGGCTAAATTCATGATAGAGCGCCCCTGCTATCGTTTAGCAAATAAAACGCTTGATCTTGGCAGGAGGCAACTAAGACGGTCTGTACACTGGATACATCAATCAATCATCAATCAATACACTGGGTGCAATCAAGTACTTGCCCGGGATGTGAGGAGGAGGAAGTACGCTAAGACACAAAAGCCTGAGACGTTCTCCCCGGGCTAACCTCTCTTAGGCAATTTAGTTTCGAGAAAATCCTCGAGTTCACTGGACATGTAGGACGTATCTCGATCTGTAAACCTCATCCGACTCTCTATTCGCTAACCTATAACCCTTCACTTAAAAGCCCCTTTACTCCACTTCTTCTCCAAAACATGCTTCATAGGGGAATACAACGGACTCAAACGGTGGCCCACGTGACGAGGTTCTTCCGAACTTTACCGTCCTATTTGTCCTATTGTATATGTTACCAATCATTCTGTTCTACATATTTGAGTAATGTCTAATTCGACAGAAAAAAGAACCAAGCCAATGGGTCAAGAATTCAGACCGATTTATACTACGAACCGACCAAACGATGGAGGGACATGTCATTTTTAAAATTTTTTTAAAATTGACAAATGGTGGGGTGTCATAGTGGAGGGAGAAATCAATACAAATACTGTTATTGTTAAAACCCAAGGCTGGTGCGCTAATCGACACACCCGCGAGACGTGCCATATCTTGAGCGAAGTTTGAAGGATAGCTCTACATAAGTCCACTCCTTCGGCTGCCCAAGATACAATTTTGAACCTCCCATCTTTCGTCTTCTTAGCGCATAAAGTGCAGCTGTTTTGTCATACTGAAGATATTGCATACCAAACAACACTGAGAAACTGAGTACAAAATAAACTACAATCAGTGGAATCAACCCCAAATGGATGAGAGGTCACATGGGGACCCCATCACTGGGGTCATTACTGTTCACTAGGAGGTCTCTTTAATGTCTTTTGTAGAAATCCCATCACAGAAAAGTCTCTGGGTATTACAATGAGCGCTATGTCTAAGTGAGTCGATATTGACACCTATTTAACCTGATCTAACCTAAGCTCCCTATACACATCTCCCTCACATAATCGGTAGCTACCATCATTTATGCCGATTGGACAATTCTTCCATCATCGCTTCGATTAAAAAACACGATTTGATGAGAAGGAACCCAGCGATTAGGCAATGAGCATCTAACGCGTTTAATTGAGATTAGGCACAGGCGCAGTTGTCTATTTCTCACCATATAAACACAAATAATAAATCGCGTCAATGCAAAAAGACCGTATTCCGCCTTAAATTGAAAAAAAATCGTATCCCCAATCATTAGGTGAAATCAGATTCTAAGGACTTCTGATTCATCTCCGTTTCAATATCTGTCAATTTTGCTTGATAAACTGACACAGGCCAACCCTAATTATAGGCCCATCTAAGCAGATTAGTAAAGAGCCAGCTCACACTATAACTCAAAATTAATTGGGATCCGTTCGGAAGGATACATTAATTACGGTGCGAACCACTTGAATGCACTCAAGTGAGGAGCCTTCTTCCATAACGAATGAAATTATAGCCAATGTGAGTTCATAAATCTGAAAGGACAATTAAGTGCCCAATCCTCTTCTGAAATCAAGTTAATTTTTGTACAATGCCTACGGTCTACGGAAGTGTACCCTTTTCGGAGCTCATTATGAGAGCCGAAAGGCACACTCTTAACTATGGACGACGACGACCCTAAGGTATTTTTGTGTGCCTCGGTCAACGCTTACTGAGAGGGGGAGGGAGGCAGTCTGGTCAGAGATTTATGTGAATTCTCTTACGGGCGCTTCAAATTCCAACATCAAAGTTCAAGTGAACTACTACTGCCAGTACCCGCAACCTCATCCCCCCCCCCCCCGACTGGGCAGGGCGGATGGAGTAGTAAATTGGATCCCATATTCAAGTCGGTTCCTGTTTGCAAATTGGTCTTGTTACACGTTCGGGTGTGTACTTTACACCATGCAGAGAGGGCTAGAGAGAGATGTGTGCTTAATTAAGGAACCCGACTGTCCCGTTCACAGAGTTTACTTGAAAATTAAACTACACGCAAGGGTGGAGGGTGGTGGAATCACCTTTTTACTTCTGAAGGGCAGGTAGCTTAGGATTTAATGAAATATTTGCTTTGTTGAAGGATCATTATTTCATTTTGTGGAAAAGTATTTTAAAATGGCGAAATGAGAATGGCTCTTACACACACACGTAATTGATTTTTGGTTACTTTGGTTACATGGGAATTGTACTCAAATGTTCGGCAAAGTGTGCCATGGGTTATTCATTTCTTCTGTGGCCTGTCGAGGATAAATTAATTTTCATCGTCTTTATGCACTCAAGCGATTGGTCAGCCAAACACTCAGCAAATTTGATTGTCTCGTGGTCTTTATTACAATTTTCGGTTTCGATTTCGATAGCTTGATGTGGTCAAGTTCTGACTGTAGAAGAAGAGCATCAGACCGGGTTTGAATTCCGATAAATGGGATTGAATAGATGCAACTGACCGAATTGAATTTCCTGTGAAATAGCTTCTGTTGTTTTGTAAGGAATCGGAAACATTATCCAGATGTTAATTGGACATTTTGACTCCTAGTCCCTTTTACATATGAAGAATTTATGTGTACGATCAATGTGATTCCAGTGAATATGAAGGTAAACTCAGGATGGGAATGCATAGAACAATTCTCGATTTATTGTGGTCAAGTCTTTTAGTGAAGGATGAGTTACATGTGACTTGTTACTTCGGCTTTGCTTATGATCTTTGTCGTCTATGTATGTAGCTTTGTATGAAGGATTATGAATCTTATTTAAGCCGTCAGAGATATCTTCATATGATCTTTCAAAAGTTTGTTTTCAACTTCAGGTACAAGCTGAACCAAAGAACATTTAATAGGCAAAATTCGTTAGCATTACTTTGAAGTATTATACTGACGCTTGTCCATTAACATCTTACATTACCACAACGGTAGCAAGTTTTCAAGAAATGCAAATCGAATTATTTTAATGTTAATGGTTAGTGCGTGGAACTGCTGAGCGAGCTGCGTGGGTTCAAACCCCAGCCATGTCAATCGAACATTTTTCGCGGCACCGTGGAATGACAAGCCTCCAAGAGTATCACTTGTGATGAAAAAGCTTCTCAATTCGCTGTTCGTAGTCACCAATAAGTTGTAGGTCCATTCAATATGTGCAAAATATGTAATACGCACAACAAGAATGGTTGCGAGAAGCTTGGTCTTAGTTCATCCCGAAAGGCTTTGTCTGATATGAAAGCCTATATAACGCTGTCTTGTAAAAATACTGCAAACTTGGAATCGCTTAAGTAAAACCAAGCTATTGGATTAATTCTGATCTAGTCTAGGCTATGCACATGTATGCGGTCTTTTGAACCACCTCTTGAAGAAAAAGGAGCACGGCTTTTCAAGGACCACCTGATAATGTACAAATATGGCCAGGAGTGATGAGATTCAATACCGCAGCTTCTACCGACTTCCTTTATACTAGATACATAGAGTTAGAGCAAATTGGCTTTATATTTCAGTTTGGGAATATACAAACATACATACATATGTATATAAGTTTAAGGAATCCCGTCAGAATGATATTAAAGTACGGAAAGGCTATCACTTCATCAAGTTTAGGTCATTTGACTGCCTTTCCGTTTCATGACTTATAAATTCTGAAAATCTGAAAATCTTTGACAGTTTAGGTCTTATCTCGGCCTAGAGCTAAGCACTAAATACTTAGGACTTTCTGAAATCTTAAAGAAAGGACCGTTAGTGATATAAATAGGAAAGAAAGATTTACAAATAAAAAAAAAAAAGTCTAACATTGAAAGAAATCAGTAGCATCTCGATATTGAAATCAATTTCGTTGCCTACCTTCAACCTGAGCTGCATTCTTAATGCAGATGGAAAATTTAATCGCAAAGAAGAAAATAAAATGGTCTATGACCTACATACATCCATTCCTATAGTTATACCTCATATCGGTTCTCCACTGACAACTGAGCAATTTAATCATACCGCAAGCTATAATCCTTTGCATGGGACCAAAAACACAAACAAGGAAGTTGCCGAGGAAGCTATTTTTATCCAATCACTGAAGCCAAAACAGAATTCTCCGCACCACGTTGTATATAACGAGTTCACCTACCACCTTAAGAATGTCTCATGCAGACGCCAAGGCGAGGAACAACTCCTAAGACTTCGGTTATACAAGAAATTTAAATGAAATTATCTCCTTGACGCTGTGTTGGGGAACAAATTGGAATTGCAACGAGTAGTAGTAGTGTCACCGCAGCTTTATTACATTACTTTTAAGTAGGGGTTATGCAACGGCGGGAGATAATCTTAGCAACAAAATTGTATGAAACAGTGTGTATACATGCACTCATATGTATCTACACATGTGTACGTATTCTGTGAGAAAAGGAATGTTTAGAAGCAAATTTAAGATGACAAATTGTAAAACTGATCGGCGATATCCAATTCTTATTCATGCGTTGACTTATGGTATTAAGCGCAAGAGGTTGTTTCTGATTCTAAAACTACAAAGGTCATACATTGAAAGCAACCCATGAAGTAGGTGCTGCGTCACAGCTAAAGATATTTTGGTTAAATTAAAATAAAACCAATTTTTGAATTACCAAAATGTGGAGAAAGATATTTGGGATAATGCAGTACGTTGCTCTAATCTATTTTTCATGAAGAAGACCTTAATCCCTTATCGAAATTGAGGTACAATCATGTACATATGCAAGTAAGTGGCGTATTACTTTGGAAAACCTATTTCAAGCCTTGTGGATGCTCCTTACATGGTTTGCTTCGCTCTATGAAGTCGTTCCTTTTTAAACATCCAAAAGAGTTCATAAAAAAATCATTTCATTCGTTAACGCGCTAATGAGGGCGGGACCAAGTATATGCTGTCAACAAGAAAGGACACTCGACACCGGTGTTTTGGACAGAACGTCACTATAGACAGTTATAACTTAGAGGTAGTTAAGGACTTTGTCTACCTAGGCTCTGCTATCAATTCAGACAACGACACCAGCGCTGAGATTAAACGAAAAATAACTCTTGCCAATCGCTGTTTCTTTGAGCTAAGAAGCAGAGGCATCTCTCGAACAACTAAGGTGATCCTGTTAAAGACCTTAATCGTCCCAGTCCTACTCTACGGCATGGATTTTGTCAAAAGTGGATGAGGTTGCTATTGGCTGTTTCGAGAGGAACATTTTCCGGGTGATTTTTGGTCCCGTCTGCATAGACGGTGAATGGAGGAGGAGTTACAATGACGATCTGTACGGTCTGTCCAGCGACAACGACTTAGCCAGAAGAGTAAAGGTTCAACTACTGAGGTGGCTGGGTCATATAAAGTGGATGGACACCAATGCTCCGTCCCGTAAAATCTTCGAATGCACACATTAGGGACGGCGTAGAAGAGGAAGACCGCGACTTAGGTGGCGCACGCAAGTGGAAGGTGACCTTAACCAACTTGGCGTGCAAAACTGAAGTCAGCTGGCTAAAATTCGAGCTGGCTGGAGGCGCTTGTTGGTTGAGGTTCAGGTCTCCTCCGAACTGTAGCTCCACCTTAAGTAAGTAATCTAGTTTTGTGCTTTTCACACTTTTATAATGACGTCCCTGAAGTCTATGTCTTAGACTAGTTCCTATACCACTTTTGATTCAAATAGTCAGACTCAGAGTAGAAAACTGATTTAGACCTCACAAGCCGGTTTTAATTCGAAACTTCATAAGTGTCACTGGCTTCTTAGGAAAAGAAATTCTTGTAATTAGAGGCATTGAACAAAAATTCACATTGTTGATCCTCAGTCAGCGGTGAGAATCGTGGTAGCTGGTAGCTAGGTACGAGTGGATGAGTTGATTTACTAAGATTTCAAAGGTCAAAGATTTTCAGATTTTCAGAATTTATAAGTCATGAAACGGAAAGGCAGTCAAATGACCTAAACTACACCACGACGAAGCTGGTAGCTAGGTACGAGTGGATGAGTTGATTTACTAAGATTTCAGAACAAAGATTGAACAAACCAAAATTTAATATATTATACCACGATTCTCACCGCTGACAACAATTTGTCATCTTAAATTTGCTTCTAAACATTCCTTTTCTCACAGAATACGTACACATGTGTAGATACATATGAGTGCATGTATACACACTGTTTCATACAATTTTGTTGCTAAGATTATCTCCCGCCGTTGCATAACCCCTACTTAAAAGTAATGTAATAAAGCTGCGGTGACACTACTACTACTCGTTGCAATTCCAATTTGTTCCCCAACACAGCGTCAAGGAGATAATTTCATTTAAATTTCTTGTATAACCGAAGTCTTAGGAGTTGTTCCTCGCCTTGGCGTCTGCATGAGACATTCTTAAGGTGGTAGGTGAACTCGTTATATACAACGTGGTGCGGAGAATTCTGTTTTGGCTTCAGTGATTGGATAAAAATAGCTTCCTCGGCAACTTCCTTGTTTGTGTTTTTGGTCCCATGCAAAGGATTATAGCTTGCGGTATGATTAGATTGCTCAGTTGTCAGTGGAGAACCGATATGAGGTATAACTATAGGAATGGATGTATGTAGGTCATAGACCATTTTATTTTCTTCTTTGCGATTAAATTTTCCATCTGCATTAAGAATGCAGCTCAGGTTGAAGGTAGGCAACGAAATTGATTTCAATATCGAGATGCTACTGCTTTCTTTCAATGTTAGACATTTTTTTTTTTTTTGTAAATCTTTCTTTCCTATTCATATCACTAACGGTCCTTTCTTTAAGATTTCAGAAAGTCCTAAGTATTTAGTGCTTAGCTCTAGGCCGAGATAAGACCTAAACTGGGGACATCACATGAAGAATCGTTGTTATTTTATATGTATCGCATATAGGGGAAAATTCGACGATAGAGTCTTAACATTTTACTATGATAGTACACTGTCATTGTAATGTGGCAACTTTGTTTCATGCCTGCAAGCAAGGCCACAAAGGCTGTGATATACTTATTTAGTAAATGTGGTGCTGTAGTCCGGGGTGGACTTGGGCCTCAACCAACAAGCGTCTCCATCCAGCTCGAGCTTTAGCCAGCTGTCTCCAATTTCACACACTGTATTGGTTAAGGTTCCCTTCCACTTGTGTGCCCCGCCTGAGACGCAGTCTTCCTCTATTACACTTTTGTACGATGAAAAGATTTAAGCGCGCTTCTCTCTGCATCTGGGGTAGATAATCCTTCTCTGGATATCTTTCGACAGTCACTCACCTCACAACTTTTCCCTGCGATCGACCGACAATTCTTTCGGTGCCAGATATGAAAACATTTTTTTTTTACATCACACCAATTGTTTCGAAAGGGTAATGGGTATAAAGCTGCTGATAATCCCTATACCTGTCGATAACGTTCCCTGAATTGTTGGCGCAACGCGGGGTGTCATATCTTTTCATCCACCCTAGAACCACCAGACAATTCGTATTTTTGAAGCAAAGCAAGCAGACATCAGAAATCGTTCGTCATAAATGCCAGATAAACCTTGTGAAAATCCACGGACCAAGGAGTGATTTTATCCGCGAAATTCAATAATAATCTGCACTCTTCAGAAAAACAAACTTCGACAAGGATAAACAATTTTTTTCTGTTATTTCAATTCAATAATTTTTTAAATCTAAATCATCCTTATCTCCAAAGAATATAACAAATACCGATACAAGCAAAAACCTAATGGTTTCCACCGAAACATCTCGTCTCTCCGGTGTATTCTTCTTCCTATCAGATGATAACAATAGGACCATGTCAATTATTTGACAAATTACTGTATCACACACGCAACGAACAATCATGGCTGACTTTTTTGTTCGTTAGTGCTGTCTTTGTCAACTTTTTCTTACGTTGAATTAGTTCAATATGAACTTACATACATATATGTATCTGGTCGGTACTACGGAAGATGAAGAAAGTTGTATTTTTGCTCGCTCATCTAAGAACGATGAGAACGATATCTGTTAGATAACTTTTAAGAACCTTCATACCTATGTATGTTCGTATTATTCACAGACAATCCGTAATAAGTGACAGTGATTCAGGAGGAGATATCAGACCCCTTTGTAGGTGGGAACATGAGAAAAAAATACTTAAATTGTAGATATTGTTGTAACGACTTGAATATCCGTTGCTTAAGGAATAAGAAAAAACTGTAAAATTACTTCTTCTTCTTTTAATTTTTTCTTAGTCCATTTTCGGGGTTATAAAGCAATTAACGTTTTTAAATACATGCTAAAGAAGCTTAAGATTGAATACGCTGGTGATAATCAATCAAATCGTCAAATTGGTAGTTTGTAGCATTGGTAGTGTGAAGAGCACAACACCGCCTCGCTCTGATCTCTTTTTTAAGTTTTTTTTTTTTTACAGAAACCTGCCCTTATAGGTGACACTGCGACCTAGCAAGACCTTTTCCGGTCTACTTAGCCTAATAGGTTTACTGCCTTACAAATGAAGGTCAGTATGTCATTAGTAGCCGAGTTTCTAAACTCCGCCAACGAACAGAATTCCCTATGAAAGATCCGTCTATCCTAGGCCACAATGGCCGGTAAGGAAGCCTACTAGCTTTCTCATGTTGTTCCTGTAGAGATTTAGAATTTCCTTGATAATTTTCTTGGATTGCTTAAGCCCGGGGACATTTTCCCAATGGGCTAGGCGAAGTTGGTGTTCCCAGTTATTTAACAAAGTTTCGGTCCCAAGAGCTCCCTGAGCCGAACCGATCCTAGCCAGCTCATCCGCAGTTTTATTGCATACAATGCCCTGGTAGCCGGGCACCAGCGCATTGACCTTGTTGTGCTTGGCAAGTAATTGATTCGAAGATTCTACGAAGAGGGATGTCTATGCTTTAAGCACTGACTGACTATCTGAATAGATATGTATTTTTGCGTCCCTAATACCTTTATCGAGGTTTATCCTGGTGCGCATATTGATGTTGATGTTAAAAAGTTGGGGTGTGTATGCCCTGCGACCTGTATAGATCTATTGTGCTCCACCGTACCCATATTGGCCGATACGTCTCGACCTAAAGAACCTCCTCCAACCCAATCACTCTGAGAAATCGGAGTATCTGCATTTGGTCCAACGATGGGAGACCCGTTTCAGAAAAATTGTACGTTCCCAGGTGTGCTCTTCTTTTGTGAATCACTGCTCCACAGTCCATAAGGAGGTGTGACGGGGTCTCCTCGGCATTACTGCAGAATCTGCAGCTTCCGTTTGCTTCTATTCCCATTTTCCTGAGTTGCTCCCTGAGGAAGCCCGTTAGAATGCTAAGCTAATTTTTGCTGGTACCTGGTGTGCATAGCACATGTAATACCGAGACAGGCAATTCTTTGTATCTTTTCAGGCTATATTGCCATCGTTCGTTTGAGTACTTTTGGCCGCTAAACTATAGCCGCGTATGTTATTATGAGTCTGACTATCGAAATGTTCAGCCAATGTATTGTATCATTTTGTGACCCCAAGTTCAGCCGTAGAGACGCCGAGTAGCCTACAAGGCCCTAGTGACACGATCAACCGCGAACTTGATATGTGGATTCCAATTTAAGCGCCTGTCTAAGACAACGCCGATGTACTTCAACTCGTTGTAATAGCCTACAGTGATGCCTTTAACCATAGTAGGCCGTAGAATGATCAATCTTCTCTTCGTAAAAGGCACTAGAACAATCTTGCAAGGATTGATGGAGAGTCCTTCAATGTTGCACCATTCTAAAACATGTAGTAAAACATTCTGCATGATGTTGGAGATCGTCATGTCATGCTTACCACTTGTAATAATCGCTAGGGCACCAGCATAACCAATAGCTTTGTACCCCAATCTGTGGCGATTGTCTAAAAGATTGTCAATGACTAAAGACTACAGAAGAGGAGAAAGAACTCCCCTTTGGGGGCATCCTTCTGTTTACAGACACTGATACACCTCCCGAAGAAGAAGTTGTTATACGACTTTCCAACATGGACCACCGTATTCATTGGTTAGTCAAGTCTTCTTGTTCTCGAGTCGTAACCGGTATTATTGAAAGCGCCCTCGATGTCTAGGAAGACACATAGGGCTATTTTTTTCTGGAGCTCTGTGTATTTTCTATCTATTTTACTAGATGGTGATGGGCACCCTCTGTAGATTTGCCTTTCCTGTACGCGTATTGACTCGAGTACAGAGGGGTAGACATCTCTAGACGGCCTCTGATATTGACATCTATTGGTATTTCCATAGTTTTCAAGATGAAAGATGTTAGACTGATAGGTCTGTAAGATTTAGGCAGCTCACTTGGCCTATTGCTTGGTTTGGGAATGATAATCGCATTTACCTGTCTCCATATCTAGATTTAAAGTTACATCACAAACTACTAAAACCGGGTTCAGTATTGTTTCAAGTGCCGCTGTGAGTGTTGACCTTATCAATCCTTCTATCACCATACAGCCCACTCTTTGAGTCTTGGTTACATTTGCAAAATGAAATTTCTTTTCAATTGCCTCCCAACGGAAATCGCATTCAGTTCTAAAAATAGCAGGAGCAGTCGAATACAACGACCATCCAATGTGGAGCAACCATGTTAGCTTAGCTTCACAACTTTTATCATTTTTAATTACTAATACTTATTGTTCTTTAAAGAAATTGTTTAGAAGATGAAAAGCTTATTCTGATTACATACATATGCATCGGTCGTGTGTTCGTCTTAACAACTGCGACAACAGCCCAGAGCTTATCGCAACATTTCATTGCAAAAATATTCCACGAAGAAAACCCTCGCACTTGCAGGGTCATTGTCAGTAATCTTAAGTTCAAATTGATAAGCTTTCATCGGTGAGCTTCGATGTCTTATTAACAAACGATACGTCATAGCAAATGGCTTTACAGTTCACTAAGCGCGAGTAAGTCATAGTGGTTCGAAAGCCAGATAGTATAATGTTTCAATGATGTTGAAGGCTAGTGTCCGAGCTAACTGGGAGCATTTGCAATGTTATATTATATTATTATTATAATTCACTGTATTTTTTTCGTAATTTTGAAATTCATATCATTATCAGTTCAAGCATAAAGAAACATGAGTCGGTTAAACATGATTATCGAACTGAAATGGGGCGCTATAGTGTCGCTAGCTATTACGATATCGAGGCCCATCGAGCACGGTGGTGTTCTCAATATCAATGCTACAGTGGTTCAAATCAACATAACCGACCATTTAACACTGCAAATAAGGCTGTGTTCTTCTTAAAATAATTCGCTATGAGAATCTATAGAAAACACAGTATTACCAAAAAAACAGTTGTTTTTTTTTCTTTTTTGAATCATTCAGCACAAAGATACACCCATTTTTTCAAAGCGGTTTTTGCACTGTAGGGGTAACCTCTACTAAAATCTTTTTTTTTTTTTGCGATCAATAATTGCGACAATCTGCGGGCTGTCGAAGCAAATGTCAAGACAAATACACGACATATAATCAGAATAAGATATTCGTCTCCTGAACAATTTCTTTTCTGTAGAATAAGTACAGGCACAAAATGCTTCACGTCAATATGAATTTCCAGCTAATGTGGTGTGGTGTGCCGGCGTTTGTCGTCAATATATCGAGACCCACCGATGAAGGCAGCATTCTCAGCAATATCAGTGCTACACTCGAAGTTAGAATAAGCGACAATTTTACACTGCAGATACGCCTGTTTTCCTCATGAATCAACTGAAATCGCTCTGAGGAGGCATTTAGCATAGAAAAAATGGTTGTGTCGAATCGCACTAGCGTATTCAACTTATTAATTTTTTCACTGGGTAGTTGCGACAAGCTTCTGAACGAATTATTTTCTGTATAATAAGAAGAGAAACAAAATGCTTCACTTCAATATAAATTTCCAGCTGATGTGGTCCGGTGTATCTTCTTATATAACAAAAACATGCCTACAAAACATTCATGTGCTCTTCAGCAATATTTGGAGAAAAATCCTCCATTCGCTCATGAGAACACTTGAAGCTCTTTAGCACAAGTGTTTTGAGTTAAATAAGAAAATAAAGATACACTAACTCGCTAAGCGGGATTTGCATTTTCTGGGAGAGTGTGTAAGATTTATGGTATTTTTATTGGTGATTTCCTTGAGAGATAGAGGCTTCCTTCGCCCCCGCCTTCAAGCACTTTGTCACGTGCATGCGTACGTAACAGGGCGCTGTAAACACATAAAACCAACAAATGTTACTTTAATAATCTGAAGAAGAATCATAAAAAGGATTCTGCTAACGTAACGTTCTAGCTCTTAAAGAAGAATAACTTCAAGTATTTTAATACGGATTATTTTTTTTGTGTTTTGCAGTACTTAAATTAATAAAATTTCGCACCTTCTTACACTTACCTTGAAGAAATTATGCAAGTTCGAGGAATTTAATTTGAAAAATGGAGAACAAAATGAGTTTAAAAAAAAATCGAATATTTTTTCAAACTGTTAAGTCATCCTACTAATTTCTAAAGTCTAGAATTTGTTTTATAAGAAGTTAGGAAACTAAATAAAAATGTTAAGAAGTTTTGAGGAAAAATACGGTATGGCTGAGTCTACCTCAGCAACTGTTTCCTATGTCACTGGATAATAAACTACATTCTGTGCTGCAGGCATGCAGTCAAAGAAGTTTCGAAACACCACAGCGTTCTTTTCAACGAGTGGATTCAAAACTTAGGCTTCGATCAGACGATTTACAGATGTTTGCAAAATTTTCCCACAAGCAAATGTCTGCAAGTCATACGCAAATCCAAGCCTTCGACAAGGTGTGGCACGAAGGCTTGAATTATAAACTAAGACAGGTACTTCCCCAAGAGTTGTACAAAATTTTAGAGTCGTACTTGGAGAACAGACTTTTCCGTGTCAAACACGGAGCCGAATACTCGGAATTCAAGGAAATCGCTGCCGGTGTTCCACAAGGAAGTGTTCTTGGTCCAGTCTTGTTCTTGCTCTATACTCGAGATATACCGCAAGAAGAAGGCACCGTTGTTGCTACATTCGCGGACGATACGGCTATTCTGGCAACAGAAAATTCAGTCGAGTCAGCAACTGTGAAGCTTCAACGAGCTTTGGATACAATTTGCGAGTGGACAAAGTTATGTTAACTTTACTAACAAGAAAATAAACAACTTACCCGTTTTCATTAACTCGTTACAAATACCGTATGCAAACGAAGCAAAATATCTAGGAATGACACTAGATGCGAAACTCAAATGGAGGCCGCACGTTAAAAAGAAACGCGACGAGCTCGAAATTAGATTTAGAGAAATGTATTGGCTGCTTGGAAGATATTCCAAATTAAGCATGTATAACAAATTGCTCTTATATAAGCAAGTCTTAAAACCTGTATGGACGTATGGTATACAACTTTGGGGTTGTACCAAAAAAAGCAATAGAAATATTTTACAAACCTTTCAAAATAAGGTGCTTAGAACAATCGTTAATGCGCCGTGGTACATTAGAAACGACGATATCCATAGAGATCTCGGTCTAGCCACCGTCGAAGATGAAATAACAAATTTTGCACGCAAACTCCGTGTTCGCCTTCATGGACATTGCAATAACGCCGTACTCCAAATTCTGGACGTGACAAACCTTGTGCGCCGACTACAAAGAACGAAACCGTTCGATTTAGCGCAATAAGGAATAACCGCTTATAATGACGGTATTAGTAGGTGCTTTTGCTGGAAAGCTACCTACACAACGCGAATTTTTATTGCGAAAGTTAAACTACTTGATAGGGCTCTTTTGTACTTAGTCGTAGTCAACACGAAAAGGGGAGGTGTTTTTAGTGAGTAAGAATCTCACACTACCATGAGCACGTGCGGTAGATCCTCATGGTGTCTCATGAAAGATTTTCACCTACCCTCGTAAAAAAAAAAAAAAAAAAAATACGCAAATCTTATTTTGGTAGAAATGTCATTTGCAGGCCGATCAAGCGATTAGCGGAGTTTGTCCTAAAGCTGCAAATTGTTTGGTGTGCGTTAATGTCAGCACATGCAAATAGCAAATTACAGACCCATTTGCAGAAACTCGAGATAACCTCGCAGTAGTATTGGCTGCATATGTGTTTGAGAGCAGCAGTGAAGAGGACGATCAAAGTGAAGAGAACAATGGAAGCGAATTGCAGACGAAGCGTCGCACACTTTCGAGAAATGCGAGAAGAAGAGCCCATATTGTATCAGAGCATTTACGGACAAATTTGCCATTTGCACATATTTCTCCAAAGCAACATCTGCAAATGTCTCAAGTCCACAAATGCGTGTTCCCAAATGTTTTTTTTTTTTTTTGTAAGAAAGGACGGAGTGTGGGACTTTAACCCTAACTAAAACCACCTCTGTCTCCAACCCCTAATCCCCACAGTATCGCCGCTAGGCATTACGTCATGGGAGAGGTTTTCAGCCGTAGCTGCCTTCTTCTATCTACACGTGCGTCTGCGTTCGTTCGGTTGGGGAATGTATGTATGGCTGGTGCACGAATGGGTTAGTGAGTTTTTGTTTGTATTACTTTTCCTGCCTATGGGCTCGTGAATATGATTTGGTATATGGCTATGGTTGGATGTGTCTAAATGTGTGTGTTGCGTGCATGTGTTTCTGCTTAAGTGTTTGTGTGCAACAAGCTTCCAAGATTTTTAGGCTCCTCACTTCTCGCTGCCTGTTCCTCCAGGCGCAGTTGTTGCATCATGTCTTGTGATGACTTCATCTACTGCTCATCAGCATGGATGTTTACTAATCGTCCGCAAATGACGTATCTGAAACCATTTGCGAACAAAAATTTGCTGAACAGACGATTTGCGGACGTTTGGGACACATTTTTATGCAAAATTTGCATACATACATCTGCAAATTGTCTGATCGTAGCTTAATTGTGGTCCTACTGGGAACCTCTTTGGCGCTTCTTTAACCTCAAAAATAACTGCACGATAAATGGGAACTAATGGCTAATCTCGGGTTAAGTTGGATCACCAACTGTAGCATATGATATGTAGAAGTATACTCGCATGACTCGCGTAAATATAACCAAAACTCTAGCCAATAAACAGGTATCTTTTCTACAAGACTTACGGCCGCCCGTAGAAATAGCCGTGCTCTTCATGTGCCTCTATATAGGTTTGCTGTTCGTCCTCTTTTCATACTCTTGGAGGCTTTTTATTGCCTGACTCGAGTTCTTTAAGCTGAATTTGGGTATAGTAAGCGATTTCGTAAGAGCTAGATCAAGTGTATACTGAAATTCTACTGAGTGAACTGGAGTACATTGTGAACTGGCAAGGATTACAGATGAGATGGTGATGGCATTGATTACTAGTTTTTGAATTGTGTGTTAATTTGTCAGTCACATCATCCGCCTCCTAAGCCAGTGAAAGTTAACGTAAGCTGCTTCATAAAAATGACCTATCAAGCCATTGTCTGAGAATCTGCGAAGAGTTTAACACAATTTTCTTTTAAAGCAACAAAAGGACCCTTTGCACTCAAATTCAATGTCAATTCGGTGCCTAATTACAAAAAGCAATTTTAACAGATTAGCTTTTCAATTTTGCCCGCGAAATGGCTAATCCTTTGGCTTGTTGTATTTACCCCTTGCCAGATACCACAATAGCAATGCATAATCCCCAGTATGAGCATTTATTTCGACAGATAATTACTGGCTGGCATAGTAATAACGGTAAAACTAGCCACAGAACCTCATGACATTTAATTCCATGGAGACAACACAAGCCATGTACCGACACCGCTCAGGTGGTCCCAGTGAAAATTATTCCATTTTGCGAATTCATGAAGTGACAGTGGTTTGTTGGTTCACCGGACAACACGTGTTTGTATTGTTAGTGTTAAGAGGATTATTGTATCCTGTGGGGTTATTAATGTTTGGGTTTCTATAACAAATATGTATTGCAGATGAACATTTTTCAAATTGAACGTTCTTAGAAAACGTTTATCCAGCAAAAATGACTATTGACACTGAAAATAGGTTGTGATGTATTGGGTTAAACAAAATTTGTTGATAGTACCTTGGAGTGTTTCTTTCAGGTCACCTCACTTACTTTATGATTGCATTATAGACCTGTACCTTAACCAACAAACATCTCTGCTCAATTGTTAGCTAACTGCCTTGAATTTTCAAGTGAAGTTGGTTAAGGTCCCTTTCTACTTTTAAACGCCATCTGAGTCTTTAATGTGCCAACCCTCCGGGGAAGATTCGTAGATTTTCCGAGCCAGCGCTGTCGCTATACAGCTCATACACCTCGTATTGTATTATCTCCTCCCTTCGCTATCTATGCAGACAAAACCAAAGATCGGCCAAAGGATAGAACTCGGAACACAAGAGAGCTATCTCATCCATTCTTGCCAAGATCGATGCCTGTTCGGTATAGTAGAGTACCGGGATGATAAGAGTCTTGCTTAGAGTCGCGTAAGTTGTTCCAAAGACGGCTTTGGTACCCAATTGCATCCCTAACTTAAAGGATCTCAGCACACGGTTTCTCCACCTCAATATTCATAGAGAAATCAAATCACACCAAATTGATCACAATGCGACAGCCGCAAGGCACTCTTCCAGTGTTCTGAATGCCCGAACTTTTCGAGCTGCCAACATCCCAAAATATCTCAAACACTCATATGCCAACAGGATCAAATGCAGAAGATCAGTGGCACTGTTGTCATCAGAAATGCCGCACCTCATGTGATGGGTTTCACCCGATCTCCACCACAAAACAAAGAATGGAAGTCCATGTAGTAAAACAAGGGGCATAGAAGGACGGGGGCTGATCACGAGCTCGTGAGGACAAGAGAGAGCTTCCAGAGTCTGTGCGTTCTTCTAATAGATGCGTGACTTCAAAAGCCCAAAGAAATAAGTCTAGAGCGGTCAAATCGGGCGATCTTGCCGGCTAGTTCAAATCTCCAAAATGAGGCATTAGGCGACCCGGAAACGCATCCTTCAAACCACATGGCCTTCAGTGCCAATTTGGCAATTTGCGGCAGTAGAAACTGGTTGATCAACTGTGTTACCCACCTCCGGCGTAATTGGCGCACCATTTAGTGACTTCTGCCACGTTGTTCCAGTCGCAAAGTGATGCGATAAAGCGATGCCATGCGGGAAGCGAGAAGCATGCGATAAAACTTTTCACATGAATTCTTATCGCTTCATTGTCCGCACGTATGTACATAAGAATACAAGTGAACAGTTTTAACGCACGCTTCTCACTTCTCACGTCGCATCGCTTTATCGCTTCACTGTGTGTGCAGCCTAAGTGTTTGACTAATTGGCGTAGGACGGCCGGGAAATCTGCGCCGAAGCCCACGTTGCGCCAAAATCACTGATGAATTATTCCGTAAACAAGTAGTCACGAGTTTTCCTCAGTCTTTAGGAGTATAGCGTTCCATGGCTTGTCGACTTGTATTCTGCATCTGTTTATTTCACAAATATCAAAGCAAAACTGTCATTTGCTGCCATTTGCAAAAGTTATAGCATCTTCTGGTGGGGTAATACATTTTGGGCCACTGCCATGAGATGGTTGCGCAACTGGCCAAAACGAGCTTTAAATGTGTCAATAGTCTCCCGATCAATGGCAGCCCTAGCTTACAGTGCAAATGAATAAATTCACACCCTCCTTCAAAAGTTCAGTACTTAAAAACTACTCACCTCAGCTCATAACCTACGCTGTAACCAGAAAATACCAATTTACTTTATTGCTCAATTCAATTCATTCATTCAGCCGTTGAAGGTATGTATACGTCCGCTCTTAGCTTCAGGACATTCTACATAAAACTGAAACCTCTCACTATACTCCTAAAAGATTACTTTTCTCAAGTACCTCTTCACTCATTTTGTAGTTCTTGTTGCGATGACCAATACAACATCTGTCCTATAAAACATCGTTAGTGGGAAAACAAATAAAATATCCATTATAGTGAAATTTCATTCTCGGGAATTGCGCATCTCGTCCATTTAATCGAATTGCATATTCACCACAAGAGCCACTGGAGCTACCACCAATAGAGCGCGCACCCACTAAAGCGATTATGTGTGCAGGCAGGACTCGTCGATTGTTGTGGTTTCGTTATTTCGACCAAACACTGATCAGTGATTGATTACGCCACGGCATTGAATGATTTTAGGTGTAACCACACGAGCAGCAGGAGCTTCACTGCCAGCCAACGACTGAAATGACAATAAAAGGAGTTCAAGCAATAACACGATGGTCTAACTGCAGAATAGCGGATAGCTGGTGTGGATATGGAACGAGTAACCATTTATTAAGGACTAATTCGTTTGCCCCACAATGATCAGAGAATGGAGTCCAATTATGTTTGGTTGTCTATTTTTCATTATCCTGTTAACCGGAAACCCTTTGGAAGTTTCAAAAAGGCGTACTTGGAATGTGTTTCTATTTGCAATAACTGAATTGGGCGAATAAGCTTAGCATTTCTGTTTGCATTTGTGACTCTAAATGCTTTTAATTGTAGAGTCGAATCGTAGAGGTAGTTTGAAGGGTGTTTATTTTGTTGGCCAACCTGTTTCGAAGTAGTGGGAACAGGCTGACTAGAAAGAAGAACGACGCTGACAGAAAATTCTAATAAATTGGTCATGTATCTTCAGGAGAACGCTGGAATAATAACTATTCATCGATTTGCACCCAACTTAAACTAAAATTACGTCGCTATGGAAGAAAAACCATCGTCACTTCCACGCAGTGTGCAGTGTGTGACCTGGACCTCAACCAACAAACGTCTCCAGCCAGCTCGATTTTTAGTCAGCTGCCTCCAGTTTCGCACACCAAATTGGTTAAGGTCTCCTTTCACTTGGATGTTCCACCTGAGTCGCAGTCTTCCTCTACTGCACCGTTCCTCGCGTGTAGATTCGAAGACGTTCCGGGCCGGAGAATTGGTGTCTATCCGCTCTATACGACCCAACCATCTCAGTCGTTGAACCTACACTCTTCCGGCTAAGTCGATTTCGCTGTACAGCCTGTACAGTTCTCCTCCACGCACCGGCTATGCAAACGGAACCGAAAATCTCCCGAAAAATTGTTCACTCGAAAAACCCAAGAGCAACCTCTTACGCTATTGACAGTGTCCATGCCTCTGCGCCGTAGAATAGGACTGGGATAATCGTCACGAAAGAGGACTTTGCGACCTTCTGGCCTTCTTAGCCCAAAGAAACAGCGATTGACAAGAGTTATTCTTTGTTTGATCTTAGCGCTGGTGTCGTTATCTGAGTTGATAGTGTAACCTAGGTAGACCTTAACTACCTCAAAGTTATATCTGTCTATAGTGACGTTCATCTGTATGACAAGTGCCCTAAAAACAACCCCCTCGACTGTACTAGTGACAATGCTCCACCTGCTTCCTGTTAATATCTTTGTGAAGCTAATGGCAGCCAAAGCAATACTCAGGCTCAGGAAATCCTTTCAGTTGGTCAGTAGTATTCATAGTAAAATGGACTATATTGTCCCCCATTTGACTTAAGTGCCAGATATAGAACTCGGGTTCGTAGCAGAAGCTCTTGAGAGTCCAAAGTGGTTTTAAGCGATTCCGCAGTAGGAATATTTACAGACCTATACAGCTAGTGGTATGGGGGCAGGAGTTTTCTTTAACGCACCAGACATAGTCATTGCCAAGTGGACCACTACAGTGTTTGTCAAGCAAAAATTACGGTAGTCCGCGAAACTGTGGTTTCGCTTTATTATGCTTATGTTGATAGTCCTTCCTTCCTTATAGCAATTCCAGAAAATTGGCAAACAATAGGTGGAACAATATCAGTATTTGTCTTTTATCGAAACAAATCGAGCCCAACCTGAAACTAAAAAAGATGGAGAGACTTTTATCCTCGAATCGGAAAAACTTAGGTTCACTGCTAGGAGTCCCCACTGGACTCTACTTGATAGACAGACAGACAGACAGATTGGAAGTCCCCTTCAATGATTTCTGTAGCTGAAGAGACCAACAGGAAAGGGAAACAGGGGGAATGTGCACTTGCCATGCCCTTCAACGATATGAAGGAAAACCCCTGGGGTAATATTTCTATGACGATATTAACACTCTAGCCGAACTCGACATCCAAAAGATAAGAAATTTTATCTACAGGTCAAAGTGGTCTAACACTAGGGTTGTTATTGATACAGTCACCCATCTTAAAGCCCGGTGCGTTATACTCTTAGTTCCTGGTGCGGATAAGCTGCTATATTTCTACTAGTATCACACAAAGCCCACCTGAAAGGGCGTCACCAATCCTAACCTAACCTATGAACGTTGGGCTCATAGTCTTTGGGACTACTAATGGTTTTGACCTAAGCTTTCGACTACGGAAGTAGAGGGCTAAGCAAATAGTGTTCAACCCACTACCTCTATCACTGCCCAGGTCTTTGCTACCTTCTTCGGCCCTCCAAAGCTCCAGGATACCGAAGAACTACGTGACGTACCTGTCAGGGACATTTGGCGGTTTATTAAGGCTTCAAGATGGTTCGAAACCCTTAGGCAATAGGAGAGTGCTATGGGTTTTGCTCCACAAGTAAGGGGTACCTCCCCCCCAAAATGGTCATCATAATCGTCGGTAAAGTTGTCTTCTTAAAAAGTAAGAGCCGAAAACTATGCAGAGCTAAAGATCGAATTTATACTGTACGCCACCGTCGTTACTTGTCGATCACAAAATGAAAACTATTGAGTGGCTGGATGCCTGATTTAAATACCAATAAAAGATTGTTCCATACAATGGACAATGATTTAAAGATTAGCAAGCAGAATCTAAATATTTTGAACAGACCATATTCAGTTAATGAACAAGTGTAGATCCTCGATCGCTACAAAACAAAGATAACCGCGAGAAATTCATAAGAGATCTCGTGTCTATTCGTGTCTGCTATTGCGGGACATTATATTACGAGCACAGACAGTAGCTGGTTAGATGCGGATTTTCTGTCAAAGATAGACTTGGGCTAAAAGTCAAAAGCCTCTCAAGTGACCGACTGATAGCGATCCACATCAACGCTCAAATTTGTAAGATCATGTTCATTAGAGCTCGCGCACGAACGCAAAGCAAAGGTAACAATAAATAAATAAAAAGCTGTCGCGACAGCTCGGGATGAGCCAAGGCCTAGCTTCTCGCAAACATTCATGTTGCGCGTGTTACAGTTTTCGCACAAATACAAAGGTGACAATGCTAAACCAAAATCCCGCTGTCAGTCATTCCAATAGCCTCAACGTCGGGATTAGAACGAAATTTAAGCCGCTGTTGCTGGTCTTAAATCACATAAACGCAAAACTTCTAGTGGCCTTTGGGGCTGAGGTGTTTAAGGCTACTTGAGATGACTTGGTAAAGGACAAGCGTCAACCCATTTGTAAGATCCATAT
Source organism: Matsumyia berberina (assembly GCA_917880715.2). Taxonomy (NCBI): domain Eukaryota; kingdom Metazoa; phylum Arthropoda; class Insecta; order Diptera; family Syrphidae; genus Matsumyia; species Matsumyia berberina. The sequence goes on from OU862871.1 coordinate 86,691,646, forward strand.
AAGTTAAGAAAACATGTACTATTTAAACTAAATGTTTTACTAAGGCAATAAACGTTTTATCGGATTTTTTTTTATAATCTACTCCCGCTTCAAGGGGTTATGATCCTTATGATGTTATTCACACAGCGCGAGCGAGGTGCGCTGGTTCGAAACTCAGGTAGTATTAGGTTTCAATTGTGTCCGAGGGTGGTGTCCAGACTAGCTGGGGACATTTGTGGTGTTTGTCATTGCTATGCTTCATGGACATTTTTTCAAATCTCTTGATGTCATAATCGTTCACAATTCCGCTTCGGGTCTATGCATAAACTAAATGCGCTGAGTTACCTGTTGAGTGTGGGAAAAAAAGTCGGGCACTCAACGCTTCAGAATCTAAGTCAGCTATTTTGCCAGAGTCCGATGTTGCGCGTGCTGGTATCACTTTCACATATTTTGTCATGTTGAAAATATGTACATAAGTATATTTTTGAGAGTAGGCATTTCTCATATCCAAAGTCATCAATCACCCGACTCAACTAAATACCAATCCCACTTCCTTGCACAACGAAGACAATCAACAAAGTCGGATTATTGATGGGCAGTAATTTGGCATTCCTCAAGTTTCTCACAACTTAAGAAATTGTTTTTCTAGTTACTGCAGTTATTTGATATGAGCCGATTACCAGTGCCGACTTATTGCAAATCCTCTTTGTAATATTTATCCTCTACAAAGAAATAGGATAAGCAAAGTAATTTTGTTGATGCTTCTCAAACGCAGATTTCAATTCCTCAGAAAATAATAAAACAAGTTGAAAAGTTTTTCCAATAAAATTCTCTCAGAGACTGCATATCCTTGCCGACAGAAAAACCATAAATATTCTGTGCCTTCCTCAATATTTGCATTCTTTACTGAGAAAACAATTCCGAGAGGAAAGACAGCAGACCACTGTCAAATCCATCCGAACAAAATCACTTTAAATTTTCTCATTTTTATCCCCCATCTGGTCAGCCATGTCATTGCATCTCGAGAAAAAAAAAGTAAATAAAATTTCTTCATATCAATTGCGTTTGCAAAGCTATGAGATGAGTAGCGAATATCAACCGATTGCTGTTGACTTAGAACTTGACACTCACACCCACATACTCCATGGGGATATATGCATGCATGTATGTGGAGGAGGCAAACATTTCAACAAGAGAACTCAATTTCCTCATAACACTGTAACTGTTTGATGCAATTTTGCTTCTTGGCGTGTGTGGAGTGGACCTCGTGCTGCTTGCACCGACACACCGCTACTGTAAGGAAAGGAATATGCTTCCTATTTTTATCTGCCTTGTTGGACGATTGATTGAGCCTCGATACTGAGAGTTCTGGGACAGATTTTCAATTCTTGAAATATAATCCCGACAGTTGACAACATCTGACAGAGATGTACGAGTATCGGTATTCATGTGTAATGTATAGCATCTGATGCAAGATATCAGATAAAGGACATTTGATACTATGGGCACTGCAAGGCATGCCTGCAAGTTGAGTGACGTAAATGATGCAGATTGCAAAACAAAGCTTCGGCATACGGATGAAATTTGTGAACAGAGTATTTTATGATAAAAAAAAAGGAACAATGGGTTTTAAGGTAAATTTTTCTGTTAGAAGATACATAGTTGGTTTCCAGGAATCTTAGAAATGCAAAATTCATTTTAATTGGATTTGATGTAAGTATACTCGTACGTGTGTGAAATTCATCGTCCATCGACCTTTACTTTCATCCATATATTGGACAGCCATCAGACGCAATGAGTTAAAGTTAATGTTGCATACCCACAACGAAATCACTGAAATAAGCCCCATCAGCACTCAATCCTTGGAAAACCCTTGTGCTGAACCTAGTCACGCGTAATAAAATTTGATTATCCTGATGGATGGTTGATTTCCCAACCCTGTGCTAGGGTGTAAAAGCTAAGCTATAAATTTCTAATAAAATAACGATGTAATTAGATTCCTATCATTACTCTGTCTGCAATTAACTTTATGGCATACCATAAGAATACTTAAGCGAAAAGTTCTTAGGCGATGATAGCGTGAAGTTATGAATAGTTGATGGGGTATAATTGGAATAACAAGTTTGATGATGTTGAAAAACGAAGAGAGGATCGTGTTGCTGATGGAGGAAATATTGCTGCGAAGACCAATATAACACGATTCGAGGGATTTGATTTACTACAATCGTATTGTAAATTTTATTGTTTTTACTAGCTGAAACCCGGCGTTGCTCAGGGTTATTACATTTCAATCCAGAAATCGACATCTTCTTCAAACAATTTATGAAAGACTTATCCTGATTATATAATATATCATAATCTCATCTTAAATCTGAATCGGAATTTTATATTCAACCCAATCGACTGTATTTTATTCTGCCACTTTTGCAAATGTAATCAAATTCTTTAAGTCGAACCGAACCTCCTTTAACTCTTATTTCCCTCTAACTCGATTTTCCCTCTTACTCGATTTTCCCTCTAACTCGATTTTCCCTCTAACTCGAGTTTGTTCACCTATTGTCCCCTGTCAGTTTTCTTTCGAAAAGTCATCCTCCAAGTAAAATTCATTCTAAATCAGAAGTCCTTGGAATTTGAATACATTCTTTAAATAAATACATGCATACATACACACATACATCCTTTGCAAAAAAACAAAATCAAAACAAAAATTCCCCTCCCGCGACTGGCAATGTTATACCTACATCAAGCACACACAATCCCATACCCAGCCTGTCGCGTCGCGTCGGCGCGCTATTCCTTTATCTACCGAAAAAGAGAATCCATAAAAAAAATTGCCAGGAAAAATGTGTAGACAATTGCGCATTTGGGTAAAAAAATGAATAATCCGGCTGGCTCGAAAAAAAGATGATGTGTCATCATAACAATACCAAAGTTCACTCGCCCACAAATGGAACGGGCAAACTGATCCAACTGCGCTATGACCTTTTTCCTCATTAACTCAATTCTCCAGAGTTAAATGAATTTGATAACCTATGTATCCACATATGTACGTACATACGTTAATACATATGTAATGTAATAAATATATAAATACAAATGTACAGATGTATGTATATCCAATGTATGTATGTATATATAGGTAACTACCGTACCAACCACCAAATCATTACCCTGTACACACGAATAGATAGAAGCAAAGAACGAACAAAAAAAAAACAACAACAACACAGCAGAAAAGGAAATGAAAAACTACCCTTGTGAAACTGGGCAAAACAAAAACAACACGTACGCTCATCAACCGATGTGGCTCATGATCGAGAAAATATCTTTTCGTGTGCGGCAAGGAATTTCTTCTGACTTGCTCCACGTTTTTGTTAACTGCTCGGCTCTTGAATAAGATAGCCTTATAAAACATAGCCTATTATATGACCCGATGTACAACCATTCTGTGTGCAAAATTTGAGGTTGATTGGTTTAGTAGTTTTCGCATAGGTAAAATCCAAACAAACAAACAAACAAACAAACAAACGGACAACGTTTCACTTTTATAATATTAGTAGTGACTAGTAGTGACTAGTAGTGATAGTGATTCGGTGGATCACAAGTACGTAGACTTATTCCTACATCGTACGCGATGAACGTCTCTATTCGATTGAGGACTGTCGTTATTTTCGCTCAAAATCTAACAGGTTCTGATTGTAAAGGATAAAGCTATGAGTTTGTTACATTGAAATGTCCGATAGGTTACGTTAGGTAAATGGGTGCCTTGTGAGATTCGTCACTGCTAACGTAGACCATCAATAGGGTCCATTCCACCCATATTAGAATTCTACCTCGGGAACCTAGAGACGCTGATTTAAAACTACCCAGATATGGAAATGAATCTCAGGAGGTCCCTCAGCCCGATGTTATGCAATTCCTTCAGTTATATGAAGAATTAACAGCCTAGAGTCCTCATTCTTCTACCTCGCCTAAACTAACCTAACCTATCCTCGCCTCGCGCCGACTGAGCTTGGCCAGAGGCAGGCATCTCTTCTTATTATAACCCGTTCATAATTTTCTAGCCGTTGAACATGTGTTTATTTGGATCCAACATGCATTGGTTCGAATGATGGCCTCGTCTTCAATATGCGTTTTTAATTGGCTCATTGAAATCCTCGCAATGGGGAGAGCCTGTGAGGTATGCGTCGCTGCTCCCCTTCGTGGAAGTTCATCAGCGCTTTCGTTACCTGTGATATCCATATGCCCTGATACCCACTATAGGGTCAACCTATTGGCTTTCGATATCTCATATAGATACTTTTTGCAGATTCCTACTAGAAATATCCGATATCGAAAGCGATGAATAAAAGGTTAAAGAAAAAAAATTATTTCTTTAGAATATTTACCTTTGGTAATAATTGTTCGTTTGCAATGCTCTGGCAGTAAGAAAATTTCTTTTTCGAACAGAATATTTGTTGCGTTGGCGAACGAAATCTTTGAAGAGAAAAATGCCAGAATGCCGATCATCAAAGCATTTGTTTCGCAGGAAATTTTCTGGGCGCCAGAAAAAGCAGTAGTCTGTACGGGAAGAGGTCAGTTGAATATGGTGGATGAAGGAGAACTTCGTATCCCAACCATGCAAGTTTTGTCTGGCATTGTCGTGCACAAGAATTGGTCAATTAACGAGTACCTGGTTAACTTAATTCAATTGTTCATGGATAGTCGCAACTATTTCTCTACATCAGGGCTCTGCTATGATAGTTTTGCAAGGTCTGAGGACCGTCTACCATACGGTTATCATAAGCTCTTCTCTTATGAAGTCGCTGTTTTGCATGATGTCTTGGGGTTCATCGTAGTCTAGCTATTGACTGGATTGTCTACGATTATCATATGCATACGATTAACAATTCGTAGTCTTTGCAATTTATGGGTTTCAGTCAATTCGTGGGGATCTTTCAGTGGCCATGGTGTAGTGGCTAGCATCAGCGCTTTTCACCCGGAAAATCCGGGTTCAACTCCTGATGTTGGAAAATAATTATTTTTTTTTTAAATAATACTGCGAATGGATAAAACTGGCACTAGAATCTTATGGCTTGTAAAGTTGATTGAGCAGACAATAATTAAGACATCAGGAGATTCAAAAAAATTGCCTCATTCATATGAGAAAGCGGACCCTTAGGCAGTGAATTTGTCTTAAAAAGGCACTTACTTAGAGAAGGTGGTCTAAACATATGGGAGAGCACAATAGACCTCTATATGAGACCGCAGTGCTAGAGTGAACAAACTGCTCCCTGCTAATAATAATAATATCTTGGGAGAAATATCTCGACCGATGACGGAACCGAACAAGATATTGCCAGCCGAATCAGCAAAGCAGTGTTATAAGCTTAAAAAATGTTGAATTCGTTCTGTTATATTGGTGCAACACTTCTGTAATCTGTATTAAGGGCCCTAGATGCGCACTGCGACACATGAGGTCTATTGTGGTTGCCCACATGGTTTAACCAGAGACTAGCCTTAGGTTCGATTTTCCGATTTCCGCTGGTTTGAACAAGGCCCACGTCGAGTGGAATAATTTTTTCCTTGCGGTTCCTGGACATACGCGTAGAATATGTTCAGCGGTCTCTTTCTGTTCTCCACAGACCCGTCAAATATCGGTATCTGATACTTTTATGCAGATGGTATCTGAGTACACAAAGTCCTGTTAGATAGCCTGTAAAGGTTCTTAACTCGTCTTTGGTGAGATCAAGTAAAGTCTTGACTTTATATAGGTCAAATGAAATTCTTCGCTTGTCGAAAGCCCAGGAGGTTGGCCCAGTAGTCGGCGTGTTTGTTGATCTCCCATTGTGTTGTCTTGGAGTAAACACTGTTGGGTGGTACCCCAAAACAGGGTTCGGGACCAACGAGTGGGCGGCAAGCGCCTCTTCTCGCCAGGCAGTCAACCCGTTCACTACCCTCGAAGCCTTTATGTCCTGAGATCCAGGCTACTGTAACCTTATTTACCGATGCAAGGCTTTCGAGGAGGTTAAGACAGTCCCAGACAACCTTGGACCCTACCGTATAGGACTTAAAGGCTAAAAGTGGTGCTTGGCTATCTGAAAAGATGGATGTAGATGCGTGTTCCTTGGATTCTTCTCCGCAGACATTCTGCGGTAACCTTATTTACCGATGCAAGACTTTCGAGGACCACACAGTTCAAAAGTGTGGACTTCCGCTTGAAATACTGTAGGTTGGAAACTGGGACCATAAACCCCAGCACCTGTGGTGTCGTTTTCTAATTTTGAACCATCTGTATGCCAGATTTGGGAACTTGGTAGTGTAATATGGCCCTCATTTCTCCATTCGCTGCGGGCGCCTATAGCAACTTCGAAATTTCTGTAGAAACGATATCTCTTGAGCATGGTATCTGGAATCTTAAGAATTGGGTCACGATGAATGGTTTCTAGTGTTCTAAAATGACCTGTAAGGTCGCCGAATTTAAGGTCCAGTATCTAAGGCAGCCTTAGAGAACTAAGCATAGCTTCTTTTTGTACTGCCAGATGTGGCGGTATGAGGTTAAGCATTGCTCCTATAGCTGCCTTTGGGTACGATCTCATAGCCCCGGTGATTTCCCTTTCCTGCGTTTTGGATGGTAGGCTTTATGACCACCATACTTATGACGCAAAGGCGATCATTGATTTGATTATGACGTTGTGCGACCAATAGACCATTTTGGGGTTCAGTCCCTAAGTTTTGACATACAGGCGTTGGCACATGAACATTGCCCTATTCGCAGCACTTAGAAAGTAACCTCTGCCATCAAAATTGAGCTTGTTCGTTAATAGTTGCCTACGAAACATTCTGAGAATTTTCTGGCCTAACTGTGTCTCTAACGAGAACTTTTACTAGAGAACCGGCCAGGGACCTACTGGCAAAACCTTCCATTGACAAAAATGGCAGTGCATTGGTCACACATTTGAAAAGGCGACTGTGGAATTCGGATTAGTTTGACTATTTTTCTATATTTAGGATGTGCATCCCAAGCATTGTATTTCATCTTATGCGATGAGTACTATATATGTAAACATCTCCATTTAAATTGCATTAAATCCTCTCGTTCGTTCTACTCTTGTACACTCGAGTACTTCGTCTTCTTTCAAGTTAATATATCACGATTGATTTTATTACGATTGATAGAGTTGTATAGAACTCAAACCGTAAGAATTCCATTCCTAATGAAGACAAAAACTTTTGTTATAAAACCTCAGTTCCGATTTGTTTTCTACTTTAGCAGTGCACGTACGAAATTTGCACTTTTAAAGTAATTTGAGACAGATGCAGTTCACAGACGAAAACTTTTTATTAAGTTTAACAATACAAAAAAAGAAGTTTTTAATTATCTCCGTTTATATCCCAGACCTCTTTATACGTTGAGCAAGCTGTGTTAAGAGGAATCCGACATCTGAGAAAGGAAATTCTCTTAAAGAAACTTGTTCCTATCGAGGTATGTAACTGAAGGAACCTGTGCAGGCAGGTGCCTAGTACCAACTAAAACTTGAAGAATCCTTTAAAATGAGTGTTAGCATTTTCTCAAGAGAGATTCTTTGCCATTTTCCATTTTCCCAACCAGAACCCATGGCATGGCATTAGCTCCATGAAAGATTGCGATAGAAAATTTTAAAATTTTAATTTTATTTGGCAAACTCTCCAGAGGCACGATGAAGAGGAAAACCCAGCTAATTGACCATTTCGGTGGAGTAGAAAATATTCCTTCTTTTCTAGGTGCCTTTCGTTCCAGCTTTATGACCAACCTTCTATGAAGGTTCGTTCCTCTTTTCCCAGGGAGCAATAATTCTTATTTCGTGAACGAGCGTTCATTTTAATCATGGAAAAAAGAAAAACCGTTGGAATAAGGTCATATTTTTTCCTATTTAGTAGCAATCCTGGAAGAAATACCGTTTCGGGGGTGAGGATGGCTGCACAATTTTTAAAATCTCACATGCTCTACACATTATGTTTTTTTTTTTGCTCGTCTTTCTCTAGTTTTTGCAAAAGAGAAAAAAAATGGCCATTTGCTCCTTTTGGGTTGGGAAAAACTCACTTAAATCCTATATCACCTGATGCCGGAAGATATTGCTGTTTGGGGGGGTTTGGTTCCAAAAGAAGGAGAAGGACCAATGAACCAATAAGTTCTTATACTCCAGTCAACTTGATGTTCGACATTTATGAGTGGGGCGTTGGGCAGTGAAGATTCCTTCTCTCGCTAGCCAGGGGTGTGGAAATATTTAATATTTCAATTTTTCAGGGTTTCAGATGGTGTGGATATCCCTTCGCATGGTGCTGCCTCTTCCTTTTTGGCAATTTCATGACGAAACGTTTTTGGGGTTACTATCGTTTTATAATACGTCTAGGACCAGGCAATGGGGCTTAGGAAGGACATAAAATTGTATTTTCTACGGTTCACCATTTGCGAATAAGTTCTCAATAATAGAATGAATTGATTTAGTTCGCTTCTGGAGAGAAAGGACTTGGAAAACCATTTTTTTTTAAAGAGTGAGATTTTTTTTTTTGGATATGGAGATGTGTTTGTGTGCAAAGATTTATCTTTAAATGCACGTTCACAGGGCAGTAACTTCTAATTTCGCAGAGAGGATTTTACGGACAAAATTCGGTGGCGGGCTTAACTTGACATATAATACGAGGCTTCACAAGTTTTGGAAGATCTAGAAGCTGCTGAGCACACCTTGTCCTGCCATAGAGCATAGCAGACAGAAATACTTTAGCAGACTGGTCTCGTTTAAGATCCTATCTGGTCCTCTTATATGTTCATTCACACTTTATTCATCCACCACTCTTGGGTGACTTCCACCATTGTGATACTATGTGAAAGATACCGGCTTACCAGTACCAGAACCCAAGAGTACAAAGTGCGTTACTATTTGAAGGGGGCATAAACCTGAGTGCCTATCAACCTATCAGGGAATCTCCGGTAAACACCCCTATTAGTGAACCTAAGTTATTGAATAAAAGTTTTCGTTTTGGGCCAGATTCGTTTTCAGAAGAGACAAGTTCCACCTATTTCTTGCCAATTTCCTGGCATCGGTATTCACTCCTAGTTAGTAAGCATCGCTGTCAAGATATTGTCCAATTTTATGACACTAACCTTCATTTGCAGCTTTCGCTAATCCTTTTGCCGAACAAAACACTTGAAAATGGGTGTTTTTCCCAACTTATGTAAAATGCCGAGCCCGGCTGGGTGAGGTAATAAATAACTTCTACGTACCTTTTCTCCTATCAATCTGTCATGTGACAGATGAACCAGTCGACCCCTCCTTCTCTGGTCTCTGTTCTCTAACGTTGCTTGCAAAGAGTCGTACTCATTCGTTTACCTACTTGAACTTTCGATAGGACATATTTTTTTCTGGAAAATAGTTGTTTCCATGGGACAAGCGATGATAAACAGAAAGATAAATAGTTAGCGCGACAGCTTGGGATGAGCCAAGGTCTAGCTTCTCGCAACCATTCATGTTGTTCGTGTTATAGCTTTTTCATGACAACTGGTACTCTTGGAGGTTTGTCATTCCTCAACAGAGATGGTGCCGTGAAAAATGTTCGGTGGACACGGCTGGGACTTGAGCCCACGCAGCTCACTTAGCAGTCCAACGCACTAACCATTGAGCCACGGTGACTACAGGCGATGATCCTTACCACATTATCATGGCCAGCATTTATGCTCTCATCTACCGCATAATTGCTTTGTGGCTAGCCTGGCTACCCAAGAACTCAGGGATCGTTATTGACGTCCGTCAAAGATCTTCCTATTTTCGCTTTTTGCTCTTACTGATAATTTTTTTGAGCTCTAACTTTGCCATTCTATACCACTGCTTGGATTTCTTTAATGGTTTCCAAGTTTCTTCTTCTTTCCCTTGTGAATTGGCCTCTTTCTTCTTAGTGCAACAATTTCATCTGTCGTCGGGTATTCAGGTTTTTTTCGTCCGTTTGAACTGTTTCTACGATGCGTATGAGCTGACAGTAAAGCCTACGTTCTAGTCTGTCGCTTCCGCGATGAATCGTTTTTTTTTTTTCTTCTCTTCGTTCAGTCTGTCCATGTTCCATTACGTTGTTTGTCGGCGACCAATATTGGGATAATTTATATCTCTTTGTAAGTAGTGACCGTCATATTGGAGGTCATTGCCAGTTCTTATTATTTCTTCAGCCAGCCGTGACTGAATTCAGATACAAAAGCAATATCAGGTATAGCCTTGCCATACCCAGTTGGTCTTGATGTCGATGTAATGCTAATATTCGCCAGACTCAGTTTAAATGCATCGGCCATCTCCCGAATTCGTCTTTCTTTTGTGTCTATACTCGTCATTTTCCATTCTAGAGCTTCGGTATTAACGTCTCCGGGAACCACTTTCGCTCACTCAATGTCTCACATTGTGTCCTCCATTCCTTCCCCTGGAAGTCATTCATACTACCTACCATGCATAAAGCAGTAGGTCCTATTGTGATATCGTTGCATTCCACACACAAAAATCATCTTCTGATTACTTGGTTCTGAATGGAAGCTATTATGAAGGAGATAATCTAGGCAGTGGCTGTCGGTACCGAGCGCGTCAATATTGCTTACTCAAAACGTCCAAGTTAATTAAGACACTTAGTCCAGGGACTAAGCCCTTAGGCAGCAAACTCACCTCACCCACTGCACTCGTCGCGCTTCACTCTAAGCAGCTAATAAGCTTGCTGACAGCCTTTAAAGTAAACAAACAGCAATAGAAAAATAAGGGGTTAGCACAATATTCCTCACTGAGAGACTCCAGTGTCAACTGCTCCCCGACACAAAAAAAGTCAAAGTTGCATAAAAAGGTCAACAGCGGTTCTGTTTTTGTGTAGATTTTCTTAAAACATTCCTATCTTCACTGTTAGAATTTTCTTCACTTTTCAAGTGCTTCCCTGGCATGCACCTGATCCCCGCTCTTCTAATATACTACATTACGAAGGCATAACACTGGCAGTACGGTGTCATGACTTGAAAAGCTGATTGAAATTACCATGATAACGCCATCAGAAGATTTGAACAAATTCCCGTAAATTAAGGCATTACAAACAACACAACTGTTCCCAGCTAATCTGGACACCACCCTCGGACACCATTGAAACCACCAACTGCACCTCGCTCGAGCTGAGTGGAAAAAATTATAAGGGTATTCATTCCCTTGAAGCGCGAGTCGATTATAATGAAAGTAAACATTTTATAAAGTAGACCTTGTTGAATGTATGTACATATGTGTGACATTTTTTGCACGAATGAAAGGAACCTACAATTAAGAAGCTTTTCCATGACAAATTGTCACGGTTCGGTCGACATTGAACCCACGCAGCTCGCTTAATGCATAAGCCACTGAGGAGACCTTGTTAAATTTGTGGCATTGATTGACACGCTTAGGATTAAAGATACCTATCTCAGTCTCACCTAGATGATCAACGCAAAGTCATATTTAATGATTCAGCTCCACATATGTGAACAAATGTGTACCCTGGGATGTACACCTGACTAGAAACCATTAATGTTAGGTTAGATAAAGTAGGGTTATGAAGCCAGCACTTGCATAAGACACTAGGAACCATAATAGCCACATCTCGATCTTTGTGAAACCAAATTAGTTAGACCAAATTAGTTATGTCCTCAGCGGCTCATAGGTCCTTGCAGTACCTGCAAACATCTATAGCTGAGACCTCTAATCTTTTAGCGTGCTTCCTCAGAAGGCAGACATGCTTGACAGGATGGCAGTGCCTAATTGTAGCTTTGCCCTGCTTAACATGAGACTATCTCTTACTCATCTGCGGTCTAACGTAGGCCACAGAGGCTTGAATACCTTCTGACCACTTTTATTAGACCATCTTTGATTTGCCTTGCTTACAGTTATTCTGAATGATTTCCGCTTAAGCTAAAAAGGAAGGGAATCCACAGTGGTTCCCACTTCAATGTGTTGCCGTCCTCCACCTAATCTGGTCAGTTCGTCGGCCTTTTCGTTTCCCAACAAAGTCTTACTTGATTCTGCGCGCACAATGCCTTTAGTATTGCGCGGCATTTTGAGACTATGTAGTGCAGATCTGATGACATTTGATTCTAGCGCTTTATAAAAATGGCGAAATTCCTTGCGGAAACCGATTTCATTCCTAGTGATTCCACAGCTATGAGAACAGCTAGAACCTCTGCTTGGAATACGCTTGGGAGTCTTATGGATACTTTGAGGTCTGGCTCTTGGAAATAAATTCTGGAACCCGTTTTGTTGGTGGCACCATCCGTAAAGACATTAATCTCGATCGCTGTGACGACAGCGTTTCTCTGCCAGTCTTCCCTGTAGGGATACAATGTACGGTGTATCAAAGTCCAGGATGGAAGCCGAATCATTTGTTCTTTGTAGAACGCCGAAGTGTGGAGCAGTGTCCTAAAGAACTATTGTCTGCTTGGAGTGCTTGGTATTGTACTTATCTGTAAGTCTAGGGGAAGCAATTGCAGAAAAGTGTCTAGAGCTGCCGAGGGTGTCAAGCGGAGAGGACCCGTGATGGTGATATTGACAGTTCCTTGTACTGCTGCTAGCTTACTTAGCGCTGTTTTTTTTTTTTTTTATAATCCACGCGCGGATCAAGGGAATATGAATACCCTTATAATGTTATACACACACCGCGATCGAGGTACAGTGGTTTGAAACTCAGGTTTCGTTAAGTTTTTCATTGGCGTCCAAGGGTGGGTCCAGGCTAGTTGGGGACATTTGTGGTGTTTTTTGTCATTGCTATATAGTTCACAGGAATTTTTTCGAATCTCCTGATGTCATACTCAGTGTTCGCTCAATCAACTCTTCAAGCCAAGACACTCTTACTGCCAGTGTTATGCCTTCGCAGCAGAGTCGCCATCAGCTTTCACAGTTGATCGATTTTTATTTATTTGAGAAATAAATGTTTTTTCGACATCAGGAGTTGAACCCGGACTTTCAGCGTGACAAGCGATGATGCTAACCACTGCACCATGGCCACCCTATGTTCTATTTCTAATTGTCTTCCACCAGACAATCACTCCATAAGTAAGTATGGGTCCGACTATTGCTGTCTATAGCCAGTGCATCGTACTTGATTTCAGGCCCGATTTCTTTCCCACTACCTTCTTGCACGCAGAAAGAATGTTGGGGGCCTTTCGGACCCTTTTCTGTGTATTAAGATTCGAGTTTAGTATTCTATCAAGAATTATCCCAAGATTCTGGCGCTGACTTATCTTACTAGACACCAAGTCCTCATTGACATTCTGAAAGTAAATTAACACAAATTGTTTATTCGTCGTCTTATCATCTCTTTAGTTCGCCATCTACGCAGAAAGAACCAAAGACCAATAGTAGAATTTTGCTGTCTAAGGCAAAGGCTACGCAATGAGCGACAAAGCGGCAGAGCGGCAAAATTAAAACGTATGAAATCGTATGGTTGTGTCCACGCAGTAATTGAGCGGCTAGCGTAATTTCTGAGCATTATTTTCTGCCACTTTTCTGCCTACTGCTCATTGCGTGGCAGCGGCCTAACCAACGGCAAGCTACCACTTTTACTTGCCGCACCATCTAAAATAAGAAAAATGCTCGTAAGAAAAGCGAACATAAATTAGCTAAGCAAAGACTCATTAGAGACTTTAATGCCACTTTAGTACAGTTCAACGTCCATCATGCATGTCTGTTTAAAATTCTACTAAAGTTGATCACTTGGTTTTGAAAACAGCAAATAAGCAAAATAAGTGCACACGTATATTTGCATACAAGTGCACCTTTCGTATCATGCCAATGCACTTCGATACCATGTGAACCTCTACTTCCTAGTTCTGTTTCAATGAGCTTATAGAGCAGACAACCAACACATGCTACTTGTCTGGAAACTGACAAATACGAGTTACAAATTAAAAGGATGTTTCTCTTCGCCTGTTCCATGGCATATTCATGATTGACAGACATCAAAGGACGGCTTCTGTCTATTTGTTCAACACTGGCGCTTGGTGATTACTAAAGAAAATCGTCCGCCAGCTACACCAACAAAGAGCCACCAGGCTTTGAGTAAAATCCCATTCGATGCTTGTTTGTAATTAATTATCTGTAAAAAGTGCATGTATCTACCTAAATGCCTCTGTGATGAACGTAACATTTATTAATCAAAGCTTATTTGCAATCCACCCCCACCGCCTTCAATTCCATAAACTAAAAATGGCCGTTGTTGTCATGATATGCCTCCAACCCATATATTATGTTCATCCGCCAGGTAAATATTTGTGAGGCTCGACCCTGCGCATAGTCCCTTGACTCCCCAACCACAACCAAAAGCCTAATCTAATTTATATTATTTAGAAAAAAAGGATTCGATGCCATAAAGTCCTTCAGGACCTATCAACTAACTTTACTACGGTGGCGTGCCATTGACTGGGGCAGAGTTTATGTTCTACGCTGTGCTTCCGGGAAAAGATTAATATCGATGTGAAAGGTAAATGCTACAACAACAACAACACGAACCGGAGAAGTGAGAAATGAAAGGAAAAAAAAAAAATGCCTTCGCACAAAATATCGAAAGCAAACAACAAGAAGAGGCAAAATGGAGGACCTAAGTAGTTCGTTGGCCTTTCACATCACACTCGAGTGGGATATTTGGCAGGAGATTTACTCCGAGAAATGTAAGGAATACTGCCGTTGCTCTGGTGGTTACTTAGAGCCAGTGGCTGCTTGGCTAGGGCTGGTGGTTTGGGTCCTGTCGATGTCGGTGTTATTTTGCTTTCAGTGAGAGAAATTGATATTTGTTCGATGAAATAGGTTAAATTGGTGGCAAGAGTGGGTAGCTGGTGTGTTTTCGTAAAGCAACCCAATTTTCATGGCTGGCTCTCATTACTTTTCGGTGGTCGACATTGTAAGTGACACCTTTGACAAGTATTGTTTTGAAATTTCTTCTTTTTTCGTATAACAACAATAATTTGACTGTGGGGTGCCACATGGTGCTTTTGATTTGATATCGGATAGCTTCGATTAAAAATGTGAACGAATTATGTTGCAGGTAATTTTTTTTATCTGTAAACATTATTTATTTAATTTTTTGTATTAATATAATGTGAGGAGGGTCTGCAAACTTTATAAAAACAGTAAAGAAATTTGAAAAACCTTTCTTATACTAAATGTAGTCCTTTTTAAACAGAATAACCAACGTTGACGTTAAAATTGGTACAAAAAAAGGCCGTTTAGCCCGTTTTTATGAAGAGAAATCGTATAATTCCAAATTTTTTAACAAACTTTTTAACAGCCATCTCTCATGTAATGCAAAATAGTTAGAGTAAATTCATTTCCGCGGAATTGGAAACCAAAATCTATGTTCCCTTTGTTCTCCTACGCATAGACGACAGGCAGCTTAAAGGCACTCCACAAAAATTAACGGTTCTCTAAATTTTTTTACTCTATCTAAAAATATTTGCGCGATTTATAGCAAGTAAATAAAATCATTAAGTGTCTAGTACATTCTGTACCCGACTTACCCGCGCTCCAGAAAAAACTTCCAGGATCGGTGTAAATTTTTTAAGCAGTCTTATATTCCTAAATCTTGCCAATAATCAGATGGATATACATATGTACATACTCGTATGTATTCCAAATAAACGAGTTGTTAAACCAAACACCTAAGTTCTCTCTTTTCTCGATTAATTCGACAGGGATGTTACAAAGTGAATCTGCTGGAAAGTATTTTACATCCGACGAACGTTTTTTTCTAAATGACTAGGCAGAAGGAATCCTACCACAATTTTTCTGTGACCAAACTAACTCGACATCAAAAAGACAAGAAAGTTTATCTCCGCGTCAAAGTTATTCAACTTGCTTATTTAAGGTCCGGGGTGGACTTGTGCCTCAACCAACAAACGTGTCCAGTCAGCTCGATCTTTAGCAAGCTGCCTCTAGTTTCGCAGGCCAAATTGGTTAAGGTCCCGTTCCACTTGCGTCCGCCATCTGAGCCATGGTCTTCCTCTACAGCGCCGCCCCTCATATGTGGATTCGAAGGTGTTCCGGGCCAGAATATTGGTGTTCATCCTATCTACATGACCCAACCACCTCAGTCGTTGAAGCTTCACTCTTCTTTCTAAGTCGATGTCACTCTACAGTTCGTCATTGTATCTCCTCCTCCACTCACCGTCTATGCAAATGGGACAGAAAATCACTCGAAGAATTTTCCTCTCGAAACAGCCAAGAGCAGCCTCATACACTTTTGACAGAGTTTATGCCTCCGCGAGGTAGAACAGGACTGGTATGATTAAGGTCTTATACAGGGTCACTTCAGTCGTTGGAGAAAGGGCTTTGCCCTTGTTAGCTTAAAAAAACAGCGATTGGCAAGAGTTATTTTTCCTTTGATCTCAGCGCTGGTGTCGTTGTCTGAATTGATTGCGGCGTTTAGGTATAGGTAGGCAAAGTCCTTAACTACTTCAAAATTGATTCATCGTGCATTGATAACGGGGTGCTGGTAAGCCGGTATCTTTCTCGGGGTATCACAGCGGACCAATCTGGTCTAAGTGTGTCCGTATCTGAACGGGGACTGCCATCTTACTTATCCTCGTTTGGCCTACAAGCTTCGACTTTAATTAGTACAAGCTTGCAACTAATTTGCGTGCATAATCGGCAAGTGTGTATGTATGTACAATGTGCATCATACTTGTGTTTCAATGGTTAAGTAAAGATTAAATCTCAACTTTCGATGAAAAGTGTGAATAACAAACAGTCGGTACTTTTTGACGACATCTGCCATGAGAGCATACCTGCGAAACTGAAGCAAAATGATAAAACGTCCATCCTGTGTCTTTGGTCCTACGATAAAGATTCCATTTAGTGGGAGTTGCGATGAAGTACAGCATAAAGCAAGAACGACCCTAGAAACGTGGCTTGGCTAGGTTGGGATTTTTAAATAACGACACGTAAGTACCTTAACAAATAATGTTCTCTTAGAAACGTAGGCTTGAGTGATAGAAATCACCTTAATGTTTCATCTTATTTGGGTCCTAAGCCATTGGTATACATACATACATATATTTTCAAAATGGCCCGCTTATCCGCTATGAGGTTCGCGGGATTAGGGTGTGTAAGTGTACTCGCCACATCTCCCGATCTTCCGCCATCGACGGAAAAAAACACCCAGTAGGTAGGGTAGGTCTCTACCTACCTGGTGGGGGTTCACCAGAATTAGCACTAAGATGTACCGCGACTCGTGTGACCTGGGTGATGATGTGTGTTGTTGAGGGTGAGTGAGATACCCAGGAGTACCTAAATCCAATTTGTGGAGTTTAAAAAACGGATTAGATCTCGTAGCCTTTTACCCGAGATGTCGTCGAGGTCATCAAGGAATGGTTGGTTTAGTGTGCGCGGTCTGCGCTCTTGGTACTGCGAAATATTTTCAGACAAAGTGGGAGAGAGTTTCCCTCTCGTTTTCTTTTTCGATTGCTGCAGCAGTGGGAGCAGTCCTTGATATGGCGCAGTTGGTTAACGCCCTCCATTGAAGGTTGGCCTTCTGACCGAAGTATGAGTGGATTTATCCTTTAACCGCTTTTAACGGGATGTGGTTCCTTACCGCGAGTGAGTCGTGTAAAACTGAGCCCTGCCCGGCCAATTTGTCTTCACGCTAGTTTTCTTTTATGTCACTGTGCCTTGGAACCCAGAGCAGTGTGACCCTGAGCCGCTCGCCCAAGCAGGTCAGCTTGTTTCGGCACGGCGCGACGAGTTTGGTGGATATGGTAGCCGAGTCAATAGATTTGATACCGGCTTGGTTATCTATGAGGCTCGTAGTGTTCTGTTTGAGTGTTGTATCATGCTCGAGTTGGGTGGAAGCCTCTCGGATTGCCAGTAGTCCTGCCTGGAAGACGCTGGCAAAATCCGGCAGCACCCAGTAATGGGCGAGGGTTCATCAAAATGATCAATATTTGAACATGAATGCACTTTGCGAACCTTTTATTTATAAAGTCTAATTACTACTTTTCCATTTCAAGCGGAACCACTTCATATCTGGTCTAAACTCCTTAAATTTTAAATTTTAAATAGGCTTCTCCGCCTGTGTTTTTTGTTATGAATGTACATGTGTACACATGTTATTTGCTATATTTGGGTAAGCGTGAGAGATAAATATTATACCTTAGCCATCTTAACCATTATTTTACGGAAGTCCCTCAGGGCTTTGAAGATAACCCGCACGTTTTCCATAATTATGAATTTATTCGTCTTATGTTGTTCGTGTTTCGTGTTATATCGGGTTGGTATTTTTTGCCACAGCTATTATTTTTATCATTTCTATATTTAGAATTCTTATTATTTTTCCTTGCTTGAAAATTATTGATTAAAATTTTTGCTGAAACTGTTGAACTCATAGTTATGAGTTTCGTTGTCCTTGTGGTTATTCTCATCCTCATTCGATTGTAGTTTAAAACTGAAGTATGTTGGTACATCCTTGAGTTTTGATTTCGATGATTCATTTAAAAAAATTGTGGTTTCAATTAGCCGCCTGAGATATCTACTATCGCAATAGAAAGACATCCACGTGTATAAATCCAACGTCTCCTGCCCGACGAAACTTCAAATTTATTGTATTTGTTTGGATTTTAGTGCTACAATAAATCAAACTCAAAATTTCTTGGACAGGTCTATCTGTGATAACAAATCTGCTTTTATTTGTACAAGTGGTAGTCATCGAATATTCCACGTGCAGGTTCTGAAATTCGGTGATGTTATTTTTTTTTTGCTGAGATAGTCAATAGGAAGACAATTTTCTTGTCAGGATTTTTGATTTTCATCATAGAATATTTTTGTACAAATAATTATGGGATCTGTTGACGTTTAAATATATTCTTCGGCTGCATTTTGAATTTCGGCAGAAGCAGAGGCACGGGATGCAGCATCAAGCTGGGTAAAGACTGCACCTAGGTATTTGATGTCAAAAAAGTATTTAAAGGAGGCAACGCGCTATCATTTGATTCTTTGAACATCGTCCTTGAAAGAATTGTGCAGAACTCACACACACAAGGGTTTATGCGTCCCGCGATGTTGACATTATTGGAGGAATGCAACGTGATGTCTGCAGCGCGTTGGAGAGTATTGAGACAGAAACGACCAAGATATGCTAAACCGCGGAGGAGAAAACGACGCACTGCCCAGGCCCCACTGCCCCCAGCGTGTAGCACTGGGGGAGTACTCGTACTTCCCTGGGGCGCCGGCCAGCGCTTTTCCTGGGCTCCGATATTGTGGGTACGCCCACCGTGAAATTAAGACTCTTTAGGCAGGTGTTCACGTAAAGCCACTCTGTTTTATCTGCCCAGGCCTCAGCAGACCCAGAAAGAAGACCCTCGGCGCTGACTTCTTTAGCGACCCAGGCCAACTCTCAACCATGCCACCGAAGGTCATCTTAAAATCTATACCGAATTCATGGTGGCTAAGTGGGCGCCATGGCTCAGTGGTTAGTGCGTTGGACTGCTGACCGAGCGGCGTGGGTTCAAGCCCCAGCCAGGAAAACACCAAACATTTTTCGCGGCACCACCTCTCGTTGGAGAACGACTAGCCTTCGGGAGTATAATTTGACATGAAAGAGCTTCTCACCTCGCCGTTCGGAGTCGGCGATATATTGTAGGTCCCTTCCAATTTGTGCGAAAAATCTAACACGCACAGCATGAATGGTTGCGAGAAGCTAGGCCTTGGCTCATCCCATTTATTTTATTTAGGGGGCTAATTAACGATCAATAAAAAATCTATTCTCTTCCCAGCAGGTACATGAATGTAGGTCCCACTATGGGGAACACAATGCTAGGCGGTGCCTAACAACACCCGCCGCCAACCCTTGAACCTAACCTAATCTAACCTAAGCTGACTGGATACGCTTATTGTTTGAGGCCTAAGTGTACTGTAGAGCCATCATCAATGGACTGAAATCGTACATTATTTGGATACTTGTTACATACATAAGTACTCATGTAATGACTATGTGCATCTACATTGTAGATGCGTACATATGTAAGTCAATTATCTCTGCGAACGGTTTATTTGATCCATTTTAAACCGCAGTCTTTAAACGAAAAAAAAAAGTGAAACAAATCTGCCGAACTTTGCTGGCTTACTAACTGAATATGAACTCTTTACCTAAACACACCCTACAATCTTTATACATTTTTAAATTGACTTCGTAAAATAAGATTAAATTTGTCCTTCTGGGAACCGTTTTTCTTTTTTTGCTGAAAACCACGATTTTTGATAAATTGGTTTTCTATATGAATCCCAAAGCATGTCACAGATACGAGAGCCCTATCTTATTCCTTATATCCAATCCATGGAAAATTATCATCGAAAACTATTTACGCCAACCCCCCGAGGAGGGCAAAAAATATTTCATCCCATTGTATGTGCCTTCAGGGAATACGCTCAAAGTTTTGGCTTATAGATCCCACAAGGCGAAGGCCTTCATAAATTGGATGACGCAAATCATCAATATTTAACGAGAAGAGCCATGGTGTTTCTCGGAAGGGTTTCTTGGGATAATTTCTCATGAGTAAGTTAGAAGAATGTGTTGTTTTCATTTTTCCAAGAATTAATAAATTCGTATTGAATATTGCATTTACATGCCATATGAATACATTTGCAAGCATGTATTTCTTAACATACGCAAATGAGTTGGTGTGTGATTCAATAATATCATTACTTTGCAATAATGTTGTTCAAAGTATCATACTCTTACGGATTTGTTAAATGTAAGTATGTACATATGTAGCTCTAACACGTCTTCAGTTTTTGTTAAAGAAACGTTTATGGGGTGGATAACCCCTGATGACTTAGAGTCGATGGTGGAAGATTGAGAGATATGAAGGGTCCACTTAAGCACCCTAAAGCCATGAACCTCATAGTGGATAAGCGGGTCATTGGAAAATGATTATGGTGATAATGAAACTTAAGTACATATTGCTTTCATGGTATCTCTGAAGTGATGAACTACAAATCGAAAGCAGAAAGTGCTACATACATTCATACGTACATATGTATGTATACGTCGCTATAGAAAGCTTCGCAGAAATACTGGGTTCGAAAACCTAAACCAAAAGACGAAAAAATTGCTTTATGCTGGATACCTATTTGATGCCCAGTGTCGGCCAATAGGTTAGATTAGGTTAGGTTGGATTGGTGAGGGGAAAGAAGCCCCCAGCGCCACACTCAGGTCAGTAGAGACCCATTGTGATGCCCAATTTTTTTGGGGTGAAAGGTAGCATTCTCCTATTGCGGCAAGCTTTCGAACCATTTTGAAGCCTTAATGAACCTCTAAATGTCCCTGATGGGTACGTCCTTTAGTTCTATGGTATCCTGAAAAAGTGCCTTCCAAATTATCTATGTCTGAGGAGGCAGAGACCTGGGCAGCGGCAGAGGAAGTAGTTGTGTCCTCATTGACTTCCACGTCTCCACAACCCCATTGTAGCTTGCTCATAGTTTTCTTGTTATCTTACAGGAATTCAAAGAGCTCCATCTTTCATTCGCTTTCGCTAGAGTCTTGATCCCTGCTTCATGTTTGAGTTTACATGACGGAATTTTCACTGACTAATCAGCCTGCTCTAGGTCTAACGAAGATCCTTTCCTTGCCAATTTTATTTTAAGGCGATAGATTGCTTAAATAGTATCTATCGTCTTGGACAAGGTGGCTTTGGGTATCATCCGCACATGAGTTTTGGTGACCTTGCGTGACACACATCCTACGACCTTGGTTCAATTGATATGCCTTCTGATGCAATGCCACCCGAACTTCGGTTGCTGTGCAAATTTAAAGGCGAATTTCCTTGCTTTCAGGGCTGGCTTCGTGGAGGTCGAAAACACAAATCTTCACTATTCGTTAGGCAAGCACGACTCTGTTTTTCAAGCATAGACCTTTGCTACTCTAATGGTCAAGGATTATAGGTGGAAGGGTCGAAGGGTCGACGAATCTGCGTCTGTAGCGATTGTCAGGCTGCGCTTAAGGCCTTGCTCAACCCTTTAACCAGTTCCAAATATGTATGTTGTTCTAGAATGCAAGAACTTTCATAATTTTGTCGCAAGTCTAAACTATTTGACTCTTGTCTGGGCCGCATTGGGGTCTCCGGTGCGATTGCTAGACAAGGCTTAAAGGATGTTTTCTCAAGACCTGAACCTGCGTTCCTCGGTCAGGGTTTCCATTGAAGATTTCGTTTCCTACGAACACAATTCTGTGTGGCACGGCTCTCCAGGATGGAGGCAGATTAAACGAATTCTCCCGAACGTCTGTAAGCCTCTTCTACTGTAGCTCAGTAGAAGAGGCTGTAGACAAATTATTGGCATTCTGACGGAACACTTCGCTTTTGCCAAGCATCTTAGTGTGTTAGGCTTAAGTGACACCACTGTCTGCAATGCCTGAGAAGGAGACGAAGACGACTGCCTTTGCTCGGATCAGGTGGTAGATTTTTGGTGCTGATGTGGTAAGTGCTGATACAGTGAGCTCCTTATCACTGAAGTGTCTTCTCGGCTTTCTTCTAAAGTCGAGGAAATTCCAGTAAAATTGGTAAAGACTGAGTCCTGCTAACTGATAGTAAAATAGACCAGTTGAGTCTGGGTCTAAGTCTGAGTGCACCAGTATAGCGCTTCCAAACCCGACAAAAAAAAATGGGTTATATGATACCAAATTTACTTGTTTGTCCTTGAGTTGCTTCCATACTACAAAAGAAACATCGATGATCAAGAGTAATTTTTCGTTTGATCTCTGCGCTGCTGGGCACATTAAGTATATTGTGGCTGTCAATGGCATGGTGAAAACACCAAGCTTTGTACACATAGGCCTTCTCTATACGCAGCTTAAAATTGATAAAAAAAAGTATCGATTTGGAATTCTAGAGTATTTTTCTTTTTCTTTTTGCAGGATCTGCCAAAGAGTGACAACTTAGTGGATAATGGACATTTCTGGCTCAAACCGCATTGGTAAGGGCCAATCAAATTGTTTACAGAAGGCTAAGTAGCTCACATGAAACAGAAGAAATAATTTCAAAGTCAGGTGAGTGTATGTATTGTCTGTCGACACCTATCTAATGATAATTATTTGCCCTAAAATTTAATAAGTGAACTGACAGCGGTATGTTAATCGCCATTGACGTTTTACAGGAGGAAAGATTTTTCTTAATACTCAGCACATTGAAAATTGCTAGCTCGTCTTTGCGGATAATAGTCTTTGCACGCTTGTTTAACTATTCGGTAGAAATGGTCTCGATTAGCACCGAAAAAAAATGCTTCCCGTCTCTCACTATTCTATGATTTGTTCCGCTCCTTCAACCCTTGACCCACATTACTCATTGTCTGATTTTCTGCCATACTATCATACGTCGTATGTATCTAGAATCATTGTTTATCGGTATCTTCTCAATCGCCTTGATCCAGAGGGTACGTGTTATGATTTAAGTTATCACTTTGTTAATCCATCACTGCCAACATCTATGCCTTAAGTCAAAAAGCCATCACTATGGCATGCAACCCAACAAACCCAACAAAAGCCAGAGAAAATTAAATGGATTTCTTGAATGACATTCGTCCTCTATGAGGAACGTTCGGACATACGATCACTCTGGACCAACTGTGGATCAAAAGCAGGCATTGCTCGGGGGAATTTATGAAAATTGCCTACACCCACAGAAAGTCAAAGACCTGTAAGCAAATGAAACCGTAACCCACAGTGTCCCTACGTTTTGAATTAATAGTCCTGTTCTCCATTGAACGCACCAAGTTGAGGAATCTGCCTCCAACAATACCACTGAGTAAACAAAGAACAAGAAACTCACAGCCGATATTACCTTCTAACACTACATCCAGCTCAAGGCAGATACTGCCATGCCAATTGATTAGTTTCACGGCCTCAATATCGTCATTTATCCAATTGAAATTCGTCTTTCGTCTATTTGCTCCCACACACACACATGCTCGACTTTTCGGCAAATCCCTTGGAAATTCCTATCCCAATTGGAGGTGGGCATCACAAAGGCTTTTGTTGAATATAATTTCCAATTTGGCAACCTTCGTAGCTGCGTCCTTAAACCCAATTCAAACGCTGTGCGTACGTCAGTATTGCTCCAATTCGATCCAGGAATTTTCTGTAAAATTCGTTTGTCCAATGAACCGCACTAAGCTGTTGGGGAAACTCATCAAAATTGCCATATGATTGCTGACGTATTCAAATAAAATCTAAATAATTTGAGTTGAAATGAACTTTGAATTGATGGACACGAAATCATTTTCATACTGCAATTCACTTCCGAATTCTGACACATATTCCTCTAATCAAGCATGCTCTCGAGTAGAGTGCTGTCTGAACATTTTTTTTTTTTTGTCGAGTCCATAGCTTTTTTCATGTGGAAAATTCGGATTTTGCTGCGGGCGCAGCGCAGTGTGCCACAATAAAGTGAAAAAAAACCCAAATTAATCGAATTCGATGTTGGTGTTTTGCAATTTGATTTCAATTGACGCTTAGTCGGGGTGCAAGTGCAATCACTATGTCGATAGTATTTGGACTCAGTTCACGTAGACGGGTCGATTTTATTTTATTTGAGTAAGTAAACAATTCGGTTTGCATTGTGCACTGAATTAAAAAACATTATTTGGATACACAAAACGTTTGGAGGAGCATACTTGCACTCAATCTATGTCATTCATGTGGAATTTAACAAAGGATGTACATACATACGTATGTATTATATGAACAAGAGTATTTGCACGTATTTATTTGCCAAAATAGGTGTTGAATTTGCAGTATAGCCTTAAACTATACAATTTATTTTGCATAATCGCGTGAACATTTTTTATGAGTGAATTATACGCATAGTGATGTACGTATCCAGGGTATATTCAATGTGATTCAGACCTCACAGCGAAAAGGAGAATTGAAACAATAACCATTTATGCCGATGAATTGAATTCATGATTAGTGGGGACCCTAGCCTAAGGAGGGATAAAAGCGAATTCCAACTGAAAAAGAGTCGGGCATTTAAGTCACAAAAGGCACAACTGGGTCCGCACCTAGGATCATAGCAATGACTAATTGAATCATCTACGAAGCGCTGATACTTTTGCCGTCAATTTTTTCAACGTAGCCGAGGTCATCAAAGAAAGGTCATTTCAGGTATAGGTAGAGATGGCATTCAATTCAATTAGCACCAGGATGTGCCTTTTTGTTACCACGATTCGTATGACCCGGTTAATGATGTGTGTTGTTGAAAATGGGTAAAATAGCCGGGAGTGCCTAGATCTAGAATGTAGAGTTAAGAAAGTGGACTTGATTTCGTATCCCCATACTCGAGATATCGGTCAGGTCGTCGAAGAATGGTTGGTTTAGTGCACGCAGTCTGGCTCTTGCAAGTGCCTGACATTTGCAGGGGAAGTGGAAGTGGAAGCTGGGAAATCCCCAGCTGCGGCAGTGGGATTTGTATGGAATACCTGGTTTGGTCGCATGGTCTCAATGCCCCATGGTTATCGCCGTTGTTCTGGCGATATCTAGGCAAGTTCTGTTTGGGAGATCTTTTGTTCTAATCGTATTGTAGGACGGCCATATCTTCTTTGATATGGCGCAGTTGGCTTATCCCCTCCATTGGAGGTTGGCCTTCTGCAGGAAGTGTAAGTGGATTTGTCCTTTTACACCTCGTAACAGGGTTTTGACCCTTGTGGCGAGTGAGCCGTGTAGAGATGTGCCCTGGAACCCAGAGCAGTGTGACCCTCCTAAGCGGGCAAGCTGGTTCCGGCACTCTAACAGCAACTTGGAGGATATGGTAGCCGAGTCAATAGCCTTGATAGCAGCTTGACTATCTATGAGCAATGTTTTGTTTGTGCCTTTCATCACGCCCGAGTTGCATGCAAACCTCTCGGATTAATAGCTCCGCCTGGAAGACGCTGGCAAAATTCAGCAAGCGGTATAATTCTGCTATTTTTAGTGATTCCGAGTAGACACCGGCAGACACCGCAGTTCATTTTTGATCCGTCGGGGTAGATGACCGTGTCGAAATTTTTTATCACTTTGTTTTTCTTCCCCTGTGATCTGGTGGGGAATTCCACTTGAAAGTTTTTTCTGAAGTTAACTTTAAGTGTGATTTAGTCGGTTTGGTAGCGAGTCCATGATGTTGCTGTGGCCGTAGGGCAACTCTGACTGCGCTGCATAGTGCGATGTTTTTTGTGTGTAAGTCGAGAGGCAGAAGATACAGGAGCATAGCCTTGGTTCATATATGTACTCGCTGTTCTTTGAAGCCTTTTAATTTTTGTAAGGTTATAGCCCTTGCTTAGCACGGGCAATCTTGCTAGCGACCCGTAGGTGAGAATTAGATGCACTACAGCTGTGTGCATCCACAAGGTCATCTTTGGTTGAAGTCCCCATTTATTTTAAAAGGTTTACTGCAGCCATTGAAGGCTACACATGCCTTCTTCAATGTTTTTGTTTCCAGTTAAGTTTTGGATCAAGAATGATACCCAGATACCTAGCGCTGAAGGAAAGTGTGAGTGGTTGGCCCTTAAAGCGGGGAAGGGTGAAGTTAGGTATTTTGGTTTCGGTAGTGAATAGCATCAGTTCAATTTTGCTCGGGTTTACACCAAAGTCACAACCTGTGGCCCAGGTGTTTACTTTGTCTAGAGTTACCTCCATGATTTCACTTATCATGGAGGGAACCTTTCAGGTGTAGCAGTCTTCTTATGAACAGGACTGGACAGGTACAAAGGAATTGGAGAAAAGTTTTCTTCTTCTCTTCATCCCTACAGCTTATACAGAAATCATTGAAGAAGACCCTCTTGGCACGAGGGACTATAGGACATGGTTTTATGAAGATGTTAAGTTGTAAATGCTTTAGTAGAACCACTAGATCGATTTTGATCAGATCTGTCCAGCAATTTGCCATATCGTGCCAAAATCGGATTTTCGTTTAAGTAAATGTTTAGACGTAATAAGCGGCACACGTAGTTCCATTTAAGATTTTACCTTCTCTTACGGGTTCTTTAGCCATGTGGTTTTCTGTAATGTCGCTGTGGCTTAACACCCAGAGCGGGTGAATGTTGAATTGTTCTGCTATCTCTATAAGTGACATTTGACGTGACAATGATTCCAGGACCTTAATTTCTGCTTGGCTGTCTGAATATATAAATATCGAAGGCAGATATTACATTAAGTTTTAGCCAGTAGAAGGCTTTCTTAACCGCCATTATTTCGGCTTGAAATACGCTAAACTGATCAGGGAGGCAGAACGAGATTCTCACATTGAGCACTTGGAAGAAGTTACCCTACACATTCTACTTTTGGTTTTGGAGCCATTTGTGAAGAAGTGAAATGAGTCGGCCTTTATGGTGGTCAGGAATGATTAAGTTTTGGTTAAATTTGCATTTTGGAGGGGTGTAGTCAAAAGGCCAGTTTGATAGTTAGAGTGCGAAGAGAATTTGAAACGAATTGGTACACCAGCTATTCACTCCTAGAAAGCATATGATCGGGTCCCTCGAGGTAAACTCTGGAGTGTATTGCAGAAGTATGGGATTGA
This sequence comes from Matsumyia berberina, assembly GCA_917880715.2. Taxonomy (NCBI): domain Eukaryota; kingdom Metazoa; phylum Arthropoda; class Insecta; order Diptera; family Syrphidae; genus Matsumyia; species Matsumyia berberina. Next base: position 86,719,148 of record OU862871.1, read on the forward strand.
CGGTTCTCTTCTGAGGGTCATTCAATCTCCATACACAAACTATAAGAGCTGTGTTCCGCGTGAACGGCGTTAAATCGACACTTTTCTCCGTAGGTGTTGGACTTTCCCCAGGGGTGCGTTTTGTCACCTCGCCGTTTCATAGTGTATTTGGATTGGATGTAGCAGCGCAGGCGTGGCGAGGAACGGTTCTTTCTTTTCGCTGATGAATTGGTCATGCTTACATCCGCCCAGACCGAATACTGTGGTGTACTGCTTTCTCAAAGGCTGGCCACCAGATGACCAGGCCGTATTCTACCTAACATGGGCCTGATAACGGACATGTAGAGTCAGAGTGTAATACGGCACAGGAAACCCCAGCTTCTACCGATTACCTTTTTGTAGGAATTAGGAATAAAAAGCTACACTCGCTCATGTGAGCTTGGATCTCTAGTTCAGGGTTTTTTTTTTGTCTTTAATAACACAAACATTGAGCATCATCAGTAAAGACAAGATAACATATAGTAGTCTCCGTGAGACATTTTTTATTTTCGGGTAAAAAGAACCAATTTAGTTTTGTAGAGGACCCCTGTTGAAGGCCTATCTGGAGAAAAGGTAGACAACATATCAAATGATCTCTCTTAAAGTTTTAGGGTTTTTTTCCTGAAGTAGCGAAAGCAGTATCGCCTGCATAGGCAAACACTTTACAACCGGATCCTTTTAACGAAGATAAGCTTATTTCCTACTAAAGGGTGGTTAAATTTTAAGGGCCGATGTTGAATGTGAACCACACCTAAACGTCAAGTTTTTTTCTGCATTACATTTGTCATTTCTCAATTTCAGACTAACTCAATTTGAACCATGGAAAGATACACAATCGAGCAACGCGTTAAAGTTATTCAATCTTATTATGAAAATGGGCGTTCAAATCAAAATCAATCAAACCACCCTTTAGATTCCAGAGCAATGGGTAAATTACGCCATTTTGGTGTGTTTTACAGCTAAATGCTTGGAAGAAACCATTCACAACGCTTTAAGTCATGAACATTCTGAAAGAAATTTGACGCATGAAGAGAATAGGGAAACAAAAATAGTTAAACCTCATCCCACGAAGAAGTGCTTAACGTGAATACCGTGAGGAAAATGTGATGTGGTAGCAAGGAGAGGTGGTTTTGATGGGTAAAAACTTCCCACACATCTATCTAGTAGTGCATTTAAAAGATTTCCACCAAGAAGTGTGTGGTGTGGTGGTACACCATTGCAGACATGCAGCACAAAAGTGATGCGCTACACTTTGACTGTTGGTAATTCGGTGACAGTCACAGCCACGACTGCATTGCATTATGTCGCGGCGGTTAAGCACAGAAACAACAGCGCTACTTTCTAACCCCGAAGAAATGACTGAAGTGACTTCAATGCACAACAGTGAACACATCCAACACTGTGGGCAATGCTGCACCAGGAAACATCGAATGAATTCAGTGTGTTCTATGGAGCCCTGTGCGTTTATACGTCAACGATCACGGTGTCCTGTGAAATGTAGTACCTAACCTAGTCGTTGCTTCTTTGTGTAGAGTTATTATGGTCGATAAGGAAACTGTTTGTGTATTGATATACGTACATACATATGTCGTTTCTGGTTTAATGACATTTTTCATTAATACCTGTCGAATTTTTGTTCAACGTCGCGGTAACTGAAGACTTAATCAATATTTTTTTGGAGTCTCGTCCATGTCGGATGCCTGGTTGACATTTCTTTAATCAGTTTGTCATTTGAAACGAAAACGAGGCGCTGCCTGTCTGATGCCTGGAGGGTTAAACCTCAAAGCTCTTTGGTGTAACTGACAGCGGAACTCGGAGAGTATAAATGATTACTGTTATTCATCCATTTCGACGTCTATTTAACGTGTGCTGAAGGAAGTACAATTTGTGGTAACAGTCACATTCGATGTCGAAATTGTTTCATTATATTCCATTACACATCCTATCTTCTCTCTGTATGTAACTCATCCGATTCCATTTCCATCAATTTGTGAATTTTTTTTTTTTCTTCCCTTCGACTCTTGTGCGTTTACTTCCTTGAGGATAATAAGAATATACATCACGTACACACGTACACATACAGTAATTGTGTACCAACGTCGGCCTTCGTTTTTCTGGCGTTGTCGTCTTTGTTGTGTTTTTATATATTTTACGTGTTCAGATCATTGATGCCCAAAAGCAGCAGTAGCGGAAGCTCATCTCCTCCCACTCTTCCGGCGGAATGTTGTCACTACATATTAGATGCAAAGGAATTGACACCCAGAGATGTGTACATACATACGTATGTATGTAGTCAGAAGGTGCGTGAAACATATCGATAATTTTCGTTATCATTTGGAAAAGTATCAATGTATTTATGGTAAAGTGGGTTTTGTGTTTATAAGTAAAGATGCGATGGAACTAAGTGATATGTACTTCCTTTGGAATTAAAATGAATTTCATTGATGAAGTGAACGAAGCTGGCTTCGTGTTTCTAAACCGTTTTTCCTTTTATTAATCCCTTTCACCTGTATTCTTCTAGAATATCCGTATCGTTTTCTTGCCGTCATAACAAGGATAATCATTAAGGAGGATCTAGGGCTAGTGCTGATACAAGAACATTACATACTTGATGTTATATCAAGTGGTGAAGGGGGAATACGAGGCAACACAGACACCAAGGGTTTGCATCTTTATTAGGAAAAGTATTCATTTTATCTGTCTTTTGGAATTTGAGACTTGGGCTATGTACATATTAGGCTTAGGCATAATGTGGTATCCTGCAAGGACATCACAATTTACACCGATAGCCAGGCTGCTGTAAAATCTCTAAAATCGGTAGGGGCCTCTTCGCAAATATTTTCTGCAGGAGCTGCAGGAACGAACGGGAGAAGAAATCGATTCTCCATTTTCTCTGCACTTGCCCTGCTCTATCGCAAAGATGGAAGCTCTATCTAGGAGCCTACCACTTCGACAATTTGGGCGAATTATCACATACTAATACCAAAAGTATCCTCAGCTTTACCAAGAGCTCCACATGGTTTCATTAGCTGGAGTGGCACCTAGGGTATAGATTCCAGTGGTATCACACAGGGCCTTCCTTGGCCTACGGGTGTCTGTGCCTCGCCTACCTATGTACATATTATATCCAAGCTTATTTGCGTTCAGAAAAAAAATCCGTTCGGAAACGATCGCCATCAGAAACCGGTAAAAACCAAATTGGGGGCTTTACGTAAAACTAATTTGAAGCGTATAGTATACATGGATTCGATGTTACAGCGCAGACGTTGTGAGGAACTGTTCGAATTGGAAGGCTTAAGGATAAGTTATCTGCTTTTCGATTATGACTTTGTCATCCTTACGTCCACACAGACCAAAGTTCAGCGCGTACTAGCTACGTTCGTCGCCGTCTGTGTTGAAGCTGGGATATGGGTAAACGTAAACAAATCTGAGGTAATTTCCCGAACGCTTGTTCAATGCATTCTGCATATTAGTGGAATCCTATTGAAGCAGGTGGAGAAGTTTAAGTATCTCGGGGTCTTAGCAATACTGCGTTATACTGTAGGATTGGTCAGGCTGGAGCAATATTGAGACAGCTTGATCAATCTGTTATCAGAAGGACCGAACTTGGCAGCAGAGCTAAGCTATCGGTCTTCAATTCAGTGTTTGTACCGACCCTCACCTATGGTCATGAGGTTTGGGTTATGACCGAAAAAATAAGATCGCCTAATGAAGTTTCTTCGTTGTATTGCTGGGGTAACTTGTCGAGATCGAGTTAGGAATACCACAATACGCGAGGCGCGTGTCTTAGAGTACATTCAATGAACAAATAGGCAATTATCTGCTTGAACATAAAAAAAATATATTTCTTATAAAACTGCTAGTTATATCTTGGTAATGCTTCCGTTTCCGTACTAAAAATACTTGTACTTACAAAATTGTTTTAATAAGTCCGGATGCTGTTCAAAGACCCGGATTTGCCCTTGAAATTATACGAAATCGTCAGCCCAAATGGTAAACAATTTCGCCATTCTACTGCTTGGACACATATTGATATTGAATACATCATCCCTGTCCCCTCAACGTTTCCTAATGAATATTGATTTGCACAAAGTGTTCTTTTCCAAACCATCTGCTGCAAGACACGTGCGTGCAAATATGTTTTTTTTTTTATTCAAGGCATTCGCTGAAAAAGTTTCGAGAATCTCTACTTTATATTCATGGCCATGGCTATCAATATCATTTGATTAACAGACGGCATCTATTCGTAAAAAATCCAATGAAATATGGCTGACTGCTTAATGTTTTCTGTTGCAATAGTTGCTAAACATGAATAGGTACTTCTCTTGAACAATAATTAATTATTACGATGAATAGAAAAAAATATTAAAATAAATCTAGTGTCTAGAAGTGTCTAGAGTTCACACTTTAATTGTCAAATTAACAAGACAATGACGAGGGTTGTGATAGACCGTAAATTGTTTTTAAGGAGGTGGACCTAAAAATCGTATTCTGAAGCTAAACAAACTGTGTACAGTGGGATACCGGCGACGGCCTTTGAACTCCTAATCGAACTTTCACGTGGTAAATCCTGAATGACAAATTTATAAGTCGACTATAGCTTGGGTCTCACCTAATGTCGATGATTGTAGGCGGCAATAAATGAGCAAGGAGGGAAGATGTTTTTACTGAGAGCAGATGGTGTCAGTTTGTGAATGTTAATTTTTTTCTTTTTCCTCGCACTCGTTTTGTGTGACAAGTTTAAAGAAAACCGGAAAAAATAAATAAGCAGAAGTATAAATTGAATAAAATTTAATACTTCCAATTATTCGTATGTAGGTACTTAGAGAAATAGTGAATCGAATCTAACACAGCTAATGAACCAAACAGTATGTCACTAATGAAAGGTAAACTAAAATTATTCAATGGACAATTTGAATTAAGCTAATGAAGTAAACATGTTAACAAATCACTAGTGTAGTGAGTATACTCAATTAAGCAACTATCATTGCCTAATTAGAGAGGATGACTGCATCACCTAAAGCTCAATCAGGAACGTCATCGTTATTCAAGGAATTATAGGATATTATAGAACAACATTCCAGGTGCTTCAGGCAACGCAATTTCAATTTTGAATATTTCATACGTTATGCTGATAAAGCCAGTGTTCAATATCAGATCTGTTTTGCGATGCATAAGCCGTATCGATTTTTAGGTATAACCACGATTGATAGGGAGTGTTGGAAAATTTTGCCGACGTGTCCCAATGAAGAGCAGACTACCTCCGCGACATAACTATCAAGCGCTGAGCTTAAATAAATAGCGACAGCTCAGGATGGGCCAAGGCCTACATAGCATCTCGCAACCATTTATGTTGTGCGTGTTACACTTTTGCACTAATGGAAGGAACCTACAATTTTCTGCCGACTACAAAACGCCGTATTGAGGAGGAGCTTATTTATGACAAATTATACTTCCCGTAAGGCTTGCTCGTCTTAATTCTCTTACTCACTTACTTAAGGTGGCGCTACAATCCGGGGTTGACCTGGGTCTCAACCAACAAGCGTCTTCAGCTAGCTCGATCTTTAGCCAGCTGCCTCTAGTTTCGCACGCTAAGTTCGTTAAGGTCCCCTTCCACTTGCGTACGCCACCTGAGTCGCAAACTATTTCTACTGGGCCGTTCCTCGGGTATGTATGCGAAGGTTTTCCTGCCCGGAGCATTGGTGTCTATCCGCTCTACATTACCCAGCTACCCAAAAGTCGACGTCGCTGTACAGCCCGTACAGTTCGTCGTTGTCTCTCCTCCTCCTTTCACCGTTTATGCAGAACTCACGAACGCCCCAGTGATATCACGCTGCGTTCTTCCGATTATGTCAATATCGTCAGCGTATGCGAGTAATTGGACGGACTTTTGAAAAATTGTGCCCCTGGTGGTGGTCAAAATTCTCATTCTCCTCTATATTAAATTTCTCAGGCCCTCAGAGGAGTATAATGTTCAATAGACCGTTTGCCAAAGCAATTAGCCTGTTCTGGATGGGCTTGAATATTTTTCTTAAATTTAATATGAGGTGTCGTAAAGTCAGTTATGGTCGAGGCTTGTGCATTTGGAGGAAATCCGGAAACTTCCTATGACCAGCTGCACTACATGAAATGACGTATTTAAAATGCAGGTCAAGAACCACCATGAGTGCTTGATTCTGGTTTGACTGTTCTTTGAGCTCTGATTAGTTAAGGATTTTCTTAAGGCGGGCCATCATACGAACGGCTTGTAGATCGGAATAGGAGGAACTCCGGCGGTGAACATCCAAATGATCTTCTTAGGTTGTAGTTCCCACCTTTTGCCAAAAGTTTAGTTACAGGCGTAGAAGGCGACAAATACTTTGCATACTCTGTGTTCCATGTTTAATTTCCAGTTGAGTTTGGGTTCAAGAATGACACCTTATACTGAAAGGAAGGAAAAGTGTTTCGTTATTGAGACATGGAAGCCTGAAAGTTGGTGGTTTGTTTTTGCTGATAAAGGGCATTAGTTCCGTTTCACTCGGATTAACACCAAGTCCCCAGCTTGTGGGCCAAGAGTCAAGTCAGAGGCTTAGTCAGAGCCCTTACTATGATTTCACTAACCCCGCAGGGAAACACCTCGATACTTAAACGGCCTCGTCGTCAGCATACGCGACTGTCTTAACTCCAATTCTTATAAAGCTGTGATAAAATATTGTCAGTGACTAAAGTTGGTTCCTTGACAATGGAGACCTCTTGAAACTTTTCCGCCTTACTTTTTGATGAATTAAATCACATACATATGTACATCCACATCCGGTATTTTTCACTATTTTTTTTCCCGCCAATCATTCTTCCTTCTTCTCTTCATAGTTTTTTCGATCCAGCGACATTTTGACCAAGAGCTTGGTTTGTACATAAACAACGTTGCTGGAAATACATTCCTTCATTTTCCTATTACAAATCAAAATTACTCAAAGGACAGATTTTACAGATCCGTCTTGCATATATCGTGGAACCATTACAACTATTAAAAAGATATTTACAATTAGCGCTCATAGCGAGCTTTACCCTTCCAACAGTACAATCTTAAAAGTTTCGTAAAATTCGATTTTTATCAGAGTTATCAGCGCCTAAAATCATGTTCTAATCCTTTCTATGCGAAAGTGTCCATAATTATCTGATGAAAAGTCTTCCGCTTCTACTCAGAATCTCTTGGTAAAAGTCTCATCTTCTACATTAGTCTAATCTTTGCCGATAATGAATTCCCAATTTGCTACAAAGAGCATATTCCCTTTAATTAAATTGTTAGGTAAAGGCAAAATCCATTCAGAGGAAAGGCTTTGACAATTTTCACTGGAACTACGCATTCATCGGGTCAGAAATAGCACGACATAGGAAATCTGATTATTTGTTCACTCCGACAAACATCAAAGGATAACGAAAAAGGAGAAGGCATTCTGGAAGGAGTGCCTTCACGCAGCTGGACCATTGAATTACAAACAGAGATCTGCTCGGATTTCTTCTAAAAACGGGAAAGGACGACTATCAATTGTCAGAGGCTCCAGTGGGTGGCACACCACCGCCTCCGGATTGCTTTTTTATTTCATCGATTGAGAGATTTAAAAGTAAATTTTTATCACTCGGCCAGATGGTGCTTTCGCACTTCCCCACACATTGTGTGATAAAATCGTAAGGATTTTCAGTGCCACCACGAGTACCATATGTCTGCTCGTGGGTGGAGACTGGAGAGGTATTCAGTAGTAAAATATTAGAAATATTCTAGTCGAGATCCCTTTTGGCAAGGTTGTCAGTTATGTAGATTGTAGTCGTAAAACCCCTTAACTTATATCCTCCTGCGAAGGAAGTGTCCCCTGACATTGTGCGAGAGCATCTTTTGAAGGTTTTATTATTTCCACAATTTTGAAAGTTAAAGTTGAGGAAGGACATGCAAGACCAAGTGTTTATACGATGAGACTTGCTGCCCATAAAGTCGAATGTAAGTGCCATCTGCTGGCAATTGGCATTTAAAGTTTGTGTCTTAAGTTATGAACTATCGAAATGGCTCTTCATTTTTATTGCAACTAGCTAAGGACGGACGAACGGGGTTACCTTGCTATGCAATTTTTGAAAAAATTATTCGTGCACACATTTCGTTTCGTTGACTTCCTACTTGATATCTTCTTTTCGACTGTAACTGTGCTATCAAGTTTCAAAGTATCCCCCCCATCTGCACACGCTTCCTGCCGTAATCCAATTTGCATTTTACGCAGTATCTCAGAGAAAGACTTTCTTCACTTTTCGTTTCGAGGCTTAATCTCGTTTGAACACTTTGTTTGACACAGAAGGAAGTTATTTTTCCTCTTGAGTTATTTTCTTTATTTCTGCAGGAACCGGAGGTCAGAATGGAATTACCTGACCTAGGTGCTAACTCCAGCTTTCACGCCTTATCTACGGTGATTTTTCACAGAATTACCGGCCATTTGTAGAATATTCCGGATGTGAAGTTAATTGAATATTCTTGTCATGTCTGCTTAGTGCACAGGCGGGCGGTTACACAGATATTCATTTTCGTTCCGACCTGGTAATGATATTCGGGAGTATTTTCTCATTTTAAAATATGGTCCTTTGTCTTGGGTGGATTGAAGGCAGGAAAACGTTTTTAAAAACGAAATGTGGGATTGAAATTGTTCAGTTTGATTGTGTATGTGTGTACATATTTAGATTTATTTGAAGGAAAAATTTATACTTAAAATGCGCTTGTAGAAGAAGGGAAAATCGAATAGTAGAGTTATATTTAGAGCGGCAAATGATACAGAAATAGTATTCTAATGAATGAATAAAAGCGTTTTGTTCTTATTTTACGTGGGTAGGTGAAAATGGACACTATAGTGTGTCCTCAGTCCAGGACGTTGTGTTTCCCTCTTTTCAGCTTCAGCACTGAGTAAGGAGGACGGATTTCGGACATATTGGGAGGAATCAAAGGAAAGTGTGATTTGACGAGCCTTCCTGTTCCTTGGGTGGTAGCCAGCATCCCGCCGATTCCTTTATCTCTGCGAGATTTCAAGACTGGTATCCACGTTGACTCCAGGGCTTTCTGTCGCGATCCTGAGCTGAGCGGTGCAGTGACTTAGAAAGTGTTCGATGTCCTCGGCATTTTCCTCGCAGTTTTTTCAAATTGCTGCAGCAGATAGTCGCAGTTTATGCATAGGTCTGCTAAGGTTAATATGACCTGTATTTAGTTCCCCCACGGATCGGATTGAAGAACTTTGTTTTCGTTTCATAGACTCATCTCTATTTCTCTCTTCTCTTATTAATTTGAAGCACTGACTTACTTACTTAAACCACAGTCCGGGGTCAACCTGGGCCTCAAACAACAAGCGTCGCCCGCCAGCTCGATCTTTAGCCAGTTACTTCCAGATTCGCACGTCAAATTAAATTGGTTAAGGTCCCCTTCCACTCGCTTTTGCCACCGTCGCGGTCTATCTCTACTGCGCCGTTCCTTGGGTATGGATTCAAAGATTTTAGTGGCCGGAGCATTGGTGTTCATTCGCTCTGCATGACCCAGCCGCATCAGTCGTTGGAGCTTCACTCGTCTGGCTAGGTCGATGTTGCTGTACAGCGCGTACAGTTCGTAGTTGTATCTCCCCCTTCACTTACCTCTATACAGACAGGACCGAAATTCACCCAAAGAATTTTCCTCTCGAAGCAGCTAAGAGCAACCTCATCCGCTTTGACAGAGTCAATGCCTCTGCGCCGTAGAGCAGGACTGGGATCATTAAGGTCTTATACAGGGTCACCTTAGTCATTCGAAAGAGGGATTCGCTTCTCAATTGCCTTCTTAGCCCAAAGAAACAGCGATTGGCAAGAGTTATTGTTCATTTGATCTCAGCGCTGCTGTCGTTGTCTGAATTGATAGTGTAGCCTAGGTAGACAAAGTCCTTTACTACCTCAAAGTTATGACTGTCTATAGTGACGTTCTGTCCGAGACGTCGGTGTTGGGTGTCCTTTATTGTTGACAGCATATACTTCGTCTTGCCCTCATTGACCGCTAAACCCATCTTCGCCGTCGCCGTTTCAATACCAAAGAACGCGTAAGTGACATCACGCTGCGTTCTTCCGATTTTGTCAATATCGTCGGCGTATCGGAATAACATTTGAAAGATTGTGCCTCTGGTGTTGGCTCGTGAGTTTTGCACAACTCTTTCAAGAACGGTGTTTTAAAAGTCGCATGACAGCGGTTTGTTTTGCCTAAATCCTTTTTTTGACATCAAAGGTCTCGATGAGGTCTTTACCGCCCATGATGGAGCAATGTGCATTCTCCATCGTCATCCTGTACAAACGGATGAGTGTGGCAGTGATGCCAAAACTACACATGGCTCTGTATAGCTCGTCTCTATAGATGCTGTCATACGCGCGCTTAAATTCAATGAAAAAGTGGTGGATATCGATTTGAAGTTCCTGGGTTTTCTCCAGGATCTGCCGCAGTGTGAATATTTGGTCGATGGTGGACTTTCCTGGCCTGAAGCCGCACTGATATGGAACAATCAGGTTGAGGCGTTCACACAACACGGCAGGTTGTGTGTGTAGGCGATGTTAAGAAGACTGATGCCTCTGTAGTTGGCACAGTTCAGAGGGTCTCCTTTTTTGAGGATCGGGCAAGCGATGCTGCAACCATGTGTTACAGATGAGTTGGTGCATGCTCCTTTCCAAGCCATCACCTGCTGCTTTGAACAGCTCGGCAGCTAGGCCGTCGGTTCTAGCAGCTTTGTTGGGCTTAAGCTGAGATGTGGCTACCTTTTCATCCTCCAAGTTAAATGGGTCATTCTGCCTGACAGCGTTATTTTATTCGTCGTCGCCGTTAAACAGTCTGCAGAAATAGTTCGTACATAAAGCGTTTGTCATTTTCCTATTGATTTGAATTTCGCCTCTGGCTAGATCTTGAACTCCGTTTGTGTTGGTTTGGTATAATCAAAAAATTGTCTATGAGAAGCTTAAATATAGACCCATTCCTACTGACATATTTTACGTTAGGCATAGGTAATGGATATGCTTCTGCCATAAAACTTACACCGGTTGGTTCTTCTTCTGGCTCTTCTTCTTCTGTATCGTTATCAATAATTGGAGCTTCCTCTAATTCTTTTTCGAATTCAACTAGATATTGATCTATTTCCAATGTCTCCATGTCATAGTTCCTAGTTTGGCTACAAAACTGGTAAATGTTTGGTAAACAGTCTTGACTGTCCATAGTTCTATACACCTGAACTTTGGATGCTTTGGTCCGATCGGTCATGGTCGGTTAAAGTTGCCTTGCGTCCTAGGAGTTTATTTTTTGTGGATATTATGCGCCGTGTTTCAATGTGGCAATGGTGGTCATCTCCGTTGGCATGGAGGTGGCAGTGGTTTGTGACGCGCCCCTCTGTATAATGCCGGTATTTATAAAATAAAACAATTGGATGACGTCAACTAAGCCTAACAACTATGTTTTACATACATACGTGCTACATTTCGCTTACCAAATGCGAAAAGTCAGACTTGGTTGGGTACTTTGTCACCAAGGTATTGCAGCAATGAATCTGTGCATGAACTGACCAAGATCGCGTTCCTAGGATCTGAACCATCAATTCGGCCTGAACCTTTTTCTGCAAAAATGTGCCAGAGGTGATCGCAAACACGCAATCAAGCCTTATTCCTACAAAAAATCCATTACCTAGACAAGGAAAGCATCGGAATGCTGGTGAACTTGCTTGCACAGGCCATTGCTACCTGAAATACCATCAAATGAAATCTGTATTCAACGAAAGTTTGCCAATTTTTCCTGGCTGGAAGAAAAAATTCCGAGCACCTTTCCGGTGAATATCCGGCACTTAAATGCTAAAGAAGAGAATTACGTTCACTAATGGAGTTCAGAAACTCCGCTACAATCAAATAAGGCAGAATCACCCTGCTATGCAACAGATCTTTAAGGTCGCTGTGGCAAGGAACTGAACAGGGTGAAGTTACAAAAAAATGTCCAATTGTGTAAGTGCAAACTCCAGCACGTAAATTATAGCTTTTTTCTCAAGAAAACGTAATTTCCGAAAAGCTGTCTTCTGTTTTGTCGTCGCCGTGGCTCGTTGGTTAGGACTGCTGATCGAGCTGCTTAGTTCGAACCCCAGCAATATTCGTCAAACATTTTTCGCCGCACCTCTGAGAGAACATATAATTTGTCATAAAGAAGCTTCTCAATTCAAGTTGGGCAATGACCTGTAGGTCCTTTTCATTTATACGTAAAACTAGGCTTGGTCTTGTCGTAAAATTTTATGAAAAGATGACCTTTCAAGAGTGCGACAGCAACAACAATTCCAATTCATGAGTTGATTGAATAGAATGTACTTTCAACATTTGCCTTTGTACATATTTATGTATGTATACAAGTATACACATCTTGTGAATTCACTGTGCCAGTTTGGATTATAAATGAAATCAAATTTTAAAGACGATTCGGCGTTAATATTTCATTCATTTTTTTGGATAGTCCAACTGAGTATCCTTTTTGAAAAGGATGTACGCATCGAATTGATATTGACGTTTATCCGATTCCATTTACGTTTAAATCGTTTTCTTTTTCAGTTTTTTTCTTTTTGGTTTGAAAAATGTTTTTTAGGGAAATATCGTGACAAATAGTCGCTGCTCTCCACTTCCTGAATATGTAATAAATCTCGTTTCGTAGGAATGCACCCCGCTGGATGCCGCCGACATCACTCCCTGCAACATTTCTCTTACATTTCTTATGAAAGATTTCAAAATTCAATTGACAACGATAAATCACTGCGGTGGGAGTGGAAAGCTACGGTGAAGGCTTCAGTTGAAGAAAAGCAAAAAAAAAAAAAAAAGATGTCGAATAAGTATGCGGAAAGCATTTTGCATGAACAATTTCCGCACAAATATTTGAATAATTCTGCTTTTCAGCTTTTAGCGTTCAAAAAGTTTTCTGATTTATTTCCGATAGTCAAACGGTACGAACGATGGAAGGACCCCGGGGATTAAATAGACGGCAAAGAGTGGCTTGGAATGGCACAGCGGAGGAAATTAAAGAAAATGCTTAGAATGTTTCTGACATCGCCTCAGTCGGACTCGCTGTTGCACTTCATGTGAATGTCCCTTTCAAGGAACGCCCTGCCAATTAACCGATTGTAAGACAATCGTCGGGAGGAAACCAAAAACTCCACGCGAAAGCAATTTTCCCCAAATCGAACACTCCCGCTGAGTAGCGCTGATGCTTCAAAAACTAATTCAAAAAAAAAAATTCAAGTAGTGTTGTGTGCCAGAGTGGATTATTGACTTTGCTACTTCCGTGGTGCTCTAAGGATCATGGAGATATACGCAATAACAGTAGGAGATGCTGTGTATTTTGTGGGAAATGGTTATTTTATTTTTATGGTAATTGATACATGAGTACCATTAGAGATGGCGGTTATCGGTTGTGGGCAGGAATGAATGTCTATACAATCAACAGAATAGGTTTCCTTATTGCCATATGGATGGGCTCATTGACAATTCTATTGTTTGGCGTACATTTAGGAGGAATTTTCTGGTTTCTATCGCTCCTCTCGTTGATATTTCCCAAGGCCATTCGACTCGAGTGTAGCCTATGTCAAGCATGAATTATTGTGTTTAAACAATGATGACTGATATCCATTAGGAATGAGAGCTTTTAATGTACATAACTATTCGCTTTCCTGTTGTGCATAAATATTATTTTATTTCGTATTTTGTGATGGTCGTCGTGACTCATTGGTTACTCAGGTTTGAATTTCAATAATACCTACAAGGTGTTTCCAACAACTCCACCTCTTGACACGACTCTCATGCTGTCATTTCATATCTTAAGATAATACCCATCGTATACGTATGCATAGGACCAAAGGCATAACAAACTAAGACGCATCAATATACTAAGTGAGCATATTATGTACAATGAGAAAATCATTAAAAGGTCAATAATAGCGCACGCATGAACACAAGTTAAAGGGACATGGATCATGGAGAGTCGGACCTGATTCGAAGCATGTGATACTGATACAAGCATCTGCTACGAGGCCAAAAACGAGTCCGTACAACGTTGATTCGCGGTTGTTGTGAAACTCTTACACTACACCCTAATGGTAGGTAGAGGTGTCTCACAGGGCAGGCCTTCCAGATCACAATTCGCGCTAAGGCACCTGTAAATATATGTAGGCCGCTATTGAAATAAAATGTGAAGTGCTGTCGCGAACAGCTTAGTGCTCTTGCCACACAGCATGAGGTAAACTATGCTAGGTCCCTGGACATGAGAGCATACCAGGGAATGAGAAAGCTGATCAATTGGCTGACAAGTCCCGCCATGTAAACTCAAATATGAAGCATTGATCAGGATTCCATCGGAAGCCAGTGGAAGATGGAGCTCTTTGGACTCTTGTAAAATAACTAGAAAACTATGGCCGAGGTAAAACGGTGACAGAACTAATACTCTTATGCAGAAGGACATGAAAACCTTGTCCATCCCTATAAGAGTAATTACAGATCATAATAATCTGCGCTACCACATGAAAAAGCTAAAACCAAGTGAGGACGGCCTTTGCAGGGGCTGCAGAGACGAGGGAATTAATGAGGAAACAACCCATTTCCTCTGATACTGCCCAGGTCTTTGCCACCTGTGACACGAATCCTGTGGAAGGCACTTTTTTCAGGATACCGAATAACTAAGTGAGATACCTATCAGGGACATCTGAAGGTTCATTAAGGCTTCAAAAGCCTGAGGCAATAGGAGAATGCTTTGGGTACTGCTTCACGAGCAAGGGATATCTTCCCCCCAAAATGGGCATCACAATGGGTCTCTATTGACATAAATGTGGCTCAGATGGTTCCCTCTCCCCTCGTCAGCCCAACCACCTAACCTAATCTATATGTAGACAACGTCGGCCCTTGCCACAACCTATCACGCGCCTCTTTTTTTTTCTGTTAATACCTCTGGTAGTAACCAGGAAACAAAAGTCCTACAACAAGCAAATACCTGTCTACTATCTTTTTGTCGGCTTTACGAAATCCTTATAATCGACTGCTTTTCTACGAACAATTTTTTATATCCATCACTGCAGACTTTGGTTCTGACTCTGTGTCTTCAGACAGATGCTTTTCCTTTTCTCCCACACTTCTCTTGTTGCAGCTTTTGGGTGTTCTTGGTCGAACCAGGAAGATTATTTAAGGTGCATCGAGCATCGCCACAAAGACAATTGACCAAAAGGGTGTTCGGATTTACTGGATACCTACTACCAAAA
This sequence comes from Matsumyia berberina, assembly GCA_917880715.2. NCBI lineage: Eukaryota > Metazoa > Arthropoda > Insecta > Diptera > Syrphidae > Matsumyia > Matsumyia berberina. The sequence continues at coordinate 86,734,441 of OU862871.1, forward strand.
TTACACTCCCCCAAAACAATTTCATTGTCATATCTATGTCAATGCTCGTATGTCTTGCTCAAAAGCTCGCAGAACCATCTTTGATGTTACTGTCTTCATTTCCTTGTGGGGTGGGTCCGCATTTCGGGCTGATATTAGCGAATTTAGTCTTGACAAAACCATGATACGCTTAAGCACGTATGTGCGGGTCGTACCATCTTTCCTAGGCCTGTCTCTAATAACAAATCCGCCTTCTTTCTCCCTGACCCGCCCCATATCATTGCTACGGTGGCAGTGTTGTCTGCTTCACATCAGTCAAGGGTGGCGGAAGTTTTTTAACTGCACACGATCTATCCTCTGTCACTGGACCTCACTTTCACCCGGAAAATTCAAAAATCTTCCTTATTTGTATTCGTAGTTGCCCTTTTTCTAAAAAGACAATTCGTACTTCCTAGGAGTTGAATAAAGTGGTCTGAGCCCGAGGTTTGAATATGTCGAGGGAGCCCATACTGAATCTATGAGCTATACGTAGTCCATTGCTTTCATCTATAAAAATAGACGATGGTGTCAACCACAACTCAGGCTATTTGGCATAGCGAATACTCACAGGGGCCCTTTGCGATCGAAAGATGTTTAAAGAAAACCAAGCCACGAGCAGAATCAGACCAGCACTGATGTATGAGACAGAATTCTAAGCAGAACAAAAAGTATGAACTCAAATAAAACAAAACTGCACGTGTTAGTAGAAAAAATAAAATCCAAAACATTTAAATTAGAAGAAATTGCACCAACAAAAAAAAAAAGAACTGGCGCTACAGCTTGAGATGAGCCAAGGCCTATCTTCTCGCAACCATTCATGTTGTGCGTGTTGTATTGTTTGCACGAATGGAAGGGGACCTACAATTTATTGCCGACTCCGAACGGCGAATTGAGAAGCTCTTTCATGACAGATTTTACTCCCGGAGGCATGTCATTCCCCGACGAGAGACGGTACCACGAAAAATGTTTGGTGGACGTGGCTGGGGTTTGAACCCACACCGCTCGCACAACAGTCCAACGCACTAACAACTGAGCCACGGCGATCACTGCACCAATAGGTACATTTAAATTGAGAGGAAGGTAGACTTCGTTATAAGGTGGACAGGTGAAGTGGAACAACGAGTCCAGTGACAAAACAGATGTGGCCAAAGCTGGATCTGAAAAGCTCTAAGGATTTGATTTCCATCAAAAGATTGCATATCAGCGCTTCTATAGGTGTCATCCCGGAACACTGTCTAATAGGAAAACTTGAACCAAGGCTTGGCGTCTTCTCACATGATTTCTGCAGAAGCTTAATGGACGAAGAAGAGAAGAAAATTACCGCCACCATTTTCGCACCTGTTCTGCCCTCTCCCGTAGAAGTAAGTAGGTACCTTCTTCTACAACGATCTAGACGATATGACCAATACAAGTGGTTTAACGATCAGCTTCGGGAGACTTTTTCAAGATCCATGTGGTATCAGAACAGACCTATCATTCGTCTAAGTACGCTGGCTTTAGGTGGCAGACTTCTTCAAGTTCACCTATTCCAACTCAAAAAAAATGTTTCTTACTCCCTAAGTTAGCAGTCAGAAAGGAGGCAAATTCCTTATTATTTCTCATTCCAGGACGATTTACCAATACTCTAATAGAACCACCCACCTTCATTCCACATTAAATTTAATTGACTGCATAAGTTAACAAACGAGAAAATAAGTTCTTTTCGCATGGCATAGTCTGTCTATTAAATTTCCAACAAATGCGAACTGTATTACAATACAAAGGAACAGTTGTTAGACTTTAGCTTGTGTCTTACAACAGCATCAACTCCCATACGGTCTGTTCAAATGAAGAATTTTCAAAACATTTAACACGTTTATCCACTTTAAAGGCTACTTAGCAACTTTCTAGTTGTTCTCACATTTTCCTTCACATTCGTCCTCCCACTTATCCACGCCACCTTTAGAGCAACAACCCCCAGAGGATTGTTATTACAAGCTAAAGCCCGTGCGCTCAGGCCTGAGTGCTTTTATGCTGATAAAAATTGCCTATTGTTTCGAAAAGAAAGTGTCATCAGCAGCAGGAGGGAGTAGCAGGACTAGCATCGACCCCTTTCTATACCAACTTGCATTTAATTTAGTAAAAAAAAGCTCAGTTCACTTTGCTCGCATTTAAGATAAGCCTTACTCTTCTGAGGGAAATGTATTATGTTGTACTATGGCCCTGTGTGAGTGGAAGATCTGCGAATTTACTGTTTTTGTCGCTATCGCAGGTGGCTGTAACTTTCGAGACGTGGAGGGATACAACTTTGACAGGAAAGTTAGCATGAGGATTGTTTATAATTGAATGGGAATTCTTTGATCGAAAATTGAAGTTGTGCCAGAAAAGTTTAGTAGGTGAGGTGCCCAAGGAACATGGTAATTTGATAACCATCAATGAGATCATAATTAAAACGTCGTCCTTGACTGGAATATGTACGTAAAATTATAAAGTTAACATCCTTCACTTCAGGACATAATAGCGCACGAAATGGTTTTACTTTAGGCGTCGTTCTTAGGTTACAAGAAGCACCAACACTACAGACATGTAAGCAAATATATCCTGAAAGGTTCCCGGAATGAAAACATCTCCCTGGCGCCATCAGTTCACTGTGTATGGATAAGACAATGGAGAAAGTTTTTCTTTTTTTTTTTTTTTTGTTGAATATTGCACAACCATTTTCACATTGTGGCAGTGGGGAGAAGAAATATGTGAGGAGTCCTGCAGAGAACGGGATGCAATACATCAAGTGACCCAATCTCTAGCTGCATATACATACGAAGAAAAATTGAACAAAAGGTTGAGGTTTAGTTATGCAAACAAGGGTGCAGCTTGGCGAGTTGTTTTTAAGTCTCAAGTAAAATTTCGGCAGGCGGACTTGGTGGAGATTTTGGAATTGAGTTTGAAAATTTAATACAACCTTCTATTGTTCGGATAGTGAAAGCAAGATAAGATAAGTGTTCTTACGGGAAATAACGTTTTTTTTATAATGAAGTGTGTTCAGAGACAAAGGATGATGGGCATAATAGTTACCAGACCCCGTGCTTATTCTGGAATTTCAACGCTTTTGTCGGTGCCTAACTAACCAAGACCGCAAGGATACATGTTTTATGATCTTTGGTAATGATACACTTGAAAGTATATTTCACAGACTCTTCTTCAGTCTTTCGCTAAAATATTCAGTTTTGAAAAAAGCTCAGAGGTCAACTGAATCTGCTTGCTTCCAATACATTTAAAAGATTTCGAAGACCTTATTTTAAACCATAATCTGCTTTTTCATCTTTCACCTTCCCTTTCCTATTGCTATAGGTTGGCTGTTTTTTTCTTTAATCACCATGATCATCTGTTCTAGGTCATCCTGGCGTCTTTGGTTTTTTTTTTTCAGACTTTTGTTCAATTGTTCTCAACCATGTTGTTGCAGGTTCTCCTATTTTTGTTTTTCTTTCTGAGATGTGTGTACATGGCTGCCACCTAAAGCCAGCATAGTTAGACGAATGATAAGTGCGTTGTCATAGCACATGGGAAATGCACCTTTACCCACGTGTTAAACCACTTGGAGCTTCTGATGAAGCATAGGAAACTTCTATGTCTGTATTGGTCATATCGCTTAGATCGTTATAGAAGAAGGCACCTACTTACTTTTATGGGTAAGAGCAGGGCAGGTGTAGCTTCTACAGAAATCATGTGAGAAGATGCCAAACTTTGTTGCAAGCTTTCCTATTAGGCAGTGTCCAATGATGACATCTACAGAAGCGCTGATATGCAGTCTTTTGAGGAAAATCAAAACTTTAGAGCCTTGCAGATCCAGCTTTGGCCACATCTGTTTTGTCTCTAGACATGTATATGGTACCACCTGCCCATCTAAGATTTGTCCTTTCGACAGCATTTCGCTTGATTTTGAGTTTACTTGTAGCAATAGGTAAGTCTGAGGTACCATATTCTAGTAGAATGGGCATTTTTGTACCATATTCCCTGGAATACCTGTATGCGCCGGCACCTAGCAGAAGTGAGTATTGAACTGCTCTGCGATCCCTACGCGAGATAGACGGTAATCAATGGCTACTAGTGAATTTGTAGAGAATGATTCCAAGGACTTGATTGCTATTTGGCTGTCTGAAGACATGCTAATGTCTAAGCCGTATGCCACGTTTTTATTTGGCCAAGATTAGACTTCCTTAATCGCCACTATTTCCGCTTGGAACACGCTAGAATGATTTGGGAGACCGAAAGAGAGGTTGAGATTAAAGTTATCAAAGAAAACACCTCCACCTATCCCTCCGTTGTTTTTTGATCCATCGTCGATGTAGAAGTGAACCGACTTGCTGAAAATTTAATCTACTCTTTACTGAAAAAGAAAAAACAACGGTGCATGTATTTCATCAATAATTTTGGAGACAACTTGAAAGCTATACAAGACGTAGTAGACTCCTACAATTAGAAACAATGCATAAATAAATTTTTCAGATTTAACAAGTTTACGATCTGAAGTTATCTTGTTAAGCCTTGAACAAGGTCGAGTTTGTTGCCACCTGCGACGGATTTTCCTTATTGGCTCTTTCATTTGTTTTGTAGAAATACCCTCTTATATTTCTTTTCGATAGAAAAGTGTAGCTCCAAGTTGCTTATTGAGTTTGTTAGGTTAGGTTAGGTAAATTGGTGCCTTGTGACATTCGCCAATGCTCACATAGACTAGCAATAGTATCTATTGTGTCCATTTTATAATACTACTACTAGGAACCTGTAAGGAGAAAGAGTGCCGCTAATTTAAAACTACCCAGATAGGGATATAAATCTCAGGAAGCCCTCAGCTCAATGCTAACTGCCTAGAGTCCTCATTTTTTACTGGTGATGGCAGGACATTCACACGGTAGGTGACGGACAGATTCGATTTCTTCCTCGTCCCTTCCACTTCTGCAATAGTCGTCGTGTTGTATACCGAGATGCTCCGCATAAGTACCAATAGCACAGTGCCCAGTAATGATGACGGAGACAATCCTTGCCTCGCGCTGACAAAGTTTGACCAGGGACAGATATCTCTGGATCCAACGTGTATTGGCTCGACTGATGGCCTCGTCTTCAATACACATTTTAACCGAGCTTATTGAAATGCTTGCAAAGGAGAGAGTCTGTGAGGCATGCAGCGCTGCTCCCCTTCTAGCAAATTCGTCCATATGCCCTGGTACCCAACATAGGGTCACCGTATTGGCTCTCGATATTTCATCTATAGATACATATTGCAGATTCCTACAAGACTCCATATTGTTATCCCAGACTCCAAACCCTTAACGGCTGGCTGTCGTTGTAGACCGTAAGTGTCCTCTCGGTAATATCCTTCTCGCAGACAGTTTTCGAAGCCTTAATGGTGGCTGCGATTTTAGCTTGAAAGACACTGCAGTCGTCCTTTATTCTAAAGAAGTACTTGGTTCCTGGAGCCTTGCAGTAAACCCCGGCACCTATACCAATGACCGTTTTAGAATCCTCGATGTCTAAGACCAATTCCTTTTTATTGGTAAATTTGTGCTTCCAGTCATATCTGTCAAGAATTCTGATACTAAATCTCCTATCAAATGGCAGAGTCTGTATCATATGATCTGTTTCCGTCGATCTATTGCCATTCTCCTATCGAGACAGTGCGGAGTTGTGGCCGTAGGGTGGTGGTCTCCACTGTTGTCCTTTCCTCAGTCTCAAAGCAGTTTTAATTGCTCTGTTTCTGCAGTACAGAATCAGCGCACAGAACGAAGCCTGGCATGGTTTGCATTGCCACTATTGGTGTTTTTATCATTTGTCCCAGGATTCCTATACCTCTTAATCTTAGTGAGGTTAGAAAGCTGATGCTTCCCAAGCACTTTCTACCAGACTAGTGAGCCCCCATTCTAGCATAAATGGGTCTCACAACCACCGTGTACAGCCAGTGTACCACAGACGATTTATTGAGTTTGTTAATTTAACCCATTTTCTCTTGATGAAGGAATCTCTTTAAAATTCACGTCGAAGTGTGGGTGCAGAGTTGTAGTTATTTATCTGGAGATGAGAATATAAACCGGCGGTGTCTCCATAGGAGAATCTTCACCGGTTGTCAATTTTTCACAAAAAAAAAAACGAAACAAACTAAGGAAACATTTATATTTGCAATATTCTGCTTAGAGCTCCATCCGTTTTCAGTCATTTTTAAAAAAACTTGTGGTTTATTTGCAAAATGACTCAAAATACGTTAGCTATAATAAAACCGGATTACATGCAGGCAAAGACTACCATAATGCAGTTATTAAGGCACAATGGCTTTCGTATGACTCATAGAAAAATTGTCTTCTTCACACCGGAACAAGCGGCCGAATTTTACAAGGAACTAGAAAACCAGGATCCGTGTTTTGCCATCAAAGTTATGTGTTTATCTAAAGGACCGGCCGAAGCTATAATTCTAAACAAAGTGCAAGCGGTCAATGATCTTTTGACCCTAATGGCCTCTCCAGGGTAAACAAAAAATTTCTTAACCAAATATGTGTGAACGAAGACCAAACTGATAATCTTTTCAGCTGTTGTCATCTTATGAATTCCGGGCTGGAGTATAAGATCCATGCCAGTGCTTCAGAATCAAAGGCAGAGACTGAAATTCGATATATTTTTCCAAATGGTCTATAATTGCACCAGTGAAGGCAAAAGTGTGTGTTGAAACTTTTTTCTAATTTTAGTCATATTGCAACCAAATAGAAAAGTGCGCTTTGCATCAATCTGTGGTCGTGAAAAGATGACGGGGCTCTTCGCCGATGCCACTTTCGATGCTTGCGAAAGTAAAGCGGACGATGTAAGAAATTTTCTTTCCAAATGGCTGTTTGATCATTCGTATGAATTTGAATCACAATCATGGTGTGATCAATAGGGGAATCAGATTTTCAAAATATATTTGTACCTACAATGTTTGCTTGCATTAATGCATTTGAAATCACTAAACGAAGATTGCACTTAGTTTCTGTTTTTTTAAAATAACCTGCCCTTATGGCTGTCACTGTGACCTAGCAAGATCTGTTGTGTCTTCGGTGTGCTTGGCCAAATATTTATTATAAGTGGGGAGCAGTTTGTCGACTCATATAGAGGCCTATTGTGCTGTCCCATATGTTTAGAGCAATTTGTCTGCTCCAAAGGGTATCAGGAAGCTAATCAGCCTCTCTGAGGGCGGTGCACTCTGTGACGATATGGGGAGAGCTTTCATCGTTCTCCGAGCGCAATCTGCAGGTAGGGTCCGGTTATAGGCCAATCTTTTGTAGACGCCGTTTTAAATGGCAGTGGTTCCTGCTCAGATTTAGAAGAAACTTGGATTTATTTTGTGATAAATTGGGGAAGAAGTGTTTGGTACATTTCTGTCATACACTTTCTATCCAAATTGTGGTGGATTTGAGCAGAGATTGCTCCCTCATGAAGTTAAAAATGGGTTTGTTTACTCCACAGGCTGGCTCTGAAACAGTTAGGAGGGTTGTTGTACCTATCTTGGCCAGTGAGTTCGCTGGTTCATTGCCGGTGTGGTCCTTGTGAGTAGGGCAGTGAAGTATGGCCAAGTTGTTTTTTTTTTCAGTTCTAGAAGTAATTTGACTGTCTAAGACTAGTTTCGACTTTATCGTGGCTGAGTTCAATGCCATCAGGGCAGCTTGAATGTCAGAGAAGATGAAGATGATTTTGCCATGGAAATAAGAGAGCTTGTGCACTGATTTATGGCTACCTGGAGGATCGATGAGTATGTGCCTAGTCTGACCGATATGTTAGTGCTAGATGACTCTCCGAATATTCCAGCCCCAGATCCACTGTCCATTTTGAGCAGTCCGTATACCGTACCATGTTTTGTATTGCTGATCGTGTCGTTCTCTAAGAGTTCGCTGTATTGTCGGAACAATTTAAGTCGCGCAAACTACAATTTCCTCGCCCTATTGCATTTCGCATTAAATCACGCTTCCGCAGGTTCGTTTTTGTTATTTTTGTTGAGACTTGGATTTGGATAAGATCGCTTGATGGGCGTCCATTATTCGATCCTGTTCCAGCTGTGCCTGTAAATTTAAATCGAATTGAATTCTATAGTTAGACTGCAATCCCTTCGACACAGACTATACATGTTCACGTGTTCGTCTTGTCATCGATCTATTTCATTGTTAAGGTGCTTCTCATAAGTTAGGTTAGGTAAATGAGTGCCTTGTGACATTTGTCACTGCTCACTTAGACCAGCAAAGGGTCCATTGTGCTCATCTTCTGATTTTACTCCGGGAACCTCTAAAGACAGAGTGCTTCTCATAGTCCTTTTTGTTTCTACGAAGTCAAAGATCTATCCTTAGCATCATTCGACTCAACATTCGTATATGTAATTCAATTCAAACGAAAATGTATTTCAAGGGAAAAAATAAATTGCAAAAGAAAAAACAATTAACCCCGCAGTTCATGATTGATATGAATTCAGTAAGCAAATTTCTTCGATTCAAAGAAATCCAAATGAAAAGTTGTTACACTATTAGTACCACAACCAACTTATGTATGTGACTGACATTTTCTTCACTCACTTAGTTCGCACGCATCGAGAAAGAATAGACCGCACCACAGTTCACAGTAAAACTTCAAGTTCTATTATTAAGTTCATTCCGTTTCGCATCCAGTAGGTTGAGAAACTTTTTGAAATATTAAAGTAAATCTAATGGAAGCAATTTAAGTTGGCACAAAACCTCTAAAATGTATGAAAGTTGGAAACCAAAATATCACCTGCAGCTCCTATGTAGTACGTACTCGTACATATTATTATGGCAGCGCAGAGTTTACTTTTAAGTTCTTATTTTGAAGAGTGCCAGCACACAGTTTATGATGTGCGCACGTAGCAGCCTTAAAACTATTTATAAAGTTTGAGAAAAGGGAATACACGAATTCTTACATAAATGTGTGTACGAGTGTGTATGTTTTATGTGCAAGCACTCGTGGCTTTTATTTCGATTTTAGTTTTCTTTCCTTCCTCTTCCTGTTTCGAGCGGACGAAACGTAAAACATTTCAAGTGATGGACAGCTTAGTTTTTGACCGTAAATCGAGGAAAATGCGGATAATACTACTAATGCCACTTGCTACCGTACGAATTGTACGATCAGCCAAGAGTTATGTAGGTAGGTAGGTAGAAGTGGCGCCGTTTTGAAATCTTGAAACCATAACTCATTTGACCTGATTGTTTGTGGGTGTTATATGTTGACAGACGAAGATATTTAGATCCAACCTGGGGAATTAAGGAAAAGGATTAATTCACCAATTTTTTTTTTTTTTTTTGAAATATCTCTGAGGTCATTGAAGAAGGGTTTGCCTAGAGTGCGCTGCCTGATCCTCGCTAGGGCCGGACATTTACACAAGAATTGATGCGGAGAAACCTTTTCGCTGTTATCTTGGCAACTACGGCAGAAAGTATTGTGGGTGATACCTAGCTTGGCTGCGTGGTCTCCTATTGGCCAGTCTCTTGCGCTAGCGGGTACGAATCTTGCAATATCTGGGCTTGATCTGCTTAGTAGCTCGTTTCCTTTTTGTTTGTTGTAACCGGGCCAGATCTGCCTTGACATGACGCAGTTGTTAAGCCTATTCCACGCTTGGTTGGCCGTCTTTAAAACGGGGCGTTGAATATTGCCCTAAACGGCTTCTAGCGGGATATTAACAAATTCCTCTAGCGAGTCATTGAGGGCTGATCCTCAGCATTGTAGATGTGTGTTGGAGAATTTTTGAATAGCAAGGAGCTCTGCTTGGAAGACACTGCCAAAATTCGGAAGTCGAAAGTATAAGAATACACGGGATAGAGGCAGGGCTCTTTTAGATTAGAATCAATTATGGTTTGACGGGAAATGCTCTTTACTAAACTGAAAAATTGTACTGCCATTCTGTCATTCTACCTAGTCGTCCTGCTCTAGTCTCACATTCAGTCAATTCAATCAAGGCACTATCTACCGTACAGCTGTTGTTGATCTTGTAATGAGAGATGAATAAACAGATGGCAGTAGTGACAAACCACATTCTGGTAATAACTGAGTTTCTGTTGGATTAAGACATCTTTTTCATCTTAATATCCATTTAAAACTTGAGTATCTGAAGTGAATCTGGAGAGCAAATTGTGTGCACATCGAAACAGTGTACCCAGCAGAATTCGACAGTTTCACAAGAGGCGATCCTGATTCTCATCTACCTCTACTGCTTCCCCTAGGCAGATAGGGCTGAAGGAATTGATATGAGGTGAAAGGACTTTTTTTTGTCCCTAGCCCAGGTCTAAGAAATTCACACTGGTGGCGAATTAAGCACTAGAGCCATTGTCTTGAATGGAAGGTCTTTCTAAAAGCCAAGCGAAGCACCAAACTACCTTCCAAAAACTTGTTGCGAAATTAAGATTGCCCTGGACAGAAACGAGTACCAACCTGGAGGTTTTCACATAGGACACATGATTCAGGTTGTGGGTGGACGAGTTTATACGATGATTTTACAGAGGTTGCCCCTGTGCTGCTCTCGCAATAGCTTGCAGATTTTCCACCCTGTTATGAGGAATGAATTTCCAGAGTTAGACGGACAAATTTTGGGTAAAAAAAATAATCCACCATTGATTTGGTTGCCCCATCCTTGCAGAAAAATCCCATCACGGAGACAAAGAGGAGGAAAAAAGAATCCTTCGCTTCCTCTGTACCTGTCCTGTCCTATTCCAAAGAAGGAAGGGTTATCTAGGACCGCGTCGCTTCGAAAATTTGAGTGAACTATCACATACTGACGCTAAAAGTAATCTCAGCTTCATTAAGAGAAGGTCACTTGAGGGTATGCATAGGTTCTTGTTGTATCACAAACGCCTTGGCCTATGTGTGTCTGTGACTCGCATGGACATGTCTGCTTCAAAGTCTATCCAGCATGCTCACAATCTAGGAAATGAAAATTCATTGAAGCCAAGGACTAGTGGGTTCTCATTTCAGTTTTCTGTATTCAGTTCAGTAAACGCAATTTCAGGCGCGCCCATCAGAAGAGTCAAGATAAAACTACATGCAGACCGGATGTACACCAGGGCCTCATCCCTGATAGTTTATAATCTAAGAAAAACCACGGCTCAAATGGAGCGTGCAAGTGGACAATGACACACATATTATGTGAATGTCAGGGAATTGCCTTAGTAATCTAGAGGAGCTAGGCTATGATAACTATAGAAAAATGGTAAAATTCTGTAGGGAAATCAAATGCTTTCAGGAAATGGTTTAGGTTTTGCCTTTTTGGTTTCACAGGGATCGCGATGGACCCACCATGCTACTCTACGTAAGTGGACAGTGACCTCGACAAATATATCGTGCGAAGCTGGAGCCATACGGTCAGACTAGCTTTGAAGACTTTTTGATTGACTCCGACATCCGTCTTCATCACAAGTATCTAAAATGGCATGGTGTGTTATTTAGTGTTTATTTTTATTAAAATGAACACAACAGAAGAACTATTTTCACTAGCTGTACTCATATTCTTTTAATACTCGTTTAACTGTGCGCCACGTTTGTACCAAAAAAAATTCATAATCCCTTCTTTGATGGGAACAGTCTCGATGCTAAAAATTCTTCCATTCCATGCAAATGGGTTTCTTCAACTTTGAAAATTAAAATCTGTTTAGATGCAATATTCGTTTCCTTCTGCCTTGTTTCGAAAGAACCATTCTCCATACTATTTGTAGATGTTGCTATTTTCTTTATTTTTTGCCTTTTCAAAGAGCACCGCAGGAAATAAGAGCAATAGCGTAAAGTCGTTATTCTCCACACGTATAAGAGTAGCACTCAGGATAACTGCTCCTGTTGCTGCAACTGCAGTATAAAACGAAAAATAAAATTAAAAGCGAAGTGAAAAACAAAGGCAAATGGCATTAGTCTCGAAAAGTTTTTTTTTGTTTGCTACTACTCGTATACGTCCAATGGCGCAATGAGAATTAGCACGCAATTAAGGAAACGTGAGGTGAATTGCTTGCATTTTCGAAAACTTCGAGAAGCGGCAAGAAGGGAATAATCACGATATTGTGTTGAATTAAAAAATAGCTTGCGATGACTTTGGTCATGCCCTTTTTCATGGGACTTTTGGAAATCTTAATTAAGTAAGGTGTCGTGACCAAGGGGCAGGAGGAATTTATAGAAACCTAATCGGGGTAAGATTTCAAAGAAACGAGATCTACGAGAAAACAGCAACTGAACAGGCGTAACCCTTCTAGGTTAGGTTAGGTTGTGGGGGAAGTGCCCAGTCCAATGACTGAGCGTCTACGGGGGCCTTCTGGTCCATTGCGTTCTCCTTTGTGCTGTGGTCTATGTTCCAACCTTGGACTCGAGATGGGTGGTCTATCAAACTACTCTGTACTCTTAATGAAGTGGAGTATGCTCGTTTTCGGTTCAGGTTTCCAAACAGCCTGTTTCCCATGTGTCGGAGTCGGCAGTTTTGGAGGTTGGAACACTCACAGAGTAAGTGCTTGATAGTTTCTGTCTCTTCCGCATCCTGATATGGTTTTCAAGTTATTCCGAAGCGTTTATAATTATGTTCAAGTCATTTGGACCTGTCGAAGAGTCATTTGAAATCCTGAAATAAATGTCTTCGCAGGAACTCAAATCTGAGTTGACAGAGTCTTGGCAGTGACATTGAAAGTGTAAAGTATCCTCATGTACTTCTTTAACACCGCAGCCTCTGCAGGAGTCTTTTGCATTTGAAGGTCTGAAGTAAGGCTAGTCGCTCTGTCATATTTCCGGTGTTTGGTTGTAAATAATTTAAGTTTACAATTCTTCATACGTATTTCATTTAATTTAACTAACTTCAATACACCTACGGCAATGGCAATTTCATTTCCGAATTTGTTTGGAGTCGTAATTATATTTTCTATTTTTAACTTAACTTTACCTCTATTTCCTGTAAATGCCCACGCGGTTTTATTTTACAACGAAACGAAACTTACCCTGTATTTGATGTATTTTAATCAACCCGAACATTGTAGGTTTATCTGCCGTTCAACGACTTGGTTTCAAAAAGAGAAGGTTGAAAGGATGTGAACTGAATTCAAAGTAATGCTAAATTCAAAGCTGGTAATCCATGAACTTCGCTTTTGTGAAAATCCCACAAAAAGGGGTGCAAGGACATAGAACCACCAGCGATTATCAGACCGTAGTATGAAACTTTCCAAATGCAGAAGAGAACGATAGCGAGAGTAATGTAGAGGAGAAGAGATCCTTTGATACGCATGAACGGGTTATAAAGTTATCCTCTCATGTTTTCTGTATTTTACATTCACATCGAAATGGAATATTTTTCATGAATTCTTTTTTTTTTTTTTTTGTTGAGGAAACTTGTCCTTGACATTTTGAGCACGCAATTGTATAGATATTGAAATTTTCGTTTGAGAATCGGTTGTGAATGAAAAATTTAAAGTGCATCTTTAGGATCTAGTTGAGTAAGTTGCTTGTTATTATATTATGAAATGAAAAATGTGAGAGCCGTCACATGACGCAATTTAAAATATAAATAACAAAGGGCTTTAAAACGGAAGTTGTTCTTTAGTTATAAGCACGCCTTTCCGAGTAAATACTAGTGAGATATTAAATTGAAATGAACTGAGTTTCTAAGATATCGCTACCTATAGTAAGCAGTGCGCGAAAGCAAGACGCTGACAAAGTCAAAGTTGTCTTGTGTGACCCTTTCAAGGTAAAATGTACACATTGAGTCCTCATTTATTTCAATCTGGACATGTGGAACCATATGAGCGTCGATTCAGAGCAGAACCATCGCTAATAGGATGACACAATTATTTGTGGTATATTTTTTGAATGCTTGACTTTCCATTGCCTACGGTTTTTAAGTAAAACAAACCCGAGATTATGGAAACTCTTCATTATGGAATTATCGTGAAGTTAGATCAAGATGGTGTATGGAGCATTGCCATATCTGTGGTTTTTTTTTTCCCCCATTTTGGAGATATTTTGATCTAATGGTAGCAGTGGGGATAAACCTACTTGAAATGGGGAAAAACTGAATTTTTTTTTAAATAATCTATTTGTTGTTTATTTATTTAGAAGAATTTTATTCCATGAGCTCATCGAAAAAGCCCCATATACGATGTGTCGGACAGTCGGACAATGTGTTCGCATTTTTTTCAACAATTCTTTGACCGACATTCTTCTATTGTTTAATTTTTTTTTCTTTTTCTAATAAACAATCAACAATAACTTACTCACGCGAGAGGATTTCAACTTCAGATTCAATCATGCTTATGCTTGCCAATCCTCCTCTTTTTCTCGGACACTCCTTTGAAGGCCGTCCGGGGACGCCTGGGTGATTTTTGAAATTTGTTGCAGTTGCAGTTTTATTACCTACCTACATTACGTGGGGAAATGGTCGCGCGCAGGTGAAGCGTAGATCGTGGCCGATGCGATGTGTTTGCGGTGAATGGCAGTAAGTACCACCATGCAATGGGAAATCCAGCCAAAGATGACTCTCTGGATGTACACAGCCATCGATCGAAAACGAACATCAGGTATAGGCACCATAGCCCTACGTTGATGCCAGACCGATGTACTAACCATCTTCCTGCATCTCTAGCACTGTGTTGCGCAATTAGCCTTAGAGAATCGGGGTATTTGACAGACAAACTCTTCGGTCACAGAAACATTCTGGAACTATTGCCAAAAGAGCTTAATTTGAGGTAGGAGAGTGTGAAGCTACGCAGATGCCTCAAAAATGGAGTGCAGGATTGGCGTGGAAATCTTCTCAAAAACCTCCAACTTAGCGATGCTTGGTATCCCCCATAATTCCCACTGCCATAGCTGCAAGGACATAAACTATCGTTTACTTCACTGCAAATGTCCCGCTCTGGATAGAGCCAGGCAACAAGCATTAGGCATATCATTCTTTAACAACCTTAAGGAGATCTCGGGTAGGGAAATTGGGAAACTGAAGCGCTTCATTAACTCCTTAACTACAAGAAGCCCTTGATCATTCTAACCCTCACTAACACTCATATAAACATCTGGTCACATAGGCTGTGGAATCACCATTGCATAACCCTGCACAAAAGAAAAAAAAACCGAAAACACCATCTGTCCCCCGCTTAATTTTAAACGAAGACAAATTGTTTTGCGTACCTTTTGTGGTGAATTCTGTCCGGACATACTAGTTTGGATAGCCAAAAAGCCCTATAATGTAATGATATCTACGTAACACAATTACTCCTTTCTCGCAGTCATTTTCGAAAGCAAAAACTTTGTAATTCACATGATTTTAATTTTGGGAAAAATCAAATGGGGAAATAACTTAATTTTTCCCCCAAAAATGGGGAATTTCAGCTGAAAAAATCTGGCAACGCTGGTAAGGAGTGATGATTCTAGTTTCGGCACAATATCCAACGGTTATTTGTGCAATCCTGAAAGAGAATAGAAGACTTTCTTCTTATTAAATTTCATTGGCAACCCCTCCGATGCTGACATAAATCTTGATGATAACCTCTGCTTTGAAGATATCAAAATTACTCAGGCTGCCGGACTACGCTACCAAACTAGTTCAAACCGAAGGGACATTTCTCCGTTTTCAGCAATTTGAACGGGTCACTAGACTGTCGGGAATCATGCAGCCTGACTGGATATCCCCTTCTACACTCGCTGCCACAGCAGCAAAAATGTGAACGAGACAGAGACCCATCACCACTTTCTTTGCAAATGCCTAGCTCTTGCCTGAACCAAGCTTCGAATATATCAGAAACCCAACGACTCAAGAGTTGTGGTAACAAAACAGAGCCAATGCGGCTTTTTTTGGTGCCATACATCCAAACCTGACCACTTCCACTAGTAAGTACTAGTAGGAAAATGACCCAAAACCATTAGTTAGCCACCTTGATAATTTCGTTAATAATTGATTAAGACTCAGATTCGAAAGGTACTCTATTACACAAAACAGTCATACAATGTTTTGTTCCCGCAGTCCATGTATTAGCTTTACTGGTTTTCAAAATATTAGAAAGATCAACCGATTTGCAGTTCAATGTCATTCATATCCACCAGGAAATTTTACTTTTGGCACTTACAACGCTTGAATTGCTGCCTGACATCTGCATATAGAAAAACAGTGATATGTACTCTTATCGTACAACTAAAGCCGGATTTCCACTTCAAGAAATGTCGCGTCTTCTTGAAAATACTTTTCTCTTTAGTAATGGACTGCTTTAAGTCGCCAGCTTTTCTCCAAGCGCCATGACCTCTTTTTGTAACTTTTTCGAGTTTTCTTTGTCACTCAATTTTTTTGCACAAACACATTTATATGCTCCTTGCCCATGCTTTGATACAGCTGTTTATTTGAGATACTCATATCCATGTTAGACAGGAATAGTGGAAGGAAAAAAGAAGGAAAGCAAAATAGTCTTTGACCGATTCAGTAGTCGAGTAGTATAGGGTTTTGCAATAAGAGCGCTACAAAAGTTTTTTTAAATAAAACAAAAACGGTTTTGGATATCAATGAAATTCTTTATTCCTGTGAAAGTACGTTCGATGCCATTATGTATGGAACTCGATTTCTTTTGCATGGCCACCACGGGCACGCTTGCAGAAGTCCAGACGCTGAACCCAATTTTCGACGGTTTTCAAGCATAAATCGGCCGATACTGCTGCAATTTCACGTTCGATATTCGTACGAAGTTCATCAATCGTCGCCGGCTTGTTGGCATAGACCAAAGACTTGACGTAGCCCCACAGGAAATAGTCTAACGGCGTCAAATTGCACGACCGAGGCGGCCAAGCGACTGGACCATTTCGTGAGATAACACGTTCTCCAAACTTGGTTTCCAATAAATTGTTTGTGAGATTCGCTGTGTGGCTTGTGGCGCCGTCCTGTTGGAACCACATGTCCTCCAAGTCCATATCATCCAATTGGGGCCAAAAATATTCGGTTATCATTGAACGGTAGCGATCCCCATTCACAGTAACGTGCCGGCCTTGATCATCACGGAAGAAGTACGGCCCAATGACGCCGCCGGCCCATAAACCACACCAAACCGTAATTTTTTCGGGATGCAATGATGACGTGTGGATTGCTGCCTGACCAATATCGCATATTTTGTTTATTGACGAAGCCATCCAGCCAGAAATGAGCCTCATCGCTGAAGATGATTTTTCGATGAAAATCCGAATCATTTTCAAGTTGTTGCTCAGCCCAATTCACGAACATACGACGCTTCTGGTGGTCAAGCGGCGTCAATTTAATCTTGTAAGGATGTAGGCCAAGTTCTTTTCGCAAAATTCGCCACAACGACGTCACAGAGATGCCCAACGCTTGAGAACGACGTGTGAGAGACACATTTGGGTTTTCTGCAACTGAAGCCTCAGCGGCAGCAATATTCTCGACACTACGGGCACTTCTTTGTCTCACTGGCACGGGAACATTTTGTACTGTGCCTGTGGATTCAAATTTTTTCACTAGACGCTCAATTGTTGATCTGCTAGGACGATTATGACGACCATAAATTGGACGTAGCGCTCTTAACGTTGAGGCCACTGACTCCGAATTTCGGTAGTAAATTTTAATAATTTCGACTCGTTGTTGGCTCGTATATCTTTCCATCATGAAATGGCAAACCTTACTGAAGAGAAATGTCAAAAAACCGCAAGAAAAATATGGCGTCGTTTGCTGTCCCTGTCGCTCTACTTTTGTAGCGTCTCTATTGCAAAACCCTTTATAATAAAGTTCCCCAGAGCTAAGCATTTAAGCAATTAGCTGCAAATGGTATTATACCTGATATTCCTGATTTGATGACAATGGCTACCACAGGACGTTGTTTAGGTATCATCCCCATATAGGCTTAATGTCTTATTTGAAAAATTTCCTTCAAGCTTCTATTGATTGCAAAATAATCAATTTGGTTGTCCGTTGAGTGGTTTTTACATCCAACCTGACAGTTAAAATAAATAATTAGCTGGCGCGACAGCTCGAGATAAGCCAAGGCCTATCTTCTTGCAACAATTCATGTTGAACGTGTTACATTTTTCGCGCGAATGGAAGAGCATTCACTAACCACACTTCAATACTCTCAATGGCGACCATGACATGACGACCAATTAGGTAACAGTCCATGCAAGCCATTCCTCTAATATTTTGAATTTTAGGACGTTCCGAAGAAATCGACCTCGACTTTGGTCACTACCTAGTTATAGCCATACATGTATGTATGAAAACGAATTTTTCCAACCCCGCATAGACAAGGAAATAATTCGAGGAAGTTTTACGACGAACGGTTACAATCGCAACAGATTACCAGAGTCTTTGCCGATCGATAATTCCTGAGTCTCTGGAGAACATCAGCCATCACTGTCTGAAAATCATCAGAGAGGCATCGATTCCTCTAGACTAAGCTATCGCAACAAAATTCCTGGTTTGATGAATAGTGCAGGCAGACTTATGAAGGATACCTACAAAGCTACTCTGGAAAAAAGAACGACTGCTGCTTTGCGAATAGAGAAGAAAAGAAGAAAACAAGCTAATTCACTCGCGTTCTATTAGTTACGAAAGCCCGTATGATGATCGTCACACAGCGCGAATTTGGTGTAGTGGTTTGAAAATCAAGTGATATAAGTGCTGTCAAGTGGTAAGAAACGATTGCCATTTATCAGATTGATCAACCCTTCAAGACATATCCCTACTCTACTGCCAGCGTTGCGCCATTGCTATAGAGTTGACATCAGATTTCGCAGTTGATTGACTTTATGTATTGCCTGCGAAAACAAATGTTTCCTGACATCTGGAACTCAATCTGGTACCAACTGCATGAGAACCGATGATGCCGCACGAATAATACTTCTTAGACTATCAAGCATGAGATTCACATGCGGTACTGAGTGTTTGAAAAAACGGCGAATTCTGGCAGACTTACCTGACGATAGTAAAGTTACAGCAGTGATATACGAACTGAAGTCCATTGTAGGATACATACATGAACTTAAGTACAGTCGCACGGCATACTAAATGGAATCTCAGTATCGTTCAATCTCTCCTGAAGAAAGTAGATCATAAGGTCTCTTTCCTATTAGTGTGGCTTAACACCCGGAAAGTTCCCTATCGAGCAAGTCTTTGCACTTCATCGGATCCTGGAAAATACCTTATCACCTATTTAGCGATTTTAAAGCCGAGTATGAAAATGTGTTTAGAGATTTTTGACACTTTAGCTCAAGTCGTGTGTCTGAGCAGGATGACTATAGAGAACACTCGCTGTTCCATTAAGGTCGGTAAGAGCTTTACCGATGTCTTTGACGTTAAAAAATAGCTGGCGCGACAGTTCGGGATGAGCCAAGGTCTAGCTGCTCGCAACCATTCATGTTTTGCGTGTTTGTATTGTTCGCACGAATGGAAGGGACCTACAATTTATTGCCGACTCCGAACGGCGAATTGAGAAGCTTTTTCATGACAAGAGGTGTTGCCGCGAAAAATACTCGGAGGACACGGCAGTCCGATGCACTACCCACTGAGCCACGGCGACCAACCAACCTGACAGTTGGTGCTGCAGTATTCCACAAAAGAACCGACAGTACGATTACCACCGCCAAGGCTTTGCTTCGCTATAGCATATTTTCATACTTCTCTTCAAAATATGTACGTGCATACAAACACATGCACCTACATTTTCGTTGAGCACAGTCCACTATTCCTTTACCAAATCCTTGCCTTGACGGTTAACGACAGAAGTATAGTCGTCGTAATTGTTAATTTTCAAAACTCCTGGTCTTCAGAACCTAATTACCCTCACAATTAAGCCCGAATTCTTCCGACAAAAACTAGTTATTGCTGAGTTGGTTAACTTGCCGAAACTTTCCATAAAAGTTACCAGACTTTGGAGTTAGCTCATTATTTTCAATAATTCACCGCATACCCTTTATGCTATGTAGTATCCAACAAACAGTTTAAAACTTTATTTGTTCATTTTATGGTCTCAATAGCCATAAATATTCGCGAATACTTTTCATGAAGAGCGCACATGTATCCGCACCTTAAAACAATTTAACGCCGCCGGGCACTAAAAGTTCTGTTTCCAACGTTTAACAAGGGGAAGCAGGGATAATTGTTTCACATACGCCAGAGTGGCCCTCGGCTAAGTTTTTAATTAAATGCTCGTTGTTGCGTCTGTTTTGTTGCGGCTTATATTGAATTGAAATTTTGTGAAGCAGTTTTGTAATTTCTGTCTAGGCCTAGCGTTTATGTCAAAATCCGTATGCTCTCCATCGTTTTGACGAACAAATATTTCTTTTTTTTTTGATGAAATGTTGAAATATGGAAATCCTTTTGAATTTTCACTTATGACATGGTAGATAACAGTTTTCAATTTAAAATGATAGATACTGTCAGTGCTTTGCAATGGAACAGCTTGCACTGATGTGGATATTGACTGTTTGCCAATTACATACTCTCAATAAGCATAGCAAATGGCTAGGGGTGAAATGGGATGTGTGTTAGCACATTTGAAACATTTCCAAAACTTTAATAACGTAAATTTGGAATTGTATTTGAAGTAGTTACATTTGGCAACAGAATTCCATTGAACGTGTCAATGAACTGCGATGAAGCATAGAGGTAAAGGAATACTGAGAGTATGAGTATATTTAAGTTCATTTTGAAACCTGGGTGGTATCGATTTCTTTTGTTGAAAATGTGTGACTTTAAGGCATCACTTGAAAATGTTTGTATTTTATTTTGAGAAGTAAGAATAACCACGAGATATTATTTGTCTAGACAACGCATCCTCAAAGTGGTAAAGACGACATATTTGGATGCCCCTGCCAGTGATTACTGATCGTAATAAAGGGTTTTCCAGTAGGGACGGGTAGTTCTGTGTGAGATATCAACGAATTTTTTTATTTTATTTGAAAGGCCCATCAATGGCATTATGTGTAGAATATGACATCGTTCAAATGGCCGCCGCGGTTTTCCTGGGTGGCGCGCATCCGAGATGTCCGATTTTCGATGACTCTGGCGCATAGATCAGGTTGAATTTGAGCTATTGCACGGGTTATGTTGATTTTGAAGGCACTGGGATAGATCTGCATTTTTTTTGGGATAGATCTGCGACTTAAGGAAACCCCACAAGAAAAAGTCTAACGGGGTCAAATCGCACGGCCAGTTCACATCGCCTCTGCGTGAGATAAGCATGACCGCAAATCAGCTGTGTGGCACGTAGAGTCGTCCAGTGGAACCACGTGTCGGTCACGTGCATCATCGATCGGTAGAGCTTTACGTCGATGGTGACGGCAATTCCATCGTCGTTTTCGTGCGGACCGATGATGTCGCCAGCCCACAATCCACACCAAACAGTGACTTCTGCGGATGCATTGCCACTTGGTGGACCTTGTGTGGATTGGCATAGTTTTGCACCTGCATATAGCAAATGCTATATATTCAAGCTAAAATTAAAATGTGAATGGTCTTGCTGCCCATGTTACTAAAACAAGAAGCTAACGAACGGATTGATCATACGTTGACGACTTTTGGCTGTTTAATCCAGGCAGAAAATTTTGGAATGCAAAAGCGCTCCTCAACTCAAGTAGCAAAGGTCCTCAGATTCCTACAACTTCAGAAAAATGCATTCAATAGGTTAAGCTAGGTTAGGTTGAAGTGGCTGCTAGCTAAAGCCAATACGCTTAGACCCATGGGGAGAACGTTGTGATACCACAAGAGACTCAAAAAGATCTCCTACCTAGTAAGTCATTAAACTAATTGGAGTTTCTTATGAGACTACTAACATCTAAGTGGTTGTAGAAGAAGGCTCCTAAGTGGAGTTGTCTTTTCCGGGAGAGAGCTTCTGCAGAAGCCGTTTGCGTAGAAGTCAAGCCTTGTTGCATCCTTGCCCATTAGACAGTGTGCAATAATGACACCTGTTAGAGTGAAAATATGCGATCTATTAAAAGAAATCAAATACTTAAAGCGTTTCAGATTCGGCTTTGATCAAATCTTCTTTGTCGCCAGTCATGTTGTACCACTTGTCCACCTAAAATTTTGTTCTTTCGATAGCATCTAGCTTTAGTTTAAGTTTACAACTAACGAGTGATATGCCTAAGGTGCCCTTATCAGACCCAATAGATAATGTTGTTCCATATCTGGCGAATTCATCAGCCTGAATGATCCCTGCTACTCAACAAAGGTTAATATTAAACTGCTCCGCCACCTCTATAAGAAACGATCGGCAATTTAGGGCTATTAGTGAATATGCATGCAATAAAAATTAGACGTTTTCGAGTGAACTGAGGTAGTTAGATGCAGGAGATTACCAATCTGCAATCAAGATTCTCTGCTCAAGTTAACCATGCGGAAATCATCGAGGATCAGGAGTGCGACTGCCACTTTTGATTTTTACAGCCAGAGTGATGACTAGAGTACTACATGTGAACATTATACTGTGTTCGACTCTCCTCTAGAGAGAAATTCTATGAACAGCTAGCAGGCGTCTTCGATAAATAAATAAATAAATAGCTGGCTCGAGAGCTCGAGATGAGCCTTTCTCCCAACCATTCACGTTGTGCGTGATTGCATTGTTCGCACGAATGGATGGGACCTACAATTTATTGCCGACTCCGAACGGCGAAGTGACAAGCTCTTTCATGATAGATTTTACTCATGGAGGCTTGTCATTTCCCGACGAAAGGTGGTGCCGCGAACAATGTTCGGTGTTCCTGGCTAGGGCTTGAACCCACACCGCACGTCCAGCAGTCCGACGCACTAACCACTAAACCACAGCGACCGTCTTCGACACAACACCAAATATTTAGAGACATCGCCATCAATCAAAGCGAAGGGCTCGGACATTTTGTCATGAAGCATCGACTGTGCAACCTCAACGACCATGTCTAATGGTTTGTAGATTTCTGCAATGCCAAACACCTTGATTAATCAGGCACAATGTTTGAGCAGAAAATCTGCCATAGAGACAGCTGTTTGTCAACTGATTACCAAAAACCCTCCAAACTAATTGACCATTTTGTCAACAGGCGTAATTTTGGGAGAAGCCGCCTGGAAGCCCGGAATAGATGAAGGGCCGATATGGGTACCACACGAGATCACTACCTTAGGTGAACTTCCGTGCTACCGCGTACTGCTGCAATTTGACGATCATATCCGAACTCACAGATATTTTATCGACAGGCTAAAGGATCCTTCAGTGGGTCAATAATTTAATGACCACCCTTCACAAGGAGACCAAAACCATTGGAGTGTCATGACAAATGTGTTTATATTTGGTGTTAAGAGAATTGCTGCTCGATTGCAGTAAAGAAACAGCCCGTGCCTTTCGCAAGATACCAGGGCAAGGATCGACGATCAAAATCAGCTGAAAGATCGCATTATAGCGACTCCAGCAGCACTCAGAAGCCTGCGAAAGTATCTATACCTACGGCGAGAATTTGAGAAAAACAGCACAGCATATGATGGGTCGAGCGTGATCAAATCGATGCGTTGGGCAAGCAGGACACAGGTGCGACGACACAACTGTCTAGAGAAGCACTAAAGAGCTTATATCTTGTGAATGCTCTAGCCAACATCCGATGAAAGATCCTGAATGGGTGCACGGCGTTACAGTTTTGAACTGTGTATTTTCCGCTCTAGATCCTTCTGTGTCGACCACTCTGTGGATAATTATTCAGCCGTGTGTTTAATACTGTTCCCATCTGGTAGCAATGTCAATAGATTATTTGTATGAGTCGCTTTGCAAAGTAGAGGTATCCTTGATATTATCAAGCCATGTTCTCCACAAAACATCCAAAGGGCTGCTAATATTCAATTTACTTGTGGTTGGCTATATGGTCTACTCAATCTAGAAGACGGGAAATTAAGGAATTAGATGGACTCTTTCGGTGGTCGCCGTGGCTCAGTGCGTTGGACTACTGAGCAAGCTTCGTGGATTCAAGTTATCGCACCAGCTATTTACTTATAGATGGATTCTTTCATTTTAATGTCTTATCTGCATAACATATGTATGGCTACTATTTCATAGGAATTTGGACCTCCACTAAATGACTGCTGGTGTTGCGAGAGAGTTACAAGCACTGCCAAAATTAAAGTCATCAGACTCGGGGTGGATTCACTAGTTCAAGTTAGCATCAATATCTTAGGAGTATTGTCTTGACTGATGGTAGAACCGGACAAGATATTGCACATCGCATCGGCGAATGCAGTACACTCTCTAACACCAAGTTGCCTCTGTTTCGTTCCATTACTGAACTGCTCCAATACTGAGATCACGTTTCTTTAGATAATTGCCAATTCCCAAAGTAACACCTTCCGGATTCCATCATGGGTAGTTGAATTCAGCTAATTCTCCTCACACCCCTGAAGCCATGTTGTATACTGTTCACGTTAGAATTATGCAAATTCTTCAAAGTTTAAATGGCAACATTTCCCCAAAGGTTTGTGTTCTGATTTCCGCATCCGCACTCCGACAACATATGTCATTTCCAAATCGTTACGTTGTGCTGTACAAATCATCTGAAATGAAAAATCTTCCAAAGGAACCGCACAATATGCGAGGTCGCTCTCTCACTAATTAGATGTCACTGTCAATATGCGGCATTCCTAATTATATGAGTTGAGTTTCCAAATATTTCTCATTATGCAACATGAGGTAGGTGGAATACATCGTTGTCAGAGGAAAACTTTAAGGACCAGGAATCCTTCGTTGACTTTGGTTGTCGTTGCCAATTATATGCGAACTTAGTACATGATGCTTGCGGCTGTTGCGAAGCTCAGAAATGGGAATTCAATTACGCTGAGAGAGTTTTGTGCGCTCGTTAATTGTTGGTGTATTTGGTGGATTCGCCTGCTGAGTTGGTGGCATATGCGGTTGATTTGCGTGGTTGTCATCAATTGAGCGGCGACATCAAGTCCCCAGTAGGTATGAGGTTATATGAGACTTTCCGTTTGTTCCTAATGAGTTTTCATGGTGGTTAGAAAAGGTTTCTGCTTATTTTGAGTGTAGAATGTTGGGGGCTTCCAAACGTCGCTTTTTTGTATTTTTAAGCTAAATCTCTTCTGCCATTGTTGAAGTCCTTACCGGTCGGGCGATTGTAGTCATACTAGGTAAAATTTGAAAAAGAAAATATTTTGCTACAGTCCGGAGTGGACTTGGGCCTTAACCAATAAGCGTCTCTAGCCAGCTCGATCTTTAGCCAGCTGCCTCCAGTTTCGCACGCCACGTTAGTTTGTAGTTGGCACAGTTCAAAGGGTCTCCTGTCTTGAGGAACGGGCGAAAAATGCTGAGGTTCCATTCATCGGGCATACTTTCCCCCGACCATATTTTACAGTTTCTGCGTAAGTGCTCCTTACCAAGTCATCGCTTCGCGCTTTGAACAGCTCGGAAGCTCTACAGCTAGGCCATCAGCACCAGCAGCATTGTTGGATTTAATCTTAGATATAGCTACCTTCACTTCATCCAGATCGGGTGGGCGAAATTCATGATCTTCGTTGCCCAGGTTCTACCTGAAAGCGGGATTTGATTCATCGTCGCCGTTTAACAGTGTGCAGAAATTGTTTTTCCTTCTACCTGACACTGCCATCTGATAAATCTGCGAAGAGGAAGAGACTGGGGCTCTCCGTTTTGAAAGCGTGTAGATACTATGACGATTTATGTATTACAGAGGACATCACACACATTCTGTGCGATTGAGAGGGCATATCACAAAGGCGCTTCAAACACCTAGGAAACTACCTTTTTAGGAACTTGGAGGAATTAGGTTCTCTGTTGTTGATAGAACCTAATTTCTCCAAGTTGTTAAATGTTTGCAGGGAGTTAAAGTGATTCCGGGAATGAGGGCTTAGGTTTTTGGTGCTTTCGTAGGTTCCCACAGGGATCGCGATCTTGCTGCCCGGTGTTTCTAGGAGATGTCTTCTAGCCCTAAGTAACCTAACCTAGCTTATCATAGGCGAATACCTAACGCAAGTAGACTGCAAAGTGAAATCTTGGAATTTACTGATACTCTCTTATAGACATCATGCAATTCTGCTTATACTAGTTTTAGAGAAAATGAACAGTCTGCCTTGGAATGATTGGCACTTCTGGTGGCACTCCACTGAGTTTTTTCATGAAGGACTTAAATTTCTTCACGAAGCACTGTAAGCAGCACCGCTTTTAATGTGTCGTATTAGGCGTAACTAGCGTTTACGTTTCTAATGAAGCCTTTTGCGCTCCTGATTCTTGAGGATGAAATGTAAATATCACTACTAAGAACAAGATCAATTAAATATATTCCTAATCAGTGAAAATGACCAAATTCCTTTTAAAACTTGTTTGAAGTTGATGGTAAAGCCAGCGGTAGGATTTGCATTTTAAGATAATCCGCTAAGCACATCAAGTTATTGATCCCTATAATGGATCCTTTCCGTAACAAAGTTAAAAAAAACCGTATAAACCCCATGTGTATAGAGATTTATGCTGCCATAAATAACTATAACTTCTTGGCCCTCTTCTCCACCCCTTGATTGCAGCATTCCATAGATATTTTTGTAGCTGCCAGCAGCACAAAAAATCTCAATAAAGAAGAAGAATAAATATTATAGGGTGGTAAAGAAAAGATTTCATAGAATCTATCAACGAAGATAGATGCCTAAATCTTCAAAACTGTCGCGTCTGTTAGATTATTTGGAGAGCTAGTGTGTCTTGTAAATTCTGTCTTATTCAAGGATCACCCAAGTGATATAAGTGGAAGCATAGTTCAAATACTCTGAGTTCGGAGATTTTCTATTATTACCTGGGGTACTTAACAAGATATTTTCTGGATTAAGTAGGCACTCAACAAACTACCAAAAGGCTTTGGAATAGTCTGCACTCAGCCGGAGTTTGGAAAAGGGAGGCCTATTTCATGCTTTTCCTTTCAGTCTAGTAGACAGTACATTTTTCGTCACTAAAGTGACATTTATTCTAATATCAAGTTGACCCTACCCCACTTTCTAGTTGTCATAACTACGTACTTAAGGTGGCGCTACAGTCCGGGGTAGAACTGGGTCTCGACCAGCCACCGTCTCGAGCTCGGTCTTCAGCCAGCTGCCTCTAGTTTCCCACGCCAAGCTGGTTGAGGTCCTCTTCCACTTATGTGCGCCAACTGTGTCGTGGTCCTCTTCTACCACGACTTTGGGGCTGGATTCGAGGATTTTTTTTTTCAATCTTTATTTTCATTTTTCATTTAACTTATATACAATTAGTAATAATAAAGTTTACAATTAAGCAAGGCTTAAAAGCCGTCTGCCATTTCTATTTAAAACTTCAAGATTTGAGAGAAATTATATTATATAAATGAGCTTTTAGTTTAGCTAAAACAAAGGAGATAAAACTAAGTATGTATAGTAATAAATAGGTTTTGGTTTTGCAGAAAAAAAAGGGGGGACGAGATAGATAATATAGTACGTAGGCACACAACTGGCTTTTAGTTTAGCTAAAACAAAAATAAAGGCAAAGGAACACTTTGTTATATATTTCTGTATAAATTTCGAAAACTCATTGCATGTGAGACAAAACGAATCAGTACTTTCCAGCCATTATCACCATTAAGAACTTGGACACATTCCTCAAAAGTCAGAAAGCTTTTCACAAAATATAGTCTTCGTATTTCTTGTAAAATTGGACAGAAACCTAAAAAATGAAGCACATTCTCGTCCTGGCCAAGGTTGCAAAGTGAGCACCTAGAACTCAGGTCATTCCTGTGTGGTCTAAAATTAAATTCTAAGATTTCGGTGCGGATCTTGAAAATCAGGCTCATTTCGAGGGCAGAAAACTCATTTTTGATTCGAAGATTTTCTAGACCGGGGTATTGATGCCCATCTTCAATACACAATTCAGCCATCTCAGTCGTTGGACCTGCACAGTTTGTCATTATATATCCTCCTCCACTCACAGTCTGTGCAAACGGAACCTAGTCAAACACCGAATTTCGTGGAAGTTCGACAGGCCTATCACATTACCCGCGATATCACTATGCTCTGGTATTCAATATAGAGCCACCGTATTGACTCTCGATATCTCACCTAGATTCTTTTTGCAGGCTCCTACAAGCCTCGATTTAGATGTAGGCCTGGCTGTGGATGTAGACCGTATTTGTCCTTGCCAGTTTTCGAAGCCTCGATGATGGCTGTGATTTCGTCTGGAAAGACACTGCAGTCGTCGTTTATTCAAAACGAGTCATTTCTTCATATGGCTTTGTAGTAGACCCCGGCACGTGTACCAAAGTTCATCTTGGAACCATCGGTGTAGAATATGGTAACTTTGTGGTTCCTCCAGTCATCTTTGTCAGGAATTCTGATGCTGAATCTCCTGTCGAATTCCAGATTCTGGATCATATCTGTTTCTGTCGATCTATCGGAATCCTCGAGACAGTACGGATGAGTAACCATAGGGACCTGGTGTCCATTGTTATTCTTTCCTCAGTCCCAAAGCCGTTTGAACTGTCCTGTTGCTGCAGTACAGGACCCGCGGAACTAAACCGCTGTTGGTGTTGTTCTTATTAATCCCAGGATTCCCATACACGCTGCCTTCTGAATCTTAATGAGGTTTGACAGCTGATATTGCTTCTCAAGCATCTTCCACCAGACTAGTAATGTTAGAATGGGTCTCACAACCACAATGTACAGCCAGTTTACCATTGCCGGTTTAAACCCCCATGTATTACTGAACGCCTTTTTGCACGAGTAGAAGGCTACACATCCTTCTTGGTGCTCTCATTGATGTTCTCCTTCCAGTTTAGTTCGAAATCAAGAATAACGCCCAGGTAGCGTGCTGATCGCATAAGATTGAATTCGAAATCCCCGATCTTCAGAGGTTTGAAGTCAGTGATTAATCTCTTCTTAGTGAAAAGCACAATCTTTGGCTTTATAGGATTGGCTCCCTTCCCTTTGCTGCTGGCACAAGTATTATCATATCGTCGGCATAGGTCGGCACTTTGAAGCTATTGTCCCTGAGTATTTCTAAAATTACATCCAAGACAGAAATATGGGAAGAGAGGAGTCCACCCTGAAGAGTTCCTCTGTATACATTTTCCTTACTGTTTACTTTTCGCAGTATCGAGTTGATGATACCCAATTTTAGCATCAACCCAATCCAGTTGCAAAGTCCGGTGTTGAGTTGAGCTCTCTGTAAGCTGTTAATAATCACGTCGACGCTTACGTTGTTGACAACATGATACATGAAATCTTATTAAAAAAAAAAACTTAAATATATTTTTGATTTAACGTTCATCAGTCATCAGTGAGTCTCATTAAGAATTACTTATGTGGATGCAGTCAAACAATCTGGTTCGGTGATAGATCGCTGTTATACTAAGATCTTATGCTCAAAGTGCTATCTTACTTCCAATCTTAATTAACTTGCTCAAGTGTCCTCTTATTCTTTTTTATAATCCACTCGCGCTTTAAGCGGTTATGAGCACCCCTATGATGTTTTTCACACAGCGCGAGCGTGATGCAGCGGTTCGAAACTCGGGTAGTATTAGATTTCAATGACGTCCGAGGGTGGTGTCCAGACTAGCTGGGGATATTTTAAGTGTTTTTTCATTGCTATAATTCACAGGATTTTTTTTTTTTACCGAAGAGTTATCACCTAATTTCCTTTACCATATTTACATACTGCTTTACTTTGTGGATAATGTGACTAATTTTTGGTCAGTGGTTAGTGCGTCAGACTGCTATGTAAGCTGCTTTGGTTCTAGCTCCAGCCGTACTCACAGAACATTTTTCGTGGCACCACCCCATTTCGGGGATTAACAAACCTTCGAATTATAGGTAATTTGCCTTGAAAAAGCTTCTCAATTCGCCGTTTGGATTCAGCAATGAGTTGTAGGTCCCGTCCATTTGTGGACAAAATGTTACACGTACAGCATGAATGGATACGAAAAGCTAGGCCTTTCCCTATTCCGAGTTGTCCCGCCAGCCATTTTTTTTTATCAGAAAATTATGAAGTAAACAAAATGTCTATCTAAAATACATATTCATTTATCTATGATAATCTATACCTATTACTAATGACTTCTTTCAATTAAGTGTTAATGATCTGAAATTATCTACTTCGTGAAGCTTAAGATGAGATTTAGATTCTTCCATTAATCAAAATTTGTAATTGGACTAATCATCGCCTACTCCTTCCAGCAGATACGTGAGAAACGTTTTTCAAATGTCCTCAATTGGAAGAATCCACAATTAATTTGGTTTCATCCCTCTCAATATCAATCATCCCTCTCCAATACATCGTTCGTTTATCCGAACTCCATGACCCTTTAATTGGCCACTGGGGATCGATGTGATTTTCTATTAATTTTACCCAACCAAGTTGATGGAAAATGTTTACTTTTTGAAAGTTGCCAACACATCGATTCGAGCGCTATAAACGAGTCCTTTTTTCAAAATCAATATGACACGCATATCATCCTTCTTGTTTGTTTCATATCTGAAAGAGAAAAAAACCCCATGTTGACAAAGTGAAAACTTTCATTGTGCAGTTTACATTGTTACATCACAGCAGTATTCGTAGTCGTGTTGGAACGCAAGTCATGCACATATCAATTACGATAAAAGTCACACGTAGGGAAAATTGCATAGATTGTGCAAGTTAACGCCAGAAACATTTCATCATGCAAACAATGCATGATACAGTTCCCACGAGCAACAACATCAACTCCGTACGTGATGGAATGCAGCGAATCATATTCAACCGGACACACGAGGCATCGACAACGAGCGGATACTTGAGCCACCAACAGGTATGCTGACCTGTCGTCTGGCAGTATGGGATATGCACTTAGTTTTAAGATATGAAATATTTTGTCATTCAGTAATCATAAGTAGTTCGTAAGAAGTAGTTCGTAAAGAAGCAAATAAAAATATTTTTTTTAAGTAAATCTAGCTTTAAATAGTTTAATTGGCGCCCAACGTGGGGCCCAGGAAAATCATCGCATCAAAGTGTAATCGCGTCGCGTAAAGTGCTCTGTCGTAAACGCATAAGTCGACCTCATAAGCTCGCCGCGAGTGCAGTGCGCGTACCTTGAACATCATTACCGTAAGACGACCTTTATAAAAGCTCGCCAGCGTGTGCGTGGTGAAAAACCTGGGTTCCGGACAAAGAAGAAGCAGCATCTGTAGATTCTGCCGCCAACGAGGGAGTGTGGAGAAAGGCCCCCAAGTAACTACGAGTAAAAAGGAATGCAGCCCCTTCACCAGCGTTGGTTTATCCTAATGTAAGCTAAATTTAAGATTTATATTTCTTCACATTGAGATCGATATATAGTGTAATAGTGTACTAAGCGTAATAGTATAAAGTGATAGCCCTAAGACATAATTATTAATCAGTACGAAAACGAAACATTTAGAAGTCATAAAGAATAATCATATTAACCGTAGTTGTAAACCAATTAAAAATATCCTTCCCGTTCCTTTCGAAAACCTTTAACGTATCTATGTGAGTTCTTATGTCTAAACGTCCTGCAACTATGACCGATCCAATTTTGCGTCCACCGATGTTGAACATCGAAAATCCGACTCCATCAG
Organism: Matsumyia berberina; assembly: GCA_917880715.2. Classification (NCBI taxonomy): domain Eukaryota; kingdom Metazoa; phylum Arthropoda; class Insecta; order Diptera; family Syrphidae; genus Matsumyia; species Matsumyia berberina. The sequence continues at coordinate 86,765,987 of OU862871.1, forward strand.
TTTCTAATCAAAATTCATCGATTTCGAATCCAAATGCGAGGATTAACGCAACTCCAGAACTAGAATCGCTAATCGCAAGCATTGTAAGTCGCTTCTGCATGACTGAGTGCAGAAACCTCGTTCAATCTATAGTAAATCCTGATAATCAGTTTCATAGGGGAACCGATGAAACTATTCATGAACATCTGCGCACGAACTTAAGCGACCTGGACAAGGTACCAGACGTCGTGAGATGTTTAAGAGAGTTCTCCGGAACTCCCGGCGAATTTAGTTCATGGCGCAAGAGCGTTGAAAGGGTTTTAAGCATCTATAACCAATTTAGAGGAACACCAAAATATTTTGGTATCCTTAACATAATCCGCAATAAGATTGTGGGTAATGCGGATGCCGTTTTAGAGTCATATAACACCCCATTAAATTGGGAATGTATTTCGAAATGCTTAACGCTTCACTATGCGGATAAGCGTGATCTGGGAACATTGGAGTACCAGATGACGACTCTTATTCAAGGCAACAATGGATTGGAGCATTATTATCAGTCGGTATACAATCATTTGTCATTGATACTAAACAAAATTTCGAGTATGGACTTACCACCTGATGCTTTATACCACCTTACATCGTCATACAGAGCCAAGGCCTTAGATACCTTTATAAGAGGTCTAAGAGGTGACTTGCCCAGACTCTTAGGTATAAGGGAACCGCAAGACCTTCCTACAGCTCTTAATCTCTGTTTAAAACTCGAAAATCAGCAATTTAGAGCCAACTATGCTCACCATAATATCAGCCAAATTAGGAGGCCACCACCTCCTCCTCCAATTCCTTCACGGAGAACCCGAGAACAGCAACCTTTCTATCCACAACTTGCATATGTACCCCAATCATCACATTTTCCACCGCGTCAACATTTTAACCAACGACCTACATACCCCCCAAATCAATTTACCCAACCATCGAATTCTCAAATAAATCCACATCAATTCCGAAGGAATCCTCAACCAACTAGTAACTTTTTGCCACAATCTGTTCAAAGGCCTGAACCAATGGATGCTACAACCATCCGTACACACAATGTAAATTATATGAATCGGCCGGTGATGAAAAATTTCCCACCAGCTCCAAAACGACCTATGGTTCCTTCACGAGAATATCCAAATCCCAACAAGATGCAAAGAAATTTCCACTTGCAATCTTCAGAAGTTGACCCCCACAATAATAACACATCCATAGAATCTCAAGAAGTTAGTAACTATAATGCTATGATTTCGGCTATGAATAATCAGAAAGAAGATGACCAAGATCTTAATCAGTACGTAGTTCAACAAGGAAGTGGAGAACCGACAGAAACATTTTCTGATTTTGTCGACGTTCATTTTTTAGACTGACGAACTCGTCACTACCTTATTTTGAATGTAGGACGAGAGAAAATAAAATCCTAAAATTCCTAGTAGACACAGGGTCGAATAAAAATTACATACAACCAGATTTAGTTCGAAACCCCATCCCAAATCAAAAAATATTTAATGCAAATTCAGTCTGTGGTGCTATAGAAATTACTCATCATACTATAATAAATCTTTTTGAACCAGGCACAAATATTAAATTCTTCCTTTTACCCTCACTACGATCTTTTCATGCAATTCTTGGCAATGACACCCTTAAAGAACTGTCAGCTGTCATCCATGCTAAGGAAAGCTATATGACTGTAAACAAAAACATTAAAATTAAACTGAAACAACAAGTATCAGAATCAATCCATAATGTTAATCTCAGAACGCAGCACTTGTCGCAAGAACAACGACAACAACTTAATCGCTTAACCTTGAATTACGCCAAGCTTTTTGGAACACCAAATGAAAAATTAACTTTCACTACGAAAGTCAAAGGTAGAATCCGCACGACGACGGAAGATCCCGTTTACTCGAAGCATTATCCGTATCCTATGGCGCTTAAAGGAGAGATTGATAAGCAAATCAATCAGCTACTAAATGATGGAATCATTCGACCTTCACGGTCACCGTACAATTCTCCGGTATGGATTATACCAAAAAAAACGGACGCCTCTGGTGAAAAGAAATACCGTATGGTTATTGACTACCGAAAACTCAATTCGATAACAATACCAGACCGTTATCCGATTCCTGAAACTAATGAAGTACTAGCGCAACTAGGGAAGAACAAATATTTCTCAGTTATTGATTTAAAAAGTGGCTTTCACCAAATACCTCTACACGAGGACGACATCGAGAAAACTTCATTCTCGGTAAACAATGGAAAGTACGAATTCGTAAGACTTCCCTTTGGTCTGAAAAATGCACCATCTATTTTTCAGAGAGCTCTAGACGACATCTTGCGAGAACACATCGGTAAGATATGTTATGTCTATATTGATGACATAATTGTGTTCAGTGAGAACGTTGAACAGCACTTTCAAAATTTGGCATCTATTTTCGAGACTCTTCAAGAAGCCAACCTTAGGGTGCAATTGGATAAATGCGAATTTTTAAGGCCAGAAATTGAATTCCTCGGATTCATCGTATCTTCGGATGGTATAAAAGCCAACCCAATCAAAGTGGAAGCGATTACCAAGTTTCCATATCCACGAACTTTAAAAGATCTGCGATCATTTCTTGGTCTGTCGGGATTTTACCGCAGATTTATTAAAGATTACGCGAAGCTGGCAAAACCCCTTACAGCCCTTTTAAGAGGGGAGGATGGGCGTACGTCTAGACAAATGTCAAACAAAAAATTCATACATTTGGATAATGAGGCCATGGATACTTTTGACAAAATTAAAAATTCACTTACTTCAGAAGACGTTGTTCTAACTTTTCCAGATTTTAGTAAAGAATTCCATTTGACTACAGACGCTTCGGACTATGCTATTGGTGCGGTACTCGCTCAAGAAAATAAGCCGATAACCTTCATCTCTCGAACTCTATCGAAAGCCGAAGAGAACTATGCCACAAACGAAAAAGAAATGTTGGCTATAGTATGGGCTCTAAAAACTTTGCGAAATTACCTTTACGGTCCTACGATTCTGAAAATATTTACTGATCATCAACCGCTGACATATGCATTGAGCAATAAAAATTCCAACAACAAATTAAAAAGATGGAAGGCTATACTCGAGGAATATAATTACGAGTTAAGATATAAGCCTGGTAGATCGAATGTCGTCGCAGATGCTTTGTCAAGGCCACCCAGAACCATTGAAGTAAATAGTTTAACAGCAACCCAACATAGCGATGAGAGTTCCGGTCAATATCTAATACCTATAGCAAATGAGCCGATCAACGTATTTAAAAACCAGATTATCCTTTCCCTTGGAACAACGCCATCCTATGAATTTAAAATTATTTTCCCTACCTATCACCGTCATGTAATAGTTGAAACTGAGTTCACTGATCAAATTTTAACTGACATTCTTAAACGATACCTTAATCCATCCGTTATTAATGGTATCAAAACTGATGAAAGAATTTTAGGCAAACTTCAAGAAATTTACCCGACACATTTTAGCCAATACCGATTACGTTTCGCAAGAAACCAAGTCATAGACTTAATCGACGAAACACAGCAGGAAACCGAAATTATCAAGGAACATAATCGTGCACATCGCAACTCCCGCGAAAATAAAATGCAATTATTGCAAAAGTTTTATTTTCCACGGTTGAGAGCCAAAATAGAGAAAGTCACAAAACAATGCAAAATCTGTAAAGAGCATAAATATGACAGACACCCGAACAAGCATGAATTACAACCTACACCTATCCCCGAATATCCCGGACAGATTATTCATATAGATATCTACTTCACTAACAAAAAAATTATCCTTACTGCAATTGACAAGTTCTCTAAATATGCCCTGGTCAAAATCCTAAGATCAAGAGCTTCAGAGGACATAAAGCAACCTCTAAGAGAACTTATACTGGCTTTTGGAGTACCCCAAACAATTGTCATGGATAATGAAAAATCCCTAGCCTCTAATTCTATAACATTCATGTTAGAGAATATGTTCAATATTAAAGCTTTCAAAGCACCCCCCTACACAAGTTCCGTCAACGGTCAAGTGGAGAGATTCCACTCCACACTTTCAGAACTAATCCGCTGCCTTAAGACAGATAATGTTCATACCACCTTTTCAGAATTACTAGATCGATCAATCTATGAATACAACCGATCCATTCACACCACTACAGGCAAAAAACCCATAGACACATTTTTCGGTAGAGAGCTACTAACCAATCCAGAACAACTTAGACAAGAAAGACAAGAAAACATGAATAAACTACGCGATAAACAAGAAGCAGATTTAAAATACCATAATGCAAGAAAGAGTCCACTTAAAACATATTCTATTGGCGAAACCATTTACGTAAAAACTAACAAAAGAATAGGAAATAAGCTCGATTCTAGATATAAAAAGGAGACAGTTGCACAAGATAGAAATACAACAGTTATTACCCAGTCAGGAAGAATCATTCATAAAAATCTTATAAAAAATTAACTTTTTCAATAGAACATTATTACCACTCTGCAATGGCGAGGCACAAATTCTGGACTACTCGAATTCACAGCTAATAAAGATCAATACAGGTCGCGCGAAATTGCAGAACGGATCATTCAAGATAATACACTTGATCGACATCGAAGCTTACGAAACAACACTTAACAACTTGGAAGCTACGTTAAAGACATCCATTACTATCAACCATATCCTAACTCCTGTCCTTTCCTTTGAAATATCCCGTATACGAACTTACCTAAATAGACTTAAGATAAATAATAGAAGTAAGAGTAAGAGATCATTAGATTTTTTAGGTTCAGCGTGGAAGTGGATTGCGGGTAGCCCGGACCACCACGACTATGAAATAATTACTAATAAAATGAATAATGTATTAAGAAATAATAATAATCAAGTAATAATTAATAAAATGTCATTAGAAAAGATCAATGAATTAACGAACATTACAAATAAGATTATGAAAACATTCAAAGAAAATGAACTTAATAATAGTGAATTAATTACAAAAATTAAATATAAATTAGATATAATTAAGGAGGAAATAGTTAATGTAGTTTATGCCATTCATTGGGCAAAAGTAAATGTAATAAACTCTTTTATATTATCTAACACCGAAATAAATATAACAGAAACAATTATGAAAGTTGAAAATATTCCCTATGTGAATGTAGATGAAGCATTAGAATTTGCCGAGATAAAAATCGCTTCAAATGATAATAACTTAATTTATATTTTAAGCATTCCAACAACTACTAAAGAACTATGTAATTTGTCATTAATAAAACCTGTTAAAGTAAATAAAATAATCAATAAAATTAAATACGATTCAATACTGGAATGCGATACAGACATTCATGGCATTACAAACAAATGTAAAACATATAATAGTCTTTCTATTTGTAACGAAAATAACATTGTAAGTTTAAGAAATTCATCGTGCATCCCAATGCTGATAAAGAGTCAGAAAGCAACATGTCCCATCATCAACAATGAGCACATCCCAGATGTAGATGAAATAGCTCCAGGAATCCTACTACTAAATCAGTTTAATGGCCCAATATTCATCAACAACGATACTGTCATGCTCAAGGGTACGTTCATCATAAAACACTTCAACACTACCATTCAAGTTAAAGGAAGAACGATCATGTCAAAAGAAGTCACAAGTCATCAACCTTTACCAGCGATACTCCAACCGTCATATAAACCTGACAAGATAGAAGAAGTATTGTCTCTCGAGATGATCAAGGATCTTTATGTTAATCGAACGAAGGAAATCAAGCTGCTTGAAACGAAACACGAGATCAACTTAACCGTGAACATCATACTAGTGGTTACAGTCTTAGCCATCGCAACCTTCGCATACAAATTGATAAGAAATAAAGGCATGACTAAAAACGAACAGTCTAATACCAACATGCCATCATCATCATCAATAACCATAGGACTTGAAGACATCCCTCACCTAGTGACGTCAACAACATCTCACGAGGACGTAAGATTCTAAGGGTGGAGGAGTTAACGCCAGAAACATTTCATCATGCAAACAATGCATGATACAGTTCCCACGAGCAACAACATCAACTCCGTACGTGATGGAATGCAGCGAATCATATTCAACCGGACACACGAGGCATCGACAACGAGCGGATACTTGAGCCACCAACAGGTATGCTGACCTGTCGTCTGGCAGTATGGGATATGCACTTAGTTTTAAGATATGAAATATTTTGTCATTCAGTAATCATAAGTAGTTCGTAAGAAGTAGTTCGTAAAGAAGCAAATAAAAATATTTTTTTTAAGTAAATCTAGCTTTAAATAGTTTAATTTGCACAACCAACTAATCTGCGAGATGGGAACCCAAAGGGCAAACATTATCTCAATGCACCATAAACGAACGAGAACGAGAACGAACTGCATTCACATCTAGGAAATGAATTGCTCCTTTGCTGCCAGTGGCACATTGTCAACTTGCTCCTTCCATCTCTTTGTGGAGTGTGTGTGTGCAAATAGACGAAACTTTTCGATTAAGTAAATTGCACATCTCGTGAATGTTTTATAATTCTTGAGTACCTTTTGTAGGTATCTCTTCCTCTCACAGTTGAACCTCTTGTACACTCGGTGCACTGAGATTACACAAAATTATAATTTTGCTTAATAAAAGATGCAATCAGGTAGACAAGATAAAGATGAAGTTGTGGTTTCAGAATAAGGATCAAAATTGCTACTTTAAAAAAAAGTGGAACGTCAGTATGTTTAAAACGGACTAATAGCCGCGCCTTCAAGTCCGAACTTCAGAGAAATTGACAGCAAAAACAACCTATTACAACATAGCCCTGTTCATTGATTAGTGATTAAATTGTAAATTTATTTAACCATAATAATAATATTAAATTTATGGAAGAGTTTTCATATTTCACTTTGCATGTGACATAAGAAATGACTTTCGTTTTTTATGTGAAATAGTAGAACTGCTATGACCCTTACTACTGGGACAGAGCGCCAGCACTGTCTAGCAGCATGTAACGGAGAAGTGGCATATTGTATTGCATTCCAAGACAGTTCTGTATTTTTCCACAAAATTGGAAACCTGTCTCGTTGAATCCCCTCCTTTCTTCCGATAGTGCTTGTACCTAGTGAAGTACAAAATATTTGCATTTGGAGTGACACTGTACGTTTTTTTTTCGACAGGACATGTCTGGTATATTGAATATTTTGTGTAGCTACACACGTGAGGAAGAAATACGAAGAGTAATTCTTGGATAATGGAAAATGCCAGATGACTCTAAAACCAAACTGAAAAGGTGCCTGAGGTGGGGAAGGTGCTAACTTGATAAATAAATAGCTAAGCTGTGCAGGGGTTTTATTAAGAAAGTGAAGATTTGGCAACGTGCGATTGTTTTAGTCACAGTTCAGGAAAGAGTTAAGTTGCAACTGCTAACACTGAAAGTGAATAAGCTTTATCCAACTCACCGCCTTAAATTGAACTGCTGCAGACTTCTGCAGGTTGAAACAATATCAGCACTTGTCACTTGTCAAAAACAAATCAGGCCTAGCCTGGACTTAAAAAGAACGGAGAGACTTTTATCCACAAATCGGATAAACCTAGGTTCACTAAAAGGGGTCTTCGCAGGAAACTGCTTGGTAGAAGATTTCTGTAGAAGCTGCAGAGACGCGGAAGAGGGAACTACAATGCACCTACGGTGCACGTGTCCTACCCTTGCGACCTTAAGAAGGAAAACCCTCGGGGAATACTTCTACGATGATCTTAACGATCTAGCTGAACTCGACATCCAGAATATGAGAAACTTCATCTCCAGGACGAAATGGTTCAACTCTGAGGGTTAATATCGTTACAGTTACCCTTCCCGATTGTTCTGTGTTGTACATACTCTGGTTCCTGGTTCCAATCTGGTCTTAGTATTTCCCTGTCACCTAACGTCAAATAACTTAACTTAGGTTTCTATGGCAATAAAAAACCTGTTTAAAGCCATTCAGGGGCTATGCTAGTCCAAGATACCATCTAAATTCCTTCAGAGTTTCTTTCTTCGGCCACAGCTTACAATTATCGTCTATCGGAAGACTGATATGACAGATGGTACCGACAGTTTCCTCACACACTGTGCAATCCTATAAACTGTAGGACTGCTCGCTTCATACTCAGAAGTTCTTGCTTGGTACAACTTTTCCTCATTTGGATTGGCTTTTTGACTTGTTTACACGCACTCTGGTGATCGCCGTGGCTCAGTGGTTAGTGCATTGGATTGCTGTGCGAGCGGTGTGGGTTCAAGCCCCAGCCATGTCCACCGAACATTTTTCGCTGCACTGCCTCTCGTCAGGGAATGACAAGCCTCCGAGATTATAATTTGTCATGAAATAGCTTCTCAATTCGCCGCTCGGAGTCAGCAATAAATTGAAGTTCCCCTCCCATTCGCGCGAAAAATGTAACACGCACGACATGAATGGTTGCGTGAAGCTAGTTCTTGGCTCATCTCGAGCTGTCGCGCCAGATATTTTTTCTTTTTTTTTTTTTTTAAACGTATTCTCATTTGATGACGTTTTTAAGTATTCATAAGTGTCGCACTTCACTGAATGAGAAGGATTCAGATCACTATTTTATGCAAGCTACCATACAACTGCGGATACAAGCTGCCGAAATGAAATTATTTCGTTATATTCCTGGGGTGACTCGCCGAGATCGGGTTAGGAACACCAGAGTACGCGAGGCACTCAATGTTGAGCAGCTACTTCTTCGAACGAAGAGGTCCATACTTCGATGGTTTGGGCACCTTAAACGCATGCCCTTAACTCGGTTTCAGGCAGGCGTCCCCTAGAAAGACCTAGGATGTGATAGCTCGACCAAGTCCGAGTCGATGGTGGAAGATCGGGAAATGTGGAGAGTCCACTTAAGCCTCATATTGAGTAAGCGGGCCATTGGAAGATGATGATGATGATCCGTATTGCTGCACTTCAACTATCCCACACCAAAACACAAGTACCCAGGTATGACGTCGACAGACCAAATTCACCCCCATATGGGGAAGGCGTAAAAGGTCGAAAACGCCCAAGGTAAGTAGAAAAAGGGGTGCAGTGAAATTACTCCACGGGATATTACTCCACATGGGAATTTACTCCACCTTTAGTGGGCGGCTAAATCCCCCCTGGAAGTGGACTTTATTATGAACCCCGCGCAGAGCGTCCTTAAAAAAAACTAAAGCTCCAGGGGCCTGCCTGATAGTTGTTCACATTCCCTTAGCGGAGTGACAAAGTTGCGTGAGCGGCTAAATTAGGCGGAAGAAAGGGCCAAATCTCTTATATTCGCGAAGCGGGCCAGTCAACCATTGTTTGATGCTCCGCGAACTTTCGTTTTTTAGGCTTTGGCTCTAGGCGGCTCCCTGACAATTGTTAACATTCCCTTAGCTGATCGATGAAAACGCGTGAGCGGCTAAATCAGGTATAATAAAAGGTTTAATCCTTTAAACGCGCAAAGCGGGCCACTGTTCGTATTGTAAGTACTTTTCGATACTTCGCGAACTTTAAAAAGTGGAGTCATTTCTCACAAGGAAATGTTAAATTACCAGTGGGAAATTACTCCACATTCAAAAAGTGGATTAGTTTCCCACCGAAAAATTAAATTATCGTGAAGCTCGCTAAAAAAAAGATGGTATCTTTATACTGCCTGCAAGAGGTAAGATAATTCTTAAGTGTATAAAGGATTAACTAGAACATACACTCACAAATCGATAGAGGATGCCGCGACCTAGTCATTCGTCCTAGAAAGATAAAACTGCCAAAATTCGGAAGGATCTCATAAGCCACTTAGACACCTTTCCAATATCTTGAGAATATTGTCTTGACCGATGTCATAACTGCACAAGATATTTCAAAACGAAAGTCAGAGGTCCTCTTTCACCTCGAACTGCAGCGCCGTCATAATCACTCTCTACTTCAAAAGCGACCACCTGTCTTCCATACAAAGTTGCACTTAGCCAGTGAAATAATCAAACATTACGGTAAAATTTAGATTTCAAAATACGTACTGCTACAAAAATTAAATGACGGTAGATTATTGTACGTGCTTCACTATATACACATCGACACCGATACAGCAAAGGTATCTCTATTTACTGAAATAGGTGTCCATGTTTCCCTTCAATATAGTAGCAACCCTTGAGCATTCGGTCTGCTTCAGGGTCCTCATCTCACTCTGGTAATAAAACACCAAACACACCTTCCGAAATAATACAACTCTCACACAATCTCTGAAACATTTCAAATTCCTTCAGACCACTCCTCCTCCCATCTGTCTTCATGTGTCTCTTTCTATATCCGATTCGATTCGAATTCTCCAATTATTCGAATACTCAGCGAAAAATTTGAAATTCAAATTCGCCTCAACTGTAAGCACTATTGGGGGGCTGAACCAAACTATGTATTATCATCCACCCAACGAACCCCAGGCAAACGCTGCTAGGCAAGCACTTTTGCATATCACATCCTGTCAGCTTCACATGGCGCTGCCACATCTCGGCATCCAGTAAAACTTACTACTTCAATGGGATTTTACTTAAACAAAATACAAAATCAATTTAACAACTTACCGGTAAGGGATCATGTAGAAGGTACCGGCTCTAGTAAAGCAGGAAACCCCATCCGGCGTTTCGGCTCTAGTTTTCTTTTGAGAATTTACTTTGGATTTTCCAATTTGGAAATTCAAATTTCAATCTACTCCTCGGTGTATTTTCACTTTTCGAAGTTTGCATTGTCGGTACTCAGTGGTCTTCATATTTTTACGATTTACCAGAACTGATGTCAAGATTTCAAGAGATTCAAGGACTTCTTTCTTTCGTATACTCGTATCATCTTTCATTAGGCAGATAAAAAGCGAACGAACTTCTGATGATAGATTTTTACGGTCTTTCATTATGATGACGCAAGGAACAGCGGTCCAAGCGAAAGAAGGAATATCCTTTTTTAATTATGTCACTAAGAAGCTCAGAGGTCATTGTCGAGAAGTTTCACCCGGCAAAATGTACTTTAAGGACTTTTAAATGACAAATGAAACTTTTTTATTACTCCTCCTCCACTGAAGAGGAAAGTTTGGGCCACATGGGACTCGTAACTCGTAACTCGTAAGTCCTCTAAATTTCGTCCTATAAATGTCCAAGCGCTGGCGGTGAATTCGGCTGGTACAATCTCTAAATACTTGAGCCAGCTTTAATGATTTAAATTTATTTTGAAGGCCGCAGATACATTGCTTTTAAATGCCAAGTTGAACCAATTAGTTATTTTCCCCTCGAGTTTGCAATAAATCCCCGCATTTTTCTGTTATTGTTGTTGTTGTTTTCTGTTTTTTTTTTTTTAACTCGAACTAAAATTACTCAATCACATTTGTGTCACTCTTTATTGCCATGCCAGCGGGAGATAAAAATGTTGACGGTGTGCGTGATTGCTTTTGCAAACAATTTTCAATTTTTAATGTCCTTCGGAATTGCATTTTGGGGCTATACAAGGTGGTAGCGGCGTATTTTACTGATTTATTTTATTGAAACATTTATGGTCATATATTAGTCAACTGGCTGGCCAAATGTTATTCGGCGCAGGGAAATATAATTTATAAGGCAAATAATACCAGTTTCGGTGGCAGTTATTTAACGTGCGTTATTGTTTTCTGCTGAAAATGGTGAATGAAAATGTATACTCTCATTATGGGGCAACATGGCGACACGCCTAGAATGAGTTATAGTGAAACCTTTGTGGCTTAAAATGAAATACTGACGAAGTTTGGATGAATTTTTTATTTTGCTTTTGGGTCGCCTTCGTTTAAGTTGGGGTAGTGCTTATTAACTTTTAAAGGAGAAAAAAAAAAAAGATTTAACGATTTGCTGTTGAGTTTTATTTGATTTTAAATATTTTTTTAGATTTCCCTCGATTTGTCATAATAGAACGCTTTGCATAGATGTCCTATTTCTACTTGTTGATTCTATGGTCCTGTGACCGCCTTCCTCCTCCACTGCTGGGTATCATTTATTTTTTGGTCGGGCTTTCATTGTTAAGGCGATATTAAACGGTCAGCCAACGTGACGTCAAAATTACGTAGGAAGCAGTCCAAAATTTGGCTGATCGTTTAATAGCCTGAGTTTTGTGTCAATCATCATCACCCACTTTGGCAAATTTGGCTGACGGTGGTTGATGAAACAGCCGATTTTGGCTGAACATCTAATAGCATGATTGTGACACTTTTTTTTATAATCCACACGCGGATCAAGGGGATATGAATATCCTTTTAATGTTATACAGACACCGCGAACGAGGTACAGTGGTTTGAAACTCAGGTAGTGTTAGTTTTCATTGGCGTCCAATGATGGTATCCAGGCTAGGTAGGGATATTTGTGGTGTTTGTCGTTGGTATAATTCACAAGAATTTTTTCAAATCCCCTGATGTCATAATCAGTGTCAGCTCAATTAACTCTTCAAGTCACGACACTCAACTGCCAGTGTTATGTCTTCGCAGTAGAGTCGCTATCAGCTTTCCCAGTTGACTGGTTTTATTTATTTAAGAAATAAATCTTTTTCCGACGTCAGCTACATTTTGGCCCGCCAGCCAAGCCGTCAGCCACTGTATTGTATCAGCCATGACACGAATTCGTGACATGACCGACGACGTTGTCAGCTATTCCCACAAGAGATTTCTAAGAGAAGCCAAAACCGCCTACGAAGCAAACCTCGGAGATTTGTACTTGTCCTGCGCTCTTGCGCAAAAGAGGCAACCATTTCGGTACCTTCTCTTTTGACAATCTTGGTGACCTAGTACAACAAGTTCCGTACTAGTTCGCTCTGTTAATAGCTCCCATTGGTTCCATGATTAGAAAGCCGAATTTTTCGTAAACCCTGAAGCATCACAATAGACCTACTACAGCTTTAAATGCGTAGGCTATGGCGATAGCCTCTGTAACCTAACTTAACCTAGGTATTGGGGCGTGTATGCCTTTAGAGATATTTTGTGTAGGTCGGTGAATTCTTGTGCTATTGCACCTATATCACCGTCACAGTTCCTCTTGAATTCAATGCGGCTCTAGCTCGCAAAATAGTTCTGGTCCAACGAATGGGGTCCTTGACCCTTTCCTAGCCTGTTCATCGGTCACCTCATTTTTCTCTCTTCTTAAGTCCTACAAGAACTTGGTAAATTGCTTGAAAGCATTCGATGTGGCTGACGGCTGACCGTCATTCAACTTGGTTGGCAATCACTTGAGAATGTCAGTTTCGAAAAAATTTAAAGTTGGCTGACCATCTAATAGCCTAATTATTGTGCCAGCCATCGTCAGCCACTTTGGCAAATTTGCTGACTTTGGCTGACAAGTTTGGGACAGATTTTGCTGATGAGTCAGTCTAGTTGGCCGACCGTCTAATACTGCCTTAAGGAGTCACATTTTGTCGCCTTTTTTGAATGCATGACGGCAGTTTTCATCGTCGAATAGTGTTCGTCGGAAGTGTTACTTAGTAATAGACGTCGATTCGCGAATTTTTCCAGATTTCACGTCCTTCGATACGATCAATTGGTTCAGCTCTAAGGATGTTAAGATGATTTAGGATGTAGTGGCAGAATACACAGCCTTGATGGCAGCTTGGCTATAGGTCAAAGTAGTAGTGTTGTAGATTGATGTTGGAGAATTTTTTATTACGCGGCTCTGGCAAAGTCAGGAATGTCAGCACTAACTCCACAGTCCATGTCTAGGCCGTCCATTTATTTTTAGTGTAAGTCAAGTCGTAGCAGGTGTAAGATCACAGTTAAGGGATCTTTAAGGGGAAGGCGAAAGGATCTCAGCGCGCCTTTAATGTCCATGCGTGACGTTCTTTGGACATTTTTAATTATTTCGATGTATTTCTTACAAGGGGCGAGCCGAAACTGTAAATTGGACGATTAACGGCTGTGTAGATCAATGGGGTAATTTGTGGCTGCAGTACACATTTTTTACCAAAAGTCTTGTTGAAGACATAGAAAGCAATTGATTCGCTGGTCAATGCTTAGTTTCTAGCGAAGAGACCGCACATTAAAACTGCGCTAGAAGAACATGATAGTTGTTGTGTACCTACCCTGTGGCGGTAGCCCTGTTGACTCCACCGAAGGGTTCCAGTTATAGGAGAACGAAATATGAGCCAGTTCATCCGCAGATTTATGCCTCGGTTGCCAGATACCCAACCAAGTTTGACCTTAATGAGTTTGGCAAGTGCTTGCTTCGTGGCACCACTTCACTGCCCTTGGTTGGTTGGCTTTGTGGATGACCTAAAGACTTACTTAGACCTCAAGCGGGTCCATTGTACTCATAAAAAGTACTCATGGCAGTCAAACCGAGTGATAGGGTTGACTTATTTAGAAACCACCCAGAAAGGTATAGAAGTCTCACGAGTTTCCTAAAATCAGCGAAGGTCCACCAGCCCATGGAAGAAGCTATTATACTACCAAGAGTACGCAGTCTTCTAGTGTCCAGTGCGGGACATTCGCATAGCAAGTGCTGGACGGATTCTATTTCCTCTTCGTTCCTGCAGCTTCTGCAGTAGTCATTGTAGGGTAATCCAAGACGCTCCGCATGAATTCCTATTTCGCAGTATCCTGTAAGAACGCAGGAGACGATTCTTATTACCCTTCGACTAAGCTGTACGAGTTTTTTGGAATTCTTCTTATCGAAGACTGGCCATGTGACACCATCACGTATTAGCCCTGATCATGGTTTCCTCATCTATTTCCCCGTAAAGAGGGCTAATGGGTGTCTTTGCGATCGGAAGATTTTGTCTGCAGACCTTTACGAGCTTCAATTTTGTCGTAAAATGGCAGTTATCTCGATTTGAAAAACGTTGCATCCGTCTCGAATTTTAAAGCCTTGGTTTACCCCTCTGGATTCAAGGAGGTTCCGGCACCAGTACCAGCGTCCATTTTGGATCCGTCTTTGTAGAAGGCTAGCTGTTCTTCCGTGCATACTACATATACCATCATCCCAGTCCTTTCTTTTTGGTATTTTGGTATCAAATCTCTTATCGAAGTCTCAGGTTGATTCACGAAATTGGATGACAGTGATCTAAGCGCTCCCTGATTTAAGGTCAATCTTGTGTAGGTGCCAACTAACCGATAAGGCTCTAGTGGTACGCACAGACATGAACGTAATTTATGAATTTCAGTTAAATTGTTTGCCTAAGGCAATGTTGAGATACTGCACCTCATTGGAACAGATCAGGATGATACATCTGGTGTCCAAAATTTACCAATCTTCTTTTCGTACTTGAACAGTCTTGTAGGAAGGTTCTTCAATGTTACGCCATTCTTAAACATGTAGAAAATTGTTTTGGATGACGCTAAAAATCATTCTGTCATGATTAGCACTAATACAGGGTTTTTCAATAAGAGCGCTACAAAAGTTTTTTTAAATAAAATAAAAACGGTTCTGGATATCAATGAAGTTCTTTATTCCTGTGAAAGTACGTTCGATGCCATTATGTATGGAATTCGATTTCTTTTGCATGGCCACCACGGGCACGCTTGCAGGAGTCCAGACGCTGGACCCAATTTTCGACGGTTTTCAAGCATAAATCGGCCGATACTGCTGCAATTTCACGTTCGATATTCGTACGAAGTTCATCAATCATCGCTGGCTTGTTGGCATAGACCATAGATTTGACGTAGCCCCACAGGAAATAGTCTAACGGCGTCAAATCGCACGACCGAGGCGGCCAAGCGACTGGACCATTTCGTGAGATAACACGTTCTCCAAACTTGGTTTCCAATAAATTGATTGTGACATTCGCTGTGTGGCTTGTGGCGCCGTCCTGTTGGAACCACATGTCCTCCAAGTCCATATCATCCAATTGGGGCCAAAAATATTCAGTTATCATTGAACGGTAGCGATCCCCATTCACAGTAACGTGCCGGTCTTGATCATCACGGAAGAAGTACGGCCCAATGACGCCGCCGGCCCATAAACCACACCAAACCGTAATGTTTTCGGGATGCAATGATGACTCATGGAGTACGTGTGGATTGCTGCCTGACCAATACCGCATATTTTGTTTATTGACGAAGCCATCCAGCCAGAAATGAGCCTCATCGCTGAAGATGATTTTTCGATGAAAATCCGAATCATTTTCAAGTTGTTGCTCAGCCCAATTCACGAACATACGACGCTTCTGGTGGTCAAGCGGCTTCAGTTCTTGCGTCAATTTAATCTTGTAAGGATGTAGGCCAAGATCTTTTCGCAAAATTCGCCACAACGACGTCACAGAGATGCCCAACGCTTGAGAACGACGTGTGAGAGACACATCTGGGCTTTCTGCAACTGACGCCTCAGCGGCAGCAATATTCTCGACACTACGGGCACTTCTTTGTCTCACTGGCACGGGAACATTTTGTACTGTGCCTGTGGATTCAAATTTTTCCACTAGACGCTCAATTGTTGATCTGCTAGGACGATTATGACGACCATAAATTGGACGTAGCGCTCTTAACGTTGAGGCCACTGACTCCGAATTTCGGTAGTAAATTTTAATAATTTCGACTCGTTGTTGGCTCGTATATCTTTCCATCATGAAATGGCAAACCTTACTGAAGAGAAATGTCAAAAAACCGCAAGAAAAATATGGCGTCGTTTGCTGTCCCTGTCGCTCTACTTTTGTAGCGTCCCTATTGAAAAACCCTTTAGTAGTCGCTATTTCGGCAGCAAAACCGATAGTGTTTTAGCTTTATCTGTGAAGATTGACTAAAACAACAATGCCACAGATGACATATGTATCTATTGCCACAGAAATCCTGCTGCCCGAAATGCGAGATGCCAACAGCAGTGTCAAATTCCAAAGTCATGACGCTCCGTAGGTGGCAAAGTGTTGGGTGATTACGCGTATACTGGGTTCTAATGACACGGAAAATAGGACGTTAATTTACCCTGCACATTTGCATTTAGCAATTGACCTGCACCGCATTAATGATTGTCACGTGTTTTGGTCTATTTCACTCTAAAGATTTGATCTGTTGGATGATTGGTGATACTAACAATTAAATCAGTAATCAGTCCTGAGCAATATCAGTATACAATTCAATGTGGATTTGAAATTTAGGAAAATAAACTAAAGTGAGGAAAAGAATGTCCTTGCGATATTAAATTTCGCTCTGAAAGTCCTTATCGTCGGCCTAAAACAATACTTCGACTTTACGACGATGGAGAGTTTTATATTTCAATCAAGAACAGTCCTTCAGTTAAAAATAGAAATCAGTTGTGGAGCGGAACACAATAAGCGGATTTTAATTAAAATGACCATGAAACCATTTTCCGTCCTGAAAACGTGTTCCTTTCGCTCCCTGTCCTTCGCTTTTTATGCTTTAAATCCTCCACCAAGTGGTGGTGGTTCGCATAAACCACTCTCCTCCGATGACAATCACTTTTTTAACGAAGGCTTTGTTCCACCGAAAGTCATAGAGCTTTGTTTCGTCGCTCTTAAAGGAATTAATCCGCAGAAATCGCCCACAATGTTAGAGCATTAGGATTAGGCGGTTTTTTTTTTTTAATCCGATAACGATGGTGATAATCGAGAAAAAAGTTGCGGCCATCATTAATTGTTCCTCTTTACAGACTTTTTTTCTTTCCTTTGCCAAAATCACGTCATTAAAACGGTTGAACAGTCTTAATTATAATTTAAGTGGTAATGGCTTTATAGCTGGCCTCGCGCTAAGGATTTTTTCACAAGGATTTGCGTGAAATCAAGATTTTGGGTGAGATATTCGTGAAGGAATAATTGACAGTGAACTAACGATTGAAGTACACTGAATACAATTGCATGCATGTACACGTATAGCTAAACACTCGATCTTGCTTGGTAGACGTGGAAAACATCGAAAGCTTAAATCACCTCTGCCTCTGGAACCGTCGCTTGGGCTTTAGCCGTTGCTAGCCTCTTCCCGCGTGCGTGCTGCAAATGCGTACATATGTACATACATTGTACACATACATATGTCGCACGAGATGTGTGAACGTTTTTTTTGGTCGCGGCAGTGGATGTGAAACCTTCATAGATACCAATAGTACAGGCTACTGACACAAAGGATCCGCAATCCTGAATTATCGATGTTACGAAAATGCTTTCTTATTCACTTAAGGTGGCGCTACAGTCCGGGGTGGACTTGACCACAACCAACAAGCGTCTCCAACCAGCTCGATCTTTAGCCAGCTGCCTCCAGTTTCGCACGCCAAGTTAGTTAAGATTCCCTTCCACTAGTGTGCGCCACCCGAGTCGCGGTCTTCCTCTACTGCGCCGTCCCTCGGGTGTGGATTCAAAGATTTTCCGGGCCGGAGCACTGGTGTTTATCCGCTCAACATGACCCAGCCATCTCGGTCGTTGGACCTTCACTCTTCTGGGTAAGACGATGTCGCTATACAACTCGTAGAGTTCGTCTTTGTATCTCCTCCTGCAAAATGCTACGAATATGCCTGTGTACTAAACCACATCATGCACACTTCAACCACTCTCTCGGCAGGATATTTAAACTTCGCCATCTTTGTTTCAGTTTCTTTCAGCTGTATTCAAAGATCGCCTTTCCCGTTCCTTCTCATCATGGGTACATCTTTTCTGATGGCTTTCCGTTTAAGGTCTACCTTAGCTCTACGTTCAATTTTCCCGTGTGACAGTTTCCCTTCGCTTTGGTGATAATAGCATAGCATCGGATTTCACTTTCCTGGAGACGACATGGTAAGGTCTAGTTTTCCCGGCCTCTTACTGCTTCTTGGTTGTTTCCATCCCGGTGACCTTCTTCCCGATGGCCTTTGTCCACCCACCTTTTCCTATCTCCTGCTTCTCCGTTGGAGTGGTGTTATTCCACTTGTTCCCAGTAATTGCGATATAAACGTAGTCAGTCGTCGCATCCTTCTCCTTTCTTGTTTTTACCGACTGGTGCTCTAGGGATAGATTTGTCCTTCAATTGGATCGCCGAGAGTTCTAAGAGTACTCTTATACTTTTAATGGTGTCTCTCATTAGCTGGCCGATCGAATGCCTTCTGCCACCCTTAAGCATTTCAAAGGAGTCCTCTAATTTGTTCGCCTAATTTATGAAATCATATTTTTGGGAGGTGACTTCTCTCTTTGCTGCTGCTTGCCCAGCTCATCACCTCAGCGTACTTGAACTCTTCTTGAAACGGATTCTCTGTATTCTCCTCGATTCCTCGGTTGATGCTTCTGTTTTTTTTTTAATTGTTTCTATTGGGTTTCACTCGAAATCGTTGTCAATGTTCGGATGTGTAGTCGTGCTTTGCATCTAGACAGTAAGACGATGGAAAATCAGGCAGACAGTGGTATGGGCAGGAACAGAAAAAATGGGCTGTGTGCTCATGGAACTCTTTGTCACCGCTTCCCCTGCATATGCACCTATATCGTCATCATTCAGGCGTAATTTCTTTGTGTGATATCTTAGCATGTTGGGGCCAGTAAGCACTCCCACCACCATCAACAGTAATTTCCTGTCTTTTTATAAAATTTGTCAGATTTTTGCCTTGTCATATTCTGGCTGGCGCGACAACTCGGGATAAGCCAAGGCCTAACTTCTCGCAACCATTCATGTTGTGCGTGCTACGTTTTTCGCACGAATTGAAAGGACCTACAATTTATTGCCAACTCCAAACGGCGAATTGAGAAGCTCTTTCATGACAGATTATAATCTCGTAGGCTTGTCATTCCCCGACGAGAGGTGGTGCCGCGAAAAATGTTTGGTGTACCTGGCTGGTGCTTGAACCCACGGCGCTCGGTAAGCAGTCCAACGCACTAACCACTGACCCACGGCCACCATTCTGGCCACAACCTTGTTAATATTTTACAGGTAGTTAGCGATTTCCACCTGTTATTTGCTACCATTTAGGTTTTTTGTGCAATTTTCGCCCTTAGATTGCAGAGTGGAGGTTTGGACGTACCTTCCGCTTGCTTAAAGGCCGGGCACGAATAGGAGGAGGAGTGTTACGAAGTAGGGCATTACGCAGTGTAGTTTGACTGCTTTACAGTAATTGAAGTCAAAGTTGGAAATCGCATGATTTGTTTTTCGCAGCATTCTTGACATAGGCTCGTGATGACCATAATTGGTGCGGTGAGACTCTAAAGGGGTACAGACCTAAAGTTGCGGTGACTGGTATTGAAAGAGGTCACTTGCAGCAGCGCAGGACAATCAATGTTACCAGAAAATTCTTTTAACCACTGTTTCACAAAACCAAAAGCAGAATTGGCTCTACTTAAAATGTTATCGATATGAGAACGAAAGCTGAGTTCACAATAGCAGATAACACCTAGATTCCGCGCTGAAGTAACTATAGGTACAGATTCGTCGCGAATAAAGTAGGTCCTGGGAGGTGGGGGGAGACGCTTACTGAAATAAGTGATGGGGTGACATTTAATGATATTAAGCCC
Organism: Matsumyia berberina; assembly: GCA_917880715.2. Classification (NCBI taxonomy): domain Eukaryota; kingdom Metazoa; phylum Arthropoda; class Insecta; order Diptera; family Syrphidae; genus Matsumyia; species Matsumyia berberina. The sequence goes on from OU862871.1 coordinate 86,786,439, forward strand.
TAAGAAATTTTGTTGGCACCAAATGGAGAATCTTTTCAGGTTGTGTTGCAAAAGACGATTGTCAGGAGGGGATGATATGCGTCTATAGATTTTCGTATCATCAGCATAAACCGATAGATCAGAGTTTCAAAGAACGAGTTCGACATCATTTATACTTACTTACTTACATAGGTGGCGCTACCTGGACCTGAACCTGAACCTGAACCTGGACCTCAACCAACAAGCCTCTCCAGTTAGCTTGGTCCTTAGCTAACTGCTTCCAGTTGCGCACTCCAAGTTGGTTGAGGTCCCCTTCCACTTGTGCGCGCAACCTTAGGCGAGGTTTTCCTCTACTGCGTTGACCCTCCGAGTTAGACTCGAAAACTCTGCGAGCCAGAGCATTTGTGTCCATTCGCTCTACATGCCCCAGACATCTGAGCCGATGGATACGTATCTTCTTGACTAAGGCGATGTCTTTGTACAACTCGTAAAGTTCATCGTTGAATCTTCTCCTCCAGAACCCGTCAACGCAAACGGGACCGAATATCTTACGAAGAATCTTTCTCTCAAAGTAACCAAGGATATCTTCATCCGCTTTCGATAGACGCCATGCCTCAGCGCCGTAGAGCAGGATTGGGATGATTAAGGTCTTACAAAGAGTTTCCTTAGTTTTTCGGGATAGGGCCTTACTACTCAATTGCCTTCTTAGCCCGAAAAAGGAGCGATTGGCAAGAGTTATTCTTCGCTTGATTTCTGCGCTGGTGTTGTTATCGGATGTGATAGCGGACCCGAGATAATCGAAGTCCCTTACTACCTCGAAGTTATAACTGTCCACTGTGACGTTCTGTCCGAGACGTCGATGTCGCTGACAGCATATATTTTGTTTTGCCCTCATTAACCGCTAAGCCCATCTTCGCCGCGTCCATCTCAATACTCGCAAATAAAAATAAGAGGTCCGAAGTGACTGCCTTGAGGGACCTTCGATGTTGCTATGAAGGAGTCAGATATTGGAAATCTAAATCGGACTTTGTACGTGCGTTTGATTAGGTATGATTTCATTTAAACCAGGAAACAAATCGTGGTCGGAAACCAAGAGCTTTCAGTTTATAGAGGATAACTTGGAGAGGGATTTTGTCGAAAGCTTTGCTAAAGTCGGTGACAATGACATCAACCTCATAACCATCCTTTAAAGTGCAGTGTTCTTGATGCAAATTGAATTAGGTTAGTTACTGTTGATCTGCCCTTAAGGAACCCGTGTTGTGTTGAAGAAAATATTGGCCTGCAGTGCCAGAACAATGCATCGTACGCGAAGCTTTTAAGAGCTTGGGTTCACAGGAGAGTTTGGCTATGGGCCGAGTTCGTCAGCTTTTTTATTACTTGGTTCCCCGCTAAGACCAGGGACGAATCAGAGTTTAACATTGTGCTGCGTTCCAAGAACCATAAATACTTCGCGACAACACTTCATACGAAGATTTGGAATACAGTGTACTCTCTCCTTACGGACACCTCTCATAAGCGAACAGTTCTCTCGGAAACGTCGGTGTCCGCTTATGAGAGTACACTGTACATGTTTTGTCACTGTGGCCATTTTTATACAAAATCGGCAAACAGAGAGGAAGTATTTAAAGGAACATTAAGAAAATACCGGTAATGTCATCTCAGAAAATATAAGGTGATGTAAGACAAAAAATGGAAAAGAAGAAGCAATATATACTAAACCCACTCAAGAGTGAAATCGAGAACTAAAATCAAATACGTTATCAGCCTGTGAAAGACTTCCACCTTCCGAAACTTTTATAAGGATTTAATTTACCGTCTCGCGATCACTGAAGCATCTGCAAAATGAACCCCTAGTTTCCTACATGACCCGTATCTATTGTAGGATTAAACCCAATCGTTAATCGTAATCATTAGACTTTATTTCCACGGCGACTCCAGGGATAACATACTCAACAGTGTTTTTCGAAAGGGTCTCCTATAGACCCCCGATGCTCCATCATGACCTAACGATAAATAAATCAGCACGAAATGATAATACCAGAGCCAACGGCTTTCTTCCTAGCCTCGCACCTAACCGGCAATATTCGAAATTTACTCCATCACCTTCAGTGGAGCACTCTCGAGAGTGTTTTACCTTGCATACGAGTAAATTCCCCAAATCCTTCACGCTTCATTGCACCTAAGCAATTCATCATTGTAATTGATATTTGCCCACAAACCAATCCCAGGCGTTTGCAAGAGTTATCCTGTGCATTCCATTTGCTCCTGCAAATCCTTTGAACTCACTCGTGATTTATCGCATTTCATTTTGCTTTGCAATTCCATATTCGTCCTTCATTATCCCGCACAGGCAGTCATAAGTAAAATTACATTTAAACGCTTCGCATCAAAGGAAACAGGAATCTCTTTTGAACTCTGGCACTCCGGCTATCAGCATATGCTTACCAAAGAACCAAACTATTCGAGAGGAAAAGGGACATTTCTTCGAAAAGTTATGAAACTACTAAAGTTTTGCCGATTAAGAGCCCCCTGTGAATTTTATGGCCGAATTTATGTTCAGCCATTAAAAATTATGAGTTCACACGTTATTACTTTGGAAAATGTTACGTATTTCATGTAGGCTTAGGTTTTAGGTATTTTACAGCGGAACTGGAGGAGGTATTCCTCTGAAACTTGGAGATATCGATTTTGCGCTGCCTTTTATGGAATGTGGCATGCGCTATCGCTTTTAGGGTTACGCTACTGCTTTAATCCTTTGGGGGACGACTTGTTTAAATAGTTGAAAAGTTGTCTGAAGTATTTGAATGAATGCATATGTTAAGGTATGGTATCCGTTTACAAAGGGTATCTTCTTCGAAAGTAAAAACAAAAATGTCAGCTTTAAAAATATGCGAAAGGTATTTCTTCACTCTGGTGTGGGTTGGGTATTTACTGAGTCGATTTTAAATAACTTTTTGGGTTAAACGTTTAAGCAAATCAATTTGTAAATATGTACAATGCAATGCAATTGCGTGAGTTGAAATGAGATCCACTATTACAGTTGTTCATAGTCATGCAATGCCTTCAGAAGATTCTGATGACGTCTTGATGTAGAACGTTGGCGTCACTTTTCGTCTATTAAAGGGATAGTATCTAGCGTTGATCCTAAAACGAGCCTGTGATAGAAGTAGTTTTACGGTTGACGAACCCTGCAAACGCGTAAGGCCGCTGCCATGCAAAGAGCGTCAAATTGGCAGAAAATGATTCTCAGAAATTGCCTCTCAACGACTTCGTGGGTGGACACAACCATACGATTTCATACGTTAAAATGTTGTCACTCTCCCGCTTTGCCGCTTGCCGGTCATTGTCTGGCAGCGCCCGGGCCCGATGCCACGCAATGAGCGGCAAAGCGGAAGAGCGGCAGAAAATATGCCCAGAAACGACGCTTGCCGCTCAACGACTGCGTGGCCACAACCAGACGATTTGATACGTTTTTTCCGCTCTGCAGCTTTGCCCCTTGTCGCTCATTGCGTGGCCTTAGTCTAAGGGTAACGATGTAAGGATCTAAACACTTGCTTGTAGTTTACGATGACTTTTTCTGCATGGAGACAGCGACTGTTTGGATGCGGGCTTGCCGTGTGAGGTAGATTCTGGAGCCCGCACCATTCAGAACGGGTATTGGCGAATCGTGTCAAAGTTCAATCAATCAGAAAGACGTCAGGTCTTTTTTACTTTGCCACTTGGTAAATCATCTTAATATTAAGAAGGCAAACCAAAGGCTAATTGATAAAACTACTGCCAGTCAAATTGATCACGTAACTACCGACCGACGACACTCTATTAGTGTATTGCAGGTTTAAATATTCTTGAATTTTCTGAGGTATTCTGCTCAATGCCGAACAGCGCACTGAAGATGGAAGACGCATGGTTTTGAGTAGGGCGAAGAATAATCCCACCGTAGAAAAGGTGACTTTGGCGATTAAAGCGCTAAAAATCGTCAAATCTACTGCTGTGAACGAAATCCGCCCGGACGAAATCAGCTCTCTCGTGTCATTAAAGTGGCCTGGGAATGCCATACTGAGAATGGTACTTGAGAAGGCCTGTGAGTATGCCAAACCTATTAACAGTTGTTTTGTGGATTTGGTCGAGGTATAAACTGGAGTGTGGGAGTGTTGGATTGACAGTTCTCTTCTGAGGGCCATTCAGTCTCTATACACTAATTGTAAGAGCCGTGTTCGCGTGAACGGCGTTAGGTCGATACTTTTCACTGTGGGCGTTGGATTTTGCCAGGGGTGCGTTCTGCGACCTCTTCTTTTCATAGTGTTTATGGATTAGATGGTACAGCCTTGGTGAGGAACGGTTCGAATTGGAAGGCTTAAGGATAAGTCATCTGCTTTTTGCTGATGACTTGGTCATCCTTATGTCGTCTGTGTTGAAGCTGGGATGAAGGTAAACGTGAACAAATAAGAGGTAATGGTAATTCCCAGAACACCTGTTCAATGCACTCTGTATGTTAGTGCAGTCCCATTAAAACAGGTGGAGAAGTTTAAGTATCTCGGGGTCCTATTCACGACTGATGGTAGGAGCAATACTGAGTTATCCTATAGGATTGGTCAGTCTGGGGGAATTTTGAGACAACTTGGTCAATCCGTTATGAGGAAGGCCGCCTTGGCATCGAAGCTAAATTGTCGGTCTTTAATGCAGTGTTTGTTCCGACCATCACCTATAGTCATGAGGATTGGGTAATGACGGAAAGAATAAGATTGCGGACACAAGCTGCCGAAATGAGATTTCTTCGTTGTATTGCTAAGTTACCCGCCTAGATCAGGTTAGCAACACCAGAATACACGAAGTGCTCAATGTCGAGCAGTTACTTCGTCGAACGGAGATGTCCATACTTAAATGGTGTGGTCACGTTAAACGCATGTCATCATCTTGGCATCGCTTAAAAATAAGCCTGTCAAGAAAATGTTACGAGAAATTCAATAGAAAAATAATACCATCTTTGGCAGGATATCAAGTACCTATAGAACTTATTCACGTTGATACACAGTAAGCTCAAGTATTCAACTTTAAGCAACATCCTTGGCGGTGTATGAAATCATCCCTTTTTAACATACTACAGTCTCGCCGCCTTCAGTATAATTGGGTTGACGTACGATGTCCCACATTATTAAGTGGTTTCACCACGTTCATATATCACCCGAGGATGCACAGTGGACGAAACTCGCAATTTGGGTCCACCCAAGGCTTCCCGTTTATTGGATCCGATACAGTTGAGTGGTTTTCAGCAGCCGGAAATCATGATATCATTTCGGGCAACGAATTATAATTTATTTAATGTTCGGGTTAAAGGGATATATATGTAATTAGCATTCCCCGGTTAGGCCACATGCTTGACTTCGCAAACGGAGCATGTTATTTGAGTTAAAGTAAATCGCTGACGGGGCCTGAATGGTCTAATTAAATATGTAGAGTCAACCATCGTCGAAGGAATTAAGTCCTTCTAATGCATTTATTTGAACATTTTCGCTGCGAAATCACAGCCACTTTGTATGCTCTTGATGTCCTCTTGCGAACCCTGCTCCTTCGTCACACTTCAGAGTGAGAGTGCACTTAAATGCAGCCTGTGTTTATTCTTCTTAGCCTCCAGAGGAGGCTAGAGTGATGGTAATTATTCATGCTAGCGAGCGTTTTGTACCACGCAAGTGTGTGTGCATATGTGTGTGTGTGTGTAGTTTAGGAAGTGTCCTTAGCGTGCGGCAGAGAAGCACCGAGTAAAGAAATAACTGGCAATTTTTATACGTTTCATGTTGAGCAAGAATAGGAGAAGACAATTAAAAATGGGGTGGTTTAAGCATGCAAGTGTGCTCTTTGGGATGTTGTTTGGATTAGAAGGTGAAAGAGAAGATTGTGGCTGTTGGAAAACTCGAGAAAATTCTCGTTCATAGGGTGAGAGTGTGTCGTAATTGCTGTGCCATTTAGAAACAGTGAATTCATACTAATTTGGGATTCATTTTAGAAGTGGAGCTCTTGTTTGGCATAGGTCATGCAGTCTAACCTCTTAAAGCATTTGTGGTGCCAGAGCACATTCCTAATAGTTTGCTTGTCGTCAACTTTCAGTAAGTATGCAGAACCCCATTTACAAAAATGCAATCGAAAATTCTTCTAGTTAGAGAGGTTATGTGAGGTCAGAACTCATACCAAAACATTTTGTATTATTTCAAGCCTTCTGCGCCACACTCAGGTCAGTAGAGACCCATTGTGATGCCCATTTTTGGGAGGGGGAGGGGCACCCCTTGCTCGTGAAACAGTACCGAAAGCATTCTCCTATTGCCCCAGGCTTTCTAACCATTTTGAAGGCTTAATGAACCTCTAGATGTTCCTAATAGGTACCTCACTTAGTTCTTCGGTGTCTTGGAAAAAATACCTTCCAAAGGACTTATATCTGAGGTGACAAAGACCTGGGCAGTGGCAGAGGAAGTGGGTTGTGTCTTTGTTGGCTTCCTCGTCTCCGCAACCGCTGCAAAGGTCGTCCTCACTTAGCCTTAGCTGTTTTATGTGATTTCACAGAGTATTATGAGGATGGAGAGGGTTTTCCTGGCCTTCTACATGAGAGTATTAGGGCCGACACGGATGTACCTTAGCCATAGGTTAGGTTAGGCTTGTGGGCTGATGAGGGCTGCCTCATCACACTTAGGTCCATGTTGACCCATTGTGATACCCATGATATTCTCTACTGCGGTTTTTAATACCTTCGTGCTAACCATCAAGTCGCTCTTGCAAATTTGAGAAGCTCTGATGGCGAGTCATCAGCTAGTTCGTCGATATAATCGAAGAAGAATTTGCCTAGGATCCGATTTCTAACCTTGGCCATAGTTTTCTAGTTATTTTACAGGATTCCAAAGAGTTCCATCTTTCATTCGCTTCCGCTAGAATACTGATCCATGCTTCATGTTTGAGTTTACATGGCGGGACTTTTACTGACTCCAGGTCTAGCGTAGATCCTTTCCTTCCCAATTCATCAGCCTTCTCATTCCCTGGTAGTGCTGTGTGGCGAGAGTACTAAGCTCTTCGCGACAGCACTTTACAAGCTTCGATTTCATTCGCTTTTAGTGCTGCCTGGCTGTCAATGAAAAAGGTGATATTATCACGGGGACAGCAATTGTCACTGCTAGGACCTCCGCCTTTAAAACGCTGCTGTGGTCCGGAAGTCTAACTGATTTGAAGAGGCTAAGTTGGAAAGTGTATATAACATATTCATTTTCCAAGCCTGGCTTATTATATTTTGAGATTCATAGCAGTGCTATAACCTTTTTGGAGCCATCAGTATGTGTAAATACTCAGTTCATGTTCGGCATAAGCCGTGCCCTCTTCCCACTCCTCTTTACTAAGAATCGTAATAGAGAATCTCCTGTTACAGTCTGAGACGGGTATCAAATGAAGACGTTAGGCTTTAGTCGAATTTTTATCTTTTCCATGCAATTCCACCGTGGGCGCCGTGGCTCAGTGGTTAGTGCGTTGGACTGCTAACCGAGCGGCGTGGTTTCAAGCCCCAGCCAGGAAAACACCAAACATTTTTCGCGGCACCATCTCTCGTTGGGGAATGACAAGCCTCCGGGAGTATAATTTGTCATGAAAGAGCTTCTCACCTCGCCGTTCGGAGTCGGCAATAAATTGTAGGTCCCTTCCTTTCATGCGAAAAATGTAACACGCACAGCATGAATGGTTGCAAAAAGCTAGGCCTTGGCTCATCTCGAGCTCTCGCGACAGCTATTTATTTTTATTTTATGCAATTCCACCTTCGAAGAGCGTAGGTGGATAGACAGAAGTGGCGTTCAACTGAATCCAATTAACACTATGATGTGCCTTTTAGTTACCACGACTTGTGTGACCTGGTTGATGATGTGTGTTGTTGAAAATGGGTGAAATAGCCAGGAGTTCCTAGATCCAGCCTGTGGAGTTTAGAAAGCGGATTAGATCTCGTATCACTTTACCCAAGATGTCGCTGAGATCGTCGAAGAACGGTTCATGCACGCAGTCTAGCTCTTGCAAGTGCCGGACATTTGAGAGTTTCCCGGCGAGAGTTTCCTTCTCATTTTCATTTCCGCAGCTGCGGCAGTAGGGCTTGTATGGAATACATATTTTGGCCGCATGGTCTTCAATTGGCCAATGTTCCATGGTTATCGCCATTATTTGGACGATATCTAGGCGGTTCTGCTGAGGAGATCTTTTGCTCTAATCGTATCGTAGGGGCAGCTGGTTAATACCCTCTATTGGATGTTGGCCTTCTCCAGGAAGTGTGAGTGGATTTGGCCTTTAACCGCTCCTAGTGGGGTGTAGAACCTTGGCGCGCGTAAGCTATTTAGAGCTGAGTCCTACCTAGCTAGAGTAGAATTGACATTAAAATTTACTAAAGATTTAAAACTCATGAAATATTTAACCGTATTATATTTCAATCCTTGTGAACCTTTTTTTTTTCAAATATTTCTTCTGAAACTCCCCGCCTGCACAATGATCTCGGTAATCAATCAGTTTCGGTTTGGTCCCGTAACCTACATGCCACACAATTTAAATACCTAAAATATGGAACCGTAAATAAATATTATTCCACATGACAATCCAAGACCGAAAGTGGCTCACAGACTCACAGTTAACACCAAATACATTCATTTTGTCACAAAGCATGCATAACCCCAACACCACTCAGTTCAGTTAGAGATATCACATCACATTTTGATTTATACACGCATCCAGTATCCCATTCCCATTGCCACCCCTAAAAAAGGAGTGAACATCGTAAATTAGCATAAATCCCCGGCAGATTACACAGGCTCCTTTGAGTCCCTTGGTACCATTTATCTGAGGATTTCCTGAGGATTCTTTTTTTTTTCTCCCTCTTTTTTTACTCCTGTTCCCTGTTCAGATGCCAATTTCCTTTTGCGCCTATTATCCACTAAACGGGTTGCTTTGACCTACCAACCAACTTAATATGATTATTCGGGATCAATGTGGTTTTACATTTTAGGGATTCCGAGAGCATAGGCAATTTACTTATAAGTATAATTGCTTAGGATGCTTAGGGTTAGTTTTGATGTAAAAGGATTTACGGACGGGTTGTCAGAGAACGCTGCTGGCAATGGTTGATGAGAAATTTTGTAATATTTCCAGATTGAGGTACAATTTTATTTCGAGTGGTTTCCGGAAAAATTGTCAGTCGATCAAAATCTTGTCACCTAGCTAAAGAAATATGTTTCAACATTATGTTAACCAGTAAAAATTAAAAAAAGCGGTCCACAGTAATTGGGTACATATTTATTTTAATAAATTCTACAAAGTACATACAATTTTGTTATTAGCGAATGTTTTAATGTGCATTAATTTTCTTTTTTAATTTTTTGCTATGATTAATCATTTGTTGAAAAAATTTTTTATTAGAGGGAAATCAAAAATTAAAAAAAGGTCGCTGTCCTGCCGGACAATAATTAAATGTTCACGAGGTTGTTAAATACATGTTGTGTTGTTCAGCGTGCGCTTAGAATGGGTGTATGTGAACTTTCCGTTGAAATGCATTAATTCCGCTCGATGAGACGTGAACATTTGTATGGATTAAAAGCGATTTAGCAGATTATTCGATTAGTGGAATTCAATTGAATTCTGCTGTTCAATAATATCCACTGAACTGGCCTCTTTGTTGTTCTTGCATTTAAACTATGTAAATTTCGCTTTTATAAAAAAATTAAATAAATTTAGTCTAATCATAGACTAACAACGTGGACTGGGTGAACTGTGCTTGTGTAGAATAATTCAATGAATTTTAAACAGTTTTAAACATGTGATGTTATTTCAGATTCGAAATATGAACAATATTTAGTAGATTGTGGTGAAAATTGGAATAAATATTCCCTCAGGCGATGTAATTAAGTTTCTTATAAAATTTCGTAGGTTGATCTGGGCCTCAAGCAGCTAGCGCCTCCAGCCAGCTCGATCGTTAGTTAGGTGTGTTTTTCATCTTGCTAGATAGGGTGGTAGTTCCTGAGAACCCAAATAGCGCTAGGGTGCCCCGTTTTGTTACCACGAAATTGGTTCGAAAAATCTATTACCTGTGAGTGTTGATTGGTTGAGTTGGGTTAATATGGCTAAATCAGTTCTGCAATCCTTTTTTCAGCTATCTCGCCGAGGTCCACGAAGAAAGGTTTGATTAAGGTACGCTGTCTAGTCCTCGCCAAGTCCGGACACATGCAGAGGAAATGAAGTAGAGATTACTTGTCATTAGTGTCCTTGCAGATTCTGCAGAAGTTGTTGTGAGGAATGACCGTAATAATGACTACAGATCTGGAAATATTTGGTCTTGATTTGCCAAGCAGCTCTTTTGACTTAGGTTTGCTGTAATTGGGCCATGCCTTTCTTTAAATGACGCAGCTGAAAAGATTTTCAGGCCCCTAGGTATACTAAACACTGCAAGCAATTTTAAGAGAGGAAGCTCTAGAAACCAATATTAGCAGCACTTTAGAGAGTTGATGCCAAACCAAACAGTTTTAGAAAAAAATGCTAAACAATATAAGCGATAGGATCTTTCCTACGCAACGCTACCATTCAAGGAAACCCGTCATACTGGATAAGACAAGTTCATCCTCTGCCAGGTGGAGCTATATGCTAAGCGCCTTTTAGAAAGCATTTTCGGGGTACCACAATATCTCCTACGAGTGATGAAAAGTTACCTCAGAAGCAGACAGCTAATATAATATCACAGAAGGACCTCGTACGAAAGAAAACTGGTGCTGGTGGTATATTTCCACGATAAAAATGCCCGAAAATACGTGCTTGATTGGCAACGGAGATGAAACCGCGGCAGTGATGACCATACGAGACACCTAAGTCATGAGACGCAACATCGCGAACTAAGGCTCGCAGCAGAGAGTTCTACTGACTAGGAGGCAGATTCTCATAATATGAAGGCGCAGCTAGGCTTGGAGATGATAAGCAAATATGAATACAGCGTTAAGTAGACTAATTGCAAACTTGGGAAGACATCAAAGGCAAGTGGCTCTCTGAATGGTGAACAGTGCTAGAACCAGACATTCTCGTAGTCACAGGAGTGACAGTCACCTCCAGTCATTCCCATTCTAGAGAAAAAGTTCCATAAGAGAGAAAAGTTGAAATATGAAATAAAACGGCAACAGTGAAATCTAAAAAGATCACCACGTAAGGCTGGCAAGATGGCTGGAGAACTGTATGGGGGAAGTAAATTTCTCCCTTACACAACTCCCTAGTAGGCACGGGTGCAGTATGAGAGTCGGGTGCTTTACCGACTACCCATAGTTAGTTAGAAGTGGACCTCCAAGGGGAAGTGCACTCAGACCGGAAACTAGGTCCATTGTGATGCCACTGAGCAGTGGGATATGCCCTCCTTATTCCTAAAACCATTAAGATTTCCTAATGTAGCCGTTAAGATCGGCAGTGCTAGCGAAGTTCAGATAATTTAGATCGTTGAAGAAGTATTGGCTTAGAGTGGCTTTCCTGATGTGGGCCAGTGCGGGACACATGCAGAGGAAGTGTGCAGTGGATTCCTCCTTCTCCTCGTCTCTGCGGCTCCTGCAGAAATCGTTAGATGCTATCCCCAGGCGTTGAGCATGTCTACCTAAGATGCAGTGCTCCATGGGGACGTTGATTAGTTTTAAAAGTTGGACAGACCAGATCAGCCTGGCATTGTTGCATGATCGAGGTGTTGTCATCTCCAATTTCCTTTCGACAGAGCGTCGGTGTGGGTCAAGTGTTTAACAAACGACATAGCCGCTTTGACATTGTCGAGCTTCCTGCCGTTCGTACTTATTCGAGCATATTCTAGCTAATTCGTCAGCCGCACAGTTCCCTTAATTGTCGTAGTAACCAGCGATCCAACAGAGTGCGACGTTATAATGGTTAGCGATCTCGTTTAGAGACACGCGGCAGTCCTTCACTGTCCTAGATTTTATTGTGTTGTATACGAGGGACCTGATCAAAGCCTAGCTGTCGATGTAAATCGCAATATCCGCGCGTGATATTGGGTTAGCCTTCAGCCAAGCGGGGTCTTGATTTATAGCTGTGACTTCGGTTTGGAACACTACCCATACAGGATGAAAAAAAAGTGAAATGTTAACATGACAACTCGGCTGAAGACAACACCAAACATTCATTCTTCGAATGCACCAAATGTCATTTCGACAGTATTGTTGCGGACGAGTGGGGAAATTGGAACCGGGTATGCTCCTATATCGAGGAAGAGCTAAATAAATAAATAAATAGCTGGTGCGACAGCTCGGCATGAGCCAAGTCCTAGCTTCGCGCAATCATTTATGTTGTGCGTGTTACATATTTCGCACAAATGGAAGGGACCTACAGTTTACTGCCGACTCCGAAGGGCGAAGTGAGAAGCTCTTTCATGACAGATTATACTCTAGGAGGCTTGTCATTCCTCGATGAGGGGTGGTGCCGCGAAAAATGTTCGGTGTTCCTGGCTGGGGCTTGAACCCACGCCGCTCGGTCAGCAGTCTCACGCACTAACCGCTGACCCACGGCGAAGAAGAGATTGAGGTGAAGAAAAGAGAAAAGGACATCAAATCAAATCAGTCAAGGTTGTAGAAAATTGGGGAAAAGTGTCACCAACCTGAAGTCAATGAAGAAAGAATTGCGCTGTTAAATTCAGTAAAGATGAAGAAGATTCAGTCGGTCGGAGTCGGATACACAGGGAACAACCTGGCCAGTCCAAAAAAAAATACCAACTCTGTTTTTTGCGAATTTATGTTCAACTCTTTGTGTGGTCCTTATGTGCTTACAGAGGAGAGAGCTCTTTCTCACTCAGTATTTCAAGAGCGCACTACATTATCGATGTATGCAACTTCCTTAAAATTATCGACCTTTACAACTGGTCGACTGGGAAGATCCATGTATTGTTACATGGATAACAATCTTTTTGTTACAATCTTTTTGAAGCGACCTTAGCCACATGTTGCAACTATAGTGGGGTCACTTAACTTGTTGATCTACAAAAAGATGTTGATTTGTTTCGGCTATTGAGAGCGCATTAGCACACTGCATATTGTTTGAAGTCACTGGTTCTAGGAATTATTGATATATTCCTTTCTTCTACTTAATTTTGTGGTGAATTTATTTCAGAAGCGAAACCCAGGTCTTTGGGCAGTCCCTGTTGAGTGTTTGAAATGTTACAAATGGTTTGTATGTTCGGTCGAGGCTCCAGTTAGAAGCTTTGCTGTCGACTGTCGAAGATTGTATGAAAGTCTTTCGCACTTCATCATCGTTTCAAAAATTAATGAAAACACAGTTCATTATGCACATGGCACTCTTTCAAAACACTTCATATGTACAGTATACTCGTAAATGATATACCAATTTTAGGCTAAATGTCCCAATTTCACATGCATTTATCATCACTTTATTCAAAAATATGCAGAGAAATTTGCTGTGAATTAAATAGTCCCCATAAGCCAAGTCAAAATATTTACATTATTCCCTAATTTCATTGTAATTAATGCTCCTTGTCACAATGCAATCATTTAAATATGTAATAATCCACAATTGCATACAATTTGCAGCCCCTCGCCCCTACAAAATAAGCGAACAAGGCTTTTGCGTCAAAAATTATACCCCAGTCCAACACATTTGTCGAAATCAATTTCCGAAATGTACTGCCATTAAAATCCGATTTGCCGTTACTACATTGCTGGTCCCTTTCTGCTCAAAATGTGTAACTGAGTTGAATTCAATAACACACATATTACTCGTATTTCGTTTTCTGGCATCAGGAATTAAGGCACGCGAAGTGTGTTATATTTCACGAATCGAGGCCAGAGGGTGAAACCTATTACGATTCGCCAATTTGATAGACCAACTTGTCAGCAGTTGGCAATGGGATTTGCGGCTCAAAATTTAGAAATTTATGTGAAATTTTAGTGGCAATAAAGGATCCATTTTATGTGCCGCAGTCCATTATGGATTTGATGGTTTTTTGCTAATAAAGACTTTTCAATATCAATTTCCTTATTAATATGTTTTAAGGGCGGGGGTGTTGTTGACTCTGCGATCAATATATTTTTTGATGTGAAGCAACAGTTGGTGAATTTTTTTTTAATGTTTTGTCATGTAGGAAAAACTTTGTTACATGTTATAGTCGATTTGATTAACACTTACTTATTTTAACTTTTGCTTTTATCTTGCTAAGCCTAAACCGGTTAAATAAATAGACTTGGCGAAAAGTGTTTAGAATTAGTCACGGTATGTACAGAATATTTTTCCAATTGTCCTTAATTTCTCCTTAAGATGCTAGAATCACAAGATTGCTACTTGAGCTTATCTGGAGAAGAACTATCCACGCCCCCGAATAAATCCAGAAGACTTGTCCTTAGCATTGATTAGACATACTCACTCAGCTATTCCTTAGATTTCTCGATAACATTTTCTGCATAAAGGGAAGTTTCAGCTATGAGGAAGGGTAAATTAGTCACAACGGAGCCAAGGTCTAAGGGTATAAGGGCTTTCTCACTTATTGTGAAAAACAGTTTGGCGATTTGGCACAAGAAATAGGTTTTCAGGCTCTGAGTGGTGATAGGGGGTTTCGATGTGCTACTAGCTGGTAGCTTCCGGCAGATTTGACCAGTAAAGGCATGAGCTGATGAATATAGAGCATACGTTCAGTCATCATCAAGAAATTCTCCATTGAGAAGAACTCCGAACTGCTTCTATGCCACATTAGTCCAGGGAATTGAGATCACCTCAAAAATCGGTTAAAATGTTCCACATACGCCAGAGTATTTTAGGTTTAGCGATTCTTGATAAGAAATATTTAGACGAAGAAGTTAACATTTTTCTGTAACTGAAAGGTGAATGAAGTAACATATAGCTCAAGAGAATTTCTGAGTTGATTAGTATAAGAAGTAACTTGAACGCATCATGTGCTGTCTTGCCTCCCTTAAACGGTGTAGCCAAAGCTAGCCTAAGTCAGTCCTTTTTGCTAAGAGCAAATTACAAAGAAATTATGTCGCCGTTGGAGTATTGGGCCAGCTGCGTGGGTTCAAGCCCCAGTCATATCTACCGCGGCACCACCTCTTTTTGGGGAATGACAAACCTTCGCGAATATAGTCAAAAAGCTTCTCACTTCGCCGTTTAGAGTCAACAATTAATTGTAGGTCCCTTCCATTCATGCGAATATAATAGACGCGCAGGCTATTAAATTTTTTTTAGACCAATCGATATCTCTAATTTGAATAAAAGTGAACGAAATCATCCTATTTGTTTCGATATTTGATCAGAATTTTAAAATAACGCACAAAATTCGGAGCACAAAATTCGTCCATTGTAAAGGGTCATTCAACAAGGGGTGTCATTCTATATTTTGCACCATTGATAAGTTGACAACATTCAAAAATCGTTGTGATGACTCTTGATAAGTAAAAACTAGGAGGTTATTAAATATGGATCGATACACACTCGGACAACATGTTGAAAAAGTAAAATTCACCACAAAAACGGTGAAAATATCGTCGAAGCGTTTTGTAAAGTTCGTTCTGCTTTTGGTCATCATCAAGAGTGTTCTCGCACAGCTATAGTAAAATTAATCGATAAATTTGAACATCTCGGACAAGTAAGTGATGTGAAGACCCAAACTCGTGTTCGTCCGGTAAGGTCAGCTAAAAATATCGCCGCCGTGACTAAGAGTGTGAAATCCCAGGTTCGTCCATTTCGAGACGATCACAGGAATAGGGCCTATCCGCAACCACTTTGTGCCGCATTTTGCATAAGGATTTTGGCCTACTTGCCCCTTAGGTCCAGTTGACATCAGAATTGAAGTCAGGTAGCGACCACGCAGAACGATGTACTTTGGCTAATTGGGTGTACATTGCTTCTGAACCAGCCGTGTACTGTATCTGTACGTTTAACTCGTCTGCGGGATCTCCCAATTGAAAGTTGTGTAATTGAAAAGCTTATTGTGCAGCGTGTTTTGCGTCTGCAATGATCTATTTTTACAATTTTTGCTCCTCTTTCATCGCTAGTGATGATCTTTCATCAGTTTGAGGGACGTCGTCTAGCTTCGCTTTTCTCACCTTCTGTGATATCTTTTAAAAGGCTGTGAGAATTTTGACCAGCTTGTGACAAAGACGAAAGAGCTGATACTATACCATCTTACCTACTTACTAACTTAAGGTGGCGCTACAGTTTTGGGTGAACCTAGGCCTCAACCAACGAGAGTCTCCAGCCAGCTCAATCTTTAGTCAGCTGCCTCCTGTTTCGCATGTTAGTTGAGGTCCCCTTCCACTTGCGTGCGCCACCTGAATCGGGGTTTGCCTCTACTGCGCTGTCCCTCGGGTGCGAATTCGAAGATTACTCTACTATCTACCTGAGCTTAATTAATACATATGGCACGTGGCTGCAGTTTATACATAATACGATAGACATAAATACATATATCGAATGGCAGATTGAGCGCGACTAGCATGGCCA
Source organism: Matsumyia berberina (assembly GCA_917880715.2). Taxonomy (NCBI): domain Eukaryota; kingdom Metazoa; phylum Arthropoda; class Insecta; order Diptera; family Syrphidae; genus Matsumyia; species Matsumyia berberina. The sequence continues at coordinate 86,802,891 of OU862871.1, forward strand.
TATTTCGCTATTTTTTAGGGCGATTAACTCTAAGGGCAAAACGGAGTCAGAATCTCTAAATTTTCTAGGATGTTGCTTGAGAATTACTAAAGTCGGAGAACTGTGTTTGGGTACATCTAGCTTTGTCGAGATTCTGGAAATTTAACTAAGCTGAATTCATTCTACATAAACGGACTGCGCTCAATCCTAGTTATAGGTTAGGTTAGGTTCCGAGGGGTGTGTGATGGATAGGCCTCATCACTTTCACTCGGAAACCTGAAAGTTCGTTTTGAGTACTCTATTAATGGTGTGGAAATAGCAATATTGTTCTCGGGACAACCTAAGGACCTATCGTATTGTTGGCTATTTTGTGAACCAGTTACTAGTCTTTAAGAATCTGAGTAGGTCCGTTAACTGTGGCTCTGTTACCTCTGCTATGCTTGCACAAAACCTTGATCCTAATGCGCGTAGACGTCGTTCTTGCAGTGCAGAGCAGTGGCACAGCAGATGTTGGATTGATTCTACCTCTTCTTCTTGGACTCGATTCTCCACTGAATGTCCTGTGATAACTCTAGTGAGCATGCGGAAAGGATCTGTCCAGTGCCAGAAGGCACCATTTTATTTTATTTCGGCCATAGCGTTCGAGAGGTAGCGCAATCCTCTCTGGCTTACCAAGAGGAAATAGATTCTTTCTCTAGTATGCTGTCTATCTGCCTATCAGTGGCATTACAGATGTGTCTGCTTCGCTAACGTTCATAGCCGACCCCAATCTTGTCAATTCATCAGCTTTTTCTTTACCTTCTATGTCCTTATGAACATATGTCCTAGTAATAATTACCAACTTCTTCCAAAAGGTATCTGCAGACGAGTCCTAAAGTCCCTTATATCAAGATACTACTTCATCTTTTTGTATATTAAAACTACAGATTTTAGTGCAAGGTAAAGTTTCTACCCTCTCAAAGCATTTTTGAACGGTAATAGCTTATTTTATTCTCCTTCTGAAGCATTGCAAGGCAAAAATAGCGCAATAATATATGCCTCTATTCGCAAGGAAGCAATACTCATAACATAGACATTTCCCTGCACGCTTCAAAAAAAAAAAAATCTAAATAACATACCCATGTTCTTAAAATGAAATAAAAATCTACATAGAATTCTAAGTGCACGGCCTCCTCTTTCTGCGCCTGTACCCGAATATAGCTCTCAATATCTTTCGCATGACTAGCAGAAAATCTAAAATTCAAATTTTTAGCATAATCATTACAACATCAACATCAACTGCCAATCCCGGAGATAGGGACTTCTTATACATTCAAGAAACGAAGATGACGACAAGTACCTAAAGCTGAATATTTTGGTTTTCTTCTATTTTTTTCTTTTTGCAAGGAAATCCGTCCTTGAGTGGCATAGTTTTCCTCTTATATTCGCATAAAGAACCGATGTCCTTGCAAGATTACACATCCGTTTCTGGCAATCACAACAAACATAACCATTCAACAAATAGTTTCTTCAACGCCGCCATTCTTGGCTTTTCTGGTTTCTTGAACAGAACAACTTCATTTTGTTTTACTTCGATTTATGAAGTCACTAACTTTTCAAGTTTTGAATCAGGATGTCATCCTTATGAGGCCAATGGACAAACAAGAGAACAAAAAAAATATTTTCTTCTCGTCTTCTTAAAGAAAAAAAATCAATTTATTCCCCAGTGGACGGTTCCACGCTCGGTCCACATCGGAAAGGTTCTTCCCTTTTAAGCACCACAAACTGAAGTTGTTTCGGGACCGTAATCCCGAATCTCTGGTCCGGCATTAAAACAACATAATCTGCAGCGCATTCAATGACCGCATAAAGAGATCAAGATAAGAAAAGGGAATGAAGACGCGAGTACGAGTATCTCGTCCTCCTAATCCATTTTCATTAAAGTTTCTCTCGCCATTCCGTTGGCTATTATATCTGGGAATGCTCCAAGCAGAGCAATTTCGATTCTGTTCCCTTTTTGCAGGACACCCATTTGCAATTCAATTTAAGGAAGTAAATCTTCTCATTGAAACGATGAGGTTGATGGCATTTCATTACGAGTCCGGGGGGAATGCCTTATTTGTAAGCACCAAAGAAAAAGGGCTCTCGAATCTGCCACTGGATGGAGCAAACAAAGGCATTGTCGTTGATATCCGATCTAATTAAAAGGAGAATCTGTCCGAAGGGACAGTGCTGTTTGTCCTTAACTAAAAAGTTTCCACGTTGCTTCGAAAATTTTACCTGAGAGATACTTTTGTTTATGGGATGAATTTTTTGCTCAGCAAAAATATGCATATCTTCACATTCTGTTGGAAAATTTTGTTTCAATATTCTTTCGGATAAACATCAGATAATAGAAGGAAGCAATATCTGCTTTTAATTAGTAAAAATTTTTTCAAAGGCAAACGGAGTGACTTTGTTTAACTATTCGCAAAGTTTCTCCAAAGCCATGTTGTGAGTAATTTTACAAATTTCTAAGAAGTGAACCTTAATTTCAAACTTGGCTCGACCATTTCTTTTGACTATTGAGTTTTGATGAGAGGGGATACTCTAAATTGTTGTATTAATTTTAAAAGTAAGTCGTGTAAGGTTTTGACCCTCTAATCTAAACTAATAGTTTGAATCCGTTCGATGATTCAAAGTCGAACTAAATAAAATAGCTGTCAGTGCCTGAATTCCAAAGCACTCAAACCACAAGATCTCCATTGGGATAGCATTAATTAATGAGACTGCATTAGCTAAAGCTATTTATAAAGGACGAAGCTAGCCAGAAAGGAAGCTAGCTAGTCTTCACATTTTATTCATAGGACAGAGGAGCCTTTTTACTTGTCTGATTGCTTGAATAGGGCAGGTTGTGTAGTTTTTCTTATTTGTCCAGCAGGGTTCTAAACGAAGAATTTGGGAAGCCACAGGGTTCGGGGAAGGGTTCTACTTTGAATATCTCTGTGTCGCGGTACACACCAGAGGCTGATTTTATTTCGCTTAAATCTTGGAGCATATTGAAGCACCCGTCGACGGTTTTTAGCCAAAGTAGTGAGAAATCAGAACTCCAAGTACTGCTTCAAGAGCCTTCAACAACGTCAAAGCGAAGACGATCACCAATGCACTCACGAATCTGGGAGTCGAGGTTTCGCTTAGACTTTTAATTAAAAAACTGCTCGTGGACAGAACAATTAGCACCAAGACAGATCGGTCCGGAGATCTGTGAGTTAATCCCAAACTGATCTGCAGTGACCAATTTAGTCACCGTTAGCAGAAAATACAAAATTCCTCCAAATGATTCATCATCTCTAAACGGAACCAGCCTACACTTTGCTAAAAAAGCCAAATTTCTGGGTCTCATTCTGGACACTAAACCCAAAAATCTGGAACACGTTAAAAAAAAGTCACTGGTACTGCTACAAAAAAGGTAAAAACTAGGGCCTGCAACCTCGTTTCACGCACTGGCTCTATGTGTCCATTATCAGACCTATACTTCTGTTTGTCTGGTGGACGTAAGCTATTGGGAAAATTGCAAAGATCAGCATGCATTAGCGGAGCACTAAGAACCATCCCATCCGTGGCACTCAACGTGCTCCTACAAGTGCTTCCCTTGGATATTTTTGGTAAGCAGTCAGTTGCTATCGCAGTCCTCAGATCGAAGGCCTCCTCTCAATGGTCAAACAACCATATTGGCCACTTCTCGATCTTGGATTCCGTAACATTCATCCCGGAAAACACCGACTACACTCCGTCTAAGTTGAACTTCAAGTTCATCTTCCGGACATCAATCCCTTCTAGAGTGGAGTGGAAGAAGAATAACGCCAGAGACGAGCGCTCTGTTCATTTCTATACCGACGGTTCTAAAACTCAGAACGAAGTGGGAGCTGATGTCTTCTCCGAAGTGCTCAAATTGAGCTTCTCCTTCCGTCTCCCCGACAATTGTAGCGTTTTTCTGCCGGAAGTTATGGTGATCTACCGAGCCGAATCCTGGCTTAGGCATAATGTGGTATCTTGTAAGGACATCTCAATTTGTATCGCTAGCCAAGCTGCTATAAAATCTCTGTAATCAGTAACATATACATCAAAAGCTGCCTCATATTATCGCTCATCTCTCGTGGAGAGGGCAGAACATTTTAACATTCACCTATGCTGGGTACTCGGACATAAGGACATTCCAGAGAATTATAAGACCGATGAACTCGCCAGATGTTGTACCACTCTAGAGATCCTACCAGAACAGAGGAATGTGGATGTTCTAACTTGCTACATATGAATTACTCTAGAGTACGACGCGATAAGTAGCACAAACCAAAGATGGAGGAGAGAGATATGGCCTTTGCTAAACCTCACGTGATTCAAAAGTCTGATCTTGCGTAAAAGATCAATCATCAGCACCGTTATAGGTGTTCTCACTGTCCACTGTCCCATCGGCATTCATGCCAGAAGGATAGGCCTCTTCTCAAATGACTTTTGCAGCAGCTGCAGGGACAAAGAGGAGGAGAAAACGATCCTCCATTTCCTCTGCACTTGCCCTGCCCTATCCCAAAGAAGGAAGCTCTCTCTAGGAGCCTATCACTTCGACAATTTGGGCGAATTATCACATACTAATGTCAAAAGTATCTTCAGCTTTATCAAGAGCCCCAAATGGTTTCATTAGTTGGAGTAGCACCTAGGGTATAAATCCCAGTCGCATCACAAAGGCCCTTCTTTGGCTTAGGTGCATCTGTGCCCCGCATGGACAACCACCCATGTACCTTCGTAGTTAGGTGCTGTTTGACTCTCGGTAAATATATATGTATGTGGTTACACCTTTGATCCCATAATCGAGATTGATATTGTTAGTGGCAATAGCTCTGCCTGAAATACACTGGAATACGTTCCAAGTGCCTTCGAGACTTTGCGATTGAGACCAAAGACACCCGCTCTGACACCAGAGCCCATCTAAGAACCATCCGTCCTTGAATATTCAGCAGAGGTTCACCGGTTTTCTAGACCAAGCGCCTCGGGATCTCGAATCGAAATCTTGGCCCACATTGGAGTGATTTGTAAATGGAGTCTGATACCGTGGTGATCGTTTCTAGCTCGGAAAAATTTAAAAGAATCGTTAGTTGACCCAGCAGTCTACTTTGGAGGTTTCCGATCGAGCGATGAAGATTGACTTCGCTGTGTTCTGCCAAAGATGTACAGAGGAGAAAGTTCAACTTCGCAGACGCATCTTTCATATTGAATTCTGTTTATTACGGAGTTTAGGAACTCGGCTACTAATGACATACTTACCTTCATTAGGAAGGCAGTAGTCGTATTAGGCTTAGTAGACCGGAGACACAAAAGATCTTGCTAGGTAGCAATGTCAGTCATAAGGGCAGGTTCATAAACAATGGTTCAACTAGTGCCTCTAAGGCTGCCGTATGGCAAAGTCGCCTAGCCCCATTGATCTCGAGGCATGCTAACCTTTGAAGTCGTTTCATCTTTGAGAACGTTGTTTTCTCTTATCCACCAGTGCCTACTCCAATATAACACAATGGGAGATCAACAAACACGCCGATTACTGAGGGCCTTAGACAAGCGAAAAAGTTCATCAACCCCGACCTATACAAGGCCAAGACTCTACTTGATCTCACCAAAGACAAGTTAAGATCATTAACGGGCTATCTAACGGGACATTGTCCTACCAGATACCATAAAAAAAAGTATCAGATACCGATATTTTCCAGCTCTGTGGAGAACAGAAAGAGACCGCTGAACATCTTCTGTGCGTATGTCCAGGAGCCGCAAGGAAAAGATTACCCCACTTGACTTGGGTCCCGGTCAACGCAGTGGAAATTCGGAAAACCGAATTTAAGGCTATACAAAGGTTTATCAAGAGCCTCAATACAACCTCTGGTTAAGCCATATGGGCCACCACAATAGATCTCATAGGTCGCAGTGCGCGTTTAGGGCACATAATACAGAATACAGAGTAAGTCCACCATACCTGAGAAGCATAGGTGATGATAGGTCTGGTAATCATGATATTACCTAGGGGCGTAGACTTCCGGTTTTGCCGTACGTTCGGGGCAATGGTGCCTTTGGAAATGTTGGTGCTGATGAGGGAATTCCAGTTGACAATTCCTTGATATTTTACCTCATCTGAGAATCCTATCGGTATACGATTGAGAGTGACTGTACCGAGATCCAGTTTCCCCCTTTTGGTAAACGGTACTAGGACCGATAGGCCCTCTCTGATGTACCAGTCAGAGGCTACACGTAATGGGCCATATTTTCTTGTAATTATGATAATATCACCATAGTCGATGGCATAAAGTGGATAATGCCTCAGATGGATATCGAAAAAACAATTCCCCGTGAAATCAGCCTTCTTTTTGACCAAACCGCACAGTGTCCGTTCCCCGACACATTACTTTTTGATGGTCTACTATTCTGATTCACAAAACCGACACGTTAGATCGCCTTTAATCTATAACAGATTTGCAAAAAAATTTCCCATTCCATACAAAGTAGAACGCATAACATGAATGGCGGGAAGCTAGGTCCTTGACCCACCACGGGCTGTCCCATCAGATATTGTTTTACGAGATATTCACCAGCATATAGTAACAATTAAATATATAATTGTTAAAAATTGTTAAATTGTTTAACAGTTTAATAATAATCTCTTCACAAGTTGCCTTCCGTTTTTTTTTATTTTTTAATTTAAATATCTCATGAGCAAACTCTTGAACATATACTCACGCATCACTACACCACTCGGCACACTCTGCCATCCACTTGAAATGTCCTTGAAAGTTGCTCTCCCAAGCATAAATTTCCAACCTTTAAACCTCATTAACCTCATCAATGCCTACGTATGCACAGCGCAGGCAAAACATTTCACATCGTCACTTTGAGCCCATTTCCATCATTTTGGCACACTATTCTCACATAGTCCGCCCGCCGCGGCCCCCTACTAGTCCCGTACTTGAGCAAATGAGCCATAATAAAATTTCCGTAACTTCTGAAAATCACTCGTCGACGCAATACCTCTCAGGCAGGAACTTGGCTTTTGTTGTAGTGTTCATCAGCCTGGATCCCCTATTATTTGCCTTACGATTGAATGAGCATGAAATGGAAGTCCTTGACTTACGGTCTTCATAGCTTTATCCGTCACCTTGTCGTCGTCGTTGTTTTTTTTTTTTTTTGTCCATTTTCTTCGTTTTCTCTCCGTTCTCCGATTGAATTCAATCCGGCGACCTACCAGATACATCATCAAAACGTACTTCAGTGGAAAGTGCACTATAGCACAAAGCACCATCATTCCAAGCCAAGGCGAGGAGGAGAAGTTATATGAACGCCATTGGGAGAACCTAAAGTGTATTGAAGCTCACTCCTTTTAAATTTACCAGATGCTTCAACATCAACACACCCCTTCTCTTCTTCTTCTCGTGAAACCTTATACGATTTTCAACTTGAGGCCAGCCACCTCCTAAAGATTAAATTTACTGCAAGAAATGCATTCTTCTCTTTTCCGTCCATGTCCTCTCTGTGACATGGCAGGCTTTCAAGGGCTTTATGCTCTGTCATTATACCATAAATCACGTGGGCTTCCCATTTCAATGCATTGCCATTCTCCGTCTTCGAGTGGAGTACAGAGGTACAATGGCACATTAAAAAATTGGCGTCTGGGATATCGTTTTATGATCGTTAGCCATAACGAGGAAGAAATTCGGAGAACCATTAAGAAGACAATAAAAAGAATTTCAAAAAAAAAAAACATTTGAAATTAGTTTTGTAGCAACGTAGCCCGTAGTAGGCCTTAGAGACACGATTAGGTGAAATCTCTCAAAGTCATAATGGAGCGCAGTTTTGTTTGTATTTGAGGTTCTCTGTGGAGGGATTTGTAATTAAATTAGAATTGCTGAGACTTGTTGAAATAATGGTCCGATTCCTCGATTTGTGGGTAAATCGATGGTCTGCGTTGAATTTAATTCAAAAGGCCGATGAACTTTGGACTAATTTGGACTATGACGAGAAGTTGAAAGCTAAAAAGTAATTAGCCGTGGTTTCGGAGATTTTTTTTACCGAATTGCTTACATACACTTTTACACTTTGTCTTTGGCTGAAAAGTTATTTTGTATCCTTAAAAACTTTGACAGTTTTCCACATTTTTTCTAAATGTGTCGATACATTGCATATGCACAACTTGACACTGGGGGTTGTCTTCATAAAAAATCGATGAGGACAGGAATATTTTTATCAAATTTGGTGACACCTGAGGACGAAAATTGTTAACGACTTTGATGCAAGTATGTAATTGAAAAAACTGAAAGAAATATCGAAGGACAAATAGAATATCGGCAAACAATTGCAAGGAAGTTTGCGTTTTGCGATATGTACATAGGGTACCTAGGGTCATCCAACAAGGGGTGTCATTTAAAATCAATAAAAAAAAACATAACATTTTTCTGAAAAGTGGTGATAGTTTTATTTTAATATAAAGAACGAACTCTAAGGTTAGTAGTGGAATACAATGCCTGGTAAATGTTTGCTTCAGCTCTGCCTGCAAATATTAATTTATTTGATGAATTTCTTCATCACGTTTTCGTGTAATTGCAGCTCTACTTCGCGTGAAACAGCTCCGATATGTTTTTTTATACTTGAATCATTGGTGGAGCATTGGCGTAGACTTTATCCTTAACATAGCTCCAAAGGAAAGTGTTTAATAGTGCTAAATCGCACGATCTAGGCGGCCAATTGAAGTCTCGATTTCGAGTAATCACACATCCAGTAAATTAGTCACGCAAAAGAGCCATTGTTTTACCAGGTGTGTGGTATGTGGCACTGGCTTGATGAAAATAAAACTTCGTCCACGTACATAGAATTAATTTCAATCCAAAAAAAATCAGTTAATATTGGGCTGTAACGGAATCCATTCACTATATATAGTCGCACCAGCATCATTTCAGGAAAAATATGGCCCGCCAACCCAAAAATTGCACCAAACTGTCACTCATTGTGGATGAAAATGTTGTTCCACTATTTCTCTTGGGTTTCCGGAAACTCAGATGCGACTGTTTTGTTTTTTTACGTACCCAGACAAATGAAAATGAACCAGACATTCAGAATAATTTTGTGTAAAAAATCATAATCCTGTTCATTCATTTCCAGTACTCAATCAGCGAAAGTATGGCGAAAGTACGTGGTCTTAATAAGCATGTAGGCCAAGATTTTTATGCAAAATGCAGTGCAAAGTGATTGCGGATAGGCCCCATTCCTGTGATCGTCTTGAGATGGACATATTTGGATTCTCAGTCATACTCTTAGCTACGGCGGCGATATTTTCAGCCGACCTTAACGGACGAACACGAGTTGGAGTCTTCATATCACTTACCTGTCCGAAACGTTCAGTTTTATCGATTAATTTCAATATAGCTGTCCGAGAAGGCTCCTGATGATGACCAAAAGCAGTACGAACGTTTCCGCCATATTTTCATCAATTTGTACTGAATTTTCACTATTTCAACATGTTGTGCGAGTGTGTATCGATCCATATTCAATAACCTCCTAATTTTTGCTTATCAAAAGTCAACGCAATGAAAGTCGAATGTTGACAGTTCAATAATGGCCTGAGATTTAAAATGACACCTCTTGTTGAATGACTCTATACATACATATCAAAGTTATTTGGATGATGAAAATTAAAATCTGCGATTATGTTTATCCATATGCAGCCAATCAAATTGCGCGTCAAACAGTACTACATTAATTGCTGTCAATAAGCACACGTCTATAGTTTCGTGCACGTTGATAGTACCTCATCAGACGCCGCCCCGGGTGGCGGACCGAAGCTCGTGGACAGGACTACTTAATGAGAGAGAACTCAAGTAGAATCAAAAGCAACGCTTTAACCTTCTAGAATCGCTAATGTCTTTGACAATGTTTGAAGGAGAGACATAGTACATAGATCGAGACACAATATCTTCTTTGACTTAATTGTAAAAAAAAGTGAAACTAAAACCAAGCGAGTTCCTGGAAGCGATCAGATGTGGTAAATGTGACCGTGAAGTGTTTTTCTGCGGCGGGATAGTGCTGGACAATGGCAGAGGAGGTGCGCTGTGGCTTCTTCTTCCTTTTATGGCAACTAGGTAATGCAACCAATGCTAGCTACTCGAAATGTTTATAAAGCCAATATCTTGTATATATGAGTTTATTTTATGATTATTGTCAGCTGCTAGCGCAACTCTCACACTCAAGGCCTCCTCTCAATGGTCAAACAACCATATAGGCCACTCCTCGATCTTGGATCCCCTAACATTCATCCCAGAAAACACCGACTACGTACCGTCTAAGTAGAACTTCAAGTTCATCTTCCGGACATCTATCCTTTCTAGAGTAGAGTGGAAGAATGATGATGCCAAAGACAAGCGCTTCGTTCAATTCTATGCAGACGGTTCCAAAACCGAAAACGGCGTGGGAGGTGATGTCTTCTCCGAAGTGCTCAACTTGAGCATCTCCTTCCGTCTCCCCGACCATTGTAGCATTTTTCAGGCGAAAATTATGGCGATCAACGTTGCCTTATCCTGCCTTAGGCATAATGTGCATCACAACTTTTACCGATAGCCTTACTTATTTAAGATGGCGCTACAGACCGGCGTGGTCCTGGGCCTCAACCACCAAGCGTCACCAGCGATCTCGATCTTTTGCCAGCTGTCTCCAGTTTCACACGCTAAGTTGGTTGAGGTCCCCTTCCACTTGCGTGCGCCACCGGAGTCGCGGTCTTCCTCTACTGCGCTGACCCTCGGGTGTGAATTCGAAGATTTTTCGAGCTGGAGCATTGGTGTCCATCCGCTCTACATGACCCAACCACCTCAGTCGTTGGACCTTAACTCTTCTGGCTAAGTCGATGCCGCCGTACAGCCCGATACCGATAACCAGGCAGCTGTAAAATCTCTGAAATCAGTAACATATACATCAAAAGCTACCACAGATTATCGCTCATCTCTGATGGAGGAGGCAGAACATTTTAACATTCACCTATGCTGGGTACTCGGACATAAGGACATTCCAGGGATGAACTCGCCAGACGCGGTACCACTTTAAAGATGCTACCAAAACGGAGGAATCTGGGTATTCCAACTCGCTACATATAAATTACTATTAGAGTACGATGAGATCATCAAGGCAAACCAAAGATGAAGGAGTGATACCTCCAAAGAGATCTGGCCTTTGCCAAACCGCAGTCGATCTAAAAGTCTGATCTTGCTTAAAAGGTCGCTCATCGGCACCTTCGTCGGTGTTCTCACTAGCCACTGCCCCATCAGGCTTTATGCTAGAAGGATGGGCTTCTTCTCAAATGACTTTCGCAGGAGCTGCAGGGACGAAGAGGAGGAGGAAACAATTCTCCATTTCCTCTGTACTTTTCCTGCATTATGCCAAAGAAGTAAGCTCTAACTAGGAGCCTATCACTTCGACAATTTGGGCGAATTATCACATACTGATGCCAAAAGTATCTTCAGCTTTATCAAGGGCTCCAAATGGTTACAATAGATAGAGTGGCACCGAGGGTATAGATCCCAGTGGATGCCGTCACATAGGGCCTTCCTTGGCCTACGTGTGTCTTTGGCTCGCATGCCACCTAACCTACTAATGATTCATGTTGGTGACTTTTGAGTATACCTGTGTAGACTTCATATATATCACATGCTTGCTTCATTAACCGCCGAGTTTTGCAGGATAACTGCCTACCGTGCTACCGAATATTCTCGTTTCCTTCGAAGTAATGTCCAGGACATTGATCGTATATTGTGTCTATCATAAAATAGATGAAATGCAAAATAGATTGAGTCGACGGTGATAGGTTTTTTTTCTATTAAAATAGAATGAAAGGTACGCTTATAGGTCTTTTTTTTTTTAATCCTTCCAAATATCCAAAAAAAAATGCACGTCACCGAAATAAAATGTTATTCCTCAGTACTCACCAGTTTTTTTTTTCAATTCTATGAAAACATCACAGTCCCCATTCAAAGCGTCGAGTTATCCCTAGTTTCCCCCCATCTCAATATACAACTTATTTACGATGCAAACGTGTGCAAGATGTACACTAATACGTTCAACCGAAACGAAAACCATTAAACAAATTGCGTCAGTTCTTAATCCCTGGCATTTCAATTTCAATTTCATTTTGTATATTCGTCCACTTTCATGCTGCTGATCGGAATCCACAAACTGCTGGAGCACACATAAAGCAGACCTCTCTTGGACTTGTCTCCTTCGGCGGGATTCTATCCTAACTAAGACATTTTCCTTGAATGAATCGAAGATGAGAGCTGAGCTAAGCCGGACCCCAGTCCCATCACTTGTAATGAAATTCAAGTGGGGGGGACTGTTACTTCGAAATGCATTGGTGATTCAGTTTTATAACTATGGAATTTTCTATTTCCTTAATTGCAATTTGTATCGTTATGATTGTGTTGCTGGTTGTTGACTTTACTTTGGATATCAATTTAGGAGCAGGGAGGGTGCCTCAAGAAAAATAATCATTCGGAGACAAATTACAAGCAAACAGCAATGGATTGGATTGTAGAGGGCTATTCATTTAAAATAATTGTTTGACCTAAGATACATAATTGCATCGATACGTTTTGTAATTGGAGTATTTTGTGATTCAGTCAAATCGATTCGTAATACGGTTGAAGCATTATGGTTAGGTATTTGTACAATATTTGCTTTATTGTAGAGTAATAACATTTGCAAGACGAATGGTAGGAATTTGTCATTAAATAACTCAAGTTGTAGTGAGAACTATTTATTAATTTATATTGCTTTACCGATACAAAGGAATGAAAAATACACGTATTAAGCATAAGTACAATTTCCTAATAACCGCATTGCATTGGTTTGTTGAAACCAAAGTTTCCTCGAGTTTTATGGCAAACTATTTCTTAGAAATCTAATAAGGGCATACAAAGAAATAATAAATAAGGACTAGTAGTTCTTAACACAATAATTCTCTAAAGAGACATACATATGTCTGCAACTAGTCCATGAGACTGACCAGCAGATTGCTTAAAAATTCTCTCAACTAGAATCAGAAGTGGTTCAATTGAATAAAGGAATCGCAGTCGATGCTGAGGATATGGAAAAACTATTTCTGCAGACTGTTTAACGGCGACGACGAATCAAATTCTGCTGTCAGGCAGAATGAATCATTCAACGTGGACGATGAATACCAACAATCCCGTCCAACCCATCTGGACGAAGTGAAGATAGCCATATCTAACCTTAAGTCCAACAAAGCTGCCTGAGCTGACAGACTTGCTGCCGAGCTGTCCAAATCGGCAGGCGATGACTTGGTAAGGAGCAAACACCAACTCATCTGTAAAATGTGATCGGAGGAAAGAATGCCCGATGAATGGAACCTCAGCATCATTTGCCCGATCCTCAAGAATGGCGACCCTCTGACTGCGGCGCAGAGGCATGGACTCTGTCTAAAGCAGATGAGGTTGCTCTTGGCTGTTTCGAGAGGAAAATTCTTCGGGTGATTTTCGGTTCCGTCTGCATAGACGGTGAATGGAGGAGGAAATACATCGTCGAACTGTATGGGCTCCACTTATTGCCAATAGATAGCACGGTGCAGGTCATTAAATTGGATTAGGTTAGGAGGAAAGTGCACATTATAAGTGCTTGCATGGGGCCATTTGGTCCATTGTGTTTCCCTTTTTTTAAACTCGTGGTGCCGTTACTAATTCTTTTCAACCATTGGTTGGCCTGTTCTCGAACCAACCTGAGCTCCTGACGAAACGTATGGTGTTCATTATTGGGATTTGCGCAAGGTTCTCAAGTTCTTCAAAAAGTCTGTTTCCCATATAATGGAGGCGACGTATTTGAAGACGTCACAACTCTAGTGACTATTACCAGCCAGCATCCCCTAAGAGGATTTGGAAAGACTCAGACCTAAGACTGAGAAAAACCCACCAATGATGTGAGAAAAATGTGGGACATGCCAGAATCATATCAACTCACCGCAGCCTTCCCGAATCAACAGACACGCTGCCCACCGAAAATGACTTCAACGTGGGATGTTAGCACAAAATACCGGACAGAAGCGCCTGAAATCAGCACAACGTCCTTCTCAATAAATCTCTCTCTACCTTAACAGCCGAAGGAGACTTGGACATCCACCACTGTAGTGTCATCCAAGTCGAAGTCACAGCTATAAATCAAGCCGCTGCTTGGCTGAAGGCTAACCCATTATCACGCACAGATATTGTGATCTACTTCGAAAGATAAGCTGTGATCACGTTCGTCGTATCCAACACGGTAAAATCTAGGGCTGTGAGGGATTGCCGCGTGTTTCTAAACGAGATTGCTTATCAGTATAGCGACAATCAAGGGTACTGTGCGGCCAAAGAATTAGCCAGACCAGGCTCTCAATGTAAAGCCGACGGGATACTCGACCATGTCAAAGCACCTATGTTTTATGTTAAACACATAACTTACACCGACGCTCTGTCGAAAGCAAATCGTAAATGGCAACGCCTCGATTTTTGCAACAATGCCAGGCTGATTTGGACCTGAAAAGATCAAAAGCATTGATAAGACTTTAACGAGGCCAACTTTTGAAACTAATCAACGTCTTCACGGGGCACTGCATCCTAAGCAGGCACGCTCAACGCCTGAGTATAGCATGTAAAGATTTCTGGAGGAGCTGTCGAGGAGGAGGAGGAGTCTAATGCGCACTTCCCCTGGACATGTCCCGCCCTTGCCAACATCAGGAAAGCCAACTTCAGGAGTAAGCACGGGTTCAAAAGCAGTACTCAGTATTATCACAATGGACCTATTGTCTGGTCTAAGTGTATCTCTTCTTGGAGGACCACTCTAACTAACAATGACATCGGTTATAACTACGTGTCGGTTTCAACGACAAAATTTTTAGGTCCCGCCTGAGCTTCTTTAACTAATCTGATATCGGTTATAGTGACCTTTCGCTAATAACGACCAAATTCATCCGTCCCTTGAAGGTCGTTATAACCGATTTTGACTGTAATATAAATTTTTGAAAATCAACCTTACAAGCTTCTCTGAGGTCTAAACTTTCCTATGCCTTTACTGGTGCATTATAAATGTTAGACATTTTTGAAAATATGAATATGGTTTACCCTGCAGTTACGTCTACAGAAGTGAATGGAAAAAAGAGATTGGGATTCACTTGTTAACAACAGGGATTCCACTCTTAGTCTGTCTTGTCTAAAATTCTCAGCAGCATCTGTACAACTAATGTTAGAATGCTTGAGTGGCAGAAGGATGAAATGTGAGCATAATAATCTGCAGAATATATGAATACACAATGGAACTACTTTGGCTTAACTACACCTCACCAAGTTCACTACAGACCAACCAACTGTAACACAAGTCTTTTCAAGAACCTTGCTCTTGCGGTAAAGACAGAGTATAAAAACACTTTTTGTTTTTTCGCTCAATACATTCGGTCTAAATTGCGCGATTTTTGTGCAAAAATATTCGTAATCTCATAACTGAAGAAATTTTCCAAATTTTTTTTCTTCATTTTCGTAGCTGTAGTATCGCATAAGGATAAGCTGAGCGCAATTGCATTAACTTTTTCGCTTGCACTTACTTAAAACTGCTCATCCGAGTGGAGTTTTCATTAAAACATTTCCAAGGGCCAAGACAAAAAAGGGTAGACGTCATAAAAAGAAACGGAGGATAAGAAAGGGGTTGAAAGAACTTCCTCTTCATAGAAATCATCATTATAATTATTTTTAAAGAGGAAATTTCTTATATACATTTTGCGAGTACTTTTGCAAACCGAATTCTTCAAGAAACAATTTAGATTGTATTAATAAGCAGAAGTGGCTACGATAAGCTGAACGAATTGTGTATTGAAATTGACAAATATTATGTGTGTGTATGAATTCACCCCTAAGTCATTCGAAGATATTGCTACTTTAAAATGAACAACAAAAGAATACTTGAAGTTGAACATCCATCTCGAATTTAAT
Source organism: Matsumyia berberina (assembly GCA_917880715.2). Classification (NCBI taxonomy): domain Eukaryota; kingdom Metazoa; phylum Arthropoda; class Insecta; order Diptera; family Syrphidae; genus Matsumyia; species Matsumyia berberina. The sequence continues at coordinate 86,818,865 of OU862871.1, forward strand.
TGCTTGAATTTTCCATTATAGAATATAAATGCTTTATGTATCCGAGACGGATGTCTGTCTAATACTGATGAAAAGTTCACCGCAAAGTGCGTGCCACAAACAAGTAACTCAAGGGTTGAAGCCTTTTCAAAAGGCGAAACTAATTGTAGGGTTTCGCTACAGTGTCCACAATGTTTTGTTGTGGTTTACCACACACTCTGTGTACATGGCAGAGAGCCTTGAGTGTACAAAGTCTTCTAAAATTGGATTTACCTTAATAATGGACGATGTTGGTGGTGGGTTGTGTGCCGAAAACAAAAACACGTCAAAAGGAGAAGAGAAGGCTACCTGCTTCTGTTGGCCATTGTCTGCATTGTCCATTGCTTTTTGGTCAAATAACATAAGAAAATACCATCCTCGAGATAAATAACTTTGTATTGTTGTAGATCACTCAGCTTTAAATTATGGTACTCACTTGAAGGATCGAAATAGGAAAAGATTTGCAGACAATAGTGCTTGTAGACTTGAAGATTGTTTTCATCTGTAGTGAATTCATCTGTTCCGAATATGTTGCAGATTTAAGGAGGTTGTCTGCAGGATGCCCCAAAGCATGAAATAGAATAAAGATTGTGAAGTACATTTCCAGTTGACCCATCTGCTCCTGCCTGCATTCTAAGATCGAATTACATCGAATTTAGAGCTACGGGTCTATGAAATTGTTATAGTTTTTTTTTTTGTGTATGTATATATGCTATATATGAAAAAATTTTCTTCACGAAATATTTTCTGGACAAGGATTGAACCATAACGATACTTTTATAGCCCAACAGAAACGAGTGGAAATGGAACATTCGACTAAGTAGACGTGTTTTACAGAGCGGCAATTTTCAAAAGCTATAAATAGCATTACTTATAACCGCGAAACTATTAACCACAGTCAATTTAAACTAACTACCCGGCTAACTTCTTTTTTCTGTTTGGTTTGTCATAAACCCCTCGAATTGTCATAAAACAAAATTTAATTTTTGCTTGGTACTGCTTCCGCGCATTGGACTCTATTTCGATTCATCACCAACACAATGTCACACGACAAGGGTACACGACTACAATTACAAAAGCAACTGCAGAAACCACTAACACCGTTGCCATCACCAGCACAACTACACTCTCCAATATCCAAAGTGATGACGTCAGAGAAAGGATTTCTCACCAGCCTATCGAAAAAAATTGAGGAGCAGGGTGAGTCAATCTTAAATCGACTAATAACATTCGAACAAAATATGTCTGCGAAAATCACTCTGATGGAAAAGAACATCACGGAAAAATTTGCACAATTGGATAGAGATGTCGATTTATTAAAGGGTCGTATTTCTACACTAGAAGATTGCTCAGGGAACATCAGTTGCTTGCAGTTGGAAGTTGACAATCTTAAACAACAACTACAACAAGAGCAAAAACAACCGAGACGACCTGATTACCCGGATGTTGCATTAATTAAAGCTGAACTCGAAGAACTTCGCATGAAAAATCTAGCAACCGATGCTGTTTTGGTTGGGATACCATCTATCCCAGAAGAAAATTTGAAAACCACCTTTAATTTTTTATGCCACTCACTAAACCACCAGCCACCCGCTATCAGTAGAATATTCCGGGTGAAGCCAAATGTGGACTCCGTAGTCATAGTGAAATTTTATTCCACTTATGACAAGGTTTCAATGGTCAAGGCGATATCAAATTTTAACAAAACACACGCACGACGAATTTGCCTCCGGGATGCAGGTTTTGACTCGAATCAACCGATCTATTTCCACGAAAGTCTCACGCCACATAATAGAAGCCTAATGCGACAAGCAATAAAACTCAAGCGCACTAAAAATATTTTTTCCGCCTTTACAAAACGTGGGTTTGTTTATGTCAAAGTCAAAACAGAATCACCTGCCATTAAAATTGACAGCTTACTGACGCTTCACAAAATAGCCGCTATTAATCCACATGAAGATGACGAACAACAACTTCTGTCATTTGGTTCCTGAGCTCCTCAAACTAATGCCATTTTCTCAAACTGTTAAAACTGAACTTCATTTTAAAATGTTTAACCTCTTATTTTTCATGTTTTTTATGTTTAATCTTTTATATACATTTATTTTCTTGCATTTATCTACAGCTCCTCATTGTACTTCCGTAATCAATAGCAACTTTTTCAAAATATTTCATCGGACTAAATCTGCGTGTAATTTTCTGCGATTGGGCATAATGAATTCTTATTCAAAACATACCCATGACCATGGTTAATAATAATAATATTAATACTTCACTGAGCAGTAGCATGAACGAAAACTTGCGCGTAATGTTAAGCATCTTTTGCAGGCAGCGTAGAGGACTCAATATTTGTCATATCAACGCACAAAGTTTGTATGCGAAAATTGATGAATTCCGTAGGTTGTTTGTAGGGTCAAGAATTGATGTTGTATGTGTGTCCGAGACCTGGTTTCAGGAAAACATTGCTGATGTCCACTACAGTCTAAAAGGTTATAGTTTGATTCGTGCCGATAGGGTTAGTAGACCTGGTGGGGGGGTTGCATTGTATGTTCGCTGTGGTATCAATTACAGGGTAGTCATAAAGTCGACTCATACCAGCTTAATAGAGTATTGTCTCATTGAAATAAGCAATGAAGGAAATAATTGTCTTCTGGGTGTGGTTTATAGACCAAACGCTAATATTGATTTCGCACCTTTCTATACTGAACTTGAAAATGTTTGTTCTTCTTTCCCTAATGTTGTTATCTGCGGGGATTTTAATTGTAACCTCTTAAACGAAGTCAGTGCTAAGCCTTTTATTGACAATATGAAAACTTTCAATCTACACCCAGTCGATACAAAAGCCCCGACACATTTCACTAGTAGTACCAGTACATTGTTGGACACTTTCTTCACGAGTAGTCTCCGCGACGTACTCTTTTACAATCAGATTTCCGCTCCAGTCTTCTCTAGGCATGACCTGATATTTGCTACCATCGATATAATACCGTGTCCTTCTCCACCATATACCTATAGGGATTACAGCCACGTAAATGCTAACCTTCTCGAACAGGATATCTTACAGGTAGAATGGCAGCAAATCTACTTTATGCAATGAAATCCACCCCACATTTGTAAAGGCCATTCTACCTCATATACTTCCAGCACTCACCCATTTATTTAACTCCGTGTTACTTACGTCCGTTTTCCCATCCACCTGGAAAGAAGCGAAAATCATCCCCATCTTAAAAAAACAGGGAACACCTCATTCACCCCCTGAGCTTAGGCCAATATCTATACTTCCCTTTTTATCAAAGGTAATGAAAAAATTAATCCACAAGCAAATGCTAAATTATCTGAACCGCACAAAATTTATTTGCGATTCTCAATCTGGGTTTAGACAAAATCATAGCTGCATATCTGCGCTGTTAAAGGTAACCGATGACATACGAATAGCTATGGATAATGATTTTGTTACCTTCTTAACTCTGCTGGACTTCTCCAAAGCCTTTGATACTGTCAATCACGCCTTACTCCTCCAAAAATTAAAAGAATTCTGCAACTTCTCTCCTCCCGCTTTGAAACTAATTAAATCTTACATAAGCGGCAGAAAGCAATCCGTCAGAATTCTTAACAAACAGTCTCAATTCATTGAAACATCGGCAGGAGTACCACAAGGATCGATATTGGGCCCACTGCTCTTCTCAGTTTTTATTAACGACCTGCAGCGAAGAGTGAAAAACTCTTCCCTACATATATACGCTGATGACGTCCAATTATATATCAGCAATAAGATAGGTATGATTGAGGATAGTGTCTGGAGGTTAAATGAAGATTTAAAGGAAATTTGTTTATGGTCCGAAAAGAATTGTCTGCGATTGAATCCTAATAAATCCAATTGTCTGGTCATGTACAAAACTAAATTAGATCTAACCACTTTTCCTCTAGTCTACCTGGGTAACTCGGCACTTCAATATGTAGAAAAAAGCAAAAACCTTGGAATTTATTTTAATAGAACTCTGAAGTGGGACGACCATATCCAGTCAGTTATTGGAAAAGTGTATGGATGCCTTAGAAACTTATCCATGACGAAGCTTTATACACCCTTGAGCACTAAATTAATGTTAGTAAAATCACTTATCATGCCCATATTTACCTATGGTTGTCAAATCTTCATAGGCTATAATACTGAGTGCAGAAGAAAACTAAGCGTTAAATTTAACAACGTGGTTCGGTATGTTTTCAATCTAAGGCGTTATGACCATGTGTCTCAGTATGTTAAAAAAATACTCGGGTGCACGCTGCATATATATCTGCATTACTGTTCCCTTATGTTTCTTCATAAAATTATGACGTACAAGCAACCTACCTATTTATCCGACAAGCTTATTTTTTCGAATTCAACTCGCTCGTTTATATTAGTTCAACCGCGGTTTACCTGCCTTACGACAGAGCGGCAATTTTTCGTTCAAGCGACTCGCTCATGGAATTCACTTCCCCTTAGCGTCAGAAGATTATGCGGCAAGAACCATTTTGGTAGCATACTATTTAAACATTTGGCTGATTACTGAAGTACGATAGGTTTCTTTTGTTATTCTTATGTTGTTTTCTGTTACCTTGTACATACTTCCACTACATTATCTTTTATCTTTAATTTCTCATTATCTGTTATATGTATTTTATCTTAACCTCTGTACATTAAATGTTACTTTTATCTTTTACTCTTTAAAGATTGTTGCAATCCAATGTAAAAGACTTTATTATTAATAAATGAAATGAAATGAAATGAAATGATACACAGAACAGCTAAAGTGAATTAAGGCCCAGACTTGTCAAGTCAGTGTATAGCCATGGTGTAGTGGTTTAAAACATCGCTTGTCACACTGAAGGTTACACGTTCAATTCCTAATGTCAAGAAGCATTTATTTTTCGTCAAATAAATAAAAAAAGTCGATTAACTACGAAAGCTAATGACAACTCTTACAATGCTCAAAGGCGTAACAATGGCAATTGTCCTATGGCTTAACAAGATGAGAATGACGACATCAGGGGGTGGAGGGGCGGTGGCTGGGGATTGGCACCTTGTAGCTCGCACAGCAGGCGTCCAACGCATTAAAAACTAAGCCATGCCAACGTACCATTTCGTTACTCTAGGTAGCGCTACAGTCCATGATGGACCTGGGCTTTAACCAACAAGCGTGTCCACTATCAATCAGGCAAAACTTTAGAATACATATTCTTCTCTGTTATGGACACAAAATCCTGCAGAAAGACAAACACATGTATCTCTCAGAGATCAATAAATATTCAAGAACTCACAAGGGAAAAGGATGACCACTCGCGTTAATGCCCGGCACCGTATAACTTTAATGTAGTGATAATCCGTCACATAGGGACATTAGCCAATTCGTGGTCAGAGAAAATACCCCGGATAGGGATAAAGACAAAGGAGGAAAGAAATCTCACAATTAATTATCACTGCCATCAAATCGCTTTTACTTCCGTTTATCACAAACCTACTTCCATTAGCGAGGACTGTCTAACTTATGTTTACTGGACTGAAGTCATAGCTATCATTATTTATTCAATAAATATTAGGCTTGTAGCGTCAGGCGGCAAAACATAAATTATGCGGAATTAAGCTTAATATTCTAACACTATTATTTGTATTAAGGAATTAGGCGACGAAACTTTTGTTTTAACACTCGTAAGTGGAACTCTAAAGGCTAGCTAGCGATAGCTATACGATTATACGAGTAGAAGAGAGACGCATTTGTATTTCCTCTAATTGTCCTAAGGCCCTCCAATTTAAGGGTAAACTTAAGCATAAACATACGTTAACTATTACAGCATCAATGTGATAAACTATTACCGAATGCATTAACGTTGGTTGATTGGTTTAAGTGGTTGTATCAGGCGAAAAACGGCCGATACTCAATTAGTGCACACAGTTCTTGCGGTCGGTTTATTAAATGAGTGTAGACGAGAGTCAACAGACCATGGCTGTTGGTCTAGAATGTTGGAGTAGAATGTTAAAAATTTTCTTCTCCGAAAGTTAACTAAGGCTGTCGAGAAAGGGTTTTCCCAGCGCATTGAGTCTTGATTTGGTAACTGCCGGGCATTTGCAGAGGAAGTGTTCCAGGGTTTCCTTCTCGTTTGAGCAACTACGGCACAACTGTTGTTAAAAGGGATGCCAAGCTTGGCTGCATGGGTACCTACTATCCAGTAGCTTGTATAGATGGCAACTACACGCGCAATGTCTGTTAGAGTAGTTCTAAGGAGTTCGTTTGTTTTTCTAAAGTTGTATGATGGCCAAGTCTTCTTGGATATGATGGAACTAGTAGAGTTGTTCCATTTGTGATTGGCTACTGAAAGGAAGTGTAAGTTAAATCTTCACTTGACAGTTTTTTATAGGATGAGAATTTCTCTTGCGAGTGAACTGTGAAAAGCCGACCCTTGCCTTGCAAGCTCATCAGCCATTTCGATGCCTTCGATAGAGTTAGGAAGTCGGACGAGCTCCGTTCTGCTTTGTGGAATTAGCTTTGATGAGGGGGATGTGAAGATAAGAGCTTTGATGGGTGGCTGGCTATCGAAAAAGAATACAACATTCCGCTTGTGGCTGCTGTCGTTATGGAGCGCACGAAAGACTTCATAGATTACGAGTATTTCAGTCTGAAGTACACTGGCGAAATCCGGGAGTCTGAATGATCTCAATATTCTTTTCAAGGCAGCTGAACCTACCCCGCATTCCATTCCATTCGAATCCTCCTTAAAAATGTATGTGTCGTAGTCTTTTGGGACCTCCTCGCTGTTCCATTTTGTTCTTGACGGAATAAGCAAGTATTCGTCGTCTTTCCTGAGAATAATGCGGGGATTTATATAGTCTCAGGGAGATGCCTGAGGCAGTGAAGCCAGAATGGTGCAGTGGCCAAGGTGCCTGGCCGCCCACCACCCAGATTCTCTGAGTCTGACCACATTACAGATTGCCGTCTTTCTGACGTGAACGTCGAGGGGTAGAAGGTTTATGATAATCGTTTCCGTTAAATAAATAGCTAGCGCGACAGCTCGGAATGAGCCAAGGCCTAGCTTCTTGCAACCATTCATGCTGTGAGTGTTTGTATTGTTCGCACGAATGGAAGGTTTCCGTTACCCGGTATAATATTTTTTCCCAGTGACCTCTTCCTATTTCTTTTAGCATCGGACAGTTTCCAATAGAGTGCTGGATATCTCCTTTCGCCCGCAGGTTGCAAAGAGGGCATTTCACATTCCCTTCCGTCAAATATAGCATGTAGGAGAAAACTTAGAGTTATGAACTTGGTAGGGATTGTATCAATGCTCGTTTCCATTGGTTGTGCCTTTTCTACAAACTCCTCACGAGTGGAACTAACAATAGCCGCAAGGAACTGTTCCAAGAACGTAGATTCTGGTCGAGTATGAGAGTAAATGCTCTTAGAATTGGAAAAATAATTGATTAAATTGAAATTCAATTTAAAGAAGAAGAAAAAGAAACCTCTCATATCTACTTAGTACCCCACACCACATACTAAGTATGAACTTATTAAAGTGGTTCAGTGTTTGCATTTTTCCTTACTAAACCACATTCACATTTTAATTTAACCTTCAACTTCGTCTTCGAAGCTCCGAGCTGTCAGGATATGCAGTCAACCAAATGTACGAAGCGTGAATACATTAACTCTTCTCAGATATAATCTCCTGATATCTTTCCATCCTTATGCAGAACAAAAACATGACTTGACGTTATGTACTTATGTGCATGCGAAGCTTAATGGAAACTTTCCCCACTTCGAAGTCGATCCCAAAACCGAAGTAAACTTCAGCAAAACTAATTGAATTTGCATTTTCGCCGGTGTTGCCAGTTGCCACCCAAACTGCGCTGTCACATTAATCAGATGTGTTTAGCATTCGCTCAACGTACCTGTTCTCACGGTATTTATGAGGTGGCGTGCCAAAAAGCGTTCATCCGCAAAGAATGGAGACAGTAATTGGAGAGCTTCCGTTAGCACCATATCATGATGGATCGTCGAAAAACACAGTTTAATTAGGAACTACCCGCATGCTTAGTTGTTACACCTCGCATCAGCACCTGTCACCGCGCTACTCATAGTTGAATAGTTGCCGGTGCTGTGGCGCGCCAACATACCCCAGAAAGAGTTGTCTTACAGTGTTACAAGTGCAAGTGGTAACAAATTGCCCGCAACTTTCTGTCCGGATACAAATTATAAAATCATTAAGGGAACATCTTAAGGACTTAATTGTTTTTCTCGTGAATAATGTATGCAAATTCGTAGACCGCAAAGTTTTCTTCACGGCTAAGACGACTCCCGTATACACAGTTATTTCAATTAGGAACATTCGGTGCTCGGGCTGGGGTGGATTATAAATTTCGGTTTCCGTGGAAAAGTTTTCTAGTAACTAAGCTTTGCTCGGTTTTGCATAATACACAAAAGCTGGGAAGGGAAAACTTTATACTTTCAAAGATAACATCTACGGATGACTGTATTATTCTTTCCGAGAAAAGTAATCGAAATGCCTAATCTTGCTTCAATTGAATGAATGGAATTATGAAAATTTAATTAACTACTTTTTGAAGAATGCTGCCATTGTGATTTTCGAGAGGAAGACGTCTCCCTGAGGTTCTGCCTAAATTGCTAAGTTTTTCGAATTGAATTCTTTTTTGAGTCATAAACAGAATAAATTTGCCTTTGTGTGACTGCTCTGTTTGGGGCTAAGGGAAAACAAAAGAACGGTCCTCTAGCTGTCATAAACAGGGACTGTAACTGTTGTGTCTGTTATCGAAAAAAAAAGAAGTCAAATTGTTAAAGTTTTTTGCGCAGTAAAAATACTCACGGAATAGTTATTTGCTTTTTTATCAATCATAAAAGTAACGACGGGACTTTATCGTTTTAGTTACCCATTCAAAGTCATTAATAAAATACAAATTATCACGGAGAATCCTTGTCCTTATTAGTTGAATAAATATTACTAAAATGGCTTCTAGCTGTAGTGATATGTAGACGATGTTCTATGTCCAGTTCTCACTTTGGTAAGAGCTTGTAACGTAGAATAAGGTTCAAAGAACAAGGTCATGTAGTAGAATACAAACAAAGGGTATCTGGATACGAACGAAATTATATTCAAGTTGGTTTGAGAAACTTTGAAAAACGTTCGAAAACAGTGTGGGTACCTGCCACCTGATTTGTCCACCACAGTCCATTAGGAGACCATGTTCTAGAAGTGAATCAATATTTTAAAACAAACGTGGAGAAGAACTTGCAAACTGTCTGTTAAAGCAGCTAAGGAGCAGTCTTGGAAGGAGTTCGGTGAGAAATTGGACCGTGGTCGTAGATCTGCAAACAAGGTGTTCTGGCAGACCATCTGCCGTCTCAGAGGAAGGAAGTTTTGTATCAGCGAAAGAGTTAAATCCAAAGATGGTGTACTTCTTTCCGATGAGAAGGACATCTTGCGCAGATGGAGCGACCAGTTTTCGGAGCTGCACAATCCCGAACAGGGCACTGAGGGTGACAGAGCCATGGTTTTGAGTAGGGCGGAGAATAGTCCTACCGTAGAGGAGGTGACTTTGGCGATAAAAGCGCTGAAGGTCGGCAAATCTGCTGGTGTGGATGAAATCTGGACAGAAATGCTAAAGGCTCTGGATAAAGTGGGAGTGGAATGGCTCTTTCTTGTCATTAAAGTGGCCTGAGGATGCGGTGAAACACCTAGCGATTGGCAAACTGGGGTGATTGTTCCACTTTTAAAAAAAGGGCATAAGAGGGATTGCTCCAATTATAGGGGTATATCTCTTTTAAGTCTCCCCGGAAAAGTCTTTATAAAGGTGTTGGAAGCGCGTTCCAGAGCTATGGTCGAGTCCCGGTTGGGCGATGAGCAGTGCGGTTTTCGTCCATGTAGAAGCACAACCGACCAGCTATTCACTATCAGAATGGTACGTGAGAAGGCCTGGGAGTATGCCAAACCTATCAACAGTTGTTTTGTGGAGTGTATTGCAGGAGTACGGCATCGACGGTTCTCTTCTGAGGGCCATTCAATCTCTGTACACTAACTGTAAGAGCTGTGTTCGGGTGAACGGCGGTCAGTCGACACCTTTCACTGTGGGCGTTGGACTTCGCCTGGGGTGCGTTCCGCCACCTCTCCTTTTCATAGTGTATATGGATTGGATGTTACAGGATGGATGGATGGATGGATGGATGACGAATCCTGTAGGATTGGGCAGGCTGTAGCAATTTTGAGACAGCTTGGTCAATCTGTTATCAGGAAGGCTGAACTTGGCATCGGAGCTAAGCTATCAGTTTTCACGGATACAAGCTGCCTAAATGAGATTTCTTCGTTGTATTGCTGGGGTAACTCGTCGAGATCGAGTTAGGAACACCAGAATACGTGAGGCACTCAATGTCGAGCAGCTACTTCTTCGAGCGGAAAGGTCCATACTTCGATGGTTTGGAAACGTTCAACGCATGGCCCCAACTCGGCTTCCGAGACGTGCCATGGAATCCGTGCCATCAGGTAGGCGTCCCCTGCGTGACCTAGGATGAGATGGTCAGACCAAGTCCGAAATCTCACCTCTACCCGTATGGGGATAGCGATAGTCCAACTCTTCCCAATAGTCAACTGCATTGCGTTGTTGCGTCTCCACCTGTAAGGTGCGCTAGTTAGAAGGACCCAATTAATACTAAACTTTAGAAACTTACCTCGCCTGCAAGAACGGTCAATTTTGTTTAATCGTCTTACATTTTGCTCGTCCCTTTGTTTAATTTTCGCCCATGCCACCTAAAAAGGATTCTAGTTCTTCACTAGGCTCTAAGATGAGGCACACCAGCATATACCAGTCATAAAGTTGAAAAAAAAAAAAATCGTTGCGGTGCGAGTTACACATCACAATACCAAAATTAATTAAAAAAAGTGAATGTTAACTCTAAATTCGGTAACTAAAAGTTGGAATTTTAAATAACAGTCGGCGACTATCCCAGAGGTTTTTTGAACAAAGGCTCTTGCCCGGAAAAACAGCAAACGAATTAAAAATAAAGGACCAGGATGTTTTAGTAAAGCACTGCTCGAGGCGGGGTATTGAAAGAGAACCCAACAGAGTGAGGGTCGAAATATGAACTTTCAAAATTAACCAAATTCTGTAAATCACTGAAAAATTCTGTGCTGTTCAAAGGTCGTGTAGTGGACAGCAAACGCCCTTGTAAATAAAATACTAAACTGAATATAGCTATCAAATTTAGTGCTACAATGCAAATGTTCAAGGTGATCAAATTCTCAATCATCGTTGAAATAAATTAGTTTTCTTCTAAACTATCGCATCCTTAAGTATTTCGTCGTAAAGCGAAATACATGCAAGAAAACTGCAAATTTTCTTTTCATAGTTTAACCATCAAATATATCTATCCTGTTTTTTTTTACCGGGACTTTTGCTGCCTGAGGACAAATCGAAGTTTTGCTAATTAGGTACTAGCTCCTTGGATCAATAGATGGTGTGAAAGTTTTCCCATTAGAATTTCTAAGAAAATAAATTAATATAAGAATTTCCCCGGAGTGCTCTGGCTAAGTATCGCCGCTAATTCCTTTGAAAACAAGTTTTTGACAGAAGATTGAAGGAGTTCTTGGAGGCAGTTAGCTGTTTATGTTTCATTTGGGGATACCGAATCTATAAACATTTGAAACTTAGTTAACATTGTCCAATCCTTCTTTTAAGTGTAATGGAGAAAATAATCGACGAGTGGAGGATAGCATGGGCAATCAGATCTTTTGGTCCATTTAAAGCACCAGGAATGGATAGCATTCGGCCAGTGATGCTGTAGAAACTGTTATTCCATGGCTCAAGCGGATCTTTACAAGTCGGCTTAAGCTAAGTAGGTAGGTAGGTGGGGTGGTTGTACACGTGGGCCAAAAAGGCCCTTTGTGGTACCACATGGACCAATACCCTAAGCCGCGCCACTTCATAGGAACTATTTGGAGCCCTTGATGAAGCTGAGGATACTTTTGACGTCACTATGTGATAGTTCGCCCAAGTTATCGAAATGATAGGCTCCCAGATGGAGCCTCGTTCTTTGGGATAGGGCAGGACAAGTGCAGAGAAAATGTAGGATCGCGGCTTAAGCTAAGTTATGTTCCTAAGGCTTGGTGGGAGGTCCGTGTTAGTTTCATTCCCAGAGCAGGGAAGATAGGCCACATAACCCTAGAGGACTATAGACCCATTAGTCTATCTTCTTTTTTGCTGAAAACACTGAAATGACTGATCGGCGTATATATCAAAATCACAGCATGCGTTTATGATAGGTAAATCGGTGGATACGGGTAGTATTGACGATAGAGAGATCTCTCCATCATAAGGAATTTACTCTTGGGGCATTTTTTTTACATCGAAGGCGCATTCAACAATGTAAGCGCCAACGCCTTTATTAGCAGCTTACAAGAACCCCAATTCAGCACCGGACTCCGCAGTCTGCAACTGGATTGGTATGGTATATGAAGGTGACCGGAGGGCTCTTCACTTAGGCCTTTGTCGGGCCCGTTGTGTTCCCCTCCTTTCATCTTCGAAACTACAGGGATAGGATTGGCAAGGGACGTATGTTGGGAGCGATCTAGGGAAGGTGGAAACAATTATGAAGTTGACACTAGTGTACGCGTGGTCTGGCAAATCTTCCTGTTTCTTTGGTGAAGGCCAATGCCGCCGATTCATTTGTCCTTGAGATTTTTCAGGTCCGGTATCCACATGGACCCCAGAGTCTTCTGTCTCAACTGAATTAGGCTGATGCATAAATCACGTGTAATCAACTCGAAGGTCTGTAGGGGAACTCCTCAGGGTAGAGGCTCTCCCCTAATATGGCTTCTTGTCATGAACAAAATCTTAGCACAAAGACAGAGGTTGTGCTTTTCACTAAGAACAGATCAATCCCTGATTTCAAGCCTCTAGATGAGATATCAAGAGCCAATACGATGAGCCTATGTTGGGTACCAGGGCATATGGATATTCCAGGACGAGGAGGAAATCGAATCTGTCCATCACCTGCTGTGTGAATGTCCCGCCAGTACAAAAATGAAGACTCTTGGTAGTTACTTCTTCACGGAACTGAAGGACTTGCGTGACATCGAGCTGAGGGACCTCTTGCGATTCATATCCTCATCTGGATGGTTTTAAATCAGCGGCTCCCCTTCTCTTTACATGTTTCCGGAGTAGATCACAGCTATTCCAAGGTTTCCTACAGTCATGTGGTATCACAAAGGAGCCAGTATTTCACGCATATGCAGACACCCATTCAAGCTCACGCGCTGGCTCTAGCCTTTCACTTTGCCCCCATTCGTTAGCGTTGAATTCCGTAGCAGAACTTTCTGACCTTCTACTCTTGCTATAGAACTTTCACTTCCGGTTGCATGAAGTGCGTATATGGATTTCATTCGATGCAGTAACTGTCACGTATCAGCGCAGACGTACTTTTAAAATTTAATTAATTAAAATCACATGTTCAGCTCTGCATTTCGTTTGCCTTGCACCTGCACGTGTGTGGATATTGATTTGTGTTTTTACGTAGATATCTGCTCGATGGTGGACTTTCGCGGCCAATCAGGTTGTTGACGAAGGGCTTAAGGCGTTCATACAAACTTTTAACAAGTGTTGCGATAGTCGTCGTGCAAAATTCCACCTTGTTTCCTTGTATAATCAGTGATATTTGCTATCACAGTAAATGCCCCAGTTTTTAACATTCCACCTCTCATTTGTTGATTTTCTTTACATTCTCCATCAATTCATTGAAAATAGAAACTATTCCAGGCAACGAATTTTACCGTGAAGAGGAAGGAAACGACTTTCTTTTGTATGATGGATGGATGAAGGATTATAACTGCAGGAATCCCTTTGAACGATGAAAATTTGTTTTTTTTTTTGTTGAAGTATGTACGTCTGCAAAAGAGGAAACACAAGAGTATAAGAACTAAGACGAATGTGATTATGTTGTTCTGACAGAAAATATCATGGTTTATGTTTCAAATAAGTGCGCTGTCGAAGTACAGATGTGGATGTGGTTTATGTTCCACGTGGGGTAAATGTTTTTGGCGTTGAATGACTTATAAAACCAATGTGCAGAAAGAAGATTTAAATTGCCATTATTATATGGAGAAAAACTATCGTGTTATAGCAGACATTATTCTTGAAATGAGATGAAGCTGCTATAGTTATTAAATACCGACATAACAATTTTGTATTTAAATACAAACGCACCCTTAAACAGTTTTTATGATCTGTCAATGTCAAAACATCAGTAAAGGTTTACATTTTTATCATGGTAAAGTTCACGGACGAGCAGCGCTTGAAAATAATTAAAAATTCTGAGTCGGTGGTCGCAACTTTAAGAGTGCTTACTCCAATTTTCGGTCGTAATAATTGTCCCGCCAGATAGGCTGTGCGTGCTATAGTGGACAAATTCGTGTCAACGTATTCACTATTGAATGTCCCTGTTCCAGTAAGACATCACACCGGTTGAAGTACCGAAAATATCGCAGCCATAAGTGCTTCAGTTAAAAATGAGCCAAATCAGCGTGATTAGAGCGCATTTACTACTGAGTCAGAAGGGATCCTTTTTTTTTCATTCGTTACTAATATTGGGCTCTGTGGGGCCTCATACCTAACTGGCGGTGGCCTGTAGTGCTCTGCGGTCTTAAAGATCATTTGTGTGCAATAAGTTCTTCTAAAACTGAGGAAAGTTTTGAGCAAGATCGAGGTCATGGAGGAACCTCAGAAGAGTGCTTCTGGCTGAATGTTTGATGGTTCCTGCGGAGGTGAATCCCCTACTGTAGCGAGCTATGACGGTACATTCGCATAAAATATGTTCTGCAGGTTCTTCATCTTCCAAGCAGAGTCGGTAGAACTTCGACGGACTAATGCCCAGCTTGTTAAAATGGTAGTTAAGTGCACAATGTCATGTGAAAAAATCTGTGATGAGCTTAGCATCACTTTTACTAGATGCGAGAATTTCTTCTCTTGTCTTGTTGTTTAAGGGGTTGATGAACTTCTTGGATTGGCGAAATCCTGGAATAGAATTTAATTTGTTGAGTCTTTCATTCACCTTCCATGAATTGATTTCCGGGTTGATCTGACTCGTGGATAAACCACAAAAGGGAAATTGGCATATCGAAGCAGATTGAGCCGAGTTTCTTAACTCCGCCAACGGACGTTCACAGAGAACCTGCTCAGAGGTTTCTTCCTCTTCTAAACAGAACCCACACTCTATATCTCAACAAAGGTTTAGTTCGTTGAAATTATATCTTACGCCGCAATAGCCCGTAGGTAAGCCCACTAACTTCCTCATGTTGTCCCGGTCAAAATTTTCAACTTCTTTGCAAGAAAAAGGCTTGATAAGGCTTTTGGATTGCCTATGCCCGGAGACATTTTCCCAATGGACTTGGCGAAGTTTGTGTTCCCAGTTACTTTACAAATCTGTGGCAGTAGTCCAATTAACGCCACAGAAGGGTTCCGTTCCTAAGAGCGCGGAAACCGAACCGGTTCAACCAACTCATCAGTGGTTGCCGAGGACTCAACCAAGCTTGACCTTGTTGTGTCTGTCATGTGAGTGTAGGGTATCGTAGCAAAACTTCACTGACATAGATTCCACGAAGTGGGATGTCAATGCTTTAAGCGTTGCCTG
The DNA here is from genome assembly GCA_917880715.2 of Matsumyia berberina. Taxonomy (NCBI): domain Eukaryota; kingdom Metazoa; phylum Arthropoda; class Insecta; order Diptera; family Syrphidae; genus Matsumyia; species Matsumyia berberina. Next base: position 86,834,539 of record OU862871.1, read on the forward strand.
ACTATCTGAATAGATATGTATTTTTGCGCCCCTAATACCTTTATCGGATTCTGTGCTTAGTGCGTTGGACTGCTGACCGAGCGGCGTGGGTTCAACCCCCAACCAAATCCAACGAACATTTTTCACGGCACCACCTCTCGTCGAGAAATTACAAGCCTCCGGAAGTATAATTTTTCATGAAAAGCTTCTCAATTCGCCGTTCGAAGTCGGCAATAAATTGTAGGTCCCTTCGATTCATGCGAAAAATGTAACAAGCACAACATGAATTGTTGCGTGAAGTTAGGGGTTTTTAATACCTTTGTCGAGGTTTATCCTGGCGCAGACATCAATATCATGGATTTCAGCATGGGACACGCTGATGCACATCCTCATTGTTACCGAGACTTTAGTGATAGATCCAAAGACGCGAGCACCCACTCCGGAAGCCATTTTTGATCCGTCGTTAAACCATACCAAACATGCCGGGGCTGATACGGGTTCTCCCTTAGACCAGTCGACACGGTCTAATATTTCTACCTCAAAAAGCCTTCCGAAACTGTACTCCCTGGCCATAAGGTTGGGGATAGTTTTTTTTTTTTTTTTTTTTTACGAGGGTAGGTGAAAATCTTTCATGAGACACCATGAGGATCTACCGCACGTGCTCATGGTAGTGTGAGATTCTTACTCACTAAAAACACCTCCCCTTTTCGTGTTGACTACGACTAAGTACAAAAGAGCCCTATCAAGTAGTTTAACTTTCGCAATAAAAATTCGCGTTGTGTAGGTAGCTTTCCAGCAAAAGCACCTACTAATACCGTCATTATAAGCGGTTATTCCTTATTGCGCTAAATCGAACGGTTTCGTTCTTTGTAGTCGGCGCACAAGGTTTGTCACGTCCAGAATTTGGAGTACGGCGTTATTGCAATGTCCATGAAGGCGAACACGGAGTTTGCGTGCAAAATTTGTTATTTCATCTTCGACGGTGGCTAGACCGAGATCTCTATGGATATCGTCGTTTCTAATGTACCACGGCGCATTAACGATTGTTCTAAGCACCTTATTTTGAAAGGTTTGTAAAATATTTCTATTGCTTGTTTTGGTACAACCCCAAAGTTGTATACCATACGTCCATACAGGTTTTAAGACTTGCTTATATAAGAGCAATTTGTTATACATGCTTAATTTGGAATATCTTCCAAGCAGCCAATACATTTCTCTAAATCTAATTTCGAGCTCGTCGCGTTTCTTTTTAACGTGCGGCTTCCATTTCGCATCTAGTGTCATTCCTAGATATTTTGCTTCGTTTGCATACGGTATTTGTAACGAGTTAATGAAAACGGGTAAGTTGTTTATTTTCTTGTTAGTAAAGTTAACATGCGTAGATTTGGTTTCGTTGAGAATAATGCGCCAAACCTTTGTCCACTCGCAAATTGTATCCAAAGCTCGTTGAAGCTTCACAGTTGCTGACTCGACTGAATTTTCTGTTGCCAGAATAGCCGTATCGTCCGCGAATGTAGCAACAACGGTGCCTTCTTCTTGCGGTATATCTCGAGTATAGAGCAAGAACAAGACTGGACCAAGAACACTTCCTTGTGGAACACCGGCAGCGATTTCTTTGAATTCCGAGTATTCGGCTCCGTGTTTGACACGGAAAAGTCTGTTCTCCAAGTACGACTCTAAAATTTTGTACAACTCTTCGGGAAGTACCTGTCTTAGTTTATAATTCAAGCCTTCGTGCCACACCTTGTCGAAGGCTTGAGAAACGTCAAGAAAAGCGCTAGAACATATCTTTTTCTCTTCTATGGCCTTCTCAATTTCGTTGGTTATTCTATAAACCTGGTCAATTGTGGAATGCTTGATTCTGAACCCGAATTGATGATCAGGAATCAAACGTCTTTCTTCAATTACCGGTTTTAACCGTTTTAATAAGAGTTTTTCAAAAACCTTTGAAATTATCGGCAGGAGCGATATCGGTCTGTACGACTTTTTGTCGTTTGGCGGTTTTCCCGGCTTTGAAACCATTATAACTTCGGCGACTTTCCATTGCCTTGGAACGTATAATAGTCTTAGCGAAGCATTTATAAGGTAAACGAGTTTTATCAAAGCTTTCTTTGGCAATTCCTTGAGGACCTGTCCGGTTATTAGATCATATCCAGGAGCCTTGTTATTTTTTAGATTTTTTATTACCTCACAAAGTTCCGCTAGTGACACGCTTCTTATTTTAAAGTTGTCTGGAGTCATAATAGTATTATTAATATTTTCTATTAATGCTTGCCCGGGAAATGGCTTAAACGTTTCTTCCAGATGCTCAGCAAATAAGTCGGCTTTTTCTTTATCGCCTTTTGCCCACTCGCCATTACTTTTTCTTATTGGTAGCGATTGTATTTGGGGTTTTTTGATACCTTTCATAGCTTTCCAAAGAGAGTAATTCGAACTTTTTTCAGCAGACAAGCCTTCGAGATATGTAGAAATCTCGCGATTTTTAAAATCCCGTATCGCTTTTTTGAGCTTATTCGATAGGAAGTTCGAATGGGTTTTGTGTTGGGGAGCGCGGGTCTGTTGCCATCTTTTGCGTGCTCTCCTCTTTGCCAGCATCAGTTCTTCTATTTCCGGCGGATATTTAACTTCGCTATTTCCGACTACTTTCCTTTTATATGGAGTGTTGTTCCACGCGGCGCTTTGTAAGACTTCAATAAATCTGCCGACTTCATCCTCTATTTCGCACGGTGTTCTAAGCGACACATTCAGGACTATATTTTCTTCACAAGCTTTCCTAAAGCCATCCCAGTTAGTTTTGTTGCTAGTTAATCTGGGCGCTCCTTGTTTTCTCATTAGACGTTCGCTTATTGTCAATACGACTGGTGAATGATCGGAGGAGAGGAGGAGGTTGGGGATAGTGCTGAACATGTCCGTATTTGGAATAGAGTGAAGTATTTGCAGATGACCTACAAGATTACCGGATTTATACTTGTTTCTTAGCTGCAGTTCTATAGCACAACGGGATGCGGTATTCCTCGTGAAGGTATGATATGTTCTTTAGAGGTGGCGAGTTAAATTGCATATACTCGTACCTCTGCTTCAAAAACAGATATGGAGCAGCCAAGGGGCATTGCTAGCCTGAAGTTCGGCCCATAGACACTTGCACCGGCGCCGTGTTCGGTTTTTTATCTGTCGGTATACAGCACCGCTTGGGAGTTGTTAGTGACTAGTCTGTCGTTACTCCATACGGGAAGAGAAGTTGATCTTGGAGGGCATAAAATCCGTGATGCAGAAGGGCGGATTCAAAAGAATTGGCATCACCTTGAGGATCTTTAAATGTCTTGTCAAGTCACCCGATTTATAGTCCTGGGAAAGATGAAGCTCTATGGTGCCCGCTGCAGCCGAGCTTATAACCTTCGAGTGTTAAGGAGGGAGGCCCAAAAAGGGCTTCCAAGATTGTTGTCGGGCAGGGGCTCATACACCTATATTGCCGCAGCATTTTGAGCCAAGGATTGCTACAATTTTTTCCACCACACATGTGATGCATAGTTGATTGTAGGAACTACATATGATAGTGAGATAGGCCCAGAGTATGAATTTTGACCTCAGTTCTCATTTCTTCTCAAATGATAAGAGCGCATAATACCAGTTGAAACATCTACAACTGTCTGATGAAAAAATTTCCATAACTTTGAGTGTGTTTTCAACAATTCGCTGATTCCAGAGCCATAGGTATGTAAAAAGGTCATTGCAGCAATTATAAATACAAAACAATTTGAAATCAATAAATGGATATTTATCCAAAATAATTCGGTTCCAGTGATTATTCATTAAAATCCATTTCACTCGAAATAAGCCTGCAATAAACGTCAATTTAAATTACAAACTTTTTATTGACCTTGTCGTTATGGAAGTGGAAGCCCACATTTTCGTCGACTAAAAAACAAAACAACGTATTGAAATCAATTAGGCCATTAATTACAATCGATGACACTCGATATTATGTTGCCAATAAAGTGCAATTAACTTCAGGACACTCTTGGTTAGAATTATGCCCTTACACTAATTAGTCAATAAATAATTTATAAACGCTTGCGTGGCATGAGCAACCAGGGTTGGTTGTCTTCATCATAATTTTCCATTGATGAGTGGAAGGGATTGATCTATTTATTTTGGCGCTTTGAATGCCAATTACAGCCAAAGAGATGAGATATTTTGACACATGGCATTTTGGCACTGTCACTCAATTAAAAACCCAGATATCCTTGAATCGAGAAGACTGGTTAAACCAACATACGATACGTTTCCATTGCTGATCTTGTTGTGCGCTCTAGTGGTTTCAATTGCCATCTTTTTGTCACACAACAGCACCACACTTCCACAAAAAAAATTTACAGACGAAATTAAAAACCAAAAAAAAAAAAGATCTGTGTATTCCTGAAATTCCCTTAATTTTTTTAACATCGTTTGTAGAAAATGCACAAATTTTTTAAAATTTTATTTTTGTAGCATTTTAAATTCTCCTTTTATCTGTCCAATTTTTTTTATCCTTTTAAAGCCTTGAATCACAGCAATGCCTGTAACTGCAAAAAAAAATTCGACTGCATCGTCCCATTTGCATTACACAGACGCTCACTGATCCGCACAAGGGACACATTATGTCAGACGGGGTTATGACATTTTTTTTGGCGCTGCGGGATTGTTTTTAAAATAATTTGCTGTGCCAAAAAATTTGTGCGTAACTACGTAAAGTATGCATATGGTGTCGTTAGCCTGGCACCTCCCACTCAAAGTTTTTGCTTTTTTAAATTAACCTCATAAAATGCAGAGTGAATTCTGCTTTTGGGGAAGACCAGGCTAGTGTGTTGTTGGATTCCATTGCAGAGGCGCTTTACAGGCGCAAATTGCAAATAAAATGAAAGCATAAAATCGCAGAACAGAAAATGCGATCCGAATCGGGATCAACTCATCGCTGAATGTACAAATTTGTGCACAAGAGCATGTCCATTATCTGCTTGATGCTATCTGAGATTCATTCGCCGCTTATTTGCCATTACAATTGGGCTTTGCAAGGAGAATTCTGGCGTTTTAAAGGATTGCTGTAGCATGATTTTAAAATAAAACGGCGTATCAAATGTCACAAACCGGTGCATTGATGTAATTGCGCTTGTATCGTCGCACGCTACGCTGCACTTCTTTCTTTTTTGTGCTGCTAAAGTAGCTGCAATGTCTTTCAACGTATCTTGCGAAAGCCACACGCTATATCTTCACTGCAATCGACAGAAGCTTGGTTCAGCGGCAGATGTAATAAACATTTTTTACAGCACATCAGTGGTTTTGGATGATGAAAGGGACAAAGCTGCTGATTGTCCACTCCTTGCGAAAGTGGCACCGGATTTATTAACGCACAAACGAATCCTTAAGGCTCTCGATGGTCATTTTTAAGTCACCCAAAAGACAATACTATGATTATTTGATATTTTCTTAAAATATATCGAACTAACTTACTTAAAATGGTGCTGCAGTCCGGGGTGGACCTGGGTCTCAACCAACAAGCCTCTCCAGCTGCACTTCGTCCACGTCAGGTGTACGGAATTGTTGGTCTTCGTCGTCCAGGTTGAATGGTTCATTCTGCTTGACAGCGGCACTTGATTCATCGTCGCAGTTAAACAGTGCAAAAGTAGTTCTTTCATGTCCTCAGCATTGACTGCGATTCTACTACGATGTTCGTTTGTTCATCCTTGCAAGCGGCGTAATATAGCGTTTCAACACAGTATGTCAAATGTTAGACTTTTTAACAAATAGTCTACTCTTAGCCAGTCATTACGAAACAAAAGTTTATTCTCTTATTTTCTTCCTAATTGTTTAAATTTAGAAAAATAGCAAAAACTCCAAAGCACTGTTTAAAAAACAGGAGGTCAAATGGAGTCCAAATGAGATTTATGAAACTGAAACTTCAATCCACATATCGGAGTGGAAAACATGAAAAAACTCTCGAACATAATGGACTACTTGTCGGCGAGTATAGGAAAAAAAAAATATTCATAAGCTCTGGTACCCGCTAATTCATCTGGGATTATGTGGAGCGAAGAGGACATCGAAATTTTGCTCAATTACTTTTTTTTTTCACTGCTTCAATGGCGGTGGGCATTGGACAGTCACTTAGGTCATCGTTAGTGAAAAAAATGTATATATACGCACAGGATGAACGCTCATGGTAAGCTATTCTACAGGGTGTAATAATTTGACTCCAAAAGTCACTCAAGTTTTTCGATTTTTTTAACGAAAAAAAATAAAATATATGTTACGATGTGTGTATTCATTAATGACATGGTATGAAGGACAATGGTCTACTAATGGGTCCCATTCGTTTTGGTTTTTATGGGGATTGAAATGGGAATTGATTTATCCGCATTGTGCAAACTTTTTTTTTTTATAATTAGGTTATGGCTTATGAGTATCCTTGCACTACAGGCATTACGGACACTGTATTGTTTTTTTCACTTTCATGTTGTGTACTTTAGACAAGAAGTCTGAACTCATGACCAGTCAAGGCAAGAAGAGTGTTGAGGATGAAATTCTGAAGTTGCGGGGGAATTAAGCTGACAACGGGAGTTCTTATCACATATACCGAAGAGAGAAAATCTTCTCATTTTGACGACTCACTAAGGTAGTTAGTGTTAGTAAGGAGTGACCTTCTTGAGGGGTGGACTCAGGGTAAAGGGAGATCAGTTGTTGTTGTTATTGTTCAAGTACACGGGAGTATACGGGCGCCGGGAACATCGCCCAATATTTTTAAATCAGAAGTATATGCGGGTCCGGAAGATGTGTACAATTCAGCCTCAAAGGGAGGTGAATGTATTAATGAATAGCTAGCGCGACAGCTCGGGATGAGCCAAGGCCAAGCTTCTCGCAACAATTCATGTTGTCCGTGTCTCATTTTTCGCGCGAATGGAGGGACCTACAATTTATCACCGACTCCGAACGGCGAATTGAGAAGCTCTTTTATGACAAATTATACTCCTGAGGGCTTGCCCTTCACGCAGTCTGTCCTACGGCCACCAAAATAGGAGTACGGCGAGCATATTATTAGGTATCGCGAGCAAAACATCCCCATAGCCAGGCTGCCATCAAGGTACTGCGTTTCTATGAAATAAGATCCAAATTGGTCTATGAGTGTCTGGAAAATTTAAACAGACTTGGCTAGAACAATAAAGTCGCCCTCCGCTGGGTGCCAGGTAATGTAGGAATAGAGGAAAATGATGCAGCCGATAAACTGCCAAGAAAAGGGTCACAGACCTCATTCGCATTGGTGTTCACCGTTCTACATGACCCAGCCACCTCAATCGTTGGAGCTTCCCTCTTCTGGTTAAATCCATGTCGCTGTACAGCCCGAACAGTTCGTCGTTGTATCTCCTCCTCCACTCCCCGTCTATGCAGAAAGGACCAGAAATCACCTGAAGAATTTTCCTCTCGAAATAGCCAAGAGGAACCTCATTCGCTTTTGACAAAGTGGATGGCTCTGCGCCGTAGAGCATGACTGGGATGATTAAGATCTTATACAGGATCAAATTAGTCATTCGAGAGAGGGCTTGCTACTCAATTGCCTTATAAGCCCCAAGAAACAGCGATTGGCAGGAGTTATTCTTCATTTGATTTTAGCGCTGGGGTCGTTGTCTGCGTTTATAGCGGAGCCTAGGTAGACAAAGTCCTTAACTACCTCAAAGCTATAACTGTCTACAATGCGGTTCTGTCGAAGACGTCGGTGTTGGGTGGCCATTCTTGTTGACAGCATATACTTCGTCTTGCCCTTATTGACCGCTAAATCCATCTTTGCCACCTCCGTCTCAATACACACGAACGCCCCTGCGTTCTTCCGACTATGTCAGTATGTTACCGACCTTGATGGAGCAGGGTGCATTCTCTATCGTCATCCTGCACAAACGGATGAGTGTTGCAGGGATACCACATGAAAAAGGTAGTGGGTATCGATTTGAAGTTCCTGGGTTTTCTCCAAGATCTGCCACAGTGTGAATATTTGGTCGAAATTTTTGTCGACTTTCCTGACCTGAAGCCACACTGATATGGACCGATCAGGTTGTTGACGAACGTCTTCAGACATTCAAACAACACGGCAGATAAGATTTTGTAGGCGATGTTAAGAAGACTGGTGCCTCTGTTATTGGTACTGTTCAGAGGGTCTCCTTTCTTGAGGATCGGCCAAGCAATGCTGAGGTTCCATTCATCGGGCATACTTTTCTCCGACCATATTTTACAGATGAGTTGGTGCCTGCTCCTTGCCAAGTCGTCGCCTGCCGCTTTCAACAGTTCGGCAGCTAGGCCGTCAGTTTCTGCAGCTTTGTTGGACTTAAGCTTAGATATGGCTATCTTCACTTCGTGCAGGTCGGGTGGACGGAATTCTTCATTCTGCGGGATTTGATACGTCGTCAGCGTTAAAATAGAAGCGAATGGAAACAGCAAATTCTGCCTATCACACAAGCACACATGGGAGCGTACACTTTCTCTGAAACAGATCTCCCATCTGTGGACCTAATCCATATACTCCGCTAGCTCATAGCAATTGGATTGGAGGAGGTGTAGTGCAGTCATATCTTATATCTCTGTCGTTGTTAACACACTTAAAGCGATAGAATTGACCATAAGTTCACTCCTGAGACCATTTACACTTCCTTACCTAACAATCGGCTTCCTTGCCAAGATCGGCAATATTTGCAGTCTTCAGATCATTTTGGACAGTAAATTTCGTAAGGTGGCTTTCTAATTTTTCTTTTTATAATCCGCTAGGGCAGAACAAGGGCAGACGTAGTGCACGATAAACTCCTCATTTTTCTTCTCACTATAGTTCCTGGAGGAATCTTTACAGACTATGTCCAGTCGTTGAGTTTGTCAGCCTAGGATGCAGTGGCGTGAGTTTATGTTGGGTTGTTCTGAAAGGTTGTCTCATCTTAATGAAATTAACGCTTTCAATGAACTAATTATCTAGATGAACCCAGATTTTCTTTCGAGAGAGCATCGCACCCCACATGTACATATCATATATTTACAATCAACTCAAAATCCGGTCCTAAAATAATATACATATTTTGAACAAAGTTAATAGGATATCCAAGGTTTCCGTATGATCCATCCCACCATTTCTTCAAAGTTCACCAGATTTTATTTCTGTAAAAAAACTTGTTTGTGCTTCCTCGATAGAAGGTCAATGTAATCCCTTTCCTATGAAAAAAAAAAACAAAATTCCCACACACGTGCGCTCAAAAAATATAAATGGGACTGGGACTCAATTAAAACTGCAATCAAAAGTATCTAATGGCAACCCATGCGTAACTAGGCAAAAGCGATTCCAAATGTTATTGCCTATTTATTTTCTGTTTATCCAATTCTATTCAAAAGGAATTTGAAAGGACATCGACGAACCATGCCACTGAGTTTTGTGTGATTTTACAGCAAATATGATTCGATTCTTTTGATCAGACCTAGGGCTTATAACGAAATCCTAAAAAAATTTCAAAAACATTCGCCGACCATAACTATGACAGGAATCTTAAATGGTGGGTGTATTTCAAAAATGTTTAGAAATAACCACAAAGGTGTTGGTATTTATTGTCCAAACTTTTTGCAAAAAAACAACTTTTGACGAATTACTAGGGTTAAAATTGGTTTCATTTGTATGACTTCTTTTGAAAACACATCCCATCCAAGTAAAGTGCCGAAACGAACTAAAAAAAAATTGTTTACGATTTAGAACAAACATTTCTTTGAAAAGACATAATACGTTGTTGTTAGCCGCTATATTCACAAAGCGGAGGTATTTAATGTCCTTTTTATTTGGATGTGATTGAAACCTAGTGGAGAGTAGAGAGTGTATAAAGAAAACCTTACAAGATATAGTCTTGAAATTGGAAAAGTTTGGAGAAAATTTAGAAAGGGTTTTGCCAAGTTTCTGTGACTTAAAGCAGCGTCGGAAACCATGGAATTCTATCAAAACAGCAAACACTATAGCTCATACAAGAAAGACAGTCTATAGACACTGAAGCTCTTAGGCGAAAGGCCCACTCTTATTCCTCTTCGTCGCAAACCACGCCCAAACCATAACCCTCTCTAAAGACACATCAACAGACCAACAGGGAGGATTGATAAAGGCGAAAGGACATTTTTTTGCAATGGGATGACAAAATGAGCCGTAAACTCGTTTCAGCCCTTACCATCGCCGGGGAAAGACTGAATATTTCTTACATTTAAAAATACCAATACTTACATAACAATATCTTTTGAACTTGTGATGCATGGGGTTACTGATCAGAAAGCGGAGGAGACCAAAATATGAGGTCAGTAAGGTAAAGACAAATGCCACCACAAGCAGCAAACAGAAGAGCGCTAAAAGTAAGTGACGGATAATCACAGGCAAACAGACCACCAGGAAGAAGGTCACAAGCAAGAAGACCACAAAGAAGCAACAAGAGACCAGGAAAACTGAGCCCTATCGTTGCCGGGAAAGTTGAACCCGACGCAGCATGTTTTTATCAGAACGAAGAGGAAACTGCCTAACGTGAAAATATGAAACATTGCAACGTTAAGACAGATCGCAACTTGGAAGCAGAAGCAGGATCAGAAGGACCGAGAAGAGATAATCCTTAACAGTTGAGTTTAAAAGTATCCCAAGTCAAACCTTAGGAGAGAAGCGTGTGCAAAGACCCTCACACATCGAACTGCAAATGAGTTCAAAGTGAACATATGCAAGGCAATCAAAATTCAATTCGGATTCGGCACCACCACGGCAGACCTCTCATCCCTGTGGTGGACCCCAAACTGGAACAATCAGCCTTCTGCAGAAAATGCCAAAAAGAACTAGGAAGAGTCAAAATTAAATAGTTTTTGTGCGGCGTTCATAAATGGTCGATGACTATGCTCAAAAAATGCTTTAAGTCTGTCGAGCTTGGGCACTTAGCCAAGCATTGTAAAAATGGAGAAGGCCGCTCTATGCTATGCTATGACAATTTCGCAAAGCACTACGATAAGAAGCCATCAAGCAAGTTTTAGAAATAGTTTCAATCAAACCACGCAAGATACATAGCCGATAGCAGTGAATGTTCTGAAGAGAAGCCTTCGACAAGTAGGGTTGCTGATCATCATCAACAAGGTCACCTAAGTTGTGGTTGCAAAAAGCACATCTTAACCTTATTTAAGTTCTGTTGAATAGCCATTTCTACCTTCAGCAAAAAACCGTAAAAATAATACAGATCGACTTAAATCATTGTAAGACAACTCAGGACATCTTGACAGATGTAGAGGGAGCGGATATCATCTTAATCAGCGAGCCATACTCAACTCTCGACAGCAGCACTTTGATTTGCTACAAAGCAAAGCTACATGCAATGTCCATATGCGGAACACCAGCCGTCCACAGACGGAAGGCTTCGTGAGGGCGAAAATATTTGAAATCAACTTCAGTCCTCGATCCATTTGGACGACGAGCGAATACCAGGCCATGATAGGCAACTTAATGGTACACGCACGCAGAAGAACTTGCTTTGATGTCGGAGCAGTAGGGAGGCATACCACATAAATGGAAGCGAACATATTCCCCTGGAAACATTTACACCTCTAAAGGTAGACATTGCAAACAATGGCCGGGCAAACAAATATAGCAAAGCACGAATGGACTCAATCACCGGCATCACCTTCAGGAATAACTCACTTCTGGGCAACACCAAATGGCTGGTCAGCGAGGAATACTTGAATTCACACAGTGACCATAATGTTCGATATTGAGAAGAGGAGAACCATTAAACGTCCATGCAAATTGTAAGTATCAGTAGCAGCGGAACACCGGAAAATATATTGCATGAACTCAACCGTCCTATCGCTTTGCTTGGCGCATAGAATGTTATAGCTCGAAGTGCTCTTTGATTTCAGTTAGAATAGGTAGGGTAGGAGGTTCTCACATAGCCTTCCGTTACATGGCACATGGCATTTACCTTTACGTGCACATTACAAACCCGTTCATGTACCTAAGCCTTTAGAGCTAAGAATAAATTAAATAATGTTACGTCTAAAGACATACTTTAAAAATTAAGCTCAGCTTAGAGGACGTATGTCCAGGAGCTGTAAGGAAAAGACTGCTCGACTGGCGGGCCTCTGTCAACTCAGCGGAAATTCAGAAAACCGAACCTGAGGTTAGTGGGTTTTGTGGGTGTCCTAAAGACTAACTTAGACCTCAAGCGGGTCCATTGGACCCATAAAAAGTACACTCATGAGAGTCTAACCAAGCGAAGGTCCTCCAGAAGAAGCTACCACCAAGAGTACGCAAACTTCTGGTGGGTAGTGCGGGATATTCGCATAGCAGGTGGTAAAGGGATCCTATTTCCTCTTCGTCCCTGCAGCTTCTGAAGTAGTCATTGTAGGGTAGTCCAAGACGCTTCGCATGGATTCTTGTTCCCCAGTGCCCTTTAAGGAAACCGAAGATGATTCGTATTTCTCTTCGATAGTGATCTGGCTATTGCACATGTGTCCTTGTGACACCATCGCGTATTAGCCCTGATCATGGTTTCCTCATCTATTTTCCTGTAAAAAGTGCTGAGTGGGTGTCATTGCAACTGGAAAGGTGTATGCATATGCTAGTTCTGCACCCTTCCTGACAATTCCGTCCGCAATCTCATTACATGATATATCTTTGTGGCTTGGTATCCAGCATAGGGTCACCTTGTTGGTCATTGACATAGCGTTGAGAGTTTATCTGCAGACCTTTACAAGCTTTGCAGACCTTTACAAGCTTCGATTTCGTCGATGCTGACTGCAGAGGCTTGGTAGCCGCCTGATTATCATCGTAGATAGTGATAGTTTCCCTGACATGTTGTCGGTGTTGATTAGCTTTGCGGCCTATAGGATGGCAGTTATCTCGACTTAAAAAAACGTTGCATCCGTTTCCAATTTTGAAAGAATGGTCTACCCCCCTGGATTCATAAAAGACTCCGGCACCAATACCAGCGTCCATTTTGGATCCGTCTGTTCAGAAAGCTAGCTCTTCGTCAATGCAGACTATACCCGCATTTCATTCCTCTCTTCTGGGTATTTTGACATCAAAACTCTTATCGAAGTCTGAGGTTGGAATGATGTAGTCGGTGGTGCAGGGAATTTACTCCATTACTTTTTGAATGTGGAGTAATTTCCCACTGGCAGTCGGAAATTGTTTCTCACGAAAAATTGGATGAATAGAAGGCATTTACTCCAAACCTCAATTTTGGAACAGCATTTGTGTAACAAATTGTGGAGTAATTTCCCACTTGTTGTGGAGCAAATTTCCAGGTGGAGTATATTCCCGTGGAGTAATTTCCCTGCACCGTAGTAGGTATCTATTCGTGGTAGTCCAACGGGTTAGAACGGAGGCGTGACCATAGGTGTTAGTTGTCCATAGATCTACTTCCCTTAGTCTGAGTGCTGTTTTTTCCATTCTATTACTACAGTGGATGCTTACGAACTAAGTTCAGCATTGTTTCAGGTACCACTGTGACTTTAACAGTCTTATTGATCCTATTATCCCTATGCAGCCTGCTCTTTGAATGTTGGTTACACTTGTAACATGGCATTTCTTCTTAAGTGCCTTCTACCCGACAATCGAACCGTATCTCAGGATGGGTCGTGCTACAGGAGTGTATAGCCAGTGTACCATTATTGGCGTAAAGCCCCATGTGTTTCCGAAATCATTTTGCATGCATAAAGGGCAATATAAGCCTTTTTTATACGATCCTCGATATTTGCTTCCCAGCTCAATCTTGAGTCTAGGATTACACCGAGCTATTTTGCCCCATTAAGTGTCACATCGATTCTGTCCATACAAAGGTTTTTGAATGGTGGAATCGGTCTTCTTCTAGTGAAAAGCACAATCTCGGGGATAAGGGGCAACGAAGTTTACTGGCCATGATATTTTTTTGCCGTCAATGATGTTGGCGACTGTATCGGTTTTCATGCCCTCCAAGACACTCTTTCTAAGGTTGGATTCAGAGTCCCTACTTCAGTACAATCAGAAAAGTGACAGTTTAATCGCGTTTCCAACGTCTCTTCGTGGGACTACCATTGCTCTTCTCTATGGAATACAATTGCCCAGGTGCCTTGGCGAGTATTTTTCTTAGACCACCGGCTTATGCTGTCGATTCAACCGAATCGCAAAATGTACTCTAGGAGTTTGTTTTAGCGGTTCTAATTTATTTGGTCGCCGTGGCTCAGTGATTAGTGCGTTGGACGGCGTGGGTTCAAGCCTCAGTCAGGTACAGCGAACATTTTTCGCGGCACCACTTCTCGTCGGGGAATGACAAGCCTCCGGGAGTATAGTCTGCCATGAAATTTTTTTTTTAATTTCTTTCTTCAGGTTTGACATTTTACCTGTACGTTGAGCATTCTATGGTTCCTTCTTTTGCAATTTTCAATTTTCGTGTTTTGACCAAGGTGGACCTTTTCTCCCATTTGCAGGTCCGAATGAGCAGATTTTCTCCTATTAACGTGTAATTGCGCTAGCGAGGTGGTCAACCATCTCATCGATGTCGTAGCTGGAGTCAGGGTTTCTCGTTGGATATGGCCCCACGGATTCCTTCAGCTCCTTACTCAACCTTGACCAGTTAGCTCTGCATGGGTTCCGAAAGGCCTACTGCTCAGTAATGTACATTTGCAAATCGAAGAACATCCAACTGTAATCCAATAAAAATGCTTACTGAGGTTTTTCAAAAGCCTTAATATAAACTCTGTTTAAACCATACGGGCCACCACAATAGACCTTATAGGTCGCAGTTTGAGCATTTGAGGCCCTAATACAGAGTATAGCTTACAGTGCCCGCAGCTTAGATTTAAGCGTCTTTTGTTAGCACGTAGGTATACTGAATTCTAAAATATTTTGAATATTTTTAAGTTCATGGTCAATTCTTCGCATCTATTGGCAGATTGCAACCAAAAGATAAAGTCAAACTTTCCCAGTTCGTTGTAAATACTCTTCCATACAGGACCGTTATAAATTTATCAACCAAATGTTTCTCTCCAATTGTCCTTTTTACCTACAGTTTACTCATATTTAACGAATTTTACGCAACAATACGCGTCCAGCTGCCAGTTTGAAATTAAATCGTTTTCATTCACCAAAAGCGGAAATTGAAACCCATTATTCAGGTGGGCCTTTATGTGCCCATTACATGTAACCAAATACAACGTGCATGTACATGACTGATTTATTCAAATAAATTTTGCTAGACCATGTCGCTCGCTGTCGCATCTGTCTGGCGGGTAACAATGTTACAATCCCAATTAATTAGGCCAACTAATTAAACTGATGGGGCGGCGTTTGGTTTTCACTTCAATGATGGCCATTATGCAAACTAATCACAAAATAAACTAATCACGTCCTTGCTCAACCGAGAAGGAAGTGACTAGAAGGGATATTAGCTTGCCAACCAGCCAGCCAGCATTGACTGCCGGTGGTGGAGCTTTGTTTGAGCTTCAATGGTGGTAGATTGCCATTCAGTTAATGGGGATTTGGATATCATCTGGGCGGGAGAGTGTCACTATTATTTGTTGTTATTTCTATTTCCGTTTGGATTAGCCTCGACCGCTTTGTTTTTCCTCAGCTGTTTGATGAGACAATGAAGCCGTTTTATGTTTGTTCGTCTCTTTGGTAGCATTACAAATTTTAATTTGATTTTTGGAATGAGAATAGATAAGCGTTATGGTGCATTGATTTAAGAAGTCAATGTTGGCAGATTCAGTACAACATCGACTTACATATACCCAGCAAGACCATAAAAAAAATAGCTGGCGTGACAGCTCGGGTTTAGCCAAGGCCTAGATTTTCGCAATCATTCATGTTCTGCGTGTTACATTTTTCGCTCAAATGGAAGGGACCAGCAATTTATTGCCGACTCCGAACGGCGAATTGAGAATCGATAATCATGACAGATTATATGTACTCCCGGAGGCTTGACATTTCCCGACGAGAATTAGTGCCGCGAAAAATGTTCGGTGGACATGGCTGGGGCTTGAACCCACGCCGCTCGCTCAGCAGTCTAACGCACTAATCACTGAGCCATGGCAACCACTTCAAGAGTACGTCAAAGATAAAATCAGCATGCATTCTCCATCGTCATCCTGTACAAATGGACGAGTTTGGCAGAGATGCCAAAACTAGATTTTGCTCTGTACAGCTCGTCTCGTACATGCTGTCATAGGCGGCCCTAAAAACAGCCACCTGACGCTCTTTTGATCCTAGTCCTTTTAATATTATTGGCAATGCTGGTTAACCTTTCCCATGCCAGTATTGGAACAACTCATCATGCTGCGACAATACTTGTAACTCAAAACTAATAAATGTACATATAGGTCGATGTAGTTTTTCATCCCTCTCTAGAGAAATACAATTTTTCATGTTTAACCAGCACAGCAGTATCCATGACAAGCAATGGATTGCCAAAGGCAATCACAAATCAATTAGCAAAAAAAAACAGCCGACAAAATACTGCACGCCCCCTTCCCAGAGAACAGAAAACAACATATTGTCGGATCAGCGCCAGGTGAAATATATGCCCATAGACGAGATAATAATATCAAATTAATGGAATGGGCTTTGTTTTTGCCTGAATAATAAAATCTAAACATACACACAACCACTTTTTGCACTGTGTGATTAATCACCTTGACAACAGTAATAAATGGTATTTTGTATCACGTTAAGTACAGTGGATACATTGGGTAAACATTACACTTATGTATTTAATTGTGGCTTATCCGTTATGAACAAATTTAAAAAGTGTTCTGTTGTAAACATTTTTTTTTTGCAAGGATCTGGCCCTGTTACAACAAACAAAAAACAAACGAGCTACTAGGCAAATCAAGATCAGATATTGCAAGAATCGTAGCCGCTAGCACCGGCCACTGGCCAATGGGAGACCACGCAGCCAAGCTAGGTATCCCCTACAACACTTTCTGGAGTAGTTGCAAAGATAGCAGCTAAAAAGAATCTCTACATAATTTCCTGTATAAATGTCCGGCCCTAGAGAGGGTAAGGCAGCGCACTCAGGGCAAACCTTTCTTCGACGATCTCAGATATATTTCCAAGAAAAACATGGGTGAACTAATCCTATAACACCCAATCTATAACACCCACAAACAACCAGGTCAAATTAGTTGTGGTTTCAAAACAGGGGATTCCAGCGCTAATTGGCTTCTTTATAACCACCACCTCTACCTACCTACCTTCTTACATTCCATTTTCTAACAGACTCGTCCTTTTAAAAGCACAAGTGACGAAGTAGAGAAGTAGAGTTAGGTTAGGTATCTGGGTTGATGAGGGAGAAAGCACTCGACATCATCACACTTAGGTCCTTGTGGACCCATTGTGATGCACATGGGGGTTGGTTCCGGCTCTACCAGACTTCTACCTTACCGCTCGTTGTTGACTTGGGTCTCCAGCCATCGTGATGTCTTCAGGAACCTGGAAAGATCGTTTTTTGGAACATCAGATAGTTCCTAATGTTCTATTTCTCAAGTGACATAGGCTTGGGCAGTGGTTTCTAAGAAGGTTGTGGCCGATGAGTGCACCTACCAATATTGACACCGATTTTCTGTCATGTTTCAAAAGCTTGTTGGTTCTGGTTTTGTCGTCATCACAGGTAGTGAGCGACTCCCACTTTCTGTTGGCTGTCATCAGAGTCCTGCATTCCACTCGCTCTCTGAGATTGCAGAGCGGGTGCTTAACCCATTGCAGTACTCGATTTTGATCCATTGTAGATCCTGTTCTTGCAAGCTCGTCGGCCATCTCATTTTCGGTTATGTCCCTGTAACCAGGAGAGTAACACTGTGCTGCGAGGCAAGAACCTTAACGTCTTCACGACAGAGTTGGACAAGCTTGGATCTTATTTCAATAGCAGAAATTGCTTTAATAGCCGCCTGGCTGTCAATAACGATAGTCATATCTCGTAGTATTGCCATCATTGATACCATACTGGCTGCCTCTATCACTGCCAGAACCTCCGCTTGAAAAACATTGCTGTGATCAGCCAGTCTGATTGAGCTGTGTATGTTCAGTCGTTCGTAGACTATGCCGGCACCTGTTCCATCTTTGATCCATCTGTGTTGATAGATAAAGACCTATTCCTCGTTGGTTCATTGGGTTCCCATTCTTCTCTGCTTGGAAAAGTGCAGGTAAATGGTTTTTCGAAGTCGACGTATGGAGACGTGTAGTCACTGCTTACGCCTACGCCTACACCTACAAGCTTTTCGAAATTTGTGCATGCCCTTTTGGATTTGAGTTCCAGCCAAGCGTTTGGCTTATTCTCAATGCACTCTTAGCGGCAGACTCATGTATGTACAAGTCTAGCGGTAGCACGTTGAGAATTGTCTCGAGCCCTGCTGTCGGCGTTGTTCTCATCGCACTAGTTGTGCCTATACATGCTAGTCTTTGTACTTTTGTCAGTGCCTTAAGATAGGAAGCTTTGTCTGCAGCCCTCTACCATACTATGTTGCCGTACGCGAGTATTGGTCTCAAAAAGTGACGAAGTAGGGAGGACTGCTGGTAATAATGGCATTTGTTGGGGTGGAAAAGGCCCTAAGCCATTCGAACTTAAACCAAAGACTGCTGGGCAAGAAACCGGGAGAATCAACAGCTTTCTTTATCTATTGAGTGGGATCTCACCCTACGATGGCATCGGCACCAGAATCATCAATGCAAGAGCTATCTTTGAGATGCTACCCAAAATCTGGAAAAACAACACCAAAACCAAGCTGAGACTATTTCGTGCCAACGTTAAGTTAGTCCTTCTTTACTGGTGTAGCCAAGCAGCACTTAAAGCCATTGCAAATCCAACATCCAGACCTCATCTGGGCAGGGAATGCAAATACAAACTCAATAGGCTTGCCAGGCGCAACGACGTCCGTCTTATCTGGGTACCGGGTCACGAAGGTGTCACGGGGAACGAGAAAGCTGATGAACTGGCAAGAGAAAGGGGCGCACGCAATAGAACGAACCGCTGAAAACACAGTTGGGGTCGCACTAACAATAAACAAAACATCAACCAACGAGAGGATGCAAAGGGATTTCGAGGATCACTGGGCAAACCTCCCGACGTGCAAAGTGGCTAGATGACTCTTGAGTAAACCTAGCAACCTGCTCTCCAGTAAGGCTCTAAGTTCAAACAGAGAGCAATTGAGGCTAATGGTGGAGCTCATCACAGGACACATTAACCTCAACAAACACACGCATAGAATCGGCCTCACTGACACAGAAACATGTAGGAACTTCGAGGAAGAAGAGGAAGACCTCGAACACTTCCTATGCCATTGCCCAGCACTAGCGAGAATGTGACAGAAGACCCTGTTGTACATATGGATACCGGACCTGAAACATCTCAAGGACAAAGGAATCGGCTGCATCCTGGCCTTCACCAAAGAAACGGGAAGATTCGATAGACCATATGTACACTAGTCTCAACTCCATAATTGTTTCCACCTTCCCTACATCCCTCCCAACATAAGTCCCAAGCCAAACCTATCCCTGCAGTTTCGAAGATTAAAGGAGGGAAACACAACGGTCCCGGCAGAGGCCTGAGTGAAGAGCCTACCGCTCACCCTCATATACCATATCATATAATTTGGGAAAACCGGAGGGCGCAACCTAAAGTATTATCCTGTAGTTGAAGATGGTTTTAATAAGACCCACACCGACTTATGGCAGCCTTGTATTTTTTATCGGCAGCCAGGCAGCAATAAAGGTGATTTCTGCTACAGAAATAAAAATGAGATTTGTGAAGTGTTCTCGAGAAGATCTCAAGGATTTTGGAGGTGAAATTTAGCTGGATTTGAGGGCATACCAGAGCACGAGAATATTGATGAACCTAAGCAAACATTCCGCCTTGCTCAAGACAGGGGAAAGACAAATGCTCTCTCCATCTCAGGACACTTGGCCAGGACAGCCTGACTAAGCAGAACCTATCTACCCAGGGATAAACAGAGACATGGTCTCTTTCGGCCTCCCACCTATGTATTGTTCGTCCCAATTGTACTACAAATTCAAATTTCAATGCTTGCAACATATGCATAACAGTAATGGCAAGAATTCAATAGTTAATTTGTAACACGTTATGAATGCAACCAAAGGCATTTTAGTTTATTTACAATTGGTGGGTTTATTAATTTTGTGTGGAATGCTTATGATTTTATTATGGCACGCAGAGGATTTGTCTGTTTCAAAATTTGTGTTATGAGCGGTTGGCAATTTTGTGTAAAACATTTGTGCAATGTCCACAACACATTCCACCGTATATGATAGTACGACCGCATTATTATTACACACGTACATATGTAGTCTTTAAATTTTGTTATTATAACAAAAAGTTACTAAATTATAACTAAACAATTACGTTGCCTGCACAGCAGGGAGTTCAACTGAGTTTGTGTTTGTGCTTGTGCTTCATAGCTTTTAATAAAAACAAGTAAAGGAATTTCATGGAATGCAATGTGAAAAAGGAATTCGAGATATGTATTGCATATAGCATGGCCAGGATATAGGAGCACACAATTCTCTCGTATCTATTGTGTTATATTTTTCTTTCAATCGTGTTAAACGGGGTGAAATGCGAAAACAGCTTTGCAGTCATGGATTTTTATCCGGTTTTTTATTTTCTTATTTTTAACATTTTGTTATATCATCGCTTGGCTGCACTTAAAATAATAAAGTGATGGTGTGCTGATGTTGGTTATATGGTACATAAATCGCCTTTAAGAAAGTGCAAATCGGAAGTCAATTGAATGATCTTTGATTGCTGCCTTATAGAGCAAAATAATCGAAAAGTTGAGGTTAAAACAGTGAGTGAGGCTTCAATCTCTCTCATTCTAAAATCTAAATATAGTCCAATATTTAAGGACTTTTCACAGGTTAAACAGCTCAAGTCCTCAAATATATATGTCAGTTGCATCAAATCTTAGAGTTCATTGGAATGTTTCCCTTTTTTAAGGTCTAGGCTCTTCCACTTATTAGACTATGTAATTATCTTTTAAGGCTCCGTCCTCTCTCCAATCCTTGCTTCTTATTAACTCGCGATTCAATTCATTCCTCTGCAGATTTTAGTTTCATTTAACGATCTGCGATGCCGTCCTGCACTGTTTCTTTGGGCTAAGAAGGCAATTGAGTAGCAAAGCCCTCTCTCGAACAACTAAGGTGACCCTGTATAAAACCTTAATCATCCCAGTCCTGCTATATGGCGCAGAGGCATCCATGCCATTGACAGAGTCCACTCTGTCAAAAGCGGATAAGGTTGCTTTCGGCTATTTTTAGAGGAAAATCTTTCGGGTGATTGGTGGTCCCGTCTGCATAAACGGTGAATGGAGGAACAGATATAACGACTAACTGTACAGGCTGTACAGCGACATCGTCTTTTGTGAAGCAACAACAACTGAGATGGCTGGGTCATGTAGAGCAGATGGACACCAATGCTCCGGTCCGGAAAATCTTCGAATCCACACCCGAGGGAAGGCGCAGCAGAGGAAGACCGCGACTCAGGTGGAGCACGCAAATGGAAGAGGACCTTAACCAACTTGGCGTGCGAAATTGGAGGCAGCTGGCTAAAGATTGAGCTAGCTGGAGACGCTTGTTGGTTGAGGCACAGGTCCACCACGGACTAAAGTGCCACCTTAAGTAAGTATGGTTGCCCTTGGGGATCATAAAGTGACCTGTTGCTGTGCTGATCAGCTGGGAGGATTCTCTGAGCCTTTATGCTGCTTTGACTGCTATTAGCTTCCCAAACATATCAACAGAAAGCAGATGGATCACTTCATCCACTGAAGCAGTGGGGCCCCCGTTATGCAGCAGCATGATCCCCTTTGTATCTTTTCTTCTTTGGTATTCGCATTATATTTGTACAGATGTGTGTATGATTTTATTAGCAGGGTAGATCTGTAGAATGTAATACTTTTAATTATTATCATGACTAAAATGAGTTTACTGTTATTTTGCTAGGTTATGTGCAGAAAGAAGTTACATTCGTTCCATCAAACCATTTTTAAGCGAAGCCCTTGAGCTAAAACCTCGTTTAGGACAGCTTTAATGAGTTATCGAGTCTCTGTCGGTATGAAAAGTTCTTCCTGGTAGCTTAGCTACACGCCTTGTATGTTTTAAATAAAATGAATGCTTAAGTGAAACAGAAATATTGTGATTAATATGCTCATGTTAACCGACTTGTATGTGCACATTAAAATATGCCAGTTCCCGTAACCAGCATTTAACCTCCTGTTCATGAGAACTCATACACATATTGAAGTGAATGTTTTTGGCTTCAAAATATTAATACATTTCGATAGCCATAGTCCAACACTACTATTTTAATTTTTTTTTTTTTTTTTTGCATAGAAATTTATGTCTCCAATGCCCCCAATGCAGTGTATCTACAACTGCAACGTGAATGTTGGACAAAAAAAAAAGGAAAAAAAAAATCCGCAAGCTCATCAATTCTCATCCCCGGGGGAGAATTTTATTTCCATAGGACAGGATGTTGCTGAATTTCGCCATTCAACACAAAATGCCATTCGTGTTATTGATTTTCAGAAAATTTATTTGTTTATGGATGTTCTCGATTCGTGTCAGTGTGCGGCTTTTATCAGTGTTTTGAGAGAACTTTGAACTCGTAACGGATGCATGTGTCCCGATTCAGAACAATAATATTTTTTCCCGCACATATGAATGCAAGTAAGGCTATGCTTTTGTAAGCTGTGGCTAGAGTGCATGTTTCATTGGGCGGTTTAAAGAAAACACAACGTATGTTTGGAAGTCGGTTGAAGAAAAATGTTCTTCATAAAAGTATTCATTTAATTTTTTAATTTCATCACAAAGAGTTATTCTGATTTTATTTTCCTTTTTTGAATTTGCAAATTGGATAAATTGGACCCAGAATCGAGACAAATGGAAGCATTTAGGGGAGGTATACGTTCAAAAGAAGACTCAAATGACTAATTGATGATAATGATGGTGAACTGCAGTTTGGTCACCCAAAAAAATAACATATACATACGTAGAGGGCTATTCAAATAAAATAATTTACAATTCAAGAATTGTTGAAAAAATAATAGACTGAAGATACCTGACAATTCCATTTTGGGCAGTAGCACCTGAACCAAACTGCTGTCACACAGTGAGACATGTTAGGTTTAGGTTAGAGGGGTAGTGGCTTGATGTTAGGCGTCGCCTCACTCGGATATTCAAGGATCCATTGTGTTCCTCGTTGTAGTATCCTATATTCATGAACCTATTGGAAAGTGAGAATAGCTGAAGACGCTTAAGAAGTAAGCGCCTTGGGTGTGGTTTTGCTAAGGCTTAGGCAGTCGCAGAGAAAGTGCATCGAGTCCTCCTCCCCATCTAAATCGCCACATTCTCTGTAGAGGTCAGTCGTGCTTAGTCGCATTCTCATTAGAAACCCTAACGGCCGCCAATACGTTGTGGCCTGTGAGGATGCTGATCTGAATGAGAGTTTTGGTCAACTTTTTTTTTTGATAAACTATCTTCCATAGGGGTCAGAACCGTGTGATTGACCATTATTTGGTTCAGTTTCGATCCTTTTCTTGCCAATTCATTCTATCTTTTCATTGCCATCGATGCCAAGCGGAGTGATACATTACGTCTTGAGCTTAGGATCCTAAGTTGGCTGCGATAACTCTTTACTCCAGGCGATTTGAGTATTATGGATGACACGGCTTTGATGGCGGCCTGACTATAGATGAATCTGTCGATATTTTTTCTCGGTGTTAATGAGGATAGTTCCCTTGCGGCCTCCGTTATCGCTAGAACTTTAGCTTGGCACACACTGGCGTGGTTTGGAAGTTTTATCGACCGGGCATTAGCGGCATTTTCTGAGTATATTCTGGAGCCCGCGCCTTCATCCATTTTTGTGCCGTCAGTGAAAATGGACACAATGCCGGGTTTAATGACCCTTCCTTCGTCCCAACTTTCCCTTGCTACAAATAGAGTATGGAAGTTGAGTTCGAAGTCAGGGTATGGCGTTATGCAATTAGTTGTTGTTTCCAGCTTCACCCATCTAAAGATGATTACAGAGTCTAATAAGTGGAAGAGCCTAGATCTTCAAGAAAGGGAAACATTTCAATGAGCCCTAAGATTTGATGCAAATGACATTTAAGGACTTAAGCTGTTGAACCTTTGAAAAGTACTTAAATATTGGACTCTATTTAGATTTTAGAAAGAGTGACATCATTCACTGTTCTCTCAAGTCGATTTTAGACCACCGAAATGTCACTCGGTATTCTTCAGCGAGAAAAACCGCTTCAAAGTTTGAGACGGAAATCGCACAGTTCGGCATAAGGCAAAGTTCTTCTTTTGGCATTTGGCCTTTACAAACATAACATGTTGAATAAAGGTGCCAAGTGCGAGGTGGAGCCGTATAATAGATGAGGTGAACCGGATCATCCACACAGTTGTTACGAAAAATCAGTAAAGGAAGTATAGTGTTTCATTTTTCAAGTGTTAGTCGGTTTTAGCACCGCCGTGCAAAGAAAGCCTTGCAATCAAATAATTATTTCACTTTACCTTCTAGTAAAACCTTAAAGTTTTGGTAACAAGTATTTTCTGCTTCATGATTTCGTTTATTTTTTTTTTTCACCTGTTCAAGAAACACATTCACATTGAAGGACATTGGAATGAAAATATAGGATATAGCACTCATAGAGCCGGGGACACAATATGCAAGAATTCAAAATACACCCCGAAGGGCTTACAAAAACTCCTGTTTTTCCCTTTGAACTATAAAACCCATCCTTCTCTACCAAAGACGAGAGAGAAGTAGTCATAACAAAATCAAGCAATATTCTACGAACTTAATTTTTCAATTTAGTTCTTGAAATATTCGTTTCTTCCTCTAGCAGACAGTAGAAGTAAAATGTAAAATAGCCTGAACCCCATTGCTCCATGTGTTGACCATATAATAGTCTTGATGACTT
The DNA here is from genome assembly GCA_917880715.2 of Matsumyia berberina. Taxonomy (NCBI): domain Eukaryota; kingdom Metazoa; phylum Arthropoda; class Insecta; order Diptera; family Syrphidae; genus Matsumyia; species Matsumyia berberina. Next base: position 86,859,487 of record OU862871.1, read on the forward strand.
AATAAAATTTAAATACTCCTTGCATGAGGACAGATGTGCTTTAAAAATAAGAAAATAAGGTGGGTGACCGTATCGCGTATACTTGCTCATACAAGCTGTAGGTTTAGGGAAAAAAATTTGATTAATTTTAGTTTCTCTCGAGTCGATCATCATTACCGTTTGTGCCTCCCCACTGTATTTTTAAGTAGCGAAGCAAAATGAAAATGGTGAAGCAAATTTTGTGGAGGATAGGAACCCCCTTGTATATTTGAGAGCCTAATTTACATTTTTGTGATCTGTCAGTTTGATGCCAGTTAAAGTGCGTTGCGCGTAGGCACAACTCAAGCTCCTAATTTGAGCAGAAAGTTTATTGGTCAAGGACGGCAGGGGGGGTTTAAAGTATAGAAAAAAGATAGATCACCGGGTTGTGTACCATTTTATTATTTTGAGCCTACTTTTTCACAGATCTGTACTTGAACCGTGTTGGCTTAAGTTTGGCTGTGAGGTCTGCTAGAGTAGTCACAACTGAGATTGAAGAGATAGTTTAGCTACCTCTAAGCACAATGTACTCTGCGTCGCCTGTTGCGAATAGTCATGTTGTTCTAAAGGCACTAGAGGTATTATGATTTGGCTCATGTTCTCATGAGAAGGTCTCGAAGTCACCCGGTAACAGCACAGTGACTCCCATCGACTTTATTGTCCTGTTCGGAAGGGATCTACAATTTATTGCCGATTTCGAACGACGAATAAAGAAGCTCTTTCACGACTAAATATATTCCCGCAGGCTTGTCATTTTCCCAACAAGAGGTGGTGCCGCAAAAAATGTTCGGTGTCTATGGCTGGGGCTTGAACCTACGCCGTTGTAGATCCGTATTCGCGCGAAATAGGTAACACGCACAACGTGAATAATCGCTGAACCTTGGCACATCCCAGGCTGTCGCGCCAGCTATATATTTATTTTTAAATTCTAACAACGCATATTCTACCCATTAAAAGTCCAATACTGTCAAGCCTTAACAGGGAATCGGCGAGTAAAAAACAAAGAGATAAATAATTTTATTATGATTCTTAAACTCTTAAGGTAGACATACTGTCGTATACTTACAGAACATATGACCATAAATACGTTATCAGAAATCCAATACGTACCCTTTTAAGAAGGAAATAAAAAAAAGTAACGTATACGCCACCACCACAAGCACCAGTACCATTACCACTATTACCACGTAGGACTGAAAACCTCCGGAAGGACTTTTTAGAAGAGTTAATGGAAGAACTGCATGAACCGGAAGCTGACATAACTTATTCAATAAAAGAAAATGATCCATAAGTGCAGGTAACAAAACTTTTCCTACACACCCTAATGGCTACGTGTAGAGTGTAAACTTTTCGATTCGTACATGTGGCACTGGGACAAAGGAAGCCATAAAGTATTTTGCTATTTGCAGTTTTGTGCTTCAAGAATTTTATATGTGGGTACTCCATTTCATTTTATTGTGCAGTGATAGATAATAATTCCTCAACTCTGGTCATTAATAGAGCACCGAGCTTTTATTCTTTGCAGTACATTAACTTCAAATGGACACTCTTCTTTGGAACTTTTGAAGTGCAGTTAAAAGAGTTAGTCCAACTAGGAATTAATGGTTAATTTTTAGAAAGGACAGTGCGCTAGAAAAATTGCTGAACTTTAGTGCTTCGTAAAGTGGATGGACTTAGAAAGTTCACGAGGTCTGCGAAGTAACAAAAAAAAAGTGGGCATCTCGCACCAAATGTTGTGCGTGTAACATTTTTCACACGAACGGAAAGGATCTACAATTTCTTCCGATTCTTCTTGTCACCGATGCTAGGAAATTGGCAAAAAATAAATGGAACGACATCTGTATTTGTCTCTTATCAAAACAAATCTGTCCCATGCTGGATTTAAAGAAGACGGAGAGATTTTTATCCACTCCCAAATGCCTCTCCTCTATTTAAAGCGCGATACTAACGAAGAAAAATTGTAAATTTACGTAAATAAAGCCAGGGATTTGTCACTAGCTAGTTTCGAGTGCTCTTAAAGACTGATTCACTTTATTAAACATGACAGAAGCCTTGGTGGCAGGAGTGTAAACAAGTTTGAACCCCCAAACCCCCCTCCCCTTCTCCCCCCCCCCCACCCTCTTTTGGCGTTGAAAAAATAAATTAATAAACATAAAGCTGGAAGTGAGGTTCGAACTCCCGACCTCAAGATCGTCGTACTTACGCGCTGTGGCTGTCTATCGCACAACCGAGTACATGAATAAAGCTGCGCAAAAGCTCATTGTTATATTTTTCAAAATTTTCAAAAAGCGCTAAAAGTGAAAATTTCACACACATGCAAGGCCCTTCTGGTTTTCAGAGCTTAGTTGGGAAGCTCTTTTTCACACAACGTACCTCATAACTTAAGTGATGTGTTTATAACTTGTCCAACTTCCGTCGTTTTCTATCTTGCGTCGCCTCAACACCTACTTAAGGTCAACGATGAATGAGGATCGTATAACTGGTGTTGCTTTCCTTAATGCAGTGTTTTTCAATCTTTTTAGAATAACGACACCTTTGAGCCCCTAAAAGAACTTAGCAACCTCCTTTGAAAATTAAAAAAAAAAAAAAACACACTGTAGCACTCAGACACAACTATTTTACTGGAATTTTCTCGAGTTTCGGAGAAAGCCAATAAGTTGTCTACAGTCTCTTCTGAATGACGGCAAGAATACCGCTGTTTGTAGGAAACTCAATCGCCAATAGAGGCCCTGACCGGAGACGCGAGAAAACCCAAAGCAGGTTTAGGTCCTGAGAAAACATCCTCTGAGCCTTGTCTAGCAATCTTATCGGAGATCTCATTTCCAGAGATCCTAGTGTGACCTGGGACCCATACAAGAGTCAAAGAGTTCAGCCTTGCGACCGAATTCAGAGAGCTCTTGTATTCTCGCACTATCTTGGAAAGGTTTAGCAAGGCCTTAAGCGCAGCATGGCTATCGCTACAGACGAAGATACTCCGATTCCTCCTGTTGTGACTCTTATCAATTTAGTCCGTGGCCATTAGGATTGCAAAAATATCTGCTTGGAAAACAGAGGCATTCTTGCCTAATGAGTAGTGAAGTCTAGTGGTGTCCACGAAGACACCAGCACCAAAAGCCACCCCATCTAAGACGATGGATTGCTTTGATAATACAGCCCATGATAAAAGTATCAAGGCGAGGTATGTAGATCAAGCAGCATGTCGAGAGCAGAGCCAGGCGTACTCGGAAAAGCTCCTGTGCAGCCGAGACAAGCCGTTCTTTGAAGTACACTTATGTATGTACACTGCCAGAAAACAGAGAGCGCCTTGGATGTCTTCGACTTGACATGCTTTCCCCAAAGAAGTTTTTATCCAGGACCACTCCTAAATATTTGGCTTTATCGAAGATCTGGATAGTGACGCCCTTTAGCACTGACTGAGTCAGATCGGTCACAAACCTCCAGTTTTCAGAGGGTTGAACGAAAGCCCACCCCTAGGGCACCATTCATCGACCATGTCAACAGCCGCCTGCGTGTTAGCACAGACAGTCTAGGCATGTCCAGACACATTGTGCGTGGTCTGCTGGTTTCAATTCTTCTGTCAACTGGACCTTATAAGCATGTAGGCCAAGATCTTATGCAAAATGCGGTGCAAACTGGTCGCGAATAGGCCCAATTCCTGCGATCGTCTCGTAATGGTCACACCTGAGTTTTCAGTCAAACTCTCAGCTAAGGCGATATTTTCAGCTGACCTTGCCGGACTCAATCCTCATATCACTAACCTGCCCAAGACATTCCAATTTATCGACTAAATTCACTATAGCTGTGCGAGAAGGCGCTTGTTGATGACCAAACGCAGTACAAACGTTTCCGCGATATTTTTACCGTTTTTGTGGTGAATTTTCACTTTTTCAACATGTTGTCCGATCTATATCATATAGTCATGGCAATGATAGTTCAACAATGGCGCAAAATTTAAAATGACACCTCTCGTTGAATGACCCTATACATACATCCATTAAAGTGGACGTTGACCCAGTACTAAACGAATTTTTTACTGTACCTGAATAATGCTATTGCAAGACCAATAAAGTGTTTTATTGCATAGAATTGAAATTAACTTTATGAAAAAAAGTTAACCATTTGTTTCAATCTTTTGTAAGAACATTCTTTGATCTTTTGAGAAAATTTCGCTAAACCCCCATCCACCCATAAGCAAATTCTGTCTGCATCCCTGCGTGGTGAGGAACATCCAGCAAATTGAATTTTCCAGAAAGTTATCCCATTGATTCAAGCAAATCCAAGGACATCTCATTGTTGAACTCAGTAATGAAAACATTCAGGAGCGTCATCGACTGACAGCATGATCTACTGAACAAGACCCAAGATGGGTTCTGGAAAGAATTATTCCATGGTGGACAGTATTTTCAGACTGCCAAGCATTGCGAAGCCTAATGTAGACAAGGGTAACAAAATGTAACTCTTCGTGGATTTAAAAGCTGATAGGTGTCAAGTAGAGTTGTCTTTTAAGTCTTCTTCTCCTTTCGAAACTCACTGGATGACCTCCCAACTTTTCTGCAAGGACAAATTGATTTCGCGAAATTTAATTAAAGCTTTGCATGTACACTGACGATGATGATGAAATTATGACCGATTCCCCCCGAAGTTGCTGCTTCACTCAATCATAAACAGTATTACAATTGGACTGTGAAAATCGTCAAAACTTCTTAAGTCCCCGATATCCACCCGAACTGTCATTCAAACTTGTCCCAAGCATTATTGCCTCCATTTAATTATACCCACGCGCATAAATATAGCCAAAGGGTTGACGTCTCTAAATAATTTCAAATAAAAAAAAAACAAAAAAAAGTTTCAAAATTGAGAGGAACCATCCTTACAATAAAAATAAAGATAAACTCGATTCTGGTTAGCATAATTTATTCCTGACCGCTTTAATTAGCATACAAACGAGCTGTCACATGGTTTTGCCGGTCTTAAAAGGATCATTAATCACTTAAAAATATAAAAAGCAACAGCACCGGACCGGACCGAAGCTCTCCTTCCCATGGGCATTTGTTTTCATGGGAAACACATTATGTGGTAGTTCCTTATTTAGCGAGGCAAAAACTTCATAAAATGCTAATAAGTGTTTTAACTTAATTCCCCATGACACGGCGACTGCAGTCCTCCCCCCTCCCTTTTGTGGATGAATTTATAATTTCTGGTCCGTTGTTTCATCTTAAAATAATTATTTACTAAGTTTGACTGGGAACGGGAACCTAATTTACACCAGACAACGATGCAGTTGCTATCTGGTCTCTCTTTTCGGCACAGAGAAAACTGACAGGAAATGAGAATAGGCACAGCCTCAATAGAGGTGGGGAGGAGAATTGTTGACCATTCATCATAAATTGGCTTACCCACAGCGGACCCAGTGTCCACACAGAGTAAACAAAATGAATACTAGAGACCGTCACCGCCGAAAAAGGAGCACTGCTCTTGGTCATCGAAAACAAAAAGAGGAAGTATCCCTTCCTCGTCTGACAGGGCAAAAGTTGATGGCTTTTCCTATAGGTACACAGAGTTTGTCCCCAAAAAACAGAGGTCGGCAAGGGACTGGGATATGATTTAATTTTCTAGTTTCGTTTCGTTTGCATTTCTCCATCCGTTTGTTTGGCGGCGGTCGGCTGATGTCCTCTTTGATGTGAACACGATGCGGAGATTCAATTCCCATGATATCCTCTCGCCAAAACAACAGCAAGAGTTCTCTCCATGACCTCTGTTTCGGGCGAGATGGCCAAAAAGGTTTGTCCCCAAAGCGCGTAGCTTTGATTTTTGGAAAGCATCGGGCCGAAATGTGATTACTTTAGGAAACAGTGAAACCATATAACAGAAGTCGTGAACTGGACGAATATAACCGAGTAGCTAAAGGTAACTGGAGAAATGGATATAATATCCTGCATTTCTTTGGCTGGTCCCTATTCAATTGGGTGTTCGTATGCTGCCCCAGGGGTATTCAACACAAAATCTTTTTGTATGGCGACAAAGGAATGTCACAAACGTTCGAGAGATGACCGGGCATTTGTTGATGATATTGTCCGGAGTGGACTGACCCTCGTCATCGGTTACCATGGGTATCGTTGACAAAGTGAAGTAATTAATCCCACCTAACGACAATTCGATGGAGTAGAGGTGCTGTGTCCTGGGGCTTGCGATATATAATTTTGCATGACAAATAGGCGATAGAAGATATCATGTAAGAACTTGTGACGAGGTTATTGAAGAGGATGTGCTTTTTCCAATCAATATCAATCACAAATGCCTGAACTGTTTCAGAACAACAGAAAGAGACATGGATTGGCGGTGAAGGTAATCGAATCAGAATGAGGGTTAGATTGGTAGGTTAAAGTGCCAAAAATTCGAGCCTGATTTTCAATTGATGCTGAAATGCACCATTTTGTGGCTACACCTCTCGTGATTGAGTTGTTGGATGGGTGGAAGCGGCGGCCAAGAGCGCCGTACAGTTGTTGGTCTTAAGGAGGTAGACCCAGTTGGGACTGCCAAAAAAAAACTCTTTTTTAGGATTTTTTTTTTTGCCCACGCATTAAAATAATTAATAACAAATGTTTTTTCACATGAAAGATATTTATTTACAAAAACTATTATAATTGTTTTTTATGGCAAAATATTAAAAAAAACAAGTGGGAGGGGTCCAAAAAAAAGTGCTTTGCGGTGATCACTCCTGTTCGTCACTGGATCATGTAAAAAAGCGAAAGGGATCATTAGTTAATGACATAATGCTCCGGTTGGACGAAGGGATTTGAAAAATTTTGAATTTTCACAAAATGGCGGACGTTGAAAGTCAAAATTGTTTATTCAACTAAAATGTCACTCGCATTTTCGGCAAAAAAAAAAATAGTGGTCTAAAAAAAAATCGCTCGTCCATCCGGAGCACAATTATGTATAGAATAAGGGAGAAAAATTTCAAACCGATCGACAAAGTCGTTCTCAAGTTACAGTGATCACCGACTTCGAAAACATGGTTTCGATAAAACCGCGTTTAAAGTTTTGAGTACGAATAGTTATGCATTAGAGACGGCTCCGTTCAAAGTCTCCATAAATAACAGTCCAATTTGTCTGAAATTTACAGAGAATCCTTTTGGAATATTCTACTTTGAGAAAACCCAAAAAATATTTTTTCAAAATTCTAACTGGGTCTACCCCCTTAAAATCAAGCAAGGGAAGAAAGCTCGGTTTTGAATTGTGCTACTAGCTTAGAGCAGATAAATATAGAGAGGAAAATTTTGATGCCTACCTGGCTATCAGGGAAGAGTGTGACATTTCGCTTTGGGGTTGAGTCGAGAAAGATGCAAACATTTTTGGCACTAGACACAAACGAGAGAGCTTGACCACATACATAGATGCGGCAAGGTAAAGTCAGGTATTTTAATTTTAATTGTTAACAGCATCAGTTTAGTTTATGTGGGGTTAACAGTAGGTAGGTAGGTAGGTAGATATGGTGGCTATGAAGCACCGACACACGTAGACCAAGAAAGGCCGTTTGTGATACCACTTCGATTTATACGTTGAAAAACGTCACTCACTTTATTCAAACCAATTGGAGCTCTTGATCAGTCAGTATAGTTCGCCAAAGTTGTCGAAGTGATAGACTCCTAGATAGAGCTTCCTCCGTTGAAAGAAGGCAAGACAAGTGCAGAGGAAATGGATAATCGTTTCTTCCTTCTCTTCATCCCTGCAGTCATTTGAGAAGAGGCCCCTATTTTGGCATAAAAACCAGTGGGACAATAGGCTGTAAAAAACACCAATGACGATGCTAATGAGTGACCTTTTAAATAATATCAAATTTTTGGATCGATTGAGATTTAGAAAAGGCCAGATCTCCCTAGAGGTACGGCAGGTGGTACAATTTCTCTGTCTTTGGTTAGTCTTACTGATCGCCACATACTCTAAGAGTAGTTTGCATGTACCAAGTAAAATACCCAGACTCCTCCGTTCCGACAGGATATCTAGTGTAGTTATACAGGGTTTTTCAATAAGAGCGCTACAAAAGTTTTTTTTAAATAAAACAAAAACGGTTTTGGATATCAATGAAATTCTTTATTCCTGTGAAAGTACGTTCGATGCCATTACGTATGGAACTCGATTTCTTTTGCATGGCCACCACGGGCACGCTTGCAGAAGTCCAGACGCTGAACCCAATTTTCGACGGTTTTCAAGCATAAATCGGCCGATACTGCTGCAATTTCACGTTCGATATTCGTACGAAGTTCATCAATCGTCGCTGGCTTGTTGGCATAGACCATAGACTTGACGTAGCCCCACAGGAAATAGTCTAACGGCGTCAAATCGCACGACCGAGGCGGCCAAGCGACTGGACCATTTCGTGAGATAACACGTTCTCCAAACTTGGTTTCCAATAAATTTATTGTGACATTTGCTGTGTGGCTTGTGGCGCCGACCTGTTGGAACCACATGTCCTCCAAGTCCATATCATCCAATTGGGGCCGAAAATATTCGGTTATCATTGAACGGAAGCGATCACCATTGACAGTAACGTGCCGGTCTTGATCATCACGGAAGAAGTTGCTGTCCCTGTCGCTCTACTTTTGTAGCGTCCCTATTGAAAAACCTTTTATGTTCGGCGACTTCATCGGCCTTACAGTTCCCTGGGATATCCCTATGACCGGGTACGAAGCTTAGGTGAATATTAAAATGTTCTGGAGCAGCTTTTGATGTACATGTTACAGATTTCAGAGATTTTATAACAGCCTGACCGTCGGTGAAGATTGTAATGTCCTTAAAGGATATCACTTTATGCCTAAGCCAGGATTAGGCTCCGTTGATGGCCATGATTTCCGCATAAAAACCAGTAAAACGCTACATATCGGAGAAAACACCACCTCCCACCCCGTTCTCGGTTTTAGAAGACTAAACATACTTCGCAGGGATAACAGTAAGGACATAACTCGTTGCGCATGTGCTCGCTTTTCGTAGTGCACCCTTCATGATTTCACTCAACACGAAGGGAAGTGTGTTCATTCATTTACGGTCGCCATAATCGTCCTTCCGAGAAGACTATACGCAGTGTGGTGGATAAATTTGAGTCCAATGGTTCAGTAAACACTTAACCAACACCCGTACGTCGACGAAACGCAAGATCTGCCAAAAACATCGCCGCTGTCCATTAGAGTGTGCATGAGAATCCGAGGCAGTCAATTTCGCGTCGCTCACAAGAACTCGGCCTTTCGCAGACTACAGCTTGGCGAATTTTACGTCGTGACTTGGGCCTGCACCTGTACAAAATTCAACTGACCCAGGAAGGTAAATGACCATAGACAACGACGTATGTTCGCTGAATGTGCTCTGAAGCAGTATTTTCATCGAAAAATCATCTTCACCGGTGAGGCCCATTTCTGGATGAATGGGTACGTGAACAAACAAAATTGTCGAATTTGGGACGATGCCAATCAACATGAGATCCAAGAGCGTCCAATGCATCCCGAAAAAATTACTGTTTGGTGTGGATTTTGGGCTGGCGGCGTCATCGGTCCATATTTCTTTGAGAGCAAAGTTGGCCAGGCTATCACCTTCAACGGCGGGTGCTATAGGACGATGATTACCAACTTATTTTGGCCTGAACTGGATGATAAAAAGGAAAGAGAGATAACTCCACGCTGGACAGTTCCACCCGGATTAATCTGCCTTTTTTGGACTGAATCACTTGCTTCTGAAAAAGAGTTCACACGATAGGTAGAAAATTGACAATTTCATTGTCAGATGGCGATCTTACGATGACTTTTTCTTACAACGTTGTCAGGCAAAAATCGTCAGTTCACGCGATTGTTAGACATTTGGGACACATTTTTTATTGGAAAACCTGACCATATTGTAACATCGTAACATCTGACAATCGTCTGAACATAGTCTGCCTCGATAATAAGACTGAATTGACTAAATGAAAAAAACCTAACAATTTTGTGTGTTAACCGGATACGTTTCTTCTTCAAGTTTATGAAATTTCTGATATCATTGGTTGCATCTGAGGCATTCACGTCAACAATACAAATACTAAGCCAAATGAATTTATCTCGAAGTGAATAAAAGGAAACCAAATATCTATGTACGTACATCTGTATGTAGTCACGGTTCACGAACGACACACGAAAACGTAAATTACAACAAAACGGAACAAATGAACACAGAACTTCATCAGACAGTCAAACGAACAGAGAAAGAAAATACAAGAAGAGGAAGGAAATCCTTGAATAAGAATTCCAAAGAAACCCCAAAGCTTGTACCGGAAGCCTGCCTCACACTCGCTTAGAGCAGTAAAAGGATCCGAATTAAAACGCTTGAGTGGCCAGAATTAGACTTAAAAGAATGAGTTGGAGTTGCTTGATTGGCCACCATAATCTCCTCACCTTAGTTCTATCTAATTAGGGTCAAACATGCAGTAGCAGATCTGCCAGCTTTAAACACCTTGTGCGACCAAGGCCCCAAATCCTGTTTATAGATTATCATTTCCAGGAAGTTCAGGACGATGTTTTAGGATGAATTCAAACAATTCTGAAAGCAAAAGGACGATTTTACAAATAATAAGCAGGAGAAGTTGTGCAAAGTCAACAAATTGATTTTCTTTAAGTTTGGCTCCTTCGAACAGGAATTTTAAGCCGATTTTTTATATGATGAATCACAACGCTTGTCTCACAATATGATCCAAAGAACAACAAATATTTATGAATAAAAAAAATATATTCTCGTTTGATTAAAAATTGAAGCTATGTATATTGTCAAACTTCAAAAAATCTCCTGCCTGTAGCAAGCACCATTTTGGCCAGCTCCCTTACGTACTTATTATGGCGTTACAGTTCGAGATAAACCAGGACCAACAAGCTCCTTTGACAAGCACGATCCTTTCCAAACAATCCATCCTTTTACGAACGCTATCGGATATGAGTCTTCATAGTCATGCAACATCGAAGTTTCTTCGTTCTAGACCAGTGGTGTTCATCTGCTTTACATGATGTTGCCACCTTAGTCGTTGTAGGCATATGTACCAACTTCTATACATAGTTCGCGATAAACTCTTCTAAATGAACCGTCAACGCAAGTAGCGACTACTTAGTTTCTCTCGATAGGGCCTTGCTAAATAGCTTTTCTCGCAGGCTATAGTCACACTAATCGGTGAGTAAAATTCTCCACATGGGTCTTCGCATTCGTTCTAAGTACTGATAGGAGAGCTTCGGAAGATGAATTAATTTACTCCCTCCTCCGTTAGCAGCCGATATGCGAGTTGCGTAGTGCAATGGTAAGCATCATTGCTTGTCACGATGAATGTCCGGGTTCAACTCCTGATGTCGGCAAAAATTTATTTCCAAAAAAAAAAAAAAATCGATCAACTACCAATAGCTGACGACTCTACTGCGAAAGCATAACACTGGCAGTAGGGTGTCAAGGCTTGAAGAGTTGATTGAGCTGACCATGATAATGACATCAGAAGATTCGAAAAAATGCCCGTAAATTATAGCAATGACAAAAAAAACCACAAATGTCTCCAGCTACCGTGGAAACCATCCGCGGGCGCGATTTTGGAACCATTGCAGCTCGCTCGCGCTGTGTGAATAACAGTATAACCCCTTGAAGTGTGTGTGGAATACATATATAAAAAAAAGACGAACCTCCGTGAGTATATTTTGTCATGAAACCTTTTCAGTTCGCCGTCGGCAATAAATTGTAGATTGCGTAAAGTCACGTCTTCGTTCTTACTCACTTACTTAAGGTGGCGCTACAGACCGGGATGGTCCTGGGCCTCAACCAACAAGTCTCTCCAGCCAGCTCGATCTTAAGCCAGCTGCCTTCAGTTTCGCACACCAAGTTGGTTGAGGTCCCCTTCCACTTGCGTGCGCCACCCGAGTCGCGGAATTCCTCTACTGCGCAGACCCTCGGGTGTGGATTCGAAGATTTTCCGGGCCGGAGCATTGGTGTCCATCCACTCTACATGGCCCAGCCACCTCAGTCGTTGGAGCTTTACTCTTCTGGCTAGGTCGATGCCGCCGTACAGCCCATACAGTTCGACGTTGTATCTCCTCCTCCATTAACTGTCTATGCAGACGGGACCGAAAATCACCCGAAGAATTTCTTCTCGAAACAGCCAAGAGCGACCGCATCCGCATTTGACAAAGTCCATGCCTCTGCGCCGTAGAGCAGGACTGGGGCGATTAAGGTCTTATACAAGGTCACCTTAGTTGTTCGAGAGAGGGCTATGCTACTCAATTGCCTTCTTAGCCCAAAGAAACACGGATTGGCAAGAGCTATTCTTTGTTTGATCTCGGCGCTAGTGTCTTCTTTTGCGGAGCCTGGGTAGACAAAGTCCTCTGTATGGCTCTGTATAGTTCGTCTCTATAGATGTTGTCATACGCGGCCTTAAAATCGATGAAGAGGTGGTGGGTATCGATTTGAAGTTCCTGGGTTTTTTCCAAGACACCTCTTCGTCCACCTCTATTTATTAATTTCGCATAGATAGCCACATACATATGTGTTGATAAAACCCCTGTATTGACGAAGTTTATCCAGTGAATTATTGCGGTTCGTGGCCCGCACCAAGTAAAATAAAATTTGCACAACCAATCAGCGCTGGTTACAACGAAAACATTGGTACACATCTTGGGCAGAAATAAACCCTGATGATTCCAAGGGATTTACTTACATTGTATTCTGTATTAGGGACCCTCAATGTGCACTGTACAAACCTCAGTATACAAAGTCTTAGGTTCCAGTTTCCAAATTTCCGCTGTAATGACTGAGTCCCGCGTCAAGTAGATTGATCTTGTCTTTGGGGCTCCCGAACATTCGCACGAAATATGTTCTACAGTCTCTTTGTGCTCTCCATAGAGCTGGCATATCTCAGTATCTGACAGTTTTATTTTATACAAATTTTATCTATTGTATGTAAGTGAACAATGTCCCGTTAGATATCCCTTTAAGGTTTTCAACTCGTCTTTGTGGAAATCGAGAAAAGTTTTGGTTCGATTTGATGAACTTCTTCGCTTATCTTATGCCCTGAAGGTTGGCCCAGTAGTCAGCGTGTCTGCTGATCTCCCATTGCGTTATTTTGGAGTGGGCACTGTTAGGTGGTCCCCCAAAAAATAGCCCAGGACCAATGAGTAAACGACAGGCAGTCAATCCGTTCGTTACCCTCGAAATCTTCATGGCCTAAAATCCAGGCTATGGTAACCTTATTTGTCGATGCCAAGCTTTCGAGGAGTTTGAGACAGTCCCAGACAAGCTGTAGGATCTAAGTGCTAATAGTACTGCTTGGCTGTCTGAAAAGGTATAAATGTGGTTTAACCTATATGAATTCAATTTAAAAAAAATTGCATCAGCCCATTAAACCATCTTAAGAGCAATCTAAGTCGTGTTCAAAGACTGGGCATAGTTTGTACGGGTATCTATTGTCTATTTCTAGAAAACACTCCGAGCATTCTTCATCCTTGGCACTCAGATAATTTGTTTGCTTCTCTGAAGCCTGTACCCAATACTTTATTACCGCACGTTTAACTGAAACTTATCCACTATAAAAACAATTCTCCACTTAATCGTTGATCAGAAAACTAACTACAAAAATGAACAAAAAGCATTAAAACATAATAAACTGCTCGAAAGGGTATTTTACATAAATTATGCACATTACTCCCAACTAATTTCGACTGCAGTTAATATAAACATTTGCACTCGCGCACACAGCCACAAACAGCAGGATGCGAGCAAACATCATATCGAGGAGAATAATGTTAATTTTCATTGTGCACCCCAGGACTCGTTGAAATTTAATCCACTTTCGTGCAGCTCTCTTCTCGCTCTGGCCGGTATCCGTCTCTCCATGTTATTTTACAAAATTTATAATACCCCACACAATAAAATCGCTTAAAGCGAAAACAAATTTCGCGAATTGTTAACAATCAGAAGCAGAAATAGCAACGGCATCAGCAACTGCAACGTTAACAGCATATTGTGCGTTCCGGAAATATCGAATTTGCAATTTTTAATTCCTTTGCAAACCGACTTGGTGTGAGAGGGGATATATTGCTTTTTTAATTGTAAGTACGATTGAGTTGATTACGAAGTGATCCTTGCTGGGAGGGTTATTGTAGAAGGATTATTTCAGCTGTGATCGGCGATTAAACGTTTTACGCGGTATAATTGAATTTCTTCGTTGGAAATACTAAAAAAGCCAATTAAGGATTCAATACAGTTGGTTCTATAAGTATCTCACCCCCGCAGCTGAACTAAAGCTGGTTGGTAACAAATGAATCTTAAGAGTTGCGAAATTTCCAAGCTCTCAAGCTGTTAATATTTATACCAATATTATAGTTCAGGACTAAGGACTTCATTCAAGATTTGACAACACTTCCTTTGAGAATGTCAAATAGGGAATGACCAGGAGAGGTATCGCACTAGAATGTCGCTACTGCTTCGCCATTTCAATAAAAGACGGTCAAATCTAAAAACAAGACTGATAGATCTTTTATTTCGTACTAACTAATACCCGCGTCTACGTCTGCCAGGAAAGACGTCACATTACACCCTATGTCCTTCTCTGGGTTTCAAGACATGGATGAGTAGGAATAAACTTTAAATTCCTCATATTTTTCAAGACTTCCCCGTAAACAACACTCTTGATTTTCCTTTCTGGCTAGAGGATGACCATGCTGTCAGGTAGCACTCCACATACAACTGGCTATGGGAGAAACAGTCACTCATCAGATCCAAACCAGTCACTTTCAAACTCTGTCCCTGTGATGCTCATTGCAGACATTTAGCGGAAATTCGGGGGAGAAAGGCAGTTTCTCCCTGATTGATGGTTGAGGAAATCTTGGCTTCGGTTAAGTTTTTCTTCTCTTCTTTACTTGAAGCCTGGTGTCATTGCACAGTTGGAGGGTTTGGGGGGTTTAGAGCCCCAACTCTGAGGCACAGAACGTGATGTGGTATTCCTGGTGGATCGAGAGCACGCAAGAACTTTACAGGGTAATTTACCAACAGCACCTTCGACTTTCATCACCGAGTTCACAGATTTATATTTCATATCCTTAGTTGGCAGCTTCTGAATCAGAAAGTTGATGGTTTTGGCTGAGTCGTTTGTTAGACTGATAATAGCTCTCTCCCTCAACCATGAAGCGCAATTCAATGTGATGAATGTTGGTGTAAATTCTGTGAGCCAAAGTAATCGGATCTCCATGTCAAGTAATAAGTTAGAAATCTCCTTTGCCTTCAAGTCACGTAGAACATGGACATGCACGTTATCAGGACTTTGACATGACTTGAGGCTTTAACTTCATCAGCACGTGTCGCCCGTGGCAACTTGTCTGAATTCAAAAGTCAAAATTACTGTAATTCCACCCATAAGTTAATTGCGGTCCCTAATGTACTGGAGCGTCCTGTTTAGAGCCCCAATAACTTCCTTGTGAGACATGGTGCACTCATCTCACATGATAACTTTGGGTTTTCGAAGCACCTGAGCTATTACACTTTGCTTAGAGATGTTACAAAGTGACTTGGTTAGGTTAGTTAGAGTAGAGTTATGCAGCCAGCGTTTGCATAAGACACTAGGCACCATAGTAGGCCCATCGCGATCCCTGTGAAACCAAAAAGGCAGAACCTAAACCATTTTCTGAAAGCACTTGATTTCCCCGATGAATTTTTCCATGTTCCTGTAGCTGACAGAGCCTAACTCCTTTAGATTATTAAAGAAATAGTTGCAGAGAAGTTTCATGCAAATCCTGCCATTCCCTGACATTCACATAATATATTTATGTGTTATATCTTCAGCAGCGTACAAAATCGCTAAGAATGAATAAAGTAAATACCGTTAATCAATTAAACAAAGGCAAGCGCATGAGTGTATCGATTTTGCCATGAGAAATGTCACTTCATTATTAGCTGTCACCGAGGAATACTGTAGTAATAATTTCAAGATTTTGTAGCTCCTCCGACTAGACCAAGGTCGCTAAACAACCCACCCCATCGTAGTTCTTGAAAGGCGGTAATATCTGCTTTGCAGCAGTCCAGGACCTCTGCTTTTCATTCGCCAGTCTAGACACCACCATTGATTCCATCTCGACAACACTTCCGCTGCTATCTAGATCCAAGTGAGAGTGCATTAGTGAAGGTACACCTCCGTCTTCCAGGCGAAACTACTGGCAATCCAAGAGGTTTGCACGCAACTCGAGAGTGACAGATCACACAAAAAAAAAATTGCTATCCTCATAGATTGACTTGGCTACCATATCCTTCAAACTGGTGCTAGAGTGCCGGAACGAGCTTGCCCGGTTAGACGAACGGTTCAGGGTCACACTGCTCTGGGTTCCAGGCCACAGCGACATAACAGGAAACGAGCGGACAGATGAGCTGGCCAGGCAGGGGTCAGCTCTACCCGGCTTACTCGCGGCAGAGCTCCACGCCCCGCTAGGAGTGGTTAAGGGACATTTCCATTCACACTTCCTGCAGAAGGCCAACCTCCAATGGAGGGTATTAACCAACTGCTCCATATCCAGGAAAATATAGCCGACCTACGATACAACCAGAACAAGGGATCTCCTATGCAGAAGCCGCAGCTGCGGAAATGAAAATGAGAGGGAAACTCTCGTCCACTTCCTGTGCAAATGTCCGACACTTGCAAGAGCCAGACTGTGTGCACTAAACCAGCCATTCTTCGAGGACCGCAGTGACATCTCCGATAAAGGGATACGAGATAAAGGGAAACTCCACATTCTAGATCTAGGCACTCCCGGCTGTCTCACACATTTTCAACAACACACATCATCAACCAGGTCACACGAGTCGTGGTAACAAAAAGGCACATCCTAGTGCTAATTGGGTTCAGTCGAAGCGCCACCTCTACCTACTTAACTACACCTAGATATGTATGTATGCCCTCTCTCGGAGAGTTAAAACTCAAACTTGGGTTGAGGGGTTGAAGTTTAACACAGCCAAAAGCAAGATCATCAGCCTTAGAACGACCTCAGCATCTCAAGTTAGTATCGCTGGACAATCGGTAGAGAAAGCTTTCAATCTTTCGGGGGTATTGTCTCGACCGATAGTAGAACCTATTGCCAGCCGAATCGGCAAAGCGAACTGTGCGTTTGCAATGTTGTCCAAAATATGGCGTAGCAATGTTATCAGCTTAAACACCAAACTACGACTGTTTCGTTCCAAAGTGTTGAATCCGTGCTGTTATAAGAGTGCAGCACTTGGAAAGCAACTTCTACTACATATCACAAGGAATCTGCTGTTTACGAAACATTCTAAAAAAATTTTCTGGCCTCACCGTATCTCTGACGAACATTTTTACCAGAGAACGGTAGGCACAACTATCTAACGACGAAAGTGGCATCGGGTTGGTCACACATTTTGAAAAGGTGACAGCTCCATTGCTAACCACGCTATGCAATGCAATGTGCTTACTCAAGATGGCAGAAGAGTGGGTCGACCGAGAAATAGTCTCGGCAATTGGGGAACAGTTGGAGAGAGCTGAGGCATATTGCCAGAAACCGCACATGGTGGCGCGTAGGTGTAGTAGAGGCCCTCGGACCAACAAGGGGAAATCGGACACAAGTAAGTATAGGAGTGGACATTTGTGTCATTTTGATTGCACATATGTATCTTCGCTTCGAGTTTTCACTGACTTGCATCCCGATAACTTTCCAATCAACTGAACTCAACACTCCTTGACATTTTCCATCCGAAAACAAAAAATACAACCCTACATGATCCCTGCTGAGAATAAAGTCAGACGACCCGTAGTCAAAAAAACCACCACAAAAGAGTCAATTAGTCTGACCAGAGTAAAAGTCCATTAACCAACAGACGCTGGAGCAGAGTTGTCAAAGAAAGAAGGAAGATTTCTTCGTCCACTCCATAGCGATACTAATTAAGTTAATGGTCGAATCGCACGATAAAAACCACACGCCTTAAAACACAAAATCATTAAACGAGAGTTGCTCTCATTTAAGGTCATATAAAAAGTGATATCATCATTAATGACAGCACATCCCTCAAACATATTGCCGTCCTTCTAAAGCTCCCATCCCGCTCTTAGACAAGCCATCCAGAGGACTGACTGACTCCTTTCGTTTATTTGATTCTTATCGTGTCATCCTCATTTCCAATTGGAAAAAAGAAGAAGAACCCTCTTTTGCCTTCTGCTAGATGTATTAATGTGTCACATCTGTTGTGTGTTTTGTTGAATTGACGCCAGAAAAATATTTCAAAAGAGCGCTCCTTTTGGTGATTTGTGAATTCGAAAAGTAAATATTTAAAAAAAAAAAAAACATATTCCACACACAACTTTTACGGCGCATAAATAATCAGATTGCGAATGGAGAATAAAAAGAAGAATCTTGGGTTATGGAAGCGATGTCCTTGAGCAGTCATATGAGAAATGAAGCGTATCGCTTTCCCTTTTGTTGTTATTGATAAACTTTTGTTAACAGTCGAACTTGAGCACAATGATGATATATTTGCGGCCCCATTGTACGGAATATATTAAACGAATTTCACTTGCGGGCTCTTCTTCTGATACGTCTACAGGCCTCGTTGTTCGGATTAATTTAACCGCATTTCCATGATCGAAAATTGTTTTAAATTTTCTCTTAAACACAAACAGTTGTTTTTATGGCATTCGAAATATATTTTTTGCTTTGGAAACATATCAAGAGTAAACAAGATTTGGGCATCCGTATTTCATGTAACCTGCGGCCGATTTTCAGCATCAGCGATCGAATGAACGAATTGAAAGCAATGGCTTTGGAATAGGTATGTACATGCTGTCACTTATGAAACACATAAGTATGTATAATGTTGCAAGATTACAAAAATTCATAAATTGTTACGTAAAATAATAATCGTGGCTGGTGGTTAGATGTTAAAAGTTGGGGTGTATGCACTGCGACTTGTAATAGATCTAGTGTGCCCCCCGACCTCGTATTGGCCGACAAGTCTCGACCTTTAGCACCTCCTCCCATCCAATCACACTGAAGAAACGGAATATCTGGATTGGGTCCAACGATGGGTGATCCGTTTCAGAGAAGATGTACGCCCGCAGCTGTGCTCTTCTTTTGTGGATCAATGCTCCACAGTCCATAAGGAGGTGTGACAAGGTTTCCTCTGCGTCACTGCAGAATCAGCAGTTTCCGCTCACTTCAAATCCCATTTTGGCTGGTGGTCTGAATGTCACACTTAAAATGTGAAATCATCAGGGCTGAAGAAATCGAAGAAAAATCGAAACGTGCAGTGTATAATACGTATGAAAGGGAAGTTATGGATTTAAGGGACTTTATACGATAATGGATCAATAATTCTGATAACGTAAAAACAAATTGCCCCTCCATTAGTGATCACCTGGGGTTCCACAAGGCAGCCACCTCGGTCCCCGTCTTGTTATAACAACTATTAATGGTCTCGATTGTATCATCACACACTCGTCCATCTCCCTTTATGCCGACGATACAAAATTTTTCAAAACCATTTCTTCACCTCAAGACTCCATCCCCCTTCAACAAGACCTCAATAGGTTTTTGATCTTGTGCCTCAAAAATTGCTTAGAACTTAATATCGCCAAATGCCAATCGATCACCTTCTCAAGTAAGCGTTATCAATCTCCTCCCGGTTTCTACCTTCTGCATAACCAATCCATCTCCCCCGTTCAATCTCTTCGCGATCTTGGCATTTTGTGTGATAGGGTACTCAACTTCCAATCACATATAGATGAGATATTCCTTTAAGCAAGCTCTGTTCCTGGTTTTGTAAAAGCCTTCGAGGTCTGCCCTGGAACGGCCCTTTTACACTGCCACCCTATAAAAATCGGCTCAATCTCATTAACTCGAATACCCCCGAAGAAAGAAGAGACGCAGTTGACATTCTCTTCATTCATGGACTACTTTCGGGTCCCGTTGATTGTACGTCCCTCTTCAATTTCATTTTCTTCCAAACTTACACTCGTAATCTACGAAACCCTCGCCTCTTCTATCTATCAACCCATCACACCTTTTAGAGCTTGAACGAACCAATTTCCCATATGCTACGAGAGACTAACTCAAACCTTACCATCTTCGATTTCCCTTCTCCTTCACCATCACAACTACTTTTCAGTTTTAGTTTTTAAATTTGTGTTTAAGTTAGTTTAAGTATAGCTTGTAATTATCTTAATAATAGACGCTATGTCTTTCGTTCCTACCAAAATTAATTAAAATAAAATTATTGCTTTACATACCTTCTTACTTAGGTGGCGCTACAGTTGGCGTTGGGCCTGTGCCTCTCCAATTAACCCGGCCCCTACTTAAGTGCACAACTGGAGGCAGTTAAGTAGGGAGAAACAGACTGATAGAATGTACCGCCAAGTTATTTGAGGCCCCATTCTACTTGTGCGCGGAACCTTAGGCGAGGTCTTCCTCTACAGCGTTGCCCCTCCGGGTCAGATTCGAAAACTCTGCGTGCCGGAGCGTTGGTTTCCATTCGCTCTATTATTTATTGCAAATTCCGAACGGGGAATTTAGAAGCTTTTTCATAACAAATTATACTATCGGAGGGTTGTCATTTCCCGATAAGAGGTGGTTCCGCGGAAAATGTTCGGTACATATAGCTGGGGCATGAACCCACGCAGCTCGCACAGCAATCCAACGCACTAACCTCTGAGCCAGGAGGACATATTTTTGTAATTTCTGCAACAAACGAAGTGGAATTTCAAAGGCAAGTGGCCTAAAAGATTTGTACTCTGTGATTCAAACTTTGGCAGTTTGTGGACCCGCCCTCTTCTAACTGCCATTATACAGGGTTTTTCAATAAGAGCACTACAAAAGTTTTTTTAAATAAAACAAAAACGGTTTTGGATATCAATGAAATTCTTTATTCCTGTGAAAGTACGTTCGATGCCATTATGTATGGAACTCGATTTCTTTTGCATGGCCACCACGGGCACACTTGCAGAAGTCCAGACGCTGAACCCAATTTTCGACGGTTTTCAAGCATAAATCGGCCGATACTGCTGCAATTTCACGTTCGATATTCATACGAAGTTCATCAATCGTCGCTGGCTTGTTGGCATAGACCATAGACTTGACGTAGCCCCACAGGAAACAGTCTAACGGCGTCAAATCGCACGACCGAGGCGGCCAAGCGACTGGACCATTTCGTGAGATAACACGTTCTCCAAACTTGGTTTCCAATAAATTGATTGTGACATTCGCTGTGTGGCTTGTGGCGCCGTCCTGTTGGAACCACATGTCCTCCAAGTCCATATCATCCAATTGGGGCCAAAAATATTCGGTTATCATTGAACGGTAGCGATCCCCATTCACAGTAACGTGCCGGTCTTGATCATCACGGAAGAAGTACGGCCCAATGACACCGACGGCCCATAAACCACACCAAACCGTAATTTTTTCGGGATGCAATGATGACTCATGGAGTACGTGTGGATTGCTGCCTGACCAATACCGCATATTTTGTTTATTGACGAAGCCATCCAGCCAGAAATTATGACGACCATAAATTGGACGTAGCGCTCTTAACGTTGAGGCCACTGACTCCGAATTTCGGTAGTAAATTTTAATAATTTCGACTCGTTGTTGGCTCGTATATCTTTCCATCATGAAATGGCAAACCTTACTGAAGAGAAATGTCAAAAAACCGCAAGAAAAATATGGCGTCGTTTGCTGTCCCTGTCGCTCTACTTTTGTAGCGTCCCTATTGAAAAACCCTTTATAAGGTAGTAGCGTATATCCTTGAAAAAAGTGGCGTATGTCGCCCCCAATTTCGAGTTCTGGCAGCGCTTTTATAGTCCGAAACATTGAATCATCTCCGGTTTTATTCAGTTTTTGCTGCAAACGTATTGAAGTATCGTCTCCTGATGTGAACATTTCTGAAGAACTAAATATCGAGAATTCTTAAGGTTAATTTTTTTAAATTCCGCATTTGGAAATATTTTTCCAGCATCATCTCGAGTAGTACTTGTACATTTCACTGACTAGTAGACTTGTATTATAGTTTTGTGTTACTGGGTCCTAGGTCCATCGTGGTTTTTTTTGGTGTTGCTCTACAAGCAGACTTTTCTCAAAA
The DNA here is from genome assembly GCA_917880715.2 of Matsumyia berberina. NCBI lineage: Eukaryota > Metazoa > Arthropoda > Insecta > Diptera > Syrphidae > Matsumyia > Matsumyia berberina. The sequence goes on from OU862871.1 coordinate 86,881,612, forward strand.
TCTTGGCATTCTCAAGTAAATAAAAAGTCCTTGCTGGTGCAAACAAAAATTTACCTGAGTTAGGGACTTTTATTATTTTTATAAATTTTTGGTCATTAGTGTTGCAGGCATTCACTTTAACACACAATATAACACACGCTTAAAATTTAGTTGCTTTTCAATTACAGTGAAAGTCGTTTATAACGACCTCGCTTATAAGGGCGAGTTGGACGAGTTAGAAAAGAAATCAATTCTTGTCGTCACTCATAACGACGAAATGAAAAAAAAATAAAAGAAAACACAAACACCGTGCATCTGAATATTTCTTTTTCATTCTTGTGATTTTGGTTTGTTGCGTCGCCGATGGTCATTTTACATTGTGTGGCTTTGAAAATATCTATTGAATATTATTGCATTGCAGTTTATTTAATATGTCGCCGTCTTTGTGTTTGTAAATGTTCTTAATTTTTTCGGAATACTTCTGGAGGGCAGTCGGATCGACCGCGTTTGTTCGGTCCCTTCGCCGTCGTTATAAGCAACTTCCACTGTATGTATGTATTTATGTGTTTTTTTTTGCAACTTTGCCCATTTTAAATTGTCAAAATTCAAATATTAAATTTCAATCCAAATTTGTCGTGTGTAAGGTAAACGGATAAACGTCGTCCACCACAAGCATTCGACAGAAGTAATCCTTCACTGCTACCTGCTATATTTGAGCATGTTTAATGACTCCCCGCTGTAAACACATGTAGCATTAACTGATTCCATAATTTAGCACGGGTCTTGATGCTGCTGTGGCTAGTTGGAATTGAAACATCCAAAAATAAACAAACTACAGGCAGATACATACGAAGGCATAATCAATCGGAATTCTACAAATGTATTAACTACCCGTGGACTTATCGGGGAATGTTACCAAATACAGTCAGAAGTGGTTGCTTTGTATGATGACTAAACGCATCCAGAAACGGTATTGCTAACGAACTCATTTCGCGTCGGTGCTGTACATTTGATTAGTCAATGTGCTGTACGTATTGGCGTTATGGGTTACTTCCCTTACATCTGTGTCATCCGGATGCTGCGTTTGTTTGTTCATAGTTTAAACCCTTTTCCCAATGCAGCCTAAGTATTCATCTCATGCAATGCGAAATCCACATTTTGGCCTAATGAACTTCCTGTACATTTACATTCAGTCGCTCACATATTTGATCGAAAATTAATAAAGGCATGTGACTGTACTAGTCTGCTTAGCAAAAAACAATTATAAGGAAATATATGTGTATTAACATAAACATCAATCCAACTAACGCAACGGTGATACCTTGTTCAGACTTTCGTCTGAAACACTAGAACTTCGGTTGCTTTGCAAATTTATAGTCGGCTTTCCTTGCGTCAGGTCGGATATGGTGCTGGTGTCTTCGTGAAAGTCGACAACACCAGACTCGTCAGGGAAGCATGCCTCTGTTTTCCAAGGAGAGATTTTTGCTATCATAATGACCACAGATCACCACGGATATAGTTCAGAATAGGTGGAAGGGTCGGAGCATCTACATCTTCAGCGATAGCCAAGCTGCGCTAAAGGCCCTGCTCAACCCTTTATTCAGTTCTAAAATATGTAGTTTGAGAATACAAGAACTCTCTGAATTCTGTCGCAAGGTGGAACTCCTTGACTCTTGTCTGAGTCCCAGGTCACAGGAATCTCTGGAAATGAGATCTCCGACGAGATTGCTAGACAAGGCTCAGCGAATGATTGCTTAGGACCTGAACCTGCGTTGGGTCTTCCCCTTTGGTAAGGGCCTCCATTGACAATTGGGTTTCCTACAAACACACTTGTGTGTGGCACGGCTCTCCACAATGTAGACAGACTAAACGAATACTCCCGAAAGTCTGTTAAAAATCAGCCCCAAACATCTTAATTTAGAGGTAGGATTTTGGACCTGTCGGCATGGATTCCATGGCACGTCTTGGAAACCGAGTTGGGGGCGTTAAATATTCTCAAACCATCGAGATTTAGAACTTTCCGTTTGAAGTAACTGCTCGATACGTTTCGCGTATTCTGGTGTTATAGTCATTGGAATATAAAAAGCTTATCTATATCTTTTTCTTTGTTTCTCTCTTTTGAACTTCAGCTGGAGCTTGAATGGTTTTTGCTTATCAGACAGTATTCCGTATTCCGTATAAGGGGCCCTAAATGCGCACTGCGACCTATGAGTTCTATTGTGCTGGCCAATATAGTTTATTGAGGCTTTGATACCTCAGTATAGCCTTAGGTTTAATTTTTCGAATTCCGCTGGGTTGACCGAGGCCCGCGCCAAATGGAGTAATCTTGTGACTCCTCGACATACGCACAGAATATGTTCAGCGGTCTCTTTCTGTTCTCCACGGAGCCGGCAAATAGGGGTACCTGAAACTTTTATTTTATGCAGATGGTTTCTGAGTGGATGTCCTGTTAGATAGCCCATTAAGGTTCTTAACTCGTCTTTGGTGAGGTCAAATAAAGTCTTGGCCGTGTATACGTCGGGGTTGATGAACTTTTTCGCTTGTGTAAGGCCCCGGAGGTTGCCCAAGTAGTCGGCGTTTTTATTGATCTCCCATTGTGTTATTTTGGAGTAGACACTGTTGGGTGGTGCCACAAAACAGGGTTAGGGACCAACGAGTGGGTGGCAAGCGCCTCTTTTCGCGAGGCAGTCAGCCCATTCGTTAATCTCGAAGTCTTCGTGTCCTGGGATCCAGGCTACGGTAACTTTATTTAGAGATGAAAGGCTTTCGAGGAGGTTGAGACAGTTCCAGACAACCTTGCACCCTACCGTATAGGATTTAAGGGCTAATAGTGGTGCTTGGCTGTCAGAAAAGATGCAGATGCGGGTTCCTTGGGTTCTTCTCCGCAGACATTCTGTTGCATACAATTCAATAGCGTGGGCATCCGCTTGAAATACCGTAGGTAACTTGCCAAGCACTGTCGCGCGCTGGAAACTGGGACCATGAACGCCAGCGCCTGTGCTGCCGTTAAACAATTTTGAACCATCTGTATACCAGATTTGGGAAGTGGGTAGTAGGGGCTTCATTTCTCTATTCACTTTTCGGACTGTATAGACAACTTTTTTGTACATCACAGAACCTGACGTTATGACGTTCGGCTTACTTTTCAACGACCGCTTTCTTTACGCAGGGGCTTCCGAAAATATGTGTACTTCTTATCAGATAACATTTTGATACTCCCACTGACATCTGCTAAAATTTCATCTTCATCGTTGCAAACTAGCTTTTGCCTCCGGCCTAGTTCTGGTGAAATTCGTGTCCGTGCTATTATTCAGTTAAAGCCAAAGCATTCGTTTTAAATTTAATTCTACTGAGATAACCGTCAGAGAAACTATATATCACTATCTTTGGAGAAGAAAACTGTGATCCGGGCTAATAAGCAATGGTGTCATGTAGACACATATGCACTAGCCAGTCTCCAATAAGCAGAACTCAAAAAATGCAGTAAAACTTGGTGAATCGTTTCAAGTGTCCTTACAGGGCACTACAACTCACGTCTAATGAGTTGGGTTACCCTGCAACGACTACAAGAACGAAGAGGAAATAAAATCCGTCAGACTCTTGGTGTGCGAACGTCCCGCACTTGCCACCAGAAAGCTGAGCACCATTGGTAGTAGGTTCTTCTATTTGCTGATTTTCCTATCCACCCCCTGGTCGGACTCCTATGAGTCAGTTTTTGATGGGTTAAAGGGAACCGTTTGTGGTCCCAATAAACCAACCAACCAATATAATATAATATCATGAGAATGAAGTTGAAAGACATACTTTAGACGGAGGTGCTACCCCTTGTAAGTGGAATTGAATGAAAAGCGAATACTACGTTTCTGTAGAAATGTATTTCTTTTTTCTTAAATCGATTTCGACTTACCTACAAGACTTCCCTCGTATTAGTACCAAATGTCAATTGGATTAGTGTCATCAACTTTAACAGCCACTTAAGCGTCCCCTAAAAATATTGCGCGGAATTAAATTCAAAAAATCGTCACATATAAACTTCAGCGCCATTCAAAAGTATATCAAAAATATATTTCTTTCATTACCTGAAAGTGAATAACAAAAATTCTGAAACGATGCACACATCCATCCATTGCACACACTCTCTCGCAAACACACGCCAAAAAGCGGCTCAATTTCATGGCTCATTAAATGTCATGTCACCATCATTACGTTTTTCACATTTCCTATCCGAAACTCAATGATGCATTCATTCCCCGAGCATCCATGCGTACGCAAGCGGATGCCTGTATAGTAAGGATATCTTTCCCATGCTTCCTGCTCCGATTTTTAACTTCTCTCCGAATATTAAAGAAGGTAATTGCCTTGAGGTAAAGGCACACAGCATCAACAACAGCCCAGCCCGCCCGTCTGTCAGGCCCTCCCAAAAAAGGGATACGTTTTGTTAGCTAAGACGTGCGTGAGAAGTATCCTGAACGAGTGTGTGTTCTCCTTAAACCTTCGCTCCCCCTTCTCGCGGGTCCTTGAAAAATTCAATTATCTTTTAGAAGGATAACCCTGGAGAACGCTCCCCTGCCGCCGTACCTAACGTATTTAATTACTTGGTGGAGTAAAAATATCCCCAACGTATGAGTATATCTATACATATGTATATATCTACATGCGTGTATTACTTACGTATAATGAAAATCTCACCCGTGCTTGAAAGTGACATCAGGACTAAGCTTTTGAATGTCGAATCGTGGATTTTAGTTAATGATGTGGGGTCTCGGGATGAAATTTATTGATGTTAAGTGAATTGCTTGTTGGAAATTAGATTGAAAGGATATGTGAAAGAAAAGAAAATCTAAATTAAGTCTTCGAATTTCAAGGGAGGCAGCAGGCGAAAGCGAAAAACGAAAGCGAAAAGGAAAACGCTTTGGGGCTGAAACCTGAGTAACCGGATTATAATTAGAAGCCCTGCAGTGTGTAGCGCATTAAATCAGCTCTGTGGGTTAGGAATTTCGAAGAATTTTAACTTTTGTTTAGAATGGCATTAAAGGATAAGTAGCGGTAACACGTTATTGAATTTACTAATTTAAGATTCCATTTACACTTGAGGAATTTTGATACTGTTACGGATAAGGCCGTAGGTGTTGCTACTAAAAATAAATATGTGCTCTGCTTACGCAGAAATACTCCTTCATCGGAATTATTCACGGAATCAAATTTGTAGTTCATTAATTGATCAAACAAGTCGGGACTTATCTAGGATTGCAGATTGGCTCACATGAATACAATACGTGTGAAATATGACAAGTATTATCGTCGTTGTTAAGGATGAGACGGGAATCGTTGAAAGCCTTTGTTTTAGGTTCTTGGGAACATCCCACGGATTAGAGATTAGATGACATTGCTTGTTTGCATGGGATTGGCTCTGTAACTGAAATAATTTGTGTGGAATTTTAACGTAAAATCTTAACTGAATCGTAAGGAATTCTCAGGGCATTCTAGCTGAGTCTAGCCAACGGTATGGATTTCTTCCTTTTCGGCACAGTCATTGCAGTCAGATCTAAGGTAAGAAGTGGATTACCACGACCAGTTTGAAATATAAATTTGGCTTTTATGCGATCTTGTTTAGTGACCGTTCTGATCTGATGCTCGTTCTCCTGATAAATTATATTTCCCACTACTTGTTTTAGGTTGGATGTCAGAGTTTTTTTTTTTTTTGTACACTCTTCTCGAGGAGAAGGAATCTATAAAGCTATGCAGCGCCTCGCGATGTTTGCAAGTGGTTGTTGTTTCAGCTTTTGAACTGCTTACTCCTGTTCCAATGTTTTCTAGTTCTACAACAAAGGAATTTCGCTAGAGGGAAGTTCGTGCGATTGTCTAGTGGACAAGGGTTTTTCAATAAGGACATAACAATTTTGTATTTAAATAAAACCCAGAATAATGTAGATATCGAACTGAAATGTATTCCAGGTGTAGTGCAGATATTAGACTTAAGTATGGAATTCGATCTCGTTCATATTATTACCGTGAGTACGTTCGCAGCGATCGATTATTTGGAGCCTATTTTCCACCACTCCTCCAACCATATCGCATTCGATATTGTTCCTGAGCTCTTCTAACGTTGTTGGCTTGTTGGCATAAATCAACGACTTGACGTAACCTCATAAAAATAAATTCTAGGGCGTTAAATCACATGAGCAAGGTGGCCATTCGACTGGAGCATTTCTCGAGATTATACGATTACCGAACTTCACCTTGAATAGATCAATTGTGTGGCATGTGGCACCATCTTGATGAAACCACATATCACTGATATCAAGTCCATCCAATTCTAATCAAAAACAGTCTCCCAACATGGCGATAATTTTCATCGACGAAAAAATACGGTCCAATCACACCTCCGGCATGAAATCCATACCACACGGTCACTTTTTTGAAGCACATACGGGTTCGTTGCTGTCCAATAATGCATATGTTGCTTATTAACGAAGCCATTAAGCCAAAAACGAGCCTCATCCCTGTAGATGATTTTTCGATGAAATTCATGATTTTCTTCTTAAATTAATTTGATCTTGTAAGCGTGTAGGCTCAGATCTACATATATGCAAAAGAGGTGACATCCTTTATTATCCCCAATACATAATCTCTTAGACTTAAGATGTTGAAGTTAAAAATGCACGAAACGTAGTGAGTAAACTACGTGCCTTATATAGTATCTTACTCAGCTCGACTCTCTGGTCTAAAGCCTCATTTGTATAAGCTTTTTAGGTTGGAAAAGGACATTGTTATACAATTTAGCATTTCGTGTTAGGGGGCATCTCTTAAAGACGAAATTGAGCCCATGTTCTGTAGAATTTTTACTTGGTTTTAAACTTCTCTTGGGCTTCCTTAGCTAGCACGTCAATTAGCGCAAAGGCGAATAAATACATGCCGACGTTGTGTCTCCTATAAAAGGTTGACACCCCCTTCTTTCAGGTTTTGACTGCCATAGAATCGGCCCAGAATTTAAATCCGTGAAGGATTATTCATGCAACCACTTTTGTCAGGAGCTATCTTCTTCCATATTTTTATCCGGCAATGTTTGGCATTATGCGTGCTACTTCTGGTTTAGAGACTATAAGATGGCACTTACTTCTCAGCTGCTACTGTACCACTTCCGTTTTGTTGGTCTGCTAATTGCAGCCCAATATATGCACGTCGGCCATTCCCACCCAGTTCGAACAGTTTCATTTCTATCATACTCTCCCTCCTCTAGGTGTTTGACTTCCACTACGATTACAATATCATCAACAAAGTGAACAATATCGGTGGACCTTGGGATATATAGCTTAAAAATCTTGTCGTACACTATGTTCGGCAATAAATTACCATACACGAAGCCTTGGGGAACGCCTTTGTGCCAACGGCTTTACGCCAATATTCTCTGTACATATGCGGGCACCCTTTTGACATTGAGGGCCAGAGATTAAATGTCCAACCATTCTTTATCACCAGCGTGAAAATAGAGCAGTACGGTCTCACCTATAATATTGCTTCTATGCTGCTAACTACTTTCTCAATAGCTTGTCTTGAACTTTGGACATTTCATTGAGTATCTGCTACGCTTCTATCACGGATATTGGTCTTGTTTTTGACTTTAAAGTCAACGTGAGTATATTTGCAGTACCGGAACATCACCTTGTTTTCCAAAACACGTCCCAATGGCAGTATCTACCGATTTTCCTTTTCATTATGCATGCTGGAAGTATAATATGAGACCGTTAAGCTTCTTAGAAATATGGATGTCTCAATGTCTCTGAAAGAAAACGGACTGGACGAAGTGTCTTACCAGCTTTCGGTATAAGGGCAGCTTTTAACGTCTTTCGGCAGTTGGTGATAGTTAAAAATTAGACAGCTTGTACAGATTGAATGAAGAACTTTGGAGTATCAAAGCCCTCCTGCATCTCCATTGGAAAAATTTCATCGAGTCCAGGTGATTTGAATGTATGAAAGCTGTACACTGCCCAATGTACATATGTATGTATGATAAATTTTCGAAGATTGACAACATACTTTGGCATTGATAGTTGGACCCTTCTATGGCCTTTTGCAGCATCTCATCTCTGTTTTATTATTAGTAAATTAAGTGTCCATGACATGCTCTAGTGCCTCCTCGTAAATAGGCCTCCCGATTTTAGCGGAACAGTCCCGATTTTTCGTCGTCGCCGTGGCTCAGTAGTTAGTGCGTTGGACTGCTGACCAAACAGCGTGGGTTCAAGCCCCAGCCAGGAACACCGAACATTTTTTTCGCGGCACGACCTATCGTCGAGGAATGACAAGCCTCCGGGAGTATAATTTGTCATGAAAGAGCTTCTCACCTCGCCGTTCGGAGTCGGCAATAAATTGTAGGTCCCTTCCATTCATGCGAAATATGTAACACGCACAGCGAGAATGGTTGCGAGAAACTGGGCCTTGGCTCATCCCGAGCTGTCACGCCAACTATTTATTTATTTTTAGTTCCGATTTTTTCACCCTGTCCCGTTTTAGTCCCGACTGTTCTTACCTTATGTTTAATCTTTTCTTTTCTCATTCTACTTCGATTGAAAATTTGCAGAAATAAAACAATTAAATAAGAATAGGCTGTGTTACGACCTTAACCACAATAGAAAATTGCAATTGTTTTCTTTTCCTTGCCTGCTTTTTTAAGTATTTAGTTAAATGACGAAAGCGAGTCCAAAAGAAAAATAAATAGCATGTCAATTGAAACATTGGAAGCTGCTTTCTAAAGGAAGATCCAATTGGTCAGACAATTACATAATTACTTGCAAAATATGTTCAACCGACAAATACATATACATACATACATACATGAGAACACCTAAAAAATCTATTAAAATGTTCCACATACGCCACAGTATTTTAGGTTTAGTAATCCTTGATAAGATGAACTTTGACAAAAGGAGGTGCACTTTTATGTAACTGCAAGGATCTATTGGAACATCCCATGTTCGAAGTTTTAAACTTTGCCTTTTGGTCCCCGATTTTGCTACATACGACTTCCTCAGAGGTGACGCGAGGATTTGGTCGCGTTTCTTTTGCGATGCTTTCTTTTGCGGCGCTATTATTATGGGGCAGACTGGACCCTAACCAACAAACCTTACTAGTTAGGTCGGTTCAGTGCTGACTGACTCCAGTTGTGCTTATCAAGTTGGTTAAGACTTCCTTTTACTTATACGTGCCACCTTAAGCGCTGTCTTCCTCTATTGCGTTTTCCATCCATATTCGAGGACTTCTCCGAATTGGGGAACTCACACCTTTCAAAATGGCGCGATTTTATTCATCAGTCATACTTTTGTTCGACAATAGTTAACATATTTTCTGCCTTAAATAGGTATGCAGCTAGGAGGTGTCGCGGGTTTAGGGTGCTTAAGTGGACTCTCCATACCTCTCAATCTTCTGCCATCGACTCTAAATCTTCAGCAAATATCCCCATACAGGTATAAGTGAGATCTCGAACTTGGTCCAATCATCTTATCATCTTTAAGGGGGTTGCCATGGTGTAGTGGTTAGCGTCATCGCTTGTCCCGCTGAACTTCTTAAAAATAAACAAAATCGATCAACTACAAAAGCTGATGTCGACTCTACTGCGAAGACATAACACTGGCAGAAGGCTGCCAAGGCTTGAAGAGTTGGTTGAGCCGACTTAGATTATGACATCAGGAGATTCGGAAAAATTCCCAATAATTTTAGCAATGACAAACACCACAAATGTCCCCAGCTAGTCGAACGTCATTGTAACCTAATACTACCTGAGTTTCGAACAACTACACCTAACTCGCACTGTGTAAAAAACACCATAAAAGTATTCATAACCCTTAAGGGGCGCGAGTGGATTAAAAAAAAATATCTCATCCTGGGCCTATCCAGGGGACACCTTCTCGATTCTGAAAATGATGATGAAAACTGATAAAGCAGCGGGGAGTGGACTCTAGCAACATTTTTGGATGTAAGTTCAGATTCTCCATTCCATCCAAATCGGGTTGATGTGGTTCATTTTGCCTTATAGCTTTATAAATCAGAGTCTTATCCTCGTTACCAATAAATCGTTAAAGTTGTTTCGAAAACTCCTAATATTGGCTATTTATTTCGCGGCTATCAAATTAATACCCACTGACCGACATACATTAGCTTATGAACCTTTTTACACAGCAATTTTCTTCCTTCCATCAAGCAGTCACACTAAAATGTTGATCATCCTTTCATTACAGAAAAGTCTCAGCAAGTTATGAGTTATTTCCTTCATATTCGATGCCATAGTGATTCGTTTTTCTAGCAAACACATTCTGTGTTAATTAAGCTGATAAACGGGCGAATTGATTGTCGACACAAGCATATCTTAAGTACTTCGCGGAAAGACATTAATTTCGCATATTTATCTGCGCCAAGAAGACAAACGACTCTGTTCTCCTCTTTTATGCCGCTTTTAATGTGACATCAAAGAGCAATTCGAAATAAGTTCATAAATTTTGCGCCGATGGTCGTAGCCTTGTTAACCGGCTCCTGGTAGCTCGGCGAAGACAAAGTACGTAATTCCTCATCTGCTTGTCTCACAGGTGCTCGCTGTAACTATCCGCCATTATTCAGAGAAGACAATAAATAATTTCAACAGGCATTATCTTATGCTTAATGATGACATCTTTCGTGGAAATTTTTGTCTCAATAAAAGACGAAACAGTTCTTGGATGTGAAATATAGGAATTCCAATTTATTTTCCATTAATGATGAGGGGAATTTCGCTGGAGTAGTCAAGGAGATGTAAGGAACGGCAAACATCGTTAAAAAGGTTAAGTGAGGTACGAGTGGCTGCTCGCGCTCTGGGCATAGATACCAAAGCAGGCAATCAAACTTGCAATAAAGATGAGTCCTGAGTTCTTTGTTGATGAATACTTGTATTGGGAGAAACAGTGGATGAAACGAACCAAATGAGCAAAATTACCTAACGAATTCTAAAGCTAATGGATGGAGCTATCCAGGAAGCAGTAGGCTTGGCAAAGCACCAACACAACTTGCATAAAGCCTATTCAACAGTGGATGCTATAAAAAATGATATAAAGGAGCAAAGGTGAATGGGACTAGATATACAGAATGCGTTCAACTCCATGCTACTGCAGGAATGAGGTTTGGAAGTTTTACCAAAGGGTAAAAAGAAGCTGTCAAGGCTACAAGGCCCGAACCGAAGCCTGTAAGGGGTGGCCATGGTGTAGTGGTTGTCACGCTGAAAGTCCGGGTTCAACTCCTGATGTCGGAAAAACTTTATTTCTTAAATAAATAAAAATCGATTAGCTGTGAAAGCTGAAGGCGACTCTACTCTACGAAGGCATAACACTGGCAGTAGAGTGTCATGGCCTGAAGAGTTGATTGAGCTGACACGGATTATGACATCAGGAGATTCGAAAAAAATCCTGTGAATTATAGCAATGACATCACAACAAATGTCCCCAACTAGCCTGGACACCACCCTTGGATGCCAATGAAACTAACGATACCTGAGTTTCAAACCACTGTACCTCGCCCGCGGTGTTATTACCTGATCGGCTCATATAAGTGTGGTATCAGGCCAGGAAAGTCCACCATCGACCAAATATTACTGTGGCGTTTGTGAGTATTGAGACGGATGCGGCGAAGATGGGTTTAGCGGTCAATGAGGGCAAGACGAAGTACATGCTGTTAACAAGAGAGGACACCCAAAACCGACGTCTCGGACAAAACGTCACTATAGTAGACAATTATAACTTCGAGGTGGTTAAGGACTTTGTCTACCTAGGCTCCGCTTTCTATTTCGACAACGACACCAGCGGTGAGATGAAATGAAGAATAACTCTTGCCAATCGCTGCTTCTTTAGACTGAGAAGGCAATTGAGTTTTAAAGCCCTCTCTAAACTAAAGTGAACCTGTATAAGGCCTTAATCTTCCCAGTCCTGATCTACGGCGACGAGGCATGGATCCTGTCAAAAGCGGATGGGGATGCTCTTGGCTGTTTTGAGAGGAAAATTTTCCGGACAATTTTCAGTCCCGTCTGCATAGACTGTGAGTGGAGGAGGAGACGAATTGTACGGTCTGTACAGCGGCATTGACTAAGCCAGAGGAGTGAAGGTCCAACGACTGAGGTGACTGGGTCATGTAGAGCGGATGTACACCACCAAATCTCACGCGCAGTAAAGAAAGACCGCGATTCAGGTGGCGCGCGCAAGTGGAACGGGACTTGGCGTGCGAAACTGGAGGCACCTGGCTAAAAATCGAGCTAGCTGGAGACGCTGTTGGTTGAAGCCCAGGTCCACTCTGGACTGTAGCACTATCTCACGTAAGTAAGTAAATTTAATGCATCGAACTGGGGTCACATTCCAGAGTCGCCTATACGTGATTGTACTGATACAGGGTGCGCCATCTTGTATGTCGGTATGCGACTGTTTGGCAGTATCCCAAGCGACGTGAACGGTCTGTCGGTAATATTCTTTGAGTGGATTTGACTTTATACGGAAACAAACACAAATCATCCTTCAAAATGCGCCACAAGGTGGTTCCACTGACGGTAAAATGCTGAGCGCGATGACAATACGACACATGTGGGTTCTCGGTAACACTATCTCTTACCGCTTTAACCAGTTTATTGGAACGTCTTGGGCGTTAATGAACGGCATGTCAACGATCTCCCACTGCCCCGTGCTCAACAAAATTCGACACCAAACGACGAATAGTGTTGTCAGAAGGTGCTTGTTGGCCACGGTATTTTCGACGATATGCACGTTGAGTTAACACAACTGAACGACTATTTTTAATGTACAGCGTCACTATTTCGACGCATTGTTTCGGTGTGAAACGATTCATCGTTAAAATTGTACTAAATTGACGTTTCAAAAACATGTCTACTCAAGTCAATCGGTTGATAAATGTCAAAGTTATTCAATGTTTACATATCGACATTCAATTTGGAGCACCCTGTACGTAATCAACAAAGTAGCGAGCTGCTTCAAATACAATATTTTAGAGTTGACAACGATGGCGGAGAGCGGGATTGTCTATTAAGTCGAACGGCACTAAGTACATTCTGTGAATAAGGCAGACTGAAGCTCCCAATAACCAAAGTTGCCAAAATGGTCGGGCATGCGAATCTCTCTGAACTCTTGGAACTCTTCCGCCTTACCTTAAAACCAATCTTAACTTCCAATGAATGGATAAAATAAATAAATTGCTGATGCGACAGCCCGGAAAGGAGCGTTAAAGCGATAGGCCAAGTGTCACATTAACGCCGGAGCCGATGCCAAACTGTAGCCAAATACCGTTTTATTCGTCACAACACTCTTATAAAATAATGACGAAGGGTAGTTAGTGGGCGAAAATAACCCCGCTCCATCGAGTACGTGCGAAAATCAACTAATATTACATAGCGTCAATCCATAACTTGATAAGGGCCTCGGAAGCATTCTAAATTTATCCTAATTATACCTTTCAGCGTTACAAACTCACAATTTCTCCTGCTGACGTCAGTGTTTCATTTCCGCCTGAAAGGTCATCAAAGTGAACGACGTCGAACGTTCTACGCGTCGCAATTTAAGGATCATCTTACTGCACACACTTGTAAAAGCATAATTTCGTAGTCACGGTAATTTTTGCAAATGAATGAACTTGAAATGTGAGCAAATGAAAATCAAATAAAGCGATACCTCTCACCGGAACTAAGGACCATGCTCGTCCTTAATTCAGGCGGGGCAAGTGCCGACTATTTTTGAATGTGCCCCCAAAAATAAATTTTGTTTTGCATTCACGACGAGATACTCGAAAAAAAAAAGAATATATCAAATCAATCTCATTTAGGGAGAGGAGGGGGCGGGAAAAAGGTCAAACAGCCAATTTTCAATGTGGAATTGTTGGAATTGGAATTCACAAGGAGGAAAAATAAATAAATAAAAATTGCCGGAAGCCTCCAAACATCTTTCCGTCGCATTTTACGCAAATCAATTTGAAACTATTGACCGAAATTGAATTGGTCAAGTTTTGCCTTCACAGAAGCCGGCAGCAAATCGAATTGGTACCCGCAATCAGATAAAATAGTTTTTTTTTTTTTTCAATATTCGTCCTTCTCCTGCCACGATTTTTTCTGTTCGTATTGAGAAGGCGGGCTTCCCATTGTACCAGTACCGACATCTGAACAACAAAACCGTGTTGGAAGAAGCCAATTGCTTGGAAGCTAAATTGCTTTCAATTTGTCCCGATACAAGTCTAGCATTTGGTATACCAAATGGCGGCGTGTATTGTTGTCAATAACACACAAGATTTGAATTTACTTCTGGTTGATTAGGTACTCGAAAGCTTAAGTGCTTAATGGTCTGCCATTGTCACAATTGTTGTGATGAAAATACATTGACTAGTATTGAGTGTATGCTAACCTATTTATTTAACGATGTCTCGAACTGTCTGGAGACTTTGCCACAAAACTAGATTTTTGATGTCGGAATAGTTGTTTTTAATCCTCGAAATCTTTAGGTTTTTGCTTTCTTGAAAGCCTTTCGCAGTGCCAGCCAAATTCTTATGTTCCTACCTGCATTCAGTTAGAAAGATGTTAAACGAGAATATTTTACGTTATGATGGCAAAGAGGGTTTGAGGAAACCAAAGATCCCTTAAACTCCTGAATGTAAATTCGCCTTGAAGTGTGCCAATGCAATGTCCTAGTCCAGAACGCAGTAAACATTTCCCGTCTTTCGTTAATGGAATTAACAACTCAGCCTCTTCAATCATTCCATCTCTTGACTACAGTCCATAGAGAAAGCTTATGTGCTGGCTGCGCTATTTCATCAAACAGGTCTTTTACTTCACCTTTGTTAAGCTTAGTTCAATACGTTAACCATCTCATTTGCAACCAATTTTCAGCTGCAGAAGGAATTTCTGTCTTTGTTTTGAAGAGGCGATCTTCTACACTGTCCAGCCCTCTACCTAAGCTGTTCCACCTTTCTTATTCTAAGAGACGGTTGTCAATCGATACCTTATGGATTGTCTTGAGAGTTACCACCTTAAAAATGACCATCAGTATGGTTTCAGACAACAGTGATTCCCAGGGGACTTAATAACTTTTCTGTCTAAAAAAAAAATGGAGCCTAAGAAATTGCTAGCCTTTTCGATAAAGTGTGCAACGTGCTCTTGTTAGCAAGTTTCTAGCACTTAATGGAACGTGTTCTCGAAATAGATTGCGATCAGAACAGCTACTATTAGATGGACGTACTTCTAGGGTCAAGCCCCTTCCGAACTAATTCTGGTATCCCCCAGGGCTCCATCCTCTCTCCAAAATGATTTCTAACTATCTCTCTCTCGCTTTTGACTTCGCTTATTTTGATTGACTCCATAGCTAATGCCAGTCAAACTCAATGATGCACTGATGCAGGTGACGCTTGCTCACTCTTGCAGCTGGGAGGATGTGCTGTTTGTGCTTTGTGTCATGTCTGAGCTGCGTGCAAGCCTCTCCGGCAGTCAGTATGGTTTCAGTAATTCCGAGTGGACACCGACACCGTAGTTCATCTTTGACCCCCGGTGTAGATAACTATGTCAACCACTGTTGAGGAATCCCACATGAATGTGGGAAATTTAGTTTGAGGCAATGTTGTCGGTTGGAGACGTAACCATACCGTTCGGTATTGCTGTGACCATTGGGCTTTATAGTCCAACACCCAGATTTTTGTTAGGCTAACTGCGCCGCACTGTAAAAGCATCCGTCGGAACCGACTTTGATGTGCCTATATTACATTTTGTCGGATTTGCGTGGGTTCAAACCTCAGCCATGTCCACCAAACATTTTTCGCGGCACCACCTCTCGTCGGGGAATGACAAGCCTCCGGGAGTATAATTCGTCATGAAAGAGCTTCTCAATTCGCCGTTCGGAGTCGGCAATAAATTGTAGGTCCCTTCCATTCGTGCGAACAATACAAACACGCGCAACATCAATGGTTGCTAAAAGCTAGGCCTTGGCTCATCCCGAGCAGTCGCGCCAGCTATTTATTTATTTCACTACAACTACAACTAGCTATACTGATCGGTGAACAATTTACTAAACGCGTCTTGACTTACACAAACTCAATTTTGTTTGTTCGGTCGACTCAGCAAGTGTATTTGGAAGAATTTTGAATTTGGCGACCTTCGTGGGCAACCAAGCCACAAATAAAGCTCTAAACTCAGCGACAACCACCTCTAAGCTGGAAAAAGGATGTCAAGCAGGTTCGCTTTCCTACGTCGCTATGTCCACATTAGACTGAAATTTATCCCAACTCATATTGAGGAAAATGAACGAACTGCCAATTAATGGCTCCGTCCCACATGAAAAACTCTTCATTATTTTGCAGAGAGCGGCTGAGAGTGCTGATTTCCGCATACTTCCGTCAGAGGTCAAATATTGGACAAACAAGCTGATCACCTATGTATGTCATATAACTTGCTAAGGACAACAGAATTAATAAACGAACTTAGCCAGACTCACAGCGTTCAGTAAGCTTCACAGGCCCATAGAAAAAATGCGTGCAAATGGAAACTCCCTTCAGCACCCACTACCCAGAGCTATATGATGAAAATGCACGATTTGCAATTACTGTACAGATCTTTTAAGTTGTATCCTAACTTTGCAGAATGGATCTACCCGTCACTGGTCAACCTTCTAATGCGTTAATATGTATGGACTTTATAACAGCTAGACATTTGTTGATGAGACCCGTATTTATAATTGCAGGACTACCAGAAGCCTGTCTTAAGCTACTAGGCGTTGGAAATATCTGATAACGAGAGAATATTGCGTATGAAGACATTTCTAAAGGCTTTTTCCCCTGCGATGAAATGTCAAGATGGCCGTAGGGTAAGGAGAAAGAAGGGCCCCTCTCCGTACTTTAGTGGGTAAAAATCCCATATTGTTACTGAGTACGGGCTCAGTCTCGTCTTTTGAAGATTACTATCAGCGGAAAAAGGATCTCTTTTCAATCACAGCCACCCTCTCCTTTCACTCTTCATAGACTTTTGCATTCAAATTGCAAAGCGCTCTCGTTATTTTGAAAGTATTACCCACCACCCAAAAGGCATTCACTCCACTTTGCTGCCAACTCATTTCGTCATTCCCAAACCACATTCATCTTCATGTACGACAAGAAAATAGCTGTAATTGTCCTAAGACGATCAGGCATTAACCATAATTACCAAGTGCCAGTGAAAAGGAAAATAACTCACCTCATAATGAAGTGCCCTGGTACCCGCCTATTTGTTACTACCATCACCGCTGCCAAATCTCATTATTATGTCCATACAAATGTCCTCATAAATATTCAATGCCTCAGTCTTTTTAGCGTAGCCGACCTGATTATCCCCGCAGCATAAGCCCAACCGAAAACAAAGCGAAAAATATGCGAAGATGTCGCCGCTTCCTCCTTCACCAGGCCAGCAATGGCGTGAAAGGCTTTGCGGTGGATTATCATTTTCACGGCAACATGAGCGAAAGCCGATTAGGAGGCAACAAGAAAAACTGCTCCTGGTTCATCAGGTACCAGCAATCGAGTGCTTAACGGCTCAGCTGAACATCTCCATTCAGGGCGTGCAGTAATTGATGTCCTTGAGGCGGATCTCTTTTCGCAATTTACGAGCGAATTCATTTTGGTTCAGTCTGCATGCCATCTTCCCATTCGAAGCCGTGTACCTTCCCTAACGCATCATTCAAATTTAATTGGAATACCTCCGTCGGAAAACCATGTGAGCCAAGCAGACGGGAACCCTAGCTGGTTTTGCATATCAGATGTCATTGCGTTTTTAATTTTTTTATTTGAATTTTTAATGAAATGTTTCAATGTAATTTTTTGACAAGCGTCCTCGACCACCACAGCCACGTCTAGGGCTGCTGCAGCGGCAGATCACATTGACGGATATAATAAAACTTTACTGCCGAGTTCATGTGGATACTGGCAATGTACTCAAAATGATGAATAATAAAATAATTTTATGGCAGAAGTTTTAATATGTTAAGCGAACGTTGAAAATTCGGTTCGGTTATTAAAAAGTTTTAAGTGTTGTAGCGAAGGGCCTGCCTCCTCGCAGTAGAGTGAATTGGTATTTTCGGCAGAATGAAGCTTCAATTGGGATTAAAATGCAGTAAATAGTAAAGTCCTTGTCAGTGAGCGAATTAAATTATGTTACATCGTCAGTTATTAAATGCCATATAGTAAAATTCGCAGTTCACAATCGGAGGTCATGTCAATAGTATTTATGCTCCGAATAAGGATCATTCAGATGACAGTCATCTAACCAAATTTGCGCATAGAGAAACAGCACAGGGTGGTGTTATCTCCTCCTACTGTGGCTTATGGCTAAAATTCTGAGAAAGGATAAAGGTGGTTGCCTGATTTCACAATCATGGAGGCTGCTAGGCAAAAGCTAAGCACCTGGGCTGCTAGCTACTGACAAAACAAAAATACCTGACTCCATCCTTCCTCGGCTGAATGGCTAACCACTTATACTGTCCTCCAGCTCTAGGTATCGGGGCGTATACTCTACCTGAAACTTATCTGAGAGTTAAACATAGAAGGCAGAGTCAAGAAGCCGTGTGTAGCTTTCTATGCCTTTAACAAAACTTTTGGCAAGAAATGAGGACTTCAACTTTGTGGATTTACACAACCATAGTGCGTCCAATTCTCACCTTTGGTGTCCGCGCTAAGCAAAGCTACAAAATAACTGAACTCAAAAGGACAGCAAGGAGAGGAAAGATGACAGGGCAAAGCATGTCAAGTCGAAGATATCCAAGACGCTCTCAGTGTGCTGGCAGTGGAAAGAAAGTTTTGACAAGACATGAAGCTTATCATCAAAAAAAAGGTTCTCTAGATCCATACGGATATGATAAGACCGTTTCTATTTTTGCGTCGGTTGTTCAATGAAGGGAGCTTTCGCGTAAGTATGTGACTGCTTTCTGCGCTAAACTTCAAAGAACGGCTTGTCTCGGCTGCACGGGAACTTTTCGGAGTACACCTGTCGCTGCTCTAGATGCTCTGTTTGATCTACTTCCCCTTGATACTTACATATATCAAGGGCTGTACTATGAAAGCAATCTATCGTCTTAGATGGGTCGACTTTTGGTATCATCCGCACTGGAATTTTGATGACCTTGCGCAAGACTTATCCTACGATCCTAGTTCCAAGGGTATGTCGTCTGATGCAATGATACCACAACTTCGGCTGAGCCTGAGCCTGGACTAGGCTTCAAAACCAGTCTTCGTGGAGGTCGACAACACCAGACTTCACTACTCGTTAGGCAAACATGCCTTTTTTGGCAAGCAGAGACTTTTCCATGGCCATGTACTATATTGCTGTTAAGAATAGGTAGAAGGCTCAGAGGATCTGCGTCTGTAGCGATAGCCAGACTTCGCTTAAGGCCTTGCGCAAGCCTTTAACCAGTTCCAAAATAGTTCCAGAATGCAATAACTCTCTGAATTTGTGCGCAGGATTGCACTATTTAAGTCTTGTTTGGGTCTGATGTCACACTGGCATCTCGGGAAATGAGATCTCCGATAAGATTGATAGACAAGGTTTAGAGGATAACTTCTCGGGACCTGAACCTCGGTTCTTCGGTAAGAATCTGCATTGGCTGTTGCCAATGATAGAAGTGTGTTAGGCTTAAGTGACAGCACTACCTGCGACGCCTGTGGAAAGGGTGACAATATTTCAGACCATTTTTTGCGAGTGTCTTACCTTTGCTCAGACCAGGTGGCAGACTTTCGGTGCTGATGTGATGATTGCTGATACTCTAACTTCCTCATCATCGAAGCACTTTCTCGGCTTTCTCCGAAAATGGAGAAAATTCCAATAAAATTAGAAAAACTAGGCACTGCTTTCTGGTGGTACAATGGACCAGTTGCGTCTGAGTGCTCCAGTATGATAAATAAAATAAAAATAGCTGACGCGACGGCTCGGGATGAGCCAAGGCCTAGCTTCTCGCAACCATTCATGTTGTGCGGTCGTATTTTTTGCACGAATGGAAGGGACCTACAATTTATTGCCGACTCTGAACGGCGAATTGAGAAGCTCTTTCATGACAAATTATACTCCCGGAGGCTTGTCATTCCCCGACGAGAGGTGGTGCCGCGAAAAATGTTCGGTATTCCTGGCTGGGCTTGAACCCACGCCGCTCGGTCAGCAGTCCAACGCACTAACCACTGAACCACGGCGGCCACTGTAGAATATATAAGCATATAAGCAGACGTGGGCTAGAAGATAATGGGAACTGCAGATTCTGCGACGAAGACAAAAATGCACAACAGAAGGACTCACCTACGGCTATATCTACTATCTGATCGAAGATCTCTAAGCCCACGTAAGATACTTCAATTTATCAGAGCATTAGATTGAAGGATAGGCTCTAACTCAAGTATACATTGACCAGAGCCCCAGGGGAAGGGGGCCAATATATCCTGATCGCAGTGCTTACTACACCCCTAGTTGACAATCTACAATCCGATTCATTGGAAAGTTCATTCCTGGCGTTCTTCTTGGTACGAAGTCATCTTTCGTGAAGCTCTGTTTGATGATGTAGGCGGTCATGGTTGCGGTCAAATGGTCATTGGAACGTTGCCATAATTGTACCCGTGTTTTAGAGGTTCAGTACTTGCCAGTACCAGGCTTGCTGTGCTCATGGATAAGATGGTTTGATTAAAAATTCATTCCGTCGGTCATTCATGACCACTTGGTCGACTTGGTTAGCATTCAGACCATCTGAAAATCCATGTTCCTGTGTGAATCCTTCCAACTTGCAACAATGTACCAATAAACAAAAATCTAAATAATTAAATGCAATGCAGTATCCACAACACTGCACCAACACACTTCCAACATCATCAAAAAGTTACATCTACCAGGGTTTCTACATGTAAAATCTTAAGCCCCATCGGTAACAATTTCTAAGAACTTTAAATCTCTTTGTTTCTCTTGAAACAGTCAGTCCATGTCAGATTTTAGCCCACACCAGCCACAACAAAAAAAAAAGGATCAAACCTCCACTGTGTTCATGTGGTACCACACATTCATAAATTTCTGAAAATATTGTTTGTCTACTGATGCCCAGCATCAGTCCTGTATGTGTGTATACATCCCAAAGAAAACCGTAAGAGAAGAAGAGCAAATCCCCTTGATGACCTCATTTCCCGTCCAAGAACACAAGGGCACCAGCAGCAGCACCATCTGTCTGCTTCCATAAAGTAGCCTTAAAGACCAATTGAGGAAACCAGAACAAGTAGTAATCTAATAAAAAAAAGAAGAAGACCGAAGGCAATTGGTGTGGTCATTCCGCTAGTGGCCCAATGGCACTGTCAGCTGGCTGCTTCTGATTCTTTTGTGCCTTTTGATAAATCACTTGCCCGCAATGAAATTTATCGCACATAAATTATTCAACTCAAGAATCGAGCTGATTTAACTCGGATGTACCTACTTCTCCCAACCCCACCCCCACCGTCACCCGTCACACTCCGGATGTGGCAGGTATTCACACCAATTTACCTGTAATTGCATTAATTTTTCTTCAAAAAATACCACATTCCCCCACGTCAAAAGAAATTTAAAGCTCCCGAAGGCTGGAGGGTGTGCCGTTCGCTTCGTTGAAACTTATTTTTATTCACATTAGTCTAGACTTTAATTAATTAAGGCCGACAATTCCGTGGCCCCAAGTAGCACCTCACGTTCTGTTCCTTTTTACCCGAGCGCGCGCAATTATTTTAAAGCAACAGTCACGAATTGCTGAAATAATTTATCTCAAGGCACCAGCTGCATACAATATGCATGGCGCGGCAACAATAAGCGCGGAGCGTGAAATATGGCCAAGTAGGGCGGAAGTTTTCCCGCACTGCAGGATGTGAACCGGATTTATGCGTGGGAAGGATGTAATTTCCGCTGTCAGTCAGTTTTTGAGCGATTGTCAGGCTTAAGTGTGTGGAATTAGACTCTCGGGGTAATTAGCTTGTGAAGAAAGGAACCTATCCATTGTTCAGGCAAATTCTAGAGAGGGATGTTAAAGATTTCTTAAGGTTAACTATTCGGCACGCACGTGATGAGACGTTGATTATTGGATGAGTACTACTGAAAAGCACTTAACAAAGTTACAAGGATTTGTGACATAAAAGCGTAACTATTTCAAAATGTGTGACACATCGCATATGGGATGGTATAGGATTGAAAGTCCATGCAACTTGAGCTAGGGTTCGTGCGATTCAAACAGGGCATCCTTGAACTGAGACAAAGTGTTTGAAAACTCGTCCTCGACGACTGAAAATATAAATAAAAAATTCGATGGTAGGGTGAAGAATTTTTCAGCATGTTGCCCCAAATTGTACTACAACAAGGACCCGTCTATAGATTAATTACTTGTCCTCTGTTGCTTTTGCAAAATTCTGGGTAAGTGAAGGACAGCCACAATCTATCGTCTTGAAGCAACAAACAAAGGTTAATTTGGCTTATTCCAGGATAGTGACACATGGTCTAAGTGCAGGGTCTGATGTCAAAAATTAAACTCTGGATCTAAATATGTACACAGGTGTGTTCCTCTCTGTCATCCCTTTTATCACCTCTTAAGTGAATGAAAAGCTGCAAATTCTGTACCAAATTTTACGAAAACTCTCCTTCACAAGCATCAGAGGTGTCCAACAAGAGTTTAGGAAAATTTAATGGTTTTTCCTCCACTGCACATGAAAGTTAATAGGTCTGCCGCAGTTTTATCTTTCATCTGGTTTATATCTAAGGATTATAAATACAACGCGTTAAATTTCCAACCCAACGGTTTGATAGTGATTGGTTTATTAACCAGCCAGCCATGGAGATTAATGAAGTTTCGCTCGGAGGAACCTGTAACGCCAAAAGGACGCGTCCTAAGGTGGCAGTTCGAGAAACCCCTTCCAGATATAAATGGTCTTCCAATAGGGACTTCCGAACTTTGACAGTTGATAGTGGCCATATTGTTGAAGCTACATCTGCCAAATTAGCTGTCATTAATCAGTCTGTTTTGCCAAATCACCAATAATAAAATTATTTGATCAATATGGGCGTTCTGTTCGGGCAACGTTCCGCGCGCTTCGCCCATTTTACGGTCGTCATAATCGTCCTTCCGAGAGGACTATTCGCAGTGTGGTGGATAAATTTGAGTCCACTGGTTCAGTAAATGATCAACCAACACACGTACGTCGACGACACGCAAGATCTGCCAAAAACATCGCCGCTGTCCGTGAGAGTGTGCAGGAGAATCCGAGGCAGTTGATTTCCCTTCGCTCACAAGAACTCGGCCTTTCGCAGAACCACAACTTGGCAAATTTTGCTTCGTGACTTGGGCCTGCATCCGTAAAAAATTCAACTGACACAGGAGCTGAAGGTAAACGACCATAGACAACGACGTGTGTTCGCTGAATGGGCTCTGGAGCAGTTGGAAACTGACCCTAATTTTTATCGAAAAATCATCTTCAGCGATGAGGCCCATTTCTGAATGAATGGGTACGTCAACAAAAAAAATGGTGGATTTTAGGAAGATACCAATCCACATCAGATCCAGGAGCGTCCAATGCATCCCGAAAAAGTCACTGTTTGGTGTGGATTTTGGGCTGGCGGTGTCATCCATCCATATTTCTTTGAGAACGACGTTGGCCAGGCCATCACCGTCAACGGCGAGCGCTATAGGTCGATGATTACCAACGACATGGACACCAACGACATGTGGTTTCAACAGGATGGCGCTACGTGCCACACAGCTCACAGGTCTATGCCAATAAGCCCCAAACCACAGCGGCCCTCAAAGGCAACATAACCCATGCCATCGGTCAAATTCAGCCTGAGTCATGCGCCAAAGTCATGGAAAATTTGACATTTCGGATGCGCGCCACTCAGAGAAGACAGGGCGGACATAATGGCATCGATAGGCCTTTCAAACGAATAAAAAATGTCAATGATATCTCACACACACTTTGTTTTATTTAAATTTAAAGATAGGAAGCGCTTAATGAAAGACCCTTTACATATGTACGTATGTGGAATTGGAATGAAATACCTTCAGTGAACCAACTGTCCTTCAGTTGCAGCGGCTCTCAAGCACGTCTGTTTACTTCATTCCTGACATTATGCATCCTCTCCCCATAACGTTAGAATATCCAATTTGTTGAACAAGTGTCCTCTGCCGATTGCAATGTAATTCAACTTGATTTTGAATAGTTTGATCAGCTGACTCCCAAGCTGCTTTGTAGAAAGTTTCTACTTCATTCTAACCAGGCTTCCCTGAATGTCTTTCAACGAGCCTTTAAAAGAACTTCATCTTTCCCATCTTGATGTTGAAATGTTCAAGGATATTGCTCATGTCCTATACCTCGCGAGATGCTCGTGAGTGCGTGAGCACACTCTTACACTGTAAGTACTCGCTCATTTACGCAGCGAACGTTTAAGACTTTTTACCTACTTAAGTGTGCCTCCAGTAGCAAAACATCATTGAAACAGTCGCGGTCTCTCCACATGGTATTAATCAGCACAGTAGATGTGGAATGTAGGGGCCTTTTCCGCATCGGGATGGGTCTTGTTATGTACATCCCCTTTGTTGCGTTCTAGGGTCTCTAGTTCGTTTATATTCGATCGAAATACACGTGCGGCAACTTCAATATTTATTTCAAGTTCCTTCCATGAGAATTAAAAAATAATGAACTCCAACATTCTACCGCTTCTTCTCATTTATGATTCCAGATTATAATTTTTCCCTAACTATGCCTCAGAAAATTCGCTGAAATTCTTGTGAAACATTTAAGACAGGTCCTTGTACAGTATTACTTCCTTGTTCATCGGTTGTCGTTACGAATAATGAACTAAAAATAAAAGTTCGAACATAAACTTTGAATATTGCGAAATTGTGTAACGCCATTAGGGCAATTTGACATTGGGTCCCCTAAGACCTGAAATACACATTTCATAAGTAAAATGTTTCCTGTTTGGGATTTGAGGTTTTTTAACTTAATTTTTTTTATTTTTTTAAATTGTCAGAGGGAACATACGCTTTTTATTGCTTTCGGACACAATTCATGTTTTTTAAATGTCATGGACTAATGACGTTAAAAATGGTTTCGATCCAATACAATGGGAATAGCGTATACCATTGTGTATACACACGTAAATATGTACTCGTACTCGTATGTAATAAATGAAAATGACTTTATAATTTCGTTCTTTTGTTTTATAATTGTATGTCTATACGCATTGTATGTATGTATGTACATGAAGTACTACTAGCAACAAAGGATATGCGCATCTTTAGTACAATATCTATCTTAAAAACCAATGGATGAATTCTAATGGGGTTCTCACTATCATTCTCACTGACCATCTTCGGCTTAAGGACCGAAAACGCTCACTGTGCGAAAAAATTATCTCAAATCCAGGTCCATCCAGAATCTGAAATTTACATATGTCGTGGCACTTGCAAGAGTTACCGCAATGCCTTTAAGGGGTTAGGTGGGTTTCGAGAGCTCAAACGCGTATTTTCACTGATTTTTTTTAAATATATCAAATGAAATATTTCATTCAAACAATTTACCATATCAAAGATACATATTAAACAAGTACTTTGTAAAATTTTTATTTAAAAATTTTGAAAATTCAGCCATTGGGACCTCATTTTTCTCGACCTTGAAAAAAAAGTCCTCCCGGCGTAGTCAGGATAACTCATGACAGGTTCATACGAAATTAAAAAAACAATTTTAGATATGTAAAGCTCGAGTTCGAATTAAGAAAAAAAAATTGAAATTAGGATTTTTGACGGAGTTGTGAACAAAAAAAAACCCATTTTTTGCTCAAATTTTCACCACGTATTGCCTCATAAAATAAGTTGTGATAAAAAAAATAATAATCCTTCGTTCAGGTTCTAGATAATGTTATTTTGAAGAAG
Source organism: Matsumyia berberina (assembly GCA_917880715.2). Classification (NCBI taxonomy): domain Eukaryota; kingdom Metazoa; phylum Arthropoda; class Insecta; order Diptera; family Syrphidae; genus Matsumyia; species Matsumyia berberina. The sequence goes on from OU862871.1 coordinate 86,907,513, forward strand.
TGTGCACAATTTCAACAAGATCGGTTCATAACTTTTTGAGAAATCATGACTACCGATTTTGAAAATAGAGTTTCGAGAAAAACGCGATTGAAGTGCGTCGAGCCAGGCCGACGTGGTCTGATGGGCGGAACTTCCGAAGGGTCTATATCTAAATTCTACACATATTGTACTATTTAATAAAACAAAAAAAAATATTTTTTTTTAAAATTTAGAAACCCACCTAATCCCTTAAGCAAACTCAAACAAAATTTGTGTCGTGGTTCTTTTCATATTTGACTGCCTTGTGGTGATGACAAAATGTCACAACGCATTCTGGTAGATAGTTTATGCAGCACTTAGTCTTTCCCAAGATGACCGTACCGCAGGATAGGGGAAATAAAGGAGAAGGGGTTAGTGGATAAAAATCCCACAATGTTACTGAGCACGGGCTCAGTTTCGTTTTTTGCAGATTACCACCTCCAAACGAAAAAAAAATTTGGTCTTTAGGGTATATGTATAACGTCGTATATAACGTCGTGGACATGCACCAAAAAAAGATATTTTGAAATTCAAGCTTTAAGGGGTGAAAAGAGGTTAAAAATATTTTATATTGAGACTTTTCACTATTAAACAAATGACTAAATACATTTTTTACTGATTTTCGAAATTCAATTCCCTACCCTAAGTAGGCTCAAAGTTAGGTTGAAGTGGCTCTCAGCTGAAGCCAACCCACGTAGACCAATGAAAGGTCCGTTGTGACACCACGTGGATCTTGGAGAATTCTCCTTTAGCTACTCGTTAAACCACTTAGAGGTTCTGATGAAGCGTAGGAGACTTGTAATATCTGTGCTAATTAGATCGCCCAGATCTTTGCAGAAGAAGTCACATAGGTGAGTTTTTCTTCTATTGGAGAGAGAGCAGGGCAGGTACAATGAAGGTGGACGATAGTTTCCTCCTCTTTTTGGTCCATGCAGTTTCTGCAGAAATCTTTTGAGAAGACGCCAAGCATTGGTGCATGCCTGTCTATTAGACAGTGTTCAGTGATGACACCTATAGTAGCGCTGATATGAAATCTTTTGAGGGAAATCAAATTCATAAACCGTTTCAGATCCAGCTTGAGCCAAATCTGTTTCCTCGCTTTACGCGTTGTACCACCTGCCCAGCTAAGATATGTCCCTTCGAGAGAATCCCGCGTAAAATTTAATTTACACGTAGCAACGGCTAGGCGCAAGGTACCATATTCTGGTAAAATATGCATCTTTGTTCCATACCTGGTGAGTTCACCTTACAGCTCCCTAGAATGTCTCTATGACCCAGCATTCAACAAAGGTGAATATTGAACTGCTCTGTCATCTCTAGCGGAACGAGATGAACGCCAATAGAGGGCTACTAGTGAATTTGTAGAGAATAATTCCAAGGACTTGATAGCTGCTTGCGAAGCTCAATTTTCGCATAAAATAAAAATGCATCTAAAACGTTGCAATACACTCACCTCCATACACACATTCGTTTCCCAATTAAATACTTAACATGCCGCCAACATGTAAACGCCTTTAAACGTTCTCGATCGTTAACGCGATATTCTCATCACTCATCTAAAGCTCTACGACATGATTTCCTCAATGGCTCGCCGTGGCTCAGTGGTTAGTGCGTTAGACTGTTGTGCGGGCTGACTAGATTCAAACCCCAGCCATGTCCACCGAACATTTTTCGCGGCACCACCTCTCGTCGGGGAATAACAAACCTCTGGAAGTGTAATCTACCATGAAAAAAGATTCTCAATTCGCCGTTCGGATTCGACAATAAAGTGGTTATTTCCATTTGTGAAAAAATTGAAACACGCACAACATGAATGGTTGCGAGGAGTTAGGCCTTGGCTCATCCTGAGCTGTCGCACCAGATATTTATTTATTTATTTATTTTCTGAATATGAAGCGTCGTGTGGTCAAACAATTCCAAATCCGTACATAAAAGACTAAAACAGTTCCCTCGGAAAAGTACACGAAAGTTGTGAAAAGTTCAAAGTGGGCATCCACGCCGATAGAAAAGTAGCCAATGCTCATAAAAGCCCCTTGAATGCCTTGAAGGAAGGAGTCTATATAAGCAGCAAAGAGCCCTTAAAATATATTTTTTCCATTTAAAAAAAAAAAAAAATAAAACTACAAAAGTTATTCGAATCGATGTTGATGAGATTGGAAGCAGTTCTCAATTAAAAAAAATGTACGAAGTACTAAATTAATTTTTTTTAAGACTGCTCTTATTTTTGACGGATGAAATATGTTGTTTTAGGCTTTATTATTCTTTTATAATTCTCTTGTCGATTTTTTTGCAAATTGTTTATTAATTATTTAAGAATGTAGCACATATTCAATTCAAAATTATTAATATTAAGGTTGAGGAATGAATAAAGTTGTTCGTGTTCACATTTCAAAATTGAATGTCCTGCATTCGTTATTCACGCGAAAGAAAAGAATCCATTGAAAAGCCAAAAAAATAATGCAAGCAAACTTCCAAGTACACTCTCGTGAAGTATGGTAATGGCACATTTATTAGCCATTTCGCTACGTTGAAGTTCTTTAAGACCCGTTTTTTTATTTGCTCCTTTTCATTTTCGTTCGTATGTAAATAGAAATCACCGGAGAAAGCTAAAAACAAAGGACAAGGTTCTGAATCGGCCATGGAATGAATAGACTTCTCCTGAGTATTTATAAAATGAACTAAGCGGAGAACAAAGGTTGTGGTAACTTCTACAACATTGGTGATTGTTCACTACAAAGGGGACTTTCAGTAAAAATGAATTCTGTTTAGAATTTCGAAAAAAAGATCTGTTACTGAAGGAGATAACAGCCAATAAATGGGAAACTCTGCTATAAAGCTTTCGAGCGTACTATGTAGGGGAGTTTGGGCAAATTGTATCTGTTATACTCTCACTTCTTTTAGACCTTTATCGCTAAAATAGAAGATAACCTTTATGTGTCTTCATCTAACAGATTCCCCTCGGATTTTATGCATCTTATTGTGAATCTTGTTTCCTTTGGCCAAATAAATCTATGTCAAATTCGAATTTAGTGCTGTGCTTTTTCAACTAAAATACATAAGTCTTGAGCGAATAGAACTGAAAAGCAGGCTTTCACGGATGACAAGCATTTCGTTAAGAATTATCCAAAATATCGCGAAGCAATGCAATTATCTTAGCACCCAGCTTGGATAGTTTCGTTCGAATGTTGAATTCGTGCTATTATATGCATGCAGCACTTGGCAAGTCGCCTCTACTACCACGAGCAAGCTACAAACGATTGCTAATGGGTACCCACGAAATATCTTATTGATTTTCTAACTGCATGGCTAAAAAACTTCTTTATCTGAAAATGGATCAGAAACCTTTTGGCATAACCATTCAACGATAAAAGTCGCAGTGGATTGCTCATACATTTCGAAAAGGCGACCTCTCCGTTGCTAACTACTTACTATGCCATAGAATTTGCATACGAGGGCAGAAGAGTGGGTCGACCGAGAAATACACGGCACACAGGACAGTTGAAGTGGAGGCTTAGGAAATGGGAAACATTTGAAAAGAGCTGAGCCATATTGCCAGCCTCTGAACATAATTTCATAAACACAAGCTGGGATTCATAATCAAGTTTTGGACGAATAAATGCTTTATAGATTGCAGCCAAGTTTAAAGAAGTTCAGAATGTTTGAATAAACGGAGGCGTTAAGACCCAACTGCAAGTGGTCTCTGTGATTTTCTGATTCAAGAGAAGCACATGAGTTGAAAAAATTCAAAGTGCATACTTCAAACACTCAGATACTCTTAGCCTACAATGGGCTTATACGAAATTGCCGCTGCTTTGTCGGAAGAGGTGAACCTAGTGGAGTTGAAAATTAACTTATTCACGGCGAACGTTTTAAGCATACATATCTTCTCACTTAGATTCACAAGTAAACATTTTTAACTAATTTGTTGCACAAGTACAAGACCTTCAGTACTTTTGTAGTATCATACGTACATATGTACGTAGAGCAAACGCTGCTTCTATCAAAGGTAGAGTTAGTGCTTCGTATTACCACCTATGTTGGTCACAAAAAAAAGCCATGAACGCTTTTTAACCGCCTTAGGCCAAGGCCGTGCAATGACCGGCAAAGCGGCAAAATTAACTCGTCTGAAATCATATGGTTGTGGCCACTCAGTCTTTGAGTGGCAAGCGTCATTTCTGAGCATCTTTCTCTGCCGCTTCCAGAAACATACTGCAAGTTCTTGGCCGAATCGTACCTCAAATAAATTGCTTTCCGCGGTTATAAGAAAACAAAAAATATAAAGCTGAAACTAATTTTGTCATCAACGTCTGTTGTTTGCAATGATAAAGTTATGCCTAACAGAATCGGAACATTCTGTAAACCCATTTCTGCATGGAATAGCTGTAATCGAAATATGGACATGCGCTCTCAACTTTATAACAGTTTCCGATTCACCCTTCAAATTTAACGTGCGAACATTTTCCCATTCTGTTATGCAAACAACATTATGGGGATGCATGTTGCCGTATAGAATTATTTAAATGGGTAAATGAAAGTCTAACAGAATGAAGTACAAAGAATTTAATGGAGAAAAAGTGACTGGAAAGGGTACAACGGATAGCATGTGTTGGAATGACAGGCGCGTTATGAACATGTTTGCTGATAAGTCTTGCTAGGACTTCTGCCACTGGACTTATTCGTTAAGAAAGCATCAGTTACCACACCACTTCGTTTTCACCAAAATGCCAACTGGCACTAGCGTGAAGCCATTTATACATGTAGGAAGATGTTGGAGCTAGATAAAAGACGAAACAGGAAGAGTAAGAGTTACCGAAAGGTATCATCTAATGAGAAACGAATCTATTCCGCAGAGGAGATTAAGAGAATAGTTATAATAAATAGAAAGCTGGCGCGACAGCTCAGCATGAGCCAAGGTCTAGCGTCTCGCAGCCATTCATGTAGTGCATGTTACATTTCTCGTATGAATGAAAGGACCTATAATTTATTCCCGACTTTGAACGGTGAATTGAGAAGCTTTTTTCATGACAGATTATACTTCCATAGGTTTATCATTCCCCGACGAAGGATGGTGCCGCGAAAAATATTCTGTGGACACTCCTAGGCTTGAACCGAGCAGTCCAACGCACTGACCACAGAGCCACGGCGACAATCCAGGAGAATAGCTGGATCTGGTCTTTGCGAAAGAACTTTAAATGTAATCCTGCCTTCCATTTTAGTCTGCGGACTGCAAGAGGATTATCTGCATGAAGATGAGGTTAAGGTAAGGCAAGTCCTAATGGCACTGGATAATCTGGCTAAAATCAGGCGAGTCAGTACGACTATAATTCATTCATCACTGTTTAGAATGAACTGACTCCGGGTTGGATTAAAAAATCGAAGAAAACAAAAGTCAGACATCCTAGCGACGCAGAGATCAAGCATGCAGTTTTGCAATCTGGCTGTCCTAGGCAGCGGATTGATAAGGAACATGATTGATGGATGGGCCACAAATAAATACTCAAAAAGCTGGCCAAACAAGTAAAAAATGGAATAAAAAAAAATGAGAAAAAAGATTATCAAACAAAGGATTCAGATTCTGATATCTTATCGGCTGAAATGCGCAAATAAAAATCCAAAATTTTTGCTGGACACTTCAGCATAGCAGAACACCCAAACATTTAGATGTAAAATCCACTCAACCAGAACGTCGCAGTAGCTCTAACCACCAAACAAGTTAAATAGGAAGATTCCTTATGCTAAACTGCAAATCCTACTAATCCTATCCTATCCTATCCTATCCTATCCTATCCTACTAATCCTACTAATATTATAATCCTATCCTATCCTATCCTATCCTATCCTATCCTATCCTATCCTACTAATCCTATCCTATCCTATCCTATCCTATCCTATCCTATCCTATCCTATCCTACTTCCTATCCTACTAATATTATAATTGTGAAAGTTTGGATGTTTGGATGTTTGGATGTTTGGATGTTTGTTACCACGTATCGCCTAAACGGCTAGACAGATTTACATGAAATTTCGTGAGTAATCCTATCCTATCCTATCCTATCCTATCCTACTAATATTATTATTGTGAAAGTTTGGATGTTTGGATGTTTGGATGTTTGTTACCACGTATCGCCTAAACGGCTAGACAGATTTACATGAAATTTCGTGAGTAATTGGTCTGTATTATTTAATTAACACATAGGCTTAATTTTTATTTCTAAAAATGCATGCTTTCTAAGGAAACAGCCATTTATTTGTGTCCATACAAAACCACTGACCTGCGCCATTCAGCCAGCAGCACATCGGATCGATCGCAAATCGTGATCGTGTGTTGCTTCTGCTTAAGGGTGGTTTTTCCTTCTTTTTTTTTTGTTGCTTTTTTATTTCTCTCTTTGCCTCTAAATGATCGTTGCCTCTTAATGATCGTTTTCAATAAAGTGAGACACATCGGTTCGTGATCGTGTGTTGTTTTTGCTTGGCCCAGTCGTTTTTCATTCCTCTTTATTCTGCGTTGTTGTTTTTTTTTTTTGTTCGTGGGGAGAGGGTGATGATTTGGCGGTTGGTATGGCAATTGTTTACTTTTTTCTCCTGTCATTTTTTTAGTGGAATTATTTTTTTAGGTAGATATAAGAACAGCGCACCGATGTGACGCGTCAGCCTGTGTATGAGATTGTGTGTGTTTGATGTGTGTATAATATTGCAAGTTGGGAAAGGGTGATTTTTGTTTTTGTTTTCTTCTGTATTTAGAGAATGTATTCTAGTTAGGACTTTCGACTTAGAATTAATTCGACTTGGAGTATGACTTTTCGAAGGAAAACTGAAGGAAATGCAAAAATAGGATGAAAGAATTCGAGTTAGAGGGAAACTCGAATTAAAAAAGGTTCGACTTAGAGGGATTCGAGTGCATTGTGCAATGGCTTCTGTTGAAGACTCTGCACAGACACGTAATAGAAGCCAGCATTTTCGCAGGCGTCAAATAGGGAGAAAGCGCCTTCATCCCCCACATTCCCCTGATACCGCTTTGAATTCAAACGTTAAGGTTTTCTACGCCATGACCATCAATAAAGCACAGGAGCAGAGTTTGAAAATAGATGGTTGGATCTGAGGAGTGATTGTTTGTCTCATAGCGTACTCAGAATCAGTTCACCTGACGAGCCTAGAGCCAGAAAGAAAAGCCAGGAATGTTATTTACAAGGAGGTAATATGAGGAATTGGAAGTCTATACTTAATTCTCAACTTCCTGAAACCCGGGCAATCACATAGGGTATATTGTGACTTTTTTCCACGCGGACGTAGTCGCGGGTACCAGCTTAAACTATAAATTATGATTTCCTTACTTTGATCCTAAGAATGACTGCAAGTACGCCAAATCATAAATCTGGATCATAGGAAAATAAGAGATATTCTCAACTTAAGCAGGGCACAACTACAATTAGTCACTGGCATCCTGTCCAACCACTGGTTTCACAGGGATCGCGATGGGCTCACTATGGTGCTTAGAGTCTTATGCAAGTGCTGGCTGAATAACCCTACTATACCTACTATACCTACTGCACAAAACGAGTCTTAATTTAGCATTGTAAAATGCTCAATTGCACTCGCCGATACACTGAAATGTCCTTATATGATCATACTGAGTGAAATCTAAAGCAGTCGGACTTACTTGGGCCAGTTTTGACTGATGTTGCTGCCACCAAATTCATTGCAAATGTACACATATTTATATTTTTTTAAAGCATATTCCAACTTTGTCGCTTATAAAACTTGAGTTGGCACTCTAGATTTAGAGAAAAAGCACTCGATACCCTAATAGCCTAAGCAATGCAAATCAACAAATAAATAATTAATTTTAAGTTATTTGGTTTTGCCCTAAACACAAAATCTTATGTGCGTAGTGTAGATATAGATTTCCCATAAGATTATGCAAACTCTTCAGTATTTATTAGCTTTATTTAAAATGAAAAATATTAGAACTTTTGCCTTCTTAGTAGAAATGAAAATACATGTAACATTATTATATAAATATTTCTTATTGTACTAAAAATTTAGCATTAGATCTATGTATGAACCCACGATTAAAGAAAAATCTCCGCACAAAATGAATCCCTATATTCCATGTTTTGCAACGTCCTGAGCGTGTGTTTGCTTATAATAATCCCTTGCTAATAATCAAATTGAATATTTAATTAGGTACCGTTGCTGTGGGCATGTTTGAGCAAAAAATTGATACTTCCGGAATTGGTAGACTCTCAAAGAAGGTTGCACACTTGTCTCATCATTGTTTATATTTAATAGGAAATTAATTTTCTTTAACAAGTATTGTCTCCTCCATGAATGGACCAGGTGCTATACTATCGACAACCCTGAAGGTTGGCACGTTCCGCATATTTGAAATGTTAACCGACCGTGCGTTAAATGATTTTCCTGGCCTTGCCTTTTATTAATAAATCCATAAGCAAACAAAATAATGCTTGAGATATGGATTTCCGTCAAAAAAGGTTTCTCGTAGAAAATTAAATGATTCAATAAATAAACTTCCTGGAACCTGGGACAATTGTCGATTGGAAAATTATATAAGACCGTCCCACAAGGAAAAATGAAAACAACCGCACTGAATTCCAGGAAATAAGAAGAGAAAAAAGTTATTTCACTTCGAATACTAGGGTAAAGAAAATGGTTGTCACTATGGCAGCAATTGAAATTCTGAGTAACCATCAACCTGCCACATAATGTAGTCTTGTAGTCATGCAATTTTTAAAATTGAATGAAAGCCTTAATGGACAGTAATAGCAATAATATGCTTCGAATGAAGCGATGGAAAGGGCTAGGAAGGACACATGGAAAGCAATATCAAAAGGGACTTTTGTACGTTTGGATGTGTGTGTAACCTCAAGTAGATCAGTCACAGAATAAGTAATTGAAATGTCAGTAATTTATTTAAACAAATTCAAGGAAATCACTTCGAAAGACAAATATTAATTTTTGGCAAACTTCAAAAAAACCATATGAAATTCATATTCCTTTCCTGTATGTTTATATGTGTGTGTGTTTTCCTCAAGTCACATTTGACATTTTAAGCTTGAATTGCTCTCAAACGCGTGCAAGAGAATGATGATATGTACAAACAATTGTAGTTTACATGTAAATGCCAGTCATAATTAAATACTAACATCTTGCGTAACTTTCCTTAACAATATTCACTGTTGAGGGCTTCTTTATGATTGTAGATGACCTTATAGGAATGCGGGAGTGTAGGCAAATGCTTAAATGTCAGGCATAATTAGATAGAATGACGTGTTGATGGTATTTTCATGGTTCTAGATGACATTGAAAAAGAAATGTGTAATTATCATAAGTCTGCTGTTTATTGGAATACGAAGATGTAAACATGTGCATATATGTACCTATCGTTATTGTATCGTAAGACGTGCGGGCAGACATAATCATATTTGACACTGAGTTCCATACTAGAATTCCTGATAAGGACGAATGCGTTTGTCACAAAAAGATAGTGTGTGACTGAACACAGCCTCGACTGATGGCTTTAACCCCTCCATTTAAGTCTCCAGGACCGGACGGTATTATTCCTGCTGAAATTCGGCAGTCTTTGGATATAATCCTCCCCTGGCTAGACATTACCTTTCAAGGCTGCGTGTACCTTGTCCACATTTTTAGGAGGTGGATTGAAGTTGAAGTCGTCTTCATGGTCAGGCAAGACCTCACATGTCAACCGTAAGGATCTGTGTCCTATTAGTCTATCATCCTTCCTATTAAAAACACTGGAAAGGCTACTGGAATCCCACATACGCTATAGTTAAGATACCAAACTTCTGTCAGCGTCCCAACATGCTTATTGCAAAGGCAGATCTGTTGAAACTGCTTTGCACTCATTGGTACATACCATCGTAAAATCACTTAGCGTCAAAAAGTTCACCATGGTTAGTTTTTTGGACATCGAAGGCGCCTTCAATAAGGTCAAATCAGAAACGATCACCGATGCACTCATGAACTTTGGAGTCGATGCCTCGCTTAGACTTTTAATTGGAAAAAACTGTTCACAGGCAGAACAATTAGCAACAAGCTGGGCAATGCCTCGGCCCGTAGATTAATGAGCTGCGATACCCCATAACGTGGTGTTCTGTCCTCCTTTCTCTGGCTTGTAGCAGTAAATAGGTGGCTGCTTGACCTTGAAAAGGCTGGATGTGAAGTGATCTAGGAACTACATCTTGATTTGACTCGTTTTGATTGTCTTGGGTGTTAAATGGGACGATTTCTATTACGGGCTATGACTTTATAAAGTCTTTGCTGGTTGTCATCCTTCCTGAACACCAACTTTGCATTCCCCATATCTCTTAGCCGGAACGACCATTGTTTTTTTTTGAAAAAGTTTAGCGTTAGTGGGAATTTGAAAGTTTTCACCACCACCAACTTCACAGACTACTGTGAGGAAGAAGGTTTCCGAAAGCGTTGACGAAGGAGTAAATAAAGATTCTTTGATGGGGAGGGCAATCAAATCAGAGAAGGGGCACGGCACAGCAAAGACTATAATAAGACCTGCAGTCAAATACAACATTAATGATTTAAGTTTAACACACTTTCCCAATAACCATAATTTTCCTTCCAAATTCGTTGGTGCCTATAGAATTTCAAAGGTCTCCCCGAATGAGAGATGCATATGAAGTACGCAAAGTCGATGTCCAAGAGGGCCCACAAGCAACCAGAGCGGACTTTATGAAGTTATGGCACGAAGACACGTTTTCGCCAGAACAAGCCAAGCCAAACTATCAACCAAGAACTGGCGGGAGAAGGAGCACACGTGATAGAACGAATCGCTGTAGGCACTGTGGGAGTCGCACTGACAAAAAGAAGACGCGAAAATTTTTTGAAGATCAATGGGCGCGCCTCTGGACGTGCAAAGTGGCTAGATCACTCATAAAGAACCAAGTAATCTGCTTACCAAAAAGGCTCTGGGTTCAAACGGAAAGCAGTTAAAAGACGAACCACTAATCACTTATCAATAAACACTGCATAGACTGGGCTCTATCCCGAACGACTAAGGAGATTCTATCTAAGATCTTAATCATCTGTCGCTGTCGAAAGCGGATGAAGATATCCTTGGTTGCTTCAAGCGAAAAATTCTTCGAAAGATATTCGGTCCCGTATGCGTTGACGGGCTTTGGAGGAGACGATTTAATCACGAACTATACAAGCTGTACAGCGACATCGCCCTAGCAAAGAAGAGACGTATCCATCGGCTAAGATGGCTGTGGCATTCAGAGCGAATGGACACTAACGCTCCGGCAAGCAGAGTCTTCGAAATAAATCCGGAGAGACAACGCAGTAGAGGAAGACCTCGCCTAAGGTGGCGCGCATAAGTAGACGGGAACCTCAACTAACTTGGCGTGCGCAACTGGAGACAGTTAGCTAGTGTAGGCCCAGGTTCACCCTGAACTGTAGCGCCACCTAAGTATGTCAGTAGACTGGGACTCGCTGACGCAGAGATCTGTGAAAATTGCAAAGAAGAAGAAGAGGATCTCGAACACTTCCTATGCCACTGCCCAGCCCTATCGCCCCAGCCAGGAACACCGAACATTTTTCGCGGCACCACCTCTCGTCGGGGAATGACAAGACTTCGGGAGTATAATCTGTCATGAAAGAACTTCTCAATTCGCCGATCAGAGTCGGCAATAAATTGTAGGTCCCTTCCATTCGTGCGAACAATACAAACATGCTCAACATGAATGGTTGCGAAAAGCTAGGCCTTGGCTCATCCCGAGCTGTCGCGCCAGCTATAATTATTAGCCCTATCGAGCACACGACAGAAGACAGAAGACCCTAGAGTCCATGTTAGGTTAGTTTAGGTTTGCGGATCGATAAAGATAATGAAACCCTCTTCATTTTACTTAGGTCTATGTAGACCCATTGTGGTACCCATGTGTTTTTCCAGTAATTTCCCACTGCGTAATTCTATGTATATACCAGATGACAGCCACTTGGCGGTCCTTGCAAAATTGAGCCGATCCGACAGTGCACCATCGGATAGCTGTTCTATGTTATCGAAGAGGTATCTGCGCAATGTTCATTTTCTAATTTTGCAGAGAAAGTGAGTCATGTCCTCATACACCTCATCATCCCCGCATCCTCTACATAGGTCGTCCTGGGTCAAGTGCAGTTTTTTTTAGCATGGTACCTGAGCATATTGTGGACTGTAATTAATCCTACCAGCAGTGACAGGGATTTCCTATCCATATGTAGGAGCTCGGTCGTTCTGCCTTTATGATATTCTGGACATAACCTTTTGGAAATTTCGCAGGTGGTCAGTGTTTTCCTCCTATTATTCGCCTCAATTAAGGATTTTAGCCTCATTGTTTCTTTCAGATGACGAAGTGGAGATTTTATTGTACCGTCCGCAAGTTCTGGTTCTAGGGCTGATTCCCTCCTTACCAGTTCGTCAGCAGTCTCGTTTCCTGGCCGGGGACCTACAGAGTTTTACATTATGCTGCGTGCCAAGAACACTTAGCTCTTCGAGACAGCACTTTACAAACTTGGAAGTAATTTGAGTACCAGCTAGTGCTTTTGTAGCCGCCTGGCTGTCTATGAAGATCGTGATGTCCTCCCGTGATACCGTGAAGATTGACGCCAATTGGACAGCTCTGGTCACTGCTATAATCTCCGCCTGGAAAACACTATTGTTGTCAGGGAGTCTTAGTGAGCTGGTGAGTCCTAGCTTCTCGTAGAGGACACCAGCACCCGTGCCTATGTCCATCTTGGAGCCATCCGTATAGATGGACTTTGTTTTCCTTTTCTTTTTCACACTGTTCTCTGCTTGGAAAGATGCAGGAGACGGGTTTGACGAAGTCCAAATAGGGTATCATGTAATCAAATATGATGTTTGTGACGGGATATTTGTCCAATATCTAGACGTGTCCATATGAGCTCGCTCTCCAGAGTTTAGACTGGTCTCAGGCTCTCCTTCCTGCAGATTCTTGCATGATCAAGGGGTAGCAGATTGAGAATCATGGAGAAAGATGGAGTCCATGTGGACATCAGTTCTGATGCATCTCATGGAGAAAGCAATCGGTGACATCCTGGCCTTTATAAAAGAAACAGGAAGATTCGCCAGATCACATACACTAGTGTCAACTCCATAATTGCTTCCCACTTTCCCCTAGATCCCTTCCAACATTGGTCCCAAACCTACTCTATCTGAGTTACAGTTTTGAACAGTCAATTGTTTCACTATCAATTATAACTCAAGTATCCTAAAACGAGTATTAGCTTAACTGACAAAACTCACCACCCCCTTTACTGTAAATCAATTAGAACAACTCATTGCCCTCTGATGAAGGTAACAGGTAATGATGGGTGAGTGCCAGCAAAGAAAATTATAAAAGATTTCATTTGGAAGCGTTTTCTTAGAAATTTATTGGGAAACCTGTAATAACTTAGTAATTAGCACGATTCCTTGAAAAATGTCCTTCATATTACAAACCCATCGCTATTCAACGAAGCAAAGTCTTCTACACTCAACCACAAGTTCAACATTATCTCCTTCTCCATTAAAATCAAAATTCCATTTGAAATATTAAAAATAGTGTAACTGGTGCGGAATGTAATTTTTGCCATCGAAACCAAATTCACTGCTTTCCGGGCAGACCACAGGCTTTGCAAGCCGCAGCGGAAAATAAATGAAAATTCCGTAATTGAATTTCTATATCATTTCGTTGGAATCACGAAAGTGCGGTACGGACTTGTGTTACTTCACCTGTCTTGTCCTGTGCCCTCTGATAACTATGTGCACTACCACCTCAAACCTTTAAGCTGAAAGGGTGGAATTCTGAGTCAACCTTGCACAGTAAATTACAACAGCGATAGGGAGATAATTTTCTATTAAATTCCTTGACATCGTCATCGTCATCGTTGTCGTTGTCGGTGTAGAGTTTCTTCCCCGGGAATTATTGTGAAAGGTCAAACCCTCGTCGACTAAGTTCATTTACCGCTTACGAGGGTGTGTGGTGGCTGATTGCAGAGAATTTACTTGGTGCAATTGAAAATATTGCGAAAGGGGATGGTGCAAGTCCCTTTTCAGACGAAGGCAAAGGCAAAAAGTTGACGCCAAAAGGAAATTGTAAATTTGATGAGAATCGTTTTGTTTAAGCTATGCGAGAGACTACCAAGAAGTTATTACGGTTTAATAGTGGTAGGAGTGAGTACATTGCGGTGTGGTATATGGATGTTTTTGTAAGCCTTGAGGAAGGTATGTAGTTGGTTCTTTAAACGGGTTCATGGAATTTCATTTTTGAGATTGAAGCATCCGGTTGTCTAGAACAGTTCCGTGGGATGACAGGTGATTAGACGAGGAAGGTAAAATGTAATTAATTTGCAAAATCAAAGAAAGCAAACGATACAGTTGGTAAAGGCTCGTAAATAAGAGCCGGATTTAGATTATAAACATAAGCTTTTTAAAAAAAAGCTAGTGCGACAAACCGAAGATGGCCAAGCCCCAGCTTCTCGTATTTTTTACTTCCCACCTAGGTAGGGAAAGTATTGCAATCAATCCGAACAAAATGTTTCGAGATATGAACAGGGCTTGACATTACTATACACTAGAAGTCATTTGCACCCATTTTCCAAATGATGTCTGTGTGTGGGTGCGATCATATTTTTCGCCTTTGATATCTTGAGAATGAAACAACCCACGATCATGCGGTTCTTTTGCCTTATTTGTCAGGATGAAACTTAGAGCTGATTAGATTTTAAGCGTACTCGGTCTAGCGGATGCTGAGGAAATTGAAAAAAAATGTTCTATCAAGTTCGCGGAACAACTCTTTGTGGAGCAATTAAAATGATGAATGTTTTCTTTAATTATGAATTAAATAATATTACTGTTTTCGATATAACGCAATACGAGGTGGGAAGTATAGTACTGGCTCCCTAGTCGAATTTTTTTTACTGCACCATTATGGTATGATATATGAGGGTGAGCGGAACGCTCTTCACTTAGGCCTCAGTCGGACCAGATGTGTTCCCCTCTTTTAATCGTCGGAATTGTCGGGATAGGTTTGGTTTGGGACTTACGTTGGGAGGGATATAGGAAAGGTAGAAACAATTATGGAGTTGACACCCTCCCTGTTTCTTTGGTGAAGGCCAGGATGCCTCCGATTCCTTTGTCCTTGAGATATTTCAGGTTCGATATCCACATGGACCCCAGGTTCTTCTGTCGCATTCACGCTAGGGCTGGGCAGTGGCATAGGACGTGCACCACTAAGGACACTCATAGATTTTGGGAAATATTGACAGATTGTTCCATAATCGTATTGTGTCTCTATCCGCTTAACTAAAGAATGTAATGAGTGAATTTACCAGTGATTTGCATCAAAATCAGGTTGAGCCGCCTGAAGTTACAATTAACCCGAATGCGCAGCACAATTCCCCAGTAAGATGAAGATCACTGCCGCAGCAAAAGGACGGAAAAACAGTCGATTCAGAACATACATTTGCCACTTCACATGCTCTTCATGGATTTTAGGAAGCAGTTTGACAGTGTTAACTGAGAATTTATTTAGCAGAGGTAACCCTGACGAAAAGCAGCTATTATCAAGGGAACTTATGATGGACTTAGGTGTTGCGTTTTCCACGTAGAAGAACTGTCAGAGTAACACGAGATTTAAAGTGGGGATCCACAAGGCTACATTCTTGCACCAATATTGTTTTTATTGGTTATCCTCAAGAAAGCATCAGTCTTCTTAACATCGCTTACAAGATCTTCCGTTCCGTTCGTCAGCGATTTGATCGGATGATATCAGTGTGGCTTCAGGTCAGCAAAGTTCACTATCGACCAAACATTCTGCGGCAGATCTTGGAGAAACTCCAGGAATCTGAAATCGATACCCGCCACCTTTTCATCGATTTTAAGGCCCCGAATGACAGCATTTATAGAGCTATACAGAGCCATTTCTATGTAGTTTTGGCATCCCTGCTTAACTCGTCCGTTTGTGCAGGATGACGATGGAGAATGCACGCTGCTCCATCAAGGTCGGTCAAGACTTCACCGAGACCTTTGATGTCAAAAAAGGATTTAGACAAGGCGATGCGCTGTCATGCGACTTCTTCAACATCGTTCTTTAAAGAGTTGTGCAAAACTCACGCGCCAACACCAGAGGCACAATATTTCAAAAGTCCGTCCAATTACTCGCATACGCCGACGATATTGTCATAATCGAAACAACACAGCGTGATGTCACTGGTGCGTTCGTGAGTATTGAGACGGAGGTGGCAACGTTGGATTTAGCGGTCAATGGGGGCAAGACGAAGTATATGCTGTCAACAAGAAAGGACACCCAACACCGACGTCTCGGACAGAACGTCACTATAGACAGTTATATCTTTGAGGTAGTTAAGGATTTTGTCTACCTAGGCTCCGCTGAGATTAAACAAAGAATAACTCTTGCCAATCGCTGTTTCTTTGGGCTTAGAAGGCAATTGAGTAGCAAAGCCCTCTCTCGAAAAAGTAAGATGACCCTGTATACGACCTTAATCGTCCCAGTCCTGCTCTTCGGCATAGAAGCATGGACATTGTCAAAAGTGGTTAAGGTCGCTCTTGACTGTTTCGAGAGAAAATATCTTCGAGCGATTTTTGGTCCCGTCTGCATAGACGGTTAATGGACTGAGGTCATGTAAAGCGGATGGACACCAATACTCCGGCCCGGAAAATCTTCGAATCCACACCCGTGGGATGACATAGTAGAGGAAGACCCCGACTCAGGTGGCACACTCAAGTGGAAAGGGACCTTAACCAACTTGTTGTGCGAAACTGGAGGCAGCTGGCTAAAGATCGAGCTGGCTGGAGACGCTTGTTGTTGAAGGACCAGGTCCACCTCGGACTGTAAAGCCACCTTAAGTCTGTCTTGTAGATTGAAAATGGAGAAATTCGATAGACTTTAACGACGTACGCTCTCATATGTACGACTTGCTTTCACATATGTATGTATGTATGATTACACATATCCAGCAAATGACAGCGGGAGTTAAGAAAGAGTCTCAAACGCCTCGGACTTGAAGATTAACACGTGTCAAAACTAAAAGCATTAGCCTAGGAATTAATTTTGAGTTTAAACTTGTATCGCTGGACAATTGGTAGACAGGGAATAGAGGGAATGGTTCAATGAAACAAGATATTGCGAGTCGAATCAGCAAAGCGAAGTATGACTTTACAATTCTGTCCAAAATATGGCCCAGAAATTTAATCAACTTAAACCTCAAACTACTTCTATACCGTTGCAAAGTTGAATCCATCCTCTTATGTGCGTTCAGCTATTGGAAAGTGACCTCCGCTATAACAAAAAAAACTCCCAACGTCCTTTCATTAATACGAAACATTTCAAAGATTTATTGGCGTCCCCATCACCATCACTTTTCTAGAGAACGAGTCATGAATCAGTGGATTGGTCAAACATTTCAAAAAGGCGACAGCTTTATTACCTATAATCTTTATCCCTTATCTAAAGATGGGACCTTTTTCTTTGCACTCTTTTCTATTAAGTAAGTTAACTCTTCTACTACTCTTCTTCTTTATACAACTGTCTCTTAAATTAAAAGTTTATAAATTTAAAATCGTGTTGCTGTCGTTGAGTAGCACTTTCGTCACAACAACCCTATGAAGCATCTCAATAAGAAACATATTCATCTTCCTTTCGGAGAGAAAAACTTTCTTTGCGCGTTTTTAACTTTTCCTCGCTCGAAGCCTTTTCGAAATTAAATTAAATTTTCACAACTTTTTGGTAAATTAAACATATTCCTAAGTACATACAATGCAGCATTCAATATATCTTTATGCTTAAGACAACAGTGGAAGCGTATTTACTTTGCTATCAGAAGGTAACCACTCAGGGGTAATCAAGAAGCCACAATTGCGTTGAGACTTTAGACAACAAACAAAACAAAGTCAGTAAACACAAAAATAAAATGCAATTAAAAACTTTTGCAAAATATCCTTGTTATAGAATGAATTTGTCGAATGGGTAACCGTCCGTCCTGCGGACATGAAGTGTGTGATATACATAGGAACATCAACAGAAAGTTTTATCATAGACTTTTGTGTTTTATTCATATTGTATATGGGTTGGATTTTTGACTTGGAGAAAAAAACCAAAATCCTCGATGGAGTACACCTTGAGACACTCTCAATTGAAAAGGTTGTAATTGATTGGTCGCGGTAGGCTAGTTTAGGTTAGGCAACCGCCTTGTGTGACATTCGGCACTGCTTACTTAGACCAGCAATAGGGTTCATACTGCCTATCTTCTAATTCTACCCCGAGAACCTGTAAAGAGAAGGGGAGCCGCTGATTTAAAACCACCCATATATCGAAATGAATCTCAGGAGGTCTCTCAGGTCGATGTCACGTAAATCCTCCAGTTCCATGGAAGAAGTAACTAACAAGAACCCTCATTCTTCTACCGGCGGGGGCAGGACATTAACACAGCAGGTGAGGGGCAGATTCGATTTCTTCCTCGTCCCTACAACTTCTGCAATAGTCGTTGTGATGTATACCGAGACGCTCCGCATGAGTAGCAATAGCGCAGTGTCCAGTAATGATGGCGGAGATTAACCTTGCCTTGCGAGGACTAAGTTTGACCAAAGAAAGAGATCCCTTCTTATTATAACCCGCCCATAAGTTTCTAGCCATTGCACATGTGTCTAGCTGGGTCCAACGCGTATTGGCTCAACTGATGAGTTCGTCTTCAATAAACGAGCTCATTGGAATTCTCGCAAAGAGGAGAGTCTGTGAGGAGTGCAGCGCTGCTCCCCTTCGTGCAAATTCGTCAACCCTTTCGTCATCTGGGATATCCATATGTCCTGGTACCCAACATTGGATCACCGTATTGGCTATCTATATCTCACCTAGATGCTTTTTGCAGATTCCTACAAGCCTCGATCTAGTTACCGCGAACTCCTGAGCCTTAAAGTCTGCCTAGCTGTCGATGTAGATCGTAATTGTCCTTGCGATGATACCCTTCTCGCGGATAGTTTTCAAAGCCTCGACGATGCCTGTGATCTCGACCTGAAAGACACTGCAGTCGTCTTTTATTCTAAAGGAGTGGGCCTTGCAGTAGACGCCGGCACCTACACCAATGTCCATCTTAAAACCATCTATATAGAAAGCCAGTTCCTTTTTATTCGTAACTTTGTGGTTTCTCCAGTCAACTTTGTCAAGAACTCTGATACTGAATCTCCTGTCAAATGCCAGAGTCTGGATCATACGAGTATGATCTGTTTCTGTCGATCTATCAGCATTCTTCCATCGAGACAGTACGGAGGCGTGACTGTCCTTCTCACAGTCTTAAAGAAGTTTTAACTGCCGTGTTGCTACAGTACGGATCCAGTGCAGTAAGTTCTGCTTAATTTTGATGTGCAAACATCTTTGAGGTGTGAGAGACTTCGAGCGTTCGGTTCGTCAGAGTGCGTTCACCTGAAGCGAAGTTTGTTTGTTGGGTAGTGCGTGAGTTAGGACAATGTGCTCCCATACAGGGCATTTCATCCACCTTACTCAGAGGTGCAGAACAACGCCTTCCGGCCTTGGACAAAATGGATCAATTAAATAAAGTCTACAATCATTCGCTTGTACTAGGCCCTTCTGCAGCCTTAGAGGCGGGATGCTGTCCGGCTGGGCAGTGCGTGGGAGAGGACAGTGGGTTTCCATAAATACGTACGCTACGTTTTCCAAGGCATTTTGCCCACACCGGGATTTAAAACAAGTTTAATAGTGTCAGTTTGTGCCAATGCAGCTGTAACTCATAAGGTGGCTCTTTTCATAATTGTCGAGTCCAAAACACCTCGATCTTTTAAAAATGTCAACATTTCCAGTTTATAACCGTGTCCAGAAGTCAGTATGGATGCCGTCAGATTTATTTGAAGAGTGGTTCTAGAATCAGTTCCGTGCGCTTGTAACAAGCCATTTCCCTTCCCTCAATTCACCTGTTAATGCTCCTGCACACCCTTTCCGAGATCGTTTTCAGTGAGGGAGATACAAGAACTTACATATTTTTTTGCCTCTAGATGTCACTGCTTTGCTGCAACCGATGAACCAAAATTTTATCGAATCCCGCAAAAGAAACTAGACTCTGGAGGCAACATAACAACAAATGGAGGCAACATACAAATAAATTTGAAAAAATGGTATTTACATGGACGCACGAGCTTGAAATGACATTCCAACTTCTACTTTCACCAAATCTTGGAGAAAAATCTTGCCAGGGTGGAGGTAGGTAGGTAGAAGTGGCGGTTCAACTGAACCCAATTAGCACTAGAATGTGCCTTTAGATCCAACCTGTGGAATTTAGGAACCGAATTAGGTCTTGTATCCTTTTGTCCGAGATGTCGCTGAGGTCGTCGAAGAATGGTTGATTCAGTGCTCGCAGTCTGGCTTTTGCTAGTGCCGGACACTTGCAAAGGAAGTGAACGAGAGTTTCCCTCTCATTTCTATTTCCGCAACTGCGGCAGTAGGGGTTGTATGGAATACCCAGTTTGGCCGCATGGTCTCCAATTGGCCAATGCCCCGTGATAGCTGCTGTTATTCTGGTGATATCAGGGCGGGTTCTGCTTAGGAGATCCCTAGTTCTGGTCGTGTCGTAGGTCGGCCATGTCTTGCTTGATATGGCGCAGTTGGTTAATCTCCTCCATTTGAGATTGGCCTTCTGCAGGAAGTGTGAGTGGATGAGTCCCTTAACCACTCCAGCGGGATGTGGACCCTTACCGCGGGTGGGCCGGGTAGAGCTGATCCCTGCCTGGCCAACTCATCCGCACGCTCGTTACCAGGATGGAACAACAATATGAAGCTGCTGACCCTAGTGAGGAACTAAGTAACCAAACATTAGTGGACGAATTAAACAGATCCCCGAATTATATGGATCACTCTTCCATAACCTCTGGTCCAGCTAAAATCGGTTAAGAGGTTTAGGTTATGTGGATTTGATGAATTTCATTATTTGGTCCACCGGTGTATCGGATAATTCTTCAATGTCCTCGAAAAAGTGTCATCCGAGGAACCTATTTCTTAGATGATAGAGACTAGGCCAATGGCAAAGGAAGTGGATTGTATCCTCGTGGACCTACTCATCGCCATACCATCTATAAAGGTCTTCTTCTGTGATCACTCCCATAAGGGTAGATAATGATCTTCTGCCGATCTGCAGAAGGCTGTCGGTCTTAGTCTTATCGAATATATGCCACATCTTCCTTGTGATTGGACAAGTGTTTAGAGACGTCCATATGCTTCCTTTAAGGCTCTTTTTCATGCTTCGAGCTTAACCCTCTAATGCCTAAGCATTACGTGTTGTACAAGGACTTTAAAAGGCATTGTGTCTTCTACGGTCCTTCAAACATATTCGCCACGCAGGTGTGTAGAATACCTTGGCCGAAAAGTCGAACAGAGTCGAACAGAAAAGTCTGCAGATGTGATTTGAGTGTGAGAACTAAAGCAATTCAGTTGCCTTAAATATTTGAAGGATTCGAAAACTCAGGTATTAGAGGGTTAAGTGTGCAAGGTGGGATGTTTACCGAAGTCTCAGCTAGTTCCAGCCTTGTTGCCGAGCCGTTTCTCCGCAGTTCGTCAGCATTCTCGTTTTCCGGTATTCCCTCATATCCAGTGACCCAACAGAGTGTCACCTTGTGCTGTGTTCAAAGAACATTGGGCTCTTCTCGACAGCACCTCACAAGCTTAGATTTTATTGCCTTAGCAGAAATTGCTTTTATTGGTACCTGGCTGTCAATGAAAAAGGTGATATTCTCCCGTGGAATTGCCCTCATCGCAGTCTCACGGGCTGCTAGTGTTACTGCTAGGACCTTTGTTTGGAAAACACTGATGTGGAAGGTGGACGGACTTGGAGCGGACACATAAGCACATAAACTTCAAAATTTAACAAGAGACGGAATTAAACACAACAGCAGTCTTAAGATCGTCGGTGCTTCCAAGTCGGAAAGCTTGTTAGACCTGTGAGATGCATCTCTGCCCATTATGTCAAAAAAATATTTGGTATATGCAAGTTGCAGACTAAGCTAACGCCAAATTGCATAATAAACTCTACCGTTAATTTGTTGAATTCCTTCTCCATTTAAAGGAACCGGATGCCTCATAAAATGCAGTGAATCTTCATCTCAGCCCACTTTTTATAGTTAATCAATTAAATTAACACTGAAAAGAAACAAAACAAAACAAACAGACAAAGTTCAAAATACAAACGTCCTTTTATAACAAGAACCCCACTTGTAAAATGAAGACTAACTTTGCCTTGTTTTGAATCCGCCAACGCTGTTAATCGTATAATTGAATAGGTTCCCTTAGCAAGGTACCCGAGCACCGGAATCAACAAACCTCACAAATCAAAGTTCAACATTTTCAAAACAATAGCAGCAAAAACAGCACGAGTACCCAAAAACACAACCAATTTAAATATTTATGCATAAAAAGTCTTCGGAGTGTAATTTACTTCGCTTATTCCATTAATCCATTAATCAGACATTCAGACACTAATTTCGTTCATTAATGGGATCAAAATAAAAAAAAAAGTGGAAACTCACTGACAAAACGACGACCACGTTAAGCGTCTGTCCTGGAGAATAAAGTGCACCCCTAGGATGAGCGGAGGATACGCAAAACGAATCCTTAAATTCCAAACATGTCCTGGTTTGGCAGCGTGGCACGAAGGGCACGAGAGAGGCTCTTGGAGTCAATCTGAGGGGAAATGATTTATTGAAGGTTACTGAGCGGAGGGTTGGTTTTTTTTGTGAAGTATGAGTGTTTTCGATTTTTTTTATTTTTTTTAATTTGTTGGGTTACTGCGTGCGATGTCTGGAATTTTTATTGTTCGTAGTTGGGTGCACCCACTCGGTTTGTTCGTCGAGGTCCTTAAGTGGCATTTAAAGTGAATCGTTTTGATTAGATAGGGATTTGGATTTGTCGAATTACTTGAGATTTTACAGAAATTCCGAAGAAATTTGAGAAATGGATTTTCGCTTCAGATAATTTTACTGATATTACGCTAGATGACAAGGATACAACTGTCTTCAAGAAGTTGGATTAGTTCTTTTTATAGCATAAAGACACAATGTTTTTTTTACAATTACTTTACACGACACCTACTTGTTCTAGAGGAAGCACTCTGGAGGCGTAATTGAATTTTCTTTTGATGCGACAGTAAAAGTATTTATAACTGAACGGATACCTTCGGTCTTCCAAGTGGTTGTCTGGATTGTCTTTCTAGAAACGCAAGTAACGCGCGTTTGATCAGACAACTTACGTTACCTCGATGTTGATGGTGTGATCCATCCTGTGATGGTGTGATTGGGAATCGCAGAGGAAGTGAAACCAGGTTTCCTTTTCCTTATATTGTTACAACTAAGGCGGTGAGCATTGAAGGGAATATCTAACTTGGCACCGTGTACCAGTTAGCCAGTGACCAGTGCTACATGCAACACAACAGTTCTCCCTGTCACAGACATATCCTCCGAAGTAGCCCAGATAAAATGCAGTTTTTGTTTTAGAAGTTTTGGATGCTACCGTTGATTTTATCTAGGGAATTGGTCGTAGTTAGAAAAGCATGGATTATTTTGTCGGATTGGGAAACATTTCGCCGTGTGGCTCAGTAGGTTGAGCGTTGGAGTGTTGACCTAGCGGCGTGCGTTCAAGCCCCAGACATA
This sequence comes from Matsumyia berberina, assembly GCA_917880715.2. Classification (NCBI taxonomy): domain Eukaryota; kingdom Metazoa; phylum Arthropoda; class Insecta; order Diptera; family Syrphidae; genus Matsumyia; species Matsumyia berberina. The sequence goes on from OU862871.1 coordinate 86,931,220, forward strand.
TCCAAAGAACATTTTTCGCGCTACAACATCTCATCGGGGAATGACAAACCCCCGGAAGTATAATCTGTCATGAAAGAGCATGTCAATTCGCCGTTCGGAGTAGGCAATAAATTGTAGGTCCCTTCTATTCGTGCGAAAAACGCACAACGCACAACATGAATGGTTGCGAGAGGCTAGGCCTTGGCTAATCCCGCGCTAGTCTATTGTCCCACCAGGAAGTAGGACCCAGATTTACCCCTTATTTTACTAGAATTTCCTCGACTTTTGGGGAAAACTGAGAAGAAGCTTCAATGATGAGAAACTTACAGTATCAGCACTCACCACATCAGCACCGAAAATCTTCCACCTGATCCAAGTAAAGGCATGTCAATCTAAATAATCCGAAGTATCGTCGCAGTCTTTACAAGAGTCGCAGGCAGTGGTGTCACTTAAGGCTAGCATATTAAGATGCTTGGCAAAGGCAAAGTCCTCCGTTAAGACACCAATAAGTTGTCTACAGTCTCTCTTCTACTAAGTGAATGCCGCTGATTTCTTACAGACGTTCGGGAGCATTCGTTTAGTTCGCCCGCATCCTGAAGCCCTACCATGCACAATTGTATTTGTAGGAAACCCAATCGTCAATGGAGGAATTTTCCGAAGCCGCGAAAGGACCCAACAAAAGTTCAGGTCCTGATAAATCGTCCTCTGAGTCTTGTCTAGCAATCTCATTGGAGATCTCATTTCCAAAGATCCCAGTGTGACTTGGGACCCAAACAAGAGTCAAAGAGTTCAGCCCTGCGAAAGAATTCAGAGAGTTCTTGCATTCTCGAACTATGTCTTAAGCGCACCCTGGCTATCGCCATAGATGCAGATGCTAACAGGATGACAAAAATCTCTGCTTGGAAAACAGAGGCATGCTTCCCTTACGAGTACTAAAGTCTATCGCCATCGTTGTCCATGAAGACACCAGCACTCGACCCATGACTGGTTTTGGAGCCATCCGTGAAGATTTTACTACAGCCTACACCTGGCTCAGGTTCAACCGAAGTTCTGGTATCATTGCATCAGAAGGCATATCCATGGAACCAAGGTGGCAAGATCGCGCAAGATCATCAAAACTCCAGTGTAGATGAAACCAGAAGCCGCCCCATCTAAGACGTAAGTCTTGTCCAGGAGCTCGTAGAATCTGTCCTTGGTGTCGTCGTCTTTCTTCTCTGTGGGGCATACGCGCATATTAGGCTTATGTTGGCGAATTTAGCCTTGATGCGAATTGTCGTGAGGCATTCGCTTACATACCTGAAGCTTAAGACTTCTTGCCTAAGTCTGCCTCCAACGACGAATCCACACCCAAATAGTCGCTGCTTTTGTTGTCGGTAACAACTTTTTGCCCGGTCCATCCCACCGCACTTCTTCGATAGCGGTGATGTCTGGTTTGCAGAAGTCTAGTTCGGCTGCACGGGGTCTATTAAGGGACTTAAAATTCCACGTGCAGATCCGAAGATCGTTGTCCTTATTTCGTTTGCGTGGGTCGTCATCATCATCATCATCATCTTCCAATGGCCCGCTTATCCACTATGAGGGTCGCGGGTTTAGGACTCTCCACATTTGCCGATCTTGCGCCATCGACTCGAACTCATCAGGGGATTGCCCCCTTGACCCATACGGGTAGAGGTGAGATTTCGGACTTGGTCCAGCCATCTCATCCTAGGCATGGTTCGTCAACAGAAAAAAGTATTTTTGGTTTTCCGTGGTGGAGCCGTCATCACCACGCAGAACCCCCAACCTGGAAGGCCAGACCGTTTGTTGTACCCCCTGGACTTAAGGAGCCAGATAGTCCGGTCCTCATTGGCCTTTAATCCGGTTACGTCGAAGTAGCCCGAATGAGAAGTTCACTAAGTAGTTCGACCTAACTGGAACTGTAGAAGCCACCGTTGATTCCATCGTAAGAGTTCTTCCGCTGCCGTTTGGATGCAAGGGAGAGTGCATCCAAACGTGAACACCCTCCGCCACCTCTCTCGTTAGCTGCCACCATCAACCTTCAACAAGGGGTACTAGGCATCCAGCGTTCACCCCGGGCAAGTGAGGGTAGGAGTTGGTAGACAGAGGTTGGTTTGAGACAATCCTGTGGACGTTTGTGTCCTCTTGAATGCACATATCTACCCTTTAAATGGTACGTATACGCCACCGTTTGATCAATGATCAATCAATGATGAGTCACATTCTCAGTCAATGACAGAGAAATTCGGCGGCAATGATGCTTTGTTGGCAGGCTTATTCCGTGCAGCCGAGACAGGCCCTTCTCTAAAGTTTAGTACAGTACATTAAACAACCAGTGCCTTAGATAGAAACGGTCTAATCACAGCTGTGTAGATCAAAAGAACCTTTTTCGGTGATAAACCCCATGTCTTGCAAAAAGTGCCCATACACTGCCTGGAAACTGAGAGCCCCTTGAATTTCTCTAACTTGACATGCTTTGCCCAAAGAATTTTTTTTATTCAAGATCACTCCTAGATATTTAGCTTCTTCGGAGATTTGGACTGGCTTCATCATCCCAGTCACAATGAAATAAAATTGAATTGTACATCTCATCCTTCCTCTTGTTCAATTACTATTAAAATTCTTTAGAGACACGTCTTTTGAAATATTGCTGAAATAACTCCACGGGTTGCCGTGTTTATCATAACAACGCCTGACAATGGCAGAGCCATCTGCATTCACACCTCCACACTTCAGATGGCATACTTATTGTCACCGTGCGCTGACATTGAAGTGTTCCCTGTCTAATATATATTATTTCCATAAATCCACGAATCCTTAATAGAATATAATCTCTGCAGATGTCTTTGACACATAAGCGATATATCCCCACTTACACCAGGCCCTCACGCACATATCCACACTTTACATATCAACAGCGGCTTAACAGCAAAATTGCGATGACACACGAATATTGATTATATGCCAGTTTAAATTGAATCCACACACACACACAGACAGACAGGCACAGACGGGGGCATGCATGTAAAATTCAATTTGTCAACATGTCCTTGCCATTAATTGAAAATTAGATGGAACTGTGTCCCAAACTCCCAACGATGACGTCTCATATCAGGAAGACGAATCGCTTCCGTGCTAATGCGTTGCATGATTATGCGAATTAAATGTCAACCCGGCCGGAGTTTGGGGCTATATTCGGATAACTGATATTTTTGAGGATATATTGCCGTATAATGGCATTTCATCCTTGGAGGCCAACAAAAATATGACTTCATGATGATAATTGGCCAATGTTGTCCCCCACCACCCGGGGGTACTTCTGACAGGCACAACATAAAACACAATGTGAGATTAAGTTACAGAATCTGACGACAAGTATGGGTCATGTCCTTCGTACGTGGTCTGCTGCCGAATCACAGTAGCAAAAAGCATTCTTGCGCCAGAGCAGCAAGAAACTTCTCCTTCAACATGCATACACAGCAACAGAAGAAAAGGCGACATTCTTAGTGTATACTTTGTTGTCCCGGACAGAACAACACAACACAACACAAAACTTTAAAGAATAAAAGAAATACTCATTCGCTGTAGAGGACCAACGAACCATCAAACCCACATAACTCTTAAGCTGTGCTCACTAGGGGAAAAGTCCTCTATCCCTGGCCCATCTCTCAAGTGTGGACTTAAAGTTTTATTCAACTATTGACATAATGAAGCAAAAGGAAACGACGACGACGACGACAACAGTAGCTGTATGCAGTTGCAACATTTTAAAATCGTTGTTTTATTCCCCAAAGAAAAATAGGACGACAGAGCTAGAAGAAGAAGCAGTGCAAGAGCAGAGTATAAAAGATATTGTCACAGGTGTATCTGCATTAGAGGTTGTTTGTCGTGGAAAACTTTTTAGGAGATAAACACGCGTTTGTACATACGTACACTGCTCTTAATGATGTTCTTGAAATTGTCTTCGAGAAGACAATTCTTGTTTTACTTAGTTGGACATGCATAGCGATGAAGGAGCCGGGTACAGGGTCGGGCTGCCGAAGCATTAATCTACTTTCTTTTTGGTTTTCAATTGAAAGGAAGTAGTTTTGTTATCCTGAAGTTGTACTGTACTTAGTTTTAATGGAACGCGATGTAACACAGGGGGTTAATTGAAATCTCGCTGTACCGGGAACAAAATCGTCATCCGCTGCAGGTTCGCTTGTTGCCTCACGTAACTCGTTGAAAGGGGTTGGACCTTGACCGATTTATAGAATGATAAAACAGCAAAAAAAATGTTGTCGTTGTATTGGACGACGAGTTACATTGTTAATTTTTAAAGTGGATTGGAGAAATGTACTTCAAATGAAATTCCAAGGATTTGGGAAATTATTTTTCAGCAACAAAGTTCTATTTAAACGTCAATGTAAACAAGGTTTTGGTAAACAACTAAGTTTCTGAGGAACACAATGCTTCATTACTCAATGAGAAAAATTACTCTTTAAGGCAAAAGCTGGACGAAGCGAAAAATACTGTAACGAAAATAGGACCAAATCCAATAAATATTATACATAAGCATTTATAATTGGCGAAAGACTGCTCATGATATCTGATGATTGTTCATGAAAAGAATCTGGCCAAGAATCCTGCGAGCTTACGACAGTTCTCTGGCACCTTCTTCACCTCGACCATCATGCTTAACTCTTGGCTCAAGTAGTGCTATCAGGCTAGGTTAGGTTAGATTAGGTTATGGGGGAAGTGCTCAGTCAAATGACTGAGTGCTCACGGGGGGCCGACTGGTCCATTGTGTTCTCCTTTGTGCTGTAGGCCATGTTCCAACCTTAGGTTGTAGATGGGTGGTCTGTCAAACCACCCTGTACTCTTAATGAAGTGGAGTATGCTCCTTATTGGTCCTTCTGTTAGGTTACTCAGTTCTCCAAACAGCCTGTTGCCCATGTGTCGGAGTCGGCGGTTTGGGAGGTTGGGACACTCACAGAGTAAGTGCTTGATGGTGCTATCACACTAAGAGACTCCTTGTACTGAACTGCCAGGCCCACAGGCAACAACAATATTCTCAACTGAATACCGCCAACAGCGGCTGTGAGGTAAACCGGCTACTAATCTTTAACCGTCTCTCTCAGTATCTTAAGTAATTGATGGGATGATTTCCATTACAAAAATTTAAAAATTTAACAAAAACTGTTGTTGTGAGTAAATTCCCGAGGCTATGTACAATATGTATCTATACAAAGGGTTTTTCAATAGGGACGGGTAGATGTTAAAATTGAATAAAACAAGTTGTGTGTGAGATATCAACGAATTTTTTGTTTTATTTGAAAGGCCTATCAGTGACATTATGTGTGGAATGTGACATCGTTTAAATGGCCGCCGCGGCTTTGCTGCTCAAGCGCATAGATCAGGATGAACTTGAGCGATGGCACGAGTTATGTTGACTTTGAGGGCACTGGTCGTTTGCGGCTTACTGGCATAGATCTGCGACTTAAGGAAACCCCACAGAAAAAAGTATAACGGGCTCAAATCGCACGATTTCGGTGGCTAGTTCACGTCGCCTCTGCGTGAGATAACCATGCCCTCAAATCATTCGTACATATCGTTCACATACATATCATCCAATTTGGATCAAAACAAATTGGTTAAGAGTGATGGAAATGTCATCGTCATTTTCGAAGAAGTACGGACTGATGATGCCGCCGGCCCACAATCCACACCAAACAGTAACTTTCTGCAGTTGCATTGCCACTTAGTGAACCTTGTGTGGATTGGCATCGTCCCAAATCTGGCAATTTTCCTTGTTGACCTACCCATTCATCCAAAAATGAGCCTCGTCCCGAAAGGTGAGGTTTTTGCTCAAATCGGGGTCCGCTTTCAACTGCTCCAGAACCCAGTCAGGTCGTTCTGCTCGACGCTGTAACTTGCCATGGTGATTTGTCTCTAGTGTCTGAAAAATAAAAATCGGGAAAACTAACAGCAGATAAAACAACATGGCCGCCATGAACTGTCAAATTCTACCCATCCCTATTGGAAAACACTTTATTTATAGAGTTAGAGCCAAAGTGATCAATTCATCCCCCACACGCCCATACACATGCTCACACGGACACATACGCACACACTTACATACACACACGCTTAGGTTAGGCTAGGTTTGTGGGCTGATGAGGATTACCTCAGGACACTTAGGTCTATGTAGACCAATTGTGACACCCATGATATTTCCTATAGCGGTTGCGAATTCACATCGCACTAGTCAAAAAGATACGTATACATCGGCTCAGATGGCTGGGGCATGTAGAGCGAATGGACACTCCGGCTCGTAGAGTCTTCGAGTCTAACCCGGAGGGTCAACGCAGTAGAGGAAGACCTCGCCTAAGGTGGTGCGCACAAGTGGAAGGGGACCTCAACCAACTTGAAATGCGCAACTGGAAGCAGTTAGCTAAGGACCGGGCTAACTGGAGAGGCTTGTTGGTTAAGGCCCAGGTTCACCCCGAACTGTAGCGCCACTTAAGTAAGTAAGTAAGTAAGTATCTGGTCGCCCTTGCAAATTTGTGAAGTTCTGACGGTTAACCATCAAATAGTTCGTCGATATAATCGAAGAATTTGCCATCTCCTGCATGTATCGTCATCATTCAGGTGTTATTTCTTTGTGTGAAACCTTAGCATGTTGTGGTTAGTAAGCTCTCTTACTAGAATCGACAGCTATTTTCTGTCCTTTTGAAAAATCTTTAAAACCTTCTTAATACTTCACAGGGTGTTCGTAATTTCCACCTGTTATTTTCTTCCATTAAGGTTTTTTTGTGCAATTTTCGCCCTTGGATTGTAGAGTGGAGGTCTAGCTTGCTCTCTGTCTAGGACTGAACCCATTCTTGTCAGTTCGTCAGCTTTTTCATTACCTGGTACCCCACTATGACCAAAGACCCAGCAGAGTTTAACATTGTGCTGCGTGCCAAGAACTCTAAGCTCTTCGCAACAACATTTCACAAGTTTCGATGTGATCTGCTGAGGTATTGCTTTTATGCCAGTCTGGCTGTCAAAGTATGTAAATTGTAATATCTTCCCGTGATATTGTTAGTATTGACACTAGTTGGGCAGCTCTTATCTTTGCTTTGACGTCCGCTTGGAAAACACTGCTGTGATCCGGGAGTCTTATGGAGCTGCTAAGTCCTAACTCTTCGAAGAAAAGACCTGCTCCTATGTCTATGCCCATTCTTGAGCCATCGATGTATGTACATGGATTTGGATCTGTTCAACACTTCGTTGTCTTGTCACCGTCTTCTGCTTGGAAAGACCCATGAGATGGGTCTCTGGAACTCCAAGCATAGGACAGTGTAATCCGAAATCTTGGCAAGTTCATACGGATTCGGTTTCCGGTGTTTAGACTGACTGATTTTGAGAGATACGCTTACAATTAACATATTTATTTCCATTTTTTTTTTTTTTAACTGTGGATTCAGGAGCAAAACTTTAGCCTTAAGAGCTGGCACTCCCAATCATTTGGAAAACTTGTGGGCGGTTGGGAACAAATACAAAAATAAGGAATAACTCATCATCATCATCATTTTCAAAAGGCCTGCTTATCCACTTTCAGGGTCGCGGGTTTAGGGAACTTAAGTGGACTCTCCACATTTCCCGATCTTCCACCATAGACTCGAAATCATCAGGGGCTATTCCCATACTAGTAGAGGTGGGATTTCGGACTGAGTCCAGCCATCTCATCCTAGACCTACCCATGGGACGCCTACCTGATGGCACGGATTCCATGGCACGTCTTTAAAACCGAGTTGGGGACATGCGTTTAACGTGTCCAAACCATCGAAGTATGAACCTCCCGTTCGAAGAAGTAGCTGCTCGACATTGAGTGCCTTGCGTATTCTGAATAATCCTGGTCAGGCTGGAGCAGCTTTGAGACAGCTTGGTCAATCCGTTATGAGGAGGGCCGAACTTGGGATTATTGGTCTTCAATTCAGTGATTATTTATGGTCATGAGGTTTGGGTAATGGCCGAAAGAACAGATCGCGGATACAAGCTGTTAAAATAAGTCTTTTTCGTTGTACTACTAGGGTGACTCGCCGAGATCGTGTTAGGAACACCAAAATAAGGAAGAACTATGGAGCAAGATAGAAAACGCTTAGTACACGCTACTTGTCGTACGCTGATAGAACCCATAGCAGTACCTAGTTAAAAATAAGGGTTACACCAAATAAATATAAAAAAGAAATAAAAAATGGGCAACATTATTGTAGTGGTCCTATTGCTTTGTCTATTAATTTAGTTTCTTAGTTAACAATTTATTTATTTTAATCCCAATTGTCCGTACCTGTATGTCACCAGCCTATGCATGTAGTATTTGTTACACAGCGATTTCCATAGTCTTCCAGTTGCGATATTTAAAAGCACGGAAATGCGGTTTGAAATTTGATTACTTTTGAGTGCCTGCGTTTCCAAACATGATTTGTAAACATTGACAGCAAGGCGTAAAAGTAATCAATCAAGTCACTTCAACGCGTATGAAAAACACCGTTCGTGTTCAGTTAGTCAAAATGTATCCAAACAACAAGTTCAATCGTATCTGCAAGCTTTTTTGCTTGGCTCCTATTTCACCGAATCCAAACACTCAACGTGTTCTAACCGCATATTCCTGGTTAGTCGTAACAGTCCTGGTTCTTAATTCCATATCGAGTTTCACATTCAACGTCTATGGCGACGGTTACATTGTGTCAAGTATAGCTACCTCAGCTGTGTTCATCTCAGTTATCGTAGCTCACGTCATCACCATAGTTGAGTCCTTAGTTAAACGGAAGGAGCAACAAGAATTCTTCGCCAGACTTGAGGAGCTCGATAACATCTTTCGATTCAAGCTGCAGCATAAGATTCAACTTCAACCCAAGCGGAGAAAACTCATTTGGAAATATTCTATCTTGTCATTGACAGTCCTATTTTTTTTCGTCTTCAACGTTTGCGTTTTCCTCAGGCCCGATTATGAAGGATTCTTCTGGCATGCAATTGTATCTGTCATTATTTCACGCATGAGACTGATTCAAAGTTGCGTCTTTGTTGACTTGGTCACTTATCGCTTCAACAGTCTAAATTTTCTATTGAAACAGATATCAAATTGTAGGATTCAACTGAAGAACAGGGTACTGGACGTGGATTACAGTGCCATTGACAACCCAAACAGAGTGTTAGTCTTGAAGTCTATCTATGCGAAGCTGTTTGATGCGATGAATTGCTTGAATGATACCTTTGGCTGGTCGATCCTGACTATCGTTGTGTACTATTGCCTGGATTTCACCTGCAACAGCTACTGGCAGTTTTTGACATGGGAAAAATATATACCCTCGCATAATTATTATGACAGCCTTGCCACACTGTTCCCCATAACCATTATGTTAACATTTTGCTGTTACACTTGCTCCCAGTGTAAGAGTGAGGTGAGGTCAATGATTATTTTCAAATAAAATATTTTACTGGATTTTCATTTTCATTTTCAGAGCGAAATCACCAAGCAGCTGGTCCAGAAAATGCTTGTAACATCGTCAGCTGATCATATGAATTACTTGCTGAATGAGTTTCTACTGCAAATTCAGCACCAGCCGATTATTTTCCATGCAAAAAGATTTTTTTGTGTTGATTTGAAGCTACTGAGCAGTGTAAGACCTTCAAATAAAAGACCCAAATAAGGATTTTAAACAATTTTTTGATTTTTTACAGATTTGTGCGACTATAATAGAATTCTTAGTGATTCTCATACAATTTCGTTACACGGAAAATGAACTCTAAACCAAGAGCTTCACTCAGCCTAACGAACGAATCATTGCACCAATACTTCTAGAGCATTAAAAATAAATATTTCCCTTTGCACACACTTACTTGCTTACTTACTTAAGGTGACTTAACATGGTTACCAACAAGGCGACTAGGGCAATGTTCATGTGCCAACCCCTGTACGGGACTTAACCTCAAAATGGTTTATTGGTCGTACAAGGCCATAATCAGACCAATGATCACCTACGAGTCATTAGTATGGTGGCCAAAAACCCCTTCAATCCACAACGCAGGAAAAACTGGGTAAACTCTATGGCTTAGCCTGCGTAGAAATCACCGGGGCTATGAGAACGTGCCCAACGGCAGCTATAGGGCAATGCTTAACCTCACGCCTCTACATCTGGGAATACAAAAAGAAGTTATGCTTAGTGCTCTAAGGTTGCCTCAGATACTGGATTTTAAAGTCGGCGACTTTACAGGTCATCTGAAAATACTAGAATACATTCATCGTGACCCAATTCTTAAGATTCCAGATACCATGCTCAAGAAATATCGTTTCTACAGAAATTTCGAAGTTGTAATAGGCGCCCGCGGCGAATGAAGAAATAAAAGCCCTGTAACTCTACCAAACTCCCAAATCTGGTATACAGATGGTTCGGAAAACGACAGCACAGGTTTTGGGGTTTATGGTCCCAGTGCTTAAAATGTCACCTACAGTATTTCAAGCGGAAGTCCACGCTATTGAATTGTGTGCAAGAGAAGCCTGCGGAGAAGAACTCTAGGAACCCGCATCAACATCTTTTTACACAGCCAAGCATCACTGTTAGCCCTTAAATCTCATACGGTAGGGTCCAAGCTTGTTTGGGACTGTCTCAACCTCCTCGAAAGCCTTGCATCGGTAAATAAGTTTAGCTTAGCCTGGATCCCAGGACATGAAGGCTTCGTGGATAATGAACGGGCTGACTGCCTGGCGAGAAGAGGCGCTTGCCGCCCACTCGTTAGTCCCGAACCCTGTTTTGGGGTACCACCCGACAGTGCCTATTGCAAGATAACACAATCGGAGATCAACAAAACGCTGACTACTGTGCCAACCTCCGGGGCCTTAGACAAACGAAAAAATTTATCAACCCCAACCTTTACAAGGCCAAGACTTTACTTGATCTCACCAAAGACGAGTTAAGAACCTTAACGGGCTATCTGACACGACATTGTCCACTCAGATGCCATCTGCATAAAATGAAAGTATCAGATACAGATTTTTGCCGGCTCTGTGGAGAACATAAAGCGACCGTGCGTATGTCCAGGAGGCACAAGGAAAAGACAACTCCACCTGGCGCGGGCCTCTAATACAGTACAGGGGCCCCTAATACAGTACAGGTGCCACTATAGACCGGGGTGGACCTGAGCCTCAACCAACAAGCGTCTCCAGATAGCTTGATCCTTAGCCGGCTGGCTTCAGTTTCAAACGTCAAGTTGGTTGAGATCCCCTTCCACTTGCGTACGCCATCTGAGTCGGGGTCTCCTCTACTGTACCGACCCTCAGGTGTGGATTCGTAGATTTTCCAAGCCGGAGCATTGGTGTCCATCCGCTCTACATCGTATAAGGGGTCACTCTAGTCCTTCGAGAGAGGGATTTCCTACTCAATTGGCTTCTTAGTCCAATGAAACAGCGATTGGCAAGAGCTAAGCTTTATTTTAAAAGATATCGAACTCGCTTGGTAAAAAATCTTCTTGGTTCAAAACAGATGTATTGTCGTATAGCAACTACATAGTACCAAGTTGAACACGTGCTGTCCCACGATTTTCATCCATCCCATCAAGAGAAGAAAACGATTCTATAATACAACCGTTATAAAGCCATCCTCAGCACCCATCAATCACACTCCGTCAAGTCATTTAGCACAAACAACCGACTATTGCCATTTTCAATTCAAAAGGAATTTATACAGACGCAAATTAATTTCAATTTGAAATTTAATTTCTTCCTTTCCAGTTGTGGGTCTGTTTCTTCGTTAACCCGTTCGTTCGTCTCAATGAACCTAATGATTCCTCCCAGCAACGAGCGGAAGTAATGTCAGTTAATTTTTCGCGTAATTTGTCCTAATTAATCCATCTAGCTTCACTCTGGCAGCCATTCAACTCGCGCTTTGTTTGCGAGCGCGAACGCTTACTTCCTGCTAATTATGCTTTATTAGCTTTCAGTTGAATGAAAATTAGTTTCCTTTCCTCCTGCTGGTGGCCAGCTGAGGTTTTTTGATTTGAAAATGATTTTTATTTGAATATCCTTGTCAGACATAAAGAATTTTGTTGGGACACAGATTGTGTGGGGCGATATCAGTGAGAAAATTGCACTCCTGCTTGAGTTAGTTGCCATCACAATTGTGGACGCTCCTGTTTGAGTTTTGTCGTTGGCATCACAATGGTCGACGGGATATATTGGTTATAAAATCATTGTAGCAGTGCCTTGGCTAGAGGATTGCCAGCGGGGATTCTTGTACTGAAACATGTAACAAAGGGTTGCATCTCGCTTTGAAATAATTTACATTTTTGATTGTTAACCTATTCTATTGCTGGCAGAGGGGAGAGGGAGAGAGTTGCATTTGTTACAATTGTTAAAAGACCAGTGCCGGGGGCCGTGGTGCAATTCGACGTTTGACGAGTTAAAATTGCAATTCGAAGCGAGCAGAAAATATCGAATATTTTCACAAAATATGTTCATGGAAAAGTGTTTCTCTTTTTCTGCAATTCAATGGGCGGCGGCCATTTATAGGGCTTAATGCAGTGGCATTAGGGAAATGCGCAAAGTTACAGGGTTTTGTGTTTCAAATTTACATACGACAACCAAAAAGGAATTGGGCTATGTTGTAGCTTATTTGTTGTCTCTATGGCGGATTGAATAATGAATCTTAATTATCTCTATTCAGATTCGATTGATTCGCTTATTGAAGCTGTCGTGTCATGGTACATGGTTCGGTGAGATATTCCTTGAGCTTAGGTAAGGTTGGGTACCTAAGAGAAATATCTGGCAATAAATCCATGTCCAGACGCCATAACCTTCGCACATCTGACAATATACAATTTGTTTGCCGATGTTCTATATGTCTTAAAACGGGCTGACAATGGTATAAAAGAGTGTTCACACGATTGATAGATGTCTGACAATTTCATGTCAGATGGCGATCTTACAATGATCTGACAATGCCTTTTTTTTAACGTTGTCAGACAAAAATTGTTACTTCACATGATTGGAAGACGTTTTTAACACAGTTTTCATTGGTAGACCTGATATTGTAAGATCTTACAACCGTCTGAACCTAGCTTTAGACTTATTCCACAATCAGCTGCTCGGCGCTCTGACCCTTGTACAAGACTTTTCCTAGTTGATAAAATGAATAATATGAAGAATATGAACCTACTATCTTAGGTAGTCTGACTTGTTCCATTGGCATTACTTTCAGAAAGTAGTCGAAGTGCAACCTCAAAGTATTTAAGAAAGCCGTGGCACTCTTATCGCAAGGCGTAGCATTCAGTTAGATGTATTAATCAATAAAGCTTCCCCAAAACCGAAAAAATTACTTGTTTGGCTTCTGATGCTGTAAAACGTTTTATTTTATACTAGCTGATACCCGCAACTACGTCCGCGTGAAAGAGGTCTCATTATTCCCTATATCCTTCCCCAGGTTTCAAGACATTGATGAGTAATTATAGACTCTCAATTTCTCATATTAATTCTTTGAGGCGTCCCTTTGAACATCATCCCTGGTTTTTTTTCTGGCTCGAGGATGACCAGGCTGTCAGTTGAATTGGCTCTGAGCTCGTCATGGGAGAAACCGTCACTCCTCAGATCCACATTTTCCAATTTCGAACTCTGTCTATGTACCTTATTGATGTTCATCAAACCTCAACAGAAAATTGCAGACGCTTGAACTCAAAGTGGTAGTCTGACGGAATCAGAGAAATGCGGGGGATGAAGACGGTTTTTCTCTGATTGACTCTGAAAATCCTGGTTTTGATAAGGTTGTTCTAAAAAGTTTTCACCTGCACAGTTTTAGAGGGTTCAGACTGGGCAACAACTTTAAAGTTGAGGATGTGGCGTGGGTTTTCTGGTGGATCGAAAGTGTGCAATAACTCTTAAGGATATTATACAGCATCCTCGAGTTTCATTTCCGAGTCCAGAGATTCATACTTTTTATTCTCAGTTGGCAACTTCTCCAGCAGAAAATTGTTGATGCTGTTGGCTGAGTCGTTAATTTGAGTAAAAATAGTTCTGAAATAGCTCTGAAATGGCTCAGCCATGAACTCCAAACTAAGGAACGTTTAGGTACATTATATTCTGAGTGGTACATTATAAAGTGAGTTTTTCGAAAAATGGGTGGATTTTGAAAATTTATAGCCTATGTTCATTCCCTAAGCTTAAGCATTCTCCGTACCAAATTTAATCGAAATCTGTTTAGCGGTTTAGCCGTGAAAACGTAGCAGACAGAGACACTTTCTCATTTATAATAAAGGGTTTTGCAATAGGGACGCTACAAAAGTAGAGCGACAGGGACAGCAAACGACGCCATATTTTTCTTGCGGTTTTTTGACATTTCTCTTCAGTAAGGTTTGCCATTTCATGATGGAAAGATATACGAGCCAACAACGAGTCGAAATTATTAAAATTGACTACCGAAATTCGGAGTCAGTGGCCTCAACGTTAAGAGCGCTACGTCCAATTTATAGTCGTCATAATCGTCCTAGCAGATCAACAATTGAGCGTCTAGTGGAAAAATTTAAATCCACAGGCACAGTACAAAATGTTCCCGTGCCAGTGAGACAAAGAAGTGCCCGTAGTGTCGAGAATATTGCTGCCGCTGAGGCTTCAGTTGCAGAAAGCCCAAATGTGTCTCTCACACGTCGTTCTCAAGCGTTGGGCATCTCTGTGACGTCGTTGTGGCGAATTTTGCGAAAAGATCTTGGCCTACATCCTTACAAGATTAAATTGACGCAACAACTGAAGCCGCTTGACCACTAGAAGCGTCGTATGTTCGTGAATTGGGCTGAGCAACAACTTGAAAATGATTCGGATTTTCATCGAAAAATCATCTTCAGCGATGAGGCCCATTTCTGGCTGGATAGCTTCATCAATAAACAAAATATGCGATATTGGTCAGGCAGCAATCCACACGTACTCCATGAGTCATCATTGCATCCCGAAAAAATTACGGTTTGGTGTGGTTTATGGGCCGGCGGCGTCATTGGGCCGTACTTCTTCCGTGATGATCAAGACCGGCACGTTACTGTGAATAGGGATCGCTACCTTTCAATGATAACCGAATATTTTTGGCCCCAATTGGATGATATGGACTTGGAAGACATGTGGTTCCAACAGGACGGCGCCACAAGCCACACAGCGAATGTCACAACGTGTTATCTCACGAAATGGTCCAGTCGCTTGGCCGCCTCGGTCGTGCGATTTGACGTCGTTAGACTATTTCCTGTGGGGCTACGTCAAGTCTATGGTCTATGCCAACAAGCCAGCGACGATTGATGAACTTCGTACGAATATCGAACGTGAAATTGCAGCAGTATCGGCCGATTTATGCTTGAAAACCGTCGAAAATTGGGTTCAGCGTCTGGACTTCTGCAAGCGTGCCCGTGGTGGCCATGCAAAAGAAATCGAGTTCCATACATAATGGCATCGAACGTACTTTCACAGGAATAAAGAATTTCATTGATATCCAAAACCGTTTTTGTTTTATTTAAAAAAACTTTTGTAGCGCTCTTATTGCAAAACCCTGTATTAGTATGGATTTATGTAGGTAAGCTAGAATTTTCTAGAATTTTACTTTTGTACAATTTGAATGCATTCACCTTGATAGGTTGGTCTTTCGGTTCTACAATACCTACCACCCCCAATATCTTCTGGACACCATTATCTTCGACTTTTCAGTTAAGTTCCCTCCACTGGGTCGCCAAAGAAGACTAAGTCATCCGCAAACTTAAGCGCAGGAATCTTAGTATGACTCGATTTCATCTCCCAAAGCATCTATTAAGTAAATCTCTGATATACAAAAACGAATGTTTGGTCTACTGTGATGTAGATGTTTCCACAACCAGCTTGGCATTCGAAAACAAATTTGCTTACCTTCTTCAGCCCACTGCGTAGGTCTTTTAACAATGAGGGCACCGCACAACCACCGAGGTATTTAAATAAAATATGCTCCTATAGTTTGTTGGATACTAGGTTCTGCATATCTCATGCCATACCCAAGGGTTAAGGTCATTCACTGGCACGTCTAAATCACGGTATCACATCGCTTTCCAATGAGTCTGAGTATTCCTTTTAGACTAATTTAATTATCGCCTGGATGGAGACAAATAGACATATTGTCCAGCAACAGTACTTATGTACTTATTTTAAAGTCTGTGTTACTTTCTATTTGAATTATATTCATTGAAATGCAAATGTAAAGCACCTTCCTACCCCAACAGCGTCCTTCAAGATCTCCTCACAATTAACCCAATTTCCTGAACCCAAAATTACTTTCTGATCTTTATCCCCATTGGAGACCCAGAATTAATTTTAAATCCAGTATAACTTTTCATTACCCAATAGACACCGTATCATAGCGCACTTGCACATAGGATTGCGGTGGTCTTGCTCATCGTTCATTCGAAATTTAATGATTTCAAGATACTCAGTGTAGCAGTGTAGCTTGGTGTAACATCCCTTCAGGGACAAAAGTGTAATTAAGGTCATCTCAAGGATCGAGTTCATTTTAGTTCGCAGTGTGCAGTAATTGCTAAACCGAAGCTGAATTTAAAGTGTAATGCGGTCTTAATAGCTTCCGGAAAGACGCTCCATAGAAAGCTCGTCTAATTGGACATAACCCTCATTGCGATATACAATAATTAAAAATAGATTGTACTAATCCCGTGAGATGTTTATGACCGAGAAGAAGACGGGTGGGACTCGAGAGTGTTCAACCGACTTACCCCTTTTTTAAAACGTTGAACTCACTTGAATAAAATCGAAGCAATACTGCAAACACATGGAACAATAAACATTTTCCGCGCAAAGCCACATCAGGATCATTTTTAACACTTTTCAGCACCCCGCCAGTGACAAACCCAGTTGTCGCGTTAGATAGATTGTATACTCTCGTATTTGCAGTAGATGCGGTACCCAATGAACCGCTCCACAAGCGAGCAGCTTTTTGGCATTACGCACCGATTCCTCCTCGTGTTATGTATGCGAGAGAACAGGGCTCTTTAACGATTTCCTTACAATTCGTAAGAGGATAACTGCTTCTTTCTGGCGGAATGGAAAAGGATTCCGCCGGTTCGTCATTTGTCTCTCCTTGGGGTGGTATCATCTATCAATTTATGTATTTTCCGAGGAAAGCAATTGAGTGACTTCTTTTATTCCATCACTGGAGCACATAAAAGTGTGTGCGATAGTCCCGCATCGTATGAGTGCAATGGAATGGAATAAGGTGTTGTAACTAAGTCCTTCGTCACTATTATGGTGAATGGAGGGGATGTAGGATATGCTCGGTGGTGGTGGTGCTGCTGGAATTCAAAGAGTGTAATAGCAATTTGTGATAAATTCGTTTCTCGTCCTTGTTCAGTTGGAGATGGTAGGTATCATCAAAGTCTTTAGGGGAATCAAATAAATATATTCTCTGGTGTGGAATGGATCTGGAAATAACGATAGTCTTGAGTTTTTCCTTTTTTGCAGAAACTTCGATTGGTATTTCTTACGATTTAAGAAATCTCGACCTCAAACTTCTAGAAAGTTTGTTCAGAGTTTGACATAGCCAGCCAATTTGCCGGGTCGTTGACTTTAAGAATACGTACATATGTACATATGTTTGCAAGTTACGTTATTTTGTTAGAATGAAAATGAAAAGCTGGCGCGACAGGTCGGGATAGGCCAAGACTCAGTAGGTTCTCGTAACCATTCATGTGGTGCGTGTAATATTTTTCTCGGGAATTGACCATCAATTTATTGTCGAATCTGAACAGTGGTTGTACTGTGACTCAACGCACTAAATCTTTAGACCCGGTGATCAGTCAAGTTAATAAAATGAGGAGGTCCTCTTGCGTCTACGATTGCTGACGATGCGTTTGAACTCTCTCAAGCTTTCCACTAGTTCCTAAGTTTCCTCTTCAGTCATTTTGTGCCAAGTTTTTCTCTTGCGATCAGTTGTTTTTGTTGCATTTCAGTGCGTAGCCTGGATTACTATGCTAGCTCTGTCCTCACTGATTCTAAAATGGCCATGTGGAGCACACATGTTTTGTATCAAAGTTGAGAAGGAATTCCGCAGTATTCTCAGGCCATTCATGTTAAGCTAAACTATTATTCTTTTAGGAAGCAGTGAATGTAAACAGAGTGCAGAACCTTTGCTGAACCAACACTAAATATTGCCCATAGTTGAAAGGCAATATTTAGTGTCGAAAAGTCTCTTCGACTCTGTCGAAAAGTTCTTCGACACCGCACCTATCAAATTCAGTTTAACGGGCATAGGATTACTTTTAGTTCACCAGTTACGTTGATGAAGTGTCAAATTTAAGATTAAAGAACTTTTTCTTACTGATAACCTCTCTAAGCCTCAATCGATTATGTATCACTCCCCATACAGCAGCCACCGATGAGAATGAAAAAGATTCATCTGACGACGGTTTCGTGCCGGTTCCATGCCTTCTAGAAGAGTTGCACAGCAGGGATGCGAAAACTAAGCATTTCTCTGTATAAGTTGTCTCTATAGATGCTATCATACGCGGCCTTAAAATCGATGGAAAGGTGGTGGTGAAGTTCCTAGGTTTTCTCCAAGATCTGCCGTAGTGTGAATGTTTGGTCGATGGTCGACTTTTCTGGCCTGAAGCCATACTGATATGGACCGATCAGGTTGTTGACGAATGGCTTCAGGCGTTCACACAACACGGCAGATAATATTTTGTAAGCGATGTTAAGAAGACTGATGCCTCTGTAGTTGGCGCAGTTCAGAGGGTTTCCTTTCTTGAAGACTGGGCAAACACTACTGTGCCATTAAAATTTTTTTAAAGTTTTTGGGAACCTCCGCTGTAGGCGACATTTCTTCGAAATCCCCATAAAAACCATCGAAGGTTGTATTAATTGTTTATTGGCAAATAAGTTCTCAAATATTTGTATTAAGCTCAAGGTGGTATATCAAGAAAACTTTGACCAAAAAACGAGAAAGCCAGAACGACAGGAAGCCGCTGTCAATATTGGTGGGTCACAGCCTTCTAAGAAACCACACAATAAAATGTAAACTCAACGATGTAGGGGCTGCGGTGACAAAGAGGTTCAAGAGGATACTCCTTACTCCCTCTGCCACTGCTCAGGCCTATGTAACTTGAGAAACTGAATATAAGGAGGAAGATACCACTACCAGGGCATACAAGAACCATCTGATGTTCCACTAATCCAGGTTTCTGAGGATATCGCGATGGCTGGAGCGCAAAGTGAATTACGAGCAGTAAGGTAGAAGCCCGGTAGGACTCGAGATCAATCCGACAATGGGTCTTAAGTGCGATGAGATCGAGTACTTTCTCCCTCATCAACCCAGATACCTACCAGAAATTAGGACAACATCTTACAACGATGTGAACTGACAATTTAACGTTGGAAGGTAATTTGTCACTGTCAGCTCATCGGCATATTATTGTCAGCACATTGGTCCACCTGTTCAGGTACAGACTGCAATTTCTGTTAGGAAGAGAAGGAAACCTCCGAGGGCATTCTCTGAGAATGCACTTTACATGATACGGAGGCGGATCTTTTATAAGGAATTCTGTTGGCTGTCGGAGTTCAGGCACTAGCCTACTAGAGACATACTCACCTGCATAAGGGAGCTAGTAGATGTATCATATTATGCTAATTGTACCCATGACACAAAAGATCTTTCTAGGTTGCGGTGCCGTAAGGGCGGTTTTTTATTTAAACAAAAAATAAGTTGTCCATTCAAGGCTAAGTTGTTAAAGTAATTGCAGAACATGACTGTTTACAGCATCCAGTATTTCCGTCGTATCTGCGATAAAGTCATAGAGCAAAAGTATCGTAGATACAGACGAATTGTTGTCTTCATCATCAGCATTTCCAAATAGCCCACTTGTCCAATTAAGTGGACTCTTCACATCTGCCGATTTTCCGTCATTGACTCTAATACATCAGAGACTCTCGCCATACGAGCAGAGGTAAGATTTCGGACTTGTTCCAGCCATCTCATCCTAGGTCTTCCCAGGGGACGCCTACCTGATTGACACGTCTTGGAAGCCAAGTTGGGGGCATGGGTTTAACGTGCCCAAACCATCGAAGTTATCTGTTCGAAGAAGTACATAGCTGCTCGACATTGAGTGCCTCGCATATTCTGGTGTTCCTAACTCGATCTCGACGAGTTACCCCAGCAATACAACGAAGAAATCTTATTTTGGCAACTTGTACTCCCGATCTTATTGTTTCGGTCATTACCCAAACCTCATGACCATAGGTGAGGGTCGGAACAAACACTGAATTGAAGACGGATAGCTTGACTTCGATGCCAAGTTCAGTCCTCCTGATAACAGATTAACAACGTTGTCTCAAAATTACTCCAGCCTGACCAATCTTGCAGAATAACTCAGTACTGCTTCTTCCATCACTCGTAAATAAGACCCCGAGATACTTAAACTTTTCCACCGGATTGTTGCTGTTTTTTTTTTTCAATTTTGGTCGTACACATCTGGCACTCCAACGCTATAGCGCTCGATAACGCGCATACTCTAAAAATTTGTTTGGAATATAACATTTTATATATGTATGTAATATGGCCACCAAACTTTCAAGTCCTCGATAGTATAGTGGTCAGTATCCCCGCCTGTCACGCGGGAGACCGGGGTTCAATTCCCCGTCGGGGAGTCCAACGAAAGTGCGACTTTTTTTTTTTTTCTTTTTATATACTGTACCAGAACAAATATACACACTTGTCTCAGCTCAGTACTCCCACCGATACATACATACGTAGCAAGAGTTTTTTTTAGCTCTGGCACTGCAGTTGCTTTTGAATTCCAAAGTTAGACATGAAGGCAAGTATTTTCTGCGGATAAACGACAGCGAAGTTCTCCACAGAAAGCTGCTCTCTGACGTGAAACAGTGCCGAACAATTTGTGAAAATATGGACGTTTCTCCAACCCCAAGGCGTTGTCTACAAAATGAACTAGCATAACTAGCTATCTGAGACTAGATGCTAGAAATCGGGGTGTGTGTGTGTGCACTGCGACCTGTTTAGATCTGTTGTGCTTCTATCTGAGACTAACTTTGTATTAAAACAATGCACAATGTCGTCAGTACTGAATACTTTATTCTGATTTTCATTATTTGTTCATACACAAAATCATAAATATGCTTCTACTGCATACATACACATATTCTCACATTACAAATAAACAAAATGCAATTTGGGGATTGAAAATAAAACTTGTACACTTGTAGAAAATTTTAAATAACTTACTTATCCGAAAGTTTAGATTGCTTTTGTTTAAACAAAATAAGCTGCCAATTGGGCCATTTTGTCCTTGGGCTGTTTAGGCCTTCCTCGATTGCCACCGCTTGCGCCACGGCCTCCTTTACTGGCTCCACGTCCACCACCGCGGCCTCCACGCATATTTCCGGGTCTAGCTGCAATTGCACGATGCTTCTCCACCAAATGTGTAAAATCCGGTGAACAGAATACGCAACCAGTTTTCTCTTCTGATCCATCCTTGAAACGGCTCTTGTCCGATTTATATAGAGCCGTTACGAATTGGGCTCCACAATCGCAGCGATTTCCTAACACAAAAACATATTTATAGAAAACGATTTGCATTCTCAACCCTTGAGACTTACCATCAACTGATACTTTCGTGGCGCCTTTGAACACGTTAATGATGACATCACACCGATTGCAACCAAGTTTCCATATGCTAGGCGCTGAAGTGCAGTCTAGCACTAGAACACCGTTTTCACATTCCACACAACTAGAGATACCGAGTGAGTACAATGAATGTTGGCACGTTGGATGGGTGCAAGAATTGCAACCTGAATTTTTAGGCATATCCCTGAACGGTGGGTTATTGTAGCAGTAGGGACAGAGCGGATAGGAACGTCCTTTCGTGCCACTCGAAAATGCTAACAATTCAAAATCGTCCAGAGGGCATTTCAGTTCACGATATGCTTTTACATTACCATTGCCGGGAAGAGAATAGGTTTCGTCACAGTGAGAACAGTGCAGCCGGGCTGGCTTAGTCTGAAACGAAAGAATAGTTAATTAAACGTTTAAATGGTGTAGACTATAATGGTGTTGATTTGCTCATTGTTACTTCAAGCAGGGTGTGGAAGTTCATTTAAAGCTTCAGGGTACCGTATACCGTTCTTTACAGCTATAAAAGTTAATGAAACTCTTACTTACCTGAATATACTTCATGTAACGCCGACATTTTCCGCACCTCGAATGTGCCTTTCCTGATTCCGCCAGCGGTGAGAAAGACACCTCAAATAGACTGTCCATGTTCGATATGTTTTGCACAAAATACAAGAATTTCAAACGGAATATGTCCACTGCATGCCGCAAAACGGCTGCAAAATCAGCCGAACCCTTGGCGATTAACGTCAGCATACGTTCAACTTCAGAACGCATCGTTGGAAGAACTAATTCACGGTCAATCTACAAAGTAAACCTTACTCTCAACAAAGCTTCTTTTTCACTTAGCAGTTTCGTCACTTACCTTCTGATAACCATGCACCAGAACAATACCCAATGTAGTGGGTATCAACTTTCTACCGGCTTCAATCTTCACATAATTCCTCTGACAAATATTATTTATGTGAACAGGAATCGAAGCGTCTGTACCGATACCATGCTGTTCCATCAGCGTTATCAACTCAGACTCAGTTAAATAGTCTGGAGGACCAGTTTGAGATTCTGCGAGTCTGACGTCATTGATCTGCACCAATTCGCCCTCCACAAATGGTGGTATGGATTCATCTCGTCCAAAAGCTTGCCAAGTCATTACCTTTGTAAAGCCTGGGTCTATGAGAACATTAGCTGTACAGGAGAACGTTTCCAGGCCAACTTTCAGTTTTGCAGTTGTGGTTTTATATTTCAGATCACGCGACACAGTGCCTAGGAAGTAACGGCAGATAAAGTCGTACACTCGCCATGTATCCTTCTCAAATTCGCCACGATCTGCGAGTTTCATCGGTGTTATCGGTGGATGGTCGCCACAGTCCTTGCCCTTACGCGGAGAATTGAAGTCTGACAAAATTGCTTTCGCCTCTTCTCCAAACTCGGATGACGGCTGAAGGATTTTAAGGACACCGCTAAAAAGAAATAAACACACATGTGTCAGTGCTTTAGAACTCCTTTTATTCAGAAGAAATACTTACTGCAAATCAAAATTAGCTGGATATTGAGTTGTCTCCGTACGGGGGTAGCTGATGTAGCCCTGCGTGTATAGGCGCTCTGCAATGGTCATAGCTTGATATGGTCCGATACCAAGACCTGAACTAGCCGCTCTCATAAGCTCCACTGTATTCAAGGCTTGGGGTCTTCCCTTGAATTGTTCTTTCGAAGAAACACTTTCCACTCTAAAGGAAAAATAATATGAACGACTATGCACTTCTAGGGATTCTTACCATAACATACAAAGCCTCCTTTAGCTCCTTGACCTTATTCAATAACATTATTGCAACTTCCTTCTTGAACACCCTTCCCCTTCCCCACTCAAGCACCACTTCAGGGGTGCCAGCTAATAGTTGCAGGTACCAGAATGATTCGGGCTTAAACGTCTGTATATCATCGTGTCGCTTAACACAAAAGCCTAGTGTTGGTGTTTGGCAAGGACCGTATGATATCAGTGAAGCATCCAAATCACCATACCTGCCTTGGAAAAACTTCGTTTGGAATCTAGTGAACGCACATCCAATACGCAAATCCAGTTCCTGACGTGCATCGACCGACTTGGCTTCATTCTCATTGGGATGGCCCAGCGTTGCCATAGCATTCTTGATATCCTTCTCAGTAATTGCAGAGAAATGTGCTCGGTATGTCACACTCTGACTGAACACATTCTTTATGGAACGTGACACCGCATCCATCACCTCAAAGCAAATATTTTCACCTTCCTTATCGCAATCAAGCCACAACACCAAATAGTCACATCCCTTTGCTTCCTGTGCGAGAAACGCCGGCATTCTTAACTTTGCATTAGCTTCCTTCTTTTCCGTCGGACAGGAAAACAATTCCACTGGGTCAACTTTGTCCCAGGAGTTGTATTTTCCAACAAAATCCAGCGACATGACATGACCACACACCGAAGTCATCTTGAAGCGCACGTTACCGCCTTTAAAGTTTCCATCCCATTCATGTGTCGAACACGAGTTATAGGACCCTGTAAATATGAGAATTAGAAAAACTATTTTCTGCAAATGATGTCAAGAATCAAATTTTGACAGCTACCCAGAAATGGCAAAAAAGAAAGATTAATGTGCAATTTGAGGGTGGGCGCCAGCAGGTTTTCATTACGATTGAAAACTTTACCTTTTTTCGATGAACATCTGCCATTGCTTAGGATAGCGGCGAGTGAAGCAGCTAGCGAAGGCTTTTCCGCTACCATTAAAACACTTTTCATATCGATTTAGCTAGTTTTAATAGATTATTTCAGAAGATTAAAATTACTTTATAGATGGAGCGACATGCAAAGCGAAAAACTGTAAACACTAAATGACATCAATCGCTGTCAATTGTTTTTGAGTCTCGAATGGAATAAAATCGAGAATCGAAGATGGACTTATAGCAGGTAGTAGAGGAAATAAATAAAAAGGAAGTGAAGTTTTTTTTGGACATGTACATGGGTTTTTTTGAATTGTTTCAGTTTCCAACATATTTTCTGAAGGGAAATATTGTCTTTATTTGTCTTTTCATCTCCAATGAGAACTATGAAATTTCTTTGTAAGACTATTACCAAAAATGCTTTGTTATGCTTAGGCACAAGTTACATTACAGGCAGTGGACAGAAATTAGCACATCAACCTTGCGTTTGAAGCTCATGGTCGAGTGATTGCAAAATAAATAAGAAACCCGGATAAATTTATTCAGAATGTAAACATTCTCAAGGAGCACTTCCAGCTGCAAGGGATTCAGATTAAGTTAAGATAGGAGTGGGTGCCCGCCACTGGATGCATACACATTTAGACCAGAAGAAATCTGTTATCAGGTTAAATCACCAATCTCTGCTCTGAGGCTAATTAAACGATTAAAAGATTATCATTTGTATAAGACAAATGGACAAACAATTTGTATTCATTTATTATCCGTTTTTGAAAAAAATAACTCAATGGGAATTTGCTCTTTGCACAAAGATTTCCCTCAATTCTCGTCCATAAATGAGTTGTTATCAGTAAATCCGCATTTCACACCTTTCTTATTCATCGAGCCCACCTTTTCCTTCATTTCATCAAGTTTCCAATCGATAAACCATCTAAAAACAGCCAAAAATCTCAACGAAAACTACCATTTTTGAAATTTTATTTGTGTGACACACAGCAGGCAAAAAAATGCGTTGAGTTCATATATGAACTCACTGCACTTTTTGGCTTTGCACATGTTCGTATTGGATTTTTTTTTTAAATCAGTTTTTGGATGGATATATTGTTAGAAGTTTGTTGCAACACTTGTATTTATGTGTCAATAGTTTAAATAAATGCAATTGCAGTGGTATTTCATCAGAAAACTGCATAAATATTAAAAGTTTTGTTTTCGATACTCCAAGTGTATAGCAAAAGTAGTGATTCAATGTTATGGAGTAGATTTTAGTACCAATTTGACAGTCATTGCTGTCTATTCGCTTAAGGTGTCCGGAAAAGTGTTTCCGCTGAAGAATTTTTAGATTTTGTTTTGTTGATTTTGTTTGTAAAGACGTACGCGAATAGAAGGTATTACGTATTTTTAATTCAGGTTTTGGTGGTGTAAATTGATGGAAGGCAGGGTCAATTTATTTATTCTCTTACTTATTCCTTTGTAATTTACACAAGTGAGATGGTCTCCTTTTATGGATCGGGAAAACGGTGCTAAAGTTTTCCGTTTCTCGTTTTTTCGTTTTGCAGGCTCCAACGGCGAAACATTAGGTTGCATATTTTTACCCTTTTACAGAAATGCCATAATTTGTTCCTGCCGTAACATCTCTACGCCTCCATGATCTAACGTCTTTCTTTTAGTTTCTCCTTTTCCCCCCGTAGAGCTGACAAACGTCTATCGTCCATTTTTGTAACGCTGATGAACAGGGAGGCATTTGGTCTGCTTTTGCCTGTGCAAAAGCAAATTCAAAAGCAGTCGCTGCATTCCTGATGGCTGGCTGGTCTTTTGTGAGGACTTCTCGAGAGCTGTAAGAAAACTCGATTGACCAAGATTCTTGTAGTGGGTTGCAATTGCTGCCTTTTAAACGTTGAATTTTTCACATTGGTTCTGGTAGTGACATAACAGGATATATGCGTTCGAAACTTTGAAACTAGGTAATTGTGCCTCGCAACATTCAAACATAAAATATGTAGTACCTTTCGTCAATCGTAAGGTAATCCATTTGGCTGTCCGAACTTTGAGCAGGTGGATTTCTTGTCTTGTTGAGATGCGGAAATTGTATGCTGCACACCCCGCGTGCCTTACGACGGTCGATATCTTAGGTCTCACTGAAATAGGGTGGTAAGATGTGGGTGAGTCTCAATTATAAGCACATAATTCTGGCTACCAGTATTTGACAACACGTGTGTATCTGGAGCAAGCCTGTTTTTAACTGCTATTCAATCGTCTTCTGTTCATCGTTGACAATTGATGAGATTATTTCCATTGGAAAAACCGGTGATCACTGATTTTCTTTTGAACGCCTAAGTCACGGGGTTGTCCGTGGTTGTTCCTGAAATTCGTCTGCCGGTCCACAGACTTGGCGGTGCGGTGCGTAGCTGTTATAAATTCGACGTCGGCATTGTCCGTGAATAATTCTTCAAAGTGCTTTGTCATGATTTGTTCTCGTTAACGACCTGAGTGCAGTTGTAATTCATTTAAGGTTTTCTTGAGTCTTAGAGCTGCTTCACTTTCGGTGTCATTAGAGTGAAGTGAAGTACAGCACTTTGCCTGATCCTTGATCCCCAGACCTGGTTCACTATTAACCCCAAAGACACCATATGCAAGTCTTTGGGGTGAACTAAAGCACTTTGGTTGATCCTTAGCCTCTAGAGCGTATCGTGTTATTGAAGTTAAGCCCTTTCAGCATTCATTTGTAGTTGCGAGTGCAATGATTTATTGATTTGGAGCCACTTAGAGGAAGAACTTACTCTAAATCAATCGGTGAGTGGAGTATAAGAGGGATGAAAAGGACTATTGATCCAGTGCGTGCGTCTCAGCCAGAATAGGGAATAGGCCTACTGTTTAACGCAAAAAGATAACAATTTTATCCGCATGCGATTCGGTAGTGTTTAGGCGTAATGTGACGCTAGTCTCTGTGGCGATTACTTAGTTCCTGTACTGATGCTTAACGGAATTTTCGTGAATGGCATGTGATCGAGCATGAAGTGTTCTGAGATTTTTCAAAAAACCTTTTCGAATCCAGATGGTGTGTACGTGATCCCTTACATCATGTACATTATGTTGGCCTATCGTAGATTGACTGGCGTTTATTTTGGTGAGCTGAGTACGATGAATATGATCCTCTGTCTTTTTGATGGTTGTGCATATCCTTGCTTCTGGGAGGCATTCATTATGCAATATTTTTCAAAAACGTGTGCATAGAGCTGTTTTCCCTTCAATGGTGTGGTAGTTCCAAAGAAACTTTGCATTGAGTGCTTCGAGCTCTTGTTATGCTTCCAGTAGTGACAGAGCGAAGAATTTGCTTCATTTGTGTGTCCGGGATTTCAGAGTACATGTGTTCAGAGAACAAAGACTATTAGAAACACTTTGGAAAAGTTCACAGGTAAAAATGGAATTCACGTGATGCCATGTTCAATTTTCATCCCATGCTACCGAAAACGGACTCACAGATGCTACCACTTTGATTAACGAAAACAAAAAACGACAAGCAAACCATGGAATCGGCTATCATGGCAGTAGCTGTCTTAAAAGAACTTCGTTGTCTGGGAAATTGTTGGAAAAGCAGCAAGCAGATGTTGGCGTTGATTATGCAGAACCTATAGATTCCACATAAGCGGAGCTGCTTGAAACTAGACCTTCAGATATACGATCCTTTGTCCGTAGCTGCTAATTAAATCAAGAAACAATCTAGTTTCTTAGCTCTACTGCCAAATTAATAAGTAATTTAGTACTCCTGAAGTTATTATCATTTCGTTATTTTGAATTTACAGATTAATTTTATTGTTGAACTTCACGAGAAGATTTGATTACAGCTCCCTCTGTAGCCATTCAGATTGCATCCTCCGTCATTACAAATTGAATCAAAATTATTAATTGCCCCATAATAAATGCATATATCTGTAAGAAAGTAATAAAAATCAAAGTTCCTATCTGTTGTGGTTAAGATTTTACACTGGCCAACGAATTCAGGTCTATATTACTGACAAGTTTCGTATTAAATTGAATCGGTTGGTGATAAATTTGTAATAGAAAATCATTGAGTAAATAATTCACATGGTCCTTGAAGGAGTTAACACACATTTTTTGTAGCAAATCTTTGGTTAAGCGACTCTGGAATTAAGTAAGAAATTGTTTAAGTATTAATAAGCATAAACAAAAAGTTTGTTATTATTAAAGGCACGAGAGAGACAGATGATTTGGAGCGTTCTCGAGGGATATGAAAGTCTGGTAGCTTTGTACGATAATATTGCTTGGATCGCCTAGATCGCTGAAGATGATATTATCACGAGTGGTTGTTACTTTACCTGAACTTGAAACACCAGATATTGAGGGAATACCCCTAAGAATAAAGTGGAAAATACCTAGGAATCATACACAATAGGAACCTTAACTGGAAACTCAACGTCAATGAAGAGTTAAAAAGGAAGCTACCGGATCTTCGGCAGAAAGTGGGGATCAAACCCTAAGATAATTCTGTTGATGTCGTGACCAATACTCACATATGGCAACATAGTGTGGTGGGGGCTACAGACAAAGCTACCATGCCAATGACAAAAATATAAAGACTAGCGTGCATAGGCACAACCAGCGCGATGAGAACAACACCAACAGCAGGGCTTTACACAATTTTCAACGTTTTACCGCTAGACATGTACATGGAGGAGTCTGCCGCTAAAAGTGTCTTGAGGATAAGCCAGACGCATGATTGAGACTCAAATCCAGAAGGGCATGCACAAATTCCCAAAAAGCTCGTAAGTCACATAAACAGTGACTACACGTCACCATACCTCGACTTCGAAAAACCATTCACCTGCACTTTACCAAGCAGAGAAGAATGGAAAACCAATGAACCAACGAGGAATAGGTCTATATCTATCTACACAGATGGGTCAAAGATGGATATAGGAACAGGTACCGTTATAACCTCCGAATAACTAAGCATACACAACTCAATCAGATTTCCTTTTCACAGCAGTGTGTTTCAAGAGAAAGTCCTGGCAGTGACAGGGGCAGCTAGTATGGTATCAATGCTGGCAATACCTCGAGATGATATCACCATATTCATTGACAGTCAGGCGGTTATTAAAGCAATTTCTGCTACTGAAATAAAATCCAAGCTGGTTCAACCCTGCCGCGAAGAGCTTAAGGTTCTTGGCTCGCAGCACAGTGTTACTCTCTGCTGAGTCTGTAGTCACAGGGATATAACCGGAAACGAAATGGCCAACGAACTTGCAAGAAAAGGGTCTACAATGGACAAAAATCGAACACTGCAATGGATTGAGCCCCCACTCTGTAACCTCTGAGAGCAGTGGAATGTAAGACCCCGACAACAGCCAACAGTAGGTGGAAGTCGCTTTGGTATATAAAGGAAACTTGGGCCAAAATACGCCAAACCCAGAACCAACAAACTTTTGACAGGAAGTCGCTGCCAATGTTGGTGGGTGCACTCACCGTCCAGAACCTTCTAAGAAACCACACAATGAAATTAAAACTCAACAATGGCAATATACATATGTAGTGGCTGTGGTGACTGAGGTTCAAGAGGATACTCCTCACTTCATCTACAACTGCCCAATCCTATGTCACTTGAGAAACAGAACCTTAGGAAGACACTACTACCAGGACTTACATAAACTATCTGATGTTCTTTCCAGGTTTCTGAGGATATCACGATAGCTGGGGAACAAAGTCAACAATTAGCAGTAAGGTAAAAGCCCGGTAGGAACTGGAATCAATCCCCATGGACATCACAATTTTAAGACACAATCACACAAAGTAACATGAAAACTCAGAAAATAAAGAAATCAGGTAATGAAGTCCGGCCATGCGCATTACCTAATCAATGTTTTAATACTTATATGCAATATAGGCAAAAGCAAAAATGAAACTCACCTTCGCAACGCACTTCGAACAGCTGTGACAGTAAACACTCAACAACAGCGACACTGGAATTAATGTCCCTGCGCTGGTGAAATAAAAATCCGCTGGTAACACGTTCTCCAAAACCAAGAACAACCAATAGGAGTTAAGGATCAAATCCAAACAGTAGCATACATTAATCATTAGCATTGACCACCCGAAGCCATTGTTCAGACAATTAACCACATCGCATAGCTTCCTATAAGTAGTCTTCAATGCAAGTATCCGGTCGGAATGTACAATACGTGAGTAGTCCAAATCCAGCAGTCTGCCACGTCTGTGCAGCCTGCAACTGTGTATCTGCTTAAGAATTCTGTTTAAGGCATCGAATCTGAAACTGATTAATTCCACATAGATGGTGACTTGAATAGATCTGACCCTTGTAACTACAAGCGAAAACGACGCTTTCCAAAAGTACCCTTCGCCGATTTGCAACCACATCAAATCGCTGATAGACAGCAAAAGGCAGACGAACACTATTGCTCCTACAACGGAAAATTTCACAGCTAACTTCCCTTTCACATGATCCACTATGACTTCGTGTCTTAAATTGAAGTGAAGTATGTCATCGACCTCTTGGAGTCGAACAAAGAACATTTCATGTTCCTTTCGTTTGATGACAGATTCAATTTCAGTGGTGACATGTGCAACTATCAACGATATAAACACAATCTTCGTTATCAAGTTGATAATGAAAAAATCGTCAGCATCGAAGTCTAAGGCGAAGTAAAAAATTGTGAACGCAATTAGTACAGGTACTTTCATCCAGGCGTAGATGCTAAGTGCACGTTGAGTGTGCTGATGTGATGAAAATGGAGCCAAACCGAGGAGCTTACAAAATTGAAGGTACTTGTTGCTTGAATACATCTTGTCCAACTACTATGACATTCTTTGCGCTTACACGTAACCCAGGTGGCAATGTGATTAATTACTGTCAGAAGCTATCAGATGCAATAAATCAAGGAAGTCCTATCAGCAGCAGTTCATTTGTCGCAGTCACAGTAAATTCACCTTCAGTAATTGTAGATTAAAATGTCATGATTACGGTGCACATTAGCTTCCCAACCAAGTGCTGTATGGTTGGTGGGTTACTTACTTACTTAAGTTGGCGGTACAGTCCGGGTTAGACCTGGGCCTAAACTAACAAGCGTCTCCAGCCAGCACGATCTTTAGCCATCTGCCTCCAGTTTCGCACGCCAAGTTGGATAAGGTCACCCTTCACTTGCGTGTGCCACCTGAGTCAGGATCTTCCTCTACTGCGCCGTCCCTCGGGTGTGGAATCAATGATTTTCCTGCCCAAAGCATTGGTGTTCATCCGCTCTACATGAACCAGCTATCTCAGTCGTTGGAGCTTCACTCTTCTGGCTAAGTCGATGCCGATGTACAGCCCGTACAGTTCATCGTTGTATTTCCTTCTCCACTTACCGTCTATGCGGACGAAAATCACTCGAAGAATTTTCCTCTCAAAACAGCCAAGAGCAACCTCATCCGCTTTTGACAAAGTCCATGCCTCTGCGCCGTAGAGCAATACTGGGACGATTAAAATCTTATACAGGGTCACTTTAGTTGTTCAAGAGTGGGCTTTGCTACTCAATTTGCCTTCTCAGGTCAAAGAAGCAGCGATTAGTAAGAGTTACTCTTCGTTTGATCTCAGCGCTGCTGGTGTCTTTGTCTGAATTGATAGCGGAGCCTAGGTAAACAAAGTCCTTAATTACCTCAAAGTTATAACCACAAACTCCACTTGGGAGCTTTCTTCTTTACAAACTTAGGCGACCTAATTAACATTGATGTCAGTAGCCTTCTACGCTTCATAAGAAGCTCCAATTGGTTTCAATGAGTAGGCAGGAGATCTTTTTGAGATCCTGGTGGTATCACAACGGACCCCTCATGGGTCTAAGTGTGTTGGCTTTAGCTGACAGCCACTTTAACCTAACCTAACCTAACCTATAACCGTCTATTGTGACGTTCTGTACGAGACGTCGGTGTTGAGTGTGCTTTCTTGTTGACAAAATATATTTCATGCCCTCATCTTCGCCGCCTCCGTTCCAATAAGCCAGTGACATCACGCTACGTTCTTCCGATTATGTCAATACCGTCGGCGTATGCGAGTAATTGGACGGACTTTTGAAAGATTGTGCGTCTGGTGTTGGCACGTGAGTTTTGCACAACTCATTCAAGTTTGATGTTAAAGAAGTCGCATGACAGCGCGTCGCCTAGTCTAAATCCTTCTTTGACATCAATGGTCTCGATGAGGTCTTGACCGATCTTGATGAAGCAGCAAGCATTCTCTATCGTCATCCTGCACCGATGAGATGCGACCTCTGTAGTTGGCGCAGTTAAGGGGTTTTCCCTTCTCATGGATCGGGCAAACAATGCTGTGATTCCATTCATATATACATCTTATCGCATCAATTTGTAGAGGTGAGAGGCACTCTACCAGGTCATCTCCAGCTACTGCAAATAACTCGGTGGGCTTTCAGGTCGAACGGTCTTGTTGAATTTTAATTTGGATTTCTCTGGTGGAAGGAAGTTTTGGCTATTATCGTCTTGGTTGAATGGTTCGTTTTGTCTTACAGCAGGAGGTTAGTTTACGTCGCTATATTTACAGTCTGCAGAAGTAAAAAAATAAATAAATAGCTGGCGCGACAGCTCGGGATGAGCCAAGGCCTAGCTTCTCGCAACCATTCATGCTGTGCGTGTTACATTTTTCGCATGAATGGAAGGGACCTACAATTTATTGCCGACTCCGAACGGCGAATTGAGAAGCTCTTTCATGACAAATTATACTCCCGGAGGCTTGTCATTCCCCGACGAGAGGTGGTGCCGCGAAAAATGTTTGGTGTTTTCCTGGCTGGGGCTTGAACCCACGCCGCTCGGTCAGCAGTCCAACGCACTAACCACTGAGCCACGGCGTCTGCAGAAGTAGTTTTCCCAATTCTCAATACCGAATGTGACTCTAGGTAGGTAGATAGGAAAAGTGGCGGCTCTTTAGAGCCCAATTAGCGCTGGAGTGCGCCGTTTTGTAACCACGAAACTCGTTTAAACCATATAAGTATGTGGTTGTTGATTTGGTGGTTTGGGATGGCTATATCCAGCCGTTGGAGTTTAGATACAGGATTAGTTCTCCAATCCTTTTCCCAGCTATCTCGGCGAGGTCCATGAAGAAGAGTTTGCCCAAAGAACGCTGTCTGGTTCTCGCCAGGGCCGGATACCTACAGAGGAAGTGAAGTAGAGTTTCTTTCTCATTAAGGTCTTTGCAGCTTCTGCAGAAGTTGTTGTGAGGAATACCAAGCTTGGCCGCATGGTCTCCGACTGGCCAATGGCCTGTGATAATGGCTACGATTCTGGCAATATCTGGTCCTGATTTGCCAAGTAGCTCTCTTGACTTAGTTTTATTGTAATTGGGCCAGGTCTTTCTTGAGATGACGCAGCTGGACAGGCCATTCCATCTTTGATATGCAAGCTGGAGGAAGTGTGGATGTAGAAAGCCCTTAACAGTGCCCAGCGGAATATCGACTCTTTCTGTAAGTGCACTGTTAAGGGCCGATTCTTTCCTGGCCAGCTCGTCGGCACGCTCATTGCCCTCGTAATTGCTATGATCTGGGATCCAGATAAGTGTAATTGTGGAGTAGGTACTCAGTTGATTAATTTCAAGCCGGCATTGCTCTACCAGCTTTGATGATATGGTAACCTCATCAATGGCTTTGAAAGCGGCTTGGCTATCTGAGCAAGCGGCAGGCCTCGCGAATCGCGAGAAGCTCCGCCTGAAAAACACTAGCAGAGTCTGGAAGACGAAGAGACTTTGATATATTCAATTGGTCAGAGAAGATTCCTGCGCCGACTCCGCAATCCATCTTCGACCCGTCCGTGTATATACCAATATCATTGTCATTGAGAACATTACCATTCTTCCATTCTTCTCTGGTAGGGAATCGGTCGAAGACCCAACCAAAACTCCTGGAACGGTTTCCAGGATCTTACAGTGACCGTACGGCTTTGCGGTCCAGGACCCAGATTCCCTGAGCCAGATCGCACTGCAGGTAGCTGTGTCTTTGATGTGAAGGTCAAGGGGCATTAGGTGCAGGATCACACTTAGAGCATCGGTAGGACAAGATCTCAGTGCCCCTGTAACACCTACACACGCTGATCTCTGCTCTTTCCTGAACTTATCGATGTTGTATTTTTTACTCACGGCAGGCCACCAGACAAGAGAATTGGATGCACAACGGTAGTGTACATCCACAGGGTCATCTTTGACTTGAATCCCCATTTTTTCCCGAATGTTTTATTGCAGGCATAGAACGCTATACTTGCTTTCTTAACCCGCTGTTCTATATTAAGCTTCCAACTCAGTTTCGGATGGAGTATTGTGCCTAGGTATTTTGCACTGGGGCTTAGTGAAAGTGGCTGACCATTAAGTTTGGGTGGGGTGAATTCTGACTGTGAGTCTTCTACAAGGCTTCTTGGTTCATCTCTAAAGGTTTCTGTACGGACTTTGTAATCCTTTCTTACTTTTGGCAAAACTTCCGTTCTGGAGTGTAATCTCTTAATATTTTCGACCGCGCCGTTCTCATGCTCTTTCTTTATCTTTTGAA
The DNA here is from genome assembly GCA_917880715.2 of Matsumyia berberina. Taxonomy (NCBI): domain Eukaryota; kingdom Metazoa; phylum Arthropoda; class Insecta; order Diptera; family Syrphidae; genus Matsumyia; species Matsumyia berberina. Next base: position 86,966,072 of record OU862871.1, read on the forward strand.
AAGATCGATGTCCTTCCCGTCTCTTCTGCATATAGAGTTCGGGAAAGCCTTCGTCCTTCTTTGCAACGCCGCCTGATAAGCTTCATGGTTTACGGCATGTGCTTGCCGGTACTTCTTCGTCAAACCAGGGGTTTTATAACGGCGGCCGGGTCTCACACCCTGCATATTAGTTGCAACCTTTCTGATGGCATTTAATGCCAGTGATGGCAATTAATGCCAGTAGGAGTTGTTAATTAGTCCAAGTCTTTTTTCAGGCATGAATCGCGTGAGCTGTGCTTGCTAACTTTCCTGTCAACTGTTTCCTCCTTTTCTATTTTGACACTAAAATCACCCAACACAATCTTCACGTCATATTTAGGGCATTAGGAGTAGGAGGTATGGGCGTGTAAGAAGCGTATTAAACAATTTTTCTTTCCGGTTTCTTTCATTCACAATTGATTGCAAAAAGGTCACACCTCCTAAAATATGTAAATGAAATTCCATCTAATCGGATTGTTACTGTCGATAAAAACGTACACTGTCGCATTAATTACTTTTATCGCAAATTTTCATTGTTGTGTCTTCTATGTGGGACACTGGACAGTCTTTCGAAATGCTCGCAACTAGCAAGTTTGTACAGTTTTGCAAGTTCATTGGTTTAGCTCCGGCTATAAGTAATAAAAATCAGAAGTCACTGACAATATACTTAGTTTTTCTAGCCCTGTGTGTTATCGCAATGTACATTGCTGGGTTCAATGAAAATGTTTTCCGTGGCAAATTTATTTTATCTAACATTGTTTGCAACATTGTCCATGCATCTCAAGTACTAGCGCAGTTAGTTATATTGCTTGAATCGGTTTGTAAGCGCGAAAGTCATATTCGCATTTTTATAAAATTTCGAGAATTCGATGAACTATTCCGCGTGAGATTTCTGCACAAAATTTCAGTCGAAGAAATAAATAAGAAATTGTTATTTAAGTATTCTCTAATCGGTTTAATTGTCCTTGTCAACTTTGGACTGTTTTTGTATTCAGTTTTTAGTAATATGGAATTTTATTATGGATTTATGCTCATCGTAATAGGAAGGATGCGTTTGATCCAAGCAGCAGTTTACTTGGAACTCATTAATGCCCGTTTCGAGGCGCTAAATTCAAAGCTCAAACAAATCGCTCACTGCAAAGAAAACAGGAAAATAAGATTATTAGACGTAAACTACAAAGCTATTGAACATCCTGAAAGGATAGTCGCGTTGAAGGCAGCCTACGATCAGTTGCACCTAGCAGTTGAGAGTTTTAATGAAAGTTTTGGGTGGTCCTTACTGTTTTGGATAAGTAGTTACTGCTTCGATTTTACTTTCAACAGTTATTGGTTCTTACTGTGTACGGATGGTTATTTTCCATTCGACGTGCGGTTGGACTGCGTAGCATCTATAATTCCACAATGTTTGCTGTTGGCCTTATTGTGTTGGAACTGCTCTAAGTGTACGCAAAATGTAAGCTGTTTTCTTTTCTTTTGTTAGAAGTAGAACCTTTTGTCGTTTGGTGCGTTTCTAACGTACTTTCATTCTAGCGGAATCCATCTTGTTGTCGGTACCAGAATGACAGATAATAGCTCGTCCCTCCACAGCTGTTATCATTCATCCTGGTACAAAAAGATAGGTTTCGCTAGAATTAAATGTTAGGAACGCACCAATTGTTTAAAATTATGGATAGCAATTGAAAGTTTCCTAGTTTTACTCGATTGCTGCTGCTCCGACCTCAGAATTACATATTCTGCATTCCGCTCGGTCCTGGATCGTTTCCTAGTTGAGGCAAAAATACTGTTGTGTAGCATTGCGAACAGTATGTCGGATAACTGAAGTTTAAAATATTTCCCTTTTTCTGTCGCAACGGAGTCCTGAGTTTCATCGATTCTACGCTCACTTTATGCCTTAAGCCGTCTTTACAGTTTCGTCTTGGTTTACAATGGACTTATAACGAACTACTTCGTCCAAAGGAAAAATATCAGATCCAAGTATAATATCAAACAAGTCAAGTGCTCTGTTTTTTAAGGGGGGAAAGGGGTCAAATTGATTAAAAAAGAAGCATGTTGAAATGATTTTTTTTTCGATGGATGTAATTTATTGATGATTATGATATTGATATTGATGATTATGATTACGTGTTATTAAGATTATGTCTAAGATTATAATGGCAAATTTTTATAAAGATATTTTTAAAATTGAGCCAGTGGCAGTGAAGAGAACTGCGTCACCTTCAAAAAAATGTTTGAGGCAGTAGGCAGGATTACTGGCGATTGCTTCATCGGAAATCAAAAAACCAAAAAGATTTCTTTAGTTCATAAGTTTATCTTGGATTTGAACGAAGGAATAAAGAAAATATTCATTTTTGGATTTTTGGTGAAGGTGGAATCAGAAAACTCTGATTTTTGATAGACATCAATCCATATTTTTAATACAAAAAATTAGTTGTTATTAAAAAAAATTGAATTCCTTCATTCAGATCCGAGTATTGAGTATGTAAAAGAAGTGTTAACAATTTTGGCGAAATCGGTCCAAAAGTTTTCGAGAAATTTTGTCTACCGACTCAGAAACAAAGTTTTGAGAAAAACCCGATTGAAATTTGACCAAGAATAAAATAGAGAAAATTTTTTTTTTTAAAAAAACACATTGAGTCGTCGATTTTAGCTCCATAAAGCAGCTCTCCTGCAGCGGATGCAATATCCAAAGCATCTTTGTCCATACAGTAAGACGAACGATGCTAAATCGTACAGCACAATAGACGGACCGAGCGCAGTGACGATCAAGGTGACCGAGCGCCCGGATACAAAATTGTCTATAACTCGAAAAGTTTCAGTCCAAATGACTTGAAATTTTTGGACGATATTCTCTACAAGTTGTAGTATCAGGGGTCGATTTTTTGACCCCTTTCCCCCCTTAACGACTGAAATCAACTCAGTTATTGCTTGTGTTATATAAATCTCTTGCATTTCCTGGCAATAATTGCATTATTCGCAATGAATATCGTAGTTACGTTTGGCTCGTTAACTACACCGATATGGTTCTAAGATAGATATTGGTACTGCAAGGCCCTAGGAGTAAACCACTCGTTTGAGGTACCTGACCACCTTATAAATCACCAAAAATAGATTTTTTGTTTTTTTTGCATTTTCTTAATTCTTATAATTTTAAAAATCACCTCCAAAAATTTTTTTTCCAAAATTCGAATTCTAACAGTGTGAAATAAGTGAAAGTGCTATTCTCTGTGCTTGTTCCAGTAGTAGAGAGTAAAAACTTTAAACGCGTTTTTCTCGCTTTTTTTCAAATGGCGGACAGATTATCTCCGAAACTACTCGGCCGATTTCAATGAATTTGGTCTTGTTTTGTTCGTTGAGATGTTTTGTATGCCAATTTACCACATTTTGACAAAAAAAATTATTTATAACATTTTTTTTTAAAAAAGAATAGCGAAAAACAGGGATATTTTTTCAACTTTTTTTTACACATTCGCCATTTTTATTTTTTTATGAAATTTTTAGCAAATTGTGGTAAATTGTCACGTAAGGGACCTTTCTTTTAAAGATGGCGTTTTTTGTTTTTGTTTCAGATCTACCAATTTTGAGATAAACTGTCCGCCATGGGACACCATTTTTTTGAGCCATCCACTTTGGCGCCTCCTGGATAGGTGTTTAAAAATGAAATTAAAAAAAAATCAATTAGTTTTGTATTCTATAAGCTTCAAATAAAACTTTAAAAAAAAAATCATTGTAATATCTTATACAGGGCCTGAGAAATTTTTTTTTAAAAAGTAGTATTTTTTAGCCTCGTAAGGTGGTCAGGTACCTTAAACGACGACTACAGCGTCTTTCAGGCTGAAATCACAGTCCTTATCGAGGCCTCAAAAACTGTATCACCGCAAGGAAAATTACGATCTAGTATATCGACAGCCCGGCAGCCGTTAAGGCTTTTGAGTCCGCGGTAACTAGATCAAGGCTTGTAGGAATCTGCAAATTGATAGCCAATACGGTGATCCTATGTTGGGTACCAGGACATATGGATATCCCAGGTAACGAAAGGGCTGACAAACTTGCATGAGGGGAGCAGCACTGCATGCCTCACAGGCTCTCCCCTCGCCAGTAGAAGGAAGACTCATGGTAGTTACTTCTTCGTGGAACTGAAATCGAGCTAAGGGACCTCCTAAGATTAATTTTATTGTTCCCACTGCTGTTCCCACTTCTCTTTACAGGTTCCTGGAGTAAAATTAGAAGATGGTGGGGGCCAAAATTGACCTTTTTGCTGGGTTAAGTGAGCTGTGACGAATGTCACAAGGCACCCATTTGCCTAACCTAACCTAACCTTGGCTCGTTAACATGATCTTTTCAAAGAGCTACGGAAGCTACCTTGATGTACGCCGACATTGACCGGCAATTCCTTTTTTTTCTGTGGCTCTCACGCATACAAACATGTTTCGGATTAGTCTCTGTCTCTGTTGTCCAAATATTCGACGAAGGATTTTTCTCTCGAAATTGTCTTATATCTGTCCGGCTTTTCTGTTTATCGTCCAGCATAAGGCACCATATAGCAGAGCTGGTATGGTCAATGTTCTGTAGAGCAGGAGTTATGAGTTTTTAATTCTTTTGCAGCGGTTTTCTAGGGTAAGTCTTCATCGAATTTTCACTAAGGTGTCATCCGTGGAGTTGATGATTTCTCCAAAACTACTTCGCAGTTACTGTTGCCTACAGTGATTTTTTTTATCCTAGACGATGGCGGTGAATTTTTGGAATTAATTTGAATTTAATTGGGCGACGACATTGGTTGGAGGACCTAAATATCTTCGCATTTCCATAGTCGCAGAATCCCGGCGTTTTGCTGTTGGCTCGGGAGTTTCTTCAGCTTTATGTTTTTTAGTGAGACTTCTATTTTTCTTCAGGACACTTTTTGTTCTAACTGCAACTACCTCTACCCCCTGCGAAGTAAGGGTCAGACTATACACGAGGTAGACACGTCTATCGCAACAGGCAACTAAAATGCTTGTCTTTGACAGTGACGGTAAAACTGTCGAACTAAGTGACAGTTACCACAAATAAGGTTAATCCTATCAGTGGATTGGTTTTGTCAAATAACTGTCAAGAATAGTGTTTTGCTTTTGCGACTGCTGTTTATGATAATCCTTCTTAATAGCGTGTTGCACTGGGTGGATACTTATACTCCCCTACGGCCCCGGCCAGCGCTTGCCCTGATATCGTGGGTAGGCCCACCGTGGGATTTAGCCTCTTTAAGCAGGAGTTCACGTTAAGCCAGTCTTGTTATATCTGCAACTCCCTCTTAATCTGTGTTTTTTTTTTTGGTGACTTTGTTTTCGAGGTCCTGTACTTCGAGGTGCTGACGACTTCCTCTATTGCTTCCAACATTTTATTTTCTTCTGTCATTTATTGCTAAAGTTATTTGCTTCCAAGTATGTTCTTTCCTTTTTTTTGTGTTCACTTGCAGCTTCCTCGATTATATCGCGATCTAATCTTCGTTAGATCAGCTGTTGACGTTTAGATCAACTGTTGGCGTTTAGATCAACTTCTTCTTCGTTTTTTATTTCAATTGAAGGCCACAACATCCTTTTTGGTTGGAATCTCAGGCTTCTACGATAGGAGCATGGGCACATTGTTAGGCTGAAGCTACAATTTGCTTTTGCGACTTTTTGTACTCTTGAGTATTCCTATCGCTGTTCCTATGAACTGCAAGAGCCTAAATATAAGTTTTCTTTAGTCGTTTTCCATGAAAACCAATTATTTGTTCAGTTTTCGTCATTTTTACTGTATTCATTTGAAAATTTGCTACATTTTTGTAAGTGTGTTTGTATTACTTATCTTTTAGGGAAATCAAACAAAGGACCTCACACAAAAAATGTTCACAGGCTTGAAGAATGATCAAACAGCAGACTTATTGCAAGAGCTCGTATTACAGCTTTCTATTCGACCGATTAAAGTTCACGCCAAACGCTTTTTTCTTGTAAATTTGGAGCTGTTGGGAGCGGTTGTATTGAGATACTTTATTCATTACAAATATTTAACTTTTGAATGTTTGCAGATATTTTCATCAAGTATTTCCAGTTTGGTAATGTTGATACAATTTCTAGGAATCGGCGATAGTTTTAAGTAGCTACATAAATTATGAACGAAATTAGATAATATTAAAAGCTAAGAAGCAGGAGCACTAAACTCTTATAAAAGTTTGATTTTAAAAAAATAAAAATTATGCTTTGTATTGTATTCCTCAATTTCTCGATAGCGCTGGCTTCAAATGTACAAAATCACTGTCACAAAGCCATCAGATATGCAACCACTGATGTGACGTGAGAGGGATACTTTTGACTTAGGTCATGCGTTGTGAAGGATCTAATAAAAGTGGGGAAACAATTCTATATAACAAACTGGGTGTAAGCTGGTAGTTTTTATCATCTCGGCTTTCAAGATGTCAATTCCTTTATCCATGAAATGCTTTAGATCCGGTCTCTACTTAGACCTTAGGGTCTTCGTGCGCGTCATTTTGGCCATTCGCGTAAGGCTGGGCAGTCTCATTCGAAATGTTCGAGATGTTCTTTCTTTTATTCACAGTTTTTACAAGTCGGTGTGACGCCGGCGGGCTCCAGTCTAGAGATGTACATATGTGTTCGTTTAGGTTTATGTGTCCTGTTTTTTGTCAATGCGACCTCTACCGTGCCTTTAGCTGTTCGCTATATTGCGTGCGCTCGTTTATTTACATGTTTGTCTGCTTTTGTGGTCCTCATGAAACCTTCATGACTCAGTATCCAGACAAGGTGGGTTTAGTTTATTTTTACATTCCCTGACCGGAAGTTATCTGGATCATGGTGACTCTACGAACAAATTTATATTTTCCTGCTTTGGGTGTGGTATTTCAATAGAACTCCGGTTACCCTTCAAATGGCTAGGTCCTTTGTCCTTTGAAAAATCTAGGAGAATCGTGAGAGCTACCGGTGGGTTATTGCAGTATACGCAAGTCTCAAGTTGTTTTGAAAACCTCAGAATGACCAGATAGAGCAGTGTAAGAGAAATCACCGCCATCTTGTGCTATGCAGCTATTAAAACAGAGGAAGAGAACATTTTGCAATGGTTCAGTTTTGAAACTCGAACAAAACAGCGATCAGTGCCCTGACGAAAGGCAAAGGCGATGAGAATTGATGGCATCCTTGCTAAGCTCTTCCAAGCATTGTCAAATAAGGAAACTTTTTTGCAAGTGAATTTTATATTCATAGACAATCGAGGATATGATTAAATGACTGTAGCTACTGTATGAGTTGTACAGTAACACCAATTTAGCCAATTTAGCTGTCGATCCAGGTGATTGAGACATTTTGAATAAAGTGTTGATATCACTTCAACGTAGAGATTCTTCAACTCCAGCCCTGACGGATCATTGGCAAACTCAAGTAAAGAAGGACTTCAATTTGATATATAATAACTAACTGGTGGCATCTGAAGAATCTTGCTGAGTGAAAAGACTTTTTGATTGAGGCCCTAGTCCATTCCAGACAATAGCGACATGTAAAATAGCCAATCACTTAATGAACACAAATTGAAACAGCTACAAATTTTTCCACAATAAAGACCGCACTTCAGGTCCGACTACAATATCGCAAATGATTATTTTAAATTTGGTCAATAACAACCTGTTGGCAACGCAGAAAACATACAAAAAGACTTGCATACTGCCAATTGAATTATGGCAACACTGTTTCCCCAAAAGTGACGTTTAATCATTTTTATCATCTTTTTAAACATTTCGTTTTAATTCAAGAAACTGCCTCCAAACGATGTATTTAAATTAAATTCCTGCCTCAAAACATTGCTTGGATAACTTTATTATTCTGCCAAAACAACAAATAAACTTGCCGGCTGTTTCGTGTGCATGTCCGCTTGCAGCGGCGACCTTGACATAGATCTCAGTTCTCTACCAACTAATGTACACAATTTTTAAGAGTGCAACAGAAAAAATTATTCGTTTCGGAAAGTACTTTCACTCTGTCATAATGAGCCAATTTGGACCAACAAAACGATTAGCCGCATTCGATTTCGATAATACAGTCGTTTTTGGTAACACGGACATAGTGATTCGCGACTTGGTAAAAGAAGAAATCCCACCGCATATACAAGACCTTGTTAAGACCGAAGGCTGGACACGTTACATGGAAGAGGTCTTTCGTATCCTGCATAACAGCAAGAGCAAGTTCACACCTGAAAAGATTCTTCAATCAATCCGAGAGATACCCGAGGTCCCTGGCTTCGTGAAACTATTGAAAAGCCTGCACCAAGCGAACTTCGATTTGATTATAATTAGCGATTCGAATAGTGAGTTCATTCGGGAATGGACACAATCTCATGGTCTTGGCGAAACATTTACAGAGATATTCACCAATCCTGCATGTTTTTTGGAAAATGGTTTATTGACCGTTCAGCCGTATCATCATCAAACCGAATGTAAGCTTAGTGCGGAAAATCTTTGCAAAGGCAAGATTCTACAGGATTTTATTGCAAAGCGAGAGTCGTTGGACTCAATTTACTATGAAAATGTAGTTTATGTAGGTGACGGAACAAATGATATCTGTCCCGTTATGAGACTGACGGAAAAGGACATCGGTTGCGCCAGAAGAGGATATGGAATGAAACGCATTTTGGAGAAAAATAAAAACAAATTGGTGCCAAAATCAAAAATCATATATTGGTTCAATGGATTTGATTTGATGGATCAGTTGCAGGCAGAATTCAAAGAAATCAAATAGGACGTTTACATTTAAGATGTATGTTTGTATATTTACTATTTATTATTGTTAATTAAAAATGACATATACATATGTGTACAAGAGATAAGTTGTGTGATTCCTTTCTTTCCTCATGAATGAGACGAATGCACGTTAACATTGCATCCATCTGAACATAAGGAAGAAGAATTTGAGAATGGTAAAAGACAGCAAGTGAGGGGTATACTAGTGGGGAATCAGCATGTGGTGTGTTAACAATCCGAGTTATTGCTATTCTGGCGTTAGTTTAGGTTGGGCGGAGAGCTCCAACAACGCCTCTACATAATCGATTGTTCTGCAACGGCTCATTAGTATTATTTAGCTTATGTTGCACGTTATCCTGAACTCCCTAGCTCTTACTCACATTTTAACATTCACCTAAGCTGGGTAGCCGATCATAGGGACATTCTAGTGAATTGTAAGGCCGACGAACTCGCCATACGTGGTACTACTCTAAAGATCCTACCAGAACGGAGGAATCTAGGTATTCCACTCGCTACATGCAAATTACTCTTAGAGTACGACGCGATCAGCAAGACAAACCAAAGATGGAGAAACGGCACCACACGACGGATTTTCAAAGAGTTATGGCCTCTGTTAAGCCTCACTCGATCTAAAAGTCTCATCTTGCTTAATAGGTCGCTCATTAGCACCGTTATTGGTGTTCTCACTGTTCATTGTCCTATTGGCCTTCATGCCAAAAGGATGGACCTCTTTGCAAATTACTTTTGCAGGAGCTGCAGGGACGAAGAGGAAGCGGAAACGATTCTCCATTTTCTCTGCACTTGTCCTGCCCTGTCCCAAAGAAGGAAGCTCTATTTAGGAGCCTACCACTTCGACAATCTGGGCGAATTATTACATACTTATATCAAAAGTATCCTCAGCTTAATCAAGAGCTCCAAATAGTTTCATTAGCCGCCGTGGCACCTAGGGTAGATCCCAGTGGTATCACAAAGGGCCTTCCCTGCATGGACAGCCACCTTACCTACCTACCTAGCTCTTACTCCCTCATATCTCGGATGGTTTTAGGGTTAACAGATCGTATTCGTAAGGTCCTATATTCATTTGCAGCGTAAAGACAGATATTTCCGCGTAGAAAGTTTCCTGAGGTTGTTGCTTTCTATCTGAAATGTTTGTCAATATTCATTGGTCTCTCTTTCGGTTTTTGATCTGTCTAACTACATAGTTTGGTCGTTAAGTCAAATTTGGTAATAAACTCATCTACCTCATTCTCCTCTAAGGATTGCCAGTACCACCTTCCGACAGTACCCGAGACTAAGTGGTGTAAATTGGCAGTACGATCTCACTACACGATCCATTTTTGATGGGTTATAGTGAACATTCATCTCACGGTGGATTAATGAGCGCTTCCTGCCTGTTTTTCTGTTCAGAGTTAATGTTTTTGTTCTTGTCGAGTGGCATCCCCTTCCGTCGCATAGATTCTCACTTAATTTGAAGGAGCCGAGACGAATTTTAATTCTACTGAATCCTGTAATCGTGTCAGCAATGGACACACAAGTTCTTGGGAACTCCTTTCCTCTTATCACCCAGCAGCTCAACATTTTTAGAGCAAACTGCAACAGACAATATGATAGAATAGATTTTTTATTTAGATCCGCCACTTTACATTTATCTTATATTTTAGAAATATAACGCACAGCGTTGTTTACATTTTAAGATTGATATACATTATATAGCTGTGAAAAAAAAGAATAGTATCATGAGAAAATTGTTTCTGTTGCTTAGAGCAACCGAGATTTCTATGTTTTTTATATTGTTTAACATTTAATAGAGATGTGTGCAAGAGTGTGTCCATTTTATGTCTTTAGTCTCCACAATATTACATTTTCCTTTTACATTATGTTGACATTTTGTGTCTGCTTATTTTATTTAAATTAAAAATACGCGACTATTTCAGCCTCCGCCAGTGTAAGTCCATATTTTTGCACACTTCACTGTGCTCATATTCGATCTCGCTTATAGCGATCTATATTTCTTCGTCCAAGTCCAAGTTGTGTCCGTTTTACATTAATTTTTTGTTACTACTTAGTGTCCGTCTATCCGTCGTCCTTGTAGTGTAGTAGTTAAAGTCAGATACATATTTATTTGCACCATCGTCAGTGTAGGTCTTTATTTTTGCACACTTTCTTGTGGCCATCTTCCCAGTGAGCCTTCTGACACTTAGTCGAACAGTAGGATGCTTGAAAACAGCAAAGTAAGATTGCTTCTTTGAAACACCAAAAGCACTGACAATTAAAAGAGACAATATAAAATCTTTTGGGTAACCCACTGAGCCACATAGAAGATAACTTACCCACTGTTTCCGTTTAACGATTTCCATATTTCTTTCCATCTTGGCAATTGTGTCCCTAAGGCTTTTAATCTCATTTGAAAGGTCAATTCGTTTTTTCTTATTTTCCTTAATAATGTTCAACGCATCATCAAGATCTCGTTGCAGCTATAAACAAGAAAAAAAAATGTTAAAATTCAATAGAGGTTTGGTATTGTTGTCTCATCTTACGCTCTGGACCTCGAAAGATGGATGGGGATCCACTTTGGAGCGTGTTAGGCACATGTTGGCTTCATTTTGTGAGTCTCTCAATCTTTTCCTGTGAGTTAAGAAAAATGCATTTTAAGGAACTCTGCTTACTCATAGAACAGCAATGACTCTTTAATAGAGGAAGTCGGCTTGAACTTCCAAATTTTAAAGTATCGGATGTATGCATAGAGAAAATCTTGGAACTTACCTTTTTCTAGTAGAATTTTGTGTAGAATTCATCGATTGCTCCCCATTGTCTACCTCCTCGTGTGCAGAACGATTAGCAATTTTCGATCGTCTTCGTCTAGATGGGCTAGCTCCCAACAAAACTCTCTCCAGAATCACCTGTACTTGCTCCCTATCTGCTCGGAATGAAAACTGAACCGGTGGATAATGCAACAGCAACTGATGATGCTTTAACTCTTCCATAGCTGCTCGTAATGCATGACCCTTTGAAAGCTTTAACTGCTTCGGATCGGTGTCAATAGGACGAATATTCTTTACATCGACCAAAGCCCTTGAATGAGTGCCACCGAAGAAACGCACGTCATACCTGTTATTTGGTAAAACACGAATAACTTTCGCCGGCCAAAATGGGAAGCCAGGATGTTTGGCAAAAACTAACTCATGTCGTTGCACACATGGCTTACAGAACCATCCTTTCGATTTTTTGTGATTTGAATAACGATAGCAATCCGGACAGCGACCAATTTCAGCCAAGTCGTGTGTTACATCGCGAACTAACCATTTCGTAGATTCGAATTCAGTGGAATCTGCAATCGAATAAAAACTAAATTTTATTTACAAATGGATCTTTGGATGTAGGCATCTTACCGCCGAATAAAACTCCAATATTATGCTGAATGTCAAGAATATCCATCAGGAATTCCATTAAGTATGTGTACGCGTTGTTTTCAATTTTCTTACCGATGTCCTTCGGCGCTATTGGAATTTTAAGTAAAACCTTATGGAGTACTTCAAGGTCCTTGTTTTCAGATTTTAATGAGTCGAGATATGTGATGATTTCGGGTGATATCTGTAAGGGTAGCGTGTAAATAGATAAAGTCAGAGTGTAGAATAGTGAACGTTTATGACACTAATAATACTTCTGCACTTGTCAGAGTTCTATTTCCAACCAAATTCTTCCAGGTGACCATTAAACACGAGGAAAACCCTGAATATCTCAATAGATAGTCAAGAAACTGACTTTAGGAGGTTTCATCAATGTACGACCACCTCTTGGGAACTGATTTTGTCGACGTTTTTCCGGTTTTGACAAGCACACCCGCCTAAAAAAAACACTTACCCAACTTTTATTCCTAATAAACGTGAAATTTAAAAGATAGCATAGTTCGTCCGGTTCAAGGTTTGGTGGATTTCTCAGTGCAGCACATTTTGACAGCCGGCAACAAGTGCACAGAGCCTCCTCGTGGTCATCGTCATCTTCGAATGTGATTACTTCATTCTTCGGATAGGAAGTGTTGGCATTCAATCTTCTGCTACGATTCGGTGGACGGATCTCGCCCAAACACATTACATCAATCTTCGACTTCATGTCGACATTTAAGTCAAAGTGCCCCTTGTTCTCTTCCACGCTATCTTCTGTTGTGTCAGCTGCATTTGCAGCAAGTTGCGGTGTCGAAGACGATTTTGTTTCTTGCTCTGAGTCTGACTGCTCCGCTTCATCTTCACCATCGGAACTAAACTCTGGTAGGGGATTCTTTTGCACCTTTGCCGACGGCACTTCATAGTTCGGCCTTTCGGGGTCCCTGCGATAGCAGTCGCGATGAAATGACCGCGGACATTTTGGACATAGTTCTAGGGTGCCGGGCATGTGGCATTCAAAGCAATAATAATCGTGTTGTGATGCCTAAAATTAAAAACTATGAAGACTCTACACAGCAGACATATTCACACGTATTTACAGGGATTTCAATGGGTTTCGGTAGACTCAAGGGCCTTCCTTCGGGAACTCTTAAACGAGGCGATCCACGTCCATGGTCTGTTACCACCGGAATGAGAATTTTGTCATTGATACAGTTTGTCACAACTTGTACTGCTGTCACTGCAGAAAAAATTAAACAATTTAGCACCTAAATGACTGAATTTCCTTAATCCTCTTCTTACCATCGCTAACATATGCATCGTTCTTCAGGATCTGCACCAATTGGTCCAGCGTCATCTGTTCGAACTTACTATTTGCTATGGCTCGATAAATGTATCGAACGCAGTAGGGTGGCGCCTTCCTTATGTGGCTCATTGTTAGCTGCACTTCGGCGAAAGTGAAATTTGCGAAAAAATATCCAATTAAACGAGAATTCAAATGAAATTTTCAATTTGCAATGATTGTATGTGTAGTGGATGTAGATTTTGTCTTGTTGGTGCCGGGAATTAACTTGGTTATGGAATTTGTTGGCTTTTCATCGCAAAATATATAAAAAAAAAACAGCTCAGCTGCAATCTGAAAATGCCGATGGAATACAAGTTTTCCTTTGACGAAAGGAGATGACAGAGGTATTGTTTTTGTTTTCGTTTTGCTGACAGTAAAGAGGTGGGGTAGTGACGATTTTTTTACCTTATCCATCTGCAGGAGAATTGCGCGAAAACGATGAGGCTATGTAATTGTACTAGATTTCTTGCAACTTAGAATATTCTTTTATTTGAAAACCGAAAATAAGAGAATTTTTGTTTGGCAACAAATATTAGTTACAAAATACTTTTTATATGGATTTATGGATGCATTCCTCCCATTCTCTTCCCATTAACACAACAAACAACTATGTAACCCAAACATCGACAAGAATCGATTTAATTAGACAGAGTATGCTTCATACAATTTCTCATTGTGTTTTCAGCCTAAAGCACTGAAATTTCCAACTACTTCCTACAAAGTTGACATTTCACATTCCAATAAGTCAGTTGTTGTCTTATTTCTTCAAATTTGAAAATATTTAACTTTCAAAAATGGACAAACTATTGAGTATTTTGTCAAATTTGCGAATTAACGACAAATACATATCAACGGAGATCAATGAAGTTGAGTTGTTTCTTAATAAAGTCTCAGACTCCACAAAAGAATACCAAGCAACAAGTGATGAGTTCCAACGCAAAACGAAGGAAATTGAAAATTTAAAAGAAGAGGAACAGTCTCTGTTCGCTGAAATCAGAGATCGGGAAAATGAGTACGTTGTGGCTATGGATAAACTGAAGGACTTTGAAAATGAACATGAAAGTTTGGTGAGATTTGGTAAGAAAACAATTGCAGTATGATTGTCCGGAATGCACAGTCCCTTTCATTTCAGACGAAAATGGATTCTATTACCATGAGATTTTCCGTAATGCCGAGTACAAAGCTAAATTGTTTGGAGTGGACGTACAAGCTGAATACATAGAGCCAACAAAGTACCAGGCGAAGGTATATGTTCCAACAAATGGCAGACAAATGAAACGTGTTTTAAATATCTTCTTTTCCCGTTTTTTAGATCAGCTTCGCCGAGGACAAACATGTAATTTTTATTTGTGATATCATGCGGAACACTTTTGACTTGCAAGAAATGGAGCCGAGGCACAGGAACTTTGAAGAAATGCGTGGATTTCTGCAGCAATCCGGGGATATTGTGGGGTTTATGTGTCACGTTCAAAAGTTTTTTGAACATGTGACGTAGCTCTAACTTTGTGCACTATGATTTCAAGATTCAAAAAAAAAAAAGAAGTTGTATTTTTCAAGAAAAATTTGCTCTGAAGCTTGTAAAGTAAGTTTTAAGCAGCTATCTTCTTTAGTTTTTATGCAGTATATGACAGTAATTATTATGTTCCAATAAATTCTTACTTATGACTTATATTAGACTTTTTATACATATCACTTATGAGTGTACACCCGCTTCCCAAAATGCCAAGACAACAATTTGGATCTAGATAGTTCTACTAGTCAACAGTCCGCATCATGGGATAGTGTTACAAACATCACTGGCAAAAGGACCTCTTGGGCCATAAACAGCTTCGCTCTACATGCAGTGCTGATATACAAAAGGTGTATACTAATTCTAAACCATATCCTCCAAGCGTTGAGGCGTGTCCTTGTGTTTTTCATTTCGAAAGTAGGCTGATGAGAACATAGATTCGATCTCATTTGTATTTGAGCGAATCCCAGGCACTTAGAAGTTGGTCATGAACAAATCTTGATGCGAGTAAACAAAAAGACTTAGCTGGTCACTAAATATTGAACAGCGAGTCAAGAAGGCGTATAGAACTTTGCCTGAAGCAAGACTTTCAGTTAAAATTGGGATTTCACCTTAAATTGACCCGATGTACACAGCCGTTGTGCACCTAATTCTCACCAATTCATGTCAAAGCGCAGTAGATTGATAGCCTGCCCTAAGTTAGAAATGTAATATCGAAAGAATCAAAAATGTCTAAAGAACGATAAGCATAGGCCTCACAGGCTCACTTCTGTATTACAGACGCCTTAACTGTGATCTACTACCACTTTACCTCTACCTCAAAAGTATGGTACTATACAGTGCAGTCTGGCTCAGGGAATTTTGATGCTGGATCGCAAACTTCTATGGTCATAGTTAGGAACTGGAGACCAAACAAGTTGGTTGCGTCCTAGACTGATTACTTAACTCCCAAGCTAAACAGGGCGACCGAAATAGTGTAACCGAGAAAGGACTTTGATATGCTTATCTACACGGGCGGGCGGTTCTGAACTGCGTAGTTTGTCCAGGCATCTTCTCAGTGTCTTTCAAACAGAGCACTTTGCTATTCGCGGCGCCTTCCGTCTTTTTCCACTACCTACAGGGTTTTGCAATAAGAGCGCTACAAAAGTTTTTTTTAAATAAAAGAAAAACGGTTTTGGATATCAATGAAATTCTTTATTCCTGTGAAAGTACGTTCGATGCCATTATGTATGGAACTCGATTTCTTTTGCATGGCCACCACGGGCACGCTTGCAGAAGTCTAGACGCTGAACCCAATTTTCGACGGTTTTCAAGCATAAATCGGCCGATACTGCTGCAATTTCACGTTCGATATTCGTACGAAGTTCATCAATCGTCGCTGGCTTGTTGGCATAGACCATAGACTTGACGTAGCCCCACACGAAATAGTCTAACGGCGTCAAATCGCACGACCGAGGCGGCCAAGCGACTGGACCATTTCATGAGATAACACGTTCTCCAAACTTGGTTTCCAATAAATTGATTGTGACATTCGCTGTGTGGCTTGTGGCGCCGTCCTGTTGGAACCACATGTCCTCCAAGTCCATATCATCCAATTGGGGCCAAAAATATTCGGTTATCATTGAACGGTAGCGATCCCCATTCACAGTAACGTGCCGGTCTTGATCATCACGGAAGAAGCACGGCCCAATGACGCCGCCGGCAGATAAACCACACCAAACCGTAATTTTTTCGGGATGCAATGATGACTCATGGAGTACGTGTGGATTGCTGCCTGACCAATACCGCATATTTTGTTTATTGACGAAGCCATCCAGCCAGAAATTATGACGACCATAAATTGGACGTAGCGCTCTTAACGTTGAGGCCACTGACTCCGAATTTCGGTAGTAAATTTTAATAATTTCGACTCGTTGTTGGCTCGTATATCTTTCCATCATGAAATGGCAAACCTTACTGAAGAGAAATGTCAAAAAACCGCAAGAAAAATATGGCGTCGTTTGCTGTCCCTGTCGTTCTACTTTTGTAGCGTCCCTATTGAAAAACCCTTTACATATCTACAACAATGTTATCTTCATCAAGATCTAAGTCTCCATCAAAACTATAGATTGGGTCACTCCTCAAAACTTGTAAAGCAATGTCAAAAAGAACTAAACCTGTTTGGCGTTCGTTTACTACACTCACTCTCCTCTATGTCCCAGGACACAATGACATCGAGGCCAATGAAAGAGCTGACGAACTGGCCAGGGGCAGCGCTTAATGGATCACTAACATAAAGAGTTAATATTTTTCCCAGGAGCTGTTAGGAGCCATTTTCATCATCACTTTTTAAACCTCCCGCTCTTCCTGACCAATAAAACTCCTTCGATTTTAGCTGCAAAAACGGGCTTGTCGCTTTCAGTTGACAGAAATTGTCTTTTCATATCCTCAGCATTGACTGTGCTTCTACTACTAGAAATCTTTATTTCATTTTTCAGGCTCCTACTTTTTTGTTAATTCTTGTAATGCGTAAACGGGCAACCTATGTATGTGCGTGCAAACAAAATTAGAATCGTGGCTCACTGTCTTCTTACCTAGGTTCGAATCCCAAAGCACTCAAATAATCCAAAAATCGCATTATGAAAATTTCTGGATGAAAATTCCTCGAAATCCACCTGAAACCTTTCTGTTAAACTCCAACGAATAGTAAGTGCTTAAAAGAACGGAGAATTC
This sequence comes from Matsumyia berberina, assembly GCA_917880715.2. NCBI lineage: Eukaryota > Metazoa > Arthropoda > Insecta > Diptera > Syrphidae > Matsumyia > Matsumyia berberina. Next base: position 86,983,789 of record OU862871.1, read on the forward strand.
CGCTTGATTTAATGTTGTGTCACCAGGACATAAATCTTCATAAATTACCTCAATGGCAATTGTATAGGTTAAAACTGCGAGCGGAAGTTCCAAAATTGTGTAAATTCTCTCGTCGGTAATACGATTATTGATGTGAAATGGTGGTGTATTTGGTCCGTAAGCTCTGGTATATTATGTTCACGCCGCTGCGTTATCATGATTACAGTTATAAATTATTACAAATAAAACTGTTTAGGATGCAGTTATTTCGAGAGATTTAAACATTTTAAGGACTGTGTCAGTGGGCGACGGCTACTTTATGTTTAAAAAAATTATGCGAATATATGCACAGCTTGATCGGTTTGGACGGGATTGCGAATTCAGCCATCGCCCTGTATAGCTCAAGACGATGAATGCTATCATATGCGACTTTGAAGTCGATCAAGAGATGATGAGTCTCGACTCGAAATTCACCTGACTTTTTCAGAATTAATCTTAATGTGAAGATTTGATCTATTGTTGATGTGTCAGGCTGGAAGGCACACTGATACTCTCTGTTTGATGTGTTGCGAAAGTGCATCAGTCATTATATACGACATACAGCAGGGATTAACACCGATAGTTGGATGTAAGACATGGATCACCTTTCTTGTAGATGGATATACAGAGCTGATAACCCAGCCATCGGGCATACTTATGTCCACTCATACTTGGTTAATGATTTGATGCATGCACCCTACCAAAACATAATTTGCTATACCGACGGATCAATAATTAAATAGGGCGCCGCCGGTGCGGGTTTCTACGCTCCGAAGCTCAGGCTAGCAGTCTCTCCATATCTGTCTTTTAAGCTGAGATATAGGCAATTGAGCTCTGTGCTAGAGAGTGCATCAAACCCAACCTCCGAAGAAAACATATCCTAATCTTTTCCGACAGTCAGTCAACGACGAATGCCTTAACCTATTTTCGCTTTGACTCCAAACTTGTCTAGAGCGCCTTAAGCACTTTTAAGCAACTAGCTCCCTTCAACGAGATCACCATTTATTGGGTTTAAAATCACAAGGGAACTGAGCGCAGTAAGATTGCAGATGAGCTCGCCAAAGAAGGAGCTTAATCTTCTTTGATAGGTCCATTTCCCTTCTGTGGTTTACCCACCAGCCACATCGAGCTAGAAGTCAATTCATGGGAGGTCAATGCAAGAGTCAACAATTCTTCTACTTCAGGACTTCGCCAATCCAAGAAGTTCATCAATCCCAACAAATTCTAAAACCAAACAAATATCGTTTAGGTACATAAATTCAGTGCAAGGTACATAATTTATTGCATACGCACATTTTTTGCAGTAAAAATGTATGGAATATTTTTTATCTACCCGGGTAGATACTATGTGTTTAGGTAAAAAAATTGTCATGAATGCGAAGGTTAAACAACAAGAGAAGTAAAAAAATGCTTGCACTAATCAAAAGCGATGCTAAGCTCCTCACGAACTTCCAAACTAGACATTGTGCACTCAACTACCGTCGGAATTTTACCGACTCTGCTTGGAGGACCAAGAAACTGCAGAATATATTTTGTGTGAATGCCCGATCATACCTCGCTTCCCCAGATACAATTAAATAAGCATTCTCCTGAGGTTCCTGCATGATCTCGACCTTGCTCAAAACTTTCCTCAGTTGTAAGAGAACTTGCATTTAGGTCGTAGTGTGCTAATGGCTATCGGCAGATAGGTTTAAGGCCCCACAGCGCCTAGGTTTGGTTACGAATACCAGAATACGTGCCTTCTTGCTCTCTCTGCGAGAAAGCAATTCTTGAATAATATTATCACTCTTTCAACGTGTTGTTTAAACACATCTTCATCTCCCTATGCATCGTTAACTAGGTTCTCCTTACTATTTCCAAAAGCTAGAGTTCCGGCTTTGAAGCCAGTTGCCAGTTCTTTGGCCTTCCTGTAGAACTGCCGAATGTTGTTCGTGTCACACGACACATCGATTTCCTTAAACTAAGACAGAAACAAGAACACCTCGGGACGTTCTGCCTATAAAACAGGAACAATGAGTTTTTTACTAATTCGTCTGACAATTTGTGTCCCGAAAACTCATTAATTCTTAAATATTATTGTTGGACGATAGCTCTTCCATGTATCGAACACAAATAAACATTTACGCACTGCCTAACGAATTGCAAACCCTTCGCCTTGAAAGAGGCCAGGAATCAGTTTTGAGTCAATCGGTGTACGTCACTGAATCGTAATTTTCACTAAAAAGTCTCCCGTAAGACAGTCCAAAATTGAGATTGTTTGAGTCTGACTAAGCTGCCTACAACGACGGTTCGATGGCTAAGAGGTTCAAGAACCTATGGGACCTATACTCGCTGATCGTTGTAGTTTTGTAAATTTACTGACATATTGGCCACCGACCGGGTGAGACTATGATGATTAGTGGAACTATGACTGTGCAAATTCAAACAGTAATTAATACTTTTTTTTTCCACATCCATATGTACATATATTGAAGCACTTTAATTTTACAAAACATTTCACATGGCATACGATGTGTATTGTGTGCACATATAAACGATTTAAACGGAAGTTTCCAACGTGGATTGTGAATCAAAATCGATCAGCACCATACCTTCTCAATCCTTAAGTCATTGACCTAGTTTTTACCGGTCTTCACCGTCTACAAATTGAACTGCCAACATTGCCTTCTTAAGTTCTCACACTACTCCATAGCCGCAAACAATGAACTTCAATTGCCCTCTGGTCAAGAAGAAGAAAATTTGTAAAATCAATATCGAACTCGTCCAGGAAGGACCAGGAGTAGTAACAAATTTAGCTACAAGCATTGTGCAAACAAAGGAAGAAATTGCCTTCTCGCACCCATCTTACATCTGTTCGATGTCATGTTGGCTTCAAGTACGAGTCAATTTCCTGTGTACGTTCCGGTCGAAGTGTTAACTTGGTAATAGAAAACGTAGCTTCCGTTTCCTGTCATCGACTTCGTTTACTTTGGTCCAAGAAATTGACATTCGTCGAAGAAAGAACGACATGTATGTATGACAAATACCGACGAATGGGACATACATTTTGAGTAGAAGAATGAATCTTTGTGGCCATTAGTCTTTCTCTACGATTTGAATTATTTATTTCAATATTTCTGATTGAATTTAAGAGTTCATGGAAGCATTACTCTATCGTATCTTCAAGAGAAAAAGATGAAGCAACAGTTTTTTATGTTTATTTGTTGGGTGAAGGGAATCCATTGGTCAACTGCTTCAATATTAGTTACAGTTTGTTTCTAGCTTCGGTTAGGGTTGTTGTCTTCACCTGGATGGATGTACAGTACTTGAAAGATGTAAAAAAAAATCTGCTTTCTGTCTTTGCAGCTTCTGCGCCTAGAACTGGAAGAGAAGCTGTAATTCACAGGCGTGACGCTTACAGTCGGAGGAGGACCATGGCTGAAATCAATATGTCGCTCCAGCCAACTCGAGATAGCTGCTCGAGATATAGTGCTTCGCGTATTCTGGTGTTCCTAACTCGATTGTGACAAGTTCGCCCAGCAATACAACGAAGAAATCTTATTTGGGCAGCTTGTATCCGCAATCTTATTCTTTCGGTCATTACCCAAACCTCATGACCATAGGTGAGGGTCGGAATAAACACTGAATTAAAGATAGACAACTTATCTTCGATGCCAAGTTCGGCTTTCCTGATAACAGATTGACTAAGCTGTCTTAAAATTGCTCCAGCCTGACGAATCCGGATAACTCAGTTTTGCTCCTTTCATCACTGGTAAATAAGACCCCGAGATACATAAATTACTTCACCTGCTTCAATGGGACTCCACTAACATACAGAGTGCATTGAACAGGCGATCGGGAGATTACCATTACCTTTGTTCACATTTACCTTCATCCCAGCTTCAACACAGATGGCGACGAACCTATCTAGTTCGCGCTGAAGTTAGGTAAGGATGACCAAGTCATCCGCGAAAAGCAAGTCAACAGCGAAAGGTGTGGATTTAACGCCGTTCACCCGGCGTTCACCCCAGTTTGCCAATCGCTTAGTATTTTGCCGCATTCCCAGGCCACTTTAATGACACGAGAGAGCCATTTCACTCCCTCTTTACCCAAAGCCATGCGCATTTCTGGTCGGATTTCCTCCACACCCGAAGATTTGCCGACTCCGCCCTAATCATAACCATGCGTCTGCAATTCTCAGTGCCCTGTTCGGGATTAAGCAGCTCCGAAAAGTTCTCGCCCCAACTGCGCAAGATGTCCTTTTTACTGGAAAGAAGTGCACTATCTTTGGATTTAACTCCTTTGATGATATTAAAATGTCTACCTCTGAGACGGTGGATGGTCTTGCAGAACACCTTGTTTGCAGATCTGTAACCACGGTCCAATTTCTCGCCGAACTCCTTTCAGGACTGTTCCTTAGCTGCTTTAACAGCCAGCTTGCAAGTTCTTCGCGCCTCCAGGTACCGGTTGCGAGAAGCTGAAGCATGTACGTATGTACTATGTAAATGTCAAGGAATGGACAAGACTCGCAGAAAATTTCTTGGCAAATTTTTTTAGCAATCTAGAGAAGCTATGATCTGATAGGTAGGTAAAGTGGCGGCTCTTTTGAGCCCAATTAATGCTGGGGTGCGCCGTTTTGTATGTTCTGATAGCTATAAAAGAATTCTATAGGGAAATCAAATGTTTTCAAGGTTTTACCAATTTCGGTTTCACAGTGATCGTGCCCCACTACGGTGCCTAGGTCTTCTGCAAGCGCTGCAGATTTTCATTTGCTTGCGCAGTGGTTTCGCCATCATGTAACAAGATCTCTTCAGAACTATAGGTAGGGTGCTATCTGGGTCCGTAGATTTGTGAATGTTAAGACCTTTTAGTACTCCTGCAACTATAAGAGAACGAAAGTGGATTAGTCCTATGGAGTATTCGACGCTCTCCAGTAAGCTCAGCAAGCAGATTGGCCTTGTCTAAGGAGTTCACAGTTGGAAGGTCATTGAAATTGTTAATAATGCAGAATTTTTTATATTTTCGTCGAACGACCAACAATTTCTACTACTTTTAAATTTTTATTCACCTTAAGTTGACAAATCAAAAGAGATTTCGTCCAACTTATGGTCTGAAGCTGGAAAAAGCTTGCTAAGAACACAAATGGTTAACGCAATTTAAAGTTTGTGTAAGGAAAATGTTAAATTGGAGCGTCATGTAAAGTTTTCGTTCGATTTAGCGCAATGAGGAATAGCCGCTTATAATGACGGTATTAGTAGGTACTTTTACTGGAAAGCTACCTATACAACGCAAATTTTTATTGTCGAAAGGTAAACTACTTGATAAGGCTTTTTTGTACTTAGTCGTAGTCAACACGAAAAGGGGAGGTGTTTTTAGTGAGTAAGAATCTCACACTACCATGAGCACGTGCGGTAGATCCTCATGGTGCCTCATGAAAGATTTTCACCTACCCTCGTAAAAAAAAAAAAAAAAATGTAAAGTTTTAATTCATTGCGTGTTCCTCAAAATATTGACCACAGCTTAAGATTTACAGAAACATATGAATATCCATTACTCATAAAACTGCATAAAAGGAGATTTACTCAACCCTTCGGAAAAATTCATCAGTTGCACAAGTTTATATTTCGAATACGATCTAAGTGCACGATTCGCCATGGACTCAAATGATTTCGTATGCAAATTCATAACTGGTCATAGCAGGGCATCCAATTTCTCATCGAAAATATCAATTCCTTTTGATGTGGAATCAGAAATCCAAAGTCTTAAAGGCGACGTCGTTCACCCTTCAACACTGCATGTATTCATGTATGTTGACCAATGATATGATTCCACCATTACATCGAGACATAGTTCAATTTTACGTCTAAATCCCATGTATCCTTTTCGTATGTACAGGGTTTTTCAATAAGAGCGCTACAAAAGTTTTTTTTAAATAAAACAAAAACGGTTTTGGATATCAATGAAATTCTTTATTCCTGTGAAAGTACGTTCGATGCCATTATGTATGGAACTCGATTTCTTTTGCATGGCCACCACGGGCACGCTTGCAGAAGTCTAGACGCTGAACCCAATTTTCGACGGTTTTCAAGCATAAATCGGCCGATACTGCTGCAATTTCACGTTCGATATTCGTACGAAGTTCATCAATCGTCGCTGGCTTGTTGGCATAGACCATAGACTTGACGTAGCCCCACAGGAAATAGTCTAACGGCGTCAAATCGCACGACCGAGGCGGCCAAGCGACTGGACCATTTCATGAGATAACACGTTCTCCAAACTTGGTTTCCAATAAATTGATTGTGACATTCGCTGTGTGGCTTGTGGCGCCGTCCTGTTGGAACCACATGTCCTCCAAGTCCATATCATCCAATTGGGGCCAAAAATATTCGGTTATCATTGAACGGTAGCGATCCCCATTCACGGGAACGTGTCGGTCTTGATCATCACGGAAGAAGTACGGCCCAATGAGGCCGCCGGCAGATAAACCACACCAAACCGTAATTTTTTCGGGATGCAATGATGACTCATGGAGTACGTGTGGATTGCTGCCTGACCAATACCGCATATTTTGTTTATTGACGAAGCCATCCAGCCAGAAATTATGACGACCATAAATTGGACGTAGCGCTCTTAACGTTGAGGCCACTGACTCCGAATTTCGGTAGTAAATTTTAATAATTTCGACTCGTTGTTGGCTCGTATATCTTCCCATCATGAAATGGCAAACCTTACTGAAGAGAAATGTCAAAAAACCGCAAGAAAAATATGGCGTCGTTTGCTGTCCCTGTCGCTCTACTTTTGTAGCGTCCCTATTGAAAAACCCTTTATAATAGTGAGCTCCAGGATAATTACAAGTTCAGATGTTACTGACGTATTTCGTCCATGGAAGCTCAGTTTTAGTAATTCTTCATTGATTTCTAATATTTCATATTTAATGCATATCTTGATCTCCAAGTTAAATGTAAAAGCCGTTTCTGTTCCTATAAAGGGTGTTCCTATAAGGGCGATACATTTTAGGTGGAATTCATAGAAATACCCACCTATTGCAGAGGTCCTCATGACGCGACTTTCAAACAATTTGAATGCCATTTGTCTTCGCTATCATAGCAAACACTAACCTCATACTCCTTAAAACAATATTTATATATCTATATATATATATATATATATATATGTATATATACATATTCCTATAAGCAATATAACGGATTCTTGTGGACACGATTGAGGCCGCAATTATGAACCGATTTGAATAAAATTTAGTACACACGTTCGTATGGCGAATAGCTCGACTAAGTTCGTAGATGGGCTTTTTATGTCTCGAGTGGTACAATTCACAACTCAAATAAATGCTAACTTCCGGTTTGGAAGAAATGTTCGTCCGCCATTTTGCTCCCGCCATCAGAACAGAAGCCATAGCGATGATATACGAAATCCACCTCCCTCTTGCGGCTTCTACCGGAAGGTTCTTTTTTAAATTATGTTGCAGAAATCTACATTTTAGTCTTAGCATGATGGTTCTTCAGTCGTTTTAACTTTCTTTTGTCGGTTGCGGAGATACTTCACTGAACGATTCAGACGTAACTGGTCCATTGTACCACCAGGAAGCAATACCCAGTTTTACCCATTTTGCTGGGATTTGCACGACTTTCTGCCAAAAACAAGAAGCCGCGGCAGTGATCAGCACACGCCACATCGATGCCGAGGATATTGCCGAGCAAAAGCAGGCCAATCACAAATGATTCGAAGTTTGGTTGCTGTCTCCACAGGCGTCACAGACAGTAGTCTAGCAAATTGAGATTCTCAGCAAAAGTGAAGTTTCCCATTAGACCATCAATTAGTTTTCATGTGAGAGACAGCAAGAATGCCTTTGACTTCTTACAGACGTTCGGGAGCATTCGTTTAGTTTGCCTACATCCTGGAGAGTCATGCCATACACAATTATGTTTGTATGAAACCTAACCGTCTATTGAGGCCCTGATTGAGGACTTGGGAAGAGCTAACAAATCTTCGTTAGATCCATACAAAATCACCCTCATTATTTTTGTCTAACAATCTCATAGGAGATCTTGTTCCCAGAGATCGCAGTGTGATCTGACCCAAATTTAGCGTGTTGAAATTATTTTGGAACTGGCTGAAGGGTTCAGCAAGGTCTCTTGCAGCAAGTTTGGGTACACTCCATCGGTATCAGGTGATTTGAAATTATCGAATGATGCCACAGCATATTTGATAGACACATCTGTTACCACATACGATGTACGCCGAGTTTTACGGCTTACTTATATTTAGCTTAGACTGCATAAGCATACTAGGCTGTGATCCAATTGCTATCTAGTTCCCTGGAAAATGAGTTTTCAGAAGAATACTGAAAGTCTGCGGGTAATTCTGCATGTTGTTCTATTAATTTAAAATACTCGCTGGATTAGTGAAGCGTTTTGATAAAAAAGAAAAGTCTAGAAAGGCGATAGGATTTTCTACTGAAAACACTGATTTTAAAGTCGAATTCCATCTTGGTGGCGTTGGTAAAGATTGATACTTGGTACTTCGATAGTAGTGAGTTGTTATTCCATTCGTCTTGGAAAGTAATTTTATTTAAACATTTTATCGTGTAAGTTGCGATCCAGAACCAAGACTTTCCTGCGAGGTAAGCAACTCTTTGAAAAACTGATCCATGCCCTTGATTTCCCGATATCCACTGACAACCTCCTCGGAGTCATAACTGCGCATAGGTCCTCTTTGATTTTTGGTAATTTGGTCCATCGCTAAGTCGTAGAGCCTTTCCTCGATGCTGTCCCACCTAGCTAAGAATGTTCTGCCATCGGAGCCAATTTCGTCCATCAATGTGGCTGGATTCCTTATTATGCCTAAAAAAAATAGCTGAAGGGACAGCTCGGGATGAGCCAAGGCCTAGCTTCTCGTAAACATTCATGTTGTGCGTGTTACATCTTTTGAACGAATGGAAAGGACCTACCATTTATTGCCGACTCCGAATAGTGAAATAAGAAGCTCTTTCATGAAAAATTACACTCCCGGAGGTTTGTCATTCCCCAACGAGAGGTGGTGCCTTGAAAAATGTTCGGTATTCCTGGCTGAGACTTGAACCCAAACTGCTCGGTCAGCTGTCCAAGACACTAACCACTGATCTACGGCGACCACAGTACTATGTCTGCGAAGGACAAATGTTTGTTGGAGATTTTATCTAGTGAGTGGGCTAAGAGTCTAGTAAGTGACCGGTTGATGTGGCTGTTGGAATCTAGCTTATTTTGGAAGCATGCGAAGTCTGCTACTGGCAGTGGTTTGTTTCGCTTTTGTACTCTTCCTTTCTCCAGATCCTTCGCATGAACAGTACCGGCTGCTTCATTTTCGGCAATTTGGCTTAGGATGAAAACGCCCCTGCTATATCATCTTTTCATGACTGTCTTGAGAAATTTTGCTATACCAACAAACTGTGTTGCCATACCCGGTAAACTATGTAGGTAGATACTTTATGCGGTGTGAATAAAAACTGAGGGAACACTCTGGGCAAACCCTCTTAAGAAACGGGTTTTCTGAAACTTGACGAAAATCATTTTTATTCAATTTAAATTGAGTGTTTTTCTAAAAAGTTGAGTGAACACTCTGCCTCAGTTTTTATTCACACCACCCTTTGTCTTTATGTTTCCAATGAGCCTCATTGCCCATCTTCCTCTAGTCTCTGCGTTATGGCGTTTATGCCATTCTAGTTATATAAATCCCCTGGTCTTCGCAGTTGGCGCCGATTTATTCTGCTTCCGACTTATAAATGTGCTTCCTGCTGTTCACTTTCTAGATGGGGGAATAGAGGATTTTTTCTTGTTAGAAAAATACAGATCGGTGGTGGTGTCCTACAAATTCTAATATTTACAATAATCACCTTGTATCATGGACTTACGTTTTTCTGGTCGCATTGCATTGGAAAACTTTATTACTTGAGTCTTTGCGTTAAAGAGTGCTGGTAAGATCTTCTGCCTCGAAGATTGCGTTCTGCAACTTTATCGATTAATCCCTATATCATGAATTATTGCAAAGAGCTTGAAAAAGTGTTGCATATTCTACAACTTGTTAAGCAATTCAAAGGCTCAAAGGAACCACCATTAATTCCCCCTGATGCTATTGTAAGTATGTATTTTCAAAATCACGGCTATCCACCCAGATGCTACTGCCTGGGCCACAATCTTCAAGGATTCAAATGAGCAACTATCACAACAGAACTGTTAAAACATCTCAATCCCTTGAGAATAAATTTGCATTAGTTATGTAGTTTCTTGCATTGTAGTTTGCAGCTTCGAGCGGGACCTTTCTTCCCGACAGAGGCAGACGCTTTTAACCGAAAGTAATGAAAGCAACGATATTGCCTCTCTGCTGATGCTGATGAGTTACTTTCCAGTTTTACTAAGTGTATGCAAATCGGGAAATAATTAATGCAAAGTGCACTGATGAATGGAAGCGCTTTCAACAAGTAAAGTGGCTGACAGTAGATGTGGGCACTTATGTCTCGACATTGTTAAATCTTTTCTAAGAAAGACAGAAAGTATTCAAATGTTCTTAAAGGGCATACATATGTACATGTCAAATGTCAAATACTTGGCTTTTCCATCAATTTTCCAAATTCACCCCAGACTCACAGGAATGACTCTGTGTGAAACAATTTAAGGTCGGGAGGCATGCACCACCGCTACCCCCCAGTTCTATCGAGAGGTTAATGAAGTAAACCTAACGTGGAATGCTTTTTATTCGTCTCAAGTTACATGTATGGCCAAATTCCTCAACGGCGACGTAGCCAGAGGAGTATGGAACTTTATCAAGTCAACCCACCGAAATTCTTCAGAAGGTAAAGCACACGCTGACGTTGAGAACGGGGAACGGTTCTGCAAATGTGCACATAAATCTTTGTCAGACGTGTAAAGTTTTGAAGTCGTCCCGTGTCCATTGGGGCTGATCCGAAAAGTAAAGGAACAGACAGGGTTGGTTCCTTTGTTGTTACCCCGAATGCTTAAGAGATTTCCCTTTGCCAGGTATTTGCACATAATAAATGGGTTCAAATGATCCCTTAAAATAAATGTTTTCTTTGATATACCGGAGCGGAAAGGTTTAAACATGAAAATGGAGTCTTAATTCGGTGTGCATTAGGCGTTCCCTTTGTTGGGCAAGAGTTTGGCATAACATTAATCTCCATACGGTAAGACCCTTTGGCCCACTGACCTTGTTTACATTGGTGATGAGGATTCAGACAAGAAGGTCCTGTGGGGAATGGAATGATGAATCCTAATTGTTTGTCCTAATGTTGAAACTTGGGAATAACTTAAGTTTACTTTTTCTAAATTCTTCCTGAACGGTTTATTACCTGGTAACAAATTTGGATCGAGTCAAGCTTGATTAAGAGAAAATAAATTATTATGAGTTTCAGGGAGCATTTTAGACTTGATACTGGGAGCCGTGCTATCTGAGCTGCGAATATTATTCGCGGCACTACCTCTCGTCAGGGAATGGCAAACCTCCGGGGAATATAAATTATCATCAAGGAGATTCCTCGCTGTTAGGGTGGCGACTAAGCCTTAGGTAGTCTAGTGAATACAGCTATAAAGGACCAAGTCCTAGAGTCGCTTAGAAAAATGAGACTACAGAAACAGGGTTCTTTACAAAACCAACGATGGAGTACGGGTGGAGTGCTGCAAGGCTCGGTGCTAGGTGCGATCTTATGAAATATTGTATAATGTACATCCACGTTAAGAGGACACCAGCCACCAGACATGCAGACGACATAGTGATTGTAGCAGTAGTAAAGTTCTTAGATACCTTAGAGCATAACTACAACGAAATCGTACGAATGGTCAAAAATTGGCTAAAATCTAAGCCAGCACTATAGATCTTATAGGTTTCAGGGCAACTGAGCCTCACCATCGTATGGTATCATAAGCGTTGGTAATCAAACCATTGTTTCACAACTGGCCATTACTACTAGGGAATGATAATAGACATAAGGATTATATCCGAGTTCAAAGCAGAATTAAAAATAGACGGATGAGTGGGAGTAAGAATATGAAGTACCAGCTGACATCTGCGACAACATACGCGTGGAAAGATGCCACATTGTACCCATATAGCTCGAAAAAAAAAACTTGATTCACAACCCAGATTGCGGATGGAAGGAGGATATGTTCTCCTTAAAATAGATACCCTGGAAACTCTACCCTAAGCCTCACAGCCACACCGGACTACCTAATCCCCTATAATGATTTCAACACTGATTTTTCTATTCTATTCCCAACCCGAGAGGACTGGGAGTCAAACAATGTAATCAAAGACGACGAAATCACGAGCCGGATTTTACTCGGAAACCCTACAAAAACAGGAATCTTTTAGATTGCCGGAAACCTGTAGCGTCTTCCAGGCCGAGATCCTGGCAATAGAAAAAGTTGCAGGCTGCATAAGAGATTGTCACCTTCCGCCATCGGAGTTCACCATCTTCGTTGACAGTCAGGCAGCTTTAAAATCGATAAAATCCAATATAATCAAATCAAAGGGAGTCAATAAATGTCGAGACACCCTGATCACCATAAGGCACCATACGGTCAAACTCTGCTGGGTTCCTGGACATAAGGACATGGGAACGAGAGGGCTGATGAATTGGCAGGATTGGGGTCGGCTATGGTCATTAGCGAAGGATACACATTTGTAATGCCACCGATAGGGAGATTGCACGGCATAATAGACAGCATTAAAGAGAAAGAAGCTAATTCCTCCTAGTTAGCCAGAGAGGATTACGCCTCTCGGACGCTATGGCCTAAATTAAATAAAACTAGAACAAGGTGCCTTCTGGCACTGGAAAGATCCTCTATCCGCATGCTCATTGGAGTTATCACCGGGCATTGCGCCATCGGAGTCATGCTCCCGAACGATTTATGCAGAAGCTGCGGAGATGAAGAAGAGGTAGAATCAATCCAACATATGCTGTGCCACTGCCCCGCCCTGCAAGAACGACGTCTACGCGCATTAGGATCAAGGTTCTTTGCAAGCATAGTAGAAGTAACAGACATACAGTTAACGCACCTACTCCGGTTCTTAAAGAGTACTTATTGGTTCACAAAACAGCCAATAATAGGATAGGTCCTTAGGCTGTCCCGAGAACCTTACTGCTATTTCCACAAAATTAAAAAGGGTACTCACAATGGACCTTCAGCTCTCCGAGTGGAAGTGATGAGGCCTATCCATCACACACCCTTCTAACCTAACCTAACCTAACCTAACCTAACTCTACCCTATGTCTTTCAAGATATTGAACTTTCAATTTCTGCTATTAATTTTTGAAGACCTCCCTGTAAACAACATTCGTGGTTATTCTTCTGGCTGGAGAATGACCAGGCTGTCAAGTGAACTGACTCTGGGTCTGGAGCACTTTCTAACTCTGCTCCTGTGCACTATTAATGGTCATGGCGTTCTCTGAACGGGAAATCACAGACGTTTGAACTTAAAGTGGTAGTCTGATGGGATGGGATCAGCCAAGAAAATCTTGGCTTCGATTACGTTTTTATTCAGAGTTTTCACTTGAAGCCTGGTGCCAGGTGGAAGATTTAGAAAGTTTACAGCTCCAAATTACAAGTACAGTGATACTCCTGTGGAATTGAATTGAGAGTGTTCAACTCTACAAACTAATCTAAAGTATCCTCGCGCATTTTCGTTCCACAGCTGTCATATTTTTCTGAGCGTAGTTTATAAGAGTAAAGGTTTTGATTGTGGTTTAACAACGTAAACAAGTAATGTCACGTACCCCCACAAAAATAATCCAGCGGAGTCAGATCGCATGATCTTGAAGGCAATTTCACAGGTCCATTTCTTGATAAGATGTTTTCTTAAAAACTGTCTCTCAATAACTGGATGGTTTCGCCCGCTGAGTGGCACGTTGCCCCATCCTGTTGAAAGCAAAGGAACTTCTCGAGAACTACGACAGAAGGCGGAGCAAGGCCTCCCTAGGTATCAACAAGAACCAGCTTTGGATTTTAACGAGCTTCCTAATGGGCCATTGCACACTCCCAAAATCCCAAAAATGGGGATAGAAGCGAATGGAAAATGCAGATTCTGCAGCGATGCCGAGGAGAGTCCGTCACACCTTCTTATGGACTGTGGAGCATTGATCCAAGAAGAGCACACTTGGGAGCGTACACGAGTTTGAGGGAGCACAATATGTAGATCTCTACAGGTTGCAGTGCATACACACACCCCAGATTGTAGATTGTAGGTAGAGGTGGGACCCAGTCACCTTATTACTGCGGCCACCGATGGGCCTATTGTGATTTCCTCCAACTAGAGCTCGCCCATGATACCTGAATTCGAGATGAATCTAGAGATGTCTTTGAGTGAGCTGGCAGATATGTATATCCTCCGTTTCGAGGTAGAATTTGCCTAAATGACGATGGCGTGTGCTGATTAGACAGTTACAGGGACACAAAATGTGTTCTACTGATTCTTCGTCATCGTTGTATATTCTGCATGTGTTGTCTTGTACTATTCCCATATGGTGTATGTATCCTCGACAGTATCCTGTTAGGAAGCCTGTAACCATTCGGACCTGACTCCTGGTTAGTCGTAGGAGTTGTTTCGTTCTGGTATGGGGAACATTTTGGCTTACCTGTTACATTCAGTATTCGTTCAGTAATGGTGAGCTCTGTTGTTTAGCCAGATTTTAATGCAGTGCTAGTTCGTAAGCCACAGAATGGTCTTGGCATCATGAACTTTTATGCGGATCCCTTTCTGGCTAGGAAGTCTGCTTTTTTATAGCCTACGTGGCCGCCGTGCCCTTGCACCCAAAAGAGACTAACTCTGTTTGAGCTGGCTAGTGCTGTAAGCAGTTGGACGCAGTACCATACTAGTTTTATATGATTAGAAGTGCGGCTTTGCTGTCTGAGAGAATATAGATGTTCTTGTTTAATACCAGTCACAATCGGTTATAACGACCTTCAAGGGACCGATGAATTTGTTCGCTATAACCGATACGATAAGGATTTAGACAAGTCGACCCGCTGTCATGCGACTTCTTCAACATCGTTCTTGAAAGAGTTGTGCAAAACTCACGGGCCAACATCCAGAGGCACAATCTTTCAAAAGTCCGCCCAATTACTCGCATATGCCGACGTTATTGACATAATCGGAAGAACGCCGCATGATGTCACTGGCGCATCCGTGAGTATTGAGACGGAGGCAGCGAAGATTGATCTAGCGATCAATGAGGGCAAGACCAATTATTTGCTGTCAACAAGAAAGGAAACCCAACACCGACGTCTCGGACAGAACGTCACAGTAGACAGATATAACTTCGAGGTAGTTAGGGACCTTGTGTACCTAGGCTCCGCTATAAATTCAGACAACGACAAAGCGCTGAGATGAAAGGAAGAATAACTCTTGCCAATCGCTTTTTGTTTGGGCTGAAAAGGCAATTGAGTAGAAAAGCCCTCTCTCGAACGACTGAAGTGACCCTGTATAAGACCTTAATCGTCCCAGTCTATGGCGCAGAGGTATAAACTCTGTCAAAAGCATATGAGGTTGCTCTTAGCTGTTTCGAGAGGAAAATTCTTGACGGCGCAGTAGAGGAAGACCGCGATTCAGGTGGCGCACGCAAGTGGAAGGGGACCTCAACCAACTTGGCGTGCGAAACTCGAGGGAGCTGGCTGGAGAGGCTTGTTGGTTGAGGCCCAGGTCCACCCCGGACTGTAGCGCAACCTTAAGACGTCGTTATAACCGATGTCGTTGTAAGCGATTTTGACTTTAGATCTGTTTACGGAGTTGTATTTGTCCATGTTTGCATGGATACTCCTTCATCTGTTTTTGACACCCGCATTTTTAACATCTAACATCTATGGTTTAGTCAGCGTAAGCCATGTATGTAAGTGCCCTAAGAGCAGTTTTCTACTACTTGATTATCCTTACATTAAATATGAATGTACTATACACCCAAACCTTTCTCAAGAAGTTCTATAAATGATAGTGAAAACCGTATCAAACTCCATCAAGTAGTTTAGAAGTACTAAGCGAATACACAGAGAGACGTGAATAAGCGACTTTGTCTTATACAATTTAGAGAGGTGAGGTGACAAAACTCCCTGATGGACCTGTCTTTGCAAACTTATTGGAGCGCACTGGGCCCCATTCCGCAGTGTGGTGCGCCTGAATGAAGTTTCAATTGTATCTGTAACTTGGTGGAGTGCTGTCTTAGTAGTCTTGACTTTGGCATGCTAAGCATTTGAAAAACTGCTCAAGAACCCTAAATCCACTGCAATGTTCTTAGAAGAAATGATATCAAGCTAGTAATATAGATTGAAACATACATTCTCCTTAGAAAAGTTAAAAATGTTCTTAGCTTCCCGCATGGTTTCTGTTTTTGTCACACCATACCCTACTCGGGATAATTTAATACATTTTTCCTTGTCCAGCTCCGGAAATAATTCCAATTAAAATATAAAATTGTTTCACGTAATCCTTTTATTAATACTCAAACAAAAAAAAAGAAACAAAGTAACCAGCAAAGGACTTGATAAAACTAGGAAAACGTTTTCGTCAAAATAAAAGCCTATTAGGAACTAACACACAAACCCACAAAAAATGGACTCGTGACTCCAAAGCAAAATGAAATTAATTAAATAGATGGACAAAGAGCATTCGCCGACTAAGGGTTTCTATAAAATATTCTCGTAACGATGACAGAAACTGTGTTCGGTGAAAAGTTGAAATGAAAGCATTCTTCTGACCTTTGGTGATAATTATCATTAATAACCGAGCTGTGTTCTTCGGGTGATAAATTTAAATTTTTGTCAATGTCACTTGTCGGGGCTCGTTGTGGTTTATGAACTGTGATGCAAAGAACTTAGGACAGTGTGGCTTTTTTTTTAGCATGAAAGTAGGTATTTCATTAAATTATTTCGAATATATCATTCGTTGATATCCAAAGGGGGGTTGGCAGAAAGGGGTTTCACGAAGGACTATCCGCCAACAGCCGCAACAGAAGAAATTTTTGAATAATTTTAAGGGACTCCAATGCTAAATGGCTTTGTTTTAGGCGGTGACTGGTAAAGTCCAGTGTGTCAACTGTGACTCCTCATCAATTGTGTTTATTTCGTCCTAGAAACTGCTCAACTCGTAACTGTCCTCCCATCATCATCATCATAATTTTTAATGAGCCGCTTATCCACTATGAGGGTCACGAGGTTAGGGTGCTTAAGTGGACTCTCCACATCTCCCGATCTTCCGCCATCGACTCTTAATCATCAGGGGCTATCCCCATACGGGTGGAGATGAGATTTCGGACATGGTACAGCCTTCTCATCCTAGCCCTACCCAGGGGACGCCTACCTGATGGCACGGATTCCATGGCACATCTTGGAAGCCGAGTTGGGGACGTGCCCAAACCATCGAACTATGGACCTTCTCGCTCGAAGAAGTAGCTGCTCGACATTGAGTGCCTCGCGTATTGTGGTATTCCTAACTCGATCTCGACGAGTAACCCCAGCAATACAACGGAGAAATCTCATTTCGGCAGCTTGTATCCGCGATCTTATTCTTTCGGTCATTACCCGAACCCCATGACCATAGATGAGGGTAGGAACAAACACTGAATTAAAGACCGATAGCTAAGCTCCGATGCCAAGTTCACCCCTCCTGACAATAGATTGGCCAAGCTTTCTCAAAAGTGCTCCAGCCTGACCAATTCTACAGGATAACTCAGTATTGCTCCTACCATCACTTGTGAATAAGACCTCGAGATACCTAAACTTCTCCACCTGTTTCAATGAACAGACGTTCGGGAGATTACCATAACCTCTGATTTGTTCACGTTTATCTTCATCCCAGCTTCAACACAGACGGCGACGAACCTATCTAGTGCGTGCTGAAGTTCGGTCTGGGTGGACGTAAGGATGACCAAGTTATCAAAATCAGATGACTTATCCTTAAGTCCCCCAATTCGAACTGTTCCTCACCAAGGCTGCGCTGTAACATCCAATCCATATACAATATGAAAAGGAGAGGTGACAGAACGCACCCCTGGCGAAGTTCAACGCCATCAGTGAAAGGTGTCGACTTAACGCTGTCCTCCCGCACTTGATATACATAAGTAGCAGCATGAAAAACACGACAGGAGAGGGATTTCTAAATCAACGGTGGCGTACACAGTATACAGACCACTGTCCGGACGCCCAGGGCCAACGGTCAGGTTGAAATATGCATCCGAACCATCTTGACGTCACTTAAGTGCATGCACACGTCAGAGAAGGGAGGAGACTGGGCAAGCCAACTGCTGGTAATCTAGTGGGGACTAAACACCGTTCGGAACTGCACAACGAGGACGAGTCTTTATGGCCTCCTGTTCGCCTGTACCCCGAGGAGCAATTTGGGCGACAAACTGGTGCTTGAGTTGGGAGAGCAGACGTTGATGTAACCTAGGGAGATGGTAAGACGGCGAGACGAGGCTTCGATACGAAGCATAGGCGGCCGACGCAGTACCAAGCAGGGGATCTCATATTAGTTGAGAACGACCCGGCACCCACCGGTGGGCCTCGAACGTTGAAACCGCGATATCGTGGTCCCTACATTGTAGCTATGGTGCTACCAAACGACCGATACGTGGTGGAGGATATCCCCAATATGCAGCGGAACCAGAGGCGGTTTAACACGGTAATGGCTTCGGACAAAATTAAACCTTGGTGCGGGCTTCCGGAAAAAGGACTCTTCAAGGATATCAGCAATGATGAGTGCTCTGATCTCGAGGTCGAGATTAATTGAAGGATGGCCGAGGGACCTACAATTTCTTGCCGACTCCTGCGAGTTAAGAAGCTCTTTCACAGATTACTCTCAGACAGATTATACTCCCGGAGCCTTGCCATTCCCCGACGAAAGGTGGTGCCGCGATAAATGTTCGGTGTTCCTGGCTGGGGCTTGAACCCACGCCGCTCGGTCAGCAGTCCAACGCACTAGCCACTGAACCACGGAACCTTCGGAATGGAAGCAGTACATCACCTTCAACAATTTTTTTCTGGTATGTATCAATCTTACGAATCATCCCTCAATATCAGCACTTCGATGCGAATTCCACCGATGGCCAACACCCACACACAATTTCTGTCATGTCATCTATAAATACCACAAGAATTCGGCAGTTGTTTTCCATCCCACGCGGCTGAACCACAAGGTACGAACAAGTTAATACAAACTTTCCCTTATCCGAACACTTCGGGCGCCGTGGTACAACTAACCAAGCTATCCATTCTGTTTTCTCATAAACTTTAGTCAGTAAGAGGTGGGGCTCAGACCCTATTTTTCGTTCAACCCAACTGCACCTGAATTGTTGATTTTGTTTTTCATCATTCAAAATGGTTTCCTAAAAACATCTTCTAGTTAAGATAGCCAAACCGAAGTGCTATCTGACAGCCTTAAAATTGAATTTGAAAACTCAAAAGAGCTAGATTCGTTCTAGTGGCAAAGGATTCCACTACCGACAACGCTTCCTTTTAACACATTAGCACATGCATAACCGACCACTTCTATCCTCCTTCAGCGCTCCCTTGGGGCATGCAAATTGCAATTCAAGTTCGTAATTACGCTTGAGTTCACATAAAAAGTCAAAGATAAGGGGCTATCCCCAATCACCGGGAGCTCGCTTTTTTTTTCCCCCCAGTTTTTGAAAAGCAAGTAGGAACAACGTTGTTTGAAAGTTTTGCCGCTGCCATTTTCGCATATATTTTACGATACGATCACATTTCAGAGGTTGTTCCTGAAAACTGCAGCGTTTTTGAAAGACTTTTTTGCTAGTGTAAGGGGAAATGTATAATAGTTTCACATACGCCATGATGGCTGGTTAGGAGTTTTTTTTTTCCCACAGAGTGGGAAAACTCACTTTTGATGGCTATAACAGCTGGCAATTTTTTTTTAATAGTCTGAATCGTTTAAAATGAGTTTCAATGGAGAATGTGTGAAGATGGTTTTAATGAAATGAAAAATAGACAAAAAGGTTAGCATTCGAAATGCGAACAAAGGACTGTCAAAGTTCGTCAAGTTGATTGACACGCTATTAGAGGCCGAAGCCGTATGATGGTTCCATGTGTAGGATTGTCATGAACAATTGCTGGAGAGAGTTTTGGTCAACTCTACAATTGATGTTTGCGGTGTGTGCATAAAATTTGAATTTAAAAATGCTGGACTGTGGGATAAAAATTTCATTTTATTTAAAACAATGAAATATGCAATGAATTTGTTCAAACAATCAATGAGCAGTTTGTTTCTATTTGAACAGTTAAGTTAAATAATTCTCTGGATTCCTCGGGTGCATTCTTTTTTAAATTTTTTTTTTATTGATTCATACTTTTTTATAAACCAAAAATATGGCGACCCGAGCAGCGATTGATTGGGTATGTACTACCCGTCGTATAACATGAAACGAACTAGTAGTGCAATAACCAAGTTCGTAGACAAGTACTTACCTTATCTTCTCATGGTAGTCACTGGTAACTACATGGATAAGTCCTTATGGTAGCAGTCTTCTGATTGAGGGGATAAAAACTAGTCTAATAACGAAGGGTGACGCTATACGTCTCTGAAAAAACAATGTGCCTTCGAGATGCTTACCAAGAATGATGTGTTGACGACTTTTGGCTGTCATACATAGACAAAAATTGGTTTCTGGAATGTGAGGACCCAAATTGATGCCGGAAAAGAAGAAGCATGCGTGAATACGAAACAGGCCTTCTTTTAACACCAGATGGCGATCAGAAATGTCTTATCTTGGCTGAAAAACGAGATATCAGGCGCGGATATCCGCATCTTTTCAGACAGACAAGCTGCATTAAAGTCCTTGGAATCAGTCGCTTCAAATTCACTAGTAGCCCTAGACTGCCGATCGTCTTTTATAGAGACGGCGAAGCAGTTTAATATTCACCTTTGTTGGGTTCCAGGGCACAGTGACATACCAGCGAACTGTAAGGCTGATGAACTCGCCGAATATGGAACAAAATTACCTATGGGGCCTGATAAGAGCGCCTTAGGTATACCAATCGCTACTTTTGAACTTAAACTAAAGCTAAGTACTATCGAAAGAAAAAATATTAAGTGGACAACTGGTATAACATGTCATGATCTGAAACGCTCTAAATATTTGATTTCTTTTAATAGATCGCATATTAGCACTATAATAGGTGTCATTACTCTCGACACTGTCTAATAGGCAAGCATGCAACAAGGCTTTGCGGCTACGCAAACGACTTCTGCACAAGCTGTATGGACGAGCAGGAGGAGGAAACTATTCTCCAACTTCTTTTCATCTGTCCAGCTCTCTCCCACAAAGGAAAACTCCTATTAGGAGCCTTCTTGATTTGATAAACACCTGTGTTAGTAGCCTCCTACGCTTCATAAGAAGTTCCATTTGGCTCAGTGACATGGCCTTGGCGACAATAATTTCAACGCTGAAAGATTTATGGAGTTTTATAGTAATAATCGCCTTATCTAAGTCCTAGCTTCTCCAAATGAGGATGAACTGGAGGAACACAAGATTACATAGATTACACAGGCCTGCAAATCATTGAGTCATGTCAGTTGTTGGTAAGCTGAGGGTCTTTTCCGAAGTAAATTTTCGCGTAGAATACGAATCCAGAAGTCAGAATTGTCCCATCACGTCGAAATTTTGAGATATTTGAGGTTAAGTACCCAAAAAATGACGTTTTTGACTAACTTTGAGGTTATGTACAGGGTGCGCAAATTTTTTCTGGTCTCTCTCTCCAGTTATATCATTTACTACTACGGTTACTTTTCAATTTAAGAGTTTGAGAGATCGATTTCGATTTTTTTTGTCAAAGTTACGGCTCCGTCGTTGCATCTCCTCCTTCATTCACAGTCTATGCAGACGGGACGAAAATCACCCGAAAAATATTCCTCTCGAGCAAAAGCAACCTCACACGCTTTTGCCAGTGCCCATACCTCTGCGCCTTAGACAGGGACGGTTAAGGTCTTATACAGGGTCACCTTAGTTGTACGAGAGAGGGCTTTGCTACTCAATTGCCTTCTTAGTCCAAAGAAGCAGCGATTGGCAAGAGTTATTCTTCGTTTGATCTCAGCGCTGGTGTCGTTGTCTAAATTAATAGGGGAGCCTAGATAGACAAAGTCCTTAACTACATCAAAGTTATAACTGTCTATGATGACGTTCTGTCCGAGACGCCGATGTTGAGTGTCCTTTCTTGTTGACAGCATATACTTCGTCTTGCCCTCATTGACTGATAAATCCGTCTTCGCCGCCTCCGTCTCAATACTCACAAACGATTATGTCAATATCGTCTGCCTATGCGAGTAGTTGGACGGACTTTTAAAAGATTGTACCTCTGGTGTTGGCGCGTGAGTTTTGCACGACTCTTTCAAGAACGATGTTGAAGAAATCGCATGACAGCGCGTCGCCTTGCCTAAATCCTTTTCTGACATCAAAGGTCTCGGTGAGGTCTTGACCGACCTTGATGGAGCAGCGTGCATTTTCCATCGTCATCCTGCACAACCGGACGAGTTTGGCAGGGATGCCATCACTAGACATGGCTCTGTATAGTTGTCTCTATAGATGCTGTCATACGCGGCCTTAAAATCGATGAAGAGGTGGTGGGTATCGATTTGAAGTTCCTGGGTTTTTTCCAAGATCTGCCGCAGTGTGAATATTTGGTCAATTGTGGACTTTCTTGACCTGAACCCTCACTGATTGGGGCCGATCAGGTTGTTGATGTGCGATGTTAAGAAGACTGATGCCTCTGTAGTTGGCGCAGTTCAGAGGGTTTCCTTTCTTGAGGATTGAGCAAACAATGCTGATGTTCCATTCATCGGACATACTTTCCTCCGACCATATTTTACAGATGAGTTGGTGCATGCTCCTTACCAAATCATCGCCTGCCGCTTTGGACAGCTCGGCAGCTAGGCCGTCAGCTTCAGCAGCCTTGTTGGACTTAAGTTTCGATATGGCTTCCTTCACCTCGTCCAGGTCGGGTAGACGGAATTGTTGGTCTTCGTCGTCCAGGTTGAATGGTTCATTCTGCCTGAGAGCGAAATTTGATTCGTCGTCGCCGTTAAGCAGTCTGCAGAAAGAGTTCTACCATGTCCTCAGCACCAAGCATGATTCTACAACGATATTCCCTTGTTCATCTCTGTAGGCTTCGGTTCGGGCTTTGTAGACTTGACAGGTTCTTTTTACGCTTTGGTAAAACTTTCGAACCTATTCCTGCAGTGTCATCTCTCTATTTCCAAAAACCAAAACATTACACCTTTTTAGCTTCTAAGCTCCCTTTTAGCCTTCTCTGGCATTATTTGAATTCTACGTCGAATACGTGCTTTTTTTACTCCCGTGCAACTTGGAACCATATCTGATTTTTTTCTTACTGATACCTACCCTGCCGAAAAAGTTGCCATAATCTTAAATCTTCCGTTGACAGACGCATGTTTCCTCAGATAGCGCTATTTCACCAAAAGTGTTGACTAAAGCGAATCAAACTTTCATCCTGAATCACAAATATTTTCTTGCATTGCTCTGAAAAATCATCGCTCGACGAAACGATCTCCTGAAACCAAACGACATGTATGCATGTAAGTAACTATCTACAGTAAAATGTTTCATCTTTTCAAATCCGTTGCAAGTCCAATGTGACATTACCCCATTCATTCTACACTTTGCAAGGGAAAACATCAAAACCATGAAATCCCTGTTTCCCACATGGCATAATCCACTCAATTACTACACAACCTTCCCCACACGAAAACCATTCTCCAAACAAAGGACCCGCAATTCAAAAATAAAATTTCTGTAATTCAATTGTTTCGGGCGCTGTAACTGCACAGCAATTTGACCCAAATTGCAATTCCACTGCACATGGGATGAAAGCAATTTTCACTCTCCAGGTCGAAGCCAGGGATGCATAGAAGGAATAGCTTCCTCTCTGTTGTGTCGTTCTCCTTCTGTGCACATGCATAGAATGCATGAGTGCACTAAAGGAAAAGGGAAAATTGAAAATTTCAACAAAAAGGAAATTCTCCAGATTAACCAAAGACCATTGGGGAATTACTGCGATGGGAAGTGCGAAGAAATTTCGCCAATGAATTGGGAATATCTGTGATGCTCCTTTATCCATCCTTGCAGTGATAGCTCTCCGATAACAAAGCCATCTTCATAAATAACTTAAACAGACGCAATGTAATAAATTAACAACTAAACAAACAAATTCAAAAAACCAAACAATAGAAAGTTTGTTAATTTTGTGTGTATGACATCTCATTACCGATTATTAATGTTCCTGCGAATTGGGAAGAGAGAGCGCTCTTCAAGTGCCAGCCAGAGGAAAAACTTTTGCGAAATTCTCCAGAAATAGTAATTTATTCACCTGAGTTGATATCTGTCTTCTGGACGGGAAGGGGTAAACTTCATTAACATTTAAAACGGAAAGAGTTGATAAAACTTTCCGGTTGGGGGGGCGGTCAGAGGCCGAACAAAGAGCTAAATACTTCCTAAGCACTTCCCATTCTTTGGCTTAAAGTCGAAACCAGTTTGGGTCGAGAGTGCGAGAAGTGGAAATAAATTCGCGGCTACTGTTTCTCATAAATAAATTCCATGATTAAGTGGCATTTGATCTATGCGGAGTAGCGCACTGGTATCCGCTGCACCGGTTGGCATTTATATGTACGTGTGAAATGTTGGAATGCACCCAATGAAGGGGAAGCTCGTGGCAATATAAATCTAAGAAATGAAAGTCATACTTCTGAAATATGATTAATGGATTCTATGCGCGGTGAAGTCAGAAATGTGCATTCTTTTGGGGCGGTTAACCTCTCCAACTTTTGCGAGAACGTGCTCCTGTTTGACTTTGGGGCTTAAGTGGAATGTTGGGGTTATTGTACATAGATAAATGGTTTTAATACAGTTTTTGATCTTGATGTGACATTTTTGAAAAGGCTCTACGTAGATGGCTTGGCTCAATCAATAAGGATAGGAATGTTCTGTCTGTGCGTTTTGTCATGCTAGGGGTGCATGCAAACATATCGAATTGCCAGTGATTCCGCCTGACAGGCGATGAAGTCGGGTATTTCGGTTTTTGGTAGTGAATAGCTTCAGTTCACTACAAGAACACAACTAACAGCGCAGGTGCTTACCTTACCTAGGGTAGCCTCCATGACTTGGTTCGGTATTATACAGTTTCTAGAAATCGACCTTGAAAAGACTAAGTTGTTAACATGAACGACAAGAGTAGAGATATCAATCTGGGTCTCGACAACATGGGCTTCGCTAAGACAAACCTAAGATGTTGGAATAAAACCACAAGCCGTACCTCTATAGCGGGTTTTGACACATGCTAAACCTCCCTCGGTCTAACAGCTTGATCTTCTTAAGAGGTCGCTTATCAGCACCGCAATCGGTGTTATTACTGGCCACTGTTCCATTGGTTTGCATGTCAGAAGGATGAGTCTTTACTCAAACGACTTTTGCAGGAATTGCAGGGACGGAGAGAAGGCAGAAACAATCCTTCACTTCCTTTGTACCTATCCACCACTATGACAGCGAAGAAAGCTCTAACTCTGTGATCTTTTGGGCTACGCATGTATGTATATATGTACACACAACCGTGTTTTGCCCCGCAGTACAATTAATAATCCAAGCTTTGCCTTCTGATGATCATACCCAGGTAAGGTTAGCTCAAAGAGGCTGTTGGCATAGCCGATGCGCTTAGACAAGCATTAGGTCCATTGTGATGCCTTAGGCTCTAGGAGAAAGTCTCCTTCCTAATCGTGGAACCAGCGAAATAGGTTTCCGACTGTTGTATTAGGTCCAAAAAAAGTCACCGAGTTTGCGTGTTTTGCGTGAGAATAGGTGCAGGAGCGATATAGGATTGTTTCTCCCTCTTCCTCGTACCGGCAGCTTCAGCCTAGGTGAGTGGCATGTCTGCCTATAAGGCAGTGTCCTGTGATGACACCTGCGAGATGTCGTCTAATGAATCTCTTGGAGCGCTAATGGTCTATAGAAGCCCAGATTTGTCTGCTAATTTGGTAGGTGGTGCCATTTGATCGCCTAACGTTGGCTTTGCTGATTGCATCTGCCTTTAATTTCAATTTGCATGTAGCTAGTGGCACTCCGAGATTCTCTTTTTCAGGAAGAATCCGTACTGTATAGAACCATTCTTGGCGAGTTCATCGGTCTTGCAGTTTCTTGTGCTGTCCCTGTGTCCTGGAACCCAGCAGAATAATACAATATGTTGAATTGCTCTGCCACCTCCACGAGAGACGAGCGGCAATTTAGAACTATTTTTGATGTTACAGCGACTCGTTCTAGAGACTTTATGGCGGTTTGGCTGTCTGTGAAAATTCCAATATCACGAGTAGATATTACATTTCACCTCAGCCCAACCAAGGCGTCTTCTATCGCCAAAATATTCCCCTGGAGGACGCTACAATGCTCTGGAAAGCGAAGGGAGTTCTCATTGGAGAAAACGCCTCCTCCCACACCATCTTTGGTTTTAGAGCCGTCCATGTTGATCTCCAAGGCTTCTTTCGTAATCTCTTGTACAAATAGCGACATTAAAATTTCTCGGAAATATTAGTGTGTTGGTTTAGAATTGAGGCATGGCCAGTTGATCTACTGGTCGACTGTGAGATGGCTCTAAGTCTAATAGCTCCACTAGCTGCCATTCGTTTGCCGAAAATGTCTAAAGGAATCAGGTGCGAGAGAATGTGTTAAGGGGCGGTGGAAGTTGTTCTCAGCGCTCCAGTAACACAAAGCCATGTGGATCTTTGCGCCTTACTTTAACTGCTCCGGTGTATTGCTTTATCCAAAACAGTCCATCAGACAAACAAGCCTGATGATAGTTGCATAGAGCCAGTGAGTTATGCGGGATTGCAAGCCCCGCTTTTTACCTACGGTTTTTTTAAAGGTATAAAGTGGAACGGTTGGTTTCCTTATGCGTTCTTGGGCTGGGCTTCCAACTTAACCTTCTGTCCAGGATGAGACCCAGATATTTAGCTCTGTCTTTGAGGACTAGGCTGGTATGGTTTAGAGAAGAAGGAATGACGCAAGACGTATTGTGCTTCCTTGTAAAAAGGACTAGTTCGGTTTTGAGTGGATTTACACTACACCTAACCGTCCACTTGGAGAGCTTAGAGAGTGCATTCTGGAGCAGCTCGCTTATGGTATCAGGGTATTTTCCAGAGACAGCAATAACAACGTCGTCTACATAAGCAAGTACTTAGCAGCCTTTCCTTCGCAACTAAGTTCCAGAGAAAGGAAGGCAGAACACCACCATGCGGAATGCCTCTATTGATACACCTTCGGCCACCTAGCTTGGTGTTAATAATGTCAGTCAGCATCAGATTGATCAACTTACTAAGTTATTGCTCTACCTTCAGGTTTGCCATGGCCTTGGTAATCACCTCCGGTAAGATGTTGTTAAAGGCTCTTTCGATATCCAAAAAGGCAACCATTGTGTATTCCTTGCACTGTAAGGAAGTTTACAAGCGTGTGTTAAGTCGTCTCCATTTACGCGTGTTAAGATGCAGCCTTTCTAACGTTTTTAAAAGGAATGATGATCATCTAATAGGTCTGAGATCGATTGGATATGTGTGCGAATTTTTGCCTGCTTTGGGTATAAAAACCACTTTAACCTCTACCCATGTTTGTGGAATATCGATCAGGTCCAGGCAGTTTTTCAGAATAAATTCAAGCCAAGGCAGGATAATATCCGATGCTTGCTGAAGTTCGGCTGACATAATGCCCTGACCCTGCAGCTTTAAAGTGTTTTAAAACTTCAAGTTGGAAGACGAGAAGCCAGTTTCCCGATGCGTTTCACGTCTTACAGCCGAGAAATCCAGGTTTCATCGGCTTTCTTTAGACAGCTAGGTATAACTGGGTTACTCTAGAAAATTTTGCTTAGCCAAGACGCCTCGCAACCACACTCCAGCCAGGAACACCGAATATTTTTCGCGGCACCACCTTTCGTCGGGCAATGACAAGCCTCCGGGAATATAATCTGTCATGAAAGAGCTTCTCAATTCGCCGTTCGGAGTCGGCAATAAATTGTAGGTCCTCTCCATTCGTGCAAACAATACAACATGAATGGTTTAGAGAAGCTAGGTCTTGGCTCATTCGGAGCTGTCGCGTCAGCTACATATTTGTTTTTTTAAGACGCCTCGGAAGAGTCTTATATCCTACCACAAAAGATTTGGGTTAAGCTTTTCTTATTAGCTTTTGTAGTTTGCGGAAGCTCTTTGTAGGAGTTCCAATCGAAAGCCTCTCCAGTACTTTAGGCCCTGTTAAAAGCTTCCTGCACCTGCATCTCAGGTCACCAAAGACCTCTTTCTTCTTGATCTTCACGTTTAAACGGTTACTGATTGCAGCGTTTTTCAATGATGTTGTGAAACTTATCGTCATCAGTCCAAGACGTGATAGTAGTCAATATTTACGCCCATGCCCGGTTCGACTTGGTTTATTTACCGCATCTTCGTAGGCGCTTGTAGCTCCGTCCTATATTACCTTAGAAGATGGTTCAGATGAGTCGTTTAGTGGGTTACATAAGCTAATCCTTCACGAAGAGACGATGCGTTTTCACTTGATCCGTTTTTCACGACTTGAATGGTGGGAGACGAAGGTTGTTGTGGAATGAAGTAAAGTTCAACTTCAAACAGTGAAGTAAACTGAAGCTGCTAGAGGCAGGTGAAACATTGCAAGGTGCAAGCTTTGTTGGTACGGCAGTTGTCATTTTAAAAACTTGAAGACTGAAATCCTTATCCAACTTTCCAGTTCAAAATTTCAAAAGAAACATTAACATTCATGATACATTAAAGTAATGCCGCCAAGGTTTATGTGCATGCCAAACTAATTCCGAAATTCGCAAGAGTCAAAGCTGTTTCGATTGATTAATTAACCATAAGAAATCATTTATTCCAGAGGAAAACATCGAAATCATTTGTCAGACATAATACACCATTAATATGCCAAGCGCCTTGAACATAAAAAACGAAGGACTCATTGTTCCACTACCATTCATCCGGCATAAAGAACTGGAAACGACAAGGACCATTGATAGGTTTGTACACCCCATTCAGAAATCCTTACGATTCTTTTCACTTCCTGGTTCCTTTGTGTGGTCCCCTCGATAAATAAAAACGGTCCGACTCTTTATTTTTGTTGTCTGTGTCATATGGGAACAATTTATGATATTGAATACGATACGCTTAGGTATTCCTGAGGTGGGATCAATAATTCTTCAGCTTTTTGTTGGGAATTACAATGCTCTACGATGTTCGCTGGTTTTCTGACTGTCCAAGTGCAATGATGCAATCGGGAACAGGAAGGCAATAAAAAGCCCGAATGCAATAAGCCAGCAACAGGATATTATTTTCCGGTCGCTGTTGGTAATTTGCTTGTTCGCTTTTAGGCAGAACTTTCAAATTGCTTTGCTGTAGATTTGGCATCGTTGTCGGTCGGCAACAATGTCACATTGCCTAACTTCAGAGAAGAAGGACAACTTGTGTCGGAAAATTTTAATTAATTTCTGGAAAACGGTTGCACAGAGCAAGAAATCGTTTTACTAATCTGGGAGAAAGTGATTCCTTGATTACAAATGCAATTTTCTTGGGAATAGACATTTGAGTGCCTGTGTCCTGCGGAAATGATTTTTGAGGTTAGAGTCATATTTCACATTTTGATTATTCGGTTTGACTTGGAATATTCAGGAATGTGGTTGTTGTTGTCGACCTTGAACTTGTTTGGGTTTTTTCTCAGGGGAGGCGAACTTATAAAGCTGGGACAGTGCCACGAGAAGTCTATCGATGTTTGTTGATTTCACTCTTGAATTATTTTTATAATAAGCGTGCACTGAGGGGATTATGACTACCCTTAAGCTAGAGCCCGGGCATTAGGAAGGTAAGAGGTGAGGTGAAGGAGATATTGGTACCCGTTGATGAAAATATAAACAGCTACAAAGACGACACTGTGCTTACGTCAAATCTGGAATCAGTGAATCGCCGTAGTCTGATAGCAGACTTATGCTTCTTTTGGGTTGGGTTGGGCCTCGCTGATACAGAGACATATAGGAACTGTAAGGAAGGAGCAAATGACCTCGAACGCTTTCTATGCCTCTGCTCAGCCCTAGTGAAAATGCGACAGAAGACACTGGAGTCCATGTGGATACTGGAACTGAGACATCTCAAGAACAAACGAATCAGCAGCATACCGCCCATCATCAAAGAAACAGGAAGATTCGCCAAACAATACGTACACTAGTGTCAACTCCATAATTGTTTCCACTTTCCCTACATCCCTCCCAACATACGTCCCAAACCAAACCTATCCCTGCAGTTCCGACGATTAAAAGAGGGGAACACAGCGAGCCCGATTGAGGTCTAAGTAAAGAGCCTTCCGATCACCCTCATACATATACCGTATCATACCATACCATGCATCCATTGCAGATATATCATAGCCATATTACAATCCGACGAATTGAAGAAAATAATCCCCGAAAAAACAATATGCGCACGTCCGACAAGGGCCCATCGTCGCTATGTGCAATTAGTAACTGCACGAACTTGCCTGTACTGTAAGTTCATTTTGTTGTAGAACTAGCAAAGATTGGAAAGCGTTATCAGAAAAATTATTTCCGGACAAGTTCGATCTCCAGCTAGAACTCTAGCCAATTTTGGTGTTCCAAAAAAAATTTAATAAATTTTTTAAATTTATATCAAACTTAGGGATTGTGACGCTCTGTCTCTTAATTTCGTGTTGCAGCAGATAGTGTGCAGCGCATGTGTTCCTTCAGTTAGAAGAATACCTACGTAGAGGACAAAAATACTATTAAACTGCACGAACAACATCGCAGTATAGATCTGGGGCCAAATCGTCTCTTCCGTGACCGTATAATCCGTCACGTAAAAACGAGCATTCTAGGGACAAATTGTCTCGTTTTTACGTGACGAGTTATGCGATCACGGAAGAGACGATTTGGCCCCTGGTTAAAGAAAACCTCGAAAGCGATCGCTAATACAGTAATTAGATACAAAAACTTGATAGAAGCCAAGCAGATACTGGGGACTTTCGAAAGAAAAATTCATTCTTCGACTAGTTTTCGATAAATATAATCTTGAAAGACATTTACAAGAAAAGCTTTAAACTTAAGACGATTAGGAAGAAGAAAAGTTCGTTACAAAGAACACTTGTTCACGGGCAGCATCGAGTTTTTTTTTATTAAGAACCTGCCCTTAGGGCTGATACTGCGACCTAGCAAGATCTTTCGGATAGAAGCGGCACTCCGTATCTTAGCTCACAATGACCCAGTAGCTTCCTCATGTTGTTTCTGTCAAGGCTTAGAATTTCCTTGTAGGAAAAGGGCTTGATAAGTCTCTTGGATTCCCTAAGCCCGTGGACATTTCCCAATGGGCTAGGCGAAGTTGATGTTCCCAGTTGCTTAACAAAGCTGTGGTGATAGTCGAATCAACGTTACAGAAGGGTTGCGGTCCCAAGAGCGCAGAAGCCGTACCGACCCTAGCCAGCTCACCCGCAGTTTCATAGCCTACAATGCCCTGATGGCCGCGCACCCAACCTAGCTTGTCCTTATTGTCCCTGGCAAGTGATTGTTGGGTATCGTAGCAGCACTTGACTGACCTCCATTCCACGAAGTGTGATGTCAATGCTTTAAGCATAGCCTGACTATCTGAATAGATGTATGTATATTTTTGCACCTCTAGTACCTTTATCGGGGTTTATCCTGGATCTAGATCTCAATAGCATGGATTTCAGCCTGGAACACGCTGTTGGGTCCAAAGTCGTCAGCCCCTACTCCAGAAGCCATATTTGTTCCGTCAGTAAACCATAACAAACATTCTGGGTTTGATACGGCTTCCCCATTAGTCCAGTCGACACGGTCTAATATTTTTATCTCAAATAGCCTTCCGAACCTGTACTCACGTCGGGGATAGTGTAGAACATGTCCTTACTTCGAATTGAGTGACGTATTTCGTTATTAGAAGCGCGTTGTCCAGTAAGTGGAGACACTACATGGATCGGAAGTAAGGTATCGGGGTAGCTTTTATCATCTATGAAGGTCGCGGGTCGCACCATCGGCTCTAAATAATCAAGTAACAGACTTGCTCCAATTATCTTATCCTGGGCCTACCCAGAATACGCCTACCTGATGGCCCGAGTTCCATGGCACGGCTTGGAATCAGAGTTCGGGACATGCGTTTAACGCGCCCAAATTATCAAGATATGGACCTCTCCGTGCTAAGAAGTATCTGCTCGACATTTAGTGTTTCGCGTATTCTGCTGTTCCTAATTCGAGCGTGGCGAGTTACTCCAGCAATTCAACGAAGAAAACTCATTTAGGCAGCTTGTATCCGTGATTTTATTCTTTCCGTCATAACCCAAACCTCATAATCATAGGTGAGGGTCGGATGAAACACTTAATTTAAGACCGATAGCTTAGCTCCGATGCCAAGTTCAGCCCTTCTGATAACAGATTGACCAAGTTGTCTTAGATTTGCCTCGGCCTGACTAATCTTGCAGGATGCTCCTTCCAACACTCTTGAATGGAACTCGTTTCAATGGAACTCCATTAACATGCAGAGTGTATTGAACAGGTGTTCGGTAAATGACCATTACTTTTGATTTGTTCACGTTTACTCTTATCCCAGCTTCAACACAGACCTCTACGAACCTGTCAAGTGCGCGCTGAAGTTCGGTTCCAATTCGAACCATTCCTCACCACAAAACGCACCCGTGGCGAACTCCAGCGCTCAAAGTGAAAGGTTTCGATTGAGCACCGTTCACCCGAACACAGCTCTTACAGTTTGTTTATAGAGATTGAATGGCCCTCAGAAGAGAATCTTCAAACCCCTACTTCTGCAGTACACTTCAGAGTTTACCTCGAGGGGCTCGCGCTTTCAACACCTTAGCAAAGACATTGCCTGGGTAAGTTTTACGTGTGACCTTTTGACATCTTTAAGATATTTTTGTTTGCCAAATTACAGACTTCAGAACCGAAACTATGAGCCAAGAACCGCCTTGACCGTGTACATTGCTACTACATATTCATTTACTCGTCGTCTACTTCCACGTATTAAACTCATCCGCAAACTTCCACTACCAAACGACGTTAGGCAGGAAATTAATTACTCTTCAGTCACCTGTAAATGATGCTAGTCTCATTAATTATCAACTTAAATCTTTCTAAAACCATTCACCTTTTTTTAGCAACCATTGGACGGGTTTTTTTTTTTATTTTTAAGAATTCAATTACAGAACAAGCACAGAGCAGGACGACGATCCAGTTCCGTCTTTTTTTTCGCTAATTATTTGAATCAAATGCAGTAGAGTAGATAAGTCTGTGCACACGAAACTTCATTAATTAGTAACCGATTGACTTACTAAGGGTCGTTAATTGGAATCCACTTATAATTGAAAGTTTTTTGTACGTCATCGTTGTTGAAATTACATCATCAGCATTACGTGGCTGATTGGGATGGTTAAACATAAGAAATGCAGATATCTGTGCCTAATTAAAAAATTCTGATCGAAGCATGCAGACAGCTGTCAGTTGCATAATATTCAGACGTGTTACCAGTCAAGAGAAAAGGAATTATGTAATAATTCATTGTAAAACATAATAAGTGTCAAGGCATTTCAATTCACCGTGATGGGATCAGCCAAGTGGGATAAGACAAGTGGTCAGGAATACAAACAAACAAATAGCTGGCGCGACAACTCGGTATGAGCCAAGACCTAGCTTCTTGTATTATTTCCACGAATGGAAGGGACCTAAAATTTATTGCCGACTCCCAACGGCGAATTGAGAAGCTCTTTTATGACAGATTATACTCCCGAAGGCTTGTCATTCCCCAAAGAGAGGTGGTGCCGCGCGAAATGTTCGGTGAATATGACAAGGGCTTTAACCCACGCCGCTTGGTTAGCAGTCCAACACACTAACCACTGAGCCACGGCGACCAGGTCAGGAATAGAGTTAGAAAAACGACGGGACTATTGTCTCTATTTTCTCAATCTCACGCTTCTCACTCCTCTGTGAAACTGGTGTTCAGCTTGAGCCATCTCCTGCGATTGTAGCTATCCAATGTCAAACTTCTTCACAGTATTTCCTTGCCTTTGCGTTGTTTGGGATATCCGCAGCCGCATTCTATGATTAGAAAACCTCCATAGGTTAGGTATCTGGGTTGATGAGGGAGTAAGCACTCGACCTCACCACACTTAGGTCCTTGTGGACCCATTGTGATGCTCATGGGGGTTGGTTCCGGCTTTACCGGGCTTCTACCTTACCGCTCGTTGCTGACCTGGGTCTCCAGCCATCGTGATGTCTTCAGGACAGGAAACCTCCATACTCCCTTATGAATATCGAGAAGCTGGAACCGCGTGTTTGCTACAACAATGTTTATCCCCGCTGCAAAGTTCACTAGCCTCAATCAGTTGGTGTCTTGCAATCTATACTTTCCGATAGTACTGCCAAGGAAGCTCTCTGTTGCTGAGGTAGGTAGGATCACATCCTACAGGAGGAAAAACTCCTTACGTACTCGTTGAACAAATTGGAGCTTTGAATGAAGCGTAGAAGAGTTGCAAACTTTGTGTTAAAATCGCCCAGGATAATGTCGTATCTAGGGAATCGCTCGAATATTTTGTCCAAGAGCTCGTAGATGCTATATTTGGTGTCGTCATTTTATTTAAAAAGAATTTAGCCTCGATACGTTTTTTTATAAAGCTCTCGCTCATATACCGGAAACTTGCCTGAATCTGCCTCTGACAACAGTTTCGTCCGTGGCCGGGCAGTTACCCCAACATCGTACTCCCCAACCGAGAGTCCCAAGTTCTAGGCGTGTATTCATAGGACAAGTTGCCGGATAAATCGCTTCTTCTATGTCAGAGCTCCGAATAGGTGTTGACTTAGTAGTTCAACTTAATTGGAATGGGAGACGAAACTTTTGATTTTTGATTGCATTCGGATGACTGTTCTGCTACTGTCCGGTTCCAAGCAGAACTGCCTCAATGGAAACGCTTGCCTTAAGTGTCTGATTGATACTATTGCTTCACACTATACAGACTTACAAATTGAAGGTCGAAAGCCCTGTCTTTTCATGAATTTCCAAGCTTCTTATGTGCATATGTAGCATTCAGAGAAAACTTCTACGTTAATTCTAATCCAACTGCTTGAGAGCGGAATTTACCGCTTCCATTCATGTTCCACCAACCAAGAAGTTCAACGTCCCTCCATAGGATAGACAGTGTGTGTCCATGTCCATCCACATTAAGCTACTGAAGCTGATGCCCCTTCATACATAAACAAATATATCAGGACAACAACATGTTTACCACACTAATTGATGAGCAGCAATGTCTTACTGTTTGGTTGATAAACAACGCAAAACCCATTCCTGGCTATTGCCCCAAAGAAATTCGAAGAAAACCAATAATTATCCCAGCAGTCAATATCAGGGATCCACATGTTGAGCATGAATAATCTTCCTGACGTCTATCACTTTCTCATTAGCTAATCAAAAGGAAAATTTCATCGAAATCAATCTAATTATTTGGCAAAAACATGTTAATATGTTTGGACAACACGTGTTAGTAGTATATTGCATGTAGATCGATGAATAATAGACAAATTCAAAGAGCCTTCAACACTAATTTATCGAGTCCAGGATATAGGACCTGTGCGCTGATACAACTTTGAACATGCTTATTTTGTATGAGAAGCTCCTTGCTCGGTGTGTTTAAAAAAAGGTGAGCAACACTCTTCTTTTAGAGCAAAAACAACAAAAACGACCGACTAGGCAGCCCATAGAGCGCCTAGCTTCTCGTGCATGTTACATTCTTCACACGAATAGAAGGGCCTTATATTTCATTGGCAACTCCGAACGGCAAATTGAGAAGCTGAGGCTCGAACAATCGGAGTAGGTACAACGCGCTAGGTTCGTTTAGGTTACGTAGGGTGTCTGATGGATAGGACTCATCACTTTCACTCGGACACCTGGAAGTCCATTCGGAGTACCCTATTAATGTTGTAGGAATACCAATATGGTTCCAGGGACAACCTAAGGACCTATCCGATTGTTGGCTGTTTTGTGCTCTTTAAGAATCTGAGTAGGTCCGTCAACTGTAAGTCTTACCTCTAGTATGCTTGCAAAGAACCTTGATCCTTATGCGCGTAGACATCGTTCTTGCATGGCGGGACACTGTCACAATAGATGTTGGATTGAATCCACCTCTTCCTCATCTCCGCAGATTCTGCATTAATCGTTGGATTCGATTTCCCACTTGCCGAGCATGACTCCGACAGCGCAGTGTCCTGTGGTAACTCCAGTGAGCAAGCGGATAGAGGAACTGTCCAGTACCAAATCGCATCTCGTTTTGAGTTTATTTAATTTCGGACATAGGGTCCAAGAGGTGGCGCAATCCTCTCTGGCTAACTAGGGGAAATTAGCTTCTTTCTCCTTATCGGTGGCGTTACAGTTGTATCTGCTTCGCTAATGTTCACAGCCGACCCCAAACTTGCCAATTCATCAGCTTTTTCGTTCCTTTCTATGTCCTTATGTCCGGGAACACAGCAGAATTTTACTGTATGGTGCCTCAACGTTTCTTGACTATTTTTAATCTGACTGTATTCGATTTAATCGATTTTAAAGCTGCTAGAGACCTTTCTGCATCTGCAACCGCTAGACTTACAAATGAACCACCATCCAGCCAATAGTGCGCTGGGGCTCACTAATTCAGGCTTCTTAAGGAATTATAGTATTGGACACTGATCTCTCCTAAGCAAATATAACGTTGACGTTCTAAAAAGAAGAGATGAGACGGCTTTCGTCATCACGTCGTATCCTGAGTGGGAAGACTGGCAGAAAAACGCTGTCATATCAGCGGATGAGATTGCGGTCTTCATGGATGGTTCATAAATCACCAACGGAACGTGTTCCGGGATTTACTTCCAAGAGGCAGGCCTCAAAGTATCCATAAGGCACCCGGATACTTCTAGCGTATTCCAAGCAGAGGTTCTGGCTGTGCTTATAGCTGCGGAATCACTAGGGATGAAATCGATATCTGGAAGGGATATCGCCATTTTCATTGATAGTCAGGCCGCACTTAAAGCTTCAAATGACTCAGATCTGCACTAGCCTCGAAATGTCGCGTAATTCTGAAAGCATTGTGCGCGCAGAATCGAGTAAAACTTTGTTGGGTGCCGGGTCATTGTATTGAGGGAAACTAAAGATCCGACGGAGGGGGGAACCACCGTGGATCCTCCGTCCTCTGTAGCTAAAGCAGATATCCTAAGAAAAACTGTAAGTACGGTATATCCGAGATGGTCCAACATAAACGCACAGGGTATCCAAGGCTCTATCGCCTGCTCTGGATCGCATGAAAACAAGAGATGTTCTCAACTTAAGCAGGGCACTACTACAATTAGTCACAGCCTGTCCGGCCACTGTCTTCGCAGGAAGCATGCTAAAAGATTAGGGCTCTCAGCCACAGATGTCTGCAGATACTGCAACGACACGCATGAAACTTCTCGGCAACCATTTCCTAAGTAATCTAGAGGAGCTAGGCTATAACAGCTACAGGAAAGTAGTAAAATTCTGAAGGGAAATCAAATGTTTTTAGGAAATGGTTTAGGTTTTGCCTTTTTGGTTTCATAGGGATCACGATGCGCCCACTATGGTGCCTAGTGTCTTATGCAAGCGGAGGCTGCATAACTCTACTCTACCTAACCTAACCTAAAGCTGCTTGACCGTCAACGAAGATGGTAATATCCGATGGGGGAAGGTCACAATCTCTTATGCAGCCTGCAGCTTTTTCCATTGCCACGATCTCGGCTTGAAAGACGCTACGTGTTTCTGGCAATCTAAAATCTAAACAACGCACTAACCATATATGCTGCGTGCTTTCATCTACGAGTACATACCTCTGTGCTCTATGTTATAAATTTCTGTAAACGCGCATATTTGCTACAAACGTCGGCTCCATATTATATCCACCATCTTGACGTTCTTCTAAATTTCCCCGATTTCATTGAAATTAAAAATCTTTACACAGTTGACGGTTATTATTAATTTTAAAGTGCAAATGTTGAACTTCAATACATTCATGCAAAAAATTCATAGAATAGACAGCATTGAGACGACACACCAAATCCTATTACCTATTGCGGCTCTCGCCAAAAGGCTCTTTTATCAGGATCAAGGACTTACACATTTCTAGTGCCCGTGGTCTTTCAAAAGTAAACTAAAATAAATATTCGGCGCGCCAGTTCATAGGAGTTCAAGTCCTTCTCGGAACCACTTGTATTGCACGTGGTATATATTTCACGCAATGTTTTTGTTGCCGATTTCTTCTAACGAGTGGATAAGAAGCAATTTATGCTCTTGGAGGTTTGCCATTGTCTGCCGAAATCTGTTGGCATAAATTTCTTCCTCTTTTCCTAGAATTTCACCACACACTACTCAATAACCGAAGTCCTTTTCCCGATCTTAACAGTATGAGGTTGGATTAAATTCATAGGTCCACTCGACTTTCATTTGCAAAGAATAGTCCTTAGGAATATTTTTTTTAAATTCATTTTTTCTTAACCCAAAATGTAGTGTCTAACTAAACAACTCTCTGCCTCACGTACAATTTCTAATTCCAAGTCTACGCGGACTGCACAGTGTCCTTGGAGAGTACAGCATCG
The DNA here is from genome assembly GCA_917880715.2 of Matsumyia berberina. Taxonomy (NCBI): domain Eukaryota; kingdom Metazoa; phylum Arthropoda; class Insecta; order Diptera; family Syrphidae; genus Matsumyia; species Matsumyia berberina. The sequence continues at coordinate 87,022,503 of OU862871.1, forward strand.
ATGATCAAAACACGTAAAATATATAAAACACCCGGACAAATAAAGAAAACCCACCCTACCTTTCGCCCAATGAAAGTGATATATATCATAGAAACACATATATTTGTGGACGAGTACGTGCTGTTATCCTTATCTAATAGAAGAGTGAATATAAAAAAGAAAAAACACAAAATGAAACCGAAGCAAGACCAGGAATGCGTATGGATTTTCTCGTATAAATTGAGCGAATAAGGAAACATTTCGATAAGATATGGGACTTTAACCACAAACATTATTATACTGCTTAGCACGTAAGCGGGATGGTTATGGGAAGAGGCTTTTAAGTAAAAGTGGGCGCCATGGAGTTATGAAGTTATGAATGTTGTGCGGTAATGGAAAATACTTAACCGGGTAGATTTTTGGGATGAAGGATAGTGCGGCAGGCTCAGATGAACTACGCAAAATGTGTGATATTGACGAGTCGGGGCGTGACCATGCGTCGGTTATGTTGGGAGACTGATTGGACCTAAGTGATTTGCTTAGACTTTGCCAAGAATTCCTTTTAGGACACACTAATGACTCAGCAGAGTTACATTGGAATACCAGGAAGGACAACTGAGACAATTTTTTGCGACGGGGGGAGGAGGTTAGTTTGGAGACGAGTATGATACAGTGCTGCCACAGAACACCAGGCACTGTTTTGGAACCATCTGTGCCATTGACAGATATGTGCGTAATATCCTTACTAATACAGATATCCCATCAGTATTATTTGGTGAGGTGGTTCTCTAATTCAAGGTTAGTTTCCTATTTAAGTTTGTCGCATATTTCGAGAAGGTCAGAGCTCCGTTTCATTCGGTTTATCTATTTTAGAGGCGATATTTTGTATTTTTTCTTAAAAGGGCCGCAAAAGTCCAAAAAATGTTTTCAAGTCTCACTGGACACTGGTGACGAGGCGCAAAGAAAACCACGAATTAAAACAGTTTAACGAAGTTTCAACGACTGACTTGGGTAAGACTCACAAGGGCAATTAGAACAATACCGACTGCAGCCCTCGAGATCATACTAAGGGAGATCAACCTTGTGTAAACGAAGTAGCAGCGAAAAGCGCTTTCCGGTTTTTTACTTCCCACCTAGTAGGGGAAGTATTGTAATCGGTCCGATCAAAAAGTTTCGAGATATGAACAGGGCTTGACATTACTATACACTAGAAATAGTTTGCACCCATTTTCGAAATGATGCCTGTGTGTGTGTGTGTGTGTGTGTGTGTGTGTGTGTGTGTGTGTGTGTGTGTGTGACAATATTTTCCTCCTACGATATCTGGAGAACGAAACAACGTAGGACCATGCGGTTTTTTTGTTTTATTTGTTAGCGTAAAACTTAGAGCTGATTAGATTTTGAGCACAATCGGTCTAGCGGATGCTGAGGAAATTTAAGAAACGTTTTTTTTTTTCGAGTTCGCGCAACAACTCTTTGTGGAACAATATTAAACAGTGTGTCTTCGAATTTTCCGCTCTCTATGCATGTTTTCTTTAATTATTAAATAAATAACAATAGCACTGTTTTTGATATAACATAATATGAGGTGGGAAGTGTAGGACTGGCTCCCCAGCCGAATTTTTTTATGTTAAGTGAGAGGGCCTTTTAGGCCACGAAGAAATAACGAGATGGGTGAACACTGAAGCAAAAACTGAATTTGTACATATTTAACACCAATCTTTGAAGTCTAACTAGACTTCCAAATTAAAGTCACTCTAGAGAGAGCTAAATAGAGTACAGAGTTATAAACCCATACCATCCACATAGTTACAACATAGCTCTAAGATCGACACACTAGAGCCAGACACCAAGTTTCCTAAGCGGAAGTTGTAGCAATTCTCGAGACCGCCGGAGAATTATTCCTACAAACAATCCCGATAGAAAGCATAGATATAGTCAAAGCCATTATAACGATCATATCAATAATAATAATCAGATCTAAAATCGTGAAACGAGCTCAAGTCCTTTACCGCAAAATATCCTACAGTCATTTGGGTCCTACGATATCAGGGTATTAATGAAAATGAGAAGGTGAGCTCGCTAGTTTGGGATTCGATATGACATGTCGCACTTTCAGTATGCTCTGCGAAGAACTAAATAAGAAAAGTCATCCACCGTTTCTGACCACAGTCCAAACCGTCCTGGCGGACCATCTTCAAAGAAATCATTTGATAACTTAGCAGACAACAACTTTGACTTTTGAATGCCTAAGTCGCCATAAAACAAAAAATATGAACACAGCCCTCAGAGAACGCTTCTTGAATGACCTTGGCGGATTGTCAAACAAGGCAAAATGTTTATAAAACTGTTTCTGAAATCGGGATGGTTTAAAATCTGTTCTGTGAGTTTAAGTGATCAAAGATCTGCAAACAAAGGGTTTTGGCAGACCATTCACCGTCTCAGAGTTTAATATCATCGAAGGAGTCAGTTCCAAAAATAGTGTACTTTTTGCCGATGAGAAGGACATCTTGCGCAGATGGGGAGAGCACTTTTCGAAGCTGCTCAATCCCGAATAGGGCACTGAGGATGGGAGACTTATGGTTTTAGTAGAGCGGAGAAAAGTCCCACCGTCGAGGTGGTGACTTTGGCGATTGAAGCGCTAAAAGCCCGCAAATCTTCTGCTGTGGATGAAATCCGGCCAGAAATGCTCAAGCCTTTGGGTAAAGAGGGAGTGAAATGTCTTTCTCATGTCATTAAAGTGGCCTGGAAATGCGGTGAAACCCGTAGCGACTGACAAACTGGGGTGATTGTTTCTCTTTTTAAAAAATGGGTAAGAGAGATGATAGGGTATATCTCTTCTAAGTCTCCCCGGAAAAGTTTTGTTAAGGTGTTGGAAGCGCGATCCGGAGCTGTGGTCGAGTCCAGGTTGGGGTGGTATCTCGGGGTCTTATTCACGGGTGATGGAAGGAGCACTTCTGAGTAATCCCGTAAGATTGGTCAGGCTGAAGCAAGTTTGAAACAGCTTAGTCAATCTGTTATCAAGAGAGCCGAACTTTCCATCGAAGCTGAGCTATCGGTCTATAATTCAGAGTTTGTTCCGACCCTCACATTTTGGTCATGAGGTTTGGGTAATGACCGAAAGAATAAAATCGCGGATACAAGCTGCCGAAATGAGATTTCTTCATTGTATTGCTGGGGTAACTCACCCAGATCGGGTAAGGATTACCAGAATACGCGAGGCACTAAGTGTCGAGTAGCTACTTCCTCGAGCGGAAAGGTCCATGATGATTTAGAGCTGATGGCGGAAGATCGGGAGATGTGGAGGGACCACTTATGTAAGCACCCTAACTTCGCAACCCTCATAGTGGATAAGCGGGTCAATGAAAATTATGATAATGAGTTTCGCTCACACGGAAACTTCATGTATCTACTAAGATCCGATTAAGGGTGTACATATGAATAATGTAAAGACACCTCTACAACCTAACAACCTAACCGAGAGTGTTCTTTGAACTTTAAATGAGCTGCAAGGAAATCTGTTTTTCCTCTGCATAGGAAAGAATGCATTATGCACCATGTAGTTCTCCTTCTCTGGTATATCGGACTCTAACCAAGTGAAATCCTCTAATCTCCTGATATCTGCTCAATCCCGGGCTCGAACCTGCGCAGCTCTCGCAACAATCCAACGCACTTAGTAAAGCTTGATTTTGTTCATTTTTGTGTGGTTGTTGGAATCCGGCCATGGTGCTTATGTAGTATGTATGTACATACGTGAATATAAATTTTATTACTTATTTGCTATGTTTTTCTATCATTGCTTAGCCACCATGAAGGATGATCTATATCGTTACCCTAGTACATTCCTTTCTATTTCCTGGTGAAGGGGCAGTATTAAATAAATGAGTCGTTCAACTAGGGACATTGTTTAGCTGTGTAGTTTGTGAGTGGATTGTTCTAGGCTGCGTTAAATTCGTTAGGAAGTAGGGTTGCTAGTCCTTAGACAGAATTGTTTTCTTACGAAACAAGTTCTCCAGATACCCTACAGTGTGAGTTGAAGGAATTCAGATTTTGTTTGGCAAACCTTTCTTTTGGATAGTTTTAACGGTTCTTAATTATTGCCATTTTTGTTAGTTAATAAATTTAGCCTGTGCCACAATGAAACCTTTTAAATTGTCTAACTTGACAGTTCAGGTCAACCATACTAAGATCGTTCAGATGGTTGAAGAATTCGCCGTCCAAATTCTAATTTTGGTGAAAGCCGTGCTCCAAGAGGCGTTACCACTTCTACTGCAAAGTCACTTAAACGGCAAAAAGTAAAATTAAACGTGAATTTTGGAGGTATAGAGCTCTTGCCTTTGTTTCCCCACTTGCGTGGCATAAGTTCTCTTAAATTAAATTAAATACATGTCACATAAAAAAAAAAAAATCCCAAAGAAACTGTGAAATGTTATAAAGTCCATACAAATTCTTGTTAATTAATTCGACAACTATGAATGCAACAAGACAAGTTCATCAAGTGCGCACACACACCAAACAGAACTCGCACTCAAATTCAAAGTCGTCCGTCACTTGCGTTCATTAAATTTGCATTTTGTAATCACTTCAACTAATTGCATAATTAATTCAATTTCAAGAGAAGACGCCAGTCATTGAAACACACTCGACACAAAGCCCAGCGATGCGGGTGCGGGTGGGAGCAATCATATATGCATATTCAAATTAATTACTAACACCCATTCCAGGGGTGCTCCCCTATGCATACGAAAACGGTGTCAAATTGAGCTGTCAGAATTTCTTTGCATATTTAATTATTTCTGTAAATGGAGGAAGTTATTAAGATCCATGCAACAGATGGTGGGCTAAGTGCAGTAGAAAGGAGGCAATTAATTAAATGTGTATGGCTGGCTGAAGACACAAATATGCACATGACGTGAGTTGAGAGGACTGAGTGAGTAAATTTTCTTCGTAAAATTGCAGCCTTTAGGGGTTAACATATACATCTACATGTGTGTGTATACAAAATATAGAGTCACAAGTGTCAACACTATAATCTCCTTAGTAGACACATACTCTGGTGATTTTACTTCAAATTCCCATACTTTGGCATCTTATACGAAAAGTCTTGTAAGGAGTCACTACAGTTGACCGAGCAAGCATTTTACTAGCAAGCAATTTCCTTCTTAGCCCAAGGCACAGCAATTCGTAAGAGTTAATCTGAGCTTAATCTCAGCGCAGACGAATCAATAGCAATCGATGTAATTACTGGTTCCCTTTTGAAAGATCCTGCTCGGTATGTAATCACGGCGAAAATAGTCGTCCTCTCTGGCCGACTCAAGAGTAAATTGAGTTGTAATCAAGACTTTAGCATTTCTAAAGGAAAATGTATTAAACGTAATAGTATGCGTTATGGATTTAATGTAAACGGCCCAGTCCTTACCGGAAGACTGAACTATGCTCTACTACAAGTTAACAATTGGGTTAGCAGCAGAGCAAATTAATCCTTCAAAGATAGATATCGTTGTTTCTACTAAAAAGAGATCAATCTCTTCATTCAAGGATTTGAAGGATTGAACTTAATTTTTCATTAATACATAGGGTTCCACACCAGCTATGGTGTATTGGCAGTACACGACCTCTGTGAAACCTAATCCAAAAAATGTCTCGCTAGTCGAATGGAAGGTGGAAGGTAGTCACCGCGGCTCAGTGGTTAGTGCATGGGCATGAGCTCACCTTTCATCGGGGAATGACAAGCTTCCGGGAGCATAATTTGTCGTGAAAGAGCTTTTCCATTCGCCGTTCGAATAAACTATAGGTCCTTTCCTTTCATTTTAGTCTAATGGGAGATACTTGAAAAGCAATTAATTCAATGGTTGGTTGCCTTTATGGATGGTCTAAAGTCTAAAGGCTTACTTAGACCTCAAGCGAGTCCATTGCATCCCATAAAAAGTATACTCATGGGAGTCTACCAAGGGGTAGGGGGGAAAGCACCCAGAAAGCGATAGAGATCTCACGAGTTTCCTAAGATCAGCGATATGATCGTCTCCCAGCCCATGCAAGAAGCCACTATCAAGATTACGCAATCTTCTGGTGGCGACGGATAACAGGTGCTGGATGGATTATATTTCTTCTTCGTCCCTGCAGCTTCTGCAGTAATCATTGTAGGGTAATCCAAGACATTCCGCATGGATTCCTATTCTGGAGTCCCGTGTAAGGACACCGAAGACGATTCGTATTTTCCTTCGATTTTCGAAATTTTTCTTATGGAAGGATGGCCATAGTGATCTGGCTATTGTGGTCATGTGACACCATTAGCCCTGAACATGGTTTCCTCATCTATTTTCGTGCTAATGAGTATCCTTGCAATGGGTGTATGCATATGATATTTCTGCATCATTCCTGGCAAGTTCGTCCGCCATCTTATTATCTGATATATCTTTGAGGCCTGGCACCCAGCACCTTTTTGGTTGTTGATATATCGCACAGATTTTGTCTGCATACCTTTACCGGCTTCAGTTTTGTCGATGCTGACTGCAGAGGCTTGATAGCCGCCTGCCTGTCAACAAACCTACATAGATAGTGACAGTTTCCCTGGAAATGTTTTGATTGGCTTTGCGGCCTGTAGAGTGGTAGTTATCTCGGCTTGAAAAACGCTGCATCCGTTTGGGATTTTGAAGGATTAGTTAACCCCTTCACAGAAGGGTACCAGTACCGCCGTCCACTTTGGAAGGGTAGCTCTTCTTCAGTGCAGGCTATATCCTCATCCCAGTCCTCTCTTCTTGGTATCAAAGTCTGAGGATGGAATGATGTAGTCGGTATCTATGTTCTCCTTCGTGGTAGTCCATCGCATTAGAACGGAGGTGTGACCATAGATGTTAGTCGTTCATAGACCTTCTTCCTTTAGTCTGAGTGCTGTTTGTGCCGCTCTATTATGAGTACTACAATGGATGTCTACGAACTAATTTCAGCATTGTTTCAGGTCCCGCTGTGGGTATTGAGCTTATCGATCCTGTTATCCCTATCCAGCCTCCTCTTTGAATCTTGGTTACATCTGTAAGATGACATTTCTTCTTAAATGCCTTCCGCTAGACAATTGAACCGTATGTTAGGATGGGTCGTACTACAACAATGTACAGCCAGTGTCTCCGAACATTTTTTTGCAGGCATAAAGGACAATATAAGCCTTTTTATGCGGTCCCCGATATTGGCTTTCCAACCCCAATTTTGAGTCTAGAAGTGCGCCGAGGTATTTCGCCGCCCTCTTAAGTGTCAGATCGATTCCGTCCATGCACGGATTCTTGAAAGGTGGAATTGATCTTATTCTAGTGGGGAATACAATCTCGGTTTTGGATGGGGTAACTCACAGACCTCGCTTTTCGGACCAGCCACTCACCAATTAGAGTACGTAGTTGAGCCTTTCACTTATTAGTGAATGAATTGAGTGATACATATGTTTTCGAATCTATACCAGCAGGTAGTCGGCGTGGCTTTGTGGTTAGTCCGTTGGACTGCTATGTGATCCTGTGAAGGTTTGAGCCCCAGCAACATCCATATTTTCGCGGCACCACCTCTCCTAAGGTTCTAAGAGTTTATTTTTTCGTGAAGAAGTTTTTCAATTCGTCGTTGAGAGTCGACTACAACTTTCAGGTCCCTGCAATCCTTACGAGATTGGCCTATTCTGGGCTGTCGTGCCAGGTTTTTTTTTTTATTTCTATTGGTCTGAGGCTAGGGTGATCATGATCATCAGACCCCTACAGCCTTCCCTCTATTTGGACGGAATACTGCAAACAGGTCGAAAAAAACTGGCCACAGGACTCTACTACTGTCAACTGATAGAGGATTCAGTATCAAAATTCCTGACGGAAGTAAATGGAGGAACCGACAACTCACATAAAACGGAACTGGCCGGCGTGTATGACTGGATATCAAGCCATTTGCCGGGCGCACTAGTAAAACTCTACTCTACCAGTTCCGCTGGTCTATTGCATAAATATTTCAAAATGACATCCATGAATCTGAACACATCCTTCGAGAACATTCTAAAGTAATAATATCAAGTGATTAATTATCATGGTATCTGAACCGAAAAAAATATTACTCATCGTCACAGCGGAAAACTCATGTTTTTTTTTTTTTGCACATAAATTTATGTATACGAGGCTTCCACAAAAGCATCTCCTCATGTCCTTCTTTTTCTTCCGTTGTGCAAACAAATTGTATTTGCATGCAAATTGGAGTTTTTATTTTCTCATCTGGTGCTCTCGAGGTTTCACCACCACAACGTTGCCATAGGAGAAAACTACATCTAATGAGACTAACTTTGGACCGAAAAAAAAAGAAAAAAAGTTCAAAAACAAAACAAAACTTACAAACGAGAACAAATTTCATAAAAGTCTACGAGACAAGCAGGGAAATGTATGAGTTTGCCTGTCCTCCGTTTGAAAGAAGCAACACAGATCCACATAGAAGGGGTTTCTACTACTTTAAGCTACATACACACATTCATCTCTGGTGGATTTGGCGGAATTTAAATCACGACTTCAGTTTGAAATTCTCAAACAGTTTGAAGCCCATTGGGAAAGTTTGACGAGTTTTTGCCAACCATGCACAGGTCTTCAGAAATTGATGACATGGGTCCGATGCTAATATTGGACAGTCAAGGTCAGAATTCCTTATAGAAACGAATGGAAGAATCGATAAGTCAAAAATAATACCGAAGTGTTCTTCTCCACTGACGGCTCTTAGATGGACTTTGGTACTGCAGCCTGGATCTACAGTCATCGCTAAATAGTGTATTCCCAGTCAAAATCAAGACCATTATCCAGGCTGTCAAAATTATTCGTGGGAACTACATCGTCCGAAGAACAAATACTGTTTACATCGACAGCCACAATGCGATAATTAGTTGGAAGGACCTGGAACGGGTGTCCCTATGCAAAGTACCATAGTGCTTATAAACTTGCAAGAAAGGCATTAGCGTTTCATATCTGGCAGAGCCTTTATAAGAGTCCTAATAAGTTGTCTGAATTCATACATCGGGCTCAAAGGCAGGATAGGTAGGGTGCAAAACATTGACACACGTAGGCCAGGAAAGCCCTTTGTGACACCACTTGGATCTATATCCTGAAATCGCCGCTCACTTTACTGAAACCAATTGGAGCTTTTAATGAAGCTGAGAATATTTTTTACCTCAGTAAGCGATAGTTTGTCAAAGTTGTCGAAATGATAGGCTCCTGGATAGAGCTTCCTTCGTTGGGATAGGGCAGGACAAGTGCAGAGGAAATGGAGGATCGTTTGTTCTTCCTTTTCATCTCTGCAGCATGCCATCCTTTTGGCATGAAGGTCAATGGGACAATGGCCAGTAAGAATTCCAATGTCGGTGCTTATGAGCGACCTTTTAAGCAAAATCAAATTTTTAGACGAAGTGAGATCTTTAGTTTGTCTTACTGATCGCGTCTTACTCTAAGAGTAGTTTATATGTAGTGAGTGGAATATACAGACTCCACCGTTCCGGTAAGATGTCCAGAGTAGTACCACACATCGACCTTACAATTCCCTGGAATGTCCCTATGACCGGGTACCAAGGTGAATGTTAAAATGTTTTGCCATCCATGAGCGACAATCTGAAGCAGCTCTTGATGTACATGTTACTGATTCCAAAAATTGTATAGCAGCCTGACTATTAGTAAAGATTGTGATGTCCTTGAAGGATATGATATTATGCCTAAGCCAGGATAAAGCTCCTTTGATCCCTATACATGACCTTCGTTAGACCGCTCCTTGAATATGCTAGTCAGATCTGGTCACCTTACCATCAAGTCCATATTCAGAGAATCGAAGCTGTTCAGCGTAGAGTCATACGTTTTGCCTTGCGTGGTTTGGGCTGGGATGACCCTTTTAATCTACCCCCCTACATGAACGGACTCAAATTGTTAGGCATGCAGTCCTTAAACGGACGTCGCGACGAGGCTGATATACTGTTTGTTCATCAGTTATTAACTAGGGCCATTGATTGCCCTCATCTTCTCCAAAAGATCTCCCTTAACATTAATCCCCACCGTTTATGACCAGTCCCTCTATTCCGCCTCTCCTATCACCGCACGGAAAATGGTCAAAACGAATGTCTAACTAGAATACTAACAACAGTTCTTCCCTGTCCTTAGTCTTTAGTTTATAGTTTAGATTTAAGTCTTACCTTCTTGACCAATTGTTACTCTTAGGTTATAGTTTAGAATTAAGTTTTGTGCCATGCTTGTACTAAGCGAATAATAAATAAATAAATAAATGATTTCCGCCTAAAAAACGCTACAACGGTCACGTAGACCGAAGGCATTTCGGAGCAAACACCACCTCCCACTCCATTCTCGATTTTAGAGCCGTCGGTATAGATATGAACGGAGTAATCGCCTCTAACGTCAACACTCCATTATTTGACCATTAAGAGAAGGTTTTCAGTCTGATGGGTGTGCTAGCAGCTGACTGTTTGTCAAAAATATCTGGAGGAAGTAGATGCAGACGCTCATCAAATGCCGTGGATGGGGTAGTTCTTAGTGCTCTGCTAATGCAAATACATTCTTATCTTTGCACATTCCCCAATAGATTACGGTGTAAGGCTCTATCTAAGGCCGTCCACCAGATGGTCACACCATACATGAGTATAGGTCTGACAAGGGACATGTAAAGCTAGTGGGTGGTACGAGGTTGCAGTCCCCATTTCTTGCCAATGGCTTTTTTGCAGCAGTTAACGCGTTCAGTAGTATTGGCTTTCCAGTCTACTGTCCAGAATGACACCCAAAAATTTGGCTTCGTTATTAAAACACAAGGGGGTGCCGTATAGATTAGGAGGGTCTTTTGGAGGAATTTTGTACTTCCTGGTGAAGAGGTCTAGTTCGGTTTTGACAGGGTTAACACCCAGACCGCTTTTAGCTGCCCGTCTTGAGAGGTTAGAAAGAAGTTCACCAAGTGTGCTTGGGTTTTTACCGGAAAACATCGCAACATCGTCTGCATAAACATCCAGCCCTTTCTAGGCCGAGCAGCAGCCTATTCAGATAAAGGGGGACAGAACACCACCTTGTGGCATACCGCAGCTCACTATGCATATTCACAACTCGGTTCCGAGACGTGTCATCGAATCCGTGCCATCGGGTAGGCGTCCCCTGGGAAGGCCTAGGATGAGATGGTTGGACCAAGTCCGAAATCTCACCTCTACCCGTATGGGGATAGTCCCTGATGATTTAGAGTCGATGGCGGAAGATCGGGAGATGTGGAGAGTCCACTTAAGCACCCTAACCCCGTGACTCTCATAGTGCATAAGCGGGTAATTGAAAATGATGGTGATGATGATGTAACAATGATTGCAAAGCGGTTTCAACAGATCTGCCTTTGCAATTACCATGTTGGGACGCTGACAGAAGTTTGGTATCTATGCTACGGTGGGAGTCTAGTAGCCTTTCCAGTGTTTTTAATAGGAAGGATGATATACTAATGGGACGCAGATCTTAAGGGTTAACGTGTGAGGTCCTGCCTGATCATGAAGACGACTTCAACTTCAATCCACCTCCCAAGAATGTGGACCAGGTACAGGCAGCCTTTAAGGGCAATGGGAGGCAGCCAGGGGAGGATTATATCTAAAGACTGCTGAATTTCAGCAGGAATACTACCGTCCGGTCCTGGAGACTTAAATGGAGGGGTTAAAGCCATCAGTCGAGGTTGTGTTCAGTCACACACTATCTTTTTGCGACAAACCCATTTGTCCTTATTTTAGTATGGAACTCATTGTCAAATATCATTATGTCTGCTCACACGTCTTACGGTACAATAACGATAGGTATATGTAGACAGGCCTAATTTAAATAGGGCGGTTTGAAGCCCCAAAATTTCTTAAAAATCTCTTTGCACAGCACACATGACTCCTTAAAGCGATCGTTCTGAACTGACGTCCAGAGATACCTTGTTTCACTAGACATTTCTAGATCCACACCACCAAAGTTTGGTAATTTAAATGCATGGATTGATCTTTTCTTTGTAAAAGCATCTGAAGCGCTTCTTTTTAACCCAGTTGTTCTCTAATACCATCTCATAATTCAGTCTTGCCCTCAAAATGCACTCAATAAGCATCATTCCCTCTATAAACACTTTTTCTTACCCTAACGTCTCGCAACTTCATATTCAGAATGGTACATACTCAGCTCAGGATAAAGATAATGCAGTCTACGTCATGGTCGTGTACATATAGAATTAATTTGGATATTCTTGGCGGTCTCTCTTGGTATCTCTGTCGTTTTTTTTTTTTTTTTTTTAATTGAACAAAAATTTCAAAAAAAAAAGAACGAACACATCTGCGTTACACACATTAAATATTTTTGTGTGTTGGGAGGTACATAGCACTCAAAACATCAAATATGCTACAAGGTTTAGAAGTACTTTTTGTTCAATTCCCGCACTCAGACCGTAAGACCTTACGTATTCTCTGAAAGCACATAAATCACACACAGCACAGATTAAGTGTAAATTTGATGTGCTCCACCGTTCTAGGTGGTGGTTGGAGAATCTCAACGGTGAACTCACACGGTATCAGGTGAATTATAGCATGTCACCCACCCCACACCTTCAGTTGAGTCGCAAATCAGTGAATGCATGCACATTCTGGCACGTCTTCCTGGCCAATATCTTTCCGCTCCTCGGGTCCGGTGACCCAGAATCCAATTTGGAGCACCAAAGATCACACTGTGAATATTTAATGAGAGAATTTACATCAACTTAAACACAAGATACACAACAAACATCCATAGCACAACGGGAAGGTGAGCTGAAGCTGCATAAAACGTTCATGATTCATAGCGTGACAAGGCCACAGACTGCAGATATTACCTCCTTTCAGTGGCAATCACATGCATCCACAGTTTACCACATGACACGTGAAATGTTGATAAAATCTCTCCAAACTAATGGTGGAACAAAGTGCAAATCAGTGGAAAAGGCTGGCATGCACGTCACGCCCCCAGTAGTATCTAATTTAGTGTCGAGATTAGGTAGCAGGTCGAGGGGCCTCATATTTGCCAAAACGGTGGGTTTTAGGTGAATGATTGATTTTCCACAGAAGTGAATATATTGGCTGTGTGCGATGAGAGGTAGCTGATAAGTTCAAGGTTTGCAAAATGAACAGTGTGCGTCGAGTGTGCGAATCGGTTGCTTCTGGATATTCGTGCAGTTGCCATGGAAGTTTTCCTCTTCAGTACACTAAATAATGCAGAAGCATTCGTATAGCTACTTCCACTTAGTTCCTGTCACCTCTTTGTTCGAAGTTTTGCAATGCATTTCAGCCATCTCTGACTCATTCCTCCAAGTTCGCGACTTGTTTTCAATCAGTGAGCATCACTGGATAATCGATATCCAGCGATATCTTGAAGTGTTGTCTCGACCGATAGCAGAACCAAACAAGATATTTCCAATCAGTCGAATCTGCAAACTTAAGTTTGCATAAGGAACGTTGCACAGAAGTAAGACAATTAGCCTAAACACCAAGCTACGACTATTCCCTTCCAAAGTTAATCCATGTTTTTATATATGTATGTGGGTCAAGGCTACAGAGCACGAATCGAAGCCTACAGGGATGCACAAGAGAACATCGTAATAGAATCGCAGGCCATGCTAAGGATATGGAAGAACTCCTTCTGCAGACTGTTTAACGGCGACGACGAATCAAATCCCGCTGTCAGGCAGAATGAACCATTCAACGTGGACGACGAATGCCAACAATTCCGTCCACCCTGTCTGGTCGAAGTCCAACAAAGCTGCTGGAGCTGACGGTCTAGCTGCCGAGCTGTTCAAAGCAGCAGGCGATTATTTGGAAAGGAGCATGCACCAACTCATCTGCAAAATTTGGTCGGAGGAAAGTATGCCCGATGAATGGAATCTCAGCATTGTTTGCCTGATCCTTAAGAAAAAAGACCCTCTGAACTGCGCCAACGATAGAGGCATCAGCATCTTATCTGCCATGTTGTGTGAGCGCTTAAAGCCATTCGTCCATAACCTGATAGGTCCATATCAGTGTGGCTTCAGTCCAGGAAAGTCCACCATCGACCAAATATTCACGCTGCGGTAGATCTTGGAGAAAACCCAGGAACTTCAAATCGATACGCACAACTTTTTCATCGATTTTAAGGCCGCGTGTGACAGCATATGCACATATATAGAGACGGCACATATATAAAACGAGCATCCCTGCCAAACTCGTCCGTCTGTGCAGGATGACGATGGAGAATGCACGCTGCTTCATTAAGGTCGGTAAAAACCTCACCGCGACCTTTGATGTCAAGAAAGGATTTATTCAAGGCGACGCGTTGTCATGCGACTTCTTCAACATCGTTCTTGAAAGAGTTGTGCAAAACTCACGCGCCAACACCAGAGGCACAATCTTTCAAAAGTCCGTCCAATTACTTGGATACGCCGACGATATTGACATAATCAGAAGGACGCAGCGTGATGTCACTGGTGCGTTCGTGAGCATTGAGACGGAGGCGGCAAAGATGGGTTTAGCGGTCAATGAGGGCAAGACGAAGTATATGCTGTCAACAAGACAGGACACCCAACACCGACGTGTTATAACCTTGAGGTAGTTAAGGACTTTATCTACCTAGGCTCCGCTATAAATTCAGACAACGACACCAGCGCTGAGATCAAACGAAGAGTAACTCTTACCAATCGCTGTTTCTTTGGGCTAAGAAGGCAATTGAGAAGCAAAGCCCTATCTCGAACGACTGAAGTGAGCCTGTATAAGACCTTAATCGTCCCAGTCTAAGGCGCAGAGGTATGAACACTGGCAAAAGCGTGTGAGGTTGCTCTTGGCCGAGAGGAATATTTTCCGGGTGATTTTCGTCTCGTCTGCATAGACTGTAAATGAAGGGAGAGATGCAACGACGAAGTCGTAACTTTGACAATAAAATCGAAATCGATCTCTCAAAGTCTTAAATTGAAAAGTAACAGTAGTAGTAAATGATGTAACTGGAGATATAGACCAGAAAAAATTTGGGCACCCTGTACATAACCTCAAAGTTAGTCAAAAACTCCATTTTTTGGGTACATAACCTCAAATATCTCAAATTTGTGACGTGATGGGACAATTCTGACATCGGATTCGGATTCTACGCAAAAAATTACTTCGGAAATGACCCTCAGCTTTTCAGCAAAAAAAAAACCATGTTGGCCTGTGTAAAACACGACTATGTAAGCTTTTTAGCACATCTAAGAATGCGCATAATTCGCGAAAGGGAGCAGCTAGAATTTTGAATTCAACTGACTTTTGATGTCCAAACAACATAAAAACTTTCTGCTTTAGCAGATTTTGGATCCATTTTAGTCAAACTTTTTCGACCTTCAAGCACACCGTGAAGCATAGTCGGCATTTAAATTTTATTTTGTTCGAGTGGCTGGCAGCTCGCCCTCTAAAATGAGTTTGAACGGTTTTCCTTTCCTTCCAGGCTAGGGCCACGCACTGAGCGACTGAGCGATAGAGCGACAAGTCTGAGCGACGTCGTTTGAGCGATTAGTAGTGAAAATGTCGTTGGACAGTTGAAATCAAAATTTCGAAGTTTATTTGCTCAATTTTCACTTTATCACTGAGCGGTGAACTACAAAATTAGAACAAAATTGAATTCAGAGCGACGTCGCTCTATCACTCAGAAAAATCGCTCATCGCTTAGCAACTACGTGGCCACGCCCTACGATTCCATATGTTTTAAATTTTTTTGCGTCACTCAGGTGCTCGTCGCTCAGTTGCTCAGTGCCTGGCCCTAGGCTTATAGAATCAAGTGAAAGTTCGCCAAATCATTTAAGAGGAGCCGCGCTCAGTGTTTTTAAATATTCAGACCGGAATTTCCAGGTCCCTTCACAGAGATTTACTGATCAATTAATAAACTTATCGAACTCACTTATTTCATACAAAAGCTCTTTAATCGCCATATATGTTGTTTACTCTCCCTCGAGATATTATCGCTGTTGATGTCACACCGCAAAACATATTTTCGAAATATTTTATAACCTCTGCATGATACCGCCATGTGTGCCATACCTTACGTGCTTTCTGTTAACCATACACAAAATTCCTCGAAACATAACACAAATTTAACACCAACTTTCTGGCACTTACTCTATAGCCTGCATACCTTACATTTCCCAACTGAAATTCCAGCTATAATTTAAGGTTTTACCCAAGATGTCTCAAATGTCATGCGGTTATTGCTACGCAAGGCGATATCTCGAAAATGTGTAGCTCGACATTAATGCATCTTACATGCAACCGCAGAAACTGCCATTCAGTGCAAACACCCCCTTGTCCTCGCAGGGCAACTCCTTTATTAAATATTCACACAAAGTGTGATCCTTGATGTCCCCAAACTAGTTTACCCTCCTTTCTCGTCTTCCTGGTCATGATAAATAATGAAGGACCTGCCCTAATGTTTAAGACTGCATCCAGTTGATATGCAATAATTTATACATGGATACCACACAACCATACGTGGGAGTGTGCTAACACCCACCACACAGGACACCAAATTTGCACATTATTTGAATTTTTGAATTAATACGACCATGAGGTAGACGTTAAGTCTTCGTAAAGTTTTCGGTTTTTCACCGCGTAGACCACTAACACGGTGCATGCAGGTATCATGTAATAAGGATTCAAACCAATCTATTTGGGACTTTTATTTATTTTAAAAACCACTCTCTCCACACACACACACAAAAGGAAGCAGCTTCCCTGTGTAGAGTGAATGTATAAAGGGAAAACTTTTAAATTTTTTTTTGGATGAATCCAATTAAAATTCATTGGAAATGAAGGAAAAAATTGCAAAAACATAAAATTGCGGATGGCCCACAGCGAAAGGGAATTCCCATTTCCCCGACACGGGATATAAATGCCATGGAAGTGTGTTGATCATTTGCCACCGGCTTAAGCATCAATTGATTTTCTCTTTGGGGGAATTTATTCCTGTGTTCTTTTAATTTTCATTAAAATTATTTTAAGGGCTCATTAGAGAGGAGTTTAATTAAGATCCGGTCAAAGTACCCGGTGGGTTTCGTTTAATACTGCTTCCGCTTAAACCTTGGTGGATTTTTATAAACGAAATGATAAGTGGTCACAGCTTGCTTTACTTACTCTCTGCCATCTTGTTTCCCCTTGTGGTTCCTATGACCTGAGCGTTATCGTGTACGATTTCTGGCAATACTTATTTCGCAGCTTTTTCATACATTTTCACATTTTCACTGGGACGATTAAGGTCGTATAAAGGGTCAATCTATTCGTTCGAGAGAGGGATTTGCTGCTCAATTGCCTACTTAGCCCCAGGAAACAGCGATTGGCAAGAGTTAGTTAGTAAGAAGTAGGCCTCCGAGAGGAGGTGCACTTAGACCAGAAAGTAGGTCCATTGTGATGCCACTGAATACTGGGGTACCCTTCTTACTCCTGAAACCATTTAGATTTCCTAACGTAGCTGTTAAGGTCGGCCATGCTGGCGGAGTTCAGATCATTAAGATCGTTGAAGAAGTATTGGCCCAGGGTGACCTTCCTGATATGGGCCAGTGCGGGACACGTGCAGAGGCAGTGTGCGGTGGACTCCTCCTCTTCCTCATCCCTTCAGCTTCTGCAGAAATCGTTGCATGCTATCCCCAGGCGTTGAGCATGCCTTCCTAGGATGAAGTGCCCCGTGAGGACATTGATGAGCTTTGAGAGCTGATCTCTTTTAAGTCGTATTAATGCTTTCGATCTTTTCAGATCCAGGACAGACCATTTTAGCCTGGCATTATTGCAATAATCGAGATGTTGCCATCTACAGTTTGCTTTCGACAGAGCGTCGGTGTGGGTCAGGTGTTTAACAAACGACATAGGCGCATTGACATGGTCGGGCTTCCTGCCGTCTGTACATTGGGAGCCTATTCTAGCTAATTCGTCAGCCGCACAGTTCCCTTGAATGTCACAGTGACCAGGGACCCAACAGAGTGTGACGTTATACTGGTTAGCGATCTCGTTTAGAGACACGCGGCAGTCCTTCACTGCCCTAGATTTTATAGTGTTGGATACGAGGGACCTGATCGCAGCCTGGCTGTCGATGTAGATCGCAATATCCCTGCGTAATATTGGGTTAGCCTTTAGCCAAGCGGCGGCGGCTTGATTTATAGCTGTGACTTCGGCTTGAAAGACACTGCAGTGGTTGGGAAGCCTGACGGAGTGGTGAATGTCCAGGTCTTCAGAGAAGACACCGGAACCGACTCCTTCGACTGTTTTAGAGCCGTCCGTAAAGATAGAGATGGACTCATTAAAAAGGACTTCGCACTGACTCCAGGCGCTTCTGTCCGGTAGCTTGTGTTTGTAGCCCATGTTAAAGTCGTTTTCGGTGGGCAACGTGTCTGTTGATTGGGGAAAGCTGCGGTGAGTTGATAGGATACAGATGAGTTGGTGCATGCTCCTCGCCAAGTCATCGCCTGCCGCTTTGAACAGCTCGACAGCAAGGCCGTCAGCACCAGCAGCTTTGTTGTTATGGAACGGGACTGTCGTTCTTGTCAATGCAAATACTTCAATAACGAAAATTTAATATCTCAAATCATCTGTTGAAGTCTTGCTCAAAGACTTTCCAGTCTTAAACTCCCGAAATTAGCCTTTAAAGGAAATCACAAAAAAATAACCCTTCAGTGTTCGAAGATACAATGAGCAAATTTTATGTAAACAAATGTACGGTACCTCTGGCGCCCGAGGAAGGAAGAAAAATATTTTTCACATCCTTGAGAATAACTTCGCCAAAAATAACGCTGCGCGAAGATGCAATACATCGCAAGTGTGCATGTTTCGCCTGCAGTCATAAGGGAACTTCTTCGTGAGAAATCTGGGCCAAGTTGGCCTCTGGCAAACCAGGTCAGATTCTGATTTGTTGCTTCTTTGGTTTATGGATGGTTACCATCCTTCATATCGTCGTAAGGATAAAAAACAAATAAAAGATAAATTCGATGGTGTATGGATGCAGTTGAGTTTGCTCATGCATAGTGCTCGTCCATTTTTCAGTGCGAAACGTTGATAAATTTCATTGAGATCCGCAATTAAAGTGAAGCTGAAGCCATTAGTTTGATTCCAAGGTAATCTCGTGACCCACCCGACAATCCTTGATAGAATTTCAAATGAGACTGTTTTCCCAGCAAACTTCTGAGACTAACCCAAATTGGGTAACCTCTACACCTGTTCCGTTCCCATTTGTTTCACCCTCGCACGTGTACCTTTTGATTTGAGACGCTTCCATTTTTCGTGATGGAGGAAATAATTGAGCAATAAATACGTTCAGGGCGGAACAGCACATAGCAGTGACTTTGGGTGTCGTGTTCGCCAATTCCACCAAGGTGTGAAATTCTCAGCTGAAACTATAAAGTGTCTGTGGGAGGAAATACTAATCCTTTAGCGGTCTATGACGATGATGGCGAAGGCGATCATTAAAAAGCGTTTAATAAGATGACTGTTTACGCTAAGGGTTGTTCTGGTTTGTTTTGAGGGCGGCAGATAATGTTAACCCATCACGGCAGCTGGGTAATTTCCATCGAAAAATACTTGGAAACCATTTGGCTGGGTAATGGGTGTTGGGTGGTCTTAATTATTTGCTGCTTATTTAAACGAAAGTTGTTACAAAGAGGGAAACGAAGGTACGCTGCTTTAATGTGTTGTCTCCCATTTCAATTCTGTTAATTGCTCTGTGTTCGAAATAATTGGATGATTAGACGGAGAACACCTTTACAGAACGTTTTCATTAATTTGCTTGGTTTTGTCATTTAGCGTTACCTAAGTATTAAATCTTTTCAGATTAAAGCCTTAGAAAGTGATTGCGTTATCCATGTGAATCTAATTTTGTTACATCCATTGTCGTGCTTAGACTTTGGATTGATATTCATCGTGGGTCCTTGTGCGTTCTGGCTCGGTCTAGATTCTTGTTAACTGTCAACAGCTATACAGATGAAGAATGTCCTCTGTCTCTCCCTATAAAAAGGAAAGAAAACAGAAAGATCCTGTCAAGGCACAACAAATTTTTGTCAGCTTTAATAGGCATGGTTGGTTTTAGTGGTTGTATCAGACAGAGGGCGGTCTCCATGGCTCAGTGGTAAGTGCGTTGGACTGCTGTGCAAGTCTGCGTGGGTTCAACCCCAGCCTTGTCCACCGAACATATTTCACAAGCCTCCGAGAGTATAATTTGTCATGAAAAAGCTTCTCAATTTGCCGTTCGGAGTCGGCAACAAATTGTAGGTCCTTTCCATTTGACAGACCATGGCTGTTGGTCTTAAATCTAACCTGTGGAGTTGGAAAGAAGAGTGGAATGTTAGGGATTTTCTCCTTGTAGGAGGTTTTCGAGAAAGGGTTTCCCTAGCGCATTGAGTCTAGCTATGGCAAGTGCCGGGCGCTTGCAGAGGAAGTGTTCTAGGGTTTCCCTATCATTTGTGTCTTTGCAGCTGCGGCTCTAGAGATTAAAAGGGATGCGAAACTTAGTCGCACTGCCCAGTGACCCGTACAGATGGCAACATCTGTCTGTATGGTCTTATATTGGCCAAGTCTTCCTGGATCTGGCGCAGCTAGCAAGATTGTTCCATTTGTGTTTGGGTACTGAGAAGTAGTGTAGGTTGATTTTTCCCTTGACAGCTTCTAATGGGATGAGAACTTCTCTTGCGAGTAAGCTGTCAAGTCAAAGGTCGACCCCTGCCTGGGCAAGCTCATCAGCCATTTCGTTCACTTCGATGTCTCTGTGACCTGGGACCCATACGAGGGTTAGGGAAGATTAGCTTCCCAGGCGGGCGAGCTCGGTTCTGAATTGTGCTACCAGCTTTGATGAGGCGGTTGTGAAAACAAGAACTGCCTGGCTATCGGAGAAAATTGCGATACTTCATTTGGAGGCCGTGTCGTGGTTGAGCGTACTACAGACCTCGTAGATTTCAGCCTGAAAAACACTGGCGAAGTTCGAGAGTCTAAATGATCTCCATATTTTCAAGGCTGCTGAAAATATACCTGTACCTACCTACCCAGCATTCCATTTTCAAATCGTTCGTGAAAATTTATGTGTCGTAGTCTTTTGTGACCTCCCCGCTGTTTCATTCCGCTCTTGACGGAATAAGTGCAGCGAAGTCTTTGCTGAACGTAATGCGTGGTCTGTGGAGGATATAACCGTCTCCTGAGGCAGTGAAGCCAGAATTCTACAGTGGCCATGAGGCCTGCTCGATTGGAACCTAGATTTTCTGAGTCTGATCGCACTTCGGGTTGCGATCGTGGTAACATGAAGGTCGAGTGGTAGAAGTTTTAGGATAACCGTTAGTACCTCCATCGGACATAAACGTATTGCACCCGTGGTACCTATACCAGCAGTTCTCTGGTTGATTTAGAGTCGATGACGGAAGATCGGAAGATGTGGAGAGTCCACTTAGGCACCCTAACCCCGCGACGCTCATAGTGGATAAGCGGGTCATTGAAAATGATGATGATTATGCTCATATTATCTATGTACGTAGAGGAGCTAGAGAAGAGAGCTTAACTAAAAGTGATAGATAGGTAGAGTGTCGTTTCTTGAGAACCCAATTAGCTGTAGGGGGCGCCGTTTTGTTACCACGAAACTCGTTCAAACCTATTTGTGTGTGGGTGTTGATTGGTTGAGTTGGGATGATGTGGTTAGTTCAGACACATGAAGAAGGGTTTAACCAAAGTATGCTGTCTGGTCCTCGCCAGGGTCGGACTCCTGGAGAGGAACTGAAGTAGAGATTCTTTCTCATCAATGCCTTTGCAGCTTCTGCAGAAGGTGTTGTGAGGAATACCAAGGTTGACCGCATGGTCTCCAACTGGTCAGTGGCCCGTGATAATGCTTACAATTCTGGTGATATCTGGTCTTGATTTGCCAAGTAGCACTCTCGACTTAGTTTTGTTGGAATTAGGCCATGTTTTTTTCTTAAGATGACGCTGGTAGACAGGCCGTTCCACCGTTCCACCAAGAGAATATCGACACTTTCCGCAAGAGAACTGGTAAGGGCAGATCCGCCCCTGGCCAGCTCAGCAGCACGCTCATTGCCCTCACGATTGCTATGACCTGGGATTGAAATGAGTGTTGAGTGGATTGGATACTGAGTTGATTGATTTCAAGCCGGCATTGCTCTACCAGTTTTGACGATATGGTAACCGCATCAATGGCTTTGATAGCTATTCGAGAAAATAGCGATATTTTGGTTGGATGTTTGAAGATTGTTCAGCAAGCGGCAGGCTTCCCAAATCGCGAGAAACTCCGTCTGGAAGACACTAGCAGAGTCTGGGAGGCGAAAAGACTTTGATATATTCAGATAGACAGTAAAGATGCCTGCGCCTTCGAACCGTCCCTATATATACAGTGTACTCTCTCATAAGCGGACACCGACGGTTCCGAGAAAATTCTCCGCTTATGAGAGGCATCCGTAAGGAGAGAGTACACTGTACCAATATCACAGTCATTGATAACCCTTCCATTCTTCTCTTGTAGGAAATTTACCAAAGAAAAATTTCCTAAAATTGAGGGTAGGTCGCATGTAATCAATTCAAAACCCGACCAAATCGCCTGGAGGTATTTCCAGGTTCTTACAGTGACCGTATGGCGTCGCGGACCAGTACCCAGATTACCTGAGCCGGACCGCGCTACAGGTAGCTGTGTCTTTGATGTGAAGTTTAAGGGAGATCAGGTGCAGGATCACACTTAGACCATCAGTAGGACAAGATCTCAATGCTTCTGTAATACCTACAAACGTCGATCTCTGTACTTTTTTTAACTTAACGACATTGCGTTTCTTACTCAGGGCAGACCACCAGACGATGGCGCCTTTAATGAGAATTGGACGCAGAACAGCAGTGTACATCTACAGGTTCATCTTTTGCCAAACGTTTTATTTCAGGCATAGAACGCTAAGCTTTTTTCTTTACCCGCTGTTCTATATTGAGCGACCAACTCAGTTTTGGGTCTAGTATTGTGCCCAGGTATTTAGCACTAGGACTTGGCTGACCATTAAGTTTGAGCGGGCTAAATACCGGAACCTTGGACTAAAAGTGGTATCAGTGCACTGTCTAAAAAGTTGATTTAGCAATTTCATCTAACCACAGTTACGAAGCCTAAGTCCGACACTATGTTGGTTAAAAGTAAACGAAATATTGAGATCCAACGAAATTTACGAGAAATTGTATCGATTTTACTTAAATTTAAGGCACTGACTGCCAACAAATCCCAATAGGCAAGTACATACGCCGTTCATTTTATTTCCTTCCGGGGTTTAAATGCTTATTCCTTAACATGTCATCAAAGAACGAAAGTCATCTTATAAGGCCACTCACAACAGCACAAAAAAAAAAAAAAAAGCCAAGGGCCTTCTATTGTCATTTGAAACACACTCGCCTTCGTAGCTAATAGTGAGGGTCCAGCCAGTGGCAGGTTATTGCTTTGCAACACTTTCTCATAAAATTCAACTAAAGTGCCCAAAACTATACCCAAAACCATTCGAAAATATTACCGACGAACAAAGGGATCTCTCTTCCATTGCCACACTCTTAAGCCACATCATTTGATGCCCAGTACCACTCGCCCGACCCGCAAACATAAAACCGGACACACATTTGATTTTATCATTCCCCCGCCCCCATAGACAGTAGGCACATGGCAGCAATGTGCAAAATAAGAACCCCATGGCTGACCAAAGTCATAAAATGAGAAAGCCAAACGGTCCAAACAACCGACTACCAACTACATTCTAAGGCAGCCAGCAAATGAAAGGATACTATGGTATTACGTTCAATAAAACCTCCTAAAAGTGATACCCTTTTGTTGTAAAATCCCGGCACACAACCCATTGGCATAAATAAACTAGCGGCGGCGGCAGCGGCATCGGCATCGGCTCTACCCTTCTACGGTATCCTTTGATGTGTGCTGGCACCGAAAATTTATCAGATATCCTTGCAGTTTCGACCTTGCTGTGCGAAAACATTTAATATAAGGACACCCATTGAGAGAGAGAGGTTGTGTTTCTTTTTTTTTTTAAAGTTAATTAGAAAAGCATTTACGCTGACGTTTAGAACTGTGTTCCGTTTTCTGGTCCACCTAACAATGAGCTGAGCAATGTAAAACATATTTATTCTTCCACAATCCGTAGCCAAGCGAAACTTATTTTTATCCACTCGGCAACAAGTTGACGTTCCAATTTAATCCTTGCTCCACACAAAAGCGGAGCATTTAACCAGCAATCGGAGGGATTACTTGCTCCAATGCCAGTGGTGGCGCTGGCCAAAAAAGAAATATGCTTTGCCGTCGTTACATATGCTTACAGCGATGTGCGCCAATAGTGGATGAAGAAGCTGCACTTGGCTGAGGATGTCCTTGCTGGGTGCATTAATCATCTGCGCGCTTGAGGACGAACGATATTAAGTTTTGGATTTTTCTTTTGATCAAATATTTATGAGTGCGCTTTGTGGGTAGTCGTCGGTGGTCGGTTAGTTTTTAGGGTCTAAACAAATTGGAATGCGATTAAAGGGGTAAATTCGATGATAAATGGAGGATGTTTACGTCGTTTTGGGTTTGCGCTTCTTTGGGGTCACACATATTATCGATTGAAATATTTCATCATTTGTCGTGAGGCTTACGCGGCTGTCTGGAGTCTTACGATGGCAGCTGGGTTATCCAAGGTCGGCACGTCGAAATGGAGAAGTTAGAGGCAATTAATTATCGTTCCACTACTAGAAATCTGAGGTCAGAATTTTCTAAGAGAAATTATTTTACATAAGCAGCCAGTGGCAACGTTTGTGGTTATTTCGACGCGATTTTTTTAATCAGAAGAAGGCTTAGCTTAGAGTTCGTTAGTGTGTGAGGAGATGCCTGACTATAATTCGAATAAAGCTTAAATTTTATAAAATAAGCTTGGTAGGAATCACGTCTCCAATGAGGAGCCGCTAGAGATTGTGTTGACATCTGTGTTGTTGTGAATGTGGGTATCTTACAGACGTTTTGCTTTCTACTAGGAAATTTCTTATCTCTGCCATGTTACGGAACTAGACCCTTTCTGGTGTAGCACCTTTCAATGGATTTAACGTAACCGTTTCATGCTACCTCTGCTGTCAGTAATTGGTGGACACTATTAAAGAATCACTTAAAGTCAAAGACCTCACTATGGGTGCTTTTTTGGACGTCGAAAGAGCCTTTAAGATCTAAGATCAAATGAGAAGTTGTCTCCGATGCACTCACGAGCCTGGGAGTTAAATCCCCGCTCGGACTTCTTATGGAAAAACTGCTCACAAGTAGAACAACATGGGTGATGCTGAATCCCGGAGATCTGTGAGGTGCGGTACTCTACAAGGCGGTGTTCTGTGCCTCTTCCCTTGGATTGTGACGGTTTCTAAACTGCTGCTCGACCTCACTTACTATCCTGTTCTCTTTTATGGATCCTAGGACCTCTACTAAACCTACGCGCCATCGTGTGCGGTTTCTGGCAATATGCCTTAGCTCTCTCCAATTTCTGAGACTCCTCCTCAACTGTACTGCGCCATGTATTTCTCGACCCACTCTTCTGGCATCTGGAGCAGTCATCTTTTCGAAATGTATGACCAATCCACTGTCACTTTCGTCGTTGGATAGTTGTGCCTATCGCTTCCTGACACGTTCTCTGATAAAGGTGTGCGCCTATTAACCAGCGTTTGCAACTTTCTTATGATAGTAGAACTCACTTTCCTAGTGCTGTACCCATATATAAGCACGGATTCAACATTGAAACGGAGCAGTCGTAGCTTGGTGTTTAAGCTGATAATATTGCTTTGCCTTGTTTTGGACAATATTCCAAACGCTTTGCCAATTCGGCTGGCAATATCTTGCTCGGTTCCACCATCGGTCGAGACACTACTTTCTCTACCGATTGTCGAGCGATGCTTACTTGAGATGATGAGTTCGTTCCGAGGCTGATAATCTTACTTTTGGCTTTAACTCCACGATGTTTGTCTTTCTCTTAACACCCGCTTCCATTTGGTGGAGTTCCATAATCCTATGTGATGTAAGAACCCCACTTTGGACCTCGAATTCCTCTGAACAGAATAATGACAGATAATTTCTCACAGATAGCTCTCCTGCGGAAGGCAACCCAGATAAATTCTCTGCTTACACAGTCGAACGCCTTCTCGAAATCGATGAACAGCAGGTAAAGTGGCGAACGGTATTCAACGCACTGCTCAATGATGATCCGCAGGGTGTGATGCGGTTGACATAGGAGAATCCAGAGCGGAAACCTGCTTGTTCGGCATCGAGTGTGTTTTTCAGTTCTTTCTTTATTCATTCAAGAATTACTTTAGCTGTTACCTTTACTGCTGCAGGCAGCACACCAATACCTCTCCACTGCATTAGACCTACCATTCTTGGGAGCTTGACGATCACTCATTTCTTCCACTCATCGGGATAGCTTCCGGCTTCCCACGCCTTCTCTACAAGTGCGTGCAGAATTTCAGCAGAATTTGTTGGTGCTACCGGTAAAAGTATACCGTCAATTCATACCGCCTTGTTGTTCTTCAATGTTTTGATCGCGGTAGTGATCTCATCCTTACTGGGAATTGTGGTGCGTATTCGGGTAGTTGTTGCTTCGGGTGGCTCAACCTGATAAACCGTAGCAAAATGCTCATTTTTTTTTATGAATACCCTTTTAATGTTATACACACACCGCGAGCGAGGTACAATGGTTTGAAACTCAGGTATTGCTGGGTTTCATTGGCGTCCAAGGGTGGTGTCCAAGCTAGCTGGGGACATTTGTGGTGTTTGTCATTGCTATAATTCACAGGAATTTTTTCTTATCTCCTGATGTCATAATCAGTGTCAAGCCATGACACTCAACTGCCAGTGTTATGCCTTCGCAGTAGAGTATTTATTTGAGAAATGAATGTTTTTTTCCAACATCAGGAACACCGGACTTTCAGCGTGACAAGCGATGATGCTAACCACTGCAACATGGCCACCCTTGAGTTGGTTCTCAGACATCAGGAGATTCGAAAAAAGAAAAAAATCCTGTGAATTATATAGCAATGACAAAAAATCACCACAAATGTCCCCAGCTAGCCTGGACACCACCCTTGGACGCCAATGAAAAACTTAACGAAACCTGAGTTTCAAACCACTGTACATTATAAGGGTATTCATATCCCCTTGATCCGCGCGTGAATTATAAAAAAAAAAAAGCACTTTGGTAAAATCATCTACGTCCCTCTCATCCATTAAAGCCTGAACGCTTGACTTTGGTTTCTATTGGACGAGATGCCTTGTACTCGAGCCTTATGCGATCATTTGTTCTTAAGTCGATATAAGCGATTGTTTCTTAGAGCCTTAGTGGTTGCCGTGGCTCAGTGGTTAGTGCGTTGGACTGCTGAGCGAGGTGCGTGGGTTGAATCACCACCCATGTCTACCGAATATTTTTCGCGGCATCACTTGTCATCGGGGAATGACAAGTCTTCTGCACTATAATCTTTCATGAAAGAGCTTCTCAATTCGCCGTTCGAAGTCGGCAATAAATTTCAAGGGCGCTTCCATTCATGCAAATGTAACACGCACAACATGAATGGTTGTGGGAGTGTGAATGGTAACGAGGATTTGCAAGGTCCTTTTCATGTCTCGTACAAATCGCCTATTATTGGTGCCATCCACATCCCTCTAACAAAGGTGAGGCCACTTGTACTCAAATTAAATTACTACAAACGTAGCGGTATCTGCAAAAGTTTACCAGCCCACACCGAATAAAAATTAAGTAATAAGCAAATAATTAGTAGTAAGTGTATGGGGGTTGTTGTCATGTCTGTTTACATACTCTGACCAAAATATGTGGGTTTCCTCGGTACTCTACAAATAACTGATTGATAAAATAAAAATGCATATGCGCCTTCCGTTTATGTAGATGAAAATTAAAATTTCGTTTAAATATTTATTTGTACATTTTTAATTTTAATACAAATACTCACGGGATCAATATTTTAACAGAAAATAAATAGTGAGTTGTCGTAGGTACACTATATATCCAAATTCATTTAATCGATTGACCTGTTCATTAAACAGTCCGCGGTTTGTGTATGTTGAGTAAAAATAATTCGATGGTTTTAGCAGAATCCATGACTGCACAACCGCCGCCCACTAATTGATTATTCGATAAAAATTTGGTTGTTTTGATTTCATCAATTGGATTCGAATAAAAAATTAATGCCTCGTATGTTGTGGTATCCTTTCTAGTGGCAGAATAATGCCGAATTTCTCTAAATAAATAAATTGGTGGGGCTTTTGATCTGATTGGATTTTTTTTTCCCCTAAAATCCCTCTATTTCAGTGGTATGTTTGCAGTAATCTACCGAAATGAAGGGTGAGTAACAGACCGAGTGCTAAACAAATTCTTTTGTTTGGTTTCTATGCAGCAGTCGCCCTTTTTATTGCCTCATTTGTCTCTGCAGTGCTGCGTAATGTTTTATCGATAGGAAGTGACAAAAGCCAATGGAGTCTTGGAAGCTATCTTAAACATTTTGACTACGCCGGTTATATTTGTCCACTCACAGTTGAGTATTAAGAGTTTTTTATAATCCACTCGCGCTTCAGGAGGTACGCGAGCGAAGTGCAGTGGTTCGAATCTCAAGTATTATTAGGTTTCAACAGCGTCAGAGGGTGGTGTCCAGACTAGCTGTCGTTGTCACTTGTCATTGCTATAATTCACGGAAATTTTTTCAAATCTTCTGATGTCATAATCATGGTCAGCTCAATCAACTCTTCAAGCCATGGCACTCTACTGCCAGTGTCATGCCTTTCCAGTTGACCGATATATTTTTTTTTTAACAAATAAATGTTTTTCCGACATTAGGAGTTGAACACGGGCATTCAGCGTGACAAGCGATTATGCTAAGCACTACACCATGACCACCCCGCTTAAACCTTCTCTTTGGCTGGTAGACATCACAAAATCTTCTTTCGATAGTCAAGCCGCTCTTAAGGCACTAATCTAAGTCACAAGACCTTGGCCATACTACAAAAGATCCTTCCACACACAGTTCGCATAGGTAATGCAACATCTGAATCACGGGTCGAGAAACAGATGGCTACGGCTCTGTGGCGTAAGTAAACGATTTTTCAAAATTCACACGATTAATCGAATCCAATGCAATCTGGATGGAACCCTAACCGGTATCCTAAGTGGTTCGGTTAGGTTAGGTGGCTGTCCCGGCTCAGGCAGGGACACACTTAGGCCAGATTTGCCCATTGTGATAGCACAACAAAGAAAACCGGCTTACCGACACCAGGGAACCAGAGTATGTAGTATACATAACTAAAGGGTCTTCCAATAGGGACTTCCGAAATTTTACAGTTGATAACGGCCATATTGTTGAAGCAACATCTGTCAAATTGGCTGTTGTTTATTCAGTCTGTTTTGCCAAATCACCATGGACGGATATGACGTTCAACAACACATGCAAATAATAAAATTGTTTTATCAAAATGAGTGTTCTGTTCGGGCAACGTTCCGCGCGTTTCGCCCATTTTACGGTCGCCATTATCGTCCTTCCGAAAGGACTATTCGCAGTGTGGTGAATAAATTTGAGTCCACTGATTCAGTAAACGATCAACCAACACCCGTACGTCGACGAAACGCCAAATCTGCCGAAAACATCGCCACTGTCCGTGAGAGTATGCAGGAGAATCCGAGGCAGCCGATTTCGCGTCGCTCACAAGAACGCGACCTTTCGCAGACCACAACTTGACGAATTTTGCGTCGTGACTTGGGCCTGCACCCGTACAAAATTCAACTAACCCAGGAGCTGAAGGAAACCGACTATAGACAACGACGTGTGTTCGCTGAATGGGCTCTGGAGCAGTTGGAAACTGACTCTAATTTTCATCGAAAAATCATCTTCAGCGATGAGGCCTATTTCTGGATGAATGGATACGTCAACAAACAAAATTGTGGAATTTGGGACGATACCAATCCACATGAGATCCAAGAGCGTTCAAGGCATCCCGAAAAAGTCACTGTTTGGTGTGGATTTTAAGCTGGCGGCGTCATCGGTCCATATTTCTTCGAGAACGACGGTTGGCCAGGCCATCACCGTCAACGGCGAGCGCTATAGGTCGTTGATTACCAACGACATGGACACCTGGTTTCAGCAGGATGACGCTACGTGCCACACAGCTCACGCCACATTGGAAATTCTTCACGAGCGATTCGAGGGCATGGTCTTCTTACGTGGAGGCGATGTGAACTGACCACCGAGATCGTGCGATTTCACCCTGTTAGACTTTTTCTTGTAGGGTTTTCGAAAGTCGCAGGTCTATGCGAATAAGCCACAAACCACAGCGGCCCTCAAACCCAACATAACCCATGCCATCGGTCAAATTCAGCCTGATGTATGCGCCAGAGTCATGGAAAATTGGACATTTCGGATGCGCGCCACCCAGAGAAGCCGCGGCGGTGGGCAACCGTAACGGTGTTAACCCTAAGACTTGAATCATTTGGTCCCAGAGATGAAGTTTCTTATCTTCTGGATGTCGAATTCAGCTAGATCGTTAAGTATTCCCCGAGGGTTCTTCTTCTAAGCGTCGCAAGAGCAGGACATGTACATAGTAGGTGGGTCGTGGTTTCCCCGTCCTCCTCGTCCCTACAGCTTCTGCAGAAATCGTTGGAGGGGACCCCCAGTCTAAGTGCATGTCTGCCTATCGAGCAATGTCCGGTAAGGACCCCTATCAGTGAACCCCCATCCTAAGTGGTTACTACCTCTAAAAAGTACTTCCGCAGATCACACTTATCAGCTAACCCCAGCTTAGAGGTCTATCCTCAGTGTCACAGAATGCCCCGCCATCACTGATGTAAGAAAAAGCACTCTATCGGCTGTGAATTTACATATCTCATCGACAGCACTCGCTGCTCTACACCCTGAGGAAGTTTCTTACAGCCTCTGGAGTAAACAAGCTTATTCAGAACCGAACTAGAGCCGGACAACAGCCGGACAATTAAGGAATATTTGAATACAATTCTCGTGTTCTTAGTGTCTGTCTCAAAAACAGTGTCTTAAGCACCTGTCAAATGGTGTTATATAGGCTGAACCTAAAGTTCCGTCGTATTCTACACATTTCGCCGCCCCAATTGCACTCCTTTCATTCGTATGTCACTTCCAAATTGAGTGTCTTAACTGATTTAACTCGCTTTGACTCTATTAAAACTTAAAATTGTACTCCTTGAAGTTTTCCAAGAAACTGATGGCATTGGAAAATTGAAGAAACTTTTAACCTGCTGAATCTATTTAGCGCCGTTAAATTGTGTCACGGGGCCACAGTCATCAATAAGCACCCAGACTTAAGCTTACTTCGAAAAACTTCACCGTATTCTACTTCGACAGAAGTTGAGCGAAGGACCACAACACAAACAATGCATATGTACAGTGCACACACATACAACTACGAAACTACTCATTGATTTCTACGAAAGTTTTCCATTTATCGATTTTAATTTGCAACCCTGTCATCGTAGGAGGTGGTACAGCTTCCAAATGCTGCGTTATTTATGCGGCGGCGGCGGTATCCTCTGTCGTATGAACTCACAATGTTTGTCGAAAGTTGATCAAACTTTCTGCAGAATTGTAGCAAGTTTAGGATGTGTATGTCAGTCGCCTCTACTCTCGTTTGTAATGATATGCTTCCTGCGTGGTGGTACTGCACCGCCACAAGCTGACATGTGGAAAAGTTTGTCGCAAAATCGGAAGTGGTTGCGTTTTATAATTTGATGCCGGCGGAGGTTTGGGTTATGGATTTTTGTTTTTCTCAAAAATTTCGGGTAATTGTTTAAAGTTAAATTGGGCAGATTATGTAATTTAGACACGTTGGGCGAGTCTGATATGGAGATGGTTGTCAAGAAAGTGAAGACAGTTGAGTTAGAGAGGACTCAGGTTTGTGGGGAGAGAGACATTTTTGAAGGACCAAATGCACGACTATGATAGGTCTGATGTGACCAAAGGGATCAGTTCCCTTGAATGTTTTTCGTATGTAGGTTCATTTTGCTTGAAAAATTTTGATGTTAAATATTTTAGAGGGACGTTCACTTGTGCGTTCTTTAGTATTGGGATGGAGACGGCGACGATGGGTTTAACAATAAATGAGGGCAAGACGAAGTATATGCTGTCAACAAACGAACACCCAAGACCGACGTCTCGAACAGAACGTCTCTATATTCAGTTATAACTTTGAGGTAGTTAAGGACTTTGTCTATCTAGGCTCCGCTATTAATCCAGACAACGACAATAGCACTGAGATCAAACGAAGAACAAATCTTGCCAATCGCTGTTTCTTTGAGCTAAGAAGGCAATTGAGTAGCAAAGCGCTCTCTCGAACGACTAAAGCGAGCCTTTATAAGACCTGGACTATGCCAAAACCGGATAAGCTTGCTCTCGGCTATTTCAAGAGGAAAATTCTTCGGATGATTTTCGGTCCTGTCTGCATAGACGGTGAGTGGAGGAGGACATACAACTACGAACTGTACCACACACTGTACGATACTTAGCCACAAGAGTGAAACTGCAACGACTGAGATAGCTGGGTCATGTAGAGCGGAGGACACCAATGCTCCGGCCCGGAAAATTCGAATCCACACCTGAGCGACAGAGCAGTAGATGAAGACCGTGACACAGGTGAAGCACACAAGAGGAATGGGACCGTAACCAAGTTGGTGTTCGAAACTGGAGGCAGTTGGTTAAAGATCGAGCTGGCTGGAGACGCTTGTTAGTTGAGGCCCAGACCCACCCCAGACTGTAGCGCCACCTTAAGTTAGTAAGTAAGTAAGTTCACTGTTAAAAGACAATGGGTGGTGTGAAGAACTGAGGCAGAGTGTTCACTCAACTTTGTGCAAAAACACTCAATTTGAATTGTATAAAAATTAATTTCGTCAAGTTTCAGAAAACACTTTCCTTTTCCGTTCCCTCAGTATTTATTCACACCCCCCAATATGTCCTGGAAGTTGGCTCATGAATATTGCCAAACTTCGATGACAGCGCCTTTGGCATTTTTGAGTGAAAAGTTCAAAGTTCGATTAATGGGCCCACCTGCTTTGGTTCGACTATCTAAGGTGTACAGCGACATTGACCTGTTCAAAAAGATACGTAGACCACGACTAAGGTGGCCAGGTTATGAAAAGCGGATGAACACCAATGCTCCAGCCCGGAAAATCTTCGATATCAATCCTGCAACGACCGAAGTTGTGGTTCGATCCTGCTTCAGTGCGCTCAGAAATCCCCTGATCCACAGAGTTTTATTGACTTGCTCCTTTTCAAGTATCATACGAAGCATAAATTTTTTTTATTCTGGTCTAAGCACATGTCTACGCAGTCAGTCTGGACACATGATTTGTGTTCATTTCCATGTACAAAGCCCAACATTTCTGTTTCAGTCAAAAACTTACGTACTTCAATCAAAAATTCGTAAGGCAACAATTTAAAAAAGAGAATGAGACAACCGTGTCCGATGTTCGAGTTTATTCTCTGAGGGTATAATTAATAATGATGCACCCAGGGAAGGATGTCTGCTTGTCGTCCTTTTTCGGATATCCTTCATCAATTCAATCAATCAGAGTGTCTCTAAGTAACGATAATGGAATTTTACTTCATTTTTTTTTTGTTTACTTACCATGTCGCAGTTGAAAGAAAGAAAAAATTAATTAAATTGGAATTTGGATTATTCTGCTGAAAGAAACTTTTCATTGCAGTCGTATAATATTTCCTTGGTTGTGAGTGCAATTCTTTATTTTAATTAA
Source organism: Matsumyia berberina (assembly GCA_917880715.2). Taxonomy (NCBI): domain Eukaryota; kingdom Metazoa; phylum Arthropoda; class Insecta; order Diptera; family Syrphidae; genus Matsumyia; species Matsumyia berberina. Next base: position 87,056,262 of record OU862871.1, read on the forward strand.
TGCATTCCTCGAAAACTTGTCACTTGAGTTGGTATAGCCTTGGGGTGGCGGGCAATTAAATGTAATCGACAAAATTTTTGTTCAAAATAAATCAATTGGAGGATGTCAACTTTGATTAACTTATTCCAACAAAAGCGTTTGCGAAAAAGTTTTGACCAATGGAGTCAGATATGCCTACATAATTTCGATTACAGCTGCAAAGATAAGCAAAAGACAAGATAAGACATGTCCCATTGTACAATTTGTGGGGTATACTGGCTGCTGTGGTAAGGTACATTTTAAACTAGATTCAACTCAAGAAGTTTCAGCAGGCAAGCTTGAGGGTGACAGAATTATTAAGGTTAACTCGAACAGCTCTGATAACTATATTGAACCTCTTTCCCCATGACATGCATGTGTATACCGCCAAAGCATGGCAACTACAAACCGGCCTCTGGACAGCGAGCCCCAAAAGTCACACCTCAATTTTAAATGGATAGAATATTTCGGAACTGCAGATGAAAACGGACTTGTCCCTTCCATTCTCAGAATGCAACCGGGGCTCCCAACCAGAACTCCTACCAGAGAGATATGGGATGAAAAGAGAGTTTGTACCGAAGACAAATTATCTGCATATTTAAACCGACGTATTCATAATTGATGTCGGTACGGAAGCTAGTATCTTCTGTGAGTTTCTTTGGTTTCAAAGTTGACTACTTTGTGGTTGTTTTGCTTGCTTTTATCTTAAGCTGAAGTTGTCAGAATAAAACAAGTTAAAATACGACGGTTTTTGTCGACTAAAAATCAGCAATAAAGGCGTTGCAATCAACCTCGAAGAGATCTAAGCGCTGAAATCTTTGTAAATCCAAACTGGAGGACCTATAAAAAGTAAAGTGGTCCTCTGCTGGGTACAAAGCCACAGAGATGTCTTCGGATCCGAAAAGCGGATAAAGTAGCTAGAAGTGGTCAAGTATGAATTCCTTACCGACCCTTATAAAGAATAGCATACCGCTAAACACACTATACAGGAAAAAAGAAAGAATCTGTTGAAAGAGGTTTTAAATGCTGATGTCGATGAGATGTATAGCTAGATCGACATAACCATCCTATCATAAGAAAGGATCTGTCAGTATCTAAGTCGTAAAAAAAGACAAACGCATGTCGGTGTCCTAACTGGCCATTGTTCGATAGTCAGAAATAGAATCACCTCCTATGTGATTGTTCTGGGCAGAATTACTTTCGACTTTGATGAGGACCGCATCTAAATTTAATTTGCAATTGTATAGCGAAATACATATGTATGTACTTCAAAAAGTCAAAGGGCTTCTATCAACAAGCGTCACCTGCCAGCTCAATCTTAAGGCAGCTCCCTCTAGTTTCTTAGGCTAAGTTGGTTTAGGTCCCCTTTCACTAGCGCGGGCCACCTGAGTCGCTGTATTCTCTCCTGCACCGTCCCTCGGGTGTGAATTCGAAGATTTTCTGGGCCGGAGCATTGGTGTCCACCCTCTCTACATGATCCAGCGACCTCAGTCGTTGGAGCTTTACTTTTCTTCCTAAGCCGACGTCGCTGTATAGCCCATACAGTTCGTCATTGTATCTCCTCCTGCATTCACCGCCTATGCAGACAGAACCAAAAATAATCGGAAGAATTTTCCTCTCGAAACATCCAAAAGCAACAGCATCCGCGTTTGACAAAGTCCATGCTGCTGCGTCGTAGAGCAGGACTGGGACGATTAGGGTCTTATACAGGGTCACTTCAGTCGTTCGACAGAGGGCTTTGCAACTCAATTGGCTTCTTAGCCCGAAGAAACAGCGATTGACAAAAGTTATTCTTCGTTTAATCTCAGCGCTGCTGTCGTTGTGTGCATTTATAGCGGAACCTAGGTAGACAAAGTCCTTAACTACCTCAAAGTTATAGCTGTCTATAGTGACGTTCTGTCCGAGACGTCGGTGTCGAGACGTCCTTTCTTGTTGAGAGCATATACTTCGTCTTGCCCTCATTGACCATCAAACCCATCTTCGCCGCTTCCATCTCAATGCTCACGAACGCGCCAGGGACATTACGCTGCGTTATTCCGCCGTATGCGAGTAATTGGATGGACTTTTGAAAGATTGTGCCTCTGGTGTTATCGCGTAGGTTGTGCACAACTCTTTCAAGAAGGATGTTGAAGAAGTCGCATGACAACGCGTCGCCTTGTCTAAATCCTTTTTTGACATCAAAGGCCTCGGTGAGGTCTTGACCGACCTTGATGGAGCAGCGTGCATTTTCCATCGTTATCCTGGACGAGTTTGGCATGACATGGCTGTGCATAGTTCGTCTCTATAGATGCTGTCATAAAAAAAAAAAAATTGCGAGCGCGACAGCTCGGGAAGAGCCAAGCTTCTCGCAACCATTCATGTTGTGCGTGTTACATTTTTCGCACGAATGGAAGGGACCTACAAGTTATTGCCCACTCCGAACGGCGAATTGAGAAAGTCTTTCTTGACAGATGATTCTGCCGAAAGCTTGTCATTCCCCGACGAGAAGTGGTGCCGTGAGAAATGTTCGATGGATATGACTGGGGCTTGAACTCACGCCGCTCGGTCAGCAGTTCAACGCACTAACCACTGAGCAACGGCGACAAGATGCTGTCATACGCGACCTTAAAATCGATGAAGAGGTGGTGGGTATCGATTTGAAGTTCCTGGGTTTTCTCCAAGTTCTACCGCAGTGTGAATATTTGGTCGAAGGTGGACTTTCCGGGCCTGAAGTCATCCCAATATGGACCGATAAGGTTGCTGACGAACGGTTTTAGGCAGATAAGATGCTATAAGACTGATGCCTCTGTAGCTGGTACAGTTCAGACGGTCTCCTTTCTTGAGGATCATCTGGTTCATCTGGAGTCCAGATTCTGGACCATCTAATTTGTGAATGTTCAGACCTCTAAGCTTTTTGCAACTGTACGGTGCGATTATGTCCAAAGAGAATTCGATATTTCCTTGAGACACTGAAGTAGTTTCTTTTCATTTTTTTAGTTATGAACCAATTTAATATGTGAAATAGGCAGTCTTTTCTGGTTTGTTTAACTTTTTCGGTTTTTCTCAGATGGGCTGGCTTTATATAGCCGAAAATAGAATTTTCTTTGCAACCCGCCATTGTCAAACCACCATTTTCACTTTCGTTTGATGCTCTTCATTCTGTAGGAATTTAAGGGCTCACAGCAAGGAGAAAAGTGTCATTAATCATATCAGCAGCAGCGTCCACTTCGCTGTCTCGAGGAGGCGTAGCCAGTAAGTCTCCGCACTGACGAGAAATGTATAACAATGATCATTTTCTTCATTAATTAAGATATCGAAATATAAGTGGGTTTGCTATACCAAGATTCCATCCATTAATCGATTTTCATCATTCTATTGCCGACAAGAGGCATGATGAGGAATCCAACAAGCACCGCCTCCTTGGGGACTAGTTGAAATGTTCGTTAATATTCCTTTTTATCCTTTCACTTCGCTTTATAACATTAATTCTGAAGAAATAAAGAAAAATAACCAAGACTTTCAGGTGCAGTCCAGGAACTCCACATGCTCCGGTGTACACGCTGACTGTAGGCCGTAATAATTAATTATTTCAACCTCGCGACATCTTCCAATTAAATAAATTAATTCGCTTGAAACAGAAATTGTCCTCCCAGAAGCCACGCCGCAGACAATGCGGCATAAGTAGGACAAATATGTTAATATTCTCCCGTACCGCTGCACAGGCTTTCACTCCACTGAACCGTATCCTGTCATATTTATGGCAAATAATGAATGGCGGCGTGAACCATGCGAGAGTATCAGGTGTTCAGCCAGCTCCAGTCACCTCCGCATTCGGAGAGAGACAATGGGAACAACCTTAAGAGACCTGTCATATTATGTGTCAGTTAATTGAAAATCCGTGGTATCTGGAGTATGCCACAGCACCGTGGCCAAAGAGGACCTCCGAGTAATTAATGCGAAAGGAAAAGGAAAAAGCGAAAACGCATTAAAATTCGTTTCGCTTCGAATCCGCTTTGTATCCTGCAGTACGTGTACCGATGTCGATGTCGATGTCGTATACGTAACATTTCTTCTGTATTAAGTTATTTCCATTTGTATTCCCCGAAGGACACTAAAAAAAAAACAGCAAACACTGGCTACAACCACTCCAAGGGGTTTTCTTCTGATTTCTTCTGCTTTGTTTAATGTTTAATAACTTTGCCTTGAAGTCTGTTACAGTACAGAGGTCGTCTATTCATCATGCAAAAGGTTCACTGGGCAGTTAGTGGGTGTATCATTGTGATTACTTAAAGGGAAGTTTCTTTTTTTTGTTCGTTATAATCATCTTGTGCAAGTTGAGCGCTGCTGCTGTTGCTATTGCTGCCCGAGAGGAAGTGTTGCCTTGAACAATGAACTTACTTTTAAATTTTCATTTAAAAGCAAACAAGGAGAGATTTTAATTAAAGTTTCTTTGTTTGAAAAAAGGAACAGAGAGGAAAAGGATAAGATATTCATGACAAGTATGTGTGTCAGACGAGGAGATGCTCTTCCGCCTCGGAGGGGACCTTTCAAGAGCAAATTCAGACAGAATATCCCTTGTGTCAACGTACATAGAACTTAGCTTTGTGACTGTTATGACGTGAGGTCAGCAATTAAAAAGTTTACCTCTGGGGTGTTAAAAGTGGGAATCTTTCCTCCTGCATAAGGGGGAGACACTACAGTAATCGTTAAAGTTTTAAAGACAAGTCCTAGGTTAAATTGTCGGGATTAAATTAACAAAGTTTGGTATGAGATCATTGTCAAGTTGGTACTTTTATCCTACTCTCATGTAGAACTTGTTGTCGAAGATGTTGTATTTGATACATTTTTTATTTTAATTTTTTATTTTTAAGAATCTGCCGTTATGGCTGACACTGCGACTTAGCAAGATCTATTGTGTCTCCGGTCTTCCTAATGAAGGTGAGTATTGCGTTAGTAGCCGAGTTTCTTAACAGAATTCCCTATGAAAGATACGTCTACGCAGCCAGTACAATGCCGGACATTCACAGAGAACGTGCTCAAAGATTTCCTCCTCTTCCAAACACAACCGACACTCTGTATCTGAACAAAGGTTTAGTTTGTTGAGATAATATCTTAGGCCACAATTGCCGGTTAGGAAGCGCACTAGCTCCCACAAAGTGCCTGCCAGTGTGAACGCTGATTTCGGAAGGTTTGCAACAAACAACGAGCTCATCGATGTGGTCTATCTGCGCCATTGGTTGCTCATTCAATGCCACAGCGATTCTCGAACGGCCAAGGCTTTCATGGACTGCATCGAGAGGAACTCCCGCTTAATGGGTAAAAATGTCCAGCGGCCGACGGTTATTCCGCTGCAGATTGATCGCAGTACTCTCCGCGAGCACACATGTTAATGAGTGCAAATAATCGTCTGCATCTGCTCGAATAATCGCGAAGGTCATTCCGCTGCCATCAAAAAAATCTGCTGCGCCGAGATACTCATTCCACCTCAGGTGATCAACTCTCGGACGCTGACCAATGAAGCCGAAAACCTCTCGGTGGTTTAAAAAATCGCCCTTCAGATAAACTGCAAGCTGGGCGGAAACCTTTGGAGTATTTATATCCCGCTGAAGAGCGTCATGATCTGCGGCATCAACTCGTAAAACGACCCTTCCAAGAAGGGCAACTCTGTCGCAGCATTCGTCGTGTCGCTCAATTCCAAGTACATGCGCTGGTACAGCAAAGCAGTGGTGTAAACCAAACGAGAAGAAATCGTCAACGGTCTCTGCGTGTCGCTGATATCGGCCCTAAAGGTTTCTGAGAAGGAGAACGATACACTGCCGGAGAAAAGCATAATTTTTTGTGATGGTGTAGGCTATGGACAGCTGGATCTGCTCGCGAACTATGAGATTCCCCAGTTCGAAGCGGCTTGCGCTAGGGGCTTCCAAAATTACACACCAAAAATTTCATTCATCTTAGTCCAGAAGCGAATCAATACCAGGATGTTTGGCGTTTAGCGCGGCGATCTGTGCAATCCTATGCCAGACACAGTCCTCGATCACACCGTAACTCAACGTTATCTCTATGACTTCTTATTGGTCTCGTAAATGGTTCGACAGGGCACGGTCAGCCCGACGCATTACAACGTGGTGTGGGACGATTCCGACTTTGCACCGGATATCCTGCAGCGACTCAGCTACAAGCTATGCTTTATGTACTACAACTGGCCGAGCCTGGCCGGGCACTGTGCTGTCAGTATGCTTACAAAATGGCCTATATCATAGGACAAAGCGTACGGGACGGCGACCCAAAAGTGAGGAGCTTGCGATTAGCTTTAGACATATGGATATAAGGATTAGCCAGCTACACTGTGTTCCATAAACAGTAATATGAATTTCAGCGGACACCTTATGCGTTCTCTTTTGTTCTCTTTATCCCCCAATATGTGGAATATTAATTTTTCTCGTGTTATTTCTGTCAAGGTTTAGAATTTCCTTGTGGGAAAAGAGGTTTATAAGTCTTGTCTTCTTGCGAAGTTGGTGTCTCCAGTTGTTTAACAAAGCTGTGGTGATAGTCCAATTAACGCCACGGAAGGGTTCCGGTCCCAAGAGCGCGGAAGCCGAACTGGCCCTAGCCAGCTGATCCGTAGTTTCAGTGCTTAAAATGCATTATAGGATATCGTAGCAGGCCTTGACTGATTTTTTTTTCGTCAGATTTGCAAGCGCTATACTGAACCACTCAGACGCAACTCGCCCATTGTACTAGCAGTAAGCAGGATCCATTTTTCACCAATTTTTTTTTGGAATTTCCTCGACTTTCGGAGAAAGCCAAGAAGGTACTTCAATGAAAGAGCGCATTACAGTAGCAGCATTCACCACATCAGCACCGAAAATCTGCCACCTGATCCGAGCAAAGGCAGGACAATCGCAAAGGAAATGATCCGAAGTATCGTCGCCCTCTTCACAGGCGTCGCAGACAGTTGTGTCACTTAAGCCTAACACACTAAGATGCTTGGCAAAAGCGAAGTGTCCCGTTAGAACGCCAATAAGTTGTCTACAGTGTCTTCTACTGAGTGACAGCAAGAATGCCGCTGATTTCTTACAGGCGTTCAGGAACATTCGTTTAGTCTGACTGACATAGATTCCACGAAGTGGGATGTCAAATCTGGCCACTTAATCGTCTGATTTACCTGAAATATCTTCACATCCGTAATAACATCAGTCAATAAATGATCTTAAACCGACTTGGTCATTGTGTGTTTCTATCTTCCCTTACAAACTTGTCCTTGAAGGAAAAATAGACCCAATTCACAGCGAGTCAAAAAGAAGTCATCTCTAAGACTGTCAGTTGTTAACTAGAAATCGCGGTGATAAGACCGATACTCACGTACGGTGAAGTCGTTTAGTGGAGTGCCCTGGATAAAGGCCTAAACCACGACAAGCTAAATAAAGTCCAACGATCAGCTTGTTTGCGCATAAGTGGCGCACTTCGCACAACACCCTCTGCAGCATTTAACATTTTGTTTCGTCTGACTCCTATTGACACTGCTGCCATTGCAACCGTTCGTCTCAAAGCTATCTCACGGTGGTTCAGTAAAGAATTTGGCCACGCCTCCATTCTGAATAGTTTAAAAATCTCCCAAGGAAACATTGAGTACGCCATACCCAAACCGCATTTGGCCAAAACCTTGAAATTACAATCCTCTCCAGGTCATTCCTGGAGGAGGACGCATTTTTAGAAGACAAATTGGTTCACTTCTACACCGACGGATCAAAAACCAACGAAGGCGTTTCCTTACTGTAGCGTGTTCAAAGTGGGAATAATGGCGACCAAAGAAGTCTTATCTTGACTAAAGGATATCCGAATCTTCTCAGACAGCCACCCTGCAAACAAGTCCTCTTAATCATTCTCTATAAATTCACTAGTAGCCCTAGATTGTCGTTCGTCTCTCGTAGAGATGGCAGTATTCACCTTTGTTTGATACCGGGGCATAGTGATATTGCAGGGAACTGTAAGGCTGATGAACTCGCCAGATATCTAATAACGATGCACATTTAACCAGAATATGGTACCTTAGGCATACCTATCGCTACATGCAAACTTTGAGCGAGATGCTCTCGAAGGGACAAATCTTAGGTGGACAGGTGTACAACGTGTCTAGCGACAAAACAGATTTGGACCAAGCAGGACCTGAAACACTCTAAGGATTTGATTTCCCTCAAGAGATTGGGTATCAGCTCTACTATGGGTGTCATCACTGGACACTCTTTAATTGGCAGGCAGACGAAAAGCCTTGGCGTCTTTTCAAATGATTTCTGCAGAAGCTGCATGGACGAAGAAGAGGAGAAAACTATTCTCCACTTTCTTTGCATTTGCCCTGCTCTCTCTTCCATGGAAGAAAAAACTCACCTATGTGCCTTCTTCTACAACGATCTAGGCGATCTATTCAACGCAGATATTACAAGTTTCCTACGCTTCACCGAAAGCTGTATGTCGTTTAAGGAGTAGGTAAAGCAGAATTCTCCAAGATCCACGTGGTATCATTGGTCTACGTGTATTGGCAGCCACTTCAACTTAACCTAACTAGTAATGGTTGCCTCCGAGTCTACCTTACAGTGCTTATTTGACTTAAAAGTCGGAATGTGTGATTCTGTCAGGATAACCTTTATATTGCCCAGGGTTCCCAATGTTTTTGGAAACTGCAGCTTCAAGAGAACAGCAGTAACCTTTTGATATTGCAACTTAAGACACAGGTTCGCTGGTATTCAGTGCTAATGCTTATTTGAACACGTCCTTTTTAACATTATTTACTTACCAGTTTCGTCCTGCCATATCTAATTGATTAATCGCTTGTACAAAATACGTCACAGCTTTATCATTTATGACCTTAATTAATACACAGATTAATAGCTATAATCCGCTTGACTTATACCTTTACTTGCACTTTCATTTGTTATGCCCCGTTTAACTCAATCCCCATGGTGAGAAATTTATCTCCACCGCCCTGTAATAAGACGTCAAAAGTAATTACAATTCAATTACGAGCAATGAGTACAAGAGAGAGAAAAAAAATCGTAATATCCAGGCAAAGGAATTCTCAACAATAGCATCATAATTGGATGCCAAGTGAACATACATATGTACATGCTATAGGGAATCAAACCACAGTGCAAAGGTAATGAAATGAAATTTATTCTTCGAACAATGAACATTACCAACATTGCCGCCATGAATTATGTTAAATGTAGCATTCAATACTTTTGCGAAGAAAAGCATTAAATACACATGTACGCATGCATATGTGTGTGTGTTTGATACATATGTGCCCTGAGGCAAGGGAGTGACATGTTCATATTATTAGAATTCCAAGGATTCGCTAAAATGCTCTTAACGCGGAAGTCAGATACAATGCCTGGCAACTTGCCTTCCCATTGAAGCATCTTTAAGTATACTTAGGCAGAAGTCTTTAAAGAGTTCAAGTAGAGCGTGGGTAAGGATATTTTAGGACTTTTATATGCTGGGCGTGGAAATAGGATTATTTAGCAGCTGCTAGGGCTCACATTGTAAAACTTTAAGGAAATTTGCACATAACGACTTTTGTAATCTGCCACTTCGTCTATCGATTGACAAGAACTGTATGTACATAGTTACCCAGCTTGTTGAAGAATATGTACAGTTTGCTGACAACACAAACAGTTTCGGAAATACTCTATGATAAATCGGGCTCGGATTTAGACAAGGCGACGCCCTGTCATGCGACTTCTTCAACATCGTTCTTAAAAGAGTTGTGCAAAACTCACGCGCCAACACCAGAGGCACAGTCTTTGAAAGTCCGTCCAATTGCTCGCATACACCGACGATATTGACATAATCGGAAGAACGCAGCGTGATGTCACTGGCGCGTTCGTGAGGATTGAGACAGAGGCGGCGGAGAAGGGTATAGCGGACAATGAGGGCAAGACGAAGTATATGCTGTCAACAAGAAAGGACATCCAACACCGACGTTTCGGATAGAAGGCCACTATAGACAGTTATAACTTCGACGTAGTGAAGGACTTTGTCTACCTAGGCTCCGAAAGGATTACTCTTGTCAATTGCTGTTTCTTTGAGCTGAGAAGGCAATTGAGTAGCAAAGCCTTCTCTCGAAGAACTAAAGTGAGCCTGTATAAGACCTTAGTCATCCCAGTCCTGCTCTACGGCGCAGAGGCATGGACTCTGTCTAAAGCGGATGAGGTCGCTCTTGGCTGTTTCGAGAGGAAAATTCCTCGGGTGATTTCCGGTCTCATCTGCATAGACGGTGAATAGAGAAGGAGATACAGTGAAGAACTGTACGGGCTGTACAGCGACATCGACTTATCTAGAAGAGTGAAGGTCCAACTGGCTCAGGCCCAGAAAACTTACTAATTCACACCCGAGAAACGGTGCAGTAGAGGAATATTGAAACTCAGGTGGCGCAAGCAAGTGGAAAAGGACCTTAACCAACTTGGAGTGGGAATCTGGAGGCAGCTGGCTAAAGATCGAGCTGGCTGGAGACGTTTGTTGACTAAGGCTCAGGTCCACTCCGGACTGTAAGAAAAATTACACAACCCGGCAAGGCTTGCCACGGATCGTTGTGACGCATGCGGTCTGGCATTGTCATGCAGAAGAACTGGTCTACGTCTACGTCTTTTGACGCGCTTCGACTATAATCAGCTTAATTTTTCATCCGTAATGGCAATTTCTCTGCAGTGGGACTCTGCTGTGATGATTTCACCAGGTCTGAGGAAAGAATAGAATATGACCTCTTCGCTAGTTTACCATACGCTAATCATGAAGTGACTGTTTTAGATGATGAGTCTTCATCGCGGTCTAGCCATTGATATGAGCTCAATTCTGGTGTTAATTATTAAAGTGACCTGTAGTCTTCACAATTTGGCTTAAGTCAATCCATGGGTATCCATCTATCAAGTTTTTTTCATTTTTGACTTCAGCAATCGCCCTAGATCCCGTCTTATGGTCGCAATGAGTACTACAGTCTCCGCTACGAGACATCATACAGTCGTCGACTAATCAAAGCCTTCGGCTTTTGTGATCTTAAAGTGGACATTTCATGTCTAGCAACCCCTCGCCTTTCAAAAATTGAGCGTTTATGTTCCGAAACAATTCAAGGAGAGCAAAGGATTCTTTGTTTTGTATATGATTGGCGCCGGCATTGTTTATCAAGTGATGCTCTTTACCTTCGCTCCTTAACCTGGAGGAACACCCCTATGTTTAATCTTTGCAGCAAAGTCAAAGACTTTCTTTATGCATTTGTCACATACATACATATTCGAATAGACAAAAAAGAGAATGTACTAAATTTACCCTCAGGATGTTGTCTAACTGCATTTTCTTGTTTAGATAAAATGTCCTTGTGTGGAAGCACAAAAGAAAAGTAAGAAACAAAAGAAACGTTTGCATATAAATTGAAGTTTTTATTTTCTTGGTCATCCTTTGGCACCTTGAAGGGTATTGCACTTTTTTTTTTATCTCACTTCAAGGATTACCTATGTATGTACATATGTATGCACATTCTTACATATTGTATTATACGTAGTTGCTCATAAAATGTACATGCGATTGCCTTGGTAAAAACAGATTTCAAATGATTTTTTTTTTTTTTTGTGGAAAGAATACAAGAGAATAACACTCCGAGATTTGGAACTACATAGGAGCAACTGACGTTGACATGGGATTGGTGTTTGAGAGAAAGGATCTAACAACAACGAAGTGTATATAAAATGTATGTTGGGGTTTCAGGAACTAAAACGTTTGTTTTTATCATTTTCTTAAACGTTTCCCACAACAACGCTTTTTAAAGCTTGTAAAATCCAGTAGGTTAGGTTGGATTAGGTAGATAGGTTAGCGAGACGAGAGAAGCCCTCTGCGGTCAGTAGATTGGGCAGTACCCCTTGATCGTGGATCAATAACCAAAGTTCTCTCCTATTGCCCCAGGGGTTTGAACCATTTAGAAGACTTAATAAACTTTCAGATGTCCCTGAAAGGTACGTCACTTAGTTCTTCAATATCCTGGAAAAAGTGCCTTCCAAAGGATTTGTCTGAGCTGGCAAAGACCTGGGCAGTGGGAGAGAAAGTGGGTTATGTCCCCATTAACTTCCTCGTTTCCGCAACCCCTACAAAGGTCGTCCTCACTTAGCCTTAGCTTTTTCATCTGACAACGCAGAGTATTGTGACCTGTTATTACTCCTACAAGGATGGAGAGGGTTTTTCTATCCTTTTGCATGAGACTATTAGTTCTGGCACCGCACGAAAGTTTTCTAGTTATTTTACAAAGTTTTTTTATAGTCCAAAGAGCTCCATCTTTCATTCGGTTCCGGTAGAATCCTGATCCATGCTTCATGTATGAGCTTACAAGACTTTTACTGACCGATCAGCCTGCTCTAGGTCTAGCGTAGATCCTTTTCTTGCCAATTCATCAGCAAACTCATTCCATGGTAAACCCTCATGTCCAGGGACCCAGCATAGTTTTACCTCATGCCGTGTGGCAAGAGCACTAAGCTCTTCACGACATTAAAAAAGATAAAAGTTTTACAACGAACACATACAGTGCAGTGGGAATGCCTTAACCTTAAGTCTCTGAAAATTATATTTTAAAGCCCCGCCAGACAAAAACCGCTTTAACTCCCCCTTTTGCCGCCGCAAAAATAGTGCAAATAGGAGCACTTTCTCTAAAGCAGATTTCTCTTCAAGGGGTTCTTGGGCTCGCACCAAAGAAACAAGACACCATGACGGAATAACTGTATTAACGAACATCTCCAATATCGCTGGTAACTCCTGTGCTGGCGTATATTGCAACAACCCACCGGTAGAATTTGCGATTCATCTAGATCCTTTCGTCAAAACATTCCAAGCAAAAGTCCTTGGCCTTTTGAAAGTAGCTGGAGTTCTCTTGGAACACCACACCCAAGTTAAGCGTAGCTTAAAGCCATCACAAATCCAACATCCAAATCTCATCTGGATAGGCTTGCCAGTCACAACGACGTTCGCCTTGTCTGCGTGCCGGGCAACGAAGGTGTCGCGGGGAATGAGAAAGCCGACCAACTGGCAATATAAGGGGCGCACGCGATAGGACGAACCACTGAAAACACAGTGGGAGCCTCACTAACAATAATTAAGACAGGAACCAACGAGAAGGTGCAAACGGATTTCGAAGATCAGTGGGCAAACTTCCCAACGTACAAAGTGGCTAGATCACTCGTAAAGAAACCAAGCGACCTGCAAAGAGCAATTGAGGCTGATGGTGGGACTCATCACAGGACATATTAACCTCAAAAAACACATGCGTAAACTGGGCCTCGCTGACACAGAGGCGTGTAGGAACTGCGAGGAAGAAGGAGAAGATCTCGAATACTTCCTATGCCACTGCACAGCCCTTGCCAGAATGCTTCAGAAAATCCTAGGGTCCATGTGGACACCGGATCTGAGGCATCTCAAGGACAAAGGAATCGGCGACATCACCAAAGAAACAGAAAAATTCGCCAGACCACACGTACACTAGTGTCAACTCCATAATTCTTTGCACCTTCCCTAGATCCCTGAATCCTAACATGTATTCTAAACCAAACCTATCCCTCCAGTTCCGACGATTAAAAGAGAGGAACACAACGGGCTCGACTGAGGCGTACGTGAAGAGCCTTCGGCTCAACCTCATGTACCATACCATACCATTCTCTGAATCTATTGAGAACATTTTTTAAACGCGTTATAAACAGGTATCCATTATGGCTATCAACGCTGTCAGCATAACCGTTGACTTCATAGCCTAAGCTTAGGGTTTCGATTGGAAGATTTTCGATGATCAAAGACTGCAGGAAAGACGGTTTACTAGCTGGTATCCGCGACTACGTCCGCGTGGATAAAAGCCACACTATATCCTATGTGATATGAATCGAGAATAACCAGGCCGCCAGGTGAACTGATTCTGAGCACGTTATGAGACAAACAGTCACTCCTCAGATCCAACCATCTACTTTCAAAATCTGCCTTATTGATCGATTACGTGTCTGTGCAGAGTCTTCAACTGAAGCTATTGGACAACAGCACGAAGCGCCAACTTTGATGTAGAGCACGTGAGGTAGTATTCCTGGTGGACCGAAAGTGTGCAAGAACTCTACAGTTTCATTCTCGAGTCCAGAAAATTATACTACATAATCTTAGTTGACAATTTCTCCAGCAGAAAATACGTATACCTACCACAAAAAAAAAAACAACAAAAAAATTAAAAACCACCATTAAGCAAAACAGAAGCAACACACGACCACAATTTGCGATCATACGATGTGCTGCTGGCTGAATTGCGCAGGTCAGTGCTCTTCTATGAAAACAAATAAATGGCTGTTTCTTTTAAACAACAGTTCGTGACATCTATAGGCCTTCAAAGCTTAACTTCTAACATACATATGTATTAAATTTAAATTTCAAAAATCTTTAATTTACGATAATCTGATGATTTTCGACATTCGATTTTAATAAAACAAAGCCTATATGCTGCTCCAAATTATGCTCTGCCCACCTGTTAAAACTACATGAAAATCCGTTCAGTAGTTTCGGAGATGTCTGCGAACAAACAGACAGACAGACAGAAAAGAATTCCAAAAATCGCTGATTTGTGTTCTATTACTTTTCTTTAGTCACCCCCTTTCTTTTTTTATTACTTTTCGTCAATGTACAGACACACCGGGTTCTACTGTTTTATTATATATACAGATTTTATGTGATGGTACAAAATTAAAGTCTTAGGAACGGAAATCACATCTTCCGTTTCATGCTGCACCTGGACATTTTCTTACTCGATTGTGTATGGGGAAGACATTTCAATAAAAAAAGGTGTCGCAAATAGCCTGCAAAGAGGGGCCACAGACTTGAATATTAAAAAGTGCACTCAAATTCCTTGCTGAAAGCAATGGGAAAGTCATACATTGAACTGAACTTGACCAGATAGCAAACCTGCAGTTGGAACACAAAAATCGGATCGGTGGTTTCCTAATTGTAATCCGTCAAACAATTCTGTATGTTTGACAGATTGACAGATTCTTTTAAAATTCTACATAGATGGAGACTTCCCAAAGAAAAATTAGATTTCCTCCAGTTACGTTCAATGGCGGACTTGTTTTCACAACGCTATTCCGTTCCATTCTGAAAATGAATTTTTGCGCTTCATGTCATCATGGCATTAATTGTTTTTGTCCCCAATGAGTACAAACTTTCATAAACTCCACCTACCTATCCCCGAAATCACTTCTATCGAAGCCAACGAACACTACTCCATACAAAATGCAACAAATTTGATTGTGTGAGGCTATCTTCCACGAGCATTAATATTGTGTGCGAGCCCGAGCACATTTCTGCATCTGCATCCAGTGATTTGTCCTAAACTGCACAACAAGTGGCTCAACGTGAGTCATGCTGTGGAAGATATTTATTTCACCCGGGCCACTCCTGCTGCAAGAAATTGTTATTCAACGTGAAATGCAAGGTTAATCTTGAAAAACAAATTTTAATTTCTCACCTGTCAGTGGGGGAAAATTGCTGCCAGCAAAAACACGTGCACACGTACATATTTGTTATCCTTTTAGTTGTGAATCTGTTTATCCTTTCTGGCTGCTCGAGTGCTTAGAACTCGTGTGGAAGGTATGAATATTCAAATACGGGGAAGTGCCCTTTATTAGTTGCAGGGTAGTTTTGTTTGGCACCAAAAAAAAAAAAAGTCCGCATTGTGCATATCGATTGGTCGACTGTGATGTTGTGCCGTTTTTGTGGATTGAGCGTCAGTTATGGAAATTGGACCGAGTTGTTGTTGTCGTTTAGCACCACATTTCACTCTCGTGTCACTGGGGAATGGCTGTGCAAAAACAAGGATCTGCACGTGCAACCGTCGTCGGTGATTGCGTCATTCATTCCCATTTGCTCAGATCAACCTCGTGTCGCATAAACAAACATCAACACGAACCATATTCATACTCGTGGATGAAACATTCATGACGTTGCATTCGAATTTAATCTTATCGTCTGAAGGAAACTGTACAATCCTCTTGTATATCGAGAGGGTTTCTCAACTAGAAGAAGCTGTTTAATTAGATTTTGAGCAGAAAACCCACCCAGGTAACGTGATTTAGTTTTCATCATGTATTTCATTAGAATTAAGAGGATAACGAAACAGGTATTAGATGGATTTTTGGAAAATGCTCATAAGGAAAGCGTGTAACCATGTGTTTGGCTAAGAGCATACTTGTGCAATAAACTCGGTTTCTTACCTGCCTATGATAGCTCTACAGAACAGGGTGGAACTAGGCCTGGTTGGTTTGAGATTTTCTTGAGGTCCCATTTGAACTACCCAAGCCACCTTTATAGCGGTCTTCTTCTATTGCTCCTTCCCTCTTAGTAGTTTTTTTTTAATGCTGAAAATTCATTATGGATACTCTCCGACCCGTGCCATGCGTTATGTCCGACTCCCTCCACCCGTCTGTCTACGTGCTATAAACCCCTCCTCTTCACTCTACCTCCTGTTGGTGTCCTGTGGGACCGCCAGTCAATGCAATGCTTCGCAAAGGGAGGTTTTACATTTCTCATTAGTCTCTTTTTCAACTGCCAGAGCTAAAAGTTTCAGCGTTTCTCGCTGCTCTTTCCTTTATTCGCTGTTACTGCATTATACTTACCAGTAACTTCTCCCAGGCTTCACGCGTCGCCAGCATAAATGTAAGCAGGCCTCAATTGGGCTGTCATTCCATCAGAACATGCTCTGCGTTCTGGGATTTCCCAGTGCTAGCAGTGCTCGCAGAATGGGTCACCCACATACTTGTACGTGTAGAGGTACTTCCGAAATCATTCATGCCCTGAGAGAAATGCGTAAGGTAATAGTTTACCTCTCAGTGCTTTCTTCTATTCCCATCATCAATATTGGGGATCAGTTTGTATGTCCATCGCCTCCTGGTTGTGATGTTCCACCTCAAATGTTACCATTCTGCTTTTAAAGGTTCCATGGTCGTCATGCCAGAGTCTTCTTTGGTATAGGTCTGAGATTACGCTTCTAGCCTAGGTTGGGTTAACTTAAACCAGATTGGCCCATTGTGATTCCACAGTGAAGAAACCAGCTTTCAGGCGCTAGGGAACCAGAATATGTAGTTCAAGTGCATCGAAGGTGGACAACCGCAACGGTGTTAACCCTAAGACTTGAATCATTTGGTCCCAGAGATGAAGTTCCTTATCTTCTGGATGTCGACTTCAGCAAGATCGTTCAGATCACCATAGAAGTATTTCCCGATGGTTTTTCTTCTTGGCGTCGAAAGAGGAGGACATGTACATAGGTGGGTCGTAGTTTCCTCTTCCTCCTCGTCCCTACAGCTTTTACAGAAATAATTGGAGGGGAACCCCAGTCTAAGTGCATGTCTGCCTATCAAGCAATGTCCGGTAAGGAATCCTATCAGTGAACCTAGATTTTACTATGGTAGGTCAGATTTGTTTTGACAAGAGGCAAGTGCTGATGCTGTTCCACCTGTGGCTTGTCAGTTTCTTAGCATCCGTGTCAAGGAGAAACTTGATCGATTCGATAGACGCAGGGGGTTCCCCAGATTTTCGGGGAGATGCCTTCCTGCACCTTCTTTTGCCTGCTCGTCCGCTCTGAAGCTGCCTGGAACGTCCCTGTGTCCTGGGACTCAACACAGGGTTACGTCGCACATGTCTGCAATCGCGTTGAGAGATCAGCGGCATTGCTTTACCAACCTTGATCGATTCCAAAGCTTTCGCCTGAAACACACTACAGTGATCCGTCCGTCGCGTGAAGAAGACTCCAGCACCCGTACCATCCGCTGTCTTGGATCCGTCTGTGATTATTTTTAGCGCGGAATCGCTCTATACTTTACCAGACTCCCAAGAGCTTCTGCTGGGAATCCGAGCTTCGTACCTGACGTTGAAGTCAATATGTGGGACAACGTAGTCCGTTTTACTAGGAATAGTATGGTTGCCCTTGAGGATCCTACAGTGACTCATTGCTGTGCTGATCTAGCTAACGCTGTCACAGTTCTAAAGGTCCAGTATACCCTTATAGATGCAGTCCTGTGTTCATCCTTCTGATGTACGACGTATGGTACTTATTTTAGGTTTAGCGATTCCCGATGGGATACGCTTAGCCGAAAAAGAACACATGTATATGCAATTGAAAGGATCCATTGGAAAATGCCATATTCGAAGTTTTAACCTTTACAGAAGCGAGTTAAGACAGAACTGACATCACCTCAAAAATCGGTTAAATGTTCCACATACGCCACAGTATTTCTAGTTAGGCGATCGCCGATAAGATAATGGCCATATTGGAGCCGCACACAAGAGTATGGACTTGCTCACGGTCCTTAGCATCACTTATCCTCCCCTCGTCTCTTTAAGAACCTCCCCTTATGGCTGACACTGCGACCTAGCAAGATCCGTTGTGTCTTCGGTCTGCCTAGCCTAATAGGTCTACTTTCTCCCTAATGAAGGTGAGTATGTCATTAGTAGTCGAGTCCCTGAACTCAGCTTATGAAAGATCTGTCAGCGTAGCCAGTATAGTCCTCTCCTCTTTATTAGATGGTAAAGGGCTTATGACTATTCACATTGGGCGATTGTGGTGTAGTGGTTCGAACACAGACAAAATGGGTGAATGGTGTTCAGGTAACTGGGGTCAATTTTGTTGGTGTTGCCTATAACTCAAGGTTTTTTTTTTCAACCTTCTGATGTCATTGTCATTATCGATCAACTCTTTGACCATTCTACTGTGTTATGCTTATCTCTATGAAGTCTAATTAAGCATCAGTTTTCTAAGTTAATCGATTTTATTTATTTCCATCAAAAGTTGAACCCGGAACAGTTGCCACTTTCTTTTCTGGTTTCGCTGCAATATTTTTCCCAACTATGCCCTCCCCAACTATTCATTCCATTCATAGGCGTCTAAATGAGTCGTGTTCACTGGACAATTGGATTTCTGAGCGATGGTGATTGCTTATCAATAGTTTTCCCTTAACATTGAAAGTATATATATACGAGTATAAACCTATCATCTTCGATCTCCCTATCCCTAGCTCATTTATATTTGTACACAAGCAAACTTTATACAGATGGATGAACAACAAAAACCCATCTCATATCAGGGACATGTTTATAGTAAAGTGCCAAGGATATCTGTCAATCAACCCCAACCCACTGCCATAGTGTCAATTCAACTACAAGACATTGCAAATCTACCCGATACATAACAATAATTCAGAACGAGAAATGTGTTGCCTTTAAATTTGCTTATTCATAAAATTCCTGTGAGGGAGGCGGCAGGATGGATGTATGTCAAGAATGCAACGACACCGCATCCATTCCGA
Organism: Matsumyia berberina; assembly: GCA_917880715.2. Taxonomy (NCBI): domain Eukaryota; kingdom Metazoa; phylum Arthropoda; class Insecta; order Diptera; family Syrphidae; genus Matsumyia; species Matsumyia berberina. The sequence goes on from OU862871.1 coordinate 87,075,614, forward strand.
AATGTTGATATTTCCGATTTTATGTTCATACAGCTGTCTCAATATTTGCATTTAATTCGAATTTGTTTATTCCTGCAACTCTACACACAGAACTCAAGTTGTTGTGTTGGGTAGTTTACGAAACAAACATGTGTACGTACACCCCTCAGTGATTATAATTACAGAATAACTCCCATTCTCCCAATTCTCGTCGTCGAACACTTAAAAACATGTTCAATGGCGTAGATATTAAGACATCAAACACCCCAGAGACAACTCCATCTAACTTGAAAAACAAGAGCAATTAAAACTTTAAAGGAGCAGCCCTGTACGCTCACAGGCAGGCCAGACATAATTTGCCATGGGTCAAAAGTTTGTCCTTTGTAGTTCACTTTAAATTAGTTTGCGGATGACGGCAGTGCTGGTGTTATTAACAGAGTGCGCTTATGGAATTAAAAATGACAGAACTGTTCCATCGGTGTGAATTGACATTTTGCTAGTTTTCGAGGAAGTTGGGTTTATCCTTAAATGGGTTGGAAATAAGCCAAGGCGGTACTATTTTTGTTGAGCAGTACGTGAAAACATTTTTGATTAAGCTTCAAAGGGAGTAGATACTGGATATGTTATATGCATTCAAGTAGAGGCAAGTATCTATACATTTTCACAATCAGAGATTGAGTTTAAGCACCTTCGGAAGGTTGTCAGGGCCATCTTGAAAGATAGAAAGGGACTATGGCACTCTTCCCTTGATTGGCAGCGGTAAAACCACGTTCACGATTAGGTCGATCAACTTAGGGAACATTTTTGAGTAACCTCGACATAGTCTAGACATAACAAAACTAGTGCGTCCGGTTTCTTATCATAGAAGTACTCAGTAAGAATCTGTCCTGCAGGATCTAATATGCGGCAATAGTCTGGTGGATAAAGGCAACCGACAGCCAAGAAATTGGAACGGGTTCAACGCCTGACCGAAATTTGCATGATTGGTTGCCTGCACTCCACCTCTACGGCCTCGCTTAACGCCGTTGTCGGTGTACCGCCAGTTCGAGTTCATATAGAAATTCAGGCAGAACTCAGTCTGTACAGGCTCTTCTGCCTAAACAACATCAGCTCTAAACATCCTCCTGACGGTCACCTTAACAGACTTTCCTCCCTACGAGTTCAACATGCCGTTGAATGATATTCTCCCAAGGTACTGCTTCAAACGAAACTACTCAGTAGTCATTCCCTCGAGTAATGACTGGCAAAAATTCAAACCCCGTCCTTCAGAGCATGATGGCTCTAAAATGGACAGCGGATCTTGAGCTGGAATATTCGGAGAGTCGTCTAGCACTTACATATCGGTCAGTCTAGGCACATACTTATCGATCTTCTAGGTAGAAATATTTACCATAAATCAGAGCACAGACTTAGACTTGCTCTCTTACTTCCGTGGCAAAACCTTCTTTATCTTCTCTGAAAGTCAAGCTGCCTTGAAAGCACTGAACTCAGCCACGATAAAATCGAAACTAATCCTAGAGACAGTCAATTTGCTTCTAGAACTGGGAAAAACAACTTGGTCATACAACACTGGATCCTTGCTCGCAAAGGCCATCCCGGCAATGAAACAGCAGACTCACTGGCCAAGGTGCAACCAACCCTCTCACTGATCCTGAACTTCATGAGGGAGCAATCCCTGCTCAAATCCAACGCTATTTGGATTCTTCTTCTTCTTCTTCTTCTTCACACCAGTGGCACATTCTTTCAAAAATCTGTTCAACTATTTGCGTACGCTGACGATATTGCTTTCGCGAGTATAGAGACAAAGGCGGCCAAAATTGGTTTAGTGGTAAACGAGGGTAAAACTACATAAGTATTCGCTGTCAACAAGCAGGAATACCCAACATCGACGAATCGGACAGAACACAGTTGATAGTTAAAACTTTGAAGTAGTAAGGGACTTTGTCTGCCTTGACTCTGCATTTTATTGACTATAAGTTTTATACAGTGTCTTCTGCTGCAAGAATGGCGGCAAGAATGCCGCTGTTTGTAGGAAACCCAATCGCCAATAGAGGCCCTGACCGGAGACCCGAGAAGACCCAATGCAGGTTTAGGTCCTGAGAAAACATCCTCTAAGCCTTCTCTAGCAATCTCATATGAGATCTCATCTCTAGAGATCCCAGTGTGACCTGGGACTCATACAAGAGTCAAAGACTTCAGCCTTGTGACCGAATTCAGAGAGCTCTTGTATTCTCACTCTATATTGGAACTTGTTAAAAGGTTAAGCAAGGCCTTAAGGGCACCATGGCTATCGCTACAGACGCAGATGCTCCGATCCTTTCACCTTTTCTTATCAATATAGTCCGTGGCCATTAGGATTGCAAAAATATCTGCTTGGAAAACAGAGGCATGATTGCCTAACGTGTAGTGAAGTCTAGTGTTGTCGGTTTCCACGAAGACGCCGGTACCGGACCCATGACAGGATTTGGAGTCTTCCGTGAAGTTCGACTGCAGCCTAGTCCAGGCTCGGAGTCTTGCCAAAGCCAGCCCTGAAGGTAAGGAAAGTCGACTTTAAATTTGCACAGGAGCCGAAGTTCTGGTGTCATTGCATCAGACGGCATATCCATGGAACTATGTTAATACAAGGTCATCGAAACCAGTGCGGATGATACCGAAAGCCATCCCGTCTAAGACGATGGATCCCTTTGATAGTACAGTCCATGAGCAGAGCGTCGAGAGCTGAGCCAGGCGTGCTCGGAAAAGCTCCCGTGCAGCCGAGACAAGCCGTTCTTTGAAGTGCACTTATGTACGCTGCCAGAAAACTGAGGGCGCCTTGGATGCCTTCGACTTGACATGCTTTCCCCAAAGAAGTTTTTATCCAGGATCGCTCCTTGATGTTTGGCTTCATCGGAGATCTGGATAGTGACGCCGTATAGCACTGACTAGTTAGACCGATCACAACCCTCCTTCTCATAAAGAGAGCAACCTCAGTTTTGAGAGGGTTAAACGAAAGCCTATCGCTGAGCACCATTCATCGACCATGTCAAAAGCCGCCTGCGGGTTAGCACAGAAACAGAAACTATGACGACATCATCCGCATATGTCTCAAGAACATCATCTTGCTAAACTTGCAATGCAGATAATTTTGTGACGGCGGATGCCTTGTAAAGCATCGCTATAGTATACGTAATTGTAATTGTGTTACGGTAGTAACACGATTTGGTTTATAGTTCGACGTCAATATGGTACCTGCACTCTGAACTTTATGTTTTTATTTTTTATTTTGAAGCTCGCGACCCCTTACATTTGCTTCACGAACCCCTTGGGGTCTGATTTAGAGCGAATGGACGCTAATGCTCCAACACGAAGAGTCTTCGAATCCAACCCGGAGGGACAACGCAGTAGAGGAAGACTTCGCCTAAGGTGGCGCGCACAAGTTGAAGTGGACCTCAACCAACTTGGCGTATGCTACTAGAGGTGGTTAGCTATTAACTGGACGCTGTCAAGTGACTTCTTTAACATCATACTTGGACGGATTTTCTGAAACAAGCAGAGATACCCAACATCGACCAATCCAGCAGAATATCACCCTCAGGGCATGAGTCCTACTCGCTCTTGTCCGTCTTTTTAAACATTCTTCCACTGTTTTTCATCCTTTGCGGCTGTTTTCGCCGCATTAAGTCGGTTTTTTCCTTCTGTTATAGTAGAGTCTACAGTCCATTAACACAAATTTGTTTTTGTCTCTTTATACAAGTTTTTATTTTAATCCTGTTTTGGTCTTCAGAACCTCCACAGTACACACACAAAACTTAAACCCTCTAATTAAAATACAAATATGGTCCTCGACTGTCTTTCACACGATCTAAGTACTAAGCTCGGAATAAGTCCGCTCTTAACTTTGTTTGAAAAATTATTATTTGTGGCACTTAATGCCGGTTATAAATTAATTAGTCTTCCTCAAAGTATTATTTGTGAAGAACTTATTAGCGCACAACGTAAGCTTAACACAGAAAAACGAGCACCACAGGCGACGACAAACACCATTTTAATTATCCATCGGTTTCAGGTTACCAAGGGAGCTTTTATTCCTCGAAGAGCCTTTCAGCAATGCGCGAGCACATACACATGGTGGAAGGTATTAATTAATTTAAAGAGGCAGCTAAATTCTGCCGAATGAATTCGAATTCAATTCGAATTTCAATCAATATGTACATACACGTGTACAGCCATGTGTATCATATGTAAATGCCATTGGGATGTGTGGCTGACTTAAGTTTTTCGGTAGTTTTGGTCGCATTATGAGCGGCTTATGACGGGCTGTAGGCGGGTATTGTGTTCCCATTAATTTTTGGAATTTCCATCTGTTTCTGGATTTTATTCAGCATGGGTATAGTTAACCTGTGATGTTTAACTTTGCCCGTGGGGAATTTTTACAGAGAAATGTTTTTACGAAATAATTCTGACGCTTAAAAATTTAATAAAATTTCGAGAACAATTTGGTGTTGCCCCTAAAACTGAGTTTGCTGTTTTTAATTTTACCAAACAAATAAAAATATGTCGGTTATTGCTTTATTGAAAACAAAGTAATAAACAAGCAATTTAAATGATCAAGTAGATTACAAATTCACAGCCAAGGATAAAAATCGAGAAATTAATTAAAATCATTATGCTGATGCGCTACGTACCCAGAGCAAAGTGCTGCCAAAGTACACATTCCATAAATTGTTAGTTGCACTAATTTCGAGTTTACCTACTCGTCCTCTACATTTGCCGAACAAAGAGCAAATACCTGCTGACGTTAAATTTAATAATTTTAAACGAAATTATTAATTCGCTTTTTTTAATGAGATAATTTCAGCAACATGGGATAAAAGCATCGGCATGCATAAAATTACAAATCAGATTTTACTCAAAGCAAAGGGCTCGTAATGCTGGAGACATTATGCATGCCACTTGTCACTGCGATATTGAGGGAAACAAAAAGGCCGACGAACTGGCCAGACTTGGAAGGGGGGGTCGACTGTAGATCCTCATCCTGTGAAGCTAAAACAGAAATCTTAACAATAATCACAAGTAAGGCAAATCTCTTTTCAGAGAACAGTGGGAGAACAAAGTAATTCCTAATGAAACAAAGTCCATCTACACGGATGGCTCCATGATCGACATAGGCACGGGTGCTGGTGTCTTCTCTGAGGAACTAGGACTCAGCAGCTCAATAAGACTTTCTAGCAATAGTAGTGTTGTCCAGACAGTGGTTCTAGCAGTGTCCAAAGCTGCCCAATTGGCGTCAATGGCCACGATATCACGGGAGGATATCACGATCTTCATAGACAGCCAGGTGGCTATAGAATCACTAGCTGCTACTCTAATTACATCCAAGCTGTCTCGAAGAGCTGAGGGTTCTTGGCACACAGCATAATGTTAAACTCTGCTGCGTGCCTGGCCACAGTGGTGCGCTAGGAAACGAGACTGCTGACAAACTGGCAAGGAAGGGATCAGCCCTAGAATCAGAGCTAGCGGACTTATACAGGGTATGCGCCGACGAAGAAGTGCATGAGGACACGACTCATTTCCTCTGCCATTGCACAAGCCTCTGCATTATTAGGAAAAGAACATTGGGCGGATATCCGATGGTTCACTGTCAGATCTACTTAAGTTCGCAAAGACAGCTAAATGGCCGTCATCAGACATGTACAATTACGTAGTGAGAAGTAGCAGGTAAAATACATGGGTACCAGAACGGCTCTACATAAACCTAAGTGTCCGCTAACTTAACTTAACCTAAGGCAAATCCGACGGGGGTCTTATACAACAAGACACAAGGTATCCGAGGCTCCTTGGCCTGCGCTAGATCCCAGAAGAACCGGAGATAATCTCAATTTAAGCAGGCCACAGCTACAACTACCCATTGGCTTCCTGTCTGGCCACTGTCTTCTAAAGAAGCATGGTAAAAGATTCGGCCTCGCAGATACAGATGCATGTATTGCAAAAATCTATACCTATATCTATGTTCTGTCTGTTACATTTTTCGCGCGAATGGAAGGGACCTACAATTTATAGCCAACTCTGAACGGCGAATTGATATGCTTTTTCATGACGGTTTGTTCTTCCCCTACGAGATGTGGTGCCGCGGAAAATGTTCAGTCTATACAGCAGTCCAACGCACTAACTACTGAGCCTACTGAGAAAGCTTAGTTGGAGGCTGAATATACAAGACCGCGTAAGGAAAGCTACTATTGCCATATACCCCTGCCGGAAAGATTTACACTGCAGTAGTGATACCGATCCTAATGTCCGGGTACTGGTCTAGTGGATAGCACTAAACAAAAAAATCAATATCATGCATGTGCATAACGAGTGCCCTAAGAACAACCCCTACGGCTGCACTAAAGGCAATGCTTCACCTGCTTCCTGTCGATATCTTTGGGAAGCTAATAGCGGCCAAAGTGGTATTAAGGCTGAGAGAATCCTCCCAGCTTATCAGCACAGCAACGGGCCACTCTAGAACCCTCAACCATACTATTCCTAGTAAAACGGAGTGCGTTGTCCTCCATATTAAATTCAACGTAAGGTACACAATCGGATTCCTAGCAGAAGCTCTTGCGAGTCTGGTACAGTTTTGAGTAAATCCGCGCTGGAAATATTCACAGATGGATCCAAGAAAGCTTGTGGTACGGGGGCGGGAGTTTTCCAATGCACCTGATATAGCTATTGCCAAACGAATGCCGGATTACTGCAGTTTGTTTCAAGTAGAAATTACGGCAGTCTGCGAAGCTGCTGTTTGGCTTTTGATTAACTCGATAGATTGTAGCGCTATTGTACTAAACATCGATAGTCAGGCAGCTATTAAAGCCTTGGAATCGCCGACAATACAATCAAGGTTGGTAAAACAATGTCGTAGATCTCTTAACAAGATTGTAGACACATGCGACGTTGCTTTGTGCTGGGTCTCAGGGATGTTCCAGGCAACTGCAGGGCGGACGCGCTGACAAAAGAAGTTGGAGGACAGCGTATCCCCGATTACCGGGGGAACCTTCTGCCTCCATCGAACCCATCAAATTAACACCGATGCCAGGAAATTGGCAAACATCAGTACTTGTCTCTTGTCAAAACAAATCTGTCCCAAGCTGGATTTAAAGAAGACGGAGAGACTTTTATCCTACTTAACGGGCTCTCGACTCGTGGAGGGTCTCTGCCTGAGACACGGCATCCTTCCATCCTCTTCGATCCTGGGCACGCAGTTTTCAGTTCTCTAGATCAAGCGCTCTGGCATCCGCGATAACTTGGTCCTTAAAACGGAGGTTCAGTCTTCCTTGTCGTTTCGAACCTGGGGGCTGGGATTCGAAAATCCTCTTGGCTGGAGCATTGTTGTCCATTCGATGTGGCCGAGCCAGTGTAGTCGACATGTTTTCGCTTCTTGGACTACATCCACATCATGATACAGCTCATAGAGTTCGCGGTTGTATCTTCTCCTCCATTCGCCCTCCTCGCATACTTACTTACTTAAGGTGGCGCTACAGACCGGCGTGGTCCTGGGCCTCAACCAACAAGTCTCTCCAGCCAGCTCGATCTTTAGCCAGCTGCCTCCAGTTTCGCACGCCAAGTTGGTTGAGGTCCCCTTCCACTTGCGTGCGCCACCTGAGTCGCGGTCTTCCTCTACTGCGCTGAACCTCGGGTGTGGATTCGAAGATTTTCCGAGCTGGAGCATTGGTGTCCATCCGCTCTACATGACCCAGCCACCTCAGTCGTTGGACCTTCACTCTTCTGGCTAAGTCGATGTCGCTGTACAGCCCGTACAGTTCGTCGTTGTATCTCCTCCTCCACTCCCCGTCTATGCAGACGGGACCAAAAATCACCCGAAGAATTTTCCTCTCGAAGCAGCCAAGAGCAACCTCATCCGCTTTAGACAGAGTCCATGCCTCTGCGCCGTAGAGCAGGACTGGGACGATTAAGGACTTATAGAGGGTCACCTTAGTTGTTCGAGAGAGAGCTTTGCTACTCAATTGCCTTCTTAGCCCAAAGAAACAGCGATTGGCAAGAGTTATTCTTCGTTTAATCTCAGCGCCGATGTCATTGTCTGAATTTATAGCGGAGCCTAGGTAGACAAAGTCCTTAACTACCTCAAAGTTATAGCTGTCTATAGTGACGTTCTGTCCGAGACGTCGGTGTTGGGAGTCCTTTCTTGTTGACAGCATATACTTCGTCTTGCCCTCATTGACCGCTAAACCCATCTTCGCCGCCTCCGTCTCGATACTCACAAACGCACCAGTGACATCACGCTGCGTTCTTCCGATTATGTCAATGTCATCGGCGTATCCGAGTAATTGGACGGACTTTTGAAAGATTGTGCCTCTGGTGTTGGCGCGTGAGTTTTGCACAACTCTTTCAAGAACGATGTTGAAGAAGTCGCATAACAGCGCGTCGCCTTGTCTAAATCCTTTTCTGACATCAAAGGTCTCGGTGAGGTCTTGACCGACCTTGATGGAGCAGCGTGCATTTTCCATCGTCATCCTGCACAACCGGACGAGTTTGGCAGGGATGCCAAAACTAGACATGGCTCTGTATAGCTCGTCTCTATAGATGCTGTCATACGCGGCCTTAAAATCGATAAAGAGGTGGTGAGTATCGATTTGAAGTTCCTGGGTTTTTTCCAAGATCTGCCGCAGTGTGAATATTTGATCGATGGTGGACTTTCCTGGCCTGAAACCACACTGGTATGGACCGATCAGGTTTTTGACGAACGGCTTCAGGCGTTCACACAACACGGCAGATAAGATCTTGTACGCGATGTTTAGAAGACTGATGCCTCTGTAGTTGGCGCAGTTCAGAGGGTCTCCTTTCTTGAGGATCGGGCAAACAATGCTGAGGTTCCATTCATCGGGCATACTTTCCTCCGACCATATTTTACAGATGAGTTGGTGCATGCTCCTTACCAAGTCATCGCCTGCTGCTTTGAAAAGCTCGGCAGTTAGGCCTTCAGCTCCAGCAGCTTTGTTGGACTTAAGCTTCGAAATGGCTTTCTTCACCTCGTCCAGGTCGGGTGGACGGAATTGTTGGTCTTCGTCGTCCAGGTTGAATGGTTCATTCTGCCTGACAGCGGGATTTGATTCGTCGTCGCCGTTAAACAGTCTGCAGAAGTAGTTCTTCCATATCCTCAGCATCGACTGCGATTCTACTACGATGTTCCCTTGTTCATCCTTGCAGGCCTCGGTTCGGGCTCTGTAACCTTGACAGGTTCTTTTTACCCTTTGATAAAACTTCCGAACCTCATTCCTGCTATAACATCCCTCTATCTCCTCGATCGCGCGCTTCTCATGCTCTTTCTTTTTCCTTCTGAAAAGCTTGTGTTCGTCTCTCCTCTTCTGCCCGTAGAGCTCGCGGGCAGCTCTGGTCTTTCTATGCAGCGCCGCTTTGTAAGCCTCTTGTTTCGCTGCATGTGCTTGCCGGCACTCGTCGTCAAACCAGGGATTTCGTTGTGGTGGCCGTGTGAAACCCAGCACATCAGAGGCGGCATCTCTGATCGCTTTTTGGCAATGTTGCCACTGGTCTTCAATACTTGATGCTGGCGGCATAGGACCTCTTGAGAGATTGAGAGAGACTCGATCGGAAAAGGATTTGGTGATCTCTTGCGATTGCAGCCGTCCGACGTCAAATTTCCTCACAGTATTCCCTTGTCTTGGCGGTGTTCGGGATATCCGCAGTCGTACCTTGGCTACAACAAAGGTAGTGGTCCGAGTCAATGTTGGCCCCTCGGAACGTTCGGACATCCATGATACTGGAGGAGTGCCTTGCGTCGATCGCAATGTGGTCAATCTGGTTGACGGTTGATTGATCAGGAGATCTCCATGTTCCTTTGTGGATATCGAGATGTGGGAACCGCGTACTAGCTACGACAACGTTCCGCCCCGCAGCAAAGTCGACCAGCCTAAATCCGTTATCGGAGGTGGTGTCGTGTAGGCTGTGCTTTCCGACAGTACTACCAAAGATGCCCTCTCTTCCTAGCTTTGCGTTAAAATCGCCTAGGACAATCTTAATGTCATAGCTAGGGCACTGCTCGTATGTCTTGTCCAAGAGCTCGTAGAATCTGTCTTTGGTGTCGTCGTCTTTCTCCTCTGTGGGGGCATGCGCGCATATCAGACTAATATTGGCGAATTTATCCTTGATGCGGATTGTCGTGAGGCGTTCGCTTACATACCTGAAGCTTAAGACTTCTTGCCTTAGTCTGCCTCCAACGACAAATCCACATCCAAATAAGCGCTGCTTTTGTTGCCGATAGCAATCGCCGTAATATATGTCGCAGTTTTCCATCCTCTTTTTGCCCGGCCCATCCCATCGCACTTCTTGAATGGCGGTAACGTCTGCTTTGCAGCAGTTTAGGGCCTCCGCTAATTGTTCGGCTGCACGTGGTCTGTTAAGAGACCTAACGTTCCACGTGCAGATCCGAAATTCGTTGTCCTTAATTCGTTTGCATGGGTTGTCATCAGTGAATCCGTCCGTATCCGAGGCTTGTTGTCGCTTCGTAACTATATTTTTTTTTCCGTGACAGGGCAGTTACCCCGGTGCACAACCCCCAACTTGGAGGACCAGGTCCATTGTTTTTACCCCTGGAACGAGGGGTCGGTTTAACCGATGTCGGTAACCCATGTGAGCGCTGCCGTTGGCCCCTGTAGGGCTCATCCGCCACCATCTCTTTTCCAGGACCCCAACCGATTCCTGGAAATCCTTATTGGCCTCAGCTCCAAATATGTTGAAGTAGCCCAGATAAGGTGTTGCTCCCGATCCGGAAGTTATAGACGCCACCGTTGATTCCATCTAGGGAATTCCTCCGCTGTCGTGTTTATAGAGCTGCAATTTTTGTCTTATGGTCAACACTCGCGCTTATAAGTTTAGCAAGTTGAGTCCGGGTGGACAACAACCAGTACCCAGTGGCTACCGAGGGGTTACGAGGAGGTAAAATAAGCACAATTGATGTGTAGTTACAGTTACAACACTGGGCATCGCCAAGTTGATACCAATCAGAGCCTACCCTATTACTACAACACCCAGCCACCTCCTCGCATACGGGACCAAATATTCGACGAAGAATTTTTCTCTCGAAAGTGTCCAATACATGCTCTGCTTTCCTGCTTATCGTCCAGCACTCGGCACCGTAGAGTAGGACTGGCAGGATCAGGGTTTTGTAGAGCATGCATTTCGTCTTTCGAGTTAGGAGTTTTGAATCCATTTGTTTTGCCAAACCGAAGTAGCAGCGGTTTCCTAGGGCTATTCTTCGTCGGATCTTCACTAGCGTGTCATTCGTGGAGTTTATATTTACTCCAAGGTTGGTGAAGTCCTTGACTACCTCAAAGTTATTGCTGTCAACAGTGACGTTCTGTCCTAGGCGGTGGACAGATGATTCTTTGTTTGTTGACAGCATGTACTTGGTTTTTTTCCTCATTTACTTTAAGACCAACTCGTTTCGCCTGTTCTTTGAGCCGTAAAAGCCTCTATGACGGCACGCTGGGAGCGACCGATTATGTCGATGTCATGTGCGTATCCCAGGAGCTGGACAGATTTATTAAAGTTAGTTCCTTCCGTGTTAACACTTTTATCCACTAACCAGATTCACTAATAGGAGTCTTAACCGGACACTGCTTGATAGGCAGACATGCATGCAGATTTGGGATCCCCTCCAATGATTTTTGTAGAAGCTGTAAAGATGAAGAGGAGGAGAAAACCACCATTCACCTACTGTGCACTTGTCCTGCCCTTATAGTGTTAAGAAGGAAAACCGTCGGGGAATACTTCTATGATGATCTAAACGATCTAGCCGAACTCGATATCCAAAAGACAAGGAATTTTATCTCTGGGTCAAAGTTGTGCAATACATAGAGTTATTACCGATAGCGTCACTAATCTCAGCGCACTCGGCGTTATACTCTTGGTCTCTGGTGCTGGTAAGCCGGTATCTATCGTGGTATTACAACGAATCAATCTGGTCTAAGTGTGTCCCTGCTTGAATGGGGACAGCCACCTAACCTAACCTAACCTAACTACAGAGCCACGGTGACACCAATTGCCAAAACTCGTCGGAAATTTCTCGGCAGCTTTTTCATTAGTAATCTTGAGAAGCTTGGCGCTGATAGCTATGATTACAGGCTATGATAGCTCTGATTGCAGGAAATGGCTTCGGTTTTGCCAATTGGTTCCACAGTAATCGCGATTGGGCCACAATGGTACCTGAAGTTATGCAAGCGCTGGCTGAATAAGCCTACTCTGCCTAACCTAACCTAACCTAAATGGTACCTATAGTCGAATAAAAAGATATCGAACCACTTCACCTTGATTGGACAACACTCCCGTCTCTTTTCCGCTTAGAATCTTGGTTTAGGATACCCTCCGAATAGGAGTATCTTCCCAGTTTCTCGCTAATCTCGATTGCTCTCTCATCATCAGCGTCTTGTTGGTTGAAATTTTAACTATTTTATAGGTTTCTCCCCTTCCTAAAGACAGAATCCGCAGTTGTAACCTTCCACCAGCCCCATTTTCCTTCGGTGACCTCTGCAGTTTTCACACCCAGTGGATAGCGCTACAATCCATTTGAGAATCATTCGCGTGAAGCTTAGAAATTCTTTTTTGATACAACCAACGGACACTCCTATCGCCATTTTGGCTCTTTTTTTATAATCCACACCCCTATGACACAACGCGAGTAAGGTACAGTGGTATCTCAAACCCCTGGAGACAATTCCCTTTTTTTTTTTCAAATCTCCTCGTGTTATCATCCATATGAGTTCAATCAACTCTTCCAGTCATGACCACTCTACTGAAACCAAAACATGACTTACTTTCAGTCCGAGCGTGCCTTCAACAAGATCAGCCGTTATTCGATGAACAACATCCGGTAAAGATAAATTAATTTTCACAAAAAACAACCGCATCCTTTGGATATGTCCTGTAATTTCAATGCACTCTCTCAATAGGCTGCCTTTTGTAAAACCGCATTGTTCTCAACTCTACCGTGGTCCATGTCCCCCATTACTCATGTAAATTTATTCACGTTGAACAACAAAAAGCAACAAACGAATGACGCCATGTTTTCGTTAAGTTTTCATTCTTCCCACCATTTAACAGCAAAAAAGAAGAATTAAAACAAATTTTACAAAACACGACGAAGGCAGGCAGAAAAGATAACGAAATTACCTCAATAATGAGAACATCCCTGTCGACCGTTTTGTTCTTACACAGAATTGATTCCATTTTTTTTTCCATTTTATCGGCGTGCTTAATGTTCTTCCACAGTTATCTGCATGTGGAATCCACTCCTACTATTTTCGACAAGCAGAGTGTTTCCCGTCCCGGTCGGTCGGTGGTTTGGATAGGGTTTATCCTTACGCAATTTTTACTCGAGCGCCCTTTTTCGAGGGGTTAATTAAAAAACACGATGTGTAACCAGTGGATTCAGAGAGCAAGCGAATCCTCGAACGCGGAATGTAGAACCTACAGACTGGTTAAACGATGTAATATATTTTCCGGAATGGATAATTGAACAGCGCGGAGGATGCGCTGGGTCGTAATTTTCATCATTTACCGGGTTTTTGCTGCGAAAGTATCTCGAAATGTTTACCCACCTCCACGTGTACAAAGATTTACAAGATAAACTTATTGAAATCGATGAGATTTTTGTTGGTAAGGGTGATCCTAATTATTTAACAAGAGCCATTAGGCTTAGGCCCATAATGCTACGATGGCCAAAAAAATTGAGATTTGCTTTAGGGCTTTGAAATTCGGGTGCCTTTAGGCCTTTCTCACGCCATACATGTGAATTTACGCTAGCAGGTAAGCATACGGGGTGATTCTACATACCTCACAATGTCCTACAAACTTGAGGTGAAGGGAGAATGTACCTTACGAAAGAAAATGATCCCCACGTCATTCATATAGAACGTGAGCACGAGTTCGTTCATGTAAGCAAATTCTTCGGGCCCTCCCGAAGCCTTCCGCTTAATTTTTGCAAAATTAGTAAAAGTATGTACAAGAAGGGAGTTTACTATCATCTAAGGAGTTAAATCTAAAGGTGGTGGACTTCTTTCCGATGAGAAAGACATCCGCCGCAGATGGGGCGAGCAGTTTTCGGAGCTGTTCAATCCAGAACAGGACACAGGATGGCAGACACCTGGTATACTCATATTTTGACTTTGCAACATGCGTTTTTCAGGGCAGTGAGTACCTTATCAACTTTTAAAATTCTAAAGTAGTGGACAAAAAAAACTCTTCGCTGGTGTGTTCCCCTGTAGTCGTGCGGTCACCGAATTTTGATTCTCCTCCTGAGCCTGTCATCCGAACCAACAGAGTGATTTGGGAGGTCAATTGATGGTGTATCACCAGATCCATGACTTTGGCAAGCCCCGTTTTAATTTTGAGGAAGAGGACTGACATTTGTTTCCATTTCTGCCTGCAAGGAGACTTCTGTTTTTAAATTAAACTTAAAAAGTAAATAACGGACATTGTACACATTTTTCATATGGTAACGATTCTCCTCATTTGTTTAATTGAGTGAAGTTTCTGATCATCAATCAACAGAAATCATATAAATTACCGATAGGCACATTATTAAATATTTTCATATGCAAATGAATAAGATTACTGGGGGTTTATTCGCCTGTTTCTCCTTAAAAATAACTGCAGTGCGAATTGTGATGAAAAATTGAATTTATCTCGCGCCGTACAATGCAAGTAATTTATGATAATTCAGTCTCATACATGGAATCAGATATCAGGCAATGAATTAAAAGTAAGCCACATTAATACCCGTACAGCAGAGCTTAATTGCTTGAATGAGATGTTTGCACAAACGTATGCGCATACGAGTAGAGAAGGATCAGAAAATGGTCAATTTGTTATTTTTATTTCAGACAAAATTGGATAAACGGGTTGGAAATTCAGTTGGATAAATCATATCTAGACAAGGAAAGGCTGCTTGTTTGCAACGCTCATGGAGAACTACTTCATCAGATGGGGCTTAAGAAGTGGTTTTGTACTATTTATTTGGAAATATTTGATGAACGGACGGATTCTTTAACAGCTTGACCGTAAAAAAGCAACCTGACCAGACGAAATACTGGAGTATTAGCCAAGACAGTGCACAGTGAAGGAATTGTTCATCAATCATCATCATTTTCCGAAGACCCGCTTATCTACTATGAAGGTCGCGGGGTTAGAGTGATTAAGTGGACTCTCCACATCTTCCGATCTTCCGCCATCGACTCTAAATCATCAGAGGCTATCCCCATACAAGAGGTAGAGGTGAGATTTCGGACTTGGTCTAACCATCTCATCCTAGGCCTATTCAGGGGACGTTTACTTAATGGCTCGAACACAGCTCTTACAGTTAGTGTACAGAGATTGAATGGCCCTCAGAAGAGAACCGTCAATCCCGTACTCCTGCTGTACACTCCAGAGTTTACCTCGAGAGACCCGATCATATACTTTTTGCAAATCCACAAAACTACTGTGGACAGGTTTGGCATACTCCCAGGCCTTTCCAAGTATTATTCTGAGAGTGAATAGCTGATCGGTTGTGCTTCTACCTGGACGAAAGCCGCACTACTCGTTGTCCAACATGGGCTTGAGCACAGCTCCGGAACGCGCTTCCCTTACACCTTAGGAAATACTTTTCCGGAGAGGCTTACGAACTATAATTGCAGCAATCCCTCTTATCCCCTTTCTTAAAAAAATTGTCAATCATCCCAGTTTGCCAGTCGCTAGGTGTTTCAACGCATTCTCAGGCCACTTTAACGACACGAGAGAGCTATTTCACTTCCTCTTCACACAAGGCCTTGAGCATTTCTGGCCGGATTTCATCCACGCCAGCAGATTTGCCCACTTTTAGCGCTTTAATCGCCAAAGTCAACGCCTCTACGGTGAGACTATTTTTCGCCATACTATGCCAAGATTAAAATTCCAACAGGGCTTAGAAGATTTTGAAGGGAGCCCACTTCATCACATAATACTGAAGCAAAAAGTTTAGAGGTTCTCGAAGAACATTTCTAAAGGAGCTCATGAAATCTCAGACGGAGGTCAGCTCCCTTTAGCACCTAGCTGGTTACGGCCCTGCGGATGACATTACTTTAACTATCTCAGAAAAATTACATACACTTTATAAGATCTGATGGCTTCATGTCTAGATACACTAGGCAAATGGATTGACATGGTACGTCTCAGTGTCAATCCAGGCGAAACGGAGCTAGTACTCTTCTCTAGAAGATAAATTCCGGTCATAGTTTCACCCAAGCTTAAGGGAGGCTAATAACATATGGACCTCTTCAAAACTTGTGTAACTACATGGAAGATATGGCCTTTATTCGATAAAGCTGGGACCGACGGACTTCTGCAGGTCGACAGAAGATCCCTTTCAATCCTTAAAAGAGTGATAATAGGGCATAATACGCTGGGCTACCATATGAAATACCTTCAAATTACAGAAGAAGACCTTTATAGGGGGTATATGGCGATGAGTAGATCCACGAGGATACAACTCACTTCCTTTGCCCTAGTCTCTACCATCTAAGAAATAGGTTCCTTGGACGACAATTTTTCGAAGACATTGAAGAATTATCCGATACGCCAGTGGACCAAATAATGAAATTCATCAGTCGCGTTTTTACGGGTAGGGGACATTCCTCTTTTCTCAACGGATGTCGCAATGGGTCTGAACTGACCTGGGTGTGGCGAAACAGTTTTTTCCTTTCGCCTACCCACTTACCTAACCTAACCTTCATCCAAGCTTAAGAACACGAAACTAAGCTTCAAAAATAAGGCCAAAATACTTACTTACTTACTTAACGTGGCGCTACAAGCGAGGGTAGACCTGGGCCTCAATCAACAAGCGCCTCCAACCAGCTCAATCTTTAGCCAGCTGGGTCCAGTTTCGCACACCAAGCTGGTTGAGGTCCTCTTCCACTTGCGTGAGCCAACTGAGTCGGGGTCTTTCTCTACTGCGCCGTTCCTCGGGTGTGGAAACACAGGCTTAAACATAGACAGCAAACTCAGGTGGAAACTGAACATTCAAAACTGAGCTAGGAAGGATGTTAGAAGCCTCCTTCGCTTCATCAGAAGCTCCAACTGATTTAACGAGTAAGCAAGAGAATTTTTTTCAAGATCATTGTGGAAAATCTTTAGCTGGCAGCGAATTTACGAATTTACCTAACCTAAGCTGGGAAGGTTGCAATCGCAATTTGCCTCTGCAAAAAGGTTTTAGGTCCAAAAGGGGGACTGTAACCGAGGTAAGTTCATTAGTTGTACGTGGCGGTTGTCAGGCCAATCCTGCTGTAAGCGATTCCTTTTCGCTGTTATCTTTGCAACTACGACAGAAGCTGCTGTGTGGGATGCCCAGCTTGGCTGGGTGGTCTCCTATTGGCCAGTGGCCTGTGCTAACGGCTCCGATTCTTCCAACATCTGAACTGGATCTGCCTAGTAGCTCGTTTGTTTTTTGTTTGTTGTAGCCGGGCCAAATCTTCCTTGGTATGACGCAGTTGTCTAGCCTATTCCACCCTTGGTTGGCCAACTTGAAAAAATTGTGTTAAATATTGCCTTCAATAACTCCCAGCGGTATATTGACACTAGCCTGGTCAAGTCATCGGCTCTTTTGTTGCCGTGAATCTTACTGCCTCCTGGGACCCAGATAAGAGTGGTCCTGCAATGATTTAGTTCTTCCTGACAATATTTTACCAGTTTTGAGAATGTAGTGGCCGAATTAATAGCTTTGATGGCAGCTTGACTGTCCATGAAGAAAGCAGTGTTGTAAATGGTTTTTCAGATTTCAGCAGGCTTCACAATTAGCAAGGAGCTCAGCTTGGAGAACATTCTCAAAATCCGGTGGGCGAAGGGATTTCGATATTTTCAGTTTTTCTGACAGCACGGGATAAGCCATGGCCTAGCCTTTTGCAACCACTCATGTTGACGAGAGGTAGTGCCGCGAAAAATGTTCGGTGGATATGGCTGGGGCTTGAACCCACGCCGCTTGCTCAGTAGTCCAACGTACTAACCACTGCGCCATGGCGTCCGGTCTGAGAAGATGCCTTCGTTAAATCTGCAGTTTATCTTAGAGACATCTGTGAAGATAGTCGTATCAAAATCCTCATTCAATCGTATATTCAAAGAAACTCAAGTACTCGTGAAACACCCCTTACGGGGCACATTAGACGTTCACTTTTCCGTTCCTTGATGCGTTGGTCAATGTTTAATTGACAGCTTAGTTTTGAGTCGAGAACCGTACTCAAGTACCTAGCGTTAGAAGACAATGAGAGTGTTTGACAAATAAGTTTTGGAAGCCTGAAGTCTTGAGTTTAAATTTAGTTGGTATAAAACATTATTTCAATTTTGTCCGGATTCATCACTTCGCCACAGCTGATGGCCCAAGAGTTAAGCCTATTCAGAGCGCTCTTCATGGCCACGATCTCTTCCAGTACTCGATGGTTGATCTGTTGATACTTCTCTGGTGAAACTTGTCTGTGGATGTATAAGAAAGGGTGGAATCTGGAAAATAGCCTTAGTCTCAGCGTCTGTATACTGTTTCCGTGTAGGTGCCATTAGGTTATAAATACATATTCCCATTTGTCTAGTGTGAATCACCAGCCTCAAGTTAATCGACAATTTCCGTACACGGAATACTAACGGGAAACTATTTCCAGTCATTTCCCGAAACAAAACCAGTTGAAAAACGCTCCAAGACTCGAAGAATAAAACATGCTTCTGGCAGTTTGAATAAAACCTTCCATTTCCGAACGAAAAAAACAATTCAAATAGTTGAATAAGTGTGTAAAGGACTTTTAAATCACTCGACTGTCCTGCTTGTGTTGTTCTTAGCCCTGACTTAGTTCCCTTGTTTTTAAAATAAGTGCACTGTTTCGTAAAAGCCCTTAAGCAACCCAGTTTTCTCTCACATTTCTGGCATGAATATGCCGTGCCATATCTTCCTTCACATCCTATTTATTACGTACTTCCTTCGAGGAAACTCTCTTCCGGCTATCGTAATACAGCAACGACAAAAACAAGCTTAGGACGGGTATCCCATGCATTACACCATGATTCCAAGAAAATTATAGCGATTCATCTCAATTTTAGCCTCGTTCTCAACACTACAACTAACGGGAAAGAAAGAAAAAAATTAAAATGATAAAAATAATTCTTTTACATCGCTTCCTTACATTGTGTCACTTTTCTTAAATTTACTTCATTTTCAGTCCGGACTTCTGAAGGACGTCATCGTTGTCGTCGCCGGGAAAGTACTCTCGTATTTCACTTGTCCTTAAAACGTTCGTCAAGGATATTTATGTGTTTACTCGTGCAACTCTGTTTTCTCCTGAATTGATGATTGATAAGAATTTCAGCGATGGGACGACCGACAAAAATTAAGTGCTACACTGAGTCGCAGATAGATGCTCTTAAATGCTTCATTCGTAACTCCTATATAATCAAAGTGTGGTCACACGTAGTCCTTTTAGGTACATATTCTCCAGTGGAAGATATTCGCACAGAAGGTCCTGCCATTGGTACCTAAGGACTTTACACTTTCACGAAGCCAGTACCTGGCCATTATGACAGCGGAGATAGCTGAATTTAAAGTTTCACATCACGTGCTGTTTTTAGGATACCTTTCAACTTTTTTTTTTTCTGTTATTGATTCAAAAATTTAATTAGGGAGTGAGAGTTACACGAAAATATGAAGAAGAAAAAAATGTGTGTGTGTGCCTTCAAGTAATTTAAAACAGCAAATGATGGACATTCTTTGACGGACGCTGGATAGATGGAGTGAAATATTAAGACTTGCTAGCATCCTATCTTATAAAATGATATCAATTTGGCACAGATACATATACACTGTACAAGAAATCATTTGTCTTCCGAACTGCTGTCGAATTTTAAATCAGGACTTTTTTTTGGAGTCAACCGAAATTCAATTGGAATGGCTGTTGTATTCTGATCACCCGATTCTTCTTCTTTTTTTTCTGTCCTTGCGAGTCATAGGACCTTTCCTACTCCTACGCAACATCTCGAGTGGTTTTAAGAGATTTGTTTTCGAATCCTTCAACTCTTCCACAGCTACTGGGGCTCTTTCTCCATTGCTCTGCGAATTAGACCTTTTGGAGGACCCGGTCCGTTGTTATACTGGATTTTCTATGCGATGTTTAGGAGACTCTTAAGGTAGTGCTACAGTCCGGGGTGGACCTGGAGGATGTGTGATGGATAGGCCACATCACGTTTACTCGGAGACCTGAAGGTCCATTGTGAGTACCCTCTTTCTGTTGTCTTGAACCAGTTTTTTGTGAATCTGAATAGGTCCGTTTACTGTAAGTCTTTTACCTCTGCTATGCCTTGATCCTAGTGCGCGTAGACTTTGTTTTTGCAAAGCCGGGCAGTGACATAATAGATGTTGAATTGATTCTACTGATTTCTCGTCTTCGCAGCTTCTGCATAAATCGTTGGACTCCATTCTCCACTTATGGAGCATCAGTCTGATAGCGCAGTGTCCTGTGAGAACTCCAGTGAGCATGGGGATAAAATATCTGTTCAGTGCCAGAATGCACCTTATTTTAGTATTTAATTTCACCCATAGCGTCCGAGAGGTGGCGCAATACTCTCTGACTAACCAGGAGGAAATAGCTTCTTTCTCTATTATGCAATCTCCCTATCGGTGGAATTATAGATGATGTTCATAGCCGACCCCAATCTTCCCAATTCATCTGTTATTTTCGTTCAAATCTATGTCCTTATGTCCGGGAACCCAGCAGAGTTTGAATATATGGTGCCTTATGGTGATCAGCGAGTCTTGACATTTCTTGACTGCGCTTCATTGGACTATATTGGATTTTATCGACTTTAAAGCTGCTTGACTGTCAAAGAAGATAGTTATATCCGATAAGGGAAGGTGACAATCTTTTACATCCTGCAGCTTTTTCTATTGGCAGGATTTTGGCCTGGAAGACGCTACATGTTTCTGGCAATCTAGAGGGTTGTAGGGTTTCTGAGTAGAATGCACTTCCTATTCCTGTTTCCATTTTTGAGCCGTCAGCGTAACGTGATTTCGTTCTCTTTGCTTACATTGTTTGACTCCCAGTCCTCTCGACTTGGGAATAGAATAAGAAGATCAGTGTTAAAGTCATTGTAAGGAGTCAGATAGTCCGATGTGGCTGTAGGGCTTTCGGAGTTAAATTGTTCGCCCATTAACTTCATGTCCAGTATTGTCTCACATCCATAGGAGGTCTGCTTCCACAGGTTGGATTCTCTTAATCTGAGTGCATGGGATGTACCTTACCAAGTTATTCCCTGCAGCCTTGAGCACCTCCAATCCCGTCCGTCAGAAGCCTTGTATTATTTGAGTCTACTTATTGCTGCTTCAATTTCGATTCGGTTCGATGGTTGTTGTAGCATCAACTGCTTTTCCACTACAGTATTCCGGTTTACGTGCTTTTAGTCTCTTCTTTTCCGACATTTGCCTGTGCAGATTTAGCATAAAACCAACGATTTCTGACAGGTGGAGGAGTGAAACCTATCAATTCATTCGCGGCTTTCCGGATGTTTTACTGGCAGTGCTGTCACTGTTTTTGCTGCTGGGTCGGTTACGATTGCAGCCTTTTAACGTTTCTCACTTTCTCAAAGTGATGGTCCAGAAAGTAACATGACTGGGTATTCACATCTGTACCTTTGCTGCAACAAGGTAATGGCCCTAGTCGATGTTTGTGCCTCGGAACAGTCGAACATCCAATACACTTGAGAAGTGTCTTCCGTCGATCGAAACGTGATCAATTTGCTCCAATCTCCAAGCTCCCTTGTAAATAGTGAAAAGTGTTGCTCACTACCATATGTTGCTCAGCGGCAATATTGACGAAGCTAAATCCGTTTCCGGAGGTTCCGTTGTGTAGGCTACGTCTCCAAAGATGTACTCCTCTCGGAGCCTGGCGTTTACATCTACAAGAATAATCTTAACGTTACATTTCGGGCATCGCTCGTAGATTTTCTCGAGGAGCTCATAGAAACAATCTTTGGTGACATCGCCTTTCTCCTCTGTAGAAGCGTGAGCATAAATAAGGCTGATATTGCGAAATTGAGCTTTAATGCGGATCGTCATCACTCGGCTGCTAGTTCGTAAGCTACACATGGTCTGTTCAGGGACCAAATCGTCTCTTCCGTGATTGTACAACTCGTCACGTAAAAGCGAGACAATTTGACCCCAGAATGTTCGTTTTTACGTGATGGGAGAGACGATTTGGTCCCTGGAGCCAAACATTCTAGCGTGCAGATCCTTAAATCGGACCATCAACAGTTAAATCAGTCCTTCCGGCCGAGGCTTGTGTTGTTTTCATCACTAGATGTTTTCCCCTTAGTGGTCGACAAGTGAAGCCGGCGCACGACGTGGTTTAAATTTTTAACCGGTTCTTCGTGAGAAGATAGCTCAGTTGACACGATTAGTGGGCCACATGACCCCAACACTTTCATCTTTAGTTCAGCTTTCGGCTATCCAGAGGGCACTCAGTAACAATGGTTTCCCCTTGACACTGAAAGCAGAAGAATGGCAGACAGCAGCTGGAATAATAGCAAACTTTTTTTTCATGAAAACAGATCTAACCTGGGGCCGAATTACCACAATCGTTAACGAGTAACTCGTCGTCGAAATGTGAAGATTTGGCATTACCGCTCCCAATGAATTGTATGGATCATTCGATCACGAGTGCCATTCACTCACTCGGTATCGATCGTCGTAATTCGGCCCCGGAATCCAATTCCAATGATTTCTGAAGAAGTTGTAGAGACGAGGAGCAATTTTTGTTTAAATTACAAGTAAAAACTACTTGTCATAGCATATTTTTTCATTTATCTCCAGGTTTGGATTGTTTATTACCCTTTCTACCGACACAGAAGAAGAACAGTGTTGGACTCTTCATGTGGCCTTGGTCTGGGTAGCTAATCAGACTGTATGTTGGCATAACCTTGTCCTTAAAAAGGCTCTAATAAAACCATCAACCTGAATTTCCGTTAAGCTCTCCAGAATATTTTAAATTAGAAAACTACAGAAACACAAAACTTGTGGATACATGTATGCATTTGCAATTAACGTACATATGCATGCGGTTATAATTTCAAATACTACATGCCTTGCTTCCTTTGGTTCCTATGATCCTATGGTCATGTACTCTTAAATATATATAACATCTGTAATAAGTGAAGCGTCTGTTTAAATTTCAGCCCAGCAGCAAAGCATACACCAAGCAGGTGAGTTTCCTGTGTGTAAGGAGTACCTATAATTAATTTTTTGTTTGCTGTTGTACATCTGAAGTGACTCATCACAAACTTGTATTCCTTTCATTACTCTGTGTACAATTGTGTTTACTCATCGTATGCGGAATATCGTGCAGCAGATGTTTTTTCGATGTTTGGAGGAAATTAAACAAGAAAAGTTGCTCACTTGTTGAGCAAGAATCGTAGAGATAGCGCGCCGTATTATCTTCAAATTGCAGGGGTGGTTTTTAAGCTCTAAAAATCCAATTAAATCTAGAGGTACGCCAGCCTCTTCAAAACCATGTATCGCACTGCCCTAGTCTTGGTTTATGGGTGTCACAAAGGGTATTCGGCCTACAAACCTTACCAAACTTAACCTGTATTGTTAGTATCTAATGAAAGCAATATTTTGAAAAAGCCCATAAAATTATGTGTGCAGGAGAGAGCCGATTGGGGGATGAGTCAAGATTAAGGAAGGGAGTGTGTGTGTAGTATAATAAATATCATGAAATGCTGAGTGGGATGGCTTTGATAAAACAAAAATAATTCTATTTCACTTGTGGATGGCATTGTCGGTTGGAATATTTTCGTTTTAATACAACCTCCTAACGTTGTCATGGCATTACTTACCCAGAAATGGTGTTTTAATTTTGATTTACTTATAAATGTTACTCTCATATTTCCTCGAACTTCGATGAGGTTTGCTTTAGATTAATTAAGAACTTTTATGTTGAAAATAGAAGAAAATAACCTTGGTTTTACAATACCAATACCACCAGTATAAAGATCAGGTGAAGAAATACCCGTGTTTCTTCACCTGAGATGTTTTGGGAGAAAAGTTCGTTGGGTAAATGTTGGTTCTGTTTACATGAATTGAAGGACAATATTTACGAATTATGCAATGACAAGCTGCTGCCTGAAACTTTAAACGCATTATAAAATAAAAAGCAATGCCTAGCTTCTCGCAACTACTCCGAGGAGAGTCGGAAGCCTTAATTACATTTCTCTGGAGCGCCTTTATTCGAAGGCCAATGCCATCGTAGAACCTAAGTGGGGTGGACCACTTCATTTCTTTGAATCACCGATTTCACAGACCTGTAATTTATTTATGGGCCCTCGAATGAATCTCGACATTGAGTGTCTCGCGTATTTTGGTGTTCTTAACTTGATATCGATGGGGCAACTCGAAATACAACGAAGAAATCTCATTTCGGGCTTGTATTTGCGATCTTATTCTTTCGGTCAATACCCAAACCTCACGATCATAGGTGAGGATCGGAACAAACACTGAATTGAAGACCGATAGCTTAGCTCCGATGCCAAGTTCAGCTCTCCTCATAACAAAGTGACCAAGCTGTCTCAAAATTACTCCAGCGTAACCAATCCTACAGGATAACTCAGTATTGCTCCTACCATCACTCGTGAATAAGACCCTGAGATACTTAAACTTTTCCTGCTGTTTCAGGCCTTCGTGAAATTACCATAACCTCTGATTTGTTCACGTTTACCTTCATCCCAGCTTCAACACAGACGGCGACGAACCTATCTAGTGTGCGCTGAAGTTCGGTCTGAGTGAACGTAAGGATGGCAGGATCAGCGAAAAGGAGATGACTTATCCTTAAATCTCCCGACAAGTGGCCTGTTCGGGATTGAGCAGCTCTGAAAAGTGCTCGTTCCATCTGTGCGGGATGCCCTTCTCTTCAGAAAAAAATTGAACCATCTTTGAATTAAACTCCTTCGATGCTATTAATCTTTCTTTCTCTGAGACGGATGAACTCCGGGTTTTTTAAACCACGCAGCACTTTTCTCAAGCCGCTTTACTCCGCCAACATCACCTGCAGAGGCAAAGACATCGCTAATTACGACCAAAACTAGCCGTGGTGACAACGCAGCCTTGTCTCAGTTCACTTTGAACTTCAAAATCATAAGACATCTTACCTTTTTACAGGATGTGACACTTGTAGGGATACCTCTTCTTTACAAGGAACATCGGATGAATTCTCGATTTATATCGTCGAAGACATTCTTGAAATCGATAGATTACGTTTTTGTGTTTTTAAATGGTCGATGTTAAAGGATTAAGAGCGTCTCTTTGTCCGGCTTTAAGATGTTCTTTCATTCGATTCAGTATCATCGCCGTAAAAACCTTAATACAGACCAGTCTTCACATTCCAGAATGTTGCCATTGCCCTATTTCCAAATTCTGATCTCTGTCAGGCTGTAAAAGCCGAATGTTGTTAAATAGTGAGTGTAGGTCTGAACACCGAAATTTGTGTTGAAAGGATTTTATTTTCCGTAGCTCAAAATGCACGCTATCTAGAATGGTAGAGCTAGACCGTCTGCATCTGTTAGTTGAACCTACATTCGTGAATAAGGGTTGCTAGCCATAGTTGATGATGAGCACCCAGGGATGTAGATAGGATTTCCTAATGGGGGAGTACAGCGAAATTTTCTCAAAAGTTATAAAAATGTTCTCGCAAAAGACTAGCTGGGAAAAAAAGGAATTGAAACACATGGTTTATTTTTTATTTCATAGTGAATCTCAACTTCATGAAAAGCACTTCATTGCTCTTTCAATAGCGTTATCCGCCAAAGTACAGAAAAAAATTCGGTTAGTACTGTGTCAACGTCCACTTTTACAAGGCAAAGTATTGCGGCATTGAACAAGAGGTGTCAATTTAAATTTCGCGCCATTGTTGAACTGTTAACATTCAACTATTATTGTGATGGCTTATCATAAGTAAAAACTAGGAGGTTATTAAATGTGGATCGATCTAGACTCGCATAACGTGTTGAAACAGTAAAAATGCAGACGGTGAAAATATGGCGAAAACGTTTTGTAAAATTCGTACTGTTTTTGGTCATCATAAAGCCCATTCTTGCACACCTACCTATAGTGAATTTAATCAATAAATTTCAACGTCTCGGACAAGTTAGTGATGTGAAGACTCCAACTCGTGTTCGTCCGGGAAGGTCAGCTAAAAATTATCGCGGCCGTAGCTGAGATTGAAAACGCAGGTGTATCCATTTCGAGATGATCGCAGAAATTGGGCCTATCTGCAACAACTTTGCACCGCATTTTGCATAAAGATTTTTGCCTACATGCTTTTGTTCCAGTTGACACAAGAATTGAAGCCAGTAGACCTTGCAGAACGCCGTACTTTCGCAAGAAGAAAAAATGGCACCTCTTGTTGGATGACCCTATATATGTGTTTAAAAAGAGACGACTCTCATCCATCGTTGATCTAAAGTGTTATGGCAACGCTAGGTAGAAAACGACGAAACGTGTGATATTTTCACTATTCGTACTTTTGTGATGTAGGCGATGTAGCCTTAAGTTTGACTCTAAAAGGTTATCTATAACAAAGAGCCTTTGCACCGCTTAAATCATGTGCTTGATGGTGTGACAGATAGCCACAGCGCGTAGTTCGAACCTCTCCTCCAGCTTAATGTTTATTTATCATCTTTTTACCACCCCAAAACCCTCCCCTTGGCTAAGCCCTTTCCACCACTTAGTTATGAACTTGATTATTGTACTCTCCTGGCCCAAATTTAGTTTTGAGCAGCCCAGACACAGGGAACATTGAGAAAGCATATCCAATACAGCAGTTGCCTTGTTGAGAATGAAATTTAGCTTGGAAGGATCAAGGTTGCAAAACTACTGCTGGCAAGGCTTTAAAGAAAATTTAAACTACGAAAGTGCAAACAAAAGTGAGTGCGAGTGGGATACATGGGCAAGCCAAGCAGTAATGCTTCGCAAGTATTTAATCATCTCACTTAGTGCAATGTGTCGTGTTGCTCGTATTTGCTTTAATCGGTGGGTCAACAACAGATATGTTTGGTTTTATTTTCCATTGTGGTAACTTGGCATTTCTTCCGAGGAACAAAGATGAGCTTATCGTTTAATATTTTAAGCTGGGAATAAACCATGAGGTCTTCTTAATTTTGCATTTGCCTGCAAAACCAAAATCAGACATTTACTTGTTCACCTGGCATGATTCCCAATATTGTACTGGGATAATTCCTGTCTGCTGTATGGTAAGAGAGAGGACTTATAGAGTTGGATACTTGCATGTTCATATGTATGTGAATGTTTGAATTATAATTTACAAAAGCGTAGTGTTGTAAGACATTATTCTCGAATATGTTTAATTTATAAATCTAATATTGTTTATTTGTAATTCCCGGTTTTGTAGATTTTATCAGTTTCACAACGACATCTCATTCTGTTTTGAATGAGTGAATCCAACAAATATCTCGTATCCCATTTTCAAACTGTCCTGGAACTATCATGGAAATTAACATAAAAGAAATACTAATTTGAATTGTTAAGTGCTGCATGTCCAATACAAACGTATTATATATTCGTCTACTATTTATTTCAGGATATTTTTCAATGAATGCATCGTAGGTGGGCATGCTATAACAAGGGTGTCCCCTTCAACAATTTCTGTAGAAGCTGTTGAGACGAGGAAGAAGAAGAAACAAAAACCCACCTTCTGTCTGCCCTACTGAAGCTCCCATTTAGAGTGGATGCTTTATTAGTCAGGGAGTTCCAGACAAAATTGGAGTTTTTAGAAACTCCAAGGAGAACCGATTTTACTGACCTGTACTGCATGTTCAAAACAGAGCAACATAGCCCATCTGCTGTGGAACTCATAATATCTGAAGCTACTCATTCAGAAATGATCCCTTAAGAAGAGCACGAGTTAGAAGTACAACCTACCAGCTATTCACTCTCAGAATGATGCTTGAGAAGGCCTGGGAGTATGCCAAACCTATCTTCAGTTGTTTTGTGAATTCGGATAAAGCATATGATCGGGTCCCTCGAGATAAACTCTGGAGTGTATTGCAGGAGTATGGGATTGACGGTTCTCTTCTGAAGGCCATTCAATCTCTGTATGCTAACTGTAAGAGCTGTGTTCGGGTGAACGGCGTTAAGTCGATACCTTTCACTATGGGCGTTGGACTTCGCCAGGGATGCGTTCTGTCACCTCTTCTTTTCATTGTGTACATGGATTGGATGTAACAGCTCAGCTGTGGTGAAGAACGTTTCGAATTGGAAGACTTAAGGATAAGTCATTTGAGTCATCCTTACGTCTACCAAACTTCAGCGCGCACTAGATAGGATCGTCACCGTCTGTGTTGAAGCTGGGTTGAAGGCAAAACTGAACAAATCAGAGGTAATGGTAATTTCCCGAATGGCTGTTCAATGCACTCTGCATGTAAGTGGAGTCCCATTGAAACAGGTGGAGAAGTCCTTCTCCACGAGTGATAGAAGAAACACTGCTACGACCTCCACTTGGAAAACGTTGCTGTGATCCGAGAGTCTTATGGAGCTGCTAAGTCCTAATCGTTCAGAGAAAAGACCTGCACCTATGTCTATATCAATTTTGGAACCATCTGTGTAGATGGATTTGGACTCGTTCAACACTTCGTTGTTTTCCCACTGTTCCCTGCTTGGGAATACCCATGAAAAGGGTCTCTAAAAGTTGACATTGACGCTCAGATGATTACTAAGTATATCGACATGTCCATTCGTGTTTGGTCTCCAGGTGGAGAAGTCCTTCTCCACGAGTGATAGAAGAAACAATACTGAATTATGCTGTAGGACTGATCAGGCTGGAGCAATTTTGAGACATCTTCAATCAGGAGGGCTGAACTTGGCATCGGAGCTAAGCTTTCGGTTTATTCTGACTCTCACCTATGGTCATGAGGTTTGGGTAATGACCGAAAGAATAAGATCGCAGATACAAGCTGCCGAAATAAGATTTCGTTGTGTTGCGAGTTGCCTCGTCGAGATCGAGTTAAGAGCATCAAAATACTGAAATCTCACTTCTACCCGTATGAGGATAGCCCCTGATGATTTAGAGTCGATGGCGGAAGATCGGGAAGTGTAGAGAGTCTACTTAGGCACCCTAACCCCGAGACCCTCATAGTGTATAAGCGGCTCATTGAAAATAATGATGATGATCAGCGATGTTCTTTGTGCAGTCTTGACATGTTTCTTGAAACAGAATATTGGACCTGGACCAAATTGTGACAACCTATGCTGGGACAGCTAGATTGAAGATTAACACGATCAAAACTAAATCACTCAGCTCATAACCAAAGAGTGTCTTGTTCCAGCAATATCCGATATGAAATTGCATAGCAATCTGATTGAGTTATTCTGCACAAGTGTATAATGTCTTAAATAAACACACGTAACTCCTTGGATTTCCCTTCAAGAATAAAGCGATTTACTTCAAATCCTTAAGTATTTACCCAAAATTTATGCGCGCAGATTTTCTTGCCAATAAAGGTGGTCGTACATAAGGATTTCGTTTTCCCACCCAACTATATCTCAATTCTACGCCACCTAATATATCACCAATATAGTTTTCCCCGAGCTTTTACTTTCCACTCGAAGACATAATATTTCCAGCGTTATAAATAATTCATTGTGCAATACGTGGAATCCTGAAGAAGAAGCGTAACACAGTCAGGATATACCCGACGAAATCTGTTGTAGTGAATGTTCTCTCCCCACGCCAAAACACGGTGCAGAAACGTAAATTTAAATAAAGAAGGATCCGGGCAACGGAATGTATATAAATTCCATTTTACGAATTGTCATCGGCATTCGAAGATAATATCGCTGTAAGCGCATAAGGACACACAAGACAAAAAAAAAAAAAAAACAGCGAAACGAAGCCAAATGTTTGCACATTCATACATATTTCATCGAAGGATATTTTGCGATTTATTTAAACATTCCACACACACACACACACATACCACACAGAGTGTCCTTCGGGCGTGCATATTTACATATTCGTTATGTCTTTTGTTGGCACGGTGGTCGTCGTGCTGCTGAATGGCGGAAGACCGAATTACTGCGATATTTATGTTAAACAAAGGTGGCATAGGTTTCCTTTTGTGTCGTCAGTTCGCGCTGCAGGCATCAGCTCCCCGATAAGACCAACCCCATCGATCATCAAATGAACAGCCTTGGAGGCACTGGAAGACCTATCTCGTATCGAACTTTTGCCATTGCCTTGGCGGTCCTCTCTAAATGAAGCAGCGGAGCGCCAAGAAACTTTTGAATATCCATCTCCATTATTGTACAGCCCTTCACGTGTCACAATATGAACGACACACCCCATGAGAGGACTTGTATCTGCCCTTATCGGACAGAAGACAGATGACACTCCTTTCTTGTCCACTTTTGGAGATTACGTTATCAAAGGGATTTTGTTCTCCACAACTCCCCTACATTTTATTGTGTTACCAGAGCATTTCCTCGAAAGGATAAACGTACTTTCATCTCTCCAGTTGAGAAGGCTTATGTGGTGATGTGGTTCCCAGGATACATGAGGCCGCATTAAGTGTTACGTTACACAACAACGAAATGCTGGTTGGATGATGTCACATCGTTTTTTTTTTTCCTTTTTTCCTTGCACAACAGAACGATGATTTAATCGTCGGAGCGCATATTTAAGGACGAAAGGGGGGAACGATCACACACAGTCTGCGGCAGATAGTTTTTAATTGTAAATGCACTCAGTCGAAACATAACCCCAGCCACGACATTGTTCACATATCCTATGACAGCGACAAACCCATATGAAAATACTGCAGACGCAGACTATTCTCCGGGTGTCCTGCACCCGTCCAATCATGCACAAATCCAGTGCAGAGAGGACCAACAAAAAAAACCCCCGTTACTGTTCGTAAAGTTTTGTGGACATTGAAGCGTGTAATCCTTGCACATTTTACGTTTGCAAGTCCATTTTGCGGAGAAAAAGATTAAAAATTGGAAGTGACACGGAACTCGAGCAGATAAATTGTGGATGCGTTCGGTAAGTCCGAATGCAATTTGGGTTAAGCGAGTGCACGTAAAGGCGCTACATGGTTAATGAACTGTTGCAGTGAGGCTTAAGTTAAAAATTAAACTTAGCTTCAAATTGCTTCTTTTTTTTTTTTTTTTTTTTGATCAACCATCTAAATCGAAATGTAAACCTTTCCTCCAGGTAACTCTTTATGGCACACTCTGTTGGCTACATTGATGAAAATCCATGCATTTCATAGCTTTTGGTTTTCTTTTTTCCTTTACAAAGCATTTGGTATTCGATTGAAGTTCGTCATCAGTGCCAAAGGGCGAAAATATGCTTTGGGCACTCAAATCCAATTTCAGTCGTAACTACACGAATTCCTAAAAAAAAAATGACTGGTGTCAAGGCATATTGGATAGGTACAGAAGTGTTCAAAGACACAAATGCATACGCGAAGGTATTTAACGAAAAAACACAGTGTTTTGAAGCGTGGCTACAACTGAAACACTTAAGAAAGTTCGGTCAAGCCACCAACATTGCGAATCAATAGACGCATTCGTAACTAAATTCACAAATTAAAATAGACGACTTCAGAAGTACATATGTAGAAACTGTAGTATCCTGAGTAAGCACAGAGCAAAAACGGACGGGCTTTCCAATAAAAGTGTCGATAACACAGGTCTACAGCGGATGTGGTGCCGGAAAGACTATAGATGTTTTTGAGTTTTTTTTTCGAGAGATCCTAACCTAAAAGTTGAGTACTACTCATTTCGCTAACCAGTACAAACAGAATTCATCTCATTTTGTTGCCAAGATGCAGCACTCAGAAAGGAAACAAAGTGGCAGGGGCTCCTACCCAGAAGAGGAGCTGCATCAACCTTCATTATGCCAAGACCTTTCCGGGGATCAGTATGGCTAAAATTGCATTACAAATCAACTAAAAGATAGAGAGTATCATTAATGGACGTAAGCTGTAGATAACGTACAAGAAAACATTTTTTCGCCAACCTCCTCCCACAAAAGAACGAAACGATTGACTAGGAGTCAGATTCATATTTGTGGTAAAAGTTATCTTACAGGGCACTATCTTGAGAACGATGTTTACTAACGAAAGCGATTGGATCTGATGTGCTCCTACTTCGAGGGAACAATTAAAAATAAAAAGAGGGAAGAGCTCTAACTATAAGGCAAAAAAACCAAAACCCAAAAAGAGGCCTCAATGGGCTTAACAGTGGCATAACTTTGAAATGCATAAAGAGATGCATGGATTAGGCCTTTCAGACATCCTAGTAGTTCCGATTTTCTCTAGACTTTTCCCGCCATATGTTTAATTTTTATTATTTAAAATGTTCCACATACGCCACCGTGTTTTAGGTTTAGCGATCACTGATGAGCCAAAACGAAGTGCGGATAGTAATATCTGAACTAAAATCCAATAAAGCTGCTGACCCCAACGGACTTCCGGCCGAGGTATTTATAGCAGCTAGAAATCACCTAGTAGAGAGCGTACATCAACTCATTTCTAAGATTTGGCCAGATGATTGTATGCCCTATGAATAGAATCTCAGCTTCGTTTGGCCGATCCACAAAAAAGGAGACCCCCACAACTGCGCCAACTACAGGGTTATCAACCTCCTCAACATCGCGTACAAGATTTTATCTGCCATATTGTGTGAACGCCTGAAACCTTTTGTCAACAACCTGATTGGCCCCTATCAGTGCGGTTTTAGGAAAGGAAAGTCCACAATTGACCAAATTTTCACATTTCGGCAGATCCTGAAAATAAACCCGGAAACTTCAAATCGATACCCACCACCTCTTCATCGATTTTAAGGCCGCGTATGACAGCATTTATAGAGAGGAGTTATATAGAGCCATGTCTAGTTTTGGCATCCCTGCCAAACTTGTCCGTCTGTGCAGGATGACAATAGAGAATGCTCGCTGCACCATCAAGATCAATAACGATCTTACCCAAACCTTTGGTGTCCAAAAAGGTTTTAGACAAGGGGACGCGATGTCATGTGACTTTTTCAACATCATACTTGAGCGAATTGTGCGAAACTCTCAAGCAAGCACTGGAGGTACAATCTTTCATAAATCTGTTCAACTGCTTGCGTACGCTGACGATATTGACATTATAGGCAGAACGCAGAGAGCTGTCACCGGTGCTTTCGCGAGTATAGAAACAGAAGTAGCCGAAATGGGTTTAGCGGTAAACGAGGGCAAAACTAAGTATTTGCTGTCAACAAGAAGGGACGCCCAACACCGACGAATTGGACAGAACGTCACAGTTGATAGCTATAACTTCGAGGTAGTAAGGGACTTTGTCTACCTTGGCTCTGCTATTACCTCCGATAATGACACCACGAAGAATAACTCTTGCCAATTTTTTCGGGCTATGAAGGCAATTGAGTAGTAAGGCGTGAGGTTTGGGTAATAACCGAAAGAATAAGATCGCGGATACAAGCTGTCGAAATGAGATTTTTTCGTTGTATTGCTGAGGTAACTCGTCGAGATGGAGTTAATGAACACCAGAATATGGGAGGCACTCAATGTCGAATTCTTATTCTTCGGTCCATACTTCGACACGTTTGTGCACGTTCAATGCATATCCCCAACTTGGCTTCCAAGACGTGCCATGGAATCCGTACCATCAGGTAGGCGTCCGCTGGGTAAACCCAAGATGAGTCCGAAATTTCACCTCTACCCGTATGGGGATAGACCCTGATGATTTGCAGTCGATGGCGGAAGATCGAGAAATTTGGAGAGTCCACTCAAGCGCCCTTAACCCGCTATTCTCATAGTGGATAAGCGGGCCATTGGAAAATGATGATGAATGAATGATGATGATACAGGATTCATTGGAAGATGCCACGTTCGAAGGAAGGTATGCGATTTTTTTATGTGTTTCTTGATTGCCTGTTTAACATTTTATGATTATTTTTAAATGTTCCGACTGGTCCTTATTTTTGTGCTGTGATATCCCGATTTTTATAAAGTTTTATCTGCCAGCCCTAGCATTGAGGGAAGAAGAGTTTATTCGGTGGATCCGACACACTGCAGAGCGAGGGCCACCTCCCTGGTGGAGCTAAGTAGACTATTTTGTCTGAAAAAAAAAATTAAAAAATTATTGATGAAATACTATGTATGAACATATGTATATGTATTCTAAGATGTTGTTTCGTTCTTTGATATGGAATTTTTACAGCGAGGTTAGATCCATTTGGGAGCATCTCAAAATCTGTAATCGGTCGGAGCGACACGAAATTTGTTTTTATAATCCACACGCGGATCAAGGCGTTATGAATACCCTTTTAAAGTTATACACACACCGCGAGCAAGGAAACTCAGGTACATAGTGTTAGGTTTCATTGGCGTCCAAGGGTGGGGTCCAGGCTAGATGGGGACATTTGTGGTGTTTGTCGTTGTTATAATTCACAGGCATTTTTTCGAATCTCCTGATGTCATAATCAGTGTCAGCTCAATCAACTCTTCAAACCACGACACTCATCTGCCAGTGTTGTGCCTTCGCAGTAAAGTCGCCATTAGCTTTCACAGTTGATCGATTTTTATTTATTTGAGAAATAAATGTTTTTCCTACATCAGGGGGTTCAACTCCCCCCTTCGCAGTAAAGTCGCCATTAGGCTTCACAGTTGATCGATTTTTATTTATTTGAGAAATAAATGTTTTTCCTACATCAGGAGTTGAACCCGGACTTTCAGCGTGACAAGCGATGATGCTAAACACTGCACCATGACCGCCCTCAATTTGGTTTAGTCTGCGTCGCTTTTTTTTTTTTTTTTTTTTGAGATGACTCGCTAAGTCATTTACATTTACCTTTGCTTAACAATACTTCCCTTTCCACAAAACAACCGGCCAGGGCCCACCAGGTTTCGATTGGCTAGTTGATCGGCTTTGTCGTTTTCTACTGTGCCTCTATGAGATTGGACAATGGAGGAATGACAAACTCGTTTCAGCATTGCGTTCAACCAGCTTTAAGAATATGGTTGCTAATATAAGGGCCGATACGTTTGATCAGAGTTATGCACGCGGAAAGCCTTACGGATTTCCAGCATTAGCGCTTGAAAGACAATGGTGAATTTGTTTGTAGGATTTGTTTGCAAGAACAAGACATGGTTTAAATAGTTCCATGTATCCTAGGGAGGGAACTCGTACCGTACTCGCCGTTGGTCGTGATAGCACGTGCATGTCTGCAAAACATATTTTTATGCAAAGTTTTCCCTGACTCTCACGAATAGCTGATCACGATAGCCCCAGAAATATGGTCCTATATCCTTGCGCTGCTCCAACCACCAAACATTATGTAATATTTTATCAAAACTTCATCTTAAAAAATATCCTTTATCAGTTGGAACCCTTTTTTCCAAACAACACCATAACAAGTTTCATGTACACATATGTTTATACATCCTCGAACGTGCACTTGTAACTTCCAAGTGTGTAAGTTCTTCAAATAAACACAGACAACATTGGAATCCTTTGGTGTTGGAAAATTTTGAGAATCGCCCCAGGTATTGGACATTTCCAAAACATCATATCACTCACCCCAAAAGTGTTAAAGAAATAAACAAAACTTGCAAAACTAACAAACTCCATAAAGTACACGCTTCCTGTTTGGATAGTCCTCTCTCAAGTTTTATTACAACTAAAAGTTTCGCATGCAATCGGAATATCGATTGCGTCCTCTTTTACGAAATTTTCGAACGCAATTATGATATCTCTACGGGAATCTGTAGCTCCCCCTGAGTACTGCTGTTTTCTTACGTACGAGTTCAGGTCAAGTAGCTGCAATGAATAAATATAAACATTTTCTTATCCACGGCATCCGTCCTGCCGGGACTCACTCGAGAGTGGAATTTTGAAATGAAATGGAAATCCGCATACTCCTGGTTTATCTCTCGCCCTCCGTTTCGGTATATTGGATTCCTATTTCCGTAATTGCATTTTGAAGCGTTTGTCCCATTACACGTACAATAACTGCTCAATGATTATCCTTATCTTACGGAGAAGTCCTTACAACTGTCCAATGCTCTTACATACAATTGGAACGATGTGCTTTGAATGGATAAGTCATCTTTATGCCACTTTCGACTAAGTGGCTCAATTAGTATACCAAATGTGGGCGTAAGGACACAGAAGAAGGATCAGCATGGTGATGAATTGGAATTGATTTGAGAACCATAATTGCATGGGTTTGACTGTCATTTTCAAGATAACGACGAAAGATATTAAAGCCGCCTGAAGTAGGACGACCGCATTTGCAAAAGTCATCGAATACAGCTCACGACACTAAGAACCCAATCAAGTCATACTAATTATATTAATTAAATTCCACTTGCAGGAGTAATTTGCCTCCTTAAAGGTACCCCGCTCGATGTGCCTACAAATGGAATTTATCTTCGTTGCAGAGAGAGAGCATCTGCCAACCAGCATCCTTATTCCTGTAAATTTACCACTTTGTGTTTCTGCGGTATTTATAACATTCACCGTAATGAGTCTTTTCAAAAAACCACCTGAAGTAGAAATTACATATTTCCCTGCGTGCGTGCACGACACATCCCTCACACATGCCAAACATAATTCTTCTTCGTCTCGGAACTCGGGTTGGGGGAGAGTCAGGGGGCGGCAAGGACTACAAGAACGACGACGCAGAGGTAAGTTTAATTAGGAGAACGAATGTTTCCAACCGCACACACACACCCACCTGCCGCGGCAAAAGTAAGATGTGCACCTGTTAAATGAGTGAAATTTATCTTGAACTAAGAAATGAACGGGAGGAGATGCGAGCAGGCACGGAAAACATGTGGGATGTGTACAATTACAGATTGCTTCGGTACATGACTGTCACTATGCTATGCTGGATGGCAAAAGACTTGGACGTTTGATTGAGATTTCAGCTTATTTCTCTGAAAAGGAGCAATTTTTTTTTTTTTTTCGTGCTCCCACCTGCGGGAAATACAATTTTTTTAATTTTTGACGCAAGATGAATGACAAGAATTTAGACAAGAAAAGCAAACGCTTCGGAGAAAATAATAAGCATCATTAGACGAAGTAACGTGATCCTTTTTGGAAAATTGTACGATGCATACTTGCATAAGGATATTTTGATCTGATTATGAAGTGTGCATCGAGTCCTTTGTGCAACTCTTTTGATTGACACAGAAATTATACGTTGAAAATTTTTTGAAGTAGTTGGTAGGAGTGGTTGCTCCTCTAGCCCGCAACGGATGTAAGCTGCTTAGGAAGAAAATAAAGAATTCTTTGATGGAGTGGAAACTTGGTAGTGAAAGGCTTATTTGGTGCCGATTTAACACCAGCATTTGGGTGGAAACATTCAGCGGAGCACACATCGTATCCGACTACTTTTTTTTGTACTCAAACCATCTAACGTTGAAAGCATTCACAGTAATGGAGGGCGATTCGGAAAAACTAATGGTATACGGAGGTGCCAACTGTCGTGCTCCACACATGGGTAGGATGTCAAGGATTTTGTCCAAAGCGGGGTAGATTAGGTTAGAGAGGCTGTCAACATAGCCGACGTACTTAGAACAACAGTAGGTCCATCGTGATGCCTCAGGATCTAGAAGGAATTCTCTTTCCCAATCATGGAAACAGTGGGAGCTTTTAATAAACCGAACTAGGTTTCTTACATCTTGTTGTGCTAGGTCGCCAAGATTGTCAAAAAAGAAGGCACTGAAGAGGAGATGGAAGATCTTCCCTGTCCCTTCAGCTTCTGCAGAAATCATTTGTAGGAACGCCCAGGCGAGTGGCAGGCCCTGCGATAACACATATCGTAGCCCCGAGATGCCACCAACTTAGCGAAATTGATCTATTGGAGCGCTTATGGTCTATTGAGGGCCAGATTTGTCTGCTAGTTTGGCAAGTGGTGCCATTGGACCGCTTAAGGCTTTGGCTTTGCTGATTGCATCTGCCTTTAATTTCAATTTGCATGTAGCTAGTGGCACTCCGAAGGTTCTGGGTTCTGTTTTTCAGAAAGAATCTGTATTATAGTGCCATTATAAGCGAGTTCATCGGCCTTGTAGTTTCCCGGAATGTCTCTGTTTCCTGGCACCCAGCAGACGAATATGTTGAATTGGACTGCTATCTCTACGAGAGACGAGCGGTAATCTAGAAATATTTTTGATGTTACATAGACTGATTCTAGGGAATTAAAGGCGGCCTGACTGTATATGAAAATGCTAATATCTTGAGTAGATATTACATTCCATCTCAGTTAAGACAGGACCTCTTTTATCGTCATGATCTCCACCTAGAAGACGCTACAGTCCTCTGGAAGGCGAAACGAGATCTCGAGATTTAGATCATCGGAGAAAACACCTCCACCCACACCACTTTTTTTTAAGGGGTAAAACAGGTTTGAATTCATTCGCCATCGCTATTTCTGGTAGTAATCAGCTCTGACGAAGAAAAGCCGTGGTATACTACTATGCAGGGGAAGACCTTGACACCGATTAATGTTGGCAACAAATTCTTAAAACCAGAAGTTTCCTTCGGAATACCATCTAAAATCAAGAAAATAAATGTTTTCAGCACCAAAACGAAGCTAAGAAAAATTACCAATTTTAATAGATTACTTTACTAAGTGGGGTCTAAAAATTAATATTGCAAAATGTGGTATAACTTGCTTCAGAAATGCAAGTGGGAGAGGACATTACCTTGCAGTTAAAGAGAGTAAAGCCCTTAAGTTAGAAATAAATGGAGAAAATGTTCCTTTGAGAAATGAATTGAAATATCTAGGCATAAACACTCATATAAGATTTATATTCAATAAACATGCAAGAAAAGCCCTAAATAAAGCAAAAATGGTAACTGCCATTTTAAAACCTTTACTGCAGGCCAAGCAAATGTCGGCGAATACAAAAATACTTATTTACAAAACATTAATTAGACCTATTCTAACATACGGATTCTGTACGTGGTTCACAATTTCACCCACTGCGGCCAAAGAACTACAGATCTTTGAAAGACGGATACTAAGATTTTGTTGCGGAAAATTCAGAAAACCAGATAAAACATTTTTTTCAAATAAAATTCTATACGAAGAAACAAAAGTTATTCCTCTAATGATTTACCAAATTGACCTGTTGTTAAAAAGATTGGAGGGTATAAAACATCACCCTAACTCGGCAGTCAAATCTTTATTGGATTCGAATATTTATGAGACTATAGATGACCACTACTATCTCTCACCTTTTAATTTATTAAACGCTGGATCTTTATCCGTGTTAAGACCAAATGCAAATAGAGGCCTTTTAGTTCCTTTCTACGAGAAAGCATCCCTGCTTAATTTACGCGGGTAACATTTCTTTTGAGTTTCATACTGTTCATAGACCATTGTTTAAAAACACTGTTGCTTTTGTTCTGTATGTGTTTATACCCTTATGTATAAAAAATGTTATTGTTATAATTATTATTATTATTTTTTTTTCCTTTCCCCCTTCTAGTCATTATTGTAGTTTTTTAGTTTTTAAGTTATTAAGTTTTTAAGTGCCCAAAGAAGCCATGTTGATTATGTATGCCGGGAGCAAGCATACACTTAATACGTTTTTAATATTAAATATAATTGGAATTCTGATATAAATGTATAAAAACATTTGCCTGTATCTGTTTAGCCAGACATTATGTTTAGTCGGCCGTATTATAACAACGTTTGTACAAACAATAATCGTATTGATTTTTTTTCTTGTCTCAATAAAGTAAATTGTAAATTGTATTGACTCTATAGACCTTAATGTTCGGTCAACGGCTTAACTACCAGCTCAGTGGTTCCCAACTGGTGGGACATGCATCTCAGAGGGGGCATGGGGACTCAATTTAAATTGTGAATTTTTAATGAAAACAGTGTTTTCTGCTTTAAGACTTGGACTGTGTACTATCTATTC
Organism: Matsumyia berberina; assembly: GCA_917880715.2. Taxonomy (NCBI): domain Eukaryota; kingdom Metazoa; phylum Arthropoda; class Insecta; order Diptera; family Syrphidae; genus Matsumyia; species Matsumyia berberina. The sequence goes on from OU862871.1 coordinate 87,115,570, forward strand.
TAGTACGTGATTGAAGAAATCACATTTCTTTTCCGAAGCCATCGCCTTGCAGAGCGATGAGAAGATACATATGTAAGTATCTATCTGCAGCTTTGAAGACGACGAAAATCTGATAAATCTCGACTTCAAATTTGTTAATCTTTTACAGGATGCACCTCAGTGTGAAGATTTGGTTTATCTTCGATCGGTGGGCAATTAGCCACATTGTTACTTGACGGTTAATGTGCTGTAGAAGGTGTTAAGCCATTTACACCGTATGTTGGATATAATCCTGTATGCGACATTTACCACAGGCGACATTTAGAAGGGCCCGATAATTCATTTAGCGTATGTATACTTGTGGATGCACCCTAATAAAACATCACCTCCGTATTTGGTAAGCCAATAGAGCAGCGGTGCCCAATCGGTGGAGCTTGTCTCCCAGGGAGGAAATGTGGTGGAAAAGGTTGCAAACCACTGAGTTAAGTGTTGCGGTGGATTTATGTACTTAGCTTGACCACTTTATCGTCGGCAACTAAAGAACACTGAGTGTAACACCTGCATATGCAATACCTCTTGGCAGGAAGTCGATGAGGCACTCGATAAAATTCGCGAATAGGACTGGCCTTGCTCTCCTGATATTCTCTCCTGTTGCGACACATAGAACGCCTACCCGCATCGAGAATGCATTGGTTTGTATTTGCCTGAAACAATAATGTATGAATGACACTTGACACCAGCATGGGGTGCGATGCCATGCATTTGGTGTTATGTATTTCTTAAGCAATTATGAGTGGATTACATTGGATGTCATTGACACCAACACGGGTTAAGAACACCCAAGATGCTACCAATGCACATAAAGTGTAACACATAAAGGGTACATGGCACATGTGACACTCATTAGCAAAGTTCAGCAAGTACGCGCAAAATTTAGGATAATGTGGTGCGAAAAGGAGATGCGTCATCGATGAAATTGTATAAAAGCTGCCGAAATGAGATTTCGTCGTTGTATTGCTGGGGTGACTCACCGAAGACGGGTTAGGAACACCAGAATACGCGAGGTACTCAATATCGAACAGCTACTTCTTCGAACGGAGAGGTCCATAGGTAGGTAGGTAGGGTGGCTGTCTGTGCGATGCGTAGACACATAAAGGCCAGGAAGGCCCTTTGTGATACCACTTGGATCTATCCCATGATCTATAAACGCCACTCCCTTTATTGGAACCAGTTGGGGCTCTTAATGAAGCTATAGTTCAGGCGATAGTTCAGGCCAATGGGACAATGCCCAGTAAAAATACCAATGAAGGTGCTAGATCGAGTGAGATCGAAATCCCTGGAGGTATGGCACGTGGTATCATTCCCTCATCGTTGGTTTGTCTTACTGATCGCGTCGTAGCCTAAAGTAGTTTACATGTACCAAGTGCAATACCCAGACTCCTCTGTTTCGGCAGGATGCCCAGAGTAATACCACGTTTTTGCGAGTTTATCGACCTTACAGTTCTCTTTAGTGTCCTTATGACCGGGTACCCAACATAGGTGAATGTTAAAATGTTCTGTCATCTCTATGAGAGATGAACGACATTCTGAAGCAACTTTTAATGTATATGCTACTGATTCCAAAGATTTTATAGCAGCCTGATTAACAGTAAAGAGTGTGAAGCCCCTGAAGGATAAAACATTATGCCTAAGCCAGGATAAAGCTTCGTTGACCGCCGTGAGTGCCGCTCGAAAAACGCTACAGTGGTCAAGTAGACTGAAGAAGATGCTCAGGTTAAGCACATTTTCTTTCTTCGGCCACATGTTTTGGTCCACCCAGTGGTTGTCTATCGTCAAGTTTCCCTCCAAAAATGGTCCTCATTATCGATATTCATAAGCGGGATGTTTATTAATGTAAATTGATGTAGCGCTTTCTCACATCAATCCGCCCCATGCGTTAAAGTCGCCGACAATGATCAGTGCCGTCGATCTCACAGAATCAGCTGCTAGGTATGTTCCCAAATTTTTTTTTTAAAGGCAGCCTTTGGTTATTTAGCAAAAAGGACTGCGAAATATAAGATCTATTGTACCGAGAGCCAGTTAGACAAGGAGGCCCTCGATCTTTCTGATAAAGTTGCAGATGTCTCCCATGAAAGCCTTTCTCATGTCAACAGGGGCTTGATGGTTTTATTCCATAATCCGTTTAATACATATGTACATACATATGTGTACCAAAGACAAATTGCTGATTAGTCTGACGACTAGGTGCAAGAACTGGAAAGGTCAGCTTCTCCCCACACTGCGATGAAATGCCAGGATGGCCGTACCGCAGGGAAAAAGGGAAGAAGGAAAATGGGAAAAATCCCACACTGTTACTGAGTATGGGCTCAGTTTCGTCTTTTGAAGACTACCACCTCCCAGTGGAAAAAAAAATGTTTTTATTCTGAGGTCGAGTGACCCTTTTGGACTTGAGCCGCTGAACATAGAAAGATTCGGCATGTATGAACATACATATGTACATTAACGTTCAACGCCTTGAATGCTAATATGGCCTTGCACTCACTAGAGTTTGACTTAATTTCTTTTTAATCGATCTTGGAGGGCATTGAAGCACTCAGCCACGGCTTTTGAGTTGCAGCAATGAGATCCCAGTGTTTTAAGCGCTGCTTGACTGTCGGTGAATATATTGATAGTTAGACGCTTTATGCCAGTATCAGGATTGATATTGAAGTAGGAATTAATGACATGCAGCGTGGCCTTAAAGACACCAGGACACGTTTTAAGCGGTTTCGGCATCTGGCAGTTAGGGCCATAAATACCTGTGCCATGAAATAAAGTCTAAATAAATAAAATCCAAACCACAGTTTATGACTTGATTGCACTTTTGAAAGTGCTTAAGAATCCAAACTCGAATTGGATAAATGATTCCCTTAGAATTGCAGGGCGTAGTTAGTATGTGTGTTGCATCCCCACATATTGCTCGCTACATGAATCGCACCAACAGCCCAATACATCCTACAGTTGCCAATAAACGCAAATGAACCGGCGTTCAATGGCTGACTGATGTACATCAGAGAGTCCTGTACAAGGACTCTCTATTTTAAAACTTCCCATGCATCCCCCTGTCAACAGATTCATTGGTGAAAAGCTTAGGTATGGGGAATAGTTCATTAGGGGAATAAAGTTGGAGAAGCTTGGTGAGTGTTCTTTAACAGAATGAATTTCACATTTAAGGAATCCTTCAAAAGCTTTCGAAGATGAGAGAATCACTTCCCCGCTTTAGCTCAACAGAAACTTTCAAAAGTTAACGAGTAGGCTCTCTCTCTCTCCATCTCTCTCTCTCTACCCGCCACTTTTGATTTGATGCAATTTGGTGTCCTTAATTGTTTGCTTTTCCTTTTCGGGTCAGTAAAATCCGAACATTAACAAGGTTTGATGTATGTACATATGTATGTAAGTCTTCAACTCTGAAAGGATTGATCTAATTTTTGAAAGGCACTGAGTGTGTGCTTTTAATAAAAACACGACACAAAGAGCGTACACATGTTTTGTACACGATGCAGCTTAGTCATAATGGAAGAACATCGCTCTTGAACCAATATTTACTAGCTTGTTTGTTGGAAGGGGTTGGAAAATGTCATCCCAAGGATTCTACGCAAACTTGTTGAATTTTCAATAGAAGGTGGTAGAGGTTGTTATATTGTTTTAAGTAGAAAGTGAGTCTAAGGGAATTGTGGTGCGTAAAATTGTTTACAAGAAAATGTTTATATTGGGTACGAATATGTTGGTGGATGGTGGTTATGGTTTGAAAAATAACGAGGTAGATGTTCAAGGAATACTTCGGAGGATTTTGGGAAAAAAAAGCCGACAAGCATTGCAAAAACGAATTACTTATTATTTTCCTGTCAAAGATTATTTTTCGCGTATAAGAGTTATAGAACCTTTTGGCAATTGAATCTCAAATCAAAACCCGTCTCTGACTTTTTCCAATTACTTTCGCATTTATACCCTTTTTTCAGAGCTCTACGAAACGCTTTCTTTATGTTGAATTCCTTGATTCATGATTTCGGATCCTAGGTGTTTCTTCCAATTCGTCTTAAAGGAAAATATGACGGTAACCCATCAACTTTTAAATTTCCGAATTCATCTTTAGCAGACCCTAAAATAATTCACAACCTACTCAACTACTTCTTCAGCCAATATTTTGTCCCCTTCGCATAAGCTTATCGCATCGCATTATGGCTTTTTACCAAGGTTCCATGCTAGTTCCACTGCAAAGTAACCGCTGCTATTCCAGCACACTCTTGCCCGATTCTGTGCGTTGTACCTTAAGCATTGTACTGCAGTTACTGACAAGTGTTAATTTGATGGTATTTGATTCCAGTGGGTTTAGCTCAGCCTGACCATTGATGTAAATGGCGGCCATTGGATATCGGGCTCTCACTGGAGGAATCTAAGAGATCAACAGCGATCGTTGTTGATAGCCAAGCTGCTATCAAAACCCCGGCATCGAACAAGACATTCTCTTAGCTGGTGGAACAGTGCAAGGAGAAACTCGTTTCACTAGGACATCGTTTTAAGGTCAGTTTCATATAGACTCTCGGACGACTGTAAACTGAAATGTTCGCCATTGATAGAGCACCATGGACATTATATATGTAGATCCTCGACAATCGAGCAAATATTAAGGCTTTAGATAATGCTAGCACCAAATCTTAAGCGGTATCCAGCTGTCCCGAAATCCTAATCAAAATAGGCGTCATCCACGAGTTCAACATCTGCTGTGTCCCCGAACACAGCGACATCGAGGGTAACGAAAAAGCAGACGAACTGTCTCGCCAAGGATCCGCTTCAGAAAGTGAGCACATCCGCACATCGATAAACAATCCCATCGGTTTATTGGAAGGTAACGTCGACCACAAGATGAGTTAATCAACACGCCAGAGGCGACTGCATTATATCCCGCAACTTATGGAACAGAATAGACCAAACCAAGACAAAATGTCTCCTGGCTATGAATAAAAAATATATTCGCATTCTAATAAGTGTACTGCTGGAACACTGTGGCATAGGCACCATGGCCAGCAGACTGGGCGTCAACTCCCCAGACTACTGCAGAAGCTGTCAGAATGTGGAAGAGACGGAGACCTTCAAGCACTTACATTATGAGTGTCCCAATCTCCAAAACCGCTGAATCACTTTGAAGAACTGAGAAACCTAACGAAGTACAGGGTACAGGTTGGTTTTGTGATAGACCACCCATCTAGAACCTAAGTTTGGGACATGGAGCACAACACAAAGGGAAACACAATGGACCATTATGGCCTCCGTGGAGGCGCAGACATTAGGCTGGGCAAATCCCGCATACCCTAAGTTTACCTAAGGCCACTTTTTTCTGGGTGCCGGGCACAGTAGGTTAGATTAGGTAAATGGATGAGTTGTGACTTTCGTCACTGATCACTTAGACCAGCAATAGGTGTCATTGTGCCCATCTTCTAATTCTACCCCGGGAAGCTGTAGATAGAAGGGGAGCCGCTGATTTCAAACCACTCAGATAAGGATATGAATCTCAGAAGGTCCCTCAGCTCGATGTCATGCAAGTCCTCCAGTTCCGTGAAGAAGTGAAAACCAAGAGTCCTTATTCTTCCACCGGCGAGGGCAGGACATTCAAACAGCAAGTGACGGACAGATGCGATTTCTTCCTCGTCTCTACAACTTCTGCAATAGTCGTTGTGATGTATACCGAGGCACACCGCATGAATACCAATGGCGCAGTGTCCAGTTATTATGCCGGAGACTATACTATACTGTAATTCTATATGGTTTATTGGAATTCTCGCAAAGAGGAGAGCCTGTGAGGTATGCAGCGCTGCTTCCCTTCGTGCAAGTTCGTCAGCCCTTTCTTTATCTGGGATATCCATATACCCTGATACCCAGCATAGGTTCACCGTATTGACTCTCGATATCTCATCAAGATGCTTTTTGCAGGCTCGAACTAGTTATCGCAGACTCCAAAGCCTTAACGGCTGCCTGGCTGTCAATATAGACCGTGATTGTCGCTATGGTGATACCTTTCCTGCGGACAATTTTCCAGGCTTCGATGATGGCTGTGATTTCAGTCTTGAGCTGATTTCCACTGTCGTAACATTCCGTTGGGAGCCGCCAAAGGAAGAATCCTCCCACACTTTCTACTATAGGCTAAAATCAGGTGGCACGGACTGCGGAATTGCGTCAAGTCAAGGCAGATGTGACTCAACTACAACTTGTCTAAAACACATGATCTACGAAACATTGCAAGGATCATTTACACTACGTAAAGCCTTTTTCCACACTCTTGGTGAAATCGCGTAAAAAAAAAAATTAGCCTTAATACCAAATCCCAGAACCAGTGTCATCCACAGTATTAAATCCGTCGGTGGTGATTGCGTTATCGTTACATTACGTTTCTTTGCCAATCTTCGCTGTCATATAAGGAAAGCCTCATTTATATTAGTGGGAAGCAGTTCAGTGGTTCAGTGGTTAGTGTGTTGGACTGCTGTGCGAGTTCCGTGGATTCAAGCCCCAGCCATGTCCACCGAACATTTTTCGCGGCACCTCCTATCGTCGGAGAATGGCAAACCTCTGAGAGTATAATTTTTTATGAAAAAGCTTCTCAATTCGCCGTTCGGAGTTGGCAATAAACTGTAGCCCCCTTCCATTCATGCAAAAAATGTAACACACACAACATGAATGGCTGCGAGAAGCAAGGCCTTGGCTTAAGTTGGTCCGCTCTAGTACTGAGTTCTCACATAGAGGCCTATTACGCTAAAAGAAAAGTCTTCCTTGACCTCTGTGGATTACTTTCTCTTTAGTCAATTTACTGCCAAGTAGTATGCCAAAATATATTGCATTTTTTTAAATTTGCGTTGGGTAATATACTCTTCTTGTTTCATTACGCCCTAGTGTTCATGTGCTCTACTGGATCTCATTTCTCTTTAAAATTCTGTTTGAAATGGAAATAAAAAATTGCATATGTACATATTGAACTGTTTAAATTTACTTTCGTCGTTCGTAAAATCATTTAGGTTAGATACACAGATTATGCATCAACTCCTACATCGGCTATTCATAGGAATTCGATTGAGCCTTTGAATAGGAAAATACCCTCCTGCTCATCGGCAAGTTAAACCCCACGTTTCTTTGATATCTATCGTATTGGTCTAGTTTCAAGAGGCATGGTCATTCTATAAAGGTGTTGAAAACCGTTCCTTCTTTGATTCAAGTCACTTTGCATAAGGCTCTCATATATAATATTTGCCATGGAGCTTGGTGAAGCGTAACCACGTTCATCACACTGTAAAAGAATTACTTGTCAGCTCAGAGTGCCCAACGACCTGAATTCACGACCTACATATGTGTAGAGTTATTTTTACATCACATCTTCTAATATGACGGCCCTCGGTTCGGCTATGGAATGCATCACAATGCCAACATTTGTTTTAATTAAATCTTATCTTTACGCATTTTTCCAAGCCCTTAGTTCGATTAAATCGAAAATATTTGTGACCTCAAAGTTAATAAACAAATCGTTGTCTGTGCTTTGAAAAATCTTTCAAATACAGTGGAATCCTAGCGCCCCAAAACATCGAAGCGCCTTACCCTGAAGTTTTACACTTTTAAAACGAAGCCGGCCCTGTCTTTTTCTGGTTGGAAATTATTTATGGATAGAAAGTCAATTCAGTAGTATCACTCTGATTTTCCTGGCTACATCAGTGTGCTTAGACTAATAATTTAATAATTTCCAATAGATTTATTTTTCTCGGTTAGCAGTAGTGTTCCTGCAACAGTATCTATAAAAATAGGTCAGTAGGCATTGTGAGGAAAACGTTTCTTTAAAACAATTCAGTCCAATGAAAGCTAAATTTAGAAAACTAAAGCCTTGGTTACATATGACACCATGTACTAACACATGTTGCAGTGTATCGAAATGTGTTACATTAGGTTAGCTCCAGGCATCTTTTCTGACAGAATAAGCCTATTTAAATCAGTCAGATTCCCAGACCATACCAGCGTTTTTCAGGCGGAAGTTCTATCAGTGACAATTGCAATACCATGCGATGATATCATAATTTTCATCAATAAGCAGACGACGTTTGCAGACGACAATAAAAGCAATTTCTGCTGCAGAAGTAAAATCGAAGCTTATTAAATGCTATCCCTAAGAGATTTGTGTTCGTGACACACATTATGAGGCAAAACTATGCTGGTAGGTAGGTGAGGTGGATGACACGTAGCCCAGGAAGGCCGTTTGTGATACAACTTGGATCTATACTCTGAAAAACGCTACGCACTTTATTGAAACCATTGGAGTTCTTGATGAAGCTAAGGATACTTTTGACGTCAGTATGTGATAGTTTCCCAAGTTGTCGAAGTGTGGGCTTCCAGATAGAACTTCCTTCTGTGGGATAAGACAGGACAAGTGGAGAGGAAATAGAGGATAGTTTCTTCCACCTCTTCGTTCCTGAAGCTCATGAAGGTCAATGGGACAAAACCGGTAATAGCACCAATAACGTTGCTTATGAGCGCCCTATTGAGCAAGATCAAATTTTTAAATCGAGTGAAATTTAGCAAAGGCCAGGAATCCCTGGAGGTAGGGCATGTGGTACCATTCTTCCATCTTTGGATTGTCTTACTAATCGCGTCGTACTTCAAGAGAAGTTTACATGTAGCAAGTGGAATACCCAGATTCCTTCGTTCCGGCAGGATATCGAGAGTAGTACCACGTTTGGCGAGTTCATCGGCCTTACAGTTCCCTGCAATGTCTCTATGATCGGATACCCAGCATAGGTGAATGTTAAAATGTTATGCCATCTCCACGAGAGATGAGCGATAGTCTGAAGTAGCTTTTGATGTACATTTTACCGATTCTAGGGATTTTATAGCAGCCTGGCTATCAATAAAGATTGTAATGTCCCTGAAGGATATCACATTGTACTTCAGCAAGGATAAGACTTGGCTGATCGCCATAATTTTCGCCTGAAAAATGATGCAGTGGTCAGGTAAACGGAAGGGGATGCTCAGGTTTAGTATATCGGAGAAAACACCACCATCCACCACCATGGAGAGATGAACAGAATTATCGCCTCTGGCATCACCACTGGCCCACTCCTCTCAGGAAGGAATGGAAGTCCAGAAGTTGAGGTTGAAATTCAACTTGGACGGAATGAATGAATTGGCAAGCCGCAGGAAATAAGTTTTTCGCGCAAGCGAATGGTACATGAAGCTCTTTGAACACCTGTAAAACAGTTAAGAGCTATGGTCAATGTACGACAAGGCCAAAACGAATACACTGATGCAGAAGGAGCTACCATATAAACGACCTAAGGCTAAGTGAGAAGGACCTTTGCAATGGCTGCTGGGACGGGGAGGTCAATGAAGACACACCACAGTGTGGTGACCACACTTTCTCTGGCAGCATTCAGACCTCTACCGTCTCCGTATATGCAAGTCATCAAAACTTGCATTAGGGATTGCTCGGCGAGTAATTAATCCTTTTTTCCCAATGGGTATCACATCGATTCTATACTGACCTGAGTGTGACACAGAGGGTTCTTATTCCTCTCGTCAACCCATCTTCTTAACCTCACCTAACCCTTTTCGATTCTTATACATGCATAGATATGTATTTTACAAAAAGACAATATTAGTGTTAGGCTTTAAATCCATAAATCCTTCCATTGATCTTGTCTTTTCTTCCAAACCCTTATAAATTATAAGCAGACTGCAACAGTACTCTCACTATTCATTGCGCAATGTTTTTACTTCGAAGGCTAGCAACCAACTAATGTTCGCGCACTTAGCTCTCAACATTCAAGCGTTAACACTTCTGCTATGGAACGCTTAAGACTTCAGAATACACTACACCGCTTCACTACACTGTGAAGTACAAAAGTAAGGAACCCAAAACTGAACTGGATGCAGATTTTTTTTGACAAAAACAAGAACGGAAACTTTTTTCAAAAGATTATGTTTTCTTTTGAAGACAAGTTTATAAAAAGAATGCCTAATGGCGACTGGCGAAGTGCTATTTTGGCGAGTGATATTGAACCTTTTACTCGTGACTATGTTCAAGACGCTGGCAAAGTCAAATTCGACCAATTACACACAGTTTAGTTCAACCATCCAAGCAAACAATATAAGATAACTTTCCCTCTGTCGTCTCCACCCTGATGTTGCATCGATCTGAAAAAGAAAAGAAAGAAAGAAAGATTCACCTTGAATCTTGGCCGCTAAACCGTCAAGACAACCAATCGGAATACGCACTGCCAGCCTAATACGTGTTTTGTTAAAAACTAATACCGAGATGGGGTGACGTTGTACCTTCTAGTTATTTTTCACAATTTCGTTAACTACTAAAAGCCATATGAGTAGTGACAGGACTTCACTTTGGAATACCCTGGTTGCTTTTCTTTCTGACATTCATATCTCCTAGGATGGAGTTGATCATGTGAATACTAAGCATTGGATGATGCACAGTAGCACATGACCTTACCGATAAACCAACTAAGGGATGTTGCCGACAAGAACGACCACTTTGTTAACAACATAATGTTCCACGTACGCCACAGTATTTTAGGTTCAGCGATTGCCAATAAGATATACTTAAACGAAAAGTGGCTAATTGGAAGATGCCATGTGCGAAGTTTTAAACTTTACAGAAACAAGTGAAGTCAAAACTGACATCACCCCAAAAATCGGATAAAATGTTCCACATACGCCACAGAATCTAAGGTTTGGCGATCCTGGATGAGATAGACTTAGACGAAAAAGAAAGCATTTTTCATTGGAAAATTACATGTTCGAAGTATATTGCAAGCCGGCGGCAAGAGTATACAGCTGACAACCACAAATTGATCTCAACATACATCTGGAACCATACGTCTCACTTTTTCATGCGGAAATCTATCCAATCCAGCAGCAATCAAGGCGTTAACTAACCCTGCATTGAGGTCCCTATTTAAACGGGAAAGTAAGAATATATCGACGTAGGCAATCGATGACAGGCTCAACGAGGATTTTAACAAATACTTGGCAGAACTGGTGACGCTTTCAACGAATGTGTAGAAGACGTCAAAAATGTTACCCGTGGACCCCATTGATTTGCTGTGAAAAATTCTTTCTACTGCCGCTGGGTCTTCCTCATCATCTCATTTGGGTGCCAGGAAACAGCGGCAATGTGGGCAATGATCGCAGATTGAACAGAATCCGAATGACCAAGACCATTCTGTGGACTACCAATCAGCACTGCAGAATGCTCCATATAAAACTGGCTGACCAGCAGAGCTCACCATCTCACCATCGCTGGACGAACAGTGAAGGTAACAGGCAAGCAAAAATGTTCACACCCATACCAGAACGAAACAACTGCTAGGACTAACCAGGTCAGGTTCGAATGGTCACAGGCTTCCTAAGAGGACACTGTCAAGTCAAACAACACCTAATGACCATGGGAATAGTACAAGATAACACATGCGAAGAATCAGCAGATCACATTTTGTGTCACTGCCACTGTCTAATCAGAATACGTCATCGTTATTTAGGCAAATTCTACCACGATTTCACCTCTACTAACAATCTAGGTCTTCCTCCTGACAATTACCAGCTGTGATTTCTGAGACAGATCAAAAGAAGGTGCCATGTTCTTCGTTCATTCAACAAGGCTTCCGCATTTCTGGTCAGACTTAACGCAGGTTCATCGTAACTCTTCCTTATGACGCTTGTTTACTTTGGCAAAGACCACAAGCAGCATAAACTCAAACGACCAGATCCACTACACTAAACGTTATCAGAGCCTCTAACTAAATTAACAGACTAGCTATTGGCAATTATTTCATCTTCACACAAGGAGTACAGAAAGTGACAAAGCGGTTACACGTGTTGAACACTGTGTGCTCGAAAAATGTTGAAATATAATACTTCAGTTCTATTACAGCCACAACAATCCGGCTAAATAAACACTGTCAATTGCGTTGGTATACAAATAGGGCCAGGACCCGTTCAGAGCCGCAACAACGACATCATCCCACACACACAGAGGACATACAACAAAAGTAAGCACATTAAACTCAGTTTTAAGTGAAATGTAACTATTACATCCTCCGAAGCCGAAGGAATCCCGCTGGTCGTAGTCCTTGCTTGATTGCCATGTTTATCTGCCAAATGCAACCGTCCTGTACCATTATAGTTCTCGGATGCTGTTTATTCTCAACTTTTGCTCGTTTTCCTTTAGCCCGCAGTCGTCGTCGCCCGTGAAGAAATAGCTTTCCTTTTCACAATCCGCATCCTTTCGTTACCTCATCCTGTAATGAGTTTTGTGCACAACTCCTCTGTGCGAAATGCCTTGTCGAGATAAAAGTTTGCTACAGTTCCGCCGCTGTCGCCGCAACTCTCTGTATGCCCACAAAGAGACGCTTAGCGCACAAGGACATATCAAACAATTCAATAGAAATTATATATGTATCTGTCTGTCTCTTCGTGTCGCTGTCGTCAGGGAAGAAACTTCAACTGGGTTCGAGTAGTCATTCCATCTAAGGCGCGTGTATGTATTTGTAGAGATACACTCCATGCGCCTGTTTGGAAGTAGATTGCGGGACAACATCCCCTCAGAGGATTCTCACTCATAGTCGCAGAGATCTCTAATTCGCGGAATGGGAAATGAACGCTCGCCGGCTACAGCAAGTGAGACAAGAAGGTGGATGTAATGTAATGTCATTATGAGTTTGATTAAAATTAATCTTTGAAATAGAAGTTGGAAGCGCGGTTTTTCTTTGCCGTATCGTCGTCGTAAGCAAAAACGCAACTGGTGTGCGTAATGAGATTAGTTTTTGTCTTAATCTTCTAAATTTCCTATGCAATGCTTCTTTAATTTAAACTTATGAATATTGCTAAAGAGGCTTAAAGTATTTTAACCGTATTTCAACGGCTCAATTCGGTGGTGGTGAAACCCATTTTGATTCGTGTGTCAGATGAAGCTTGGTACGGGTTGCTTAAGTCATAGCCGGATGTGGAACGAGTTCCTAAGCTATTGCTTGAGAGAGAAATGCGAAACAAAAATTAAACAGCTTTACCGTCTCGTACTGAGTACAGTTTGTTCAAAAATTCAAAAAAACTTTAAAGCCATTAAAATGACCGAAATTCGCCTATTTATACTCCTGAAACAAGCCCGAACAGCATATGTATTGTACTTGTGTTCGCCGGGTATTGAAATCTTATGTAGATTTTCAGGTATTTTGGCTTGCAGGTGATGGACGTAGTAGGGTCATCCAATTCGTGGTGTGGATTTGACATCTCTGTTTCAATTACATACGTCAAACAGAACTGTCACCCGAAACTGTATATGTTTAGTTTAAAGTTTGCCATTTTACATTATGGATCGTTTAACAATTGCAGAACGCGTTAAAATAGTGAAAACTTACTGCAAAAATAGTGATTTTATAGTAGCTACGTTTCGCACATTACCAGCAGATTATGGTCGACATAACTGTCCATCGCGCTTCACATTGAAAGCGCGAGCTCGCGCTAGCTTAAGCTTGTAAGCTGTTCGATTAGCATTTAGCTAGTTAAAGTTTAGTTCTTGTTTGGTTCCAGTGAAGTGCACAACGTGTCACTATTTTTTATTATTTGAAAAAAGGAAAAAAGTCGTATCCGTCCTATAAATGAAGTGCCGTCTCAATTATAATAGGTGAATATCACCACTTGCACAAAATGCTTAAGGAAGATGAAAAATGTTTTTTCGAATATCATTGAATGACTCCTTGCACCTTCCACCGTCCTTGCTAAATTATTTTGTTCACATGTCCCACAGACAACGCCGTTTCTGTGCTTCGTTCTATAATTTCGCACAATTCATCTTCGGTTGGTATGAATTTTCGACTAAGCTCGCGCTTGCAAATGAAATTCAACCCACTGCAGAAAATTTAAAAGCGCGAGCTCGCGCTTGCTAGCGCTAGAATTACTCGCTTGCTACATAACCACAGCCTAAGGCTTTTCCATCACCGAAATGCACAGTCTACCGAAAATATGGCTGCCGTTTGTCAAAGCGTTGAAAACGAATATTCGTCAAGTCATGGACAAGTTATTGCTCGATATGTGTCGAAAAGTAATAGAAAAATACCTTGTCAGAATCGAGTCCAGCAAGAAGTACCGTGGACGCCATTTGAATGACATTATATTTCTTTCACAATGGCAGGATCCAAACAACACATGAAAATAAAAATTTGATCGAAATCTAAATCATAAATGTGTTTTATTTAAATTTACTTTCGGAATCACAAAATGGATGACCCTTTATAAAGCAGATGAATGTTGCCGATTAAAACCTCGGTCTTAGCTTTGGGAGGAAAAGGCCTACTACAATATGACTAACGACTTATGACCTCCTCTGGGTACGCGAGAATATCTATAGGAGGCTAATTACAATTTTAACATCTGGGCGGAAGTTATGCTAAATATCAAAGGTGCCTCGCAAGACGTACAGTTACATTTACTTCTTACTAACGTAGTCTTAGCAAAAAGAGGGACTGGCCTACGTAGCGCCTTGACTACATTGTTAGAGGAAAGCCTTCCAACTACCTCTCAATCTAATACGCTTAGAAACTCCTTTATGCTACTCGTACATACATGCACTACAGAAGCAAACAATGCACAAATTTCTGCTGGATCGAATATTCATTATCTGGGACGAGAGCATATACGATTTTTTTTAATTCACGTCGTGAAAACCAATGGAAATCAAATCAGTGACATCAGAGTAAAAAATAATGGGGTGTCGCCGTAATGCAACCCCCACCTAGCAGACCGACAAACTACTTCAAGTTATCATATCTGTGGCCATTGATGCAAAAGCTCTGCATCAAGAAAAGTTTACTTTAGAAATGATGTCTCTGCTAGGCAATGACAGCAAAAAGCGACTGAAGACAGCTGAAGAAAGGTAAAAGAAGTCCTTTCAGCATCGCTAGATGGGAGAAAATTAGCACAAATCGAGACTATCTAACCCCTTACCCTGATTTTGGCCTAATTTTCAGTACTGTATTTGATAAGGGCAAACGTAGACAGGTACAAACATTTTTTCACATACCATTTCTTTAGATTGAAATGAAATAGCATTCCTTGCATCGACACATAGACTCCTTCACTTTCGAACAATATTTCAAAACGGATTCCCATTAGATGGCACAGTTAAAGTGTGAGCGACAGCAGCGCTAATAGAATATTTTTGCACACATGCATACTTCCATAACAACTCTCATGCTATTGTCACTAAATTCCTCAATTGTGACTCATGGACGAGTATGCGAAATTTTTTCTTTTGTTCACTTAAAAATGAAATATCTTCGTGAAACTCTCCGTCAAATGAAACCCTTCGCATCCATTCGAAATTATTTTGAGACTTCCAGACTTTTTGTGAAACTGAAAGTATTTCGAAGCGAGATGGAAGTGAAAATATGTGAAAGCGAAAGATAACTAATTTCAATACGGTGTCAAATTCCATAAACAGTAAATGGCATAAAAAAATAAATAGCTGGAGCGACAGCTCGGGATCAACCAAAACCTAGCTTCTCGAACCATTCATTTTGTATGTGTTACGTTTTTCACACGAATAGAAGGGACCTAAATTTTATTGCCGAATGAGAACGGCGAAGTGAGAAGCTCTTTCATGACTGATTATACTCCCGGAGGCTTGTCATTCCTCGACGAGAGGGGGTACTGTGAAAAATATTCGGTGGACTTGGCTGAGGCTTGAAGACACGCCGCTCGCACAGCAGTCCAACGCACTAACCACTCTAACCATTGTGCCATGGCGACCACTAAGGATTAAGGATTTGATTTGTGGAAAAGAAGGGAATAAAGTAGTTCGGGATTCCGGAAGCCGGTAGCCGGAACATGCCTTGTATGTCTTCGATTGAGCACGTTGGGTGGGTTCTTGAGAGGAGAACGTGAATTGTTATTGCCGACAGGAATTCACTTGTGGGAAATTCACTTTGGCTGTGGGGGTTTTCTTTTTGCGCAGGGATGGATCCCTTCTTTGTGCACTACTAGCGGCTCACCGATTCCGTTCGGCTTCTGACCTTCCTCCCAGCGTTGTGACAATAGTGTCCCAAAACCGATTCTGCACAATCAGAGCCATCACTTGTTTTTTCCCGATTCGGTGATCTTGCAAAAAAAAAAAAACGGAGCCCTCGCACGATCACTTCGGTGTGCATTGGTCCGCTGGCCCCTCTTGGACCCGTCGCATGATCAATTTCCTCAGGAGCCACCACGCAAGATCTATCACACCATAGAGCGCCCGCAAGGTCGCCTGATAGATGTGTACACACGCATAATGCGTAGAATGATTCAATTCATTAAAAAAAAAACGTAAACAACCGATCTGCATTCGAACCATAAGGAACCAGGACTTGTGAGTGTGTCCCCTGATGGCACGATCAGGTAGCGGATCCATGGGTGAAACATGGTTTTGGGAACACAAACCACACTTAGGGGAGCGTGGACCCAGAACAGAGATCAATTGCTCGATTATTCGAGCGACCGATCAAATCCGAGGATCTACACTTGCCAGTTCCGGTTAAGAAGAAGGCAAAAGTCGAACGTCACAATCGTGCCATTACATCTTGTCTCGCACAACCTGAACCTAAGAAACCCTCGTCACAATCGCATTCAATCCAGAGAGCTTCAAAAAGTCTGTCATGATGTCGTTGTCAAACTATGCAATATTTACGGTGGCCCACTGAATACACGCAGATCAAGTTAGCCTGTCATGAGAGAATAACAATCTCTTTATTGACAGCCAATCAGTGAAAACAGCGAAAGAGTTATTGGTACATAGTATAACGAATGACAACGCTGGCAAATCACCAAGAAACTCAGTGAACATCCTACTTTGGATACTTCGGCATGAAGCATTAAACAAGCTGTAATGGATGCAAACTCCAAGAAAAGACAGGAAATTCTTAGCTTCCCTTGTAGAAGTGAACAAGCAGATTTTTGTTGGTTTCATCTTAGATCTGCATAGTGACTGCGTCAGACTGGTCACAATCCTCCTTCTCGTACAGAGCACAACCTCAGTTTTCAGAGGATTGACCGAAATCCCACTACTAGAGCAGCAATAATCGATCATGTCTTAGGCCATTTCCTTTTTAACACAGACAGTCTTCAGACATGACCTGATAGGAAGTGTGACAACATCGTCTGCACATTTTTGAGCGTAGACAATGGAACAATTATGAATATGCATCGGAGAGTCGACAACTATTGCGTCATCCGGACAGCCTCAGTTTACCCCCGCCGAAACATAATGGCTACAGTCCACATTTGTGTACAATCAGAGTTATATTCGTCATTTTTGCTCTGGTCGATACCCCGTGTTGTCTAGCAGATTCATGCCGTCATGCCAAGGTCGCATTGTCTAAAACATCTTCTATGCCGATGAAAATGACCATAACGCATTTCGGAGCGTAGTATCGCAGGATTTTCCACGCTGGTCTGTATGCCCCATCTTCAATAGAGGGTGCATCCACAAAGCAGCTCAGTGCAATTGAATCTCGACCAGCTTCTCCATGCCTTTCAACAGGAAGGAAGACAGACTTATATATATGTAGCTCTAAGCCTCATGGAGAGAGTAGTAGTTATCTTTACCAATTTTTAGTTTAAAAGTCTCATTATATTTTCCTTACTGGTCAAGTAACGCTCCGCGAGTCTTGAAAATGTGTATCTCCCAATGGACATCACAAAGCGTCTACACTGACCTCATCCTGAGAGTTGAAAAACATTTCACGCTTATGTATATGACCACGTTTTGACGGTTCATTTATGATTTATAAACGCTTAAAGTTGCAAGGTGGCGCAAAAGTCATCACCCTATCGAAAGATGCTATAATTTTTGCAAATGGCGGCAAATATCAATTCTAAATACTTTGACATTTGTGAAGTAAACAGATACATAATACACGTTAGCAAAACATAAATGGCTATACTCCAAAAGAACGCGGAATAATTGTTTCGATTTGCATCTCCGAGCCGCCTAATCTCTCATTTTGGCGATTTTCATTGGCCGGCAAGATCTCCTGATTAAACCCTTTCAGACTTCTTTTTGTGGGGTTTTTTTGAAGTCACGGGTCTATGTCAACAAGCCTCAGACTCTTGAACTCCTCAAAGAGAATATCCGTCAAGAATGCGAGGACCTATCGCCGGAAGTTCTAGCAAGAGTGATGGAAAATTCTATAAATCAGGCCCGAGTGGTCATCAATTCTGGCGGCGGCCACTTAGCCGATATCATTCTCTCGACTTAATGGAAAAAATTTCAGACATCAAATGAACATAATCCAAAAGCAGAACCAAAGTTTTTTATTCATAAAAAAATGACAGCCAAAGAACATCGGGTGAAAACTTTTGCGCCACCTTGTATATGCAGTGATGCATGCAGCAATAGAGGTGAAACTTGTACTATTCTGCCGTTCTACTACTGGAGGTTTGCATCAAAATTAAAAATAGTGGCATCAATGCAGCAAACACATGTGTCCTTCCACATATAAAGCAATGATCTCTAATTTTACTGCACGAATTACATGTGCAGCAAACATGTATTTCAGGCCTTATCTTACAAACATCCACCTCCAGTTTCGCTTATAAAAACAAAGACACACTCTACTCCAATTTCTGCTCAGCAAGTATCCTAATCAACTCTTTCAGCTCACGCTTCCTAATCGAATTCCAGTAATTGCCCATGAAATCAAATTTTGACGACACAGCCAGAGAAAGTTTTCTTATTACGATTTCAAGGAATTCCAATTAAAGTTTAACCGCCCAGGGCGATTTATCCTACGGATGCGATGGCGAGAAATAATTTTGCGCTAAGTAAATGTTTTAATAATTTACGGAAGCGAAACTTGGTTGACTTTGGGGAACGCAAAACGTTGGGAAGCTGCCACTTCTTGGCATTTGCCACTTAAGGGGACTAATTGACGCGGAAGATGTCCCATTCCCAGAGGCATTCAACAAATCCATCCTTCCTCACGCGAGGATATTCTCCACTTAGCGAGACAACGAAACAAATCCAAATCAACGGAAATCATTGAATTTTAATTGGAATTAAATCCAAAGTTTTATTTCATTTTTTTTTAATTAAAACTTCAAAGGTACGCCAAGGATACTTGACTTTCTAATTAGAGACACATACGCATTGAAATGATGGTGCGCCTTTTAGTGCCCGTGCTTTGATGTTAACGATGTAAATTATGAGGACGTTTTTATTTGCTCTCTTTCTTGTTTTGAAGAACACCGTGAACAAGATGGATACGCAACGATGGTGCGTAGGTTAAGGGCTACTAGGGTGGATTAAGAGGGTAATACTCGGGAAAAATGGTAACGCTTGACAAAGCTTTAAGTTCAAGTAGGTACGTGTTGGCAGTGGTAGCGAAATGCACACACTTGCTTTTGTTCCATATGTAGGCATACATACTAACATTGCTTGTGGATAATTTAAGTCTTTAAAGTCTTTCACCTGCTTAACACCTTGATAGCCAAAGGCAGTTTTTTTGCAATGCACTCACAATTGAGGTCCTTCTCACAGAAAAGTACGAGTTGAGGAGGACGTCGTCTTACATGCTCTTGCTCTGAGCTCAAAGCTAGCTGTGTCCATGGCACTACACCTAACAAGGAGATAAAAGTTTCCCCCTCACTGAAACGAAAGCTGAAGGTGAAGAGAATTTTCGGAGAACGGATTCAAGGAAGTAAACGTACGAAATGCATTCCTAGTTCTTTTTTTTTTTTTTTTTTGGGTTTAGGTGTTAAAAGTTGGGGTGTGTGATGCACTGCAACCTGTTCTATTGTGCTCCTCCGCACTCATATTGGCTCATAAGCCTCGACCTAAAGAACCTCCTCCAATCCAAACACTCTGAGAAATCAGAGTGTCTGGATTGGGTCCAACGATGGGAGATACGTTTCCGAGAAAGTTGATAGCGTACGCCTTCTTACGAAATTCGAGTTCGGGATACTCGATATGGAAACACTATTGAAACACCCAGACGCAACTGGTCCATTGTATTACCAGAAAGCAGAACCCAGTTTTTATCCATTTTACTGGAATTCAATGATGAGGTGCTTGCAGTATCAGTACTCACCACATCAGCACCGAAGATATGCCACATGATCCGAGCAAAGGCAAGACAATCGCAAAGGAAATGATTCGAAATATCGTATCGTATCGTTTTGAAGCATAGCACACTAAGATGATTGACAAAATCGAAGTGTCCCGTTAGAAGGCCAATAAGTTGTCTACATGATTTTTTACAGACGTTCGGGAGCATTCATTTAGTCGGCCTACCCTGCATCCTGGAGAACAGTGCCACACACCATTGTGTTTGTGGGAAACCCAATCGTTAATGAAGGCCCTGACCGACGACGAGGGAAGACCCAACGCAAGTTCAGGTCATGAGAAAACATCCTCTGAGCCTTGTCTAGCAATCTTTTCGAAGATCCAATTTCCAAAAATCCTAGTATGACCTGGAACCCAGACAAGAGTCAATGACTTCAGCCTTGCAACAAAATTCAGAGAGTTCTTGCATTCTCGAACTATTTTGGACCTGATAAATGAGTTAAGCGAATTCTTAAGCGCAGCCTGGCTATCGCTGCAGACGCAGATGCTCAGATTTTCACCTATTTATTAACAATATAGTCCATGGCCATTAGATTAGCAAAGGTGTCTGCTTGAAAAACAGAGGCATGCTTGCCTAACGAGTGGTAAAGTCTGGTGTTGTCGACCTCCACAAAGACATCAGCACCACGACTAGTTTTGGATCCATCCGTGAAGATTCGATTGCAGCCCAATCCAGACTCAAACTCTGGCCAAAGGTAGTCCCGAACACAAGCAAAGTTGACTTTAAGTTTGCACCGCAACTGAAGTTATGGTGTCATTGCATCAGACGGCATACCCATAGAACTAGACTCGGATGATAAGTGTCGCGCAAGGTCACCAAAACTCCAGTGCAGATGACACCAAAGACCGCACCGTCTAAGACGATAGATTGCTTTGATAGGTAGGAGGTAGGTCAAGCAGAGCATATAGAGCAACGCCAGGCGTGTTCAGAAAATTTCCCGTACAGCCGAGACAGCAAAGGACCTTTTTCGGTGATTAGCCCCATGTCTTGTCAAAAGAACCCTTACATGTGCTCAAATCATTGAAAGAAGACTGAAGCGCCAATGTTCCGTAATATGTTATCCGAGTATTTCTGAATTTCTTTGCTCAGGCAAATTACTTATGAAAACGCACAAAGAGTCATGCACGAATACATTGCCTTAACAGCAGTGCACCAGACCAGACTGGAACACGTCTAATGTTGTAAATGTCGTTGTAGACTGAAGATACAGTAAACAATCAGAGCAGATGTCTTTTCGAAAACACTGCACATCGACTAGTCATTCCGGCCGACCAAGGTGACAGTATACTTCAATGTTTTTCGGGCTGAGGTTCACGCAGACAAGAGACTGACAATCGGATTTGCTACAAATAGTGATGTGTTGACAGTCACAGTCACCCAAAGCACTAGAATCCAATCTCATTAAATCACGCCCTTATGACTGTAAGAATAATTCTACTCTGTTCGGTTTCTAAATGCTTTAGAATGGATGGAAGCGAAAAAAAAATTAGCTGACCTGAAAACACTCGGACGTGGATACAATACGTTCTGACAAACGGGTTCTATCCTGTTTCCAGAGCCAAAAGTTGGCTTTGAAACTGGCTGGAGCTGACTCTGAAACCCAGCAATGATAATGGCATAGCCCACAGCCCTATTATGTATGTCTGTCTGCTCTATCATACGGTTTTTCGGAGTAATAACTGGACACTGCACTTAAACACTAAGCACCTTTACAAATGCTGTAGCTGTTTAAATGAACAAGAAAAAGAGTCTGAAGTCTTTGGCCACTGACGACCACTGACCTGTTTAGGTACAAAAGGCAGCTTAGGAGACTGGAAAAAGGTACCACCTACGGACCTGAAACTATTTACTTTGAGATCTAGTTTTCTTAGGAGTATCCCTGATTACTGTAGCGTATTTCCAGTGGAAATAATTGTCATTGAGGAAACCTTGTCCTGGCTAAAGTGTTATGTAATATCTGACTACTCAATCACATTAAAGGTCGCTCCAAATTATTGTTCGTCTACATTGAGATACCACAGAGGCATTCCATTAAAATGATAAACTCCCAAGGTACGACACTACCTAAAACATCCTGCCGGGTCAAAAGTAACTGGGCAAAGTGCTCGCTATGTGTAAGCATATCCTTATTTTTATTATTATAAGTGGAGAACGCTTTATCCACTCTCATGTCCCATGTGTTTAGAGCAGTTCATTTGTTCCAGACGCTGTCAGGAAGCTAACAAGCTTCTTTAGGACGAATTCACTGCCTAGAGTCCGCTTTCTCACATGAATAATGACAGGCCATTCTGTGATGATGTGGAAAGAGCTTTCGTCGCTCTCCAAGCATAGTCTGCAGACAAGGTCCGGCGACTGGTCAATCTTGTGTAGGTGCCGTTTTATCTGACAATGACCACTTAGGATAAACTTGAATTTCTTTTGTGATAGTTTGGGGAAGAAGTGTTTGGTGAGATCGATAAGTATGTGCCTAGAAGACTCTCTGAATATTCCAGCCCCAGATCTACTGTCCATTTTAGAGCCGTCCGTATACAATACTTGATCATGTTCTGAAGGACGGGGTCTTCACTCGGGGGGATTACTACTGAGTAGTTTCGTTTGAAGCAGTACCTTCGAAGAGTGTCATCCAGCGACATGTTGAACTTGCTTTGGAAAAGGGAGGAGAACATGTTAAGGTGACCTTTGCAGACTGAGCTTTGTCTGCATTTCTCGAACTGGCGACAATGGCGTTAAGCGAGGCGGTGGGGGTGGAGCGTAGGCAACCCGTCATCCAGATTTCGGCTAGAAAACATGGCCTTACACTCGACTCACTCAGAAAAACATAGATACGAGGAACGTACGACATTGCCAAATCTGACAATTTGTCCTGCTAAAGTGATAACAAAAATGACAACTTGCATCGAAAAAAGCTCAGCAAAATTGCGAATATTGATGTCAGAATTATCCACCGCTTCACATAGATCTCTGATTGGTTCAATATATATCCAGCGCGAAGCATTCAAAAAGATTCCATTTGACAAAGATTTTGATTGGTATAAAGGATGGGTTCAGTCACGAACGGTATTTCATTGAATCCTCGCTTCAGCTCGTCTTGTATGTTCCCGAATGGCAACTGAGGTCACTACTTTCTCTCCTTCCTTTATAGTCTATATAAGGGGCTATAAACGCGCACTTGCGACCTATGAGGTCTATTGTGGTGGCCCGTATAGTTTAACCAGAGGTTATATTGAGGCTTTTGATAAACCTCAGTATAGTCTTAGGCTCAATTTTCCGAATTTCCGCTGGGTTGTCCGCGGCCCGCGTTAAGTAGAGTAATCTTTTCCTTGTTGCTCCTGGACATATGCACAGAATATGTTCATCGGTCTCTTTCTGTTCTCCACAGAGCCGGCAAAAATCGATTGAGTGGGCAATGTCTCCTTAGATAGCCCATTAAGGTTCTTAACTCATCGTTGTTGAGATCAAGTAAAGTCTTGGCCTTGTATACATTTAGGGTTGATTAACTTTTTCGCTTGACTAAGGCCCTGGAGGTTGGCCCAGTAGTCAACATGCTTGTTGATCTCCCATTGTGTTATCTTGTAGTAGGGTGGTACCCCAAAACAGAGTTCGGGACCAACAAGTAGGCGGCAAGCGCCTCTTCCCGCCAGGCAGTCAGCCCATTCAATACCATCGAAACCTCATATCCTGGGATCCAGGCTACGGTAACCTTATTTACCGACATAAGACTTTCGAGGAGGTTGAGACGGACCCAGGCAAGCTTGCAACCTGCCATATGGGATTTAAGGACTAATAGTGTTGCTTAGCTGTCTAAAAAGGTCTACATACGAGTTCCTTGGGTTCTTCTTCGCAGGCATTCTCTTGCATAGAGTTCAATAGCGTAAACGTCCACTTAAAATACGGTTGATGCCTTTCCCAGCGCTGTCACGTGTTGAGAACTGGATCCATAAATTCCGGCACCAGTGCTGCCGTTTTCCGATTTGAAAGCATCTGTATACCAGATTTAAGAATAACTTTGCCTGCCAGGGAACCTATTTTTCTGATGCCCACACAAAGACGTTGGTAGATATGATGAAACTTCATTGTTAGGATTCTCATTGCGAAATTTAAAGAAAATACACAAGCTACTCTGACAGCAACCTCTATTCAAATATTAAGATGAAAACTTTGAAAAACAACCTAAGCTCTCTGATAGCTAGGATGACAATTTTTTTAGCGCTGCAACGACAAAGTCCTGGTCTGGTCAATTTTGCTGAAAATTGCAAGAAACTGTGAAAGTTCCCTGAATACAATGCGCATTGTTCACTCTTTCACCTCAATAAACATGCCAACATTGTTGATCCCCACCCACCCCTCGGCAGGGAAAACGGAAAAAAAATTTCGTCTCTGCATCAAAATTCTCGCAGTCGACAGGACAACGTCCCATACATTCCCAACTTTATTACCTCGACAAAAATATTGCATTTTCCACAGCCAGCACAGGATGCAATAAAACCCAGGATGTGTAAGGAACTGCTGTCGTGATAATTTTGAATGAAGCCATTCTGCAGCGCCCCCGAACACCGTCCGACACCCCTTATGTCCTTTCCAGTTTTCCTTTTTTATGGTCGCATGGAAAACAAGGCCAAAGGAGGAACGCAGAATTTTTCTCCCCCACCTTGTAGGGGCTACGTACACATGTAAAGTGAGCAGACGGCATCGTTCCATGTTTGTTGACTTTCAAATTTATATCAGGGTTGGTTAGAACTTATAAATTTGTCAAACACCCTTCTCGGATGCGTTTTCTCGGTGAGAGCAGCAGCATTAACATGTCACTGGTCCAGCAGCGGGAAAATCGATACCACCCCCGCGGGCCTGGATTTCTTATGCTCGGAAAGCTGGTGCAACATAATGCGGAAGCAGGAGCCAACCTCCTGGGGAACCATTTCGATTGAAACTAGGAAAGTGCTGATGCCTAAGGCAATGCTTGTGTCCGGGTGTTCAATTGCTTTTGTTTGGTCAATAGGTGGACTCGGATTGGGGACAGCCAAATACCTGGAAGCACCATTGAGTGGTATAAGAGCTTCTCAGGCGACTGCCGACTGGGTACTGCATTTGGGAAGCAAATATGTTTTCTGATGTATGAAGTGAGTTGATAGGTGCCCTAGAGGGGGCATAATTAATGGCAAGCAGGAGAGTGAATATTTGGGGATTCAAACGGACGTGTGGACTTGAAGATAAATCGACATTTCTCTCCTTTGCGTCAGAATGTCTAGGAGCCCTTCAAGGATATCGTACGTCGTTTTATCGATTTCGAGACGTGTGGATATGATAAGTGGTCCCTGCGGAAAGAGAATTTTTGAAAGCTAAAATCTGTGGATAGGAAATCCGAAGAGAAATGTTCCAGCGAAAAGTTATGGAACGGGAATATCAGTATAAGAGGAACTGCTATTCGTTAGGACGATTTATCACTCTCGAAGGATCGGAAAGCAAACGACAATGGATGGGAAGTAAAGTTGGCTGGCTTTTGTTGGATTGCTTTACGTGCGTTAGCTAATGCAGTTTGGAAGCAATGACGGTGAGAAGTTTCATCTTAATTGAACCCTTGGTGCTTCGGTAGGTGAAAATTTATCGGATTTTGTCTGGAGAGGTGTGAAACTTTAAAATTCCCTTTCATGAAAGCTTCTTATCATCATGGTTATGGTTGTTGAAAATACCGTGTTAAATTGAAATTTTGGGAACGTTGGAATAGTCGGCATAAAAGGACATTATTGGTGAGTATATGTAGGGCAGGAAGTTTTTAAAATCCAGTGACAGAGAAAAGTGAAAAGTGAAATTGGACTAATAGACTTTTTCGCCGTAACTCAAGGGTTAGTTAGTGCGCCATGCGAGCGGAATGGGTTGCAGCCCCAGCGATGTCCACCGAACTTTTTAGCCCAATTAACGCCACAAAAGGGTTCCGTTCCCAAGAGCGCGGAAGCCGAACCGACCCTAGCCGGCTCATCCACAGTTTTATTGGCTACAATACCCTGGGGGTTCGACACTCAACCAAACTTTACCTTGTTATGCTGGCAAATGATTGTAGAGTATCGTAGCAGGACTTGACTGACATAGATTCCATGAAGTTGGATGTCAATGCGTTAAGCGCTGCCAGACTATCTGAATAGATGTAATATATTTTTGCACCCCTTATACCTTTATCGAGGTATCTTATCTCAAAAGCCTTCGTTGGCTCCTTCAGTGCCCCCCAAAACTTATTTAAGCGAAATAGTGTCAAACTCTGATGAGTGTCGTGACATGGACAGGCTCTACCTTAAGGAAGGCTGTAGCCAAAGACACGCTTAACATTGATAATAACGAGCACAAATTTCATAAGGGTATGGTTAACATGAATACTGAGCACCTCCGCTCCATCTTTCCTGCAAGAGCGAGGCTGTGACGATCGGTGTCATGATGAAATTTGTCAGGCAAAGCAAATTACATTCAATCACATATGCCTATCGCAATAAATAGCCGTTAAAGACAATAGTTGGTCCAATCAGAAACAGGACGAACTCATTTTCTACAATTAATATCAGAAATGTTGCCCAAAACTAAGATCATTTGCTAGTGTTTCCATGGCCAGATTTAACCGAAATTTGTGTAAAAAGATTAATGTGTTCGAATTTTAACGAATGCCTGCAAATCAGTCAGGGATATTTTGCTTATATCTTCTCGGAAGGGAAGGCTGTTATTCCAATGGGATCTACAGTTAAGGCCTAGATGGGCTTACGACATTTTTTAAATTCTCTAATGTCCTGCAAATAATTTGGCAGCCAGAGACATTTCTGGATTCAGTCAGAAGATAATCGCAAACAGTACGACGGGCGCAGTTGTATGCAACTGAAAAGACCCATTGGTAAATGTTGTGTTCGAAGTTTAAAACTTTGCAAAAGCGAGTGAAGTTGGAACTGAGGTCACTTGAAACATTAGTTCAAATGGTCCACAGTTTTTTAGGTTTAACGATCCCCGATGAGCTATACTGAGACGAAAAGTTCAGCAAAAACTTTTATTTTGCAGATAGAAAAACATTTCGGTAGATCACTGTTGCCTAAGCTATGAATCAATTTTGCATGATCCTTTAAATCAATGATTTTATATAAAAGTATGGGTTGGTAGTCACCAGGAGACTCACCCCTTCGGCATTGGCCCAAGCAATTGAAAGTCATAGCTTCCAAAGCCATCCGCGCAGTAATGATTCCTAGAAATCTAGGGCTGCACACCAGGAACATTACTATGGATGTACATACATACATATAGTTATGACCCATGCACTGCGCACATATCCGTCGCAGTACTGTAAGTAATTCTGGGACTGTCCACATTGCACACCGTGCTAGAATGACCGACTAAGCAAGCCCTATTCAGAATCGCCAAGGAAGGTAGAGGGAAAGAAAACTGTGATACGAAAAAGGAAGGCCAATGACCAATCTATGAAAATATAACCTCTACCTTCCGTTCTCAAATGTTAAAGGTCATCTTTGCCCCAAATAATCAATAGTAAACGACAATTAGTAAGAAAATCATGCCTGTCACGTGTAAACAGCTTTTTTTTTTTAGCTTAAACGTCAGATTCGAAAAAAATAACATAAAAATAATTTGACAGTCTTACCACACGTTAACTCAACAAAATCAAAAAATAAAAAATAAACAAGACAAGAAACAAAACAGTGATTTGAAGAAATATGACTTGCCTGGCATTCACGTGTCAGGCACATTCAGTTAGGCGTTATAAAAAAAAAAAAAATAGAACTGTCATCTCCCAACCATTAATAAAATCATATGCAAATGTCAACAAATCCCATGGCAAAAGAGAATTTAGACAGATTACGCGCATACAGGAAGCAATAAAATTCATTTCCTTACGGCAGCGCAAGACGCAGAGCCCCCTATCTAGAACCATACATCCGCTTTGCTGATTTATCATTACATGCGAAATATTTAAGCCACTCATTGATGTCTTATCACGATGATGCAGGCATCATGCCTAATGACAAATGGTGGAATCTTTCTTTTCCCCTAAATCTATTCAAAGGCTTTGATTCTGCAAACAAAAGCAAAAGAAGAACTAAGGTAGGGACACAGGGAATGATGATAAATGAATGTGACATTGAAGGCAAGACAGGAATTTTTATTCGAAATGAATGAGGAGATGGAGAATGAGGGATTATGTTATTATGTCGGAGTGGATACTTTCGGAATCAATTAGGGTATTTGACCTACAGAGTTTCAGCTCTTTAAGATGAAGTTTCCATAATTAGAAGAGAATTGAATTAGGAGGGAGTAAAAGACAGTAGTTGCATGCTTGGCTCAGTGGTTGGTGCATTGGAATGTGTGCGAAACTGCGAACTACATGGGTTAGAGCCTTAGCAATATCCAACAAACACTTTTCACGGCAGTACCTCTTTTCGGGAAATAATAAACCTTCAAGAGATCAATTGTTGACCACTTTCATTCGTGTGAATTTTATTTGGGTACATAGGTTTGGTTAGGTTGGGTTAGGTAGAGTATGGTCATGCAACCAGTGCTTGCATAAGACACTAGCAACATACATAGCTATTATTTTATCTTGCGTTGGTAAATTTCAGCTCAAGGAATCATAGTAAAGATGACTACCTAACACCCTTACTGGCCAAAGCCCTACTGCAGAGTCAGCAAAATCTGCCTCGATGAAGGTATTAGGGGCTCAAAAATACATGATATCTGTTCAGATAGTCAGGCAACGTTTGAAGCATTGACATACTACTTCGTGGAATCTGTGTCAGTCAAGTCCTGCTACGATACCCTACAATTACTCGCCAGACACAACAAAGTCAGATTTTTTAAGCAACTGAGAGCACCAACTTCGCCTAGCTTATTGTACCCGGGTTTAGGCAATCCAAGAGCCTTATAAAGTCCTTTTCTTAAAAGGAAATTCTAAACCTTGACAGGAACAACAGCAGAAAAGTTATATTTATTAGAGAAAAACAAAACTTAAATGATATTCCACATATTAGGGGTAAGAGGTGGATAACGGGAGAAAAAGAACAGAAAAACAACGCATAACGTGCCCGCTGAAATCCATTT
The DNA here is from genome assembly GCA_917880715.2 of Matsumyia berberina. Lineage (NCBI taxonomy): Eukaryota > Metazoa > Arthropoda > Insecta > Diptera > Syrphidae > Matsumyia > Matsumyia berberina. Next base: position 87,144,795 of record OU862871.1, read on the forward strand.
TACTGCTTATGGAACACCCTGTACCTGAATAACCCTTATATCCATGTGTCTAAAAGTAGAAAAGTTTATTGCTAGCTCCTTACTGTTGGATCACTGCATGCTTTGTCCAACAAGATAGGCCATCTTATGAGCATACGGACAGCACGCCAGTACACCCACAGTGCCCGGCCAGATATAGTTCATGAAGCAACGTTATGCGTCGGGCTGACCGTTTTTTGTCATTTGTCATTTGCGAAACAAAGAAGAAGTCATAGAGATAACGTTAAGTTACGGTGTAATCGAGGACTGTGCCTGGCATAGGATTGCACAGATCGCCGCGCTCCACGCCAAACATCCTGGTGTTGATTCGCTTCTGGACTGTGGTGAATGTAATTATTGGTATTTAATTTTGGAAGCCCTTAGCGCAGGCCGCCTCAAACTGGGGAATCTCATAGTTCGCGACCAGATCCAGCTGTGCTGCGACAGAGTTGTCGATGCAGCAGATCATGAAGTTCTTCAGCGGGATATGATATCAGCATTTACACCGGCAGGCACTTTGTGGAAGCTAATGGGCTTCCTAGCCGGCCCTTGTGGCCTAAGATATCATCTCAACAAACTAAACCTTTGTTCAGATACAGAGTGTCGGTTCTGTTTGGAAGAGGAAGAAACGTCTGAGTACGTTCTCTGTGAATGTCCGGCACTATACTGGCTACGCAGACGGATCTTTCACAGGGAATTCTGTTCGTTGGCGGAGTTTAGAAACTCGGCTACAAATGACATACTCACCTTCAGAAGGAAGGTAGTAGACGTATTACGCTAAGTATACCGGAGACACAATAGATCTTGCTAGATCGCAGTGTCAGCCATAAGGCCAGGTTCTTTAAAAAGTGCAAACAAAATCATTGAACAAAAGTTTTAAACACGTTGACCAGCAAAAACTACACAAAAAGTACGCACCATACATATGTCTATACGTATGATAGATACAAGCGACAGAAGATATTTCTCGTACATCCAACCGAGTCTCTGACAGAAGCTGACAATTAGTTAAATTAGTCCTTTCAACGTGATCCATTTTCTGTTGCAAAAAGATAGATATTTGAATAAAATGGGGTTTAGCCCGTTTCCAAACAATGTGCAACGTCCGTCAATGTATGTGCGGTGGTCATGAGTAACCACCATCCATGACCAGACGCTGGAAGCCAGAAAATGTTTAGCCATGCGAATTTACGATTTTCAATTCTAACCGACGCATACGAAAAGGTTTACATTTTTTTGTGGGATTTATGATAACTGATGCTGTGTATCGCCGCAACTTCATGTGGCAGAGTCTACTGAGAATTTCCCTTTAAAGACTAGAAACCAAGTTCCTCAAATAAATCGCGAACGGTAAACGATTTTTGACGAAGAATAAAATAACCACAATGCACACGAACACAGGGAAATGCTTAAACTCCAAAAGGAAATCGTGGAACATACTAAAAACCGGCAAATCGTTAACGAAAACTTAAGGAACTTGACAAACTGCAAGACATCCTTCGAGGCAACTTTATAAAGACGAATAGTTTCTTCAAGAAGTGCGATGTCAACAAGATAATGGCCGAATCGACAATCTTAAAGAAAAGAGAACTCCACGCTGAACTAAGGGAAAGCATACAAACTTATCAAAACAATCTCGGTGTTTTGACAAAGTTCAAAAAGGACCTTTTCGTAACAGTGAAGAAATTTGAACCCTACGATACATTGATTCAGCAGATCGTTAAGCAATGTGATGGTGTAAATACGTATGAGAATTCACCAAAAATTACTCTCCTTGCAGACATCACTCTGAAGCAATTGACCACTGAAAAGGGAACAAATCGAAGCAATGCACCTGACTTTGAGCAACCTAGTCAAACAGGCTTCACTTACAGTGCTTCGGCTAAACAACTATCACCTCGGAGAGGAGCGAGCTTTTTTACTATCCGTGTTCTGACTGTCGTACGTGGAAATTAACGCCTGTCGGTATCAAAAATTGTCTCGTCACCACTCTTTCAACCAATGCTAAGATAATCGGTGAGATTAGAGTTATGTATCGACAACTGTGCAAGCGCAGAGGTTTGACTAACACACAACACTTACTTAGGATGCAAGCTTAACCTATTTTTCTCTTAGGGTTAACTCCAAATTTGAATGAAAATAATATTGACGACAAAATGAAATTAATAAAATCTGAAATCAAAATGCTTCACAAAGTGTTGCAGGAATGTCAAAAGAATTAAATTTCGAGGTAACAAAACTTCGTTTTCTTGTTTCTAAGGACTGCCACGTGGGACAATGTTAAACCAGAGACCTTGGACCTTTCTGATGAAGGCAAGTGAATTTCTCTCTGTAGGAGCAACAACGTCATTTACAAGAAGCTTTCAACCCTCACACTGTTTTGGATAGAGAATTTTTATTCCTGTACAGAGCATGTGTTAGGTTAGATATTGTGCGCTAGGTTGACTATTATGCCTTGATATCCACTTCAACAAGATTGGTGTCCTTATGCATGAGTGTTAGTTCCGCCCCTGTCGTCCGATGGCTATAGCTTTCTCACTGTTTCACAAGAACTCTATCTGCTATTCTGTGTCGCGAGACTTATTCTCTACCTCGTGTTTAAGCTTATACAGAAGGCTGAGTGTTCAGCTTGTTCTAGGTCTAGCTCCATTTCTCATCAGTTCATTATTTCTTGTCCAGGGACAACACTTTATGAATTTCAATTATACTTCTCTAGCACTAGTCAGATCATTTCGAAGCTCGTGAAGTGTAGTCGCACAGAGCTGAAAGTTCCTGACATGCAGCATAACGTAATTCAGTGTGAATACCCCACCTCATAACGAACAATGGATTCAAGCAGCTCACTAGCTAAATAGCCAAAAAAAAAGGCTCAGCTGCAGACTGAGAGCAAGCGGATGGTATCATTAAACACCCACTCTGTTACATGAGAGAAAAGATAAGGCTAAGATACTTTATCGAAACAAACAAAAGGTGGAAGTCCATAACCACCTTTGAAACTTTAAGAAGACTTTGGTTTGAATATAACAAAGTGAGAATCAAAAAACTCCAACATATGTTTGGAAAAAAAGTCCATATGCCTTTGTTGGTAGGGATTGTGACTGGCCACATATGGCGGCCATGGCTATACTAAAATGTCATGCAAACAGGCTGCATCTAAGCAAAGAGTACTTATGTATGCGGAGGGTAAGGGAAAAAGAAATGCATGAGGACACACTCCAATCTGTCCCAGCCCAAACTTCTGTAATATAAAACTAAGGACACTGGGCAAATTTCACTTCGATGACATCGGATCCGCTTAAGTTTGTAAAAGCAACCAGATAATTACGTCAGGACGATGGAACCATGTAGTAGAGCATACATGGTACCAACAAGGTATAAAATAGTAGCGGAGGATGAGCACGATGCTTCTTACTAAGCCCACAGTTTATTGGAGTTGACATTAGTGTGCGAGAATCCCGAACCACCTTCCTGTTTCCTTGGTGACAACCAGGATGTCATTGCTTTTTTTATATATAAAATGATTCGGATCCGCTGTCTTCAAAGACTTCAGACCTTTTTATCGTATTTTCGACAAGGTTGGCCTGGGCAACGGCATAGAAAGTGTTCGAGGTCCTTTGCCCTTCTTTGAAATTCTCATAAATCGCTGAAACAGTGAGTCCAATTCTTTGCATATGTTTGTCAAGCCTCAACTGGCCTTAATTGGTCTTAATTGTTCTCTACTTGAGCTTAGAACCACTTCCGCTTTTTGTTTGCTGTATGTTGCAAGCCAAAGTCAATTTTTGTTGTCAAAATCTTATATCAAAATAAACTTTTAGTTACCGTAACTCTTAGGCAGCCAACCCATCTAACCTAACTTACAAACTGTGACTCTAAGCAAATTATATTTACTTAGGCGTCATACACGACACAACCCTTATAAACGGACTTAGGCTATTTGACTTTGCTGCGGAGCAAGCACATGGTTTCCTTACTTCGATAACCACAAGCGGGCATGGTCTTCTGATCATGAAACACTTAATCAAATTCTTCACTTTGCAGACACCAGCAGTCTTGCCTGTGTTCTGGGTATCTAAGCCTTCCGTCGACAAGGACTCGAACCACTGCCTTGATGCCGTGACCTGGGGGTTGAATGAGTGGGTGTGGATGCCAGCAGCCCCAACTGTTGGTCTGAAATCCATCCTGTGGATTTAAAGAAGAGTAACATATTCAATTTTACCCTATAGTTCGTTACGGTTGTCAAGGAAAGGTTTGGCCAACGCATTATGTATTGATTTGTCTAGCGCCGGGCACCTTCAAAGGAAATGGTCAAAGGTTTCTTTCCCGACTGCGGCAGAGTATATTTTAAGGGATACCACGATTACCTACTGGACTCCTACCACACTGATGGCATCTCTACACGCTTCGTTCAGCTTAGGATTCAGCTAAGGAGAATTGATCCTTTTGTCACTAATTTGTTAAATTAAGCCTACTACTTCAATCTTCACTTCACTACTTCAATTAAGCCTACTTCAATCGCAAGTGTGCAACTTGAACTCTAGTAATTTTTGAACGATGCACTCTAGCGTGTGTAATTTCCAAACACTTAAAAATAATAATTAAAAATAAAGTGCAGTATATAAGTTGCTTATCCAAAGCCCATGAAGTGGCAAAACAACTTCCCAGGATTTACGGTCCATAAGCAGATGCATTAAAAGAGGTGTGCTGCGATAACTCCATGGGCTTTTACCCCACACATTATCCCGAAATATTTCGAAAGGGTATTAAGTCTACTTTATGGAAGTAAGGAAATGTCCCAATAAAAGACGGGATTATTCCCACCGTATTCCTATAGTATCGTGCGAGGTTTTACTTACTTAAGAGGACAGAGAATTTAAAAAAAATCCCGTCAGGAAGTTAAAAGATATGGTTAGTTGAGAAGAGTGGCATTTTTATTTTATTTTTTTGAATACTTTTCTAGAGAAAAGCGAACCTATAACGTATATATAGTGCGCCGAGATGTTTGCAGGGTGTTAGTTAATTCTGTTAGTTAAAACTGCTGGACATCGAATACGTTCGGAAACATATCTCCTGACCGTTCCAGAATTTGCAAGTTCTATAGCAAAAGGAAGTTTGCTGTGGTACTATCTGTAAAAGTGGCATAAGGCTGCTACCAGTCTTTGGTGATTTAGTGATTTAGAGCTTTGAAGGATCGTTGGGCGAATAGCTCTTTTCTGGGTACGTCGAATAAATGAAGAGAATGTTTTGGTGTGCGAACAATACTTTGTGGAGACGAAGTGAAATATTTATTGGCTCTTAAATGTTCTAATAGATGGATTCCTCGTCGAACTACGCGAAATTGCGACTAAAAATGAGTGTTTCAGCTTGTCTTTCCGGTTCAGTCGTTCTATTGGAGATCAGCGCTGCCACTTGACACATAGCATATTATAGTAGATCACAAAAAAAGCTAGTAGATTCACACAAAAGGTAGCAGATCAGTTTTAATGTATTATCAAAATATATGTAATTCATTTATTTTTTAAAGTTTTTACGAAAAGTGGTATAAAAAAATTATAAAACAGAAGTAATGAACAAAAATAAATTAATTCGTCCCTGTAAAACTCTCCATTAATAAACAAAATACAACAAACAATGAACACAAATAAATAAATGTATAGTTCATCTGTTGGTTCAAAGATCACAGAGCCTTTCAAAAGCTCTTTGCAAAGGAAAATGTTCGTAAACATTTATCAACAAGGACTTGAATTGAGATTCAACATTTAATCGAATTGAAGTTTGAAGATGAGGTAAAAGCTAGTAGATTTCTGGAGGAAGCTAGTAGATAGTAAAAATACTAAAAAGCTAGTAGATCTGCTAGCTTTGTAGTAGAAGTGGCAGCGCTGGTTGGAGTGTTGTTGTTCGTTTGATTTATGAATATTGAACTCGCCGAAGATAATGGTTCCTGCTGTTGTATCTAGTCAACCTTTTCAGACATATGTTGCTGTCTGGACTACCTGAGCGTGATGCGATTACTTCTATCTACCACTTGAGAGCACCCCAGACCGACGCCAATGTTGGGGTAAGGTTAGCTATCTGGGTTAATGAGGGAAAAAGCACTCGACCTCATCACAGTTAGGTCCTTATGGACCCATTGTGCTGCCCATGGGAGTTGATCCCGATTCCTACCGGACTTCCACCTTTCTGCTCGTTGTTGACTTGGTTCTCCAGCCATCGTGATGTCCTCAGAAACCTGGAAAGATCGTTTATTAGAACATCAGATAGTTCTTGTACGTCCTGGTAGTAGTGTCTTCCTAATGTTCTACGTCTTAAGTGGCATAGCTTTGGGCAGTGGCAAAGGAAGTGAGGACTATCCTCCTGGACCTCATAAAAGGTTTTGGCCGATGAGTGTACCCACCAACATTGACAGTGACTTCCGTTTCTGGCTTTGTTGTATTTGGGCAAAGTTTCCTTGATATATCACAGGTGGTAAGCGACTTCCACCTCCTGTTGGCGCTCGTCAAAGTCCTACATTCCACTCGCTCTCTGAGATTGAAGAACGGTGGCTTAATCCATTGCATTGCTCGATTTTAGTCCATTGAAGACCCCTTTCTTTCAAGGTTGTCGGCCATCACGTAACCGGTTATGTCCTTGTGACCAAGGACTCAGGGCAGAGAGTATAACTGTGGTGCGTGCTAAATACCTTAAGCTCTTCGCGACAGCGTCGAACTAGCTTGGATTTTAAACAAAGACATTACAATCCTAACCGAAAGTCAGACTGCTATTAAATCTCTGAGATCAATAACATGTACATCAACAGCTGCTTTAGATTGTCGCTCATCTCTCATGGAGATAACATTCCATTCCAGGGAACTATAAGGCCGATGAACTCGGCAAACGTACTACTACTCTGGACCTGCGGGAACAGAGGAGTCTGGGTATTCCACTCTCTATGTAAAGTTCTCTTAGAGTACGGTACCATGCGCCGTACCTCCACGGAGATCTAGCCTATGCTCAATCGATCTAAAAATTTGATTTTGGTCAAAAAGTCGCTCATAAGCACCGTCATTAGTGTTCTTACTGCCCATTGCCTCATTGGCCTTCATACCAAATGGATGGGCCTCTTCTGCAGAACCTACAGGAACGAAGTGGAGGAAGAAACAATCCTCCTTTTCCTATGGACTTGTTCTGCCTTATCCCAACGAAGGAGTTTCTTTCTAGGAGTCGATCACTTCCGACAACTTGGGCGAACTATCGCATGCTGACGTCTAAAACATTCTCAGCTTTATCAAGAGCTTCAAATAGTTTCAATAAAGTGAGTAGTGTTTTTCAGGGTGTAGATCCAAGTGGTATCACAAAGGGCCTTCCTGGCCTACGTTTGTGACAGCCACCCTACCTGCCTACCTACAAGAAGAAGAAATAGTAGGTATTTGCCACGTTCGGGGCAAAATTCCAGGAAACTCGATGGTGAAACAGAATGTAACTCCAAGTTTGCTGGCAGGTAACTGACTGTTTTCAAGCCCATCAATTACAATCTGTGATGCATGGAGCTGTCAGAAAATGTTGGATGTCCTTTGTTTTCATTTTGATTAAACTGTCCACGTCTAAAATAAGCTTTAGGTGTAAAAATATAAATTCGTTGATAAACTGCGATTTATTTGAAAACAATCAGTATCTCCATCCATTTCGATCAGATTACCCTTTTGATTGATTTAATGCCATATTTGCGAAACGGTTTATCAATTCCTGTGATATTTTGTAACGAATTTACGCAGACAACCCATGTCACCAGCCAGCCGGCACGGAAATCAGTGCAATTTCCCCCACCAGCCTCGTTTATTCTTTTTTTAATACATTTTTTGAAATAAATACATTTATATAATTCCCACAAATCACCTTCCATTAAAACTTGCACAACCAAACATAGATTGCTCCTCATCAATCAACACATAGATCCCATTAAACCATTTCCACATCTCGTAGGGACCATCTGCTGTCGCGGCCGGCCCTATATATAAAAAAAAATAAATCGCTCCTGTTTCTGTGTCACTGTATCGATTTTATTATTTATTTATTGGCTATGCAGTAGTAGGCGTCTGGGCTGCCACTCCCCAGCTCGTGCCGCGTGTGTCCTGTGCCTGTCCACGTGTGCTGTGACCCCGACCACCCGATGGATGTATGACTTAAAATCTCATGCAAAATTAAAATTAATTTTCGCAAATGAGTGCTGGGTTACACTGGACCTCGGGCAAATGGCGTAAAAGCCCCGTGCGTGCTCAATCCTACAGCAGGATTAAATCAATTTCGGAAATTGATTATAAAAAGTAAGTAACCGCTCAGCAGAAATCACATTGTAGGACGTGAGATCAATAAATTAATTTTTTAGTTTCGCCAGTGATAATCCGGTTTGAGCCATTAACTTCGGGGATATTGCTTTCGTTATTGTAACTCGATATTAAGGTTGTAATGAACTTTTTTAAAGATTACCTCGGAAGGCATTAAGGATAAATTAATTTAAAAATGTCCTACCTTGCACGTGCGTTCGAGAGCTCCGTTTTAACCAAATTGAAATACTTCTGATCAGTCTAGGTTATCCATATTTAATTAATTTACGATTAATTCGATTAATCCTTCCCTACGCTCTTACGTGGATAAACAGTTGTGGCCTTAGTGTCAATCCATCTTAAACGGAGCTGGTCCTTTTTACTAGGTAAGTCAAAATTTCAATCATTATCCCACTCAGGCTCAACGGTACTCCGCTGAACTTGACAGGCATTGCCAAATATCTAGGACTTATTTTAGACAGAAGGCTTCTGTGGAGGGATAATATTACCGAACGCGCCAGGAAATCCCCGGTAGCACTCTACTCATGCAAAAGAGCAGTGCGTTCCAGATGGGACTTACATGCACTGGCTCTATACTGTAGATGTGAGACCAATTCTAACGTTTGGCATAATGGTTTGTTGGCCGATTCTAGAAAAGCAGACCAGGTCGAGCAAATCCAACGTGTGGTTTGCTTCAGCATTACTGATGCGCTGAGAACTTCTTCTACAGCTGCCCTTCAAAACATGCTCTACTTGTTGCCAATAGATATCTGTGTCCTGCAGCAGCCCACTAACATGATCCTAAAACTGAGGGATACTCACTAATGGTGTGTGAAAAATGTGGGACATACCAGAATCCTATCAACTCACCGCAGCCTTACCAAATCAACAGACAGGCCGCCCACCGAAAACGACTTTAACATGAGCTATAAACACAAGCTACTGGACAGAAGCGCCTTGAGTCAGCGCTAAGTCCTCTTTAATGAGTTTATCTCTATCTTTATGTGGGTTCAAGCCCCAACCATATTCATCGAAAATTGTTTACGGCACTACCTCCCGTCGGGGAATGACAAGCCTCCGGGAGTATAATTTGTCATGAAAGTGCTTCTCAATTCGCCGTTCGGAGTCGGCAATAAATTGTAGGTCCCTTCCATTCGTGTGAAAAATATAACACGCACCACATAAATGGTTGCGAGAAGCTAGGCCTTGGCTCATTCCGAGCTATCGCACCAGCTATTTATTTATTTTTTTTATTTATTTTTTTTTATTTATTTTTTTATTTATCTCTATCTTTAAGGATGCCTCTAAAACAGCCGAAGGAGTCGGTGCCTGTGTCTTTTCAGAAGACCAGGACATGCATCACTCCTTGAGTCTTCCAAGCCGGATATTGCGATTTACATCGATAGCCAGGCTGCGATAAGGTACTTTGTATCCAATACAATAAAATCGAGGGCAGTGAAGGATTGCCACCAGTAAACGTCGGACTCTGTTGGGTCTTTGGTCACTGTGAAATTCAAGGGAACTGTGCGGCTGACGAATTAGTTAGACTAGGCTCCCAATCTACAGACGGCAGGAAGCTCGAACATATCAAAGCACCTATGTCATTTGTTAAACACCCGACTTACACCGACGCTCTGTCGAAGGCAAATCTTAGATGGGAAGCACCTCTGGCAACAATGCCAGACTGATCTGGCCTGTCCTAGAACTGAAAAGATCGAAAGCTTTAATTCGACTTAAAAGAGACGAACTTTCAAAACTAATCAACTTACTCACGGGGCACTGCATCCTAAGCAGGCATGCTCAACGCCTTTATATAGCATGTAACGATTTCTGCAGGAGCCACACAGACGAGGAGGAGGAGGAGTCCACTGCACACTTTATCTACAAGTGTCCCGTCCAAGCCCACATCAGGAAAGGCACCCTAGGCTGATACATCTTTATCATCTAAATGATCTGAATTCCGCCAGCACGGCCGATCTCAACAGCAACGTTAGGAAATGGTTTCAGGGGTTAGCAGGGTACCCCAGTACTCAGTGGTAACACAATGGACCTGCTTTCTGGTCTAAGTGTACCTCTTCTTGGAAGACCACTTTAAGTAACTAACCTCTTTATCAGGAATGGCATTTATTTTTTCACACTAATTTCTTAGAATAAATAAATCATCAAATTAGGATCAATTTACCTACTATACTAGACTTCTGTAACACTTACTAAGTATGGGATGAACCGGGATTCCGAACAGTAAGTCTTTGCAATCAGCTCAATCCTTAACTAGTTACCGGACCAAAAATTGTCCGAAAGATATTCTCTCGAAACGGCAAGGATTTATCCGCATCTGCTACGTATCAGACTTGGAACCACCTTATAAATAGTTGACCACTTGACTAAATCATAAATATGTCCGAAAAGACAGGCTACACCATCCCAAGGTATTCTTCTAGGAGAAAGTTCATAGTCGCTATCCCCACTAGAAATTTCTGGGAGAAGTCAACACAACTTGGGAAAGAATCGTTAAAGATTTATGCAAACATTCACGAAACTAGAAATGGCGTAGGAGAATGTGTTTTATTGGATGATTTAAACCTTCAGTCTCCCGTTTCATCTTCCAGATTATTGTAGCGGCTTCCAGGCAAAGATTCTGGAGATTAAAAAAAAATCCTACCTTTGCTGGCCATAATGTACCTAAAATTAGTCTCTGTAATACTTCTATTGTAGATTGTCTCCCCTACAGATGGCAGAACAATTTAACATACTCTTCTGCTGGGTCTCTGAACACAGGGATATTCTAGGGAACTGCAAGGCCGGTGAACAGGCCAAGCAAGATACTACAAGGTTCCGTACATCACGCCTCCCAAATTAGAAGAAACGGAAATCTAATTTGTGGACCATAGCAGAAACCGGGGAAACATACTTGATGGGAAACTCAGCTGCAGGTTGAATGTTCAGGACCGTGCACCGAAAGCCTCAATTGCCTTATATTCCTGTCGGAAAGCTCTGGCTCCGAAATGGGGCCTACAACCTAAAGTAGTACACTAAATATATACGGTGGTGATGAGGCCAATCCTTATATACGAAGTTCTGGTCTAGTGGATAGCACTGGACAGAAAACCAACAGTAGCCTGCTTGAAAAGATACAAAGGAGATCATGCATCTGCATAAAGCGTGCCGTGAAAACAACCCCCACTGCTACTGCTACACTGGAGGTAATGCTCCATCTGCTTCCTGTTGATATCTTTGGTAAGCCAATGGCAGTCAACGCAGCATTAAGGCTCAGAGAATCCTCCCACCTGATCAGTACAGCAACGGATCACTCTAGGATCCTAAAGGGCAATCATACTATTCCTAGTAAAACGAACTGCGTTATCCCCATATTGACTTCAACGTCAGGTACAAGACTCGGATTCCTAGCAGAAGCTCTTGGGAGTCAGGTATAGTGGAATCCGAATCTAGCGAATCCGCGCTAGAAATATCCACAGACGGATCTAAGATAGCGTATGGTACCGGCGCAGGAGTCTTCTCCGACGCACCTGGTTAAGCCATTGCCATTGCCACGTGACTGCCAGATCACTGTAGCGTGTTTCAAGCGGAAATTACGGGAATCTGTGAAGCTACAGCTTGGCTTTCAATTTACGCGATAGATTGGAGCGCTATAGTACTATACATCGAAAGTCAGGCAGCTATTAAAGCCTTGGAATCACCGACAATACGATAAAGGTTGGTAAAGCAATGTCGCAGATATCTTAATGAGATTGCAGACAGGTGCGACGTAACCCTGTGCTGGGTTTCAGGACACAGGGACGTTCCAGGCAACTGCAGAGCGGGCGAGTTAACAAAAAGCAGTGAAGGACGCCATCTCCCACAAAGCTTGGTGGAACCATCTGCGCCTATCGAATCGATCAAACGTGAGTTTCAAGTGGTTGCCAAACCACGTTTGAAACAACATCAGCACTTGTCTTTTGTCAAAAAAAAAATGGCCTAACCTGTATTTAAAGAAGAAAAAGAGACTTGTCCACAAATCGGGAGAATCTAGGTTCACTGATAGGGGTCCTCACCAGACATTGCTTGATAGGCAGACATACACTCAGACTGGGGGTCCCCTTCAATGATTTCTGTAGAAGCTCTAGATACGAGGAGGAGGAGAAAACTACAACGCACCTACTGTGCACGTGTCCTGCCGATGCGACGCTAAGAAAGGAAGAAACAATCCTCCATATTCTCTAAAACTCGGTTTTTTCTCCTTTGACAATCTTGGGGACCTACAACATCAAGATGTCGGTAACATAGTTCACTTTATCAATAACTCCCACTGGTTCAAAGAATAGGAAGGAAAGTTCCTCCTAAATGCCGATGTATTACAATGGATCTACCTACTGCTGGTATAAGTGCGTCGGCGGCTATAAGCTGATAGCTTCTTTAACCTTACCTTGCCTTATCTTACCGTGTACCCATTGTTTCTAGTAGACATATTGGGCGGTATGAGGCTGCCTTTCCAAATGGCTTCTTTCCCTTTGGCAACAGTGAAACATGCTGTAGCTTCCATGGATGTTTTTTATCCCCTATCTTTCTGCGAAAAAAAATCATCCGACATAGTTCTTGGAATGTCCTCTGTGCCGGTCTTTCTAATTGTGCTGCACACAAAAGATGGTCTAAAAGTGCCTCTTACTATGTGTAAATAGTTAATCGAGGCAGGTGCTTAACACAAAGGAGGAGAAGAAACCAGTTTTTCACTTTTATTTTTGGCCCTTTCAAAGAAACGACTTCTCCATCTAGAAGACCTTTTCTTAGATTAGTTGACGCTAAGGTCAGTATTGTCCTCCACTTCATAAAAAGCTTCGATTGGCTTAAACCTTTCTCACCTTAAATTAAACGCAATATCACAATGACCCTACAGTATCATTACATCTAGGGTTGGTAGAAAAAAAGCATGAAGGTTACTTAAGAGTGCGTGACGTGATATAATCGAATGCAACCAACAATATTTTTAATTAAGCGTTGCCACAAATGTAAATAAAAATGTCCTCCACTACTTTATGCTCAGAAATGTTTAAATAATCACACACCGGTCTTTGAATGCCTTGAATCTGTCTGTACTTCTCTTTGGTTATGGCTCCTGTCCTACTTCCACCTTGCATACAGAAGTATATCAAAACTTTTGTATGAAGGATTAAAGTCTCTGCGGGAAAAGCAATCTGCTAAATCGAAAATTCCCATGTTTTTTTAGCCGTTTGTCGTGGAAATAAAAAAAAATTGAAGTAAAACGGAAATCGGAGTGGTATCCGGCTGTCACTGTGTGTATATGTAGGTATAGTATGCTGCTTCAGCTGTTGCATCAAAAAGTTAATCTAAATTTCTGTTCGATTTCCCTTTGAGAACTCGCATTCGGTTTCTGCAGCGATTGCTTCCATTAGTAGTATTTGAAAAAAGTTTTTAAAGGATAGAAATGTTTTCGTTTGATATTATTGTTTTGTGAAATATTTCCGTCCCGTTGTACAGTCTTAAGGTCTTTAAAGAGACAGCGCTACTGCAAATCGGGAGCTAAAATACTGCAACTTATCTATGAGCTGCTTTCAAAGTATTATTGTTGTTCCGTCTTATATCTAAAGGCTTAAGCGCCTCTCTCATAACTCGCATCTCATTTGCCCCATCGCGCAACCCCAAACCTGGAGGGGCGGCATCATGCATATCCCTTATTTTCAAAACACATTTGTCCTGAATATAATTTAACAAACTAAATAGATTGTAGGAAGCCAAACCACTTATGGAACATGAGATTTACTTGCTGTAATCAACTCAGCTTCTTAGAATTTTCCAGAATTTCAATTAGCTCATCAAGAAAATTCCGATGAATTACTCAATTTAGTCACTCTATACTGCAGGAAACATGTACACATATCTATTGACCTGCCTTTCAGCAAACCATGAATTTGAAGCATCATGCCAAGCTAGAAACTAAATTACCAGACGAAACTCATATTCCAGCGCCATGCTTCTTTTCTTCCTAGAAACGACGTCGCTTATACCAATATGCAACACAAATTGCAATCCATAACGAGGCAAACTTTAACTAAACAAAATTGTGTTCTGTTCTCCCATTCAGTTTGTTCTTAGAAGGGAAGAGTGGAAAAAAAAAAGTCCTGCAAATGGAAACTACAAAGGAAAAATCCACAACAATATCTCCTCATATTGCTGGGAAAACTTTGTTTCATATGCATAAGTTGAACAAATATGAAATATGTATCTGCACTGTGGGCGCCACACAAAAAAAAAACCAAACAAGGATAATGGTCTTAGTTGTTGTTATATGCGAGCGAAAGAGAGACGAGGGGATAAGGAAGACCTTTTTAGAACTTTCTCTGTCCTGATGTGTGTTCGGCGGAGTATTATTAAAGGATTCCTCGTCCTACCTTTGAAAAGTTTATAAGAAGAGGAGATGCAATACTCGTATGCTTGACGCATTTTGACGAAAATCGAATTTGAAGGATGTTTAGGAACGAATGGCGGAATGGTGTACTTTACGAGTGAAATAATAGCCAAAGGGTTTATTTAAGACTCAATTTTTTTAAGGAGGTGGACTTATGTATTTGATAATGGGTTCCTTGTTCAGTTGAAGTTGATATTATTTTTGCGAATTTTGCTTACAAATTTTAATCTGGAATATAATTTTAATGGAAACAGAAAACTTGGTAAGTTTTTTCATTGGAGTAGCTCTTCAAATGGCATTCATAGAATTGAAATGAAGACCCAGGACCATTTAAAGCGAGTAAACCAATTCGTTTTATTCACATGTATAAACGCGGATTGCTGCAATTGTACAATTAATGGCGAGTGACGAACAGAACAACAGCTTTGGAGACCGCTTTAACTTACTTAATTAAGGTGGCGCTACAGTCAGGGGATGGACCTGGGCTTCAACCAACAAGCGTCTCCAGCCAGCTAAAGAGCCAGCTACCTCTAGTTTTGCACGCCAAGTTGGTTCCACTTCCGTGATTGGGTGTTGATTCGAAGATTGGTGTGCATCCAAGACCCAGCCACCTCAGTCGTTGAAGCTCAACTCTTCTGCCTAAGTCGACATCGCTGTACAGCCCATACAATTCGTCATTGTATCTCCTCCTCCACTTACAGTCTATGCAGACGGGACCGAAAATCACCCGAAGAATTTTCCTCTCGAAACAGCCAAGAGCAACCTCATCCGCTTTTGATAGAGTCCATGCCTCTGCGCCGTAGAGCAGGACTGGGACGATTAAGGACTTATAAAGGGTCACCTTAGTTGTTCGAGAGAGGGCTTTGCTACTCAATTGCCTTCTTAGCCCAAAGAAACAGCGATTGGCAAGAGTTATTCTTCGTTTAATCTCAGCGCTGGTGTCATTGCCTGAATTTATAACGGAGCCTAGGTAGACAAAGTCCTTAACTACCTCAAAGTTATAGCTGTGTGATGTTCTGTCCGAGAAGTCGGTGTTGCGCGTCCTTTCTTGTTGACAGTATATACTCCGTCTTGCCCTCATTGAGCACTAAACCCATCTTCGCCGCGTCCGCCTCAATACTCGCTAATGCGCCAGTGACATCACGTTGCGTTCTTCCGATTGTGTCAATATCGTCGGCGTATGCGAATAGTTGGACGGACTTTTGAAAGATTGTGCCTCTGGTGTTGGCGCGTGAGCTTTGCACAACTCTTTCAAGAACGATGTTGAAGAAGTCGCATGACAGCGCGTTGTCTTCTCTTAATCATTTTTTAACATCAAAGGACTCGGCGAGGTCTTTACCGACCTTGATAGAGCAGCGTACATTCCCCATCGTCATCCTGCACAATCGGACGAGTTTGCAGGGATGCCAAAATTAGAAATGGCTCTGTATAGCTCGTCTCTATAGATGCTGTCATAGGCGGCCTTAAAATCGATGAAAAGGTGGTGGATATCGATTTGAAGTTCCTAGGTTTTCTCCAAGATCAGTGAATATTGGGTCGACGGTGAATTTTGCCGGCCTGAAACCACATTGATATGGACCGATCAAGTTGTTGACGAACGGCGATGTTAGGAAGACTGTGGATGGCGTAGTTCAGAGGGTCTCCCGCCTTAACCTCTCCCATATTTATTGATGGCCAATGCCTGGTAAGAATATGACGGTGTACTTGCTGACGCTGAGTCTAAAGTTGCTTTACAGAATATCTCAGATTTACTTACTTCCTCATTTATGTTGGCTACAGTTCGGGTCTAACTAGGGTATCAGCTAACTAGCCTCTCCAGAGAGCACGTATCTTTTTTACCAAGTCTATGTTGAATTCAGAGTTAAATCTTCTCCCCCATGAGTAGTCAAAGTGGACAGACAGGGGCATATGCATTTCGAATGTAGAAGTTAGAGCGGATGA
Organism: Matsumyia berberina; assembly: GCA_917880715.2. NCBI lineage: Eukaryota > Metazoa > Arthropoda > Insecta > Diptera > Syrphidae > Matsumyia > Matsumyia berberina. The sequence continues at coordinate 87,161,472 of OU862871.1, forward strand.
AACCATTGCCCCCGTCCCAAAAAAAATCGTCATTTGCTAGAACAATACAGAGGAAAACGAAGTCATCTCTGGTGGTGTGGGCAAGTGGTTACCCTCGGTGTATGCAACTGGCGGCAGCTGGATAAGGATCGTGCTGGTTGCAGAAGTTTTTTGTTTGCGGGCGTTATGTACCCCGAACTGTAGTACCATTATTTGCCCCTGTCCAAGTGTCCACCTTGGCGCAGGAAGGAAACACTTTCCGAGAGCGAAAGGACGATTTTCTTTGAGCGGGGCATGAATGTTCCTTTGTGTTCTATTTTTGTCAGAAAACTTCATTTGATCGTTGAGTCGAGCGCCTGCAGTGCGAAACTCCAGTGGCTACCTGAGTACAGAAAATGTATGGAGAGAATTTCCTCTGTACGAACCTTCTTCTTCAAGGACATGTTTTGTTTTAAATACCAGCACTCCCTTATTGTGAAGTAGCTTTCACTCCAAAATAGCCTTCTTTGTGTGTAGCCACGGCGTTCGTAGCCACCATTTTCATTCCTGCGCCAATGTAGACAGGCACTTTGATAGTAGAATCGGTCTTCGAAAAATTGATGTACCCTCTGCCGCGGCCGTAGCGTCTGTGCATCTTTTCAATCTCACGTTTCTCATGCTCATATGCTTTTCACATCTGATTGTACTCTCGTCATTAATCGTCACCATTTGCTCATTTACGTAGCGGAAGCTCAAGATACTTCCTGACTCTTCTACTAAAACAATAAAATTATGTAATATTTGGAAAGGAATGAACACTTGTACCTCATAACAGCACATTATCCGACTCAATTTGTGAAAATAATTGACTTAAAATTGTATGTATTCCTTTCAAAACTCTTGTACGTCAAAAGAAGTATTTTTTTTTTTTATTTATCTACAATCTTATCTTCTCCATTAAGGTTCAAAATATCATTTACCCTTTAATTGAAAGAAGCATATTTGAAATCAAGTCTGAGCATTAAAGGCCATTAGCAAATATATTATGCACACAAATCAAACGAAAGTATTGCTCACATCCTGTGAATAATGCTGTTCAAAAGTACTGCAATGTGAACTCAATAAATTGAGCATTTTGCCGCACTTCGAAGCGACAATTTCTGATTGATAACTTTTATTGGTTTGAAATTTCTAAATATAACTGCGATTTCAGCATCGTTAAGGGAGGAGTAAAATATTCATCCTCACATCATTTAAAGCCGCCAAACACTCATTCTAAATGACATTTCGATATTTCACGCCCCTTTGCAACGTACGTCAATGGGCCGAAGGTCGGAAAATCTATGTCGATAGAATAGCATCATTAGGATTCTGAAATATTCAGTGTATTGTTACGTTCTATCGCTTATTGCTAAAACTTAATTGGTAGGCATCCATTTGCCAAGGTGCTTGTGGTTGGAGCTTGCCAAAAGAAGGTAGACACTGACTGTCGTCAACCTGTCAATGCACATTGTTTTAGCTGTAGGTTAGGTTAGGTTATATTAGATTAGATTATATCAGATCTTCAAGGATTCACTGTATTCCCCTACATTCATGTATCTGTTGAGAGATGAATAGATTATTTATTGATCGTTATTAGCCCCCCCTAAGCCACATTGAATTCAGTATACATTTTAGGATGTTCTTCGGTGGCATGGTTGTAACTTGGCCTGGATCACTAAAGAAGTAAAAACTTAGGGTCTTCTTTCTGGTTCTGCTGAGGCTTAGGCAGTCGCAGAGAAAGTGTGTCGTGTCCTTCTCCGTGTTTATATCGCCACATCCTCAGCAGGAGTCAGTCGGATTTAGTCGCATTCCCCTTAGATGGGCCGCCAGTAGGTTGTGGCCTATGAGGATGCTGATCACTAGAGCTAAATTGGATCTGTTCAGCGTTAGTCTTTCCTTTGTTTTTCTTTTATTGAGTTTTGATCACATGTTTCTTGAAAGGCGGCCTGACGGAAGTGTGCTCCATCGCTCATTGGCAAGCTTCCAGAAGTCCAAATGTATCTCTTGCTTTAGAACTTCTATGGAGGTCAGAACCGTGTTGTCGACCTTTATTTGGTTCAATTGGGATCCTTTTCTTGCCAATTCATCGGCCTTTTCATTGTGAATGATACTTCGGTTCTCCGGGACTAAACCCAGTGATGTATTATGTTTAGAGATTAGGATCTTAAGCTGACTGCGACAACACTTTACTACAAGTGATTTGAATATTGTGGATGACACAGCTTAATGGCGGCCTGGCTATCGATGAATATGTCAATATTTCTTCTCGGGATTACCGAGAATAGTTCTCGGTTATCGCTAAAACTTCACTTTGCAGCACGCTGGCGTGGTTTGGAAGTTTTATCGACCGCGCAATGGCAGGTTCTTCTGAGTATATTCCGGAGTCTGCGCCTTCGTTGGTCGATCAAAATGGATGTATTGCCGGGTTTAATGACCCCTCCTCCATCTCAACTTTCCCTTGCTGGAAAGAGAGTTTGGAAATTGAGGACGAAGTCAGGGTATGGCGTCATGCTGTCAGTTTTTGTATTGAGCTTCGCCTATCTAGCGATACTGATGTTGTAGCTGTAACTATGCATCAATTGTGCTTACCCAAAATGGACCCAACGGTGGCGTCAAACGCTTAGTTTGCCTAATTTAGCCAAACATATGCAAAAGAAATGGTCGCGTATTTCTGGCTCGTTTCCGTTTTTGCAGTTTTGATAGTCATTGATGATGGAGATACCTGGTTTTGTTGCATGGTAACTCGCAGTCCAGTGACCCAACCAGAGTGCTGAAGGTTAAGAAATGTTCTTTTGGATTTAATATCGTTGAAGAGCTAATGCATTTAGGTATCAAGCCCTTCAGTTTCAAGGGAAAAGTTTAAGAAGGCCATCGGAAGTTGAACCACACCTGTTCGATGGCCTCTTCCTGCCCCTATGTAGGTCCTAGAATCCAGATTAGAGTGCCCATGAACCGGTTACCCAGATTCGCATGTTTGGAGGATGTGGTAACAGAAATGATGGCCTTAATGGCCATTGACTGCTCGTTTATACTCTCGTCCTCAGTTTTTCCAAGTCCTTCTTCTCACACTAATCTTCTTAGCCCGCATTAAATAGTAATTTAAAATGAAAGGATGATTAACACTTTGCGATAATTATGTAAACAAAAACCTTAAAATCAAGTCGTTTATTTCACTCTTCGTGCTTAAATTACAGTTTAAAAAGCGGACATCCATTTCCATTCATAATCCCTAAACAAAGTAAGTAATTCTAGGAGCAGAAATGGTGCCAACACGTTTTTGCGTTAAGCTGATAATCCAACAAATTTACAGTGTGACTTAAGAGCCACTAACGGCAGGACTTTTTCGTGGTCTGCTTCAAGTGGGATGAGCGCTGTTAATAGCCAAATGTAGTACATTTGTTATAGTCGGATGACTTTCTACAGAGGATAAAGCATCTTTTGGTTACACAATGAGGATATGAAAAGCATGATTGCTTTTGCGAAATTAACTTGGTAAAAGGATCTTATGGATATGTGAGTCTGGCCTTGGTTTCCAAACAAAATGAATCGGAAAATGGATGATAGCGACCTGATACATATGATACATAAGTCGAGAGGTGATGTCACGAAAAATGTTTGGTGGACATGGCTGACCTAAGCAGTTCGTGCAGCACTGTAGTTCCATGTAAGACTACCTTCTGCAAAAACGAATTTAATTTTGTAATTTTGTTCTTTAGTTCACTTGTCGTTTTGTTATTTTCCACTTACTCTGGTTTTTTCCGCAAGTTATTTATGCTACGTGCAATTGTTATGCACCGCACAACAAACATTTATTATTTGCAACCCTTTTTTGTTCACAGTAAGTGCCTTTGGTCCTCCTGAACATGCACGTAAAATAAATGTTAACCCTTTTGCTCCACATTTGAACGCACGGATGTATGAAGCTTGGTTGAATCCTGGACCTACCTGCATTCACCATATTCATACTTTCGTACAAAATTTGAGACAGAAGGAGGGGTCGTCAAGGGTAGATTCTCCCATACCCAGAAGTTTATTGTTGCTTCGGTACAAACCCCCTGGAGTGGCAGTTCCATTGTAAAACCCCTAGGACGAAAATACGGTTTAGGCAATCTGAATAATCCAGTTCGGGTATGTGATCATCATCCTCCATCTCCTTTCCAAAACGCTGTTCAATTCCTTTATAGGCCTGAGTTCTAAATACAATACGTCGAAGTAGTTCAAGTAAAGGCTGGATTCGGTTTTCAACGATCTTTCGGAAGATATATCTGATATGCTTCTCCTTCCTTAAATCCACAGATTGGAGATAAGGACCACAAAATCCTCCTTAATCAGCAACCTCACTCACGACACTTACGATGCGCTTACTTGCTGGCATTCTTCCCCGAACCAGGAGTTTCATCACACGTATCATCTCTTATGACCTTTTAACAATGTTGCCGCTATTGCGCAATACTTAATGCTGGCGGCATAAGATTTATTGAAATATTAAGGGGTGCTGGAAGCGGCGTTATTGTTGCTGTCCAACGTCGAACTTCCTCAGGATATTTCCTTATTTTTAAAATTCCCATAGAAACGCTCAAACAGCCATTGTACTTAAAGATTGCATCATCGCTGTATGATTAGGGCACCTCCATGTCTCCTAGTGAATATGCGGGAACCTAAAACTGACTGCGTGTGGTTGCTGTGGCTCAGTGGTTAGTGCATTGGATTGCTGAGCGAGCGGCGTGGGTCAATTTTTCGAGGCACCACCTCTCTTCGGAGAAAGACAAGCCTCCGAGAGTACAATTTGTTGTTAAATAGGCTCTCAATTCGCCTTTCGGGGTCGGCAATAAATTGTAGGTCCCTTCCATTCGTGCGAACAATACAACACGCACAGCATGAATGGTTGCGAAAGCTAGGCCTTGGCTCCCCTCGAGCTGTCGCGCCAGCTGACCAGCTGAAAGCTGACTGCGGAACATTTTTCGCCCTGAAGTTGATGGCCATTGAATGCATTTTGTAGTGTCGTGCAGGGTATTCATTCCAACAGGATTATTGTCGTTAGATGCCGTCCATAAACAAGGAAAATATTTCTTTTCGAAAAACCTTCCCATGCGTGACAAGTATACTGTATTCTGTATAAGGGTCCTAAATGCTTTTGTGGGTTGATCGAGACCCGCGTCATGTAGAGTAATATTTTGATCGCGGCTCCTGGACAAACGCACAGAATATGTTCAGCGGTCTCTTTCTGTTCTCCACAGAGCCGGCAAATATCGGTATCTGATAATTTTATTTTATGCAGATGGTATTTGAGTGGACAATGTCCCGTTAGATAACCCGTTAAGGCTCTTAACTCGTCTTTGGTGAGTAAAGTCTTAGCCTTGTACAGATTTTGGTGGATGAACTTTTTCGCTTGTCTAAGATCCCGGAGGTTGGCCCAATAGTCGGTGTGTTTTTTGATCTCCCATTCTATTATCTTGGAGTAGGCACTGTGTGGTACCCACGAGTGGCGGCAAGCGCCTCTTCTCGCCAGGCAATCAGCCCGTTCGTTACCCTCGAAGCTTTCATGGCATGTGATCCAGGCTACGGCAACCTTATTTACCGATACAAGGCTTTTGAGGGGGTTAAGACGGTGCCAGACAAACTTGGACCCTACTGTATAGTATTTAAGGGCTAACAGGGCTGCGTGGCTGTCTGAAAAGATGTAGCTGCGGGTTCCTCGGGTTCTTCTCCGCAGGCATTCTCTTGTACACAGTTCAATAGCATGAATTTCTGCTTGAAGTACTTTAGGTTGCTTTGCAAACGCCGTCGCGCGTTAGAAACTGGGTTCATAAGCCCTAGCACTGCCGTTTTGCAATTATTACCCATCTATATACCAGATTTGGGAATTTGGTAGTGTAATAGGGGCTTTATATCTCCATTCACGCCTATAACAACTTCAAAACTTCTGTAGAAACGATATCTCTTGAGCATGGTATCTGGAATCTTAAGAATTGCATCACGATGAATGTATTCGTCCACTATCTAAAGCAGCCTTAGAGCACTAAGCGCAGCTTGTTTTTGTATTGTTAGATGGAGCAGCGTGAGGTTAACCATTGCTCATATAGCTGCTGTTGGGCACGTTCTCATAGCCCCGGTGATTCCTACCCAGCGATAAATTTTGCTCTGCTTTTCCTGCGTTTTGGTGTGTAGGGTTTTTGGCCACCATACTAATGACGCGTAGGTGATCATTGGTTTGATTATGACACTGTACGACCAATAAACCACTTTGGAGTTCAGTCCATAAAGTTTTGCCGTACAGGCGTTGGCACATGAACATTGCCCTAGTTGCCTTGTTGGTAACCATGTTAAGGTGCGAGTTCCGGGTAAGCGTTTTGTCAAGTATGACTTCAAGATACTTTGCTTTAATGGACAGATCAATAGGGGTGTTTTCCAGTGAAAGTTGTTTGAGGTTGTGTTTCCTCTTTCTGGAAAAGGGTACAAGAACAGTTTTTTTCGGGATTTATTGCCAAGCCCTTCGTCCTATACCACCTAGAAGTTAGGTTAAGAGTATTTCGCATCATATATGATGTCATCGAATTTGCCCCTAACGTTAATAATGACTGCGTGACAATAAAATGAATAAGATCACAGTTTCCCACGACTCAAATACTCAATGTCAAATGGGTCAAGGTCTTTCAAGTCCTCAACCGCAAAGTTTGTCTTCCATAAACCAACATCCGACCATTTTTTCCTCTTTCTACAACAACCGCAAATAACAGTTTTATTAGTTAAAAAAAACTTTAAGCTCACTCAAGTCAAAGAAATGTTAAAAGTTAATTGCCATACGAAATCCGACCACGAACTTATCTCAAACAGAAGAAAGAAAACACAAAACCTTTGCCACAATCTTTGGAACCAGAAATTTCAAAAAACCAAAAAAAAAAAAAAGAACAAAAACCTTGCACAAAATTAACTTGAACAAAAATAAATGACGAGAACTTGTTGAGAAGATTAATTATTCTTAATTTTAACCACCACCATAGTTTCTGAACTGCAAAGGAGAGCTCCTCCTTTTTGGGCCCGAGGACGAAAGGTTTCGAATAGTTACTCAAAGTAAGTTTACTGGGAATTTTCTTTTTATTTTTTTTGTATGACGCTCTACAAACTGCGGTTTGTGGTGAAATGTTGAATTTTGCTCGATAGTTAGAGGAGAATGTATGCATCGTTTGTGGTGTTATCCTTTTAAATGAGGGAAAAATAAGTTCCACACGAGCAAGCAAAGAAGACAAAGAAGACGCTTTGAAGCGAGTATGTAGGTCAGGGTCGCATGCATTCTCATTGCTTATTGCATAAAGCACCCGTGTGTGATCCATTAATGGCAGAACCCTCACAGAATGTGAATGTCTATACCTGTGACTGTTCCATATGCACATAAAATTGCCATTTATAACGTGCCTGTCCTCGTGCAATAAACCTGCTTAATATAGTCGCATAAATTTTGACCATAAAGTTCCAGTTCCAAGATTATTTTAATAGGTAAAAGTTTTCCACTTCTTGTCTTGTGCTCACCGAAAGGAGCAGCAGGAGCATACTTTGCCGCAAAGTGTTCCGCCGGCAACTCCCTGTACTCCACACTCCATATGCTGGTGGAGATTAGAAAAGTTTTGTTTCAAAATTCACCTGCAATTGAATATTAATAAAGACCTGATAAGATACATTTTTCGGTTACAAGTTAACGCAGAGGATCGAGAAGGGTTAGTGGCGGAGCGGAGTGATGAAACACATGCCTTGAATAAACATGATTTCGCAGCACAGCCACCAGATGATGTGCGGTTTGAGTAATTTTAAATCTTTAAAGTCTTGGAAATTTAGGAGATTATGCATGGCGAAATGCTCTAAGGACTGTCGAAGTACAGAATTTTTAACTTTGCGTATATTGGGCAGGTTCTACACTCACGTAACTGGGATGTTGAATTTGCTGATGCAAAGTCCATAAGAAAAAGCACCGCCCAACATCGCGTATTAGATATTTTCTGCAATATTATGTAAATAGCGAAACCTTTAGCTAAGTAAGTGTGTCCACTCGGTTTCAGGTCAAGAGTACACAAGCGACCAAATCTGTATGCTTCGGCTGTCACTAGCGAAAGCTCACGAAGATCAAACCGATACTCACAATCTTTCCTATTGCCTATGATCTATGCAGATTCATGTCTAGCCTTGGCATCTCTACTTAACTCATCTGTGACAATTAATGACAGTCTCGGATATCTTTACTTACTTTCCTGTTTCTTCTTCTGTGTCCTTACTGTGACTACAAGCCATCGCGTACGGTTTTTGGCAATATGTGTCGCTTACTTACTTAGGTGACGCTACAGTTCGGAATGAACCTGGTCCTCAACCAACAAGCCTCTCCAGTTAGCCCGGTCCTTAGCTAACTGCCTCCAGTTGCGCACGCCAAGTTGTTTGAGGTCCCCTTCTACTTGTGCGCGCCACCTTAGGCGAGGTCTTCCTCTACTGCGTTGTCTCTCCTGGTTACACTCTAAGACTCTGTGAGCCGGAGAATTTGTGTCCATTCGCTCTAAATGCCCCAGTCATCTCAGCCAATGGATTCGTATCTTCTTTACAAGGGCGATGTCGCTGTACAGCTCGTAAAATTAATCGTTGAATCTTCTCCTCCAGAACCTGTCAACGCAAACGGGACCGAATATTTCCCGAAGAAGTTTTCTCTCGCTGGTGTTATCGGCTGTGATAGCGAAGCCGAGGTAAACGAAGTCCCTTACTACCTCGAAGTTATAGCTGTCCACTGTAACGTTCTGTCTGAGATGTCGATGTTGGGTGTCCCTTCTTGATGACAGCATATATTTTGTTTTGCACTCATTGACCGCTAAACCCATCTTCGCCGCTTCTGTCTCAATACTCGCGACTGCGCCAGTGACATCACGTTGCGTTCTTCCGATTGTGTCAATATCGTCGGCGTATGCGAGTAGTTGGACGGACTTTTGAAAGATTGTGCCTCTGGTGTTGGCGCATAAGTTTTGCACAACTCTTTCAAGAACGATGTTAAAAAGTTGCATGACAGCACGTCGCCTTGTCTAAATCCTTTTTTGACATCAAAGGACTCGGCGAGGTCTCTACCGATCTTAATGGAGCAGCGTTCATTCTCCATCGTCGTCCTGCATAGACGGACGAGTTTGGCAGGAATCCAAAAATTGGACATAGCTCTGTATAGCCCGTCTCTATAGATGCTGTCAAAGGCGACCTCAAAATCGATGAAAAGGTGGTGGGCATCGATTTGAAGTTCTTGGGTTTTCTCCAGGATCTACCAAAGGAGACTAATTCCTCTGTGATTGGCGCAGCTCAGAGGGTCTCTTGTACATTAAGTCTCAGCTTCTTGTGGATTATGTCTCAGCAATATGTCTCAGCACTCTGCAAAACTTTCCCAATTGCCGTGAGTTCTCCTCAAATATGCCGCACCATGTACTTCTCGGTCGATCAATTCTTCTTAGGAAAGCGTATTCCACTGCATATCAGTTAGCAGTGGAGCAGGGTAATAAGACACTGTTGTGGTGGTCAAATGAGCTATCCACCGTCAGAAAAGATACCAAAAGGCTCTTTAATCCAACAAAAAGAATGCGACTTGACTCAGATTGACTTGAATGAGACTTGGACAGCCAGAGAAGGTTGAAAACTGAAGACCAACGCGGAAAGAAGTGCTCATGGCACACCTTTTGTGATGAAATAAAAAACACCAAAGAATAAGGAAGGTCCTCACCAAGAAAACTGCCGCCTTAGACTCCCTGACGGACGTGGACTGAATCATGCACGGAAACACTGGCATTACTGCTCTGTATGTAGGGTCTTCCTATCAGTCCTCTTCAATAAACTTAAACTCCAGAATTCAATGCGAATTGCCAGACAACTTTGTTACAGAGGAAATGATTATACAAGCGATGAACTCATTTACTCCTCGAGTTTCGCTGAAATAATACCGATCATGTTACAGCCAACTGTACGCTTAAGAAACTTTATGACAGTAGTTTACTAAGAAGATATCTTCTTCAGTGGGAAGGAGGGATGTTTACACCTAAAAGTGGCAATCAATCCAGACTAGTGCGAAGGACTTCACACCCTTTGGTGGGTTGGTTTTAGTGGTTGTATCAGACAGAGAGCGTCCGATAAGGGATTTTCTTCTATGAAAGTTCGCCGAGGTTGTCGAGAAAGGCTTTCCTTTGAACATTGAGTCTTGCTATAGCAAGTGCCGGGCACTTGCAGAGGAAGTGTTCTTAAGTTTCCCTCTGATTTGTGTCTGTGCAGATGCCGCAATAAGGGTTTAAAAAGATGCCAAACTTGGCCGCATGGGTACTCACTGCCCAGTGACCCGTACAGATAGCCCAATGCGCGCAATGTCTGTTCGGGTTCTTCTAAGGACGTCGCTCGTTTTCCTATGGTTGTAAGTTGGCCAAGTGTTTCTAGATATGGCGCAGCTAGCAAGGTTGTTCCGTTTGTGTTTGGCTACTGAGAAGTAGTGTAGGATGATTTTTCCCTTAATAGCTCCTAATGGGATGAGAACTTCTGATGCGAGTGAGCTGTCGAGGTTATCAGCCATTTCGTTCCCGATGCCTCTGTTGCCAGGGACCCATATGAGGGTTAGGGAAGAAATGCTCCGCAGGCGGATGTGCTCGGTAGTGCATTGTGCTGCGAGCTTTGATGAGGTGGTTGTGGAGACAAGAGCTTTGATTTCGTTTCGAGCTTTCATTTCGTTTGGTGGTGGTGTTGTTGTTGGGCGCACGACAGGCCTCGTGGATTTCAGCCTGAAAAACACTGGCAAAGTTCAGGAGTCTGAATGATTTCGATATTTTCAAGACTGCTGAAAATATACCCGAACCCACCCCGCATTCCATCTTCGAGCCGTCCTCCGTGAAAACTGATGTGTCGTAGTCTTTCGTGACCACCCCGCTGTTTCATTCCGCTCTTGATGGAATATGCACGGCGAAGTCTTTGCTGAGCGTAATATGGGGGATAATGTAGTCTGTGGGCGATGTTACCGCCTCCTGAGGAAGTGAAGCCAGAATTCTTCAGTGGCTATGGGGCCTGGCCGACCAGCACCCAAACTTTCTGAGTCTGACCGCATTACAGGTTGCCATCATTCTGACGTGAAAGTCGAGGGGTTTAGGTGGTTTAGGATGACCGTTAGTGTATCCGTCGGACATGAACCTATTGCACCCGTGGTACCAGCGGCTGTCTGGATACGATTTAGTTTAGTGATGTTGTATCCTTTATTCAGTGCGGGCCACCAGACCAAAGACCCTTATGTAAGACTTCGACGTACTACGACAGTGTACATCCACTTCTTTCTACTTCTACCCATTACCTTGACGTCGTTTGTTCTGAAAACGTTTGAAAGGCTGATAAACATCTTCATTAGTAGCAAGCTTAGTTCAAGGGACATATCTCCAGATCAGCATCCCTAAACGCAAGGTAAGAGTGTTGGAATTGCTCCTCATTGCGTTGTCAGTACAATTGAATACACAGACAGTGTGTCTTTCTCAATTTCTTTGCGGGTGCCTGGCACTGGACAAACCTTTCTTGGAAAACAGACATATGAGATATCTAAGGCATAGAATTTCTGAGAGGTGGGCTGCACTGACCTATTAATATATTCGTTCTCGAGTACATGATGTAATTAGCGTCCTACATCGATATCATCAAGGCCTTTCCCCTCAACGATTATCTCCTCGACTCCATCGAAGAGTTAGTCAACTGAGAAGAACAATTTCACAAACAATGAAAGAGTTATCTGTAATGGCAGCAATCTAAATCAAGTTTGAATAAATCATCCCTTCACTCGAGTGGTATCACTCGAAGGGTAAACAATAATCTCGCACATCAAGTGAAATTGAATTTTTCACGCTGGATGAAAAGGATCCTTATGGGAGTCATGAGTATTGCATAGCGCGCATATATTATTCCAATATTTGTATTAAAAATTTTCTCTTTTTTTCTCCCCATCGACAAAGGGTTGGCCTTGGTTTGGATTTCGTCTCACCCATCACGGGACAGATGTACTGTGCATGAATGTTTTCGAAGAGTTGCCCTTGAATAAATCAAAGACGTACGGTCCTTGATTGATCCTTTTGCAGAGGGAATACCAAGAGAGTGATTTGTCGTTGAGTTCTTTAATTTGTTTTGAGTGTGCCGACGATTCGTATGTGTTTGCATTGGTGGGACCTTGCATCCCAATGCTGAATGTTGTTGTCATTACAAGTTTTGTGATTTACGGTTGCCAAGGAGAGAAAACGAAAATATAAGATGAAATAAAGATTCAAGGACTCTGTGTACGAATGGGAGATTGAACGTAGTATGTGGAAAATAAATTGAAGTAATTTCCATGATTGTGTCTGCACCTACGAATCGTTATTCAGAACGCAACCAAGTGAGAACAGCGCAAAATTGAATTGAACTTAAAATAGTATTATCGTAATCGAACAGTCCTGGATGGACACGACCCTAAACCAACAGGCTCTCTGCGTCAAAGATAGCTACAATAGCCCTCTTCTCTTGCAAAAAGGCCATTGGAAATAAATGGAGTCTGCAACCCCGCATAACGCATTGGCTCTATATTCCAGTAATAAGACCGATACTTACGTACGGGGTGATGGTGTGGTGGACCGCCTTGGATCAAGCCACAAACAGCGATAATTTAAGCAAAGTCCAACGAACAGCTTGCATGTGTATCAGCGAAGCTCTTCGCATGACATCCTCTGCAGCACAGGACATTTTGTTTCACCTATCACCCATCGATATTTTCGGCAGACTAGTGCAGCCATTCGTCTCAAAGAAACCTCACAGTGGTCTAGTAAAGACTTTGGCCACGCCTCCATTTTGAAGAATTTCAAAATTTCTCCCGAAAACATAGACTACACCACTCCCAGGCTAAGTTTCGACAAGAACTTCGAGGGTCGATGTATTCTCTGAAGACAAGGTGATTCACTTTTTACACCGACGCGTCGGTCGGTCGCGACGGACGGACGGTTAAAAATTAGCAATGGAGTGGGTGGTTGTGTTTTCTCTGACAGGTTTGACCTCAGCCTAGCGTTCCATCTTCCAAATCATTCTAGCGTGTTCTAGGTGGAAATCATGGCAGAGAAGTCTTATCTTGGCCGAAGAAAAACGTCACGGATATGCGCATCTTTTCAGACAGTCAAGCGACATTAAAGTCCTTGCAATCAGTCGCTTCAAATTCACTAACAGCCCTAGACTGCCGATCGTCTCTTATAGAGATGGCGAAGCAGTTTAATATGAGTATTCACCTTTGTTGGGTGCCAGGGCACAGTGACATTCCAGGGAACTGTAAGGCTGATGAACTCGCCAGATATGGAACAACATTACCTGTTGGGCATGATAAGAGCGCCGTAGGTATACCGATCGCTACTTGTCAACTTAAACTAAAGCTTGATGCTATCGAAAGAACAAATCTTAGATGGACAAGTGGTACGCCATGTCTAGCGACAAAACAGATTTGGCCAAAGCTGGATCTGAAACGTTCTAAGTATTTGATTTCTCTTAATAGATCGCATATTAGCACTATAATAGGTGTCATTACTGAACACTGTCTAATAGGCAAGCATGCAACAAGGCTTGGCGTCTACGTAAACGACTTCTGCAAAAGCTGTATTAACGAGGAGGAGGAGAAGACAATTCTCCAACTTCTTGGCACCTGCCCAGCTCCCTCCCATAAAATAAAATTCCACTTAGGAGCCTTCTTCTGCACCAACTTAGGCGACCTGATAAACATCGATGTTTATCGTCAGAAGTAGCCTCCTATGCTTCATAAGAAGATCCAATTGGTTCAATGAGCAAGCAAGAGTTCTTTCCGAGATTGTGGTATCACAACGGATCCCTTATGGGTCTAAGTGACTTTGGCTGACAGCCACTTCAGTCTAACCTAACTTATCCCTCTTGAACTTTATTCTCATGAGTCGCTCATCGCAATAACCCGCAAACATTTAAAACCAAAATGCATCGTTATGTCTCTGCCTCACTACTCTAGTGTAAGGGTAATCATAACCTCATTTAGCTCGCGACGATTATTAAGGTTAGCTTCAGTTAACAGGGCAAAGAGTACTTAAGGCTTTGTTGCCTGGTTTAGATATTGAGGGAACTAAGATTATATTGAAACTAGCAAAATGCAAATAATAGTGTAGCAGTGGCTATTGAAAATGTCAGACATGAGTGGTGTATCTCGGCGACCAAGTTTAACCAGACAAAGAGTCTTCTTCTCATTAAGCTCTGGTCAAAGTGTCCTCACTATTAAACGCATTTCTAGGTTAGCCTAGCGCCTGGCTAGCCTATTAGGTCTCTATTTATTTATGTTGTATTCTGACTGCGAATCTAGATATCTAAGAATCTAATTCTGACCTTTTCTTCGCTTTAATGAAAGAGACCTAAAAATAGTTGCCGACTTCGAACGATCAACTAAGAAGAAAGGTGGTTCAATCAACCAGTTTTCATCTACATATGACACAAGGAATCGATTAGGGAGCAAGAGAGACGAAAGGAGGCCAATCAAGGTGGCCTAAATCGAAATCTCTCCAAATTAATTATTGCCTGCTCTATCTTGCCCTCCTTAAATATACTACATCAATTTTCCATCCAGGATCCACAGCAGTATATGCAGATATGTATATTTATATGTATATCCGTATGCACCTACATACTTTGTTTAGCCACAAAATATCGTTCTTCTTAAGATTCATAGCGAAATCGGAAAGCTTCAAGGAGAGATTTTAACAAGAGCAATTAATGAAAAAACCTATTACCGTGTTTTGCCATTACTCTAATGCCCGACCTAACTCCTGCAAAGAAAGCCCAAATCAAATCTTCGTTAAAATCACTTAACTAACCTCTATTTTCACCAGTAATACACTTCCAGCCAAAGTGCAAACACTTGCCATTGCCTTCGAAAATCTAATCGAAAATGTTACGTATACGCCCCATAAACCCACCATGGTAACATAAAACGCACTCAAGCCTTACAACTTAGTGCAAGAAGTGATTTATTCTAATCGATTTAATGAAGGCAAAGCCACAGCGTATTCATATAACCCATTTGGGTGTTTCTCCGGATTTCGCCAATTTGTGAAGCACGATAAATATCGATAAATTAGTCATCGATATGGTCAATGTTCGACACTGTGCCCAGTCAACCGACATTTACTCATTACTCCGAATTAAATTAACTTCCGTACACGTAAAGTGTGGATGTGCTTATGAGAAGGAAAAAAAAATTCTAATAATAATAACAGTAAAAGAAAAATCGCCAAAACTTTTCGCATTGGCAAACTTTTGGAAAATATAATTAAATCTGTGAGCGGGAGAGCTACAAACTTTTTTGTTGACCAATATCACCGGATATGTGTGCTCCTATTTATTTCTTTTTTGTACTGGACAACTTTAACGGATGGACAAAGTTCGGTTAGCCACTTAAGCCAGGGCAAACGCCACAAGGCATCTCCCGGCAACATGAGAAGAATGACCAACGGAAGGGCGTGAGTCGAGGCATGACATCATCGCGTTGCGATGGCATATGTGACACTTGGGGAATCTCATAATGACAGTTCGCAGTGTTGATGGGTTTTGAAAAGTTTGCGGCCCGCTTCTTAGATTTTTATTAAATAATATTGTAAAAGTTTCGAAAGCGATTATTGGATACTTGGTTTTGCTGTAGAGCTAGAAATTTGTGATGAGGATCAATATCTGTGGAAGTATTTGGATTTTATCCTCTTCAACTCGATGCAATTCGCGTTGGAAAAACATAAGCAGAATTGACAATATATGTATATAATGAGGGCAAGGCTAGTATATGCTATCAACAAGAAAGGATGCCTAACACCGAAGTATCGGACAGAACGTCACAATAGAAAGGCTCCACTATCAATTCAGACAACGACACCAGCGCTGAGATCAATCGAAAAATAACTCTTACCAATTGTTTACTCTTATCTGTTTCGTCCCGTCTGCATAAACGGTGAGTGGAAAAGGATATACAACGACGAACTGTATGGGCAGTACAGCGACACCTTCTTAGCCAAAAAAGTGAAGGGCCAACGACTGAGGTGGCTGGGCCATGTAGAGTGGATGGACACTAATGCTCTGACCCGGAAAATCTTTAAATCCACACCCGAAAGATGGCGCAGTAGAGGAAGACCGCGACTAAGATGGCGCGCGAAAATGGAGACAGCTGGCTAAAGATCCAGCTACCTGGAAACCCCTATTGGTTAAGGCCCAGGTGCACCCCGGACTGTAGCGCCATCTTAAGTAAGTAAGTAAGTATATAAAGGGTGGTAAATTTTAAGGGCCGATGTTGAATGTGAACCACACCTAAACGTCAAGTTTTTTTCTGCATTTCATTTGTCATTTCTCAATTTCAGACTAACTCAATTTGAACCATGGAAAGATACACAATCGAGCAATGCGTTAAAGTTATTCAGGCTTATTATGAAAATGGGCGTTCAAATCAAAATGCATATCGTGCACTTCGTGATTTTTTCGGTCAATTTAATCGTCCAAATGTGCGTACAATCGGAAAAATCGTGCAAAAATTTGAGCAAACCGGGTCTGTAGGAGATGTGAAAACACCAGTGCATGCTCGTACAGCTCGTACTGCAGAAAATATTGCTGCTGTTCGCGATAGTGTGGCTGAAGAGCCGTCCACCTCAACTCGTGAATTACTGTGAATGGTGTTCGCTATCGTGAAATGATAACGAACTTTTTATGGCCCGAATTGGAAGATATGAATGTGGACGATATGTGGTTTCAACAGGACGGTGCCACTTGCCACACAGCTAACGAAACAATGGCTCTTTTGCGCGCAAAATTCAATGGCCGTGTTATCTCACGTGGTGGCGATGTCAATTGGCCGCCAAGATCATGTGATTTGACACCGTTGGATTTTTTCTTTGGGGTTATTTGAAAGAAAAGGTGTACGTCGATAAGCCAGCAACAATTCAAGAGCTAAAGGATGAGATAATTCGGCACATTAACGGCATAGAACCTCAATTATGCTTCAGCGTCATCGAAAATTTGGACCATCGGATGGAGGTGTGCCGCCGAGGTCGCGGCGGCCATTTGGCCGATATTTTGTTCCATACATAATTGAACCATACCAATATTATCATAATAAAAATAAATGACAATAATTTCCTAAATAATTTGTGTTTTATTCAAAATCAACATCGGCCCTTAAAATTTAACCACCCTTTACATACATATGTCAGTTAAGACGCGATTGGCTGCCTGCGCACGGTGAACAGATACACCAAAACTAGAAGGACTTCACCGTGTTATTATAGGACGTTGCTTTTCTTCAGTCCTACTTTAGGTTTAATTGAGCTTCAAATGAAACATTGGACTTAGAAAGTGTAGACATGTGTATTCAAAAGGGCATAACGTTCCACAAATGTTTCCAAACCAACTTCTGTCTGCCAAATCATAATCGGACTTCCAATTCTAAAATTTGTTCAAACGAGTCTATGCCTGATGGGTTTTCAACATCGTTTGCCGGATTTACAAGAAACACGGCGTTCTCAAGCGATTGGTTTCGGCCAGGAAATATGTAAATAAATAAATAAAAATATAAGGTCCACCATGGACCAAATTTTCACACCTCGAAAGATCCTGGAGGAAACTCCCATAACTCTACATCGACGGACCAAACAGAACGTCACTTCGAAGTACATAGTAGCTTCTTCCGTATCTTCAGTATGGTTCCATGGTCACAGAGACATCGAATGGAAGGAAATGGCTGATGAGTTACCCAACACAAATGTAAACACCAAACTAGCTGCTCCATATCCAGAGAGACTTGACCAACATACATCCAAATGAAAACAAACAACCTCCTTAGCAGAACTTAAACAGGCAACGCGGTCAGAGTCACCCTTTGTACAGGTCACTGGGCAGTAGGTACCCATGCAGCCAAGCTCGACATCCCTTTTGGATCGTACTGCCGTAGCTGCTAAGACACTAACAAGAAACCCTAGAACAGTGCCCGGCACTTACCAAAGCAAGTCTTCAGGCGTTGGGGAAACCTCTTCTCGACAACTGCAACGAAAATTCCTATCGCCCTATTCTTCCTTAACTCCACAGGTTAAATTTAAGACCAACAGCCATGGTCTGTCGACACGCGTCCACACTCATCTAACTAGTCAACTGTGGTAACAAAACGGGGTGCATTTTAGCACTACTTGAGTACCAACAGTTGCCTTACCTTAGATCTGTTATTTCTTTTAACAACAACAACATCTCGTAAGAAATCAAAGGCTTTGTCCGGGACAATTTTTTTTTTTTTTTTTTTTACGCTGGGAGGCTGTAATCTTCAAAAGACGCCCGTACTCAGTAACAGTGTGGGATTTTTACCCACTAACCCCTTCTCCCTTCTTCCCCGTCCGGGACAATTAAGAATCCATAAAAGACCTTAATCATGCTGGTCCTCTATGACGCTGATGCTAAGGACTCGGCGGATAAAGATAATTTTGGTCGTTTCGTGTGAACAGTTTTTCACATGCAGGTGGAGCCTCAACCAATTTGGAGTGCCCAACTGAAGGCAGTTACCTCTGGAGCAGGCTAACTTTGAGGCATTTGTTGCTTGAGACGCAGGTTCACCCCGGATGGTAGCCCCACCTTAGTAAGTATCATAGGTTATACGAAATCGTAGGTAGAAAACTCCTTCGCATCCAGCATTCCATATTTTTATCTTGAGGTCTGTGAAAATGTAGAGATATTTCGGGTCAGATTCTTCATAGTTACACACTGAACAAAAGCACCCAGGTAATCTCTGGCTCTCCGAAATTAGTGGCTATGAATCATGTAAAGCTGGAGTGACTCGTAGATTAAGGCCGCGGTCTTCTCTGCACTTCCCGTCCAAACTAAGACAGACGACATTATCCATTACGGAAGCAACCATGATGGTCATATTTATTTGAAAAGCCCAGCGAACCTAACAACACCATTTAGGCGAATCGTAAATCCGATGGTATTATACGCTTCCAAACAATGAGTAACAGGTAAGCTGACTTTCTGCCTCATGCACAATCCAATAAATAAGAAGGCCTTCAGCGCTAATTGAATTCTTTGCCCTCCATTAAATAGACCAAGAAGAGAACATCTTCATTCAAAAGACTCCTTTCGCTGGGTGCTATTACTAGGACGGCGAGCACAATCCCCTTGTGATGACCTCATTTTCTCTATCCCGTGTGAACGTGTGAACAACACCATCTGCCCGGTCGCATAAAATAACATTTAAGGCCAATTGAAAGGCGCCCACAACATAGGCTACCATAAAGAATGATATAAATGATTCGCTTAGAACGACAGAGTGGCAGGCAAGGCACCCCCCCTCAGGGGTGGGTCTGCACTTTTGTAAAATCACTGCTGCAGACAAACAAAACTGAGGCAGAGAGGGAACTCGCGTTTTATGGCATCACGTTGTCAGGTCTTGGAGTGATAAATTACCTGTAACATGATTGCAGGACATACCGTTTGAAATATGATCCATAAATTATTTAATAAAAAGAAAACAACAGTAACAAGAATAAAATATTAAATGGCCGTCGTTCTTAGAGGTCTCCCATTGTTTGACACATGTACATACTTTGGACGTCGCCCCGACCAGGGAAAAGTTACGGATTCCATGGGCGTTAAGAACATGTGTTTACACGAAACTTGGGGTGGTAGCTATTGAATGGGACAAACGAGAACGAGAACGAGAACGAGAACAATGTTCCTCAAAAGCTGAATAGGGAAGAGGGTGGATGGCCAGTGGAATACAATAAAATGAGGGGCTTGGGCTTCTCACTGTGGCCTTATTTGCATCTCTGAACAGAGGAATTAGGGTAGTTTTACATGTGCCGACGGGTCAACTGACAAAGCAAAAACCCTATAAGATGGAAGGAGCAACCAATTGGAGGCTTTTACTCTTAAGTTTTCTACTAGAAAGTTAATGATGGAACGAGAGGCTGGCGTGTAATCAGAAATGTGAGCAAATATCTTTACATCCCTTCAGTCAATAAGTAACCAAAATGAAGTATCGAGTAGTGAATCGGTTTTGTAGTGGAATGCATTAAGGTCAAGCGGTGTACACCATGAAGGAAACTTCAAAGATGTTTGAGAAAACCCCTTAGCTGTAGTTGTAGGAGTGGAGTAGTTAGGCTGTTAGGCTTCAGAAAGCCGATTAGTTTTGAGTTTTTTTATTTGAGTTTTTCATTTGGTGGTCGAAGCCTTGTGTACGAGATATGGCCATAGTTGGTGGGAAACATCCTAACAGAAAATAATAAAGGCTTCGTCGTTACAATTGCGCTGAATAGAGTTGTTAAACTTAGCAGCACGGGTCCCTAACGTCCAGTGGCCGTTGTAATTCACGACAATACTGGCTATATCTGATCATTCCTGTTTCATAGTTCCAATGTTTGAACCCAGTTGAACAGACAAACTCCTAGAACGGGGTTCAAGGTAGAAGGATGTGCAGATGATATCGTCATCAGGGTTTTGGACAAATTCAGAGACATCATATCGGAAATGATGGAGATTGGTGTTTGACCAAGTGCTTGACCATTATCCCAGGAAAAACTCTCCTTGTACACTTGTACATGATCTTAAGCTAGTCTCACTGGAAAACCTCCTCACCAACTGCTCCGGGGAGCGAAGTATTTCGGAGTAATCCCGGACGAATTCCTTAACTGGAAATTTCACCTGAATAAGGAAACTAACAAGGCGACTTACTTACTTACTTAAGGTGGCGCTACAATCTTAAACCAGCAAAAGTTTTCAGCCAGCTCTATCTTTAGCCAGCTGCCTCCAGTTTCGAATGCCAAGTTGGTAAAAGTCCTCTTCCACTAGCTTGCGTCACCTGAGGCGCCGTCCACGGGTGTGAATTTGAAGAAGAAGGCGACTAGGGCAATGATTATGTGTGTATCAATGCCAAATTATTGAGGAAATCAGAACGATCACGCCACTCATCAACCATCAGAGAGATTTTGGGGACAAGCAAACCAGCTTTGTCAACAATTTTAAATCTGAATTTCCTTCAAGGGATACTTGGGCTCGAACCAACGACACCAGAAACCATGACGAGATAACTGTATTCACGGATGGCTCCAACATCGTAGGCAACTCCGGCGCTGGCGTATATTGTCATAACCCACCAGTAAAACTTGCGATTCATCTAGATCCCTTCGTCACAGTATTCCAAGCAGAAGTCCTTGCCATTTTGAGGGAAGCTGGAGTTCTCTTGGAACGCCACACCCAATGTAGGAAAATAGAAATCTGCTCGGATAGTCAAGCAGCATCGCAAATCTAACATCCATACCTCATCTGGTTAGGGAATCAAGCAAAGACAAATTCAATAGCCTTGCCAGGCACAACCGCCTTGTGTGGGTACAGGGTCACGAAGGGGTTTTGGGGAACGAGAAAGCCGATGAACTAACAAGAGAAGAGGCGCACGCAATAGAACGAACCGTTGAAAACACAGTTGGGGCCGCACTAACAGTAATCAAAACAGCAACCAACGAGAGGATGCAAAGAGATTTCGAGGATAACTGGGTTAACCTCCCGACGTGCAAAGTGGCTAGATCACTCGTGGGCAAACCCAGCAACCTGCTCAAAAAGAAGGCTTTAAGTTCAAGCAGAGAGCAATTGAGGCTGGTGATGGGACTCATCACAGGACACATTAACCTCAACAAACACATGCATAGAATGGGCCTCGCTGATACAGAAACATGTAGGAACTGCGAGGAAGAAGAAGAGGACATTGAACACTTCCTATGCCATTGCCCAGCCCTAGCGAGAACGCTAGGCGTTCCAGAAGACCCTGGGCTCCATGTGGATACCGGACCTGAAACATCTCAAGGACAAAGGAATCGGCGGCATCCTGGCCTTCACCAAAGAAACAGGAAGATTCGCCAGACCACACGTACAATAGTGTCAACTCCATGATTGTTTCCACCTTCCTTAGATCTCTGCAAAGATACGTTCCATGCCAAGCCTGTTCCAGCAGTTTCGAGGATTAAAGGAGGGGAACACAACGGGCCCGACAGAGGCCCGTGAAGAGCCTTCCGCTCACCCTCATATACCATACCACCATGTATCAATGCCTTTACTGAAAACCCCAATTATCCTTTGTAGTCTGGATATCTTGAGCGACCAAAACTTAACCTCTATATATGTACAATACACCAGGGTAATAACACAAAAGACACAACATTAAAATAAATGACCCATTGCCTCGATTGAATTGGCAAGTTGTTGTCAAACTTAGCTTTTCAAAAATCCATAACAAGAAATAGCCCAGTTCGCTAAAACCTAACCGCCTAACTTATGTTGAAGATAGCAGCATTTTCTGACCTTCTCAACATTCCACCAAGAGACTATGGACATAAAATCTCCGCGAAATATAAAACGTTTGCCACCAGTTTAAGCGACCGGAGAAAATTGCCAATCATTTTCGCTCCCATCAACGACCAAATGACAAATGTCACTTAATAATTTTTATGCACGAGTTCATACCATAAATTCTGGTACTCGGCGTTTATTTCCGGTTGAACTGCGTAAAAAACAAAATCTTTGGCAAAATTTTCTTTGCAAAATAATTGAATATTCCGCTGGTGAAACTGGGATTTTCCACTTCCGTCTCTCGCCACTGCTCTGTGCAAACACAAACGAGGCGTATCCCCCCGCCCTTACCTTGAATCATTTAACTCGTATAATAAAATAACAAAACCAAAATGCCGGGGGTTGGGAACCCTCATTAAAAGCACCCTTTTCCACCATACGCCCGCCGCCACCGCCGCCGGAGAGGGCAAAGATTGTATGTATCATTGACTTGCGATGAAACGCTCTGCCAGGGCCAACGAATAGTGCGGTGGCATGACTGTAAATGAGCCTTGAAATTAAGGCGCTTTCTTTTCAATCTTTCAAGGTTGCGTCTGTCATCCTTGACAGTTCTCGGTGCTGTTTGTTTCTCTTTTGCTCAAATTGAAAATAAAATGAATTGTGTATGAGGTTATTAGCATAAAAATGTCATTTACCTTTGGAAATTTGTAATTTTTGTTGCCGTCAAGGGATTACGCCGAAAAGGTTGCGTAGATATTTCCTAGGTTGTGGAAACTTTTGCAGACTCAATACTTTCGGTGTGTTCGCCTTGGCACGAATTCAAGAGCAAAGAAAAAAAAAACAACCCTCTGGCCATTAATCTTTATTTATGAGACGTTACAGACTCAATGAGTTTTTCATGGGTTAAAATTGCACTGCTGATCCTCTTTTTGTGATACTGACTGACTTATAATAGCTTAGTGACGGAAGCTCCTGGAATAATTTCGACCAAATAAAATCGTAGAGGTGAATAAATTTGCCTTTGCCTAGGATAAGAGTCTTAAGTCGCATGGCACCTTATTAATTTCATTATGTGCCATTTAGAGAAGTTTGTCCGTTGTTCCTAGGCTCCCTTAAAATCCTCTGCCGGGATTTGAATTTTCAAAAAAACACGCTTTCGCTTGTTCAGTTCAAATATTTCGACAGTCTATAACATGAGTACACCATAGAGCAGAGATCGAGTTAATGTCTATTTCTCTTTGATTTACGCATAAATATTGAACATCAAACGTGAATACGTACATACTTGTACTTATGTACGTGCATAGTTGAGCTAAGGTACCTTATTCAATAGACTAACCAATGTGTTAGGTTAGGTTAGGTAAATGGGTGAATTGTGACATTCGGCCCTATTCACTTAGACCAGCAAAAGGGTCCATTGTGCCCATCTTCTCATTTTTTTCCTTGAACCCGTAAAGAGGAGGGGAGCCGCTGATTTGAAACCATCCAGAAAAGGAAATGAATCTCAGGAGGTCCCTTAGCTCAATGTCACGCAAGTCTTCCAGTTCCGTGAAGAAGTACTTACCAAGAGTCCGAATTGTTTTACCGGTTACGGCAGCACATTCACGCAGCAGGTGATGGACAGATTCGATTTATTCCTCGTCCCTACAACTTCTGCAATAGTCGTTGTAATGTATACCGAGGCGCTCCGCGTGAATACTAAAGGTGCTGTGTCCAATAATGATGCCGGAGACTATCCTTGCTTTGCGACGACCAGAGACAGAGATCTCTTCTTATTATAACTCGTCCATAAGTTTCTACCCGTTGCACATGTGTCTAGCTGGATCCAACTTGTATTGGCTCGATTGATGGCCTCGTATTCAATATGCCTTTAACGAGCTTATTGGAGTCCTCGCAAAGAGGAGACCCTGTGATGCATGCTCCCCTTCGTGCAGGTAAGTCAGCCCTTGCGTTACTTAGGGTATCCATATGCCCCGACACCCAACATAAGGTCACAGTATTAGCTCCCGATATCTCATCTAAATGCCTTTTGCAGTTTCCTACAATCCTCGATCTAGTTATCGCGGACTCCAGAGCCTTAACGGCTGCCTGGCTATCAATATATTTAGACCGTGATTGTCCTGCGGTAATACCCTTCTCGCGGACAGTTTACAAGGCCTCGATGATGGGCGTGATTTTGGCCTGAAAGACACTGCAGTTGTCGTTTACTCTAAAGAAGTGGTTTATTCCTAGGGCCTTGCCATAGACCCCAGCACCTGTACCAATGTTCATCTTAGAACCATTGGTTTAAAAACCCAGTTCTTTTTTTTTTTGGTATTTTCGTGGTTCCTCCAATCATTTCTGTCAGGAATTCTGATACTGAACCTCCTGTCAAATGCCAGAGTCTGGATCATATGATCTGTTTCTGTCGATCTGTCGGCATTCTCCCATCGAGACAGTACGGAGGCATGACCGTAGGGGGCTGGTGTCTACTGTCATCCTTCTCTCACTCTCAGTCCGATCTCTTTACTTCGCGGTTTTCAAAGAAAGGACGGTTCCACTAAATGATGTGAGGTAAGACTTACTAACAGAGCTGCAAGATTCTCTGCTCTAAAGTGAGTCAACATTTATCGAGGAAAGCTATTTTTAAAAAAAAGTCAATCTTTTGCATTAAAAAAATTTTTTTTTCTACTTCTATCTTTTACTCTTTTACTAGTTCGCCTACCACAAATAGGCCGGTTGTTCAAAGAAAACACAACACAAATAAAATTCATTCAAACAATTTCGTACTCTAAGTAGAAACAATTCTGTAGTGGAAAGTAAATGAAGCCTGTTCTTCATGAAGAGACACTGCTAACTTTAAACTATGCATTGAAATGCCAAAAGCCCTCGTAACATTTTTTGTGTGTTCCACTTAAAAATGCAGATACCCCATAAAATTCGCAAAAAAAATTTCTTAATAAATGAAAGAACTCAAATAATTGTTCAGATTAAATAAATTTCCCAAAATTGAGGGAAATGCAAATGAAACTTTCTTTTCGTTGTTTCACTCAAGACTATCGGGATGAGAAAAAAAAAAGAACGCCCGCCATCTCTCCTCGAGCCGGCTTTGTGCAGTTGTTTTATTGGGTGTCCCGCCTGAAGCTCCTCGCAAAAATACTCGTGAATTTAATTATCCTCTCGTCCATTATTTTTGTTCATTTAATTTACCGGTTTCGAGCAGCTTCGGAGACTGTGAGAGGATGACTTCTCCAGTGGAAAACGTCCTCTTTTGCGCTCAGTTTAGTTTGCATTTCTCGTTTGACATTTTTTTTAACTGATTTAATTATTTTGAAATGAATACAGTTAGGTGGTGAATTCGCTAGCACGGGGATTTTTTTTCGTTGACTTAAGTTAAATGGCAAGTGTTGAATACTATTGTCACATGTGTGAGTGTAGAAGGTTTTACAATACTTACATATGTATGTACAGTCAAAATCGGTTATAACAACCTTCAACGGACCGATGAATTTGGTCGTTTTAAGCGAAAGGACGCTATAACCGATAAATTAGTCATAATCAAAATTAGTTAATGGAGCTTAGCCGGGACCTAAAAATTAGGTCGTTAAAACCGATACGTCGTTATATCCGTTGAAAGCGATTTTGACTGTATAAATATTTGAAAGATTTTTAATCACCTTCGAGAGACCGTATTTGAAAGCTTGCGTCTTTTGCCAGCGGTCGCCAAAGTTTGCTTTGTCTGTGACAAGATACATATATTTTGACAAAGAATAATTCTAGCGGATGCAAGGTAAACTTGAGGTATAGGTCCCAGCGACTTCACTTTATAGGTCTCCAGATCCAAGAAGGGGTCTTTATATCGAAAGCATTCTTCCATTGATTTCGTTCCTAAGTTTTCCTTAGTTAGCTCCATCAAGATATTTTGCATGGTCCGACAGGGACAGCTCCGACCCCTTAAGCTTGTTTTGGATTGGTTGACGTTAAGTCCACGGTCATTAGTTACATTTTTGGAGGTTAACAAGTCCACTCTTATGATCTCACTTTTGCAAATTTTACCCTTAACTATAATTACAACGTATTCCGCGTATGCAGTGGAGCCAATCCTGATTAAGCACAGCTTTCGACATCAATAAGCAGCACCAATAGCAATGCAATGGTGATTCCACCCAAAATATTGGGTTTCGAAGATCTACATGTGTACCTCTAACACCGATGCAGAGTGTAAGAACTGAAGGGATATGCGTACTCTAATTTGCTGAAACAGTACGAAATGTAACTCTTAAATGCTTTTAGGAACACCTTGAAAGCACTTAAGAACAGGGTCCGTTCTGCTTCGTCCTGCATCAACACCTTGAAGATGATTATTGAACCCTGTGCGGAATAGAGGTTTTCGCTACATCTGCTCTACATAAACTTCGAAAAGGCTTTTGCATTTTATAAAGGAGACCTTACACGAAAGAGGCATAAATTCATGACTATTAAATTCGGGGTGAACCTGGGCCTCAACCAACAAGCCTCTCCAGTTAGCCCGGTCCTTAGCTAACTGCTTCCAGTTGCGCACTCCAAGTTGGTTGAGGTTCTCTTCCACTTGTGCGCGCCACCTTAGGCGAGGTCTTAAAGACTCTGCGAGCCGGAGCATTTGTGTCCATTCACTCTACGTGTCCCAGCCATCTGAGCCGATGGATACGTATCTTCTTGACTAGGGCGATGTCTTTGTACAACTCGTAAAGTTCATCGTTGAATCTTCTCCTCCAGTACCCGTCAACGCAAACGGGACCGAATATCTTACGAAGAAGCTTTCTCTCAAAGCAACCAAGGATATCTTCATCCGCTTTCGATAGAGTCCATGCCTCAGCGCCATAAAACAGGACTGGGATGATTAAGGTCTTATAAAGAGTTTCCTTAGTTTTTCGGGATAGGGCCTAGGGACTATTATCAAAACGAGCTATAAATGAGTTTGTAAATGGCATGTACTGCAAAGGGGTAGGATGTCAGAGGATTTTAACATTGGAAGCGGGTTCAAGAAGGCTGATAGTCACTCTTCTAATGCGCATTGCCGGTAAGAAGCGGAAAAATCGAAGTCGAACGTGCTGAAAATTAACAACTCATCTTCGCAACTTTGCATTGGTGGGCAATAATTTTCGGTATCTTCGATGCCTAAGGCCAAGGCCACGCAATGAGCGGCAAAGTGGCAAAATTAGAGCGTGTAAAATTATATAGTTGGAGCGACGCAGTCGCTGAGCGGCAAGCGTCATTTCTGAACAAATTTTCTGTCGCTTTGCCACTTGCCTCTCATTGCGTGGCAGGAACCTAAGTCGATGGCAGTATGCTGTCTAAAGCAGCGTATCGACTATCGCTCAAAAATTAAATCTGTCTTGTTATATGGACGCAGTACCTGGGAGCGGATAACCATTTTCAATGTCAATGCCTTTGTTAATCATTGTTTTAGACATTAAAAACCGGATTGTACACCTGGGAAAAAGAGCCTTGAGTCGCAAACG
Source organism: Matsumyia berberina (assembly GCA_917880715.2). Taxonomy (NCBI): domain Eukaryota; kingdom Metazoa; phylum Arthropoda; class Insecta; order Diptera; family Syrphidae; genus Matsumyia; species Matsumyia berberina. The sequence goes on from OU862871.1 coordinate 87,189,296, forward strand.
GGGAATTCATCCTTAAAAAATTTACTTGCTGTACGCTATGGTCGCAAGACCGATACTCTCCTACATATGGAATCATCTGGTGTACAGAATTGAATAAAGTTAGCAACGTCAGCATCCTTAATAAAAATCGACACTGGCAATCCTCCTGCACATTCTAGCACCGTATTTATATTTATATAAAAATATAGCAATGAAATTTAATCTAAATTGGTACACAAGGACGTACCAGGCAACTTCTAAGACGAATTTATCAAGTAAGACACAAAAGAAGAGCTCTCAACTGTAACATATGCCAATACAAACGACAGTCTAATGAGAGATGTCGTAACCTTGGTACGTGCAATCATGCGAGACACACTTGGCCTCGGCTTCGTCGATACAAAACAGTCTACTGAGAATCAGCGGAGCTCATATAAGGACCCTAGTCGATACACTGACAGTACACTGCGCAATCGGCAGACATGCTATCTGGTAAGGAATTCGGGCCAACGATTTTTGCTACCGTTGCATGGACGAGGAGGATATAACTGCCCAGCATTTTCTTCTCTGAGAAGGAAAACTCTCAGAAAACGTTTTTTTGGAAAAGCTTTAAGATATTTCCGAAACGGGTATCGAATAAAGAAATTAATCCAAAAATCAAAATGGTTTAAATGGTAACTAACTCAAAATGGACCGAACTAACTGAAATTAAGTGAGTCTACATGTGTAAGTGAATTCATCGATTATGAGGGACAGTCACCTTCCATAACCTAACCCAACCGACTAAGGAATTGTATGAAGCTACAATACATTTCTAGAAACCGCATACAATGGCGTGGTAAACGCGCTAGATCCACAAGGACATGAGTACGTATTCCAAATCCTTTCCAAATATTAGTTTCACTTTCATTTTGCGTGACTGGAGATATTTTGAGTTTCATTTGTGATGTCCTTGACCGAATTTCATCATTTTTAGACTTTCCACGCATTAAAAATATTTATCATGTCCTCAGCAAAAAAACGCTGCCTTCTCCGATTTGCTTTTGACACACGTTATCTTTGTTCCCCAACTTGTTAACAGAATGAATATCTTTTTCGGTCGTATTACTTTTATGGAATACGGAGAAAGAATGCATGGGTAACTCTCCCCTTTTTATTTAACATTTTTTAACCCCTGATAAATAACAGTGCGGTGTTACTCTCATCATAAATTATGGTTCCTTTACATGCGACTTTATACAAAATGCATGCTATTCTGTGTAATCGAGGAAGGGGAAAAATGTTGGGGTAGTTACACATAGTATAACAGTTTAACACAGCTGCTGATTTTTCGGAACAATTTATTTGCGGTTAAATATGTTAATCAGACACATTGGGTTAACAGAAGGAGACAAGAAATTTCCATAAATAAAAGTCTGCTATCTACCGTCTGCTATAGAAATATGTAGTACAAATATTAGTTTTCTTATTAAGCATAAACTTTACACTTAAACGCACAGAAAAACGAATACCACCAACCCAGAAGGACGAACCGGATCAGTTGAATTTGGTCTTCGATTCTTTGCTTCCATTATGCACTTCTGCAACCCCAAAATTCCGTCGAAGAACCGAAAGCTTGATGCTATTGATCCGTTTCTTGCGTCTGGGTTGCTGGAATTCGGAATTCCCGAACTGTAGCAACACCTAAATAAGTTAGGCGTGAGGTGTCTGAATTGCTACTATCGCTAGAATTTGCTTTGATTATCGTGGATTGTAGTTTTATCTAGGCAGACAACCACCCCGTAACTTAGTATCGGTCGAACCGAGATTTTTCAACCTTAATTTACTCACGATAGACTTTTTGCAAGAGTAAATTGTTACTGTAGCTTTCTTAATTTTGTTTTAAATGTTCTGTTTCCAGAACTGCGTGGTTTAAAACACCCGGATTTCAAGAAGCCTTCAAAGAGAAGAAGAAAGCCTTCAAGGTGTGGATACACTTGGAGGATTCAGATTCAAGAAACCGGTACATGAAGAACTTGCAAACTGGCTGTTAAAGCAGCAAAGCAGCAGCATTGGAAGGAGTATGGCGAGAAACTGGACCGTGATCACAGATCTGCAAACAAAATATTCGGGCAGACCATCCACCGTTACAGAAGACAGAAGTTTAATATCATCGAAGGAGTCAAATCCAAAGTTGGTGTACTTTTTTCCTATGAGAAGGACATCTTACGCAGATGAGGCGAGCCCCTTTCGGAGTTGCTCAATCCCGAACAGGGCACTAAGGGTGGCACACCCATGGTTCTGAGTAGGGCGGAGAATAGTCCCACCGTTAAGAAGGTGACTTTGGCGATTAAAGCGCTAAAAGTCGACGAATCTGCTGGTGTGGATGAAATCCGGCCAGAAATGCTCAAGGCTCTGGGAAAAGAGGGAGTGAAATGGCTCTATCGTGCCATTAAAATGGACTGGAAATGCAGTGAAACACCTAGCGAATGGCAAACTGGGGTAATTGTTCCTCTTTTTTAGAAAGAGGATAAGAGGGATTGTTCTAATTATAGGGGTATATCTCTCTTTAGTCTCCCCGGAAAAGTGTTTGTGGCAACTTCAGGTTGGTCGACGAGCAGTGCGGCTTTCGTCCTGGTAGAAGCACAACCGACCAGCTATTCACTCTCAGAATAGTACTTGAGAAGGCCTGGCAGTATATCAAACTTATCTACAATTGTTTTACCTCGAGGTAAACTCTGAAGTTTATTGCAAGAGTATGGGATAGACGGTTCGCTTCTGAGGGCCATTTAATCTCTATAGACAAGCTGTAAGAGCTGTGTTCGTATGAACGGCGTTAAATCGACACCTTTCGCTGTGGGCGTTGGACTTCGCTAGGGATGCATTTTATCACTTATCCTTTTCATTGTGTATATGGATAGCCGTGACGAGGAACGGCTCGAATTGGGAGACTTCTGCTTTTTGCTGATAACTTGGTCATCCTTACGTCCACCGAGAGGGAACTTCATCGCGCACTAGATAGAAAGTTGTGATAAAGGTAAACGTGAACAAATAAAAGGTTATGGTAATTTCCCAAATGCGTGTTCAGTGCACTCTGCATGTTAAGTATTTCGGGGTCTTATTCACGTGTGATGATAGGAGCAATACTGAGTTATCCTGTAGGATTGATCAGGCTGGAGCAATTTTGAGACAACTTGGTCAATCTATTGTCAGGAGGGCCTAACTTGGCATCGGAGCTAAGCTATCGGTATTTAGTTCAGTGTTTGTTCCGACCCTCACCTATGGTCGTGAGGTTTGGGCAATGAGCGATAGAATAAGATCGCGGATACAAGCTGCCGAAATGAGATTTCTTCATTGTATTGCTGGGGTAGCTCATCGAGATCGAGTTAGGAAACCAGAATACGCAAGGCACAAAAAAACACCCGGTGGAAAGATTTAAGCTAGTAGGTAAGGAACAGTGAATAGAAATTTATATTTTATAGAAAGGAGTACCAATTAAGATTTGCTTACACCAAACCGAGCTACCCATCTGGTAACCTTCTTAGAGCATTTTAGAGGAATGATTTTAAAATATTGATATCGACTTGCTTGACGTATTCAGTGCCAAATTAAAACTACATTATGTACATTCACGGATGACTGCGCCTGGAACTATTTTCGAAAACGCCATGAAACACGTATTATTTTTTTTGATCAATTTTAAATTTTATTTCTCATTTCATTAACGATTGAAACTGTACTTCCTCACACATTACCTGGACACTGAACCTCTATCAAAAACAAAAGAAAAGGAGAAAAACTTTAAACTTAAACGCAAACATATACAATTTCAGTCTGTGGTGCTTGATCCAATTACAATTTTTATTCTCTTCCATCGCACACGCGGGTTAGTAGAAGCTGGCTTAATGTTAACAAAACAAAAAAGTTGAAATAAAAGAAAAAAGAAGCAGTGTCCAATGGGCAATAGTAAATTAAGATCCAAACTTGTTTATCACACTAATTCCATTCCTTTTCACATTTCTAGGGCTTCGTTACGGTAGCTGGATTCGGTTTTTACAGAAACTCTTAAGTTGCTGGATACCTACAGCTACCCAGCAAATGAAGAAGTTCTGCAATAGCTGAACCTAACCATATGAACCAACTTAAACAATATTCTGTATCCAAGCGAGAGCGCCGCGAATTCGCCGCAATCGAGCTCGTGCCAAGAAGCTACAAATCAGCAAGTACTCCACATATGTTCTGCGACCGTTCCTAAAGCTGATATCGTCCTTTTGAATGCGTCCCTCGCATATGCATTTAGTTGTCAGCGACAAGAGCCATTGGAGAACCTTTGTAAAACAAAGAAAGTCATTTCGATTCAAAAAATGTTACTAACTTGCACTCACCTCTGGACTGGATGGCATTCCACCAGCCTTCAACCAATTCGTGGGTGCCCACAGGAACAACTGCATTACATTCGCGGCCACATCAGGGCTGACTCGCTTCGCTGGATTAGGATTCAATATGTTATAAATTAATTGCTGAACAATGTAAGGGCACTCGTTGGTCAATTCTGGTAGTTCGTCCTCCTTATAGTCCACGTTCTTCAAAGAGGTCTTTCCCTCTTTCTCGGCAACTGCTCTTCCACTGCCAGAATAGAAGGGGTTTTTCATTCCAAATATTTCATAGGCAATCGCACCGCATGCCCACAAATCTGACTTCGCGTAGTTCAGAACAGCAAATGGACCTGGTTGCTTGTTGATTATCTCGGGAGCCATTAGAGCTGCATTGCCTCCCTTATCAATGTCAAACGATGAGTATGGGACCTGCAGCCCGTGCGTTTTGTCAGCTAAACAGCATCCAAAATCGGATAGCACCAGCACTGGAGGTGTTCCATCATCATTCATCTCAATCAGAATGTTATCCGACTTCAAATCACGATGTGCAATACCATGCCGATTGATGTGAGTGACTGCCTCAAGCAGTTGTGTAAACAAAAGAATTTTAGTTCGCACGCTTAGCTCGGTGCAATCGAGAAGATTTCGTAGACTGTAGTCGTAACGCTTCATCAAGAGGTAGAGACTCATATTCCTCCCGTAGCCCTGCGGATTTATACGAGGCGGCTGCGCAATGGGATACAGAATATGACCGTCGCGGAAGTTTCGTACTTCTCCACAGAAATAGCCAAACATTAGAACAATGTTAGGGTGTGGAGGAAGTACGTTGGTCTGGTTGTGAATTAGCTTCTCCCATTCCTCGGAAGACTCGTTAAGGGCACGACGGCGGGCAGGGACGGTTTCCTTATACATGGCGCGTAAGATTGACATCGCGTTGCTCTGAATATCGTAGTTGAACATCATTTTCATCGCTAGGGGATAGCGGTTGATACTGGCGTTTGCATTTTCCACTGGTTGCTGGAAAAGGAAAACAAGGATTAAAGATTGTTGCAGACAGGAGGAAAGCCAAACTTACCAAATCATGTATTCCGCCACTGACACCTGCAAACCTCGAATCATCATTACTTGAATCTTTTCTCAAGTGGCTTTGTTCTTCGTCCTTCTTCTGTTCTTCCCCACGAACAAACTCTTGAATGGCAGCAGAGTGAGTGTAAAAGTTTAGATTATCCACGCTACCGCCGAAATTGTGAACGAAACGACTCATATTCTGAATAGGTGACATCATTTCAGGGAGGTATGAAACTTGCTGCAACTGTCTCGGCTGTGGCTTCACTTCCATTTCCGGCAACTCATTCATCTTAAGCTCATCGGCAGACAACACTGGTAGCTCTGGAACTTCGTCATTTTCACCTTTGAACGAAGCAGCATACACCACTGCTGCACATCCTTTTGCAATTGGCGGTCCCACTTCCAGTTTGTCAATATTGAAGTCATCATGCATTGTTTTTGAAACTTCTTCATGATTCCAGGAGCTCTGCAGACGATTGGCGGCTTCGCGAATCTCCAAACAAACACCTTCAAGCTCATCTTCCTTTGTTAAAACTCCTGCACCCGATGCCAAACTTACGCCAATCAATGCAAAGAATGGTGCAGAGTCTCCGTAGAAAAGTTTCTTGGTTGCCTGAGTGCGAAGTTCCTCGGAGTAAGTAGTTGTGACTCGATTGAGGATATTATCAACGAAAAGTCTTCTCGCATGTTGGCCAAAGCGAAAGATGCCACTTCTGTGAGAGTTTATAGCATTTTGTAAACCTTGGGTTCCAGCCTACATGAAACGGTAAAAAAAAATATGAAGAATGCTAGTCGTTAAACCCTGGTATTTGGTAACAAAAGTAGATAAGTCAATCTGACTAGCGGGAAAGTAGGTGAGGACAACGAGTAAGAACAAATGAAAGTATAGTGTCATAGGATGTCGATGTCTACTTCAATGTGCACATATTTATTTCATAATCTCTTGAGATCGCCGCTACTTTAACAATTCCATGATAAGGCTGATTACAAACGGAGATATTATGACACACATATGAATGTCGATTTGCCAAAACAACAAAAATAGCTGCATCAAGAGTACGGAGACGTGATTACATGATTACGTGAGCAGTTGCTCTTCATGGTGGTGGAGGACTGCAAACGAACGTCTGTGATTTACCTCGGTCGGCAAAAAGGTAGAGAACGTTACTTTCGCAAAGAAAAGATCAATCCCCTTTGTGTCTCCAACGATTGGAGAGGAGTTAGTCTTTCAAGATCAGCACGATATCTGGACAGGAAGGAAAGCATGTGCAATACATGGTGTTTCGAATCAGTTTTGGTATGCTGGCTATAAAGGTTGTGGGACCTATTCTAACATAAGACTCACTAGTCTGGTGAAAGGTACCTGAAAAACAAGTTCAGCCTTCAAATCTCACCAGAATCCAAAGTAATCACTATACCTACACCTGGATTTACGTATGTAAATTGCATGGCGGCTAAAATTGCCATTAGGCTAAGGGCAGGAGGATCTTGGTGATCAGCTTCTGATAGCCACTGCTCTTTACTACCTTCATGGGAATTTTCTAACCGGCCGAGAGAAACTAATCGAATCACGACGATAATAAGCCAAAATCACATGCGAATACTGTTTACATTGTATTACTTCTTCACAGAATTGAAGGACGTGTAAAACCGTTGAACTGAAACATTTCCTGAAATTCATATCTTCATCTAGATGTTCGTTTATCAAAGGTCTTTCTTTTCAAAATCCCGTAGTAGTTTGAAAATATACACACAACTGCTTGTCTACATGAGCAGTAACTAATATAAGATGTAGTAAAGAACTTCGTATACCTAAGGTCCGACGGAGATGTACATATCTCCGGCACTTTCATAGGTTTTGAGGCGAACATTCATTCGTAAGAGCGACCAAAGCCCAATGTCAAGAAAGACAACCAGAGATTTGTTAGGCCGAAACTGTTTACGGATGGCAAGGTTACCAAGTACACGATAACTACTTCCTTTAATCGAGACACATCTAGTAAAGAAATCAAACAAAGGTTTTTTTTTTTTTGAAAGATGTGAATGGAACCCGATGTTTGCTTATTTAAAATATATAAATAAATCCGGAAATGCTCTTGAATTAGAGAAAAATGAACAAGGATAAACAAAATAAAATTCGATTCTTGTACATATGTATACCTAGCTGTGTACTTCTAAGTTGAAAAACTTACGAGTCCTCCGGACGTTGATAAGATCATCAAAAGGTTGTCTACGCCTCCATAAACAGTATGTTTTTCTGTTCACGAGTTCGTTATCCTCCAAAAATGAACATTTGTACATTGAAAATTTATCAAATCACTCTTCAATCTCACTACTAATATATTGTTTAACAACTCTTAATGCGCGTAAATTAGTTCTATGCAAAATCTCATTTCCATTTAATTATATTGTCTCGCTTATTAGAAATGACAACATACTTTTGTTACCAACAGCAACAATTAAAAATATATCAACTAAAAAAGAATACAAAAACAAAAATGACTCACCCCTGTTACTGCTGCCGGAATGCGACGTTTGTTCGTTTGTTCCAAAATGTTGGTGTAGATATCGCGTTTACAGTAGCTTTGCAAAAAATACCGACCATGTTTAGCAAGTCGATGGCTAAGTAAACGGAACGACATGATCCTAAGCGAACTGTTTTTCTCTTAGCTCCCACTGATTCCAAATTGGATTTCCTTTTTGCCAAAGTCTTAAAAGAGAAACAAAAATAGATTATACACTATGAACCTGTGACGATGTCCGCAAACTTACCTATTTCGGCTGTTTTTTTTGTGAATCCTTGAGTCCCCTTTAGGGGATGCTAGTTTGTAACATCGGCAAGGGATATTCAAGATCAAAAATATTTAATGTGTCGTGTTAGGTAATCGTTTCGGTGATTAATTACGCCAGTTGACTGCTTCGATAGTGTTTTCGCTAGGAAATTAAACTTGATTTTTTCGCGATTTTCCCGAGAATGATGGAAGGAGAAAATGAATTGCGTATTTCAGTTTAGCGGAAGGAATTTATTTATTGGCGTGTGGGAAATTTATCTTTTTGCGACGATCTATTTATAGATATTAAATTTTCGATTGTTAACAAAACAGCTGAGGTGACAGATGTCATTTGGGAGAATGAAGTTAAAGACAGAATCGAATGAAAAAGGTGCATTCAGTTGCGTATCACTACTTTATAGGAATATTTAAAAAGCTCTCAAGCTACTAATAGCCCCTTTGGAGCAAGGTCCGTTGATTTTATTGATATATATAAATTTTTTAATTGCCATTTTTATTGTAATTTACCCATTTTTGTCCCACATGATTGAACAAATTAATTTAACATCTGCAGTTCCAGTTATGTCCAACTATCTCGACGTATGCATTTCGGAGCTTAGGCCGAAAAGGACTGCTTTATCCAAGTGATCATTATGGCAGTACGCGTTTTTTATCAGCAATTAATGCTAGATGCTGAGAATTTTGAACTTGTAAATTTTATTATCAAAAAAAAATATGTACAAGAATAACATTCCACACATTTACCATACACATTCATTAATTGTTTTTCAACGTGTTGATAATTACTATTATTATTGTTAATAATGTACAAAAACAGACAAATATAAATTTTAACAGTTAATACGTTAATTATGACTATGGCAACACTGCACAACAAAAAGCTTTATTGAACAAACCAAAGAAGAAGAACAAAAATCATGTAAACAATGTTCATAAAAGCTCGCTAAAATTTGTATAAAAGGCGGCATACATGCACTGTGAAAATCGTTTTCAGGTTTGTCATTTCAGTTGACGGCGGTTACTCTACCGCCTCTTCAAAAATGATACCCTTGATCGAAGCTTCATTTTCGAGTTTGCTAATTTTGTCGACGGCGGTTACTCTACCGCCTCTTCAAAGGTGGCATCCTTGAGCGAAGCCTCGCTTTCGAGTTTGCCATTTTTGTTGAAGGAGGTTACTTTACCGCCTCTTTAAAAATGATACCCTTGATCGAAGCCTCGTTTTCGAGTTTGCCGTTTTTGTTGACGGAGGTTACTCTACCGCCTCTTCAAAGGTGACATCCTTGATCGAAGCCTCGCTTTCGAGTTTGCCGTTTTTGTTGACGGCGGTTACTCTACCGCCTCTTCAAAGGTGACATCCTTGATCGAAGCCTCGCTTTCGAGTTTGCCGTTTTTGTTGACGGCGGTTACTCTACCGCCTCTTTGAAAGTGGCATCCTTGACCGAAGCCTCGTTTTCGAGTTTGACATTTTGTTGACGGAGGTTACTCTACCGCCTCTTCAAAGGTGACATCCTTGATCGAAGCCTCGCTTTCGAGTTTGCCGTTTTTGTTGACGGCGGTTACTCTACCGCCTCTTCAAAGGTGACATCCTTGATCGAAGCCTCGCTTTCGAGTTTGCCGTTTTTGTTGACGGCGGTTACTCTACCGCCTCTTTGAAAGTGGCATCCTTGACCGAAGCCTCGTTTTCGAGTTTGACATTTTGTTGACGGAGGTTACTCTACCGCCTCTTCGAAGGTGACACCCTTCGTCGAAGCCTCGTTTTCGAGTTTGCTAATTTTGTTGACGGAGGTTACTCTACCGCCTCTTCGAAGTTGACATCCTTGATCGAAGCCTCGCTTTCGAGTTTGCCGTTTTTGTTGACGGCGGTTACTCTACCGCCTCTTCAAAGGTGACATCCTTGATCGAAGCCTCGCTTTCGAGTTTGCCGTTTTTGTTGACGGCGGTTACTCTACCGCCTCTTTGAAAGTGGCATCCTTGACCGAAGCCTCGTTTTCGAGTTTGACATTTTGTTGACGGAGGTTACTCTACCGCCTCTTTGAAAGTGACACCCTTCGTCGAAGCCTCGTTTTCGAGTTTGCTAATTTTGTTGATGGAGGTTACTCTACCGCCTCTTCAAAGGTGACATCCTTGACCGAAGCCTCGCTTTCGAGTTTGCCGTTTTTGTTGACGGCGGTTACTCTACCGCCTCTTTGAAAGTGGCATCCTTGACCGAAGCCTCGTTTTCGAGTTTGACATTTTGTTGACGGAGGTTACTCTACCGCCTCTTCAAAGGTGACATCCTTGATCGAAGCCTCGCTTTCGAGTTTGCTAATTTTGTTGATGGAGGTTACTCTACCGCCTCTTCAAAGGTGACATCCTTGACCGAAGCCTCGCTTTCGAGTTTGTCATTTCAGTTGACGGCGGTTACTCTACCGCCTCTTTAAAAATGATACCCTTGATCGAAGCCTCGTTTTCGAGTTTGCCGTTTTTGTTGACGGAGGTTACTCTACCGCCTCTTCAAAGGTGACACCCTTGATCGAAGCCTCGTTTTCGAGTTTGCCGTTTTTGTTGACGGCGGTTACTCTACCGCCTCTTTGAAAGTGGCATCCTTGACCGAAGCCTCGTTTTCGAGTTTGACATTTTGTTGACGGAGGTTACTCTACCGCCTCTTCAAAGGTGACATCCTTGATCGAAGCCTCGCTTTCGAGTTTGCTAATTTTGTTGATGGAGGTTACTCTACCGCCTCTTCAAAGGTGACATCCTTGACCGAAGCCTCGCTTTCGAGTTTGTCATTTCAGTTGACGGCGGTTACTCTACCGCCTCTTCAAAAATGATACCCTTGATCGAAGCTTCATTTTCGAGTTTGCTAATTTTGTCGACGGCGGTTACTCTACCGCCTCTTCAAAGGTGACATCCTTGATCGAAGCCTCGCTTTCGAGTTTGCCGTTTTTGTTGACGGCGGTTACTCTACCGCCTCTTTGAAAGTGGCATCCTTGACCGAAGCCTCGTTTTCGAGTTTGACATTTTGTTGACGGAGGTTACTCTACCGCCTCTTCGAAGTTGACATCCTTGATCGAAGCCTCGCTTTCGAGTTTGCCGTTTTTGTTGACGGCGGTTACTCTACCGCCTCTTCAAAGGTGACATCCTTGATCGAAGCCTCGCTTTCGAGTTTGCCGTTTTTGTTGACGGCGGTTACTCTACCGCCTCTTTAAAAGTGGCATCCTTGACCGAAGCCTCGTTTTCGAGTTTGACATTTTGTTGACGGAGGTTACTCTACCGCCTCTTCAAAGGTGACATCCTTGACCGAAGCCTCGCTTTCGAGTTTGTCATTTCAGTTGACGGCGGTTACTCTACCGCCTCTTTAAAAATGATACCCTTGATCGAAGCCTCGCTTTCGAGTTTGCTAATTTTGTTGATGGAGGTTACTCTACCGCCTCTTCAAAGGTGACATCCTTGACCGAAGCCTCGCTTTCGAGTTTGTCATTTCAGTTGACGGCGGTTACTCTACCGCCTCTTTAAAAATGATACCCTTGATCGAAGCCTCGTTTTCGAGTTTGCCGTTTTTGTTGACGGAGGTTACTCTACCGCCTCTTCAAAGGTGACACCCTTGATCGAAGCCTCGTTTTCGAGTTTGCCGTTTTTGTTGACGGCGGTTACTCTACCGCCTCTTCAAAGGTGACTCCCTTGATCGAAGCCTCGTTTTCAAATCGCTCGTTATATAAATCGTTTTTTATTGAAGAAAATTCGCTTGAACTTTTTAAGCAAAGCGTTTATTTTTCGCTTGTTAATTGAACGGCCTTACAGTCTTACGATGATAACCCACCGTTCTCGCGGTTTGTTCCTAGTACCACCAGCTTATGAATTTATCGTGAATTCCTGAGGTTCCTCCATGACCTCGATCGTGGTCAAAATGTTCCTGTCGGAGAACTTGCTTGAAACAAAAGATCATTTTGGTCAGAGCGTACTACTGGCCGTCGCCAGTTAGGTATGAGACCCAACAGAGCCTAATTTTGGTTACAAATACCAGAAAAGGTGCCTTCCGGCTCAGTCCGCGAAGAAAGCAATTCTTGAATAAAAATCGTGAAGCAACTGTGACAAACTAATATAAAGTAAGTACTGTCAGAGATTTGTTATAACCTGACGGAGCTCGCGGTAATCCAACGCACTAACTAAAGTGTGGTGAATGGATTTGAGTCCACTGGTGCAGTAAATGGTCAACCAACACCCGTACGTCAGCGAAACGCAAGATCTGCCGAAAACAACGCCGCTGTCCGTGAGAGTGTGCAGGAGAATCCGAGGCAGTCGCTCACAAGAACTCGGCCTTTCGCAGACCACAACTTGGCGAATTTTGCGTCGTGACTTGAGCCAAGAAAGGACCGACGAAGCAAATATTAAAATTGAAAAACATGCGACGGAGGAGGACCATCTCCCTTCGGGAAGTCAGTATCGTTCTGGCTAACCCAACTTACGCCACTGGAGACTTGTGATACGTTCCGTGTAATCACGAGATAAAGGATCGTTTTCTTTAGTAAATGCACTGCAGCAGTCAACGTTAGCCGAAAGCAGTGGAAGTAATAGCTTATGTTTGAGGCTGTTGTATTTAAAAATTCGAAATAAAAATCTTGTGTATGTTAAAATAGTTTGTTTCTTTATTTTAGTCCACTGAAAAGCAACATCGCCATCTTTGACGCAATACTCACAAACATTATCACGTATTTGACACGCATTTTTGTTTCGGTTATGCTTCTGTATTGTCAGCGGTGTAATTGTTTCAGGGAGGCTCACGGGATGGATTGCTTCCTCTGGGTTTTCACATGTTTGCAGCTCTGGGGTCAGGTAATTGTGTAAGGTACAACACGCCTTTACCAAAATTTCGCAGGTATCCAATGACACGTCAATGGGACGATGAAAAATCCGAAACCGAGACGTCAGCCTTCCAAAAGCCATATCAACTGTTGATTCCGCCCGACTCAATCGGTAATTAAACGCTTGCTGTGGAGGACTCAGGTTGGAATTTCTGTTGTAGGCTTTCAAAAAGTGCCGGTCCAGTTCGAAGATGTCATCACCGATAAAATAAAAAGGAGTTTCATTATCCTGTCCTTTTAAGGGTCTTCCAGGTGGCAGGTTCAATCTTTCAGACGTGAGTGCTTGGTACAAAGTTGAATTTTTAATCACATCCACTTCAGATGTTCTTCCGTTACCACCAACGTCGATATGAATAAATCGGCTGCGTGCATCCACGACAGCGAGTAAAATGATGCTGCAGAATCCCTTGCGGTTGAAATAATCGGATCCTGGTGTCTTTATGCGAATGTGTTTTCCACCCACAGAGCCTACTGTGTGTGGAAATCGCCATAACAGATCGAAATCATTCGCCACCAGTGACCACTCATTCTCTGAACTTGGTGTCTAAAATAAATTGTTTCATTTTTCATCAATCATTGATTAACAGTCAAACATATACTCGTACCTTTAAATATTCACTTTGAAGAGCCTCAACAATTGCGCTTAGTACTTGGGGTACAAATATGCTAATTGTTTTCCTTGATAAGTGAGATGAGAACTCTAGAGATCTAAACGAGTCGCCAGAAGCAATATATCTCAGACAAACGGCTAGTTGCACTCTTGGCGTGATCGCGTACCGCATCGAAGTCTCTTTCCCTTCAATTTGTGATTCGACCTATTACAAAAATTCACATGAAAACATGAATGAAATAAACGGATAAAAAAAAACACATCCTCTTACCAGTGCTAGAATCTCCTCAAAATTTTGAATATTCATTTGGCAAAAATGTATGCCGTCATCTTTACTTTCCCACAGGATATCTTTTAGCAGATGCACTTCAATTTCATGAATTGTTCTTTTTTCCAAAGCCAGATTCACGCAGGAACTACGTTTGCGTTTTTTGTTCTCACTTTTTTCTAAACGCTCCAGCATTTTAAGTGCTAGGATGCACCTGATATATCTAATTTTCGCCGACGACATTCTTGCAGTATGAACTAAACTGATATGGAAATGGAACATCAAGACATCAAATGCCCACCAAACAAAATTTGACAATTTCGCCTTCACCTTTTTTATGTTCGCTAGAGCTGCCAGGACTTTTAACGATTTGACGTTTACCATCAGAATTGTAGTGGTGCCAGGCATGAAATGCCATAGGGTTAATTACGTGCGTAAAGTACATATTTCCTAGGACAATTCTCATTGCGAAAAAGTCCAGTTTTTAACGTTGCAGTTCGAAAAAAAAATGAGAGCGAAAAATTCTTAAGATACTTAATCCAGCTAAGAATACAAAAATTCAACCACGAACTATAGGACCTGTACAGTAACATCAATTGAGGGAAAACAAACGGCTGATTAGACGTCAAGGACTAGGACACTATAATTTCGGCTGGCAGTCTTTAAATCGAACCCAGAGGTACAATGCATGAATATAAAGACCTCGTCCAAGGTGGAGTGCGCAACAATTGGCAGTTAGCTAAGGACTGGTTTAACTGTAGAGACTACTCACAGCCGACGTTCCTCAATTACTTTGACTTGGATTAAAATGGTGCAATTGCTTTCAACTCGGTACCAAATGATGAAGCAGTGGAATAGAGGGCACCGAACTGGGGTTGATTTCTATTATTATAACCTTCTATACTTTTCTTAAACTTTCCCATAAAAATAAATTGCGCTTCCACCCTTAACGTAATGTGTGACATTTGCAATTGTTCTGACAAATGACATGTTTTTTCTTTAGATTAAAAGTTAAATGGGATTTTGAATCTTTATCCAATTATAAAAGTTATGAAAAATGTTATCATATTTAAGAGAAAGTAGGAAACTCCTGAGTATCTCTGTACGTCACTATTCACCAACAGTTTGGATAACATCATCCAAAACACTTGCATCCAGATCCCACATTGAACTCAATTTTCGTTTCTATTTGTAGGAGAAAATCTGTCTAGTGTTAGGCAATGAAAGCTGCGATCTGGATTCAGCTGTCTCGGCTATAGCCCTCGCTTTTTTCTATGCAAAAATCCATCCAACACTCCAAACAGAACCAACCAGATTTGTTCCTCTATTAAACATCCCTAGGGAGAGCTTTCCAATCAAGACTGAAGTTTTCTACTTTCTTAAAAAGTATGATATTTCTGAGGATGCCTTGATCTTTAAGGATGACACCAGCGATAAGTTTATTCGAAACAACGCGGTGATATTAGTGGATCATCATGTTTCACCTTATAGAGACTCAGTTATCGAAGTATTTGATCACCGTCCGTTCGACAGCTCTAGCAAACTAAAGCCCTCATGCAAAACAACCATTGAACAAGTTGGCTCCTGTTCTACACTTATCGGCAATCTTATACTTCGTTCCACAAAGTTCAACGATGAATTCAAGGTAATCCTTCAGTTACTGTACGGAGCCATTATAATGGACACAGTGAATTTCTCTCCTCAAGCATGTCGGACAACTGAGTTGGACTTAAAGGTTGCTGGAGATATTGAAACCATTTTGGGAATAACCAATCCCATTCAACACAGAGCAAGCCTTTTTGCAGAGTTGGTTAAGGCAAGAGAGGATATAAGTTTATTGACTGCGCATCAGTTACTGTATAAAGACATGAAGCTGATCTCAAATCCAAATGGAAATATTAAAGTGGGGATACCTGGATATCCTATTTCTGTTCAAGAATTCATAACAAAACCTGATGCCGAGGAGGCAGTAAAGAAATTCGCAGAGGAATTAAACTGTTCTGTAGTTCTGTTGATTGGAATGAAGATAACAAATGGCACGGATGTGACCAGGGACATTGGATTGGTCAATATAAAAAATGAAGAACTGTTTGATGAAATTCTGCTTGCAGTGGAGAAGTGCGACGGACCTAATTTGGAATTAAAGGAGCATACGGGCTGTAGTTTTCTTGGGGGACGGTTTTTCCAACAGGGGAACATAAGGGCAACTAGAAAACATATTTTACCAATTGTTCAGGGCATCTTAGAGACCAAAAAGTAATAAACAATTGGTAGTTGGTTGAAGAGAAACGTTTGTTATTTTTTTATTAGTAGTTTTTCTTATTTTGTGATTTAGGCAGAGCAATTATTAAACTACAGTGGGTTAAGAGAGAAGGTAGAGAACCTAATCCACCCTGAACTGTAGAACCAAAAGTCTTGCAAACAGTTATTTATTGATAAGGCATATTTAAAACACCTGGCATGCCAGAAACATATGCATATACCCGGTTAGTGCTTCTAAAAAGGATTTTCCATCGAAGCCGTTGATGCCGTGATGCTTGTGTAGACTGCTCAAATGGAGAGTGAGTGTCGTTTTAATGGGACATGGATGTATGAAAAATCGCTTAGATACAGACCTAGACATCTAGATCTATTCAGTAAGATCCAGGAGAAGTATTATATTTGTTAACTGGCTTAGCTAGTGACCTGCAAAAGCCTTACGTGGGCGTGGTTTCCGACGTTTTGCTTAATGTTTATAGTGATGTTTCGGATCGTTTATCAGCACAAAAATCCTGATCCTTACCTTGACAACTTACATACATCGAAGCTTTTACCCTGTATCCTTTTGTACACCAACTTGATTTATATATATCAGCGTGGCCCCGAACAAATACTCATACTACGCAGATCTTGGAGAAAATCGAGTAATTCCAAATCGATACCCACCATTTCTTTTTATAAATTTCACGCCCGCGTATGAAAGCATTTATAGGAACGAACTATACAGAGCAATGCAGGCTTTGGCCTCTCTGATGTCAAAAAATTGAGTTGTGGCGACCTGCAGCCATTCGATTTGTTGAAAATCGTTCTTAAAAGAATTGGGCAGAACTTGCACGCCAGTACCGGACGCGCAATTAATCAAAAGTCCTTGAAGAACGCAACACGATGTTAGTATCGCGTTCGTTGGGACAGAAGCGGCCGATATGGGTTTAACGAGAGCAAAACCACGTAGATGCTGTCAACGAAAAAGGACATCCAAGCCACACCACCTCGATATAAACAAGTTGATCGCAGTTAGGGAACTTGTCTACGTTGGCTCCACTATGAAATCAGATAATGACACAAGTAGTGGAATAAAAAAAAATTAATTGCCAATCATAGTTTCTTTAGGCTAAGTACGTACATAATTGAGTTTAGTTTCGAAAGAAACGTCTTCCGGGTGATCCTTGATTCGTAGGCAGTGAGTTGAGGAGAACATACAAAGATGAAGTACACGGACTGTACAGTTAGTACATCTAGAGCGGATTAACATCCTGAAGTGAGCCAAAGTCTAGCTCCTTGCAACCATGTATCTTCCAGGTGTTATATTATTTGAACAAATGGAAGGGACCTACAACTAATTGCCGGTTCAACACGAATTGACTTTCTATTCAAATCAAAAAATAAATACGTACCCATGTGTTTCCTTAAATAAGCACCCTACGTACCCATGTGTTTCCTTAAATAAGCACCCTACGTACATACATACATGTGTTTCCTTTTATAGAGAAAGAAATAACAGTCAGGGAACAGTAATATCTAATTTTAGTTTGATTTCCTGTTCCGGTAGATTGAATAATAATAATTACATTACTTCTTGACCTTAACCAAATTATTGGATCTAAATACAACTTCTGACAAAAGAAAGCAACAAGTCAGGATGGCCGAGTGGTCTAAGGCGCTGCGTTCAGGTCGCAGTCCACTCTGTGGGCGTGGGTTCGAATCCCACTTCTGACATAGGTTTTTTTTTCACTCCTTTGCCTTGGTGTCTTGCACCTGAGTTGTACGCCCTTGTAAAGCTTACCCATATCTACTTCAACTTCCTTTCGGTCCAACGATTGAAGCGAATAGAAATTTTCATTGCGTTGATTATGCGCGATGTGTCGATATGAAGGCATGACCCGAACCTCCCAAAAAGAGCAAAAACTTCAATAGCGAACTTGCCAAGCACATAAGGGAGGAAAAGATCTAAAGAATATTGGAATTAGTTTTAGGTTCCTTGACGAACTGTGCAGAATCGTGGCTAAGGACGAATGCTTCAGCATGTCGATCCGGTGCATTGGATCTGTTTGAGAGGTTTACCTACATTGTTTAAATTGTCACTTAGAATAACGATTGTTTAATCAACGGTGTTTAATCAACCTTGTTGGACAAATAACCGATGGTCGTAAGAGGTAGCTCAAAGACGTTATAGGCCCGTAAAGACGTATTCCCCAAGTAGTCCTTAATATATACAATGTACGTCAGTTCTTTTTTTACTCGTGCAATGTCTAAATTTGAATAAATTCTTTCTCGACATTTTTGGAAAACCAAATAAGTTTATTACTTCTTCATATAAATGCTGTTTTGTTTTATTTTACTTATCCATAAATATTATCATTAACTTTATATATCTTAACAAAATTTCAATTAGCAAAATAAAATGTTTACAATCGAATTACAATACAACAAATGAAATGCAATTACAGGATGTTTCTTGAGAAAAACTAAAACAAAAAACTTCTAACAAATTCGTTCGTTTGGACACATGCTAAACACTTTCTTTTTTTTCCAAAATAATTTATATAAAAAAAAAAGACACTTTTAGATCCCAAATTAAATCATTGCTTTGTGCTTACAGCCTAAAATCAAAAGTGCTTCCTAATTTTTTCAAAGATCTGTAATTTCCACGCACTTCCGATTTATTGAGTTGGAGAGAATTCAGTAGGAGCCAACACACGGCAGTGACTTTCTCTAATAAGTGGCACTGTATAGGCAACACACTCGTCCCATCCGGGAGATCGCCATGCGGATTCACGAGTTTCTTTACGTTCTTGTAAGGATTTGTAGCCTGAAAATGTATAGCAATTTAGTTGTGAGTTAAATCGACTTTGCAAAGTGTCCTACACCAAATGTGATGCACGTTATAGAGTCGTCCAATTTGAGAGAAGAACCCAGCGAATGCCTCATTGTTGTTTTGACGGAAGTTGATAGCTCTGGCCCAATTGTTGCCCCATTCAATCATTGTACCTGGTTTCAAGCGATAGGAACTAGAAGAAGATACATAAAAGACACCGATTATTACAAAAAAAAAAGTAAATAAGTTGGACTTGTGTTTTACCGCATTTCGTAAATGTTTTTTCCAGTGCGATTTTGAATTTGTGGCCAATAACTGAATGCCAGCAAATACTGCAAATGACGGGATCTTAAGAATTTACCTCGCTCATTCATTAGCCTTAAGTACTCCTAAAAAAAAATTAACCAATTATTTAAGAGCAAACACTTTAAATAAATAAATAAATAATTTGCGCAACAGGACGATGGGTTTTAAGGAATTGCGTCTCGCAACTATTCATGATGTTAGTGTTTTGTTTTTCGCAACAATGAAGACCCGCAGACGGATGGAATGACGATCGAAGAGCTTGTTCATAACAAATTATACTCTCGGAGGATTGCCATTGCTTGCCGAGGACGGGACAAATGTATTTTCATACGCATCGAAATAAAAAAGAAGACAATCTTTATTATCGACTACTTTATTGTAAGGTTTAACTGTGAATGAATGCGGAAAGGTACAGAAGGCGAAGTCAAAGGTTTCCGATTACAATTTAGTTTTTGCAGTTTAGTGTTACAAGAAAGGAGACCCTCTGAACTGCGCCAACTACAGAGGGATCTGTCTTTTTAACATCGCGTACAAGATCTTATCTGCCGTATTATGTAAGCGCCTAAAGCCGTTCGTCAACAACCTGATCGGTCCATATCAGTGTGGCTTCAGGCCAGGAAAGTCCACCATCGACCAAATATTCACACTGCGGCAAATCTTGGAAAAAACCCAGGAACTTCAAATCGATACCCACCACGCCGCGTATGACAGCATCTATAGAGACGAGCTATACAGAGCCATGTCTAGCTTTGGAATCCCTGCCAAACTTGTCCGTCTGTGTAGGATGACGATGGAGAATACACGCTGCTCCATCAAGGTCGGTAAAGACCTCACCGAGAACTTTGATGTCAAGAAAGGATTTAGGCAAGGCGACGCGCTGTCATGCGATTTCTTCAACATCGTTCTTGAAAGAGTCGTGCAAAACTCACGCGCCAACACCAGAGGTACAATCTTTTAAAAGTCCGTCCAACTACTCGCATAGGCAGACGATATTGACATAATCGTTTGTGAGTATTGAGACGGAGGCGGCGAAGACGGATTTATCGGTCAATGAGGGCAAGACGAAGTATATGCTGTCAACAAGAAAGGACACTCAACATCGGCGTCTCGGACAGAACGTCATCATAGACAGTTATAACTTTGATGTAGTTAAGGACTTTGTCTATCTAGGCTCCGCTGTAAATTCAGACAATGATACCAGCGCTGAGATTAAACGAAGAATAACTCTTGCCAATCGCTGTTTCTTTGGGCTAAGAAGGCAATTGAGCAGCAAGGCCCTCTCTCGAACGACTAATATGACCCTAAAGTGACTGAGGTGGCTGGATGCAGAGCGGATGAACACAACTGCTCCGGCCCGGAAAATCTTCGAATCCACACCCGAGGAAGACCGCGACTCAGGTGGCGTACGCAAGTGGAAGGAGACTTCAACCAACTTGGCGTGCGAAACTGGAGGCAGCTGGCTAAAGATCGATCTAAAGCGACCTTGTCTGCCGTAACTTCACCCTTACCTCGAAATCACTAACCGTCACATCAGAAAAAATCAGTAGCTTAACGATGCAGAGAAGATCCATTGCTGGACAGCAATTATCTGTGGCAACAGCTGGTACAATGTATTCATATTCAAACCATTTTCACTGTGTTACTTAGAGATTGTGCAGCAATTGATCGATAAACAAATTTATTGACCAACTTTTCAGTTTTCAAAACGGTCTGTGCTAATGGAGTGTGCTAATAAGTTATGCAAGGCAGATATAATAAAACGTTTTGAGGTTACAGAGGAGACGAATCGTAGATTATGCTAATTTTCGCTATAGTAATGAGAAGAAAAGTTATTACAGATCACCACTGGTTCAAAACGAAGTGCATTATCCAAATAATCTTCAGATAAATGCTAGTGAGCAAACAATTATCAACAAACAGAATTGACAAAAAAAAAAAAAAGAACCAAACGAGATCAACCATATATAGATACACTTGCGGCCTCACCGTGTTCAGTGATGATAACATGGCAAATAGTGCCATCGCCGACGAAAGGGTCCATCCCCCGTTCATATCGGAGGTAGAGCTCCAGCAGATCTTTTCATCACTGAGAAAGAAGAAATCAGTATTGATGGAGTGTCGAACATTGTGCTTCGACACCTCCCTCAGGAAGCGGTGAACATTTACACCACCCTGTTTAACAATGCGCTGAATAATGCCTATTATCCGGCGCACTGGAAGACAGCGGTGGTGCATCCCATCCCTAAACGGGATAAAGACACCTCCAATCCGGGAAATCTCCGGTCGATAAGTCTCTTGCCGAACATCAGCAAAGTATTCGAAAAGGTAATCCATAGGGCTTTAAATAAGTGGGTTGAGGACAAAAATATTATTCCGGATAACCAATTCGGTTTCAGAGCGGGGCATGATACCATACATGCCGCGTCTAAACTGGTGTTCTGATATCCAATGGAACAAAAGTAAGAAACAATGCACGAGGGACTCTTCTACAAGTTGAGCAGGCTGGGCATGTGAAGAATGGCAATGTGACGTCTGCTGGGACGTTTGAAATCAAAAACGGTCTTCAACAAGGTGCGGTTAATTCACCGATCCTCTTCAATATATTCACGAGTGATCTGATAGGTTCCCTTCACCATGCAATTGCGTACGCAGACGACTTGATAGCGTACATATCAGGGCCGAAGATCGAGGTCATTGTGCTTGTCTTGCAACGTGACTTCGACAAAATTCAGCGATATTGCGACGACGTGAAGTTGAAGATCAACTTCAAGAAGTCGGAAACCATTCTGTTCAGGACGTCGTTGGCTGGGGCTTCTAGGGATACCCGGCGAAATTGGCGGAAATTCTCCATCATTGGACCGCACGGGCGGCCATTAGCGGGTAGAAGTGTGGTCAGATACCTCGGGATCTGGCTAGATCAGTATCTGTATTTTAACAAACATATAGATGCTGCTCTGGCCAGAGCCAGGGGTGCTTTCGCCCTTACAAAGAGACTGTTTCACAGCAGCCAACTCGATGCGAGGGTGAAGGTAATCTGCTACATGGCCCTCATTCGGCCCATGCTTGTGTATGGTTGTCCCGTGTGGTTGAACGTTGGAGCGGGTTCGATGGAAAAGATTCGGGTGTTTGAGAGGGCTTGCCTCAGGGCTTGCCTTCGTTTATACAGAACACCAGAGTCCGAGTACATAAAATATTATTCCAACAAGGTCCTATACAACAAGCCGGACCTGATCAGAGTGGATAACTTCGTCATTGGGTTGACTCGGAGGCACGTTGCGACGGCAATGATCGCGGTCAACAGCCTGATCTTCGGGGCTCACTACCCCAACGTAGAGTACCACGAGAGTGTGCGCCTTAACGGCTTCGTTCCACCAGAGGCATTTGTCCATTTTGATCGGCTTAGGCTGATTCAGGATAGGTTAGCGATACCGTTAATCTTCCACGTCGCTCGTTCAGCCGCTGATAGGCGGCTCAACTACGACCGAGACATCGCTCGGAGCACTGGGGAGCGCCTCCGATTCAGTAGGGCGGTATCGGAGCGGGATGTTGCGAATTGCAACTGGCAGCACCAGACTTTCTGGTGGCTTTTGGAGGAAGAGGGAGCTCCCTCGTCGATCTCTCTCAGTTCTGGCTAGCCCACTTTGGGCAAAGCTGGCCGCGTTGAGTACGTGTGACAACTGTCTTTTTGTCTTAGTGTTAAGTTAGTTAGTTAGTTAGTTTTAGATAAGTCTTGAGGACCAAAAAAAAAAAACAATGCCTTGAGCTAGTTTTAAGCGTTTTTGTTAGCATGTAAGAAATAATCAATTAAAAATAAAAAAATGCGTTAAAAATGAAAAAAAAAAAAAAAATGAACACTTGCGGCCATTAAATCAAAAGAAAGAAAGGGTGGAAACAGCCTAGTGACGCTGATTAAAACTGCCTATTTCGTATCCTAGGTTTACTGTTAGTTGATAAGGTCTTTGCTATATTTCCTTAGAAGATTTATATGATATGATTGACATGAGATATCTGTAGTTTGTAAATAGCTTTCTATTAGTATCAATCAGAATTCAGCCCCACTATCTATCTTATTATTCCTGTCACACACAAGTGCGCAATTTTATGAGTAACTAAACAATGACGGTATGTGTTATTGAATTGTGCACTGAATAATCTTATTTGCATCTAAGCGAAGCAGTGATAAGCTTTGAAAATAATCTCCAGATGTATACATTTCAGGTCATAGGCACAAGTCATATTCAATAATAATGAAGCGGCATAAGAGCACTTCCTACTATATTACGAACACGTATATTTGTTGAAGGCAAAGACTGACTTTGACTTTTTCTATATTTTTTACATCGGATTACTTCTGTAAATTATCATCAAACTAAGCTCTTATCTTGAGAAGCAAAACATACGGTTTCATTTTTGAGCGCCACAACTCTCGTGATGCGATATTAATTCGAAGGGCTAAAGGCTACTTGGTTGTTTCAGACAGTATGTTCCATCTATAATACTAGGAAAGAGATTTGACTTTCAGAGAAAGAGTTTCAGGGTTATGCCCATTGCTCGTGTGTTCTCACTTGAAAAGATCACACTAAAACCTTTTGCACGGACAGCTCCACTGCTCGAAAGGAGCTGAAGGTGGTTCATTCTTATACAATGAAAGCAAATGATCATACACTTGAAAAATTGGTAAAAAAAGCTGACACGACAGACCAGGATGGACCAAGGACTAGCTTTTTGCAACCATTCATGTTGTGCGTGCTACGTTTCAGCCGGAAAATTTGGATACATTTTTGTGTTAAACGTTGTTTTTCTTAGTTTTTTTAGAACTGGAATATTGAAGTTTAAATATTCAACGGAAATTGTATCAATCTTACCGCATCATTCCACAGATCCTCTTTAGCCTGATCGATTTTCTCGAAACCGCCTGTATACCTCCATAGATGCAAGCACTGATCCATATCGCCAACTTGCACAGTCCACGATGCAACCAAAACACACTTCAAGTCATCTTTCTTCGAGTGAACCAATTGCACTGTTGTTTTGCTAAGCAATTAGTCGACCGTCATCAAAAGGAGTCTCATTTAAATGATATAGAAATTGTTCGAACCACATTTCACACTTACTAATTGTCCAGGTAACTTTTCATGGAATCCGTCCGGACATTGTGCGTATGCAATGCGTAAATAATTTCTTTATCACTTAACATGCGACTATGAGGCTCCTTTGTCGGCTCAATTCTACGAACTGATAACTTACTAAGCCATGATTCCGAATTGGATAAATGCTGTGAGGTAGATATTCCCCTGAGGTAAGAGAATCCTTTTACTAGTTTTTGTACCAAATCAATGCACATATTTGAGGACTTACCGAGCAAAGGTGTTGAGCAGGCTACCGAAGCTTCTAATTTTCATCATTTTCACTTTATTTAGGCCCTAGTTTAACGAATTATGTACACTGTGTAGTATTGTGTGTGCTTAGGGAGAAAGTTAAACAATTAGAATTTTCACAGCCAATTGTATAAACCAAGAAATTTATTTAAAAAATTTTTGTAAGCAACAACAAAAGCATTCGAGTGTGTATTGCGTCCTACTGCCAAGGTTGAGTTTATTTTTGTCACAAAAAACCAAATCATCTGTAGATTGCCTTTGATTACACGACTAGTCGAACGTACATAAATATATGAAATCAATATGAATTTGGTGCAAATAAGAAAACGAAAATAATGAAAAATAAAAGTGAATAAGTGCCGCTTTGTGGATGAGTGAGTTTTTATTGTTAAGAAAATGTGATGTGTAATTTTATTTTATCTCTCGATTACTTTACACGATTCTGTGGGTTATTCGATGCAGATTTATCGCGACAAAATTTATTTACTTGGCAATTTTATTCGGTTTTTTTTTTTCCAAAAAGTGAAGGAAGGCAGACGACTTTTTTTTACCTTTGCGGCAATCTCGATTTATCACCTTTGAATAGAAGTGGAACTGATAAACGTATGTCAGTTGAATTCACCACAGTTGGAGCAGTGATGCTAAATTCGTTTATTTTTTTTTAGAAAGCGAACGATTTGTTATGAGAAGATTTGTCTGTAAGTGCCATCGTTTCAATTCTTTAGTCCGTTTAAGAGTTGGACGACTTACAGCAGACTAAGGTTGAAATCCTTTTGACCTTAAGGGAAGTTGCATGAACGCCAAGTTCTCGAGCAAAACATTTGAAAACAATAGATTCATATATGCATACGTCTTGCATTGCGCTTGATCCCTCTATTTGTTAATTTAGCGTAGTAGTCAGTAGTAGTAGTCAGTGTCTTAAATGACATCCTAGTCTGTTGTAGCAGACATCTTCTAAGCAGCTTAGATTGCATTCTATTGTGTTGTTAAACATAGAGACCCTTTTATAAGTCGTAAGATCGTATGGAAAGATCTACATACATACATAACTCGGTATTTTCCGATCAATACAGTTTGAAAACTAAAGTTCATCTGATATTTTTTTCTCTCATCTCTTTTAATATGTATAATAGACATGAGTTTGTCAAGATAGCGATGCGACATGTGCCTCAACAGATGTTCATCAGAGATTGGCATCACTTATAGCTACATTTTAAGTTGTCAAAATAAGAAGCTGTCAAAAAATTTGTACACAAAGTCGTTGCGAGTGTTTTTTTAATCTTTGGAATATATTTTGTCGTCGGAAAATTATATTTTAACAATGGAAAAACCTGAGAGCACTACACCGACTGGGAATCCTCGCAGGAAGATTTTGAACATGGCCGTGTCAGGAATATTACTAGAAAAGGGTTTTGATAGCGTCGACAAAGATTGCCTCGAAACATTAACCGAAATGATCCAGAGCTGTAAGTTTCTAATCGAAAATTTACAAAAGCAAACTGAGTTTAAATGACTCTCTTGTTTAGTAATCGTAGAAGTAGGCACATCAGCCAGAAGTTACTGTGAATTATCCGGCCGAACCATTCCAGTACTTGGCGACGTCGTAGTTGCTTTGGTGAATATGGGAATCTCACTGCAAGGTCTGGAGGCTTTTGCTAAGCGTGAAAATCGTCAAGTTATACCACTGCCAGCCCAAGCATCACAACAAAAACAACTCAATCTACTGCAGGCTGGAACAAAAAACTCCCATCCACCACATATTCCAAGTTATTTCCCGGTTCTACCAGATCCACATGCCTATATTCGGACTCCGGTGAGTGATTTGCTTAGAAACGAACTTTATTTTAACAGTGATTCTATATAGACCCACAAACAACCAGTCACAGAATATGAAGCAATTCGTGAGAAAGCAGCAAATCAAAAAAGGGACATCGAGAAAGCTCTGACAAAATTTTTATCCAAGACTTCGGAAACCCACAGCTTATTCGACACGGAAGACAATATGTTTCCCCGTAAGATCACTTTTAAACAGTTTGATTCTCATCTCCTAGATATAATTTTCAATCTTTTCAGTAATAGCCTGTAAGCCAGCTTTTCCACCCTACCTAGCAGCGCTCAATCCCACAGATCAGGTGTTTGACTTTGAGGAACTGGAATATCATTACTTGGTAGCCAACCGGACGGAAGACGTTTCGAGTAAAGGTAAACTATTAACTGTTGCAACACTTACTTATTATGACCACTTAATCGACAGACAATGAGACGGAGAGCGGTAATGAAGACGATGGAGAGGATGGAAAGTCAGATAAGCAGGAAAAAGAACCAAAAATCGATACGGAGATCAAACCAAACTCAACGACGAATAATGCGATTCTGAACAACCCGAACATTGACAATCCATATCTGAGGGCGGCCACACTTCCAAAGAAATCCAAGGCTGATTTAAGCCAACCAGGACCAAGCGCTTCCCTGGTCCAGTTGTAATTAGTATTTCCTTAATTTTTTTACATCAGTTTAGAATTTTATGTTGTTGGACTAATAAACATATTTAAGTTAAGGAGTTTTGAAGTTTACACAACTGCTTTCAATGTTTCCAATGAACTTCCGCTAATACCACTTAAGCCGGTGTTCCAAACGCCGATCAGCAGGATGAGATGATTTTTAAGGTATCTTGTACTGTTTATAAAAGTACCTGTTGACGCGTACAGTGTTTTACTTGACACCACGTCCTTCGTTGTCGAGATTGTATTCCCTCCACCTTGATGGATGAAAATTCTTGAAATTGGCTATCGCTTGATAGAGGCTTTTGATGTGCTCAAGTCTTAGCTATGGTTGCGCTACAGTTAGGAGATAGACATGGGCTCGTACAAATGTAACCAGCTATGAATATTGAGATGTGGGAACCGCGTGCTTTCGTTCGCAACGCCGCATAATCGATTAGCCTCAATCCGTTATCAAATGTGCTTTCGTGGAGGCTATGACCTCTATTTCTAGGGTCCTAGTGTTGACAATCGCTGGGCAAGATCCGACATAAGCCGCATTAAGAATCTTAAAAAAATGATTGATCTACCAAGCAGTTTTCAAAGCATTCTCACTGTTTATTTTGACTTTGAATAATTTAAGTCATCTGCCTTATGCAAGAAACCTTTCAGCGTTAAAAAAGAACTCCAATAAGATACATTCCAAATTCCAATGAGAAAAAAAATGGCTTTGGTCCACAGTACACCCTGTCAGACATCGTCTGTATAGCATCGCATTGGGTTATGCTTGCCATGTGCCAGTTTCAGACCAACTATCCGCCGGCAATGCGAATGCGTTGTTTTCCGTTGTTGTGAGTCCCGTTTCAGTTTTTTGCATTTTCGTTTTGAGGTTTTTGTGTTGTGTTGCGAGGGAAGCATATTTTCACTAAGGAAATTTAAAGAAAAGTTAGTCCTGTGGACAATTAGAATCTATTTATGTGAAGTGCAGCCAGGCAATCCGAAATCAATAGAAAGCGGAATGGTGAGTACTTTTTTGTGTTTTCTTTTCCTCTGGGAGAATTAAGTGAAAATAGAAAGTTGCGAATTTGAGGTTAACAGACGTTTATTGCGCCAAAAACTACAAATGATGTGATTTGTTGGGCAAGTTTTAGGTATACGAACTCAGCAATCATTTGTAAGTAAGTAAAGCTAGTAGTTTTTTGCATTTTCATAAGAATTGCACTCGTTTTGTTTCTAGGTCAAGAACAGAAAATTTCGCAAGACTTCGTAGTTCATCACGGCAAAAGAGATATGTGTGCAGTTTGACGTTTATTAGATGGAGCACCGATTCATTGCTGCGGGGGCAGAAGAAGTTGATTTGCTTCGTTTCATGTATTTTTCAAAATATTAATATTTTGTCTTATTTTGTTTTCGACTTTGTTTCTTATGTGCGTGTGTATGCATACACATTTTGTTTATAATTTTCCGAAAAGTCGATAATTTAATACGAATTTAATTGGTATTGTAGTTGGTTTGTTTTGTTGATTTTTTACTATCGTGTAGCTAAATTGATTATATTAGGAGTAATAGGGTGCTAAGTAATTGATAGTTGGTACGTAGATTAGAGTGGGTGACTTGCCATGTCTTAGATAACACTAGTCTACAGTGAAAAAGTATCCGAAATATTTTTAACTAATTTTTGCTCGTCTACCCATACTGAAAGTCCATAAGTAAAAGTCGTTAATTAGTTTAAATTTTCACCATACAATTTTTCTATTGAGTAGGTAAATGTACGAGGAAATGTTAATTTTTGCAATGAAATGAGATTTTTTTTTTACAAAACTGAAACTAATTTTTAAATATTATTATTATTTTCATAATCAACATGTCAAAATTAATCAAAAAAAACTACTTTACATGGAGAATACTTTTTCAAAGTCAAAATTTGTAGACCAGTGTAATTATTGTGTGGGCAAAAGCAGCAGGAGGTATGCCTTTTAGACGGGCGGGTAGCGCATGTACCAGTAGGAAGTCAATCGCGTCTACATTATTATTAGGTCTTGCAGAAAAAGACGAACCTTTGTCGCAAGAAATGATAATGAAAACTTACTTACCCAAAGTTAGCCGCAAATGGTGGCGTAGCAGTTCTTGAAATTGCGTTGCTTAATTTCAGTTTATACGGTCGTAAGTGGCATAGTCGATAAACTGACCTGCAAGCCCTTTGAGGTGAACTAGGATCTAAACCAACAAGCTTGTCTCCAGTTGCGTACGAGTTGGTTGAAGTTACCCTCAACGTTCCACATCCCACGTTCTGCGTAGTCCCTCTGGCGTGGATTCAAAGGTTCTTCGGGTGTTCATTCTCTCTATATTATCTAGCCATCCTAGTATTTGTACACCTATCGTTTTCGCCAGGGTAATGTCGGTGTACAGCTTGTAGAGTTTGTGGTTAAATTTTCTCAAAGAACCGTCAACGGAAATGGGACCACAAATCGAACGTAGAACTTAGAAAATTCCAAGACCATATTATAGAGATGATAAAGGTCTGTACAGTGTCTCCTTGGTTCTTCTTGGATCTTCCTAAATAGTTGTCTGTACAGGCCATAGTAACAGCGATTGCCGATTGTAAGTCTACGTTGGGTAAGCGCGCTGATGTCGTTTTGCGTAACCAGTTACTGATTCGTGGAAAATAGGGCCTGACCCGGGAATCTCGCACTATTTTCTCCAGTTGAAGAAATTACATAACAGCCTTCCTGTCTAAGATTGGAGGTCTCGGTGATGTCGAGCTTTACCCAGCGTCATTCTGTATAATCTAATGTTTATCCTGTTCTTAGTAATACATTCTAAAACGTTTTATAATTTAAGAAATCGTTTGTAATTTCTGGGCCTTTCCAAAGTAATGCATAAGAAAGCTAAATGCTTTCTTACTTACTTACTTAGGTGGCGCTACAGTTCGGGGTGAACCCGGGCCTCAACCAACAAGCCTCTCCAGTTAGCCCGGTCCTTAGCTAACCGCCTCCAGTTGCGCACGCCAAGTTGGTTGAGGTCCCCTTCTACTTGTGCGCGCCACCTTAGGCGAGGTCTTCCTCTACTGCGTTGTCCCTCCGGGTTGGATTCGAAGACTCTGCGTGCCGGAGCGGTGGTGTCCATTCGCTCTACATGCCCCAGCCATCTTAGCCGATGGATACGTATCTTCTTGACCAGGGCGATGTCGCTGTACAGCTCGTATAGTTCGTGGTTAAATCTTCTCCTCCAAAGCCCGTCAACGCATACGGGACCGAATATCTTCCGAAGAATTTTTCGCTCGAAGCAACCAAGGATATTTTCACCCGCTTTCGACAGTGTCCATGCTTCAGCGCCATAAAGCAGGACTGGGATGATTAAGGTCTTGTACAGAGTCTCCTTAGTTCTTCGGGATAGGGCCTTACTACTCAACTGCCTTCTTAGCCCGAAGAAACAGCGATTGGCAAGAGTTATTCTTCGTTTGATTTCCGACGTGGTGTCATTATCGGAGGTAATAGCAAAGCCAAGGTAGACAAAGTCCGTTACTACCTCGAAGTTGTAGCTATCAACTGTGACGTTCTGTCCAATTCGTCGGTGTTGGGTGTCCCTTCTTGTTGACAGCAAATACTTAGTTTTGCCCTCGTTTACCGTTAAACCCATTTTGGCCGCTTCTGTCTCTATACTCGCGAAAGCACCGGTGACAGCTCGCTGCGTTCTGCCTATAATGTCAAATGCTTTCTTGAGTAAGCTTAATATTAACTGATCATTTTCTTTCTTTTAGACACTGCCAACGGAAACAGGCTGCCTACTAACGCCCATTAACAGTACATCAACACCAAAATGTCCGCCAACAAGTGCAGCTGTAGCTGCAACAATACCTTCTTCAATATCCAGCACAGCATCATCTATAAACACAACAACATCGTTAACTTTTGATACAACTCAGTTAGCATTAGAAAATATTATGCCAGGAATCTATTTGACGAAAAATTTTCTCGCATGGTCCGATGAGAAATTACGTTCACATGGTTTTACTCATGTGATAACCATTGACAGACATATCCAAGAACTCTATTATCCATCACTCGAACCGGTTGTTAATATTTCGCCCCACAGTCATCGCCTGTATGATGAGGAGTACTCACAACAGTTACGTTTTGACGAAGAATTCGAAACAATTGATCTAAATTTCGGCGAAAAAGTCTATTTAACCACAGTGTTACCAAACTGTTATAAGTCTGTAAAATTTATCGACAGAGCTCTCTCCGGCGGCGGAACAATACTAGTCATCGACTTCAATGGCGGCGAACAGAAATGTTTGACGATAATCGCTGCCTACTTAATGTATAGAAATAACTATAGCTTTGGGTAAGTCAGAGAAAAAAGTTTTAAATTTTATACAGCACCATTTAGAACAGTTGCATGTTATAAAAATAGTATTGTATATGGGTCTGTTTGTAGAGTTAGGTATAGTTCAAAGTATGTAATTGCTAAACCTTACTTGAAAAAGCAAATGATTGGTTAAGGATCATCTGTACTGTGTACTGTGATAAGCAAACACACCTTTACATCCAAGCAGTTTCTCTTATTTTTAAATGTAACACTGCTATACGTATGACTACGTATAAGAACCGTTACACAAAACAGCCGGGAATCTGTGTAAACTAAAGAAGTGCTTATTTTTTAGTCACATGCTATCAGTAAAAACAATAAGAGTGAAGTTAGTCAGAGTTTAAGGAGAAAACGCATGGTGATCTTGGTAAACGTGATCTACATTTAGTCAGCCCTTGGCAACGGATAATTTACTCCAGAACAACTTGGAAGTAGAAATCACATGGAACGAAACCAACGGTGTCATAATATTATAAGACTGCGGAATAAAATAAAAAAGCATAAAAGTGGTAAAGTTTCTCTAGTGATTGGCATTTAAATTCTGAATTTAACATAAACTATGTATGTATGTACATATATCAGTCAACATCTTACGATCGTTTGGTTAACTTACTTACTTAAGGTGGCGCTACAGACCGGCGTGGTCCTGGGCCTCAACCAACAAGCGTCGCCAGCGATCTCGATCTTTTGCCAGCTGTCTCCAGTTTCGCACGCCAAGTTGGTTGAGGTCCCCTTCCACTTGCGTGCGCCACCTGAGTCGCGGTCTTCCTCTACTGCGCTGACCCTCGGGTGTGGATTCGAAGATTTTCCGAACTGGAGCATTGGTGTCCATCCGCTCTACATGACCCAGCCACCTCAGTCGTTGGACCTTCACTCTTCTGGCTAAGTCGATGTCGCCGTACAGTTCGTCGTTGTATCTCCTCCTCCACTCCCCGTCTATGCAGACGGGACCAAAAATCACCCGAAGAATTTTCCTCTCGAAACAGCCAAGAGCAACCTCATCCGCATTTGATAGAGTCCATGCCTCTGCGCCGTAGAGCAGGACTGGGACGATTAAGGACTTATAAAGGGTCACCTTAGTTGTTCGAGAGAGGGCTTTGCTACTCAATTGCCTTCTTAGACCAAAGAAACAGCGATTGGCAAGAGTTATTCTTCGTTTAATCTCAGCGCCGATGTCATTGTCTGAATTTATCGTTTGGGTAAGCTTAACTGTTATTCATCATCATAGTTTGTTGGTATCTCTATTAGTACACGATTATTGGCAAAATACTGCAATCATTGCGCTCCCCAATCGACTAATTGTATTAAAATTACTTGCAAAAAAAAAAAACCTCGAGATTTCGAGAAATTTCATGGTGATATATATTTTTTGTGAAATTATAAGTTTTAAGGCAAGTGCCCTAATTCTTGAATAAAATATGACAACGTTTTGTGTAATCCTCCGGTCAGTGACAGTCATGACGGCTCTGTACAGGGTACAGGATCCCGAAGAATCTTGTACCATTTTTGTGCAATTTTTCAAAAAATGTAGAGTATTGTCGTCATGCAGTTGTGCCTTGATGGTTTTGTGTGTTAGCTCATGGTTGTATTAAGTGGTTGTATCAAAAAGGTCCCAAGGCCTTCTCAACCATCGGAGGGTTAAGGGCAACGAAAACTAAATTTGACGCTCAAACCAAAAATGTATTCAATTGACGATGATGATGTCTGTATAGTAAGAGCTAGATGATTATCGTGGCAGAGCAGCGATCAGGACGAACTTAATTTTGTCAGAAGACCTAACATTGCAAAAGGTGGCGTTGCCCGTCCGTTTGCTACCATTAGGTCTACGAAGCGGTGAAGTTTTAGTGCGTTTCGTTACACAAGAGTACCGAGAAATGGCACACAAAAGATACAGGCACCATATTGGAAGTCGCTACATTGAGGTGTATCGTGCAAGCGGTGAAAACTTCTTCAAATCTGGTGGTGTAACTCGTGAAGCTCAGGTCATTTTGTCGAAAGGCGTTCAAGTTATTATTCGAATGGAGGGATTACGCTATGAGTGTTCGATTCTTTTTAAGACAAGAGCTAATCCCGTCCAAGTTTTAGACGGGCTCGAAGGTGTTTTGTTTGCAATAAAAAGTCTATGGCAGGGCCACCGCTGATGCGTATATATTGTTTTCGTCAGAGGTAGATAGGGCAGGTCAGAGACAGACAATCAATTTATGGTGATCGGTAAAGAATAGCAATAAATCGAAGTTTTCCAATGTTCCGGCGACCGGTTCTAAATGGAGGCTTGCAATTAATCATCATCATCCCTTTTTTTTTTTATCACCGGGTATGTTATCACAACCAGAGCAGACATAACCTCAATCAAATAGTGCCCATTCTGCAATTCAATCGAATGCACCTGTAGCCGCAGCAGTGGCAGCAGCAGCCATAGCCCAATAAAACAAACATTTCTCCGCAGCCAATATACAGGCTGTTGCCATTGCTGCTAGTCTAAATCCTTTTAGGTTAGAATTTCTGGAAAACCTGACGTCATGGAGCAATTCTGAAGTCGGATTTGTATTCAGCGCGACAAAATCCATCGGAAAGTTTTAGTCCGGTTTCTGGTTTAGAAGGTCGGTTAAGTTTTGACGGCATGTGTAATCTAGTGTATTTATCATAACATAACATCCCTTCGAGATTTGTCATTGGAATATATTTGCTGTGTTTAGCTGTGCTTTAATATTTAAAGTGTAATAATATTTAATGTTTCTTGAGTAAGTAAATTCGGTTTGGGTGATACTTTCCACTTCCTATGCACAAGATTCATCAGAAAAAAGTGCCCTTTCTCCATTTTAATCATATCTTTTGTTTGCTCTTTTTTGCTATTTCTCTCTACCTTCTAGTGATGCTTTCTCCAGACTAAAAGTTTATTACAAAAAGGCTGATCTTGATCGATTTTATATAAGCCAACTGTACGAGTACGAACCAATTCTGCAGGTCCATCGTGCTCAATCCAGAGGTCATAGTTGTTCACGTGAACTCCACTCGGCGATATTGAAGCGCAAGAAACTTCACGACGATCACAATGAATTGCTGCATCCCAATTCGTTGACACATTTCAGCAACAATACTCATGATGACATTACAATGGAATAACAATCACAGAGGATGTGCGCTGCGGAGAAGATAACAGAAGAGCCCATTCGGTTCTTAATTAAATTCAACCAAAACTGTGAATGTATGTATATCATGTGTGCCCACCGCTGATGGGTATAAAATATTCAATTGTAACGTTAATTTGTAGATACTGTGTGTTGTATACAGCATAGCAGACCCCTATTGTTCGTTTCGTAGTTGTTATTATATTTTTTTTAGTTTTGGTGACTCTTGTGTACCTACATACATGTTTCCTTAGTTTTATGTTGTTATATTCCTTTTTTTTTGTATAATTTCGCGCACAGAGAGCGCTTGTTAGACACTTGACAAAAAAATATAAAATCTCAGTTTAATAATGTACACCTACATACATATATTTGTAGGTGCTGATTGTTATATGAAAATTAAAATTTAAGGAGTTTGTTAGAAAACCTCTAATCTCACGACTGGTTCTTACTGTTTTGGTTTTTTTTTAGATGTATGCATGAATATATTATGCGTAGAACGTAGAGTATTTTGTTTTAATTTTTTTTTGTTAAGTTCTTTTTTGCAAAATATTATTTTGAAACTTAATAAATTTATAATAAAATGAGAATGTAATTTTATATTCGATTTTTAAAAAGTTGTCTCTCTTGTTATTTTATTTATGTATTATCCCATGGTCATGATTAAGAAATTGCTGTTATTCGTTAAAATGTGGATTAGCTTAACAGAATAGAAAGGGGTTTTTCAGTACAAGTCTTGAAGAGTACAAACAAAATTTATAGGTTCTTAAAGTACTGGCATGCTTCACGATCGTAATACGTTCTTAAAAATCTGGTCTTATCCTGAACGTTCGTATCTTGGGTACTAATATTTTTTCTAATTTGTTGTTAAAATCTAAAAAAATATTTGGGAAACGAACAGAAGTACTTTACGTATTGAATAGTTAGATAAAAATGACACTGCATGTATATTTTGGTGCATTTGTCTATGTTGCTGGCTTCTCTTTCAATAGAATTAAGACGTTTTTCGATTTTGTAGAATTAAGTGGACAAACAGAGTGGAGCTGAGAGCAAAGCTGCGAAATTTCCCCGAGCAAAGAGCACGAGAGGCGAGCAAGGATGAAGACTAGCCAGAGTGAGGAGCAAAGAGCAACGACCAACGAGCAAAGAGCAAAGTAGAAGCAAATAAGCAAGAGTTCATTTTTCTTTTGTGAATAAGAGTGGACCCTAATATTTTGAATGTGTACTTTACTGAAAACCCTTCCTTGAATATGTGGTATTTTCTGTACATCAAATTTTATTCAAATCGCTTCATAATTGCGGCCTCAATCGTGTCATTACCCAAATTTCATGACAATAGGTGAGGGTCGGATCAAACACACCAAATTTTTCCAGTCTGACCAATCCTACAGGATAACTCAGTGCTGCTCCTTCAATCACTCATGAAATACTTAAACTTCTGAACCGGTTTCGATAGGACTCTACTAACAGGCAGAGTGAATTGAACAGGCGTTTGAGACATTAGCCTTACTTCTGTTTTGTTCACATTTACCCAGCTTCAAC
Organism: Matsumyia berberina; assembly: GCA_917880715.2. Taxonomy (NCBI): domain Eukaryota; kingdom Metazoa; phylum Arthropoda; class Insecta; order Diptera; family Syrphidae; genus Matsumyia; species Matsumyia berberina. The sequence continues at coordinate 87,225,488 of OU862871.1, forward strand.
ATAAAAGACTACGAAGCTATCAAGCGTTCGCTGTTGTTCGGTCCAGATGGTTCGAAGTAAGTCATCAGCGAAAAACGGATGGCTTATCCTTAAGTCTTACACAAATCCATGCATGCAAATTTTTTGGAAGTCGGGTCATGAGGACCTCTGCAATAGTCTATATTTCTTCGAAATCCACCTAAAATCAAAGCGATGATAGCGGAGAAATCAAACATGTTTTAAATCGCCGCTTTGCTCTCTTGTCGACGCTTTGCTCGACTTTCGATCGATGCTCCACTATGTGCGCTACCCTTTCATTACAAGTGTTTGATTTCATCGCTTTGCTCTTTGCTCTTTGCTCTCTGCTCCACTATGTTTGTACACTAAGTCAAGACGTTGTAGATCTAAGTTTGTAGAAGTCCTCGCATTAACTGTTGTGACGTCTTCGTCTCTGTCTTTGCTACACTTTCCTCCTGTTCTCCATTTAGAGGGGTCTATTTCGGCCTAAATGGAAAACATGGTTATTGATAGCTTCGAGAGATTAATTATCTTACATGTACTTCTTTCTTGTGTGTGCGAAGGATGCCTTATCTGTGACGTTATTCGTTGTTTTGCAGGGAATATTATACACTCGGCACAATAAAAATAAACGGGAATGGACTGCTGTAAGAGCCGCGCAAATTCGAACACAAGATTTCAAGCACATTGAAAAAATATCGGTATAAACATCTTGCATCTTAACACGGGTAGATGTTACCTTTAAATTATCGAAATTCTTTTCAGAAATTCATAGAAGGAAGTGAAACAATTCTATCTCCAGCACTTCAAAAACAGAATCAACAAGCCGTCTTTCCCGAGAAATTCTGGTGAAACTTCTACCTTTTTGTTTCCTTCGATCCCTGCGTGTCCTTTTAGCCTGGCATGCTTCAGCTCGTTCTGGGCTACACATGTTCAGTTTTTGGACACATCTGACTAATCCGCTTGATCACAGCGATTATCTAGTGCGATCTGAGCATTATACTTTGCAGGACCTTTCCCCTCAGTGGGTTGTCGCCTTGTCGCGGCTGGGGGGCTGAGTAGTTTAGAAGACACTTGAACGGCGTAAGCAAATGAGATCATCTTTCATTTGCTTGCAGTCGCTCAGTTGTCAGCTAAACGAAACCAAGAACAACCCAAACTTAAGTCAAGGTGTATTTCTGCCGTGCCGAGGACTGCGTGGCTGAGGGGTAGAACTCAGTTGTGAACGGCAGAACTCCAGATACCGGGCGACCTCTGGTTTAATTCCAGCCTTGTCTGCACAACGCGGGGCTCTGTGCAGATGGACATTTTATTTCCCCAGCTACTCGTGGGAACAAAATTAGTAACACAAAAAATAAACACGAGACCGGTGCTCGTAAAACGCCGGAACAAATTTTAACAAACTTAGATTCAGACAGAATCTACCTTCCTAAACCAATATCGTTTTCAATAGCTTCCAAATCTGAGCTAAAGACTCTGAACTCAAGAATACAGGTATCTGAACCTCCTGACCGAACGAAAATCATTGGCCTGGACAAAAGTAAAGTTTCGCTTAGCTATATGACTGAAGAGAGAAAAGATGATGCATTCAGTGTTTCGAAAAAGACAAAAACGGAACCTCCTTCGTCCAGCTATGAGTATTTAAAGGAAGCTCTGGCGCAAACGACTGTAGAAGAAAGAAAACCAATATTAAAACCTAGCATTTTATCATCTGTTGGTAGCAGCGAAACTTTTAAGGAAACTTTAAGGATGACAACCGACGCAATACAAAGACCTCAAGGGGAAAGTGCTGCATCTAATATTCTCCATCCTGAACAGGAAAAAATTATCAAGGAAGTACAAACAGCACTTTGCGTGCTTGAAAAACTTGAAAGAAAAGGGAAAAAACACTGGAATGCAGTAAACAGAGCTTCCTATTTGTGGGCCACGAAGGTCATAGCAGGCGAACACGAAAATTTGCTTTTTACGTCCATCTATAGTGAACCAAAAAATAAACCTAAAGGCCAGTATGATACCTGCATAGTACCACCTGCGCCACCTCTCAAAGAAGTCCCGAAGGTGAAAAGAGATCCAACTCCAAAACATGTTCCGCGTGATGCTTCCAGGAATTCCATTACTGCACAAGAAAAGATTTCCCGTAAACTAGAATCCGTACAGCGCCTACTTCATCGACTTAAACAAAAGGGGAGAAGAAATTGGACTGATGCTAACAAAGACTCCTTTGAGTGGGCTACGAAATTCATCGCAGAAAAACAACGAGGAAGGGTGTCAATGAGACAATCCAACCCTCTACCTGCGCCCAGTTCCACAGGTCTAAGGGAAGCTGTAACTATAAGAAAAGAACCAGTAAAACGTTCAATGCCACAAAGTGATGTTGTTCCCAAAAAGATCGGGCGAATCATAGGACCGTGCAAAGAAGAATTTAATAAAACCCTTGGATCAGCAACTGTCGACAGGAAAAACCCAGCAGGAAAAACGACCTCACAGACTACTGGGTCTGATGAAACCTTTAATTCCCGCCAACTTAAATCAGCACGCAGAATACTTGAGCGGCGTTTGCAAAATATAGGACAACAAGATTGGAATGATGCAAATAAAGCTTCATTTGAATGGGCAAAGAAAGTTATAATCGCACACAAAAATAAAGTTTTACAGCGCTCCACAAACGGGGAGACGGCTTCAGTTACTGAAATACATACATCACAGCATAACACACCAGCTACTGAAGTACTTTCATCACAGATTAACACGCCAGTTACGAAAATACTTACATCACAGCTCAACACCGTCGCCGTTTCCCAAAAAAATTCGGTAAATGCACCGCGGGAGCAGTGTGATATGTCCAATATTTCGAAAAACGATGTGGCGGTACCGACGACCTCTTCCTCCTGCCAGGAACATTTGCAGAATTCTTATGTAGTGGCAATCGTCGATCGTTCTGACGACGGAGGGAGTATTACCTATGAGAATTGGAAGCTTTTAGAAGCTCAAATGATAACCAGTCTTGTCTCTCATTGCAAAATAAATCCAAATTCCCCACCTATTTTCAAAGACAATGGATGGCATTATGGGTGCGTGAAGGTTTTAACGTGTATTGGTGAGAGTTCCTTAGATTTTCTCAAGCGGACGGTGTCAGGAATTGGCGAAGTGTGGGCAGGTGCGAAACTACAAGTCGTTACAGGATATACAATTTCAGACACGCCTAGAGTTAGAGCCTGGGTTCCATTAGAGCCCAGCGATCCTGCAGATATGCTGGAATTGATTAAAATTCAAAATCGCGGTATTTCAACGCGTAACTGGAAAATCACCAAATTGGAGAAACCAAGTGCGACAGGCCGATTTATTTCCATCGTACTCAATAGCTCTTGTATATACCAGCTTAACAAAAATGGATGGGCAATAAACTATGGTTTTAGGAGAATTGTTCTGGATCAGTACAAGAAATTCGAGACAACGGATATACCATCAACAGAGCGAGTTTCAACGGAAGATAGTGAACAAGTTTTTGAGGCGGGTGAAGCCAAAAATGCGATGACATCCATTAAGACAGCTGTGCCATCAGCATCGAAATCTTTAATCTATGGCGATGCCAATAACACAATAAACACTGATGAAGTAAGTTTACCTAACGCATTAAATTTAGAAGAGACCAACAACATCGCAATGAGCAAAGAAAAGTCTCAGGAAGATTCAAACTTAAAAGAGGCAACCGAAATGGTTGAAGATAATGACATGTTCGAGCCAACAGTTAGAAATAAAGAAGAGGAACCAGCTTTAGAATCGTTTACAGGCTCTTGTGATGTGGACAATGGTACTAATGAATCGTCAATACCTGAGCAGAATGAATCTGATAAAGCACACACTTCAGAGCCAACTTTAAGTAAGGAACATCCTAACACATCACCATTAACAATAGAGTTAACTATAAAAAAAGAGCCAGAAGAAGCCACCAAAATGGTTGAAGAAAATGACATATTGCAACCAACTGTTACGGAAAAAAGAGATGAACCAGCTTTAGAATCTTTTTCAAGCCCTTGCGACGTCAACAACTCGATCAATGATAGTAATGTACCATCAAAGCCAGAGGCAACTTTAAAACAACAGCTTGGGAAACTTTCAGATCCTGAAGGACCCAGCAAAACGGTTGAATGTGATGAACCGCATACCTCAGAGCCAATTTTAAGTAAGGAAAGTCCAAACGCATCAGATTTAGAAAACGCCAACAACGTGACAATGAACGTTTCACCATTAATAATAGAGTTAGCTATCCGAGAGGGAGATCCGAACTTAGAAGAAACCACCAAAATGGTTGAAAATAATGATATATTCGAGCCAACTGTAAGAAAAACAGGAGAGGAACCGTATTCAGGCCCTTGCGATGTCAACAACTTAACCGATGATAGTAATGCATCATCAAAGCCAAAGGAAGGTTTTGAAGAGATATTTGATGAAGGGGACATTATAGACTCCAACAAGGGGGACAAGTACGATGTAGTGGACCTGACAAATCAGGAGGTAATCGGAACAGAGTCCAGCAAGTTAGTAAGGAACGATGTTGTCGATCTAACCTCAACTTCTGATGAAGATAGTGAGGAACTTTCGTCAGACTTATTAGGAGCAAATACGGTACAATGCGACAAAAGAAATAAATCTTCAGAACTCACCTCACAGGAAGACAGCATTGAAAAGCCAAACGCCAATAGCAAGGCCGTCGATAAATCCACACCTAATGGTAGGCCTTAGGGCTCACAATAAGCGTTTACTCTCTATTAACATTATAGGTAAAGAAGGGACTTACATATATTCTTTTTAACTTCACTCTAAATATTTCATTTTGTCTCTAGAGCATCTGGATAACTTCAAAGTGTGAGCTGTAAAATGATCGTGGTATACTGCCCTCGCTTGACATGGCCATCAATTTGAAAAGGAGAACCGCAAGTTTTATCTGCAGTGATGCATGTGACAGTGGTGAGTCTTTTTTTTTTTTACCGAAATATAAGCTTATTGTATCCCCCGTTTTGAAAAGGCTTTTCGTGACAAATTGTACTGTCGGGCGTTTGTTGTTGACTGTTGAGAAGCAGTGTTGTGAAAAATGAACTCAAAAGGGTTTATCTCGCTCAGCAGTTCAATCCACTAACGACAGAGCCATGACTACCATAGATGACTTTTGTTTAGTTAGACAAGTCGATTGGATCTGGGTCTCAACCATCTTCCACAGTCAACTCGTTTGTTAGCCAATTCCCTGTAGATGGCAACGGCGATGGATGTGAAAGAAACCAGCATGTCAAAATGTCGCCTTGTCTAAACCTTTATTTAACATCAAAGTCATTACCTAAGTTGATCGTGTAGCGTGCACCATTATCGTCATCCTACATATCCGTACGAGCTTGCTAGTGATGCGGAAAACCAGATATGACTTGTCTCCATGATGACTGTCATAGTTGGTTTTCAGATTGATGAAAAGACGGTACGCATAGGTTTAAGGCTCTTGGTTTTTACAAGTCCTTCCATATTTCCCAGCCTTAAACCACACTGATATGGATAATGTTGTTGCCAAAAAGGCTTTGTGGGCTCAAACAACACTTAATGAAAACTGATCCCTGACAAAATTATTAAAAGGATTCATGTGATCATATTTCTCATAACAAGGTACATAGGTTGTTACATATGCGTATTGTGTATTGTGTGCTTTAAAAATGCATGTCTCTATTGCACTGTTAACTCGAAAACAGTCTTCAACATGACTGACAGATATCGCGACTGAGTAGACGTTTTGTTTCACCGTAAGCTGTTTTTTCACTGCTGAACGACATGATCTCTTGACAATTTACGCATTAAAGTTGTTTTTTTTTACAAATTTTATTATCAAACCTGCCTGCTTGAAGTTTACTTCTGTCACTGGAATTCTTCATCGTATCGTTGTGGACACGTGCTGTTCGTTGAAAGGGCCCCTTAGTGTATTAGTATATCGCAATATCGTTCGAAACGCAATATCGTTCGAAAACATGGTAACCCACCGGTAAGATAAATATTTTCTTTCTTGATTTTAATATGATATATTAAACAATTTTTTTCTTTAGCTTACCTTCGAAGTTTATTTGAACTTTAGGATGAAACGGACTCAAATATCAATTATCTAACGATCTCGAATAATGAATGCAGTCATAAATCTGATCAACTTGCAATCCTGTTTATTGACTACAGCGGATGTTAAGTATTTTTAATTTAAGTAAAATTTTGAGTACACTCATTGCATTCTCTGAAATACAAGATGCAGTATTAAAATGTCTGGTTCATATTTTTCCATAAATATAAACGAAAATGAATTTATTTCAATATACACACTTTTTGGCCTTCTTATTTATTTTATATAATCCAACCAGCGCCTGTATAGGGCGCCAGAAAGTCGTCAAAATGCGATAGGCCAACCGATAAACAATCACTTACAACTTTTTCAACACGTCACAAACTTTTCTTCCTGGAAGTTCTAACACAAAAACAACATAGGATATCTAGCCTATGCACAGATGGCTCCAATATAGCGAACGAATAGTGGGCGGGGGTATACTGCTTACAACCGCAAATCGAACTCGCAATATTTGAAATATTTGTGATCCAGAAGGATCTACTCTGACAGCAAAGCAGCATTCAAAGTGGTGAATAAGTCTGTATCTTAATCCATATTCATAGAGGAATGCAAGAATATGCTATCTCGATAGCAAAAAAAAAAAAGACAAAAACTGGCGAGGCAAGAGGCACGAGCAACGAGGAAAATCATAAATTAACAAATCAACAAATCAACAGTCATCGAGGCAAGTCATATTTTGCCAATCTCACAGGTAAACAATACTCACTCTATGTATAGTCTTTCAGTCACCAAACCTTTTCGCCACACTCACCTCAACTCTGTACAAAACTTCCCACACAGTTCTTTGATGGGAGTTACAACGGATCTCTCTTGGGCTTTTTAAAGAGCAGAAGCAACCAAATGGAACCTATACACTAGCCAAACTTGTCGTTGGAAAAGCTGAAATTAAATTAAGTGGTCGCTTTTGAGTGACTCGCATTCAACAATACATTCTACGACAGGCCTAACATGTGTACACACGCTCCCAACGGAGAGGTTGCAGATGCTCTTAAAGAGACATTTTATGACTTTCTAGGTGATGTTTGTCCGAAGTAGTGTTCTGTGATTTATCGCGAAATTGGTAAGTATAGTAGGCATAGCTTCAACGTGTTAATATACAGCCGAAAACAGTAAGAATACTGTGAGTTAAAAAAAGAAACGATTTATGTACATATGTACATGCATCTTCACGGTTTCTCGAACCGCTTCACCAAAAAATCCTTCCTATCTCTTTTCGATTTTCATACGTCGCGCAATTGCACAAACAATTGTCAATGCATCAAAGCATGAACAATGCGTCAAAGCCAAAGCATGCTAATATGTAGGTCAATAAGCGAGCCAAGAAAGCAGTAGCCCGTGCACCGTATCATCACTCAGGTTTATGAAATGAAAGCGACAAAAAAACGATGCTAGTTCTTGTATATCCCTGTTAATTATCGAATCCAAGTTCCTATTTAACGTGAATGCAAGACAATCACCTCGAAGCTTAACCAGTGACCTTCTCCTTCACCCAACTAAGAACTCCACAAGATGTCCAGAACCACCCAAATCAGACCTTCACAAAATGTATAAATAGTTGGCAACAGCCCGAAGAGGGCCAATGCCTAGCTTCTCGCAGCCAGTACAATTTATTGTCTACTCCGAACGGCAAATTGAGAAGCATTTTCATGTCAAACTATACTCTCGGAGGTTTGTCATTCTCTTACTAGAGGTAGTGCTGCGCAAAATGTTGGGTGGGTACGAACATTACGCAGCTCGCTCAGCAGTCCAATGCACTAATCACTGAGCCACGGCGACTGACGTAGTTAGATCTTGGTACGTGGTTATTCAGCGGCAACCAAGGTTTGAGTGATCAATCACCCTAGGTACCCGACTTCTAGCCTCAACCCAGACAGGGGTGAAATTGCATTAATTACCCCCACTGTTTTTAATGGGGTGACATCAACAGTAATTCTGCTTATCCTACCTCCAAATAGAAGACCCCACACTACGGTTCGATTAACGTAATAAGTCTTTCCCCTCCCAGCTCCAACCAGTTTTCCTGAGGTCTCTAATACACCCATCTCATCCACAAATATTCCAAGGTTTCTCACAATAGGCACGGCACTCCAGTCGGTTCAAGTAGCATCACAAAGGACCAATCTATAGTCTAACTGCCCTGGCCAGAGTATAGCCCATGAGCCGAGACGATTTCACGGGATGTGACATCTTGCAGTCAAAAGTGAACAGTTGGACTTCCAGTGAAAGTCTAGTTGTTGAGAGTCTTTCTCAACAACTAGGCGAGGACCATGTGTCACTAAGCACAGCCTCAGTCTCATCTGTAAAAGATTCCAGAACAAAGTCAGACCCTTAGCAGTGATGTTAAACCAAATCAGACCACTTGCATTCTTAACCCCCCCAATTGGTTCTGATATAATAGACCGGGGGCTTGAAACATTATCCAAGCATTGCTGCGTCATCCGTACTCTGTCATTGTGATCTCACTGTATAAACATGAACCCGCTCAAGAAAATAAAGAACAACTATCACTAATCAAGTGGTCAGACCCCACATTATCTTCCAAATTGTAAGCAGACTCCACTCAGTGGTGAAAAACTGAAAACCGATCATACATGCAATCCCGAGCGCTGTTGTCACGAAATGCGAATGCCCTGTGATGAGATAATAAAAAAAAAAAATGCCAAATAAACCGTCATCAGCAGTTGTCTCCGAATAACTTGCAAATACCAAAACAACCAGCGTTCAAAATGTTATCATCGCCGCGCCGCGCATATCATGACCAATCGCCCGGTAAGCGTTGTTTTTGTTTTCTCCAAATGCAATCAACAAAAAAGGAAATCAAAAATTAAGCGAGACACACAAAGAAAATCAAATAAAATGGGCGGCTCACGATTTATACGCGAGAGAGGCATAGAGCTGAGATATGAAAATGCGCATGTGGAAGACCAATTGAATAGAAGTCCAACTGCTGTGGCTCTAGCGTTCATATCATAGTCTTTCAATTCACTCGCTGGCAGACGCTCTCGAATAGCCAAACAGAGTACAAAGTTTGTTTTTATTGTTTCGTTTTGTTCAGAACACTCACTCAGTTTTTCGAGAAACTCGTATCTGGGAGATTATTTTCAGTTTTTCCTCAAGAGAGATCAGTTGCGGTTGCCAAACGGTAGTGAAATACGTCTCAAGGCTTCAACAAAACTATTCAAAAACAATCTCGAAAATGAAGCAATTTATTGTGCTCGCCTTGTTATCGGTGGTTATCGTGTCCAGCTGTGTCAATGGATTACAATTCAAGGATTGCGGTAATTTAGAAAAAACTATGCACTAAATCTATAGTTTATTTTTAGCTCTTGTTAGTGCTCTAAATTTAGACGCTTACTACTGCCCAGTCATTCGCTGTTGGAGTGGGGTGTAATATTATAGTTAAATTAATATATCCGGTGGTCAATTGATAGTAAGATGACTCCAGTGACATGTTTTTTTGTGTTTCCGGGCTCAAATACACTTGAGCTACTTAGTTAGCCGTTCCGGATTGATTGGCATCAATTGGATTGTTTGTAGTTCTATGGAGTTTTCATTGGCTTTGGCGGTAATCGATACGTATTGGTTTTTATTTTAAACAAGGAAACGGTTGTTGTCAGCGTAATTCGATTATAAACAACACGACCACCGGATGTGGTAAAAAAGGCATTTCTACGAATTCTAACTTATTCCATTTAAGAGTTATTTGTGGAGCAACTAACAGACAATCAGTGCGGTTGTTTTTTGGTTATCGGCTTATCGCAGAATACACCTGTTTTACATTCGCCGAGTTTACCTCGTCATGGAAATGGGAACTTCTTAGATAAAATCGTTATCATGAAAATTGTAAAGTTCAAGTGTAAAGCAGAGAGTAATATTTAAATTTGATGACACAAGTATCTCAATCTGTGACCTTGGATGGAGAATAATTTCTGTGCGCAATTTAACACCTAATCAGCAAATTAATAGCTGGTCTAGGTTATGAACATCGATCTAGATGTGTATATTGCTGACGAATGAATGAAAAGAAGGTTAGAACGTGTGAAACAACGTGAAGAGACAGAAATGTGAACTGGACATTTTATTCTACAGAAAATCATTGAGCGGGTCTAATGATTTATGCTGGTAAAATTGTTTACTTTGTATCGGTAATGCATTCCAGACGATATTTCGTCATTTCTCCTTAAGCTTCTCGAGGATTTGGAAGCGCTTTGCATGGAGACTACAGACAGGGTGTTACTTTCCAAACTTTCGTAATCACGCTTTCCGCCATGTTCCTCGATATAGTATAAATAATGAAAGAACTTTCATTGTCAATCATCAAAACCGGCTGGCTCAAGATGATGCCCACATAATGACACTTAATTTCCGTATAATCTAATGTTTTCTAAATGGTGAATTGGTCAGATGTCTCTAGCCAACGGTCACAATGGCGAAAGAAACACTTTTATCTAGAAAACTACATAGCCCCTCAATTTTCTGGGCCCAAGATTTTGTTTTTGTAAAAGCGCGACAGGTCGGGATGAGTCAATGTCTAGCTTCTTGCAACCATTCATGCTGTGCGGGTTACATTTTTAGCACGAATGGAAGGGACCTACAATTAATTGCCTACTCCGAACGGCGGCGAATTGATAAGTTCTTTCATGACAGATTATACCCCCGGAGGCTTGTCATTCCCCAACGAGAGGTGGTGCCGCGAAAAATCCCCAGTGGCTGGGGCTAGAAACCACGCGGCTCGCACAGCAGTCGAACGCACTAACCACTGAGCCATGGGGATTTTGTTTTTGGTGAGACAAATAAAACTTCGGGATTCCCTTAGAAGTTCTTAACTGGCATGATCCATGCATTCGAAACAGCTGATTATTATTATTATTAGTGGGGAGCGGTTTGTCCAGTCGAGCACTGCGGTCTTATATAGAGGCCTATTGTGCTTTCCCATGAGTTTAGAGCAATTTGTCTACTCCAGAGGATGTCAGGAAGCTCATCAGCCTCTCTTGTGGAGCGTGGCAAGCGCCGTTGGTGAAACGAGTTCACTGCCTAGGGTCCGTTTTCTCACATGGATAAGGGCGGAACATTCTGTGACGATGTGGAGAGAGCTTTCATCGCTCTCCAAGCACAGTCTGCAGGTAGGGTCCGGTGACAGGCCAAGCTTGTGAAGATGCCGTTTAAGACGGCAGTGGCCACTTAGGATGCCGGTTAGAATTCTAAGGTGGTTCCTGCTTAGCTTTAAAAGAAACTTGGATTTCTTTTGCGATACATTGGGAAAGAAGTGTTTGGTACATTTCTGTCCTATACTTTCCATTCCGATCGCGTTGGATTGGGGATTGCTCCCTCATGAAGTTTTTAAAAATGGCTTTGTTTACTCCACAGGCTGGTTCAGGACCAGTGAGGGGGGTGGTCGCACCTATCTTGGCCAGTGAATCCGCTGTTTCATTGCCGGCGTGGCCTTTGTGAGCAGGGATCCAGTGTAGAATGACCAAGTTGTTTTTTCCCAGTTCTAGAAGCAATTTGACTGTCTCTAGAACCAGTTTTGATTTTATGCTGATGGCAAGTACCTCAATGAAAGCAATGCCATCGTCTACTACTCGGCCCACCAACAGATACGCGGTTACAATGAATGAGTTTGTACCAGCCTCATGCTCTTGGGTATTTGCATTATTAGGCCTCATGCCATGCTGCTCCCTTAAATATCCTCAACGAAACACTTCTCAACTCCATCTACTTAGTGGGTGAGGTCATCACCGACCAAAGTTGTCGTGTTCACCGGTTTGCTTCAGCTGTACCAGTATGAGCGCCATATGCACTGGATCGTTACAGAGAAGATGGAGGATTATTTCCTCTTCTTCTTACCTGCAGCTTCCGCAGATATCATTTGCGGGAAGGCACAGTCGAATGTCCGCCTACAAGGGAGTGTCTTGTAACGACAGCTGTAGTGACTCCGTAATGTCGTCTATTTAGCGAAATCAATCTTTTGGAACGCTTTTGGTCTATTGTCTGACAAGTTTATCTATTGTTTTGGCTGGTAATGATCAGACTTGTTTTGCTGATTGCATCCAACTTTAATTTGAGATGACATGTAGCTAGTGGCACTCCGCGTTTCTCTTTATCAGAAGGAATTCGGATCGTAGTAACATGCATCGACCTCCCAGTGACCTGGAATATTCCTGTGTCCCAGGTAACCAGAAGAGGAGTATGTTAAATTGTTCTGCCATCTCTAGGAGAGACAAGCAGAGCTCGAAAATAACTCTCAACCTTTATTTTCATTTGGTTTCTCACTGAGAGATATTGCATTGGGCACAAGACATTTAGGTCTTGCTCTGAGATATATTCATATATACTCACTTTTTCGCTCTTCGCTTGAGAGCTATTTTTTAATTTCAAATATATCACTCCTCTGTTGACTTTTTTTATATAAATTAAATGGAAATGATCAACCTAAAACCTCTTTCGTCGAGAATAAATCAAAAGTCATCAATGTAAAGAATTCAATTGTTGTGTTCATTTCAGATATATTATCAGTATAGAAGAACATTCTTGGACAAGTGTTTACGGACGACTAATCAAATCACTAATCGGCAATTCAGATGCACTGCTTGCTAACTAAGCGACAATGATAAAGGAGATTTATTTTTTTCTCTCAGTGATATCGGTCATTGATTGATCAGAACCTAAAAAAAAGTAAAGTAAAGGTTTCTCTCCGACCAAGAGCGAAAAAAGTACGGTGATGCAAATCGGTTATTTAGTGACCTTATTTCAAAGTCTGAACAACAGAGAGTAATTTAAAAACCTTTGAAAAGGTTGAGAGTTATTTTCGAGCTCTGGAGACAAGTGACAATCTAGAACTATTTGTGAATTGTGATGTTACAGAGAGTGATTTCAAAGGCCCTATGGTGACCTGGGGCCTATACCAGAAAACTACAAGTATTGTACAAGAGCCGAGCTTTAACAAGTAACACAGATTTTTGTACCACAAGGGTACAAGTAAACTTGAAACTTAACAATTGTACAAGCGAACTTTAACAAGTGGGAATTTTGAATTTCCCCACTTTCTGTACCACAAAACTACAAGTGTAGACAATACTTAACAAATCATAGTTAAATAGTTGGAAAAACCTAACGTGCGAATTGAAACTTGTTAGTCATTACAAGTCGAATTTTAAGAGGTTTCAAATAGAAATTTTAGTGTTTTGTCTTTATATAGAGATAGTAAAAGTTATTTGGTTTTATTAAAGCACCAAATTTGCAAGTAAATGTTAATTTTCATTTGCAGATTAAAGCGTGAGAAAGAGAGGTTTGTTTTGTATGTATGTACACTCGTAAGTACTGTCAAAATTTTGTACGCTGAGTGCAATGTGTACGTAGTATATATGTATATTCATACATGCATACGTGAACATGCATAACTAATGCAAAAGAATAAAAGAATGTAATGAAGGTGAACCACATTATCACATGTGACCCATAGACTCTTTAACTTCAAGCCCAACAATAGCCTCCGAATTTTTTCCAATGATATCGAGAATAATATGTATATCATCGCAACCCTTCAACTTCTATTTATTTCCCCAACGAGAGCCAGTACTTTTTTCCCAAAGAACCTTGTCTACGCTAATTTGTATGCGCATTGTCTAGCCGTCACGAGAACCCTTGTACAACTGACTTGTACAAAAAAGGGGAAATTTGCACATTTAACAATTATAGAGCTTTGTTTTGTGGTACAGAAATTATAGTAACTTGTTTAATCTGGATTGTTGACAAGTGCCTGAAGAATTGTTAAATTGTAGTTTTGTGGTATAGGCCCCTGGCTGTCTGTGAAAATCCTAATATCCTTCTAGTAACATACATAAATACATATATCATTCTACCTCTGCACAGGAGGACTTCTTTTCTCACCTTCCTGCTTGGAAGGCAGTACAATGCTCTGGAAGGCGGGAGGAGAGTTTAAATCATCGGAGAAACTATCTCCTCCTACATCATCTTTGGTTTTGTAAAAATCTATGAGAATTCTTTTCTTTCGCAAATGTTACCGACTTCTCGCAGAATTCCCTCGTAGCCTGAGTTTCCGGAAATATTTTTGAATTTTTTTTAGAATCGAGGGAATGTGAGTTTATTATTTGCCTACTGTTAGATGACTCTAAGTCTGATAGCTCCACTAGCTGCCTTTTCTTTGCCGAAAATGTCTAGGGTGATTAGATACCCGAGAATCTCCTCATCGGTGGTGGGAGTTTTTTTTTTCAGGGTACTAGTAATAGTTATACATCCATGTAGATCTTTAAACTTTATCTAAACTACTTTATCCAAAGCAATTAACCAGACGATAACGCCGTACAGGTCTGGTGACGGAGGTATGTATGTATGTATAAAACCAGTCAGCTATACGTGGTTGGAATACAAGCCCCACCTTTTACCTATGGCTTTTTGTAGGTATAAACTGCTGTAATTACATATATGCATACACATGAATGTAAATATGAAGAAAATATGGTCGCCGTGGTTCAGTGGTTAGTGGGTTGAAGCCCCAGTCATGTCCACAGAACATTTTTCGCAGCACCACCTCTCGTCGGGGAAGTCAAAATCGTCCGGAAGTACAATATAATTTGTCATGAAAGAGCTTCTCAATTCACCGTCCGGAGTCGACAATAAATTGTAGGTCCCTTCCATTCGTGCGAAAAATGTAAAACGCACGACATGAATGGTAGTGAGAAGCTAGGTCTTGGCGAGCTTTCGCGCTAGCTATTTATTTTTTTTTTTACGAAGAAAACTTATTTGATTATTTTACTGGTACTCAAACCTGAATCAGCAGTCCAATGCTCTGTCATATTTTTGTGAATCATAACAGCTTCTGTCATAAACAAACGTACAAAAATATAAAGCAACACAATATCGCCATTAAACCGATTTCACATCCATACTACCATACTCAATGACAACACATACTCTTGTTTAATTTTTTTCTCCGAAAATGTCGAGTTTTCTTTTCGCAAACAATGGCGGTGTTATCAAATTCGACCTTTAACTTCTACACGTCATGCTGGTTAATCATTCCCATTCAAATCTTACTCACTAAATAACGTCCTTTTGGATGATAAGCCGATGTATGTATGCGTATTTATACTGTACATATGCCTAGGGGTCGTCACCAAGCGTCGGACACTCTTTGTCGGTTTTTAGCCAATCAATTAGACTCGACTTAGTGGCAATTACTTAATTAATACAATCGTTACAACTTCAGACGAAACACAATTAAATCATGTGCAAAGTATAATAAAAAAAAAATTGCATTTGCCATGTACTATAGCTACATTGGATTAATTAATTTTATCTGCAATAATTGCAAAGGAACTGTGAGTTATTAGTTACACCCACAAGCGCACACGCTCTGGAAATGTTCTACATACAACAAAAATAACAAAAGAAATTTCATTTACATGAATATGGCGTGCAATGTCTTTGAAATACACAAAAGATAAGAAAATTATTCCTAGTCATTTGTGGATGTTAAAATTTCCATATCACTTGATTAGAGTCGATTAGGGTTGTGCTAATTTATTTTGAAATATTTCGTGCGACTAAAAATCGATTAATTTCAAAGAACACCTGTAAGCCCACTGCTTAAATGATAAAAACTTAACAAATAATCATGTTTTGTACGTGGACAATGGGGAGGTTCTTGTCATAGAAGTACGTGATTCCCGAGAAGGTTATGAGGAAATTGAGTCCACATTTTGCTACTGAACGTCTGTACATGCCTATATTGAAACCTAACAACGGAGGTGTTTTATTTTCAAGGAACTGACCCGGCATATGCAGAGAGCACTGTGACCTAAAATATCGTTTAAAAGATCCAAAACAGGATCTTACTTAAGGTGACGCTACAGTCCGTGTTGGACCTGGGTCTTAACCAACAAGCGTCTCGACCCAGCTCGATCTTTAGTCAGTTTCGCACCCCAAGTTTGAAGTTAGTTAAGATTCCCTTCCACTTGGGCACGCTACCTGAGTCGCAATCTTCCTCTACTGCGCCGCCGTCTCTTGGGTGTAGAGTCCAAGATTTTCCGGGCCAGAGCATCGGCTCTTCGCTCTACATGGTCCACCTCATCCGTTGGACCTTCACTCTTCTGACTAGGTCGCTGTACAACCTGACTTTTTAGCTTTTTGAACTACATTCATATCTTGATACTACTCATATGTAACGATCCTAAGTTCTTCTCTATTCGCTCACCTTTGAGTTTTTGAACCAAATATTCGATGAAGATGTGTTCAAAGTCTACTCTGCTTTCCTACAGACCTTGTGGAATCTCCACTAGGATGTCATTTGATGAGGTTGATGTTTAATTCGAGATAGATAAACTCCTTCGAAATTTCTGTTGTCATCCCCGTTTCATCCCAGGAGGTGGACAGATGCTTCTTTGTTTGTTGACAACATAAACTTGGTTTTTTCATCATTTAACTTCTAGACCAACTCGTTTCACTTGTTTTTTGATTAGCATTACCTTCAAAGCCTTTATCATGGCACGCTGAGAGCGACCGAAGATGTAGATGTCCTCAGCATAACCCAGCAGCTTGGCAAATTTGTTGAAGATAGTGCCTTCCGTGTTAACACATGTCCTGTGCACTGTACAGTGTAGTACGTTGAAAATGATCTTTTCTTTCCACCAACTCTCAGGCAATGACTAGCCTTCGGGAGTACAATTTGTCATAAAATAACTTCCTCACCTGTTATTATAAGTCGGCAATGAAACCTGTAGGTGCCATCCATTCATACAAAAAATATAACAGAATGTGAGAAGCTAAGCCTTGACCTCGCAAGAAGTAAAATGGTCAAAGCCCAGCTCGTCGTTTAATCTTCTCTTCCACTCACAGTGTATCTGCCACAGTGTGAATATTTGGTCGATTGTGGACTTTCCTGGCCTGAACCCACACTAATACATGCGGCTTCAGGCGTTAACAGATAAGACCTTGTAGACGATGTTAAGAAGACTGATGCCACTGTAGTTGACGCAGTTGAGGGAGTCTCCTTTCTTATGGATCGGCCAAACAAAAAGGTTCAATTCTCTTAATTCTTTAATTGAGGATCTCTCTGGTAGAGATTTTAAGAAATTTCCCAAGAATTCTCACAATATATTTTCTTCTTATTGCGCTTAGAGCCATTTGTACACAGAATTTGTTTTCCCTACTTTTATTTGTTGAATCGATTGTTGACTTCATGATGTTACAGAATGGCTCAGGGCCTGTAAAGGACTCAGGGAAACCTTTTCTAGCTAGTTCGTCAGCTATCTCATTCCAAACAATATCCTTATGCCCTGGTACTTACATCAAATTTGACTATGTTCCTACTGGAAACTGCTTGGAGTGTATTGAAGTAGTACAGGATTGATTTGGAGTCAATCGTGTTTGAGCCTAAGACTTTGACTGCTACTTGGCTGTCCGTGAGTAAGTGAATATTTCATTCCGATATCAAGACTGAAATTGGAGCATTCTCGAATAACATAGAGCTCTGCCTGAAATGCACTGGGACTCCTCTCCATTGATAACGAGATTTTGGAAGTTTGAGATGGCTAAGCCAGGTAAGGCGAATAGACACAAACGCTCTGTTATAGAAGAAAGCCTTGGTTAAAGTGGCACACACAATTAGGAGGAGGCCTCAACCAACTAGGCGTATGCATGAGGCTTGAGACCGAGGTTCTCCCTGAACTGAAGCACCATCTGTAAGTAAGTATGTTTCAAGTGGGAGAATAGAAATTGGGAGTCCTTTAGCGATAGGGGTCAGAGATTTAGTACATAATTTCTTTCTGGTAAAGGGACTAATAACCAATCAGACAGAAAGTTCATCAAGTCTATCTGAAGAAATTTGCTCTTTGAGAACATTCGATCCGCTTGCAGGTGAGGCGGTGTTATCCTTATTTTTTGACTAAAATTTTCTTACAAGATCCTCGATTCGAAGTCCAAACTAAGTCTACCACTGTCTTGGTTTACTGACTCACGCAATACTTATCCAATTTTTTCTACTTTCAGGATCAAAATCAGGAAAATTCACCAAAGTAGTTATTTCGGACTGCGATACGACAAAGAATGAATGCATTCTAAAAAGGAACACAACAGCATCTATATCCATAGACTTGACATTGTGTAAAAAAGAAAATCATATTTCTTTAATTTGTTCCATTGAGATAACCTTTTAATCTTTCAGCTGAAGATGTTACATCCATCAACACAATCGTCCATGGTAAAATTATGGGTGTTGAAATGCCTTTCCATTTACAAAACCCTGATGCCTGCGTTGACAGTGGACTGACTTGTCCCTTGTCCAAGGATGCCAGTTATGAGTACAAGGCAACTTTGCCAGTTTTGAAAGCTTACCCGAAGGTAATGGAGTGCCTTCGTAAACAAGTTGTATGTTTTAAAAAATAATTTTCTTTAGGTCACCGTTGAAGTGAAATGGGAGTTAATTGATCAGAACAACGAAGATATTGTTTGTGTCCTCATTCCAGCTAAAATCCATTAAGGTCATCCTCGATTTAGTTAATTAAGTAATGCGCTCTCACTGTATTTAAAGAAATATAAAATTTGAAAAAAAGAGAAAAATCTAAAAGGAGTTGGTCTGTTTTGACATTTGGTATGACCTTTTCAATGGGCGTGGAGTATACGTTTATCACTGACGCTGGCAGACATATTGGCCGGGTGGTATGCAATTTATTTATCTTTGGAGCCGGAAAAATCTAGAAGGCCGTGGAAGATGCTCAATTATAGTTTGGGCAGAAATAATCTACCACATGCCCACTATCTTTGGTGCGATGTATTTAGGACTTATTTACCGATCACAGAAATTAAGTAGCATCGAAATGCTTTCTGCAATCGTAGCGACGGCGTATTTTACGGCTGAGCAGTGCGAGAAGCAGGACAACGTATTCCCGTATAAATATTAGGTGTTCCAAGACACCTTGCACACCTTAGTCAAACTTGCAGAAAACGACTTCCAGCAAAGAAGGACGAAACAGAACAATAGGAACGAACAGAACGATTCTCCGCTTCTAAAGGGTTTTGCAATAGGGACGCTACAAAAGAAGAGCAACAGGGACAGCAAACGACGCCATATTTTTCTTGCGGTTTTTTGACATTTCTCTTCAGTAAGGTTTGCCATTTCATGATGGAAAGATATACGAGCCAACAACGAGTTGAAATTATTAAAATTTACTACCGAAATTCGGAGTCAGTGGCCTCAACGCTAAGAGCGCTACGTCCAATTTATGGTCGTCATAATCGTCCTAGCAGATCAACAATTGAGCGTCTAGTGGAAAAATTTGAATCCACAGGCACAGTACAAAATGTTCCCGTGCCAGTGAGACAAAGAAGTGCTCGTAGTGTCGAGAATATTGCTGCCGCTGAGGCTTCAGTCGCAGAAAGCCTAAATGTGTCTCTCACACGTCGTTCTCAAGCGTTGGGCATCTCTGTGACGTCGTTGTGGCGAATTTTGCGAAAAGATCTTGGCCTATATCCTTACAAGATTAAATTGACGCAAGAACTGAAGCCGCTTGACCACCAGAAGCGTCGTATGTTCGCGAATTGGGCTGAGCAACAACTTGAAAAATCATCTTCAGCGATGAGGCTCATTGCTGGCTGGATGGCTTCGTCAATAAACAAAATATGCGGTATTGGTCAGGCAGCAATCCACAAGTACTCCATGAGTCATCATTGCATCCCGAAAAAATTACGGTTTGGTGTGGTTTATGGGCCGGCGGCATCATTGGGCCGTACTTCTTCCGTGATGATCAAGACCGGCACGTTACTGTGAATGGGGATCGCTACCGTTCAATGATAACCGAATATTTTTGGCCCCAATTGGATGATATGGACTTGGAGGACATGTGGTTCCAACAGGACGGCGCCACAAGCCACACAGCGAATGCCACAATCAATTTATTGGAAACCAAGTTTGGAGAACGTGTTATCTCACGAAATGGGCCAGTCGCTTGGCCGCCTCGGTCGTGCGATTTGACGCCGTTAGACTATTTCCTGTGGGGCTACGTCAAGTCTATGGTCTATGCCAACAAGCCAGCGACGATTGATGAACTTCGTACGAATATCGAACGTGAAATTGCAGCAGTATCGGCCGATTTATGCTTGAAAACCGTCGAAAATTGGGTTCAGCGTCTGGACTTCTGCAAGCGTGCCCGTGGTGGCCATGCAAAAGAAATCGAGTTCCATACATAATGGCATCGAACGTACTTTCACAGGAATAAAGAATTTCATTGATATCCAAAACCGTTTTTGTTTTATTTAAAAAAACTTTTGTAGCGCTCTTATTGCAAAACCCTGTATTACCCCCTTCTACAATCCCAGAGACGGTTTTTTTTTTTGCTGAGCAGTGCGAGAAGTAGGCTATACAAATACAAGGTGTTTTATCAAAATCCAACTAAAACGCTAAGCAGCGCCTAGCCATTTGTTTGTTGAAAATGTCTAGAAGAATCAGGAACAAGAGAATGTCCAAAGCGTGAGTATGTGTTGATCTCAGTCCGCCGGTATCATTCAGACATGTGGATCTCTGCACTTTACCTAAACTGTTCCTGTGAATTGCTTTATCCAAATCAGTCCACCAAATAATCACTACGTGCATGCGTAGAGGCCTGGTGACGGAGATACAGAGCCGACGAGTTAAATGAGGTTGTAACTTATGACTGCGGTCACTTTTCTTATGCGTTTTTGGATTTTCGGCTTCCACCTTAGCTTTCTATCTAGCATTGTCTATATAGATCATATAAAATGTTTTGTCTTGACTGACTGACCGACTGACCCAGAGATCGACGCACATTCCAAACCGCTGGCGCTGACAACATAAAATTAGGACAGTAATTCAATCAATCAATCAATCTGTTATCAGGAGGGCCGAACTTGGCCTCGGAGCTAAGCTATCGGTTTTCAATTCAGTGTTTGTGCTGACCCTATGGTCATGAGCTTTGGGTAATGACCGAAAGAATAAGATCGCGGATACAAGATACCGAAATGAGATTTCTTCGTGGTATTGCTGGGGTGACTCGCCGAGATCGGGTTAGGAACACCAGAGTACGCGAGGCACTCAATGTCGAGCAGCTACTTCTTCGAACGGAGAGGTCCATACTTCGATGGTTTGGGCACGTTCAACGCGTGTCTCCAAGTCGACTTCCGAGACGTGCAATGGAATCCATGCCATCGGGTAGGCGTCCCCTGGGTAGGCCTTGGATGGGATGGTTGGACCAAGTCCGAAATCTTACCTCTACCCGTATGGGGATAGCCCCGGATGAGTTAGAGTCGATGGCGGAAGATCGGAAAATGTGGAGAGTCCACTTAAGCTTCCTAAACCCGCGACCTTAAAGTGGATAAGCGGGCCATTGGAAGATGATGATGATGATGATGATGATGAGCGTAGACACCCACTAAGAAGGGGTTTTTCGAAATTCAGCTTGTACAGGGTACCTTCTCGAAGCTTCTCAACCTAAATTTTTCTGAGTCTACACTTTGTAACATTTCTAAGCAGAGTGACTTGGCTCAGGTGCTTCGAGAAGCCAAGTTACAGTGTGGGATGAGCGAAATAGAATGCTCCGACAGTGCTTTTGGCTGGTAGCTTCAGACGAACAAAGCCTATTGTGACACGGAGAACACGGCAAATGAAGTGAAGGACTATCTCAAGTCCTCCATCTGATAGTCTTATGTCAAAGTCCTGTCCTTGAGAGTTAACATACATACGTGTCCATCTTCGAGTCGACTTAAGGGCAGAGGAGTTTTGTTACCTATTTCCTGATATTGGTGATGGAAAGAGTGGGGAAGAATAAATATACCAAGTAACCCTTGCGATGTTATAGGAGATATGATTAGTTTAACTAGCAGAGTTCATGGGTGCGCTACATATATCAGAGCTATTCTTACTCAAAAAAACGACTCAGCCAACAGCATCAACAATTTTCTGCTGGAGAAGTTGCCATGTGATATGAATTTCTGGACTCGGTTATGAAACTCGAGGATGCTGTGCATTAACCTGTAGAATTATTGCACATTTTCGATCCACCAGGAAACTCACTTCACATCGTCAACCTCAAAGTTGTTGCCCAATCTAAACCCTCCGAAACTGTGCAGGTTAAGACTCTGTACAAACACGTAATCAAAGCCAGGGTTTCAATCAGAGAAAAACTGTCTTCATCTCCCGCATTCCTCTGATCCCATTAGACTACCACTTTGAATTTGTCTGCAATTTTCCGTCGAAGTTTGAAAGTGGATAATGTGGATCTGATTAGTGACTGATTCTCCCATAGCCCGCTTAGAGTCAATTCACCTTACAGCCTGGGCCCTGGTCATCCGCGAGTCAGAAAGAAAGACCAGGAATGTTGTGTTCAGGGACGCCTTAAAGAATTAATATGACGAATTGAAAGTCTATACTTACTCATCAATGTCTTGAAATCCGAGGAGGGATATATGGCATAATGCGACGTCTTTCCACGCGGACCTAGAATCCTTATATTTGTAAGTCTAGTTCGGTTTTCAGTAGATTCACAGTGCAGAGTGAATTTTAAGCTCGCTTTTGTGAAAGACGTTCGAGGCACACTAAATAAATTCAAATAAATATGTAGCATCCATTTATCCATTTATTCAATCTTAGCAAATTATGATAATAAAATTTCTCCAAAGCTCTGTAACAGTAGATATGTAGACAAAGATCTCAACATCTATCCAGAATTACTATTTTTATGATGCTTAAAAATTTATTTATATAAAATATTTACTTTACAAACATTTAACCTGCATGCTAGTTGATAGGTTCCAATTAAATTACATCTGCTGTAATATTTATTTACATGGTTCAGAGGATACAATCACGAAGGAATACCAGCTGCGGAAGTATTCAATTTACTCTGTGCGCTGTTTCAGACAAATCTCACCCAGCCTCGCCTTAGGAGGATATTCAAACAGTTTGTGGCAATGGCGTGGACTGTATCGCATCGGTTGGAAGAGAATCTGTTAAATCATTGCTTATATCAAGGGTTTTAGGTACGTCCTTATTAGCCACACGTCTCTCCACCAATGTTTCATCTTCATAGTGCGCGGCAACCAAGGTGCCATCACAATCATTATTGCTGCCATTGCCACTGCTATTGGCTGCATCCGGTGTCGTTTGATAAGTGCCATCCTCTTGATAATTGGGATTCGTGACTGTTAGAACACCATATCTGCCGCCTTCACCTTCTCGCAGATTATTGTACATGCCGTGTTGAATTTTTCTTCCTCTCGATGATGTATACAACTTGAGGACACGGCAATTACAAGTCACTAATAAGGCAGTTACTAGACCCTGTTTATGAAAAATAAAGTTGCATTAGAAGGGACATGCATAACTAAACGGTATTACCTACCTGAATGCCTTGTGCTACACAGTATATAGCCCAAAATTCCAATATACCCAATAAGGCCGCCAGTGAACCAAAGATATTAACAATAGTAAATAGAAACAACATCTGAAAGGAAAAGGATGAATCAATACAATAGAAGTCATTTCGTTGTTTATGAATTGAAGGCATTTTACAGCTTTAAGGTCAATTTAGAGATAAAAAACCGTTTGGGCTTGCAAAATATTCTCCAATTCCTGACAGGTACTTTGGATCTTCTTAGTAAACTATCTTGGGTGTTTGAAAAGTTGATATGTATACTTAAGAGCAGACAAGGGTCGACAGGTTTTCCTAAAACAAAACTAACCATCTACCAACTTTTACTCTCACCTTTACACGGATAACCCCGGGTATCAAGGACCTCAACTGGAGGTATGTTTCAAACCCTTTGAAAGTATGTTTGAGGTAGCGACGAGAATTGTATTCGAAGCTCAGTACTAAAAGGAATAAATATGTATGGACATGTACATCCCAGGAGTATGCGTTTAGGATCTAGTCATACAAATTGAGAGTTGTGCCGCCGAGACAACTGCCGGGCAGAGGAAACGCCTTATGTTACGAAAAAAACAAGCATAGGATGAGAATAGATTTACCGAAACGATAACAATCGAACCAAGGACTACAAACTTCAGATTTTTATGGGGAATGTTAGGTAGTCGAAAGTTAGTAGAGGCATTAAACTGCTACAAAGTACAAAACACCGTCATCCAAGAAGTGCAGTAGTATGGTTCGAAACTTCGGAAGATACTTTGAAATGAGGCCAAAGTGCCAAGCCATATCATAAAAAGTGATGGTTCTTTCTAAGGTGATCTTAGAAATTCTAGTTGAAATCCACTTTCCGGGCTGCAGAATACTAGACGATACTCTCGATATTAGGCAATTATTAGAAGATAGCAGGGAACTTTGCGACGGTTTAATAGATGAGGTTATCAGTTGAAAAAAAGCTGCGATGGGCAATAGGGTCCTTGCCATACAAATCCCCTGGCCTATATGGCGTTATGCCCTTCATGCTTCAAAGAGCTCCGGAAGCCGCTATAACAAGAATCTTGGAAATCTTTAACCCATGTCTTTAGGACGGGTATATACCCTCAGAATGGAGGGAAGTGAAGGTAGCCATCATCACTAAAACAGGAAAAATTAGCAAAAAAAAAATTGGCAAAAGGTTTTAGACCAATTAACTATCGTAAGACTTTACACGTCAAAAGTAAAATGGGCACGGAGCGGTTGTGTAAGGCTACGCGCACAGTGATGCGATAAAGCGATGCGATGCGAGAAGCGAGAAGCATGCGATAAAGTTTTTACATGAACTCTTCTCGCTTCACTGTGCGCATGTACATGAGAATACAAGTGAACAGTTTTAGCGCACGCTTCTCGCTTCTCGCATCGCCCCGCTTTATCACTTTACTGTGTGTGCAGCCTAAAACTCAACACGCATTTATGAAAGGCAAACCGGTAGAGACCGTCCTGCATGAAGCTGTAGGAAAGATAGAAAAGAGCCTTTGCCATTAGGAATACGCTCTCGAGACTTTCCTTGATGTTGAATTGAATGGAGCTTTTAATAACGTGGAGAAGCGGCCAGGAAAGTTTCGGAATCGAGCAAGAATTAACTAACTGGGTAAGAAACTTGCGCATCTCAAGAAATATTAGCTCGAAAACTGGAACCAGGGCTGGCTCATCTCGCCTCTGCTCTGAATCTTGGTCATAGATGACATCCCGAAGAAGCTCTGGTCAAGGGGACTTAACGTCTTCGCCTACGCTGACGACGTGGTCATAATTGTATAGGGAAACTTTCTAGACATAATCAGCCACATCATGAAAGCTGGCTTAGAGACCTTGAGTAAATGGGCAAAAGATTGTGGATTGAACGTCTGCCTGGCAAAATCAGAATCAGAACCCGCCCCTCAATGCTCTGTCTGCCTGCAAGAAAGTAGCAGGGAAGAAATGGAGTCTGAAACCAAGTATGATGCTCTGGCTATACACAGCAATAGCCAGATCCATACTTACGTATTAAGAGCTCGTCTGGTAGAAGACAACCAGAAACAAAACAACGCTAAGTAAGCTAGCAGCAGTACAGAGATCTGCCAGTATCGCAGTCACGGGTGCTCCCGGATATTTTTGCAGTGTATTCTAAGAGGTGGCTGTGCTCATAGCTGCGGAATCACTAGGGATGAAATCGAAATCGGCTGCACTTAAAGCGCTAGAGTGTATTCGAGTACCCACTCCACAATTACACTCATCTGGATCCCAGGTCATAGCAATTACGAGGGCAATAAGCGTGCCGACGACCTGGCCAGAAAAGGATCGGCCCTTAACAGTTCACTTGCAGAAAGAGTCGATATTCCGCTGGGCACTGTTAAGGGCTTTGTACATCTACACTTCCTCCAGCTTGCAAATCATAGATGGAATGGCCTGTCCAGCTACGTCATCTCAAGAAAGACCTGGCCCAATTACAATAAAACTAAGTCAAGAGAGCTACTTGGCAAATCAAGACCAGATATTGCTAGAATCTTAACCATTATTACAAGCCATTGCCCAGTCGGAGACCATGCGGTCAAGCTTGGTATTCCTCACAACAACTTTTGCAGAAGCTGCAAGGACTTTAATGAGAAAGAATCTCTACTTCATTTCCTCTGCACGTGTCCGGCCCTGGCGAGGACCAGACAGCGCTCTTTGGGCAAACTTTTCTTCATGGACCTCGCCGAGAACTGGTCAGACTTAGCGAAGAACAGCAACACATGGAGGGGGAACCACTGTGGATCCCCCTTCCTGTGTAGCTAAAGTAAACATCCTAAGAATAACTATAAGTAGGGCAAATCAGAGATGGTCTAATACAAGTGGTCACAAGGCTCTATGGCCTGCGCTAGACCACAGAAGAACCAGAGATATTTTTAATTTAAGCAGGACACAGCTACAATAAGCCACTGGCATCTTGTCTTCTGAGGAAGCACACTGAAAGATTAGGGCTCTCGGTTACAGATGTCTGCAGGTACTGCAAAAACCTATGCGCCAATGTGGACACAACACACATATCATGTGAATGTCAGGAAATTGCCAAGACACGCGTTCAACTTCTCAGCATCTATTAAGGTTTAAGCGTCATCAAGGGTTAGAAAACAGCACATGCTTTCAGCAAAGAAGGACATCACTCCCTGATGTCTCGGACATCCGCGTCTTCTCTCGAAGACTGAAGTGACTACTTACAAGACATTTAACATATTAGTCCTGAAGAAGCATACACTTTGACAAGGTGACCCTTAGTTGTTTCAAGAGAAAAGTCCTGCGGGTGACTTTTAGATGCGTTTGCGTAGATGGTAGGTGGAGGAGAAGAAACCTAGTCAGAAGAGTCCAAATACAAGGAGTAGATGGCTGGGACGTGAAGTGCGGAAAAACACCACCGCTTCAGCCTGAAGAATCATTGAATCTACCCCGAAGGGTCAGCGCATTAGACGAACCCCTCTATTAAGGTGGTGGGTGCAAGTGGAATTTGGTATTGTATGGTATGGTATATGAGGGTGAGCGGAAGGCTCTTCACTTAGGCCTCTGTCGGGCCCGTTGTGTTCCCCTCCTTTAATCTTCGAAACTGCTGGGATAGGCTTGGCTTGGGACGTATGTTGGGAGTGATCTAGGGAAGGTGGAAACAATCATGGAGTTGACACTAGTGTGATCTGGCGAATCTTCCTGTTTCTTTGGTGAAGGCCAGGATGCCGCCGAGTCCTTTGTCCTTGAGATGTTTCAGGTCCGGTATCCACATGGACCCAAGGGTCTTCTGTCGCATTCTCGCTAGGGACGGGCAATGGTATAGGAAGTGTTCGAGATCCTCTTCTTCTTCTTCGAAGTGGAACTTACTTGGCAATCGAAACTGGACACAGCTAGGTAATAATCGAGCTGGCTAGAGAGAAGATTGGCTTAAAGGTTGTCGATGGCTAAAGACCAATGAAGAAGTAATTTTCCAGCACAGCCTCTATCCATTGATTGGTTGAATCTTAGATTTCTCTACTACTGATTGTCCATGCTATCGAATTTTCTCCATTATAATCACATACGCCTTCGATCTCTTGAGAGGCCGATTCGTGACTAACCATGGTGATGTTCCATTGAACCATTGTGCAAGCACGCTACACAGCAAGCTGTGACTGTGACAACTCATGGAGACCGGGTGTCATAGCAAAAAAATACCCCCGGGAGTGTGTTTATTTAACAGTCTGTACCTTAAATTAGATCGAAAACTTTTGCGCCTACACATGTACACGATGATACACAGGTAGGCAAAGTAACGAGGATTACAACAGAAGAATATGTCAAAAGCAGGTAAATCAAGAAACATAACAATACCTATAGAAATCGATATCAATAACATTTCAAAAGGTACCCGAAGAAAGGTGTACTTCAACAGGCAATAAAAAGCAATGTATCTCTTTCTCTTCCACCCCTATAAGCCGAATGAAATTCAAAACGTGACTTGTGTTGCAAATACGACTGAAGAGTTTGACATTAAATCACCAGATTGCCCAGTGAAAATTAGACTTCCACGGGAGGACGGGCATCGTTTTCGTTGTCCTTGTCCCTTTTGTAAAACGAAACGCGCCACTCCGAAAGCAATCATTCCAAAAGATGAAACAATCGATGTCCTGGCAACATCTATCTACTTTTGTCCTCTCAAAACATCACCCGAAACAAGAATACAATTTATCAATTGCAGAAGTTTAAATTACCTTAATAAATAAGCCACATTGTAATAGTCTTCTCTTTATAAGTTTACGCCTCGCTTTGACGTCAACTTGCATTTGTGCGGATAATTTCGCGGTATGTTTTGCCTGATATGCTAAATGGAATCCAATGAATAGAATGAATATTGCTGGCACCATGTATGCCCAGATATATGCTTGTCCTTCCATAATCCTGAAAGCAAATTGTGCTTCAATTAGCTTGTGGGTGTAGAGGTGATTTAAAAAGTTTTCTACCAGCAATGCCTTGTAATTAGTTCGTCTTGGATGGTTGCGATCTCTTGTCTGTGAAAGTGTTGCCTTGTAGTCGTTGGTTCGTTGCATTTGAATGCAACTGCGATACCTACCATTAGAAGAGGAAATCCCCACGAGAAGCAACTAAAATTAAGTTTGTTAATGAATAGGCAGCTTTTGTTGTGGACGGCCAACTTACTTGTATTCTGTTAGTAGTCTGCACATCTTTGGTTCTGGACGTAAAATCAGATTCACACTGTGTCGAAATGTTCTCAGAGCTTGATGGCAGCAACAAGTCATCCAGCACAGCGACGCCAGTTTCATGAATAAAAACGCAAGTGATAGAGATGCGCATAATTCTTGGTCCTGTGATTTATAAGATAGAAATGAGTGTTGTGTGCGTAAATAAATGAATTATGTGAGTATGTTGATTCGACTAGATTTAGTTGGCCAAGAATCTGGCCTTAAGGCTCGGCGCAATGGAAAGTGCACAGCAATCTGGCTGGCTCTACAGAATTACTGCCCGAAGCTGGTTCCGGACAGAAAAGTGTGGAAACAGTACAACTTACTTACTTAGGTGGCCCCTTCAATTCGGGGAGAGTCTTGGCCTCAGCGAAAAAGCCTTTTTAGTTAACCCGGTCCTTAGCTAACTGCCTTCAGTTGCGTTATCCAAGTTGGTTGGGGTCCTATTCGTGCGCGATATCTTAGACGAATTCTTCGTGTTCTGCGTAGGCTCTCCGGGCTAACTTCGAGGACCATAGCGTTGTTCCCATTTGTTTTGCATGTCCTAGCTATGTATCTCGATCGTCCAATGCGAAATTTTTTCTTGTATAGCTCGTGGTTGCCCGTCGACGCAAATTGTATTAAGTATTTTACGAAGAATTTTTCACTCGTAGAGTGGAGAGTGGACACGTGATGACTCTGCACTGAACAAAAAGATTGGAGTGCCCTCCACTGCATCCAACGCGGGCACGATATCCCAGCAGAATAAAGCATTATTAAGGTTTACTATGTAGGATCCACAATTAGGCTTCTGGCCACCACTAGACCACCACATCAAAAAAGCCATGAAATGCTCGCATTAAATAAAAGTGACGCTAAGTTCCTCACGGACTTTCTCACTGGACATTGTTAACTCATCTACCCTCTAAACAAGCTTGGCATCGGTCAGTCGGACTGAGTCGGAAAAAGAAAGAAAAAATCGCAAAGAATTGTTTGTGCGGTTGTCCTGCCATAGCTCCCTGAAGACTGAAACACTTCGGTGGCGGTATCATTTTAATACAAACAATAAACGCAAGCAGAATTTTCCTCAGTTGAAGGTGAACTTACTTGAAGCCATCGCCAGTTAGGCATAAGGCCCCATAGAGCCTAAATTTCGTTTCACCTTTCAAGAATCCACATATGGTCGGAATCGATCTGACACTAAAGAGGACGGCAAAATACCTCGGCGTAATCTTAGACTCAAAATTGAGCTGAAAAGCCAATATCGAGGGTCGCATTAAAAAGCCTCACATTGCCTTTTACACATGTAAAAAGATGTCCGGTAACACATGCGGGTTTAAACCGAAAGTGGTTCACTGGCTGTACACTGCTGTGGTACGACTCATCCTGACATACGATTGTTTGGTGGAAGGCACTTGAGAAGAAATGGCAACTTACAAATGTAACCAAGATTCAGAGAACAGGTTTGATAGGGATAACAGGATCGATAAGATCAACACTCACAGCGGCACTTGAAACAATGCTAAACCTGGTTCCAGTGGACATCCACTGTAATGGTAGAGCGATAAAAACAGCACTCAGACTAAGGGAAGTAGGTCTTTGGACAACTAGCACTTGTGGTCACGCTTCCATTGTAAGCCGATGGTCTACCACGAAGGAGAACAGATAGAAGATTTGATATCAAAATACCAAGAAGAGAGGACTGGGATGATGGTAGTCTTCTACACCAACGGATCCAAAATGGACTCTGGTATTGGAGGCGGTATCTTCTGTGAATCCAGATGAGTAAACCAATTCTTCAAAATTGAAGACAGATGCAGGGTTTTTCAAGCCGAGATAACTACCATTCTACAGGCCGCAAAGCTAATCAAAAATGGCAACATTGTCAAAGAAAACATTACTATCTATGTTGACAACCAGGCGGTTATTAAGTCTCTACAGTCAACATCGACAAAATCGAAACTCGTAAAAGTCTGCAGACAAACTCTTAACGATATATGTATCAACGACCAACAAGGTCTTTCCGGGCCACAAAAACATGTCAGGTAATGAGAGACCGAACGATCTTGCTAGGATGGGTGCAGAATTAGCATATGCATACACCCTTCCGATGTCAAGGGCACGCATTAGCATTCTTTACAGGAAAATAGATGAGGAAACCATGATCAGGGTTAATACGCGATGGTGTCACATGGACACATGTGCAATAGCCAGATCACTATGGCCAGCCTTCGATAAGAAGAATTCCAAAAATCTCATACAACTTAGTTGAAGGGAAATACGTATCGTCTCCGGTATACGTATCCATACGGATCGTCTTAGATTACCCTACAATTACTACTACAGAAGCTGCAGGAATGTCCCGAATTGGCGACTAGAAGACTGCATACTCTTGGTAGTAGCTTCTTCCATGGGCTGAGGGACCTTCGTATTGCTGATTTTAGGAAACTTCTGAGATTTCTATGCCTTTCTGAGTGGTTTCCAGATTAGCCAACCCTATCACTTGGATTGACTCCCATGAGTATACTTTTTATGGGTACAATGGACCCGCTTGAGGTAAGTCTTTACGACACCAACAATAACAACCAACCAACCAGATAGGGCCATCACCTTCATCTAAGTGGGCACTTATCAGATGGCCGTTCAAGATCATTAGCTCTGATTTGTTAAACTCTCGTAGCTTTTTGACCTCATTGTACAGATATATATATAGAGTGGCTTTACGTGAACACCTGCCTAAAGAGACTTAATTTCACGGTGGGCCTACCCACGATATCAGGACCAAGGAAAAGCCCTGGCCAACGCCCCAGGGAAGTACGAGTACTACCCCAGTTCAATTTGCAGTCATGCGTAAGGCATGAGCTCCACTCCTTGCTGGGAGCGAGGCCTATCTGACACCTCTTGCGCCCTGAGGATCTTAGATGTTAACAGATTCCTTAGGACGCCGTTTGTTCCCGCTTTTGGGTAACCACAGCCACCACGATACTTATACTAGGAGGCCTACCTCGATAGACAGGTTGAGTCAAACCGACTGGTGTTAAATGCCACCAGAATCCGAAGTGACCCAGGGGCTCCTGTCTCCCGTGGTACCAGAATATAGCTTCCGGTGGAGCTTCGCGATCGTGAAGGTCACTTCCAGATGGATCCTTACTGTCCGAAGCCTGGCAGCCCCATACATCAAATGTATGTACTAGTTGAGGCAGAAAACTGGAAGCCTGGTAGGACATTTAGACGCCCTTAATAAACACCATTGGAGACTGAACTTAGAAAAAAAAGAACCAAAAAGAAAGAGAGAGAATTGCTTAACTACTTCGTACTACGTTTGTCCTGCCTTGGCCACTGGATGAAGTAAGAGCCAGCGGCTTGGTGGCACAGACAAATTACAGAGAGCTCAACAAACAACGGAACTAACTACCAAACGCCTCATTTGAGAATCGAGCAAGGTTCTCAGCTGTTTCCCTTGTTGAAAGGATTCCGCTGAAAACCCATGTGTCTCCTGACCGCACCACGTCCATAGAACGGAGGTCCCTTATATCAGGATATAGCGGACAGTCAAGCAACACATGCTTCCAGTCTTCACTAGATGCCCCACATGAACATTCTGCAGAGTCGGACAAGGTCCTTACATGCAAAAATGCATTCAAGGAGCCGTGCCCAGTCAGCAAATAGCCCATGCAGAGTGAGAATCCCAGATTCCTACATCCCAAGGCCTGTTCTACATCGGGAAGAAACTCAAAAGTTACCCTTCCCACTTCACTATTGGTCCATCTAGATTGCCATCTAGAAGAGACACAATTCCCTAGCAGCAAGCTTCTTTCACGAAAATTCATACCCTCAACATTCAAACCTTCTTCCCAGTCGGTCAAGGATAGGTGCTGCCGTCTCTGCAACTTGTAGGCAATACCTTTACGGACTATCTCCGAATCGAGAGTGGGAGCCCCCGCCAGCACCTGCATAGCCTCTGTAGAGACGGTTCGACATACCGGAAGCGATCCGAGGAGCATTACTCTCTGACAGGACCTCATTGTACATATATAATTGGGAAAGATGAACTTTTTCGCCTGTCTTAGACCTTCCGATTTTATGCACTATTCGCGGGCGACAGGAGTCTTTTGTCGCCAGACAATCCACTTGTACATTCGCCTCGAAATGCTTATGTTCTGGTATCCGGCTTTAAGAAATTTTCGATAGATAGCAATGCAACTTGCTATTTATATTCTTACTAGCTGGTACCCGCGACTACGTCCGCGTGGAAAAAAGTCACAATATACCCTATGTGATTGCCCGGGTTTCAGGAAGTTGATAATTAAGTATAGACTTCCAATTCCTCATATTACCTCCTTGTAAATAACATTCCTGGCTTTTCTTTCTGGCTCTAGGATGGCCAGGTCGTCAGGTGAACTGATTCTGAGTACGCTATGAGACAAACAATCACTCCTCAGATTCAACCATCTACTTTCAAACTCTGCTCCTGTGCTTTACTGATGGTCATGGCGTAAAAAACCTTAACGTTTGAATTCAAAGCGGAATCAGGGGAATGTGGGGGATGAAGACGCTTTCTCCCTATTTGACGCCTGCGAAAATGCTGGCTTCTATTACGTGTCTTTGCAGAGTCTTCAACAGAAGCCATTGCACAATGCACTCGAATCCCTCTAAGTCGAACCTCTTTTAATTCAAATTTCCCTCTTACTAGAATTCTTTCATCCTATTTTTGCATTTCCTTCAGTTTTCCTTCGAAAAGTCATACTCCAAGTCGAATTAATTCTAAGTCGAAAGTCCTAACTCGAATACATTCTCTAAATACAGAAGAAAACAAAAACAAAAATCACCGTTTCCCAACCTGCAATATTATACATACATCAAACACACACAATCTCATACACAGGCTGACGCGTCACATCGGTGCGCTGTTCTTATATCTACCTAAATAAAAATTCCACTAAAAAAATGCCAGGAGAAAAAAGTAAACAATTGCCATACCAACCGCCAAATCATCACCCTCTCCTCACGAACAAAAAAAAAAAACAACAACGCAGAATAAAGAGGAATGAAAAACGACTGGGCAAAACAAAAACAACACACGATCACGAACCGATGTGTCTCACTTTATTGAAAACGATCATTAAGAGGTAACGATCATTTAGAGGCAAAGAGAGAAATAAAAAAGCAACAAAAAAAAAAGAAGGCAAAACCACCCTTGAGCAGAAGCAACACACGATCACGATTTGCGAACGATCCGATGTGCTGCTGGCTGAATGGCGCAGGCCACTGGTTTTCTATGGACACATATAAATGGCTGTATCCTAAGAAAGCATGCATTTTTAGAAATAGAAATTAAGCCTATGTGTTAATTGAATAATACAGACTAATTACTCACGAAATTTTATGTAAATCCGTCTAGCCGTTTAGGCGATACGTGGTAACAAACATCCAAACATCCAAACATCCAAACATCCAAAAATCCAAACATCCAAACATCCAAACTTTCACAATTATAATATTAGTAGGATTGATTCACATTTGGATTTCCGAATCGTTTACTCCAAGTGATTTATGTTTAATATTCCTAATATGTGGGCTCAAGATGTTCTGGGGTTGGTTGCAATTTGCATGTTGTACTTCCCGAAATAGTCCCCATTGGTTATTCGAACGGGGAACGAGCTAACCTCCGGCATATTTTATCCCAGGAAGTGACATTATGTCCCATCTTGTGTGCCGGCCCATCTGCCACGCTACGAAATGTAGTAAAGACCATTTCTTGACTTGACACTTTAAACAAGTGGTAGTGGTATCTCACCGGCAGTGGACCAATGAAGTTTCCTTGATCCTTTCTAAAATGACTCCTTTATTCTGACGCCTTTGAGTAACTCATGCGAACATCTTTATTTTTTTTTCTTGAATTTAGTTTCGCTTGGAATGAGGTAAGTAAAAAATGGAGTTAAATTGAATGATCCACTTTCAACAGGACTCTACAAACACACGCATACATACATACATTCATAGATATATAGACATTATTACAGTTACTGAATTATAATACCCATGTGCA
Source organism: Matsumyia berberina (assembly GCA_917880715.2). Taxonomy (NCBI): domain Eukaryota; kingdom Metazoa; phylum Arthropoda; class Insecta; order Diptera; family Syrphidae; genus Matsumyia; species Matsumyia berberina. The sequence goes on from OU862871.1 coordinate 87,260,267, forward strand.
TGTAACAATATATTTTAGGGTCAAATTGACCTTGTCTATTCCAGGCATATCATTTTCAAAGGACTAAAATAAATTTTAGAAATCCAGTCCCTCGGGCTCATGGTCGAACCCCTAATAAAACTGCAAATAGGACATCTTAGACCGGAGATTTGAAAGAAAAAATGATTTCCTTGTTAAATTCAATGTCTCGGATAATAGCCGTAATTCATAAGCCTTGTGTAGTACACCTTAATCTTATTAAATGTGCCTTTGCTATTCATGGCGAGCACCAATGTCTTCTTTAATCCCCCTTGCATCACTTCAATTGAAAAGGATTATCCTAACATAAGGCCTTGTACATACATGTGTATGTATTATGTGTCAATTGGGAAACCATTTATTACATGTCATACTTATTTGATAATCCACATGACACAATGTTGACATTGACAAATTGAAAATTTCACTCAATAGATATGGATGAGATGGTAAATATACACATGATCCTATCCAGCAGCGGTGGCGACGCTATCTAGTTCGAATCACAATGAATATAGGATTAATTATGTGTTTACCTACCTGAATACCGCCCACTCCGATCACAAACAAAAGTTGTGCCATAAATAAGGACGCCAAGAGGCTAAGGAGGGCCGTTCCGGCAAGCGAACGTAAATCTGAAAATAAACTTTAAATTGGGTATTTTTAATGGGAAAATTCACACTACATGGCTCCAGTTGTGGCTGAAATATACGGTTACAAAAGCTACCATTAATTAACATAGAGTTTACTCAGATGGATATGAACAGGTCTAAGTGGGGCCTGGCAGGAGGAAACGTTGAAAGGACGCACACACACACACCCGTGCACATAGTATATATTTCGAATGGCGTTGTTGTCAATACCGATACCGAACCCAAGCAAAAGGAAATACCCACATAAATCGTCGGCTAACGTAGAGGACACCGGGAGGAGTGCCGGTTGCGGTGAGCTGCTACAGTTGGTGACTTCTTTGATTTTTCAGGTGAGGAATTAATTTTGCTTTGTTTCCTTTGAAGTTTTGTTTTGTATTTTTGTAAATCTCCTACGTGATTTTTTTTTTTTTTTTCGTTTTTACAGCCAAAATGAGTTTTGTCAAAAAAAAAAAAAAAACCGAAGTTGGAGCACATACATTTGTATGTACATATGTCGCAGAAAGGAAATCTGTATAATCCTTCAAGCGGAAGTAAGTGCCCACACCAATAAGTGTTGCAAATTCCACAAGAAGTACACTTTGTGATACAACTTTGAAGTTGTGGTCTTTTCTTCGAAATGATTTCACGCGCATTAAGGGGATTAGACCGATCGTTAAGCAATTCGTTTAAAAGATCAAAGACCGCCACGAGTAACTCCTAGTTGTTTAATTGAAATTGAAGTTCGCTGGTACACTTTGAAGAGAAACTTCCACGCAGTGCCTCCGGGATAAATCGAAAGGCGACGAACGTTGGGCTCATGTGAGCCACTTATATTGTCACTTGAGTGCGTCAAAGAAAAACCAGGACTAAGCAAAGGCTTCCAATTAACATCGTGTCAACGGCGTCACTTGTCGACCATGAAGAAACTCAGGCAGTTCTGCGGATGAAAGGACTGATTTGACAGTTGACGACCCCAGTAAACGCATGAGGGACAACGATTTAAGGACAAACTGGGTGCAGCTTACGAATAAGCAGATATGCTCAAACGCTACCAAATGTATATAACCGCTCTTTCATGGAGTGGATTGGGATGGACCGGGTGCCCGGAAATCAAAGACCTGCAACACATACTCTGGCAACTGCTTCCATGAGCAAAGACAACGGCTGTCCAGATCCGATTTTGCTGACAGAGGTAGACATAGGCAAAAAGTCATGAGTTTCCGTCACGTAAGTCAAAGATACGCGTCAAAGTTTAATTTGGTAACATCTGCCCATACAAGTTGAATCCCCCACAAAGTGACCCAGCACCTCGACTTCCATGAATGACGGGGCTTCCTGCAGCCGAACGGTGCTACTTAATTGATTCATCTGTTTAGGGCAGGGGTTCCCAAACTTTTTCAGTTCGCTGCACACTAACAGGTTTATGTAGTATTTGGCCACGGCGCTCTAGTCGAAATATTTGTTTACTTTTAGCCTGCTTTTCATGTTTCGTCTCATTACGGTTGTTGTAAGTATGTTTAGTTTCTGGAGAAGACAAAACAAGAACATTTTGGGGCGCCCTTGTTTACTCTCTACAGCGCAAACTTTGGGAACCCCTGGTTAGAGTGTTCTGTCAGTATAGGTGCTTCGTTTTGTATACTCCGTGCAAAACTCAAACTGAGGGATTTACCAAATTTCCACAATGACCTGCTGCCTCTGATTTCAGTGCATATTTCTTTGTATGCCCTGCTGACTTGCTGGTACATGGTTTCGTTTCTGGTAGCAATTGCTCCTACTAACCACAAATGATTCGTCCCTGACTGCTACACATTTCCTGTCATATAATTGTTGATTTCCTGCACCTCCTTGTGTCTTAAGGGCTTCTGGCGGCATCAGAGATACAACAAGGATGTACATTCATATGTCTGGGTCATGGATGGAGTGCAACTGGGTTTCAATTAATAAGCGGCATTTAACCGATTTGTATTTATTTGTAAACGAACTCTTCCATTGGATTTTTGACAGTGAATGCATCTATGAAGCAAATGATAGAGGCCGTACCACAATATTATACGAGACTGCTAGGTACAGGTGGCTTGAATAAGTAAGTTCGTGAACGCTTAAGCCAGTTACATACATATTCCACCCATACTAGGCACACGGGATGGTGGGCGATCTTCGGCCAGGCGACCCAACTTTACAGATTTAATGTTCGAAATGAAACGTTAAGATCGTCGTTAGAGATTTCAACGCCAGGAAAAGAAAAGCGGAAATGTTTCATAGGACCATCGAAAGATATACAGATTCACGACAAGACCTCCGAAAATGAATTCAAGCTCATCGGCTTTGTCACGGGCAGTGTGCAGCAAGAAATTCCCACAGTTTAACATCCGCAAGGCAACTTGCAACTTATCCGGTCAAAATACCGCCAATCACTTTGATCACGTTCCGATCGGCCAAACATCCCCCCCTGTATTGGGTGTTCAAACTTTTCGAGGTAGAAATATTTACCTCCTGGGTCGATTGCCTAGTTACTATGCTAAGCTACAAATCCGCCGGTGCAAAAACAGACAGAATGACTGCACGTTAAGAGGTGCTGTTCAAAGGTATAGAGCCGATCGTCAGCTCTACAAGCAAGACGTGAAACACGATATCAATGAAATGTTGAGATGCTACGGGAGGAAAGAGATCCCGAATATCTATAAAAGGGCACAGGACAAAGCAAAGTTTCGCTACCCAAACCAGACCCTGCAATGACAACAACGGCAATGTCATGGTACAAATAACCCCGTTGGTCTGAAAACGTGCTAGCATCATTCCCAAAAGCATAGAGTTAGATTCAAATTACTCAAATGATAATATAGAGGCTGTGGTGATGAGCAAGTGCACGAGGATACTCCACACTTTCTCTGCTACTGGCCAGAACTCTGTTAACTAAGTCTAAACTCTAGGAAGGAATTTCTTTGAGGATCTCGAAGAACGCCCTTCGTGAATGACCTGAACAGATATATGAAAGCCTCCGGACGGCTTGAAAACCCATAGATTCATAGGTTCACACAGTATGGGATTCACATTCCCATGGGAATCACAATTTTAGTGTGACGGAGGAAGGTTAGGTTAGGTTACGTAAAGAGTGTGATAGATAGGTCTCATCACTTTCACTCGGAGACATGGAGGTCCATTGTGAGTACCCTATTAATGTTGTGTTATGGTTCCCGGGACAACCTACGGAGCCATCCTACTGATGGCTGTTTTGCGAACCAGTTAGTGGTCTTCAAGAATCTGATTTGGTCCGTTAACTGTAAGTCTGTTACCTCTGCTATGCTTGCAAATAACCTTGACCCTAATGCGCGTAGACTTCGTTATTGCAGGGCTGAGCTGAGTACAGCAGATGTTGGATTGATTCTACCTCTTGTTCATCTCCGCAGCTTCTGCATCAATCGTTGGTTTCGACTTTCCATTTGCAGAACATGACTCCGATTGCGCAGTGTCCTGTAATAAGTCCAGTGAGTATGCGGATAGAAAGTCACTATAGACAGCTATAACTTTGAGGTAGTTAAGGATTTGATCTACCTGGGCTCCGCTATAAACTCAGACAACGACACCAGCGCTGAGATTGAACGAAGAATAACTCTTGCCAATCGCTTTTTTTTGGGCTAAGAAGGCAATTGAGTAGCAAAGCCCTCTCTCGAACAACTAAGGTGACCCTGTATAAGTCCTTAATCGTCCCAGTCCTGCTCTACGGCGCAGAGGCATGGATTTTGTCAAATGCGGATGCGATCGCTCTTGGCTGTTTCGAGAGGAACATTTTTCGGGTGAATTTCAGTCCTATCTGCATAGATCGCGACTCAGGTGGCGCACGCAAGTGTAAGGTGACCTCAACCAACTTGGCGTGCGAAACTGGAGGCAGCTGGTTAAAGATCGAGTTGGCTGGAGACGCTTGTTGGTTGAGGCCCAGGACCACCCCGGTCTGTAGCGCCACCTTAAGTAAGTAAGTATGCGGATAGAGGATCTGTCCAGTGCCAGAAGACACCTTGTTTTAGATTTATTTAATTTCGCCCGTATCGTCCGAAAGGTGGCACAATCCTCTCTGACTAACTAGAAGGAATAAGCTTCTCTCTCTATTATGCTGTCTATTATGCCATGCAATCTCCCTATCGGTGGAATTACAGATGTGTCTGCTTCGCTAATATTCACAACCGACCCCAATCTTGCCAATTCATCAGCTTTGTCGTTCCCTTCTATGTTCTTATGTCCGGGACCTAGCAGAGTTCGACTGCATGGTGCCTTATGGTGATCAGCGTGTCTTGACTGCCTTTGATTTGATTATATTGAATTTTATCGATTTTAAATCTGCTGTCAACGAAGGTGGGAATATTCGAGGGGAGAAGGTGACAATCTCTTATGCAGCATGCAGTTTTTTCTATTGCCAGAATCTTGGCTTGGAAGACGCTGCATGTTTTTGGCAATCTAAAGGATTCCTGTTTTAGTAGGGTTCCCAAGTAGAATCCGGGTCCTGTTAATGTTTCCATTTTTAGCCGTTACTGTAAATCGCGATTACATTACATATCTTTGATTACATTGTTTTGACTCCCAGTGCCCTCGGGTTGACGAAGAAAAGTTCCTATTCCCTTCATCACCCTAATTTTCTAACCTGACCTATGGCTGTTGGCAACAACTATCATATTTAACAAGTCCTCATCGAGAAGACTAAAGAGACGCTATACAACGATTCGTCCTGCAGTATGATGCAGAAGCATGGAATTGGTCAATATCGGATGAAAGCGCAATTGTAAGTTCCATTTATGGTTCCAACTGCGTTAACAGTTCATAGAGAACAAGATTGAACCACAAACTATACAAACTGTGGCCGCTGTGGCTCAGGGCTTAGTGCGTTGGACCACTGTGTGAGCGGCGTGGGTTCAAGTCCAAGCCATGTCCACAGAACATTTTTCGCGGCACCACCTCTCGTCGGGAAATGACAAGCCTCCAGGAGTATAATCTGTCATGAAAGAACTTCTCAATTCGTCATTCGGAGTCGGTAATAAATTGTAGGTCCCTTCCATTCATTCATTCAAAACTTTTTTCAATGGCCCGCTTATCCATTATGAGGATTGCGGGTTTAGGGGGCTTAAGTGGACTCTTCATATTTCCCGATCTTCCGCAATAGACTCTAAATCATCAGGTGCTATCCCCATTCGGGTAGCGGTGAGATTTCAGACTTGGTTCAGCCATCTCATCCTGAGCCTACCCAGAGGAGTCCTGCAGAGGCACCGTACTGGTCAAAAGGCACCGTACGTGTACAATGATTAACTGCAGCGCCATAACAAGTAAAGAAGCTACACGTAGTAGGGTTTAAAACGCTTTAGCTTACTCGTACTTATTGTTGAATATTTAAACGACCACTTATGCAGCACTAAAAAGGGGTAAACACAACATACGTATGTATAATGTAGATTATCTATATTTAATAAAAACGTCGAATAAAATGATTCACTCTTGCAATTAAAACTTGTTACCCAAAGCCAAAGCCAAAAAATATAAATCATCCCTCATACAGCGCAGCGCGAGGAAGACCGACAATAATAAATTGTATTGTACTATTCTGAAATCCCTGCCAATTAAGTGAATTGGAATTTATCGGCATCGCTAGTAGCTTGCGGTAAGCGTTTTTTTTTTTTTGGCTCCTTTTCGTATCTTATAAAGGATCCGGCAGAAGGAGTGAAAGTCGTTGGAAGCTAAGTGCTCAGCGATGAATCAAAACTTGTTTCAATTTTGTTGCTTTGTTGCGGAGATATAAATTATGACTTGGACTTTTTCAAACGTGCTGGGATGACTAGGACTACAGTTGTTTGTAAACAGTATTTTTAAATCTAGTTAAACAAATACTTTTTTGATCGGTTTAGTATTGGCCTTCAATTCTGAGATTGACTATGTATACGACGCGGTTAAGGTCAATTAATAGTAACTTAAGCAAAGTATGGCAAATGATACTGTCTGTAGTACTCACCTGTATGTTATAAATGCAAATGCTAGTCCAACTAAGCTAATGGAGCTTCCAAGAACTACCCCGAGAGCAATTACACTACCCTGAGACCCCCATTGGGCGCCAAATGTCACACTGGAAGAATTAATTGGAGGAACAAATGTGTGTAGATGATGTGAGTAGAGTGTTTCCATCTGGAAAAGAGGAAAATTATTTTTAATTAAATTAAGTGCGACTGCCAGAGCCAGAGAATTATGAAGTTTATTGTGGCGAAAAACATTTAAATTCGAATTTCCTTAAAAAAATAAACTCGCCAAGTGCTGAATGTACTCATCCTTGTAACTAGAGCAATACTTGAACGGAAGTACTCTGTACCATCCCTGACGTTATGGCTAGGGAGTATTGTTTCGGAAGGTTATTTGATGAGAAGTATTAGACCGTGTTAACTGGCTTAGGTTAGGTTGAAGTGATTGCCAGCTAAAGCCAACACAACTCATGAGGGGTCTGTTGTGATACCACATGGATCCCGGAAAGAGCTCCTGCTTAGTCATTGAACCAATTGAAGATTCTTATGAAGCGTATGAGGCTACTTACATCGATGTTTATCAGGTCGCCTAAGTTGGTATAGAAGAAGGCTTCTAAGTGGAGTTTTCTTTTACGGGAGAGAGCTGGACGCGTGCAAATAAGATGGAGTAAGGTCTCCCCCTCCTCTTCGTCCATTTAGTTTCTGCACAAGACGTTTGCATAGACACCTTGCTGCATTCGTGCCTATTATACAGGGTCCAGTAATGCATCTAGCATCTAGCTTTAGTTCAAGTTTACAAGTAGCGATTTGTATACAATATCTGGCAAGTTCATCAGCCTTACAGTTCCCTGAAATGTGACTGTGTCCTGGCAACCTACAAAGTTAACTGGCTTAATGCAGAATCCTTATTGGACCCTAGAAGTCTACAGTGGTTCACCAACGAATCAAAAATGGAATCTGAAGTTGATGCTGCCGTCTTTGGACCCAGAACTAAGGTCGCCGCACCAATGGGTATGTGTCCCAATGGATCGCAGTGTCAGGCATAGGAGCGGGTCAATTTTAGATATTGCACTTGGCAGCTCGAACATGATCAGCCGTCAAAAGCTCTTGCACATTCTCTGAGTTAGATAATTAAGAAACTCTAAAACCCAATCCACTGATATACGATCTGGTTTGGCACACTGATAATCCTAAAATAAGAGACAGATATACATATCTACATATGTACATACATAGACGAATTAGGTAGGGTTAAGGAGTGCTAAGAAGGCAATTGAGTAGCAAAGCCCTCTCTCGAACAACTAAGGTGACCCTTTATAAGTCTTTAATCGTCCCAGTCCTGCTCTACGGCGCAGAGGCATGAACTCTGTCAAATGCGGATGAGGTCGCTCTAGGCTGTTTCGAGAGGAAAATTCTTCGGGTGATTTTTGGTTCCGTCTGCATAGACGAGGAGTGGAGGAGGAGATACAACGACGAACTGTACGGGCTGTACAGCGGCATCGACTTAGCCAGAAGAGTGAAGGTCCAACGACTGAGGTGGCTGGGTCATGTAAAGCGAATGGACACCAATGCTCCAGCTCGGAAAATCTTCGAATCCACACCCGAGGGTCAGCGCAGTAGAGGAAGACCGCGACTTAGGTGGCGCACGCAAGTGGAAGGGGACCTCAACCAACATAGCGTGCGAAACTGGAGACAGCTGGCAAAAGATCGAGATCGCTGACGACGCTTGTTGGTTGAGGCCCAGGACCACGCCGGTCTGTAGCGCCACCTTAAGTAAGTAAGTAAGGAGGGTTTGTAGAGCTAGATTGTCAAAAAAAAAGACTGAGTACAATAATGGCTTCTTCGCGGTATTTTGGAGCGCCTTGGAAAGGTATTGAAAACCTTGAACACTTTCCGCAAGACCATTAACATCTTTGCAGAACTGCTTTAACATTTTTTTTCGATTGCGCACTATTCCCCGACGTCCACACTTAGTTGCAATATCTGCATATATCCGTATACATCCGAGTTCTGTTCTGTCCGAGTTCTTCAATCACTCTGTCAGAGCCTGCTTTCGCAAAAGGCAATGACCAGATCAGACCAGACTCTGATGAAGAACTATGCATGCTTCACTGCAGCATGCCTAGTTTGACAAATTCTCAATTTTGTTGTGATTCAGCGCTGACAATAGGGCCTTAGATCGTCTGTGTCCTTCTAAGTTCGAGCATCTATGGTCTGCCTTCTTGATTGTGCCATCGCCTTCATTTCATCACCTTCGTCTCGATGTATCAGAGGTATCCCACTTCCTGCCTAGTAGTGGATCCTACTTACATACTTACTTACTTTCTTATGATAATGGTAAAGCCCGGCGTGAATCTGCGACTCCACCAACAAGCGTCGCTAGTCAGCCCTCGGTTTTAAATTCAATTAAATGAGTGAGTTCTGCACAATTTCTTCATGCAATACCTACATATGTAGGTAATGTTAAAGAAATTGCATGACAGCGCATCGCCTTGTCTAAGATCTAAAGGTCTCGGAGACATCTTTGCTGACCTTAGTGGAGGAGCGTGCATTTTCATCGTGATCCTGCACAGATAGATGGCGTTTGGCAGGGATGGTAAAACTAGACATTTCTCTTTATAGCTATAAATGCAGTCATAGGCGGCCCTTAATTCAGTTAAATGGTGGTGGGTATCGATTTGAAATTTCTGGGTTTTGTCCAAAATTGTCGGTATTGTGAACATTTAGTCGGTGATAGACTTTTCTAACAGAATGATTTGGGCCAATCAGGTTGTTGGCAAAAGGCTTTAGGCGCTCATACAGTAAATAAGATCTTGTAGGCGATATTGAGGGGACTTTGCCTATAGTTGACGCAGTTTAGAAAGTCTCATTTCTTGAGGATCGGGCAAACTATTTTGAGGTTAAATTTTTCGAACATGTTTTGGTGCACGCTGCCTGCCAAATCAACTTCAGCGACCTTAAACGGCTGGGCAACTACGCCGTCAGCTCCAGCAACTTTGTTGAACAGTTTAGCAATACAATTGATGTCAAGCCGACTGACGAAATCAATGCGCTCCGGGCGGTTGATCTTACCATTGTAAGAGACATTCATCTCTTTCGAGATAAAAATGTCTCGGGTCTATTTAGTGAAAAGATGAAATGGGAGAGAAAAACTAGCTGCGAACTCAATAAGCTGTATAAGGATGTAGGTACACTCTTGGATATACAGTGTACTCTCCCATAAGCGGACACCGACGGTTCCGAGAAAATTGTCCGCTTATGAGAGGTGTTCGTAAGGAGAGTACTCTGTATGTACATACATATGTATGTAGTCTAACTTCAATAAGCAGCAATGCCATGGCCAAAATAAATTTAAATTCACAGCCCTCAGGTAGAATATGAGAAGGAAGACTCAAGAGCTTGGTCTACAAGGGAAACTGATAGAAACGCGCCTAGGATGTAAACTTCAAGGGTCCAGGATCGTTTAGTAAAGTAAGTTCTTTGGATGGAATTGGAGGGTTATTATCTCTCTGCATTTCTTGCCATTTTTGGGAAACATTATCAGAATACCGTGCAGCTAGTTATATAATACTTTTTCTTAGGACCTTTTGTGGATTCAATTAGGCTATTCTTAGGTCCATTATTGAGTTTTCACAAACTTCAAATGTCACATTCCTAAGTGTTGGACACTACACTAGCTGGTACACGGCCATATCCAGGTGATTTTATTTTCTTTAGATCCTCAATTGCTGCTGTGAATTCTTGAAGTGTTGGTGGTCCTGTGTTGGTTTAAAATTCGATGTTGCTCTTGATTGCCGAGTTTTGTTGGATTAAGAGTCTCTCCAAACTGGTTTCATCAACTTTTCAGCTGATCACATGCAGGTTTGCAGTTATTCCACTTAAAGTAAAAGAGGCGTGAGCTGAGAACCAAAAGGTTGTAGAAATTCGTTTGGCTGTATATCCTACGGCTGGTAGTCAAGTGGCAGCGAGGAGACTTTTTCTTTAAAACGAAAGTTTTCTTCGTTGCTTGCTTCTCAAACTGATAACTTTCGAATAAACAGTAATGTTGCCATTAGAACTACTAGGGACGATTACCACTCCCACGGTATCAGTTACGGCTGGTACCGATTAACCCAATTACAAACAGCCACTGAATAAACTAATCGTCAACTAAAGACAAAATCCCCACCAAAGTGTCAAAACCTTAAAGTAACACCAAAATTTACTTCCCGGCTAAGAAGGACATAACCAACCGAACAAAATACAAAACCTTTAATTTGATAACTTAAACTTTACCATGAATCATGTAAGTAAGCAATTAATATTAAAGAAACGCAAACACAATCGATTGACCCGCAAACACTTTCATTATCCACAAACCAATTTGCCTCACGCAATTTATTTATCCTGCCAATCAAAATTCAAATTTCCCACCAATCAATTCCACCGTGAACAACCGAAATACAAATGAAACCTGAGCCGAGCATACTGATTGCGATCCACCAAAACAAATATTGTTTCTACGAGGAATACACCTGGCACCTGGCGATATCGTCGTAGTAATGCTCCTAAAATAGAATCCATCCACACCAATCCTGTTCGCGTTCGCGGAATATACGATGACGTATAATAACAATAAAAGGACGAACATCATTATAACGGATTCTAATTTGCACACAACACTGTGGCCATTAGTTTAATTCTATCGATTATTTTCAGGAAAGGCATAAAAAACGCACGGCAACGTGCACGCAAACACTTTTTATCCTTTTTCCTCCCCGCCCGCCGTCGCTTTATTGCCGTAACTCCCGCACACAATTATTATGGAACGGGCAATACACACACACAAGAAGAAAAAATAAAAGGAACAGGCGACACCATAAAAAGGGGTGACGTGATTACAGGTGTCCTTGCTGCATGGGCATGGTAAGGCAAAACAAAAATCAGGACAATGTACAAGATAATTGATAGTCAACACAAACCTTAACAAATCCAAAGGGATTTCCGACCACTTGAGATGTAGATTAAAGTTAAATTTTGTCCTAAATGTAACCACTTTGGATGTTGTTTATCCTTTTTATGAACAAAAAAATGCGTAAAACTTTCACTGCAGGGTTAACCCAATTTTTCAGGAAAAAAATAATAACAATAACATTACTTAATATTGCTCTGAATGAATGCACTTTTTGCTGATAATTATATTTCACATGCCGATTTCACACACTCTGTACTGTACATGACGACGCAGAAGATCCACCTTACACTTCCTTTCGACCCCATCGACAACGAGCAACTGAAGCACCGAGCTTTGAGTGAATGTTATCCTTTGGAATGGAGCTGAACCTTTTTCTTATATGCTAAAGAGGACGCACAGTGGCGTCGTCAATGTTGGACAGATGTACATAAACTTTTTCTGAAACTACACAACTCAATTCTTGGTGTGGTGGAGTCAAAAGTGGTTGAAGAGCCTCAGGGACTTCAAGCATTCTGGCTGAGATTAAACGATGAATAACTCTTGCCAATCGCTGTGTCTTTGGGCGAAGAAGCCAATTGAGTTGCAAAATCCTCTCTCGAACGACTGAAGTGACCTTGTATAAGACCTTAATCGTTCCAATCCTGCTCTACGGCGCAGAGGCATGGATGATGTCTTCTTCGGGTGATTTTTGGTCCCATCTGCTTAGAAGGTAAATGGAGGAGGAGATACAATGACGAACTGTACAAGCTGTACAGCGACATCGACATCAACTTAGCCAGAAGAGTGAAGGTCCAACGAATGAGGTGGTTGGGTCATGTAGAGCAGATGGAAACTAATGCTCCGGCCCAGAAAAGCTTTGAATCCACACCCGAGGCACGGTGCAATAGAAGAAAACCGCTAGTCAGGTGGTGCACGCAAGTGGAAGAGGACCTTAACTAACTTGGCGTGCGAAACTGGACGCAGCTGGCTAAAGATCGAGCTGGCTGGAGACGCCTGTTGGTTGAGGCCCAGGTCCAACCCGGACTGTAGCGCCACCATAAGTAGGTGAGTAAGACTTCAAGCATTAGAATACATGCGTTTCAGCTTTTTCCAACTCATCCCCAAAGTTCCGATTCTCCATTAACCATTCTGCGCCACGTTTGCTAAGGGTGATGCACTCTTCTGCCTGACTGGGTGAGTTTATTCGTTGCATGGCATACTTCGCAATGGAATTGTCTTCCCGTCGTAAGTTGGGCCCGATCCATTGCCACTTGCCTGGAGTTAACGAGTCATACCAGTGATCACTTTACAAATACTTTACCCGTAAAGAAATTGGAGTGATGCGTTTTAGCACTAAAAAAAAGTTCGATAGCATTCCGAAGGCACTACGATGGGAAGAGTACACACTTAGATTAAGTTAGGTTACGTTAAGTAGGGTTAGGAGACATCTCCTGAAAACGCCGGATACCAATATGGAACCATCGCGATCCCTGTGAGAATCTACAACGGCACCAACAAACCTAAGCCCTCATTCCCGGAAGCATTTTATTTCCCTGCAAAAATCCTTTTATCCCTGCAAAAATCCTTGAAAAAGTAGTTTCCTAGGTGTTTGGAGCGCCTTTGTGCTATGCCCTCAGAATCGCACAGAATGTGTGTGATATCTACTTTACTGCATAAATCTCATAGCATGCTTACGTAGAAGGCAATGCCCAGACAGAATCCGTACAGCTATTCTTAGGTTTGATATTTCTAGCTTAAGTATTTCCCTCTTTTCTTTTTTATCTAACCCCAGCCATAAAGCGTTGGATACACTAGTTCTCTTATATTTGACCATCTGTGATCAGCTTGCCGTGTTTCTGTTGCCTAAGACATTCGCCTTAATCGCGCAGGACGGAGGTTTAACGACTACAGCGTCGCCTTGGGGTCATTCTCCCCCGGCTCTAGCTAGTTAATCCGCAAACTCATAACCCTTTACGTCGCAATGTTCAGGCACCCAGCATAGTTTTACCCGGATCCACGCACATAGTACCTTAAGGACTGTGCGGCAGTTCACAACTAGTCTGGATCGAACGCAATTCGATTCGATTAAGTTAGGTTAGACCCTCTTCCTGTTAACATGCGCAGTTAAAGTAAGACCGATGTTCGTTGTAGTATGTACGACAGGATTTACCATTTTCGCGGCCACCCTTAGGGGATTAAAATCAATCGGAGCTAGCTAAGTTGTCTAGATCATACACAAGGCCGGACAAGTACAATGGCAATAAAAATTAGTTTCCCCAGCGCCTGTCATGAGATCTAATTAGCCGTATAGAACTTTTTACAAAGTGTCCAGTGAAGATAATAGTGCTGATTTTAGATTGCGCAAGACCAGTCCATTTTTTCTTCTTTTTCTTTAAAACGCCCTCTATCCACAGAACTTATTCTGGCTTTTTAATCTTCTTGACTGGAATTAGCTTCTGTGACTTCAAAACCGCGGGCGCCTTGTGGAGGGCAGCCTGCTTCAGATCTGAGCGGTATTTGCTGTCGGTGAGCAAATTTCTTAGCTTCTTCAGTGAACGCCTGGGCCAGAATTCATGGTCTCACGTCGTGACTGATTTAGCAAAGGCCAAGCACGTTTGTGAATAGATATGAAAAGTCGTTTTGGTTGGACTTGTACGGTAGAACCATGTAGTGTGAGTTCGTTTGCCCTGCAGTTTACCGGAATATCTCGGTGGTCTGACACTCAGTGAGCATGTTTTTTCTACTTTTGACTTTAAGAGTCTTAAGGCCTTTATTCATATTTCTTTATATATCTATATCTTAAGCCGTATTCTGACGGGTTCGTGTTAGGTTAGGTTGTGCACTTTTTGGTAGTATCAGCTAGTCCCATTTTTTTCTCATGCTGTACGATTTGGCATCTTTTAAACCGTCTCTAGAAACTTCAGAAAACATACATCTTTTAAAACCTAGTCTTAATTACCTCTACGTTGTCAAACAATGAACATGCATTCTAATAAAGTTAATCATGTCCGTAAATAAACGACGGCTGCAGTGTATTTCAGGCCGAAATCACAGCCATCATCGAGGCTCCGAAAACTGTCCGCGAGAAGGGTATCACCGAAAGGACAATTACGGGCTACATCGACAGCCAGGCAGCCGTTAAGGCACTGGAGTCCGCGATAGCTAGATTGAGGTTTGTAGAAATCTGCAAAAAGCATCTAGACGAGTTCCTATGTTGGGTACCAGGGCATATAGATATCCCTGGTAACGAAAGGGCTGACGAACTTGCACGAAAGAGAGCAGCCCTGCATGCCTCACAGGCTTTTCCCTTTGCGACGCCTACAATAAAAGTTGCAGACGAAGCCATCAGTCGAGACAAGTTGTGATAAGAAATGATCTCTGTCTCTGGTCAAACATGGTCGTCGCGAGGCAAGGATAGTCTCCGGCATCATTACTGGGCACTGCGCCATTGGTGCTCATGCATCGGCATACATTAACGACTATGACTATGGACGAAGAAGAAATCGAATCTGTCCATCCCCTGCTGTGTGAATGTCCTGCCCTCGTGGTAGAAGAATGCGGACTCTTGGTAGTTACTTCTTCAGGGAACACAATGCACCCATTTACCTAACCTAACCTAATAATGTTAGTTGCACTCATAGTTTCATGAATATTTATATTTTTCTTTTTCAGACCGGAATAGCAGTGGTGAATGGGTACAGCCGTGCCGTACTCAACTTTGAACTCTAAAGTATTTATAATGGTCGTATGTGCTTTATGTAGTGAATTTAGGCTGATCTTGAGCTAAAATCCGGGATCAGTTGTCAACATGTTGTTTGGAACTCCTATCATTTGTCAGCGCCTTTTCGACCCTATATACCTAAGTATGGTCCTTCTGTTGCAGGATGAGGACAGGCTGAAGGACTGAAGCCTTAGTCGCACTCCAGTATTCTATGGATTTTTGGATGGTTGGCCAGAGTAGAGAAGAGGACTGATACTCTTTCGCATCTAGCCATCTCACTTTGGTTAACCACCACGTTTCCAGCCTACATATGCACATATATATATATCTCTATATCTATTTCATGAACTTGTACTCAAGTTTTCGGAATCTGCTGTTTGACGTCCTTCCCCTGCTGAGTCGAGGACCGTGCTCACAACTCAAGAACTCATTATACCGCTACTGGTCCATTCCTTGTAAAGGACGATCAGCCACGACGCATTGCACAAATAATCTTTATATCACTTTGTCCTGAATTGAAAATTCCTGTCGGTGGCCGCACAGTCCCCTAGCGAGAGGACTGAGACTGAGGAGCATTAATTTTTTTTTTGTCGACTACATTCCTGCGCAGTACCGTTGTTATGCGAGTACTTGGTGACAACACAGACAACTTTCACTTAAAATACTCCTGTGTGTCAAATCGGAACTAAGTGTTTTAATGATAACAAAGAAGGCAGTCACGGTTCGGTTAGATGCAAATACATACAGCCTCAAGGAGCAGGTGGTGGTGTGGGTGGGGAAATTTTAAAATTGAAAAGCTAGGTGACCACTTTAAATAAGAGACACAAACGAGCAAAAAGCGAGCATCGAAACCAAATTAGCAATGGCCTGACTTTGATCCGGAAAGTTTGCCATTGTTTTTGAGTTTCCACGCTAAGTGGTTTTGGTGACACACGGGAGAGTGGGCGACTAAATGGCCTGCACACTATGATTTGATAGGAAGAGTCTAAGCAAACATTCGGGCCATTGATATTGTGAATGAGAATGTCGTGGTTGCGGCCATGTACACACAGTATAACATGTGATACTTGAACCAAGCCTGCAAAGCGACCATGTTAGTGAACGTTATTATAATTCCTTTTGTTGATCAATTCATCAGGAAGCGTAAACACTGAGAAGAAATACGAGCACTCGTACCTTCAAGAGCATTATCTATTTATTTTGCTAATGTATGGGTTTTTTATTGAAATAAGAAAAGCGTACATTTTTCAAAGGAAGTAGCAACTCGCGAGGAAGGGAGTGTAAGTCATGTGTGTCATGAGATAAAGGACCATAAAGTAGATGCACATAGGTATGAACATAAATGTATTTAAATGTTTAGGGCCGCATGGTAATCGTATTAAAGTTTTGTAAGGCTTTTCAGATGAAAGGCAGTCGTAATAGGAGCAATCCGTTTTTTTTCTGCCACAAACTAAAAATAGGGAGTCTTAATTTTCAGGAGTTCCACCTTGTCATACGGGTATCATAATTCCATAATATTTTAATAATGACACAGTTTATTGTCATTACAGTATTTAATTACGAGCTGCTCCGTCCGCGGCTTCACTCGGGCTATATGACTTCCCAGAGAAGGGGGTGAGAATTTAGAGGATGGGATGGGCCTCCCAACTTGAGAAGAATTTATCTCTAAGAATTTTCGAGTTGTTTTGTTATAGAGATACCACGGTAGAGCAATCAGATGCTAAAGCAGGTCCATTGTACTACCAGCAGATTCAGTCAAGAGAAAGGTGAGTTGGAGCTGAAGGACCTGCCACCTAACACGAGTAAATGTGAAAAAATCAAATAAAACTTGTGTCACTTAAGCCTTACACGTTAAAGTATTTTACAAAGGCTTTTTTCTGTTCACAGGGGTAAATGAAAATCGTACATGAGACAGTATAGTGACACCTAACTCCTTGTCACGAATGGAAGGGACATACAATTTATTTCCATCTCTGAACGGCGAATTAAGAAGCTTTTTCATGACAAATGATACTCTTGCAATTTTGTCGCGAAAAATGTTCAGTTTACACAGCTGGGTTTGAACCCACGCAGCTTCCACAGCAGTCCAGACCACTGAGCCACGGCGACACCAATTGCTAAAACACCAATCTTGAGGAGCTAGGCTCTGATAGCTATAAAAACCTGGTAAAAATTTCAGGGAATGGCTTAGATTTTGCCAATTGGTTTCACAGGGACGGGATGAGCTCACTATGGTGCCTATTGTCTTATGTAAGCGCTATCTACCTTACCCTACTCTACCTAACCTTAATGATACCTTTAATTGAAACACAAGATATCGAGGCAGTTCACCTTGATTAAGCAACTTTTCGTTTCTTTTTCACTTAGAATCTTGGGTTAGGATATCCTCCAAATATCTTCGCAGTTTCTCCCTAATCTCGATTGCTCGTGTCATCTTGTAGCATCTTGTTGAGTGAAATTTTAATTATTTTATAGGCTTTCATCTCACTCCTTCTGCTAGCCAAAGTACAGTACATATATACGTCCCTGTTTCCACGTCCTCCACCAACCCCATTTTCTTTAGATGACCTCTGCAGTTTCCATGCCCAGTGGATAGCGCTACAATCCATTTGAGACTTCTTCGCATTAAGCCTGAAAGTTCTGCTTTGATACAACCTGCGGACACTCTTATCGCCATTATGTCTATTTTATGACCCACACCCGCTCAAGGGGCGATTAATACCCTTGAAGTGAAGTTATTCACACAGCGCGAGCGAGTTGCAATGGTACATCAACTCTTTGGGACGTTTATAATATGTACTTGTCATTGCTACAATTCACTATATTTTTTTTTTATAAATTTCCTGATCATCTCTTTGTGGTCATGGCGACCACTCTATTGAAACCAACACATTACTTACTTTGATTCCGAGCGTACCTTCAACAAGATCAGTCGTTATTCGATGGACAACGTTCAGTAAAGATACATTTTTTCGGTGGACATGGCTGGGGCTTAAACCCAAGTCGGTCTCACAGCAGTAACCATTGAGCCGCGGGGACCACTTCCAGGGAGATCTAGCCTATGCTAAATCTCACTCGATCTAAAAATTTGATTTTGCTTAAAAAGTCGCTCACTAGCACCATCATTATACCTACCTAGGTATAATGGTACTTCCTAGATACGATGTGGTATAAAGTCGGTGATAGAGAAGAGAGGAAGATTGCAAAAGAAGGATGCTATGGGAAACACTTCCGGGACTAAGGCAGGCGAAGAAACTCCTCGGGAACTACGACCGAAGGAGGAGCAAGGTCTGCCTAGGTACCAGCAAAAACCAGCTTCGCATTCTAACAGGCATCCTAACGGGCCATTACAGACTCAGGGAGCATCTCAGGAAAATAGGAATAGAAGCAAACGGAAACTGCAGATTCTGCAGCGATGCCGAGGAGACTCCGTCACACCTCGTTACGGACTGTGGAGCATTGATCCACAAAAGAAGAGCACACCTGGGAGCGTACACTTTCCTTGAAATGGACCTCCCTTCGTTGGACCCAATCCAGATACTCCGATTTCTCAGAGCGATTGGATTGGAGGAGGTTCTCTAGGTCGAGGTATATCGGCCAATATGAGCATGGGGAGCACAATAGATCTAAATAGGTCGCAGTACACACACACACACCCCAACTTCTAGCATCTAACATCTAACATCTAAAGTTGGTGATTTACATATTTAACATCAGAGTATTCGTTACCGTGTTTAAAACAGAAGAGTCTGTCTACGAAGTACGATTTTAAAATATTATATTTCCGATCGAAAAAGACATATCCTCAGCTCCAAACTTTTGCGTCCGACCTTGTTGAAGGCTTGGAGGAGGCCAAGAAAAACAAATGACTATTTAAATGGTGAGGGATTATCACTTTACTTCTGTTGAGATGCCGTGGCTTGTGCGAATGTTTGCGCGTTCTTTTCTTTAGCTGTGCACTCAGCTCCTTGCGACATCTTTAGATACATTACCCCCGCCCCTCTCTACAGGTGGCTGATGGTTCCCCTTGCAGTTGATGCAAGTAGCTATGCGCCTTTCTTCAAGCTGCAGTCTTTCGTGTGGTTTTTGCTAGTACGTTTGAATGTGTTATTTTTGGGAAACAATTTGAGTGTGGTTAGGTTAGATTAGGTTAGAAGGGTGCGTGATGGATAGGCCTCATCACTTCCACTCGGAGACCTGAAGGTACATTGTGGGTACCCTTTTAATTTTGTGGGAACAGCAGTATGGTTCTCGTTGTGAGTGTGGTTAAAACCCTGGTAGCGCTTGCACTGCGGAAGTTATCTTGCATTTTTTCTCAGTGGTTCGATATTATTCAAGGATTGTTTTTATTTGGTAGATTTTTTCTTCGCCTTGTTCCGTCTTCCGACTGCATTGCTTAGCCTGCAGGTGTTTCTGGGGCAATGAAAACTTACTCGACGACAACCATAGGAGAAATAGTTAATCTTACATCACTACACCTCACAGTCCAGAAAGAGGCTATGCTGAGTTCTCTTAGGTTAGGTGTGAATAAGCAGATATTAACAAATCTGGTACACAGATGCTTGCAAATTGGCAAATGGCAATCCTGTAGCTGGGGTTTATGGTCTGAAATTGCAGGTTGCGGAAGCACTTAGAATTTCACCAGATATCTTTCAAGTGAAGGTTTACGCTAGGCGCTCGCTATGCCACCCTTTAGTGTCCATTCTAAAATAACACGAGGGAAGCTGACGGGTTCGCTGGACATTGGGGAAACAAAAAGGACTTGAGGAAAGTGAGAAAGTTCGTCAATCCCATCAAAAATAAGACAAAAAATCGACTTGAATTCAGCAAGGACGATTAAGAGGGCCTAGCGGGCGACTTAACTGGACACTGTCCACTGAGGTATTATCTGTATAAGACGAAATTATCAGATACAGGCATGTGCCAACTCTCCGGAGAATAGGAAGAGACGACAGAAAATGTTCTTTGCGAGTGCGTACGAGGCGCAAAGAACAGACTACGGCATATAACGCTTCCTATGCTTTAAGAGCAGTTTGTCTGTTCCAGATTCCGCCAAGAAGCTAATCAGCTTCTCAAGGTGGAGCGTAGCAAGTGCGGTTTGTGAGACGAATTCACTGCCTATGGCCCTGAATAAGGGCGGGGCATTCTGTGACGATGTGTACAGAGCTTTCATCGCTCTCCAAGCACAGTCTGCAGGTTTGTTCCGGTGGTAGGCCAAGCTTGTGTAAATGTCGTTTTAGGCGGCAGTGGCCACTTAGAATAGAGGTTAGAATTTTAATGTGGCTCCTGCTCAGATTCAGAAGAAACGTTGACTTCTTTTGAAATAGATTAGGGAAAAAGTATTTGGTACATTTCTGTCCTATACTTTCCATCCAAATTGGGTTGGATTTTAGTAGCGTTTGTTCCCTCGTGTGTAAAAATTGATTATTTACTCCACAGGCTGGTTCGGGACCAGTGAAGGGGTTTGTGTTTAGTCTGCTGTTTCATTGCCGTTGGTGGCCATTGTGAGCGGGGATCCAGTGTAGTATGGCCAAGTTGTTTTTTCCTAGTTCAAGAAGCAATTTGACTGTCTCTAGGACTAGTTTCGATTTTATCGTGGCTGAATTCAGTGCTTTTACTGTAGCTTGGCTGTCAGAGAAGATAAAGATGGTTTTGCCACGGAAGTTAGAGGGCGAGTTGAAGCTTATCCACTGCCTAGAAAAACGATAAGTATATGCCTAGGCTAACCGATATGTTTATACTAGACGACTCTCCAAATCTTACAGTCCGAAATCTAGTGCCTAACCGGAAGCATTATTCAAATTTATTAAGAGCTAACACAGCTCGCAGTGCATCTGGGTCTCGACATTGTAGTCGCAACTTTGAATTCTGATGCCAATACAGATTTCAGGAGGCAATTTTCATAATCTGTTCAAGTCTATAACAAAAATGACATTTATCGGCGGGGGTTGGACCTCTTTTGCATTTTTAACTTCATATTGAATTTTTCAATATTGAAAGCGGTCATTTAATTTTTGTGTTTTGAGCGAAGCAACTTCAACTATGGCTTAGTCAAAGCTCAGCATTTTCATACTCAACACCTCTGTGCCATGGGAAAGTACGGAGCGCTGCTGTTTGTCTCCAATAATTGGAGCTATTCAGGTGGTGATCTCGATATTCTTGCACTTTTCTTGAAAGGATCAAAAACGAACGAATATAACTATTGTCACAAGTTTCCTTATATTATAATTAAGAGGCGTGTTGAGCTTTGATTCTTGAAGCTAGTTATTCAATTACAGCTCATAGCTCTGATTAACGAGAATGGCAAGATCAACCTTCGACCTTTACTTCTTAACTTCTGTTTCTTCTTCTTTTCAGCCAAAGAGAATAAAATTTAAAAGAAAATTGTAAAAAATTGTTTTACGTAGCTAATCGTTGGCATCTGTAAAAAATAAATCAAAAAAATTTTTAGTTCGCAGTGTACCGACTTTCAAACATTTTCTTGTAGCAAAGAACCAATCCCCAGCGTATATGAATAATTTCTTTTTTTTCAAGTAACACCCATCTCCATCGGGCAATGCCATTAAGAGCTGTCAGCTGTCACAACTAAACCCACACAAAAACACGTCCCCGTCTTGATACAAGCAGCCCAAACGAAAAAGTAGTAACTCTGTGTGTGCAGTGTCGGTGCCACACTCCCTCTCTCTCTCGCTCACTCGTCATTTTTCTCACCAAAAGTAAGAAATTTACAAATGGCGTCATATGGGGCGGCGGGTAGATTTTAGTGTTAAATCTTTTCATCAATTGTTTAGCGCAAAAATGTTGTCGATTTAATCAACTCGAACAATAAACAATTAAAGAAAAACACAAAAAATAAAACTAAACAAAAACCAAACCGGATTAACCGTGCAAAGTGAACGAAAAATTGCGACAAAAAGTGAAATGAATGTTTAAAGGTCATTCGGTTTCTTTTTCTTTGTAAAGAGATTTTCACCCAAGTAGAAATTTTTTCGGTGTGTATTTCGTGATTTGAGTTTTCTTGTTTCAATTAAACGAAAAAGTAAGTGTACATTCCTCATAATGCATTTAAAGTAAATTCGCATTCACCTAACGCTTAGCACTAGTTTTCCTTTTCATAAAAGAGCCGAGCGAAAAAACGAGTTACAAGAAGCCTCATAAAATGTCTATCCCTCGATCCTCTCGGGTATATTTTCCATCGACGGGATGTCGGAAATTGTTTAATTGCTTACCTACTTCAAACGAATAAAGGCAATTACTGCAATTTTTTCTGCATAAAACAAAAAAAAAATGTATATTCGTGCAAAAGTACACCACCTACACATGTTGCCTTGACATAAAAAAAAAAAAGAAAATGCGAAAAAATTGTCTTAACTTTAATTTTCTCGTCCCGGATATTGTGCGGTCATATTAATTAATAGTCCTACTACTAAATAGGCGAAATATTAAATAAAAAAAAAAGGAAGAAAAAACCCCAAAGTAATGATAAAAATCCATTTTTGTTTGGGTGCACATAGGAAAAAGGGTGTAGGTAGGTGGGTGTTGAAAGAAAATTCGTCTAATGGCTGAGGAAAGATATTTTGTTGGGTTTTCCATTAACTGCTGTTTGGTGGTGGGCGAGAGGCGCGCGGAAGCAGAGGAACGAAGGGGTGTCTGGTTGGAGGAAAGGTCTGTTGCATTGCTCCTTTTTTTTTCATTGATAATGCGCACGGCAGGCGAA
This sequence comes from Matsumyia berberina, assembly GCA_917880715.2. Taxonomy (NCBI): domain Eukaryota; kingdom Metazoa; phylum Arthropoda; class Insecta; order Diptera; family Syrphidae; genus Matsumyia; species Matsumyia berberina. The sequence continues at coordinate 87,283,278 of OU862871.1, forward strand.
CCTGTGTACCCAGATTCTGTACATACTTTCGATATAAATTTTCTTCGTTCGTCGTACATATTTAGGAGAAATGTCGGCAAGTTGTAATGTTAAAATTGTAGCAAGGATAAAAGGATTTTTTTTTTTTTTAAATTTTTTGTTTGTTTTTTAATTCGTATAAAGGAAAGAAATACACAGACTTGTTGATTAGCTGAGGTAGTGGGTGGCTTTGTGGACTATTACAAAATTTGTGGACCCATTATGTGTGGTTTATGGTGCTTTCTTTGCAGCTACGGTAGAATAGTCTTACATTTTTTTCAGCCCCTTTAGACGGGCAGAACTTTTTTGCAATAGTTTCATATGTATGCCTATAGAATATTCGTGGATATGGGTTGACGGCAGAGTGAACATCAATGATGTGAACAAACATAAAGAGTGAGCATACACAAACTTGCATGGACTACATGCATTAAAAAGTGAACAAAGCCATCTTCTTGCCAGAAAGGTCATCAGTTTTAGGGAAACATTGGCATACATACGTGGTATGAAGAATTAATGGTTGAGTTCCTGGAATGTCAATACAGTGTACTTTCTCCTTACGGACACCTCTCATAAGCGGACAATTTTCTCGGAACCGTCGGTTTCCGCTTATGCGAGAGTACACTATAGTTAATCCTCTAGATCTAGAAGATATACGCAGTTTGCTTTTATCTTAGCTGAGTTCTTCTTTTTGATTTGTTATGAAGAAACTTTTCGATTCGTTCGGAGTCGGCAATAAAAACTAGGACCATTCCATTCGTGCAAGTAAGATGGTTGCGAGTAGCTGGACCTTGCCCCTCCAGGCTGTTGTTCATTTTACCGACATTTCTATCCAACCACGGATAACTTGAGTTTTGCGAACAGGTGAACAGGCGAAAGTAATTGACATTCTTTTCATTTCCGATGAGATGTCGTTGTCAGAAGTGGTAGAAGAGACAAGGAAGATAAAGACCCTTATTGCCTCAAAGCTGCAACTGTGATGTTTTGCCCGTTTTATCGATGTTGGGTGTCCCTTCTTGCTTTACTTATGCCCTGTTTCCCGTTGTGGGTCCTATGGCCTCTGCCACGCCTTCGCATTCGTGTTCTGAGCTCCATACAACCTTATTCAATAGCCGAACCTCCTCCTCAACTGTTCTGCTCAATGTATTTCTCTGTCAACCAACTTTTTTCCCATGGTAGGTAAGTGGATTTCATTGCATAGCGTGGTAAGCTCCGAAATTGTCGTCTTATCGAAATGTATCATAGCTCTACAGGAACTTTCGTCGTTGGATCAGTGTACCTGTGTTAGATGTTCGTTAACAGATACGGTTAGACCAGAAAATTCACAAGATATTTCGCAGGCATCTGTTAACGAACTTATGCAGATTTCTCGTTAAAGTCACCTTTCAAGTGCTGCGTTCATATAACAGCAGTCGAACCGTCGTAGCCTGAGCTAGTTGCATTGCTTCGCAATATTTGAGAGCAGATTCCAAACGCAGACTTCGCTTAGCCGATTCTGCTGTTAATATCTTGATCAGTTTCACCAGTAGAAACAATTTTTCCAAGATATTGGACGCCCTCAACTTTCTCTACCGGTTGTTCAGCTAATTTGACCAGGCTTCAACCCTACGACGTTTGCCTCTCTCTCAACACCCGCTGTCATTTGGTGAAGGTCCACAAACTCGTGTGAAAGGAGGCATATGCACATACATGTCCCCTCTTGTTAAGACGAAATCCTTAGTTTTGCCCTCGTCTACAGCTCTACTAATTGTGGCCACTTTTCCTCTATACTTGCAAAAGCACCAGTGATGTTTCATGATGTCAATATCATGGGCGTAAGCAAATAATCTCACAGACTTTTGAAAGATTGAGTCTCTGGTGTTGGTTCTGTGTGAATTTTACAAAGTTCTTACCCAAAGGTAAAGTGATTACCGACTTTTATGAAGAAGCGAGTATTGACCATCGTCATTCAGCTCCCAGAGACTAGTTTTGACTCAACATGACTCTGTATAAGTATTGCTCATCTCTTTAAATGCTGTCATAAACAAATTAAAAAAAAAATCGATGAATAGATGATGGGCATCGATTTGCACTGTTTTCATTTTCTTTACACCCCGTCTCCACGAGTCGGAATTTCAGACAAGAAACGAAACTGGAAGGAAAAATTGCTCGTGGAGACGGGTAAATTCCAGACAGATTTCCGACGCGACACTTCCGTCTTCGTGTCTTCGTTTCCAGACTGAAACCCTGAAGGATTTTTGACATTTGAGCGTTTGGCAGGTAGATTTTCATTCATATAACGACCGATGAATTTGGTCGTTATATCAAAAGGTCGTTATAGCCGATGTCGTTGTAAGCGATTTTGACTGTAACGCTCCTTTCACACTATCCGGTTTCGACCGTACGGCAAAAAACCGTGAAAGGAGCGTAATAGCATATGTTTTAAACTGTGCGCACATGTGCGAACATATTCGTTTTAATCTCTAGTACATATCTGAACATCGCTCCGAAGACCATCACGGTTTCATCTCAGTTTTCTCAAACCAATTTTGCAATCCTTCAAGTCGATTTGGTGACCTCGAACGCCCTTTATTGACTCCAAGCTACTTCAACCAATGTATAAATAATCTCACCGATAAAACCTGACAAAACACATAAGGCAAGTGTTTGTAACAAAAACCTTGCTGTCATTTACCCTGCGAAACCTCTGGACTACCTGCCTTCCTACTCATGACTGTGCTCTTCATCGCACGGCGCTTTAGGTTTGTAATCTAATCTAATCTAATGTAAACAGATAAGCGATAAAGCACACAGTCCGCGTAAACACTACGAATGGGTTGAACATGCAATGTAAACTTCAGCTTAAACTAGCAAACATTTGTTGTAAACTGTCACCTGTAATACCTGTAGTCTGTCTGAACAATTAAACAATTTCTTGAGGAAGTAATTTTTTAACTATTCACTATCAATGCTAGTTGAATAAATTGATCATTTCTTATGGAAGACTACAGTTTTAATTCTGCGACTGGAAACGAAGACGCGTTATTCACCATTGTTGATACATGGGCACATCGATTGCTTAAAGTTATTCACACTTAGTTAGGTTTATGGGTGGGTACCTTACTTAGGGCTTGTTGTCCCACAAACTGAGAAGCAGATAATTACTACAGTTGTTCACCTTTGGTCGACCGTTCTAAGCCATACCGATTTCAGAATACTTTGTCTTCTTCGTCCTAGACATTGAAAAAGTGTGCGTTGAGCGATATTGCGGGTTTCCAATTTTTTTTCTCGTTACCAATAGAAATACGCTTCATATCCACATGATTTTTTTAAAACACCATAAAAAGGCCTCTAAATGTAGACCCCTATCGCCAGGTTAGGGGGAGCACGCTTGGAAGTGCTCGCACTGTGACCATTTAATCCATTGCGTTACCCTTTTCATTTGTGGGGCCATTTGGAACTACCCTTGACAAAATCTATCATTTTCATTGGTTCTCCAAATAATAAATAATCTATTCCCATGCATAAGAGGCACTAGGTTTGCAGATTTGGGCGTTCGTAAAGGAAGTGTTTAATAGTTTCTGTTTCTACCGTACCCTGGCAGTAGTCTGGTATGTACATATATTGATCCCTAGTCTAGTGGCCAATGCGCTTATCCTGTCAGGAAACCTGTTTGAATATTATTTTCTCTTTTATCTCTTGCTCGTAGGCTTTTATCGTTATATGTTGGCACATAAGCTGTAAGATATAATGCTAACCTGCTGCTTGCATTATTTGGATCAAACTCCACCTTGCCAGCCAGCCCTCTCAATCCTCCTATATTCAACTGAGTTCAATATTCATTAGGACAAATATTTTTTCCGAACTTGTGCAGTAGCTCGGGTCCTTAATGACCTCAACTGTAACAAGTCCTCAGGTCCAGATGGAATTTCTTCCCTTGAGGTGTTCTTCTACCCTGGCCTATACGTAAGCCTGTTCACTTTTCTTATTTTGTAGGCATATTTCTGAACATGTGGACGCTTGCGCATGTCCAGTTCATTTCTGAAAGAGGTGAATAAACCTGTCCTTCTAACTACCGACGTATAGCTATAATGTCAGTGCCATCTAAGGGCATGGAGGGCCTAGCCAATCGGCACCTTATGAGATATCTTGAAAAAAACCATCTCCTTAACGACCGTCTGTATGGTTTCAGGCATCAACGCTCTACAGGGGACCTAATGGTTCCACTTTGCGAAAAATGGAGCCAATGTATACACCAGCATAATAAGTGCAAAATAGTCGCCTTAGATATCTCGAAAGCGTTCGACAGAGTGTGGCACAGGGCTCTTCTAAACAAGCTTCAAGCATATGGAGTTGGTAATATCGTCTCGAGCTTCTTAAGTAGTCGTTTAATACAGATTGTATTAGATGGTTGTACTTCTACCCCCTTCTCAACTAACGCTGGTGTCCCCAAGGCTCCATTCTTTTTTCGACACATTTCTTTTTTTTTTTTTGATATTCATCAACGGCCTTCGCTCTCTGACTTGCAATCCCATTCCTTCCTTCGCGGATGATAGCACTCTCGACATCGTATATTCTTTAATGGATCCGCGACAAGGGCCCCAAGTCGTGGAGTGCCAGCGTCAGTGAATGTCAACCGAGCTTAACTCTAATATTGATGCAATCATCAACTGGGGTGCTAAAAACCGAGTTGAGTTAAACTCGTCAAGAACACAGTGCTGTCATCTGTCTCTGAAGCGGGATACCAATTTAGCCAAACTAGGAATGAAGGAAGTTGACATTGAAGAAACAAATGGTTTGTCTATGCTTGGCATGCACATTGGCCCAGACCTTCGTTAAAATAAATAAATAAATAGCTGGCGCGACAGCTCGGGATGAGCCAAGGCCTAGTTTCTCGCAACCATTCTTGTTGTGCGTGTTGAATTTTTCGCACGACTGGAAGGGACCCACGATTTATTGCTGACTCCGAACGGCGAATTGAGAAGCTTTTCCATGACAGATTATACTCCCGGAGACTTCTAATTCCCCGACGAAAGGTGGTGCCGGGAAAAATGTTCGCTGTACCTGACTGAGACGTGAACCCACGCCGCTCGGTCAGCAGTCCACCGCTTTAACCACTGACCCACGGCGACCAGACCTTCGTTAAAATCAGCAAATTTCGGATGCTGCCAGATGCCTCGGTTTCCTAAAACGTTGCAAACAGTTTTTCCCTCTTACCGACTTGGCTACGATTTAAAAAGCTTATATTCGTCCGAAACTGGAATATAACTCTGATATTAGGGCTGGAGCTCCTAGTTCATGCTTGAGTTTACTCGATCCTGTTCAACGGCAAGCGTTTAGATTCATTGGTCGGAGACCGATCAATCAATTTGCAGCCGAATTGCTTCTCTTGAACCACGCCGATGCTCGGCGCTCCGGGATGCTTGGCGCTCCTATACCGGTACTGCTGAATCAAATGTCCTTACGGACACCTCTCACAACCGAACACCTCTCATAAGCGGAAAATTTTTCGCAACCGTCGGTATCCGTTTATGCGAGAGTACATTGTAGTTGTATCCCACCAGTTCGTCTGTTTAAATCGCAATACACATGCGGCATCTTCTGCACACCTTTACATCTTAAGTCTGCTTTCGGTCGAACAGCGAAACATAGACGATCGTTTTTTAAACACAAAAGACGACTATGGAACAGTCTGTCCACCTCAATATTTCCAGAAACCTATAATCTGCAAAGATTCTAGATTAACGCGCATCAACACTTCACTATCTTTCCTCTCATGTCTCGCTTTTAACACTTTCCTATACCCTTTATTTTCTCTCCATCATTGGGTCCTAGTCCTAGTCAAGCAGAACTCGCATATTTTCGTAAATGACACCAGTGACTCGAGTGAGAAAAAACCACTCAAGTCACATCACTAAAAGTCAATTCTGGTCGACCATCTATTGGTTATTTCGCTCACTTTTCAGTACACCGGGATGTCTATTGATCGGAGAGTTATATTCCGTACTTAATGCTGATTCTTTTTGAGCTAGTTTAGTGTAGATTTGGAAGTCTTCCAGGAATAAGAGTGGAGTAACTTTTGCAGAAGTCTGTGTAGGATATTAATCTAAGTCTAGCTTAGTGGCGTAGGCAGATTACAGATACTGATAGGAGTAGATTGACTCAATAATTCCCTAGCATTATATTAGAAACACCCTGTATTTAAAAAAGTTTTTTCACAAAAGATGTACATACGTCATTTCATACCAAATCTCGCCCAACTAACTAAAGAATCATCATTTATTTCTCTGTCATTTGTGTTAGTCATCCCCTGCTAATCGACGTACTGATTTAAATTAATCGTGCCCCGTATATTTGTACGTGTACATGTGTATGTCTGCTTTTATACTAACAAAACTCACCATCATCGTTCATGGCCGACGCTTACCAATACTTACGACTACCGTTTCTACTAATAATATTGATAGATTACAAATTGTTGTTTAAATGTTTTGTGTGTACATAATGATGAGAAGCTTTAAGAACGAATTATCATAAATATTTTAAATTTTGTTCCATCACCTATAGGTTCAATAATCGTTCAATTCGTCGACGGCGCGTTTGATGGAAGCCATTGTCGTCAATTAATGGGGGATGACTGTATAGGAAAACCATTAGGCACCATTGTACATGGTACTACATGCAATTGCATTAAAAATTCGCCACCCAAGACACTAAACACACCCGGTTCGGGGTTGTTTTTATCCCCCCAAAAATTCACAAACTAAAATACATATAATATCCAATTGTCGAAATCGTAATCGATTGGCAATGTGGCAACATGCGGGGACCAGCCGAGAATCAAAAGTAAGTCATATTTGATAAGAAAAGAATTTAAAAAAAAAAATCAAAACAAAATGTCCCTCCCATTGAGTGGTCTCTTATTCTACTAATCAAATTACTTTTGTTGATAAATTGATAGGCATTGATGTGCATTTTGAAATACAATACCTCTAAGGAAAGCAATTGACGCTCTGTCAATTGACTTAACAGCTGTGCTAATGCTATATGGAACTTGACTTCGCCGGCTGTGGTAACTGTAGAAGCCGGTAGAGTGCATGCATTTTTTAGTTGAAGTGTTAAAATTTGAAATGTTTGACTTATGAATCAATTATCGTTCTGTGGGTAGTAAAACGTCCTCATTTGTGACATTGATAAGAGGAGTTTCTGATTCCGCGATGCCTGTACAAAATGATGGGGAAAAACGCGTGTATCACAAAAAATGCTATTCAATACAAATTTACTTACTTAGGTGGTGCTACAGTTCGGGATTAACCTGGGCCAAGAACAAACAAGCCTCTCCAATTAGTTCGGTCCTTAGCTAACTGCCTCTAGTTGTGTACTCCAAGTTGGTTGAGGTCCCCTTCCATATATGCGCGCCACCTTAGGCGAGGTCTTCCTCTACTAAGTTGTTCTTCCGGTTTAGACTCGAAGACTCTGCGAGCCGGAGCCTCTGTATCCATTCGCTCTACCTGATCCAGCTATCTCAGCCGATGGTTTCGTATCTTCTTGACTAGGTCGAAGTCGCGGTACAACTCGTAAAGTTCATCGTTGAATCTTCTTCTTCAGAACCCGTCAACGCAAACGAGACCGAATATCTTACGAAGAATTTTTCTCCCGAAGTAACCAAGGATACCGCATCTCCCCCTCCACTCACTCACAGTTCATGTAGACGGGACCGAAAATAACCCGTAGAATTTTCCTCTCGAAACACCTAAAGCTGGGTATCGACCACGAGCGGCATCCGCGCGCATCATGTTTGACCGCGGCAAATTATACTATATGGTGCGCGAGCCAATTTTCGCACGACTTTTGATATAAAGTGGCATCCGCGTGAGGCCGTCGATCCAATCGACACAAACAGTGTTCGCCGAACAATACTGAAATATCTGTTTGCTTTTTACGGCGCATTCGAACAACATTCGAAATAACGTCCCTACTGCGCGCGAGGAAAACATTGAAAAACCCTTGGCGCGCACTAAAAATCCACAGCTTTGGATCGACGCGCGGCATGTTCGAGTCGCATGACAACTCGTCACCTTGTCTAAATCCTTTTTTTTGCATCAAAGGTCTCGGTAATACAACTTTACAAAATAATATTTTACACAACTGAGGCCATACTTCGAATTAAACACTATGCATTTTTGAACCCATCCCTTTATGGGAAGAATACATCGGTGAGAGAAATATTTAACCAAAGATATCGTATGGCTTGATAGGGACGCACTTTGGTCAAGTATATGTAGGTTCCTTGTGATATCACGTGGAGATCTGGCCTACCAGAATCGGGAACCTTGAATTTTTTTTTACTGGTGGAGATTTTATGCATAACTGTGTCGTTGTCAATTTTTTACTGCTCCAAACTATGTGCAGAACTATTTAGATATTCTATAATATTTTGTAAATTTCGCCGATGTCTTCACAGAAGTACTCTCCTAGAGTTTTCCTTCTCAGTCTTAATAGAAGAATAGGGTAGCGTTCATAGAAGTGTTTTCAGCCTCCTCCTTGCTTATAAAGCTTCTGCAGAAGTCGTCGAAGGGACACTTATTCTTATAGTGTGTCTAGCTATCAAGGAATGTCCCTGAGAGTTTCTACTATAGATCTTAGGCATTGTGTATTCAAAAATCATCTCTTTCGTGATCGCAAAACTCGTCACGTAAAAACGAAACGATTTGGCCCCAGAATGCTCGTGTTTACCTGACGAGTTATACGATCACGGAAGAAAAGATTTGGCCCCAGATCTGCCTCGATAAAAGGCAGGTCTCGATATTATTTCACCTGCTGTTTGCCATCCTTCTTGCTTCACTAAATTGAAAGCTTAACTTAATCGGCTCTATAGAAGCAGACGGTTCCTTCCTATTTTTAGAGAAGTACTGGTCTGCAACTACAAGGAAGTGCCTTCCTTTACTAGCTCGTCCATTCTAATTGCAGCTGTTTTTTGGAACCCAGCATAGGGAAACCAAGTATTTGTCAGCGATCTCGATTAGAAACTCACGGCATTTCTTTGCCCGTGTATCTCAGTATAGTGGTATTGTCTAATGCTTTTAGCGCTACGTGACTGTGTATAGCACAATTACGCTACCATCTACCGTATTAGTTAAAATTCAAGCTGCAACTTCTCGGACTGGCGTGATTTCAGCCTAGGTTAGGTATAATAGGGTAATGCTTGCTTGGCACCACAGTGGGTCCATCGCGATCTCTGTGAAACCGAAATTGGCCAAACCTAAACCATTTCCTGAAAACATTCGATTTCCCTACAGAATTTTATCATAACAAATAGCTACCGAGAACTTTCATGCGTGTGTTGGGAATTCCCTGACATTCACATGATATGTGTGTTATGTCCTTAGCGGAGCATAGGTCTTTGCAGTACCTTCAGACGTCTGTAGCCGAGAGCCCTAATCCTTAAGCATGCTTCCTGAGAAGACAGTGACCGGACAGGATGCTTTTGATCAATTGTAGCTGTAGCCTGTTTAAGTTAAGAATATTTTTTGTTTTTTCGCGATCCAGCGCAGCCCATAGAGCTTTAGATACCTTATGCCCACTTATGTTGGCCCATCTCGGATTTGTCTTACTTGCAGTTATTCTTAGGATCTCTGCTTTAGTTTCACAGGAAGGAGTATCCACGGTGGTTCTCCCCTCCATGTGTTGCCATTCTCGACGTAGCCTGGCCAGTTCGTCGGCCCTTTCATCTCCCTCAATGTCACAGTGACCCGGTGCCCAACAAAGTCTTACTCGATTCTGTGCACACATGCCTTCATTATTACGCGACATTTCGAGACAAGTGCAGATCTGACGACATTTGTTTCTAGCGCTTTAAGTGCGGCCTGACTATCAATGGAAATGATGATGTCCCTTCCAGATATCGATCCGTAGTGATTCCGCAGCTACGAGCACAGCAAGAACCTCTACTTGGAATACGCTAGAAGTATCCGGAAGTCTTATGAATACTTCGAGGTGTGCCTCTTGGGAGTAAATCCCAGAACCCGTTGGTAGTATTTTAGTCTTAAAAACACTACAGTGATCTGGCAGTCGTCTGTCAATCCTCACATTGGATGTACTAAAGTAAACTTCTGCCCTCGTACCATGCTTTGTTCTAGATCCATCTTTGTCTCTCTCGCAAAATTATTAAAAGCCCAAATGGTTCTGTTGAGAATTCTTGCCTGTTCTCCCAGCTCGGTCGAAAGCTACATCGCTCCGCTTGCACAAACCGATACCTTTCCTACAACAAGGTCAATGTTCGTCACTTAGAACGCTCAAGCATTTATTGCACATACCTACTAGAGAAGTGCCTTTGGTTCACCACAATTTGATCAATCTGGTTAATGGTTGATTGCTCAGGTGGCCTTCACGTCCCCTTGTTATTATTTTATTGTCAAACGCTACGTGTGTTTAATAATTGGATTAAAATATGTGTAAATTCGATGCACTCTCATGAGTAATCGGAAATATTTCACAATTTGTCGAAATTGCTTGTGTCACTAATCTCGAACGCCTACAGCTACATACATAGTATTGGACTGAATCACGTTGTGCCTTAAAAGTGCATAGAAAACCAAATTCACAACTTCTTCGTTCTGATGAGTTTATCGTCAGGCTAATGTGTTGATAAGATGCTAAATTCTGCTGTACGAAATGGCAGTCTAAAGTGACCTTGGTTTAAAACAAAATGTGTGTGGTATGTATTTTCCGCACGAATGGAAGGAACCTACTGTTTTTACAAATACCCAGAAGATCCAATTTTACATGGACAGATCCAAAACAGACGGAGGAACACGATCTCAGGTCCTCTGTTAGCCACAACAATTCTTGAATTTCTACAAGCTTCTAGATCTAGATTTAGCTTCTAGATGGAGAGTGTGTATACATTGCCCCCGAACTCGTGTTGGTCAATGAATCTCGACCTACAGCACTTCCTCCAATCCAATCGCTCTGATGAATCGAATTGGGCCCAACGATGGGAGATCCGTTTCAGAGAAAGTGTACGCTCCCAGGTGTGCTCTTCTTTTGTGAATCAATGCTCACAGTCCATAAGGAAGTGTGACGGGGTCCCCTCGGCATCGGTTAGAATGCGAAACTGGTTCTTGTTGGTGCCTAGGCAAGCCTTGCTCCTCCTTCGGTCGTAGTTCCTGAGAAGTTCCTTTGTCCGCCTTAGTCCTGGGAGTAGTTTCCATAGTCTTTTTCTTTTGCATTCTTCCTCTCCTCTTGGATTTGATGCGATCGCAGACCACAGACTCGGGTCCAACAAATGGTGTTTCTGACCCTTTCCTTGGCACTTCATCGGCTGCCTGATTTCCCTCTATTCCTTCATGACCTGGCACCCAATCCAACATTGTTCTGGCCCAGTCTGTTTTATCTTTTCCAGACACTCGTAAGCCAGTTTAGATCTGATTTCATAGGAACTCAGTGCCTTGATGGCACCTTGGCTGTCTGACAATATCGCGATGTTTTGCTCGTGATACCTTCTATTGAATCTGATTTGTGTACATCTTTCGATTGCATATACGAATCCGCCCAACTAGAGATCTTCGCCATAAACTAAGCTACATAGGCAACACGCAAAAAAACACGTTCTTTCAGAATTACACTCTTTAATAGGCTAGAATAGGCTAGCAGCAATGAGGGCTTCTAATAGCAGAGCAGAAAATACTTGGAGGCATTCATAGTGACTTCGAAATTTTGTGTTTAAGTCCAAAGACACCTGCACCGACTTCGGTCAAGGATACCATGAAGATCAAGTACTGATATGATTTCGTAGTCTGAGATCTCTATCTCAAAACTTCTGCCAAGGCTTCGCGTGATTTTTCTTGATTTGCTCTTGACTAAAATGTTCAATATTTGCGATTTAAACGACCCACAAGGGTTTTGTGATATCTTTTTCATCTAAATATCTTGATGGGAATGCCCAATGTACAAATTCCAAATAAATTTTTCAAAACTCTTTTGTAAAGTGAAAGCCTTCTCTAGCTGTTTTGTTCTTATGCTTTGGGAACTTTCTTGAGTGTGTGAGACTCCTTTAAGTGTTCCCAGCACCTTTTGTGCAGGCTTTTGTCTATTATGGGATGGTATAGTTGATGCCTTTTGTTGTGAAGCCAGAGAGAGGGTCTGGTACAATGAATCAAATGCTTGCTACTTTTTTGGGCGCATGTAAGGCATTTTAATGCTTTTATACCCACTCCTGGCCCCATTCTGACGTGTTTACCTTTTGCCAGTTATTTTAGGGTAAATTGACATTCACAGATGGATTTCCATTCGTAGTAGTTGTCTTTTTTTTACCACTTAACTGCCAGACATACTTATTTTTGTGTTGGTCAAACTGATAGCGTTTATGTATCTCTGCTTGAAATATTGTGGCAATCATTGTGAAGGGATAAGTGGTCATGGCATCTTTGACTTATTACTCCTGCTCCAACCCTTATCCATGCATATACCATTTTCTTGTCGTCGGCCCAGAGAGAGCTGTGGCCGGTTCGCTGCTAGCAGTAAGTCGAGTGTGATTCAGCAGTGCTTTCGAAGTCTTTGAATTCTTCAAAATAAATAGTATTTCCTAGGAATAATCCTTGACAGGATGCTTTGGTGGAGAGAGAATATTGCCCATCATCTTAAGAAATCCCTAGTAGCATACTATTGGTTCAAAAAAGCCGTATGGTCCAGATGGGGCTTGCAGCCAAAATCTTTCCCTAGCTGTACATCACCGTCGTTAGACCGATCCTCAGTTATCACATATTGGTTTGGTCTGCTTTGGTGGCCAGGGAGGACGGTAAAAACGATTGAGCAAGTTCAACGCGTGGCATTTGCGTATATTATGTGCCTATGTATTTGCATTACGGGTGCGCTAAGAACTTCTCAAATTGCTGCATTTTAAACTAAGCTACACTAGTTGTCGAAAGGTTTTAATGTCATGCAGCAAGCCATTAACGCAGCCTAAACTTTCTTCGCGACCGTTGCAATTCTATCAACATGCTGTCCATTGAGAAACTTAAGTAATGCAGGTTGTTTTGTCCTGCCCAGGCTACTTCCCCGGAGGTTATGACGGACCTGACCATCATGATGTTCACTCACCTTAGCATTGCTGGTCTGCTTTGGTGGCCAGGGAGGACGGTAAAAACGATTGAGCAAGTTCAACGCGTGGCATTTGCGTATATTATGTGCCTATGTATTTGCATTACGGGTGCGCTAAGAACTTCTCAAATTGCTGCATTTTAAACTAAGCTACACTAGTTGTCGAAAGGTTTTAATGTCATGCAGCAAGCCATTAACGCAGCCTAAACTTTCTTCGCGACCGTTGCAATTCTATCAACATGCTGTCCATTGAGAAACTTAAGTAATGCAGGTTGTTTTGTCCTGCCCAGGCTACTTCCCCGGAGGTTATGACGGACCTGACCATCATGATGTTCACTCACCTTAGCATTGCTGGTTTACATCCCCAGGATTTTCCTGAGATACGCCTGCATAATCATGAGTGCTCGCGTGGCTTTTCTCACTACAGACTCCATGTGGGCCTTCCATAGAAATTTACTATCTAGTGTTGCCAATTTTGGTTCCACCTGTTGGTTCGGTTGAATGTGCCTGAGTTGCCTCTTCCTAGTGAATGGTATTATCGAGGTTTTTGTGGGATTAATTTTGAGTCCCACTGATATACACCATTCTTGAGTGACTCGTATACCTCTTTGCGTTATGTTACTGAGGGTATCTTCGAATTTTCCTTAAGCTGTGATGACTATGTAGTCCGCATAGCTTTGGCAGTCTATGCCGATTTCTTCTACCTTTTGCAGGAGTTCGTCCACCACCAGGCTCCACAGTAATAGAGATAAAACTCCTCCTTGCGGTTGTATTTATTGCGATGGTATTAAGCCCCACCACAGCTCCAGCTGTCCTGAGTTTCAGCTTCTCGCACAGCGAGTTGGAAATTGTGCGATTTACTTCTTTCCTTTCGTGGGCCTTTCTGATTGAGGTGTTGTCGAAGGCTCCTTCGAAAGCACAGATGCCTGTTTCTTGGCCCAGTGCGTCTTTGATTAGACTTCAGCTGGTATACTGCGGTGTCTGAGCGGAATTCCCTTCGACTAAGCTCTACGAGATTTTTAAAATTATTTTTTTTCGAAGGCTGGGCATAGTGATCTTGCACATGTGTCCATGTGACCACAGCTTATTAACCCTGATCATGCTTTCCTCATCTGTTTCTCCGTAAAGAGTGCTAATGGATGTCTTTGCGACCGGAAAGGTATATGCATCTGCTAGTTCTGCACCCATCAGTCCATCATCTCAGTCTTCTCTTCTTGGTATTTTGATATCAAATCTCATATCAAAGTCTGAGGTTGGAATGATGTAATCGGTGTCTATGTTCTCCTTCTAACATAGGTGCTAGTTGTCCAAAGACCTAATTCCCTTAGTCTGAGTGCTGTTTTTGCCGGTCTGTTACTAAATACAGTGGATGTTCAAGGGAACTTGGTTCAGCATTGTTTCAAGTGCTGTGGGTGTTGATCTTATTGATCCTGTTATCCCTATGTAGCCTGCTCTTTGAACTTGGTCACACTTGTAAGATGGCATTTCTTTCCAAGTGCCTTCCACCAAACAATCGAACTGTATATTAGGATGGATTGTACCACAGCAATGTACATCCAGTGTACCGCTTTCGGCTTAAAGCCCCATCTGTTTCCGAATATCTTTTAACATGCGTAAAAGGCAATGTAAGTCTATTTAATGCGGTCTTCGATATTGGCTTTCCACCTCAATTTTGAGTCTATGATTACGCCGATGTATTTTGCCGTCCTCTTAAATGTCAGGTCGAATTCGTCCATTCTTGAAAGGCGGAATCGATCTTCTTCTAGTGAAGACCGCAATCTCGGTTTTGGATGTTTAAATTCCCATACCTCGCTTTTTGGCCCAGTCGCTCACCAATGACAGTGCGTGATTGAGCCTTTCGCTTAGTGTGAGGGCGAATTTTCCTGAGACCAGAATGGCGACGTCGTCAGCATAGGCCGTCACGTTGAAGCCGTTGCTTAATAATTTCGTCTATTACTAGGAGCTAGATCAGCGGGGATGTCCAGTGACACTCTTCCGGCTGTTGGCACTCCCTAGAGTGCGTGATTTTAACATATAGCCAATGGCTTAGTCGGGCCCTGTGTAGACTGTGTACGATTGCTTCAATGCTCACATTATTGAAGGCTCCTTCAATGTCGAGGAAGGTATCCAGTGTGAATTCTTTGATTTGAAGCGATTTCTCGATCGTGTATACCATTCTGTTTAGGGCGGTTTCCACAGATCTTCTCTTCATGTATGCATTATGCGACTTGGATAAGTATGTGTCACCAATCGCATGCATCACTTATGTGCATATCTATAAGGCGTTCCAGGGTCTTTAGAAGGAAGGACGGAGGGTAGGCTGATGGGCCTGCAATCCTAAAGCTTCGATCAGACGATTTGCAGATGTGCGCAAAATTTCCTCATAAGCAAATGTCTGCAAATCATCAGCAAATGCCAATTTGCAGAAGTGTCATTTGCAGGCCGATCACACGATTTGCGGAATTTGTCCCAAAGTTGCAAATTTTTGGGTGTGCGCAAATGTGCGCAAATGACATATCTGGAAATTGTTTCAGGGCATTTATTGTCCGATCACACGATTTGCCGACATATGCAAATAACACATTTGCAGAACCATTGGCAGAAACGTCATTTTTATTTATTTGGAGAGATGAAACGACTTGGGATACCATCGCAGTGGTATTGGCTGTGTATGTATTTGTTTGAGAGCAGCGGCGAACAGGATGATCATAGTAAATTGGCCTCGAAGCCACGCAAATGCTAAAGAAAGGATTGGGATGGTCGGCGTGACAAGGAAAGATTTTGTGCAAAACTTTACCGCGAATTGCGAGAAGTGGAGATCGCCATTTTATCACAACTTTTTTCCTGTTTCTATTTTCTAAACATAACAAAAACAAAAATGAATCGAAAATTTCAATGGTTTTGTTCTTTCGCTGTCGCGAATCATTTTTATTTTCTTTTTGTCAGAAAATGAATTCCATTTAATCCAATGATTTATTAAATACCCTGGTATCCTGTTTATTAAAACTCGATAATTTCCAATTCAGTAGCCCAAATGAAGGAGAATTGCGAAGGAAAACACCCACATTATAACACAGCATTTGCGGAGAAATTTGCCATGTTTCTTGAAAGCAACATCTGCAAATGTCAGAAGTAGGCAAAGGCGAGTGAGCAATTGTCCAAAAGTCCGTAAATGTGTGCAAATGGTCTCAAAAGGGTGATCACACGATTTGCGGATGTCGTGTGCAATGCAAAGGTTTGCTGACGACGTCGGCAAATGAAATATGTGAAAACATTTGCGAACAAAAATTTCCTGATCACACGATTTGCGGACGTTTGGGACACATTTTTCTGCAAAATTTGCACATATCTGCAATTCGTCTGATCGTAGCTTTAGCGGTTAGACAACCTTCGTCAAATTGTTTTTTCACTTGTTTAAAAATCCAGTTCCGTTTGAATATAAGGCGAAGACATAAAAGGCACTGACATCGCGCCACGAACACTTCTTCGATCGACTTTAAAGTGGTTTTTCGTTTTGCATCTTGATTTTCCACATTCGCCTTTGCTGTAATCGCATTTTTCATCACGTCGACATCGACCAGATTTCGCGATGCCAAAAACTGTGTTCGCTTGGTTGAAGTGGAATGATTTCCTCAACCCATGGCTCTATTTTAATGGCCACTACTGTATTTACGGAAAAGTGTTGGCTGAAATTTTATATTTCACTAAAACCACGCATTTCATTTCAATGGAAACGAAATACGTATGACATGTGTGTGAAAATAAGAGCACGTAAGAACATATCAAAATATACTGATTCGATTTGAAAGGCTCTGTGACGAAAACAGAATCCACATAACTGTGTACTTGAAAAAAAAAAAAAGAAACATTTTTCAAATGTTGTTGTATTAAATTGATTTAGTTTTTCCGCTGCAAAACAGTTCCAATCATGTTGTTTTGTTTCTATAGTTAAGTGATTGCATTAGTGGACAAGAGCAACATTTATGCTTTTTTTTTGTCGTGCTTCCTCTCTAGCAACCAACAACCCCTGCTTGAATGGGTGGATGTGGATGCATGCAAGCTACATTCAGTGTCCACGTTTTGAGAGCGATTTAATTAAATTGAATGAAATCCCTCATTAAGCATTTTCGTAATTTTTAAATAAGTTTCCGTTTTGCCGTGCACCAGAGTAATCTGTCGCTTGGTCGTGACTTGGGGTGAGATGATGTCATTTCGTGTACATGTGTACACATTTAACTTGCATCAAATTATACATTTTTGAATGATATCAATCGGGTATTTTTATTTTTATTTTTATTTTTACAAACTCATACCTCTTTTGGAGGTATTTAATAATTTAACTTTTATTTTGCATAAATATGTGATTTGTCTATATTAACTCATTATATTGGTTTTAATTCCATTACATTACTCATTATTGTAAGTGGGGAGCGGTTGATCCGCTCCTGCACTGCGGTTTCACGTAGAGGCCTACTATGTTAAAGAGCAGTTTGTCTGTTCCAGAGGCTGTCAGCAAGCTAATCAGCTTCTCAGGGTGGAGCGTGGCTAGTGCGGTTGGTGAGACAAATTCACTGCCTAGGGTCTATGAGGGTGTATGAGGGCGGGGCATTCTGAAAGAACTTTCATCGCCAACCTTGTGTAGAAACCGTTTTAGTCGGCAGTGTCTACTTATGGTATTGTATATAAGGCTGAGCGAAATGCTCTTCACTAAGCCTCTGTCGAGTCCGTTTTCAAGCTCTCCTTTAATCATCGGAACTGCAGGGATAGATTTGGCTTGGGACGTATGTTGGAAGGGATCTAGGGAAGGTGAAAACAATTATGGAGTTGACACTAGTGTACGTGTGTACTTGCGAATCTTCCTGTTTCTTTGGTGAAGGCCAGGATGCCGCCGATTCCTCTGTCCTTGAGATGTTTATGGTCCGGTATCCACATTGACCCCAGGGTCTTCCGTCACATTCTGACTCGGGCTAGGCAGTGGCATTGGAAGTGTTCGGGATCTTCTTCTTCCTCCCAGTTCTTACATGTCTCTGTGTCAGCGAGGCATGTGTTTGTTGAGGTTAATATGTCCTGTGATGAGTCCCACTATCAGCCTCAATTGTTTTCTGCTTGAACCTAGAGCCTTCCTGGTGAACAGGTTGCTGGGTTTATTTTCGAGGGATTTAGCCACTGCACGTCGGAAGGTTTGCCCAGTGATCCTCGAAATTTGCATCCTCTCGTTGGTTGCTGTTTTAATTATTGTTAGTGCGACTCTCACTGTGTTCTTAGCGGTTTGTTCCATCGCGTGCGTCCCTTCTCTTGCCAGTTCATCGACTTTCTTTAAGTGTCTACTCTGAGGGACGGGGTTTGAACTTTTCCTTGTCGGCACTCGGGGGCTGACTTCTGAGTAGTTTCGTTTAAAGCAGTAACTTGGAAGAGTGTCGTCCAATGGCATGCTGAACTCGCTACTTTGAAGTAGGAAGGAAAGTATGTTAAGGTGATCGTCGGGTGGATGTTTAAAGCCGATGTTGTTTGCGTGGAAGAGCCTGTGCAGAATGAGTTTTGCCTGCATTTCTATGTGCACTCGAAATGGCGGTGGACCGACAATAGCGTTAAGCGAAGCAGTGGGCGTGGGAAATAGGAAACCCGTCATTCAGATTTCAGCTAGGCGTTGAACCCGTTCCCATTTTTTGGCTGTGGTGGCCTCATTCGTTTTCGTCCAGAAGATTATTGCCTCATAAGTCAGGGTAGGTCTAACGACCAACATTACATTACTTACTTAGATTCCGACTCCGTAAAGAATCTCTGATTGGGACGCAGCGACCTTCTATCTCGGGCATCCTACGATTTGTAACATCTTGACCGCTGAAACAGAGGTTCGGTGTCTCCGGCCACCACGGAAATTTCGAGCTGTGATCTAAAGATAGTGGTTGCGGTGCCTTAGATTATGGTTCTATAGAGAACCATCTTTGTGCCTCGTGTTAGGAGTGTTGAACTTAATGCTATAGAGCACAATTTTTTGCATCTTGTTAGGAGTTTTGACCTTATTGTTTTTTCTTAATCCACGTAGCTATCTAGGGTTATTCTTCGCTAAACTTCAACTAATGTGCTATTCGTGGAGTTTTCGGTTACTCCGGGGTAGAAAAAGTTGTACCTGACGATAGTGAGATTTTGTTGTTAAAGTTGGGCAGATAGATCTTTACTTTTCGACAGAGGATACAGCAAGATCGTATTGATAAAATCCAGTGATTGTTAGAGGAAGTGGTAATGGTGTAGAGGTCAGCATCATCGCTTGTCACGTTACAAGTCCGGGTTTAACTGCTGATGTCGGAAAACATTTATTTCTTAAATAATTAAAATCGATCAACTGTGAAAACTGATGTCGAACCTACTGCAAAGGCATAACTGATAGTAGGGTATCATGGCTTGAAGAGAGAATGAGCTGGAAAAAATGATTATGACATCATAAGATTCGAATTATAGCAATTACAAACAATACAAATGTCCTCAGCTAGTCTGGACACCACAGTCGGACGCCATTGAAACCTACTACCTGAGTTTCGAATCACGGCACCTCGCTCGCGTTGTGTGAATAACATCAAAAGAGTATGGATTAAAAATGCGCGGTATAGGCACTACGCGTGTTATCTGGATCAATTTTCTCTGAATCCCTGTCAGCCATCCCTTTGTACAGCTCTAAGCTATTAATGTTGGCATGCATGGGTTTAAAATCAATACAGACTTGGTGGCTTTTGGAATTGCCTCAGTGCAAACATTTGGTCTATAGTTGATTTGCTGGTTGATTTGTGGAAGCCAGACTGGAACGTGGCGATTAGTTTGGTGCAAAAAAGGCTTAAGACGTTGAAGCTGTTTAAAGTGTTATATACCTCTGCAGTTCGTACGGGATATTGGATTATTTATGTAGATGCGGTATAGAGAAAGAGTCGTCAGGCATGCTTGCGTGCTCCTAACAAAATGTTGCTTCGATGTATGAATAGCTTAGCTCATTTACCTGTAGCCATATAAGCCAACTTATTCCAAACTAGAAGGATGTCATTGTTTATCGAATGGATTTATATTTTTTTTTTCCAATATCACTTTCTCTCTCTCTCTTTCGCTCTTTTTGTCGTCTATTCAGTAGCTGCTGATAATATATTTTTTAAAATCACCTAGTGTTCATTGCAGTCTGTGACTAGGTTTCCTTCACGTTTTCCACAAGTCTACGTTCCGGCATTGAAGCCAGCAGTCTTAGTTTTTTTTTATGTTCTATCTGACACAAGAATCTTTGTTATTATTGAGTAAGAAGGTCACGCAGGTCCAAAGTTATCTTCCTCCAGTTTTTTCAACCAGTTACCTGTCACCTTTTCAGTTGTGCGCCCTCATCATCGTACTATGGTACAACTTACGCTTTGTGCTGTGGAAGAAATTGCACTGATATGAAGTATCTTCTTGCTCTAAGCAGGTAGCTCAATCGCATGCACGCAGGTTTTGCTATGTATATTGGACATGTATTGTTTAAATTCACTTTTTCTTTGTTGTCTATTAGAAGCTGTGGTATACAGTAGACCTCTTCTTTGTAGAAAGTGCATTGAATTGTCCTTTTCGTACTGAAGACTAAACCGTTTTATTATTTCACTTCAAGATTTTTTGCAGATATTTGTTGCATCTTTAAGGTGATTGCATGCACGGGTATTAGAGTGCCTGACATTGGCAAAACTAAAATCTCATATCTTATCGAGTCCCGTAGGTAAAAATTTGGTAGATAAAAGTATAAATTCCTGAGGCACCCTAGGGTTAACTACAAGGTTATCGGCACACTTACATAAATCCTCGTATTTTTCGATAGCTGTGGTCAATAGGTGCATTACATAGCTCAACAGGTCACCAGTTGAAACCATTCTACGATCGCTTATTAGTTCCTGTCACTATGGGACGTTCGTTGAATGGACAATATTTGCTGTTTTGTTTTCAAAATCGGGTAACTGCGGGTGGCATACAAAATCTGCAGAAGATATGTGTTAGAGTGTAGTATCCTCTTAGGTCTCATTGCCAGCTTGCAGTCCAAATGCAAAAGGATGCTTCGATTTGTACGAGGCCGAATGAGTAGTCTTGATGCCTGTACTTCCGGGATGAGTATTGTCTCTAGCGTCGAATTGTTGGAAAATATGGTAACAAAAAGATCGGCTTCTTATCTAAGTGTCATGGCTAGTCATCCATCCTCTTTCCCTCAAAGTAGAAAGGGCGAGTGACTGAAATTCTTGTTTGTCACAGAGAAATATCGTGAGCAATTCTGCATTCAAGAAGTCTCTTGATGACTTTGCCATTGTATTTTATCTCCTACGATTGGATATTTTTCATTATACGTGCTTCAGAGACTTCAGACACAGGAAGTTCTTCTTTGATTTACTAGATTGAAAATTTTATTCATGGCGGCTGTAGCTTGTTTTTATACTCTTTGGTGAACCGAAATTTGCGGGAGGCTGACTTTTGAGTTGATTGGTATTGTATAGCTCCCTTTGAGAAGTCTAATCTCGACAAAAACTTCTATTTAAATGTTACTCCTGAAGCATTTAGTTTTAATTTCTGTTTTAGGTTAGGTCAGACTAAAGGGGTGGCGGCTTGATGCTACGGGCCGCCTCACTCGGAGTTTCAAGGATCCATTGTGTTCCCCGTTGTGGGACTTACATTCATGTACCTGTTGGGAAGAGAATAGATTTATTTATTGATCGTTATCAGCTTTCCTAAGGCACCCTGAATTCAGTCTTAATTTTAGGATGACCGTCGGTGGCGTGGTTGTGAGTTGGCCTCGGTCATTAAAGAAGTAAGCGCCTAGGGTCTTTTTTCTGGTTCAGCTAGGGCTTGGGCTGTCACAGAGAAAGTGAGACGTGTCCGCCTCCGCGTCTATATCGCCACGTCTTCTGCAGAGGTCAAACGTGCTCAGTCGCATTCTCCTTAGATGGGCCCCCAGTAGGTGGTGGCCTGTGAAGATGCTGATCACTAGATCTAAATGCGATCTGTTCAGCGCAAGTATTTCCTTTGTTTTCCTTTTATTGAGTTTTGGCCACATCTTTCTATATATGTGGCATGATGGAAGTGTGCTCCATCACTCATCGGCAAGATTCCAGAAGTCCAGGTGTATCTCTTGCTTTAGAAGTTCTATGAGAGTCAGAATCGTGTGGTTCAGTTCCGATCTCCTTCTTGCCAGTTCATCGGCCTTTTCATTGCCATCGATGCCTCAGTGTCCCGGGACTGAACAGAGTGATACATTATGTCTTGAGCTTAGGATCGTAAGCTAGCTGCGACAACTCTCTACTACAAGTGATTTGAGTATTGTGGATGACATGGCGTTGATGGCAGCCTTGCTATCGATGAATATGACGATATTCCTTCTCGGGATTACCGGGGATAGTTTTCTTGCCGCCTCGGTTATTACTAGAACTTCAGCTTGGAACACGCTGGCGTGGTTTGGACGCTTTATCGACCGAGCAATGGCGGGCTCTTCTGAGTATATTCCGGAACCTACCCCTTCATCTATTTTTGAGCCGTCGTTGGTGAAATGAATGTATTGCCAGGTTTAATGATCTTTCCCTCGTCCCAAATTTCTCTTGTTGGAAAGAGAGTTTGCAAACTGAGTTCGAAGACAGAGTATGGCGTTATGTGATCAGTTTTTGTTTCTAGCTTCGTCCATCTAGCGATACTGGTGTGACCTATTTGGCCCTTTTTCCAAAAGCTGGATGTTTATTTCTGTTTAACTTTTCTACCGAGCACAAGTCTCCATCGTACTTGATTGTGTGCCAATGAAGGCGAAGTTCTAAGTCCTTTTGTGTTTTTAAGAGTTATGCTAATGCCGCTTCGCAAAAAGAACACTTCATGATCTTTATAGACAGATATCGTTTGTTTATTTATTATGGATTTATGGATTTTTCTCCCGTTTTGAGCCATAGCTTCTGCTTGGTTGTTGAGTGAGACCGGAACAAATGCTTGCAGTTTCTGTGAGATGTTGTGTGAATTGAGTGAGATATCGCATCAATACAATAGTGTCGATCTTATCCATGCCCAGAACATTATTAGTTTTATGTGCCAGATATTTCAAAGTCCCTCCATACTGGCTGAAATATGGCGAATGCTGCTCTTGCCTTAGAGCGTCGGTTTATTACATCTTCTCGTGCACCTCCACTAAGGAGCTGCTTCTTTTTTAGCAACCTGGAGAAATTACTTATAATACTTAGGATGGCAGACTATACGTGTACAAAAATAAAGGCATTCCAGCCAGCGCGATCCTTAGGCAGTTAACCCCAGCTAAGTTCGCCGTGTTGGTTCAGGTCGCTCCACTCTTGCGCATGCTATAGGAGATGAGGTCGACTTCTTCTGCGTAGTTTGTCAGGGACACGTGTACATTAAAAAGCCTCTTTAGCCAGCGCGATCCTTAGGCAGTTAACCCCAGCTACGTACGCCGAGTTGGTTAAGGTCGCTCCACACTTGCGCATGCTATAGGAGATGATGTCGACTTCTTCTGCGTAATTTGTCAAAGACATGTATAAAAAAATTCTCTCCAGTTGGTACGATCTGTAAGCAATTAATAGGGGATGTGGTCAACTACTTCTGTGCAGTTTGTCAGTGATTGAACCGAACATTCTTCGAGCAGTGGCATTGATGTTCATCCGTTACATGCGATGCATTTTTCTTTTTGCACAAATAGGAACAATGAGTTTTTCTGCCGATTTGAAAAGCTTTTACTTTTGGAGTGTTGTCGTTGGCTGTCAAGAGGCGATGACATGAATATAAACTTTTTCTTATTTTGCTGAAATTGGATCTTGAGTCAGGATTTTTAGCACTTTTATAAGTACTTCAACTTTCGTCTCCAGCTAGCTCGATCTGTAGCCGACTCATGACCGTAACGCTAAGTTGGTTACGGTCCTGAGTCACGGTCTTCCTCTACTTTGAGTATTGGCACTTAGAAATGAGCTGGTAGTACTTTAGGCACCATACCGTAAATAGAGTTTTGTTGCATTATGCTTTATATTGTGTAGGTATGTAAGAATAGGATGCCTTAATGAGTCCGATAAGAATAAGGCTATTAGACACGTACATAGCAGGGTAAAATACTAAAAAAACAAATTCGAATCTATAGGTATAGAAACCTGCATGCCACTTACGATTTGTTTGAGGTTTTGCCTTGTTATTAAAACATATAAATAAATAACTAACATTGTACCTACATTTCAATTGATCAAGGTAATAAACATGTAACTTGTTCTTTTTCTTTTGCAGATAAACAAATTTGCCATGAAGCAAGTCAATGTGAGTGTGGTTGGGCTCTCCGGTAATGAAAAGGAAAAAGGACAAATGGGCGTAGGAAAATCTTGCTTATGCAATCGTTTCATACGCCCGATGACAGATGATTACTTTATCGATCACATATCTGTGCTGAGTCAGGTAAAATTATTTTTCACAATCGGTTAAATTTGTTTACTAATTACAAATTAAATATTTTAGTCGGATTTTAGTGGGCGTATAGTTAATAACGATCACTTCCTGTATTGGGGTGAAGTTAAGAAAACCACAGACGAAGGAGCCGAGTACAATTTCAATGTTGTAGAGCAAACTGAATTTATCGATGATGCCACATTTCAGCCATTCAAGGTTGGAAAAATGGAACCATATTACAAGCGCTGCACAACAACCAAAGTAGCATCAGCCGAAAAGCTGATGTATGTTTGTAAGAATCAGTTAGGAATTGAAAAGGAGTACGAGCAGAAGGTATTGCCCGATGGTCGTCTCACAATCGATGGCTTTATTGTTGTGTTCGATGTGAGTCCTGTTCCGAATCGATCACTTGAGAAACAAGTAGAATTCGTTCACAACATACTGATGAATCTCCTTAAGTCAAAGAAACCGATCGTTTTGGTAACGACAAAGAATGATGATGCCAGTGAGGCGTATATCCGTGAAGCGGAAAAAATCTGTCAGCGCAAGGAATACAAAGGTGCCATTCAACTTGTGGAAACATCAGCGCATGAGTCAATTAACATCGATATGGCTTTTATACTGTTGGCGCAACTTATTGATAAGACAAAGAATCGTACAAAGATAACAACTTATGCCGAAGCAGCACGAACTCGCAAAGAATTACTTGATACCAGAACCGAAGCTGTGGCTAAGTTAATTCGAAATCAAATCACTGATTATCATACTCTGTGGTCACATGGCTCAAAAATGCTGGCACAGTATAGAGAGTGGAATGAATTTTTGGATTTATTCGGTCAAGAGGCAGGTCAGAGGATTTTCCGAAGACACATGAAGAAGTTGCGCGATGATCATTTAAATAAACGTCTTCAACAGTTTATGGATGGATTTGCTTGTGCTTTGCAAGATATTATTCCGGACATAAATACGTTTAACATAGAAACCGATGAAGATTGGAATTCAGTGAGAAATTATATAAGAAATCATGTGGAATTCGATCAATATTTCTTTGACTGCCAACGTGCACCGTGGACCGATTTGAGTGATGTTAGTGATATTGAAGATGAGGCAAGAATACCGTTTGATATATTGGATACCCCAGAGGCGGAGACAGTTTTCAAGAACCATTTAAACGCATTGCAACAGGAACAGAAGAGATTAGAGTAAGTGAAGTTGTTCAACCTGTATTGTATGATAAATTAGTGATTTTAATCTTCTTTTTTTTAAAAAGACCTTCGTCCTCTTAATAGCATGCAAAGAATCATATAATAACCGAAGTGTATGCTTGGTTGGTTTGTTAGTTTGGCCTTTATATGCAGCATTTCAGAGAATAAAGTAGCATTTAAGCGTCACTTCGATTGACGAAAGGTTTGCACGGAAGCATGGGGAATCATCGAAAACTTAACAGACTCTATACATCCATCCGACAAGAGGGAAAAATATGAGTTTGGTAGATCTTATACTCCACATATGTCTTTGGTCAAAGAATAGACAACATACTTCTAGTCTTAGTTAAAACTGAACAGCCTGCTTGGGTTCGTATAGCTACAGCAGTGAATCTTAAAGGTAGGCTTTGGTAAACTTTTCCTTGATGCCTAACAAGACAATTCATTGATCAGGTTTCGATTTTCTTCTCATAATTGTGCAAGGGCCGCTTGTGGGACTAACCCAGCTTTACGCTAAGAACATTTACTTGTGGCAAATATTACAATCGTTTGCTTGACTACTCATTATTCAAAAGCAGGGAAGGCTTCTTTGATGTTGGCTGCTTTAGGCCAGGACCACGCATTGAGCGACTGAGCCATTACCACGAGCGATAGAGCGACAAGTCTGAGCGACGAGTGGCCTTTTACTGAGCGACGTCGCTCGACCGAGTAGTTGTGAAAATGTCGTTGTCGACAGCTGAAATTTAAATTCCCAAAATATTTGCTCCATTTTTACTTTATCGCTGAGCGACGAACTACAAAATGAGAACAAAATTGAATTCAGAGCGACGTCGCTCTGCCGCTCAGAAAAATCGCTCATCGCTCAGTAACTACGTGGCCACAGCCCTACGATTCCATATGTTTTAATTTTTTTGCGTCGCTCAGGTGCTCGTCGCTCAATCGCTCATCGCTCAGTCGCTCAGTGCGTGGCCCTGGCCTTAGACTCACACCTTATTCGTTTACATAGTCTTGACTTGTTTCTTTTGACCGTTTGACCAAGCAAATGATGGCAGATATATGTATCATTCCTTGCTATTGCAATTATATATGTAGATGGTATTGCTGTCTGCTTTCGTCATGGATTGGCAACGGATTGTCTGCTGTTAGCGCCGTTAAAAGCATTTTTATGGCTATCTAACATCACCTCTACAAAAAGGTAAACTGTTTGTCCCCACATACTGATGTTCTCGTTAAGCAGCCTTCTTGTACAACGTGAGGATACTATTTTAGCAAAAAAGAACATTATCAATTTAGATGGCACATTTTTTTACCATCTTACTTTTTCGTTCGATGAAGTTTATGCTTCAGCCATGCTGTGTTATTTTGCAGAATTTTTTTTTTTTTTCTATTCCCTCCCTTTTGCCTCATATTCTTGTTGGCATTACTGCCACAGCTGTCTATACTTACTTAATGCTGTTGGGACTGGACTTTGCAAAAAGTTTAGGGGGACTTAATTAGGTAAGGCTTGTTTATTATTGCTTCCGAGAAGAGCGTCGTTCCTAACAGCCTCCCTTATCTTTCATTTACTCGGAACTGGGTTTGCATCAGAAATATTTTTCCAGCGGTTATTTTGTCTATAAAGTTTACTTCATAACTTTCCGAATAATTAATCTGGAGTATAACGTTGCTTGTGCTGTAAATTCAAGAGAAATTTGTACATTCTTTAGTAGTTACTTAATATTTAATAAATCATTAGATTTTTTGGCTTTCCTTGGTTGCATCTACATTTAGATTATTTTTTTATTTTATAATTAACTAACGCATTTGAACACATTTTCTTTGTTTCGCTTTCCAAGGATGCCAAAAAGGTAGAATTTGCATTTTTCTCAACCCTTTTGCAAGTTTAGTTAATCAATTTGGTTTAATAAATTTGTTTTACAGATGGAAGAAGCAATTCAAGAAGCTATTAGAAGAGACTGGGTATGTGACTCCAGGCAAACAGCTTGCTGAAGTTCGCGTACTCTTTATGGGACGTGAGTGTTTCGAAGCACTGTCTGAACATGATTGTCAGCAAATCTATGATAATCATCAGCGTGAACTGATTGACAAAGCTAAGCACAACTTCTTGGAATTACTATTGGAGCATGCTGATTTGTTTCAACATTTTAAAAATATCGAACCATCCGGAACGATTACGCAAGACGACATAAAGGAGATTACTGAAGTATTACAAGACGATTTAAGGTATACACACTCAAGTCCTTGCCAAGCAATTGTGTAATACTGTGATTTGAATTCTTAGGTATAAATTATTGGATCGACTTGACCAAGATAGAAAGGTGATGCTGTTCCAACATCTTGGCTTCATCCATTGTCCGATAAGAGAACATTGTCCCGCTTTCCCGAATTGCATGGATTGCATGATCGAACGAATATTGAGTTCGAAGAAAACAAGCACGCTTACATCTAATAAATGGAAAACTCCATCCACCGAAAGTATTTTGAATCTCTTAATTATGGGATCGGAGCATTTAGCTAGCGATTTACTAAACGATATTCGGATTAGTGCTGGCAGTGAGGGAGAGTACATATACGATAATCAGACATATTATCTCAACTATCGCATTGTGAATGGTGATATGGAATCCTTTAAGTCAATTGATTTTCAGTCTAGTGGTGAGTATAACTAAAAGCATATACTATCTTTAAGTTCCAAGACAATAATCAACAATGGATGCTGCGGATTGGCTTTCAATTAGCGCGATAGATTGTACTGTACATAGATAGTCAGGCAGCTATTCAAGGTTGGTAAGGCAATGCCGCAGATCTCATAATGAGATTGCAGACAGGTGCGACGTAACCCTGAGCTGGCAAAAGAAGGTGCAAGACGGCATCTCCCCGAAAACCTGGGGGAACTAACTACTCCTATCGAATCAATCAAATTCCTCCTTGACACGGCTGCCAAGGAACTGGCAAACCACAGGTGGAACAACATCAGCACTTGTTTCTTGTCAAGACAAATCTGTCCTAAGCTGAATTCAAAGAAGACGTAGAGACTTTTATGCACAAACCGAAAAAACCTAGGTTCACTAATAGGGGTCCTCACCTGACAATGCTTGATAGGCAGACATGCACTCAGACTGTGGGTCCCCTCCAATGATTTCTGTAGAAACTGCAGAGACAAGGAGGAAGAAACTACAACCCACCTACTGTGTACATGTTATGCTCTTGCGACGTTAAGAAGGAAAACCCTCGGGGAATTCTTCTACGATGATCTTAACGATCTAGCCGAACTCGACATCCAGAACATAAGAAACTTCATCTCTGGGATGAAATGGTTCAACTCTTAGGCCCAATGCACACGGAGCAACTGGAAAAAAACTGAAAACCGATGCGTATTGGCAACTAGTTTGCTTTGATTCGTACCCTGTGTAATCAATGGGACGCCGCACACGACACTACTGGTTGGAAACTCGTTTGCGATTCACAAAAATCAGTTTGTAACTAGTCGTCTGTTGGTTTGCATGTCGGGTTGCCTATTGATTTCAGTTTCTAGTTTGTCGAAGATGAGCGAACAACAGACCAACCTGTTGCTGGTGGGTGAGGTTAAAAAACATTCTATTTTGTACAATTACCACCATCCCGGCTATTCGAAGAAAAAAACAGAGAAGGCGTGGATAGAAGTAAGAAATGTCGTTGTGGACTTCCTCATGCTGGTGTTTTGCTTTTGGACTGAAGGGCAAACCACTTTCTAAAGTTCCAAATAACTTTCTTTAGTCATTCTGCAGAATGCTAAAAATTTCGAATCAGAAAGTTCTGACTGTTTAGCAACAACAAACAAACGGTTCTGAAAATTGTTTTCAAGGTATGGGCGTACCCAAAACCTTCTTATTATTCTTCTCCTCCTTCTGAGATATTTCACGCCCGGTATCCATGACGACACTGAGCGAACTAGCGATTTTGATTGGTGCTGAGTTTCCTCGTGTGTGGAGTAGAGTCGCCGCTGAGTCCGTAACTGGTCTTCAACTCGAGTTGCCAACCTTACTTACTTACTTAAGGTGGCGCTACAGACCGGCGTGGTCCTGGGCCTCAACCAACAAGCGTCGCCAGCGATCTCGATCTTTTGCCAGCTGTCTCCAGTTTCGCACGCCAAGTTGGTTGAGGTCCCCTTCCACTTGCGTGCGCCACCTGAGTCGCGGTCTTCCTCTACTGCGCTGACCCTCGGGTTTGGATTCGAAGATTTTCCGAGCTGGAGCATTGGTGTCCATCCGCTCTACATGACCCAGCCACCTCAGTCGTTGGACCTTCACTCTTCTGGCTAAGTCGATGTCGCCGTACAGTTCGTCGTTGTATCTCCTCCTCCACTCCCCGTCTATGCAGACGGGACCGAAAATCACCCGAAGAATTTTCCTCTCGAAACAGCCAAGAGCAACCTCATCCGCTTTTGATAGAGTCCATGCCTCTGCGCCGTAGAGCAGGACTGGGACGATTAAGGACTTATAAAGGGTCACCTTAGTTGTTCGAGAGAGGGCTTTGCTACTCAATTGCCTTCTTAGCCCAAAGAAACAGCGATTGGCAAGAGTTATTCTTCGTTTAATCTCAGCGCTGGTGTCATTGCCTGAATTTATAACGGAGCCTAGGTAGACAAAGTCCTTAACTACCTCAAAGTTATAGCTGTGTGACGTTCTGTCCGAGACGTCGGTGTTGGGAGTCCTTTCTTGTTGACAGCATATACTTCGTCTTGCCCTCATTGACCGCTAAACCCATCTTCGCCGCCTCCGTCTCGATACTCACAAACGCACCAGTGACATCACGCTGCGTTCTTCCGATTATGTCAATATCGTCGACGTATGCGAGTAATTGGACGGACTTTTGAAAGATTGTGCCTCTGGTGTTGGCGCGTGAGTTTTGCACAACTCTTTCAAGAACGATGTTGAAGAAGTCGCATGACAGCGCGTCGCCTTGTCTAAATCCTTTTTTGACATCAAAGGTCTCAGTGAGGTCTTGACCGACCTTGATGGTGCAGCGTGCATTCTCCATCGTCATCCTGCACAGACGGACGAGTTTGGCAGGGATGCCAAAACTAGACATGGCTCTGTATAGCTCGTCTCTATAGATGCTGTCATACGCGGCCTTAAAATCGATAAAGAGGTGGTGAGTATCGATTTGAAGTTCCTGGGTTTTTTCCAAGATCTGCCGCAGTGTGAATATTTGATCGATGGTGGACTTTCCTGGCCTGAAACCACACTGGTATGGACCGATCAGGTTTTTGACGAACGGCTTCAGGCGTTCACACAACACGGCAGATAAGATCTTGTACGCGATGTTTAGAAGACTGATGCCTCTGTAGTTGGCGCAGTTCAGAGGGTCTCCTTTCTTGAGGATCGGGCAAACAATGCTGAGGTTCCATTCATCGGGCATACTTTCCTCCGACCATATTTTACAGATGAGTTGGTGCATGCTCCTTACCAAGTCATCGCCTGCTGCTTTGAACAGCTCGGCAGTTAGGCCGTCAGCCCCAGCAGCTTTGTTGGACTTAAGCTTCGAAATGGCTTTCTTCACCTCGTCCAGGTCGGGTGGACGGAATTTGCCAACCAGTTTAGTTGTTTTTCAGTTGATCCGTGTGCATTGGGCCTTAGGGTTATTACCGGTACGGTTCCCCGTCTCAATGTACGTTAAATACTCTAGTTTTCTGGGCTGGTTAGCCGGTTCTTCATCGTGGTATCACAATGGACCAACCTCGTGTGTGTCCCTGTCTGACCGAGGGCACCCACTTAACCCAACTTATGGTTTAATGTTTGTGATGATCACTCGATGAAAGGAATAATTTGCACGAAAAAACACAGTCGGCAAAAACGATACAAATTTCCCTGTCATTGAAAAAAAAGAACATGACCTTGTCTCCTCCATCTATAAGTTTATTGTTTGAACTTACAATTGCAACAAAGTTTAATCAATTTTACCTCTTGTTTAGGTTTAATTTGTGTATATTCAAACCAACAATCCTTTGAAACGCTTAAAGACAACTTGGAACGCAGTTTGTTATGCAATCTGGAATTAGAAGATAAGTTTGAAAATCTTCCCATTGTATTGGTCTACCAACCGCACGATTTAAAGGAGAACGAAATCGACTACTTACGAGCCGAAGGATTACGCTTAGCAGAAATGTTGCACTGTGAATTCATTGATACCATGAACTTCTATCGCCATCGTCAAACACAACACCAAAAATATGTGTACGAAATCCTAAACAATCTGATAATAAGTTTGCGTTTATCAGACATCAAGTGCGACGATTCATATCAGCCCGATCACCCAGACTTGCGAATAATCGTTTGTATGTTCTGCGGTGATATGTATTCGGCCGAAAGTATTTTAGCGCCATTAGTATCAGAGTCTACATCAAGTATTACCCAAGATCGGAGTATTTTGGTAGACACGTTCCTGGGCGAATCGAAGAGACGAGTTGAGTTTATTATCTCTTCCTACCATGGAGCGAACCAATATCGTGATGAGTTGATACATGGATTTATCCTGTTCTACTCTACCAAGAGGAAGTCATCTCTAGCCAATTTGAAGTAAGTAGATGTAGCATGTGCCTTGACTATTTAACTGAAAATAAATTCTTTCATTTCAGTGCTTTTACAATGAACATTCCAAACATGCCAATACAGATAATTGCGATAACCGAGAACGGCGGTGCTAATGCATTTTTCAATAACGATTTGTGTCAATTGTTAATAACGGAGGGTAATTCTATTGCTGATCGATATAGGGGTCATTTCATGACTTCCTCAGCTGGTCAACCATTGAAATGTAATTTTGGACTGATGGTTTCTTTTGTCACTAAAAAAGACTAAATCATGTTGTATTCTGTTTTAGTTGCATTCTACACACCGTTTTTGAAAAAAGTCTGGGATCGTAAGCCAGAGATTGAAACGCTACACATGGAGGAGCCCGTGACTTTAGATTCGGGAGAAGGAACTTTGGAGCATTCAATGCATCATTTGCCACAGCCTCCACCGAGGCATGAAAGTTACATGCTGAAGAATACCGCAGGTACGGATGGCTCCGGCAGTGAAAACTACGAACATCTTCCAACGCGATCGTTGAATTCCCTCAACGGTAAGTGTCCGTTAAACGATATGGACTAGATCAAGTGAATGCTACATCTTTATATATATATTATTTATGCAATTTTATGTGAAGCATTGGATTGTTGCACTGTTCTTATTTTTTTTTTATTATTTCGATTTTTTTTTATTTCCTACTATGTATGGTTTGGAACCATTTGTTTTTTGATTTGATTCAATTTTGTTTGATTACCGATGTGCGCCACACTTGTTTGGCGTTTTATGGACATTTGCTGTTTTTGTAGTAATCGCATTGGTTGTCGAGATGGTCAGCTTTTAGCAAATTAATCGTTGCTTAAATCATCCATTGCTTTATTTTGAAAAAAAAATTAATGCAAACGTAACACCAATCGTCGTTATCTTATGAGATATGCTCCCTTGCAAAAATAGTATCTGTCAATTAAAAAGGAGTAGCACCACTGAAATATTTCCATGTTATGAATATTTTATACAATAACCGTTATATTCACGATGGGAATTAATTGAAATTGTATTACTATTAGAAAAACCCAGCAAATCCCACTGGTGTCCATGCCAGTGTGTGGTAGTGTAAGACTGTTATGATCACAGTCTGTACAAGCATTTGCACATGCCGACGCATATCTGGAAGAGCCCAACAGAACTGTCAGTGGTGCGTTTCCATGTGTTAATACAAAAAAGCGGTGAAGATGGATTTAGCAGTGGTGCAATGTGGGTAAAACGAAAACGAAAACGAAAGGTTAAGATAACACAACATCGACTATTTGTAATGAAGTGGTTGTGGTTAGATTGTGTCTGTTAACTAGATTGTTGCTAAATCATATGCAAACTATTCGCCATTCCATTAAATTTACAAAATAATTCATATCTCTCATTGTCTATCTTTTCCCATATAAGATATACAACACACAATACACGACAGGAAACAATCAAGGTACACATTATCGTTAAATATAAAATATGTAACTTAAAAGAGATGGTCAAAATCGAGGAAACAGTTTTGTTACCCGTAGAGTGAACAATACCTGGGTTCTAAATCACTGCAATGCCAGAATTTTCTTCTCTTTTACCTCAGTTTGCAGTACGCTACGGTGGTCTGAAGTCCTTCACATTGAAAGGACAGGTTTAGTCTAGAGGAAAACTGTCAACTTTGTGAGTTTTTGAAACATCTTCAGTGCAAACAGGTACCTTCATTCGAACACGAGGTATGACTGTAAATAAAATGCAGTTGACTGTGTGTTTTTGAGAACACCACTAATAGAATTGCCTAAAGAACTATTCTAGACATTGGTTAAATGAATAGAACTAGTTGATCTGCCTGACGCTACTTGGGCATCTTCTTATGGTTTCCGTAATCCAACTTAGAATAAACTCCAAAAATGTAGAACTGCTTCTTGGACCTGCTTGTCTATTGTTAGTTCCTGATGCCGTTCACTCGTAAAGTGAAGTGCCTGTGTCTTTCACTCGAAAATGTTTATTTACGCTGCCTAGTACCTACTTCTTTGTAGCCTTCTATGATTACTAGAGCATACCAAGAGAGAGACATCCGGATCTATTCTTACTGGAAGACTCTTGGACAAGTTCTTCAAATGTATGTAAACGTCCGTCAAATACTTTAAGTATGATTCGGAGACTTCATCACTTGATGTTTGAATTCGCAGTTTCCGTTTTCCACTAAGTCCAGCAATTGGCTTTATTCTGGGAGTGTAAGGCAATTGTCCAGAAGCATATTAACTTTCGTTAACTTCGTTAGCTTTTGATGGTTTGTTTTTGTTATACGTATGCATGATCACTGCATAGAAGTGTTTTGCATATACAAATAGGTCGGTCGAAGCCGTGTGGGTCTGCCTATCTTCTGATTGAAATGTCGTTAATCTTATCTAGATTTTCTTTGGACTGATTTTCTGTTGAGATGTAGCACATCTTTTGATCTCCTTAATTTGATCACATGTATTTATATTCAGTCACCGTAGATCATTGGCTTTGGTTGGACTGCTAATCGAGTTGCTATAAGTTAAAATTTTAGTAGAAACAACCAAACCGACAAACCTGCGAGGTGATAATTTATTATGAAAAAGCTTTTCAATCCGCCAAACAGTAAATTTATTTTATTAATCCGAAAAATATAATAAGAATGGTCGTGAGAAGCTGGCTCTCGACCTCTATGGGCTGTCGCCGCAAATATTTATTCATATTACTTGATGCATGACTCAAATACTCCTACTTCAGTTCCTAAGATGTCCTTTATCCACTAAGATGTCCTTTATTCACTCTTTCTTATTAATTTCGTGGCGGTCATGACTCACTTTCGTTTCACAGGTTCAGCTGTCCTATATAGTAGAGGCTCCATCAATACCATGGTGTAGAGGTGTAAGATCAAGGATTGAGTGTTTTCCAAAATGCAACACTGCCGCTGTACTACAAAGTCAAGTATTCTAAAACGTTACATTCCATTGTGAAAGTACAAACTGCCCAAACAAAACCAAACAGCGCATCGTGAATTTTTGGGTTGCAATTATGATATTTGTCATTTTGCTGTTGCTTTTGTCAAAATTATTTAACAAATTATTGTTACGATTCATTTTTTAAATATTTTTCCGCACAACCCAAACAACTAATAACAATTTTACTACGGTTTGCGTTTTCATCAAATTTGCGTTCCAAAACGATACAATTTTT
The DNA here is from genome assembly GCA_917880715.2 of Matsumyia berberina. Taxonomy (NCBI): domain Eukaryota; kingdom Metazoa; phylum Arthropoda; class Insecta; order Diptera; family Syrphidae; genus Matsumyia; species Matsumyia berberina. The sequence goes on from OU862871.1 coordinate 87,318,754, forward strand.
AAAGTACACTGCGTCTCATTCACATTTTTTTCGATAAACTTTGTACGATTTCTCCTTAACTTTTAATTCGGAAAAACCTTATTAAGGAATTTATTGAGGGGAATATGAGGATAAAGCTCCAAAAAAAAATGCACGTTTAAAATGGTAAGTTTTATGGCACTTGAACTAATTTGGGTCCTAAAATCGACTCTTTTTTTTTGTCTCACTTGTTTAAATCCACATTAAAAAAGCATCTAAAAAAATTAATTAGAGGATGCAAAAAGTTAGATAATTAACAGTTCAAGACATTTGATCATCAATAACACAATTATGCCAAAAGCAAGTTGCCTTAATGAAGAGAAAAGGGTTCAAATTCAAACCTATAAGGACAATGGTCACAGTGCAGTGAAATCTCTGTCCAAGATGACTTTATGGCTTTAACTACGTCTTCTTTGGTTTCAAACTGTCTTCATGTTACATGAGTTTTTCGTGATAGCCATCCCCAAACATTTTCCATAATATTTAAGTCAGGTGAGTATGCCAGCCATGCCAAAAGTTCTACATTTTGACCCTCAGCCCAGGCTTTGGTGTGGTGTCCACTAACAATTCAAAAAACTTAGGAAAAGCTCACACCAGTACGCAATTGTAGGTTGCTGCGTTCATTCGTGAGCTTTGAAAATTCAGTTCCACTGTACAGTAAAATAATATTCCTCCCCATACCATTACACCGCCTCTTTTGCTGTGTCGTCTATCCAATGTTACTTCATCTTTTCTCAAATTATAAAAATAGAAGTTAATGCTGATGAGAAAAAGCAATGTTATGATATTCTCTGTCCCATTGGGTATGCTGCTTCGAAAAACTAAGCCGCTGATTTCGGCGTGCTTCATTTAGTGGAGGTTTTTTTTTAATTTTCAGGTGTTTTAAATGAGTAGCTTGGTGGATTATGTGGTGAACAGCTGTTTTGATGGCTTTTACCCCGGTTTTAGCACTAATTTTGTTCACTTGTAGTGTTGAATTGCAGGCTTCTTGGAGCATGGCCCACCGGTTTTGATGTGTTGTAGCCATATTAACCCGTGGTTTGTAATTTTTTTTATAGTTTTCCATGTTTCAGTGGTACTCGTTCAAGACTATGTGACTATCAGCTAATATGACCATCGTCCTTATAGCCTCGAATTTGAGCCTTTTTCTCTTCATTTAGGCAACTTGCTTTTGGTATAATTGTGTTATTGATGAGCAAATGTCTTTAACTATTAATTATTTAGCTGTTTGCATCCTCTTATTTACTTTTTAATGAGCTACTAGATTGTTTTTTAATGTGGATTTAAATAAGTGAGACAAAAACTTAATCGGTTGAAGTGCCGTAAAACTAACCATTTTAAACGTGAATTTTTTTTGGAGCTTTATTCTCATATTACCCTCAATGAATTCCTTAATAAGGTTTTTCCGAATTACCCAAAGTTAGGGAGAAATCGTAAAAAGTCTGCAGAAAAAAAAAGTGGATTTAAACGAATGAGACGGGGAGTGTATTATCAAAGCATCGTTAACTTACATTGCATCTGCAGTGCGCATCACGATGTGCATTTTTTAATGTTTTGGAAAACACCCATCGTCTCTATAATCTATGTTGGCCAGAGCTTCATTAACGCCGTCTTATGCTTAAGCCGATCGTTGTACTTTTTCAACTTTTTTCCTTTATGCCCAGTTTAGTTCATTTAAGTCGGCTGAATATTTTATTGAAATTTTCGAAGTCACGTTTTTCTGGATTGTGTTTTTTCTGTGATTTTCATTGGCGATACTGCCTTACCATACTAACTCTTTTCGCGGCTTCTGCGTATAATACTTTTTTGAGATAGTGACTCTTAACTAAAATAAAGTGGAAATTGGTGAAAAAGCCAAAAGTGGTATTCCGGCATTATTGCTGAGAAATAAAAACAATGATTTAATAAAAACGCATGCAGATGTACGTGTTTCTCTTAATGACATGAACCTTCGCAAACCTAAGAATCTAGAGGAGAACGCATTATACATGTCCAGCAGTATGCAGATACCAGATAAAAGTGCTGTAACATCAGCAGGCTCATGCACAGTCATGGACCTCGAACCAGCTGTGCACACACATGAGGAGAACATCAATTCAAATGATCGAAACAACGTGCTAGGTATGAATATAAACAATAACTGCTCTAGTTCAAATGAGTGGACAACTGTCATCGGCAATCTTAAACGAGCTGCAAGTAATTACCAATCTAACGCGGGGAAAAGAAGAAGGAACCTAGCTACTGAAACATCTTCACCTAACGAAATTAATTTGTCCAATAACAGATTTTCACCATTAGCAGATATTGACCAACAAGTGCCTGAACCATCAGGGAATCACCCAATCACCAATGCGTCTAAGAGCATTGGGCCCGAAATTCAAGCTATAAATATGTCTAACGTAAATACAAGTGCTTCACCGAATGGTATCAATAATTTACCTTTTTGTCCACCTATATTCATTTTTGGTGCTAATTGTAACCTTATTAGTGATGTTATAAAACTCGCCGCTACAGAATGTAAAGTTCATGATTTAAAACATAAGTTGGTTAATATGAGTTATCGAAAAACAAAGGTCTATGTTAACGATGCAAAAGTTCATGCTTTAATCATTGATCGGTTACGTGGAACAGGTATAGGAGCCTTTTCATTTTCTCCTAAGGAAACAAAAAAGGTCTCTATCTTGTTAAAAGGTCTTGATGGCGATACTCCAATAGAGGTAATAAATAAAGCAGTAAGAGCAGCAGCTCCTAACACCCAAATAAGTAAAATTACACCTTTTGTTACCTCTAAATCTAAAGAAATGAACATAAAATTAAATATTTTTACTGTACAGCTAGAAATAGGTGAGTCCACTAAAGACCTTATTAATATTAGGTATTTGCTCCATCAACGAATCTATTGGGAAAAAAAGATCAATAAAGGGGTTATGAGGTGCTATCGTTGTCAGAGATTTGGGCATTCCGGTGAATGTTGCGCTTACAATAGTAGATGCGTTCTTTGTGGAGATTCTCATGATTCCGAATCTTGTATCACATCTTTCAAAGTCCTCAAAGAATCCCACCAAGATGTTCCTATACCAAAGTGCATCAATTGCAATGCAAGTGGTCACGCTGCCAGTTACCAAGGTTGTCCCGCTTACCTTAAATACAAAGAAAAACGAGCAACATTAACTCAACGGGCAAGGGAAATAGCCAGCAAAAACAGAATTGCAGTACAAGATACTGTAAATACATTTACCAATGCAAACATTTCATATGCCGACAAGGTGAAATCTATTTCCTCTAGAAGTGCAAACATAAAAATTAGTTCTCCAAGCTACATTAACCATAATTCAAGCGATATAAATAATTTTTTAAATGAAGCAAATAATCTTTTCAATATCCCTTTTAACGATCTCTTACTCAAAATAAGACAATTCTGGCCCAAGTATAAGCAACTGCAATCTAAAGAAGAGAAAATGTTCGCTTATCTAGACTTTGTCGCTTCAATCGTTGTATAATGCAGCCCCAAAAATTGAATATAATGTCGATAAATTTTAACTCCATAATATCTATTGAGCGAAGACTCGCGCTTTTTAATATCTTAAATAACTATAAGCCTCAAATCTGTTTCATTTCGGAAACTAGACTTGGCGCAAGGCATAAGCCCTCATTTGATGGCTATAACGTAATTCGAAATGATTCCGGTAGAGGTACGGCAATCATTTTAAAACAAAATTACAAATTTAACGCAGTTTCCTTTCTTAGCGATGTCTTTTCAGTGTGTCTAGTAACTATAACTTCACGTAATTCTACTGGGTCCTTAAGGACAATTTTAATTGGAAGTATATACATCCCTTCTAATGCTGGGCTTCGTCTATCCACGGAACTTGATAGATTTTATACCCTTATAAATTCATTTGATGCGGCATTAATCGGGGGAGACTTTAATGCGCGTCACCAAACATGGGGAGACACTGTCCACAATAGTAATGGGAACCTAATTTACAGGTGGTTTAACAATGGTCCGTTTCTTAATCTGGATTTAGTAGCTCCTAACAGTCCTACGTTTCCTAGATCCTCATCAGTGTTGGATTTTTTCTTGATTTCCTCCTCATTTAACTTTGCAAATAATGTGACAAACCCATCTATTTGCTCAACATTTGCTACACCGTCTGATCACTTTGGAATTCTGTTAGAACTAAATACCATGAACTTTTTTCCTCTATTGCAACTACCAGCTACATACATTAGTTTTGAAAAAACCAACTGGGAAGCTTTTAGAATTGGACTCCACAACAGCGTCTCGCTCCTTAATATTCCTAATGAAAGGAACATAACTAATTTAGAAATAGATGCATTGATATCTCAGACAAATGAACGAATTTCTTCTAGTGTGGAAGCTAATTCTCTTATTCGCGTTACTAAAAATTCAAAATACCAAAACATCTCGGATTGCACTAAAAAGCTATTGAAATTACGAAATATTTGGCTCACACAACTAAAAAGACTGTATCATCGTCATCTCAATCAAATTAATGACGAATATCGTCAACTAAACTCTAGAATTCAGTGCCTTAGTAAAATCATTAGAGAGAGGGTTAAGATTGACACCAACAATGCGTTCAAGTTGAGATTACAAAAAATAAAGCCATCTCCTCATGCATTTAAGGAAATCGACAAGATAACAGGAAGAAAATACTTCGGAACTGATATCTTGAAGGATGTTCTGGTTCATAACGGACAGGAGCTGGTGGGTCCTCAAAATAAACTAAACGCTTTTAGAGACTTCTACTCTCTCGTTTATTTAGAGAGAGAACCAGCAATCGATCACAATGATGAAACTGTAATTCTGTCAGCAGTAAATGAATTCTCTGATTCACAGCTCATTCAACCGCTTACATCATTTAACCATTTAAACACTGCAACCAACCCAAATTTACCACCGTTTACTAATCCGACTGCTGTTAATCTTTTTAGAATAGCCCTCAATAATAAAAGGTCGTCTGGCATCGACCATATTTCTAATTTCATTTTGCGAAAATGTCCTCACTCTCTGGATATTGTCTTATCGTCAATATTTAACCATTGCATTAATAATGCTTACTTTCCTGCAATTTGGAAACAAGCTAAGATACTACCTATAGCGAAGAAAAAAAATGCAAAAGATGTAACCGACTTCCGACCAATATCTTTACTATCTAATATAGGAAAGCTATTTGAACGGGTACTAGCTGAACAATTGAATAAGTTTTGTGAGGAGTCACATGTCATTCCAAACAACCAATTTGGTTTTAAAAGGGGTCATTCTACGGAACACGCATTACTTACATTACAAAATAAAATTGTCCAAAACTTAAGAAATAAAAGATGTACTGTATGTTTAGATATAGATCTCGAAAAAGCTTTTGACTCTCTATGGCATAAAGGCCTTATTTTTAAGCTTATTAGGCTTAATTGTCCAACTTGGCTTACGCGCATTATATATAGTTTTCTAAAAAATAGATGTAGTTCGATTTGTATAGGCTCCGAGCATTCGGAGCTTTTCCCAGTTCGCTCTGGGGTAGCGCAAGGTTCGATACTTGGTCCTACCTTATTTAATATTTATATTCACGACTTTCCATTTCAAAGTCCTATGTTAGACGAACCCGGTGCTATTTTGTATGCAGATGACACTCTCATATTGGCAAGTGACCCAAGGCCATCCTACGCCCTTAACAAAATTATAGAAAAATTACCAATTTTAATAGATTACTTTACTAAGTGGGGTCTAAAAATTAATATTGCAAAATGTGGTATAACTTGCTTCAGAAATGCAAGTGGGAGAGGACATTACCTTGCAGTTAAAGAGAGTAAAGCCCTTAAGTTAGAAATAAATGGAGAAAATGTTCCTTTGAGAAATGAATTGAAATATCTAGGCATAAACGCTCATATAAGATTTATATTCAATAAACATGCAAGAAAAGCCCTAAATAAAGCAAAAATGGTAACTGCCATTTTAAAACCTTTACTGCAGGCCAAGCAAATGTCGGCGAATACAAAAATACTTATTTACAAAACATTAATTAGACCTATTCTAACATACGGATTCTGTACGTGGTTCACAATTTCACCCACTGCGGCCAAAGAACTACAGATCTTTGAAAGACGGATACTAAGATTTTGTTGCGGAAAATTCAGAAAACCAGATAAAACATTTTTTTCAAATAAAATTCTATACGAAGAAACAAAAGTTATTCCTCTAATGATTTACCAAATTGACCTGTTGTTAAAAAGATTGGAGCGTATAAAACATCACCCTAACTCGGCAGTCAAATCTTTATTGGATTCGAATATTTATGAGACTATAGATGACCACTACTATCTCTCACCTTTTAATTTATTAAACGCTGGATCTTTATCCGTGTTAAGACCAAATGCAAATAGAGGCCTTTTAGTTCCTTTCTACGAGAAAGCATCCCTGCTTAATTTACGCGGGTAACATTTCTTTTGAGTTTCATACTGTTCATAGACCATTGTTTAAAAACACTGTTGCTTTTGTTCTGTATGTGTTTATACCCTTATGTATAAAAAATGTTATTGTTATAATTATTATTATTATTTTTTTTCCTTTCCCCCTTCTAGTCATTATTGTAGTTTTTTAGTTTTTAAGTTATTAAGTTTTTAAGTGCCCAAAGAAGCCATGTTGATTATGTATGCCGGGAGCAAGCATACACTTAATACGTTTTTAATATTAAATATAATTGGAATTCTGATATAAATGTATAAAAACATTTGCCTGTATCTGTTTAGCCAGACATTATGTTTAGTCGGCCGTATTATAACAACGTTTGTACAAACAATAATCGTATTGATTTTTTTTCTTGTCTCAATAAAGTAAATTGTAATTGTAATTGTTGTTCATTTAAGTCACCAGCCATATATAGTGAACGATTGCTACCCTATTTCACTGCGATGCTGAGAGAGAAGTGGGCGCCAAAACTCGTCCCTGGGTATGGCCCCCTCTTTTTGGGCAGTCTCCAACATTTAAAATGGCGGTGCGAATTTTTCAATTCAACTTCATATTTATTCTCTTATCAAGATGTATCGGTTTGCTCAGCGTTTACTAGGTGCATGGCTTCAGATTTTGTCAAGAAACACTGCAAGATTGTGTTATTGACCCTATTCACACAGGAGCAAAGGACTGGATTTTGACATTAACTGGCGAGGGGAGAAGCGGATTGTTACGTCAATCCAGATTTTTAGATTTTTTAAAATTCTTGGATTTTTTTTGACGTTTGTAGATGTCAATCGGAAGTCACTCGACAAACGTGTAAAAAAAATTGTTTTTGTAAAAAAAATAATGCGTCTTCTGGGCTGGTGGATGATCGTATTTGTGTTATTTATTTAAATTGTTTTAAATTTCGTGAATTAAACACGAAAATCCAATCAATTTGATCGACACTGACAATCGGTATGTCAAAAAAAGTCCGCGGAAGTGTTCAGACAGGTCTATCAATTTGAACACGAAGTGTCAAAAAAAATCCAATCCGTTGCTATTGTGTGAACAGGGTCATTTGTGAAGTCTGGACTTTCCTACTCTTGTCTCTTTGGTGTGCAGACCTAAAGACTGATTTTCCATAGACATATTGATTTGTCGATTCCCTTCTGTCTTTAATTCTGCTGAATATGGCAGTTTTCAGAAGGAATTTATATCTTCTCTCCAATCTTTTGTATGTTAATAGCCGGTTTAGTATTAGCGTAGCATTCTGAACATTGGATTTACAAGTTAAAGCACAAGTTTTCGAACAAGGATTTAGTAGCTTTGGGTCTTTGGAAAAGCCTGTCGTCAGCTTTGGTAATTCTTTATTTCTCTGCAAACTTTGCGTGACGTATGCCGCTTGACCATTCTGATTCTCTTTAGTATGTTGAGGCCGATTTTCTTCTGATTTCTCTGGTGAGTTTTGTTTATTCTTCTTGTTCACAGGGTTGTCGAAAAATACGGAGCAGTTGATTTATATAATCATCCCAGTTTGTGTTTTCCTCTGCAAAAGGAAGTTTTGAGATTTTTTTATTCCACGAACTCAATTCATTGTGGGTTTACTTCCCGAACACTACTTCTCTTCAACTTCCCCCCTTTACACATTCTCAGCATTTACTTGAATCTTTTTTTTACATCTCATCCGTATCAATTTGAATAAATAAACGAGTAACCATTTCGCAGGTGAAAAAGATATATCGATGGATGATACATATGATGATGATAAGGATGAAAAAGCTCGACTTTTGCATCAAGGTAATACAATTTATTTCTGGATTTCTTACTCCCTTTCCAACATCGATAACACCCACCGCTACCACCATCACAATATAATTTGTTTTTTTTTTTTTAATTTATTCATAGATGTATGTTTTATTTTATTTTTTTTTGTTTTGCTTGATCTTCATTTTTAGTTACTTTCGTTTTGTTCATTATTTCGTCTTGAATTAATTTGTCGACTGAGTTGTTTTAGTTTTCTATATTACTTTTTGTGTTTTCTCTCATCCCCCACTTGCTCTTGAATGTGTATTTTGTATATGCTTGTATATTGTCTTTTTTGCTGTCCAACATTGCATTACATGGTCTGTGATGTTAATGATGTCTATAACCAATGTTCCGATGTTTGCTTGCCTATAGGATTCCAGATTTATCCACCACCAACAACGCCCCCAGAGCCTGCACCGCCAGATCACCACATGGCTCCCTCATCGATAATGCGTCAATTCAAGGGAAATTTAGTTTCAGCATCTCAGTCCAGTTTAGACGAGATAACATGTAAATCTGTTTTAAGATGCCGTTTTAGTGTTTTATTTTATTCTTTTTTTTTTTTTTTTGTAAATTAGATCTTTTGTTTGTTTTAGTTTGTTGTTGTGTTTCCTTTGTTTTCCATTTCGATTTTGTTTCGTTTTAATTTGTTATTTACATATGTTTTTAACACTTTTTTTGACTGTAATAATTCTGGGGAATTTTTTCATGCTTTCATTTAGCGGATGTGAGCGGTTCAAAGGATTCATTGACAACTCATGATTCAGGTTAAAAAAGAAAAAACACACTAATCGCAAATAATTTTTATTTATTTTTTTTATTATTTCCCGATCGATTCATCATTTTCACTAAATTTGTTTACTTCAAAGAATGTCCTGTTAACGGCGAGATAAATGAGATAAAAACTAATTCTTTCTTTTTATTTTTATTTGATGTGTTTGATAGGTTGGCTTGATGATGCACTTATTTGTCGAGATGCGGAGAAACACGATGTGCGCGGAAGCGTCCGGCGAAATATGATTTGGAACAACTTTAGCGGATCAAATCACCATGCATTTACCACAGGACGACGACAAAACGAGTCCAGTTTTGCAAATAAAATACGACCAAAGGGCCCTAGTCAAACTTTGAAGGTACGTAAATAAATTTTTGTGTGGTATGGGGTACAAGTAGCACTTTGGCCATTACTACTGGTAGGGTTTTCGCATACTAGGAACATTCATTAGGGTCCGAGAGCGCCTTAAGTTATGTGGTTGGCTGATTGTTTTAGAAGTTTTAAATTGTACAGGGTTCCTTTTTTTAAAGTAAAGTGCAATAGTGAACTGAGATTTTCCTCTGAAATAAAAAAAAACATTTACAACAGCTTGGGATAATCAAAGTTACCATCTAGGTTAGGTTAGGTTAGGTTGAAGTGGCTGCCAGCTAAAGCCAACACACTTAGACTCATGAGGGGTCCGTCGTGATATCACCAGGATCTCGAAAATATCTCCTGCCTACTCATTGAAACCAATTGGAGCTTCTTATGAAGCGTAGAAGGCTACTGACATCAATGTTAAATAGGTCGCCTACGTCTGCAAAGAAGAAAGCTCCAAAGTGGAGTTTCCTTCTGCGGGAGAAAGCTGGACAGGTGCAAAGAAGATGGAGAATGGTCTCCTCCTCCTCCTCGTCCATACAGCTTCTACAGAAGTCATTTGCGTAAAGACCAAGCCTAGTAGCATGCTTGCCTATTAGACAGTGTCCTGAAATGACACATATTATAGTGCTGATGTGCAATCTATTAAGAGAAATCAAATACTTAGAGCGTTTCAGATCCAGCTTGGGCCAAATCTGCTTTGTGGCTAGACATGTTATACCACTTGTCCACCTAAGATTTGTTCTTTCGATAGCATCTAGCTTTAGTTTGAGTTTGCAAGTAGCGATCGGTATACCTAAGCTGCCCTAATCCATCTAACAGCCGATTAATTAAATCTGTGTCTGAATATCACTATGATTTTCCATTGGCTATAAGTAATCTATAGTCAGTAATCATGGAGGACGATGAGTTGTGGTTGTCCACGATAAACAGGTTCGAGTCTTATGATCACGAAGGGGCGGACGTACAATGCTAGCGAGAAGGAAATTACGAAGGTGATGTACAATTGTACCAACAGCTGTATAGTTTGCATCCATCCAACCGATTATGGTACCGATATTGTATGGCTGTATGCTCTTGAGTGTACAATTTGTGTTGTATGCTGGTTGGATGGAAATTGCATGCAGATTATATAGCGTATGTGTTACATACAACGGTTGTACAGACATTGTACTTACCTACGTTCATATAATGTTCTCGATATGTGAACAAAGGTTAAATTTACTTACTTACTTAAGGTGGTGCTACAGTCCGTGGTGGGCCTCAACCAACAAGCGTCTCCAGCCAGCTCAATCTTTAGCCAGCTACCGCCAGTTTCGCACGCCAAGTTGGTTAAGGTCCTTTCCACTTACGTGTGCTACCGGATTCGCGGTCTTCCTCTACAGCGCTGTCTCTCGGGTGTGGATTCGGAGCATTGGTGTCCATCCGCTCTACCTGACCCAGCCACGTCGGTCGTTGGAGCTTCACTCTTCTGGCTAAGTCGATGTCGCTGTCTCCACTCACCGTCTATGCAAACGGGACTAAAAATTACCAGAAGAATTTTCTTCTCGAAACAGTCAAGAGCAACCTCATCCGCTTTTGACAGAATACGTGCCTCTGCACCGTAGAGCAGGATTGGGACGATTTAGGTCTTTTGAAGGGCCACTTTAGTCGTTCGAGAGAGGCCTATGTTACTTAATGGCCTTCTTAGCTCACAGAAACAGCGATTGGCAAGAGTTATTCTTCGTTTAATCTCAGCGCCGCACAGTGGTTAGGAAGGGGAAAAATTAAATTTTCGAATGTTTTATATTGAAATATTTGTTATTACAATTTCATGATAGAATAGTCAGGAAATTAAAATCGACTGACATTTTCTAAAAATACCGTTACATTGCAGAAAAAACTAGGTCTGAAGTCAAAAGAAAAAAAATCGGTCGATTTAAAAAAATAATTGCATGATGTATGAAGACAAATTTTATGTAGTAAAAGTTATTCAAGAAAAAAAATGTGATCATATTTTACTAACCAGATAATAAATATATTATTTTAAAGCAAGGAGTCAATAATACCATGCACCATTTTCTGCTCTGTGAGAGTTAAACATAGGCGTACCTTTCTAATGCAAGCCCTGTCTTTTATTAACTGTACAAAACGTGCGGTGGGGAGCGCTGAGCTGATTTATGGCTCCATTGATGCACTTCATTATAAGTTATATTGGCAAGCAGGTTCCAGCTGCAAAGACCTGCGGGTTCGGCTTCAAGATCAAAGAAATCACTTTGGGTTCTACTTATCTACTTTTGCGATTAATTTGATTGGTGCCGCACAATTTAACTGTTATTAAGGTAAATTAAAGTGGCTTTCTAGTGAGTAGGAAAGGACGAAGGAAAATCCCATACCACTGGGAACAGAGCGAGACTGTTTCTCGTGTGCATTAGCATTCTTCTACAATCCCTTAACGAAAAAATAAAAATTATTTAAAAAAAAATTTTTTTGTTATTTTAATAATATTAATTACGGTAAATTACATGTACTTTGGTGAAAATTTCATCAAAATCGGTCCAGTACTTTTAAAGATAATGAATTATTGCCGCGCTCCCATATGACTTAAACCACTGTGCGCCGGTGTCATTGTCTGAATTTATAGCGCAGCCTAGGTAGACAAAGTCCTTAACTACCTCAAAGTTATAGCTGTCTTTAGTGACGTTCTGTCCGAGACGTCGGTGTTAGGTGTCCTTTCTTGTTGACAGCATATACTTTGTCTTGCCCTCATTGATCGCTAAACCCATTTTCACCGCCTCCATTCAATACTCACAAACGCACCAGTGACATCACGCTGTGTTTTTTCGATTGTGTCAATATCGTGTGCGTATCCGAGTAATTGGACGGACTTTTGAAAGATTGTGTCTCTGGTGCTGGGCGTGAGTTTTGCACTATTCTTTCAAAAGAGATGTTAAAGAAGTGGCGTGACAGCGCATCGCCTTGTCTAAATCCTTTCTTAACATCAAAGGTCTCAATGTGGTCTTTACCGACCTTAATGGATCAGGGTGCCTTCTCCACCGTCATCCTGCACAAACGGACGAGTTTGGCAGGGATGCCGCTAGACACTTGCCTCTATAGATGCTGTCATAGCTAACAGAATGGCAGTAGTTGCCATTAGGTTCTGAGAAATTGGTTAAATACCAAATAGAGAGATGATATGCGTCTAAAGCTTTTCGTGATTAGTTTGAAATTAGTTTATATTCGCGTTGAAACAGGTAAGGTTCGATTAATCAAATTGACGGTGGCTGGAAACCAACAGCTCACAGTTGAAAACAAATATTTCCTCTAAAGTGCACTGATATATTGACACGAACTCACCTAGATTGATATGTCCTTAAGGAACGAGTATGTTATGCTTCAAAGAGCTTGAGTACGAAGGAGAGTTTGGTATACTTAGGAAATGGCTTACATACGAGTTCTTCTGTGGTCAAAAAATACTCTCTGTGATATTAACAGTTGAAATAGAATTGTGAAGAATGACCTGGGGCCGAATTAACGCAATAGATAACGAGCAACTCGTTTATCGAAATGTGAGGATTTGGTATTTCCGCTCTTGTGATCGAGCATTCAGTATCGAAATTTGAGATGACAGCACGCGTTATAGTGCATAATTTCCGTCGAGCGAAACAACAAAGTTGTGAGTATTTTTGTTAATACAGTCCGTTCTTTTCTTTAATTAAGGTCCATTCTCAACAAAATTAATTTGTTGTAAAAAATATTCTAGTCGATTTTATGGCCAAACACCCCGATTTAGCAAAGAATATTTTGCCAAACTGCAGACAGGGAAAAGCAACTTCGCTACGACTATGGCAGCAGCTGACGGGAATGCTAAATGCTGAAGGGCCACCAGTTAATCCACTCCATTAGATCCATTCTTTACTTAAATTTCAAGACAAATAATATTTTTCTATCCTCTAAATCAACCGGAGAAATGTCACTTTGTGAGTTGTAGTCGAATTTCTCTATTACAATTTTATTTTCGTTCGAAACGTGGACTTTCGATTGGCATCATCCCAATGGATTAATCGATCATTCGATCACGAGTCCTACTCACTACCTCGTTATCCATTGGGGTAATTCGGCCCCTTGTCAGAGTTCAATTTATTTTGTTTATATAGGTACAATCAGCCAACTTGTACGGCATTTAAGTTTAAAGTCTACCCAGTTAATTTCATAACCAATTTACTAATCATAACTATTTCTTATTGATAAAAAACTTTTATTTTATTTAAATTTTCCAGCAACCCGGTAAATTAAATCTGAAGAACTTCCAGCTAGTGAGTGATGCAGTTGCCCGGATGAATGTTAGCAGTGACACCAATTTGGCAGAAGGTGATAAGAAAAACGTTTTAACTTTAAATAATAAATCGTCAATATTTGATCATGCTCCCCTGGCGGCTCCCGAAGATGATTCCGATGAGATGGCCGAATACGCACAAATTAAAGACGTATACGGGGATGAAGGTAACAATGATCAAATGTACAACTTGCCACATGATTTGACACCAAGCAAATCGAGCAAATCTAGACATCGTCGGGATAAAGAACAAAGTAAATTCATTTTTAATAGCGTTTATGACTTCCAAAAAGTTATCGCAAGCAAAAAAAATCATTACCAACAAAATATCCTATATGCACTAATATACATATAATCCAATAGTAATGCTCGAAATTAATTCGAAATTTTGTAAAACTTGTATATATACAAATTTGTAGTTTTTAGCGTGTAGATGGGTTGGTTGGTTGCATATAATAATATTAAACAAGTTAAATGAATTGTTTGTGTAAATTGTCCACACGAGAACACACACAAATTTGATTTATATGTTTTGGTGAAGGAGTGTGTATTTTTCAACCCCTTGCCCCGGTTATGAAGTTACCGTAATTCTTTTTTTTAATAATTCATACCATAAAGCAAGATGTAGATTTGAACGTTTACAATGCAAAACTAGTTACATACAAAATAAAAAAAAATATTTTCTTTAAGAAAAAAAATAATTTACAAGTCTTTTCCGTTTCTTATTCAGAGTATTCCGAGTCAGACAGTGATTCGAGTTCATCAGAGCGTAAGGCAAGAGGCTATGACGGCTACTACAAGATGAATCGCAAACCCCAAACGCATAAACGAACAAGGAAAAAGCGTGTTGCCATCCCCGTACAACCTCCAAAAGTCCCACCATTTGGAACGTTTGTAAGCCCCCCAGAAATTCCCATGCATTATCAAAAAATGAAAACTCTGGAGAAAGGTAACTTAAGTTATGCCCGTTGCAAACCATGAAGTTTGTGTCTCATACTTGAAAAATTTCAGTTAAACTAATGCACACCGATGTACAGGAGGAGGAATCAAGTGTTGATGTATCGTCTCCGAGGGACAACAATTCTCCCATAGTAAGTAACATTCGCAAACTCGGTATTGAGTATTCATTAATCGCGTGAGTGCTTTTTAGTTCGGCATGGTGTCAAAATTAACTGGTGAAAACGAACGTGAAAAACTTCTTGATATGAAGATGAAGCCGAAGAATTGGAAAGAGGAAGAAAAAATGGAAAAGCGTCGTCTCAAGGAGGAGCAAGCCAAGTTGCGTAAACTCCAAGACAAAGAGAAAGAACAAGAGAAGAAAATGAAGCGTAAATCGAAGCAGAACAGCAAGGCATCATCTGGTACCAACGAGAGTCTGGAGTCTGCAATCTTATCTTTACCCGAGTTTATGCAGTCTGATAAAAATAATATTCCAATATTCTTACACAAATGTATACAATTTATTGAACAAGAAGGATTGGACTCCGAGGGCATATATCGTGTTCCTGGCAATCGTGCTCATGTAGACTTGTTGTTTCAGAAATTTGAAGAAGGTACGTAAAGGCTGTGCGTAACCTGAATTTCATACTAATATGTGTCTCTTATATACATGTAGATCCCAATGTTGATATTGAATCGTTGGATATACCAGTAAATGCTGTAGCTACAGCGTTGAAGGATTTCTTCTCAAAGCGTTTTCCACCACTCTTCGACAAGGAAGTTATGGCAGAATTGGAAGAAATTGCAGGTTAGTTTTAGAAAATAGACAATAAAAATTAAAAACGTGGTTCCTTGCTCGCTACGATTTACGCAATGGTCTTTTCCGTGAAACAAAACTGATCAGATTGGTATAACTGAAAATAAAACTGACATTAGGAACTTTGTGATAATGAGTAAATTAAAACTAGCACTGTGTTTTGTTCTGCTCTAGAACAGGTATATGTGTATAAGGATTATAATGGCGACCCTTTAAATGCTCACAATGAATTCTGATATTGTGAAATATCGCTACTTCTGCGTCTTTCTGTCGTAAAAGACCCCAAATATAAGTGTAATGGCGCAACAGTTCGGGGTAAACCAGAGCTTCAACCAAAAAAGCCCTCCAGCCGGCATGATCCTTAGCCAGCTGCCTCCAGTTGCGTACGCCGAGTTGTATTAATGTTTTGAAAAGAGAAAGCGGTTCCAACAATCGGAATCGGGCAACCTTTACACTTTTCTGTGTGCCTTGATGTTTTACGTCATACGACACTGCTCCAACTTAGCTCACCGGCACAGAGCACTTGTTTTCAGTTTTTCACTTTCTATGCACGAAAAGAACGTATTTTTTTATATGACGCCCATAGACGTCTTTGACTTCAATGACCGGATTAGGGCTTCTCTGTTAATGTTTATCTTCGCAGTTCTCAGTTTCTCAATCTTGTTTTAATTACTTGTTACTTACTTATTTCCTGTTTCGCCTTGTGGGTCCTAGGGCCTCTACTACAATTACGCGTCATTGTGTGCGGTTTCTGGCAATATGTCTCAGTTCTCTCCAACTCTTCCCCAATTCCCGAGACTCCTCTTGAACTGTTCTGGGACATGTATTTCTCAGTCGACCCACTCTTCTATCACCTTGAATAAGCGGATTCCATTGCATAGCGTAGTTAGCAATGGAGCTACAATCGCTCGTGTGGAATTTTGTGCATACAGCTGATAAATTTGAGTGTTTCAATACAACGCGTCTGTGAAGCACTTCCAACGTAACGAGAGAACGGTAGCACCAACGCAATATTTTGTTTCAGGCTTTACAATTTATTGCCTGCTTCGAACGCCGTATTGAAGAGCTTCTTCCTGACAAAAAATGGTGCCGCAAAAATGTTTAGTGCATACTCGTATTGATGGGGCTCGAACCTATGCACATCACACAGCAGTCCAACGTACCGAGCCATGGTGACCCAGTGGTTAGTTGTTGAACTACATATCGATGAACTTAGCTTTTGGTTCGATTATTAGTAGTCTCTGTATCACCTCAAAGCACGCTACTGGATAAACAAAATTTGAAAAAAACATCAGAATTAAGAAAGAAGAGTAAGGGTTGCATAGAGACGAGGAGGAGGAGGAAACGATCCTCCATTTTCTTTGCACTTGTCCTGCCCTATCCCACAGAAGGAAGCTCCATCTGCGAGCGTATCATTTCGACAACTTGGCTGAAATCTCACATACTGACGTCAAAAGTATCCTCAGCTTCATCAAGAGCTCCAAATGGCTCCAATGAAGTGGCGCGGATTCAGGTATTGATCCGTGTGGTACCACAAAGGACCTTCTTGGCCGCACAGACAGCCACCCCACCTACCTTGCAAAAGTTCAATTAATCGTTGCTAGGGTCGAGGAAGCATTTCCCGTTCTGAGAGGACGCATCTTATGTTCTTGTAAATCAATCTACCACACTTCCAAAAGCTTTAATGGTTCTTCTTGATATAAGTCCCCATGTTACTCAGATATTTTTAACTGATTTGCACATTGTAAGTTAGTCGGTCAAAACTTGTGCCGCCCTCCAACTCATCAACACTGAATACACTCTTACTGCCTTTTGCTTGTTCAATCGACGAACTTAGTTGGAAAAGCATGATCTTCCTTAATGCAGTGTAGTAACTTTGGGCGCCAATCTTATGAACCAGGCATTCATTGAATGTAGAGTAGTTGTCTAGTTGAACAGATGGTGTTAACGAATAGAAACAAACGCTTCCGACCTCCAAAACATCAAAACCGAATACACTTTTACTGCCCTTTGCTAACTCAGTTAGAAAAGCGTGATCCTTCTTAATACAGTGTGGTAGCGTTGGGCGCCAATCTTATGAACCGGACATTCGTTGAATGTTATGTAGTCGTCTAGTTGAACAGATGATGTCAACGAATGAAAACAAGAGCTGCCCCTTCCAACTCATTAATACATAATGCATGATGCCCTTTATTTCGGTTTAGTAGCGTTGGGCGCCAATCTTATACCAGGCATTCTTTGAATGTAGTGAAGTCGTCAAAAAAATAAATAGCTGGCGCCAGAGATTGGGATGAGTAAAGGCTTAGGTTTAACTGATTTGCGCATTGTAAGTTAGTCGATCAAAACTTGTGCAATTTTAATAATCAGATGTCTTACTTTACTGCACCATCCCTATGGGCTGGATTCTAAGTCTCTTTGTGTTGTAGTGTTGGTTTCGACCTTCTTAGCCTGTGAATTATAACTTTCTCAGTTTCATTTCGCTTTATTGCCAGTAAAGTTCATAGAAATGCCTTATCAAGCAAGAGGAGGACTGCAACGTAAAGAGTATTTGCATAAAAGACTCGTCGTTGTTGATGAAAAAGCTTTAGCCACATTCTTTATTCTTCAAATTAATTGCAAATCTTAGGTAGTCGTCCACAAATAAATGGCCTCGCTCGATGCAGTATAATTTACTTTTATTCTTTTATGAATTTTTATTTGATTCAAATTAAAAGCCTGCCTTCCAATACGACAACATTCTTTATGATTTTCTTTAATACGCTTGAGGTAACGAGTAATTTCAAGTGTAACTTTTTTAATATTGAATTGTTTGGAAAAGTCTTAGGCTAATTTTATTTTAATTAGGTACACCCAGCGTTAAAACAGAAACGGAAACTGTGGGTAAGTTTAATTACCTATGCCTGGATTTTTTTTTGGATTCATATTGTCCTATTTCCCGCTCATCGAAATTAGATCTCTTATAAATGCTCATTTTCCCTTTTGCAATTTTCACACTCTGCATTCTTCCCAGCTGTAAAGGATCAATTTAAATATTTTTTATGCAATTTTATTACATTGCTACTGCATAGGCTAGAATTTTTATTTTAATCATCAAATCATTTTTCTTTTGTTTATGATAATTAATATGTAAATCCTTTAATTGGGTCTTATGTTATTTTCTTTTTTTTTTAATTTAACAGGCTCACGAAACATGTCATCGGCTAAACTCAGTATGGAAGTCAAAACTGATCGCAGCTGTCGCTTGATATCTCTGAGGAATCTACTCAACAAATTACCGGTTGTTAACTTCGCCATTTTAAAGTTTATTTTCCAACACTTTGTTCGGTAAGTATTTGAGTTTATAATAAGTAGAATAGTATTAATCTTGTTGAAACCGAAAAATTATAGAACATATAACAAACTCAAATATAAATAAATGTATAGCTGGCGCGAAAGTCCATGTCAGGCCCAGCCCTAGCGTCTCGCAGCCATTAGCGCGTGTTACCATGAGTAAATGCGACCTACAATTTATTGCCAACTCCGAACGGTGAATCGGAAAGCTTTTTCGTGGCGAGCTAGAATGGGACTCTAAAGTGTTAGGAGTTAGCCTTAGTTGAACTTCTACATGCATACAGTTTGCTGAGATTACATTTACCCTAAATTAGGTGCGTTCAATGTATTATCAACTGCGTGTACTAAGCGACGAAAAGAACCACTTCTAGGTCCCTTCCATTGATTCAAAAAATGCAACTCGTACAACAAACAATAACCGTGACCGTAACACTTCAATTTACCCCTTTTTTTGCTCTTTATTGCCCTTTGGTTGTTGTTTAATCAACTAACTCAGTTGTTAAAACATGAAACATGATAATGTAGTGTCGTAGCGTTGGGCGCCAATCTTACGAACCAGCCATTCATTGTATGTAGTCTTGTCCTCTAGTAAAACGAAGAAATCATCAACACCGATTACTTTCTTACTGTCCTTTGCTTGTTTAATCGACTAACTCGGTTAAAAAGGCATCGTGCTTCTTACTGCAGTGTCATAGCGTTGGGCGCCAATCTTATGAACCAGGCATTCTTTGACTGCAGCGTAGTCGTCTAGTTAACAAGAAAAGGAGCACCCGCCCTCCAACTCATCAGCACCGAATACACTCTTACTGCTCTTTGCTTGTTCCATCGACTAACTCAATTGGAAAAGCATGATGTTCCTTAACGCAGTGTCATAGCGTTGGGGGCCAATCTTATGAACCAGGCATTCTTTGACTGTAGTGTAGTCGTCTTGTTAACAAAAAAAAAAGAGCTCCTGCCTTCCAACTCATCAGCACCGAATACACTCTTACTGCTCTTTGCTTGTTCCATCGACTAATTCAATTGGAAAAACATGATGCTTCGTACTGCAGTGTCATCGCGTTGGGCGCCAATCTTATGAACCAGATATTCTTTGATAACAGATGGTGTCGACGAATGGAAACAAGAGCTGCTCCCCTTTTACTCATTAAAACCGAATACACTCTTACTACCATTTGTTTGTTAAATCAACTAACTCAGTTGAAAAAGTGTCAGCGTTGGGCGCCCATCTTATGAATCAGGCATTCGTTGAATGTGGTGCAGTCGTCTAGTTGAACAGATGTTGTTAACGAATGGAAACAAGAGATGCCTCTGTCCAACTCATCAATCCATGGTGCATGATGTGCTTTATTGCAGTGTCGTAGCGTTGGGCGCCAATCTTATGAACCAGGAATTTGATGAATGTAGTGTAGTCGTCTCAAAAATAAGTATCTGGCGCGAAAGATTGGGACGAGCCAAGGCTTAGGTTGTCGCAACAATTCATGTTATGCGTGTTATATTTTTCGTAAATCAACCAAACAAGTGAATATGTATTTCCCTAAACAGTTCACGACTTACATTGAATCTAAATCCTCTTGTGTACTTCATCTTTTCTTTAATTAATCCATTTCTATATTCTTTCCTTTCAGTGTATCCGAAAACTCCAAACTAAATAGCATGGATAGCAAAAATCTCGCAATTTGTTGGTGGCCAACATTGATACCAATCGAATTCACAGACATGGGACATTTTGAACAACTGCGTCCCTATCTGGAGGACATTGTTCAAACAATGATTGATCAATTCCCCTATTTGTTCTGTGGTAAGGAAGCATTTGTCATGGTCTAAGAGTAAATACCTACAAATGTTAAAAGCGCAGTTTCCATGCGCTATTAGCAGAGGTAATGTAACGAATGCGCTTACAACCATCTTCTCTTGTTCTTAAACTGCCCTTCGTTAGGTTAAAACAATATTGTCAAAATAAATTTAAAATCCAAACATAAAACGCACAAAAAACAGAGTGGCATTTTTATAGAACAAAGAAAAAAAAACGCCCACATTTTTGGTATTTTTCAGTCATTAGGCTCTGTGTAAATAGAATTCTCTTTAAATATATATAAATGTAAAACTATTGTTTTGTATGTTATACACAAGAATAAACAATTTAACACACAATCTAACCAAATCAAATAAGTATTTAACAACGTAAAAAAGAATCTCCTTCGTCGTAAAAGAAAATTCAAATTAAAATAAAAATAATGTGAATGTACATTTTACAATTTAAGCGAAAAAAAAATCCATATTTAAAAGATAACATTTTTATTTTGTACATTTGTTTGTTTAAAATAACATTTACTCCTAGTACTACGCCATTGTTTATCAATTTTTTTTGTTATTTTTATTTTTATTTGTAAATGAGGCTGAGTTTATTGTATATTTATGTAATTGTTTCTATTTTTTTTTCTCTTTAAACAAACAAACAAAAATTTCCTTTTTAATTATGTGATAAATATATATTTTTGATAACCGTGTTTTTATGTTATTCGTATTTTATTTTTTTCGAATAAAAGAACGATTTGCAAACATAAAATTTATCATAAACATAATATAACTTACTAATAAAAAAAAAACATTTTGCTAATAACAATGATCGAATAAAAAATAATAAATAAAATAAATAACTGTTATTATGCTTCGCAAAATAAATTCCCAAGGAATTAAGGAAACTAAATAAAGATTTAAAACTAACTACCAAAATAATACAGTTCATAATAAAAGAAAAAACTTTCAAATCGCTTTGTTTAGATAGAAGATGATGAACAAGTTAAGATAACTCGAAAAGAATAATTACATAATAAGAAACCTAATGCATAAGGAAAATTTAAATAAAAAAAAAAAACAATTTATTCCTCTCCAATTTGCGCATTCATTCCAATTGGTTAATTGATATTATAAATGTTTATAGCAGTAAACAATAGAACGTCTTGAGAACAAGCAATTGGAGCAAACATGTTTTGATTTTCTTTTTCAGTCTACACTATTAGAATGTTAATTGTAAATAGCATAAAGAATAAATGGCCTAGGATGTCATTATACTCGCTTATAGAACTACACGCACTGTTGGAAATGGTTTGAATGAAAAGCATTGCATTGCATTTTGCTATAAGAAAAAGATAGGTTTTCAAGGTAAGGCGCTTGTTTCACATGGTATTTGTTTATTCCTTCGATCAATTTTGTTCATTTTATCATATCCTGCAAAGACTAAATAAACCTTCATTCGTAGGAGCATTCAAAGCTGCATTCCATGACGCAAATTATATTAGGTTCTGTGACGAGAAATGCCTGATCCTACTCTATTAAAACGAATCATTCTTGCATATTTCACTCTCCAAAATGTGACTCAATACTTACTTACTTAGCTAAGGTGGAGCTACAGTCCGGGGTGGATCTGGTTAATGTCACCTTCCACTTGCGTGCGCCACCTGAGTCGCGGTCTTCCTCTACTGCGCCGTCCCTCGGGTATGGATTCGAAGGTTTTCCGGGCCGGAGCATTGACCATAAATTTAGTCATTGTATCTCCTCCTCCATTCATCGTAAATGCAGATGGGACAAAAGATCAACGAAGAATTTTCCTCTGGAAACAGCCAAGAGCAGCCTTATCCGCTTTTGACAAAGTCCATGCCCCTGTGCCGTAGAGCAGGATTGGCACGATTAAAGTCTGATAAAGGGTCACTTTAGTTGTTGGAGAGAGGGCTTTGCTACTTAGGCCAAACAGCGATTGGTATGGGTTATTTTTCGTTTGATCTGAGCAATGGTGTTGTTGTCTGAGACGTCGATGTTAAGTGTCCTTTCTTGTGGACAGCATATACTTGGTCTTGCCCTCATTGACCGCTAAACGCATTTCGCAATCACATCACGCGCTGTTCTTTCGATTATGTCAATATCGTCGGCGACTTTTGAGAGATTGTCCCTCTGCTGTTCGGCGTGAGATTTCCACTATTCTTTCAAGATGTTGACAGTGCGTCGCCTTGTCTAAATCCTTTTTTGACATCAAAGGTTTCGGTGAGGTCATTACCGACTTTGATGGGGCAGCAAGCATTCTCCATCGTCATCCTGCACAAAGGGACGATTATTGGTTTTCTCCAAGATCTGTCCCATTGTAAATATTTGGTCGATGATGGACTTTCCTGACCTGGAATTTCGTGATCCATTACACTTTTTTCAAATCCCCTCGACACACGCGATTTAAAAATTCGTATTGAAAAAGTCAAAACATGAATAAGTGCGCTGTACATTGTTAGATCTGCAGCTAATCGATATCAATAAGCTTCTGGAAGTGCCTGGTGCTGAGCTATTAGTTTCATTAACTAAACGAGCTTCAAAGTAGAGAGCAAACCATTTGAAGATGACGCAAATCCAGAACAAGAAACACGATCTGAACATCTGAGGGAATTTGATGACTAAAATAAATGAGGTTATTTTTATTGTACGATCCATACCTTCCAACTCTAAATGGAATTAAATTTGCACAGAAGGACTGCTTAAATCGATTGCTTTATATCGACTGATTTTGGAAGAACAAAGAAGAGCTCTAAAGCAACTAAGCATCGCTAAGTTTTTGAAAGCAAGGTCAGACGTCACATTCAAAGTGTCTTGGAATGCATTTCTTATTTTGCATACATCTGTTAGTCCCAGCACATGGAAATAATGCTGGGCCAATTATTATCAACCCCACAGATGTTTAAAGTTTGAAGGAGAAGAAACCCGACATCTTAGAATGAATCCTCTGGAAAGCCCTATAAATAATTTACAAAATACCGAATCTATCACTTCTCTTTGTCGAACAGAATAAATATTTATTGCTTAAAACTCGAATACCATGGTGAAGGACTTGTAATTTGTATAAATTTCTTTTCTAATTAGAAAAATTACCGCTAGAGTGTTGCTTGAACTTTATCGCAGTAGTTTTGTTCAATTTGTATATAAACTTAAATTTACTTCTACTGAATTTCAAGGTTGTATCATCTTAATGTTAACCGTTGTATAAGCGTTTAAATTATGAACCATTCCAACAAGCAAATCACACATGAAAAGTGTTATGGTAAAGTGCTCTACTTGAAAATATTCGATTCAAACATCGGTGTTTAATTGATTGATAAGCTTCATAAATAATTTAAAAATTGAATTTATTTTTGCTAATTGATGTGTAGTATTATTTTATTTTAGCGGACAATGTATAGGAGACCAGCGTGAATAAAAAAATAAAGCATAACAAAATAGTATTTATATATGTGTGTGTGTATATTATGTTTTATAAAAAGTAGCTATAAAATCCTTTTAACAAAACATAAATAAATAAAAGGAATAATTATTGAATATTACTGTTAAGTAAAAAGAGAAAAGAAAACAAAAAAAAACTGACCTAAACAATTAAATAAAACAGATATATATTTTTTATTTTTTTATTAAAAGAAACAAAGAAAACGAAAATTTAAAACTAAGATTAAAAAAAATATGTGAAAAAAAAAGTAAATCTCAACTTCTAGTTAAGAGAGAAAGAGATCGAATGAATGTAATTCCGTAATTAGTAGTATTAACTATAAATAAAAGCAAAACAACAACAAAAAAAGAAAAAAACTCAAACAGAGACCATGAGTGGAGCATAAAACATAAATATCCTTAATTTGGAAAGTAAATTATTAATAGAGTTACGATATAAATAAATAATTTCAAATATAAAAAAAATTAATAAATGTGGTATATATTTAACGTGATATTTATGTTTATATTGATATCAATGAAATAAAAAAAATTAAAAAAAAAAAAGATAATGTGAATGTTATTTATAGGTAGCTACCAAAAGTAAGAAACTTAAAATATATTATATACATATAATTGAATGATAATATGCATTAAGATTGAAGCAAATCCAAGCTTTTTACATACAATCGTGTTCTTTTGAATTTTTCTTTTGCCTACAGTTTCTATAAAGCCTTTAATAGAGCTTTTTATTTATTTTTTATTTAATTTTTTAAATGGTCCCGTTTCCAGTTAATTCCATATTTGAAAATTGAAAGGCAAAGAGAACCTAAGTAGTGGGTTTCAAGTTTGGCATGAACACAATCATTTTTTTCAAACACAATCGATCCGATCTCGGTGATCAATTGAACCGTATTGTTTAAGGGAAATGAGTTGACTTGGAGTGATTTCTTATGCTTTTCATGCCGACCCTCAAGGATGCACTCACGCTTGTTTCAATTCGTTGGCAAGTTCAATCCTTTCCATTCGGCAGTGTTCAAACACTCGAAACAGTCTAACACGGTTCTGCATACATAGTGCATTGGCAAGCCAGGGCAAGGCTTTAGTTAGTTAGTTAGAAGTGGTTCTCCAAGAAGAGGTACACTAAGACTAGAAAGTAGGTCTATTGTGATACCACTGAGTACTGGGGTAGCCCTGCTCCTGAAGCCATTTAGAATTCCTAACGTAGCTGTAGAGATCGGCCGTGCTGGCGGAGTTCAGATCATTTAGATCCTTAAAGAAGTATTGGCCTAGGGTGGCTTTTATGATGTGGGCCAGGGCGAGACACGTGCAGAAGAAGTGTGCAGTTGACTCCTCCTCTTCCTCGTCTCTGCAGTTCCTGCGGAAATCGGGCGAATTCGTAAACATCTGACTAACAAAGATCTGCATTACTTGCGTTCATAAAGCGAAATGCGAATCGGACTTACGCAGGCGACAGAAATCTAGTATGTTCGTAAACGTCAAAAATGTGCAGTAAACATGTTGGCATCTGGCAGATTGTGTAGACAAAAAAAAAACATCTGTATGAACGCCTGCTTGTTTTCTGCGTGCAGACGAAAACAATTTTTGATTTGCAGAAACAAAGCAGGCATGTGGTTCGACTTTCGCAGATTACTGCGTTTACGAATTCACCCATCGTTACACGCTATACACAGGCTATGCCCCGTGAGGACGTTGATTAGTTATGAAAGTTGGTCTCTTTTAAGTCGTATTAATACTTTTGATCTTTTCAGATCCAGGACAGGCCAGATCAGCCTAGCATTGTTGCAATAATTGAGGTGTTGCCATCTACAATTTGCTTTCGACAGAGGGTCGTTGTGAGTCAAGTGTTTAACAAACGACATAGGCGTTTTGACATAGTCGAGCTTCCTGCCGTTCGTTCATTGGGAGCCTAGTATAGCTAATTTGTCAGCCGCACAGTTCCCTTGAACTGTGACCAGAGATCCAACAGAGTGTTACGTTAAACTGGTTTGCGATCTCGTTTAGAGACACGCGACAGCCCTTTACTCCCCTAGATTTTATTGTGTTAGATACGAGGGACCTGATCGCAGCCTGGCTGCTGCTGTAAATCGTAATATTCGTGCGTGATATTGAGTTAGCCTTCAGTCAAGTGACGGCTAGTTTAATAGTTGTGACCTCGCCTTGGAAGACTGTGGTTGGGGAGACTGAAAGAGTAGTGGATGTCCAGGTCTTCCGTAAAAACAGCGGCACCGACTCCTTCGGCTGTTTTAGAGCCGTCCGTAAGCAGCGTGACTGTTGATTTGGGAAGGCTGCGGTGAGTCGATAGGATTCTGGTATGTCCCACATTTTTCTCACACCATAGGTGGGTATCTCTCAGTCTGAGGGCAAGGCTTTACTGCTGTGCAGGTATTGAAGTACTTGCTCTCTTTCCAGCTATATGTTTTGCTTAACAAGGTTAAATTTCAAAGCCTTATGTACCCATTTCGCCTGACAAGTTCAGAACTGTATTCAAATCGCAAACCTCATCTTCGCAGTCGAGTTAACAATAAAATAGATTGTACTTTGGTGATCCTATAAAACTCGAGTATCACTCGCTGTGTCACTTTGCAACCATTAGAATGGGCAACATCTATAGCTAAAATGAAATTTTGCCAAATGCAGAGCTGCCACCTCAAATTTTCAATGCAAAATAACTTGATTGTTAATATTTGATAATTGGAACAGGAACCGCTCATGCTATCAGCCTTCTAAATGTTTTATCCCATCAAATGCATTGCTCGTGTCAAATTTGAATACCTTTCTATGAAAACATTGCAAAATTTGTTAAATAAAAAAAAAAAAGACTGAGCAAGACATAAGCCTCTCTTATGAAATCTCCGGTTTGTTCAACGAATCAATGGTAAAATCAAAAATTAAAAATAAAATCAATCAAAACTGCACAACTAACAATTCCACAAATTTTCGTTTGTAGCATGTCCGTCCTCTTAGATTATTGCTATTTTTATTTTTTATTCTTTAATCATTTATTACATTTGCAGGATATTTTCCTGGCTTTCTGTAATTCCTTTCATCCCTATGAATATTTCGGTTGTGACGAGACAAAGAATTTATTGGAATTTTGTGTGTTTGTTTCTTCCTTTTTTTAAAAAAAAAAAATTCTATCCAAACTATCCAGAAGCGGATACTTGAATGGAACCAACAAAGAAGAAAGCAAAACCAAATGATTAAAGATTAATTGTTAAACTTATAAATTGCGCTTTTTTATATAAACGAATTATATTTAAGTACTTTTGTATTTAACCTATTCAATTGTTTTTCATGTTACAATATTTTTTTAAACGTGAAACATTTTCAATGAATTAAAAAGATAAAGAGGATTTTATGCCATTTTTTATACAGAACATTTTAGACGGAAAAGACAACAACATATATATATATAACTGCTTATTGATATTGTGAATAAGATACTATTGTGAGTGTCATATTGATGTATATAATTTTAATAAGGAAAAAAAATAATAAAACTTTAAAATCATGTTTGCAATATTGTATATGTGTAATTAAAAAAAAAACAGAAATAATAAAAAAAAATGTATTATTTTATGCCAATTTCATGTTTTCTTTCTGACTCTGCAACTCCTTACTAAAGACTCTTTTCTTTAACTCACTCCGTCTGTGCATTGGACTTCTTGAACTTGCTTTCAAACACCTGTGGCAAAACCATCTTTGTCTTCTCTGACAGTCAAAACACCCTAAAGCTACGGAACTTTACGATTAATTTCGTAGATTGGTTTCCACGGAAAAAGGAAGAAATTGCTCGATGCGGAATGTAGCCCGTGACCGACTTAGTGAAAAGTTGAAAATGGAAAACCGATATCGATATCTCCCTTATATTTGAAGCTATAGGGTAGAGTAAGGATTTCTTGGAATATCTTGGAAATTTTCCGCCCTACAACTCCACCGAAGAAAGTTTTGCTCTGCGCCTAACGGTTTGGGAGCTACGGCCCGGCAGGACGAACTATGCGAGAAAACCCCTCTCCCGCACACCCCGTGCATAATATCACGAAACAGACCTGCCCACGTTGTAGATCATCCTTTTTCAGTTCCACTTTGTTCAAGATTTGGGATCGTGACGAGCGTTTTGCCCTAGAACGCAAGGGAAACGCGCAAATTGCTTGCGAAGGGGTCGAGGTTGGTTTCCACAGAAAAATTGAGAAATTGCTGAAATTGATTTTGTGGAAAGTTGGAAATCGGAAAACCTCGATATCTCCCTTATATTTGAAGCTACGAGGTGGAGTAAGGACTCATTTTCTTGGAAATTTTCCGCCCTACAACTCCGCCGTAGGAAGTTTTGCTCTGCGACTAACGGTTTGGGAGATACGGCCCGGCAGGACGAACCATGCGAGAAACCCCCCCTCCCGCCCACCCCGTGCATAATATCACGAAACAGACCTGCCCACGTTGTAGATCATCCTTTTTCAGTTCCACTTTGTTCAAAATTTGGGATCGCAACGAGCGTTTTGTCCTAAAACGCAAGGGAAACGCGCAAATTGCTTGCGAAGGGGTCGAGGTTGGTTTCCACAGAAAAATTGAGAAATTGCTGAAATTGATTTTGTGGAAAGTTGGAAATCGGAAAACCTCGATATCTCCCTTATATTTGAAGCTACGAGGTGGAGTAAGGACTCATTTTCTTGGAAATTTTCCGCCCTACAACTCCGCCGTAGGAAGTTTTGCTCTGCGACTAACGGTTTGGGAGATACGGCCCGGAAGGACGAACCATGCGAGAAACCCCCCCTCCCGCCCACCCCGTGCATAATATCACGAAACAGACCTGCCCACGTTGTAGATCATCCTTTTTCAGTTCCACTTTGTTCAAGATTTGGGATCGCAACGAGCGTTTTGCCCTAAAACGCAAGGGAAACGCGCAAATCGCTTGCGAACGGGTCGAGGTTGGTTTCCACAGAAAAATTGAGAATTTGCTGAAATTGATTTTGTGAAAAGTTGGAAATCGGAAAACCTAGATATCTCCCTTATATTTGAAGCTACAGGGTGGAGTAAGGACTCATTTTCTTGGAAATGTTCCGCCCTATAACTCCGCCGAAGGAAGTTTTGCTGTGCGCTGAACGGTTTAGGAGCTAGGGCCCCGGAGGACGAACCATGCGAGAAAACTCCCCTCCCGCCCACCCCGTGCAAAATAACAGGAAACAGACCTGCCCACGTTGTAGATCATCCTTTTTCAGTTCCACTTTATTCAAGATTTGGGGTCGCAACGAGCGTTTTGCCCTTAAACGCAAGGGAAACGCGCAAATCGCTTGCGAACGGGTCGAGGTTGGTTTCCACAGAAAAATTGAAAATTTGCTGAAATTGATTTTGTGAAAAGTTGGAAATCGGAAAACCTAGATATCTCCCTTATATATGAAGCTACAGGATGGAGTAAGGACTCATTTTCTTGGAAATTTACCGCCCTACAAATCCGCCGTTGGAAGTTTTCCTCTGCGCCTAACAGTTTGGGAGCTACGGCCCGGAAGGACGAACCATGCGAGAAAACTCCCCTCCCGCCCACCCCGTGCAAAATAACAGGAAACAGACCTGCCCACGTTGTAGATCATCCTTTTTCAGTTCCACTTTGTTCAAGATTTGGGATCGCAACGAGCGTTTTGCCCTAAAACGCAAGGGAAACGCGCAAATCGCTTGCGAACGGGTCGAGGTTGGTTTCCACAGAAAAATTGAGAATTTGCTGAAATTGATTTTGTGAAAAGTTGGAAATCGGAAAACCTAGATATCTCCCTTATATTTGAAGCTACAGGGTGGAGTAAGGACTCATTTTCTTGGAAATGTTCCGCCCTATAACTCCGCCGAAGGAAGTTTTGCTGTGCGCTGAACGGTTTAGGAGCTAGGGCCCCGGAGGACGAACCATGCGAGAAAACCCCCCTCCCGCCCACCCCGTGCAAAATAACAGGAAACAGACCTGCCCACGTTGTAGATCATCCTTTTTCAGTTCCACTTTGTTCAAGATTTGGGGTCGCAACGAGCGTTTTGCCCTTAAACGCAAGGGAAACGCGCAAATCGCTTGCGAACGGGTCGAGGTTGGTTTCCACAGAAAAATTGAAAATTTGCTGAAATTGATTTTGTGAAAAGTTGGAAATCGGAAAACCTAGATATCTCCCTTATATATGAAGCTACAGGATGGAGTAAGGACTCATTTTCTTGGAAATTTACCGCCCTACAAATCCGCCGTTGGAAGTTTTCCTCTGCGCCTAACAGTTTGGGAGCTACGGCCCGGAAGGACGAACCATGCGAGAAAACTCCCCTCCCGCCCACCCCGTGCAAAATATCACGAAACAGACCTGCCCACGTTGTAGATCATCCTTTTTCAGTTCCACTTTGTTCAAGATTTGGGATCGCAACGAGCGTTTTGCCCTTAAACGCAAGGGAAACGCGCAAATCGCTTGCGAACGGGTCGAGGTTGGTTTCCACAGAAAAATTGAAAATTTGCTGAAATTGATTTTGTGAAAAGTTGGAAATCGGAAAACCTAGATATCTCCCTTATATATGAAGCTACAGGGTGGAGTAAGGACTCATTTTCTTGGAAATGTTCCGCCCTATAACTCCGCCGAAGGAAGTTTTGCTGTGCGCTGAACGGTTTAGGAGCTAGGGCCCCGGAGGACGAACCATGCGAGAAAACCCCCCTCCCGCCCACCCCTTGCAAAATATCACGAAACAGACCTGCCCACGTTGTAGATCATCCTTTTTCAGTTCCACTTTGTTCAAGATTTGGAATCGCAACGAGCGTTTTGCCCTAAAACGCAAGGGAAACGCGCAAATCGCTTGCGAACGGGTCGAGGTTGGTTTCCACAGAAAAACTGAGAATTTGCTGAAATTGATTTTGTGAAAAGTTGGAAATCGGAAAACCTAGATATCTCCCTTATATATGAAGCTACAGGCTGGAGTAAGGACTCATTTTCTTGGAAATTTACCGCCCTACAAATCCGCCGTTGGAAGTTTTCCTCTGCGCCTAACAGTTTGGGAGCTACGGCCCGGAAGGACGAACCATGCGAGAAAACTCCCCTCCCGCCCACCCCGTGCAAAATATCACGAAACAGACCTGCCCACGTTGTAGATCATCCTTTTTCAGTTCCACTTTGTTCAAGATTTGGGATCGCAACGAGCGTTTTGCCCTAAAACGCAAGGGAAACGCGCAAATCGCTTGCGAACGGGTCGAGGTTGGTTTCCACAGAAAAACTGAGAATTTGCTGAAATTGATTTTGTGAAAAGTTGGAAATCGGAAAACCTAGATATCTCCCTTATATTTGAAGCTACAGGGTGGAGTAAGGACTCATTTTCTTGGAAATGTTCCGCCCTATAACTCCGCCGAAGGAAGTTTTGCTGTGCGCTGAACGGTTTAGGAGCTAGGGCCCCGGAGGACGAACCATGCGAGAAAACCCCCCTCCCGCCCACCCCGTGCAAAATAACAGGAAACAGACCTGCCCATGTTGTAGATCATCCTTTTTCAGTTCCACTTTGTTCAAGATTTGGGGTCGCAACGAGCGTTTTGCCCTTAAACGCAAGGGAAACGCGCAAATCGCTTGCGAACGGGTTGGTTTCCACAGAAAAATTGAAAATTTGCTGAAATTGATTTTGTGAAAAGTTGGAAATCGGAAAACCTAGATATCTCCCTTATATATGAAGCTACAGGATGGAGTAAGGACTCATTTTCTTGGAAATTTACCGCCCTACAAATCCGCCGTTGGAAGTTTTCCTCTGCGCCTAACAGTTTGGGAGCTACGGCCCGGAAGGACGAACCATGCGAGAAAACTCCCCTCCCGCCCACCCCGTGCAAAATATCACGAAACAGACCTGCCCACGTTGTAGATCATCCTTTTTCAGTTCCACTTTGTTCAAGATTTGGGATCGCAACGAGCGTTTTGCCCTAAAACGCAAGGGAAAAGCGCAAATCGCTTGCGAACGGGTCGAGGTTGGTTTCCACAGAAAAACTGAGAATTTGCTGAAATTGATTTTGTGAAAAGTTGGAAATCGGAAAACCTAGATATCTCCCTTATATTTGAAGCTACAGGGTGGAGTAAGGACTCATTTTCTTGGAAATGTTCCGCCCTATAACTCCGCCGAAGGAAGTTTTGCTGTGCGCTGAACGGTTTAGGAGCTAGGGCCCCGGAGGACGAACCATGCGAGAAAACCCCCCTCCCGCCCACCCCGTGCAAAATAACAGGAAACAGACCTGCCCATGTTGTAGATCATCCTTTTTCAGTTCCACTTTGTTCAAGATTTGGGGTCGCAACGAGCGTTTTGCCCTTAAACGCAAGGGAAACGCGCAAATCGCTTGCGAACGGGTCGAGGTTGGTTTCCACAGAAAAATTGAAAATTTGCTGAAATTGATTTTGTGAAAAGTTGGAAATCGGAAAACCTAGATATCTCCCTTATATATGAAGCTACAGGATGGAGTAAGGACTCATTTTCTTGGAAATTTACCGCCCTACAAATCCGCCGTTGGAAGTTTTCCTCTGCGCCTAACAGTTTGGGAGCTACGGCCCGGAAGGACGAACCATGCGAGAAAACTCCCCTCCCGCCCACCCCGTGCAAAATATCACGAAACAGACCTGCCCACGTTGTAGATCATCCTTTTTCAGTTCCACTTTGTTCAAGATTTGGGATCGCAACGAGCGTTTTGCCCTAAAACGCAAGGGAAACGCGCAAATCGCTTGCGAACGGGTCGAGGTTGGTTTCCACAGAAAAATTGAGAATTTGCTGAAATTGATTTTGTGAAAAGTTGGAAATCGGAAAACCTAGATATCTCCCTTATATTTGAAGCTACAGGGTGGAGTAAGGACTCATTTTCTTGGAAATGTTCCGCCCTATAACTCCGCCGAAGGAAGTTTTGCTGTGCGCTGAACGGTTTAGGAGCTAGGGCCCCGGAGGACGAACCATGCGAGAAAACCCCCCTCCCGCCCACCCCGTGCAAAATAACAGGAAACAGACCTGCCCACGTTGTAGATCATCCTTTTTCAGTTCCACTTTGTTCAAGATTTGGGATCGCAACGAGCGTTTTGCCCTAAAACGCAAGGGAAACGCGCAATTCGCTTGCGAACGGGTCGAGGTTGGTTTTCACAGAAAAATTGAGAATTTGCTGAAATTGATTTTGTGAAAAGTTGGAAATCGGAAAACCTAGATATCTCCCTTATATTTGAAGCTACAGGGTGGAGTAAGGACTCATTTTCTTGGAAATTTACCGCCCTACAAATCCGCCGTTGGAAGTTTTCCTCTGCGCCTAACAGTTTGGGAGCTACGGCCCGGAAGGACGAACCATGCGAGAAAACTCCCCTCCCGCCCACCCCGTGCAAAATATCACGAAACAGACCTGCCCACGTTGTAGATCATCCTTTTTCAGTTCCACTTTGTTCAAGATTTGGGATCGCAACGAGCGTTTTGCCCTAAAACGCAAGGGAAACGCGCAAATCGCTTGCGAACGGGTCGAGGTTGGTTTCCACAGAAAAATTGAGAATTTGCTGAAATTGATTTTGTGAAAAGTTGGAAATCGGAAAACCTAGATATCTCCCTTATATTTGAAGCTACAGGGTGGAGTAAGGACTCATTTTCTTGGAAATGTTCCGCCCTATAACTCCGCCGAAGGAAGTTTTGCTGTGCGCTGAACGGTTTAGGAGCTAGGGCCCCGGAGGACGAACCATGCGAGAAAACCCCCCTCCCGCCCACCCCGTGCAAAATAACAGGAAACAGACCTGCCCATGTTGTAGATCATCCTTTTTCAGTTCCACTTTTTTCAAGATTTGGGGTCGCAACGAGCGTTTTGCCCTTAAACGCAAGGGAAACGCGCAAATCGCTTGCGAACGGGTCGAGGTTGGTTTCCACAGAAAAATTGAAAATTTGCTGAAATTGATTTTGTGAAAAGTTGGAAATCGGAAAACCTAGATATCTCCCTTATATTTGAAGCTACAGGGTGGAGTAAGGACTCATTTTCTTGGAAATGTTCCGCCCTATAACTCCGCCGAAGGAAGTTTTGCTGTGCGCTGAACGGTTTAGGAGCTAGGGCCCCGGAGGACGAACCATGCGAGAAAACCCCCCTCCCGCCCACCCCGTGCAAAATAACAGGAAACAGACCTGCCCACGTTGTAGATCATCCTTTTTCAGTTCCACTTTGTTCAAGATTTGGGATCGCAACGAGCGTTTTGCCCTAAAACGCAAGGGAAACGCGCAAATCGCTTGCGAACGGGTCGAGGTTGGTTTTCACAGAAAAATTGAGAATTTGCTGAAATTGATTTTGTGAAAAGTTGGAAATCGGAAAACCTAGATATCTCCCTTATATTTGAAGCTACAGGGTGGAGTAAGGACTCATTTTCTTGGAAATTTACCGCCCTACAAATCCGCCGTTGGAAGTTTTCCTCTGCGCCTAACAGTTTGGGAGCTACGGCCCGGAAGGACGAACCATGCGAGAAAACTCCCCTCCCGCCCACCCCGTGCAAAATATCACGAAACAGACCTGCCCACGTTGTAGATCATCCTTTTTCAGTTCCACTTTGTTCAAGATTTGGGATCGCAACGAGCGTTTTGCCCTAAAACGCAAGGGAAACGCGCAAATCGCTTGCGAACGGGTCGAGGTTGGTTTCCACAGAAAAATTGAGAATTTGCTGAAATTGATTTTGTGAAAAGTTGGAAATCGGAAAACCTAGATATCTCCCTTATATTTGAAGCTACAGGGTGGAG
Source organism: Matsumyia berberina (assembly GCA_917880715.2). Classification (NCBI taxonomy): domain Eukaryota; kingdom Metazoa; phylum Arthropoda; class Insecta; order Diptera; family Syrphidae; genus Matsumyia; species Matsumyia berberina. The sequence goes on from OU862871.1 coordinate 87,353,537, forward strand.
TAAGGACTCATTTTCTTGGAAATGTTCCGCCCTATAACTCCGCCGAAGGAAGTTTTGCTGTGCGCTGAACGGTTTAGGAGCTAGGGCCCCGGAGGACGAACCATGCGAGAAAACCCCCCTCCCGCCCACCCCGTGCAAAATAACAGGAAACAGACCTGCCCATGTTGTAGATCATCCTTTTTCAGTTCCACTTTGTTCAAGATTTGGGGTCGCAACGAGCGTTTTGTCCTAAAACGCAAGGGAAACGCGCAAATCGCTTGCGAACGGGTCGAGGTTGGTTTCCACAGAAAAACTGAGAATTTGCTGAAATTGTTTTGTGAAAAGTTGGAAATCGGAAAACCTAGATATCTCCCTTATATATGAAGCTACAGGCTGGAGTAAGGACTCATTTTCTTGGAAATTTACCGCCCTACAAATCCGCCGTTGGAAGTTTTCCTCTGCGCCTAACAGTTTGGGAGCTACGGCCCGGCAGGACGAACCATGCGAGAAAACTCCCCCCCCCCCCACCCCGTGCAAAATATCACGAAACAGACCTGCCCACGTTGTAGATCATCCTTTTTCAGTTCCACTTTGTTCAAGATTTGGGATCGCAACGAGCGTTTTGCCCTAAAACGCAAGGGAAACGCGCAAATCGCTTGCGAACGGGTCGAGGTTGGTTTTCACAGAAAAATTGAGAATTTGCTGAAATTGATTTTGTGAAAAGTTGGAAATCGGAAAACCTAGATATCTCCCTTATATTTGAAGCTACAGGCTGGAGTAAGGACTCATTTTCTTGGAAATTTACCGCCCTACAAATCCGCCGTTGGAAGTTTTCCTCTGCGCCTAACAGTTTGGGAGCTACGGCCCGGAAGGACGAACCATGCGAGAAAACTCCCCTCCCGCCCACCCCGTGCAAAATATCACGAAACAGACCTGCCCACGTTGTAGATCATCCTTTTTCAGTTCCACTTTGTTCAAGATTTGGGATCGCAACGAGCGTTTTGCCCTAAAACGCAAGGGAAACGCGCAAATCGCTTGCGAACGGGTCGAGGTTGGTTTCCACAGAAAAATTGAGAATTTGCTGAAATTGATTTTGTGAAAAGTTGGAAATCGGAAAACCTAGATATCTCCCTTATATTTGAAGCTACAGGGTGGAGTAAGGACTCATTTTCTTGGAAATGTTCCGCCCTATAACTCCGCCGAAGGAAGTTTTGCTGTGCGCTGAACGGTTTAGGAGCTAGGGCCCCGGAGGACGAACCATGCGAGAAAACCCCCCTCCCGCCCACCCCGTGCAAAATAACAGGAAACAGACCTGCCCATGTTGTAGATCATCCTTTTTCAGTTCCACTTTGTTCAAGATTTGGGGTCGCAACGAGCGTTTTGTCCTAAAACGCAAGGGAAACGCGCAAATCGCTTGCGAACGGGTCGAGGTTGGTTTCCACAGAAAAACTGAGAATTTGCTGAAATTGTTTTGTGAAAAGTTGGAAATCGGAAAACCTAGATATCTCCCTTATATATGAAGCTACAGGCTGGAGTAAGGACTCATTTTCTTGGAAATTTACCGCCCTACAAATCCGCCGTTGGAAGTTTTCCTCTGCGCCTAACAGTTTGGGAGCTACGGCCCGGCAGGACGAACCATGCGAGAAAACTCCCCTCCCGCCCACCCCGTGCAAAATATCACGAAACAGACCTGCCCACGTTGTAGATCATCCTTTTTCAGTTCCACTTTGTTCAAGATTTGGGATCGCAACGAGCGTTTTGCCCTAAAACGCAAGGGAAACGCGCAAATCGCTTGCGAACGGGTCGAGGTTGGTTTCCACAGAAAAACTGAGAATTTGCTGAAATTGATTTTGTGAAAAGTTGGAAATCGGAAAACCTAGATATCTCCCTTATATATGAAGCTACAGGCTGGAGTAAGGACTCATTTTCTTGGAAATTTACCGCCCTACAAATCCGCCGTTGGAAGTTTTCCTCTGCGCCTAACAGTTTGGGAGCTACGGCCCGGAAGGACGAACCATGCGAGAAAACTCCCCTCCCGCCCACCCCGTGCAAAATATCACGAAACAGACCTGCCCACGTTGTAGATCATCCTTTTTCAGTTCCACTTTGTTCAAGATTTGGGATCGCAACGAGCGTTTTGCCCTAAAACGCAAGGGAAACGCGCAAATCGCTTGCGAACGGGTCGAGGTTGGTTTCCACAGAAAAACTGAGAATTTGCTGAAATTGATTTTGTGAAAAGTTGGAAATCGGAAAACCTAGATATCTCCCTTATATTTGAAGCTACAGGGTGGAGTAAGGACTCATTTTCTTTAAAATTTTCCGCCCTGGGAGGTTTTGATCTGCACGACCTAGAGACACGTAGTAAGTGTGTTAAAACGTAGCAGCGAGAAATTTATAATAAAGGAAAGACCAATATTGTGTTAATATTATTTTATTGCATAAAGAATATATATATACATATTACACTTCATTAAAAACATTTATATTACATTTTTCATTCTGTTTATAGCTGTCATTCAAAATAAAAATATAAAATAATTTTCCTTCAAAGTAAAATAATAAAGCGATTAATATTTTACTCCATACATAGCTGTACCTGAAATATAAACTTTCTGACAAAATAGATATCTATAAGTTTTGTTTTCTATATCTCTTCTCAACGTACATTTAATTTTTAGCATAATGTGATCAAATAAAAAAAAAAAACTCATTAATTTGTATTACTAACGAAAAAAAAGAAGACTAGTACACATTTTTTTAGTTGCTCTTCAATTAAATTATTATTTTCATTATAAATTGTTTATATAAAACATAAATATTATTTATATTGGCTTGGGTGTGGTGTTTCGCGTGTTGTTCCATTCAAAACAAACGTTACGTGTGTAAGGTCTTGCAGTGGGTTTTTTTTTTTTGTTTCTACCTTGCTTGCTTGCAGTTTTCGTGCGAAAAAATATCAAGTGTAAAAATAAAATTAATAAGTTAAATTAATTAGCGTGTGCAGCGTGTCAGTTGAACTAATTAAAGTAGAATTCAATAGAGAATGTTAAATTCTGGGCATTGTTTTGCAATTTTTACATCTTGTACACCAAATGGTTGTTATTTTTTCGCTGAAAAATAAGACCTTGGCCAAGCAATCGTTCCGAGGTAATTAATTACATGGTTTTACATATTCGTTGTCTGTTAATTTGCGCTTCAAAAAAATTTGCTTAAACGTTGTTTATATATACTTTTTTTTTTGACGTCGTTTTAAATACACAGAAACAATATAATTAAAGCATTTCATCCAAAGAAAACTAAGAATCGTTACAGAAAATAAAAGAAAATTATTTATAGTGTTATACAACTACTAATGCTAATATTAAATTAAAAAAAATATATATATATGCATATATTTAATATAAAGAAAACAACAATCTGGCAATGTGTACCACAAAAGCCTACAAAATAATCAATAATGCATCTCAGCTGCGGCAAACTCGTTTCAACTGATATGACAAAACTTAAATATTTCGGTTTAGCTGTTTTTCTGTTGGCAGAACTTTATTGGCGAAGGAGACAATAGCCAGGGCTGGCTGACCAACGGCCAGGTCACAGAATACGTGACACTGATTATCCTTCGAACTCGGCGATCGGCGTGCAACAAAGGCAAAGATTGTTCTGAAAAGAAAAGTGGATATGCTACTGTAGCTAATGGAACTTTTATTTGTGGTTTAAACTTACTTGTTACTAACTGGCATAGTACCGTCTTCAGTTCTTACACTCCATTGCCTGTGTTCGGGATCAATACCGCAGAATGAAATGTTATGGGCAGTGTAGTGTTTTCTGGAAATACAATTTTATTCTATTTGCACGAGTAAATATTTGTAAAAGTTCTTACCTAAAGAATTTCTGCCGTGTTTTGTCCGTCAAGGTTATACCCTGATGGACGACCTTAAAGTGTACTTCAGTTGGCTTTGGCAGAGGAACAATTGAAAATAATTGCCCCACCGCTCTGCGCACTGCTTCTTCGCCAGTAAGAGATTCTGTTCCACAAGAGTATAAATAAAGTACATTGCAAGCTGCACCTTGTGTTAGTAGCTGCTTCTGCGCTGGTGTATGTATATCAATCGCTTGAATGTCCTGAAAGCATGGCATTTATACACAAATACGAGAAGTTTATAATTTGTAAAACTTACACTATCTGGAATAATGAGGCGACATGGCAACGCCAACGGCGTAATTGAGTGTTGATACACCAAAGCTGAGAGTGATGTAAACACAGGTTCATTGGCGCATCCCTTTAGTCGCACCCCGCGTGTTGTTGGCTCCACTAAAAAGTGACGAACCAATTCATCACTTCCCGGTGAGGCAGTAACCCCTGGTGGAGGTTGGGCAACACGAACCACTAATCCGTAAGCATTCTTAAAAGTTGTAGAATCACGTACAATGAACGTGCCCGGAGTAGCATTGCGTAGAAGATCTATGGTCTCCTCGCGGGACAGATTCGGCTTATACCAGAATTTCGATGAATCGCGAACAAATCTTAAATGAAAAAATTAGTTAGAGAGAGTGCAACAAACCATGTTGGTGACTGATTACTTGACTAAGTGGGAAGCAACCTCCTGAGGTTCACTGTTGGCGTTTGATGCATTTGAGTTCATCCGATTCCTGTAGATTGTGTCGTTTTGATTCGAAACCTCTTGGAACAGTCCCTTCTGAACACCGCTGTAGATGTCCTTGCTGCTTTTTTGTTGAAAGGTTACACTATTAGTGATATTGAATTGAATACAGTTTTGTTTTTATTAATTACGGAAACATGCTTATAAATATGAAATTTTGTGATACGTGCAAGTAGCAGAATGTGCGTAGTTATAAACTGTTTTCCAATGGTTGGTTAGTTCTGAGGATTTTAGGATCTTTGTGCTGAGGATATTGTAGTAATTGTCTTGCGAGTAATTACATTCATTGTGAGTGTTCAAACTGGAAAACTCTTGAGCTAATTATACCTTATACTTTCTTAGACACGAGTGTGGAAATGAAATTTATGTAACAATGAGAGTGAGTCGAGAACGAATAATGATGAAGTGCATATTTGTATGTCCAACAATTTAGCATTAGAAGGATGAGGCCTTAGGCATACCTTCACAGTTCTTTATATAAGCATCTGGAAAGGCTGGAACTTCTACCTAAAGTCCAACGAATTCCCACCTGCAGCAATAACATACTTTCTTCGATTATGGTAAGCATTGTTAGTTAACTTGAGCGAAACCATGTTAATGGCTAAAAAAAGCCTTAAATCCCTTGCAGGAGATACCATGGGACGAGCCGGTCAAAAGTAAAATGAAAAATGTGACATTTTCAGCGGTGGTTGATAGAGTGAGAGAGAGAAAGAGCGAAAGTATCACTTGTTTGGATACAGTTTCGTTGTCAGCGGCAGACTTAGGAAAGAAGATTTAATTTTGTGCGTGAAAGCCTGATCGTAATCCGCATTAAGGCAAAATTCGTCAGTAAGCAGAGGCAGCAAGCCTCATATGCATATAAATAAATAATAAATGGCTGGCGCGACAGCTCGAGGTGAGCCAAGGCCTTGCTTCTCGCAATCATTCATTGTATTGTTTGCAATGATCAGCCTTTCGACAAAACATATGAGATATGACCATTTTTCTAGATATGATGTTAAAATTGTTCTCTGCTATTTCAACGCGAGGATAGGAAAGGCGAATATTAAAGCGCACCGGAAAGTACAGCCTTCACGTCAGCACATCTGAGAAGAGGGCTAATCAAATTTGAAGGCGAGGGAAATATCACTGCGGTAAGCTTATGTTCTTCACTTGATCAAGAGGCCTTCAACCTCGGTCACGTTGGTGCAAGAGTACAGGAATGAGCGTGCCCTCCTGGCCAATCGGTTTAGGGTCACAATGCTTTGGATCTGGGGCACAGTGACATAAAAGGAAGTTAAAGTTGGGCATCCACTATCACTCATGAATGCCATTCCCGGCGTGAGCGCACTCATAAATGTCGTTGGATGGGGCTGGGTGCAAGAGTGCGAATTCATGCGTGAAGGAATTCAAATATTTTTGAATTTCACACTCATGCGTGATAGTGGATGGCGATGAATTTCATTCTTTAGTTATCACTTGGCCTTTGACTGTCAACGTGCGCGGACGTAAACACCAAGGTTTCACTCATTTATTAAGCAAATGGTATTAGAATAAGAACCTCTTGTCTCTGATATTGAAGCTTAACTGAGGAATGCCATTCAGGAATGATAGTGGATAGTGGGGCTAAAAACAAGCAAAAAAAAAACAAAAAAAACCGAACGACAGGAATGTCATTCATGCGTGATCATGGATGCCAAGCTTAAGATACGCGTACAGTATGCTGATTTTAGTAAGGCCAATGCCACACGAGCTTCAAACTGATCGCGCGCATTGGTAGAAACTTCGTCGTTGTCACACGAGCTGCATTTTGCTCGTTCGACGGAATGTTATGCTGATCATTCTTCGTAGTTGAATTGGAAAATCTCAAGGTGCGTAAAACCAACCCAGCCTTATAGCTGGCGCGACAGCTCGGGATGAGTCAAGGCCAAGCTTCTCGAAACCATTCATGTTGTGCGTGTAACATTTTTTTCGCACGAACGGAAGGGACCTACAATTTATTGCCGACTCCGAACGGCGAATTGAGAAGCTCTTTCATGACAATTTACACTCTCGGAGATTTGTCATTCCCTGACAAGAGGTGGTGCCGTGAAAAATGTTCGGTGGACATGGTTGGAGCTTAAACCCACGCTGTATAAATAGTTCGCGGACCACACGACTCTTTTTTGGTCGCGGACGCTCGTGTGCAGGCCACGCTACCAAATGGCAGCACGGAAAAAGAAGCTCGTAGGGCATTGGCCTAAAAGAAAAAAATAGTTCTGCTCAAAGGATATTGCATTTTACAACAACCTCTGATAGCTAAAAGTTTTCCAGTTATTCTGTGATAAGTTTTTACATAAAGTGCAACAATATTTATGTGAATTATTTAAGTGTTAGTTAGTTTTTTTTGTTTTACAATTTGATTCCATTCAAACTATTTGCCAAATTTCTAACCTCCTGTCTAAAGTCGAAGTTGACGACTTAACGCTCCTCAGTGACCACGTCGAATTATACAGACGTCTTAATTTTATTCAAAATTTTAAAATATTGTTTTGGAATTTTACCGAAACGAATTTTGAATATATAAGCATATAATAAAAAAAAAAATATATAAAAGTATTATTAACAAAAGCATTTCACACAAATTAATAAGAATTCGGTATGGACTTTGTTTGAGGGTGCCATCTCCCGCTCTTACCGTTGTGGTGTTGGACTTCTTGGCGGAATTCCCGGACTGACGCTGCCATTGTTCAGTCCATAGGGAGTACGTGGTGTCACCGGAAATGCTGGTGTCTCTGGACGTGGTGAGCCAGCTATCGAAATATCCTGATCGGTCTCCGAACGATATGAAGAGAATGACTCTTCACGTACCTGCAATTGAAAGGAATTCTCAAATAATTTGCGATTCATTCTGATTTGGTTACATCATGATACTAGTCATGACACAGACTGCGGATTTCAGGAATTATTGGAATTAATTTTGACACAAATACACGGGGGTAAGACCAACAGAGATAAAACCGAAAGTAGTATACAAAAGGTGAAGCATGCTTGAGATATGGGAGATGTATTGTGAGTGCGTGTGTGTGTGAACAACTTACCTGCTCATGCCATAGTGCTAGATTATTGCTTCTATCTGATGGACTAGGTGATATGGATGAACTTTGATCTGACTCAGATAGTAAGCGCTTTTGTGCATTATTTACATTGCTACCATTGCTACTGTCGCTGCTGTTATTACTCAGACTATCACCGGACTCATTTGCCAGACGTTGATTCTCGAATCTTGTGAACTCGGCCAGGTCGGCAATTACATCAGAAAGTTCTTGATTTGCTTTCTGATCGCCCAAAGATTGCTTTGGAGATAACTGACTTAATGGAACTCTGCCATTTGTCTGTTTGTTATGTTGTTGCTTGCTATTCTGTATCAGCTGCTGATTCATTAGATCTGTTTCAACAGCCAGAGTGGCTAAGAGTTCCTCCAAAGCAGTTTGGCCATTTGTTGAGGTATTTTCTACATTTGTACTGTCCTTGTATTGAGTGTGATGATGGTTCAACGCTTCGGAATTGGCATGATATGGCGTTTTGTTATTGTTATGATTATTGTTAGAAAGACCAGTGGAATTAAAATCTATGATGGCTTGGTTGTCAGTAATTTTTAGGTGAATCTCATTTAAATTATTACTGTCGTCCATAATGTGGTTACTATTTACGAGACTAACATCTGGACTGAGATTATTGTTATGAGAGTTTGCACATGCTCTAGCAATGGTTAGGGTATCCGTATGGATATTTGTCTTGTTGTCGGACTCCTAAGTTTTGAAAATAAAAATCGTGGTTCAAATAAGAATTTTTTTTTGTTTGTTTTGTAATTACAATAAATAAAAAAGTCATCAATAGCTAGTTGAGAAATGTTGGGACAGGACAAGTGTCTGGCATCATAAATAGTCAACATTAAAATAAACATAAGTAAATTTGTCGCGCAAAATCCTGGGATTAGCACTTTGAAATAAACCGACGATGTTTTAAAATGTCATTGGCATTGGCAATTAACTAACCGCAGTTTAAGCTCAGAAGAGTGGTGGAAGGGTTAATGCGTGTACCCGGCGTACACTAGGGACCTAGAAATTCAACTGAAAATTGGGTTTTATGGCCTTTGGTGTTTGTTAAGGGAGCTTTGATCTAAATGGCAGCTAAATAATATTGGCGTCTGCTGTTCTAGTTGGGCCGGACTAAGAATTATGGAGCTAAGAGCTTTATGATGCCTCCTCGTCCTAGGATTACGAGTTTCGGACCTAGTCCTCCGGGTTAAGGGCTGTGCCGTCGATATAACTGCGATGACATAAAAAAGGCTTATGTTACTAAGCATAATAGCCTTGGTATGGTATGGTATATGAGGGTGAGCGAAAGGCTCTTCACTTAGGCCTCAGTCAGGCCCGTTGTGTTCGCCTCGATTAAACAATCGTCGGAACTGCAGGGATATGTTTGGTGGACGTATGTTGGAAAGGATCTAGGAAAGGTGGAAACAATTATGGAGTTGACACTTGGAGCAAGTGTGGTCTGGCGAATCTTTCCGTTTCTTTGGTGAAGGCGAGGATGCCGCCGATTCTTTTGTCCTTGAGATGTTTTAGGTCCGGTATCCACCTGGACCCCAGGGTTTTCTGAAGCATTCTCGCTAGGGCTGGGCAGTGGCATAGGAAGTGTTAGAGGTCTTAGTATAATAGCCTTAGGTACGAAAGGATTACGAACGTCCGACTCACCCAGTCCGAAATTGTATCTATGCAGGACGAAAAGTTAACGTAGAAAGCACGCAGTTTCAACTCAAAAGATTACTTAAATTGATCACATTACTTACATTTATCAGACTTTGCAAGTGCTTTATTACGATTATTGCTTTGTTGCAGTCAAGGAACGAATGTAGACATTTCAAGCGCCGCAGCAAAGAAAAGTTACTGTGAAAATATACAACGTCAACACGTTGCAATTATAAGAGACCGATACAATTTTCGCCGCATATGTAACCCGAATGTTTCAAAGAATGCTATGCCTCCGGAAATAAATGCCGGAGACCAAGTGTAACACACAAAGACCAAGTACAACACTCTCTCCACATCGTCGCAGAATGTCCCGCTCCCATTCATGTGGGAAAGCAGACCCTAAGCAGTGAGTTCGTCTCACCAACTGCATTTGCAAGCTCCGTCCAGAGAAGTTGATTAGCTTCCCGATAGCTGCTGGAACAGATAAACTGCTCTAAACATATGGAACAGCACAATAGGCCTCTAAATGAGACCCCAGTGCTAGAGTGCACAAACCAGTTCCCACCAATAATAATAAGTGCAACACCGTCAATATACCATCAGAAATGCCCCAACTACTGTGCTGAACTTCATCCGATGTGCTGCGCCTAAGTAAACCCCGAAATCTATCGTCACCTGAGTAAGATCCTTGATAATCTTGGTATCTGGAATCTTGGTATCGAAAAGTCACTGAAAAGGGTATTAAGGAAATGTGTAAGACAAAAAGACTGTTTATTCGAAAACAACCCTTTGGTAAAGGCTTCCCCAGTGCATCTGCCAACCCTTTCGCTGTGGTGGGACTGCAGTAAAGCCATACCTGGCTAGCTATGTCGGCAGGGTGAGCAACCGCCACTGGTAGGACCTCCCATGTCGAACGGGTCCCCGGTTGAGGCCGAAAACTAAGAGATAGTCAGCCCAACTACAGTGGTCCGTGTTCATGAATGAAAGGTCAGAGGCAAAGCCAACTATTAAAGAGCTTTTACAGCCTATGTGTAATCAGCCTTTCGACAAGTAAACAAAAAAAACTATAAACGTCTTAGATACGATATGACAGAAGTCCAAGGAAATGGAAAAGCAACTCACCGAATGCAAAGAGGTGCGAAGCGTAAATTGACTACAAAAACGGGAGTTTAACAAAGCGCAGCATTTAAAAAAGATTCTGTCCCACTGACAAAACATGGGTGACAGCCCAGCATGTGCTATAGCTATGGATGAGCTAACTAGACCCAAACCTGTTGAAAAAGTCCCAGAAACGGCAACAAGAAAATAAATCCCAAAATCATAAGTCAAGCGCCGTGCCATAATTCGACCGACTACCATGAAGGGGAGTACCAGTACAGATACCACCTACGTCATTCGAACCTTAGACTTCAATAGAAGATTTAACATTTAAATGCCAAGAGAATATTGGGATGAGGGTACAGTCTGTACTAAAGAAGGTCACAAAGGTATATTAGGAAAGGTGTGGCGTTGAAAATAGTCGAATCCACACCCGAGGGACGGCGCAGTAGAGGAAGACCGCGACTCAGGTGGCGCACCCAAGTGGAAGGGGACCTCAACCAACTTGGCGTGCGAAACTGGAGGCAGCTTGCTAAAGATCGAGCTGGCTGGAGAGACTTGTTGGTTGAGGCCCAGGACCACCCCGGTCTGTAGCGCCATCTTAAGTAAGTAAGTAAGTCGAGTTGTGTAACTAGATCCTGGATACATCCTGCCGGTTGCAAAGATAGCGATCAGCACTCTTTACAGAGAAATAGATGAGAAAACTATGACCAGGCCCAATTCACAATGGACACATAAGCAGTATCAAATTACATCTAGTCTTCAATAAGAAATCCAAAAATTTCATAACACCTATATAGTCGAAAGAAAATACGAATCGTTCTTAGTGTTATTTCCTTACAGTCCGCTCGCGCTCAAGGATGGAATGGTCACAAGCGGGTTTCAGAGGTTCGAAACTCAAGTGATATTAGCTTTCAATGGCTCACAAGTGTGGTACCCACAATTACTGGAGATAATTGTAGTCTTTTGTGTTTACGGTGTTCTTTTTCTAAATCTTTCGATCAATTCTTCAAGCTATGACGACTCTACTGCCGGTATTATGCCATCAGCTTTCGCAGTTGATAGATTCTATTTATTTTTAGAAATAATTATTTCTCGACACTTCCACTTCATCCCCTCGACATCTCTAAACACCTATCCCATGCAAACCGTTTACAATGCTGTTATACATTCTCTAAATGACTCTAAATTATGAAATGGAAACGCTTGGATTACCCTACAACGCCCGTAACCAGGATTGAGTTCTCCAGAGTGCTCAGGAGATTTTTTCACATAACATTAAAGCTGAAGTGGACCACACAAATTGAGAAATTCTTTTCTCGGTGAATGAATATTCCTAAGGGAGGTCCCGAAATCTCAGATGAAGCTCAGCTCTCTTCCGCACTTAGCAGGATAGAAGCGTGTACCCTACAACGACTACTAGAGGAAATAGAACCCGTCCGACACCTGTTGTGCGAATCTCCCGCACTAGCCACCAGAAGACTGAGTACTCTTGTAGTAGCTCCTTCTAAATATGTGCTGGAGGACCTTTATGTTCATGATTTTAGGGAAACCTTGAGATTCCCTTCTCGTATTTCTGCGAAGATTTCAAATTAGCCAAACCCACCCCTCTGACAGATGTTTTATGAGTTCAATGAACCCGTTTGAGGTCTAAGTCTAAGGACACACGTAGACTTCCTAGAAAAACTGTGGAAAGTATCTGCAGACTCTCTTTTACTGAAACATTAAAATTTTAGCAACTTTGCTGTAAATGTTTTCCATGGCGTTGTTGTTTTTAAAAAATAAATAAACACTATGTGCAGATAAATTACAACAAATGATTAATAAATTCAATGTTATGACATAAAAAAACATGACAAACGAAATTGTTATCGAAATTTGTTAAAAAAAAATTAAATTTGATGTGATCTTTGCAATACATACCAATCGTGTCCGTCCGTTATTTAACGACGAATCTGCCAGTGACAGTAGCCCATTACTACTATTACTGTTATTATTGTTATTACTGTTACGAATATTATTGCTTTGCTGTGCTTGTGCAACATGGCCAAGTGGTGAGGCATTCAAAATAGCGAGTGGCGATAATGACGGTGACTATGGTGAAAAAATTAATTAAAAAAAAAACATAGGTTAGGGATTAACATAAAAAAAAAAAAAAAATCAACATAACTAAGTTTATTATGGACTCCAATGAGGTGAGTAAACATAAATCAATGGCGTACTAGTTTTGCTTTTTGCAATTGCAAATATGTTACAAAATCAAATAGCAAATCAATCACATCAGTATTTGGTATTGACAATCTGACACAAAACAAGACATTGTACAAAAAAGTAAAAAAAAACCGCTAACTTACTCCCAGTGTATCTTGCTTTGCGGTCTCATGGGAACGTTTTACAGCGACAAATGGCCGCTCCTTGGTGACTGTTTTTGTTGTCGTACTGATTGTGTGATAATGCCGTTCAGGCGAACTAAAAAAAAGGCCAATAGAATTGTGTCAAAAATTAAATATTCAAAAAATTATACACATTTCGACATTTACCTGTTCGTTGTGCGGTACGGAGCCTGTACGTGAAGTGGTCTCCTGTAGTCTACTTCATCAAAGGCTGCCGTATCGCTGGCATAGCCATCGTATCGTACATTATTTCTCGACCTAGCGGATTTTAATATAAATTTGTTTTTATTTTTAGATTGAATAAACAGTTTTGAGTGGAGAATATACAATTTTTTCTCGCTTTTCGTATAATTTACCTGAGTGACCTATTTTTGATCTCAGTGTGGATTTCGTCGAAATATTTTCGCTCATCTTTAAGTTGTTGATTCTTTTTGGCGCGTAATTTTAGTTGTTGCAATTGAAGCCATGTTTGTCCAGAGAGTCTGAAAAATAAATAAGAAATCATATTAGACTGGCACAGTTGCAAACTTAATAAATATTTATCAAGGTGTGATCAGTATTGAATCATTTCTTTTGTCTTAAAAAGTCAACAATGGCGTTTCTTTCTTAGGCGGTCTGTGTCGGCAGTTTCGTAGAAACTATCGGATTAGGTTAGGTTAGGTTAGGTAGATGGGTTGGCGAGGGGAAAGAAGCCCCCAGCGCCCCACTGAGGTCAGTAGAGACCCATTGTGATGCCCATTTATTGGGGGAGGGGGGGAGGTACCCCTTACTCTTGGAGCAGTACCCAAAGCATTCTCCTATTGCACCGGGATTTCGAACCATTTTGAAGCCTTAATGAACCTCCAGATGTCCCTGATGGGTACATCCCTTAGTCCTTCGGTATCTTGGAAGAAGTGCCTTCCAAAGGATCTATGTCTGAGGTGGCAGAGACTTGGGCAGTGGGTTGTGTCCTCATTGACTTCCTCATCTCCACAACCCTTACAAAGGTCGTCTTCACTTAGCCTTAGCTTTTTCATATGATAACGCAGAGTATTATGACCTGTAATTACTCCTACAAGGATGGAGAGGGTTTTCCTCTCCTACTGCATCAGTGTATTAGTTCTACCACCATTGTAACTATCGGATTAGCTCAAACATGCTTTAAACAAGCTGCTCTCTTGGACAAACAGCGGTGGCCTAAGTGTCACTCCGTTTAAAACGAGGCTGGTGCTCTATAAGCTAAATGGTATACCGGCCAACTTATAAGACAGTTTCCAAAATGGCGGAATGATTTTAGACACAAAGCTTTCGCGGAAATAAAATATTGCCGATCGTGCTAAGAACAAAGCCGCCGCATGGGTGAAGAAACCTGTATCATTTTTTTTGTCGGATTTGGAAACGCTATACTGGAGCACTCAGACGCAACTGGTCCATTGTACTACAAGAACGCAGGACCCAGTTTTTACCAATTTTACTGGAATTTGCTAGACTTTCGGAGAAAGTCGAGAAATCACTTCAATGGTGAGAAGCTTACAGTATCAGCACCGCAAATCTGCCACCTAATCCGAGGAAAGGCAGGACAATCGCAAAGGAAATGATTCGAAGTATCGTATCGTATCGCCCGAATCCCAACACACTAAGATGCTTGGCAAAAGCAAAGTGTCCCATTAGAACGTCAAAAAGTTGTATACAGTCTTTTCCGCTTAGTGACAGACGTTCGAGAGCATCCGATTAGTCTGCCTGCCTTAACAGTATAGTCCGTGGCCATTACGACAGCACAGGTCTCTGCTTGAAAAACAGAGGCATGCGTTCCCAACGAGTCGTGAAGTCTGGTGTTATCGACCTCCACAAAGACACCAGCGTGGGACCCAGTATCATACTCAAATGCGAGTCATGAATGCGAGTGTATATTCGAGTCCAAGCCATATTCACTGACCATTTTTTACGGCGCCACCTCACGTCGGGTAATGGCAAGCCTCCGGGAGTATAATCTGTCATGGAAGAGCTTCTCAATTCGCTGTTCGGAGTCGGAAATAAATTGTAGGTCCTTTCCATTACATGAATGGTTATGACCTTGGCCCACCTCGGGCTGTCGCGCTAGCTATTTATTTATTTATTTTTAGATACTACGACACCCAGCTTCTTTCTATCCAGCACTATGAAATCTGCCGTTTGTCGCAAAACGAGATCGCTAACGTCAAACTCTGCTGGATCCCCGATCTTAACTGTGCGAGTAACAAACTAGACAAGGATCTCTACGAACAAACCAACAAAATCTACATGTCTTTTGCTATTCACCTGTCTCACATCGATGGTCTGCCTAAAGCAAGTCAACGTATTTGGCCTATCCTAGATTGAGATTGAAAGGGTTTATTCGATTGAGACCACGGTTCAAAACTAACCAATTTTATAACAGGATATTACAACTTAAGCAGACATACTCAACGAATAAATAGCTGGCGCGACAGCCCGAGGTGGGCCAAGGCCATAGGTAAGCTTAGGTTAGGTAGCTATCCCATTCAAGCAGGGACACACTGACACCAGATTGGTTCATTGTGATACCACTATAGATTCTGGCTTGTAAAGGATTAAGCGGAAGCTGGAGGCATGTGGAAGAGGGAGACTCCTTCGTAGGAGAATACCTCTTCAACCTCTTGAACGTATGGTCCACCTGAACTGTAACGATAGGAAACTTAAATTGTGTCAAGAGAAGGCTTGGTGCCACCTCTACCGATCACTATGGACCTACACACCTCTGGTCTATGTAAGTGCACTTCTCTAGACGATCACTTCAAATTACTTAACCAACTCAATGGTAATCCTTCCCAGTTACCTAATCAAGTGTGTAAACTAGGAAAAACTATTTTAAATTGAATTAAGGAGCCCTGAATGTCGAACAGACAACTATTCGATCGTGATCATAGATTACATTAACAAGAAGCCGAATATTGGTCTCGCCAACAAAGGTTTTCTACCAATTTCACATTTTGCATAAAACAGAGCAGTTGACAGTATGACTACTTTTGTTTCTATTGCTTATCAGATATTTATGTATTTTCAGTACAGCTCTGACAGAGGAAAGAGTCAATGAGACTTAACTTTGTGTTTGGAGCGAAACCACTTGAACAACTACTTCTACCTACCTTAACGCCCAAGACTACCCCTAGTCAAACTGCGAAGGTAGGTAAATCTGAACACACATCTTAACATCAAATCACAATGAGCTCCTTAACTATTCAAAATATCATCAACTAATTTTGATCTATTGACACAACCTGATTCAAGTTTTTTGGTGAAACCTCAAGGCCGGCGATTGACTTAAGTTTAAATTTATGCAATACCTATCGAATGATTCAATTCAACAGAACAGAACATAACTCATCAATCCATACAGTATGAATTATTTTTTCTGTATTATTATCTCATCCTCACTGAGGCTTGTAGTATTACAACATCCGAGTCTGCCTTGACCCAGTTTCAACGATCGGCTTTTAATTGAATCATTGTATCTGTTAACGTTAAGTTAAAATATTTATGGATAAACAGAAACACAAAATGATTCTTAAAAGGAAACTTGTCTCCGATATTCTGAATTGATGGTTACGTCAGGAGGACATGATGCTAACCTTGTTTAAATTAGCGAATTGATGCATCGAAACAAGTGTGATGTATAAAAATGTGAATGTGGACGCAATAAATGATTAAATTTAATGTTGAGCTTTGTTTTGTGAACATTTACGGGCTTCGCCTTTCCGTTTATGACCTTTTCGATTGTTGAACTCGTATTCATCTGTTGGAGATGAATTTAAAGTTCGAAGCGATGTCCATCAAGGTTGCATGGTGTCACCACTACTTTTTTGGTGACATGGTAATCATTTTCGTGTATGTAAAAGAGCAAAGAACTCTCAATGAAATACGTTCGAAAACGCAATGACTGTGTACTTCAAAATGGGTTGACACTAACTTGAGTTAGAGACCATGCTGTTGCTGGGGGAAGCGATGAGGCAAGCACCCTGCAGAAAATGGTGCTAACTTTTGTTCTTGAAATATTTTCTGTCCTAGCTAAAGGAATAGTGAAGGATATAATCCGGTCTGCTGGCTGCATCATGAGGTTTACTCTAAACATGACACGAGAATCCTTCAAATAGCTTTGTCCAGAGGACACGTAAACTTCAAGTACGCTTGGGAAAAAGAAAATGGAAATTCTAAAAGATAAATCCATCAGGCCAGTAGAGGATGAAAACATGATTCACATCGTGTGAGCGTTAAGCACTGGTTAGCAGAAGTATTTTTGGCTGCCAATAGATTCGAACCCACAGGCTTAGCTAAAATTTCAGACAAATTCTAGCTTTGATAGGAGGAATCTTAACGACTTGTCTAACAGAGGCGAAAAGAGATTCAATGAGGTTCGAAAGGTTCTAGAAGGAGATCGTGTAGAATACATTTCTATCATGTGCAGCCCAGAATGAGCTGACACTGGCTTAAGTTAAATGACGAGAGTAAACAAAAATGAGAATGTGGTTCCCGTGGCTCAGTGGTTAGTGCGTTAAACTGCTGATCAAGCGGCGTGGGTTCAAGCCCCAGCCAGGAAAACCGAGCGGCAAAATCTCTCGTCAGGGAATGACAAGCATTCGGGAGTATAGTCTGTCATAAAAGAGCTTCTCCATTCGCAATAAATTGTAGATCTCTTCCATTCGTGCAAATAATTCAACACGCACAACATGAATGGTTGCGAGAAGCTAGGCCTTGACTCATTCTGAGCTGTCGCGCCAGCAATTTTTTTTACATACGTACATACATACATACATACATTTTCAGAATGACCCGCTTATCCACTCTAAGGTTCGCCGGGTTAGGGTGCTTAAGTGGACTCTCCATATCTCCCGATCTTCCGCCATCGATGTGAGATTTCGGACTTGGTCCAGCCATCTCATCCTAGGTCTACCCAAGGAACGCCTACCTGATGGCACGGATTCCATGGCACGTCTCGCCGAGTTGGGGACATGCGTTGAACGTGTCCAAACCGTTGAAGTATGGACCTTTCCGCTCGAAGAAGAAGCTGCTCGACATTGAGTGCCTCGCGTATTCTGGTGTTTCTAACTCGATCTCGAAGAGTTACCCCCGCAATACAACGAAATGAGATTTCTTCGTTGTATTACTGAGGAGCTATTTTTTTAAACAAAAATGAAGACTTCTTACCAGACTTCCTACATAAACGATGAAACTTTGCGGGCTTGAACTGCCATAGGCAGAGGATTGAAAAGTTACATGATTCAAAACCTGGCCACAAACGAACACTCAGTACAATGGACAGGCGAGGGAAATGCAGTCAACCCAAAATTGCAATAAAAGCCTCTGCAGCTGCGTCACAGAGAAGTGCTTAGCCTCACGCGAGAAACTCTTAAAAAAGATTGTAACACTTTCCAATATATACTTTAAACGACAATGAAAATGAGGCTGGTGGAAGATGAGAGCTTGTCTTGAGCCAACGCTCAGCTTTAGCTAACAAATAGTGTGGACTTTTGGGCTGTCCTTGATTGAAAACCTGTTAAATAGGTCAAATTTCAATCAGTCGAAAGATGACAATGACATGAGGAAACGACATTAGAAAGGAACTACGGTCTATGGACTAATATTCTGAGTGGAATAGTGGCCAAGTTCAATAAATCTCTAAACCAAAACAAGCATATACATATGTAGGTACACACATGCACACATAAATAGTCTTTGAGCGACAGTGCGCAACTGAACTTTTGAAATTCAAGCGGTCCCATGGCGCCACAGAGTCAATATGTCACATTGCTGTTAATACAGATTAATGATGCGGTTCTAGCAGTTCTAGCCGAGTAAAGCTTCAATGGAGTAACCATTGCAAGGCCGGTCGTGCCAAGTGTTCTTTCCTAAACCACGGTTTTAGTAAAAGTTATCATAAAACCTTCAACCGCTCACTACTAGTAGCAAGAATGATAGATAACAACCACATCTTACGTGTATCAACATCCGCCTGAAGCCGATAGCCATTTGTTACATAAGACACGCCACGCCATAAATAAGCTCAATTAAATCCCTAAGGCTGCTTTAATATGCGACGAATCACTTAATCGAAAGCGCAAATCACATAAGTACTCTTCGACACGTATAAAAATATAAACCGAAGTATCTTGCAAATGTATCGCTTAATTTCATTGATACCCACACTCTATTGCAGTTACTTCCAGTTGTCACAATGAATAAATTCCATTCATTGATGATCGGTGTTAGAATGTTTTCAGTGCGACTTCCACAATCGGCCTTCACAACATTTTTTTTTCTAAAATTTCTCGTTTTCGATCGCCAAACGAGGGAAGAATGATGACATTGAAATAGTTTGCTGGCGGCAAAAAAAAATATAATAAAAATCAGAAGCTGATCAAAATATGGGCGCCCACAATGAATTGGTTTGAATTGCTTTGACCTTTTCTAAAGAACGCGCGAGAAAAAAAGAAAATTAAGTTGTAATTGGTGGTTCTCCGCCCCCATATTCAGCCAATTATTGACGAAGCGATACGTAAATACATAAATAAAAATTTGGAACGATTGAAATATTTGTATCCGAGATGTGTGTAGCGAGAAAAATGTATAAACCACTCGATCGGAAAAATGACTGTCGTTTGTCACGCTTGGATGGAGATAGCAATTCGAAAAATGTGCAGTGGAGCAAGTTTGTGTTTTGACACAGTTTAGATCCTGACCTGCGCAATCTTTTTACGATTGATTCGAAAGGATTCGTAGAAAACATAGGTAAACCATTACCAGAAGCAATTTCGGGTGGAATAGGAATAATTCCGGGAGTAGCCCTACAAGTAGAAGCAAATAACTTCCATATGACATGTGCTTATGGAATGCCAAAAATACACACTGACCAGAAACTTAGAAGAGGAGGTTGTCCTTGCCGGCTCACTTAGAAACCATTCTCCATACTTTATTTAAAAATACTGGAACCTAAACATTGATGTACGCATCATCGACAGTAGCGCTTCATTTAAGGGCCAGTACATGACCATCACATAGCAAGTGATGAATAGATTATATTCCTTCTTCGTCAGACGTTGCCCCGCTGCAAGTTTACCTATTAGGAAGGATCTGAAGTTTGTTTGCTCTTATCGTAGACTGGCCGCATCGATCTAGCTGAAGCACATACATATATCTAAGCGACAACGCTAGTATCCCTCTTTCGACAGATTCTGTTCCCGACGATTAGGACCTGTGAGGAATACATTTGTAACCCGCATTTAGCAGAATCATCTGTATTTGGGGACTCACAGTAGACACCTGCATGCGTGCTGACATCCACTTTGGAGCCGTCTGGTCCGAACGAATAGCTAACTTGAAGGAAATTCAACGTTGTCGATGAAATCGGTACTAAGCATCAACATCGTCGCTGCCAAGCAACTACAAAAGCCCTCGACTCACCCATAATAAGATTCAAATTGGTTAGGCACTGTTGCGCATTTTTAAATGAGATTTCGATTACATCGACTATTACAGTATATCCCTGTAATAGACAGACAGACAACTGTTAGGCAGACGAATTAGACAATAGCAACACAAAACAGGAGCTCTTAACCGTAAAAGGAGCACTCCATATGTCAATAGAATCCGCAAAAATCTCTATGAAAGCGCTGCAACTGACTTAAGAGAGAAGACGCAAATTTGATACGTGTGCGCTGTGCAATCGGCAAGCTATCAGCCCAGAAATCCCGGCCAAACATTTTTACTACAGTTGCATGGACGAGGAGGAAAATGAATCACCCTTTCATCTGTTATGTACAAAACTACCGATCACTCTTCTTCCTTTACAAGGAAAACTATTGGAAAATACTTTTTGGGAGAACTTCAAGGCATTTTCGAAACAGATGTCAATTAAATATAGTAATTAATTTAAAAATCAGTACCGGTTCTAGTGGCCCGAAACCGCTCAACGTAAACTCATTGACTACGATGGATAGCAACCTTACTTAATCTTACCAAACATACTGACGAAGAGTGGTGGAACTGAGTGTGCTTCTACATCGAGAGAATACTTAAAGATAGATAAAAAGAGAAAGGAGCTGATCCTCCAAGCAGAAAAAATCAGAAAGCAAGAAGGAGTCTCCATCCTAAAGTATTTCCGAAGTGGATAGATGTCTGAAGAGGAAGAGAGTTTAGATGGGAGAAATCCAACATACCGGAGAGTGTGGCGCACATAGGGCCAAATAAATCTTCATATAAATCGGGACATCAGAGCCCAAAAAGCGGGAAAATTGGGACATTTAGAAATAATCATAAAATGTTAAACCTAATACACTGTGGCGTATGTGGAACATTTTAACAAATTTTTGGGGTCATCTCAGTTCTGACTTCACTTGCTTCTGTAAAGTTTAAAACGTCGACCATGACATTTTCTAATGGATTCTTTCAGTTGCATAGGTAGGTAGGGTAGGCCAGGAAGGCTCTTTGTGATACCACTTGAATCTATACCCTGAAAACACCACTCAATTTATTGAAACCAATTGGAACCCTTGGTCAAGCTGAGGATACTTTTGCCGTCAGTATGCGATAGTTCGTCCAAGTTGGCCGAAGTGATAGTCTCCCAGATAGAGCTTCCTTCGTTGGGATAGGACAGGACAAGTGCAGAAGGAATGGAGGATCGTTTCTTCCTCATCTTTGTCGCTGCAGCTCCTGCAGAAGTCATTTGAGAAGAGGATCATCCTTTTGGCATAAAAGCTAATGGAACAATGGCAAGTTAGAACACCAATGACGGTGCTAATGAGTGACCTTTTGAGCTAAATCAAATTTTTAGATCGAGTGAGATATGACAGATCTCCCTGGAGGTGCGGCACGTGATACCATTACTCCATCTTTGGTTTGTCTTACTGATCTTGTCGTACTCTATAAGTACATAGAATACCTAAACTCCTCCATTCCGACAGGATGTCCAGAGTATTTAGTACCACGTTTTTGCAAATTCATCAGTCTTACAGTTTGCTGGAATGTCTCTATGACTGGGTACCCAGCATAGGTGAATGTTAAAATGTTCTGCCATCTCTATGAGAGATGAGCGATAATCTGAAGCAGCTTTTGATATACATGTTGCTGATTTCAGATATTTCATAGCAACCTGACTATAGGTAATATTTGTGATGTCCTTGAAAGATGTCACATTATGCTTAAGCCAGGATAAAAATTCGTTGATCACCATGATTTCTGCCTAAAAACATTACAGTGGTCAGGTTGATGGAAGGGGATGCTCAGGTTAAGCATATCGTAGAAAAAACGACTTCCCTCTCCATTCCCCGTTTAAGAACTTTTAGTATAGAGATGAACGGAGTGATCGTGTCTTACGTTCATACTCTCCTACCCCTTTTGGGAAGGAAAAGATGTCCTGAAGTTGAGGTTGAAATTCAATTTGGACAGTGTGTAGTCGGTGTTTTCGGAATAAAGGTTAGGGAATCTAAGATCAGGATGTGGCCAATGTGGTTATCTGACCATTGGGAGGAGACTTTCAGTCTGATGGCTGTGCTAGCAGCTGAAATATCTAGAGGAAGTAGATGCAGGACCACATCAAGTATCGCGGATGGGGTAGCTCTCAATGCATATACATATGTATGTACATGCTGATCTTTGCACTTTCCCTAATAGTTTACAGTGTAAGACTTTATCCCAGGCCGTCTACCAGATGGTCACACCATACATAAGTATAGGTCTACTGACAACGGACACGTAAAGATACTGGTTGATACGAGGTTGCAGTCCCCAATTCATACCAATTGTTTTTTTTTTACAGTAGTATAGCGCTACAGTGGCTTTCCAGTATAATTTACTCTCCAAAATGAGACCCAGAAATTAGCCTTTGGAAGTTTGTACTTCCTCGGGAAGAGGACTAGTTCGGTCTTTCCGGGCTTAACACCCAGACCGCTTATAGCTGCCCATCTTGAGAGGATAGAAAGTGCGTTTTGAAGAATTTCACTAAGTCTGCTTGGGTATTTATCGGAGACAGCTATCGCAACAATGGTGAACCCTTCGACGTTAAGTGATTTTTCGATGGTATGTACCAATGGGTGCAAAGCGGTTTCAACAGATCTGCCTTTGCAATAAGCATGTTGGGACGCTGACAAAAGTTTGGTGTCTATCCCAGAGCGTAAGTGGGAGTCTAGTAGCCTTTCCAGAGTTTTTCAGTTGCATAACAATGCGTCCATTTTCGTCTAAGTACATCTGAACAGCTCATCGGGGATTGCTTAACCTAAAATACTGTGGCGTATGTTTCCACATACATATTTTGAAAATTTTTTGAGGTGATCTCAGTTCTGACTTCACTCGCTTATGAAATTTGTCAATCGAAGAAAAAATCAAACAAACGGTAAGCAGAGTCGGGACAAAATCGGAACTGTCCCGCCAACATCAGAACGTCTGGCAGGCCTATGTGCACAATGTATTGTCTCATCTGAAAAACAAAACAAAAAAGGGTTTTCCAATGTATCCAAGCATTTTCGACTTAAAAGTTACCCTATTAAAGTAATTATCTCCTCGTTATGTAGAGGCCAGGAATTAGCAAACAATAGGTGGAACACCATCAGTACTTGTCTTTCGTCAAAACAAATCTGGCCCAAGATGGATTTAAAAAAGAGGGAGAGACTTTTATCCACTTGCAGGAAAAAACTTAGGTTTACTAATAGGAGTCCTCACTGGACATTGCTTGATAGACAGACATGCACTCAGATTGGGGCTCTCTTCCAATGATTTCTCTAGAAGCTGTAGAGATGAAGAGGAGGAGGAAACCATTTTCCACCTACTGTGCACTTGTCCTGATCTTGCAACATTAAGAAGAGAAACGCTCGGGGAATACTTCTAGGATGAATTGTATCTCCGGGTCAAAGTGGTTCAATACATAGAGTTACTACTGATACGGTCACTCATCTCAGCGCAGTCGACGTTATACTCTTGGTCTCTGGTGCCGTTAAGCCGGTATCTGTCGTGGTATCACAATGAACCAATTTGGTCTAGATGTGTCCCTTCTTAAACGGGAATAACCACCTAACCTAACCCAACCTAATCTATGTAGGGACAACTTTGACAAGTTTTGTTGCTTCTAGTTAATCCTACCAAAAAGGTCTGAGCATAAATTCAAATGCTTACAACTTCCTACCAAGGTTTGGAGTATCATTACCCAGCCAAATAAGATTTACAGAAAACGCTAAGAAAATAACAATGATCATGAATCACATCTGCATGAGAGTAAGCCATGCAACAGATGTTGTCCCAGAACAGGCAGCGTTATTTCGCTTAGAAGCCTAATTTTCATTCACTCACTCCCTACACATACATATGTGCATACGTGTTCGTTCTTTTTTTAATTTAAATAAGCGCATGACGAGTTTCTTAGAAGGCTCGTGCATAAGCGTTATGCTGCTTAATCACCCTTTTATTTAAAGATATCCCACAAGAGCACCGTGTTCCTCCACGAGATTGATAGACACACAAACTTTCTTGGAGCCAACTGACTCAAGTGCCTTTCACAGTGCATACCTACTGCTATTGCTGCTGCCTTCGCAATAAAATTGGATGACGTATGAATGTATATAAGAAAAAATGCGACCACACAGATGCCGAACGAACGCTTTTTTCCTGTTTACATCGATGTGGCTTTGGTTATGCTTGCTAAGGTTGTTTACGAGTATGTGACTCAGCACAGCTGTGAACAAAATCTGCATTAGTGCCTCGAATGTACGAGATATGAATTCGCTAATTATACTATCATCTGCAACCGGCCGCAACAAGTGTTTGCATCTTTTTAAGGCATCTCTAACGTAACGCTGAACGCGAACTGAGATGCAGTGACGTCATTTATCGAAACCCACACACAAGTTAACATGGATTCCAATGAATTGGACTGGGCACACCACGAATGTGCTGCAATGACATCATAACCTGTTGAACGTGACTTATGTTCAAAAGTCTTTAGATCGACAGCAGGCATCTTGAGATACTGCTGTAGTATCTGTCGATGCATTTCAAGTGAAAAATAATAGCATTCTTTGCCCACTTGGTCGACAACCAGTTAATGAATTGTTTTATGCAACATTTAGATAGTGGGTACAGTCCCTTGCCAGCGAAGGTCTCTCAGTGTCAACCCCACGGTCCCGGATGAAAGTGAATTCCCTGTCGCTTTTTTGTTACAGAGTGTCGCAGCATTTGGTCAGAGATCAACATTAGTCATTGTTGCTGTAAATAAAGCGGAACGGTGTCGAGCACATTCAAATAAAAAATAAAAGGATTATCACCTCAGTGTAAAACTCGTCTGCAAGACGATGATTAATCTCGAAGATTTGCGCCTTGATCCGTAAGTAGGGCAGGGAATGGTCGTACTATGAATCGTCTTACGTTGGATTACTAATTGTAAAGTTTGGCGGGCAACTGCATAGAGTATAAACACACACAGTTGGGGGAGCTTGAAATTTGAAATTTTGCCAAATTGTACAGCAAAGTATTTACGAGCAGTCAAATGTCGAAATTTATTGGATGGCTTTGCACCGTTTAAAAATATACCCATCGCCTTTTGTTTTTCCTCCGCGATGAGAGACATGACTAAATTATTTTGTTTGTTTAAGGTTAAATAGTATGAAGGTGTAGACTGTATTTTTCTAGCTAAGACTTTTCCAGTTTAGAAATTGTACGAATTCAATTTTCGATTTTTTAGACACCGGATACGTATTTGTCAGAACTCGAACAGGGTGTTGAAAGACATGAGGTCTCTCAGCAGTTTTGGCATCCTTTGCAAACCACATCCGTTGGCGAATGATAATCATTGCTTATAGCACCGTCAAGGTCAGGAATGAGTTCACAGGCAGATGAGTGACATAACCTTGTGATTATATATGAAAAAGTCTTTTGAATGTTCGTGCTTTTCGCCTTTTTCGAATATTTGTCAGCTAGTCTGTCGAGAATCTGGTTAGAAGCTTCATTTTTGTCAAAAATACAGATCCTTGTGGAAGAGAAAACTCTTTACACTTTGCGGTTCAAAATCAGACAATGGATATGCAAAATCCGCAAAGTAAAACTCGCATTTAGTAAGACAAGCTTGGTTCCCTACAAGAAAGCTGTTAGATACCTAGACGTGGTGCTAGATATCAGATTGAACTCTAAACCACACCTCGAACGATCTTATGGAAAAGCTGTTTCAATAGGCGCCACGCAGTCAAGAATAATTTTGGTGTTTTCTTTGCGGGAGGACCAAGATTCTACAGTGGCTTCTTCAATCTTATGTAATCTAGGCTGGCCCAGTATGGTCTAATGGTTTGAAAATTTGGGTACATATATGCAATAAAAATCAGCTAGCTGTGCCGTCTTGGTGGACTAAGAGTAAGTATGGGATTTTTGGACAATATCTGCTCCTTAATAGGATAAACAACAATTGACCTCACTGATGGAGCAGGAAGTGTCTTCTTTGATCAGAAGACGTTTTGAAAGTTCTGTTTCCATCTACCTCGGAGCTGGCTGACGGGTAGACCAAACCCCTTGAAGTTCAGACCCCAAGCAAATGTGAAAACGTTCCTTCAACTTTTGGCAGTCGTCGAAATGTCTGTGCAAAAGAAGCCTTTAGATTCCAAGACAGCCATTTATGGATGCAAAACTCCTACGGACCCTGGTTTATTCTCCAACGCTGTAGACAACTAGGCCTTCCAGCCTCTGGAATCTTTTCACCAAAACTACTACAGGAAAATTGACCAGAAATCCTATCGATTCTGCAAACTTTCAACAACTGGTCCTTTCAAAATATCATTTCGAAAGAGACTCACCCCACTTTGACTCCAGCTAGAAGGGAATGGGTATCTGAGAGCGGAAACAGAGAATCACAAACGTCTCTAAGGAACTGCAGATCAGGGAAACCTTCAATCTCTACGACTTCACGCAGCATGGAGCCTTTAATCCCAGGATTTACAGTCGGCGATCAAGTATTTAAAACCCAGTTCCACCCGACACCCCTCGATCAAGCTCTGCTTGATTTATGGACAATGTGGAGTTAAGGGGAGAGAACGAAACTGTCTAGCGATCAGAGAGAAGAATGCCAATTTGCACGCTGCGATAGGGGTGAATAGAGGTCTTTTGCGACGTCTGTCTATCTCGAGAAGGCACAATTTGAAAATTTCAAAGACACTCACAAATTGCTTCACCGGCTTGGCACAGCAGCATGTCTGTAGGAAACAACAAACTCAACTCAAACAAGTCATTAACGTCGCCCGCAATAGGCTTGTAAAATGTGTGCCATTAGCTTCCAAGTCCCGCTAAAAATTCCAAATTCCCCTGCTCCCGTGGTGTTATGAAAAAGAAGCAAACAAAACGTAACGACTCCCGGCGCAGACATGGAATGAAAAGAAGGTGCCAGGGTGCCTACTGGGAGCAGTTTTGTACATGAACAGCGAATATGTATCTCTGGACCGGAAACTACAACTAGAAAACAAGAGAGAGTCTCAAGAAGGGCTAAACGGCAAAGCAAATGGGATCAGCTCAAGAAAGAAAGATGGACGGAAAGATGGAGAAATTTCTTGAACAAACAGACACCGCTAATAAGTTGACTTCTACTTCAGTCAACTTATAACCGAACATGGCTGCTTCCGAGCTTACCCACTCAGATTCGGTCATGAAGACCACCATATCAAAATTTTGGATAAAGGTCTGAAGACTAAAGTATGCGCTTTTCTACTGTGAAAAACGGCGAAGTAAAAGCGCCCAAAACTGAGAACAAGCGTAAGTTAAAAAATATGGAGACGAAGATATTATTTTCTATCATGGCTAGATCGCCGAGGTCTTCACAGAAGCACTCCCCGAGAGTTTTTCTTCTCAATCTTGATAGGGCAGGACAGGTACATAGAAGGTGGGTTATTGTTTCTTCTTTCTCCTTGTC
Organism: Matsumyia berberina; assembly: GCA_917880715.2. NCBI lineage: Eukaryota > Metazoa > Arthropoda > Insecta > Diptera > Syrphidae > Matsumyia > Matsumyia berberina. The sequence goes on from OU862871.1 coordinate 87,381,279, forward strand.
TCTACAGCTTCTGCAGCGTGTCTACCTCCCTATTTGAAGTTCTTGTTTTGAGCGCAAAGCCCTACAAAAGGCAAAAAGGGGCAACCGAGGCCTTTCTGCCACGGTCGGCGCCATTCAACTTTGGACGAGTACTTTCTACCTTCTTGTGGACAACACCAGCTAAAAGACATACCTCGTCGATCCTCCTAAAGAGTTAGTTAAAAGCTGATTCCGTTCGGCCTTTTATAATGAGAAGACATCTTCCTGATATGGTTATCGCAGTGTCACCTGCGGCTTTGTGTCAGTAAGGCGTGGATAATCCTGGGGCCAAATCATCACTTCCGTGATCGCATAACTCGTCACGGAAAAACGAGATAATTTGACTCCAGAATGCTTGTTTTTCCGTTACGAGTGATACGATCACCGAAGAGACGATTTTGCTCCTGCTCTATTCAATGGCAGAGCGAGCTATCAACCTCCTGGTTGAGAAGTACAGCAGACATAGCCTCCTTCAATATCAAAAAACGACACCATTGTGAAATCCTTGTTTTCAACTTGTATGCATGCTGGAAACTTGATATGCGACAATGATTAATATTTGAACGAATGTGGATGTCAATCAGCTTTTCAATGTCTTTAAAAAAAATGGAGGACAAGCTGATTGGACAAAAGTCCCTATTGGAAGTGTAAGATGTCTTACAGGGATTCCTTGATCCAGCAGGAACCAATGTATTGCTTTCACCAGGAGAGAGAAGAAGCATGACCAATGCACGGATATACTGCAGACATGTAACAGGCATTCCAACGATTGAGTATACAAGCAAGCTTGTACAAATAACGAAGAAACACTTTAGTGGTATGAAAGGAGGCGTAGATGACCTCTTCTGGCAGTTAAACGAAGACAAAAGAAGGAAAAATTTCTCAAATTTCGTCACGGGATCGAAATCAGTGCAATTCAACACCGGGTTCCCAAAACATGAGAATTGTAATTTTCTTCTCGCGATAAGCGTTTAAAGTTTTCTGATTCATGGAGCTCTCTACAAGCTCTGTGTGATAGCTGTTGATTCAGATTGACTGTAGGAATTTTTCAAGCCAATTATACGTAAAATATTTCGAGCATTGAATTTAGATTATGACTTTCGGTTTTTTTTTTTCGTACAACCTTTACTTGGAACGGTGACGAACTATTTTAAAGAAGATGTGTCAGAGATCCCGAGTATTCCAGGTTATATTTAGCTCAATGTATCCGAGAAAAGAGCGCGATAAGACGAGAATTAAAACCAATTGCAAGTTATAATTGCAGGAATGATGCCTAAAGCCCGGTGAAGTCACAGTTTTCATTTCTAATGAACGACGAACCATTTCCTCTTCACCGGAGTAGCTTCTACAAAAGTCATTGTGGCGTATGACTAAGTGGTCTTGAAAAGGGATATTTCTTGCCAGAATTGAGAGAAGATGCCGTGTTTTGTATGCTTCTCTAAATTTCATTCAAGCTAAAGCCTATAAGAGAATAAACTTGCAACTAAGTTCAGTCCTAGAGAAAACATCAGAAGTTCAAATCAACCATGAGGCAGCCTATGACAGAATTTATAGGGACGAGCTATAAAGAGTCATGTCTACTTTTGGCATTCCATCCAAACTTGTTCGCTTTTGTCAGATGACGAAGAGGAATGCTCGCTGATCTATCGAATCGGTAACAGTCTAACTGAGACCTTCGATGCCAAAAAAATGATAAGACAAGGTGATGGGTTCTAATGCGACTATTCAACCTCATTCTTAGGTTAGGTTTGATTTAAGGGTAACGCCTTGACGCTAGGCACCACTTCACTCGGATCTTCAAGGATCCATTGTGTTCTCCATTGTGGGACCTACATTCATGTACCTGTTAGGTGGCATTGTTGAGAGTTGGCCTAGGTCACTAAAGAAGTAAACGCCTAGGGTCTTCTTTCTGTTTCTGCTGAGGGCTAGGCAGTCGCAGAGAAAGTGCGTCGTGTCCTCCTCCGCGTCTATATCGCCACATCCTCTGCAAAGATCAGTCGTGTTTAGTCGCATTCTCCTTAGATGGGCCGCCAGCAGATTGTGACTTGTGAGGATGGTGATCACTAGAGCTAAATGCGATCTGTTCAGCTCAAATATTTCCCTTGTTTTTCTTTTATTAAGTTTTAGCCACATCTTTCTTGATATGCGGCCTGACGGAAGTGTGCTTCATAGCTCATTGGCAAGCCTCCAGAAGTCCAAGAGTATCTCTTTGAATGAATTGTCCAAAACGCTAGAAGCACAATCTTTCCTAGAGCTTGTAGAGCGAATGGATACCAACATTCCCCCCGCAGAGCCTTTGCATCTAATCCGGAGAAACAACAAAGCAGAGAAAAACCTCGCATTAGGTGGCGCGCACAGGTAAAAGTGGACCTCAACCACCTTGAAGTGTGCAACTGGAGGCGAATAGTTACCCAGCCGCCGAGCTACCAAGAGGCAAGCACGATAAACAACGATTAAGGAAAAACTAAAGGCAGTTCCGAAAGCTTCGTGGCAAGACAGATGGATCTACAAGTTGATCCAGGTGATCGAAGTCTGGACAAACTACCTTGTGCAGTCTCTGTCTGGTCATGGCAGATATCGGAAATATCTTCACCGATTTGGACACGATAGCTAATCCTTGAGTCCAGATTGTCCGGACCAAGAGGAACACCCTTCACAGGATAGAGAACTAACTTACACGGTTCATCGGTTGCCCACCTTCGATGTACTTTGTGTTACATACTCTGGTTCCTGGTCCTAATAAGCCGGTTCTTCATCGTGGAATCACAATGGAACAATCTGGTCTAAATATGTCCTTGTCCGAGCGGGGGCAGCCACCTAACCTAACCGACACAGTCCATAGCTACTCGTGGACCAAATGGTGCCGTCAGAGGACTCTTGGACGGAAATTTCAACACAAGCAACAAAGGGGGCAAAACGAACTACGGAGAGTCGTACAGGGACGAGCAGAAGGAGCAAGGACACAGAGCAAAGTATAAAATGTTGATCGGTAGTTGAAATGTGCAGGGTATGGCTTATATGTACATAGGCGTATTCTTGGCATCGGTCATTCAGGTTTACGAATCATGAATGCCAATAGCCCTGGGAGGATTGAAGATTTTCACAAACAGGAAACAAGATCGTCCACGGAAGAAATAGTTTGACCTATTGAACACAGCAGCGAGTGATCTTCAAGAAAGACTTTCGTGAATGATTCCAAAATATACAAGTTGCATCAACATATGCTTCCTGAAGATCATCGAGCCCGTCTGTATTACGATGCATCACAAACACTGAATTAAGCGAATGTTCAAGAAAAAGTGTCATGAGAGACGAAAAAGCTTTTAGAAAGCCCAAAACGCCGAAATTATTCATAAAACGACTCAAGATTCCAAAAAAGCTGTGTTAATCCAGGAAGGCGGAATGGCCCTTCATTTTCGAAGAAGTGGCCCGCAACGAAGCAAATTCTCCTTGCGGGCATAACACAACCATTGTTGATGCCCGAAATGATAGAACTGTGGTTAGGGTATCTACATACTTGTGGTTCAAACAGGACAGTCCCTCACTCCATAATCAACTTATTGACGAACACTTTCACAGGCGACATGCCATGGCGAGCAAGATCGCAATTACATAAGTATCTCGATTTGTTTTTTTTCGTTTTTTGTCAAACTAATCACGTCAATTACATCCATCAAAGCCAACAAAATCAGAGACACTTAGCGTGCTCCACAGACAGATGTCAAATTAAGTTCCAAACACGATCGCTTAATGGACATTACATTGCCGGAAGCCCTGTATACCCAACAAACGATCATTTTACTTGTTTTATTATCTTGTTGTACGAAAAAGGAAACCGAAAACGTTTTCTTACAGTAAGAAAACCATTTACAAATAAGGAAATCTTCAAGACTTCCACTCGCAACAAGGTAATAGTTGTTCGCCCATGCGTGCGATTTTAAAATCTCGTCAGATATGACAACCAGAACCAGTTTCGAATTTTATATACACGCTACACGTTGAAGAAAAAAAAATGTATCTAATACACAAACGTAGGTAGTGTCAAGAATCTAATAAATTAGGCCCAACGAGCTCTTCTCTCACAGCCAACAACGACGACGACGTGCAGTCAACCTTTCCCCATTCGTGTGTGTCTGTGCCAAATGCAATTTGTCGTGCACCTGTCTGACGTTGTAGTCTCTTTCGTTGACGTTCTTGGATTTCTTTCTAAAATAGAACTGTTCCATTCCGTCAAGGACGCTGGGTAACGAGATTACCGAGATAACCTGTCTGTTAGAGTACCTACGCCTCTGTAAGACTCTGCCATTAAACCACAAATCAAATCTCCATTGACATTAGAATTCCGGCCCATACCACACGCGTATAAGTATCTAGATACTATCCTATTTCTCAATCCCACAAATGTAGGTAGGCATTGAAAAACTGAGTTACGAAAATAAAAACAATTCAAGTACTCACTCGGCATTGCTAGTGCTTCGATGAAATCCATCCAAGGTATTCGATCGCTTCAGCGGGTCATTGTAATAGTTATGGTATCCATTGGATGCAACTGGTTGTTTGTCACTTATCGAGTACTTTTCGCTCATCACCTTTTCGCGTCGCTCGCGGAGCATATCTTCGAAATCGTTACGCGTTGGCGTCTTCCGGAGCGTACTGTATTCGCTGGCTGGACTACTGCCGCCAAAGGTCTTACGCACCAGCATGGGGCTGGTGAGTCCCGACTGAGCCTTGATCATTCTGGGATCCTTTTGCTGATTTTCCGGACCGGGAACTTCGTTCAGATGCACTCCGTTCGACGGAAGATTGCCGTAGGTGAATGGTTGAGAGTGTTCACGCGCGTGATACGGTATATTATCTTCGTCTTCAATCGGGTGCGACTCGTTAGACGTCCGCACCACACGCTGATATATCGCAGACTGATGTTGCGAATTGGCTTGCGCCGATTGTTGATGCTGATTCACCTGGGTATGTTGTGATGACATTGTTCCGCTGGTTGTGTCGCGACGCGGTTGTTGGCGCGATTGCACCAGTGAGATGTTGCTGGTGCTGCTGTGGTAACCGCTGAACAGGTTTGGTGTGTCGCGACCACTTTCACTTGGCGGCGGCGTCAGTGTGGTTGTTGTACTTGCTGTATCGTACGGATCGAACCGATCTTGTTTGTACGAATTCGAGTTTGAATGACGCTGTAAGTTCTCTTGCGACACGTATGAATGTGAACCATGTACTATCTCGCGATTGGAATTGTGCGCGGGCGGATTTGGTATTGGCAACGTATACACGGGGGATGATGCGGAGGCGGTGGCGGAAACGTGGGACACGACACTCTGACTGCGACCGTATTGGTTGACCGATTGCGTACTTGCTTTACGATTTTGGAAGTCGGGTATATCTTGAACTGTCAAAAGCATGTCACTCAGAATGTCATCAAGTTCACGATGGCGGTCTTCTGTAAATAAATAAAAAAAAAAAAGTTGGTTACAGCACATCAGTGAGTTTGATTGGAATGACTAAATGGGATTCGCGTGCAAACTAAGTATGTCATGGCAAGCGATCATCAAAAAGATGAAGGTACTTGAAATTAACTTCGAAGTGTGGCCTAGACTTAAGAAAGTTGTCACGAATGCGATCAGTTTATGGTGAACAATCAAATCTTCGTTTTATTCGAACACCTAGAACCTTTTCCTTGCCACAATAAGCTTGATATGCGCACACGTCCTGAAGGAGAAAGTGTGACAACATCAAAGACCAGTTCTTGGACAAAACATTCGAGCAGTGGCCAATGACATTAAAATTACCCTGTGCAAGGAAGAGAGCATCTTTGGTAGAATTGTTGGATAGCCTGCACGGCATCACCTCTGATAAGGGACTCGGATTAATCATATAGAGCGCGGTGGGACGCAACATTGTCGTATCAAGCACCCAATTCCTGCATCTCGAAATTGCTAAGAGGACGTGGAGATCTCCTGATCAATCAACCATCAACCAGATTGACCACATTTACGATCGCCGCAAGGCACTTCTTAAAGTATAATATGTCGATGGCCATACGTTCCGAAGGGTGAACAGGGACTCTGACCACTGCCCTATTGTAGCCACGGTACTGCTGCAGATATCCTGAATATCCCAATGACAAGGGAATACTGTAAAGCAATTCGAAGTCGAATGTAAAGGAACGCTGGAGCCTTTTTAATCGAGCGTTCTTTAATCCGAGATCATCATATCATTTTCCGATCGAGTCTCTCTCAATCTCTCCAGAGGTTCTATGCCGCCAGCATCAAGTTTTGAAGACCAGTGGCAACATTGCCAAAAAGCAATCAGAGATCCCGCATCTGATGTGCTGGGTTTCAATCGGCCACCACAACGAAACCCCTGGTTTGACGACGAGTGCCGGCAAGCACATGCAGTGAAACATGCACAGAAGGACCAGAGCTGCTCGCGAGCTCTACGAGCAGAAGAGAAGAGACGAACACCGGCTTTTCAGGAGGAAGAAGAAAGAGCACGATCGAGAAAATAGAGGGATGCCACAGCAGGAATGAGGTTCGGAAGTTTTACCAAAGGGTAAAAAGAACCTGTCAGGGATAGAGAGCCCGAACCGAAGCCTGCACGGATGAGCAAGGGAACATCGTGGTAGAATCGCAGCCAGGATATGGAAGAATTACTTTTGCAGACTGTTAAACGGCGACAACGAACCAAATTCCGCTGTCAGGCAGAATGAACCATTCAACCTGAACGAGGAAGATCAACAATTCTGTCCACCTGACCTGGACAAGGTGAAGAAAGCCATATCGAAGCTTAAGTCCAACAAAGCTGCTGGAGCTGACGGCCTAACTGCCGAGCTTTTCAAAGCAGCAGGCGATGACTTGGTAAGGAGCATGCACCAACTCATCTGTAAAATATGGTCGGAGGAAAGTATACCCCATGAATAGAGCCTCAGCATTGTTTGCCCGATCCTCAAGAGACCCTCTGAGCTGCGCCAACTACAGAGGCATCGGTCTTCTTAATATCGTCTATCTGCTGTGTTGTGTAAGCGCCTGAAGCCATTCGACAGCAACGTGATCGGTCCATATCAGTGTGGCTTCAGGCCAGGAAAGTCCACCATCGACCAAATATTCACACTGCGGCAGATCTTGGAACTTCAAATTGATACCCACCACCTCTTCATCGATTTTTATGCCGCGTATAACAGCATCTAAAGAGACGGGCTATACAGAGCCATGTGTAACTTTGGCATCCCTGCCAAACACGTCCGTCTGTGGAGGATGACGATGGAGAATGCACGCTGCTCCATCAAGGTCGGTCAAGACCTCACCGAGACCTTTGATGTCAAGAAAGGATTAAGGCAAGGCGACGCGCTGTCATGCGACTTCTTCAACATCGTTCTTGAAAGAGTTGTGCAAAATTCACGCGCCAACACCAGAGGCACAATCTTTCAAAAGTTCGTCCAATTACGTCCAAAATACGCCGACGTTATTGACATAATCGGAAGAACGCAGCGTGATGTCACTGGTGCGTTTGTGAGTATTGAACGGAGGCGGCGAAGATGGGTTTAGATGGCAAGACGAAGTATATGCTGTCAACAAGAAAGGACACCCAACACCGACGTCTCGGACAGAACGTCACTATAGACAGTTATAACTTTGAGTTAGTTAAGGACTTTGTCTACCTAGGTTTCCGCTATAAATTCAGACAACGACACCTAAAGTGACAGCGTATACGACCTTAATCGTCTCAGTTCTGCCCTACGGCGCAGAGGCATGGACTCTGTCAAAAGCAGATGAGGTTGCTCCTTAATGTTTCTAGCGGAAAATTCTTCGGGTGATTTTCGGTCCTGTCTGCATAGACGGTGATGGTACAGCGACATCGGCTTAGCCAGAAGAGTGAAGGTCCAACGATTGAAGTGGCTGGATCATGTAGACCGAATGGACACCAATGCTCCCGCCCGGAAAGCTGCGAATCCACACCTGAGGGACGGCGCAGGTGGCGCACGCAAGTGGAAGGACACCTTAACCAACTTGGCGTGCGAAACTGAAGGCAGCTGGCTAAAGATCGAGCTGGCTGAAGACGCTAGTTGGTTGGGGTTCAGGTCGATCCCGGATTGTAACGCCACCTTAAGTAAGTAAATAAGTAAAGATGAGGTCGTTCTCAGTCGTTTCGAGGGAGAAGTCCTTCGCGCGATCTTTGGCTGAGACCGTGATTGGAGGAGAAGATACAACGGCGAGCTGTATCGGTTGTACATCGACTCAGTCAGAATTGTCCAAATATAATGTCTAGATGGCCGAGAGCAGTGCTTTGACTTGAAAAATCTTTGGATCTACCACGAGAGGGCCCTTTCGGCTACAAGCAGTGTGTTGATGGAATTTAGCAAGTGATGGCAGAATGTCACAACAAATTGAAAAATATTTTCAGAAATACAAATGCAATACAAAACAGCAATTACCTTGTGGGCTCACTTGACTAGGAAAACTTGATGGCGATACACTTGATGTTAGCGCAGGTCCTGCAAAGATGTGTTTGTTTTGTTTAATTTTATAAATTATTTAGCACTATGTTTACATTTTTGTTTTGGTTTTTTTTTCTGTCTACGAATTTGTGTTAGTAAAAGTATACAGTGTTGTAAAAAACTTTGTTAAATTACACTAGCAATGATCACACATTTTTAATATACATACGCACACACACAAACAAATGCATTATTTACGAAAGGAAAAGGCAAAGCTCTCTGTGTACGTAAACTACTTGTTTTTTTTTTTTTTTTGTCAAACTACAATTTTGAGAAGTCATCGTATTGATCTATTCTCGACTGCACTCCTCTCCCAGGCAGGATGAAGTTAGAACAACAAAAAAGACACCCAAAAAAGGATACAGACGATGGCAAAGAGTTCTAAATAAATTTACTTACTATTTAGCACACCGCTACTCGAGATTCCCGAATCCATGGACAGGGTAAGCGGACTGCGTACGAATTCCCTTGAACCATTGTGATTGATCCGATTATCAGGGGATTGAATTGTTTGAATGACAGTGGAGGTGGTTTGGTGATGTGACGTAGAAGCCGGAGGATATCCTGAATGATGACGATAATGCGATTGTGATGTTCCCGGACGACTGTCAAAGTGTGTGCTGTTGTAATCGGAACGCGGCAATGGTACCGATGCTTCCCGATATGAGGTTTTTTCGGAAACAATTTCCTTGTGAGATGAACCCTTAATGGGTGTGCTAGTGCTAATCGGCTTACAGTTTATGATCGAATCAAAGCTCCTATCGAAACCGAATTGATCGGTTGTTTGTGCTATAGCAATGGATTTTATTGACTGATCGCTGAGATTAGTGGGACAGTGTGGTGATGACTTTGGTGATTTTAAAATAGTTGCATATAAGGATCCATCCAAAGGACCTTGTGTATGACAAGCGTCTATATAGTTGAAGAAAATGTCAAGAACTTAGTTTATGCGAACGCTTTCAAGCAGTAGCTTGTGATAGATAAGCTTAGAAATAGTTAGTAGGATGAGCTTTTGTACCTCGTGCAATAATCAGGTTAGTTATGACAAGAACGGGATTATTTTTCAAAGGACACTTTGCATTGACAATGTATTGGAGTTGTTAAGGGTCGCATAGGGTAAGTCGTCACAATATAAGGTGGAGAAATTTCTGACGAGTGGAAACGAGGAGCAGAGTAAGTCGAGTAAGCGTTCTGCCAAACCAAAATGGGTATCTACAATAAATATTGACCTGCAAAAGGAACTCTAAGGAGTAAACATTAAATCTCATCATTAAGAGCTGATTTTAGTTTGTGTTACGATAAGACGTCAAGGCAGATGACTCATTGATCAGAAGGACCACAAGAAAGGCACCGTACAACAAACATTTTCAATACTTTCCACAAAAGATAACAAAGCTTCAGGTCTTGACGGAACACCGAATGTTGCATTTAAAAGTTATTAGTAAGTTTTCTCTGTGTCCAGTGGTTCTCTGTACAAGGCAAACCCCTTTCCTTCTTCACCACTCGAGGGATTCAAATTCTTATTCTGAAGCCCAGCAAGAAGAAAATAAGCCGTCAGCAAAGCCATTGACACGCCATTTTGGATAGTTCAAATCTTTCTATCGAGATCGAACACCAATCAGATCTGGAGGCTTTCGTTGGAGAGACAACCAAATTTCCTACTCAGATCCAAGTTTTAGTCAGAAATTAATCAATGTCGAGTAGAAATCATTCGCTAATAAATCTACGGATTCAAAAGGGACTAGAGTGCAACACTCCCAAAAGACGTAAATTTACATGAAAGCCCTGCTATGAAAACTTCGATTTTGCGCTTGTATAGGGCCATCCAACAAGAGGTGTCATTTATTTTAGTGAAAGTGCAGCGTTGTGTGTGGTCTGCTGGCTTCAATTCTTGTGTCAACTGGACCTTCTAAGCATGTAGGCCAAAGTCTTTATGCAAAATGCGGTAGAGGATAGGCCCAATTCCTGTGATCGTCTTGAAATAGACACACCTGGGGCCAAATCGTATTTCCCGTTATACCATAACTCGTCACTCGTCGTGAGCATTCTGGGACCAAATCGTCTCGTTTTTAAGTGACGAGTTATGCAATCACGGAAGAGACTATTTGGCCCTTGGGTTTTCAGTCACACTGTCAGCTACTGTGGCGATAATTTTCAGCTGACCTTGCGGGACGAACACGAGTTGGAGTATTCATATCACTAACCTGTCCGAGACGTTCAAATTTATCGATTAAATTCACTACAGCCTTGCGAGAAGGCGCTTGATGATGACCAAAAGCAGTACGAACTTTCCGAAACGTTTCCGCGATAAAAAAAATCGGTGAAAACACCGTGTGAAATTTCATTATCTCAACACGTTGTGCGAGTGTGTATCGATCCACATTTCAAAACCTTCTCGTTTTTACTTATCAAATGTCATCGCAATGATAGTTAAATGTTGACAGTTCAACAATAGCGCGAAATTTAAAATGACACCTCTTGTTGAATGACCCCATAATTATGGACAGAAACCGCTGATCGGAGATCATATAAGCTGATCCTCACTTAAATGCTTGAAGATTGAGTGAGCCCATAACTCAAGGTTAGGGAATGTTTCAAGTAGACAAAAGGCACTTGGATCCTTGTCACGCCCGTAGCCAGCTTTGTGCTGAAGGGAGCACGGGCGTGATCCTTGCCGAACCTCGAAGGAGTTTTAGTGCCGTGATGATCAATAATCTTATGCTACGCATAGATTTAATATCGACTAACGAATGAGCTGAAAGGTGTATAACGATCAGTCAATAGTTCCAGGTTCCATTGGCTAAAACCAGGTTCCATTTGCTTTATAGCCTTAATCCTTTGGGTCTAAGGGTAGGTAGATAGAGGTGGTTGTCTGCTTTGCCCTTCCAGAAACACAATAAGCGCTAGTGCCCCTTCTTGATACCACAATAGCGGAATTAGCGATCCCAAATAAAATTGATTTGTACCGCCTAACGCTGGAAAACACGCAGTGTAATGTGTGTCCTTTTAGACATCTATCGGATTTCGGTAAGGAGTTGCGTTACTATGCAATTTCTTTAATTTCGTGATGAAACAGTGTGGAGGTAAGGCCTTAACTCGGAAAACACAGTCTGCCAACATCGATCGGTCGCTACTAGGGTGCCGTCATAGAGGATTTTATGAAGCGAAACGAGTTGGCATTGGAGTAAATGAGGAAATCAACTACAAGTACTGTGAATACCATTGAGAATTCCTTGCTTAGCAGGGAATACACTATGGTATCCTTCCTCGATATTGAGAGTGTCTTCGGCAACGCCAGAATAGAGGCAATTTTCGCTGCACTCCGTAATCTGAAGGTTGAAAAATACCTCTGTTTTTGGATCGAGCAAATGCTTAAAAGCAGGATGATTCAGACTGAGCTAGGGAGCTGTTCAATGAGCAGGACTATTTGCAAAGGTACACCGCAAGACGGAGTACTATCAGCATTACTTTGGCTGAAGATAGTAAACGAACTGTTAATGACATTGGATAAGGAGGGATTCAGTACAATGGCATATGCTGCTGACATTGCAATAGCAATCACTAGTAAATTCCTACCTACAATAAGAGACTTTATGGAATTTGCCCTGAACATATCGGCAGGATGGACGAAGGAGGTAGGCTTCGGGGTTAATCCATCAAAAGTCGAAGTAATCCTTTTCACTAGACGCTATAAGATTCCGTATATCACCCCTCCCGCATTAGAAGGCACGGAAATCCAATTTGCAGACCTCGCCAGATACCAGGGGCTGTGGGTCATACATGATAGGAAACTCAGCTGGAGGCTGAATATTCAGGACCGTGCTAGGAAAGCCTCAATTGCCTTATATCCCCGCTGGGCCCAAAATGTGACCTACAGCCTAAAGTAGTCCACTGGATATATAGGGTGGTGGTGAGGCCATTCCTTATGTACGAAGTATTGGTCTGGTGCACAGCACTGGACAGAAAAGCAACAGTAGCCTGCTTGAAAAGATACACAGGGGATCATGCATCTGCATAACGGGAGCCTTGAGACCAACCCCCACTGCCGCACTGGAGGTAATGCTCCATCTGCTTATTAATGTCTTTGAGAGGCTAATGGTAGTCAAATGATGGTAGTCTGCGCCTATCGAATCGATCGGATTCCTCCTTGACACTGATGCCAAGAAACTGGCAAACCACAGGTGGAACAACATCAGCACTTGTCTCTTGTCAAAACAAATCTGGCCTAACCTGGATTTAAAGAAGACGGAGAGACTTTTTTCCACAAACTGGACAATCCTAGGTTCACTAATAGGAATCCTCACCGGACATTCCTTGATAGGCAGACATGCACTCAGACTGGAGGTCCCCTGGTTTAAAGGTATCCCTGTCTGAGCGAGGGCAGCCACCTAACTCAACCTAAGTCCATATTGATGTGACTACAAGATGGCGCAAGAAGAAGTTTTCCGTAGTTTTCTGACGTTTCGACATTGTCAATGCAGCATCGACTCGGTCATTTTGTCATTGGCTCACCTCGTGGAATCACCACCTTGCTGCACATAATTCATCGTTTTTTCTTTCACTATTATTGATTTTGTGTTGAAGTATTAATGAATAAATATTAACCACCGTAACACATATAGTCAACAAACAAATAAGCATCTGTTCACTACTCGGCCACATCGAGGAAATGGAAAAAAATGCTCCAGCCAAAATGATCTTCTTCTTCACGGCCTCCATGTTCGAGATGACAAGGAAGCCCCAACCGGATCGCGGAAGCCATAGTGCTTGGTCTGGCAAACTGGGAAGTGCGTGCTCGGGATTGAAGAAAATGGAAGGCTGCTGTGTCTCAGACAGAGGCACTCAACGGGTCGGGAGCCCATTAACTAGGTTAGTACGTTTCACTGAGTTAACTTGAAAGCGAATGTACATATGAACGTAATATGAAATTGGAAAGTGAGAACAACATTTACTATAGCAAAAATTAAAAATTATAATAAAAAAAAGTTTATTTACAATTATCCAATGTCAAGACTACAACTTCGCTGGAACACTCTCTATAAATGACATTAGCTTTGGCTAATTGAAAAATATTGGGGTTAAAGATCGACCAATAGAATTTAACTTTGCAATGAACTTTGATTACAGGGTGTGGTAGTGTCTAAGCGAGCAATCAACAAAGTGACCACTACAGCCAAAAAGATCAAAAATCATTGAGTTAAAATATAATTCATACTGCAAACATTAATACACAGAAAGCTAACAAGAGCTTTACGCACTATTAACCTCTTGAAATTGTAAATATTTTCCTCAAAGGTATTCTTGAACACAAACCACTCATGTATCTACGCGAGTACTGACGTATTTCATTTTATTTTTTATCAAAAAAAGCAAAAATAACCGCAATAAGTTTCAGAGATAAGAATAACCATTCACGAGACACTGATATCTAGTCATGTACGCTATTAGCAGAGCACGTACTGCACACTATAATCTCACAGAACAGTCGAAATTTTGCCTAAAATCTTCTCAGTTTAAAAAAATCTAAATTTCATGGAAGCCTATCCTACACAAAGTAATAAATATTCTTATTTTTCATTTTGCACTAAATCCGCGACGATTTATTGATATCCACAGAGAACCAAACCAATCCGGACGCCGAAACAACACGACATTGACTAAATGTGAAATCTAAAATATCCAGACCCGTTGGATGAGCACATCCACTGGGCGAAAGATACTCGTATACAAAATATATTGTGAAATATATATCCGAGACTTTGAATACTTTTAGATTCAGAGATGATATCGGGGTGCCTGCACAAAGTGGTTTTTTGGAACACACATGCTCTGTCCGTCCGTATCCGCTTCAATTTGCAATCTGCAAACCTTTCTATCTACGACAGCGGTCTACCTTTCTCTTTCCTTTCCGCTTCTGATTAATTATGGCCGAGTAGAAAACAAACAGCTCTTGGCATTTCCGCCGAGAAAAAGGATAATGTTCCCCGCCCCAGAGAGGAACCTCTGAATATTTTGTTTAATTGAAAAATCTAATTTTAGAAGAGGAAAATAAAAGCGCCTGTGTGTATTTATGTCGGTTGGTACAAGCGTTTGCGGTTGTATTTCAGTGCCAAAAATTAAAAAGAAATTACGAAAATCCATTTTTATTTTTACATTATTTATGATCACTTTCTTCTTCATCTTGACTTTGTAGCGCCCCGGTGGTGATGTTTTGTTTTATTTGTGTTTAATGTCGAACGTTTGCCCGATGTTGGCTGTGGCTGTGGGAGTTTGTTAATGTAAAAAATAAATTATAGTTTTATGACGTCATAAAATGATTTAATGCCAAGACGACGAGTCACATAAGTCACAACAGGCCATTGCTACGTCTACAGGTAGTAGAGATAAACTAAAAATAGGCAATGCTCTCTGGGAATAGCTTTTATATTGAAATGGGACACAAAACGTTGCGTGTATTTAGGCAGTGAAAGCTGTGGACGATCAGTTGAACTCACTTTAGCAGAGTCAGAAACCCAAACATTTGTTAATATAAAAACACTAGGCGCCATGAATTGGCCCATCGCGATTTTTGAACATTTTGACACCTTCCAGCATTGATTTACACTGCAAAATTTAAGAATTAATGATATTTTCTGTGGCACATATCATTGCAGTATCTGTACACGTCTTTGTTTATCAATCCCAGACTCATAACATGTTTCCTTAGAAGACAGTACCCAGGTAGGATTCCCATGTTGTTCTTAGCTACCCACTACTATAGTTTTAGAAAGGGCCTTAATCACTTACAAATAAATAGCTAGCGTAACAGCTCGGAATGAGCCAAGGCCGAGTTTCTCGCAACCGTTCTTGTTGGGAGTGTTGCATTTTTCGCACGAATGGGGGGGACCTACAATTTGTTAACGACTCCGAACGGCAAATTCAGAAGCTCTTTCATGACAAATTATAATACCGGGGACCTATCATTCCCGGACGAGAGGTGGTGTGGCGAAAAATGTTCGGTGGAAATGGCTGGGGCCGCTCGCACAGCAACGCACTAACCACTGAGCCACGGCGACCACCTATGACCGACAATGTTAGCTCATCTGACTATCATTGCGGAAAGCCAATGCATTATTGCTGGTTGCAGTTCCATTTATTCCTATCATCTCTGAAGTGTCTTGAGTAGTACGACTATACGACCTTAACTGCTAATCCTATGGTACGAAACCTAACCCCGGATTAGAAGCAGCAAGTGGCCTTCTGTCATTCAAGGCTGCACATGTTGGAATGCAAATTTCATTCATTCGTTATGGGTCTCCGAACATTCAGATAAGATGATTTTGGCAGTCTCTTAGCCTTTTAAGGAGAGATGAGAAAGGAAACTCTGTGGTGCAATGCGGTGCTGAGAATTTGAAGAAAAAGGGCGACGATGCTCAGCATATGTATATGTCGTTGACAGAACGAAGTATTCAACCTAGATGCCAACTTTAGAGGAATCAGTCTCCTTAACATCGCGCACAAGATCTTATCAGCCATAACAACTTAGCTGAAGTATTGGAAGTCCAAATCGATACCCACCATCTCTTCATCGCTTTTAGGATCGCTTATGACTGCATCTATAGAAGTGAGCTATACAGAGCCATGTGCAGAAAGAAGATGGAGGATACTCGCTGCTCCATCAATATCCATAACGATCTCACAGGGACTAGATGTCGAAAAAGGATTTAGATGAGGTGAGGCGCCACGATATGACTTTTGTAATTGAACAGATTATGTGAAACTCTTAAGCCAACGCAAGAGGCACAATCTTTTAAAATTGTGTACAACTACGTGAATAGGCCGACGATATTGACATCATCGGAAGAACTCTGAGAGCTGTCACCGAAGAAATTCAGTGCCGTTTGCATTGACAGGTTTTAGGGCAGGAGAATCAAAACGCTGTGCGTTTAAGAAGGCCATGGAGAGTGGATGGCACAAATGAATGAAATGAATAAAAGGTGCAACGCAGCAGATGAAGACTTCGCCACCTAAGTGTCCTTTAAGGAAACCAGAGAATAGTTTTACACCTCTCCCATAGAGTGCACCTCATTGAGATCTTTGGTTCACTTATTGTTCGAGTGGTTAAACGTTAAAGAACCTCTTGATTTGGCAAAGGCTTTGGGTTTGCTTTCATTTGATTCTTGCAGTATGTTCATTGAGTAAGCCAAAAGTGTTAGCAAGTTGATGAGGGTCTTTCGGAATCTTCTTCTTTCGAGTTTATCGAGTTAACGTTGCCTTCAATTTCCTTCTGACCGCGAACTTATTTTTTTTTTTGTCAGTAGCTAGTTCCTTTAGAGTCCTTAAGCCATTTTAGACAACTTTAAACCTCAATTAATTGCCGAAGAGATTGCTTGGTTTAGTTTAGCGGAGGTTTTTTAGGATGCACTACTTGGGGCTTATACATATGTACATACAAAGAGAGGGGATGATTACCTCTTCGCAGTTGAGTCCGTACATTTCTGCACCTACTTCGGACTACAGTTTAAGTCTATCATTACTCGCTTCGAGTCTACTTATGTGCCCTGCGATATCACCCAGTTTTGGGTTGGAGGAAAGACAAAGCTTTCTATGAGGAAGAAGGAGTTTTATCGAGCTAGAAAATTGAGAAAAAGGTAAACTGCGAAGAGAAAGGGCGTACCCGTTCTTCCAGCTTATAAACGTCGAAGAATCTTGCAATTTTATAAGAAAGTTAAACAACTGACAGATGAATCAACGACTGCACCACCCCAAACTCTTCAAAATAGTTAAAAAGAAGAGTAGTAGATATTTTCGCTTTCAAGACCCGCCTCATAGGCATCACATAGAAAACGAGTAATAGAAAGGAGAAAAGTACAAATTCAGTCAACAAAGAACATCCGCAACAACCATAACTGAAAAGAGGACAGCTAGAACCTCTAAATTCGGACCTTTTCAGATTCGAAGGGATAGGATAAATATTACTATCGTCGGCTAAAGAAGTTAAGCACTTAAATAAAGATCCAGTCAAGACTGGAAGCCGCTGTTACTTTGGCAAAAAGAATAGAACGTACTGTTTCAAGCTGAGACCACCGTTCAAGTTAGACTCACCGCAAATAAAATTAACTTATTAAGAGGGAATAGACAATTTTTGGCTTAAACGTATCTCTAACGAACATCTCACATAAACATAGCGACCGTCTTTGAAAATTAAAAAAAAATTAAAACCTGCAAAACTTTTTTTTGTCGGGTTAGAAAGCGCTACACTGGAGCACTCAGACGCAACTGGTTCATTGTATTACCAGAAAGCAGGACCCAGTTCTAACCCATTTTACTGGATTTTCCTCGACTTTCTGAGAAAGCCAATAAGTTTTCTAAAGTCTCTCTTGCTGCAAAAATGCCGCTGATTGTATGATTGCCAATAGAGGCCCTGACCAGAGACCCGCGAAGACCCAATGCAGGTTCAGGTCTTGAGAAAACAGACGCAGATGCTCCGATATTCCATATTTTCTTATCAATATAATCCGTAGCCATTAGGACTGTGAAAACATCTGCTTGGAATACAGACGCATGCTTGCCTAACGAGTAATGAAGTCTAGTGTTGTCGGTTTCCTCGAAGACACTAGCACCGTACTCAGGACTGGATTTGGAGCCATCCGTGTAGTTAGACTGCAGCCCAGTCCAGGTTCGGACTCTTGCCGAAGCCAGTCCTGAAGGCAAGGAAAGTCGACTTTAAATTTGCACAGCAGCCGAAGTTCTGGTGACATTGCATCAAACGGCATATCCATGGAATAATGGTCGTATAATAAATGTTGCGCAAATTCATCGAAAACCAGTGCGAATGATATCAAAAGCCACCACGTTTAAGACGATGGATCGCTTTAAACATGGGCTGTACTAACAGCCCATGATATAAGTATCAAGGGGAGGTAAGTCAAGCAGAGCCAGGCGTAGTCGGAAAAACTCCCGTGCAGCCGATACAAACCGTTCTTTGAAGTACACTTATGTACACTGCCAGAAAACTGAGAGCGCCTTGGATGTCTTCGATTTGACATGTTTTCCCCAAAGAAGTTTTTATCCAGGATCATTCTTAGATATTTGGCTTCATCAGAGATCTGGATAGTGACTCCCTTTAGCCCTGGCTGAGTCAGACTGGTCACAACCCTCCTTCTCATAAAGAGAGCAACCTCAGTTTTGAGAAGGTTGAATGAAAGCTCACCCCTAGTGCACCATTCATCGATCGCGTTAGCAAAGACAGTCTAGGTATGACGGGACAGAATGAGAATTATCTGGCGCCGAATAGTTGAAGAAGATTCAGGGTAATTGAAACAGAGTTAAAGTGTGGTGAAACATACTATGTTGCCAGAACCGTGGGCATATCATAAGTCCTACAACCTGCAAGTCAAATTGAAATAACCTTTTAATGCATCGATATGTCTCAAGCCCTATTGTAACACTACGTATTTAAAATTCAAAAAAATCGATGAATGAAAAAACCTACAGATAAAGAGTTTTCTTCTGTTAAACTACTTGCTCCTGGGTACATCTCTTCCACTGACTGAGGATGCGGCTTCAAACTCACATATGCTACCAACTACACACATTATTTTACACCTCAAACGCGACAGACTAATACATTAAGCTATGATAAGACTAAAGAAGGCTTTGTTCTAGAAATCTAATCAAATATTCATTAAGGACTGCACAGGTATTAAAATTCCAAAAATCAACTTACTCAAATCCAGATGTTCGATGCTATTTGCTTTGGCCAAGTCGTGCGCACGTTCGGTTCTTATAAGCGGGCTTTGGAACAAGAAGTTGTTGTTTGCGCCTGAGTTGAAGTGAAACGAAACCTTACAGTCGTTCGGAAAACGGGGATCTGAAAACAATTCAAACTGTTTAGCACACAACAATCATTTCGAGGAGAAATTTGATAAAATACCAGCTTGAGCGTAATCCAGATCTTCCTTTACAAAAACAACGTCATCCGTTTTGATGGCACACGTATGGAATTGAACTGAGAACAATAGCTTCCTCGATTCACGACTGTAACTGCCATCTGAAGAGCTTATCTGATAGCACCTGACTAATATATCACCACGAAGACGCAGATTTCCAATTTGATACAGGAACTGTCTCGTTGTTATTGGAATGATGTGTATATCTGCAACGAAAAGAGTTAAGTTCAATCACATCTTCAGACAGACGGGCATAAGTGACACACTTACCAGAAGTATACACGCACTGTAACCCTTCATAGATTTTTATAAAACTATTCCATTCACTTTTCGACGACATCCCATTGTACTGTAGCCACGATGGAGGTGACTCAATACTCACATAGTTCAAATGTAATGGAGCTGAGTTAAGCTTAATTTGGCCAGACAGCAATCCGGAGAAATACCGAATGTATCGTTTGTAGGATGGAATTTGTAGTGGTGCGATATTGCCTTCGAGGAATTTTTTCATAGAGAACATGTCCAAATTCATCCAATTCCTGGTGATTGTGTTCTGTGCCTGGGCATCTTCGTTGAGGCTGATGTTGCGAGTTTGATAGTTGGACGCACATATTCGAAGGTATTCTAGAAACGCAATTATCGTTGCACCCAATCTTTGACAATCCTCCCTGGAGAAATTAAAAGAAAAAAATAAGTATTAGTACATGCTAACTTGTTTATGGACATAGATACGTTAAAAGGAAACAATGATCACGGTGGTTTTGGAAAGATTCAGAGAGAGAGAGAGAATCATAAGAGTGAATTCAGAAAACATTTAAAGGTTTTTCTACTCCTATCTGCAAAATTCTTCTCTAACCTCCATGACGCGAAAGTTCCGACACAAGATTGGTTCTCCAGCCCTTTGCAACGTCAATAGATATGTATGTGGGTGTATAAACAAGGACGTTCCTTTGATCTAGACAGCAGCAGGAGTTAGAGTTCTTAAGTTTCAATAAGATTGTACTCTTAGGTATGATCTTACAACAGATACTTCGACGCATTCGAGGTCCGGGTCTATAGAATGTGCTTACGTGGCAGATGACCTTTACCAACTCGGTGTAGGCAGCTAAATACAGTTGGATGAGGATTGGTTCTGGCCCTAGTTGACTCCGAACTGTAGCCTCTAACCTGGATTTTGAGTGAAAATTCTAAGTTTCCAGCTCAGTTACATCACAGACTATGTGCGCCGCAGACGATGAGTAATCCAGTAAACATCTGCATGATCAAGAAGCTTCGTCCAATGAAACAGTGAAGTAAAACGTAAACAGAAGCAAAAACGGAGGTAAGAACAGTGTAAGCTCAGTACGTACTGTCGTGGAAAGGATGTTGGTGAGTAAGAATTTCTCACACTGGTGAATACAGACCCTGAAATATCGTCAAAGAACTTCCTTAATTCGAATCTTCTTTAAATACTATCTCTGCAAGCAAGCTCCCTGATGAAAGTAGTAAGTACACAACACACATGCTCTTATAGCTGGCACTGTCTGTCTCCGGTCTACTTAGCCTAATAGGTCTACTCCCTTCCTTATGAAGATGAGCATGTCATTATTAGCCGAATTTCGAAACTCCGCTAACGAATGGAATTCCCTGTGAAAGATGCGTCTGCATAGTCAGTATAGTGCCGGACATTCACAGAGAATGTGCATAGAGATTTCCTCCTCTTCGAAACAGAATCGACACTCTGTATCTGAACAAAGGTTTAGTTTGTTTAGATGATATACGAGGCCACAATGGCCGGTAAGGAAGCACACTAGCTTTCTCATGTTATTCCTGTCAAGGTTTAGAATTTCCTCGTAGGAAAAGAGCTTTAACAGTCTCTTCGATTGCCTAAGTCCGGGACATTTTCCCAATGGGCTAGGCGAAGTTGGTGTTCCCAGTTGTTTAACGAAGCTGTGGCTGTAGTCCAATTAACGCCACAGAAGACTACCTGTCCCAAGAGCGAGGAAGGCGAACGGGCCTTAGCTAGTTTATCCGCAGTTTCATCGCCTACAATGCCCTAGTGGCCGGGAACTCAACCAAACTTAACCTTGTTTTTCTGGCAACTGATTGGAGAGTATCGTAGCAGGATTTGCCTAACATAGTTTCCACGAAGTGGGATGTCAATTCTTTAAGCGCTGCCTGACTATCTGAATAGATATGAATTTTTGCGCCCCAATACATTTATCGAAGTTTATCCTGGCGCAGATCTCAATAGCATGGATTTCAGCCTGGAAGACGCTGGGGCACATCCCCTTTGTTATCGAGACTTAAGAGTTGGGTCCAAACACGCCAGCACCTACTCCGGAAGCCATTTTTGATCCGTCGGTAAACCATACCAAATATCCTGGGGCTGATACGGGTTTTCTACCTCAAATAGCCTTCCGAAACTGTAGTCCGTGGTCATAACATCGGGGATAGTGCAGAACATGTCCGTACTTGGAATTGAGTGATGTATTTTCAGATGGTCCACAAGATTACTTAGATGGAGCTTCATAGCACAATGGGCAGCGGTCTTCCTAGTGAAGATATGTATGAGTGTGAGCTGGATGAACTGAAGTAGGGCAGGCACCTGTAATACCGAGACAGGCAATTCTTTGTAGCTTCTCAGGCTT
Organism: Matsumyia berberina; assembly: GCA_917880715.2. Taxonomy (NCBI): domain Eukaryota; kingdom Metazoa; phylum Arthropoda; class Insecta; order Diptera; family Syrphidae; genus Matsumyia; species Matsumyia berberina. The sequence continues at coordinate 87,403,358 of OU862871.1, forward strand.
CATTGCCGTCGTTCGTTCAAGTACTTTTGACCACCAAACTATGGCCTCATATGTTATCATGGGTCTGACTATCGAAATATACAACATTAGTTGTATCATTCATTTTGGGACTATGACCCCAAGTTCTGCCGTAGAGACGTCGAGTAGTCCACAAGCCTCTAGTGGCACGATCAACAGCGGACTTGATATGTGCATTCCAATTTAAGCGTCTGTCTAAGGGCTCTGCCATGCAACGAACGGTTAAGCAGCAGAGCGTCCGAAAATATGCTCAGACGCTTGCCGCTCAGCGACTACGTGGCTACATCCATACGATTTCATACGTTTTTATAATGCCGCTCTGCCGCTATGCCGCTTGCCGCGCATGGCGTGGCAGGGGTCTAAGACAATGCCGACGTACTTCACCTCATTGGAATAGCCTACATTGATCAGTCTCCTTTTCGTAAAAGGCACTACAATAGTCTTGGAAGGATTGATGGAGAATCCTTCAATGTTGCACCATTCTAAAAAATGAAGCAAAGCACTCTGCGTGACGTCGGAGGTCATCATGTCATTTTTACCACTTATAATAATCGCTAAGTCATCAGCATAACCAATAGCTTTGCAGCCAATCTGTGGAGATTGACTAAAAGATTGTCAATGACTAAAGACCACAGAAAAGGAGAGAGATCTCTCCCTTGGAGACATATTTTTATTGCGGTAACAGACACTTCTTCTGAAGAAAAAGTTATTATACGACTTTCCAACATGGTCCTTATCCTTTGGTTGGTCGAGTTTTCGATTCCTCTACTACTGATTGCCCTTTCTATCGAGGCGTAGCCCGTATTAAAGAAAGCACCCTCGATGTCTTTTCTGTTTCTATTGGTAAAGGGAACCCTCTGTGGACTTGCCTTTCCTGTAGGCACATTGACTCGAGTGCAGGACCTCTGATATGAACATCTATTAGTCTTTCCATAGTTTTCAAGATAAAAGATGATGGACTGTTGTTTATACCATTTATGAACATACATATACCACTTATTCCCAATATTGGGCGAATACAGTTTTCTGTGAGCGGGGTCAGGCGCTAAAGCCGCTGGTGTTGATCAAAGGACCAGTTGTTTCTCGCACGATCAACTGTACGTCGCTCGCGTCGCCATCCCTTACAGCCTCTATATATTTTACCACACAAGGAAAAACACAAAACACTGTTTACAAGGACATACTCGTATAAATATGTTTTTTGCGGACCACGCAGACAAAGTCGCAGGCATCAGCTAGTCAACACTCAGCTAGTTCCACCAACAGTACCAAAATGTTCTCTCAATCTTCCTCCGATAAACTTCCGATCAGTAGAGAGCCATTAAAGCAATTAATGAAATTATTAAATATTGTGATCCACTCAACAAAACTAAAAAGAAACTCGCGACCTTGATGCAAGTCACGTTCACGGTCGATAGGGCGAAACACGTTATTTGTCTCATAATCACCTTACACATGCCTATGAATACGAAAGTGGTTTCAGCCTGCTTCTGAGAAATCGCCGATGAAACTGGCGAGGCACTCGAAGGGGGAACCAGAGTCGGTTGGAACTGTCAATGAAAGTTCACCGACAATCTGAGACACACGCGGCAGATTGTTTCGGTAATTAGTGGTTGTAAAATCAAAATAATCGAACACAAATCAAATCAAGAAACTAATTGACATGCGTAGTTAATGCCACGATAGTCTACGTGATGTTTTCGTTGTTAATTTAGGCCGCAAAGTTTTGGAATCTTGGAATGAATGAGTTTTTAATGGAATGATGGTTTGAAGTTGTTTGCTTCCTCAACTGAACATGTTTCTTTGATGTTTGTTTATGTTTTCTTTATACAATTCTGTTGAGCTTGAGCTAAGAAGCTTGTTGGACATTGAAATTCTTTAGCTTGGACTAGTGGAACGAGTTTAGCACTTTTTGGTAGTCTACACAACAAACATAACAGCGACTTAGTAGATATTCCCAGTGTGGACACTATTTTACGCATGAAGCAGAGATAAATCACGCTGGGCCATAGAGCATAAATGTGCTGCGAAAAATGTGCTTGTTTAGGGAATGGAAAGGGTTGTCACAAAGAAGCCATAGCACATGGCTGTGGAAGCAGCTTGGAGCAACACTACAACACTCCATCAGCAAAAGCAGAAAAGGGGTCATAGTTTACGTCGGCACCCAGTGAAGTGAAGAGTTTGGACGGCCCGTTTTTGGTTTGAAGGAAGCATTTTTGCATGAACCAAATTTACGGAGGTATGCAATGCCGGATTTCCGCCTAGGCCAACAAGGGCCCAGCCAGCCTATACTACATATTCCTATACTACATATTCAACTGAGGCTTAAAATCATTCACAAATTCTTTTGTGAAACAAATTTAAAGCTAAAAGAGCGATGTTCAAAGATTTCGCCCTTTACCATACAATATTTATATTTATGTCTAAGCAATTTTCAGAAAACTGACAACTGTTTCTGAAAACCCTGTAACTGCTAAACAAAATTATTCTTTAGAAAATCCTGAATGTAAATCGCATTCGGACACATGTTTTGCGATTTCTTCTTCTTTAAGTGACGATTCTGTTGAGTGGACGCTAGACGAAGTTACATTGAAGTACATGGCGTCGCTAGTTAATGAAATGTACAACGATTGGAATAACGCAGTTCAAAGAATGAAGGAACATGAGAATTCAGACGAACACAGGTCGGCATTTGCGACACTATTAGCTAGGAAAAATGCTGGCAGTAGAGTTGACAAGAGTCTTGTTCTTCAAACGGATTGCCTGTACGCGGTTTGCCATTTAGAGGTTCCCATGAGAAATTTGGATCGAAAAACAGTGGGAACTATGTTATGACCCTAGAACTTTTGGCTGAGTTCGATCCTTTTCTGGATTTACACATAAAACGCCACGGTAACAAAGGTAGTGGGACAACATCATATCTTTCGTCAACAATATGCGATGAAATGATCAATATCATGGCAGAAAAGGTCATAAATACAATCGTGACTGAGATAAAATATGTCAAATATTTTTCCATCTCTGTTGACTCTACTCCTTACATTTCTCACGTAGATCTTTTATAGTGAGATATGTCTCTGAAAACGGATGTCCTGTCGAACGATTTTTGAAATTCATTTCAAATTGTGACCACAGAGCAAAAGACCTGGCTAAAATCAGTCTAGAGACATTGCACACGACTTATGGACTTATAGACACGACGTCTCCGATTGTCGGGGGCAGTCTTACGACAATGTTAGCAATATGTCGGGTGTGCATTCTGGCCTTCAAGCGAGAATAAAACAAGTGAACCCTGCTCGCCTCATTCGCTGAATGAGCTGTTAGAAGTCGGGCGGGCGAGTCTTGTCAAGCTGCTATATCTTTCTTCGCTATTTTGCAATCCTTGTACGATTTTTCGGCATCAACACACAGATGGAAAATTTTGTTGTCGAAACTGCAACCAAATTTAACAGTCTTAAAGAGTCTTTCTCTGTCAAGATGGTCTGCTCGAGCTGACGCCTGTCGATGTTCTTCCTGGGATGGTATCATGGCAGATCTTCAGATAATAGCCAATGATTCAAATGAAAAACCATCTACGCGCTCTAAAGCTTCAGGTCTTTTGAAGTCATTGGAATCGATGGAAACTTGCTTTTTGATACTTGTCTGGAATGACATCTCGGAAAGATTCAACAAAGTGAACAAGTCTGTTTAATCTGTCAGCAACCACCACTATCGCTGAACTGTATCAATCTTTGGTAACGTATCTGAAAGACTTAAGGAAACCCAGTGCCTTTGATCTTTATGAGTTGAAAGCTGTTGAAAAATCAATTCGAGATGGGGGAGAGGCTCCCAAATGCCAAGTGCCTAAGGGCCCTGGCCCTCTTAGTCCGGGCCTGGAGGTATGCCCCAAAAGGAGGAGCTATTCAAAATTCAAATTCCTAAATTGACATCGAAGTAAGGAGAGGGGATAGACCGAGCGGGTTTGCATTATAAAAAAATACGGTCCGGAATTCAAAGCAAACCATCTGTAGACCATCCGTAGAATTTCGGAAAACGCTTAACTCCTTAACTGAAAACTACATTCTTAACATGTGTAGATCACCTTATCACTTCGGCCGCCGCCGATGGGCCTATTGTGATTTGTTCCAATTAGAGCTCGCTCATGACAACTAAAGTCGAGAATCTTTAGGAAAATTGGAGGGCCAAAGCCTGCCATAATCCACTCTCTACACAAGTCCATCATTAGGCTTATTCTAACGATGATAGCCAAAACTTCCGTTCACCTTATCAAAACCAAGTGTGGACAGTAATATCCGAATTAAAATGAAACAAGTCTGATGGACCCGATGGGTTACTGGTCGAGTAATTCAAACCAGCTGGAGACACGCCCGTAGCCAGGAATGTGCTAATGGAATCGTTAGTGCGATCAACAAGAAGGAAGACCTCTCAACTGTGCCAACCATAAAGGTATAAATTTCCTCAGGATCGCGTACAGAATTATATCCGTCATATTGTATGATTCCATGAAACCTTTCGCCACCAACCTGATTTCAGTACGGTTGCAGACGAAGAAAGTCTACAATTTACGTAGTTTTAACCCTCTGGTGCCCAAATCTACCGCAAGGCGGACCAAATTTACACCTATTGAAAGTACGGCATAATATTTTCTACGGCGCGCAGGAATTTTCTCAAAGAAACTAAATTTATCAAAATCCTTTCGACTTCCAAATTTTACCAGTGTCTTCCAAGCAGAGCTCCTTGCTATTCGGGAAGCCTGCCGAATGCTGAAAAATTCTACAATACTTCTATCTTCATTGACAGTCAAGCCTCTATAAAAGCTATTGATTCGCCCACTACATCCCCAAAACTGGTAAAGCAATGCGAGGACAGGAGGAACTAAAGCAACTGGTGCGCCAGTGCAGGTTCAGTCTCACTTGGGTCTCAGGCCATAGTAAAATTGACGACAACGAAAGAGCCGACGATATGACCAAGGAGATCAGCCCTTAACGACTTACTAGTGGAAGTTGTTAATATCCCGCAGGGAGCCGTTAAGGACAATATTCAACACCACTTTCTAAAGACGGCCAACCAACCGTGGAATAGTCTTAACACCTGCGTCATATTGAGGATGATCTGGCCCGGTTACGTTAAATAAAAAACAAACGGAGACCACGCAGTCAAGCAAGGTATCCCCGACAACACTTTCTGTTGTAGTTGCAAAGATAACAGCGAAACAGAATTTCTGCATCATTTCCTGTGTAAATGTCCGGACCTAGCGAGGCAGCGCACTCAAGGCAAACCTTTCTTCGACGAATTCAAAGATACTTCTAAGAAAAAGGTTGGTGAACTAATCCTGTTCTTGGATTTAAGGAAATATCTTCGTCTATCAACCTATAACGCCCACAAACAACCAGGTCCAATGAGTGGTGGTTTCAAAACGGCGAAACGGCGCATCCCAGCGCTAATTGGTTTCTTTAGAACCGCCACCTCTATCTACCTACCATCTTCTACGGCCCTTCGAGCTTGCTCAAAAACTTTGACGGAGAAGCCGTGCGGATGCGGTTTGACTCCAGGGTTATGAGATTGACGGTTCTCTCCTGAGGGCCACACAATCTCTATAAGCAAATTGTAAGAGCTGTGTTGGTGTGAACGGCGTTCAATCGACGCGTTTGGTCACCTCTCCTCTTCATTGTGTATATGGATTAGATGTCACAGCGCAGCCGTAGCTTTTCGCTGATGACTTGGTCATCCTCAAATCCACAAAGACTGAACTTCAACACGCGCTTTATATGTAAATTCGTAGCTGTCTGTGCTGAAGCTGGGATGAAGATAAACGAACCCCTGTTAATTGCATTCGGCATGTTAGTGGCGTCCCATTGAAACAGATGAAGAAGTTTAAGTTTCTCGGGGCCCTATTCACAAGCGATGGAAGGAGCAATACTCAGTTATTCTATAGGATTGGTCAGGCTGGAGCAATTTTGAGACAGCTTGGTCTGTCAATTTTCAGAACCGAACTTGGGATCGGAGCTCAGCTATCGATCTTCAATTTAGTGTTTGTTCCGAAGCTCACCTATGACCGAAAGAAGAAGATCGCGGATATACAAGCTGCTGAAATGACCTTTTTTCGTTGTATAGCTGGGGTGACTCATCGAAATCGAGTGAGGAATACCAGAATACGCGAGGCAGTCTATGTCGAGCAGCTGCTTCTTCGAACAGAAAAGTCCATGTTTCGTTGGTTTAAGCACGTTAAACACATGACCCCAACTCGGCTTCTTAGGCGTGTCATGGAATCAGTGCCATCAGGTAGGAGTTCCCTGGGTAGGCCCAGAATTAGGTGGTACGACCAAGTCCGAAATCTCACCTTTACCTGCATGGGGCTATCTCCTGATGTTTTAGAGTCGGTGGTGGCAGATCGAGATGTATAGAGGCACCACTTAATCACCCTAAGCCCGCGATCCTCAGAGCGGATAAGCGGGCCATTCGGAAAATGATGATGATGGACTGAACCAGTTGTGCAAATTATTTGATTAGAAAATTCGGGCATTAGAGAGTTGACATTTGGTCAGGTCCTGGAGAAAACACAAGAAATTCAAATCGAGATACACAAATATCGACTTGAGGGCCGCCCATGACTACAAGAGCAACGGCGACAATATGAATTGAAACACTCAGAACGAGAATCCTCAAGAAATAGCAGATACCACTAAGAATGCATTACATAGGAAAGTGGAGAAAATGCTAAAAAGCTTCCGAAAGGCAAGAGCTTATACCCCAAACCCTGACATGGATAGAAAGACGGCAAAGTAGGTAATCATCACCTAACCCAGTTGCTGACATATTATGCACGCTTGTGCTCAAACTTATTGGCATAAATTCGAGGACAATAACAACTCACAATGCGGAGACTAAGTCGAAAACGTCTACGTGGACAAGCAGAAGAGAACCTCGACTAATTTGGAGTATGCAACTGTTAATTGGACAGGCCTACTTGTTAGGGATCAGGTTCACTCCGAAAAGTAGTGCCACCTAAGAAATAAGGCATTTCCTGAAGAAATAAACCACGTGATCACTCTCTTACTCAGGAGACAGAAAGGAATTCCCAAAAAAGACGACTAGCGAGTTACGGAGTTGTGAAACAATGAAATTAAATATTCATTGTCTCGCGTTCAACCTTCATTAGCCAGCTAAAATACCATGAATGGAACTATGGGGTTGTTCACCCTGCCGGATGTTGACAGGAGCAGTTACCAGTGAAAATTACCTTAAACACTGACTAAGGCTACAGAAACAGTTTCAAAATTCCTAATTAGCTTTCAACGCAATTTTGTATCTCATTCGAATGTCAGTGTCACCGTTTAAGTGGGTGACCTTGTAACGCTATCTAATCATCAACAAGTCCCAAATTCCAATGCACTGTCAGATATGATTAACACTTTACTCGGCCTTTCACGACGATGTGACTGACGACTGTTGATCGGTAAGTATGATAATCGGACAAAATTGCAGCGCCGCTGTTCAAAATGTCGGATTAAATTAAACTTAATTAGATTTAATGGACCCCGCACGAACGCGATGAGGTGATGTGATATTTTTGCCCGTATTTACCCAAAAGGAAAGGCCAAGAGTGCCAAATTTAAAGCAAATTCAAATTGACGACATTACGACCCACACCGCGTTTCTGTTTTGGATTCCTTGCATATAAATTCATCAAAATGAAGTCAACAGACGTAACAATAACAACTCTCTCTCGTGGAAGGAAGACATGCCCAAAGCTTGTGTGTCAAGCACTTTTAGAAGATTTTTTCTTGTGATAACCATAGGTGGAGGGAGCAACTTTCGCAGATAAATATGTGACAGACTTTACGACGAACGCGCAAAATCAAATTTAAGCACAACAACAACATTACCTATCTTGCAGAACGACGACTTTCTCCTGGCCACTCCCCAGCCATTTGTCTATGTGCTTGCACAGTTCACAGATTCTTTCCAAAGTTATAACAGATATGCACGTTTCCAGGTTAAAGAGCTGATAGTTCTGAAAGTAAAACAAGTTAATCAGTACTTCTAATCGCTGTGGGCCCGAAAATCAATTACTTACCTTTCCGTGCTTCTGCTCTAGCATTGGTATCACCTCTTTCTCGTATTGATCGTGGGCTCCCAAATGGTTTCCATTTTGCGTCGGTAGTATGTAGGCCAAAATTCGTTCAGTGACATAGTGAAGTCGTAGGCTTGAGGGGGAAGCAGCACCTTTTTGATGTTGACTTGGCGGCGCCGGCGGCGGCTGTGTTTGAATGGGCCACTGCGAGTAAAGAAAATTATTTATGTTAGTTAGAGGCAATCCATGTCGATAATGAGAAGGAAAGTACAAGAGTGACTTTGCTTTCTTAGCTCTAAATCTATCATGAACTTGAGTATAAAGAAATTGACGGCCTTGTCATCGAACGCTTAGCCTATAGCCTATGGCAGCAGCAATGTGAGAAAATCTACATAGTGATCCGACCGCAGCACTATCAACGACTAAACAGTGAAGTTAGGTTTTATTTTTGCAGTAGAGAATAAAATTAAAACTAAATTCGCTTTGAGAAGGAACTTGAAAATTCTGTCCAAGTTTAAAACCTGTGGATTAAGTGGAATTTGAGCAACATCCAACAGTTTCATCAGACTCCCATGCCTTGATTGAACCCTGAATCACAAAGTTAAGAAAGAAACCAGGACATTTAAGATTAATTGGAAGGATCAGTGGGACACTCAAGAATAGATCCTAGTCGAGAAAGCTGACAGTATCGTAACAGAAATTAAGGCAGAGACTCCAAGCCTTTTGCTTGAACCCAATTCTCAGGTTATTCTGATTGGATGTGTGATAAAGTCTGTCAAACAGTTTCGCATTACAATTACTGTGGGAGGGTATTATGCACTACGACCTCATGGCCTATTGTGCGCTCTTCTAAAACCTTGAAGAAACCTGCATCAGACCCAGTATATTTACCGAAGGATCAAAAATGAATTCCAGAGTTGGTGCTGGCGTCTTTGAACCCGACGCTAAAGTCTCGGTGACAATGGCGATGTGCTTCAGCAACTTCCAGGCTGAAATCCATGTTATTGAGATTTGCGCTAGGATAAACCTCGATAAAGCTATTAGGGGCGCAAAAATACATATCTATTCAGGTAGTCAGGGAGCGCTTAAAACATTGACATCCCACATTCCTGCTACGATACCCTACAATCATTTGTCAGACACATCAAGTTTAAGGTTGGTTGGTTGCCCGGCCACCAGGGCTTTACAGGCAATAAAACTGCGGATAAGCTAACTGGGGCCGGTTCCCCTTCCGTGCTCTTGGGACAAGAACTCTTCTGTGGCGTTAATTGGGCTACCGCCATAGCTTCATTAAACAACTGGGATCACCAACTTCGGCTAGTCCATTGGGAACATGTCCCCGGGCTTAGGCAACCGAAGAGACTTTTAAAGCCCTTTTCCTACAAGGAAATTTTAAACCTTGACAGGAACAACATGGGGAAGCTAGTGGCCATTTTGGGCTCAGATATCATCTCAACAAACAAAACCTTTCTTCAGATACAGAGTGTCGGTTCTGTTTGGAAGAGGAAGAAACCTCTGAGCACATTCTCTGGGAATGTCCGACAATATACTGGCTACATAGACGGATCTTTCATAGGGAACTCTATTCGTTAGCGGAGTTTAGAAATCGGCTACTAATGACATACTCATCTTCGTTAGGAAGGTAGTAGACCTATTAGGCTAAGCAGATCGGAGACACAATAGATCTTGCTAGGTCGCAGTGTCAGCCATAAGGTTCTTTAAAAAAAATACCTTAGAGAGGTTTATTCACTCGTCAGAGTTTCCTTGGACTGTAACTCATTTTAGAAATATACTTGTGAGCTATGCACTCTTATTTAGCCTTTGCCAGCTTATTCCACTCTAGAACACCTTCTCTGCGAAAGTTTCTCTGATAAATCTAAGCGTGAGAAGCGGGTGTATGAATGGTATATCCCTGTCTACATATTTCATTGCAAGTAAGGGCCTCACAAGATACCAGGATACGTTCTGCGGTCTCCCTGGAGTCATTAAAAAATCTGCATAAGTCATGTTGTTCTAACCCTAGTTTCCTCTGGTGTTCTTTGAGTCTGTAAAGATACGTGGGCTGATTTTGCTTAGGTTGATGCACGCTTTATACTTTGTTTGATCATTGTTCCTTGGCTTGCCCCTCGATTTTGTTCCAGGCTCTGGTCCTGTCCTCTTTCTCTGCTTACCTGAACTTTCCCTTAGGGTAAATAAATAAATAAATAGCTGGTGGGACAGGTCGGAATGAGTCAAACCCAAGCTCCTCCCAACCGTTCATGTTGTGCCTATAATATAAAGTCTTGCAGTTGGGACATAACAATTTTGTAATTTAATACAAAAGCACCTTTACATTTTTTTTAAGATCTGTCAATGTCAAAACGTCAGTAAAGGTTTACATTTTTATCATGGTGAAGTTCACGAACAAGCAACGTTTGAAAATTATTTAAAATAAATTCTGAGCCGGTGGTCGCAACTTTTAGAGCGATTACTCCAGTTTTCGGTCCAGACAAGCTCTGCGTATTATAGTGGATAAATTCGAGTAAACGCATTCACTATTGAATGTACCGAAAATATCGCAGCGTAAGTCGATTCCACGCCTTTCACAGGAATTAAGAACGTTTCAGTTCACATTGTGGCAAATTTTGCGTAAAGATCTTGGCCTATACCTTACAAGATCAAACTAACTCAAGAACTTAAGTCTCTTGCTCATTTGAAGCATCGAAACTTCTCCGATTTGGGTGTGCAAAAGTTTGAAGAATATCCTGAATTTCATTGTTGTGCGCTTATTGAAAAGTCCTTTACTTTTCGCACGAATGGAAGGGTCCTGCAATTCAAACTGGCAATTGAGAAGCTTTTTCCTGAAAAAATATACACTCGGAGGCTTGTCAGTCCCTAACGACTGCAGTCTAAGGCCAAGGCCATGAAATCAGCGGCAAACGGCAGAGCGGCAAAATAAAAACGTATGAAATCGTGTCGTTGTGGCCAAGCGGCAGGCGTCATTTCTGAGCAAATTTTCGGCCGCTCTGCCGCTTTGCCGCTCATTGCATGGCAGTGGCCTAAGGCACTAGGTTAAGTAAGGTAGATGGGTTGACGAGAGATAGAAACCCTCCGCTCCACACTCAGGTCAGTAGAGACCCATTGTGATGCCCATTTTTTCGGGGGATGGTCCCCGTTGCTCGTGGAGCTATACTCAAAGCACTTTCCTATTGCCTCCGGTTTCAACGCACTTACTATACTCCTGGGGTATAATACACTGTTTCGCAGAAGGATCTAGCTGCTCCTTGTTCGGCTAGACTGTCTACTTCTTTATAAACCTCAATTCCGGCATATCCGGGTATCCAGTAGATGGTAACTCTGTTATCCCTGCCCAGTTTATTAAGATTGTGTAGGCATTCACTGATGGGATGCATTAGCCAGATGCAGATATGCTGCCAGTGCAGAAAAATTACAATATACGTAGGTGTCAAATAGATTCCATTTCTTCTTCGTCCTTGCAGCTCCTTTAAGTTGCTGTAAAACGAACCACTCCAAGTGATTATCAGTAAAAATGCCAGACACGACTAAATTAAATCCGAAATAGAGCCTTCTTCTGGGTAAAATTCCAGATAAGTACAGGGTGGGCCAAATACAAGTTTCTTTTAAAAAATGCAATAAAATCAACAATATTAAATTTTTTCACGAATTGCTTGAATGATATTGGCCTTAAGTGCTTGAATCGTTTCCGGATTGTTGGCATAATATCGGTCCTTCATGGTTCCCCACAAAAAAAGTCCATAGGGGTCAAATCCCAGCTCCGAGGCGGCCAATTGACATCGCCAAGACGGCTGATAACACGATTTGAAAATTGAGCTGCCCAAAGGCCCAAACTGCGAAGCGATAACGAAGCGGATGGTCGCGCGCCTTCAATTGCTGAGTCAATTGGACCTTGTTAGCGAATAATCCGAGATCTTTGTGCAGAATTCTCCTCAGGCTAGTGCGTGAAATGTTGAGCTGTTGAGATCGATAGCGAGTTGATGTTCGTGAATTGAGTCTAACACTCTCGGCCACAGCAGCCACATTCTCAACTGTGCGCACCGTACGCCGAAGGGGACCAGGAGTGTTGTCCACTAGCATACCAGTCTCACGAACTTTTTGCACAAACTTGCGTACAGCAGTCGCGGTGGGTGCTTCATTTCGTCCAAAACTTATTTTCAAAAAACGCACTGTTTGGGCTACACAGCACTCACTTTGGAAATTAGTTTTCAATATTTCCCAACGTTGTTCGAGCGTAGAGCGACACATTTCGTTCCGCGGAGGTATGATACTGAATTTCTGTCAAGATTTCGAGCGGGAAACAGCTGTCAGTGTCAAAATAAGCTATGATTGGATGGCCCACCCTGTACAGCGTGTTGAAGCTGCATAAAGTGGCAGTCGAAGAAAGCAAGAATTCATAGCTTGAAAGGGTGAGATCATGAAAAGTGAGTGAATACATCCTGAACGTAATTAATGGAAAAACCTGATCTTACATTAATTTTTCAAACATATCTGTACATTGTATATGTCCGCTCCAGGAAGCATGTTTCTCCTGATACCTTCCTATGCAAATTATAAATTACTTGCTCAAAAGCTATCTAATTTATTGTACGAGTATATGGCCACTAAACTATGACTTAATGCCTCACCATTCGATTTACAAGTCATTGCAGTGAAGGCAAGTTAGTTAACAACCAAACATTGAAGTTAAAATGAAGGTAGCCATTACTCTGTGTAAGTAAGTGTGTCTCAGTTTATCTTACAGATACAAATGGCACACGCTACTACTTAACCGTAGTTTATGAAAAAGCTCGTAAAACCAAACCACACGTGTCCGCAGCAAATACACTTCGAATTCATTTATTCCACCCAACGAGCAGGAAATGAAAAGTCCAACAATCACAACAAAATGAAAAAAAAAAACAATAGTCCAACAGTCCTTGTTTATGGATCTAAATTAATGGTTCTGAACGCTCAGAACTCTAGGTTCCGCATTGACAAGTCAAAAAAGATTAAAAAGTTCACCCGAGTGCAGCCGTAGGTATTTATTATACCAATGCCGTACTTGTCACACCTCTCGTTCACCGTGCCCTGACAAGTTAATGCCTATAAGTCTAGCGCATCTGTCAAATGGCCAGTCGGGTCATAAACATTTAAATAAATGTCATTCAAATCGACTAACAAATAGTCAGCAAAGAGGAACTTTCAATAAAATGACAATTTTTATGGGTTTCCTTCTTCGTTAAATGCGTTATGGACGGTCACGTGAGTTGTTTAAGATAAATACTGTCCACCCCTCTGCTCCTCTAAGAAAACTATTACTTATATCTGGATTCGCAAGATAATTCACTTTGCAAAATACAGTCAAATGGATGACAACGTTTGAATTGCTGGAATGTTGCCTAATAGAATCAAATAAAAAATAATAATTGGGGATGGTAGATGAACCTAAGGCTAAAAATAGGAGTCACGCGATCCTTATAAGTATTTCGAAATTCAAATTATGTAGCATATGTACAAACGATTAGGTTAAGTAAGGTATCTGGGTTAATGAGGGAGCAAGCGCCCGACCTCATCACACTTAGGTCCTTGTGGACTCACTGTGATGCCCATGGGGGTTCATCTCGGCTCCTATCGGGCTTCGAGCTAACTGCTCGTTGTTGACTTGGGTTTCCAGCCTGCGCGATGTCCTCAGAAACCTGGAAAGATCTTTGAATGGGACATCACATAGGTCTTGTATGTATTGGTTGTAGTGTCTTCCTAATGTTCTGTTTCATTTTCTGTGACATAGGCTTGTACAATGGCAGAGGAAGTGAGGAGTATCCTCTTGAACCCCTTCGTCACCGCAGCCCCTACACATATTGCCATCGTTGAGTTTTAATTTAATTGTGTAGTTTCTTAAAAGATTGTGACCGGTGAGTGCGCCCACCAACATTGTTCTGGCTTTACGCATTTTGGCCAAAATTTCCTTGATATACCACAGGTAAGCGACTTCCACCTACTGTTGGCTGTCGTCAGGGTCTTACATTCAATTCGCTCTCAGAGATTACAGAGTGGAGGCGTAATCCACTGCTGCGCTCGATTTTGGTCCATTGTAGGCCCTTTTCTTCCAAGTTCGTCGCACATCTCGTTCCCGGTAATGTCCCTGTGACCAGGAACCCAGCAAAAAAAAGCAACACTGTGCTGCGAGTCAAGATCCTTAAGCTCTTTGCGACAGCGTTGGACTACCTTGGACTTTATTTCTGTAGCGGAAATTGATTTAATGGCCGCCTGACTGTCAATAAAAATGGTGATATCATTTCGTGGTATTGCCATTATTGATACCATACTGGCCGCCTCTGTCACTGCCAGGACCTCCTCTTGAAAGAGACTGCTGTGATCAGGGAGTCTTATTGAGCTGTATTTGTTCAGTTCTTCGGAGGTTACACCGATACCGGCACCTGTTCCTGTTCCATCGTCGACCCATCTGTGTAGATAGATATAGACCTATTTCTCGTTGGTTTCCCATTCTTCTCTGCTTGAGTAAGTGCAGAAGAATGGTTTTTGGAAGTCGATGTATGATGACGTGTTGTCACTGCTTACGTGTACAAACGATTACACAGTTTCGAAATTTCCTGACTGAAGTAAAAAAACTCACGAAATAAAGCCGAGCGTTTGATTTATCTGACGCCTTTCACGCTTCTTTAAAGTTGAAGGAAGCAACTACGTTAAATTTGTTTCTGCAAAACATAAGACACATTGCCCTGAAAACATGTTTAACAAGACCATCAAAGCGAAAAGCCTGAACCTTTCGGAAGTGACTGGAAGTTCATCGAATTTGTGGCAGGGTAAAACATTGCGTAGTTTGCAGAATTGGTGCCAATGCATCGTCACTTGTTCAGAATCTTCTTCTTCTTCTTCAATGACGAGGATTGTGGTTTCTTAAGGATTCGTGGAAAGTTCGTTAACGAGCTAACATACATCCTAAAATGCCACGAAGCGGATATAACCGTCCTTCGGAAAGTGCTTCAGGATGGACCAGGTCGCTGCAAAACTATTACTTGCGATGTCTATTATGGTGAGTGTTACCATGAGCAGAGACAGTGGCTATTTGGATGAGAGTGACGACGATCTGCATCAAGCATCAGTCACCTTCACACTTACGCCTCCACAGAGGAAAAAGACGATTCCACTGAAGATATTCTCCTCGAGAAAGCCTACATATTCAACCCCCAGATAGGATGGGAGGATATCTTTAGTGGAATCATGGGAAGACAAAGCCTGGATGACACGGGCTCCTGAAGTGTGATAATGCGTTTAGAGTGCTCATAAAAAAATGTTTCACAGGCAGGATTATTGGCATAAACCAGGACGTAGCATTGGCTCGAAAATTCGTCAGCTACGGCAAACCTCAGGGTGGCGTACTATCCCCACTTCTTTAAAAATCTATTTGCAAACAAATTGCTAGTGGTTCCGAAAAGGATGCAAAGTAATTTTTCTGATGGTGTTGCGGTAGCTATCTCAGGAACTGTCTCAGTTTTCTATGAGAACTTCTATTCACTTACCAGGTGTAGTGGTTTGGGTATCAATCCACTCAAGACTAAATTGGTCTTCCTAACTAGAAAATAAAAGATCATATTTAGATCTTTTTTCCATTATTTGCACCAGTCTTGTCTTTCAAGATAAGACAGAACTAAACTGGAAACGTGAACAGGTCAAGAAAGCAAACCCTCTCTACTCTTATAAGTAAGCTATTGGTAAAAATTGGGTTATGCGACACCTTACGATAAAATAACTCTTTTTCTGGCTTAAATGTAGTGTCAAGCGGTAATGAAATTCCTCGAATCGTGCTAAACGAGCACGCTTTAGATTGCCGATCGTCTTTTAAGCATAAGCGAGGCAGTTATGCGCTCACCTAGGATACTCGTAGCTGCCAAGCCACCGAAAATGGGAAATAAGCACGACCTATCACATCTCCAGACAGACTGGGCATTTGCTAAATCAGTCGCAATTCAATGCATTAGTCTTGCTTAAGCGACCCGAAATCAGCTACTTTATCGGTATCCTCGCAGTACACTGTCTTATGAGTTATGACCGACATGCAAAAAGATAGGGTTTCTTTTCAAACGACTTCTGTAGTAACTGCAGACACAAAAAAGATGAGGAAACTGTTTTCCCTTTCCTCTGTACCTTTCCAACCCTGTAAAAATGAAATTACTCCACCAAGGAGGTATTTTCTTCGATGATCTAGACAACTTAGCTTACACAGTAGTATCCTCCGCTTTGATGGTTTCAACCTTTTTTCACTAGGAATAGCCGCGAAAAATGTAAGATCCCGTGGTATCACAACGGACGTTTGTATATTGATCTAAGTGTGTCGGTCCTAACCGAACCTAACACTATCGAGCGCCTTTTCAAAATCGGTGAAAAGCAAATGTACAGTGTACACTCGACCTACTGTTCTATGATCACACGAAGGGTGTTAATGATGAGGTCACGAAGACGGATTCGGAATGGCAACCGGCTTGTTCGTTTCTCGGTCTCGGTCACCCAACTCCATTCTATACCCGAAGGTCTGCTGAAATTGTTGGCGAAGTTTTAGGAATGTTAGCAAGCCCGACCGCCTTTTTAGAAGTAATGCGTATTCGGAAATTCTGGGCATCGGAAACCTCGTTCCAATTTTAGGGCAAACATAGGTACCACCATCCAGAAAATTGCTGATCCTCATTCGAAAGTAGTAGAGTACTACTTAAGCACTCTGCGTGAAACTGGCGAGGGTTATTTAATGATTTCCTCCAATTGTGAAGACTCAGTCAACAGCGTAACCTTCCCACTAGACTAAGTTGTCATTTAATAAAAAAATTAATAAAAACAAATAATAGAGCCAAGGCCTAGCTTCTCACAAGTCACAACCAATCATGCTGTCCGTGTTTTTATTGTTCGTACGAATGGAAGGGACCTACAATTTATTGCTGACTATGAACGGCGAATTGAGAAGCTTTTCATGACAAAATTTTACTCTCGAAGGCATGTCATTCAACGGGAAGAGGTGATGCCCCGAAAAATTTTCGGAGGACATATACAGGTATAACAATCGCAGTGTACAGCCGCAGGGTTATTTTGGGACAGGCTTTGGTGATTTCAACACTTTGTTGGTTCGTAGAACTTTTCCCCTGGATCATTGGAAGACTAATCTGCGGTGTTTTCCGTAGTTAGGACTACATAAGTTAGGCTAAATGGGTACCCGTCTCACTTACACTCAAGGTACATTGTGATGTTTAAAGAATTCCTTATGATGAAGAATTCTACATTTAGAATGTTGGGAATGGGAAGGTGGGGTCTGACAATGGCTGGCTCTGTGTGCCTTTGATTCAAAAGATCATTCATTTCTATATGCAAACGATCAGTTTGGAACCTTCTCCATGCGATTGCATGAACCCCGCCTGTACGCCTTAAGTTTCACAGACAACTATAATTATATTCGATCCACCTTCACCGGGCACTTCCCTTCACTACAAGCGATTTCTTTTTGTAATACAAGTATGACACACAGACAATTTCGCTAAGAAACAGACCAAGATTCCCAGGAAATTATGTCATACGCACGTTGAATGTAACTCAACAACTTTGTGTGTGATGTCATATTGCAGCGGATTATTCCGATTTGTTCATTAGCATTCATTGTGCGAACTAGCTGTGATTGCGAATATTTTTTTCAGGTCAATACATCTCGATGTTACTTCATTTGGTTAATCGTTAAGTATCCGAGATAAGTATCTTATTGCTTAAAAAGTGAAAATATATATTTATTAACTTGAGGCGTAAGAAAAAAAATGTTTACCTCTCCCATACTCGTTCAATTGTTGCTACTTATCCGCGAATCATAAAGAAAAATGTTGAAACTGGAAAGTCTTTCCTAGTAACACATACACACGGAGCAAAAAGATTGGTATTTTGCATGAGGATGTCGTTTCGACGATAATTTATGTAAAACCATGAAAGGGTTATAAAAATTAATGGCTGCACTATTAAATGATGTCATGCCAGTGACAGAAAGATTAGTCTATTTGACATTCGATTTTGCTTTGAATAGAAGACCCTAATCGAGTGTGGAACGCTTTTAATCCATCAATGCATGACATTTTTGATCGACTTTAAGCTACAGAGAGTCAATAAATAGCTTTATCTATGCATTTTGTTTTCTAATTTGAATCTTAAGTGAATGTTAACTTCCGTAAGCTAGATCACTTGACGTTTGCACACATAATTCATCTCCTCACAGCTAACGTCATCAGAACAGCGAGAAAAGCCGTCGAAAGATCACAGTGGAAGTGGAAAAGAAAGTAAATATTACTGCATAACTTCAGAACAATGGAACCACTTGTCAGACGCTAGACACCTCATTGGAAATATCAACGAGATCGAGAAAACACTTTGCGAAATGAATGAACTTGTAACCAGTATTCATTCACTTATTTTCAATGACCCGCTTATCGGCTATGGGGGTTGTGGGGTTGGTGTGCTTAAGTGGACTCTCCACATCTTCCGATCTTCCGCCATCGACTCTTCATCATCACGGGCTATCCCCAGACGGGTTTCGGACTTGGTCCAACCATATCATCCTGGGCCTACACAGGAGACGCCTATCTGACGGCACGGATTCCATGGCACGTTTTGGAAACCGAGTTGGGGGCATGCGTTGAATGTGCCCAAACCCTTGAAGTATGGACCTCTTCGTTCGAAGAAGTAGCTGTTCGACATTGAGTGCCTCGCGTATTCTGGTGTTCCGAACTCGATCTCAACGAGTTACAAATTGACCAAGCTGTCTCAAAATTGCTACAGGCTGACCAATCCTACAGGATAAGTCAGTATTGTTTCTTCTTTAACTCGTGAATAGGACCTACAATACTTGAATTATTCCACCTGTTTCAATAAGACTCCGTCCGGTCGCCGTGGCTCAGTGGTTAGTGCGTTGGACTGCTGACCGAGCGTCGTGGGTTCAAGCCCCAGCCATATCCACCGAACATTTTTCGTGGCACCACCTCTCGTCGGGAAATGACAAGCCTCCAGGAGTATAATATGTCATGAAAGAGCTTCTCAATTCGCCGTTCGGAGTCGGCAATAAATTGTAGCTCCCTTCCATTCGTGCCTTGGCTCATCCCGAGCAGTTGCACCAGTTATTTATTTTATTTTTTCAATGGTACTCCACTAACATGCAGAGTGCATTGAAGAGCCATTCGGGAAATTACCATAACCTCTGATTTGTTCGTTCACGTTTACCCTCATCCCAGCTTTAACATAGACGGCTACGACCTATCTAGTACGCGCTGAAGTTCGATCTTGGTGGACGCTAGGATGACGAAGTCATCAGCGAAAAGCAGATGAATCATCCTTAAGTCTCCCAATTCGAACCGTTTCTCGCCACGCCTGCGCTGTAACATCCAATCCATATACACTATGAAAAGGAGAGGTGACAAAACGAATCCCTGGCGAAGTCCAGCACTCACAGCGAAAGGTGTCGATTTAACGCCGTTCGAGTAAACACACAGCTTTTACAGTTTGTATATATAGATTGAATGGCCCTTAGAGGAGTACCGTTAATTCCATACTCCTGCAATATACACCAGAGTTTACCTCGAGGGATCCGATTACATGCTTTCTCCAAAGCCACAAAACAATTGTAGATAGGTTTGGCATACTCCTAGGCCTTCTGAAGTTCCATTCTAAGAGTGAATAGCTGGTCGGTTGTACTTCTACCTGGACGAAAGCCGCATTGCTCATCTCTCAACTTGGACTTAACCACAGCACTGAAACGCGCTTCCAACACCTTTGCAAAGTCTTTTTCCGGGAGACTTTAGAGAGATATATCCTCTTTCTTAAAAAAAGGAACAAATACCCCAACTAGACAATCGCTAGGTGTTTCACCGCATTTCCAGCCCACGTTCATGACACGAGAGAACCATTTCGCTCCCTCTTCCCCCAAGGCTTTGAGCATTTCTGGCCGGATTTCATCCACACCAGCAGATTTGCCCACTATTAGCTCTTTAATCGCCAAAGTCATCTCCTCTACGGTGGAAATATTCTCCGCCCCACTCAAAACCATGGGTCTGTCATCCTCAGTGCAGTGGCGTTTGGCTGGTACTAGATGAACTAGCTTCTCACGCAGTCTTAACGTGTGCCCACAAATCATTGTTATTGGACGCTTTCACAACCCTCAATGCAACCTTGACCTATTGTCATAAGTTCTGAATCGGCTGAATTGGCTGGATTGAGAAGGATAGCTTAAAACATTGAGGTCGTTTCGCGAGGACCATTTTTTTTGCACGCTTTGATGAGTGTCCGGGATAATTATCTTGCTAAAACGCCCATCGAAGAAGCATATTGTCCACAGAATAAGGTAGCATAGGGGTATTTAAAAAGTCCACATAGTGCCTTCAATTGAATGAATGGGATCTACACCCTGGTAGGAGAAGAAACCCCATATCGTGATGCAGCCCCCACTATGTTTTACCGTCTTGATGGTATATTTATCACAATGTGCCTTATTGGGTGGTCTCCGCCCTAGTAAACCATAGCGATCCGAGTTAAATAAATTGACTTTAGTCTGATAAGACCAAAGGATATGCGATGCTTGCTAACTGAAATGTTTCTTTGCCAAAAAGCAACCTTTTCGCAACATCCTTCTTTGACAGCAGCGGCACTTTTCACGCGCTTCTTGCTTTTAAATTGTTTTCAAAAGGCATCCTGAGTATAGTAGAGACGTCAACGACCAAGTTAAACTCTTTGTTCAATGCGCTGGACAAAGCAAAAGGTTCCTTTTTCACAAAGCGCTATACCATTTTTCTGGGAGGGGCAGACATTTTAGGCTTCCCTCCACGAGTTTCTGACTTTGATTGCCACTTGATCGCATTTTTGACCATTCTCCTCGTACACTTAAAAATCCAAGAAATTTTTCGGTAAGAAAAACCGTTTTTTTGGAGATCCTTTATTTGCTTCCTCTTCTCAGCGCTTCAATGCTGTACTCGAGCCATTCTTACGCTTTAATTTGTGTTAAATTCAGATGTTGTACTTTTATTTATACATAACATCAAACTTTAATTTTACCTTTTATGTTGAAAAAAGTAAAAATAAAGCAATCAATTCTTAATTTACACAATAGATAATCAAGTGTCCCTATTATTTTTGACAGCCGAAATCAACCACTCTCCGCATATTAATGACACAATTCGGAATATACGCGGAATATTTGAGTGAAGGGAACTGTGTTTTGTTTTGCAAACAATAAATCCTAAAATCCCGTTAGTTTTTTTTTTGTTTCGCTCAACGCCCACAGAAAATGGAGGCTTTTAAAACACTGAACTAGAAGTGTCCCTATTATTTTGCACATAAAGCTGAGCCATTCTTACTATGAAATGCTTGACAGAGGTGTTGTGGCATAGTGGAAGGGAACGCCATTTTCGTCATTGAATCAGTTCTTAAGTATCTTTAAACGAAATTCCCCTTCCAGCCGAAAACAAAATTTCTAAGCAGAAGCAGAATTCTAGGGCAGTGAACCAAAATCCAATCGTGAATAATAGAATCAAATGGATTATGCCGTACGCTATTCAACTCTATTTTCATTGAGTCTAAGCCGCACATCAAGTACCTGGGAGTGCTGCTGGATCACAGACTCAGCTTCAAGGACCACCTAACGTATGCAGGCGAGAAGGCCTCTCGGGCAGTAGCAGCGCTATGCAGGCTTATGCCAAACATTGGAGGACCAAGACAGCCGGTCAGAAACCTTTTGACGACCGTGAGCAAGTCCATGCTCCTGTATGCGGCCCCGATATGGGCGTCAGAGGCGCAACATAAGTCGTACATCAGAGGGATGAACTCAGCCCATAGGATTGCATCCCTAAAGGTATGCTGCGCCTTTAGAACTGTGTCAGCGGATTCTATAAGTGTAATCTGAGGCCGCATGCCTATCGATCTAGAAGCGAAAAAGGCTACGGCAGTGCGCGAAAGCGAGCCCGACGGTAGACGAACGGCCCTGGAGGATATGAAAGCGGAATGGCAAAATAGGTGGAACATCACAACGAAGGAGCGATGGATGTATAAACTGTTGGGGATCAGTTTGATGAATGGACTAGAAGAAAGCACGAAGAGGTAAACTACCACCTAACGCAATTCCTATCAGGACATGGATGCTTTCGGGAGTACCTTTACAAGTACAAGCATGTGGATGACCCATTCTGCTAACATTGTGAAGGGAAACCCCAGAACGCCGAGCATGTGCACATCCTTGAGAGAGAAATTGGAGCTCAATTGACCCCAAGAGGCCTAATCAGATATATGCTGGAAACGCGCGAAGGCTGGGAGACTGCAAGTGAAGTTATCACAAGCATAATGCAGCAACAGCGAATAGAGGAAAGAGCAGCGAGAAACCAAGAAACTGCTAGCTCTGGCAGTTGAGAAGGAGACGACAAAATGTCAAACCTGCCCCTGCGAAGGAATGCCTTGACTGGCGGTGCCGCAGGGGACAAACCAGGAGACAGAGCAACAAGGAGGTGTTTTTTAGCACGTAGACATGCAGGAGCACGGAGTCGGGCATCACTCATGGCACGGGCCAAAGAGTATCCATTAAGGATTTTCACACCTACCTGCGCATCAAAAAAAAAAAAAAATGCTCTATTCAACGCGAAACATTGGGTGGTGTAAATAAAACTGAGGCAGAGTGTTCCCTAATTTTTTTGGATAAAACCCTCAATTCAATTTCAATAAAAATTAGTTTCGCCGAGTTTCAGAAAACATTACCATCAAGAGGGTTTGCCTAGAGTGTTCACTCAGTTTTTATTCAACCACCCATTGTTCGACACAATTTTCCTCTTGAAATATCTAATGCAGTCGACAAAAACAAAAAAACCCCACTCACCAGCCAAAGCAAACTTTGAACAGCCAAAAATGTCATCTAAAACGGTGCAACCTTGGGCTATATCTCCTTTCATTTTCAACCAAAATCTTTACATATTCTCCCTTTGCATCATTTAATTCTTAGAAAATATGAAAACATTCTCTTTCACTCGATAGTTCAACACAAATATGTAACACTGCGGCCAGCTACACATGAGATTGCACTGCGCCTCATGCCAAAACAAAGACGCAGAGCACCACCACAGAAAACCCCCACCATAAATCTTCAATGAAATTTATAAATAAACTTAAAGATACGATGATTCATCTACTAAGTGTTCTGCCTGCCGCTGCGTCATCAAACGAAGATGCAGCGAACAAAGAATTGCCACTGTTGGATATTTGGTTTTGTCTATTTTTAATATACTCACGTTTGGTGTCTCTAGTTTCGGTAGTATCTGCTGACTGGAATCTGCTCTGTCCTCATTTGATTTCTGCAAAAAAAAAAAGGAAAGAAAATCTGTCATGAGAACGGAAACACAAATTGTTATGGGACAATCAAGAGACAAATGTAAACAAAGCAAGAGTCCCACCGCGGCTGTGGCCCGATCTAGATAAAATCCCGCATAAAACAATGTAAACGCAATCCGATATAAAAAAGTTGTTATCGAGCACCGCGGCTCAGCAGGATTGTCATACAAATTGTCGTCGTACATTGCCGACGTTTGTTTACATTCGATTCGCAACACACACACAAACACTTTTGGCCACGAAACAACGTTTAAACCAGTTAAGTAAGCATTGTATCTCAATTGCACCCACTATCCAATCAACGGAGGGAAAACACTTTTTTTGGGAACAAATCTCGAACGCTTATGTCGGCTCAATTCAAAAAGCAAATTGTTCTGCGTTAGGTGTGTGAAAATAATCACCACCGCGTAGGTTCAAGAGAAAGTGGAATACTGCAGTGGATTTGCATGTGGGAACAGTCTCTCTTGTCCAAAAGGAGATACTTTCCACTACATCCAACTTTCAACAGGAGTGCGACTACATGTTTGTGTGCCGAAAATAGAGGAAACTCCCGAGCCGAGCCCGGATGGTTCGAATTAATAAAAAAAGGCGTGCGGTGTTCTCTCTCGTCGCTGGCCTTTTTGGCTCTGGCAATCGGAATGCTGAAAAGTTCCTTTGCAGTTGGAGTGTTGATGAAGGGTGTGTTCCATGTGATTCAATATATTGGCGCAGGAGTAGTCGTGGATGTATTGTGATGGAACACAGTGCGGCGATACAGTGTATGTCTGCGGATTTCAAAATAATTTATTGACGGTCAAGGTTAAGACATGACCTAAATGGAGCAAGGACATGTCAGAATGTTGGATACATCTACCGGTACTTGCAACATACTTGTATAGAGTTTTTTTTTTATTATCCCTGTGGACTTAAAGGGTGTGTTAGGTTTTCTTCTTCTTTAAATTGATGGTTGCTAATGAGATATAAAAGGTGGAGGGTGTTGTAAAAGTCACCTTGTTATGCCAATTGAATTTGACTTTGCGGGTATGTGACAGCAAAGCAGCATTTTACCGCACCTAGTAAAAACATTTACTGATTGCCTGCTAAAAAGGTACATGTCCAAACAGGGGAAAGAGTGACCGTCTTGATGGGAGGGAAACTGAGCAACATAACTAAAAAAGCTTAAGGGCCAATAAATCTGTCATTGCTTCGCTTTTAATCATTTGAAAACCTTCTGCCTTTCTCACTGATGAAAGCACATTGAGACCTTAAAATAACTCCTCCAAAGTGCTCTATACAAGCTAACCAAATGGGCAGCTCGGTGTGGCTTGGGTGTGAACCCCCACAAAACTGAGCTGGTACTCTTCACTAGGAAGTATAAGATCCCATATATCGACCCTCCTACCATTGGTGGTACAAGTTTCAATTTCTCCAACTTCGGTCTTATTTTGGACAGGAAATTAAGCTGGAAACCAAACATTCAAGAGAGAATAAGGAAAGCTACAGTAGCCCTTTTCTCTTGCAAGAAAGCCATCGGAAATAAATGGGGTCTGCAACCCCGCATAACACACTGGCTCTATATTTCGCAAGCAAAGTCTAACGAACAGCTTGCTTGTGTATCAGTGAAGCTCTTCGCACGACTCCCTCTGCAGCACTGGACATTTTGTTTCACTTATCACCCCTAGACATTTTCGGCAGACAAATGGCAGCTAGTGCAGCCATCCGCCTTGAAGCAACCTCACAGTGGTCTAATAAAGACTATGGCCACGCCTCCATTTTGAAAAATCTCAAAATTTATTATTTCTACGCTTCATAAGAAGCTCCAATTGGTTTCAATGAGTAGGCAGGAAATCTTTTCGAGATCCTGGTTGTATCACAACGGACCGCTCATGAGTCTGTGGCTTTAGCTGGCAGTCACTTCAACCTAACCTAACCTAACCTCCTGCCTCTCAGAGGAACAATTAATCCCCTAAATTTATCGATTGAAAATGTTATAGGGGTTGGGTCGGTAGACCTTATATCCAGCCTGTGGATTTGAGGATCAAAAGTATTTTACTTCGATAGGTCGTTAAGGTTGTTGAAGAAAGGTTTGCCTAATGGACGATGCCTGGTTTTGAAAAGAGCTGCGCATTTACAAAGGAAATGGTTAGTTTCTGCTTCGTTCACATCATTGCAAGTGCGGTAATAGGTGTTGATGGAGAAGCTTAGTTAGTATGGCTACCCACCGTTCAGTAATCCTTGCAGATTGCTACAGACCTAGAGACGTCCTGGTTCTAGTCTAATGGTTTGTAGGCCATATTGTCATACTGATGACGTAGCTACCTGATCCTACTCTACCTTTGTTAGCCATTTTTAGACAGTAAAAAGATAATTTGGTATATGAGGGTGAACGGGAGGCCTCACTTAAGCTTCAGTCGGGTTGCGTTTCCCTCTTTTAATCGTCGGAACTGCAGGGATAGGTTTGGTTTGGGACGTATGTTGGGAAGGATATAGGGAAGGCGGAAACAATTATAATTTTTGACATTAGTGTCAGTGTGGTCTGGCGAATCTTCCTGTTTCTTTGATGAAGGCCCGGATGCCGCCGATTCCCTTGTCCTTGAGATGTTTTAAGTCCGGTATCCACATGGACTCTAGGGTCTTCTGTTGCAGTCTCGGTAGGGCTGGGCAGTGGCATAAGAAGTGTTTGAGGTCTTCTTCTTTTTCCTCGCAGTTCCTACATGGCTCTGTGTCAGCGAGGCCCATTCTATGCATGTGTTTGTTGAGGGTAATGTGTCCTGTGATGAGTCTCACCATCAGCTTCAATTGCTCTCAGCTTGAACCAAGAGCCTTCCTGGAGAGCAGGTTGCTTGGTTTATTTACGAGTGGTCTAGCCACTTTGCACGTCGGAAGGCTTAACCAGTGATCTTCGAAATCCTCTCGTTGGTTGCTGGTTTAATGATACGTAGCGCGACTGCCACAGTGTTTTCAGCTCGGTTCGTTCCATCGCGTGCGGCCCTTCTCTTGGCACTTCATCGACATTCTCATTACCCTTGACACCTTCGTGAATCGGTACTCAGACAAGCTACTCAGATGTCGTTGTGTCTGGCAAACCTGTTGAGTTTGTCTTTGCATTCTCTGACCAGAGGAGGTCTGGATGTTGGATTTGTGATGGCTTTCTTTGGGTGTGGTGTTCCAAGAGAACTCTAACTCCCCTCAAAAGGGGAAAACGCTTGGAAAACGACAGTTTACCCTTGACAGATCTAAGTGAATTATGAACATGTTTTGCGAGAGATATGTCAAGAGTTGAACCTCGTTTGACCGATTCATTGCCCTCTTCATTACCATCTGACAGAAAACCGATTGTCCAGATTTGCAAGTTCTTTCTGACCTTGTTTTACCGATTTGGAGCATCAGTCTAATGCTGTAGACAACAGTTCACCTGCGGGAAGAGAATTCTGCAATGTCTCTGTCGAAGTCGAAGACACAAACAGAAAACCAAGAGTTTCTTCTTTTTTTCCTAAGTTCTTAGGATTATACCTTGGACTATTGGATCAGAGAGTGTGCAAAACTTATCAGTATACATGAATTGTTATTTTTAAATCTTCTCAGTCGTTTCAGTATCTATAATCAATGTCAAAGTCGTGAACACAGTAAAATGTCAAACGATTTATCGCTTTTTTATTATTTCACATTGAACACAGGGTTTCCCGATAGAAGCAGTTCGTACAAAATGACAGATTAGCATTTAATTTGGCTGACATCAGCCCCACAGATAGCGTTGATATGTTGGTGTAGATGTGTCCAAGTCGTCCAGTCGTTTGTATTTAATTCTACGCCAGTGTGTCATGTGCACATGCGCAATTCATTGAAACGTCGGACAATGAGTTTGATTTCAGATGTTCAAATTTATACATAGATGATGATGATGACGGTATTCTTTCAGAGAATTTAATCTTTCATTGCTGAAAAATGACCACAAATCAAGGTTTCGTTTATGCATACTGTTGATAGTCGATCCAACTCTGAATCATTATTGCTGTTTCGTTAGACACTCATCCATAAAGCAAAAGGGTATACTGATCTGCCTAAATGAATTTGCTCCAATAAAACAGGGCCTTTCTGTGGGCTTATACAGGAATCTGCGACCAGAAGTGAACTGAGAATCACCCAAAAGATTGGCTGGAAGTGAAGTATGACGGGGTATGCTCAGATCCTAAATCCTCTGTCTCACACTATTCGATTGGGTTGGTCACAACCAACAAATTGTGACATCTAATGTGCCCCGTAAGGGGTGTTCCCCTACTACTTGAGTTTCTCTGAATAGACGATTGTTGACATAGCCAATGTAGCAACCACTGAGGTCCTACCTCGACTTCAAAATATTATTCCCTTCCCCATTCGCAAGCGCAGAAGAATGGACAAGGGGAACAATACTAAATACGGGTACTGATGGGTCCAAAATGGACATTGGCGTAGGTGCAGGTATGTTTCAGACAAACTTAGTCTCTTTAAATCAATCAGACTTCCGGACCATAGCAGCGTTTTCCAGGCGGAGGTCCTAGCAGTGACAATTACTGCCCGTGAGACTGTGTGATATCACCTTTTTCATCGACAGCCAGGCAACACTAAAAGCGATTTCTGCTTCTGAAATAAAATCCAAGCTTGTGAAGTGCTGTTACGAAGAGCTTAGTGCCTTTGCCACACAGCATGAAGTAAAACTATGCTGGGTCCATGGGAATGAGGGAATACCAGAGAATGAAAAGGCTGATGAATTGGCAAGGAAAGAATCTACGCTCTAGACCTAGAGCAGGCTGATCAGTTAATGAAAGTCTCGCCATGTAAACTCAAACATGAAGTATGGATCAATAATCTATCGGAAGCAAATGAAATGTGGAGCTCCTTGGACTCCTGTAACAGCAGTGCCAGATCTTATACTCTCATGCTTAAAGACAGGAAAACCCGCTCCATCCTTGTAGGAGTAATTTCAGGTCATAATACTCTGCGTTATCACATGAAAAGGTTAAGGCTAAGTGAGGACGACCTTTGCAGTGGTCAGTCAATGAGGACACAACCCACTTCCCCTACCACTGCCCAGGTTTTCGTCACCTCGACATGAAAGACACTTTTTCCAGGATACCATGGACAGCTGGAGGTTTATTAATGCTTCAAAATGGTTCGAAACCCTGGGGCAATAGGAGAGTGCTATGGGTATTGCTCTACGAGCAAGAGGTGCCTTCCCCCCCAAAAATAGACATCACAATGGATCAGTTCTGACCCGAGTGTGGCGCAGAGGGCTTCTATCTCCTCGTCAACCCATCTACCTAACCTAACCTAAAATGGCATGGAGATAGTATTCGACGATAGTAAACGACCAAAGTATTCAAAATGCGCAGTGATGTAATAATCAACAAGCCGATTAAAACTGGTTCTCAAATGAATCCGCAATCTAAACCAACCAGGAGCATACACCATCACATACCATTAAATCCATGACCAGACCTAGAATCAATGAACATACCTGTGTACAAATCTCTAGCAATGACTCACAGATTATTCACATAAGCAATGACATCGAATCCTAGTCCTTGAAACTTAATCAAAAGATCGTTTATGACCAGAAACTACAGAAAGCATAATATAATGACTCCCTGCAGAAGTGAGGGCAGTCCTGTTTGCTGTGAGTAAAATCGAAACTTCCCCTTATATTTCGACTTTCTAGATTGTCTCGGGGGGACAGCGCAGTAGAGAAAGACCTCGCCTAAGATGGCGGCCACAAATAGAAGGGGAACTCAATCAACTTGGCGTCCGCAACTGGAGGCAGTTAGCTAAGGACCGGGCTAACTGGAGAGGCTTGCCGAACGGTAGCATCACCCAAGTTATTAAGTAAGTTTGGTGGTCCTGGTTTCAATTTTTTACGAAAATAAACTAATCTCCACCATGCATCGCTCGCAGTAGTGAACATATTAAAACAAACCGGAAATTATGTCCATAGATGTCATTTAAACAATTGCAATTCATCATGTTTTTTCCACTGTCAAGCTTTCATTTTGTTTTGCAAGTAAACAGCTTAAAGTTGTACGTCTTCATTTATCACATCCTGTGCACCCCTTTATGGGTATGAGAATGATTTTTGTGCAGAACAATGGACCTCTTACAGACCTTGTTGGAAAATTCATCACCGTCATGAACAGTTCAAAGCTTACTAATATTTAAATTTTCAAAAAGAAATATAAAATTTAATTCGCTACCTTGTTTTGGTTGCATTTGCATCAAAATGAGTTTTATAGCTTTCTATTCAAAATGAAGATCAACGTCCAGACCGAAGCTGTTATAAAAATAATATATGACCACCAAATTTGGGAAAACCTCTCAACTTCATTTCGCCGCAAATGTTTACGATTTCCCGTCATATTTTTGGAATAACGACTGCGAAACTATTATGCGTTGTAATAAACCAAAACAAATCGAGTAGTTCTGTCAGAAAATTTATTAGTACGCTGTAATAAAATATGTTGTATTCCGTTTTAGATTTGTATTCGATTGAGGTCAGGGAACTAACTTTCGCGGAAGATTTGCATATAAGTTGGTGTGTAGCAATTATTAGAGTGAAAACGGGATCTGAACGGGAAAGAGAACCAATTAAATATTTTTAATGTGCTGCTTTGACCTGTTATTTTAGTTATTTCACCGATGATATCGACTCTTTCATCGGAGAAAGACTTCTCAAGTTAAAAAAAAGATGAATAAACCTCGTAGGATTCTCCTTGGTACCGATGCCAGGAAACTGGCAAACAACAGTAGGTGCAATAACATCAGCACTTGTCTCTTGTCAAAACAAATCTTGACCGAGTCGGATTTTAACGGAGAGATTTGTATCCCCTAACCGAAAGAACTTAGGCTAACCAATAGGGGTCCTCAACGGACATAGGCAAATGTGCACTTAGATTAGGATTCCCCTCCAATGATTTCTCTAGCAGCTGTAGAGACGAAGAGAAGGAGCAAACTACATCTCACCTTCTGTGCACTAGCCCCTTCCAACAAGAAGAAAAATCCTTG
Source organism: Matsumyia berberina (assembly GCA_917880715.2). Lineage (NCBI taxonomy): Eukaryota > Metazoa > Arthropoda > Insecta > Diptera > Syrphidae > Matsumyia > Matsumyia berberina. Next base: position 87,433,854 of record OU862871.1, read on the forward strand.
GGGAATACTTCTCTGATGATCTCAACGATCTACCTTCTAGCCGAACTCGATACCCAGAAGATAAAAAGTGGTTCAGTCGGTACCGAAACGATCATCCATATTGGCGTTGAGATCAACGCACTCAACGTGACACTCCTGGTAAGCCGGTATTTTTCTTGTGGTATCACAATAGGCTTATCAGGTCTAAATATATCCCTGTCTAAACGGAAGCAGCCACCTAACCATGAAAGATAGTGAATTTCACATGCTCAACAACATGTGGGATTTATACAGGGTTTTGCAATAAGAGCGCTACAAAAGTTTTTTTAAATAAAACAAAAACGATTTTGGATATCAATGAAATTCTTTATTACTGCGAAAGTACGTTCGATGCCCTTATGTATGGAACTCGTTTTTTTTGCATGGCCACCACGGGCACGCTTGCAGAAGTCCAGACGCTGAACCCAATTTTCGACGGTTTTCAAGCATAAATCGGCCGATACTGCTGCAATTTCACGTTCGATATTCGTACGAAGTTCATCAATCGTCGCTGGCTTGTTGGCATAGACCATAGACTTGACGTAGCCCCACAGGAAATAGTCTAACGGCGTCCAATCGCACGACCGAGGCGGCCAAGCGACTGGACCATTTCGTGAGATAACACGTTCTCCAAACTTGGTTTCCAATAAATTGATTGTGACATTCGCTGTGTGGCTTGTGGCGCCGTCCTGTTGGAACCACATGTCCTCCAAGTCCATATCATCCAATTGGGGCCAAAAATATTCGGTTATCATTGAACGGTAGCGATCCCCATTCACAGTAACGTGCCGGTCTTGATCATCACGGAAGAAGTACGGCCCAATGACGCCGCCGGCCCATAAACCACACCAAACCGTAATTTTTTCGGGATGCAATGATGACTCATGGAGTACGTGTGGATTGCTGCCTGACCAATACCGCATATTTTGTTTATTGACGAAGCCATCCAGCCAGAAATGAGCCTCATCGCTGAAGATTATTTTTCGATGAAAATCCGAATCATTTTCAAGTTGTTGCTCAGCCCAATTCACGAACATACGACGCTTCTGGTGGTCAAGCGGCTTCCACATTCTTTTTGACAAAGTTCACATACTGTAGATGTACATCGTGGGTCACATTACCAGCTCTCTTACGATGTGAGCCATAGGTGAGGAGTTTTCATGAATTAAGAAAGCTGACGATTTATCAACGTTTCCATGACCTTAGAACGAAGTGACGTTGGTGCAATGGGTCAGTAGTTACGGCGAGAAGACGAAGAATCGCGTTTTCTAAGGACGAATTGCAGCATGCGACCAAAACCTTCAGAGGACATACAACCCCAGAGCATTACACTACCATGGTTAAGCATTATTGCTGTTATTTGGATTGGATGTCTCATTTTTTGACCATCAGGCATAGATTTTCTCATCACCCTGGTTCCATCGCTCAAAAGAAAGCTAACCTTGCCTTGTAATTGTTAAATGGAAGCAATGAGCGTGTTGCTCTGCTAAGCATTTGGTTGTTTCATGAAAAAATAGGAAATTAGAAAACGTTGATCTGCTCAAATTAAATGGCATTCCATAAAATCAAACTTTGATGGATGTTAGGTCAGAAAAATGATGAAGGCTTTGAAATTGATAAAAATTCTCATAGAAACGGAAGCTTTTTGTGAAAATTTGGAGCATTTGCTTACCGATAGGACAGCACAAGTTCTCTGGAAAAAAACACCCAATTCTTTAGACAAACGTGAAGAGTAACTGGATCTTTCAGTGGAAAAACAGAAAATATCCTGAAGCAAAGCATAAAAAATATTAGAAGACTAATGGTTCTTCCAACTAAATAGCACATATGTACGTCGAACAATAAAATTCAGGAGATTGAATGCCGATTCCCTCTAGAAGAGGATGAAGCCAGACGCAGAGGCAGAACATATTCAGAAAAAAAAAATTAATTGGCTTTCTTGTCTTTGTGAGATAAGTTTTCTCAGTTCTAAGGAACTAAAAGATGCAACCAGTGGAGCATCTCTCAATTTGATCACAAATTTTGGTCCTATGACAGCAGCATATGGTTGAAATGAATACTCATGCATCCATGAAACTTCTGCAGGAACATTAGCCAGCACTATCATCTTTGAAACTTGATCATCTGAATCATGAATACACAAAGGCACAAAGAAGGCGCAAATTGTTCAAGAAGCATATGGCGTACCTCCCTCCGAGCTTCGCTCTGCAATATTTGCACAAATTAATGCCGTCAATCACTCGGTCAAGCGAAGGAGAAAAAAATTGCTACAGCACCACACCACCAATACCAAAAGTTGTTTATTATTTCTGCCTGTCTCTACGATTCTCCTTGAAAGTGCTCAGCGGTTTTTTCTATTTTTTTTTTTATTGAAATTTAATTGTCTTAATTTGCATAATACCGGATAGATATTTCTTGAACTAAGGCGGCTTTCATCGTCACCGCGTGTATGTGCGATGACGTAATCTATTGAGGTCGATCTCCATGTGTATCTGTCTTTTTTCCCGATCGTTTCCAAGTAACTTTAAATAAGACACAACTTCGGAGAATGTTTGCATTTTCTGCCCAACCCTAAGATAGTTTTTTTCCCTTTGGTGTTTGTTTTTTTTTTTTTTTTCGTTCTTTTCTCTTAAATTTGTTTCGGAATCATCACACCACACCTTTCATGTCTAAATATAAACATTTTTGAAATAAACAATCATCGCTTCAGATACACTTTTCCGTTTTTTTTTTTTTTTGACTCACTTTTCTGCATTTGCGTAAAGTTGGGGTGATAGCACTTCACTTCGTTTCGAGTCTGAATCTATTCGGAGAATTGTCATTCGCATCTGTGTTGAACATCCGTTGAAAATTGTTTTTGACGTTAAACAAGTCAAGCCTATCAGTTTGTTGCTGGATATCTTCCACAAGGTACTGATAAAGTTGATTAAAAAAATGTTTGCCATTTTATTTATTTACAATCATGAGGTAAACAAGATAGGAAAACAATTTATGACATAATTGCTTAAGAAAACTCAAATCCATCGAGATGCAAAATATGCGACTGTTTTAGAGGTTAAGTTAAAGTTGAACACAAAATGGTAATGACATATTCAGTCGGACACGTCAGTGAGTTGCAAAAAGTTAAGACAGCTTAATAAGCCAGAACTTGTTTCGAGATCGCCAATCAAGTTCTCATGGCCACTGCAGTGATTTTTGCGTGCAATTCAGTCGGGAGTGAATATTGCCGGTGTTATCTGATGTTGCAAAAATGTCAGGTAATGAATTGTATTTACGTTAATTGATTAATCGCGGGTTTAGAGGTAAATACAAGCCCTGCATGCTTTTAAGTAATTTTGTGCTACAATCTTGATCTCGATAGAGTTTTCAAAGTTAAAACTACACAAGGGAGTCTATTAAGTACAACAAGGATTGAAAAACGCTGTGATTGGAACTCTTCTGGGATTAGAAATGTATAAAGGGGGAAGCTGCTAAGCTAATGGTGGTTACACCAATGAAAGGAATCACCAACCTCCACGATGAGTTACTCGATATTACATCCGCTAGCTCTTTTATTCTAGACCTGCTTTTTCATTGGTATTTGTCCGACAAGAGCTCGCTGTCAAATCATCAACATATTAGGTTCGACAGAGACAGAGAAAATATCAACAGATCTACATCAAACAAAAACATTTATATTCTCACCGATAGCAAAACCGCGCTTCTAGCCATAAAGGTCTATGAAATAACATCGAAACTAGGTTGGGACTGCGTACAACTGCTTGCATCACTAGCCAGCACAGAGTTCATCTTATTTAGGTGCAAGGGCACAGCGGCCATGTAGGCAATGAAATAGCAGACTTACTAGCCAGAAAAGGATCCGCATCAAACTTCATGATGCCAAGACTATTTTGTGGTATACCAATCAGCATTACTGGATGAATACTGAATAAAACAGGCAAGCCAAGATGTTCATGCCAAACTCCTCCCATACCAGAACGAAACAACTCCCCTCCAGCTCACTCAAAGACATCTCTGGATTCATCCCGAATTCAGGCATCAAAAGCGAGCTCTAATTGGAGGAAATCACAATAAACCCATCGGTGGCCGCAGTGATAAGGTGACACGGTCCCAACCCTACCTACAACCTACAGGTTCGACCTACCTTACGATACGATGCTGAGGTTGAGATGCATTGCGACCTGTAAAATCGAATGTCCTGGTTTACCACCTAAATTGGTAAATGGACAGTGGACACAACTGAGTGGCGTCACAAAACAGGGTACATGGCCAACGATTTGGCGACAAGTCCCTCTCCTCGCTAGACAATCCGCTAGCTTATTATTTTTGAAACTTTTTGTAGTGCGGTCAGACTCAGAGAATCTAGGTGCTGGTCGGCTGTAGCATTCTGGCTTCAGTGCCTCAGGAGGCGGTAGCATCCCCCACAGACTATCTTACTCCCCGCATTATGCTCAGCAAAGGCTTCGCCGTGCGTCTTCCATTAGGACCGGAATGGAAGAGTGGAGTGGTCACGAAAGTCTACGCCGTATAAATGTTCACTAATGGCTCGGGAATGGAATGCGGGGTAAATACTCGTAGAACTGTATACAGTCAAAATCGGTTATAACGACCTACAAGGGGCCGATGAATTTGTCGTTATAACCGATGTCGTTGAAAGCGGTTTTGACTGTATTTTCAGCAGCCTTGAAAATATCAAAATCATTCAAACTCCCGAACTTAGCCAGTGTTTTTCAGGCTGAAATACCCGCAATCTACGAGGCCTGTCGTGCGCTCAACAACGACACCACCCCCAAAACGAAACGTCGCAATTTTCTCCGACAGCCAGACAGCTATCAAGACTCTCGTCTCCACAACCACCTCATCAAAACTGGTAGCATAATGCAGAACCGAGCTCGCCCTCCTGGGGAGCTTATCGTTCCTAACCCTCGTTTGGGTCCCTGGCCACAAAGGCATCGAAGGGAACAAAATGGCTAATGAGCTTGTCAGGCGGGGAAGGCTCTTGAAGACTCACTCTCAAGAGAAGTTCTCATCCCAAGGGAAAAATCCACCTACACTACTTCTCAGTAGCCAAACACAAATGGAACAACTTTGCTAGCTGCGCCATGTCCAGAAAGACTTGACCAACATAAAACCACAGGAAAACAAGGACCTTCCTTAGAAGAACCAGAACAGACATTGTGCGCGTTGTCGCCATCTGTACGGAACACTGGGCAGTAGGTACCCATGCTGCCAAGCTTGACATCCATTTTTATCCCTACTGAAAAGGAAACCCTAGAACACTTCCTCTGTAAGTGCCCGGCACTTGCTATAGCAAGACTCAATGAGCTAGGGAAATCATTCCTCGACAATCTCAACGAACTTTCAGAGAACAAAATCCCTGACATTCTGCTCTACCGTAACTCCACAGGTTGAATCCAAGACCAACAGCCATGGTCTATCGACACCTATCCTGATCCACACTCATCAACAAACTGTTGTAAGAAAAACAGTGCATTTCAGTACTACTTGAGTATCGGCCGCTCTCTGCCTGATACAACCACTTAAAGTCTTAAACCAACCAACCAACCATCCACGCAGGCTAAGCGATGCACTCGGTTAAACTATTTTCGGTCTGATAATGGCATCATGTAGCAAGCTTTGGCGTAAAGACACTGGCACATAGACATTGTCGCAGTTGCCTTGCTGGTAACTTTGTTCAGATGAGAGTACTAGGTAAGCGCTTTGTCGAGGATGGTAGGTTAGGTTAGGTTAAGGGCGCCTACTGGTCCATTGTGTTCCCCTTTGTGTTGTTGGCCATGTTCCAACCTTGGGTACTAAATGGGTGGTCTATCAAACCCCCTGTACTCTTAATGAAGTGAAGTATACTCGTTATCGGTACTTCTGTTAGGTCACTCAGTCTTCCAAACAGCCTGTTTCCCATGTTGTCGAGGATACCTGACTTCCATGGATTAATGGATGGTAATATTTTCCAGTTAGATTTTCTTGAGATCGTTCCTTATTTTCCTGAAAGAGTCTACCTGTTTGCACTCGTGTCAATATGAATACAGAAAAAGGCAAGTTCACGAAGGGGCGCTCTTTACAATCTAATTAAAAAGACAGAAGTGACACAAAGCTGCCTCTCTAGACATTGAAAGCGCGTTTGATACATAATACCGGCTACGACTCGATAAAAAGGGCAATCAGTAGAAAATAGCTCGAAGATTCGACCAACTCACGAATAAAGGTCGTGATAAAGTCAAAAAATAACTTCTTCCGGAGAAGTGTCGAAGTCTGTAGCTGCAGTTAAAAGATGACCCCAAAGGCGAATTCCCTCTCCCCTTCTGTAGTCTCTCTTCATCGACTACAACGCTATCGATTATACCGATGATCTAGCGATTGTCATCAGTCACATTCATAAACATGCACATGTCCTGAATTAAAGGCAACATTCTCGAATTTCCAGCTCAAGCTCGGTGAGGAAAGCCCAATTACACCACCTGTAGTTCAATCACTCGTCTTTAACAGAACGAAATGATTTCAATTTACAAAAATAAACTCCGAATCAGTACTATTTATAAACCGTCTGTGTATTTGTATGATTGCTTCTAACTCAAGATCCACTAAACCAATTTTGACAGGCGTTTTTCTATTTATGTCTTAATTGTTCCCATCTACTATGGACTCTAGTCCATTACATTGGCTCATTAGGGAGCCGAACAGTGAATATAAACGCGCAACAAGTTAGGAACTCAACGTACTGGTTAAAGTAGAGAAGATACATGTATCAAAACAGTGGAAATCCTTAATTATAAACGCTAAAGATTGATGATGTGGATTTAGATGTTATGTAGATGTTGTTTATAGAGGATATAGAGGCACTGCGACCTTTAGAGAACTATTATGATCCCCCGATCTCGTATTAGTCGATGAAATTCTCCAACTATCAATCCAATTGCTTTCAGGAATTATGTGCATGGGATACCATGATGGGAAATCTGTTTCTAAAATCTGGTATGCTTCCAGGTGTATCCGTCTTTTGGGAATCAGAGTTTCACTATCTTTAACGAGAATCTCGCTGCAGAGTCTCCTCAACTCCCAGTTCGAAAGCGTAACTGAGCCTTTTAAACGCTTAAGCGGGGTTAGAATCACCGTGGTTGAGTATTTATTGCGTTGGACTTCTGAGAGAGCAGTCAGATTCGTGTCTAGGAAAAACAACAAAACATTTTTGCGGCACCACATCTCAGCAGGCAATGACAAACCTCAGAGAGTGTTATTTGCTGAGAAAGCGTTTTTTGATTCGACATTCGGAGTCAGTATTAAACACTATAGGTCCCTTCTGTTCGTGGGACAAATGGTAGTGGGGCATCGGGGCCTCTCGGGGCAGACCTTGCAGCTCTTCCTTTTATATGAACATAGATCCCAAAAAGTAATATTGACTGACTTAGTCTTGGGAGTGCTTCAATAGCTTACATGTTATGCATGTACATAAACTACTCTTGAAATCTGTTTTGTAGTCAATCACACAATATGTGGATTTAGGAATTCCGCCTTAGGCTCCCACCACGCAATGAGCGGTAAAAGGCAGAGCGGCAGAAAATTTACTCAGAAATGACGCTTGCCGCTCACTGCGTAGAAGAGGCCTTAAAGCATACAGAGTCATTGAAATGGCTAGACTCTGAGAAAAAGAGTTGCAAACTATGGAGTCCAAAAACGTTCAGTGGCAAAAGTAACAATGCTCTAATTATGACTTTCCAAAAATCGAAGACGCCTTAGGTTGTTAGATTAGAAGCGGTTCTAAAAAAAAACCAATTAGCGCTCGGATGTGACGTTTTGAAACCACAACTGATTTGACCTGTTTGTTTGTGGGTGTTATAGGTTGATGGACGAAAATATTAAAATCCATTAAAGAACAGGATTAGTTCACCAATCTTATTCCTGGGAATATCTTTGAGTTCGTCGAAGAAGGGTGTGCTAGAGTGCGCTGCCTGCCTCGCGAGGGCCGAACATTTACACAGGAAATGATGCAGATATTCGGAGCTATGTTATAGAATCTTCTAAACGTGAGTCGAAAAATGGTCTAAGCAGCTCGAAAAAAACACAAAAACCTCAAATACAATGTCATCAGTCTTTAAACCAATTCGGAAGTGTTTTTGACTTGAAACTAGCTTTGACTATTTTGTCCCATAAATTAATAATATTATTGTAATAGACAGGAATGAAAATGCTGCCGTTTATACTTGTCGTCCAGATGATGACGGTTCCTAAGAAAACCGCGTCCATTAAACGATTTCAGGACTTTGGTCATAAATCATCAGACAATGAATTAAACGAAATCCGCGTCAATACATTAGAAATTACAGATCGGAGTAAACAATCGATCTGTCAGACTCATGGTGAAAGACGATCTTCACCTTCGCAGCTCAACGTCCCACGACAGGTAATAATAACATACGTCTGCGGAGATCCGATGACTTGTCCTGCCGGCATGCTGACAGTGAGTGGCAGTCCGACGAAAAGCTATTAACCATAGAACAGGCTTTGAATGCCCAAAATTAATGCATTTCGTCTTCACGCGCCCTCCGCGATCGATAACGGGTGAGTAAGTGGCACTCGTAATCGAATGATCCATAAAATTCATTGGGAGCGGTAATGCCAAATCCTCACATTTCGACGACGAGATACTCGTTCACGAGTGTGGTAATTCGGCCCCTGATTCCAGTAAATATGGTTCGGCAGAGCATTAATCCTTTTAGTAAGACTCTACTGAGTTTTGTGGATTGTGGAGTTAGAATCAATCAAACGTTTCACATAAACAATATCTTGGAGGAAGCTCGTCAGCTCCTCAGGGTGAAAAAAGTTCACTGCCTTGAGTTCGTTTTCTTAGATGTTTGAGAGCGGTATGTTTCGAAAGTATGGAAAAAATCCTTAAATCACTCCCAGGGCAAAGTCTGCAGATGGAGTCGGATTATGAAGATGGCTAGGAGCAAGGCCGAGCATTTACTGTCAACGAGGAGGGACACTCAACATCGACGGATCGAGGTAGTTTTGGTTTTACTTCTGGTAAGGACATGTCAACAGAAATGAAGAAAAAGAATAGCTTTTACGAAGATCCAGGTTCACCCCGAGCTGTAGCGCGTCCTTAGTATGTCAATAAAATGCACGGTTTATGCCTGATTGTGCTGAAGGGGTTTGACATTTTTCCAATCGTCCGTTGTTGCACTGAAGCCCCTTCGGTAACAACAATCTCTTGGATTATTTTCGACTTATTTCTGTAAATTTTGGATAAAACATCCATCGAAGAGCTGTGTATCATTCATTCCATTCAGTTTCAGGGAGAGGAGGCGTGCCATAAAGCCTGAGAAGGCGATTTTGAATACAATAGAGAGCGACTTGAGAAGCTTCTTCATGGCAAATTTTGCTGGGGCTCGAACTTACGCAGCTCGCACACCAGTATAACGCATTACCCACTGAGCCCCGGCAACGATTTTGACGGTTTTTTTTTTAATTCAGTTTATAAAATTTCCAAGGATATTATATACGAAAGTACATATGTAAGTAGGTATACACATGTGTATGGATATTATATTCAAATCCCTATGAGATATGATCGGGCATTCATTACCGCACCCTGCTCATCGTCTGAATCAAACACGACAAGGCGTGGTTGCGCCTAACACTTATGAAAAAGAGAAGGCTTGACGTCCACCATCTTCCAGCTATTTAAAGCTTGAACTCTAATGACCGGTCAAATGAGTCATCCACGCAACGCAACGCAACGAGTCACCACACTAAGATGCCTGGCGGCTATGAATTACAGGCACTTTCTCGATCGAGGCGCCAGTCCCTCATGATCTCATACGAAAAATTAAGCCCGCGAATAATTATAAAATTTCATTATATAAGTTTCTTATATACAAACGAGCATCAAACACATATTTACGCATCCGTTCATCAAACGCCTTTCAGAAAAAAATTATTTATTTTCTGTTGTATTTCCTCGGTCACATTTTAACCAAAAATTCACTTTTCCCTGTCATGCTGGCGTGCTAATAAAATTCTCAAATAAAATACAAAAAACAAAAAATAAAAATAAAATGTCCACTTCAAGCTCGTGTGTTGATGAGAGACGATGACGCCATGCCACCAGTTTTTTTCTTCTCTTTTTTTGATTGTTTTTGTGAGGTCTCGCCTGTCAACCTTGAAGCTCTGAACTTAAAATTTTGTTTGTGTCATTTAAATGATCTTAACAATTGGAATTGTAGATAATACCCCGGTGGCATTGTGTATGCAGGAAACGAATACATGGTGTCGGTCTTAGGTGAGATGCCTGGGGTAGACCGCACTAGATATATCAGATTTTCTCTCGGATTCTGTTCTGTTTGTTCGGATGTAAGACTGTACAATGGCTACGCTTATTAATGACAAATTTAAGCACCTACTTCGAGTTGAATAATTTAAACAGGAAATAGTATTAATGATTCGCTAATTTACCTCTGAATAACCGTTGTGTATTGGTTGTGTTTGTGCTATTAAATTGAATAAACAAAAACGTGTTCTATTGCGAAAAAAAAAATATGCAAATATTTTGATTAGTGGAATGTAGACAGTTGCAGTTTGTTTTGGATTCTAAATGGAGGCTCTAATCACATGAATAAACTTTGAGTAGTTCACACAAGATTAAAGATGTAGAGGAGACTTTTTATAGCAGATACTTCTCAATGTCGCGATTAGGTCATAGATTCTTTATCTAGTGAGTCAGGTCAGGCTTAAATAGTGGGAAAGCTTATATACCATCAAGGGTTATTGGACCAAAAACACGACAACGTATACATAAACTGCTAAACAGCACAAGAAAGGGTTGTCAATCCAGACAAAACTGAAATAATGGTCGTCATTGCCAAACCTATAGTACAAGATTTCCTTAGCTCTAAAATGCATGGTCATACATTTAACAGGCGCGCTGAGATCCTGTCCCACAGAAGACTAATCTTACTCCCATTTGAGCAAAGAGCGCTCAGACCAGTCTAAACTCTGGATAGTGAGGTCATATTGACATGCCTTGATATTGGACAAATAGCCGGGCTTAAGTATCGACTGTGATTACATGATTCCTTATCTGGACTTCGTCAAACCCTTCTCCTGCATCTTTCCAAGCAGAAAACAGTGGGAAAGTAAAGAAATTCTTAACGAGACAGTGTCCATCTACACGGATGACTCCAAGATGGACATAGGCACGAGTGCTGGTATTTTTTGTGAGAAGCTAGGACTCAGCTCAGACTCAATGACAACAGTAGTGTTCTCCAGGCAGAGGTTCTAGCAGTGACCAAAGCTGCCCAATTGGCGTCAATGCTCACGGTATCACGGGAGAATATCACAATCTTCATACACAGCCAGGCGGCTATAAAATAACTAGATGCTACTCAAAGCTTGTAAAGTTCTGTCGCGAAGAGCTGAGGGTTCTTGGCACGCAGGTTAAGGTAAAACTCTGCTGGCTCCCCGGCCACAGTGGTGTGCCAGGAAACGAGACTGCTGACGAACTGGCAATGAAGGGATCAGCCCTAGAACCGCAGCTAGCGGACGGTACAATTAAACCTCCACTTCGTCATCTGAAAGAAATAATAAGGCTAAGATCCTTAGCTGAGGTAAATAACAGGTGGAAAACACTAACCACCTGTGAAATGTCCAGAAGGCTATGGTCAGTATAAAGGTGGAACGACCAAGCTCCTACATTTAGACAGGAAATGACCTGTCATTATTGGTAGGATTAAATAAAATAAATAAATAGCTGGCGCGACAGCTCGATATGTGCCAAGGCCTAGCTTTTGCAAGCATTCATGTTGTGTTGTGAAGGGACTTTCAATTTATTGCCGACTCCGAACGGCGAATTGAGAAGCTTTTTGATGAGAAAGTGTGCTCCCGCAGGTGGGTTATTCCCCGACGAGGGGTGGTGCCGCGAAAAATCTTCGGTGGACATGGCTGTGGGGTAGGATTAATTACAGGCCACGATATGCTCAGGTATCATGCAAAAAAGCTACACCTGACCGAGGACGACCTATGCAGAGGATGCGGAGACAAGGAGGTGGATGAGGACACAACTCACTTTATCTGTCACTGTCACAAGCCTCTGCAATATTAGAAAAAGAACATTGGGCAGATACCTCTTCGATAACATTGACGAGCTATCCGATGGTTCACTGTCGGACCTGCTCAAGTTTGCAAGGACAGCCAAGTGGTTGTCATCGGCTATATAGAATCACGCAGTGGGAAGTAGCAGGTAAAACACTTGGGTACCACAACGGCTCTACATAGACCTTAGTGAGATGAAGAGGGTTTTATCATCTTAATCGGCCCGCTAACCTAACCTAACTTACTGCCATTTGAACTACACAGGGAATCTGAGTATTGTATCGCAAAGCCCTAGTCATAGTAAAATCCCGGAGAAGATACCAAACGAAGTCGCTCCGTCCCCGATTGACTACTTAACTTTCAAGCTAAACTTTAGGAAATGTTCTTCAATAAGACTCTCAACCAGGGCAGACTGGGTTACGAATTCTGATACATACGATTATCTATACTGACGCCTCGAAAATGAACTGCGGAGTTGGTCATGCAGCTTCTCAGACAACTTGGAAGTATCGAAATCCGCGTACCGGACTTTGCAAGAGTTTTCCAAGCCGCTGAACAATTCTCCAACACTGCTATGTTTTTAGATAGCCAAGCCACCATCAAAGCTACTGATTCGGCCACTGCCTCCTCAAAACTAGTAGCGCAGTACTAAAATCAACCTCTCCTCGATCCCATGATACAGTAAAAACGAGGGAAACGAAAGAGCTGACGAATTGACCGGGCTACTCTTGGAGGTTCAGTGTCCCAGACGAGACGTGGTACAGCGAATAATGTTCGGTGGACATGGCTGGGGATTAAACCAACGCTGCCCGTACGGCAGTTCATCACACTTATCATAACCGATCACGCCAGACACAGCCCATCTTTATTTGCACTGCACTGCGCTGCCCATAACATGTCAGCTGTACCAAAATTGTTAATGTCAAAGAACCAGCAAACTTTGCAATGTGGTAAAACATGAAATACATATATTCGAAACAAGCCTAGATAGTCAAGGGTCAATGGTTAAAACAGGTGCGGTAATAAGTGTTAAAGGAGATGTCCAGTCTTAAAGCCGTCTTATGACCCGCGCACAGATGGCTACAAGCCGAGAGATGCCCCTTTGACTTTTCCTAAGAACTCTGGTTCTAGTCTTTGGTAAGCCACTTTTAGAAAATGTCAGGATACTTGGACCGTTGACAGATCCAAATGGAATGCGACCTCATTTCGCGAGAAAGCGGAATCGATCAAATGTTGAACCTCACCTGGCTTATTCACCGCCCTCTTCGTTACCACATATGCCCCCATTTCCCGGAACCCAAGTGGGAGTGACAGAGAACCGGTTGATCAGATTCGGAAGTTAGTTTTGACATTGCTTTACAATTTTGGGGGAAGTAGCTAAAGAAGCTAAGACCTTAATGGCCAATTGGTCGTCCGTGTATATTGCAAAGTTTCTTTTCGGGGTTGGGTGGTTTTTAAGCTCGAGGCGTGCATTCAAAATCGCTGGTATTTCTGCTGGTTTAATCCGATGTCTTGAGCGACTCCGGTATCAAGTCTTCAACATTTTAGAGGGAATATACGCACCGACCCCACAGTCCATTCTCGATCCCTATGCCAGATTTGAGATGTTAAAGTTCTGCATCCGCTTTCTCCCCCCTTCTAGTTGGAAAATGCCCATTTAAAAGATTTCCAAAATTAAGTCTTGGAGTGACTGACTACGTTTGGGTAGCAACCACTTCTTCCGATATCGATTTGAGAAGGTTGCTGTGGCCTGACAGCGCTGGGACTGACAGCCCTGCCAGTCACCAGGAAATTGGAAGCAATGAATTTGCTAATGGACTGGCTATAACCCTGCCAGCTCCGGCATTCCTAACACCAAGACCATTCTGTGGTGTCAAGCGCTGATTAACAATCGGCAGCACCAACTTAGCCTAGCTCATAACTCGTCCCAAAGTTTAGCGAATTTCAAAGGCTCATCCGGCCCTATTCTGACAAGAAAGGAACAGCATGAGGAAGCTGGGAAGCGAGTAGGTGTTTGAGGGATAATTCACTGGGAAAGGTCCTTGAACCCTACAATTTCTTAACGTAGCGTGTTATGGTGTTTTTTCAGTCCTTGTTAGAGTTCCGGTGATAAGAATCTTTCGTGCATTTAAGCTATCGTTCGGACTAAGTGCCGATGTAGCCAACCACCTGAACCTAATCTAACCTAGTTTTGTTGCATACAGGTCTAGAATGCTTTGATTTCATGAAAACACCTCCAATGGCCTTTGCCTGAAATACCCATGTAGTTTCATTAAATTTTTGTCGATTAAGTAAAAAATGGAATCAGGTATTTAGTAACGTTGTCTAGACGCCCCATAAGCATTTAGCCTCATGCACTCACGTCAATTTGTCTACTCTAAAGAAACTGTGTACAGTGTACACATGAACAATCCTAAAGGTCAAATCACAAGTGATAAATTGTAAATTACACATTGTTAAGGTACACAAGCAATTGTACAACATAATAGCGCGGATGGTTACAACTTCACAAGTAGACGCTAATGAAAAGTGAAAAGCCTTTATTAACGAAAATGCTGATGATGTTGTCATTGACAATTACCTTATTCAATGTGCTAGACAAGCTGAACGACTGTGAATTAACTCTTATCATTTTTCCTTATCGCCAACAGAATGTGTACACCAAAATTCCAATCGTATTTATAACAGATAGGTATCCAAAAGACGTAGTCACTTTTACCCGGCGCTAATACCGACACATCAGCCGAAAAAAAACAATTTTTTTTTTGAATTGAATCAATTTGATTAGATAAACACATTCAAACGAGACATCGTTCGTTTCTTTTCGCACAACAACAACGGCAAAGGGATTTATATTATATTATACACTTTTCTCTATACTTCTTGCATATCAAACACCAACGAATTTTTTTTTATATCTTTTCGTTTCCTTTTTACATTGAAACTTTCGGCTATTGAATTATTAGCTGCTACACTACACTCATTAGTATTCTTCCTCTTCTTCTGCAAAAAATAAATAAATAAAAAAAACCGAACGAAAGCCTTGACTTTTTTTGAACATTTAAAACTAACGATCGAGTTCTTTTTCGTTTCTCTTGCGGATTCTAAGAAATACAGAAAAGGAACCACAAGAAGATACAAACAAATTAAACAGAGAAAAACATCTACAGATACTTTTTATTTTTTTATTCGCTTCGTGTGTTGTTTATTTGCTTTTTTTTTATTTTTTATTTTCTTATATATTCCGCAAATAAATCGTGTTGTGAAAAAAATAGAAAACTTGTTTTATATTCCAGCAGGAGAAAACGTATTTCTGGCAAAAAAAGACCAAAAAATGATCCCAATTCGATTTTATAGATACAGATAGCCAGCGACACTCAACGACAAACACTTAATATTTTTTTTTTCGAACCGATACCGCGCACCATCGAAAGTTTACGTCATTTTTATAATTAAAAAAAAATAAAATTGGAACGTACCTACGATAAGTAACGTTCTATTCTAGAAATACACTCAAGTAGCGCACAACAAATTTTTTTCAATTGGTAGCCTCGTTGACCCTGTGTAGTGTCACCGCCAACGATCGTACGAACTATGAAGCACGCAAAATCCAGCGATACATAGAAAAATTATCTATCACACGAGTTTAAGAGCCGCCACAAGATTAAGTACAACAATCAATTAAAGGAGCAACGCGAAAAGAATTTCAAAGAAAGAAGAAAACCCCAATTGGATGTGTGGATTTAGTAAGTACGTTTGCATGGAGGAACTCCGACCGCCGGGAGAAGACCACTGAATGACAGACTATCGAATACTGTGAAACTAAGCGCCAAAAGCTAAAACGCGAGTAGATTTAGATGGAACTCATTTCAGCTATATACCGCGAGACAGCGAGTTGGGATGGGAACACGAAAAAAAGAGCAAAAACCGCGGCAAAATATCGAGTTTATAGTGCACACATGCCTTATCGTCGGTGTGATGATGATGATGGCGATGGCACAAAAAAAAAACGAAAAAACAACACAAAAATCAGCAGCGAACGAACTACACTCTTCGATAGACCTCAGCGTACAACGCGAAGCGGCTATGCCTTCTCCTAAAGAGACACCACACACGCCCGGTATATAGTGTAGCGAGCGAGTAGTATCTACTGAATACACAAAGGCGAACGGGCGTTTGACTGCCACCTTCGTCTTAGAGAGCGCACACACAAGACACAACACAACACTCTCAATTTGCAGATTACAGTGTAGTTCGTTGGCATACGGACAGATAGGACGGAGATGCTGTTCTTTTGGTTTGACTCCAAGTCGGAAGCTGTAGCCGAGACGATCGCTGGAATTTCGATTCTCTCTCAGCCGAACGACATAAGGTCGGTTGTTGTGTGCGTTCAGGAGTGGATTTGCTATGCTTCATTCCTCTGACTGAGAGTAAACATTAACATGCATTCATTTAAATGGACAGTGGGTTCGTTTCAAAGATTGGGGAGATACCCTATTCGTGACTCTGACTGATTGTTATGATTTAGAAAACAAACCTAACGAGTGTTCAGACAATTGGAAGATACCTTACAATTTCATTGTCAGATGGCGGCCTTACAATGACCTAACAATGCTTTTCTTACAACGTTATCAGACAAATTTGGCAGTTCACACGATTGTAAGACATTTGGGACAATTTTTTCATTGGAAGACCTGACAATATTGTAAGATCTTACAATCGTCTGAACGTAGTTTTAGTCGCTGTGGCTGAGTGGTTAATGCGTAGGAAACATCAAGCAAACAATTTTTTTGGCCTCATCTCTCGTCGGGGAGTGAAAAACCTCGTAGAGTATAGTTCATCACGAAGAAGCTTCTCAATTCGACATTTAAAGTGGGCAATCAATTGTAAGGCCCTTCCATTCGTGCGAAAAATGTAACACGCACAACATGAGCGATTGCGAGTAGGTATGGCTTGGCCCTCAATGGACTGTCGCTCCAGCTACTTATTCAATTTTTTATATTTTTAAAAATTTGTACCAGCCTGCGGAGAAATGAAACATTTTAAAAAATAAAACCGCGTATCACAGCGAATACAGTTCCCATTGGGAAAAAATTGACATTTTTCTGTTAACGAAAAAATGGCGAAAAAATGAGCGGAGATCAACAAGGGGACACGAAGGATTAAATAGATTCTCTTAGACGGACACCAAACACCATCATCATCATCATCAATACAATATATCTGAAGAAGCAAATGTCGATTCCAAGCCAGGTAGATAGGTAAAGTGGCGGCTCTTTAGAGCCTAATTAGCGATAGGGTCCGCCGTTTTGTAACCACGAAACTCGTTTAATCTTATTTGCATGTGGTTGTTGATTTGGTGTGGCTAAATCCAGCCGGTAGTGGTGGTCGCCGTGGGTCTGTAGTTAGTGCGTTGGACTGCTGACCGAGCGGCGTGGGTTCAAGCCCCAGTCAGGAACACCGAACATTTTTCGCGGTACCACCTCTCGTCGGGGAATGACAAGCCTCCGGGAGTATAATCTGTCATGAAAGAGCTTCTCAATTCGCCGTTCGGAGTCGGCAATAAATTGTAGGTCCCTTCCATTCGTGCGAACAATACAAACACGCACAACATGAATCGTTGCGAGAAGCTAGGCCCTGGCTCATCCCGAGCTGTAGCGCCAGCTATTTTTTTTTTTTAAATCCAGCCGGTGGAGTTCAGATACAGGATTAATTCTCCAATCCTTTTTTCAGCTATCTCGTCGAGGTCCTCGAAGAAAGGTTTGCCCAAAGAGCGCTGTCTGGTCCTCGCCAGAGCCGGACACCTGCAGAGGAAATGAAGTAGAGATTCTTTTTCATTAAAGTCCTTGCAGCTTCTGCAAAAGGTGTTGTGAAGAATACCAAGCTTGACCGCATGGTCTCCAACTGCCCAATGGCCTGTAATGATGGCTACGATTCTGGCAATATCTGGTCTTGATTTGTAATTGGGTCAGTCTTTCTTGAGATAACGCAACTGGACAGGCCGTTCCATCTATGATTGGCAAGCTGGAGGAAGTGTAGATGTTCAAAGCCCTTAACAGTGCCCAGCGGAATATCGAGACTTTCGACAAGTGAACTGTTAAGGGCCGATCCTTTCCTGGCCAGCTCGTGGGCACGTTCATTGCCCTCGTAATTGTTATGACCTGGGATCCAGATGAGTGTAATTGTGGAGTGGGTACTCAGTTGATTAATTTCCAGCCGGCATTGCTCTACCAGTTTTGATGATATGATAACCGCATCAATGGCTTTGATAGCAGCTTGACTATCTGAGAAATTAGAGATATTCTGGTTGGATGTTTGGAGATTGTTCAGCAAGTGGCAGGCCTCGCGAATTGCGAGAAGTTCCACCTGGAAGACGAAGAGGCTTTGATATATTCAGTTGGTCAGAGAAGATACCTGCGCCGACTCCGCACTTCATATTCGACCTGTCTGTATTGATTTCAAGACTTCGTCGAAGTTTTTTACTTTCCTACTAAGATTTTTTTCTCTTTTCTTTTATGCGGACAACTCTCTTAAGCGGACACATATTTTAAAAATTTTCTTGTCCGGTTAACTACGATTTCACTGTAGTTCTTTAAACGAATAGCAGACCCCTTTTCGACTCAATGTCACTGTTATTCAAAATCGAACCATGGGCCTAGATAAAACAAACTTTAGCAAAAAAAAAATGCAGTGTGGCATTCACCACATTGTCGCAGATTAATACCTAATTCATCATTCCTAGCGTCGGTAAAAATTCCGACTACGTGATTTCATACATGGAGCGCAATCGCATGCCACATACTCGACTGAGAAAAATGGGCGTGTTACCGTGTTAAATAAGATTAGATTAGCCATGCAGAGAGGGACGGGTTAGAGATTCCGAAGGAGATATCTAATCAAATCACAGAAGGATGTCTTGATCAATGTAAATAAAAGAAAAATAAATACTGGTTCTCGCAACTATTCATGTTGCTCGTGTTACATTTTCAATGAATGGAAGGGACCGACTCCAAACGGGGAATTGCGAAGCTTCATGGTGAATTGTATAAACGAATTCTGTGTCATCATTTCTTACGGCACAATGGACCCTATTGCTGGTCTAAGTGAGCGGTGACGAATGTCACAAGGCACCCATTTACCTACCTTTTTTCACTGTGAAAAGATGGACGTTTGGATGTTTTGATGATGACTCACAAACCTATCTTAAGCCCTGTTCAAGAAAAGAGTTTTTCATTTTTTGATTTAATTTACTCAGTCAGTCACTGGAGAAATGAAGGCTCTACTAAACTACCAAATTCCCAAATCTGGTATACAGATGGTTCAAAATTGGAAAACGGTAGTACAGGTGCTGAGGGTTTATGGTCCAAGTCACCTTGAGAAATCACCTTTACTTAATCTCTTCAAAGACGAGTTAAGAAACTTAAAAGGCTATCTAACGGGACATTGTCCAATCAGATACCATCTGCATAGAATAAAATTATCAGATACCGACTCCTTCGCCTCTGTGGAGAACAGAAAGAGACCGCTGAGAATATTCAGTGCGTATGTCCAGGAGCTGCAAGATTGCTTCGCGGAAATTTGAAAAATTTAACCCAATTCTATACTGCGGTTTATCAAAAGGCTCAATAGAACCTCTAGTTAAACCATTCGAGCCACTACAATAGACCTCAGAGGTCGCAGCAAGCATTTAGGGCCTCTAATACAGAATACAGAACTGTCAGTGGCTGAGTCTAATAAACAATCAACGCAGTACATTGTGAAGGGTGAAAATGCTCAGACGAACGCCAGACAGTTCACCACCTTGTTTAGGTTAGGTTAGGTTAGGTTATGGAGGAAATGCCCAGTCCCATGACTGAGCGTCCACGGGGCCTACTGGTCCATAGTGTTCCCTTTTGTGCTGTGGGCCTTGTTCCAACCTTGGGTTCTAGATGGGTGGTCTGTCAAACCACCCTGTACTCTTAATGAAGTGGAGTATGCTTTTTATCGGCACTTCTGTTAGATCACTCAGTTCACCAAACAGCCTGTTTCCCATGTGTCGGAGCCGGCAGTTTTAGACGTTGGGACACTCACTGAGTAAGTGCTTGATGGTTTCTGTCTCTTCCGCATCCTGACAGCTCCTGCAGTAGTCTGGGGAGTCGTTGCCTAGTCTCCTGGCCATGGTACCTATGCAACAATGTCCTGTCGGTACACCTACTAGGATGCGAGTATCTTTTTTATTCATAACCAGAAGACCTTGCTTATAAAGGTGAGTATGTCCTAAATTTCACTAGCGAACATAATTCCGTATGGAAGATGCGCCTAACCAGTGAAGTGCCGGACATTCACAGGAAATTTCTCTGATCACAGACTTCAACTTGTTGAGATGGTATCTCAGGCAGCAACGGCCTGTGAGAAATCTCACCAGCAGCCTGACGTTCTTCTCGGCTAAGTTATGGATTTCCTTATGGGGACAAGGCTTGGATTGCCTCAGCATCATTTAACTGACGAGCTGTAGAAGAAATGTCTACTAAATCATAGAAGGTAAAAATGCTACCAGACAATTGGTGAACATTTATAGAAAGTATTCGTTGAAGATGGTAAATTGATAGCTTTTGTCAAAGCAAGCTGCTATGGAACAAAATGTCACGTGATTTACAGAAGTAGGCTGTCAGAGGAAATTAAGATGGGAGATGCGCGGTCCGAAAAGGCTGCATTCTATTACTACTCCTTAATGTGGCAGTCAGTCATGTGCTACGCAACGTCTCGTCGGTGGGAAGGAGCAGAATCCAATGGGTTTTCATAACAGTTCTCAAACATCTATTGGATCAGTTCTAAATGTCCACTTGCTTGGAAGCACAGTCTAACCCAGTGGGGTTAAAAATGAACACCAAGAAAATTAAAATTCACAGTCATAGCATTGCTGGATAGCAAATCGAGAGCACAGCAACGGGTCGCTATAGGATCCTCAAGGGGAACCATACTATTCCTAGTAAAACGGACTACGTTGTCACCCATATTGTTTTCAAGGTCAGGGACAAAACTCGGATTCCTAGCAGTAGCTCTTGAGGGTCTGGTACAGTTTTAAACGATTTCGCAAATGGATCTAAGACAGCGGGTGGTACGGGGGCAGGAGTCTTCTCGAATGCACCAGACTTAGCCATTACCACGCGACTGCCAGATCACTGTAGTGTGTTTCAACCGAAAATGACGGCAGACCGCGAAGGCTTTCAATTAACGCGATAGACTGAAGCTCTATTGTACTATACATAGATAGTCAGACATCTATTAAAGGAATCAACGCAACCCTGCGCAAGGTCCCAGCATACAGGGACATTCCAGGCAACTGCAGAGCGGACGAGTTGCCACAAGAAGGTGCAGGATAGCATCTCCCCGAAAACCTAGAGGAATCCCCCGGGGCCTATCGAATCGGTTAAATTTCTCCTTGACACGGATGCCAAAAAACTGGCAAACCACAGGTTGAACAAAATCAGGACTCGTCTCTAGTCAAAACAAATCTGGCTTAACCTGGATTTAAAGAAGACGGAGAGTCTTTTATCCACAAACTGGAAAAACTAATAGGGGTCCTGACCAGACATTGCTTAGGCAGACACGCACTCAGACTAGGGGTCCCCTCCAATGACTGTAGAAGCTGCAGAGACGATGAGGAAGAAAAAACTACAACGCACATACTGTGCACGTATCCTGGCCTTGCGACGTTAAGAAGAATAACCCTCGGGGAGTAATTCTACGATGATCTAAACGATTTGCCCGCATTCGACATCCTGAAGATAATAAACTTCAACCCTCAGGGTTAATATCGTTACGGTTGCCCATCTCAATGTACTCTGTGCTACATACTCTGATTCCTGGCACTGGTAAGGCGGTTCTTCATCGTGGTATCACAATGGGCCGAGCTGGTCAAAGTGTGTCCCTGTCTGAGCGGGGGCAGCCACCGAACCTTACCTAAATCGAGAGAGTGTAGACATTTCGGTACGTATCGAATTGGATGTTATTGCTGCTTTTAGTATGCTGTCTATGATTATCAGAGCAGGGCAAATGTAGCTGAAATGTAGAGTCAGTCAGACAACCAATGTTACAAAAAAGCTTCAAGCCTTTGTTATGCATTGTCTCGGATACATATTATGAGTGTTCTGGTCGAACCTTCTATCAACTGAACAGCAGTCTGGAAGAACTGGCCAAGAACGTACAGTTATGGTTATACAGCAGAGTGACAATGGATTGGCCACACACTACGAATGTGCGATGACTGCATAGCGAATGTAGTGAAATCCATTAGCCCAAGACTAAGGAAGAGTGTGTCGTTCCGATTAACTTGGCGTCGTACAGTCGATGAAGAGTTTCGGCAATTAAAATAGAGTTGGACCGAGCACACGATGGTGCGTAGGCGTGGTAGACGCCTATAGACATACAACCCACAAGTAAAAGTAAGAGTAAGTTATATTCCTCATACTTAGGTAGGAAACCATATAAAATTGACAATGAGTCGCTTTTACAATGAACTGCTTCTATGAATTGATGTCATTTATGTACACATGTACAGACATACATACCTACATATGCTTTCATTTACAAAAGTTTTAAAAAAGGTTTGCAAAAGCCAATGGAAAGTCAGTATGATTGTTGTGAGGTTCCAGAAGTTTTATATCCAAAATATCAAGTATACGCCTCCCTATCAAATTTTGAAAAATTTTACCGAGTACCGAGCCACTTTTTGTGACTTTTTATAGCTAGAAGCCCATTCGTAGATGACAAACTTCTGTTGAGCATGAAGAAAATCATGCTCATTCTCATCATTTCTAATTGACATGTGGCCAGATCGTCTCTTCCGTGATCGTCACGTAGAAATGAAATGGTTTGGTCCCAGAATGCTCGTTTTTACGTGACAAGTTATACGATCTTGGCAGAGACAATTTGGCCCCTGCTTACTTGTCAATACGCAGAAAGCAAATCGTAAAAAGGTTGTAAATAGCTTTCCAAACGCCGATTCTAGCAATAACAAACGCCGCCCAAATAGACTCAATGACAACAGTATCACGGCTGAATATTAGGATTTGGAAGCCAGACGACTATAGAACTGATATCTGATACACAAATTACTTGCTGTGGGCATGCAGCACAACGTCAAACTCTGCTGAGTCGCTGTGACATTTGTCATATAAAAAATAGAGCCGTAGACACTGTCTACTAGACAGTAACCTCCAATGCCATCGATGAATGGCCAAAAACAATAAAATTGGCGAGGAAGACTGAGTGCTTAGATTGAGGAAATTGATCCTCCACAATGCGTCTGCATTGACCTAAGTTGGATGAAGAGGATCTGATATACATAGGTTTGTCCACTGCATTTGAAAATGACTTCGCATCCTCTCGTTGGTTGTCAGTGTGACTCCAACTGTATTTTCAGCGGTTCGTTCTGTTGGTAACTATTTGCACGGACAACGATCAGGATTGTTTGCAGAGATATAGATGAGCAAATCTTGATCAGGGCTTATACGCTATGGTGCCATATGAGCATATGTGTACTAGCCAGAATACTATGGCTAGTCATCAATAGGAAGAAATCCAAAAATATCGTACAACTTAATCGAAAGGAAATACGAATCCTTTCAGAATGACTTGGGTTACTCTACAACGACATCTGCAGAAACTGCTGGACCAGAGAAGAAAATGAATCCGTTCGACACCTGCTTTGCTGAACTAGCCACCGGAAGACTGAGCAGTCCTGTAGTAGCTTCGTCTATAGCCTGAGGGATCGGTTCATATCGCCGAATTTAATCCGTTCCACACCTGCTTTGCTGAACTAGCCACCGAAGAAGACTGAGCAGTCCTGTAGTAGATTCGTCTATAGCCTGAAGGACCTTCATATCGCCGAATTTAGGGACCTCCGGAGATTTGTATCCCATTCTGGGTCGATTTCAAATTAGGCAGCTATATTCGAGTATAATCTGTCATGAAAGAGCTTCTCAATTCGACGTTCGGAGTCGGCAATAAATTGTAGGTCCCTTCCATTCGGGGGAAAAAGTAACACGCACAACATGAATGGTTGCGAGAAGCGAGGCCTTGGCTCATCCCGAGCTGTCACGCCAGCTATTTATTTATATCCGAGCCATCAGGAAGGCGTCCCCTGATAGATAGTTGGACCAAAGTCCGAAATCTCACCTGTACCCCAAGGGGATAGCAACTGTTGATTTAGAGTCGATGGCGGAAGATCGGGAGATGTGAAGGGTCCATTTGAGCACCCTAAACCCGCCACCCTCATGGATGATCTTTGAGAAAATTCCTATGAGTAAACTTCTTTAGGTAAAATGAACCCGTTTGAGGTCAAAGGATTTTATCAAAACTTTAAAATTTGGGTGTGCCCCACCCGGCGTGCGAATTTTTCAGCATGAAGTTGTTAGGAAATTTCCTTTCCACCACATTGCCCCTTCCTGACTTTGTTGGCCGCACTGTAAACTCTAATACAAATACTTAGCCAATTTGCTTTAGCGTTAGCCAACTCTCCAATGTTTGACTTCGTCTGTGGTGCTTAAGTGGTGGGCAAATCTGATTGACGTACACTACCAGTATCGGTATGTGTGGTTTTTCTCTCTGAGCGCGCCACAGCATCTATCCGCGTTTAGGTAATTGAGTTGGAGGACTGATGAAAAGTTGACTGAAACACCTCCTGTCGGTTCGTCTTCATTCATTTTTTTACTCCGAAATTACATGCATCCGAGAGATAAGTGGCTGGCATTCATTTCCCATTATGATAATATTTTGCTACTATACGCTAAGAGAAGGGGAACGGACGCCGACGTATGTATCTTCAATTCGGAAGATTCGGAAATTCGTGGATATTTATATCTGCGACGAAGATGTCGGTTGCACTGTGGTTGTTAGTTTCATGCGCTTTGAGATGAGATCATGATGTTAATTATATAGCCGGCAGCAGATGCAGCCAGCTCAATGTTTCTTGTCTGTCAGTTCTGTGTCGAATATTTTCCACCTATATACTGTAATAAACCAAAACAGCAACCAAGCAGCAGCGCATCATTTGCGTTGGCCCAGCATCTGCACCAACAAAAGCCTGTGTGTCTGGATTCTGGGAGCAAAGTATCATGAAATTATGTATCCAGACGTTGTTTACTCTCTCTGTATGCCCCCCGATCGTATGTACAGGCAGTAAAATGCGAACGTGCATCTTTTTTTTCTTCTTGTTTACAAAATTGGGTTTATTTCGAGAATTTTGAGGTTACGTTAATGTTTTCTCAGATCTCGGCCCCTCACTCGCTCCGTGGACTCGATTCCGTGCTGCTGTCGCCTTAAATTTAAATACGCAAATATTCTACGCCACCATGTTCTACAATAATATTTTATTGGATGCTAATGGAAAAAGTCAAATCAATTATTGCCTCCCGTTCTGTGGGGTGATGGCATACACCCCAATGGTGGCCACACCTTGTGTCACGCAACACTGAGAGGATTCGGGCGGGCAAGTGGTCAATATGAATTTATTTTTGGTTTCAATTAAATTAACTGAGGAGATTCCAATAGAACACTACACGCGGGTGTGAGGGCGAATATTGATTTCTTTTTTAGGTCAGCGAAACGTAACCTATATTAATAAATTTGATTTAGTGAAGTTTTAGAGCGAAAGTTCAAACAACTGCGTATGGCCGTTCTAGGGTAGGGTTGGATTTCGTAATCCTTTCGGAAAATGACGAATAAGTGGAGAAACAACGCAAGAGTGGTATAATGTTGGTTGAATGACACACCGAACGATGGAATTTCTTGATACAACTCTGATTCATTGAATTCCCGAAAGATTCCACAGAAATTGCTCGTGACACGTGCATAAGAAGACAAGGAATTTTCGACGCAATTCGCTCTTTGTTCATGAAAGTGATCTGAGGAGATTTGTGGGAAAAAAATGGAGCATCGCAGTCGGTGTAGACGCTATACATACAAGATGTTTTCATTGGGAAGCTTTCAGGTCAGATGGGCACATTCACCTGTCGTCACAATTTGCTAGAGCTTCGAATTGTGAATGTTACCAACATCTGTATTATTTTCTCAAGAGAATACCATTCTTCTTGAACTCACAACTGGTGCGGTAATCACCATCATCATCGTCATTTTCTGCGGGGGCTCAGGGTGCTTAAGTGGACCCTCCACATCTTGTGATCTTCCGCCATCGACTCTAAATCATCAGTGGCTATCTCCGTACGGGTAGATATGAGATTTCGGACTTAGTCTAACCATCTCAACCTAGGTCTACCCATGGCACGTCTTGGAAGCAGAGTTGGGGACGTGCCCAAACTATCGGAGTATGGACCTCTCCACTCGAAGAAGTAGCTGCTCGACATTGAGTGCCTCGCGTATTTTGGAGTTCCTAACACGATCTCGACGAAATACGCCAGCAGTATAACGAAGAAATCTCATTTCGACAGACTGTATTCGCGATTTTATTCTTTATTCGTGAGGGTTAGAATAAACACTGAATTGAAGATCGATAGCTTAGTTCTGATGCTAAGTTCAGCCCTCCTGATAGCAGATTGACGAAGCTGTCTCAAAATTGATCCAGCCTGACCAATCCAATAGGATAAGCCAGTATTGCTCCTACCATCACTCGTGAATAAGACCCCGAGATACTTAAACTTCTCCACCTGTTTTAATGAGACTCCACTAACATCCAGAGTGCATTGAGCAGGCATTCGGGAGATTACCACAAGCTCTGTTTTGTTCACTTTTACCCTCATTCCAGCTTCAACACAAACGGCTACGAATCTGTCAAGTGCCCGCCCAAGTTCGGTCTGGGTGGATCCTAGGATTACCAAGTCATCAGTGAAAAACAATTCGAACCGTTCCTCGCCACGGCTACGCTATAACATCCAATCCACAAACACTATGAAAAGAGCAAAGTCCAACGCCGTTTACCCGAACACAGCTCTTACAGTTTCTGTAAAGAGATTGAATGGCTCTCAGAAGAGACCCGTCAATCCAATACTCCTGCAGAACACTCCAGAGTTTATCCTAGGGACCTGATCATATGCTTTCTCCAAATCCACAAAACAACTGTAGATAGGTTTGGCAACTCCCAGGCCTTCTCAAATACCATTTTGAGAGTGAATAGCAGGTCGGTTGTGCTTCTACCTGGACGAAAGCCGCACTTCTCATCTCCCAACCTTTACTCGACCACAGCTCTAGAACACGCTTCCATCACTTAAGGAAAGACTTCTCCGGAGAGACTTAAAAGAATTATATCCCTATTATTGGACAAAGCCCTCTTTTCCGCTTTCTTAAAAAGAGGAATTATCACCCCAGTTTGCCAATCGCTAGGGGTTTCACCGCATTCCCAGGCCACTTCCCCAATTGCTTGAGCATTTCTGGCCGGATTTCATCCACATCAGTAGATTTGCCGACTTTAACGCTTTAATCGCCAAAGTCACCTGCTCTACAGTGTGATTTTTCTCCGCCCTACTCTAAACCATGGGTCTGCTATCCTCACTGCCCTGTTTGGAACTGAGCAGCTCCGTGTGCTCACCCCATCCTTCTCATCGGAAAAAAGTACACCATCTTTGGATTTAACTCCTTCGATGGTATTAAACTTCCTTCCTCTGAGGTGGCAGATGGTCTGCCAAAACACCTTATTTGCAGATCTGTGACCACGGTAAAATTTCTCGTCGAACTCCTTCCAAGACTGCTCTTTAGCTGCTTTAACAGCCAGCTTGGAAGTTTTTCGCGCCTACATGTACCGGTTCCGAGAAGCTGAGCCCCTCAAGGCTTTCTTCTTCGGATGTTTTAAACCATGTAGTTCTTTTCTCACAATTAGCCGCCCCATCGAGGCACTTCACTCCGCAGAAATCTCCTGCAGAGGCAATGACTGAAGGCAATGACTTGAAAACAACTGCCATTCTTCCTCTATATTAGTCAGAACAGTTGGAGTTCGTCCAAACCTCTCAGATACCTGCCGTGCAAACTTGTACCTATATCTCATCGTTCTCCAAACTTTCCCATCGTATACGTGTCACCAGCCTCGGTGCAGTAATAACAAGGCTTAATGATTTCGTGTGTTAGTGCAAGTTCAAACGATCTAGCAGTTGTAGAAAGGATAACATGGGATAGCATTCACTTTACTAAAAAATGACACTAACAAAACTGACACTTCGCCTCGGATTAGAATTGATCACACATTGACGACTGGTACAAGAGCCGTGCCCGGAGAAAATTGGTTTCTATAACCAAGCTCCTTCACCCAGAAAACGAAAAACCTTAAAACATGAGACTTCAACACCTTAAACGAGGATGGAGAAGGTTGGACGCGGAAGAATATCAGTTTTTAACGCGTACTTGTAGGAGTCTTATTGCCTAGGCGTGTTCATGTTGTGCGTGTTACATTTTTCGCAAGAATGGAAGGGACCTACAATCTATTGCCGACTCTGAACGGCAAGTTGAGAAGCTCTTTTATAACAGATTATACTCTGGTTAATCATCCGGGAGTCTGAAGTGCTGCTGCTTTCGCTAACAGCAAGCGCAACCCTAACTTCTTGGCAGCTGTACGGAGACATCCAATCCGGCAGCTGCTTTTTAAATAGTCGAATAGACGACGACGTATGGGATTGGCACGATATCATCATCTTCCGTCCAATCGCATACCACTGGTGTTCGACGATCCCATGCCAACATATGAATGCTCATCGACAGACTCAAGGATTCAAGTGCGGCAACAATTTAGGCAGTTTTTCTGTTCCAGATGTTAGGAAGCTAATTAGCTTCTCTAAGTGGAAGATGCCAAGTGCAGTTGGTGAGACGAATTCGCTGCCTGCTTTCTGCCGCTTTCTTAGATAAATAAGGCGGGGCATTCGGTGATGATGTAGAAAGAGCTCTCCAAGCATAGGTTACAGGTAGGGTCCGGTGACAGGGCAAGTTTGTGTAGGTCCCATTTTAGTCGCCAATGGCCACTTAGGATATCGGTTTTAAGTTGGTTCCTGCTGAGATTTAAAAGAAACTTAGTTTTCTTTTCTGATAGGTTGGGGAAGAAGTGTTTGGTACATTTCCGTCCTACACTTCCAATCCAAATTGTGCTGCATTTGAGCAGGGTTTGTCCCCCCCATAAAGCTTTTGAAAATTGATTTGTTTACTCCACAGGCTGGTTCAGGACCAGTGAGGGGGTAGTTGCATCCGTTTTTGCCAGTCAGTCCACTGTTTTATTGCCGGTGTGGCCCTTGTGAGCGAGGATCTAGTGTAGTATAACCCAGTTGTTTCCTCCTAGTTCTAGAAGCAATTTGACTGTCTCTAGGACTAGTTTCGATTTTATCGTGGCTGAGTTCAGTGCTTTCATGGCAGCTTGATTGTAAGAGAAGATAAAGATGGTTTTGCCACGAAAATTAGAGAACAAGTTTAAGCTTGTGCACTGATTTATGGCAAATATTTCTGTCTGAAAGATCGGTGAGTATGTGCCTAGACTGAACGATACGATAGTGCTCGTCCACCCTGAATATTCCATCACCAGATCCACTGTCCATTTTTGAGCCGTCCGTTTACAACATTTGAATTACTCCATTTGACGCGGGCCTCGGTCAACCTGGCGGAAATTCGGAAAATCGAACCTAAGGTTATACTGAAGTTTATCACCACCACAATAGACTTCATAGGCCGCAGTGCGCATTTTGGGCTTATAATACAGAATACAGAGAATGCACTTCGTCGTGCTCTAAGGAACGGGGTTTGAAATTTTCCCAGTCGTCACTCTGCTGACTTCTGAGTAGTTTCGTTTAAAGCAGTAACTTGGAAGAGTGTCGTCCAATGGAATGCTGAACTCGCTACTTTGGAGTAGGAAGGAAAGCAAATTAAGGTGATCGTCGGGAGGATGTTTGGAGATGATGTTGTTTAGGAGGAACAGCCTGTGCAGATCGAGTTTTACCTGCATTTCTTAATCGACTCGAACTGGCGGTAGACCGACCACTTAGCACTTAGCTTACGGAGAACACCAGCGTGTTTGACTGAAAATATTTTGACTCTCTAAAAAGTGTGGCTGAGGATCCAAATTGATCGATGTTCGACAAAACAAGTTCGTCGGTTTTTTTGTGGGAGAGGAGGGTAAATGGAAAAGAACATACATATGTAAATGTATTTTATTAGAACATCTTCATCCTTGAGCTTATCGACAGGTAAGCAGAGTACAATGTAAACTCAACGAATAATTCGTCGAATCAAATAAAATTCCTCACTCCATGTTATAGTTCCGACAAATTTCATAAAAATAATCCAAATTCAAAATGCCTCTAGGAAAGAAAACGAGAAAATCTAAAAGTAATTGCAACATTGAGCAATCAACGGATACTTTTTCTTCAAACTAAATTCAACCTTCACATCAATTAGGCGCCAATTAGACACGTGTATTCCACAATATCTTAGCGAATAATTTATTTCAAAAACACATTTATGCGTAGGTTGGTTTGTTTCAATTGTTTATTTCCATTCGCACACGTACATATGAAGTTCGAAGATTCTCCAAAAATTCGTGTAAAATTAATTAAAGGCCATTGCGAGACGACTGTTTCCCATAACTCTGGCCATTTTGAATGTTTTTCAAAGAACTAAAATAAGACATAAATAACTAAAGCGCTATTTGATAAGAAGAACACCAAGCACTGGGAAGAGACGGAAATTATTATTAAAGTGTTTTAAAGTGAAAACCTCTTTGTTTTCGGAATAGTCTGAGTTACGAGGAACACGTTGTATTGATGCGTCTTTTGCGAACGACCGTGGGGGTCATAGATTTGTGAAATTTAATTTGAATCGTTTGGGATATTTTTGAATATTTTTATTTTTATTTTAGTTTTTGCGCATTATAGTGACATCAGGTTTTGTTTTTGTGCTTATTTAAGTGGAGAATTCGGAAGAACAGAAGTGTGTGGGAGAAAGGAGAAGTCTTATATCCGACCTTCGACCAAATTATAGAACTGTGGACGATCTTCGTTTCCGTGCAGTAATGTGCGATTATTGTTAACAAGGCCATCCATATCGGGCATGAATTATTTCAACTGTCAACTGTCACTTTTGTGTCATTACTTGTCATTTATTGTTAGACGTGTTGACTTTGACATAATCGACATTTTACAGAATTCTAAGACAATTTCACATTTGGCAATGGCCAATGGTTGGCTAATCGATTTTAGGTAGAATATGTTAGGTTAGCGAGCCCATGAAGAGCGAGCCCTCTTCATCTCACTTAGGTCTATGTAGACCCGTTGTGGTACCCATGTATTTTACCAAATTCTTAGCTGCCCTTGCAAACTTGAGCAGATCCGACAGTGAACCATCCTTGTGAGTGAGCTCCTTGATGTTATCGAAGAGGTATCTGCCCAATGTTCTTTTTCTAATATTGCAGAGGCTTGTGACAGTGACAGAGAAAGTGAGTTGTGTCCTCATTCCTCCTCGTCCCCGCATCCTTTGCATAGGTCGTCGTCAGTCAGGTGCAGCTTTTCTGCATGATACCTGAGCATATTGTGGCCCAACTCCCAGCCATGTCCACCGAAGATTTTTTGCGGCACCACCTCTCGTCGGTGAATGACAAAACTCCGGGAGTATACTTTGTCATGAAAAACCTTCTCAATTCGCCGTTTGGAGTCGAAATAAAGTGAAGATCCCTTCCACTTGTGCGAAAACCGTAACACGCACAACATGTTGTCAGAGAGTCTTATTGAGCTGCTGAGTCCTCAGAAAAGACACCAGCATCCGTGCCCATGACCATCTCTGTACTCTGCTTGGAAAGATGCATTAGAAGGGTTTGACGAAGTCCAGATAAGGAATCATGTAATCGCAGTCGATACTTATGCCCGAATATTTATCCAATATCAAGACGTGTCCATAAAAGTTCGCTTTCCAGAGTTTAAACTGGTCTAATCTCAGACAGCTCTTTGCTGCAGATTCTTGCATGTAGAGATTAAGGGGTAGCAGAGTGAGAATTGTCTCCAACCCTGCCGTTGGAGTTGATATCAGTGCACTGGTCGTTCCAATGCAAGCTAGTCTTTGTAACTTGGTCAAGACTTTGAGGTTAGTTAAAGGTTGCCACCAGACTAAAACTTCATACGGCCTAACGATCGCAGAGTACAGCCATAGGATTATACTGAGTTTATGTCCCCAGTTCTTCCCAAAAATCCTACTGCAAGTGTAGAAAGCGATCGAGGCCTTTTCGATTTTAGGCAACATGGTTGGATGGCAAAATTAACACAAGTCTTCGCAGAAGTAGCACCTTTCGATAAATGTTGGTTCGTTTTATAGCAAGAAAGAGCCCTTGAAGCCAAACATCTTGCAGAAACAACGAAGCGAGGAGGACTTCAATACTACGCAGGATAAGTCTCGATTGGTCTGTAGGCTCCGAAATGCAAACAAATGCCTCGGGTACAGACTGGTCCTTCTTAAGGACTATCATATCCTCCAAATGGATGCCGAGACTAGTTTGCTTGCCTAGCCGATCAGTTTACGGTCACATTACTCTGGGTTTCAGGGCACAGTGATAAAAAAGAAAATTATCATGGGGATGAGCTGACCGGGCAAGAATCAGCTCTACACGCTACACACGCAGCTCTATGCAAAAAACCATAAAAGACCTACAGGTCTCCGAGTGGAAGTGATGAGGCCTTTCCATCACACACCCTTCTAACCTAACCTAACTTAACCTATGCAAAAAGCCAACCTTCAATGAAAAAGAATAACCAACTGCGTGAGTTATGATTCAGCTATGACAAGCCAAAGACCAATTGGAGATGATGCGACCAAGTTTACAATCCCTTCAGAAAACGAAGTCAAGAAGGAAATTCTTTCCCATTCCTTCTGCAATTGTCCGGCACTAGCTAGGGCCACATTGCATGTCCTTAGTAAACCATCCTTTGACGAGCTCATCGACATCTCGGTTAAAAAGATACGAGGTCAATTTTTTTTTTTTTTTTTTATCTACCTACGTTTCAAGGGGTTCGGAACACCCTTCTGATGTTATTCACAAAGCGCGAGTGAGATGCAGTGGTTCAAAACTCAGGTAGTATTAGGTTTCAATTGCGTCCAAAGGTGGTGCTGGGGACATTTGTGGTGTTTGTCACTGCTATAGTTCACAGGAATTTTTTCGAATCTCCTAATCTCATTATCATGGTCAGCTCAATCAACTCTTCAAGTCAGGACGACACCCTACTGCCAGTGTTATGTCTTCGCCTGAGTTATGTTAACAAAAAGGCGTATCTTAGTACTAATTGGGTTCTAAGAATCGCCACTTCTACCAAGCTACCGATCGTTTATTGACGAACTTTAGCTATCAACTACGGACAACGACTCGATTCTAGAACGATAGGACCCTTATTGACTCGCGTGATAAATGTCGTTTAAACGCCAGATTCCTCAAACTCGACTATGATAGCAAAACAGCACTCAAAACGGTAGCAAATCCTTTCTTATATTGAAAATCAAGACTAAGGTAAACCTCCTCGGCAGCTCAAACAACGTGTACATCTCATGGGCACAGGGGCATGTAGGGGTAACAAGAAACGAGAAAGACGACGAAAGATAGGATTTGCTTCAATAGTCACCAAGACCGGATAGGATAAGCCGTGATTTTTACAAATACTGGGCAGACTAGGCTATCTGCAAAATGGCCAGATCCCTCATCGCCAAACCCAACTGAGAGAAAAAAAAAAGCGATGAGGTGCCACCGAGTACAACTTTGAACAATGGTGGAACCTCTTACACTGCACATTGATCTCGGCAAACATGCACGCAGAATTGGATGGCAATCTGCAAAAAATTCCAAAAAGAAGAGCAGGCTCTGGAACATTTCCTCTGCCACTGCAAAACTGCATCAAAGAGTACTAGGATATATGTATGCGGATACCAGATCTAACGCATCTAAGCAGCAAGTGATCGGTGACATCCTGTAGTTGGCTGAAAACACAGAGATTTTCCCGAGTCCGCATACAAAGTATAGTGGCTTATAGCTTCTCAAGAATTAACCCTATTCTCACACACAATCGTAGCACTACACAACTTCTCCAACAGTGTTTTGAGTGGACTTACAACGAGTCAAATTAGAAGCCTAGGTTAAGAGTGAAAACTCACCCGCCGTGACTAACCAACCACCGAACAGCCTGAAGATCCTAACAGGGATGCGGAGGAATGTTACAACCTTCTGGACGGAACCTAGTCTGGAGTATAATGTTAAGAACGTTCATTGACATGGAAAGGGAAGAAGACTTATCGTTAAAGACTCGAAAACAGATGGTCTCATGCTGAAGGATCTTTGTCTAGAGACAGGGAGACAAGCCCTTAACCCCAATCAAGATAACAAGCGAACTCTGCTCTTTCCCATTAAGGGCTTATCCTCAACCGTTTATAATTTCAGAAATCTGGTGCAACTTTTCTCCAGACCTCAGAAAGTCGGTTGTTCTACTTAGTGAATAACTTAACCGAATCGAGCTTCAGGCAGTAGTCGCTCCAGCTGAGATGTTATTCCTAATTGCACAACTTGTCCAACATTTCTAGAACAGGCGGCGAAGAAAAAATGGAATTAAACTAGATTCAGGTACACACGCATTCCAGGTGGTGCATTATGAGCTCTGACGCTCCCATGTCTGCATCCACACTATACTGTCTTTACTCGAGATTGCATCCAACCACAAGACAAAAGGTTAAGGTTGCACTTCAAATCGAGGTATGCAAAAGTCAAAACACCCAAAGGCATCAAGCGTTGGGCAAATATTTTTAATAAGCCGCTCCAAGTGTGTACCTACGGAGACAACGCGGAAACTATGTGGCCGCAGACATGGACGCGCTCCTCTTATCCAGTTGACGACCTTTACAAATATTTCCCTTTTTTGTAGTCATTTCTTCCATTATCAGCCATTTTATATGATACAAACTGGCAGGCATTCCTATGGAGAAACGACTGGCAACTGCCAAGTCTCTGTGTCTCTGGATTGTGTACATGGGCAGACCGGTGCGGCGGGCCGTGTTCCTCCATTATAACCTCTATGCAACCGCGCGATGCAAAGAAATTTTCCTCGCCTGGGTTTTTCCGCGAACTGTGCGAATCTCCTAATATCACACAGTGGCAAGACACGGATGTATGTTGGCTGCCGTTGAGCTGCTATTTGCTGATCTATGCGCGATGCCTTTGCGGCTGCTGTTGCTGCTGCTGTTGGATTCCCTTTTTTGGGAACTGTGACTTTTCTGGCTTTGGGAGATCGCGCTCTCTCGTTTGGATGACATAGATGTTTTATACTCCTGTGATCCATCGCAGTTCTTTACGATTTTCTAACAGTTAATTCCTCTTCTCTCGCATATCTTAGATACTTTGGAGCAAATGTAAAAAAAGGAACAACAACTGTGATGCTGCGAGTGTTTCTTTTTAACTTCGTTTGATTTTTGCAACCGCATTCTACAGATGAAAAAAAAAAGTTAACCGACATCGAAATGAGGCTCAAGATGTGTTGGAGCGACCAAATGTCGGTCAGGTGGCATCTCATTTTGTTCTGGGAAATTCGATCGTAAAAAGAACACCTTGTCTGAGGTTTGGTCTCAAAATCCAATTGGAACATGAATTTTTCGTCCAAGGAATGATGAGGTTGAACTCGACTTGTGATAATGAAGTCATGCTTTGGAGGATGGGCGGTTGTATTGAAACAAAGTGTGAAATGCAGGAGAGCGCAAACAAATTTGGTAGTATCAGGTACCCATTTCAAGATTAAGCTGGGAGCATGAAAGTGAACCACTGCATTCAAACCAACCAGCTAGAGATTGCCATTTGAAATGACACCTAAGCTCAGTTTAAAGTCCTCGAGATTCTCGAAGAAGTAACTGACAAGTATTCTCAGTCTTTGGTTTACTACCTAAACATTTCATCAAACAGGTGTCGAATCGGCTTAATTTCTTGTTCATCTGTTCAGCTAAAGTGTAAGTCATGCGCGTAAATACCAATGACACGTGCAGTTTGGAACTAGGCTTATGTAACTAGTAGGCCTGCCAGACATCCCGATTTTGGTGGGATAGACCTGATTTTTTTAACCCAGTGCCTTTGCAGAAGCGAGTGAAGTCAGAACTGAGTTCACCTCAAACATTTATTAAAATGTTCCACATACGCCACAGTTCTTAACGTTTGGAAATCTCCGATGAGCTATACATAGGCACATTTGTATGTACTTAGACGAAAGGGAGCGCATTTTTATGTAACTGAAAGAATCCATGGGAAGGGACCTACAATTTATTTCCGACTCCTAAAGGCGAGTTAAAAGTGGTCACCGTGGGTCGGTGGTTAGTGCGTTGGACTGCTGACCGAGCGACATGGGTTCAAGCCGCAATCAGGAACACCGAACATTTTTCGCGGCACCACCTCTCGTCGGGGAATGAAAAGCCTCTGGGAGTATAATCTGTCATGAAAGAGCCAGATTATACTCCCGATAGGTGTTCTGAGAAAAATGTTCGGTGGACACGGCTGAGGCTTGAACCCACGCCGCTCGGTCGGCAGTCCAACACACTAACCACTGACCCACGGCGACCACACTGTAAGCGTTATTCAGTCGAATAAAATTATACTGACTTAATTAAGGCTAAGTGAGAATCACCTTTGTGGGGGACTGCAGATACGAGCAAGTTAACGAGGACACAACCTGCATTCTCTGCGACTGGCCAGGCCTCTGCCATCTCAGACATAAGTCCTTTTGAAGACACTTCTTCCAGGATACCAAAGAAATAAATGACGTACCTATCAAGGACATCTGTAGGTTCATAAAAGCTTCAAGGTGGTTCGCAACCCTGAGGCAATACTAGATTACCAGGAGCAAGAGGTACTTTCTTCCTCAAATGGGCATTACAATGGGTCTCTACTGCACTGAGTGTGGTGTAGAGGGTTTTCTCTGTAAAAGCAATCTGCCATTGTAAGCAATTATAGAAAATTATAGAAAACAAAACGTTCGGACTGTAAAATACAAAATGGGAGGAAAAGGTTGATTTGGGTTAGAGCGATATTCGGATTAAACGTGATTCGGATTAGCCAGACACTATTGTATATCCTATCTTCTTATCCGACATTGAAAGCATTACAACTCCCATAAGCTGATTATGGAAGGAGATTTGATATTGATGTGCTAAGAATGTGCTCCCAGATCGGTTTAGAAAGGCAATTGTGACCGGGTTTCTTCGTCGTTTTCATCTTTATAGCTACAGCCAGAGCTCGAAAATAACTCTCAACCTTTTCAAAGGTTTTTAAATTACTCTCTGTTGTTGAGATTTTGAAATAAGCTCACTTAATAACCGATTTACATCATCATACTTTTTTCATTCTTGGTCGGAGAGAAACCTTTACTTTACTTTTTTTTAGGTTCTGGTCAATCAATGACAGATATCACTGAGAGAAAAAAATAAATCTCCTTTATTATTGTCGCTTAGTTAGCAAGCAGTGCATGTGGAGTTGCCGTTAGTGATTTGATTAGTCATCGGTAAACACTTGTCTAACAAAGTTCTTCTATATTGATAATACATACATATGTATATGTGAAATGAACACAACAATTGAATTCTATACATTGAAGACTTTTGATTTATTCTTGACGAAAGAGGTTTTAGGTTAATCATTTCTATTTAATTTTTATAAAAAAAGTCAACAGAGGAGTGATATATTTGAAATTAAAAAATAACTCTCAAGCGAAGAGCGGAAAGATGAGTGTATATAAATATATCTCGGAGCAAGACCTAAATGTCGATGCCCAATGCAATATCTCTCAGTGCGAAACCAAATGAAAATAAAGGTTGAGAGTTATTTTCGAGCTCTGGCTACAGCAGCGTCAATCGTAGGGCCTATTCGGCTTCGCCAGTGACTCAGTGGTTAGTGCGTTGGACTGCTGTACGAGCTGCTTGGGTTCAAGGCTCATATATCTCCACCGAACATTTTTCGCGGCACCACCTCTCGTCGGGAAATGACATGCCTCTGGGAGAACAATTTGTCATGAAAAACCTTCTCAATTCGCCGATCGGAGTCGACAATAAATTGTAGGTCCCTTCCATTCGTGCGAAAATGTAACAAGCACAACATGAATACGAGAAGCTAGGCCTTGGGTCATCCCGAGCTGTCGCGATGGCTATTTATTTTTTTTATTATGGTTTCTTGCGTTCCAATAGACCATTGGCCATGCAAGAATAAGTCATCAATGGTCTCCACCCCAACGGCTACTTGTTATCAACAAAATTCTGTTGACCTTTCAAATAAAAAGGATCAAAACGTATGTAAGCGTGTGTCACGCAAAAGAGGTTGTAATTATGTTAAATGGTCCAAACCGACCTACTGCATATCAGCAATTGCATGGAAGTTCCACTACAACAATTATCTTTTCGGACAGAGCTAAACAGTCTACGAATGAATCTGACAAAATCCGGAATGATTCTGTTCATCAAAAGGAGAAAACTAGACAAATTTGATCTACCAAAGCTCTAGTGCACCACACTACAACTTTACTCAGAAGCTAAGTGTCTTGGAACATCGCAGGTAGTGTAGGAAGTGATGTGTTACCCCTTCCACGATTACATAAGAAGCACAGAATCCAAATGGTTGAATTAAGCAAGTGGGCTAAACAATCGACAATCGAGGACTCAAAACAGATTCTTGCAAGAGTTATTTCATTCTTATTCCTGGAAAATAAGAGTGAGAGTTATTCTCTCTCCAAGCCATCCAATTGTACATTGAAGTGGCTAAAATGATAAAGAAACCGAATCTAAAATTTTCTTTAAATCACCTTAAACCGACGACTCATACTAACTTCAGGGTTGTCAATTGAGGGTGCAACCTGGACTGCCAGTTGAGTATCATGGCTTGAAGGGCCATGACATCAGGAGATTCGAAAAAATTCCTGTGAATTATAGCAACGACAAACACTACAAATGTCCCCCAGCTAGCCTGGACACCACCCTTGGACGCCAATGAAACCTACCTGAGTTTCAAACCACTTAACCTCGCTCGCAGTGTGTGTATAATATTAAAAGGGTATTGGTCCGCGTGTGGATTATAAAAAAGAAAGATAGTCAAACCGCAATCAAGGCACTAGACAGCGAGATAATAAGATCAAAAGCGGTGTCCAAGTACCGATAAACTATAAACAGAATACGTAACTGTTATAAAGGAAATATCTCTTCGATTCCTGGACAAAGTAATTTAGCAGGGAGGGCTGAACTTGGCATCGGAGCTAAGCTTTCGGTGTTTAATTCAGTGTTTGTTCTGACCCTTACGCCTTGCCTATGGTCATGAGGTTTGGGTAATGAGCGAAATAATAAGGTCGCGGGTACAAGGTGCCGAAATGAGATTTCTTCGTTGTATTTCTGGGATAAATCGTCGAGATCGAGTAAGGAACACCAAAATACGCGAGGCACTCAATGTTACTTCTTACGACGGAAAGCGCTATACTTCGATGGTTTGGATACGTTAAAGGCGTGATCCAAACTCGGCTTCCAAGACGTGCCATGGAATCCGTGCCATCAGGTAGGCGTCCCCTCGGTAGGCCCAGGATGAGATGGTTGGACCAAGTCGGAAATTTCAGTTTAACCCGTATGGAGATAGCCCCTGATGATTTAGAGTAGATGGCGGAAGATCGGGAAATGTAGAGTGTCAACTTAAGCACCCTAACCCCGCGATCCTTATAGTAAATAAGCGGGCCATTTGAAAATGAATGAATGAATGCGATAGCAGATGAATTACCTTGAAAAGGATATTGAATAGACATTCCCATCAGTATACCAAAAAGGAAGATTGACCTTAAAGCAAACTGTATGGGATGTTTGCAGTGGCTAGTATATGTACAGCGAGAGGAAGAACACCAGAGCTCCAACCAGCAGTCTTTTCATCTAACCTGGAGGAACAGCTCTGAAGAGGAAGACCCCGTCTATGGTGGTGCGCCTAAGAGAAAGGGGATTTGAAGTCACCTATATCTCTACGGATCCATTGTGTTCTCTGGCGTGAAATGTCCAATATGAAAACGAGCAGAACAAAGGTCCTTGGACCTGAGTTGATCAAAACTCTAAAGTTGTCTCTTATACCGCTAAAAGCGGTAGCATATGCAGGCGATGTAGTGCTGCTTGCTACGGGTAAATTCCTAGCCACTGTCAGTGGTACTAAACGTTTGGATGAAGCAATGTGGACTAGGGGTAAGCCCCCGAACTAGTGTTGTTAACCAAGAAAAGAGCGATTCCAACTTTCACGCTTCCGACCATTGAGGGAATTCCCCTTAAACTGTCGGAAAGTGTGAAACACTTAGGTCTCTTACTTGACAGAAAGCTACACTGGAGGCTGAACATCAGAGAAAGGGTAAAGAAGGCATCTGTTGCCTTCTACACTCGTAGTAGATACTTAGCAATCATCTGTGCGCAAATGTCAGCTCGGATTACAATGTCCCTGACTTGGACTTTGAGAAACCCTTGTCATGGATCTTCCCAAGCAGAGAACAGTGGCAAAATAACGAAGTTTTGAATGAATCCAACTCCATCTACACAGATGGCTCAAAAATGGATATAGGCATAGGAGCAGGCCTTTCTCAGAACAGTTAGGACTTAGCAGCTCCATAAGACTCCCGGATCACAGCAACGTGTTCCATGCGGAGGTTCTAGTAGTGACAAAAGCCGCCGAACTAGTCTCAATGCTTACAATATCACGGGAGGATATTACGATTTACATTGACAATCAGGCTGCCATCAAAGCAATAGCTGCTACGCAGATAAGATCGAAGCTTGTGAAGTGTTGTCGCGAAGAGCTTAAGGTTTTTAGCACG
Organism: Matsumyia berberina; assembly: GCA_917880715.2. Classification (NCBI taxonomy): domain Eukaryota; kingdom Metazoa; phylum Arthropoda; class Insecta; order Diptera; family Syrphidae; genus Matsumyia; species Matsumyia berberina. Next base: position 87,474,749 of record OU862871.1, read on the forward strand.
CAGCACAATGTTATGCTCTGCTGGGTCCCTGGTCATAGCGGAGTACCAGGTAATGAAAAAGCTGACGAACTGGCAAGAATGGGTTGAGGAAGCCCATGAGGACATAGCTCATTTTCTCTGTCACTGTCAATACCTCTGCCAGATAAGAAATAAAACCCTAGGCAAATTCTTCTTCTAGCTGATGGCTCACCATCAGAACTTCTCAAATTTGGAAGGGCGACCGTATGGTTGGCGCCAAGGAATTAAAATCGCAGTAGGGAATATCATGGGTATCACAATGGGTCTACATGGACCTAAGTGTGATGAGGTAGCCCTTATCAGCCCACAAACCTAACCTAACCTAACCCATCTCTTATACCTTGAACTACCTGACTACAGCCCCGTCTGAGCTGTAAACTTAGGATAAATGATTGATGGTCATTTTTCCAGCCTCCAACAACCCTCTTATCTTTCAAAACCAAAAAAAAACCCGTGAAGTCTAAAGTTAGTAGCCCGCTAACTTATTCAACGCATGACTTTTCCTCAGCCATCCGCCTCAATATGCGCTCGATGCACACGTAAGTAATGCGGAAATCTTTCATTAACCGCAATTGTTCGATTTAGGATTAAAGGCAGCAGCAAGTAGTCGAGTGCTACCTGCAAAGATGATTATGTATTATGGCAAAGCAGTATTGTGTATCGCATAGATGTCTCTTCTCGAATCTCGTTTACTACTTTTGGAAATATAGTTCTTTTTCGTTTCCATTCAGTTTCTATCGCGCCATAGCTCTCTGTGGTATATTGCGGGTCACCACGAAGACGAGATGAAGTGAACACGAACAGAAATGAAGAAAAATCGTAGTGAGGAGGAAAATATTTCCCAAGTCAAGTCAGTGTGACCATAAACAAGTTATCAGGCGGAAAACGTACAAAAAAAAAGTGAGGAGTATGGAAGGCCTACATCGCGACCTTCTGACGAAGTAGGCAGTCGTTTGTGTTTGATTTTGTAAAATGGGAGGAGGATATGGATTTGCATATTTGCCAAGACTTTGACGTGTGCAATATATGACAGTAGCGCAACTGGGCACATCCTTTTTACTTTTCTAAAATTCACTTAAGCCTAGAGTACATACCTGGAGAGTACTGCTCGAATGGAAGCTGGCCATGTCGTCAGCTTCGCTGACACGATCATTTACAGAGTAATTTGACGAACTCACACTGGTCGCGCTCCTGACACTGCTGCGTAACGAGGATGTCCTTCCATCGGCGTAAGACCTTCCTTGCGGGTAAGATTCCGACGCACTCTCGTCGCTCGTACACGAGATTTGCCTCTCCACTGGAGCTTTCCTTAACTTATGCTTATCGCTAATTACAGGTACGGTTTCTTTGGTTTCCTTCAGATCACATGGCTCAGTTATTACAAGTCCTGAGCTGCGCTGTCCACCCGATTGAGATCGTGGCTGTGGGTGTACGTCCACAGAAACGAAATCTCCCTCCGATTGCCGATTCTGGCTTTGTGTTTTTATTCCTCCGCTCGCCGCGGCGGCGTCGTAGCAGCTTCCTTTTGATCCAAAATCATCTGACTCATCGCTTGTTTCAGCGACAGCTTCAGTACCAGCACCAGCTGCAGCCATCTCAGCTCCATGTTTTTCCGATTCAATGATGCGTAGCTTGCTCGCTTCAGTCTGTGGCTGGTGGTGACCCTTTTGAGCAGCGTCGTCTGCTTCGACGCGAATGCTGATTTTATTTTCGTTGGCACGCAAACGCAACTCGCCGCCGTCCTTACTGCCATCGGGCTTAGTTGCTATAAATCTCTCGGTGACTTTATCTTCGGCATTTGTTGCTGTCGGTTTGCGTTTCTCTAATGATCGTGTTCGACGTCGTGATTTTCGCTTATTTCGGTTAACCGCATCCAGATCTATGCGTTTTTCCGTTTCATTCGAGTACGTGCACTCGCTGTCTGTTAGATAGTAGTCTGGCTTTGTGATATTATCTTCGGATTTAACGTTGGTCAGAACGTATTTGTGAATTGTGGGAAAAGCCAATTCATCTTCGGCACGTAACCACTTGCGATAAATTAAAAAGGATGTGTCGTGATAACGCACGCTAGGCTGAAATGGTTTGAAATGTTTATTTAGTTTAGATGTTAGTTATTTTTCTTAAAATCTGTCCCAGTATGCTTGCTCTTTAAGTGCGGAGCGGAGGTGACATGGGCTGAAAGCAGTCAGGAAGTGTCAGACAAATGGCACTAAACTGGGGAAGAGGTTGGTCGACTTAATCTCCTAATCGAGAAAGGAAATGAAGATCCATTCTATCTGGTAGTTCGCATCTGACTAAGTGCATCCTTAAAGTGATTCACGAATGAAGTAGGCCACTTACATCTTAGCAAATTGACTTATATCGCGTGGAAACTGATCGATAAAGCATCTCCTTCCCAAAACGAGTGGGAAATCTAGAGTGGGATGGTCTCAGAAATGGAGGTTAGGGCATTTCTCCTTAATGCTTCACGCGGATTATATGGCGATTACGGAAGCCTTGTACTGGATTAAATTTAATGGAATTTCAACGTACGGCGAAGTGCCAGAATGAGCCCTGGAATCGTTTACCCTTACATCAACGGCCACATACAAATGATAATGCGGAAGCTGTAAGGCTGATTAGATAACGAAGGCAATTTGGTCATAAGCTGCATAAAAATCCAGCCACCTGAAGGCAAAAAAAAATATCCACCATCTCATCCACCCACCAGGCTTCAAGAAAAAACGCAACGTTTCGCTCTGTCGTGTCTCGGAAAATGGAAACATCAATTGCGATAAGTAGACCAATGTATTAGGAAGAACATGGTGAGAACGGAATCATATAAAGTGCAGATGGGGAGCAAGGCACCAACTCAGAAACCCTTACGAAAACACTTTACTGGCAAAATGTGTATGAAACTGGAAAATCCTTAGAAGTCACGAGCGTAATCCAAAATGTACTGAACCGTGAAGAAACAGTCATTTGTAGTTTACTAGACATCGAAGAAGCGTTCTACAATGCTTCGCATAGTCTCAGTCACAAAACCTCTTAAAAGGAAAAGACTGCACTGCACAACATCCAAACAGATCCGGGAGTTACTAAAAACTAGGACAGCGGAAACTGTGGTGGTGGGAAGAATGATTACAATAAATACAACCAATAGTCGTCGTGACTCGCTGGCTAATGTGTTAGACTGCTTCGTCATCTGCATAGATTCGAGGCCCAAAAATTCACCGAACCTTTGTCGCGGCACCACCTCTCATCAGTGAATGACAAACCTCTGAGAGTAAAATTTGTCATGAAGAAGCTTCTCAATTTTTCTTTCGAAGTCGGCTATAAAATGCACCGCAGTAATGGTTGGGGGAAGAACAATAAAGGCCGAGCCGTCGCACCAGCTATTTATTTTTTTCAAAATAAAATTGAACAGAAGAGGATGGAAAAGACGCAGAAGAGGATACAACTCACTTCCTGTGTAAATGTTGAAGCTCCGACAGAAAAAGAAAAACTGTCCTGATTGCACACTTTAGTAACGACCTTGGTGAATTGTCAACCAAGCTTTCAAAAACCATTCGAAAACCTTAGCTGAAACCGACAAGTGTTATAGAATGATATACTAATTTAATTTTGTACAGATCCCCCAAAGGAATATGACAGGCGTCATTGTCTTCGGACTTAATATCACTCTTATCACCCCATCTGATTATGATTTCCAAAAGTTCAAACTGTGCAAATTTCGATGAAAATGTAGAGCAAAATGAAGGTTTCATTGCTTCTCTCGTGGCCAACTCAGTTCAACTCGCAAGCTGATAATTCAACAGACAAAATAAAAGCCGTCAGCAATGAAATCGTCCCCGTTCTGCACAAGTTTCAATCTTACTCACAACACATCCACCGACTGTTAAGTATTTACGAAAACCAAAGTCAAACATGACGTAATAAAAGCTTTTGCTGATAAACATTATAGAAACATTTTATGGCATAGTTTTAGGCGCACATCGAACATGCTGGGCATTATATTATGGCTTCCATGACATATCGCATGAGATCACATTCTTTGTTATCTGGGCAGAAAACTACTCACATCGTTTTCTTTCTTTTCATTCGTTTCTCTCCAGTAGAAAATGAACTTAGTAATGAACGGATGTGAACGGATGAATAATAAAATGAAGTGCAACATACCAACAAAGATTTTCTGCAGAACTATGGGAATTGACAGGATTCTTCGTTTTCTACCCTGAAACTGATTCCTTAACGCATCAGCGGTGTATTCTCTTGGGCTAGCGCAATTTACGTGCCCTTTGATTGCAAAGGACTCTTTGAATATTATTTCCATTGGAAGGATATAAAGGATTACAGTCTATTATACATATGGGGAGAACAGCTCTGACAATGTATCATTTAAATAGTAGACAACATGTTCACAGAAATAGTATATCTAAGGAAACCGTAAAGACTGAAATCAATTCGGGGGAAAAAAAACATCCGGGGGAAAAGTCAATCCAGTGGTACAAAGTATAGATGTTTGCTATCCTTAAAGAGCCCTACAAGGCCTTGCAGGAAATTACACGGAAAGCAGCCACATGTACATTACGGGAGCTATGAGAACAACTCCTACTGCAGCGCTAGAAGTTATCCTTAACCTTCCACCGCTTCATCTTCAGATACAGAAAGAAGCCATGACTAACGCATTTATGCTCATATCTGAAGATGATGCTAACTCCAAACTAGTCCATCCTGACATTACCTCAGAATTAAACAAAGATGAATTACTTGGAATTACCATCACGGACAACTGTCTACCAAGATTTAACTTCAGCCAAAACTTTAAAGTCACATTCCCAAACCGTCATAATTGGGAACAGAATAAACCCACATTTGCTAGCGATCCACATGTATGGTACACAGATGGATCAAAAACAGATGAAGGAGTAGGGGCTGGTGTATACGGTGCTAACACAAAAACATACATCCACGCAAGTATGGACAAGTATAACTCCGTATTCCAAGCGGAAATCTTTGCCATAGAACTTTGCATCAGAGAAAATATAAACAGATCAATATCAAACAAGAACATCTATATTCTCTCTGACAGCAAAGCCGCTCTTCTAGCCATAAAGGCCTATGAAATAACATCAAAACTAGTATGGGACTGGGTACAACTGCTAACAGCATTAGCCAGCTCAAACAGAGTTCATCTCATTTGGGTTCCAGGGCACAGCGGCCACGTAGGCAATGAAATAGCAGACTTACTAGCCAGAAAAGGATCCGCTTCAAAATTCATGATGCCAAGACCATTCTGTGGTTTACCAATTAGCACTGCAAAGTGCTCCATTAAAACCTGGCTGAAAAACAAAGCTCACCATTATTGGACGAATACTGAAGGTAACAGGCAAGCCAAAATGTTCATGCCAAACATCTCCCATACCAGAACGAAACAACTCCTAGAACTAACCAGGAGTCAGGTTCGAATGGTTACAGGCTTCCTTACGGGACACTGTCTAGTCAAAAAACACCTAATGACTATGGGAATTGTACAAGACAACACATGCAGAATGTGCAACGAAAACGAAGAAACAGCAGAACACATCTTGTGTCACTGTAACTGTCTAGTCAGAACACATCATCGTCATTTAGGCAAATTCTATCTGGAAACGGAGGATATATCTGCCAGCTCACTCAAAGACATCTCTAGATTCATCTCGAATTCAGGTATCCTGAGCGAGCTCTAAATGGAGGAAATCACAATAGGCCCATAGGCGGCCGCAGTGATAAGGCGACTCGATCCCACCTCTACTTACAATCTAATCTAATCTAATCTAATGTATCTATGTATGTACCTAAATTATAATCTAGCCATGCATTGGCCTTAGATCAAATCAGCGTCACATCTGACTACACTCCACCAAAACTCAGATTTGAAAAGAATTTCCAAACAATTTTGCCTGCATGTACCGACTGGAAAAATGTTGCTTATTCAGATAGTAGTCCAATTCACTTTTATACCGTTAGATCCACGACTGAAGGTGAAGTGAGTGGAGGTGATTTTTCTCCTTTGACTTCCCTGATTTCAGGCAAACGTAATGGCGATAAAGGAAGCCCTGGTTTGGCTTAAATAATGTATCTTTCGCGAATATTAACTTTTTCACGAATAGCTAAGTGCCAATTGAGTTTTTGGAATGGTGCTCGTTTACTTCAAATGTCGATTTAGATTTCCGCTCATCTCTTAAGGAGATGGCAAAACAATTCAATCTTTACTTACGCTTGATGGCAGCCCACCGAAACAATCGAGTCGTACCAAATCTACTGAAATTGGGTATGCCTTTTGGAAAAATTGGAAACATGCCTCTTGGAAACATTTAATCAGTGTCACATCTTCAGATGGACGTTGAGTTCGCTAAATCTGTGCGTTAGTTTTACTAATGCGATCCCAAATGAACTCCGTTATCGCTGCAGAAATTATTTGTAGAAAAAAGTTGTCAAAAAGACATTCTTCATCCAGGAGTACCTCTTCTTTAATAATGTAGACGATTTAACTAACACTAGTCAGTAGTGTCCTACGCTGTAGACAAAACAACAAAGGTCCGAAATAGCTAGAAATAACCCCGAAAAATATTATATCCCGTGGTATAACAATGGACCTATGTACCTAGTGTGTCTGTTTCTCTACAGGCAGTCACCCTAATCTGAGCTCGTAAAACGGAGATTAGCAATAGTTGACTAACCAACCAATTCAATCAAATACCAGGTACACAGCTCTTTGAATACACGCACATTAAGGAGGCTTAACGTCGAATCAGAGCGTAAGTGTGGTTGTAGCCCTTCTCAAGGATTGACTAACTAATAAAAATAATAACCTACGAATCATCCTAAAGTAGTATGGTATGGCAGTATGACGAGAATGGTTGGTTTAAGTGGTTGTATCAGGCAGTGAGCGCCCGATACTCAAGTAGCGCCATTTTGTTACCACAGTTCTCGTGACCGGTTTGTCAGATGAGTGTGGATGAGCATTGACAGACCATGGCTGTGGAGTTAAAGTGGAATAAAACGTTAGAGATTTTGTTCTCTGAAAAATCGCCGAGGTTGTCGAGAAAAGGCTTCCCTAGGGCAGTGAGCCTTGCTATAGCAAGTGCCGGGCACTTGCAGAGGAAGTGTTCTAGGGCTTCCCTCTCATTTGTGTGTTTGCAGCTGCGGCAGTAGGGCTTAAAAGGGACACCCACTGCCACTGCCCAGTGACCCGTACAGATGGCGACAACGCGCGCAATGTCTGTTTAAGTAGGTCTCTCGTTTTCCTATGATTGCATGTTGAACAAGTCTTTTTCGATATGGCGCAGCTAGCAAGGTTGCTCCATTTGTGTTTGGCTATTGAGAAGTAGTGTAGGTTGATTTTTTCCTTTAACCAGCCATGCCACGAGAAAGAAAACGCCAACGACCACCGATCGCAATGCTTCTGTGCTAAGGCTTATCAAGGTGGAAGATTGAAAGAAATAAAAGCCCTGAGAGAGCCTAAGCGATATTTCCTTCCCCAAAAGCAATCAACCACGCATCCGGAAACATGATCTGGATGTTCCTCCACGACCTTGAGTCTGCTCGGAATTTTCAACAGCTGTAGGGGAACTTAGCTTGACACTAAGTCGCATCGCATTTCTGATTTTCATCGAAAGGGTATGAGGCCCCGCAGAGTCTAGTTTTGGTTGAAATACCACAATGGGAAAAGATGCCAATTTTAGAATAACAAATAAGCAACAGGAAATGAAGACGAGATGAAGCCTAGTTTCAAGCAAAGACTTCGAGGGCCGCAAGGTGGTCCACTAAAGTAAATTAATGTAAAAATGGATCCATAGAGCACTTTTGTATGCCTTTGTATGTTGGTTTCCTCCTTCCAGCTCAACGGACATGCATACTTGTGTATGAGAAAATCACTGTAATAGGATACTCAACGAATGTGATTGAATCGTGGAATTGAATAGTACCCCGGAAAACTTTTCTTCATCCAACAACTGTAGGACTATGCACCCTTTTCCTCCGAGACAGCTGGGTCCTAAGTCAACCAATTGAATAACTTTCGCCCCATTTTAACATGCAAATAAAAACCGTACTTAATCATTTGATTACCCAACATATACCTACAAAAACCACAATTGTGCCCCGACACACACACGGACGAGTGTGCTGCCTGCCTGCAAGTACCACAAATGTTCAAAGACATTATGTTAAAGAGTATCTTTTCTTTTCTCGGTGTTCTCTCCGCCGTATCCAACTTCAGCGTTGATAAGTGTGTGCATACACACAAACTCAAGTGCCCTACACTCCGTCGTACGTTTGATTCAATAACAATCAATTAAATAATGAAATCAGAGGGAAAAAAAAAGTCATTGTACCCCACGTACAAAGGCAACCGCACTTCGCGGCTCCGCACTTAAAACAAGCATCGCGACACTCTCGTTACTTTATGACTTAGACTTACCATCCTGTAAAGCTTGTACAAGTAATCCTTTGGCAGCTCCATTGTCTCCACTGAAAAACTATTATTACTCGAGTATCTTCAAACTTAATGTGGTCCAGGATCTACAATTCGTTGCACTTTGCATCGCCGCGTCCGCACTCACACCGACACGCACAAATTATTACATTTAAATATGCAATTCCTAAAAATAATACCACTGACATACATATATTACCAGCACGTTTGCATAGACAGATGCTTTAGCACCAGGATGCTACTGCACCACGACTCAAGCCATATACATTCCGTTCGCACATTTTTGTTTAGTGTGTGTATGTGTGTGTTTTTATTTTTCGCGTTTTCGTTCGATTTTCGCGTTCTAAACCGCCGGAGAATTTTACGATGGCAATAATTTGCGAACGGCTTTGCCTCCTTTATGCTGCACATGCGAAAGCGTCAAAAATGCAACTGCAGCTCTTTTGCACGCGATTCACGCGATACTACCATAAGTTCCGGCGATGAAGTAGAATGCTCGTGTGCAGAGGGACAACCCGTGCAACTAAAACTGACCACAAAGCTCTAAGACTTGGTGACCGGCAACAACACTAGCTACAGCAGCCGCAGCACCATCAAAACCACCAACGCCACAGCGCCGCACTAGGCTAGAACCATGCGTCAAAGAGTGTGATGGTGCTAAAGGCGCGCGCCGACAAAAAAATTACAAAAACAAATACCCCTGCACAACAATAAGAATTCGGAGAGGAAAGAATTATGCGCGCCTGAGTAGTGTGGCATAGGCTGGCACTGGCACTGGCACATACATAGTGTGAATGTCGCTGCCATTCTTGGAGCTCATATCGGATGAAACCCACTCATATACACAAGAATTTGTAATGTTTTGTTTATTTAAATTAGAAGAGTGTACACTTGTCGGATTTACAGATTGGATTTGACTAGCTGTCCGGCGCAAGTAGTCTTCAAGTTGGAATGTCTTGAATCTACACAGAGACTGGATTTGTAATAAGAGGGAAATGGACCTACCCTATGAACTTTATCCTTCGCAATAAGTCATTCAGTCGTGAAAGCTTAAGCAGACCTAGAAAAGTCAAATGTAGAAAACGCGAGCAATTAACGTCCTGGCGTAACAAGCTCTTCAACAGGGCGAACATATTTCTGAATGGATTAAAGAAAAGACATTATTTTACCCCACTCGCCCACCTGCGGACGACCGATAAAAAGTTTGCCAGGAGGAAGGAAAAAAGGATGTTGGGGTGCGCACTAATGCCCATCTCGATCTCTGGTGTAGTGTAGACATAACCCAAGAGATGAGACCGTTTTTGAATATTTAGTGGGAACTAGTCTGGGTGTTCTCAAGAAAGAAGACCCTCTGAACTGCGCCAACTTCAGAGGCATCGGTCTTCTTAACATCGCCTGCAAGATCTCATCTGTCATATTGTCTAATCTTATCTGCCTGAAGCCGTTCGTCAATAACCTGATCGGTCCACATCAGTGTGGCTTCGGGCCAGGAAAGTCCATCATCGACCACATATTCACGCTGCGGCAGATCTTGGAGAAAACCCAGGAACTTCAAATCGATGCCAACCACCTGTCCATCGAATTTAAGGCCGCCTATGACACCATCTATAGAGACAAGCTATACAGAGCAATGTCTAGTATTGGCATCCCTGGCAAACTCGTCCGTTTGTGTAGGATGACGATGGAGAATGCACGCTGCTCCATCGAGGTCGGTCAAGACCTCACCGAGACTTTTGATGTCAAAAAAGGATTTATGCAAGGTGACGCGCTGTCATGCGACTTCTTCAACATCGTTCTTGAAAGAGTTGTGCAAAACTCACGCGCCAACACCAGAGGCACAATCTTTCAAAATTCCGTCCAATTACTCGCATATGCCGACGATATTGACATAATAGGAAGAACGCAGCGTGATGTCACTGGTGCGTTTGTGAGTATCGAGACGGAGGCGGCGAAGATGGGTTTAGCAGTCAATGAGGACAACACCATGTTTACGTACAAGAAAGGACAACCATCAACAACTTCTCGGATAGAACGTCACTATAGACAGCTTAAACTTTGAGGTGGTTAAAGACTTTGTCTACCTAGGCTCCACTATCAATTCAGACGACACCAGCGCTGAGATCAAACGAAGATTAACTCTTGCCAATCGCTATTTCTTTGGGTTAAGAAGGCAATTGAGTAGCAAAGCCCTCTCTAGAACGGTTAAGGTGACGCTGTATAAGGCCTGATTACCCAGTTCTGCTCTACGGCGCAGGGGCATGGACTTTGTCAAAAGCGGATGAGGTTGCTCTTGACTGTTTCAAGAGAAAAATTCTTCTAGTGATTTTTGGACCCATCTGCATAGACGGTGAGTGGAGGAGGGTATACAACGATGAACTGTACGGGCTGTACAGCCATATCGACTTAGCTAGAAGAGTGAAGGTCCAACGGTTGAGGCGGTCAAGTAGAGCGAATGGACACCAATGCTCCTCGAATCCACCCCCGAGGAGGGGCGGAGCAGAGGAAGACCGCTGTTCAATAGGCGCAAGCAAGTGCAAGGGACCTCAACCAACTAAGCGTGGAAAACTAGAGGGAGCTGGGTGAAGGTCGAGCTGGCTGGAGACGCTTGTTGGTTGAGGCCCACTCCACCTCGGACTGTAGCGCCACCTTAAGGAAAAAAAAGGAAATTCCTGGTCTCACTCTAGGCAACAAATAAGGCTGGAAAGCCAACCTTCTTGAAAGCGTTAAGAAGGCAACTGTAGCGGTCTACTGCTGCAAGTGTTCTATTGGAAAGAAGTGAATTTGCAGCCTAATACGACACACTGGCTTTACGTGTTCATTATTAGACCTAGATTAATGTGTGGTGTGATCCTCTGGCGGACGGCATTAGACGAAGCCTTACACCATAACGTATTGAAAACAGTACACAAACAAGCATGCATATGTATGGCATTAGCGGAGCACTGAAAACTACACCTTCCACAGCACTTTCGGTGCTCGTACATCTACTTTCTCTAGACCTTTTTTGGCAAGCAGTCAGCTGATAATGCAGCCATCAGACTAAAGGCTTCCTAACAATGGTCAAACTGCCAAATTGGCCACTCGTCGATCTTAGATTCCTTGACCCCATCGCCCCAGAGCGCAATGGGAAAGCGATGATGCCAAAGATGGGTACTTTCCTCACTTCTACACCGAGGGCGGAGCGGAAGGACTTGTTTGCTCCGATAGTCAAGCTGCCCTGGAATCAGTAACAACAACATCAAAATCCTCCTTAGATTGGCGCTCATTTTTCATTGAACAATTTAACATTTACCTGGTCAAATATTCATTTCAGGGAATTGTTAGGCCGATGAACTCGCCAAACGTGGAATTACTCTAAATATCCCATCTGAATGGGGGAATCTGGCAATATCACTCGCTACGTACAAATTTCTCTTTGAGTTCGATGCGATCAGCAAGACAAATCAAAGATCAAGGCATGGAACCCCTAGCGACACCTCCAGACAGATTCGGCCCATGCTTAACCTCATTTGATCTAAAAGTCTGATCTTGCTTAAAAGATCACTAATCAGCAACGTAATTGGTGTTCTTATTCTTATAATGATCATTTGACCTTCATTCCAGAAGGATGGGTCGTATTTCAAACAAGAGTTGCAGGGAGGTAGAGAAGAAAGGAACAATTCTACTTCCACTGTAGTTCTCAAATCCGATATCAAGAAAGAACGCTCTGTCGAGGATCATTTGGGGGAACTGTCTCCAACTGGATTCAAATAAATGAGTGACACTTTCGGGCAATACATCCAGGGCAGATCAGGTCTATGCTTTGCATGGGCAGCCATCGTGCCTAGAGGAAACGGGGGCTCGTTAATGCTTGCTTTAGTTACATCCCAACATTTCATCCATGCGAAAGATTTGCTACCTGATAACATCGCCGATCAGAATCTCAAGCAGGAGCTCTTTGGTAAGGAGATATTTCCTATAGGGTGTGTTTTGTTCTTCCTAGTTCAACCGTTTTCCTTTCATCAAAACATAAATTCGTCTTAAAGAAGCGGAATGACTAAATAACAATTAACACCGCTTTATCCGCCTAAGCCTCTCTTTCGCTCCATAACAGTTGAATGGAGTATTAGTGTCGGATTTGCCATTGAAATTGGCCATGAAAATGACAATGTTTGCTCAAGGCATAGACTTGTAGGCGGCTCTCCACGCTGTTTTCGTAGCTACCGTGACTTTGTTTTGCAAATCCAGTGAAGTGGTCTTCCTACGTTAAGATGCATAATTTGTGGTTGTGCAGATCATCTACGAGTAGTATGAGCTTGTGTCTACTAAAAGGGAATCGAGTATCCTGTTCACTATATCTTGGCTGCCGGGTCATCAAAATAAGAAAATAAGGGTTTCGTTGTTGACACGTATTCCTATCGCTTGCGTGGGCTTCCAAAAATACACTTTAATCCCCTGTTTGACATCAAGTTCAATCGGATGAACAAACACTAAATTATGTTTAGCAGGAAGTGAACGCTGCCAACTGCCATTAACCCACTGCCCACTGCTCGAAAACAATTTCGTAAAAGTGTCTGATCAAATTTTTGTGAAGCATCACAAATGAAAATTGTGAATGTTGCACACATAATGCATCTGTAATGAACTCAACGTTGAAGTTATTCAATTTGAATGACATTGAGATGCAAACTATAAAGCTCTCGAGTCGTCTTATAATGACAATACCCTCCACATGTCTTCCAAGTTATGAATGAAAAAAAAAAAAATCGAAAATCGAAATGAAAGGAAAAACTTGTTTTGCGGGCGTTGAAATTGTGCTCTCGCCTAATATGTCAGTAGGTAGACATCACCAAGTATTCATTTCCATGGAGAAAATTTTAATATCTAATACAAATAAATTGATAGAAGAGTCATTGTTTACTGCTCATCTCAGCTTCACTGTAGAGTGCTGGAAATTTCTACCTGACCAACGATTCTTTCGTTCTTTAAGCCTCGCGGATATGTCAAATAAGTAAGATGTGTAATGTGTGAACGTCTAAAGCCTTCAGGCAAATTGCCCACTATCAGGGTGGCTTCCGGCCCGACAAAACGATCACTGACCAAATTTTGACGCTGCAACGAACCCTGGAAAAGACCATAGAGTCGCAGTCGATACCCACCATCTTTTTAACGACTTTAAAGCCGCATACGACACCATTCATCGCGTCGAGCTATACAACGCGATGGCTGAATTCGGGATCTCGAACTGATCCGGTTGTGTCGCGATGCACCGTGCAGTTTGGAATCAGAACCTAATGCACCAGATTTCGGGAAAGAGATGCGCTGTCGTGCGGTTTTTCAATCCTGTGTTGGGACAGATACGTCGGGCAGCCATTAATACGGAAGGCGCTAACTTCTCCAAATCTGTCCAGGATACGCAGACGATATTGATATTTTCGCTTGTTCCCAACGTGTCGTCATTGATTGTAGAGCAGGCTAGAGAGGTTGGTCTTGAGATGAATGAGTGTGAAACCAATCTGTCATACAACGCGTTGAACAAAAGGCATCGATAAAGGTTTTAGGCAGTTAAAGGGTTTGTCAAGTAAATGTAAATTCCCCAAACGACACCCAGATGGAAATTTGACCAAGAACCTAGGCAACCGGTGCTACTAGTGTTTGTCCAAACAACTAGGGTCAAAACTTCTAATACAAAGGACCAAAATCGTGCTTTACAGCACACTGATCTTGCCGGGGATTCTCTATGGAGCCGAAAGATCGATGACAAGTAAGACATCTGAACAAATCTTGGGTTCCTTCGTACAAATTTGGATATTTGATTCTGTCTGCGAGGAGGGTGAATGAATGAGAAGACATCTACGAGCTGTACATGGATGGATAGTATCCGGAAGGCAAAATCCGTCGATTACACTGGCCACATCGAACGAATGGACGATAACGCTCCAGCCGAGAGAGTCTTCGAAGCTTCGAGTTTCGAGTCTGCGGAGGAAACGGAAACCGGGCCTGCGATTTGAGGATGAAGTGATCGCGGACGCAAGATAGCTTAGTCTCACTAACTGGAAGCAGCGTGCCCGGGACCATGAAAGATAGAATGCAGCATTTAAGGCTCTGATCCTCTAAGAATCGTAAGCTTAATAAAAAAAAGTGGAGCTGATATAATATGTAATCACCTATGACTTGCTTTTGACAGAGCATCCATGTATGCAGGTCAGGTGCCTAACAAACTTCCCTAATGTCCGTTCTCCTGTTTAAGGGTAGCCGTCACAACCCGTTTAAGATTTTGCTCTAAATTTTGTATCTAGACGAATAAAAACTAAATCCTGGAAGACTAGAACTCTTCAATATCTTTAAAGAGCTGAGCAGTCGTCGAAGAGGAAGAAACGAAAAAAGGTACAAACGCCTCCTTCAACTAAATGAAGAAAAGTATTCCACTCTCGAGCCATCACCAAGAGCTTTAAAAATCTGTGCAAAATTTTCGTGAAGCGACGGTATTGACAACATCAACTGAACTAAACGAGCCAGAACCGAGGGATCTATCACCTATTCGCTACTTTATAGCCATAAGCGACCAAAATAGTTTAAACGATGATCAAGAGCAAAACCAAGTATTTTTTGTCAACAAGATCGGACATTCTATATCGACAAATCGGCTAGAAGCTCACAGTAGACAGCAATAACATTTAGACAGTAAAAAAAAATTGTCATTAAAAATCGAACGACGAATAACTCTTGCCAATCGCTATTTTTATTGCCTTCCCCTGTCAAACACTAAAGAGAAAGATAATGACATATTTTCCACACAAGTCATTTGTAGACGTCGTCCGCAAACGCTTTGCACGCGTCATCCGCAAATCGTCTAATTACACTCTTAGGACCACTTAGCACACATTTGCAGACTTTTCGACATTGAAACATGGTCAAATGGAAAATTTGTCAGCAAATGCTCTGATGGAATGTGAGCCCTTCTTCTCCCATTTCTCGAACGTTTACAATGCTTCGTCGGCTCTTCGCCGCTCTTCATTGTCCTCTTTGCTGCTTCTCTAACGCATACGCAGCCAATAGACAAAAGAGATGGACCTGCAAATTTATCTGCAAATGTTCTTTTCATGTGTCGGCAAATTGTATGATTGACTAACAAATGATCTGAAAAAATTTGTAGGCAATTTGCTGACATTTGCACAAACTGTCAAAAATTTGCAGGTAAGTTTTGCTGATCGCGTCGTACTCTAAGAGAAGTTTACATATAGCGAGTGGAATACCCAGACCCCTCCATTCCGTTTGGCGAGTTCATCGGCCTTACAGTTCCCTGGAATGTCCCTATGACCGGGTACTTAGCATAGGTGAATGTTAAAATGTTCTGCCATCTCCATTAGAGATGCGTGACAGTCTGAAGTAGCCTTTGATGTACATGTTAACGATTCCAGGGATTTTATAGCAGCTTGGCTGTCGGTAAAAATTGTAATTTCCCTGAAAGATATCACATTTTGCTTAAGCCAAGCAGGATAAGGCTTCATTGATTGCCATGATTTTCGCCTGAAAAACGCTACAGTGGTCCGGCAGACGGAAGGAGATGCTCAGGGTAAGCATATCGGATAAAACACCACCTCCCACTCCGTTCTTGGTTTTGGAACCATCGGTGTAGAGATGAACGGAATGGTCGCCTCTGGCGTCACCGCTCTCCTACTCCTCTCGGGAAGGAATGGAAGTCCGGAAGTTGAGGTTGAAATTCAACTCCGGAATAAAAATTAGGGCATCTGAGATAGAGGAATGGCCATTATGGTTGTTTGACCATTGGGAGGGGGCTTTTAGTCTAATGGCTGCGCTAGCAGCTGACTGTTTGCCAAAAATATCTATAGGAAGTAGATGTAGGAGCACGTCGAGTGCCGCGGATGGGGTGGTTCTTAATGCTCCGCTAATTCATATGCATGCTGATGATGCCACACGGTTAGGTCTTCCTAACAAAAATCGAATCTACTCATTCGCCTCGCACTGGACTCCTAATGGTCTCGCAATGCACTCCTAATGGTTTTAATGAGTCATTGACATCTAGTGCAGCTTATTTATTCAATCCAAGCACTCCGGAGTAGACAACATGGCAGGTGACCTTGGGTTCCAACATCGACTAAGGTTTGGAGCTTATGAAGTTTAATCCTACCGACACGCTTCGCTTTGCAAAAAGTTCGGACAAAGAGCTTTACGGTAGATAGCTTGATAGATTAAGGGGGTAGCTGCACAACTCTGCAGTACGTAGATTACTCATTTCAACAAATGGTTCCACTCATAGCTAAAATACAATGAGCCTGCATGCAGTTGACTTTCACGATGACCATCAGTAAAATACTATATAAATAGATAGGTTCAGAGTGAAATGAACTAAACAAGATAGATTTATAAGGCGTAATCTCAGAAAGCCTTCAAATGTATTTACTCGTACAAACAAACACTTCAAAACTGTTTCGGAAGCCTAGAAGACTTTAAGTACTCAATGTATTCGTCATTGTTTACATAAGAAAATACATGTCAACTGTACGAACAGTAGGTTGCATAACAAAACCATAAAACAGTAGAGACCTCCCCATTAGGAATGCAAAAGGCTACAAACTGCTAAAGATAATTAACTCCATGATTCTGCATAACTTAACAGACAGCGATTACAAAGGAAAGCTTTCAAATGTGCCTTCAACTCGCAAAAATTAAACTTTATGCTTCGATATTGGGACCACAATTTGAATGAATCACATCACAACAAACGAATGAATGTTGGAAGAGTATTCACCAGCGTGAATTACACCGTAATGCGGCTTTGCAAACTCTGAAGGTATTTCCACTCGAAGGTGATATCATTGGGTACATCAATAACTGTTGGTTTCTTCAGAAAAAGGTATTCAGTGGGGAAAAAAAAAGGTCAAAGCATAGCATATGTTGCCACCACACAAGATGTCTAAACATGAGCAACAATTAAAAGAGAATGTGGTCAATGGCATCTGTCTCTTGGAAGAACTGACAAATCATTATAATAGTCACGTACTAATGCAGCTTCTACACAATCTAGTCAACACTAAAGAAAATCTTAACTTTTTTTTTGTATAATCCACACGCGGATCAAAGGGATATAAATACCCTTTTAATGTTATTCACACACCACGAGCGAGGTGCAGTGGTTTGAAACTCAGATAGTAGCTAGGTTTCATTGGCGTCCGAGGATGGTGTTCAGACTAGCGGGGGACGTTTTTGGTGTTTGTCATTGCTATAATTCACAGGCATTTTTTCGAATCTCCTGATGTTAGGAAAAACCAGTGAACTCGAATTCATAACCCACGATCTTTTCTTCGAAGCCACATTTGAAAGTGTTCTCCTAAAGATCTGATCTCAACATGGTATTTTTCAAAGATAGAAAACACGCAGCGTTCTAAAAAGAGCTTCAAACTAACAAACTTTCGATGATATCTTTCTACTGAATTTCACAATATGACATTTTCTACCAAGAGAATTGAATACAAATTAGGTTCGCTGTGCTCGGGATTACTCTGTCCAGCCCATGAGCTTCTAACGAAGCGGTGAAGTTTTCTGATATAAACAAGCATCTGCCAATCCTTCTAAAAGAGAGTGCTGCATCTTCTAACTCGTCAATACTGCAGTCATTACTTCAAAGATCGACCTTAAGAAACGTCTTCTATTTAAAAATAGGAAAGTCAACCTCCTTTAAAAGAGAGTTCTTTCGTTGCACATTTGATAATCCAATCGAGGGGTAAGACTTCTCCTTTGGGCATATGCTAGCAAAAAAAGGAGAAAATCTTGGCCAATGAGAACTCTTGTCAGCTTAGGTTAGGTTAGGCTAGGTGGCTGCCCTCGCTCAGACAGGGACACACTTAGACCAAATTGGCCCATTGTGATACCACGATGAAGAGCCGGCTTACCAGTCCAGTACATCGCGATGAGGAACCGTACCGGTATTAGCCCTAAGAGTTGAACCATTTCGTCCCAGAGATGAAGTCTCTTAACTTCAGGATGTCGAGTTCGGCCAGATCGTTAAGATCATTGTAGAAGTACTACCCGAGGGTTTTTCTACTTAACGTCGCAAGGGCAAGACAGATTCACAGAAAGTGCGTTGTTGTTTCTTCCTCCTCCTCATCTCTGCAGCTTCTACAGGAATCATTGGAGGGGACCCCCAGTCTGAGTGCATATCTGTCTATCAAGCAATGTCCGGTGAGGACCCCTATTAGCGAACCTAAGTTTTTCCGGTTTGTGGATAAAAGTCTCTCCGTCTTCTTTTAATCCAGGTTAAGCCAGATTTGTTTTGACAAGAGACAGGTGCGGATGTGGTTTGCCAGTTTCTTGGCATCCGTGTCAAGGAGGAATTTGATTGATTCGATAGCAGATTACCCAAGTTTTCGAGGAGATGCTGTCCAGCACCTTCTTTTGCCAGCTCGTCCGTTCTGCAGTTACCCAACACAGCTTTGCGAACTGCCATAATTTGAGGGGGATGCTCTTCACTTAGGTCTTGGTGTGTTCACCTCTTTTACTCGTCAGAACTGCAGAGATAGAAGGTCAGAAAGTTGAACAAGCTATAGACAGTGAAATCTTCCATTACTGACAGCTCTCTTAGGCGGAAAACTCCGTTAAACGGACACATTTTCTGAAACAAACTTAGGTTACCTTAGGTATCTGGGTTGATGAGGGAGAAAGCACTCGACCTCATCACACTTAGGTTCTTGTGGACCCATTCTGATATACATGGGGAAACAAAACTAAAAAAAAACATTTTCCTTCCCTTGGACGGACAACTCCGTTTGACGGACAATAATGTTGGCACCGTCCCTGTCCGCCTAAGGGAGATTTCACTGTAGTGGTTAACTAGAAACAGAAGTTGGCCACTGTAATCAGTGGTGGGCGCGGCGTGGTTAATGCGTTAGACCGCTATATGAGCTGCGTTGCGACAGATATTTTGTTGTTGTTTTTTTTTTTTTAGACACAAACAGGAAAATCGTTCTACGAAGTCTGTAATAGATGGCGATCAAAAAAGAGAACGAAATCTTAAAGACATCTGATACTTCACTGTCTAATCTTTCGAGATTGCCAAGGACATCACTTGGGCTGCAGGCTTAATTTAAACCAACGAGCAGGGAGAAAAGATATCAGGCTCCAGTAAAACGAGAAAGTACGGTGAGGTTGAGATGGGTGACCGTGTAATCAGAATTTGTAATGACATTGGACTTTTTTTATGAGGAACTGTTAAGGATGATGGTTACAGCGATAGCACTAAATGATAACATTCATCGAACGAGATAGAGGCACAAACAATAGACAATGACTGGGTAGGCTACTGATACAAAATTAAAACGAGAAAAAAATGTTGTACAAATATAGTAACGTCACACTTTATTGGGTACCAGGGACAAAGATATTTCAGGCAACGAAAAAGCCGCCAAACTGGCAAGGACAGAAGCGGAAACCTTTTCATAGGCCTGAAACCCTTCTGCAGGTTGTTGGGACTGACTATAAGATAAGAAATAGGGAAGAAAACAAAAGGAGAGAGCTTTCTAAGTCGAGGGAGTTCAAGATACTGCCCGGGAACTACCACCAGAAGAGGTCGAAACCGAGCACCGAAGTTAACAAGAATAGATTAAGAATGTCAATGGTATCTTTTATAGGACACGGTAAGCTCAGAAAACATCCCAAAAAATTTGGTAAGAAGGATAACGAACCTTGTAGACTCAGTAATAAGGTTGAGGAAACTTCTGAACAATGCAGTTTACAAAGGAACATTTTTTGCTCATATTCTGCGGCACTGTTTAACGAAATACAAATTTGTTTAACAAAAAACCAATTTCCTATCATTTTTGTGTTAAAACGAGCAGTACATGCACATTCACAGAAAAAAAACTACAAGCAATTGATTGCGCTATAACCCCTCTTCAGTTCAGCTCTCGATTTCAAATCGGTATCAATTGCTCGCTCTCATTTCGAGTCTTCCATTCCATGTCTGTCTATACAAGCGTGTATTGCAACTAACTCAACAATAATTTATTCTATTGTCATTAAACAGATACTACCTTCAACATCATTGCGAAATCTAAACAAACAACATTCATTCATTTCCATCACAACTGCACGTGTGTTTTGCCTTCGTATTGGTTCAAAAGTACTGATAAAGTTTATACATACCAATGTACATTTTGGAATGTCACTATCTGATAACAAAGATAAGGTTTAACTTCCCCAAAAACGAGAAATAAGTTCCAAGCATTCTTTAAGGCAAAACAACCGAAGACAAGATAAAAATATTTTATAAAAAATTTAAATACGTATCTCATGGGCCTATCTAACGAAATCATTTCAACCTTGAGTCAGCCTATAGAAGCACGAAAAAGTCCATAAATAAATACATAACTCGTTCATTTGAATTTATTACCAGCCGCGACGTATAAAGGGTGCGAAACTCGAAACAATGACAGACCCCAGGCCAACCATCGTCCTATAAATTATACAACTAACACAACCGTCAAATGACTGACAAATGACATGACATTAGATTCAATGAAATCGACGCCCAACGAGAAGATAATTAAACGACGCATCGCATGAAAAGTATCTCAGCTCATATCATAGTGCAGCTCTAATACGTTATGTAAGCCAACATCTGTGTGTGGCATACTAATTGCTGCCGGGAGACGAGTATAAATAATGTAAATCCGCCACAAATTCACAAACGAAAATATTTTCAATTTCACCTCAAGTTCATTTCGAATTCAGTGTTCGGAACTAAGCACATTTTTCGAATTCGCAAATATGGCCTTTCGACGTCGCTTCGCTAATGGTTTTCCAAATCCAAAACTTTTTATTAATAGTTTTATGGTGTGTCGCTATATACGATCTATGATATCATTCCATCGAAGATACTTGCGGCAATCTCTGCACTGCTGACTAACTTAAGCGTTAATTAATTATTCACCAGAGCTTTTTTTTTTTTTTGTTTTCTCTGTTCGCAAAGGCAAACTTGAGTGAATGGCGTTTAATAAAAATTTAAGACTTGTTTTGCGAGGCAAAAAGAACCCGAAAAATGCACAAAAACACACACTGACAGCAATAAAAACCAACAAAAACCGAAATGTATAGGCCGTGTTTGAACTTTATGTGGCAGTGGCAGCTCAGCTGGCTTGGCAAAGAACAAAGTGTTGAAATGAAAACTCATTAATTAATTATAATTGTGCTTGTCAGATTACTGACTCTCACACGGAGAGTGAGGGCACTTTCATAAACAACATCTACACACGTGCACTTCACAAAGTATCTCTAAATGTAAACAAATCCGAAAGGAATGTGATGTTTGAAGCGGGGCTGTAGTAACATGGTCTAAACGACGATGAGGCATACTCTTTTTTTTCTGGAATTGTACGTGTGCTTTTTTTTCAAAAAGGTAAACACAAGCAACTTCACACAAAAATCGCGCCCAATTAATTATATCCACATTCGAATACACGAGAAAAGATACCCGAAAAAAAAAAAACAGAAACAGAAACACACCGATGAAGGCAGAACAAGAAAGAGCGCGCTTGCAATACAATACGGATACGAGACGAGTCGAGTATACAATAAACAGATCGACGTTTAAAACGATCTTAATGCCAGTTGGCGACTGATTTACCAAAGTTGGAAGACTCAATATGGAAGTTAACATATTTTCCCTCAGATACTTCTCTATGCACACAGTCTGTGGCTATAAGAGAGGCATTCCATGGGGAGCACACAACACACAGCACAACACAACGCGAACGTGAAAGAAAGCGATCGAGAATGGAAAGAAAACGACAATGACGTGAAGCCGATCGCCCCAACCGCAAGTAGATAGTTTTTGGTTCTTGTTTTTTTTTTTTTTTGTTTTAATGGGGGAGGGGAGGTGGTTGAAAGCGCAGTCTCACACAAACACTTGGATAGATGTTTTTAATTCCTATGCCTATGCCTGAAGTATGATCGGCGATTGTCGCTGGCAAAGTGAGAAAAAGAGTACCCCCCAGCACAGAGAACAGCGAAAAAAAAATAAAACCGGCAGAATGCGAGTAATATCGCCAATCGAACTTGAATACATACATTTTTATTTGAACAATGTTCATAGGGTGTGCACTGGTTTGTTGTGACTCTAAGTAGCAAAGAAAACAAATAAAGAAAAATAGTAACTGTCCCGCCAATTTCTATTCTCACCTCACACGTTGAGTCCTCTGTGCCTATCACGACAACTTTAGATCAAGACTAGGTTAGGTTATCGCTCTCACTAGGAGACCTGAAGGTCCATTGTGAGCACCCTATTAATGTTGTGGGAATAGCAGTATGGTTCCCGGGACAATTGTTGGCTGTTTTGCGAACCAGTTAGCACTCTTATGTAGATAAAGACTAGGTTCCTTTACTTATCAGTAATTGCTCATCTTAACGAACGAGCTGTAAGAATTCAAGTCCACAGTTCGAATGCCGGTGTCTACACGGAATCACTGAAAATAACAAAACCATACATCCTGGAGCGGATTTTTCCAGCCTCTTCCAGGCGAAACTACTGGCAATCCGACTGATACAAGACTACCGGAACGAGCTTGTCTGCTCTATTCACCCTCTAGGTTTCAGGACACAGTGACATGAAAGGAAACGAGGATGATAAACCGGCCAGGCACGGCTAAGTTCTACAAGGCTCTCTCGCGGCCATGGCCCACATTTCGCTAACAGCGATTAAGGGAGAAATTCACTCAAAATTCCTGCAGAAGGTCAACGTCCAATGGAGGAGGCTAAACCATATCAAGGAAGATATGGCCGGCCTACGATAAGATTAGAGCAAAAGATCTCCTAATCAGAACCCGTCCAGATATCGCCAGAATAACGCCGATAATAACTGGGTTTTGGTCAATTGGAGATAATGTCGTAGCTGCGGAAACTCTCTTCCAATTCCTCTGCAAGTGTCAGGCACTAGCAAGAGTAAGATTTGTGGGGTAAACCAACCATTCTTTGGTTGCCCCTTAAATGGCAGAGAAGTCAATGAGTGAGAAAAAAGAAAAAGTGATGCTAAGCTCCAACATGTGGCTTGCCTCAGCATTACTGGTGCGCTGAGAACTTCTCTACAGCTGCCCTTCAAACCATGCTCCACTTGTTGCCATCTATGGCCTGCAGCAGGCCACTAACGCGGCTTTAAGGCTGAAAAATACCCGGCAATGGTGCGAAAAGAATGTGGGACATACCACAATCCTATTAACTCAGCCTTCCCCAATTAACAGACACGTTGCCCATCGAAAACGACTATAACTTTGGCTACAAACACAAGCTACCGGACAGAAGCGCCTGGAGTCAGCGCGAAGTCCTTTTTAATGAGTCCATCTCTATCTTTACGGACGGCTCTAAAACAGCCGAAGGCGTCGGTGCCGGTGTCTTCTCAGAAGACCTGGACATTCACCGCTCCATCAGTCAGCCCGACCACTGCAGTGTCTTTTAAGCCGAAGTCACAGCTTTAAATCAAGCCGCCGCTTGGCTGAAGGCTAACCCAATATCACGCAAGGATATTGCGATCTACATCGACAGTCAGGCTGCGATCAGGTCCCTCGTATCCAACATAATAAAATCTAAGGTAGTGAAGGACGTCACACTCTGTTGGGTTCCTTGTCACTGCGACATTTAAGGGAACTGTGCGGCTGGAGAATTAGTTAGAATAGGTTCCCAATGTATAGACGTCAGGAAGCTCGACCACGTCAAAACGCCTATGTAGTTCGTTAAACATCTGACTCACACCGACGCCTGTTCTGGGTCTGAAAAGATCAAAAGCATTAATACGACCCAAAAGAGACCAGCTCTCAAAACTCTGCAACGTGGGGATAGCATGCAACGATTTCTGCAGGGATGAGGAGGAGGAGGAGTCCACCGCACGCTTCCCCTGCACGTGTCCCGCACTGGCCCATATCAGGAAGGTTGCCCTGGCGCACTTCTACAACGATCGTAATGATCTGAACTCCGCCAGCATGGCCGACCTTAACAGCTACGTTAGGAAATCTAAAGGGTTTCAGGAGTAAGCAGGGTACCCCAGTACTCAGTGGCATCACAATGGACCTACTTTCTGGTCTAAGTGCACCTCCTCTTGGAGGGCCACTTCTCACTAACTAACTAAGCTCCGCACGGACGTCCCTCACTGGACATCGTTCACTCAACTACGATCTTAACAAAATGGCCATTACTTCGTCGGACATATAGTGACTCTACTTGGAAGATCAAGAGCACATTCGGTTGGCAATTCAACAGGGATTTAACCTCCACAGAAACAATCAGTTAAGCCCCCCAAATACCTTGAGATGCCTGCATGACTTTGATCTTGGACCTATGTTGTAGGAGAGCTTTACTTGACACAAAAGATCTGTTCAATCGCATCGTTTTTCCGATCATCGCCCTTGGTCTAACCATCTCATCTTAGGCTTATCCAGGGGACGCCTACCAGATGGCACGGATTCTATGGGACGTCTTGAAAGCCGAGTTAGGGGTAGGCATTGAACGTGTCCTTCTTCTCCTTCTCATCAGTTTGAAAATTCATTATATCTTCCCTGAAAGTTTACATGCAGCAAGATCAGGCAGCCACTGTCCACTAGGCAAACACTTCTTCAACAACTTCAACGACCTTTGGGGAAAAAATATTTTGAACATACAGTCATTCTTCCCGTCCACGGACTGGATTCAAGTACATTAGGACCTACTAGTCGACGGGACGAACTGGTGACCTAAACCCAGTATAATCCTATGGCTGCTCTGTGTGATCGTTAGGCCGATATTAATGTATGGAGGTTTAATCTGGTGACAAGCTGCAGCTAAAACCACTAACCTCAAAGCCTTGACCAAGATACAAAGGCTGGCGTATCAATTGGAACGACCAGTGCACTGAGATTAACTCCAACGGCAGGGTTGGAGACAATTCTCACTCTGCTACCCCTTAATCTCTACATGCAAGAATCTGCAGCAAAGAGCGCTCTGAGATTAGACCAGTCTAAACACTGGAAAGCGAGCACTTATGGACACGTCCAGATATTGGACAAATATCTGGGCATAAGTATCGACTCTGATAACATGATTCCGTATCTCGACTTCGACAAACCCTTCTGCATCAGTGGTGTGCCAGGAAACGAGACTGCTGACGAACTGGCAAGGAAGGGATCAGCCCTTGAACCAGAGCTAGCGAACGGTACAATTAAACCTCAACTTCGTCATTTGAAAGAAACAATAAGGTTAAGATCCTTAACTGTGGCGATTAACGGGTGGAAAAAACTAACGATCTGCGAAATTTCCTACATATGGACAGTAAATGCCTGGTTGCTGATAGGGTCATTTACAGGCCACAATATGCTCAGGTATCATGCAAAAAAGCTACACCTGACCGAGGACGACCTATGCAGAGGATGCGGAGACGAGGACGTACATGAGGACACAACCCACTTTCTCTGTCATTGCCCAAGCTTCTGCAATATTAGAAAAAGAACATTGGGCAGATACCTCTTCGATAAAATGGACGAGCTATCCGATGGTTCACTGTCGGATCTGCTCAAGTTTGCAAGGACAGCCAAGTGGTTGCCATTAAGTATATAGAATCACGCAGTAGGAAGTAGCTGGTAAAACACTTGGGTACCACAACTGCTCTAAATAGACCTTAGTGAGATGAAGAGGGTTTTATCATCTTAATCGGCCCGCTTACCTAACCTTATCTAGTCGAGAAGAACCATACCTGTCTGCGTCCTCTACCAAGGAGGACCGTAATTAGCATTCCCTTCCAGGATGACGAAAAACTGAATAAATGGCACTCACTGTCCTTCAGGAGAATGTATTCCAGTGGCGCACTACAAACAGTAGGGTGCGTAATACAAAAATTAAAACAAAAGCTTGAACATCAATACAGGTTCACATCTCATACTTCTGTTCAACAATTCTCTTCTCTATTTGTTTGCATTCACGGTCTTCCTTAACACCACATTCATGGACCTGAAAACGAAGAGAACCCAAAGAGAATGCAAAAATCATCACAACTTCTATAATGATCATCGTCAATCTATACACAAACTATAATACAAAACCCGCAGCTAGTAGTTTTCATCGAAGAGAGAAGAAGCATCATTCTCAGATTCAAACACGAGTATCATATTCGTTCATGAATCGTCTTCTGACTAAGGGGGGCTCAGGGGTCAGGTCTGGGTGATGACTGCTGGCAGCATTCAGCTCGTTTAGGCCGAAAAATTATTCATATACGTCAGCAGAAGAGCTTACGATATAAAATGCGAACCCACATCGGGTGGAAGTGAAACGGTCGCTTTAAATTGAAACCATTTGCAACCAAGCAGACGTACCACTTTATTGATTCAATAATAAAATCGATGATCGTTTGGTTCGTGATTCGCCGGTGCAATAAAAGAGATGAGAAGGGTGAATAAATAGGGGAGTAGAACTCTGGTCTTCTGAAGCGGGCACGTTTTAATTGTTTTTGTAATTACCGCTTTGATATTAAATTTTAGTACAGCGACGTGATGTTTTCCTTTGAGCGAGTAAGCTGGAATTCGTCAGTTATTATCTTCTCTGTTAACGATCGCTTTTTACAGCAACTACGGCCTTTGACAAGACTCGCACTTTGGAGTTCAAGTACATAATTGCTCGTTACGGAAGACCACTAGCGCAATTTAAGTTAAATAATAAATTGGATGTACAACTCTGCCAGTAGGTTATTTAACCCCCTGTGACTTGCAGTTCTAGAGCTGATATACATTTTTACGGTTGACAGAGACTAATGGAATATTGTTTGTTTGGTAAACACAGAAAAGGTGGCAAATATGGCTCAAGATACAAATACGGAAAAAATCCTGGCGAAGGCTGAAACGAAAACATTTTTTCAGAGCACATATTTGAACTACATCAGGGGATGCGAAATAAATTGACGCTTAAGCCAACTTTGGGATGAAACTCATTGTTTGACTTAAGTGATTCTGAGAGGATTAAGCTTTTAATCAAATCAAACACAGTTATTGTACTCATTCGCAGGGAGTTTCTCTATCAACAGTGCTAAGACTTTTGTCAAAACAGTGTTAATGCCAGGATTGATGTTCAAACCACTTAGGTACAAAAAAAGGATGCAAGAGTGAAGTATAGTTGCATCGGTCAATTAATGAAGCAGTCAGTGAAGGCAAGACCAAGTTCATACATATATGCTGTTAACAAGAAAGGACACCCAACACCGACGTCTCGGACACAACGTCTCTATAGCGACATCGACTAAGCCAGAAGAGTGGAGGTCACCAATGCTCCGGCCCGGAAAATCTTCGAATCGACACCCAAGAAACGGCGCACGCAAGTGGACGTGGACCTTAACCAACTTAGCGTGTGAAACTGGAGGCAGTTGACTAGACATCGAGCTGTCTGGAGACGCTTATTGTTTGCGGCACAGAGCCACCCTGGACTTTAGCGCCACCTTAAGTAAGTAAGTAATTACTAAAATCTAATGCGCATGCAACGGTTTTCGTACAAACCTACTGGAAGATCGCCAAGCTGGAAGGGCCTTAAGGCAACTTGAGATGCACTGCTTTAGTGGAATTTCTAGCTTCTCTTGGCGAAACAGGCGGATCAGTTATGGCTTCGGAGCTGTGTTAAAGTCTCAAATGAGCCGCAAACTCGCCCCTGAGTCAGTCTCCATAGATGCAGAAATGGCAGATTGCAACTCTGCAAAACTTTCCTACAGTTGTATCGTCAACCATCGTGTCTACTCAACCTATTTTGCAGGGATTATCTTAGGTAGATAGGTACTTATGTAGAAGTAGTAGCTTCAGCAACTGCTGATGCTAAAACCTAATAAGCGCTTTATCACCGTTTTGAAACAGTAACTCACGTGCCCTGATTGTTAGTGCTGTTGTATATATCTGACCCTGCCTAGAGCAGAGGAAATGAAATACTTTTTCCTTCTCGTCCTCATTGTCGTTGCTGGGACAATACGCGTTAAACGGGATGACTAGTTTGGACATGTGTGCTCCTATAGCGCAGTGGCCTGTACCGATTGCCACGATCGGTCTTGTAGATCTTGTGTTCTGTGCCAATTGTAATTGAATCACATTTGCCATGGTGTGACACAATTCCGCAACCCATGCCATCTGATATTAGCCTCTGATAGAAAAAATGAAAGAATTCTTCCCTTGATGGCTCCCAACGGAATGTGAACATATTTCGCGAGGGATCTGGACTAAACCTCGCCTGGCCAGCTCGTGAACCCAGTCGTGTCCTTTCATGTTACCGTGCCCAGGCACCCAGAGGAGACTGACTTTAAACCGATGTCCTATTGAAGCGGGTTCCTCTTTGCAGTATTCTACCAGCTTGGAGCATGTCGTGTTCGATGCCGGGGCCTTGATGGTTGCCTGGCTGTCGATAAGGATGACGATGATTTATATGGATGTAGGATTAGCTTTCAGAAGACTGCAAACTTTAAGTATTACCAGTACTTCCGCCTGAAAGACACTGGACAAATCTGGGAGCCGGTATGAGTTAAATATCTGGAGTCGGGTGGCCATGGTGCAGTGGTTAGCATCATCGCTTGTCACGCTGAAAGTCCGGGTTCAACTCCTGATGTCGGAAAAACATTTATTTCTTAAAATAAATAAAAATCGATCAACTGTGAAAGCTGATGGCGACTCTACTGCGAAGGCATAACACTGGCAGTAGAGTGTCTTGGCTTGAAGAGTTGATTGAGCGATCACTGAGTATGACATCAGGAGATTCGAAAAAAAATCCTGTGAATTATATAGCAATGACAAAAAACACTACAAATGTCCCCAGCTAGCCTGGACCCACCCTTGGACGCAAATGAAAACTTAACGAAACCTAAGTTTCAAACCACTGTACCTCGCTCGCGGTGTGTGTATAACATTATAAGGGTATCCATATTCCCTTGATCCGCGCGTGAATTATAAAAAAAAAAAAAAAGTCTTCCAGAGAAGATTCCAGCACCTACCCCGCTGATAATTTTTGTCTGGTAATTGTGTCTGGTAATCAAACTGGTTCTACAAGTTAGGATTACGTCGTTGGAACAACTGCTCGGCCATGTAAAAAAAACTACATGTTGCGATCCTGACTAACAAAATAAGAACAGAAATTTTAAGTTGTACACGTGAAACGTGGGGACCCCTAACAGATCAGTTGCAGCCGAAGCCCTAGACTTCTTTAATGCCGTCAACGATGGAATAAGCTCCCTATACCACAGAAAACGAGGACGACGCCACCTCAAGGTCCACTTCAAGCTCCTCGACAAAATCTATGATCAATGCCCTGAGTACGACACGACAACATTGCCATCACCTGCAGAACTCAACGATCTGTCACCGGTGCGTTTCCGCGTATAGAAACAAAAATGACCAAAATTGGTTTAACAGTGAATGATGACAAAATAAAATATTTCCTGTCAATAATAAGGAACATCCAACAGCAAAGAATTGGATAGAGAGTCACAGTGGACAGCAAGCAATTGAGTAGTAAGGCCCTATCCCGCACAACTAAGGATATTCTACATCTCAGTCCTACTTTACGGCCCTTCATAAGGTAGCGCCCACAAGCAGAAATGAACCAAAGCCAACTGGAGTGCATACTTCGGAGCAGTAAGTAAGGAACGAACTCACGGCAGAGGCTTGTTGGGTGACGTACAGGTTCATCACCTAGCTATACCCACGCGTTAAGCTGCCTAGGATGCAGTGCCCCGTGAGGACGTTGATTAGTTTTGAAAGTTGATCTCTTTTAAGTCGTATTAATGCTTTTGATCTTTTCAGATGCAGGAAAGGCCAGAACAGCCTGGAGGTGTTGCCACCTACGATTTGCTTTCGACAAAGCGTCGTTGTGAGTCTAGTGTTTAACAAACGACATAGGCGCTTTGACATTGTCGAGCTTCCTGTCGTTCGTACATTGGGAACCTGGTCTAGCTATTTTTTCAACCGCACAGTTCCCTTGAATGTCGCAGTGACCAGGGACCCAACAGAGCGTGACGTTATACTGGTTAGCGATCTCGCTTATAGTCTTTCACTGCCCTAGATTTTATGGTGTTGGATACGAGGGACCTGATTGCAGCCTAGCTGTCGATGTAAATCGCAAAATCCGTGCGTGATATTGGGTTAGCCTTCAGCCAATCGGCGGCTTGATTAAAAGCTGTGACTTCGGCTTGGCAGACACTACAGTGGTTTGGGGAGACTGAAGGAGTGGTGGATGACCAGGTCTTTTAAAAAGACACCGCCACCGACTCCTTCGATTGTATTAGAGCCGTCCGTAAAGATAGAGATAGACTCATTAAAGAAGACCTCGCGCCTGCTGCATGCCATAGACATCTATTCACAATAAGTAAAGAAGTAACAATTTCACACATTGGCCAGTGAACGGCTTGAAGATTTCCACTTTCTTTTGACTAGGTTAGGTTAGGTTAGAGAAGTTATCGGCATAGCTGACGCGGCATAGTGCACTAGCAGTAGGTCCATTGAGATGCCTCAGGATCTAGGATAAATTCTCCTTGCTAATCGTGGAACCAGTGGAAGCTTTTAATAAAGCGAAGTGGGTTTCTGGCATATTATTGTGCTAGGTCGCTAAGAACTTTAAAAAAAAAAGGCACTGAGATGGTTGCGTCTTTTGCAAGAAAGCGCGGGACAGGTACAGAGGAGATGGAGGATTCCTTGTCCCTGCAGCTTCTGCAGAAATAATTTGTAGGAACGCCCAGGGGAGTGGCATGTAAGCCTGTGAGGCAGTGTCCTGTGATGACGCCTATAGTAGCTACGAGATGTCGTCTACGTAGCGAAATTAATCTCTTGGAGTGCTTATGGTCTATTGAAGACCAGATTTGTCCGCTAGTTTGGCAGGTGGTGCCATTTGATCATCTTAGATTGGCTTTGTTGATCGCATTTGTAGCTAGTGGCACTCCGAAGTTCTCTCTTTCTCTTTTGACTAAAAAACTACAATTACCAAAAATAGCGTCTATATGGACGAATACTATATGTATACATAATTTCACTCTTTAACCCACGAAGAGGCTCTCTGCTAGCATGCCTCAACATAACTTGGACTGAATTTAACATTTTTCATTAGAACTGCAACCTTCCAAAAGTTGTTGCTTCACAGTCATCACTTTTATACACATGACTGTCATAAAACTTGGCCGGGAGCAAAGGCCATAACAAGTCTACAAAGGGCCGCAAGTGAAGAACCAATTAAGTCGATCAAATGGCCCCTTACGCCCTACACCAGCAAACACTGTAATTGAATTTGAATATCAAAATCAACTAATAAATCCAAATGTTCTCAGAAGTTCAAACGGCAGGAATGCAGTAAATCTACACGCGATAAAACAATACACATTTTCCTCTGTTTCATAACACCCATATACACACTCCCCTGCTGAAGCGGTCTTCTGCATTTCTCTAGAAAGGTATTTCTAAGTCATTAACCACAGATATATAAGGCAAGAAAACTCAAAGCCTTTTATTTTATTAATGCATATCATTTGCATTAGGCAGAGAGGTAACGAGCCAACCGCCATAGCCAGGACGTGGTTAGAGGGTCTTGAGGATTTATTTCTCTTCCTCTTAAGTCGAACTATGGCAGTACTTCTGCAGAGATTATGTTACTGATGCTGTGTCGTCGAGTCATGTTTTCATCATGAACTATCGAAGGAAATGCAGATACAGATACAAGGAAAAGTGATAGACTTTCAAAAGCATGACCACAATTTTTATTACCTATGTGCTGTGTGGCATGGGAAATAAATAAATAACTGGGAATGGGCATGTGTTGCGCTTCTTAAGCTTTAATAAGGAACATATGGCCGATAGTTTGGGTATACAAAGGGGCATCATTAAAATAAAATGGTTGACTGAGTGTGTCAGCGCGCATATAGTGCGCGAAACAAATGAGCGTGAGTTTTACAAACGTATTCCGTTTCGTTTGGCCACTAACATACACACACAGAAACACACACATAACAAACATTTTGTGGATAACACCAGAAGAAAAGGAAGTCATTTTGGAGCGCTGAGAGGGCTGAACTCTGATCATCTTTAGCATGGCTCAGAGATGTTTCCTATTCTGAGCTACTGATAGTTCACACTGAGAGCGTAGCAAATGACCGACCAGTAAGACTGCATCCATAACTCCATCTGGGCTGCGTAAGATGCAGATGGCAAACTTAGGATCTCGAATCACAATTTTTTTGAATGAAAGAGTCGATGGATGTTTAGTTTCGCTTCCGTTTATGTAAAGAATTGGGATTAAGCCCAATGTGACATTCGGTGCAGCTGTTGGTATAGCTGGTAGACAACCTGGCCTTGGAAGCCTTACCGGTCATTCTGTCCGTTTGTCGGTTTTAGAACAATTTACTGTCCAGTATAATTGGAGAATTGCGAGCTTTCTTTTTCTAATACAATGGTGTAAAAGGTACAATGGTTCTGGGAATAATTGAGAAGACTGTCAACTACAAGTGACCAGAGCAGAGGAGAGAGAAGATGGGTTCATATTGTTGACCCTTTTAGTCTTATTGAACTCATGAAATGTGCAATTAAATAATCTTTCTGGCCAAGGATTTCTTTTCCTACCCGTCTTGGGTATACCTTAATTTAGCTGTCACCTTTCACCAGGTTTTAAGTAGACGTCAATTTTTTTTTAAAGAACTCTTATGGCTGGCACTACAACTTAGCTAGATCTAATATGTCTCCGATCTACTTAGCCTAATAGGTCTACTACCTTCCTAATGAAGGTGAGTATGTGATTACGAACAGAATTCTCTGCGAAAGATCCATCTACGCAGCCAGTATAGTGCCGGACAGTCACAGAGAATGTGCTCAGAGGTTTCTTCCTCTTCCAAACAGAACCGATACTCTGTATCTGAACAAAGGTTTAGTTTGTTGAGATGATATCTTAGGTCACAATAGCTGGTAAGGAAGGCCACTTGTTCCCTCATGTTGTTCCTGTCAAGGTTTAGAATTTCCGTGTAGGAAAAGGCCTTTAGAAGTCTCTTGGATTACCTGAGCCCGGTACATTTTCTCAATGGACTAGGCAAAGTTGGTGTTCCTAGTTGTTTAACAAAGCTGTGGCGGTAGCCCATTTAAAGCCGCAGAAGAGTTCCTGACCCAAGAGCGCGGAAGGCGAACCGGCCCTAGCCAGCTTATCAGCAGTTTCATTGCCTGCAAAGCCCTGGTGGCCGGGCACTCAACCAAGCTTAACCTTGTTGTGTCTGGCAAGTGATTGTAAAAGGATTGACATAGATTCCACGAAGTGGCATGTCAATGGTTTGAGCGTTGATCCGTCGGTAAACCATACCAAACATCCTGGGTCTCCATTAGACCAGTCGACACGGTTTACTATTTCTACCACAAATACCCTTCCGAAACTGTACTCCCTGGCCATAACGTCGGGGATAGTGTAGAACATATCCGTACTTGGAATTGAGTGAAGTATTTTCAGATAGCCGACAAGATTACTTGATTTATAAATACTTGTCTTCTAGCTGCAGCTTTATAGCACAGCGGGTAGCGGCTCGATGACAGCCTCTATGGCTGAAGTAGGGCAAGTACGCATAGCAGCTGTAATACCGAAGCAGGCAATTCTTTGTAGCTTCTCAAGCTTCATTGCCGTTATTCGTTCAAGTACTTTTGGCCACCAAACTATGGTCGCATATGTTACTATGGGTCTAACTATCGAACTGTACAAACAATGTAACATCTTGATATGTGCACTACAATTTAAGCTTCCGTCTAAGACAACGTTGAGGTGCTTCACCTCGTTGGAATAGCCTACAGTGTTGCCTTTGACGATGATAGGTCCGAGATTGATCAATCTTCTTTTCGTAAAAGGCACTAGAACAGTCTTGCAAGGATTTATGGAGAGTCCTTCAATGTTACACCATTCCAAAACATGTAGTAAAGCACTCTGCATGACGTTTGAGATCGTCATGTCATGTGCATAAGATCTTCATGTCATGTCCATAGACGTCCATAAGAGAGACTGCAATTGAATTGTTTAGACAGTCCTTTCTGTGAGTTTGCTGGATAAATGCCATCTTCTCCTGCTACTTTGAATGGTTTGAAGGACGAAATGGGACATTTTAACACTGCACTTGGGTTTCTGGTCTGGTGGCCGGCCGCGTAAAAAGTCACAAACCTTAAGACACTCACAAAAATCCAATGTATCAGCACAAAGTGCGTCATAAGAACGACCACGACAGCAGCCCTCGAACCTATACTCTCACTCCTACCGCTCGACCTATACACTAAAGAAGTGGTAGCAAAAAGCGCGCTACTACTTCAAGCATCTAGCTTTTGGAAAAAGAGCCAAATAGGTCACACCAGTATCGCTAGATGGGCGAAGCTAGAAACAAAAAATGATTTCATGACGCCATACTCCGACTTCGAACTCAATTTCCAAACTCTCAAGATAAAGTTGGGACGAAGGAAGGATCATTAAACCCGGCAATACATCCATTTTCACCGACGGCTTAAAAATGGATGAGAGGGTAGGCTCCGGATTATACTGAGAAGAACCCGCGTTTGCCCGGTCGATAAAACTTCCAAGCCACGCTAGTGTGTTCCAAGCTGAAGTTCTTGCGATAAGCGTTGCCGCAAGTGAACTATTCTAAGTAACTCCGAGAAGTAACATCGATATATTCATCGATAGCCAGGCCGCCCTCAAAGCCGTGTCATGCACAGTACTCAAATTACTTGTAGTAAAGAGTTGTCGCAGCCAGCTTATGATCCTAGGCTCATGACATAATGTTGGATCCCGGGGCACCGAGGCACCGATGGCAATGAAAAGGCCGATGAACTGACAAGAAAGGGAACCAAATAATGGTCGATCACACGGTTCTGACCCCTATAGAAGTTCTAAAGCAAGAGATACACTTGGACTTCTGGAGGCTTGCCGATTAGTGATGGAGCACACATCCGTCATATCAAGAAAGATGCGGCCAAAGCTCAATAAAAGAAAAAACAAAGGAAATACTATCCCATTTAGCTCTAGTGATAAGCATCCTCACATGCCACAACCTGCTGGCGGCCAATCTAAGGAGAGTGCAACTAAACAATACTGACCTCTGCAGAGGATATGGCGATATAGACGCGGAGGAGGACACGACGCACTTTTTCTGCGGCTGTCTAAGCCTCAGCAGAACCAGAAAGAAGACCCTAGGCGCATACCTGTGACCCAGGCCAACTCTCGACCATGTCACCGAAGGCCATCCTAAAATTTATACTGAATTCAAGGTAGCTTAGGGAGGCTAAGAATGATCAGTAAATAATCTATTCTTTTCCCAACAGGTACATGAATGTAGTTCCCAGATTCAAGTGAGGCGGTCCGTAGCATTATGCCGCTAACCCTCTAACCTAACTTAACACTAGGTTGGCATAGGTTCCTTGCAAATCGCCATTCGTCCCTGGTAGACAGGCTAGTAGTAGGAAGGGCAAGTTTGGTTTAAGAAAAAGTTCTTCAGTCTCTTCCTTTCTATATTTGATTTCGTCTCCCCTTCCCAGAATGATGATTTAGGACAACAGATATGTCAGAGGTAAGAACTTAACGTAGTCGACAGCTAGAAGACGTTGCTGAAATTTTGTCACAGAATTGTCTTTGCGACTATCGAGGCATATCATTGCTGAAAGTTGCATATAAGATCTTATCCAAGGAACTGCGTGAAACTTTTAAGCCCTTCTGCAACACGCTTTCAGCCCGGCAAATCGATAAAAGACCAAATTCTCACAGTAAGGAAAATCCTGATAAAAGCCCAATGAAATTCAAACCCAAAGACTCAGCACCTTTCCATCGATTGTGCAGTGATAGATACTATATTGACATCATCGTTCACTCTCAGTGTCATCATAATGGCTTGTACGGCACTCGAAAAACAGAAGAAACGAGTTGGCCTTAAAGTTAAGGAGAACAAAACCTAGACGGTCAACCAACAAAGAAGCATTTCTCCATCGCCTTGGAAAAGCCGTCACTGATGACAGCAGTAACTTCGAAGTAGTTAGGAGTCAATACCAGCTCCACGAATGACAAAGTTCTGAAGATCCGACAAAGACTTATACCAGAAAACCCCTATCACTTCGTTCTGACGTAAGAAATGGGTTCAATACTCCTAGCTCTGGAAACGAAATGCATAATCAATAAAACGCTTGGCCCCCTGTCAGTTCTGCTATATGATGCCGAATGCTCGACAGAGCAGATAGTAAATAAACAATTTCCTTCATCGAAAATTTGATTTCGTACGGGAGGAGAGCGAATGGAGGAGAAGATACATCCGCAAACTCTTTGAGCTGTATTAAGATGTGGATCTCTAGGAAACCAAACCACGTCGACTTCACTGGATCAGCCAAATCACGCGAATCGAAAAATAGTACTCCAGCTAAGAGGATCTTCGAATCGCAGCTCACAGGTGCGATACGGCAAGGTAGACCGAATCTCCGTTTTAAGGTCCAAGCAATCGCGGATACACTTTGTCTGGAAAGCTGGAACCAGAGTGTCCGCTCATTGGTGTTTTGCCCTTTTAATTTCCTGGATGTAAAATTACAAGTCTCTTATGCGTTCGTAATATCTGTAAGGAGTTTCCTCGCGCTTATCTAAGAATCTTGAGATTTTTGCTTCACCATGTGGTTTACCTTTCAAGTTTTTCGGTCTTGAGAGGGCAATTTTCTTCGAATGCTTGTCTCTGCATTCAATTTGTTTATGCTGTTTATTCGAGGTGTGAATGAAAGTTGAGGGTCCACTCTAAAAAATTAATAGCTGACGCGACAGCTCGGGATTAGCCAAGGCCTAACTTCTCGCAACCATTCAAGTTGTGCACGAATGGAAGGGATCTAGAATTTATTGACAACTCCGAACAGCGAATTGAGAAGATTTTTCATGACAGATTATACTCCCGGAGACTTGTCATTCCTCGACGAGAGATGGTAGCGCGAAAAATTCGGTGGACATAGCTGGGGCTTGAACCCAAGCCGCTCGCATACCAGTCCAACGCACTAACCACTGAGCCACGAAACACTCTGCTTCAGTTTTTATTGACACCACCCAGTTTTTCGCTTTGAACGATATGATACATGTTGATGGTCTAAACAATAAGGCTCATCTAACATCAGCCAATCAGGTTTGGGTAAGGTCCTTCCTTTTTCTTCTTCTACAGACATTTAAACCTAATTACAACAGAACTTGAATAAAGATAAAATAGGTCTCTGATCCGACGGATAAATTATTGCACATTACACATCCTCGTTTGAAAAGAGACAACACGAAACCCATAAACAGTAAGATACTTTCCTCACAGGCAGAACATTCCTCAAAAATACTTTTTACATAAATATCTGCTGACGAACTCGCTGAAATTTATACGCATTTTTGAAAAAAACTATATTAGCCCTTGCGAGCTATTTATAACACTCCAACTCATCATACATCAAAAGCCAATTTCACTCGCCGGAGCACCGCAACTTGTTGACCAAAGTATCCGCACACGCCGTTGCGTAAAGGCCGATTTATTTTGAGAAAATTTCCAAACAAGTTTCCGCCAAAATCTACGCGCATCATTTCAAAATACTTGTACTAGTCCCCGTTAAAAAATATAAACAATTTAGCCAACCCTTGAACCAAAATAAAATGAATACTAAAACCACTCACCACGATCCGAGGCACACACCAGAGGTGGCACACCAAGTCGCAACTTCGACATTTCACCACGGTATTCAGCGCAGACGCGTGACAAATTTGGCACAGCTTCCCCTTTGCTGGATTCCAAGCGAAGAACTCGTGCACACCAACCACTCGACCGATTTGGTTTGCCGGAGACGGAGAAGTTGTCCTCGAACGTTGGACAACTTCCACATTCTCATTGGAGTCGACGACGACGACAGTATCACCGGCATGGGGTTGCCTCGGTGACGCATCGGATTTGTTGCTGATTGTGTTGGATAGAGGTGTTGTTGTTCGCTGCAAGGTATGGCCGCGCTGTATGGTTTGGCTCGAACCAATGTTCTTTGGGTGGAGGGTAATTATGCGGGTCGAAGTCGCAGAGTGGTCGTTGTCGTTGCCCTCATTGATACGAAGGTGCGTGCCATGCTTCTCCACGATGCCAACGACGTCTTCTTCATCAATGAATGGTATAACGTCGATGCCCGACATTCCAACACCTGTTGCACTTGACGGTCGACTCTGTTTGCCTTGGTAGTTAGGCTGGCCATGGCTTTGCGTGGCTGTCCGCGGTTGATAGTCAGCGTAAACACTTTCTTGATTTGCACTGGGGTGTTGAAAGCCAGTGTCGGCTGGCACGCTTCGCTCTGATGACTTGTCAAAGGGCAATCTGTCGTAATGGCCGGTATTTGGATCTTCTGCTGCGCTTTTTGCTGTTGACACGCTTACACCGTTTGCTGATGACGGCTCATTTGGCTTGTTGACTTTACGGTCAAATATTAACTGACTGTAAGTAGTGTCTTCTTCCTCTGGCTCAGCGCGACGAGGTGGCGGTGCATTGGAATTGAGGTCAATCGTATCGGCTGAGAATTTGACACTGCCCGTCTGTTTGGGGCTTTGTTCTTCACCGCTTTTGAGGAATTGTGCGTGTGAATCTTTGGCATTTTTTGCGTTTTTCTTGGCAAAGTGCTTTTGCTTCGCGGAAGACTTACCGCGCCATTTACTGTCATCGGGGTAATTATTGTTCGAAGCGATTTCCGCCTGATTGACGTTTCTTTGGAAGCGCGCATTGATTGCCTTTTGGTTTCCGTCTTTCGCTGGGTTTTGAATTATTTTCGCGTTCCGTTTGTCATCCCGCTGAAATTGAAAAGAAAATTGTTTTAAATCGATTGACAAGGGTTTGGAATACATAAACGTTTGTACAGTTGCCAGTGCGGCAGTGTGGCAGTGCACACACGATTTTAACAATATTTACTCAGATTGAGGCTAAGGCATGTGATTGGTATTCGCGTCGTGCTTGGCACATTAACATCGGCGATAATTGCTGACTGTTTTCTGTTGGAACTCTATGTATGGGGTGTTGATGTTAGAAGCTTTGTTTGGCTTTGTAAATTAATTGACCGGCATATTGTGAAATCAATTGGAAGATAAGTACGTATCGCGAAACGGATCTGCCCATGTTGAAGATTCTTTTTCAGATCCTTTCTGTTAAATCTCTTTTCTGTATTCTGTATTAGGGGCCCGAAATGTACACTGCGACCTATGAGGTCTACTGTGGTGGCCCATATAGTTTAATCAGGGCTTATATTGAGGCTTTTGATGAAACTCAGTATAGCCTTAGGTTCAAATTTCTGAGTTGACCGACGCCCGTGTCAAGTGGGGTAACCTTTTCCTTGCGGCTCCTGGACATACGCACAGAATATGTTCAGCGGTCTCTTTCTGTTCTCCACAGAGCCGGAAAATATCGGTATCTGATATGTTTATTTTATGCAGATAGTATCTGAGTGGACAAATGTCTCGTTAGATAGCCCGTTAAGGTTCTTAACTAGTCTTTGATGAGATCAAGTAAACTCTTGGCCTTGTATAGGTTGGGATTGATAAACTTGTTCACTTGTCTAAAGCCCTGAAAAGTTGGTCCAGTAGTTGACGTGTTTTTTGATCTCCCATTGTGTTATATTGGAGAAGGCACTGTTCGGTGGACCCCAAAACAGGGTTCGGGACCAACGAGTGGGCGACGAGCGCCTCTTCTCGCTTAGCCCGTTCGTTACCCTCAAAGCCTTCATGTCCTGGGATCCAGGCTATGGTAAATTAATTTACCGATCCAAGGCTTTCGATGAGGTTAAGAGAGTCCCAGACAAGCTTGGACCCTAGCCTATAGGATTTAAGGGCTAACAGTGCTGCTTATCTGTTTGAAAACATGTAGATGCGCGTTCCTTGGGTTCTTCTCCGCAGGCATTCTCTTACACAAAATTCAATAGCGTGGACTTCCGCTTGAAATACTGTAAGTAACTTTCCAAGCACTGTCGACCGTTGAAAACTGGGAGGAAAAAAAAGAAGAGGAACCAGAGGAGTCCGATGACGATATCGGCTTCGGTCATTTCGACTAAGAACCAACGTCTCCGACCTCTGTGACGCTGACGAGCACCTGTGCTGCCGTTTTCCAATTTTGAACCATTTGTATACCAGATTTGGGAATTTGGTAGTGTAATAGGGCCTCATTCCTCCATTCGCTGCAGTCGCCTATAGCAACTTCGAAACTTCTGTAGAATCAAAATCTCTTGAACATGGTAACTGGAATCTTAAGAATTGGGTTACGATGAATGTCCTCAGATGACCTGTACAGTCACCGACTTTAATGTTCAATATCTGAGGCAGTCTTGCTTCCATAGCTGCTGTTAGGCACCTTCTCATAGCCCCGGTGTAAATTTTGCTCAGCTTTTCCTGCGTTGTGGTTTGTAGGGTCTTTGGCCGCCATACTAATGACGCGTAGGTGATCATTGGTTTGATTATGGCGTTGTACGACCAATAAATCATTTTGGGGTTTAGTCCCCAAGTTTTGCCATGCACACGTTGGCACATGAATATTACCCTAGTCGCCTGGTTAGTAACCATGTTAAGGTGCTAGTTAGTGGCAAGCATTTTGTCAAGTATTACTCCCAGATACTTTGGTTCGCTGGGCAGATCAATAGGGGTGTTGTTCAGTAAAACTTATTTGAGGTTGAGTTTCCTCTGGAAAAGGGTACAAGAACAGTTTTTTCGAGATTTATGGTCAGGCCCTTTGTCCTACACCACCTTGTTTAATCTCTTAGACCGAGACGAAGGTTTTGGCCTAAAACGCAAGGGAAAAAGCAAGAGAGTGAAAATGAGAGTTACGTGTTCATCACCAACCTCTAAGCTGACAGCGAGACAGCGAGAGAGCGAGACAGCGAGACAGCGAGACAGCGAGACAGCGAGAGAGCGTTAGAACGATACAGTGTGAGAACAAGACTTACTTACTTACTTAAGGTGGCGCTACAGACCGGCGTGGTCCTGGGCCTCAACCAACAAGCGTCGCCAGAACAAGACACGAGACAGAAAGACAGCAAGAGAACGAGACAGCGAGCTACTTCCCTCGATGCAGGTGTAGCCTGTGGCCGATTTAAGAAAAATCAAACCTCGATATCTCCCTTATTTTTGAAGCTACGAAGTGGGTTAAGGGCTTCTTGGAAATCTTCCGCTCTACAATTCCACCCTGGGAAGTTTTGCTCTGGGCCTTATGGTTAAGGGTGGAACGGTTGTTTAAAATACTTTCAAAGACATGCATATCTCGGATATTATCTACCATTTCCTTTCCAAAAAAAATAAAACACAAAAAACATATCCCTCTTCGAAAGCCTTATCTACTTTTGGAATAGACAATCTTACTTGCATACTTCCTCCCCTCTTAACATAACCTAATTTGGTTCAACATATGCTTCTCTTCGGGGGCGCAGTTCACCCCGAATGTTCTCATAGAAGGTGTGTCCGAAAAACTAACAGACTAGCCAAAGAGTAAAGTTCCTACTGAAAGTTGTTTTGTTTTTCTTTCGTTCTTTTCTATAACCAAATTGACCATCCTACATTCTTTTGGCTTGACAAATAGCCGTCAAAAATGGTATGGAATTTAACTTCCTTTAACGTAGTAAGTGTTTCCAATTCAAAAAATGATGGATGAAGTCATCATGTCGTTAATTAGAAACCACTGCGGAACAAAATCTCGAAAAATTCTTGACAGCAAACCAAATAGAACATCTGTCATTGCGCGTTCCCATATTCGAATTCCGAAATTGAAGTACTGCACTAATGATTAATTAAATCGAACGTTCTTCCTCTCTTCACGAAACAAAGAAAACATATTGAGCCGCTTCTCGGCATATGAAAACAATTTAAACGCACAACCTACACACCCACACATTGCGTATCCCCCTATAATTCAGAACAGATAATCTCGCATCTGTTATCCGCTAATGCGAGCACTTCAACGAAGAGCAGCAAGCCGAAGTTTTAGAACTAAAGGAAATCGCTTATCAGGGTATTTTCGCATTATACTTGAACTAAATAGACCGAAACTGACATCAGCGCTAAGTGAATGGGCCCAAAGATACTCGCACTCGCACTCGCACTATTCGCAGCAGCCATTGCATTGATGTCATGTGCACAAGCATTTACTTTTACTGTCGCCGGTTGACATTTGACCGCAGATACGGTTCGTATCTGCCACTGGCAGCGTGGCGCGGCGTTCATCGTGCTAAATCCGAACGCAAATTCTACACCTAAACACAATTTCAATCAGCGCTACTTGGCTGGGATTTAATCTAAAAAATGAGTTGAATCATTTGAATACCCAAAATAATAAAAAACGAATTGATGG
This sequence comes from Matsumyia berberina, assembly GCA_917880715.2. Taxonomy (NCBI): domain Eukaryota; kingdom Metazoa; phylum Arthropoda; class Insecta; order Diptera; family Syrphidae; genus Matsumyia; species Matsumyia berberina. The sequence continues at coordinate 87,517,534 of OU862871.1, forward strand.
AGGAACACATGGAACACATTTATGGCGCTGAGCAGTCGTGGAGATATGATTTGGATGGGTTCACTCTACACTACAGCCTGGAACCATCAGAGTGTATAATTTATGCTCATTGTTACGACACGGAATTATAGGTAATGCGCGTTGTATTGTGCTCTTTACTTTGTCGTGGCAAATGTTAGCAGCGGATTAAGTGAGCGCTTGGGTATAGGGCGGCTGCGGTAGGGCCGCTCTGAAAGGTGTCGAACTGTTGTCTTTTTATGATTTCCTGTTTTTGACATTGAAAATCCATAAATGGAATGCCAAAGAATTGTAGCAAAAGCCGATTAAGTGGTCTTGAAACGATGAGCTTGATGGGTGCAGTACTACGACTTGAATATTAATTTGGGGTGGATAGCTTATCTTTATCTTTTTATCTTGGCTCCTTCAAATTTAAGCTTCATAAATCCATCCTGTGTTGGTTACGAAATTGATTTTGTCAACCATCACATGGCAAACAGTTTTTTGTGAGTAGGTATTTCCTACTTATGATGGCTGGGAGATTGACTTTTGTGATTGGAATTCGTTATACAAAGGGTGGAGCTTTATGCGTTTAGCGTTACAAATGGTTGGATGGTCGATGGCGTGTTTTTTGATGTCATTGCTAGTACTTCGTCAACTTCATTTCTGAATACATATGTATTTACTCACTCTACTTCGAAAAACAACAAAACCTTTCGTTTTACTCGCTCTTGTATTTTATTTTGAAGTGGTTCTTAGGCCAAAAGCAGGTCCTCAAAATTTCGGGTTATGCTGTCGATGATATTGCCCGGCCACATCTTACATACACATAGACCACAAACTTGGAGGGATCAAGCTTTCCCTGTCAGACAGCGCCAGATATCTTGGGATAATCCTTAATTATAAACTAAACTGGAATCTTAATACACAGGAAAGGGTTCGAAAGGCCCTCAATGCTCTTTTTGCATGCAAGAAGATACCTGGGGCATGAAGCCAAGCAGGTATGATCCACTGGCTATACATAGCAATAGTTAGAAGCATAATCACGTATGAGGTGCTTGTCTGGTGGAAGACAACTAGAAAGAAAACAACGCTTAGTAAGCTAGCAGCAGTACAAAGAACTGCCAGTATTGCCATCACGGGTTCTGTTCGCTCAACACCCTCGGCAGCTCTAGACGCCTTTCTGCATTTGCTACCGCTAGACTTATGGATAAAACACAAGGCAGCCAATAGTGCACCGAGGCTCACTTATTCAGGCTTTCTTAGGAATAACAGTATTGGACACTGCTCCATTCTGAGTGAATATATCTTTGACGTTCTAAAAAGAACAGATGCGACGGCTTCCGTCCTCAATTTTGATACAGCATACATCACGTTGTATCGTGAGAGGGAAGACTAGCAGAGAAACGCTGATCTCAGCAGATGAGATTGCGGTCTTCACGGATGGTTCAAAAACCACCACAACGGCTTCCGGGATTTACTCCCAAGAGACAGACCTCAAAGTATCCATAAGACTCCCGAATACTTCTAGCGTATTCCAATCAGAGGTTCTGGCTGTTCTCATAGCAGCGTCACTAGGGATGAAATTGATATGTGGAAGGAATATCGCCATTTACATTGATAGTCAGGCCGCAATTAAAGCGCTAGAATCAAATGTAGTCAGATCTGCACTCGTCTGAAAATGCTCAAGGCATTGATCGCGCAGAATCAAGTAAAACTTTGTTGGGAACAGTGACCCGTGACATTTGACACATTGAGGCCGACGAATTGGGCAGGCTGGGTGGAGAACGGAAACACATGGAGGGGGGAACCACCGCGGATTCTCCTTCCTGTGTAGCTAAAGTAGAGATCCTAAGAATAACTAAGTAGGAGATATCAGAGATGGTACAATATAAGTGGCCATAGGACATCCACAAGCAGCGCTTATCTGGATGTGGATTTGCCGCAGACCCGGCAGATTCACGAAACAAGTCTTAGGATTCCGACTCGTGAGCCAATATCTTTAGACGACTCGAATCAAGGCTTAATTCGCGAACATTAGCTTGATATGCGCTTGTGCCCCCACATAACACAAGAACGACATCATCAAAAAATGTTTCTACGAGCTGTGAGCAGTTTCTAAGATCGCTTTGGAAGATTTCAACGCTAAAGTGGGAAAGAAGGGCATCTTTGGTGGGTACGGACTATAGCACACCAGTTTTGAAAACGGACTCAAACTAATTCCCTTTGCTGTGGGTGCAAGGTCACTACACCAAATACAGTGTACTCTCTCATAAGCGGAGACCGAGAAAATCGTCCGCTTATGAGAGGTGTGCGTAAGGAGAGAGTATACTGTACCAGGTTTACTCATCCCAGCCTTTCGTCAACCACCTGATTGGCCTCTATCAATGCGGTCTTTTGCTTGCAAAGTCTACAATCAAACAAATTTACACACTTCAGTCTAAGATCTTGGAAATACCCCAAGGAGTTCAATACGACACCCACCGTCCCTTTATCGATTTCATGGCCTATGGTAGCACTTATAGAGCTATACGGAACCCCGTCCAGTTTTCACATCATTCCTACCTTCCCAAACTAGTCCGTCTTTGTAGAATCACGATAAAGACTGCTCGCTCCATTAAGATCGGAAACGGTTGAATCGAGACTTTTCATGTCAGAAAAGGATTTAGACAAGGCGACGCGCATCGTTCTAGAAAGACTTGTCCAAAATTCACACGCCAACACTAGACGCTAGAAGCGCGTTGCTGTAGCGAGTATTGGGACAAGAGCGGCCAAGATGAGTAGTTTTATATATGTTTCTCGGAAAAAGCAAAGCTAAACGCTTATGTAGAGCAAAGGACACTTAACACCGATGTTTCGGGCATAACGTCACCCTCAACAGACATATGCAACTTTGAGGTAGTTAGGGGACTTTGTCTAGCTATTCTCGGCTAAGACGCTTGTGCTAAGAGAGAGATTAGTAGGAAAGTCCTGTCTCGAAGCATGTCGCAGAAACATGAATTTTATGAAGAATGGATGAGGTCGCCAATGCCGCCAGCACCAAATGCCGAAAACCAGTGGAAACACTGCCAACAAGCCATTAAGGAAGCCGTAACTCATGTGCTGGGTTTCAAAAGGCCACCAGCAAGAAACCCCTGGTTTGACGAAGAATGCCAGCAAGTGCACGCAGCAAAACAAGATGCATTCAAAGCGGCGCTGCAAAGGAGGACAAGGGCTGCTCGCGAGCTCTACGAGCAGAAGAGACGGGAAGAACACCAGCTTCTCCGCAAGAAAAAGAAAGAGCACGAGAAATACATGATCAAGAGCATAGAGAGGTGTTACTCCAGGAATGATGTTCGGAAGTTTTATCAAATGGTAAAAAGAACATGTCATGAACAAGGAAATATTGTAGTAGAGTCACAGTCGGTGCTGAGAATTTGGAAGGACTACTTCTGTAGACTGTTTAACGGCGACGACGAATCAAATCCCGCTGTCAGGCAGAATGAACCATTCAACCTGGACGATGACAGCCAAAACTTCCGTCCACCTGACCAAAATGAAGTAAGGAAAGCAGTTTCCAAACTGAAATCCAATAAGGCAGCTGGCCCTGACGGCTTACCGGCCGAACTCTTTAAAGCAGCTGGAAATGAATTTGTAGAGAGCATACACCAACTCATTTCTACAATTTGGTCAGACGAATGTATGCCTGATGAATGGAATCTCAGCACCGTTTGCCCGATCCACAAGGAAGGAGAGCCCTCAACTGCGCCAATTACCGAGGAATTAGTCTCTTAAATGTCGCATATAACATCTTATCTGCCATATTGTGTGGACGCCTAAAACCCTTCGTCAACAACGTGATCGGTTCCTATCAGTGCGGTTTTAGGCCAGGAAAATCCACAATCGATCAAATTTTCACACTTCGGCAGATCTTGGAGAAAACCCAAAAAGTCCGAATCGATACCCACCACCTCTTCATCGATTTCAAGGCCGCCTATGACGGCATTTATAGAGACGAGCTATACAGAGCCATGTCTAGTTTTGGCATCCCTGCCAAACTCGTCCGTCTGTGCAGGATGACGATGGAGAATGCACGCTGCTTCATCAAGGTCGGTCAAAACCTCACCGAGACCTTTGATGTGAGAAAAGGATTTAGACAAGGTGACGCGCTGTCATGCGACTTCTATAACATCATACTTGAAAGAGTTGTGCAAAACTCACGCTCCAACACCAGAGGAACAACCTTTCAAAAATCCGTCCAATTAGTCGCAAACGCCGATGATATTGACATAATCGGAAGAAGCCAGTGTGATGTCACTGTCGCCTTTGCGAGTATTGAGACGGAAGTGGCGAAAATGGGCTTAGCGGTCAATGAGGGCAAAACAAAAAATATGCTGTCATCAAGAAGGGACACCCAACATCGACGTCTCGGACAGAACGTCACGGTAGACAGCTATAACTTCGAGGTAGTAAGGGACTGCGTTTACCTCGGCTCCGCTATCACATCCGATAACAACACCAGCGCAGAAATCAAGCGAAGAATAACTCTTGCCAATCGCTGCTTCTTTGGGCTAAGAAGGCAATTGAGTAGTAAGGCCCTATCCCGAAAAACTAAGAAACTCTATATAAAACTGCTTGATGGCGCTGAAGCATAAACTCTATCGAAAGCGGATGAAGATATCCTTGGTTACTTCGAGAGAAAAATTCTTCGTAAGATATTCGGTCCCGTTTGCGTTGACAAGTTCTGGAGGAGAAGATTCAACGATGAACTTTACCAGTTGTACAAAGACATCGCCCTAGTCAAGAAGATACGTATCCATCGGCTCAGATGGCTGGGGCATGTAGAGCGAATGGACACAAATGCTCCGGCTCGCAGAGTCTTCGAGTCTAACCCGGATGGTCAACGCAGTAGAGGAAGACCTCGCCTAAGGTGGCGCGCACAAGTGGAAGAGGACCTCAACCAACGTGGAGTGCGCAACTGGAAGCAGTTAGCTAAGGACCGGGCTAACTGGAGAGGCTTGTTGGTTGAGGCCCAGGTTCACCCCGAACTGTAGCGCCACCTAAGTAAGTAAGTAGGATGAGGCCGTTCTTGGTTGTTTGAAGAGAAAAGTCCTTCGGGTGATCTTTGGTCCCGTGTACATCGGCGATGAGAGGAGGAGGAGAAGTAGAAGATGAAAAACTGTATAGGCTCTACTGCGACATCAACTTAATCAGAAGAGTCCAAATGCAATGACTAAGATGGCTTGAACACGTAGGATGTATAAATCCTACCCCTTCTACCCGGAGAATCTTCAAATCGCCCTCGGGAGGATGGTGCAGTAGAAGAGGATCGCAACTCAGATGAAAGACGCAAGTGAAAAGCGACCTCAACTTCAGCCAAACTAATGATCGAGCTAGCTGGACAAGCTTGTTGGTTGGGGTCCCAGGTTCACCTCGGATTGCAGCGTCATCATAAGCAAGCAAAGAAGATTGACCATAGCGATTTGGGTAAAAATAGAACACGTGTCCCTGATGACTCCATCGTGTATTAGTTAGTGCTTATTGTTTTCACTTCTTTTTCCCTGTATAGACCGCTATTTAGCATGCGTCCAAAGGAGAGGGTAGGAACACCACCTAGTTCTTAGGCTACGCGCACAGTGATGCGATAAAGCGACGCGATGCGAGACGGGAGAAACATGCAATAAAACTTTTCACATGAGTTCTTATCGCTTCACTGTGCGCACGTACATAAGTGAACAGTTTTAGCGAACGCTTCTCGCTTCTCGCTTCTCGCTTCTCGCATCGCATCGCTTTTTTGCTTCACTGTGTGTGCAGCCTTACCCTTTCATAATCAGCTACCCAACATAGGGACACATTGTCAACCTTCGATATAACATTCGTGCTTTGTCGCCTTACTCTTTGCGAAGTTTTGCAATTCGTTCATTTAATCAGTAAATTGTGCGGAGTCAGTTTGTAGTTCTCTGGTGTCAGGTATTAAGGGCTTAAGTCAAAAAATAGTTCTTTGGATTTTTGACAGTTTTTGTTGGTAAAAACTTAAATCTAGCCCAACTGCTTCCGACAGTAATTAACTGGCCCATAGGCAAGTGGATTCCTCATATTCTTTGGTATCAGTGTCGGATTTTCTGGACTTCTGACTTAAGCCCTTAATACAGAACACCAAAGAATTCTCTTCTTAACAAAGCTTTGACGAAATCATCACTGAATGAAGATATCCCCTTCTCCTGATCTTTCAATGTGCAGATCAAGGTTTCTGCCCCTAAAAACCGCGATAAGAGCTACCTGCTTCAAAATTGCACTCGATAGCAAATATTTCCCAATCGTATTCCCCAAATAACAAAGGCAGACAGTACAATTATTTTTATTCAATGCATCTGTCTATCGTCATGTGTTAGAAGCCACGGGAAGCGGAAGTGAACAAAGAACGCCGAAGGCCATAATTCAACACAAATTCCCATAAAAGAAAACGAAGACAAATTTATGCCGAAAAAGCCAGCTGGGCTTTTCTCAAATGAAATAAACGGGAATTAAATCATAATGATCTTAAGATTGCCACTTTTATCAAAATTGTTAAATCCATCCACAGAGAGATAAATTTGGGCAAGTCCCCTTTCTTTCGTCCGCCTTTGGGATCCGAGTACCCGCTTCACTTATCACATTTGTGTTATTATGGTGTCTATCACATGCATACATACATGTGGTCTACTCGTACAATGGAGGGTAATTAAAAATCTATTTTTAAATCCAATAGGGACTTCACCTCCCCCTTGTATTGCGTGCGTTTCGCTTTGGGTAGATAATTCGAAAAACATATGTTCACCCCATTTGTACATTACAACAGATAAAGACCACGACTTGAATCAGTTAATCGATTTGGAAGTGCAATTGGAGTGCCTCAAGGGCTAGTCCAAGGCTAAGTTGACCGTGCAGCATTTATTTTTGTTTAAAGCGGCACAGATTTAGGAACAAATTTGTCAATGAGTTCAAGAAACCCATTACACAGACAAAGTAGTACACTTCATTATTCCAAGCGATCGGTGACTGTAACTGTGACTGTGACGGTGACTGTGGGGTCTAAACAGCCTTAGAAAAATAATTTGTTTGCTGATACGGTTCAGTAATTTGATTACATTTTCTGGATTAAATTGAATTATCACTTTGATGCGGTGGTTGTAAGAAAACGGTTTCCAGCCAAAGTAAGGCTTGTCGAATTCAATATTAGAGTCACATGCTTATTTCGAAGTTTTTTTCTAGAATCATTGCCATCATCGTTATTAGTTCGATCAACTGTTCAAGCCACGATCACTTCACTGTCAGTGTTGAGCCTTTGCAGAAGGTTTGATATTTCTCGACATTAGGAGTTGAACCCGAAACTTGCAACGTGACACCATATATTTGCCAGAGATACATAGCAGTGACAACAAGAAAATACATGGTTTACCTGAATTTGATATGTACTTTGGTTGCACATTTTAAGCTGCCGTCAAGAAGATCAGTTTTTCCTGAAAAAAATAGTGAACTAACTCTTCTTCGCAGTGAAGAAGACTAGTCAGAGTTAAGTTTATTGGATAATAAGGAACATTTCTCTCCTCTTCCACATAAGTGGACTCATTGTTGTACCAATGAAATCAACTGAGTTAGGTTGAAATGGTTACCAGCTAAAGCTTACACACTTGGACCAGTGATAGATCCATTGTAATACCACCTGAATTTTGGAGAATTCTCCGAGTAGGTACTCGTTGGACCTTCTGATGAAGCTTAAGAGACATCTGATATCTGTATTGGTTAGATCGCCTAGATCGTTATAGAAGAAGGCACCTAAGTGAGTTTTTCTCCTATACGAGAGAGCAGGCCAGGTGCAAAGAAGGTGGTCGATAGTTTTCTCCTCTTCTTCGCCCATGCAGCTTCTGCAGAAATTAATTTAGTAAACACAACCAAGCCTCGTTACATCCTTGCCTATTAGACAGTGTCCAGTGATGACACCTATACTACCGCAATCTATTGAGGAAAATCAAATCCTTAGAGCGTTTCAGATTCAGCTTTGACCAAATCTATTTTGTCGCTAGACACGTTGTAGCATCTAGCAACCACCTAAGATTTGTGCCTTCGAGAGAATTAAACTTTATTTTGGTGTTGCATGTAGCGATAGCTATGCCTAAGGTACCAAGAATGGGTATTATTGGAATATCCCTATGCCCTGGCGCCCAACAGAGGTCAATATTTAACTGCTCGCTGTGTCATCTCTATGAGAGACGAGCGGCAATCTAGGGCTACTAGTGACTTTGTAGAGAATGATTCCAAGGACTTGATTGCTGCTTGGTTGTTTGAAAAGCTGCGGATATCTAAGGGGGATATCAGTTTTTTCTTTAGCCCCGGTAGGATTTCCTTCATCGCTTGAAACAGGTAACAATAATTTGGTAGAGGGGAAAGAGAGGCTAGGATTAAGCCTTTCAGAGAAAACACCTCCGGGAGGTGGAGGTTGGTTGATCCGTCAGTGTCAAAGTGCACTGACGTTTCTTCTAAGAATGCGTCCTCCTCCTAAAATGACCTGAGGGGGATGACGAATTCAAATTTTTTGTCAAAATTTAGTTTGGGCATGGTGTAGTCTATGTTTTCTGTGGAAATTTTAAAATTATTCAGACCACTGTGAGATTGCTTCGAGACGAACTGCAGTAATGGCAGCCATTTGCCTGCCAAAGGTGTTAATTGGTGTCAAATGAAGTAGAATGTCCAGTGCTACAGAGGGCGTCGTGCGGAGTGCACCACTTATTCATATACAAGTTGATCGTTGGACTTTACTTAGCTTATCACGGCTTATGGCATTTTTCAGGGCATTCCACCAGATGACTACACCGTATGTACATATGTATGTATCGGTCTATGACCGCGGTGAAGAGCCAATGAGTTATTCGGTGTTGCAAACCCCACTTATTCCCGATAGCCTTTTTGCAAGAGAAAGGCGCTACTCTAGGCGCTACTCGGCTCCAAAATTAGAGCCAAATATATTGCTTCGCCGGAAAAGCTTAAGCTTGTACCATTGAGGGAGGAAGGGCTGACAAATGGATTTTTATATTTCCTTGAAGTCAGTACCAGTACGGTTTTGTGGGGATTTACACCCAAACCACAACGAACCGCCCATCTGGTTATGGTACTGCTCCACAAAAACAAAATTAATATTAGCCTCCTGGGAAGAGTACAGAGGCTATCATGCATCTGCATAACGGGTGCCCTAAGAACAATCCCTATAGCTGCACTACAGGCAATGCTTCGCCTGCTTCCTGTCGATATCTTCGGGAAGCTATAGTAGCCAAATTGGCACTTAAGCTCAGGGAATCCTCCCAACTGATCAGCACGATAACGGGGCACTCTAGTATCCTGAATGGCAACAATACAATCCCTACTAAAACGGACTATATTGTCCCTCATATTGATTTTAACGTCAGATACTATGCAGTTCTGAACGACCCTGCAATAGAAATATTCACAGACGGATCCAAGACATCGGGTGGTACAGTGGCGGGTGTTTTTTTCAATGCACCTGACATAACTATTGTCAAACGACTGCCGGATCCCTGCAGTGTGTTTCAAGCGGAAATTACGGCAGAAGCTGCGGCTTGGCTTACGAATAACTCGATAGATTGCAGCCCTATTGTACTATACATAGTTAGTCAGGCAGCTTTTAAAGCCTTGGAATCTCCGACAATACGATCAAGGTTGGAAAAGCAATGTCGCAACCTCTTAGCGAGATTGCAGACAGGCGCAACGTAACCCTGTGCTGGGTTTCAGGACTCAGGAACGTTCCAGGCAAAAGAAGGTACAGGACGGCATCGCTCCGAAAACCTGGGAGGACCACCTGCGCCTTTCGAATCGATCAAATTCCGCCTTAACATCGATGCCAAGAAAGTGTCAAACCAAAGCTGGAAAAATATCAGCACTTGTCTTTTGTCACAACAAACCTCGCCTAACCTAGATTTAAAGAAGACGCAGAGACTTCTATCCACAAACCGGAAGACCCTAGGTTCACTCATAAAGTTCCTCACCGGACATTGCTTAATAGGCAGACATGCACTTAGACTGGGGGTCCCCTCCAATTAAAACTACGGCCCACCTACTGTGTACATGTCCTGCTCTTGCGACGCCAAGAAGAAAACCCCTCGGGGAATACTTCTATGATGATCTTAACGATCTATATGAACTCGAAATCCAAAAGATAAGGAACTTTATCTCCGAATCAAAGTGGTTCAATACCTAAAGTTAGTGCCGGTAAGATCACTCATCTCAGCGCACTCGACTCTTGTTCTCTGGTGCTGGTATCTATCGTGGTATCACAAAGGACCAATCTGGCCTAAGTGTATCCCTGCTTGAACGGGGACAGTCACCTAACCTAACCTAGCAACGTCATCCGCATAAGAGATCACCGCGCACTCCTCAGCTTTCAGATTCTTTTACCACCAAATTCCAGAGAAGAAGCGATAGGATACCGTCGTGAAGGATGCCTCTCTTTTGGCAGATGTGTCCCACCCAGCTCTGAATTTAAATGAAGTCAACTAAGTTTACTTTTTCTTAGTCCTAAATTTTGTCTCTTTTCTGACGATGTATTGTACAGTGATTAATTGTTGTAAACGATGTTAAATCGATGTTCCCAGACTCTCAGACACAGTTTTATTCCATTAACCGTGACATGACGAATAGGCAGACGAGTTCCACACCAATTTTCTTCAAATTTTTCAATAAATTTTAGAACCATCGTCCATCTTGACGCAACCAAAAACTGCACAACACGGTATTTGTCATGCATTCTCACAGTAATGACGCGTTGCTCCTTCCTGTCGAATTCCATGACTATTAAGAATCGCAATAACGGCAGATGGCAAATAAAATAGGGGTCGCCAACCTTACAAATAAAATTTGTCTCGCAATTTAATCTGTTTGTATTCCCTTCAACAAAAATGCTTTAACATGATATTTGCACGCCCGATAAAAATAACTCTCAAGGCAACATTGTTGTACAAGGCCGTGCCTCAGCCATCGCTGCTACCTTTGTTATAAATTGTGAACACTTATGTCCCACACGCAACACCTTGACATTCAACAAATGGAACATTAGCCATATTCTCCACTTTATTTTTATTTTCAATGGCCACTCCACTTTAGCACTCTTTTTTTCCACTTCCTGGATTCAGTTAGTTACATCTCATGCTCTGTTTACTACAAATTAAAACACCGGCAACATTCCAGCGGTTGGACTAATTCACAAGTCACGAGCTGGGCACTCATGCGATTTAATTATTCTGTGTGTCAACTGCCCAACATAATCTCATCGCGTGTTCGGTTTGACACGCCCCTTTACCACTGAAGTCCGAAGTCTCATTTTAAATCCTGAGAACGGGAAGTCGCATTTTATTGTGCAAAAATTCCATCCATTCGCACTGGCACTGGTATCGATAGTGTGCCATCAAATGCAGCGACAAGCGAAACAAACAGCCTGGCCTGGTGCAACAAGAAATATCTGTGCGATCAGGAGAATGGTTTAATGGGCTAAATGGGAATCACACACAATACCCGCAGCAGCAGCAGCAGCAGCATCACAGGATCTCAGATAACAATGCAATTCCGTGAGCGAGTGGAAAGCAGCTGCCTGCTATTGATCAGTGGGTTAAGAATCAGGGAAATACCTTATGTCCATTCAACAAACGCGTACGAAGCATCCGGTATGGAGTAGAGGAGATGTGTTGCTCACTTCACTTAGTGTCGGACAATCAAATGATTGTTGCTTGTGTTTAGGATACGGGATAAGGGGAATTAAAATTGTGCCTCTTGGAATGAGAATTGTTTTTCTTCAGAGGGAATACGGAACGGATATCTGTTGCTGAAATCTAGGTTATGTATCACGTTTTGTTTTGTTGACAGTTTCTCTGTTTCAACTGACGATATCTCTACTTGACTTACTGTAGGTACAAATGATCCGAGTCAATTGTGTTTTCTGAGGTTAATTCATGTCACTTCTGCTCGACATTCCTTGTATACACTGAAGTAATTCAAGAATCTATGGATTAAAGGGTATATCAGACGACGGAGAGTCTCTAAGTTTAAAACCAGAATTATACTAGGGAAGAGCCACCTAACCGAATTCAGCTCTAAAGCAACGATCCAGGTCACATCACCTTCTAATTACGGGTGCCCGCAGTGTAGTGTTAAGCATCATGGCTTGTCACGCTTAGGATTCCGGGCTCAACTCCTGGTATCGATAAAGACTTACAAATTTCTTAAAATAAACTACGAAAACAGATGTCAACTCTGTTGCGAAGGCAGGACACTGACAGACGAGTGGTCATGGCTTGACGAGATCATAAAGATTGTATCGGCGGCCTTACAAAAAAAAACACCGTGACATTGCTCGCGCTGTGTGAATAATTATAAGGGGATATCCTTTGGATTTTTCGTTAAGTTGTGCTGCGAGCCTGATATGCGGTCTTGCCCCGGCATAAGGGAGAGACGACGACACCAAAGACGGATTCTACGACCTCTTGGACAAGACTTACGAGTAGTGCCCTAGCTACGACATTAAAATTGTCCTAGGCGATTTTAACGCAAAGCTAGGAAGCGAGGGCAACTCTGGTAGTACCGTCGGAAAGAACAGCCTACACGACACCATCTCCGATAGCGGATTTGGCTGATCGACATTGCTGCGGGGCGAAATGTTGTCGTAGCTAGTACGCGGTTCCCACATCTCGATATCCACAAAGGAACATGGAGATCTCCTGATCAATCAACCGCCAATCAGATTGACCACATTGCGATCGACGCAAGGCACTTCTCCAGTATTATGGATGTCCGAACGTTCCGAGAGGCCAATCTTGACTCGGACCACTACCTTGTTGTAGCCAAGGTACGTCTGCGGATATCCCGAACACCGCCAAGACAAGGAAATACTGTGAGGAAGTTGGACGTCGGACGGCTGCAACCGCAAGAAATCACCAGATCCTTTTCCGATCGAATTTCTTTCAATGTCCTATACCGCCAACATCAAGTATTGAAGACCAGTGGCAACATTGCCAAAAAGCCATCAGAGATGCCGCCTCTGAGGTGCTGGGTTTCACACGGCCACCACAACGAAACGACGAATGCCGGCAAGCACATGCAGCGAAGCAAGAGGCATACAAAGCGGCGCTGCATAGAAAGACTAGAGCTGCTTGCGAGCTCTACGGGCAGAAAAGGACAGACGAACACAAGTTTTTCAGGAGGAAAAAGAAAGAGCATGAGAAGTGTTGAGGTTGGGAAGTTTTACCAAAAGGTAACAAGAACCTGTAAAGGCTACAGAGCCTGAACCGAGACCTGCAAGGATGAACAAGGAAACATCGTAGTAGAGTCGCAGTCGATGCTGGGGATATGGAAGAACTACTTCTGCAGACTGTTTAACGGCGAAGACGAATCAAATCCCGCTGTCAGGCAGAATGAACCATTCAACCTGGACGACGAAGACCAACAATTCCGTCCATCCGACCTGGACGAGGTGAAGACAGCCATATCGAAGCTTAAGTCCAAAAAAGTCGCTGGAGCTGACGGCCTAGATGTTGAGCTGTTCAAAGCCGCAGGCAATGACTTGGTAAGCAGCATGCATATACTCATCTGTAAAATATGGTCAGAGAAAAGTGTGACCGATGAATGAACCTCAGCATTGTTAGCCAGATCCTCAAGAAAGGAGACCCTCTGAACTGCGCCAACTACAGAGACATCATTCTTCTTAACATCGGGTACAATCTCTTTTCTGCCGTGTTGTGTGAACGCCTGAAGCCGTTCGTCAACAACCTGATCGGTCCATACCAGTGTGGTTTGAGGCCAGGAAAGTCTACCATCGACCAAATATTCAAATTGCGGCAGATCTTGGAAAAAACCCAGGAACTTCAAATCGATACCCACCACCTCTTCATCGATTTTAAGGCCGCGTATGACAGCATGTATAGAGACGAGCTATACAGAGCCATGTGTAACTTTGGCATCCCTGCCAAACTCGTCCGGTTGTGCAGGATGACGATGGAAAATGCACGCTGCTCCATCAAGGTCGGTCAAGACCTCACCGAGACCTTTGATGTCAGAAAAGGATTTAGACGAGGCGACGCGCTGTCATGCGACTTCTTCAACATCGTTCTTGAAAGAGTTGTGCAAAACTCACGCGCCAACACCAGAGGCACAATCTTTCAAAAGTCCGTCCAATTATTCGCATACGCCGACGATATTGGCATAATCGGCGGAACGCCGGCGCGTTGGCGAGTATTGAGACGGAAGTGGCGAAAATGGGTTTAGCGGTCAATAAGGGCAAGACGAAGTATATGCTGTCAACAAGAAAGGACACTTAACACCGAGGATATAAGGAGATTAAGGACCTTGTTTACCTAGGCTCCGCCTTTAAATCAGACAACGACGCCAGCGCTGAGCTGAGAAGGCAATTGAGTAGCAAAGCCCCCTCTCGAACGACTAAAGTGACCCTGTACACGACCTTAATTGTCCCAGTCCTGCTCTACGGCGCAGAGACATGGACACTGTCAAAAAAGCTCTCAGCTGTTTCGAGAGGAAAATTCTTCGGGTGATCTTCGGTCCCGTCTGGATAGTCGGTGAATGGATGAGGAGATACAATCCCGAACTGTACGGGCTGTACAAAGACATCGATTTAGCCAGAAGAGTGAAGGTCCAACGACTGAGGTGGCTGGGTCATTTAGTCCGGATTGACAGTGTCAATTTGACACCAATGCTCCGGCTCGAATCCACCCCCGAGGGACAGCAAAGTAGAGGAAGACCGTGACTCACGTGGCGCACGCAAGTGGAAGAGGACCTATACCAACTTGGCATGCAAAACTACAGGCAGTTGGCTAAAAATCGAGCGGGCTGGAGGCCACGTCCACCAAGGACTAAAGCGCCACCTTAAGTAAGTAATTAAGGTCACCGGGAATACTATAAACTTTAATGCGTGAATCAGTATCAAAACCATGTTCTTCAGCACGGAATGGATAGACACATGCAGGATGGTCAACGAAGGCGAAGAATCAGTAGAACGCATACTGTGTCACTGTAACTTCTGGTTAGGGCATGTGATCGTTTTCTGGGGGATTATTACATTGAAGAGGAAGACATAACCATCAGCTCACTGCAAGACATTGCCGGATTCATCAGTCACTCCGGCTCATCACTTGATAAACTCTGAAGAAGCGGATATCACAATAGGCCCACAAGAGGCCACAGTAATAAGGGACAAAACTCCACCTCAATAATACGTCAATCTGCCAAACACTCTGTATGAACTGGGTCACGTGAGATGTGGTTTTTAAATGGAGGCTAAGAGCTAATTGGATTCTGACGAACTATACCGGAACAAATTCATTTCCAATTAACTATCACCAATCGGAACTATTCGTATCACGGATAAGAGACATTTATCTACAAATCCGTCTGTTTCCAGTCAAATATGCGCCACTTAAGTCTTCCGCGATGCCACGGTTCAGAGTTCTTCTTAATAAATTTCAAGACAAAGACCATTTGTTAGAAATCTATGCTTCCGTCGCCTGTATTAGCAGAGATACTTGATTAACAAGCCCAAGACAACATGGCACATCTCTCAACCGTCCAAGTTCACTGACTTAAAAGCGGAAGCATGTCTGCGTGCCTTTACGGAAATTCCTCTTAAAAATAACAAAAAACAACAGAAAAAACAAACCGCTTAACTTTATTACCGCTCGCTGTCCAAAAATACACATCGATTGAGTACTTTTCCAGATAAACGATATCACGCCGGCCAAAGTCATTCGGGAAATTCATTACCAGCGTGTTTTATTTTTATCACACAGCCGCACTTAAGCACTTGGGTTTGGGTAGCAGCGTGTGCCACAGTGGTGCATCCCGAAAGATCTGAAGAACCATTCTCACGCGTGAGTCAGCCATCGGCCATCGAAGGTCCAAGCGCCAAAAGTGTTAGCATTTATGTCACATTTGACATTAAAACATTACTCGTTGTCGGCCGATCTCACCTCTTATTTACAATTCCAGTCAGTGACAAATAGCTGGCTTGTCTGCGTTTTAGAAACGAACCTCAATTCAGGCCGTGTCGCATGGACTACCCGTCCGCCCACCTGTCTTGCCACACATGTACATAAGTGCATTGGTGACTTACGGATTTGTGGCCGAGACAGGCACCGAACAGTCATAGACAACTAAATATTGGCAACAGAGCCACGACTGGGAGCAATGTTCGAGAAGCAGTAACTACGGTTGTAGGACATATGCAGCCAGTCCCGCTCGGATTGCTGGATTGTAATGTTTATTTCGCGTTCCGTGGTTGTGCATTTATCGATGACGCCTAATTGATTGGCATTCTATGCAAATGCACACAGACAATTATTATCGAGAAGAAAGAAGGGATCCTTGCCACAACAGCACGACTATTGTTGTTTTGTCGTAGGTAAGGTAGGTGAGTAAGTCGTACGTTTATAGAGTGTCATTCCGTTGAAACGACCGATTTCTATACCCACTAATAAAACATGATGTTTCCCAGTAGTGGAGCTGGTTAAAATTCCATCGGGGTACCCAGTGTGTGGTGGCTTTATTCAGAGGCATCCAGGAAGTCTAAGAAAGAATTCTATTTGTGGTTATTGCTGTTGTTTGGGTCGGCTGAATAGGGAAAAGCAAGTAGTACTCCAAAGGTAAGCGGTTATTAAAAGGTGCGACGGCCTCCGGGTAAAAAGATTTCCCTGGCAAAAATTGGAAATACCTTAGCGAGCTCTAGGGCGCGTTTTTATTTCTTCTGATCGTGTGCTTCTGTACACAAAGAATGCGGGCATTTGAAGACTTTGCTGAGAATGTTGTCAGCATCAAAAGTGGCTTTTAGAGTTACAGCGAAACTGGACAAACAACATTCCTGATTTGTCCATTTTTCAGAAGGGCTCTAGTCCCAGAAACAGTGTATCTGCGCCAGTTACAGAGCCCTAGTGGCAGAAAGTGGCTTAGAGGCAGCCTGCGTAGTCACGTAAGATAATACACAAACTCTTCCGCTTTGAATCTAAGCCTAAAGATGTATGAAAGCGGCTATGTCGGTAGATGAGCCGAAACAAATGCCCTTTATGGCATCAAAGATCTCGAGAAAAGTTATGATCTCTCCATACTTGGTTAGGAATATCGAATTTAAAAATAAACCGCTTCCTATCTTTCCGCACGATTGCAGCTAAACTCAAGATGTTTCAAAACTGGATTGCTTGAGGTTGATAAGCTGTTTACTGAGTTTTATCTTTGTAAATTCTTGGGAAACGAAATACGTACTACGCTTTAAATGAAATGCTGCGAGAAGACCTCTTTTGGACCAGAGCCTGAATTAGATCTGTCACTAGCCCCTATTATAGCTTTAATTTGAGGTTATGCTTTCTTTTTTATTTGTCGGGATTGGAAACGCTATACTGTAGCACTCAGACGCAACTGGCCCATTGTACCACCAGAAAGCATAACCCAGTTTTTACCCATTTTACTGAAATTTTCTTCGAAAAGGCACTTCAATGATGGGGAACTTACAGTATCAGCACTCCCCACATCAGCACCGAAAATCTGCCATCTGATCCGAGCATAGGAAGGACAATCCCAAAGGAAGTGACCCTCCACAGACATCGCGGACAGTGGTGTCACTTAAGCCTAACACACAAGATGCTTGGCAAAGGCAAAGTGTCACGTTAGAACGCCAATAAGTTGTCTACAGACTCTTCTGCTGAATGATAACAAGAATGCTGCTAATTTCTTATAGACCTTCGGGAGCATTCGTTTAGTCTGCCTGCATCCTGGAGAGCTGTGCCGTACACTTCTGACCCAATCGTCAATAGAGGCCCTGACCGAAGACGCGGGAAGTCCCAACGCAGGTTCAAGTCCTGAGAAAACATCCTCTGAGCCTTGTCTAGCAATCTCATTTCCAGATATCCCAGTGTGACCTGGAACGCAGACAAGAGTCAAAGATTACAGCCTTGCGACCGAATTCAAAGAGTTCTTGCATTCTCGCACTATTTTGGAACTGGTTAAAGGGTTGAGTAAGCCCTTAACAGACGCAGATGCTCCGACCCTTCCCTTCCACCTAGTCTTAACAATATAATCCGTTGCCATTAGAATAGTAAAGGTATCTGCTTGGAAAACAGTGGCATGCTTGCCCAACGAGTATTGAAATCTGCTATTGTCGACCTCCACGCAGACACCAGCACCGGAACTGGTTTTGAAGCCATCCGTGAAGATTCAACTACAGCCCCGTCCAGGCTCAGATTCTGGCCGAAGCTAGTCCTGAAAACAAGGAAAGTCAACATTAAACTTGCACAGCGACCGAGGTTTTAGTGTCATTGCATCAGACGGCACATCCATGGAACTAAATACATAGGGTCGTAGGCTAGGTGTCGCACAAGGTCATCAAAACTCCAATGTGGATGATACCAAAAGCCGCCCCGTCTAAGACGATAGTAAAGCCCAAGATACAAATATCAAGGGGAGGTAGATCAAGCAGAGCATCTAGAAAAGCACCAGGAGTACTCGGAAAAGCTCCCGTGCAGCCGAGACAAGCCGTTGTTTGAAGTTTGCTCTAGTAGGCACTCACATACTAACGCGAAAGCCTCCTCCACCAAACAACCGACGCATAAAGTAGAAACGGTCGTATCATAGCCGTATAGATCCAAATGACCTTTTCCGGTGATAACTCCCATGTCTTGCAAAAAGCACCCTTACACTACCAGAAAACTGAGAGTGCCTTGGATGTCTTCGACTTAACATTCGTTGCCCAAAGAATTTTTTTATCCAGGATCATTCCTAGATGTTTGGCTTCATCGGAGATCTGGATAGTGACGCCTTTTAGCACTAACTGAGTTAAACCGGTCTTAACCCTGAAGTTAGGCTTTGTATGACAACAACTGCAGACGAAAAAACTCTTCTAGATGGAAACAGACGAAAGAAATGCTAAATGACGACTCTAAAAAAAAACCCTGTCATTTTTTTCTCTTGGCTAACTAAGCTTTTAGTAATCATTCAAATGACCTGTCACAAACCCGACTACAATTTATAATGCTGGTAAAAACGACACTGCCACTATCCTGCGTATGACCTCTTTGGAGCTGACGTGATGAGAACTATTACCTCAATCCACCAACACGATGAGCCTCTGCCGAGTATATGTAGGTGGTATGGTTAAAGACTCATACACCCAGACGACCTGTTGTAAGAGAAAATTGCCACTTCTTTATCGATTGTCTGCTGACAACAGGGACAACTAATATATTTAGCCCTGAACAACTCACCTCTAAAGAGAATTAATAGAACAAATGCACAGTCGAGGTCAACAAGCAATAATTAATGTGTTTTTCGGATCTTGTACTGCGATTACGTGGTAATTGACATGATAGTCAGCGATAAGCAAACTTATTACACATTGCAACCAAATTAATATGAGGTTCAGCTGAGCAAAAACAATCATAAAATTTATCACGTAGTTTGGGAGTTGGGAGCAGACTAGGTCATTCTACAATGGAGTAATAATAGCACACACAACTTGAATGCTTATTTCATGTTTTATACATATAAAGTCCTTCAGATTTGTCCGCTCTGAGTAAAAGTGCAGAGAACAGCAAGTGTAGGTACCACGGGAGGTCCGCGGCCATGTTTCACTGATGCCCCAGCCGTCCTCCTGTACCTACTACCCTTCGACCTTCTTATCAAAAATATTGCCTGATGTAGCGTAATTAGACTAATCTGGGAACTCGATAGTCAAACCTGCTACCAAAGGCATTTAAAGCTTCTCGAACTGGCTATATAACTCCCAGTCCCAATTTCGATTTTGTCAAAAGTTCTCAAGACTTGAATAAGAATGGAAGGAACAGAGCGGCTATGACACAGCTTTCTATACCGACGCAGGTCTCAAATTGGAGAATAATGCCGAAACTGATAAAAGACACACTCCTGTGGGTGCCGGATGAGAGGGATATTGCCGGAACACACCTTCGTCAGGCAGTGTCAGGCGTAAGGGACATTTTTAATGTTTTTTAGGCTTCTTTATGAAAATGTGTCAAGGGAGCTGTCCGCCTAAGAGAGCTGTCCGCGATGGGAGATTTCACTTTATGTACATTAACACTTCCTATCGCTGACTAAACTCAGATGGAGCCTACAACCAGAACAGGAACAAAGAGTTCCCTAATAGGACCTATCCAGATATTGCCAGAATTGTAGCGATAGGTACAGGTTATTGGCCAAGTGCAGAACATGCATTGAAAGAACACACAAAGTCGTAGCTGTAAGGATGATAGCGAGAAGCACACTCTAGTTGACTTCCTTTGCAGAGGTTTGGCTCGAGCTAGAGTCAGACAACGGCCATTAGGCAAACGAAAGCTTGACAACATTATATTATTATTAGCGAGGAGCAGCTTGTCCACTCTAGCACTGCGATCTCATAAAGAGATCAATTGAGCTTTCCCTTATGTTTAGAGCAGTTTGTCTGTTCCAGAGGTTATCAGGAAGCTAATCAGCTTCTCTGGGTGGAGCGTGGCAAGTGCAGTTGGTGAGACGAATTCACTGCCTAAGATACGATTTCTCACAAGAATAAGGACAGGGCATTCTGTGACGCTGTGGAGAGAGCTTCGTCGCTCTCCAAGCATAGTCTGCAGTTAGGGTCCGGTTACAGGCCAAGCTTGTCGTTTTAGTCGGCAATGACCACTTAGGATACCGGTTAGAATTTTAAGGTGGTTCCTGGTCAGATTTAGAAGAAACTTGGATTTATTTTGTAATAGGTTGGGGAAGAAGTGTTTGGTACATTTCCGTCCCACTCTTCCAATCCAAATTGTGTTGGATTTGAGCAGGGTTTGTTCACTGAAGCTTTTGAAGATGGATTTGTTTACTCCACAGGCTGGTTCAGGACCAGTGAGAGAGGTAGTTGGACCTATCTTAACCATTGAGTTCGGCGGTGTGGCCTTTATGAGCAGGGATCCAGTGTAGTATGACCAAGTTGTTTTCCTTGTTCTAGAAGCCATTTGATTGTCTATAGGACTAGTTCCGATTTTTTAGAAAAGATGAAGATGGTTTTGCCACGGAAATTAGAGAGCAAGTTTAAGATTTTGCACTGATTTAGAGCAAATATTTCTGTCTGAAAGACCGATGAGTATGTGCCTAGACTGACCGATAAGTTAGTGCTAGACGACTCTCCGAATATTTGAGCCCCAGATTGTCTATTTTAGAGCCGTCCGTATACCATACTTGACCATGCTCTACAGGACGGGGTTTGAATTTTTTCCCAGTCGTCACTCGGGGGGATGACTGCTGAGTAGTTTCGTTTGAAGCAGTACCTTGGGAGAATGTCATCCAATAGCATGCTGAACTCGCTGCTTTGAAGTAGAGAGGAAAGCGTGTTAAGGTGACCGTCAAAAGGATGTTTGGAGTTGATGTTGTTTAGATAGAAGACCCTGTGAAGACTGATTTTTGCCTGCATTTCTTCATAGACTCAAACTGGCAGTAGACCGACAATGGCATTAAGCGAGGCGGTTGGGGTGAAGCGCAGGCAACAGGTCATGTATATTTCGGCTAGGCGTTGAATCCCTTTCCGGTTTCTCTTTGTCGTTGTCTCTGCCGCATAGGCCAGAGTGGATCTGAGGACCAAGGTGCAAATTTGCAGCATGATTTTGGGACTTAATCCCCACTTGTTGCCACAGATGCGGCGACAAGTCCACAATGCTCGTCTGGCTTTTCCAAGGGGTTTCAGGACAAATTACTTGCAAGAACTGAATGGTTTCGCCATAGACGGAGGGGCGTATGAGGAGATTTAGGTTTCTTCTTTTGGTGAACTATAGAATCAGAGGTTATGGTAATTTCCCGAACACCTGTTCAATGCACTGTTCCATTGAAACAGGTGGAGAAGTTTAAGTATCTCGGGGTCTTATTCACGAGTGATGGTAGGAGCAATATTGAGTTATCCTGTAGGATTGGTCAGGCTGGAGCAATTTTGAGAAAGCTTGGTCAATCTGATATCAGGAAGGCTGAACTTGGCATCGGAGCTAAGCTATCTGTCTTCAGTTCAGTGTTTGTTCCGACCCTCATGAACAAAGAATAAGATTACGGATACAAGCTGCCGAAATGATGTTTTTTCGCTGAATTGCTGAGGTAACTCGTCGAGATCGAGTTAGGAACACCAAAGTACGCGAGGGACTCAATGTCGAGCAGCTACATATTCGAGCGGAAAGGTCCATACTTCGATGGTTTGGGCACGTTCAACGCATGTCCCCAACTTGGCTTCCGAGACGTGCCATGGAATCCGTGCCATCAAGAGACATCCCTTGGGTAGGCCTAGGATAAGATGGTTGGACGAAGTCCGAAGTCTCACCTCTACTCATATGGGGATAGCCCCTGATGATTTAGAGTCGATGGCGGAAGATCGGAAGATGTGGAGGGTCCACTTAAGCACCCTAACCCCGCGACCCTCATAGTGGGCAAGCGGGTCATTGAAAATGATGATGATGATGATGATCAACTATAGATGTATTTTTGGGGTTTACGGAGAAGCTTTCTTTTGTGCACCATCTCTGTACCTCAGATAGTGCGTATAGTATTGCAGCACTTCATAAACGGCGCTTTCATATTTGCCACTGGTGACGACCACCACGTCGTCTGCATAGTCGATGGCCTCAATCCCTAGGTTCTTAAGGGACCGAAGCTGGCTATCAATGACGAGCGACCAGATCAGTGGCGGCAAGACTCCGCCTTGAGGACATCTTCCAGTTGTGAGAGCGGATATTTTAACATTGTCAATGTTGGTGTGTATCACCCTACTTTTCAGCATGGACATAATCCACTTTCTTACGGTTGGTGTGAGGTTCATATTGCTGAGTGCACGTTTAGTGGATCCAAATGAAGTTTAATTGGAAGCACCTTCGATATTTAGATAGGCGACAAGGCGTATCTCCTTTCTCAAGGACATAAACATCAGTTTACATGGGATGTAAAATCAAAATGGTGTGGCACTTTAGCGGTTAATGGATTCTTAGAAACTTTCACCTCTATCTAACCTCCTACTTACTCATGCTGACCTCGAAGGTTTGTTTTCGCCTTATGAGTCTTATGAGAGATGGTGCCGTAAAAAACGTTTAGTTGACATCACTCACTCTCTACTTAGCCACGGCGACCAACTGACACCAGTTTAGCTGTAAGTAAGTAGTTACATTGTAAATTGAAATCTAAACAAATTTCACAGAATTCTCGAAATAGCTAGGCAGGAGCCCAGAATTATGCTGAAAAATACACTTAACTCCCTCACCAAATAGCCAGACAGAAGCCCAAGTTATTTTGCAATTTAAAATAATGTTTTTACATTCTGTTTCGTTTTGCCTAATCTCCATGCAAATGAACGTTTCATTTGTATCTTCTCTGGTGGCATTTTTATGTGAAATTCAGCGCACAGCAAATTAAATTCGCGTCTTTTTCTGTACATGATCTAATTTTCCTTTTTTTTTTTTTTACGTTCAACTAGTAAAGTTATTACTCAATCGCTCTATTTCTGTACCGAGATTTGTTTAGATATTCTATTTAAGTTACAGCCTATGAGTAAAACATTGACAATTACAAAATAGTGAGTCATCATCAGCTAAAATAGATTAAGGGATTCAAAGGGAGAAACAACTGATTTGGTTTATTTGGAAGTGAAGTAAATACAAATTTACATTTTGGTTTTTTTTTTTTCTAACATGAAAGTTCGTCTTTATTTAGCACACACTCCTTGATCGATGTTTTGAGTTGACATTCTTTAATCTCTCTTGAAACAGAGGATTTGCTTGTTTATCGTGAAAAGAACGTTTCAACACACATGACGAAGATGTACCCCCAGTGACATTGTGTAGAATCAATATGAATACGGTCTTTTGCTTTTATTGAATGGAATTCAAAATTTATTCAAAATTTACAACTGAAGCATAAGTTGAGTTTGTTTTGTGTATTCTCATCGTTGCATGAGTTTTGATTCTTTGTGCAGTTTTTCATGTTTTATGAAAAATCTGATAAATGTTGGTTCAGTGAATAACGAGAAAGTGCAACTTCCGCTAAATATTCCGTCACTCTATTAGTCAGTCCTCGTTCCATTTCCTCATGGTACAATCTTGGAATTTCTTTAGAAATTGGCAACGGAAGACCAGAAATAGCGAGTGCTCTGGGAAGCAAAACAAGACAGTTTTGGTTTATCTTTAGAATAGCAAAGCGTAAAACTTCAAAGCGCAAACAAATGCATCTAATGTGGGAGGATATTGGGAATTTTAATCTTTGGCTATCCGATAAGCCGTGGCTCAGTGGTTAGTGCATTGAACTGCTGTGCGAGCAGCGTGGGTTCAAGCCTCAGCCAGGAACACCGAACATTTTTCGGGACTTCACCTCTCGTCGGGGAATGACAAGCCTCTGGAAGTATAGTTTGTCATGAAAGAGCTTCTCAATTCGCCGCTCGGAGTCGGCAATAAATTGTAGGTCCCTTCCATTCGTGCGAAAAAAGGAACATGCACAACATTAATGGTTGCGAGATGGCTCATCCCGAGCTGTCGCGCCAGCTATTTATTTGTTTTTATCCGATAAGACAGTATTTGGCAACGTTTCTACATGAAAAACGATCTGCAGGCGGTTAAGGCCTTAGCCGAAACACACTTTCCAGACTCCAATCTTACTCATATCTCCAACAAAAACCAGTCTCTTCGGAGAAGACTCCAATCCTGAATGCAAGGCCTAGCAACAGAGAAGACGGAGATAGTTCTGCTGACTAGGACGCAGATCCTCACTATCTTTCAGGTACAGGCAGGCCTAGGGACAATAACCACTAAAGATACAGTGAAGTACTTGGACGTGAAAGTGGGCATAAAACTCACATATTGTCAGCAAATCAGGTCTGCGTCTAAGAGGGCTGCAAAGATCAATACAGCGTTGAGCAGACTAATGGCAAGCTTGGGAAAGGGCAAATCGGAGGAATTTACTTATGACAGTCGCGCATTCTATCCTTTTACATGTCTGTAAAATCTGCGCTGAGATGCTAGAACTAGAAAAAATACAGAAAAAAATGGCAGCGGTACAGCGAAAAGGGGTCCTGCAGGTGCCAAGCTCCTGTCAGAACAAGCCGTTCTCGTAGTTGTTGAATCGATCTCCTAGCCGCAGAGAGAATGTACATAGGTACATATACATACATTGTATATACACGATAAAAAACAGAAACTCAGAAGAAAACGGCCACAGCGAAAGCCAAGGAGATCACCATACAACGCTGGCAGGAACGCTGAAGTACAAAAACTAGGCGAAGATGTACTGCAAGACTGATCGAAAACACCTCCAATCGGATGAATCGAAGTGAATTTCTGTGCCACACAATTGCTTACCGGACACGAGTGCTTCAAACACAGAGAATGGGAAACAAATAACGAACCCAGCATGCCGGTATAACTACTCGACTCAAAACAACGCCAAACCCATATTCTTTTGATACACTAGATGCCTTGCAGAGAGACAGGCCTCTCAGAGGCTTGATCACACCGAACAACAGCGTTACAGTAATGCTAACGATTAAAAAAATTGGAACCAAGTGTGCTCCTACATTCAAGTGAAGAAAGGAGAACAGGATTCATCCGTTAAGGTCATAGATGATAGGAAAAATGCCACCACCCTAAAGCAATGCAAGAAGCATTTCCGGAGTTAGATTGCCAGAAGATGAAGAAGATACAGTCGGTCAGAGTCCGACACGGTGAGGGAACTTGGTTATCCATATATTCTCTTTACAAAAATGAGTGTAGTACCTGGGAAGTGACCGTCAATGTTACAACAAAAACACTGCAGACTTATCAATCGCTGTCAAAGAAATATGCGTTTGTACGAGTAGTCTGTCCACATCTCAAATTAGCAGGAATCACTGTATATAGAAAAACAGGCCATGAACGTAAAGACGCGATTGTTTAAAAGCATAAGTGGCTATGGATTGGCCACACACTCCAAAAAGCGACGGCTGCAAACACAGGCAAGCCATGCAATGAAACCCCCTTACACAAGATGGAAGAAGTGAGGGTCGCCCAAGAAATATGTGATGCAGGACTGTCGCTTCAACAGTCAAGGCGGTTGGGAAAAAGCTGAATGAAATTAAGGCGAATCATTGGGAACTGAACTTTACATAAACGGATTGTTTCTTCCCTTGACACTATTCGACTGGAATTAGTTTAATAAACCAAAGAGATCAAACAGCTAAACCATCTCCCATTCTCCATTTTATCGTGCAAAAATGGGTAAAAAGATTTCACACATCATTCAACTGGGAGTCCAGTCGCCACTAATTGCGACTTTTGTACATGTGCGTACAAGGTAAACACCTGGGTAGCAGGTTGTAGCCTTGGCATAAACCCGAGTAGAACTAAACCGATGCTATTCACTACCAAAACCAAAATACCTGACTTTACCCTTCCCCGTCTTAATGGCTAACCACTCACATTATCCTCCTGCGCTAGGTATCATACTTGACCCAAAACTTAACTGGAAGCAAATCATTGAACACAGGAGTAAAGAAGGCATGTGTGTAGCCTTCTATGCCTGGACTAAAACCTTTGGAAAGAAGTGGGGACTTCAACCAATGATTGCCTTGTGGATGTACATGAACACAGATGTAGTGCGTTTAATTCTCACCTACAAGTCGTTAGTATGGTGGCCCGCGCTGAGCAAGGGCTACAACCTTACAAAACTCAATAGGCTCCAAAGCACAGCGAGTATAGGCACCACGTGAACATTGGGCATCTTCTGACGCTCGACTTGCACACAAAAAAAAACACAATATGCAGCGCAATCAGACTCAAAGAATTTGGGTGCTGGACTGCACACTTCTACGGCCACAGCAACATCATGGACTCGCTACCAAATGGCAAGGTCATGTTTCCAACCGACTACATCACACCCAAACTTAACTTTAGGAAAAACTTCCACGTGGGATTCCCCACCAGAGCACAGTGGAAGAAAAACGAAGTGGTAAAAAATTTCAACACGTTCATCTATACCAACGGATCAAAGATGAACTGCGGCATGGGGGCCGAGGTTTACTCAGAATCACTGAAAATAGCAAGATCACACCCCTTGCCCGATTTTACCAGCGTCTTCCAGGCGGAACTACTGGCAATCCGAGAAATTTGCACGCAACTCGGGCGTGACAAAACACACAAACAAAACTTTGCTATCCTCATATATAGCCAAGCCACTATCAAAGCTATTGACTCGGCTACCATATCCTCCAAACTGGTGCTAGACTGCCGGAACGACCTTGCCCGCTTGAGCGAACGCTTCAGGGTCACACTGCTCTGGATTCCAGGGTACAGTGGCATAACAGGAAACGAGCGTGCAGATGTGCCCGCTAGACAGGGGTCAGCTCTATACAGCTCACTCGCAGCAAGACTCCACACCCCACTAGGAGCAGTTAAAGACAAATCCACTTCACTTCCTACAGAAGGCCATCCTCTATTGGAGTGAATTAACCAACTGCGCCATAGCAAGGAAGATATGGCCGACCTACGATACGATAAGAAGAAGAGATCTCCTAAGCAGAACCCACCCAGATATTCCCAGATTAACAGCGATAACCATGGGGCATTGGTCAAGTGGGGACCATGCGGCCAAACTGGGTATTCCATACAACCCTCACTGCCGCAACTGCGGAAATGAAAGTGAGAGGGAAACTCTTGTCCACTTCCTCTGCGAATGTCCGCCACTTGCAAGAGCCAGACTGCGTGCACTAAACCAACCATTCTTCGACGACCTCAGCGACATCTCGGGTAAACGGATACGAGATCTAATTCGCTTTCTAAACTCCTCATGGTGGATTTAGGCGTAACCCCGGCTATCTCGCCCATCAACAACTAGATCACATGAGTTGTGGGAACAAAAAAGCACATCCTAATGCTAATTGGGTTCAGTTGAACCGCAACCTCTACCTACCTTCCTATATGTGTGTTATGGGTAGGTTTTGAAGGGTGTGTGATGGATAGCCCTCATCACTTTCACTTGGAGACCTGAAGGTCCATTGTGAGTATCCTATAAATGCTGTGGGAATAGCAGTTTCTATAGGACAACCTATAGACCTATCCTATTGTTGGCTGTTTTGTGAACCAGTTAGTACTCTTTACGAATCTGAGTAGGTCCATTAACAAAGATCCTAATGGGCGTAGACGTCGTTCTTGCAGAGCGGGGCAGTGGCACAGCAGAATGTTGGATTGATTCTACCTCTTCTTCATCTCCGCAGCTTCTGCATAAATATATAGACTCGATTCTCCACTTGCTGAGCATGACTCAGATGGCGCAGTGTCCTGTGATAACTCAAGTGAGCATGGGGATAGAGGATCTGCCCAGTGCCAGAACGCACCTTGTTTTAGTTTTATTTAATTTCGGCCATAGCGTCCGAGAGGTGGCGTAATCTTCTCTGGCTAACCAGAAGCAATTAGCTTCTTTTTCTATTATGCTGTCTATTATCCCATGCAATCCGCCTATCAGTGGCATTACAAATGTGTCCGCTTCGCTAATGTTCATAGCCGACCCCAATCTTGCCAATTCATCAGCTTTTTCGTCGCCTTCTGTACATATGTACATGTGTGTAATAATAAATAAGCAAATTCGCAATCCTCAACATTAAAAATTCTCTTCTCCTTCCAAGACCCCTACAGAAGTTTTTCATGTAATTTTTGTTTAAAGAAAGGAGCTGTTTGTTAGGCAGATAGATAGGACTTGAGACACACTTGAGCCAATCTGAACAAATGGCATTGTTTTCCTTTCAACATTGGTTTTCATATTCATCATTCCTCCCCTTCGTACTTGTTTACAAAAGTCAAAGCGCAAATAAACATTAAGCACAATTGCTGCCCAATGCACGTTTGTCTCAAGTCAACTATGAAGGCGTGTTTAACGGCCACTGGCAAGTGACAAATCTATTTTACACACCCTCACTTCTAATTTTATTCCTTTGCAGTTATGAGGTGGTTCCAGTTGCAGTTGCAGTGACGCCGGTGTCGCATAAATTACGCGTAATATTTCATGACTAATACCCCCATAGGAAGTCCAAAGTCTCAAAAGTGTGCAAATACTTTGCAAAATTGTAATTTTTACATACGAGTACCACACAAGTTGGGTGGAGGTGGTACTACTTAATCATCTGATCAGTCCCATGACCTCAAAAAACGTGTTCGCACCCATGAGAAACAATTTGAATTTCGCAACAATTATCCATTTTTCCAACACACAACAGGGTGACATTAGAACAGTTTTTATCTAAAACTTGTACTTCATCGCGACCTCGTAAAATGAGATTTTTTTTTATCAATTGCGTACTGTGTACCTACTTACGTTTCAGATAAAAAAAATATTTTATCACGAATTCACTGAAAACGGAGCATCCGAGTGCGCCTCCAATTTATGACAAAAACAAAGTTCCCTTTGCGAGGCTTTTCCCTTGTACGTGCGCTACAAGATTTTTAATATACAAAACGCATTCCGACCATTTGTCACTTTATTAGTGAGACGTGTTATCCAACCCATCGAAGAACGAAAAGATACACACATTTGAGCGTGGAAGGGAAGCCGCATCGAATCTGGAGAAGATAATATCTAGTCGTATTCTGTGTGTACAACTTCCGTGTTTATTGTGCGGAAGAGCTACATTCGCCTCGGATGGCGGTGGCGGCGGGGGCTGGCAGGAGGAAAGTCGACACCGTGTGCTACGTTCATAGTTATATATATTTGTATCTGTACATATATAAACTATTTATGACTAGTAATAGTAGAGTGTCTTTTCATGGTGCACCGGTGCAAGTCTCTTTGTTCGCGTTTCGAGGGTTCACTGAGCCAAAAATCGTGGGTGGCATCGCCAGCTCTTCTGTTAGCGCCGCACTACCAAACCAACCACTACGACCAGCACGAGTATCGTCGTCGCTTTGCCATTGAGCGATCAACCTTTTGCGGAGTTTCACCTAGGCATAGCCATACATATACCTACACACGTGTACGTGGAATTGCTGTATACAAATTTCTATATATTTTTGATATCACTTTGAATAAAAGGGTTCTTCGACGTCGATGGCGGCGGCGGCGGCGGCCCCGTTCGTCTCTTGTGCCCTTTTTTTTTTTGGTTGGGAGTTATGAGTTCAATAGACGTTGCGCCACACAAGACTGCACATTATGTCAGTATGCGATGATTCTGGAGAATGCAACGAATTTGAAAAATTCCAGTCCACCCGCAGCCGCTTAATGTATGCACTTCATCCTGGGCGTAGAACAATACAAAAAGTCACTCATAAAAGAATTACCTAACCGCAAGGAAAGCTGAACAATTGAAGCACTTGTTAGGCACATAGGACGTATCGCTTTGAGCTCATTTCTCAATAGAACCATTTGTTGTATTTTTTTCTTTTTTCTGATTTTAATTGAATAGCTTATGGCACTTCTTTAGATTGGTGCTTGATCTGGAAGAATTCTCCGTGACGTTTTTGGTTCAAGTCGAAATTGATCGATGAGAATGGATGCATTCATAAATTGAAAGGCGAGAACTCAGGCTCTAGGTTTTGCATTAAGCATTTGATGCTGTGATGCGCGTACTTTATATGACAATGATTTATAATTTAACATTACGAAGTGTGAAATCCATTTGTGCGCGGTTTGAAATCAATCAAACCACTTGAACCCTGAACAGTTTGGAGTGCACTCGGATATGTCCCAAATGCGGCGAACGAAGTAATGACTATCAAGTGTTTCAAAACTTTAAAGACAATTTGCCTGCCAATGTCTTGGCCTACAGACTTGTCACAAGCTTTGTTCAAATAGAAGAAAGTATCCAAAACAGAAAAAGATTTGTGAAAAATGTCAGATCAAGTTAGAACAGAAAATAGCCCATACATTAGAGGCTGTTCACACAGGAGTGACAGACTAGATTTTTTTTGACAGTTCGTGTTCAGATTGATAGTCCTTTCATACATACTGATTGTCAGTGTCGACCAAATTGATTTGATTTTCGTGCTTATTTCACGAAATTTAAAACAATTTAAATAAATAACACAAATGCGATAAGCCACCGGCCCAGAAGACGCATTATTTTCTTCAAAAAACCAATTTTTTCTACACATTTGTCGAGTGACTGCCGATTAACATCTACAAACGTCAAAATAAACCCAAGAATTTTAAAAAATCTAAAAATCCACTCTAAAAATCCCCTCCGCTTCCCTCCTCGCCTGTAAACGTCAAAAAAAATTCCAGTCCGTCACTCCTGTGTGAACAGGCTCTTAGTTATCAGAAATTGAAAAATGTCAATTCAACGAATAAAATATTGAAAACATACAACTTGACAGCCACATCTGACTTTGACATTTTTTACAAGAGTAGGTGCAAGATTTGTTTGGAAAAGCAGTTTCGGACAGAAAATTCTCACATTGACCACAAATTTTTGTACTTTTCTTTTCCAAACTGTTTGGAACAGGCTTACTGAACAAAGCCTGACCGTTGCCGATTAAATTGAAAGCTTTTAATTTGACATTTGAAAAAGCGAACAACCGAAATTTGGCGAATAACAGATTTCTACTCCAAACATTTCCCATAAAACATCTGTCGTGGTTGAAAACAGAGTTTCACTCTCTTATTAGCAAAGGGGAAGCACAAAGGTTGGAACGTAGAGTTGGATGTTCAAAAAACCCAATTAGCGCTAAGGTGTCTCTTTGACAGCTCATGTGACCTGATATTTATGTGAGCCAGACCTCCGCAGAAGAAGTGAAAAAATTTGAATATTTCGTCTGCGCGAATCCTGCTAAGCAGACCTTTTGCTCTTGTTATAGATTGTCCACATCGTTCTGGATATTTTGCATTTGTTTTCTCTATTCCAGCAAAAGAAAGTTTGAATTTAAGGATTTTTAATTAGGACATAAAAATTTTGTATTTTAATTAAACACAGAATAATTGAAATAGTGGGCTGAAATTTATTCCACATGTACACGTGTGAGCGAGCACCTGTGCAACGATCGATTCTTTGGAGCCAATTTTCCACCGCTCTTCCACACATATCGGCCGGAACGTTGGCAATTTCGCGTTCGATAATGTTTCTCAGCTCCTCCAACGTTGTTGGATTTTTAGCATAAACCAACGACTTAACATAAGCCCTTAAAAAGAAATGCAACGGAGTTAAATCGCATAAGCGAGGTGGCCATTCGATCAGAGCTTACACGATTACTGAAGTTCCCCTTCAATAGATCAATTGTTTGACCAGCTGTGTGGCATGTTCCTCCATCTTGTTGGATCAACATATCACTGATTTCAAGTCCATCCAATTCGGCCCAAAAAATAGTCTTCCAACATGGCACGATATCGAACTTCATTGCCGTATCATAGCGATCATTTTCATCGACGAAAAAATACGGTCCAATCACTTTTTGTGGATGTACATGTGGGTTTGTTGTTGTCCATTGACAGAGTCATTAAGCCAAAAATGAGCTTCATCGCGGAAGATGATTTTTCGATTAAATTCAGGATTTTCTTCAAAAGTTTGCAGAGCCCAATCGGAGAAGTTCCGGCGCTTCAAATGATGAAGAGGCTTCGGTTCTTGAGTTAATTTGATCTTTTTAGGGTACACCCTAACAAGATCTTTACGCGAAATTCGCCAAAATATGGACTTACAGATTCCCAATTCGTTGAATTGACTGATTTGACTGATTTTGAACTGACGCACTTACGGCTGCGATATTTTCGGTACTTCGACCGGTGCGTTGTCGCTATGGAATAGAAACATTCAATAGTGAATATGTTGATTGGAATTTATCCACTACAGCATGCACATCCTGGTAAGACGATTATTACGACCGAAAATTAAAGTAAGCGCGCGACCACCGACTCAGAATTTCGTTAGTAAGTTTTAATAATTTCCAAACGCTGCTCGTTCGTGAACTTCGCCATGATAAAAATGTGAAACTTGATTGACGTTTTGACATTGACAGATCATAAAAAAAAAAGTTGGAAGGTGCGTTTGTATTAAAATACAAAATTTTTATGTCCCTATTGAAAAACCCTTTATCCTCCCTTTGACAGCGCCCAGTGCAATATCAAACTGAAATTTACCTGGAGCGAAAACGCGACAGAAACTCCTGTGGTCTATGATGATAAAGGAATCGGCTATATCCTGGGTTTTACCAAAGATACGAGAAGATGTGTCAGAACATACTACCATTTTCCTTAATCCCGCTCAGTCCCAAACCTGCTCATCTCATACAATTCTGACGCTAAAAATCTGAGAACAGAACGGTCTGAATCAGCAACCCCGCTCACTTTCACATACTATACCATACCAATAGGTCGATAAACTTAACAAGCATCTGGAAACCAGGGTAAAATTATAAATCACTTTAAGCCACTACTCTGCTATCCATGTTACAATACGGAAATATCTTCTTACTGCGGTTAATTATAAAATAGTTCTCGAATACAGCACGAAGAATACATCACGACAGTAAAATATCAACTACTAGCGTCGATGCTAACATAAATGTATGTAAAGTACCTACTCCTACATATGTAGATTGAGAACAAGGTACACTGACAAAAGGGTAAGTCAATAATAATAACAATACAGGTGAAAAATTCACTTAACTCAAAGTGGAGTTGACTCCAACAGCAATGCCTTTTAGGTTGGCAACCACTTGCAACGGCCGCACAATCTATCTTGTCAGCAATGCCAATAAGTTTACAACTTCATTATTTTACAAAGCAGTTACTGTCGTCCGACGAAATAAGCAGAAGGGAAAACAATTTTCTTCTTGACCCTATTATGTCGTTTATTAAAGGTGCTAATTTTTTCATTTATAGAACTCAAGGCTTAAATTGGCTTTGGCATTCAATTCAATTTGAAAACTAGATCGTGATGCCATTTCATTTTTGTCTTCACCATCTACTTTGTTAGAGCAGTTAACCTTCCCCACGGGTATATATTATTCAGGACTAGCTGACCTTAGATTCTCGCCCCCTTTTTGCTACTTAGACCTCTAAATATGGACTAAAACCTAACCAGAGGACAGATCGATAAAAAAAAAACCAAGAGCATGTAAATCGAATCTGTGGTTCTCGAGTTATAAGCGCACTAACTTACAGGCAGACAGCGAAACGATGCATTTTATACTATGTAAAGAAATAAGGATAAGGACTGTTGCACTCTCTCTGAAAAGAAATGAAAAGGATCATAAGCAGATCTCACTACCGTCCGCCAAACAAGACTAGATGTCAGAATGATCAGACCCTACTTAGCAGTCCGCCTCGCTATCACTGTAGGGTCTCCTAGGCAGAGGTAATGGCAGTTAAGAAGGCCCTGACGTGATTGAACTTCAATCACCTGCGCTGGATATCACAATTTTTACCGATAATCGAACAGCGATCTAACAACTGAATTTTGATACCATTTAATTTAAAAATCACTCCAATAAGTCACTTCTCTCTTAATAAGATGGCCAAAGAATTCGAAATTCACATGATTTTAGTGTCGGGGTTGGTAACTGCACAACCTTAAAGATTCTACCGGAGAGGAGGAATCTCTACATGCCTCGTGCTACACATAAACTTTTAGATAATCAGACTAAATGCAGTGACACACAGATCGATTTAGCGATGTGGAATAAACGGGTTCTCTTTCAAATTTGGTCAGATGTGTTATAAAATCAAAGACAGTACACTGACACTCACAGATCATAAACCAGCGTAAAATGACATAATGCCAGTCAATCTCCGTCACGTAACAAATGCATTCTGGCCCGATACCGAAACCCAGCTGTATTTGGAAATACCTCTGATGGGTGAATGCATTTATTTGTGACTATGGTGCGTCAAGTTTCTCTTAATGACCAATCGATTCACTATCATCACCGCACTACGTGAAGAAATGAAACCTCATCTCAATAGGTACGAAATTGCAATTTAAAGTGTTCAGTCATTACCTGTGCCTTGCAAGATTGGCAGCTATGCAGAAATGTGATAATTCAAAGTGTTCTGGTTGTATGATTTTGTCACCTAAAGATTAGATGACACAAAATAGTATCACATGACAAGTTAAAGAAAAGTTTTGCAAGTTAATATGTATATCGAGTGAATGGTGATGTTTGAAGTGTACGAGTATGATCTTTCTTTTGAGTAGAAATGTGGAGAACAATTTTCTGTAACAAGTAGATAGATATATTTCTATCATTATCATCACCATTTTCAATGACCTGCTTATTCACTATGAGGGCCGCGGGTGAAGGGAGCTTAAGTGGACCCTCCATGTTTCCCGATCTTCCCCCATCGACTCTAAATCATAAAGGGCCATCCCCATACGGGTAGAGGTGAGATTTCTGACTTGGTCCAGCCATCTCATCCTGGGCCTACCTGATGGCACGGATTCTATGACACGTCTTGAAAGTTGAGTTGAGGGCATGCATCTAACGTGTCCAAACCATCAAAGTATAGACCTCCCCGTGCGAGAAAGTATTAGAGCTACTCGACATTGAGTGCCTGACCAAATAACGCAGTATTGCTCCATCTATCACTCGTGAATAAGTCCCCGAGATACTTAAACTTCTCCACCTAACATGCAGAGTGCATTCAACAGAAGTTCGGGAAATTACCATTACCTCTGATTTGTTCACGTTTACCTTCATCCCAGTTTCAACACAGACGCCGACGAACCTATCTAGTGCGCGCTGAAGTTCGGTCTGGGTGGACGTAAGGATGACCAAGTCATCAGCGAAAAGCAGATGATTTATCCGTAAATCTCCCAATTGAAACTGTTCCTCGGCACGGCTGCGCTGTAACATCCAATTCATATGAAAAGGAGAGGTGAAAAGATATATTTTTATGAAAATAAAATATCGACGCTATGTAGCATAGTCCAAGGAGGTCCGAGCAGTAGCTCGGTAGACTTATTTACTTAACTCCTGTATCTTTCTGTGCCATAGGACATTTGCAACATCCACTCACCAAAACAAAAGGTCACAGCCTTGAAATAAGTGGGTTTGGCGCAAAGTCCCGATAAAGATGATGAATGCCAGGATGACTGGTAAACCAAGTTAAACAAAGCGAAAGCAAGTCCTTGCTGGAGCGATTTGAACGGAGCAATGCTTGAACTAAACTATTGACACCTTCCAACTGATTGGATCAGCAAATGCAGATGACGTCGCTTCTACCTTACAACAACAAGAAAATAAGATGCCATGATGCATTTAATGAGAATAATTAGAAACAGCCTGATACATCAAATCGATACCTACCACCGTTTCATCGATTTTAAGGCCGCGTATGACAGGATTAGAGACGAGCGATACAAAGTAATTTCCAGTTTTGGCATCCCTGCCAAACTCATCCGTTTGTGGAGGATAATGATAGAGAATACATGCTTCTTCATCAAGGTCGGTCAAGACCTCACCGAGACGCAAGGCAAAGCGACGCGCTGTCATGCGACTTTTTCAACATCGTTCTTTAAAGAGTTGTGCAAAACTCACGCGCCAACACCAGAGGCACTATCTTTCAAAAGTCCGTCGAAGAACGCAGTGTGATGTCACTGGTGCATTGGTGAGTACTGAGACGGAGGCGGCAAAGATGGGTTTAGCGGTCAATGAGGGCAAGACCAAGTGTATGCTGTCAACAAGAAAGGACACTCAACACCGATTTCTCGGACAGAACCTCTCTGTAGA
Organism: Matsumyia berberina; assembly: GCA_917880715.2. NCBI lineage: Eukaryota > Metazoa > Arthropoda > Insecta > Diptera > Syrphidae > Matsumyia > Matsumyia berberina. The sequence continues at coordinate 87,554,208 of OU862871.1, forward strand.
CAGATACAACTTTAAGGTAGCTAAGGACTTTGTCTACCGAGGGTCAGCTTTTAATTCAGACCACGACATTAGCACTGAGATCGAATGAAGAATAACTATTGCTCATCACTGCTCAGAAAGCAATTAAGTAGCAAAGCCCTCTCTCGAACAGCTAAAGTGACCCTGTATAAGACCTTAATCGTCCCAGTCCTGCTCTACGGCTGTTTCGCGAGGAAAATTCTTCGGAAGATTTCCGCTCCCGTCTGCATGACGTTGAGTGGATGAAGAGATACAAAGACGATGTACAGCGACATCGAATTAGCCAGAAGAGTAGTAGGTCCGACGATTGAGGTGGCTGGGCCATGTAGAGCGGATGGACACCCGGAAAATCTTCGAGTCTGTCCCCGAGGGATGGCCCAGTAGAGGAAGACCGCGGCTCAGGTGGCGCAAGCAAGTGGATTGGGACCTTAACCAACCTGGACTGCGAAACTGAAGGCAGCTGGATCGAGATTTTCTCTTATTGGTTGACGCCCAGGTCTACTCCAGACTGTAGCGCTATCTAAAGTAAGTAATGCTTGAACTTAACTAAGAACAGCAGTGCTAAGCACAGGTGGAGAAAATTTGCCGCCACTAGAACTTCGGAAGTCAGATACTGTCCTGAAATTAAAAAAAAAAAACTACCGGTATACCTCAAGCATGACAGAACTAAATAAAAAGAACGTCAAGAAAGTCTTCGCCCTCAACAAAACCACAACTTGCTGGTGGCCCACCTTTATAGAATGTGTTTAAGTAGAATGGTCCTATGCAGAGCACGTGGCGACATAAATGCATAGGAGGACACATACCATCCTCTATGTGAATAAACTCTGCTCTCGGAGAACACTTCTTTAATGATCTGGGCGAATTCTGAAACTAGCCACCGAAAACTATCCCAAAGTTCCTTTTGAAGTCAAAATGGTTTAGGGGCGTGCCTCTATGTTGTAACGCGCTGTAATGGATCCATTGAAATCCAAGTGCAGTAGAGGTTGGGCGATAGATTTAGCTAGGCACAGATTTCGTTTTAGTAGGTTTTCTTGCTTGAAAGTAAAAAGTAAGCTGACAGTTTAAAATGATTTCCGAAACTTAGCTTCGAAGGGGCCTTGTCGCCCAAGTAAAACTCTCCCGCCACTACAAGACATCAACCATTCAATTCACTTAGCAAACAAGTATCGCACCCCAGGCACACCATCTTACTCGTACATACACTCTTCGGCACTTCAAAGCACATTTCGAATAGACAAAAGCATACAAAAAGAAAACCCTAGTCTACAGCACTAGAACGGGACAAGGAATATTAAATCACCTAACCCTCGATTGAATGAAGAATGAAATGCCGTTTGCAGAATTTAGTAATTATCTTCAATCAGCAGACACAGCCATGACGAAAAAAAAAATATAAAACCGCAGTATCTCATATCTCGCTGCCACATCTAAATGGAAACCGTTTAGAATTCTTTCATAAAAATTATCTCATTAAGTAGTCAGCACACAGTTGGAGAACTTATGGTCCTTAACCAACACAAAAAAACTGGGATAGGCAAAGCACTTACTCGTAAAAGCATTTGCTTTTCGTCCAGAGCAGCCGGGAATCGATATTTCGGCTGTAAAAAAAGACTTAACTGACCATAAGCCGTACGAAAGTAATGTGATAAATAAATAGAATTCCGGGACGAAGAAGAACAAAACAAAAAACAACAAATGAAACAGTAAAACAAGGTACCAATCTAATTGAGCGGCCGCGCCGCTCCCACATTGATGAACACCATCGATTATAAGGAAACCCAAATGCTGAGGGCACTTCCTATAATTATAAAGGTTCCTCCTGCACCAGCACTCAAATTTCGGCGCGGCGCGGGCTGTGCAATTTCAAAATTAAATCCAGCCGGTCGGGGATGTTTCTGAGTGGGCCTGCTCTCTATTGTTTGTTTTTAGTAGCCATGTGCACTATCCATAGCATGACTTGGGGTAATTTCTTTCGCTTTCTGGGTTTTAAATGGATTTAGGTTAACCTGTGATCGACGTTGCTTTCAAGGGTATTTTCATTTAGCCGTTAATTGGTAGCAGCGCAGTGCAATGAAAACTAGAGTCGCATGGTTAAGAATGTGGGGGAAACCATCCGAAGTCTTATAGTAATGAAACTTTGACGTTAAATTATTTTATTTGTCAGTAGGGAATTACAAATTCTGAGAACATGTGTTGTGTAATAAAATAATTCATTGGGAAATGGTGCAGTGGCGCGAATGTTGCTAATCAATTCGGATAAGATACGGTCCACATGTTGAAAAAGTTGAGACCAATGTAGAATGACTGAGATCGTGGTTTGGAAACTTGTTTTGGGTGACAATCAATCAGATGACAATTCATGAAGATCTGCCCTGTTCCTGTTGCGCAATAAATACCAAACTACTGCAAGGGGCTTATGTTATCTTGACAGATGTGTTTTATAAATAATGGCTGACACTGCGACCTAGCAAGAGCTATTGTGTCTCCGGTCTTCTTCGCCTAATAGGTCTACTAACTTCCTAATGCCGGTGCTCTCGTTTAAGGGTAGTCATAACCCCTTTAGCGCGCGTAGATTATAAAAAAAAAATTAAAAAAATTAGTACCAAGTTTCGCTAACGAATAGAATTCCCTATGAAAGATGCGTCTACAAAGCAAGTATAGTGCCGGAGATTTACAGAGAATTTGCTCAGAGGTTTCTTCCTCTTTCAAACAGAACCAACACTCTGTATCTGAACAAAGGTTTAGTTTGTTGAAATGACATCTTAGGCCACAGTGGCTGATAAGGTAGCCCACTAGCTTCCTCATGTCATTCCTGTCAAGGTTTAGAAATTCCTTGTAAGAAAGAGGCTTTATAAGTCTCTTGGTTTGCCTAAGCTCGTGGACATTTTGCCAATGAGCTAGGCGAAGATCGTGTTCCCAGTTGTTTAACCAAGCTGTGGCAGTAGCCCAATTAACGCCACAGAAAGGTTCCGGTCCAAAAAACGACGAAGCTGAACCGGCCCTAGTCAGCTCATCCGCAGTTTCATTGCCTACAATGTCCTGGAGGACGGGCATCCAACCAAGCATGACCTTGTTGTGGGAAAATGATTGTAGGGTATCGTAGCAGGACTTGACTGACATAGATTCCACGAACACATGAGCCCCTAACACGTTTATCAAGGTGTTAGTTCGCACACATTCTTCCGACTAGGAAGGACTGGGAATCGATAAAAGTGATATCCTGGTCGATTTACACGGCTGATTCAAAGATGAAGAAACATACATATGTATGTGTGTAGACGTATGTAGGTAGGTAGGTGCCAATCAATTTTCCGGGACTCAAAATAGGCGCAGCCCAATAACATTTCTTGAGCACTGTAGCGGCGAAAGTTTTTGTCAATGATGACAATATTTCGAGACAATCTTACCATATTAATAGACATCCAAAGAAGCTATTTCTGCTACTGAAATCCAGATAAGGATTTTCAGGAGTTACCGCGAATATTTTGAAGCTCTTGAGCCGCAGCCTTCGGCAAATTCTATTGCATTACTGGTCATGTATCCCAATGTCATAAAAAAGCAGATGAATTTGCAAGAAAAGGATTTGACACAAGCGAACCAGTCTCCACTTCACAGGGAGAAGTAAACCATAAGAAAGCTAATAACAGATGGAATATGAAGAAAACTTTAGTCAAAATACGGAAACCATTTGCAAAAGTACAGAAGAGAGAGTCTTGACAGTCAAGTGAGCTCTTTTGATACGGTCCTTCCAAGCCAAATATCTGGTGATTTTGCTGGGTCCTAGGTCAGTTGGTAGCGAAACACAGAAATAACAGTAGCACTGAGATCAGCACTGCAAGGAAATCTGCTTCCCGCGACGAATACTTAAGACTCACTGCAGCCAGGGGTGTTATTCTGCCACGAGAATCAGGCCGTTGAAAATACAGCTCCTATGATCTGTATCTGTACTAAATTGAAATCTTAATTACATCACAGTATTTGTGTACTTTGTTATGTAATTCTCAGAACACCCAATTCTACAGCAAGCCAATTCCCCAAAAATGGAGGAGCGAACAGAAGCAGTTCCACAGGCTTATAGACTGTTGGATGTCAAGATTTTAATGTTAATCTAATAGAAGTAGCATCTGCAAAATGATGTTAAATAAGTAAATAGCTGGCGCATCAGCTCGGACCTAGGACCTCGCTACCATTCATGTTGTGCGTGTTATATTTTTTGCACGAAAGGAATGGACCTACAATTTATTGCCGACTCCGAACGGCGAATTGAGAAGCTCTTTCATGACAAATTACACTCCCGAAGCCCTGTCATTCCCCGACGAGAGGTGGTGCCGCGAAAAATGTTCGATGGGCATTCCTCAGGCTTAAACCCGAGCAGCTCGCACAGCAATCCAAAGCACTAAGCACTAAGCCACGTCGACCACAGATGGTGGGTCACTTAATAACGAGAAAGAATCTCTGCAGTCAAACATTGTCCACGTCTTGGACGCTATCTGCGAGTTTCTTCGGAAATTGCGAATTCCAGGGCACGAGGGGGCTTTCCCATTGCTCCACAAAACAGAATAAGTGTTGATTGCTTGGACACCTAGGGTAGGGACTGATCATTTGTTGACGACCTTTGGCTATAGAACTCAATTGGAACTACTGCGTTAGTCAGTAGAATAATTGTATTGTAAAGAGAAACTTACTCTAGTCTGCCATCTTAGTTTATGATAAAAACATAAGAGATCGTGGGTGTAACCCATGCGCTGGATCACATGCATGAAGATCAGCTGTGATCAGGCACTGTAATTCACTTATCACTGATGATGCAGGGTTTCAAGAACCTCAATGGTTTAACTCTGAATGAACTGACACAGGCTTGCGTGAAAGGACATGTAGGCATCCAAAGAAACGAAAAGGAAAATGTTCTAGCGAAACAGGTGTCAACCTTGGAGTTTTGGGACCGAGGATTGGTAAGGGACATAATTCATATATGAGGCGGTGAATGAATACTCAAAAAGGTTAACAAACCAGACAAAGTGCATACAAGCCTAAATGGCGATAATAGTGTCTGCTGGCTGCATCAAGAAGAAGGTTTAACTCTGAATGAACTGACACAGGCTTGCGTGAAAGGACATGTAGGCATCCAAGGAAACGAAAAGGAAAATGTTCTAGCGAAACAGGTGTCAACCTTGGAGTTTTGGGACCGAGGATTGGTAAGGGACATAATTCATATATGAGGCGGTGAATGAATACTCAAAAAGGTTAACAAACCAGACAAAGTGCATACAAGCCAAAATGGCGATAATAGTGTCTGCTGGCTGCATCAAGAGAGAAGTTCCAAGCCTCAGGCAAGTTAATCACAAATGGCTTGTAGCGCCTTCCACTGGACATGGAAACTTCAGGTGAATATTACAACAGCAGACTTTGCATTGAAGACGTGAAAACAGTGCTAGCAAAAGGTGCAGCATTTTGGGCTTTTCTTGAATGAAAAGCCACAGGATAGGTAATATTTCATTCAATCAGATGCTAACGGTGACACGAGGAATCGAGCTCAGGAAAAAAATGCGAAGATATTAGGAGGGTATCCTGGACTAAGGTTATGAGTGGAAAAGACCCGAAAAAAGGCCCAATAAAGCTAATGGGTGTTGTGAATAAAAACTGAGGGAACACTCTGAGCAAACCCTCTTGATGGAAGCGTATTGACAAAACTAATTTTTATTCAAGTCAAGTTGAGCGGTTTATCCAGAAAGTTGAGGAAACACTCTGCCTCAGTTTTTAATCACACCACACAATATCGCCAAATACAAGGACACTGCTAGAAATTAGACACACCAATGAGGTTCAAAAATGCAGGCAGGGAACACCTATTCGACGCGCAATCCTGAAAGAGATTGATCGGCTTTCCCAATTTTCTATGTCAAAACTTAGGCAGTTGGTTACGTTGGACGGGTTTACTGTTTAACACGGCTCAAGTCAAGGCCATCTAATTAGTAAAACAAAAAGTAAAAGTCCCATTTGGAGCAATCGAAAGTGTATTGTGTTCAATACATACATACTAATACTAACCGATCAAACGTGCGAAATTTATGGGTTTCACATTCAGCTGCTAATTGAGAAATAAGTCGTGTGGAACTAGAATTGCTCCTTTGCCAATTAAAACCAATTAAAAAGGAAGATTCTCAAAACAAAACACATTTGTCTATAACTACCATCAATGGAGTCAATATTGAAATTACGGTGAAAACTCTTCAAAGAGGCAGAGGTAGAGCACCGCTTATAACGCCTCTGAAGATGTCAGTGTTTGCAAAACAAATTTATAATCTAAACAAATTAGGTATGTACATATGTTCGTTATTTATTCAAGACGCTACACGAATATTCACTTAAAGTGCTTCAACATCATTGTTCAATAAATGCACGGCAATTATGAGGCTGCCTTGATCGGAGTCTAAGTTTGAGTTAAACGCTATAACTTTCAATCAAAAAAGGGTGCTGAGCATCTGTACTTGATTTATATCTCATTGCAACTTGTTCCTTGCGTTTGGTTACCAAGACTACGGAGTCTAAATGGTGTAATGGTCTAAACACCAATGTCAGAAGATTACAAAAAAGGAGGGCTCGTGACTTTTTGAAGATACCTGGGGAGTGATTGAGGAACGAAACGCACTAAGGGCTCGTATCGCAATAGCTTCAGCAGTAGAAAATATCTAGCGAGTATGTGCATACCGAATACAAATGAGGAAATTTTAGCGCATGGTGCGAATTGACAAGCATAATTATATCTACGCTCTGGCCGCAAAAACAGAGGGAGCACCGAAAAGGTGCGATAGCAGAACCGCCTACAGAATCAACAAAGAGCTGGCAGGTGGTTGTAGCTCTAGACAACACCACATGAAAACTTTGGGCTTATTACGGATGAGTGTCTACAAAAGAGAATCGGTGGCATGGTGTAGTGGGTAGTGTGTTTGCTTGTGACCCGAACTGTGCATGTTGGAGCCCGATCGAAGAACAGCAAAAACCATAGCCACCGAAACAAAACAAAACACTGCACCAAAAAGGGGTTTGTGCCTGGGAGTACAATGGACCGATAATAAGTCTGAATGTTCCCGGAATTTGGAAATATCCTTTTAAAAAAATCTACAAAGGAGATGGAGGAGGGAATATGTCGCCTTGGTTCTGAACCGAGTATTCGGTCGCAATATGCAATACAATGAGATGGCCGAAGTGCCTGTATCAATACCTCAACTTCCAACGAAAATGAGATCACTGCTGTGATAAAAGCCTTCAAAAACAGGAAAGCAGTTGAACTTGATGGCATTCCCACGGAGCTATTGAACGCAGCGTCAACAACATCTACAGAGCTCCCATCCAATCCAAATGCGGAAGTAGCTGTGAATTTGACATACTTTTCGAAAAGGCGACATCTCCATTGCTTGCTCAACGATATAATGGAATGCGCTTACCCAGGACAAAAGAAGTTGAACAGAGCTACAACAGAGTCGGCATCGTATGGGCCCTTAAACCTGAAGACCGACGTCTCCATTGCTTGCCCAGCGAAGCAATGGACTGCACTTAGCAAAGACGATAGAAGTTAAACAGAGCTGCACATATTTCTAGTAACCGAACGCGATGGCGCGTGGCATCGTGGGGCCCTAAACCCCATAAGAATTAGAAATAGGAACTAAGCAAGCAAGAAAGATCAATATGCCTCCTACCTTTGAAATTAGACCACAAGATTTGCATGAGCCCCCACTTGTTAGTTCTATCGTTGCCACTGACTGTGAGTATTAGATCGTCCACATAACCAATAGTCTTGCGATGCTGCTTTACTTATATAACACACACCAGCAATAGGCGAAAACACCATCCTCTTAAATAGATAGCTAACGCGACAGCTCGGGATGAGCCAAGGCCTAGCTTCTCGCAACCATTCATGTTGTGCGCGTTACATTTTTCCCACGAAAGAAAGGGACCTACAATTTATTGCCGACTCGAAACGGCGAATTGAGAAGCTCTTTTATGACAGATTATACTCTCAGAGGCTTGTCATTCCCCGACGACAGGTGGTGCCGCGAAAAATGTTCGGTGGACATGGCTGGGGCTTGAACGCACGCCGCTTGCACTGCAGTCCAACGCACTAAGAACTTAGCCACGACGACCGCACTGGTCAGCCACTAAAAATTCATTTTAACCGACTCCTCTGAAACTCTCTAAGAATATGTCTACCTCACAGTAGCACCCAACTTATAGGGATTCATTCATCGCAATATCAGGTCACTTCTACATATCTCATGAGTCCTACGAAACTAACCTAAAAAGCTATGTACAATCTTGGAAAAAGAAGTCGCATTCACGTCTTTCCCATTTCTTTTGCCATTAATCAAAACTTTCATTGTGAAAACGGCCAACGAGATGAGGTTATTATTTTTCATTCCTAACCTTTAACTGTCTGCTTGCGAGAAATAGAGCAAAGTCATGTATTATACGAGTACATGCCCACATAGGCCTCCTGAACTTCCACTGAAACCATAAACAAAAGAAATGCGAACAGCATTTGTCACACAAAACCAGCCAGTGTACGCACTTTAACAGTCCGTCTTCTGTGGTTTTATTCTCCGGCTCTGGGTGCCTCTTAGATTACACAAATAGTTCATAAATCTCTTGCCGGGCGCACTACCACAGATTGTGAGACAATCGCTCGTAAAAGTTTATCTTTACATATGTTTGACTAAGGTAAATGAATATCTTTAATGCAAAATGGGTGTAAATACATATGTGGTCTTTTTTTTTTATCGCAATCCAGACCCCAGGCCTGTGAGACTATTCTTCTTTTTTTATTGCTGACTAATTGTTGGTAATAGTGTTTTTTTTTAAAGACACGACAAGTAAAACTACTCTAATATTCGTTTAAGGTCATTTGCGTAATAAAACACACAATTTGATTATGGTTTTCATTTACCATGGGATGGAGGGTTGTTATAAACTCATTAGGGCTTCCGGTTGATCATGTGATTGGGTTGGTTGTGAACGGCTTCTAAAAAGCCTAATCTTGTTCTAAGAAATTAAAGGCAGCGTTTGTAAACACCAAGCAATCTGACACGCTTTTGGTGCATTCTACTTATTCACCAGAAAGAATAGACGGCTTTTCGACAAAAAGTTCTTTTCTTGACGAAAAGTAGAGTTTCGACCAGGAAACGAGGTGTCATTTATTAGGCAGTCAAAGCAAGATGTCATCACTTTCAGTGCAAGATGCACACGTTGACTCTTCAATGATTCCCATGTTGCTGTGATTACACCAACTATTATTTAACGAGAAAGGAAACCCAGCCCAAAACAATGAGGAGACCTTAAACCTCCTTCTTAGAACAGACCCCAATTGTTGCCCAACGTTGCCCGAACAGAACACCAATTTTATTATTTGCACGTGTTGTTGAACGCTATATCCGTCCATGGTGATTTGGCAAAACAGACTGAATAAATGACAGCCAATTTGACAGATGTAGCTTCAACAATATAGCCGCTATCGACTGTCGAAGTTGGGAAGTCCCTATTGCAAGACCCTTTAGTAGTAATGTGATTTTATGATTCACAGGAAGTGAACCTACCGCAACCACTTTGCACAGCATTTTGCATAAAGATCTTGGCTTACATGCTTATAAGGTCCAGTTGATACAAGAATTGGAGCCAGCAGACCACGCACAACGCCGGAAGTGAATGAACAAGATCATAATTTTAAACACAAAATTATTTTGATTGATGCGCATCTCCGAAAACCCAAGAGAAATAGTGGAACAACCTCTCCATTCACAGTGCGGTTTCTGGGCTAGCTGTGGCATTGGGTCATATTTATTCGAAGATGATGCTGATGCGACCGTTTTAGTGAATGGATTGCGTTACCGAACGATGTTGACTAACTTTTTTTGGCCTGAAATTGATGCTATGGACTCTTTTGCGTGACAAATTTCCTGGGCAGGTGAACGTGATGAAAAATTTCATCAAAAGAATGACCAATTTTAGGCAGAGCCGAGGCGGACATTTGACAGATATTGTATTCCATTATTAACCTCAGAGTTTATACTTTAGATTAAAATAAAAATATCACCACCCAGGCGAAGATCATATTCATGACGAGTTCTTTAAAATGGGAAGAACTTTCTATTTACCAATGGAGAGGTACCAGCGGATTTCAAGAAAAAAACATCCTTCAAGAAAAGAGATCGAGAGGGACCATGCAATTATAGAGGAATATCGTTTTTAAGACACTTAAATCAAGGTATTGTCATATGTATGTAGAGCGCGTAACAGATTGGCTACGGGGCAATGCCCTACTCAGCGAGATGCAAGCTGGGTTCCGCAAATAATATTCCACCACTGATAGCTTCTTCTCTTTGATAGCCCTGGGCCGGACGTATTTAGATGATGAGAACGAAAAAAGGGTTTCATGCCTCTTTCATAGACTTAAAGCAGATTTCGCCTCGGTTGACAGAAGAACCCTGTTCTTCCAACTAGAAGCATTAACCACATTGGTTAGAACACCGCAAACTACACGAGGAAAATATTACCGCGGTCTGAGATGAAAACATTTTGCCCAACAAGTTCCAATCTAAGCAGGATCAAAGCAATGATGCCTTTGGGATCACCTTCTATTCTCGATATTTTTAAATGGTTTGGTCATTTACATAACTTCCGAGAAGGGTAATGCTTATCAGACTCAGCACATAGCCATTGCTCTACGCTGATGTCATCGTCATACTAGCAGCAACTCAACAAGTGTTTCAAATTTTGCTCAACCACCTTCAACAATCCTATAATACCTGGAATGTACAGTCAAACACCAGCAAATCCAAAGTAATGATTTTTCGAAACACAAACGAAACCCTATGCAAAGAACGAAAGAGAACCTGGTATAACCCATCCAAGTACCTCAGGGTTCGCAATACTCCCCCATTATCTTTTAAAAACATACCCACGAGAAACTGAGAGCATCGCAACGTACAATAAAACTGAGCGGATACCCGTTAGAAGGAATATTGCGCCGAGTACAGAATACAGGATCTTCGCAGACGTCGTGAGGTCAATGATGTGTTACTCTGCCGAAGTCTGGGGTTTCTAGGTACTTTATCAAGAAAATCCTAACGCCCATCGCTGTACATTCACACACTAAGATCACACAATAATTCGAGGACCGTAACCAGGAGTGAATTGATAAACCTGCACTGATTGTCGTTAATATTGGACATAACCCCAATCAAAATATTCAAACAAGTGAAAACTAGGCTAAGCATGCACCGTCTCTTCCATCCAAATGATATCAATCTAAAATCCTATCAAGGAGATCACCAAGCCCGCTTCAGAAAAGCTGAAAATCACCGAACTACTCAGTCAGCCTTAGGAAAAATCAATTATGAAGCCTAACTGGGATAATCAGCGGCCAGTGCTTTCGCTGATTCCAGAAAAAAACGTATACATCGAATGAAGCTTTTATTAGACGCACCTTGCAAACTACGCCTCTAGAGTAAGGAAACATCTCTTCACATTTGGTATGTAGAGATCCCAGCCCCCTTTTTCCTCAAAAATTAGATTTTACTGCTTTAAACTCACAAAGGAAAAGAAACCGCAGTATCAGAGCTGAGAAATGATCTCACGCATCTCACACATCTCGTATTTCTCTATAGTTCTGCAGCTCGTGTCCTTTAAGTTGGGAAGCCATTTCACTGTACTGTCCCTGGAGAAGCTGAACGACGAGAAGGAGGAGACAACTTTATTCATTTCTTTCGCAAATACTTATCCTTGTCCAAAAAATAAGACTGCTCCATCTAGAGGCTTTTCAACTTTGTCGGCGACATGGAAATATTTGTGGGTTAGTGGTCGCCGTGGCTCAGTGGTTACTGCGTTGGACTGCTGACCGTCGGCATGGGTTCAAGCCCCAGCCAAGAAAACACCAAACATTTTTCGCGGCACCACCTCTCGTCGTGGAATGACAAGCCTCCGGGAGTACAATCTGTTATGAAAGAGCTTCTCAATTCGCCGTTCGGAGTCGGCAATAAATTGTAGGTTCCTTCCATTCGTGCGAAAAATGTAACACGCACAACATATATGGTTGCGAGACGCTAGGCCTTGGCTCATCCCGAGCTGTCACGCCAGCTATTTATTTTTTATTTTTTTTCTTTTAATGAAAAATCCTGTGATAAGTATCACAGTGGTCCTTTTCTAGTTTGAATGTGAGTCCTTCCAAATGGTGAGATAACATAAAATAATCTAACCTATCAGAGACTTTTGCAAAACACTTGGTGGAAAAACACACAATTCTTGAGTGAATTATCAACTAGCCTCAGTTCAAACTTGAGTCTCACTCAAGGCGGTAATCTCTCTCCAATAATTCATTAAGCTACTCCGGGTATGACGTTTATAGAATATTTAGACGGCACAGTTGAGGAAGACCACGACTCAGGTGGCGCGCTCAAATGGAAAGAGCCTTTGAACAAATCGACGTATGAAACTGAAGGCAGCTAGATACCGATCGAGCTGGCTGGGGACGCTTATGGATTGAGGTCTTTGTCCATTCTGGATTGAAACGCCCCCTTAAGTAAGTTCCTGTGGTCTATCCTCGACGACTAAGAGTTCAATTTGTTTATACGATTAAGATGAGAACTATGGTCATTATTGGACACTGCAGTTAAAGCAGACATGCTCAACGACTGAGTAACGATTTCTACAGAAATAAAATAGGCTCTGCACGTGTCCCGGCCTTGCCAAATTAAAAAGACCACCTTAGGAGAAAATTTCTTCAACGATTTAAATGATCTGAACAATGAATGGTTTCAGACGAAGACAGTGGTACCACCTTTGGTCTAAGAGCACCTCTTTCTAGATGACTACTCCAAACTAACTAAATACGTTCTTTCTAAATATGAATTTCTGATGTGCGCTGACACATAAGAAACAATCCAGACACAGCAGGATATAAGACACTGGAAGCAACAATTTTAAAATCATGTCATTGTAAACGACGAGTAATTCAGATCAACAACCAACACCAAGTACGCATGCATTATTCAAGCTCACGTCTGGCTAGCCATTCAACGCATAATTCCATTTATATGCCAAAAGAAATTGTAATTGCAAATATATCTTACGGACCATAATTCGCTTTACGCCATTTATGGTCTAAAAATTGCTTCTAATTGTAAACTTCCGTTGGAGTGTCGTGCCGCGTAATGGAAGAAGGAAAGGAACATTACAAATTCATATCGAGTACACTGACAACCGCTAGATTAGAAGTAGTTAAAGCGCGCACAGCACTCGACGAATTGTGTCATAAATTCTGAAATCCCAACACGGTAATGAAAATCAATTGAATTGTAATTTATGAGAATTTCATTTGTTTATACTGCCACCGATTGTTTTTGCTAAGCCTCATACTCATACGAATTTAATAAAAAAAATTTAAATTTATTTGACCAGCCTAAGTAGAATTTACGCAATATTTTATGCTCACCTTTGTTTACAGTGGGAAGGTATGTGGAAAGTGTTTTGGTTTCCACAAGGAGCCAAACATTTTAAACGCTCTACTTTTTTTCTTGAAGTGTTTGGAGGAGATTTCAACAGACAGCGAGAATCATCAACGGTGGCACACTTGTAATCTTTTGAAAAAGGGAACGGGCTGAATGGTGATTTTGTACATATTGCACAGTTTGGTGTTTCGTAATAGACAGGCGAATAGTTTCAAGGCGAACATTCGGATGGATACTGTTGAAGGCTATAAATATCTGCAAAGCAGTACTGACGCAGACATTCTGTTTTTAGGTGTTTCTGGATCGAGAAGTTTACCAATTGGACGTCAGCCGATTTTGTTTTTGGCACCGAGAAAAAATTAATTTTCAATGAATGCACGTATCTCATGTATGTAGTTCGTGTGTTCATTTAAGGAATTCCGGATATTTGCCGGAAGGGTGAAAAAAAAACAAAAACAAGGAATGCAATGGATATCAAATTTAAAATTTTAAAATTTCTCCTAGATGGGAAAGCACATACCAAACTGATGCTATGGTTGGTTGACTTATAGATTAGAACAGACAGGACTGTTGAACATTGGTATCATGAGATACTAGGTAACGTCCGGCCCCAAAGTAATTTGCAACTTCTCGGCAACTATTTCTTTAGTCATCTAGAGGAGCTAGGCTATGATAGCTATAACATGGTAAAATGTTGTATGGAAATCAAATGCTTTCTGGAAATGATTTAGGTTTTGCCTTTTTGGTTTCACAGGGATCGCGACGAGCCCACTATGAAGTCTTGTGTTTTAAACAGGCGCTTTCTGCATAACCCTACTCTACATAACCTAACCTAACTTTCAACAAATTTTATCAGATTTTGTGTAACTATGATGCATGTCTCTTCGTTTTTTGGTATGGTAGCCCACACTGAGTAAACAGAACAGCTAGTATAGGAACCACAGGTGCAATACGTTCACGCCCAACTGACGCACTATCGGTTATTTTCAAGTACCTCACGGCCAGCGTAGCATCACTACTTCACTAAGGACGACGGAAGACCAGCATTAAAGTTCTCGAGAAAGTCCAACGCCTCAGCATTACTGGTGCGCTGATAACTTCTCCTACAGCTGCCCTTCAAATCAAACTCCACTTGTTGCCAATAGATATCTATGGCATGCAGCAGGCCACTAACGCGGCATTAAGGCTGAGAGATACCCACCAATGGTGCGAAAAGAATGTGGGACATACCAGAATCCTATCAACTCACCGAAGCCTTCCCCAATCAACAGACACGTTGTCCACCGAAAATGCCTTTAACTTGACCTACAAACACAAGCTACCGTACAGATGCGCCTGGAGTCAGCGCGAAGTCCTTTTTAATGAGTCCATCTCTATCTTTACGGACGGCTCTGAACCACTCCGTCAGTCTGCCCAACCACGGCAGTGTCTTTCAAGCCAAAGTCACAGCTATAAATCAAGCCACCGCTTGGCTGAAGGCTAACCCAATACCACGCAAAGATATTGCGATCTACATCGACAGCCAGGCTGCGATGAGGTGCCTCGTATCCAACACTATAAAATCTAGGGCAGTGAACAACTGCCGCGTGTCTCTAAACGAGATCGCTTCCCAGTATAACGTCACACTCTGTTGGGTCCCTGGTCATTGTGACATTCAAGGGAACTGTGCGGCAGACGAATTATCTAGAATAGGCTCCCAATGTACAGACGGCAGGAAGCTCGACCATGTCAAAGTGCCTATGTCGTTTGTTAAACACCTGACTCACACTGACACTCTGTCGAAAGCAAATAGTAGATGGCAACACCTTGATTATTGCAAAAATGCCAGGCTAATCTCACCTGTTCTGGATCAAAAGCATTAATACGACTCAAAAGAGACCAGCTCTCAAAACTCGTCCTAGGAAGGCATGCTCAATGCCTAGGGATAGCATGCAACGATTTCTGCAGGAGCTGCAGGGATGAGGAGGAGGAGGAGTCCACCGCACACTTCCTCTGCACGTGTCCCGCACTGGCCTTTATCAGGAAGGTCACCCTGGGCCAATACTTCTTCAACGATCTTAATGATCTGAACTCCGCCAGCATGGCCGACTTTAACAGCTACGTTAGGAAATCTAAATAGTTTCAGGAGGAAGCAGGGTACCCCAGTACTCAGTGGCATCACAGTGGACCTACTTTCTGGTCTAAGTGCACCTCCTCTCGGAGGGCCACTTCTAACTAACTAACTAACTAAGGACGACGGAATGTCTCTTACAGACTATCTCACCTGCCGAGTTACATTCAGCAAAGACTTCGCTGAGCGTATTTTACTACGCGGGGAATAGGACAACGTTGAGATTACAAAAGAATATGACACATAAATTCTTACAGACGGTGTAAAGATAGAAAGCTGGTTAAGTTCGGGAATCAAGGTCGTACAGTGTCTCTCAAGTTCAACTACTCGCAATTTATAAGGCCTGTCGTGCGCTTATTGAAAACCCAGCCTCTAAGCGAAACTTCCCAATATTCTCCGCAATCAAAGCCCACTTCTTGACAACCATCTCCTCCAAACACAATGTAAAACCGAACTTGTGGGATTCGACTCTTATTATCCCTCGTATGGGCCACAGGTCACTGAGGACATTGAAGAGTAAGTAACAGCTCACTTACAAGAGAAGTTTTTGTCCCATTCGGAGCTGTCAAGGAAATAATCAACACTCACTATTTTTCATGCATTAGCCAAACACAACTGGAACCACCTTACCAGCTGCGCCATATCCAAAAGGACTTGGCCAACATACAACCGTACGAAAACCAACGATCTTCTTAGATGAACTTAACTGTGAGTTTATTCAACAAAAGGAATATTAACGCAAAACTAGGAGACAGCTCACTAAAGGTCATTGCCTCCAGAGGCACCCCACAGGGAGGAATCATCTCCCCCCCACATCTCCCCGCTGCACAGTGTTACTCTCTGCTGTGTCCCTGGTCACAGGGACATAACCGGGGACGAAATGGCCGACGAACTTGCAAAAAAAGGGTCTACAATGGACCAAAATCGAGCACTGCAATGGATTAAACCTCCACTCTGTAAAATTAGAGAGCGATTGGAATGTAAGACCCTGACGACAGCCAACAGTAAGTGGAAGTCGCTTACCACCTGTGGTATATCAAACTTTGGCCAAAACATGACAAAGCCAGAACTAACAAGCTTTTGAAATATGACAGGAAGTCGCTGTCAATATTGGGGGGTGCAATCACACCCCCCAAAACCTTCCAAGAAACCATTCAATGACCTGCGGTGATGAAGGGGTTCAAGAGGATATTCCTCATTTCCTCTGCCACTGCCCAAGCCTATGTCACTTGAGAAACAGAACATTAGGAAGACACTACTACCAGCCACTATCTGATGTTCCACTAAACGATCTTTTCAGCTTTCTGAGGACATCATGATGGCTGGAAACTCGGTAGGAACTGGGATCGACCCCATGGGCATCACAATGAGTCCACAATGACTTAAGTGTAATGAGTGCGAGTGCTTTCTCTCTCATCAACCCAGATACCTAACCTAACCTAGTTCAACTTAAACAGATACAGCGCGTATACTTGCTATCTGTACGGGCTGATGAAAACCACACAGCCAAGTGCTAACATACACTGCAAAGAAATAATCAAAAGGGATACCGGCGTTTGTCAAAGCAAGACATTGCGCGTTAAGCAAACCTTTCCCCGACAACCTTAACGAACTTTCGGGGAGAAATGTCTCTATAATATCCAGTGAGTCAGGTTACATTTGGTTCGTGTGTCTGCATGCGCCGAGTGTGGCTGGATCACGGCAAAGAAATACAACTCGAGACAACACAGTTAAGAAACAAGGGTTTTTTTCCTAAGTGCGATGAATGAGATCCTGAAGCTTTTGAATTGCGAGTATGAGATTGTCATGGCCTGGTTACAAGCCTATTGTCACAGGAAAAATCCTGTGGTCGAACCTAGCGCAACTTGAAGAACTGATGAGAATCACTGCAGAAGGGCTCGAACTGCAAATCTTTAATTGAATTGAAGACCTTGTATGTTTTTCAATAAGTACAAATCATGCTAAAGAGGAAAATGTTTTCAGATCAGTAGAACGTCTCTCCCCGCCTCTCTAAAAAAAAAAAAGGAAACCACCGGGCGAACCACCTCTAAATAAATAACAAGCTGGCCAACAGCTCGGAATGAGCCAAAGCCTAGCTTCTCACAACTATTCATGTTGTGCGCGTTACATTTTTCGCACGAAAGGAAGGGACCTACAATTTATTGCCGACTCCGAACGGCGAGTTGAGAAGCTTTTTCATGACGAATTGTACGCCCAGAGGCTTGTCATTCCCCGAAGCGAAGTAGTGCCGCGAATTATGCGCGGTGGACAAACGTGAATAGTAAGCAGTAGATCGAAAATGCACCTCTTTCACATCCTTGCAACTGCGGCAGTAAGTGTAGAAGGAGATGCCCAGTCTTGATGCGTGATTATCGCTAGTGACGCGTGTCCTTTCGATTTTTTCTATTGAGGTCTCTGTTTCTGGTCTGGTTGTTTTTAGGCCATATCGTCCTTAAGATAATGCAGCTATGTTGTCTATCCCATCTTTCATTAGCCATTTTTGAGGAACTGTAGGAATAGTTTATCCTTAACAAATCTAAGTGGGATGCGAACTCTTTTACCGAGATAGCTGTCAATAGTTGAAGCCTTTTCAAAGAACGTAGCGTACACAGATTTATATGTATTTGCGGCTACAGATCCTAGAAGAAGCCAAAAATATAGAATATGCCGACGTTTTGTAGTAGTCAGGCGGAACACGTTTTCTTTGAATATCCTAATCGACGAAAGAGAAGTATGTACATCAAGATAGACTAGACAAGCACCGATAACAGAGGTGAAATCTGATTAGAGATGGGAAGCAGTAAGTAAACTGGGCAAGCGCCGATAACAAAAGTGACATCTCAACAAAGACGGTAATCAGGAAGTGTCGCCAAGAAAGTGCAAATAAGAAAGGATCAGCCAGAAGCTCTTTCAAAATAAACAAGGAAGAACAGTTGACACAGGGTATTTGAAGCTTTGGGGAAGAGTTGAAGAGGGCTGACAATGGCGCAAAAGGGTTTTAGCACCCATAAGGGGAAACAGAACACGAGTACCTAAGTAAGTAAAATAGGACTTAACTCCTTTGGAATGTATGTGGAGAGGAGAGAGGGGCTGGTTACTCGATGTCGTCGTGGTTGTTGGGATGGTACTGGTAGAGTACGGACTTAGAGGATGTGTTCGGTCAAGTACGACGGGGCATGCTCAGATTCTAAGCAAGTACATGGGCAATGTAGTAACCACGGACTATATGGTGCCCTACCTAGATTTCAAAGTACCGTTCTCTTGCTCATTCCCAAGCAGAGAAGAGTAGAAAAGGGGAACAATACCAAACCCGCGAACCAAAGCCATCTATACTGATGGATCCAAAATGGATATTGGTGTGGGAGCAGGTATATTCTCAGACAAACTTAGCCTCTTCAAATCAGTCAGACTCCCGAACCACAGCAGCGTTTTCCAGGCGGAGGTCCTAGCAGTGACAATCGCTGCCCGTGAGACTGCGATGAAGGTGATACCACGTGATGATATCACCTTTTTCATCGACATCCAGGCAGCACTAAAAGCGATTTCTGCTACTGAAATAAAATCGAAGCTTGTGAAATGTTGTCGCGAAGAGCTCAGTGCTCTTGCCACAAAAATTATGCTGGGTCCCTGGACATGAGGGCATACCAGGAAATGAGAAGGCTGATGAATTGGCAAGGAAGGGATCTACGCTATACCTGGAGCAAGCTGATCAATCAGTGAAAATCCCACCATGTAAACTAACTCAAACATGAAGCGGGGATCAAGACTCTAGCGGAAGCGAATGAAAGATGGAGTTCTTTGGACTCCTGTAAGATAACTAGAAAATTATGGCCAAGATACAATGGTGGCAGAACTATTACACTGATGCACAGGAAAGCCCTCTCCATCCTTGTAGGAGTAATTACAGGTCATAATACTCTGCGTTATCATATGAAAAAACTAAGGCTAAGTGAAGACGACCTTTGTAGGGGTTGTGGAGACGAGGAAGTCAATGAGGATACAACCCACTTCCTCTGCCACTGCCCAGGTCTCTGCCACCTCAGAAACAGATCCTTCGGAAGGCACTTCTTCCAAGATACTGAAGAACTAAGGGATGTACCCATCGGGGACATCTGGAGGTTCATTAAGGCTTCAAAATGGTTCGAAAGCCCGGGGCAATAGGAGAATGCTTTGGCTAATGCTCCACGAGCAAGGGGTACCTTCCCCCCCAATAAATGGACATCACAATGGGTCTCTACTGACCTGAGTGTGGCGCTGGGGGCTTCTTTCCCCTCGTCAACCCATCTACCTAACCTAACCTAAACTAGAGGATGTGTTAGTGGATTTCATCCGACATGTAAGGTTTGGCTTGCTGCCTGATTATTTCGGAAGTCGTATGTACATTGATTCCACCTCAATGCAGCCTGAAATCTACTGACAAACTACCAAAGGAATTGAGAGTATCATTTGCTTTTCGCCATTATACCCGATCAAACCAGAGGTCGGAGTTTAAGTAGACCGAGAGATTGAGTCAGGAACCATCTCGAGTAAACATTTGGTGGTGTGAATAAAAACTGAAGCAAAGTGTTCCCTCAACTTTTCGGATAAAACACTCAATTTGAGTTAAATAAAAATGAGTTTCGTCCAGTTTCAGAAACCATTTGCCACAAGAGGGTTTGCCCAGAGTCTTCCCTCAGTTATTGTTTGCTACACTTTCGAGAATCGAGTAGTAATTTGCACAATTAGCAGAAGATGCCAGGTACACAGGGGTCATCTCAGACAAAAATACTCAGTTTAAAGCTGAATATACAAGATCGTGCTAGAAAAGCCTGCGGTTGGCCTCTATTTCTGTAATAGGGCTTTGGACCCGAACAGAGTCTTCAGCCTAACTTGGTACATTGGAATAATTCAGCAATAGTGAGGCCCACCCTGACGTACGAAGTACTAGTCTGGTTAACAGCATTGAGCAACACTGATCTTCTAAAAAGAGGTCAAATGCTATCACGCATTTGTATAACAGGTACTGTCGATGCTCTGGAGACTTACTTGCCATTGATATCTTAGGGAAACAAATGACAGCAAACAAAACGGTGAAGTTGTCCTGTCCCCCTGTAGAGATACGTACGTGACAGAGAGAAAAGAAGCAGCTGCGGAAAATCCTTGAAAGAATGCCTCACTGACCACAACCTACACAACTATGATCTTAAGGAAATAGGTTAATGTTCCCCTAAAACCCATTCGGACTCCATTAAAATGCTTAACAAACGAATGAGTCATCCGGACACAACACAACTCACTAAGAACTCCGCTTTCCTTCTCACTATCGGCCAAACGATCACGAGCTTGTGACTCAAAATCAAAGTTGACCTTCAAAATATCTTTCAGGACTCGGTTTAGGAATTGTGTTACCAAAAATTTTCCAAGCATTCTCAAAACATAACTTACATTCAGAATCGGTGCACTAATTTCGAGTTTATGTTTTTGTTTTTCCGAGCTGCATAAACAGTTCCAAGGCATTTTACATAACCAATAGGTTGTATAATCCAACTGATTCTGGTTCTAGATATTTTTTCTTTATTTTGTAATTGATACACATTTTCGTCGAAAACTAATATTCTTTATTCACTACACATCACATCACATCACATAAAACAACCGATCGATCAATCAATCAAATCAAATTGATAAATCCCATTTCATCTCGCCCGATTCACACGTAAACAAGTTGTTTGACTTTCGGTGTGGGATTTTGCAAAAACATCGCACTATGGTTCACAGCACTCGTGTTTCGTGTAGTCATCCGAGAAGGAACAATTTATTTTAGATCGACCGACAATGAAACACTCCCAGTTCCATCCACGAACAGATACTAAGGGCAACTGCCTTGCAGCGCAAGACACAATCTGCTGGCCGGGGTCTACCTCTATAATAGTACGAGTATCTACGATTCACACCGCACTGTGCTGTCTATTGCTAACGTAAACATTTGGTTCTGTACTGTGGCGCGGCGATGACAATCCACCAACAATGCCAACAAATGAAGAACTGGTTGTGTTGTGTTAGATGGCACAGCGTGTTGCCGTGGATTGGATTGCTTCTGGTTTTATCACACGGCATATCAGCTGGGTGGCATGGTAGCACGTTTTTCTGTTTTCATCTATCGTCCGATTCTCATTCATAAACAACTTTTCTTTGAGAATGTTCAGATGATAGAGAGAGAGAAGAGAGAGAATTGGTGTGAAGGCAACAAAGTATCTGTATGATTCCAACTCGATGCAGTTGGTGCAACAGTGCAAGGGTGGAGGAACTTAGTACTAAATTTACTTTCGATGTTGGGAGTCGAAGACAGGCAAATTATCATAGAACCTTGAAGGGGGATAAGTAACTTCCCGCCGTAAAGGGCACCAGCTAGGTACTAGGTAGGGCAGCTGCCCACGAAGATTACAGACAGCACATGCGAGTAGGTCACGGTAGGCCTTTGTGATACCATATGGATCAATTACCCGTAAGTGTCACTCACTTATTTGTAATCAGTTGGAGCTCTTTCAATGTCAGTATGTAGCAGTTCGCCAAAATTAGCGAAGTGAAAGGGTCCTAGATTGAGCTTTCCTCTTTGAAATAGGTCTGGACAGATAAAGAGGAAGTGGAGGATTGTTTCCTTCTCTTCTTAGTCCCTGCAACTGATACAGAAATCGCTTGAGAAAAGGCTTATCCTCCTGGCATGGAGATCAATTTGACAGTGGCCAATAAGACCACCAATTATGGCGCTGATAAGCGATCTTAGCAGGAATAGACGTTGTATTTAGATTCCAGCGTTCTGGAATGATATCTAGAGTAATGCTAGTGCCACGTTTGGCAAGTTTATCGGACTTATAATTCCCTGGAATGTCCCTATGACCAGGTACCCAGTATACATAAATGTTCTGCCATCTCAATGAGAGGTAAGCGACGATCTTAAGTGGGTCTTGATGTGATTATTACTGATTTCAGAGATTTAATGGCGGTGATGTCCTTGCAGGATCCCACATTGCACTTTAACCAGGTTAAGCCTTTTTTGATGGCTATAATTTCTGCTCAAGATACGCTGAAGTGGTCAAGTAGACGGAAGGAGATGGTTAGGTTGAGTTCAGTTTACACCAATGGTTCCAATGTTCCAATGTTGGGTCTACTGCAAGGCCCTAAGAATAAGCCAGTCCTTTAAAATAAATGACGACTGCAGTGTCTTTCAAGCCGAAATCACAGCCATCATCAATGCCCCGAAATCTGTCCGAGTTAGGAGAATCACCGCAAGGACAATCACAATCTATATCGACAGCCAGGCAGCCGTTAAGGCTCTGGAGTCCGCGATAACTAGATCAAGGCTTGTAAAAATCTGTGAAGAGCTTCTAGATGAGATATCGAGAGCCAATACGGTGACCCTATGTTGGGTACCAGGGCATATGGATATCCCAGGTAACGAAAGAGCTGATGAATTGGCACGGAGGCGCTGCATGCCTTACAGGCTCTCCCCTTTGCCAGAATTTCAATAAGCTCGTTAAAAAGGTATATCGATGATGAGGCCATAAGTCGAGCCAATACATGGTGGATCCAGCTAGACACATGTTCAACGGCTAGAAACTTATGGACGAATTATAATAGGAAGAGATCTCTGTCTCTGGTCAAACTAGGTCGGCGTGAGGCGAGGATCGTCTCCGGCATCATTACTGGGCACTGTGCAATTGGTATTCATGCGGAACGCCTCGGTATTCACCACAACGACTATTGCAGAAGCTGCAGGGATGAGAAGGAGATCGAATCTGTCCGACACCTGCTGTGTGAATGTCCTGCCCTCGCCAGTAGAAGAATGAGGGTTCTTGGTAGTTACTACTTCACGGAACTGGAGGACTTGGGTTACATCGAGCTGAGGGATCTTCTGAGATTAATTTCCTTATCTGGGTGGTTTTAAATCAGCGGTTTCCAACTCTTTTCTCTTTACAGGTTCCCGGAGTAAAATTAGAAGATGGGCACAATGGATCCTTTGCTAATCTAAGTGAGCAGTGACAATGTCACAAGGCACCAATTAAACCTAACCTAAGTTCAGTTTTTGGGTCGGGATTGCAGACCTTATCAATGTTAAGCAGACGAAGAATCAAAATTCGCGGTCAGGCAGAATGAACCATTCAATCTGGCCGATGAAAACCAACGATTCCGTCAGCCCAGCTTCTACGAAGTGAAGATGGTCTTATCCAAGCTTAAGACGAACAACGCTGCTGAAGCTGACGTCCTAGCTGGCGAGCTGTTCAAAGCGGCAGGCGAAGACTTGGTGAGGAGCATGCACCAACTCATCTGTAAAATATGGTCGGGGGAAAGTATGCCCGATGAATGAAGCCTCAGCATTGTATGCCCGGTCCTCAAAAAGGAGAGCCTCTGAACTGCCCCAATTACAGAGGTATTACAAAATCTTATCTGCCATATTGTGCAGCCCGAAGCCGTTCCTCAACAACCAGGAAAGTCCACCATCGACCAAATATTCACACTGCGGCAGATCTTGGAGAAAATCCAGAAACTTCAAATCGTAACGCACCACCTTTTCATCGGTTTAAGGCCGCACGTGACAGCATCTATAGAGACGAGCTATACAGAGTCACGTTTAGCTTTGGCATCCCTGCCAAACTCGTCCGTTTGTGCAGAATGACGATGGAGAATGCACGCTGCTCCATCAAGGTCGGTCGAGACCTCACCGAGACCTTTGATGTCAAAAAAGAATTTAGACAAGGCGACGCGCTGTCATGCGACTTCTTCAACAACGTTCTTGAAAGAATAGTGCAATTCAGACAACGATGCCAACCCTGAGATCAAACCAAGAATCACTCTTGCCAATTGCTGTTTCTTTCGGCTAAGTGGACAAATGAGTAGCAGAACCCTCTCTTGAACAACTCAAGTAACCCTTTATAGGACCTTAATCATCCCAGTCCTACTCTACGGCGCAGAGGCATGGACTCTGTCAAAAGCTGTTTCGAGAGGAAAATTCTTCAGGGGATTTCCGGTCCCATCTGCATGGCCGGTGAGTGGATGGAGAGAAACAAAGACGAACTTTACGGGCTGTACAGCGACAACAATTGAGGTGGCTGGGCCATGTAAAGCGGAATGCGCCGACCCGGAAATTCCTTGAATCTACTCCCGAGGGACGGCGCAGTAGAGCAAGACTGCGAATCAGGTGGCGCACGCAAGTGGAAGTGGGCCTCAACCAACTTGGCGTGTGAAACTGTAAGCAGCTGGCTAGAGACGCTTGTTGGTTGAGGCCCAGGTCCAGCTAGGACTGTAGCGCAACCTTATCACTATCATCACAATAGCGGACGAATTCTCTAGATGGAGTCAAGGGCGACCTTGGTTGATAAGAACAACGATCTTCACGTGAACAAATCGGACCCCTAGCAGCTGAATAATTAGCAAAGCCCTAGGCTGCTATAACGCACATCTAGACGCCATCCAGGAAGTGCTTTGGAATACGCCGGGACACTGCTAACGAGAGCAGAATGAGCGTTTAATCGGATGCGGTTTTGTCATACACGACAGACTTAAGTAACAAGTTTTAAGCTTCCGACAAATGACCTAGCATATGGACAATGTCCTAAATTTTCCGCTAAAATCGTGAGTGAGTGACTGCAGCCTACATGACAACACGTCAGGAAACGAATTTAGTCTAATTGACTTGGCTGTGGGGAGGAAAAAGCAAACGGTTGCCTCATCTCATACAAGACACTCCCCCATGATCCTGAATGTCAGAATCTTCCAAACTAACAAAATCGACTCGGATCAGTACCCCATTGCAGACAAGGTACGAATGCGGATATCTCCAGAACCACGGCAAAGAAGAGTTAATGTAGGAAGATATCAAAAGACTGTAACCGCAAGAGACCCCCAGAATGGTCATGGAACACATACCCTGAAGACTACCAACTAAAGCCGAAGGACAACATGCAATAGCTGAAGAAGAACGCCGCGCAGGTAAAAAGAGGCTTCAACCAACATGGCGTGCAAAAATGGAAACAGATAGCTCACGACCAGCCATGTGAAATGAGGTTTCAAAAGATTAGTTTAGATCTCGTTTAATGCTACCTAGTCCTTGTTCTAATTATCTTCTTTAAACAAATCGAACTCTGGTAAACAAATTGAACTCTGGAAATGAGGAAATGTTCAACTAAAGTAAAAGGTATGCAACCAAAATGCTGTGGTAACTCATTTAGGCTAGGTAAGGAGGAAAAGGTAGAATCCACTTACCTATTTGCTGTTGGCTTTCCTTACTTGCTACACTAAAATTCACAATTCACACACGATGTAGAAAGAAAATGTACACATTGATTTACAAAAAATATAAACTTCGAAAGAAAATGTTTTAATCACAAATTGCAATTGGGAACCCGAAACGGTACTTCTAGAAGTTCAGATGACTAGCCAAAGCCACCGACTAAGACGTTAGTTTGCGTTTAAATTAATCAGGTGCATTTGGCCACCTGAACGGGAGATATGATTTTGTATATAATACATCTGTCGTTGCTGTTGCATAATTTTTTGTCAATGAGTGAAATAATATCATTTTTACCAACTTCATTTGTGCCATACAATTTGTTGTCTTCATTATTTTAGCAATAATATATTTTTTCCCAAGTTATCCTCTTGGACAAAAAATGGAATAGTTACGTACTTCATTTTACCCCTAAACACATCTTCTGATCTACTTTACCGACATTAGAAATTTCATTTACAACGAGACTCGTAGTGCTGTCAATCGAAAACGTTTATTTGTTGTCATTTTGTACACCTGCCGCTGTCCAAAAGCCGAATAAATTTTTATTGTCATATAATTAATCCTAAATAAATCATGGAAACTATTCTAGAACAACAACGTCGTTATCACGAAGAACGCGAACGTCTTATCAAACTAATGGTTGATGAGTATGCAAACAGAAAACCTGGGGTACGTACAAAAAAACATTACCTCCGCCGTACTCTAACCAATCTATTTTTCAATAGGAAAAGGAAAAAATTTACTCGGAGCATCGTCTTAAGTATTTATTAGAGGTAATTGCTTACAAATATTTCTAGAAAATACATATTTTCATTATATACATTTTAAGCTTCATCACAATGCAACCCATAAACTCAAAGAACTCTACGAAGACAAAGATAACGAGCGCAAGGCAGAAGTTCAAGCGTTGTCAGGGCCAAATGAATTCAATGAGTTTTATGCACGTTTGAAGCAAATCAAAGAGTTTTACAAAAAGCATCCAAATGAGATCAGTGTACCACTCTCAATTGAATTCGATGAACTGACCAAATCCTACAGCAATCCCGATGAAATGACTGGTCTTGTGGAGTTCACCGACGAAGAAGGTGGTGGTCGGTACTTGGATCTAAACGAGTGCTATGAAAACTATATCAATATACGCGGCATCGAGAAAGTCGACTACATCACCTATCTGATGACGTTCGACCATGTTTTCGATATCCCCAAGGAACGGAAAAATATGGAATACAGAAAGTATTTGGAGGGGTTGAACGAGTATCTCTACGGTTATATCGTTCGCATCAAACCGCTCTTGGACATCGACACAGAGTTAACAAAGTTGGACGCAGATTTTCAAAAACAGTGGACCAATGGAACTTTTCCCGGATGGCCAAAGGAAACTGAGTCAGTGCTGGCTAACACCGGGGCTCATTTGGATTTGTCAGCCTTTTCCAGTTGGGAAGAGCTGGCGTCATTGGGGCTCGATCGTCTGAAGTCGGCTTTAATGGCTCTTGGACTCAAGTGCGGCGGCACTTTGGAAGAACGCGCCCAGAGGTTATTCTCAACAAAAGGTAAGAAAAACCTTGATCCATCACTAATGGCTAAGAAGACTAGTGGAAAGTTCAGTGCTCGAGAGCAAGCTCGGCAGAAGGAGATCGCGCTATTGGAGGCTATGCTTTACCGATGCGTTGAGTTTGTGTCTGAGCAACGAGGTGCGACTAAGGAGAATGTGCAACGCAAACAAGCACGTACAGGAGGCGAACGCGACGACAGTGATGCTGAAGCCAGCGAGAGTGAAAATGATGAAGACGACGCCGACGATGTCCCATACAATCCAAAGAACCTCCCCTTGGGATGGGATGGAAAACCAATCCCATATTGGTTGTACAAGCTGCACGGGTTGAACATAAACTACAACTGTGAAATTTGCGGTAATTTCACATACAAGGGACCGAAGGCATTCCAACGACACTTTGCCGAATGGAGACACGCTCACGGCATGCGCTGCTTAGGTATACCCAACACAGCTCATTTCGCCAATGTAACACAGATTGAGGATGCAATTACCCGTGAGTTTAACACGAGATTGTGGAGGGCGAGGATATACTAATCAATTTTCTTGTTTCAGTGTGGGAAAAGTTAAAATCGCAGAAGCAGAGCGAGAGATGGATTGCCGATCAGGAGGAGGAATTCGAAGATTCACTGGGAAATGTGGTTAATAGGAAAACGTACGAGGATTTGAAGCGGCAGGGTTTATTGTAACGGGAAACTTAGTAATCGTAGTAATCGTAAAAATAAAAATCACACTGTGTAAACAAATGGTCGCTTTATTGTTGTGGGTCTTGGGACGTCAGTTAACATACACGAAAAATTTTCGTTATGCCGTTTCGCAGTATCCCAGAATCTGCCTAGCATCCCGTGTAGAAGATTTCTTAGGAGAGAACCGGTCTCTTACCTAAGTGGCGCTACAGTAAGCTGGCATCAAAAAACCAGCTCCTTCAGTCAGCGCCCCGTCCTTAGCTAAGTATTGATCAATCGCCGCAGCTGAACGTTGAAACTTAAATCACCATTCGTTGATAGCAACTTAGTCGATCTGTGTATTCAAACAGGCAGTCGGTACTCGATAGGCATCATCTCGTAGTGTAGGTAGTGAGCAGATGCGGTTTATTTGATTTCAGATGATCTAAGAAAAACGAAATGCTGTGAGCTGTTATCGGACTAATGGTCGGGTCATTCCACAAGATTCGATAAAAAAATAAAAAAAATAATATTGAGGCTAGGCCAATGGCTGTTTACGCTACCTTCACTTATTATTATCAATTTCAAACTGATTCACTAACATTACGTATATAAAATTTTTAATTACAAAAACACGAGTCTTTTCCAATGTGGAACATACAAAACATTCGATTAAAACTTAAACACTTAGCTAGGTGGTAGTTACATTCGAAATCTTATCCACCCGACGTATTCGCCAAGTAAATGTCCATCACATCCGGGTTTAAGTAGACTACCGGCTCCTTTCGCCCTAAAATTAGACAAAAACCCTTTGTAATGTATAATCACGAATTAAATCGGTTGAAGACATACTTTTTACAATAGGTCGCACATGTACTAAATCATTTGTATTAAAATCTGATTGAATTTCCGATTCATCATCTTCGTCGATATCAGGCAAATCAATGCGACGTCTACTGACCGGCGTCTCAGGCGAAGTTTCTGCTTCTCTTGCCCTTTTCCGTCTTAAAGCACTTTGCTCGGCTTGCAGACCCGCTTCTCGTGCTATAGCAACGTCTGGATGAGGAGTTGTCTTTGAGGTATCACGTAAAGATCGTATGTGGGTACTTTTTTGGACAAGTCTGTCAGTAGAGTCGATTGAATCGTCTGCTGTTGAGCGCGAAAGGAACTGAAGTGGTGCAGTACTTTCTGAACTCGATGTACTTTTGCTGCTCGCTTTGGATAAGACTGTTTTAAGTGACGCATTCGACGTAACCGAAATGGCAGATGAATTTGGCTTGGCTTTTTTCTTGCTTTTAAAGATTCTTTCAAATTTCTCAAAACATTTCGGGCACAAATAGAATGAATCCTAGAAAATACACTTATTAATCAATCTTGATACCTTAAGTGGTAAGCAGAACTAATGTACCTCAAATTCTGGGTACGCCTTCCGCAAAAATCGAGCCCTGGAACGGTCAAGTCGTTGATAATACTCACTTCTTCCCTTACATATAAAGCACGGCATCTTTATGTTTCGCGTTATATTTGGCTTTGTATTTATTCCATAGAGGAATTCAAGAAAACTTTAACTTGAATTTTTCGCAGCAGGGCAAGTACCAGTTAAAAGTTGATGCCGCCAATTTTTCAAATAAACAAATGCAAAGACGTCCAGCTGACAAGATGACAGCGATGTTACGGGATGCGTTCGAAAGTCGTGGTTAAATGTAGTTTTGCTGTGGGATTCGATTTTTTGTTTAAAATTTTCATTTTTCATATTAATGAAAAATGAATGAAAGTCTACTCAGTAAATGAACTGCTAATATGTTTTATTGCCAACAAATCCCTTTTAGAAGTCAAAATCATTCAAAGAAACTCTGATCTCACTTTTTAGTTCAATCGACCTTTACTTCTCCAAATGCAATGGGAAAACACATACCATCGGTCCTTAGAATTTGTTTCTCTGTTGTAGCTACTCCAGTCCTTCATCGCCATTTCTTGAATCAAATTTTAATTGGAATGACCAAGCGGTTTCTTTTCCTAGTGTTACGAAGTTATAAGATATCTTGAACCGTACGTACCGAAGGAAATTAACATAATTCGACCATTGAGTGCCAGCCTGTCCTCTCCAAACCATTCGCATTGTTCGTGCCCAATTTACCCCACAGCATCATCAGTTATTTGAGTCACTATCTATAGCCCTTATGATAAATAGGCTCTACAAAATATGACATAAAATTATAAATTCCATCACAGTTGAAATATATGATATACACTGCTTCGACAACAAAAAAATATCACGCGCTCTGGAACAACGTAACAAACAAACCTATTTGCGTAATTTTTGAGTTTTTTTTTTGCACAGATATCAAACGCACCTTCCCTTTGACGTTTGAAACCCAACTACCAGAGATTACAGCTGACGACTGATATTGTGCGGCGGGGGTGGTAAACATGTTTAAACTCTTGTCCAAAACCCTAGGATTCACCGGGAGCATTATAAAGTATGGTTGCGTAACCCATTGCATCTTTGAATACTTAGGAGACTTTGTTTATGTAAGAAGCATTTCCTGGCCAACCCAATGGAATTAACCAATTTCTCTGTTAACAGTGCAGCGGGCCTTCTATGGAACCAACTCTTCATTCAAATGACATCCTCCTCACAGAACGAATTTCTCCGAGATTATCCAAAATATCTAGAGGTGATATTGTTATTGCCAAATGTCCCACAAACCCCAGCCAACACATCTGTAAGCGGGTCATTGGCCTGCCCGGTGACAAAATCATTGCCGCCGAACCCTACTCGGGAAGACTGAAAGACGAAATGATAGTCAGGCAAAATAGCAACAATGAAAAGAAGGTAATTGACTCTGATGAAAAAACCTTCGAAACTTACGTGCCAAGGGGTCAAGTATGGCTAATGGGAGATAACACAGCAAACAGTGCAGATTCACGGTTCTATGGACCCGTACCTAAGGGTCTGATAAAGAG
The DNA here is from genome assembly GCA_917880715.2 of Matsumyia berberina. Classification (NCBI taxonomy): domain Eukaryota; kingdom Metazoa; phylum Arthropoda; class Insecta; order Diptera; family Syrphidae; genus Matsumyia; species Matsumyia berberina. Next base: position 87,585,286 of record OU862871.1, read on the forward strand.
CAGAGTTCTATGTCGACTATGGCCGCTGGATCAGATGGAAATGCTCACATGACTTCAGCAGAAATAAACAAATTCAATGAATTTTTAAAATTTTTCATTTGGTTTAACTTATTTACACGGAATGGAGCATACACAACAAACGACAGGCACGTATCAAAATAAAATAACTTATGGGAACCGATACGCATCAAACATCACCCATACAGCACCTACTGTTCCTCTTCCTCATCATTTTCATCTTCTTGTTGTCTTTCGCTGTATTCCTTTCGTTTTTGTTCAATCCACTGATCGATTTCATCTTTTAGTTCTTTATTGGGCCTGACTTGATCCATGGTAAGAGGTGACCGGTTAAATGGATCAGTTTGGTCGCTTAATAAATGTCTAGCAATCGTAGAACGATCTACTGTCACACGAGAACTGGGCAATATCACAGGATCCATCATAAGACTTGACATAATTGGATCTAAATATTCGTCGGGGGCGTTTGTTAAAGCCTCCTGGTCTTCCTTATGTTTTTTTTCCAAATTTTTAACCTTAGCAGAAAATTCGGCCATCTCCCCAATTAGCTGACCACCGCCGATACGAACTGAAATTAAAAAAAAAAAGTGAATGTTGTGAGATTGTTATGTTCAAACTGTGGTGAATAACCCTATTCAAAGAGGAAGAGGCAGGGTTTCTAACGAGTGAAGCTTAGCTCAGGTAACTACCTAATTGAAGAGTAAGTTTGTTCACTTACCCGGTAAGTGGATACCAGGGCAGTGGAGAATGGTTTCTCGTCCTCCACTGTCCTATGGGGACACAGTGCTAATTAGCAATGCAGCAGCTTTACATGAGGACTTCACCTGCATCGAGAAGAATATGTACTACAAAGAATATACTCTAGCCACCTTCTTGGATACAGAGGGCGCTTTTAATAACGTAAAAATAGGCTCCATCACAGCTGCACTGGAGGGCCTAGGAGTAAAACCAGAATTGACTAGATGGATAGAGTCAATGCTCAACAGCAGAGTAATTAACTCGCAAATCGGTGAGAGTACTCTTAGGAAGACTGTTACAAGAGGAACCCCGCAAGGTGGTGTCATTTCACCCCTTTTATGGCTACTCGTTATCAACAACATCCTTACAACTCTCAAGACGAAAGGTACAGATGACGTACGCAGATGACGCCGTGATCCTGATAAGAGGCAAACATTTACCCACCATCAGCGAACTTATGGAATCTACGCTAAAAGAATTATCCTCGTGGGCCAGACTAAACGGACTAGGAATAAACCCCCAGAAAACCGAGTTAGTCCTCTTCACCAAAAAGAGGAAAATAGAAAACATTGATCTCCCCAAAGTAAATGGCATTCCTTTGTCGCTTTCCCCAGAAGCTAAGTATCTCGGTACCATCCTAGACTCAAAGCTTACACAGAAACGCAACACTGAGGAAAGAATGAAAAAAAGTAATGTGTGCTTTTTACTCATGGAAAAGGACGTTCGATAAACGGTGGAGAATGCGGCCGCACGTGGTACACTGGATGTATACAGCGATCGTCAGAAAGCAACTGAGAAGTCTACATATCTACATACACAAACCTCACAAAGGTACAGAGACTAGCTTGTCTAGGAGTAACAGGAGCTATTACAACACCCCAATTAGGTTTAGATGTTATGTTGAATTTACCCCCACTAGACCACTTCGTAAAGAGCAAAGCGGCAAAAGCAGCACTCGGGCTAAGAGTGTCTAGCTCTTGGAAGCACAGCTCCTACGGTCACGGGGCGATACTTCACCTATACGGACATGGTGATCTTGAAAAGAAAACGGACTACATCACACCACATTTAGACTTCGACCAAAACTATTCCACCCTTATACCCAGTAGACAAGATTGGGAAGCCAACGCCCTAACGGGAGTGCAAGCTATCCAAATCTACACTGATGGTTCTACATATGATGGAGGAAGGTACTAGAGCAGGGGTGTACAACAGTGCGCCATACATTGATAGAGCAGCTAGAACAATAGGTGATAGGAGACTGCACCCAACTAAGATCACCATCCTCATCGACAGTCAAGCAGCTATCAAGGCTCTAGATAATGCCAGCACCAAATCGAAAGCGGTGTCTGCCTGTCGTAAAATCCTAAATAAAATAGGCGTCACCCACGAGGTCCCCGGACACAGCGATTTCGAGGGTAACGAGAACAGACGAACTTTCTCGGCAGGGATCTGCTCTGGAAAGAGAGAACACCCAACATCGATAAACATCCCTATCGGTGTACTGAAAGGTAACGTCGAACACAAGATGAGGGAGCTAATCAACACCTCTTGGTTCGCCAGCGGCGACTGCATTATATCCCGCAGCTTATGGCAGAGAATAGACCAGACAAACTGGTCTATTCTAAATAAAACGTCTTCTGGCTATGAACAAAAAAGATACTCGCACCCTAGTAAGAGTACTGACGGGACATTGTGCCATATGTACCATGCCCAGGAGACTCGGCATCGACTCCCCAGACTACTGCAGGAGCTATCAGGATATGGAAGAGACAGAAACCATCAAGCACTTACTTTGCGAGTGTCCCACAGACTCCGACACATGGGAAACAGGCTGTTTGGAGAACTGAGTGACCTAACAGAAGTACCGATAACGAGCATACTCCACTTCATTAAGAGTACAGGGTGGTTTGATAGACCACTCACCTAGTACCCAAGGTTGGAACATGGCCCACAATACAAAGGGGAACACAATGGATCAGTAGGCCCCCGTGAACTCTCAGTCATTGGAATGGGACTTCTCCCATAACCTAACCTAACCTAACCTAGCGATGCAGACCAGTGGATTGATTCCGAACCAATCTAGGTCAGATCTGTTTGGAGATTCGACATGTAATTTCAGGATATTTTTACAAGTAGCGAACAATTTGCCGTCATTTAGGCAGAAATTTTAGGAAGACTGCCGTGTCTCACGAGTTCGCCAGCCATGCAGCTTCCTGTAATGTCTCTGTGGACTATTACCCAGCATTAGTGACTATTAAATTTCTCTACCATCTCTATCAGATACGACTAACCATCTAAGCGCCCTTTGAAGTCACATTAAATCTTCGTAAATACACCATCACTCACTCTACTTTCGGCTTTAGAGCCATGTATGTAGAAAAACACTGAATCAGCGTTCATGACAAAAGCATTTACTCACTCGTGGAGGGTGAGAATCATTACAGGAGCAAGACCAAGCGGGATCAGCACAGCAATGGGCCACTCTAGGATCCTTAACATTACTATTCCTAGTAGAACGGACTACGTTGTCCCCTATATTGACTTCAACGTCAGGTACAAGACTCGGATTCCTAGCATCTGGTACAGTTTTAAACGATTCCGCATTAGAAATATATTTATAGTCAGGCAGGTATTAAAGCCTCGGAATCGCCGACAATACGATCAAGGTTGGTAAAGCAATGCCGCATATCTCTTAACGAGATTGCAGATAGGTGCGACGTAACCCTGTGCTGGGTCCCAGGACACAGGGACGTTCCAGGCAACTGCAGAGCGGACGAGCTGGCAAAAGAGGGTGCAGGACGGCTTCTCCCCGAAAACCTGGGGGGACCTCCTGCGCCCATGGAATCGATCAAGTTCCTCCTTGACAGAGATGCCAAAAAACTGGCAAACCGCAGGTGGAACAACATTAGCACTTGTCTCCTTTCAAAACAAATCTGGCCCAAGCTGGATTTAAAGAAGACGGAGAGACTTTTATCTACAAATCGAAAAAATCTAAGTTCACTAGTAGGGGTCCTTACCGGACATTGCCTGATAGGCCGGCATGCACTTAGATTGGGGGTCCCCTCCAACGATTTCTGTAGAAGCTGTAGGGACGAGGAGGAAGAGGAAACCACGACCCACTTACTTTGTACATGTCCTGCTCTTGCGACGCTTAGAAGAAAAACCCTCGGGGAATACTTCTATGATGATCTTAACGATCTTGCTGAACTAGACATTCAAAAGATAAGCAACTTTATCTCTGGGACGAAATGGTTCAAATCTTAGGGTTAACATCGCTACGGTTGCCCACTTTCGTTGTAGTTATGCCACATTTTCTGGTTCCCTGGTGCCGGTAAGCCGGTTTACTTCGTTGTGGTATCCCTGCCTTTGCGGGGACAGCCACCTTACCTAACCTAAGACCAAGCGGCATGCAGATTTCTGAGTTTCTGAGGTAATGAGAAAAGAGCAAAAGGAATAGAAGTAAGCGAAACAAAGAAACAAGGCTTCTGCGACACAGGGGAGCACTACACGTTTAACACGATTTGCAAGAGCCGTTCCTTTCAAAGACTACAGAAGGAAAAGGTGTTAATAAATGTAAAATGTAATAAGAAAAACATACTCAACACAGTTTCAGCATATTCAAATAAATTGCAGCTATAGGAACGTCCATCTTGCGATACCGCCAAGCAAAAGCTATCACACGGACTCAAGTTAATGTATATCCGGCAAATCTCCAATACCGTATGAGCTGGATCGAATTTAAACTCATTTTTGTCTTTCACCTACAAATAAAATTCATTCAACACAGTCTACCATAACGAAATGCGCAAGTGGTTACCTTGAATTTACCCTTTTTCGGTCCAACCAAATTCAAAAGAAAATAATTTAGCATAGATGCTATTCTGTCCACCATACTGTGATGTGAAAAAATTGCCTTAATCTCTGTAGAAATTAATTTTAAAATATTGATCGTGTCACGGCCCAAAATGTTATCGATCTTCGCCAACATTCCCAAGTGCTGCAGATTCGATAGATTCTGCTGCCGTTCATTCGCAGGTAGTGCATCCCACTCGCCTTTGTCTTGAGCTGCTTGCAACTGACGAATTTGCTGTAAATTTGACAAGGAATCATCAAGCAGGAATATTGCATCGTTTATCAAAAGGTTTATGAATCGAAGGAACAGCGGTGGCTCAACAGCTTCCATATTCTGCTCAGCTTCAATTGCAAGATTCCTGTAAAGAGAAAATTTAAATAAACACTTTCATAAGCGATTTTTACATACTTAAAGCACGTCTTTTGCTGTTCTAGTGTCCACAGGAATTCCATAATGGCATACATTGGCCGACGGTATTTGAATTTCTGTTCGAATTGCACCGATTGGCCAGTCATTTCGATGCTAACGAAAACTTCCAGCAAATTCGGAACAACTTGCAGACGATCTGGATGGTTGGTGAATAGATCTGCAATCAAAGTATTTTCACCTTCTTTCGGTAGAAGACTTTCTAATCCTTCAGCTAACTTTGCTCGCAAATGAGGATTCTTAACTCGCTGTGCGCTACCCATAAATGCTAAGATCATCTTAAAGAATGATGGCGGCCCTTCGTAGAAAATTCCTAGTAGAGACTCGAAACGACGAATGAAGTTTATGTAAACAATTATGTTTTCTAGAATGTTTTCCGGTACGGATCTGAAAAGAACAAAACAGTAATCTAAGTGGTGGCATTCGAAACCGTGAGTAACTCCGCGATGCCGTATATTTGGCGAAATCAATCTCTTGGAGCTCTACGGCGCAGAGGCATGGACTCTGTCTAAAGCGGATGAGGTCGCTCTTGGCTGAGAGGAGGAAAATTCTTCAGGTGATTTCCGGTCCCGTCTGGAGGAGTGGAGGAGGAGGTACAACGACGAACTATACGGGCTGTACGGCGGCAACGACTTAGCCAGGAGAGTGAAGGTCCAACGACTAAGGTGGCTGGGTCATGTAGAGCGGATGGACACTAATGCTCCAGCTCGGAAAATCATCGAATTCACACCCGAGGGTCAGCGCAGTAGAGGAAGACCTCAACCAACTTAAGCGTGCGAAACTGGAGACAGCTGGCAAAAGGTCGAGATCGCTGGCGACGCTTGTTGGTTGAGGACCAGGACCACCCCGTTCTGTAGCGCCACCTTAAGTAAGTAAGCACCTGGAGCACCTTTGGCCTATTGTAGACCAAATTGGTTTGCAGACGAATTGGCATGTAGTGCGATAGACCATCTAAGCTTGGTTCCAGTGACTGCATCCAGCTCTAATTTAGATTTGCATGTAGCTAGTGGCACTCCGAGATTCTCTGTACCAGAAAGAATATGCCAATCGTGGCGAGTTCATCGACCTTGGAGTTCACTAGAATGTGCCTGTGTCCTTGGACCCAGTAGAGGAGTATGCTAGATTGCTCTAAAAGAGACGAGCGGCCATCTAGAACTAAAAGAGGTGATAACTTCAATACTGTAAGCCCCACATGGAACCTACGACTTTTTGGCGAGAGCACAGTGCTATTAGGGATTTCATAGCACGATCGGCAGTATTTTGTCACCACAAAAACTTTCCGTCCTGAGAAATTGAGGTTCAGGGCATGTAGCCTGAGTATTGCACCCATGGAATGCGTGAAACTTTAGTAGAGGACCAGCTTCATTTTAGACAGAATGACACATGGGCCTTAGATAATCCAACAAGAGATCAGCTCGTGTGTAAAATATTGAAGATTATCCGATAGTGTCTGAGGGAATTTACCGGACGGAGAGATAACAAACATTTTTTTTTTTTTAAATTTGACGCGCGCTACAGGGGTTATGTCTACCCTTAAACGAGAGCACGGGCATGAGGGAAATTAGAGAAGAGACGTAGGAGATACCGATGCACGTTGGTCTTGGGAAACACAGAGCTATGCAGATTGTTTCACATTCGCGTTGTACGACTTATGAAAGAATCGCTATATTTGACTGTACGCCCGAAATAAGGGTGAACTGATGAGCATTCGTAGCATGACGCGTATTGCGGTTGAAGTATTGAAGGGGTGGAATGCAACTGGCTATTTCGCTGAAGCACTGTTTATGAAAAAAACGATAAAACAGCGAGAGACAGGAAACATTTCGTCGGTGTTCGAGCGAGTCTATTGACTTCGCAATGTCCCTGTCACCAATAAGTTTTAACGCGCGATTTTGGATTCTATCCAGAAGACGGTTTTGGGTGCACCAGACCAGATATGAGCGTTATACTCGAGCTTTGGGCGAATAAACGCCTTATAAATTGAAACCAGATCAGAAGGGGTTAAGTATTTTTTCCACCGTTTAAGGAAACCTAGACATTTCGCAGCATTTTTGGCGACTTCGAATATATGGTCATTCCAACGAAGGTTATCGTTGACACACATACCGAGAATGGAAAGTCTTTCGGTTTCGGCGATGCAAGTACCATTCATGGATAATGGTTTAAGAGTGCGGTTTCGCTTAAGTGACAGAAGACAGCATTGGGCTTTGGATGCATTAAATTCCACTCTATTGGTTGAACCCCATTTCATTATGCTGTCAAGGTCGGAATTTAATGAGCTTAGCATACGTTACCGATCCTCTTCTACGTCCGAAGAGCAGGGAAACTACGAATATGTGAAGCTGAGGGTACTGTCATCAGCGAAGGAATGGATTGGATTAGAAGTTGCAGACAAGACATCATTTATAAAAATGAGAAAGAGAGTCGGAGACAAAACAGAGACTTGGGTAGCACCAGCATTTATATGGTGAATTGCAGACTTGAAACCGTCCAAGACGACTTGAATTGAACGGTCCGAAAGGTAGTTTCTAATCCATTGAAGAAGAGACACATCGATCAATAGACAAAAGAGCTTGATGCCAAACTCCGTCAAATGCTTTTGAAATATCGAGCGCAGCAATCTTACTTTCACCAAAGTGATGTATGGATTGGTTCCACTTCTCAGTGAGATATGCCATCAAATCACAAGTGGACCTGTTGCTACGGAAACCGTACTGCCGGTCATTGAGGAGTGCAACATAAGCCGCATGTGAAGCAACGCTGTACTCTGCATACTCAGCCTAGAAAGACTCGTATTCGAAGGAACACAAGTACTATGGCAACAGATATCACACTTTCTTTTCAAAGTTAAACTTACTTCAAGTACGGTGGCACATAGGAAGGCAGTGGAAGCGCTACTTCTCCCGTCGGATCCTTCGGTGCGAAACACTTTGCTGCTATAAAACCTTCGTAGTCCTCCTTGGACTTTGCAATTATCTGCACTAACCACTTCGATGTTGCTTCATAAAATCTAAACATATGCATATCGTTCTCCTGATTGAGGAGACAATTTTTCAAACAGAAAAACTGTTGTGTCTGAGACGTTAGCATTCGCATTATAGTTTCACCTAAGCCGGTGTTTCCTTGACTGATCGAATCCTGATAGGCAGACTGCATATTTTGAATTTCCCGACTAATACGTATGAATTTTTCAATGCACACTCGGTAGCCTAGAAATAAACGAAATGAAGAACATCGATGATGGTTAAAACAATGCAACAACCTACTCAATTCAATCGCTTTGTGCGTCATAAAAAAGAGCTCTGTGATGAAATTGTACTTCTCCGCTGTGTCTCGCTTTTCATTGTCTTCCACCGGCAGCAGACATGTTTCCTCCCATGCCTTTTTCAATCGCACCTCTTTAGCCGAGCACTGATCTTCAGGTGTTCCACAGTAAGTGGGGTCAACCAGAAAAACCTTGTACGATGGTTTACACAATGGCACACACAACCGCAACAGCACCGAACATAAACCAAACATAAAAGCATCACTTGCGCTTGCCGTGTTAGTCATGTGTCCCATGTTATGCAATGACCACAGTTGAGAACGTTGTCCATTCGCGTGAAGACAATTGGCGATCCATGTCAGCGTCTGACCCTTGACCGTCGGTCCAAGTACGAGTAGCATCTTGAATATGTTAAAGACGCTGTCTTGATGTTTAGTTAAGCAACTGCATAGGTGATCTACATTGGTCGAGGTCTCGGATAAATTTCCAAAAAAGTCAAAGGGACCATTGTCGTTCTTTGGCAATATCGACATAGTTAGTAGCTGCCCTAGTATTGTTTCGGCATAAGCTTTTCCATTCGTGTCTGGATTAGGTGTAGAGTAGTCCATTAGTATTCCTCCCAGCTGCGGAACTGTTTTATCTCGGACGAAATATGTTAAAAGTGAAATAATCCATCTGGGCAAAGTAATCAGGTTTGCGTTTGTAAGAACCTTCTGGATGTCGTTGAACATTGGGTAGAATATCGCTTTAAGGCTACCCATAGAGGCTAGCTCGTCATCTGTGCACATTTCTTTGGCCGTACCTGTTTATGGGAGAATAAGTTTTGATTATTTTTAATGTATCATCAGTGAGATTAAGGTAAGTATCTGTGGCATATGCTAGTTTGACCGTAAAAGCGGTCGCATTAGATATTCATTGAATTCATATAGAAAAGTTTGAATAGCAAAAACTGGTCAGGAATAAACCTACAATGGCTTAAGAGCAAAGTAAACTTTCAAACGCAAAATTTGTCTATCGTACCATCAAGTGTTACAACGCTACTGTTGACGTTGGAAAAAGGTAATGGTGAACTCACAAATTGAGCCAAATCTGAAATAGGCGACAGATGAATGGAAAAGTTACCGTGCATGTCGGACTACTGCGTTCGCCAGGTCTTGAATAATGAATTACAACTTAAACGTTGCAAGATACTTAACGCAGGCGCAGAAAACACAACTATTCGGGTGCTGCCACTTGGAAACCTTGAACATCAATCTCTACAGACTTTCTTTCCAGTTGATGCCTTGAAGTGTTCGAAAGAACATTGGCATTGCCCGCTGCTTCATCCTGAAACCGCACCCGAGCGTGTGTCAATTGTACAAAGGTTAAACAATTTAACTGTTTAACTTGCCATACATGCTCCATACAGCTCAGGTTAATAGCTAACGGTTGCCTAACCTGCGTGCGAGCGACTTATACCAACTTCCGCCGGTTCAGTTATTTCGATTTCAGCAAAATCACTCATTCGGTTGAAATTTTTTACGGCAGCAGACTAAAGCTATTGGAATTTGCAGTCACCTTGCCAGAAACTACTAGGCGAACTCAACAAGTGCAAGTCGTCAAACATGCAGTAAAATATATAAAAATAGTATGAATCTGCTATCGCTAATTGTGTTTTTTATTACCTGATAGAAAACTTTGCTTATACTCCACGTCGGAATAGTCCTTTAATATACTCAACCATTGGTCGGACAACGATTGACCTTCGTACAATGATGGTTGCTTCATCGATGTACTAGCATTTCTTAAAATTAATTCACGAATACGATCACATGTCTGCGAGAGATGAGCATTGTCGCTTCTTCTTTGAAATTTTTCACACTCAATAAACGCTCGGCAGAGATAAGTAATAACTTGTGTTTCGGCAACATTATTTGTCATGTCATTGGCAACGTCTACTGGTATTAAATAATCCCTTGGATTTGCCAAGAGCAATCGTTCAAATAGTGCCTGTTCAAGTAGATCCAAATCGAAGATTCCTCCATTTGCTTGTGAGGCAATTTCTTCCATATAAACAAATTGCTTCGCCTTGTGGTTGTTATTCTTGTTAATTGTGAACAGGAAGACATTTTCAATCAAGTCATTTAATTGTTCATTATCTAGAGTTTGATTTTCATTTGATGTAGAATTTGTAGCTATTTGTTCTGGCAAAAGGCCTGAGAACGGATTGTGGTCACTAGCCATTTTGGATGTTATTGTTTGCTTTGAGTGCTTTTACGCAAGTTCTTGCTGTTGATTGGAATTATTTTATCTGTTTTTACATAAATTTTAGGAATTAATATTCGCAACACATGCAGAAAAAATAATTGAACTCCAAAGTCGTCCGTGACTGTGACAAAATTGACAAATTAAAAAATGGTGCTCTGTTCTTTTTGTGTGATATTGTAAACAAATAGATGAAAGGGGCAGCGTTCGGAGAGTTAAATTGTGTTTTTGTTGGTAAGGCAGTGAGAATTTTCTAAAATTTTGTCTTATTGGATTTTATTTAATTTTGTTATACTCTCGGGGCTAATAGAATATTTAAGTTGAATCTAATCGAGGGAACAAATTGTCTTATTTGAGAATTTGTAGAACATTTAAGGCATAGAGCCGATGGAATAACCAGACGTTATAAGCCGTAATTACATGGAAAACAGCGAAAAATAATCTCCGTTTCGCTCCCTGTCTAAATACCCAGCATTAGCGAGGGCCAGACCACGTACTCAAGGCAAACTCTTCTTCGATTACCTTCAAGAACTAATAAAGAAACGGATTGGCGACCTAATTTTTTGCTCAATTTCACAGGTTGAGCTTTCATATTTTCGTTGGCCAATCAATCAATATCCGCAGACACCCAAATTGCATCATTTATAGTTTCAAAACGGCCCTTCCTCGTCCTTATTGGGTTCCTATTGAGCCACTTCTGGTACCTACCTAAAATCTTCCAACATTTTGCCTCTCTTCCCAACTCCAGATGCCTCGGGAATTAAGTCATAACCAGAAAGACATGGCCCACCTAAAACCAAAATATGACATCAACAGAAACCGTACTGAGAGAATCAAATTTGTAACAATTACCACAGGCCACAGGCCACTGGCCATTCGGTACACAATCTGCCAAGTTAGGTATTCCCTTTAACATCCACTGCGGTAGCTGCAACAATACAGTGAAACCCTGCTTCACGTTTTTCTGCAACCGCCCGATACCTGCTAGAGCCAGGCATCTAACGCCTGGCTAAGCCTTCTTAACAGAGATTTCCGACACACAATTCTGCAAGACCATTGACTCCACTGAATGGATTTGATTGCTTCTCAAACTTATACACAATGCAGACAGGTCACATGCACTAACGCCCACTTCAACTACACTGTTCTGTACTCGACCATGTTTCCGAGATGAAAATAGTGGTAGAACGCCGAAGTTTGTTATGAATACAAACCCATCTACACTGACGGCTTAAAAGTGAAGAGCTGAGAGGGTCTTTCATCTAAAAACTGCCATGCGAAGGTTCTCACAATGACATAAGCGAGAATATTACGAATTATTTGATCAGATAGGCGGCTGTAAGGACAATTACTGCTACACAAATCACAATAAAGTTTTTTAATTGTTGTCGCGAAATTCTAAAGGTTCTTGGCACACAGCACAAGGTAGATCTCTGCTACGTTCCTGGTAACATGTGCAGGCCGGGCAATAAAGCAGCTGACAAACTATTTAGCAAGGAAGTGATCGACCTTAGACGGGAGCAAGCGGACGGTACAACTTCCACTCTCCATAATAATGTAAACCACAAGTGGAACTCAGTTACGAAATATTAAACAAGCTTCGGACTAAATATGACAAAGTAAGAACTAATAATCGCTTGGAAGAAGGTAGGAACTACACATGAACCTGTCAATATTGGAAGGGCTACTTAAGGGCAGAGAATGCTAAGACACCCCTTAGACTGATGCATACAGGAGATGTGGTGATGAGAACACAACCACTTTTCTTTGCTTTTGCTGTAATGTCTGCCAAATACTTCTTAGATTACATAGAAGAGCTATCCGATGGGTCACTATCGAATTTTTTCAATCTTGCAAAGGCGACTGGATGGTTGCTACGAAGAAACTAAACCACGTAGTAGAATTTCATCCAGGACCATCTTAATAGGTCCTTGCTTAAGGTGGCGCTACAGTCCGGGGTGAACCTGGGCCTCAACCAACAAGTCTCTCCAGCCAGCTCGATCTTAAGCCAGCTGCCTCCAGTTTCGCACGCCAAGTTGGTTAAGGTCCCCTTCCACTTGCGTGCGCCACCTGAGTCGCGGTCTTCCTCTACTGCGCCGTCCGCGCCGGAGCATTGGTGTTCATCCGCCCTACATGACCCAGCCACCTTAGTCGTTAGAGCTTTACTCTTCTGGCTAGGTCGATGCCGCCGTATAGCCCATACAGTTCGACGTTGTATCTCCTCCTCCATTCACCGTCTATGCAGAGGCAACTGAAAATCACCCGAAGAATTTTCAATGAGTCCATATGGAACTAAATGTGATAAAGAAGATATAAATCGTCTTCATTAACCCACGAATCTAACCTCAATATGACAGTATCACACGTGAATAAAGAAGGTCTAAAAGAACACCAGTGTGGTCGCCGTGGATCGGTGATTAGTGCGCTGGACTGCTGACCAAGCAGCGTGGGTTCAAGCCCCAGCCAGGAACACCGAACATTTTTCGCTGCGCCACCTCTCGTCGGGGAATGACAAACCTCCGGGAGTATAATCTGTCATGAAAGAGCTTCTCACTTCGCCGTTCGGAGTCGGCAATAAACTGTAGGTCCCTTCCATTTGTGCGAAATATGTAACACTCAAAACATGAATAGTTGCGAGAAGCTTTTATTTATTTAAGAGAACACCAGTGGTAGTCCTGTTACAAGACGCCAATATCACATGCAGCTAATAAATTACCCTCGCATCCGACCGTGCTTTCATCTTTCGCCCGTCTCACTTCACCTCTCTGGGATAAGCAACAAAGTCCACCCCTAAATAAATAATTGGTATAAGAAAAAGTTTCTCCTCAGAAAACATCCCTACAACACCACCCTCTCAAGCCCGTATAAGAAAGAAACCATCTTTTGCATGCATACAACAGCCAAAAGCTTTCGTCAACAGCAAAAAAAAAAAGCTTCGTTCAGCAGTACACTCTTCAAAACCAGAGCAAATGTAGTAATTTTCAGAGAAGAACTTTATCGGTGTGCCATTGCCACATATAAAACGTTCACCGTGCGTTCAAGTAAGTCCAATGCAACCCCCGCGGTAAAAAACGAAACCAGTCCAATCGAAAACACTCGGCTGCTGACAAACAAAGTGTTCTTCTGATAACGAGTTCACCGCATATCATTAGTGTTCTACTCCACTCTATCTATTTGTTTTTTATGTTCTGTTTTTCTGTTTTCTGTTGATTTTATAACATATTTCTTTTTCTCAATTTTTTTTTGTTTTTTTTTTCGTAATATTTTCTCGTGTTAAAACAATCTGCCTCCGTGTGACGCGAAGTGGAAGACCCCAGCTGGTACGAAGGCGACAGTGAGTTTAATTTAACATCATCTTCTCCATAGATAGATGCGTGAATTTTAAATAAACAAGTGGGAAATTACATGAGTATTATCGATTTGAAACAGATACGATACTAGGCCAAGAAAATCCCCATCATAACAGATACAATTTACGTGAATTGTCCTTTTTTTTTTTGGCGTCGCTTGTGTACGAGTATCCGTATATTCCTCAACAACAAGTGTAAATATCGTTCGTCGTTCATCGTTCGTCGGTCGTCGTTCATAAAGAATTGATAACAATTAAACGCAACACGCAATCGTAAGGATACACTCCAGCCTAGGATATGCGGTGTTTTTACGACGACGTCGACAAAGACTAGGGGTAAAACGAACAAGGTGGGACGGCGATAGAGAGAGGGTGGGAGTGTGCCTGTGCCGCAAATACAAATTCCCCATCGATTTTCCCTTGGCCAATTTTTCTTCTTCGTTCGTCGATGTTTTTTCCTCTCCTCTGCTCTTTTTCTTTTTATGCAGTGTTATCCACAAGTGTGTAGTGTATTGTTTCAAAAAACCTGGTGCATTCCATTTGAACTTACTCAAAACCAAAGGGGTTGTCCAATGTCCATATGTGCATTATGTACTCGTACGTGGTAGTGCTCCAAAAATCGTTGTCAAATATTTACGTGTTGTGATTTTTTTTTTTTTTGATCGGACAAATCTATGCTGTACCTACAACGAATATGTGAAGGAAAGTTAAGTTTTTCTATTCTCTCGAATCATTTTTCTCCATATTCACGAATGGAACTTGAACATTAACTGTGTGCGCATTTTAATCGGTTGAATACACAACGAAATTCTATTCAGCCAACACTGGTGAAAAAAATAAAAATCTGTTTGAGGGGTTGAATCTAGGTCGGTGTACTACCGACGACTACTTATCTAATAACACAGTCTGCGAGACGTGGCGACTGATAACTACTGCTACCAGCATTCCAGGCTCCTTTTCAACAACAAAAACAACCCAGGATTGCAAAGGTATGTATTATGTGTGGATTTTATGGCTGGGGGATTAGACTGTTGGATCTGACATGTATTTTTTTGGATTTTGAGGGTGAAATCGTGAGCTGGTGGTGGAGTGCATTCGAGTAAAATGATGTTGACTGTGAGGGAAATGGAAATGGTCAGTGGCCACTGTTTGAAATAATCCATTCTACCGAGCTACACCGAATGAGATTGTGTTGCTTTACGATGAAAAGGGTGCAACATGCTTGTATCATTTAGTGGTTTAAAGATAATGTGGTCTATTCTCGAAATCCTCGCTAGCCAAAAACGTAAAACATATTTCTTGTAGTCAGTCTACTGGAAATCTTTCTCTCTTAATTATTTATAACATTGCAAAACATTCCAGAATCTTGCTTTACAAATTTAAAATAATAGACCATCTTGCCCAAGTTCATCTCTGCTCTCAGTCACTTGTACCCAATGTTACCTAACTTCACATCACAGTTTTCTTCAAAAGATAATGAAGGTCGTTGACAGTAGAAATAGAAAAATGGTGGTTTCCTGGTGACCTTCTAAAACACCCAATTGCCGCTTAAGCGCCGTTTTGTGATACAACGACTCATGTGACCCGGCTTCCGAATTTTATGTTACTAGCCTGTTGAATTTAGGAAAACATTATGTAAATGTTGCCTAGTGTGAAATTTCTAAGGCTACGCGCACAGTGATGCGACAGAGCGATGCGATGCGAGAAGCGTTTGTTTGCGATAAAACTGTTCACATGTGTTCTTATGTACGTGCGCACAGTGAAGCGATATTCCATGCGATTCTGTGCGACAATTGCGAGCTTCTCGGAAACCTTTCGCGCCGCTTGTTGAACCGCTTCTCGCATCGTATCGCTTTGTCGCATCACTGTGCGCGTAGCCTAAGAGAGGGACAACTGCACGGGAAGTTATGAAAGATCTGCTGGCTCCCGTCGTTACAATATTAACAGCACGTGTTGAAGGGAATGCCGAGTTTGGCCGCATGGATCCATATACCCTGGCAATATTTGTCCAATTTCTTTTTTGAGGTTCAAATGCTTTTTTTCCGGTTATGGGCAGCTCTTCCATCTGACTTAACTTACTTACTTAGATTGCGCTACAGTTCGTAGTAAACCTGGCCCTCAACCAACAAGCATCTGAAGTTCACAGTGAAAATACCCAGCAAATATTTGTGAACGCGGAACTTCTCCCTCATCCATAGCTCTCAGTCGAGCATCTTTTCAGTGCTGCATTTTGGGGACAATTGCCTTGGGCCAATGCGCTGATGGCTTTTCTTTGCAGGTAGAGAGAAACCAGCCAGATTTGTAGGTGCAGCTGAGAAACTGCGGTTCCATAGGTCCATTAAGCTGTTGCAGAATTTTCTCTAAGATGGCATCTTGTACCTGTCTGAGCTGGTCTGCTGTCAAGACGATGCCACTATGTCACCAATCTTTTCACTTGCTGATGTTTATCTGTGAACCTTGGGCTAGCTTTGGAGCCTGTTCCAAACTTAGGCCGTCCTTCAATAATAATAACAATAATTTTCTGGCGCAACAGCTCGGGATGAGCCAAGGCCGAGCTTCTCGCAACCATTCATGTTGTGCGTGCTACATTTTTCCCACCAATGGATGGGACCTACAATTTATTGCCGACTCCGAACGGCGAGTTGAGAAGCTTTTTCATGACAAATGGCACTCTTGGAGGCCTGTCATATCCCGACAAGAGGTGGTACCGCGAAAGATGTTCGGTGGACATGACTGGGGCTTGAACCCACGGCGCTCGCACAGCAGTCTAACGCACTAACCGCTGAGCCACGGTCACCACAATAGTTTCTTCAAAAGTTTTTGTTCATGATTGCTTCACTCTGTCCGAAGGGTTTTTATTTGCTTCTTCAATCTGAGCGCTTATCACCGTTTCGCATTATTGAGGTGAGGCAAGGAAAATCTCTTCACCTTCGATTATAATGACATCTATTTGATCAATAGTACCTGAAGCCTCGTCGACTGGCACAGTGTCATCGACAGCAGGTCTAGATGCCCTTTCTGGAAAAAGTGAGAGGCACATTGTGGCCCAGGTTTCAATTTGGTGGTGTGCTGTGCTTTCTCCTACGTTTGGAATAGAGTTTTTATAATGCATATGGATTCATAAAGAGGGAAGGCTGATTTCAATTTCCGCTGCCGTCATTTTACGGAAATAATGACCGCGGACTATCGAATCTGATGATTTTGTAGGCCAATGTAAATTCCCATTGTAACTGTTCGAGAACATGCCTTTCCGAATTTCCAAGGTTGCAAGTTAAGTGTGTGATGTGACACAATATATGCTTACACCATCTCTGACCTCTACCATGCATCATGTTTTTTGTAAAAGCAACAACATCGCATATAAACCATCTCTTCCTTTTTCGCTTGTTAAACAGCCGAGAAGAATCAAAGTACTAACTGTCCAGTGATGGTACATGAGGTTTCCTTCATTTTTATAGAACCCTCAAAACTCAGATCTATCTGTCTTCAAACTACGCCTTCTAATTCTTGCACTAATCATTAGATTGCGAAAGAAGGTGACTACATCCCAACGTTTCAAGTAACTTTTTGTTTATTCTCACAATAATCAAAGTTCCACTTAGGCAAAGCACTTTGTTGGACAGTTTGCCTCGTGTTTACTACTCAAATGTCAAATGCCGACTAACAGAAATACACTCATCCAAAATGGTAGCCAAAAACCCTTGTTTTCTTTTATTCCGCCCACACCACTCAGCATTTTCACTACTAAATTTAGAAAACTCTTATTTTACACTGTAAGGCTCGTGGTTACTTATAGAGCTTCAGGATATCACAACGATTCATAGTTTGAAGTTAAACACGCGCCACGTAAATATACGTTTTGTATGATTTCCAATGGGCAAATATTATAAGTGCGTGGTCAGCTGTCGACGGAAAAAGCCGGCTATTGAAGGTCGAGAAGGAGGAGAACCGAGACACATATTTGTAGGTTAAGGGATGGGAGGAAGACATCCATTGTAACTTGCTGAACATGTGCCTTGAAATTGTTTAATCACTGCCAATCAAATGGTGAGCATTGTCATTATAAATGCGATAATCGAAGTTTGTAAATATTGCAGCAACTTGTGTCCGATAAAAGGTCTTAGATCTTCCTAAGTTAAAGAAACTGTTAGAATCATACACAGTACCTTTCTATTTCCAATAGCGAAAACGCAAAAGTTCTGAAAAATAATAAATATTTGGATGCAATAGTATCACATAGTGATCAACTCACTGAAAGCTGAGCAAGTGCTCTTCATGCTCCCAACTATCGATTGAGGAAATGCAGAACATAAGCCGGTGCAATGTAAAGTTCTTGTAATCCTTCTCTGGGGGTAATCTTGTCCTCCAACTACCGATCCAAGCACTAACTTTCCTTCTTTCTGATTCACGAAAACTCCCCAATGT
Organism: Matsumyia berberina; assembly: GCA_917880715.2. Taxonomy (NCBI): domain Eukaryota; kingdom Metazoa; phylum Arthropoda; class Insecta; order Diptera; family Syrphidae; genus Matsumyia; species Matsumyia berberina. The sequence goes on from OU862871.1 coordinate 87,603,607, forward strand.
CCATCAGTAGGGTTTTTGCAGCAACCACGAGGGATTCTACGGCATATCTCACCTAGAAGGGGAACTAGTCCCTGCATCACTTTTATGAAAGTTGGATCGTGGCCTTTCTAGCCTAAAAAAAAATAAATAGCCGGCGTGACAACTCGGGATGAGCCAAGGCCTAGCTTCTCGCAGCCATTCTTGTTGTGCGTGTTTGTATTGTTCGCACGAATGGCACGAACGACCACAAGGCGTTTCGAGCCTAACGCTTATAATATGCTCAAGGATTTTTCCTCTGGTGTCTAGCAAAGCGATCTATACGAAGACGGTTCCTTTGGGGAATAGGACAAATCTATGGACCTCGCATTGATCTGCAAAAACGCCCTCAGACATGTGTTACTCGTATTTGTATTCACGGATTCCTCCAGCTTGCTTCATAGATGGAACGGCCTGCCCAGCTGCATCATTTCAAGAAAGACATGGCCTAATTATAACAAAACTAAGTCAAGAGAGCTACTTGGCAAATCAAGACCAGATATTGCCAGAATTGTATCCATTATCACGGGCCACTGCTCAGTTGGAGACCATGTGGTCAAGCTTAGTATTTCTCACAACGATTTCTGCAGAGCCGGCAAGGACATTAATGAGAAAGAATCTCTTCTTCATTTCCTCTGCAGGTGTCCGGCCCTGGCGAAGACCAGACAGCGTACTTTGAGCAAACTTGTGTTCGGGGGATTGGAAAACTGATCTGAATTCCACCGGCTGGATTTAGTCACATCACACAAGCACACAAATAGGTTTAAACGAGTTTCGTGGTAACAAAACGGCCCCCCCTCGTGCTAATTGGGTTCTCAGGAACCGCCACTCTGCCTACCTACCTTGGAACGGTACCAGATTGCTGCTTTTAAGGCAATATTGGGGATGCCAATGGTGCCAAGTGCCTTTCAATTTTCGATTTCTTTCTTTCTCGGGTTGCGGGTCCTTTGTGCCTTTCTAGTACTACTGCCGGTAGATGTGGGAATACAATGTTGACCATGTTTTCCATGATGCGTACGATGCGTACATATGCCTAGGGCTCTGTCGTCGCTCTTTATTTTCTTCATCACAACTTGGTTACCTTTGTCCCTCGCAAAATGGTCCGCACCGTTGCAAAGTTCAGTAAAACACCTCTTTTCCCTTGCTCGGATGATGTTCTTAAGGTAACTTCGTGGAACTTTGAACATTTGTTGGAGCTGAACTTCGCACTGAGGACTGGTGTTATCGTCTTGCACGGTGGCATTCTGCGCGTATTTAGTATCCCGATTTGTGCTTCTCCTTTCGCTGCATGTGATGCTTAGACCCACCACGGATCGGGTGTCCGTTACGTTAGTTAGCAAGTATCTCGGAATAGGATCATAATTTGAAGACCTCTTTCACGTTATCAAACGATTTCTCCAAAGTCTCCTATTCCCTTAGCAGCATGTGCATAAAACCCGTAGGACGAGGGGCGGGTATACCCGTTGTCGGTAACCCCAGATAAGATGTTGTTCTCATTCCGGAAGGTAAAGACGCAACCGTTGATTCCATCTAGGGAATTCTTCCGCTGTCGTGTTTATAGTGCTGCAATTTTCTTCTGGTCAACACTCGCGCTTATAAGTTTAGCAAGTTGAGTCCGGATGGACAACAACCAGTACACAGTGGCTACCGCGATGAGGTAAAATAAGCACAATTGATGTGTAGTAACAGTTGCAGCACTGGGCATCGCCAAGTTGATACCAATCAGAGTCTACCCTATTACTTCAACACTCAGCCACCACGAAGTGATATAGCTAAACCTTCAATGGTGTTATACAACTGTTGCATCTTACTTGGGTTAATAGCATCTTGTCCTACAAAAGAAAATCCATACTCCATACTAATATTATAAATGCGAAAGTGTCTCTGTCTGCAACGTTTTCACGGCTAAACGGCTGAACCGATTTCGATGATATTTGGTACGGAGATAACTAAATCCTAGGGAATGAACGTAGGCTAATGAACGTAGGCTAAGACCAACACGCCAACACGCAATCAAAGCCAGGATTTTCACAAATATCAATTAGGGAAAAGCTGTCCCCGCATTCCTCTGAAAGTCTGAAGCCATCCGACTACCACTTTGAGTTCAAACGTCTACAATTTTCCGTAAAGTTTTGATACGCCATGAACTTCAGTAAGCTACAGGGAAAGAGCTTCAACGCGGACAATATGGATCTGAAGAGTGACTGTTTCTACCATAGTGCGCTCAGGGTCAATTCACCTGACAGTCTGTTGGTCCCGGAGCCAGAAAGAAAACGCGGGAATGTTGTTTATAGGGACGCCTTAAAGAATTAATATGAGGAATTGAAAGTCTATACCTAGTTATCAATGGCTTGAAATCCGGGAAAGGATATAGGGTATAATGCGACGTGTTTCCACGCGGACATAGTCGCGGGTATAAGCTAGTTCTTAATATTTAAAAATTCTTATTTCCTTGCGTCGTTTACGTAATGATGCAAAGAACAATTCCCAGTAATCGTTATTTGTTTATGTATGTACGTGAGTGTCTCACTCAAAATTCAGAGTAAATTAGGCGCAATAATCTCGTCGCTTAAGAACATTATACAATACAAGTGCATAATAACAGTTAGGTCACTCTGTCAAAAGTTTCACATTCCTTGTTGAAATAACAGGCCTTTCTTGAAACCTCTACAACCACTTGATGATGAGTAGTAAACCAGTTCTAGAACATTGCCATCATTTTTTTTTTATACTCTCAACCTCTAAACTTTTAAATCAGGTTCAGTTGGCTTGTTGATTTTAGACACGCGTTCATAGATGTCGTTAGCCTCATTCTGAATCTTAATTGATGTTCTGATTTTATTGCAACGGACGACATTCCACACTAATTCCGTTTGCAAATCGGCTTAAGACCGTACATGTTTGTTTTTTGGTTGTGTAAGCGTATGATTTTTTTTTTTCTAGGTGAAATGTAACTTTGTACATCCCAAGAACCCCCATTTTTGGCACACTACGTCGATATAAAATGTTCTCTATACAGATTTACAAAATGCGATTGTATGTGACTGTGTGTATCAGAATAAGAACTAGGACTACCCATCTTTAATTTAAAATTTTGAGTTTTTTTTTTTTTTTTGCATATTTTACATAACCAAACCATACATGTAAAACTTATCTTTTGTTGGGTATACCTATATGCGTATGCGGCGAATTCTCATTGCGGTGTATCCTTTGGAAAGTATCTCAACGAATTTTTGGTTTATTTCGCACACGCTTATCATTGAGAAATTTTACCGGAATAAGTGACGCAATTAGGGGGCTAGTGTTCTGAGCTATCCTCCCCACAAATACCCGCAAAAGCTATTTCATTCATGATTTTAGTTTCGTGTAGCTTTTTATTGTGAATCATAGATAGTAGATCTCCATGATGTAACAAGGAATTGGTCGATAAAAGTCGCTTCCGGATGTCGGCAAACACTTTATTGATGTCCGTAAGTTTAAGTGCAACACAAAAAAATGTGCAGAAAAGTGCCTTAATGTCTTTACAGTCATGATTCCGTTATACGAGTAGTACATCTTTCGCAGTTTCATCAGATAAAATTGTGATTCTGTGTCACAAAAACTGATTCTTCTTCAGTGACAGTTGAAAAGCTTAACGTCTTGTGGCCATTTCTGTAGCTGGTGCAATGAAAAGTTTAAACAGTGTTAAAAGTGCTATCATGTCGGCAGATGGAATTGTTGGTGCATTATATTCTCCGCATTTCGTGATAAGAATTTCTATTTTCATTTCGACATTTGTGTGGGCTGTTATCGATTTTTCCCTACCGGAGGTGTCTATGTATATGTATTACTATTATACTGAACTAGATGTGATTACCGAGTATACACATGTAGGTTGCTGGGGCAATGGAAATGTTGAAGGGGTGGTTTTGTTGGAGTGCTCATTGAAGCGCTGTGCTGTTATTGTCAATGTGCTTCCAAATGGTGTGCTTGGATTAGGCAACGTTATTGCAATTGTTCGAAATGAATCTGTATAGTACTGATTATATTTCTACATGAAACTTCTATATTTTGATTTGTTTACGCAACCGGGTCCTGTCGACAGAGGGTCTGCCACAAACGAACACGAAAGATAAGCCAGTTTATTGATTATGCCAATCGACAAGTATATGAGGGTAGTTTTTTTTTTTATGTGATTTATGTAAGCTGTGGAGGAATTAAAGTTAAGTCCTTATGACTATTTAATTGGAGCTAATGGAATTGCTAACATGAAGGAGTGTAAAGTACCATTTAACAAGGAAAGGGTCAGAATTAGATCCCATTCAGCATTGTATGTAGGAAAGTAGATTCGGAAATCATCGTGCGGTATATCAATCAAATGAAATATGGGTTCACAATGTCAAAAGCCTTCTTGTAGGATATAGGATAAGATAACGTGAAGACTTATACTTAATGCATTGCTCTGTAAGGTGAATCGCGTCTCTTACCACCTGTGCAGTGTCAAGAAGGTTGTAGCCAGAATATCACAAGGCAAAAACCTGCCAGATTTTACAAAAAGACAGGAGAATTATTGTCAATGCTGGTGGGAGTACTTACTGGCCACAACGTGCTAAGATATCACACAAAGAAATTACGCCTGAATAACGACGATATACATATGTATGTAGGGGACTCAGTGTTGAGGAGGTCCATGAGGACACAGCTCACTTTCTCTGTCACTGCCCATACCTCGGCCAGATAAGAAATAGGACCTTAGGCAAATTCTTCTTCGATCATATGGATGACCTAGGTGATGGTTCGTCATCAGAACTTCTCAAATTTGGAAGGGCGCCCGGATGGTTGGCACCAAGGAATTAAAACCTCAGTACCCAGCGCAATGACTAGGTTTTCTCCAGCTTGTTGACGAAGAGAAACAATGTCCGAACTGAAAGCCTGCAAACTTATGCAAGCCACCGGATGCGGCAACACTGAAGTAACTCCAGACATTTTTACCAGAACGGAATTACCTAACATTAATGTACATATGTCTCTGCAAATTCAAATTGAAAGCCTTTTCCGCCCATCAATAATTTCAATGTCATTTAAAGATCTTTCCGACCGAGAGATGACTTTCCAAAGAGGTCAAATTACTTGAGAAATTCATATCAATTTGTTTGATAAATTTGCACAATCTAAACGAGCCGCCATGTCACCTCCCAGTCATCGTTTCCACTACGTCTTAAATAAATCCATAGGATTGAACGATGTCACTCGGTACGGATGTCATACTAAACATTTCCCATGCGAAACAATACACATAACGGTAGTGATATGTCGTCTTGCGGTTTCAATTAAATGTCATTCACAGTCAATTTAGTTATATTTATTACAATTCCCATGAACTTTGTCTACATTTCGCTTTCGCGAACTATACAGCACATCAATACGTATGTAGTTGCGTATACGTATCGTAATTAGCCCTGTTCAATTCGTTCTTACGTTTCATTCGGTGCCGCTTTAATTTTCGCCGTAGATTTAAAGGCGGAAATTGGTGATTATTTAAGTTTATTGTTCCCGCCGGAGAACGTTTTCTACCTCTAACATATTTAAACGGAAATTAGCTTTTTTTCAATTAGGATTTAATAGAAACCGTTGTTGATTTGTATAGCTATTGTCCGAGATTTTGAAAGGTTTTGTGGTTAATGTTCTATGTAAGTAGGTAGCGTTTATTTCGAATCGTTATGTAATTTAGCGAGGGGCTTGCGCAACGAAAACACCTGCCTGTGGTTGGAGTTAGGTATCACCTGCTTTATTCAATTTTAGCAGTTCAATTAAAATAAATTTAGAACTTGCGGTTTCAAATAAAATCAGAAGAAAAAAACGTCGTTGTTTTTTAAAGTCATGTCATGCCTGTTATCTTCATTATTTACAATGTATTAGGTGAGACAATGGCAAAACTGAGCTTGAAGTGGCTTGTCCCGAACCCACTTCCTAGGCTGCATCTTCAAATGCGACATTTCCCCGAAGCCATATATTCAACAACTCTGCAGGAGGCTACAGATTATCGCTTAAATCTTTTACAACCGATCACATAAAATGTGCTCTATCCACCCATATCAATCGGAGGGGGTAGCCTAATATCCCCTCGTCTATTATAGCACGATCAAAAGCAAATCATCTTCACCCAGTTTTTCTTCAGATCCAGTTTATTTTTAGGGTTTATTCCCCTTAAAAGCCTCAGCTCCTTTCTTCTCAAAAGAAAATATTCGATCATCGAAGGGATAAGTTCCTTCTAAACAACCCTCTCCACATAAGCCAATTTGCGTACAAAGCTGGAAAATCGTCCAGAAGGATTTGATACTCACTTGGGTTGAAGACATGTAGGGATCAAACAGAACAAAAAGGCAGATATCCCATTAAAGCAGAAATTAACTTCGAAGTTTTTCGAACCCAAACCGTTTGCTATCATATGTAGGGGATTGGTAAGAAACATAATTCTCAAATGGGTCACGATAAACTCTCTGAACCATTCCCACCAAATATTGACTTGATTTCGTTTGACGTTTCATTCATTTTGCTACTATTTGTGAGTTTTTTGCGTAGCCTAAAGACCTTGGCTTTAATAAACTGTGGTAAATTTCTGATTATTGTATAAAAAGAAATATTTACATAGATATTTTCGTGGTACGCATATCCAAATATAAAAATATAAAAATAAATTTCAAAACGTCAAAGGAAAACAAACAGCTGTTCTTAAAACCTATTCTCTTAGTTGCTCTTCTGCTGAATGTATCAAAAGGTGTATTTGTTTTGACGGCCTTATCACTGCCTTACCATTGCGAGGCGGCTTCGAGTAGGTTTCGGCGAGAACTGCCGAAAACTTCGGTTTTGGATGTAAGTTTCGTGAGTTTTCGCGAAAGCTCAGTTTTCGTTTTGATGCGAATAGAGTATTAGGAAAATGAAGCTGGTGGAAGATGACAACTGCAGACTATGCCTTGAGGAAGTGGTCCAGCTTTGATCAGCTTAGGTGCGGGATTTTGGACTGTCCCTGTAAATTGTAGATTGTAAGTAGAGATGGGACCGAGTTACCTTATCACTGCGGACACCGATAGGCCTATTGTGATTTCCTCCAATTACAGCTTGCTCATGATGCCTGAATTCGAGATGAATCCAGAGATGTCTTTGAGTGAGCTGGCAGATATATCCTCCGTTTCCAGGTAGAATTTGCTTAAATGACGATGACGTGTTCTGATTAGACAGTTACAGTGACACAAAATGTGTTCTGCTAATTCTTCGTCTTCGTTGCACATTCTCCATGTGTTGTCTTGTACTATTCCCATGGTCATTAGGTGTTTTTGGCTCAACAGTGTCCCGTTAGGAAGCTTGTAACCATTCGAACCTGACTCCTGGTTAGTCCTAGGAGTTGTTTCGTTCTAGTATGAGAGATGTTTGGGAGATGACTGTCCTTGGATGGAAACCCAAATTTCAATCGACCAGATCATAATGGCAACATGAGGAATCAAGACTAGGGATAAACTGTAAAAATATTCGAATGATGTTCTGGACGAAGATTCTGAGTAAAAGGAAGACAAAAAGGAACTTAATCAAGTTTACCTGGCTCGATATCTCTCTAAGTTAGTAATAAGACCCCTCTTAAGCGTTTATATCCAATTCAATCGCAGTGACGACAGTGGACACCAGCTTCCTACGGTCACGCCTCCGTATCACCGCAAGGACAATCACGGTCTACATCGACAACTAGGCAGCCGTTGTAACTAGATCGAGGCTTGTTTAAAGGAATCTGCAAAAAGCATCTAGATGAAATATTGAGAGCCGATACGGTGATGTGGATATCGCAGGCAACGAAAATGCTGGCGAACTTGCAGCCTTTCCCCTTTGCGAGGATTCCAATAGGCTTGTTAAAAAGGTATATTGTAAACGTATGTTGGGCCAATACACGTTGGATCCAGCTAGACACATGTGCAACGGCTAGAAACTTATGGACGGGTTATAATAAGAAGAAATCTTCGTCTTTGGTCAAACTTAGACTTCGCGAAGCAAGGAGCGAAGCGGCTCGGTATACAGCACAACGACTATTGCAGAAGTTGTAGGGACGAGGAAAAAATCGAAACTGTCCATCACAAGGCGTGTTAATGTCCTGCCCTCGCCGGTGGAAGAATGAGGACTCTTGGTAGTTACTTCTTCGCGGATGCTGACAAACTGGCTTGAAGCAGGGAATAGAGCCTTAAGGGAAGCTAACAACAGATGGACCTCTCTAAACACTTGTGCAACCACAAAGGAAGATATGGCAAAAATTCGTTAAGGCTAGGACCGACAGACTTCTGCAGATCGACAGAAGATCCCTAAGCACCCTTATAGGAGTGATCACAGGGCACAATACCCTGCGGTACCGTTTGAAAAAGCTTCGTATTACAGAAGAAGACCTTTGTAGGGGGTGTGGCGATGAGGAGGTCCGTGAGGATACAACCGACTTCATTTGCCACTGCCCTAGTATCTGCCATCTAAGAAATAAGTTCCTCGGACGGCACATTTTCGAGGACATTGAAGAATTATCCGATACACCGGTGGACCAAATAATGAAATTCATCAGATCCACAGGGTGGTTGGTATCACAGACGCAGTAAGCTGATCAGGTTTTACTAATATTATATATGTATGGAACTAACTACTTCTTACGGTCAAGGGACACTCTCTTCCCCCAATGGGTATCATAATGGGTCTGAATTGACCTGAGTGTGGCGAATGTGTGGCATTGAGCTGAGAGACCTTTTGAGAGTCATATCCTTATCTGGGTGGTTTTAAATCAGCGTCTCCCCTTCTCTTTACAGGTTCCCGGGGTAGAATTAGAAGATAGGCACAATGGACCCTATTGCTGGTCTAAGTGAGCAGTGACGAATATCACAAGGCACCCATTTACCTAACCCTAAATCTCAGTGAAGTTAAGATATCATATGGCTTCTTCACAAGTCCAATCTCTGTGAGTACGTCCTTCTACCTAGACGGCTCCTCATGATATTTTTTGCATTTTATTTTCCGATTTACTCTTTCCACCCTACCCAGCGTCCACGCATTCAATATTTCACCACTTTCGTGTCCTTGACTATTATTATTTCTTAGCACACAACAAGTAATGCATCTTTAATTGAATCCTTCCTCCATACTAGTAGACCTAAACAAGACAAAAAAAAATTCAAAGTTTTAATGCAAGATATCGATTACACCTAAGACTGCGTTGTTCTTCTATTTTATGGTTGCTTTTACGCTAATTGTAATTTAATGCTGACGCACACACATACAGACATACATACGTACAGTATACAAGTATGAATATCCTGCATTTAGAAGGCACTTGCCGCAAGTAGTGGCAATTATATTTTTACCACAGTGGGGAGTAAACACTCGCTATGAATATTCTAATTTCCAGAGGGTTCTACTGTCATTATTGCTTATTCGTATTGTCGTTGCCTGAAAATCAAAGGAATGTTTTTGGTGGGGGTGTGGTCAGGATGGCGCCTCATTTGTTTGACAGACGACAATTGACAAGTGATTAGTGGGCCGCACTTATGGATCGAGCAATTACTTTCGTCGTACATTTGGATCCATGTTAGCCCCACACACACATACACACACTAACGCAAACACGCGATTGCTTGTGAGTAAGATTGATGTATATAATCCAAACTAATTATGTTGCTTTTATTTCGATATCAAGTATAAATGTGTATGACAAGTGTATGACCCATATAGAGTACAGTACATGTTATAAACGAAAGCGGTGGAGACATGTCTAACAACTAGATATAACCCCCTCAAAACGTTGTGTATGTGTCGAGAGGGGCTTTATTTCGAAATCCATTTGAATAAAGTTACTTGTTTGTGACATGTAATTATATCGTGAAAACTGTCAAGACTTATTCACAAGAGAACCAGGGGTAAAGCCAGCGGTATTACGTTGTTATGAATCGAATACTTTAACTTTCGTGCTTTATTCTAAGCACCCAGACAAGAGAAAAGTTTTTGCAAAACTTGTGTCTAATGATAATCTTTCGACGCCCATTTCTATGTTCCCTTAAGCTACAAGTTTCTATTTTAAACAAAACTAGAAAATAGCAGACCTTTTAACTATGACAATCTTTTTACGACAAAAACGAATATTTTCGTAAATTTTGTAAATTGGAACTGAAGGTTGTTCTGTTTTTAGACGGGAAAATGTTAAAGAAAGAATCAAAAAGTCCTCGATCGCTTTCTACACTTGCAGTAGGATTTTTGGGAAGAACTGGGGACCTAAACCCTCAGTCCTATGGCTGTACTCTCCGTTAGGCCAATATTAACGTATGGAGGTTAAGTCTGGTGGCAAGCTGCAACTTAAACCACTTACCTTGACCAAGATACAAAGGCAAGCTTACATTGGAACGATCAGTGCACTGAGCTGAAAACCGACGGCAGGGTTGAAGAGATCTGCTACCCCTTGATCTCAACATGCAAGTATCTGCAGCAAAGAGCTGTCTGAGATTAGACCAGTCTAAACTCTGGAAAGACAAATATCCGGACATATGAATCGACTCTGATTACATGATTCCGTATCTGGACTTCGTCAAACCCTTCTCCTGCATCTTTTCAAGCAGAGAACAGTGGGAAACAAAGAAATTCTTGACGAGACAAAGTCCAGCACGGGTGCTGGTGTCTTTTTTGAGAAGCTAGAACTCAGTAGCTCAATACAACTCCCTGAAAACAGATGTCGGGAGTCTTATGTTTGAAGGTCGGAAAAGTCTTGAAGGTCTGTCCTTTGTTGTTGCATCCGCAGTCAGTAACTTTCTTAAGTATTACATCAAGAGGGTCGAATTGGGATGTTTTTTTCGGAAGAGTGTTTGATCAATTAGCCACAATAGTCGCTAGCTACTCTAACCTTGTGTATTTTGTGGGGTTATAGCTCTTAACTCAATCTTCTTCCCTGAATCATTTGCCTCTGCTACAAAGCAATGATCGAGGACGATGATAATCGAATGTACATTAGTTTTATATATCTGTTGATTCTAATAATAGATATCAACTGATTAAGATCGAGTGAAACAAAGATTAGATGGTAGGACCAAGTCCGAAATATCTCCTTTAGTCGTATGGATATATCTCCTGATGATTTAGAGTCGATGGCAGAAAGTAGAGAGTTATGGAGGGTCCAGTTAAGCACCCTGAACCCGCCACTCTCATAGCGGATTTTTTTTTTGTCGGGTTTGGAAACGCTATATTGGAGCACTCAGACGCAACTGAGTTTCTGAACTACCAGAAAGCAGGACCCAGTTTTTGCCCATTTTACTGGAATTTTCTCGACTTTCGGAGAAGGCCCTGACGGAATACGCAGGAAGACCAACGCAGGTTCAGGTCCTGAGAAAACATCCTCTGAGCCTTGTACAGCAATCTCATCGGAGATCTCATTTCCAGAGATCCCAGTATGACCTGGGACCCAGACAAGAGCTAAAGAGTTCAGCCTTGCGACAGAAATCAGAGAGTTCTTGCATTCTCGCACTATTTTGCAACTGATTAAAGGGTTGAGCAAGGCCTTAAGCGCAGCCTGGCTATCGCTACAGACACAGATGCTTCTACCCTTCCACCTTATAGTGGAGAAGAAGGCCTGTTGTTGATGAGGGTTCTATGGTGTTATTGGACAACTGGGTATGCATTAAAAGATCTAGGATTCCTCGGTGAACGTGGATTAGTACTAATCAAACTGACTAACCCATCCCAAGACGAAACTTTGGAAAGATTTTCAAGGTGCGTTTTACAACCAGAACGAAACAAGAAGGTACTTAGAGGATTCTCAATTCTTACAGACGGATATAAAATTAATTATTGGCTCGATGCGGGTGTTGACTCTGAAATTTTGAAGATATCGAAGTGGCTCAGGCTACCGGATTTCATGTCTCGTGCTTGAAAACCGCTCAACTCCAGCCAAGCGGCTAGTAACCCAGTTAACTCTGTGACCACATCTTCCAAGTTGGCAAACAATGTCAAAAAGAACAAATCTAGGTAACCAATTCTCTGTCACTCTATTTTGGGTCAAAGCACATACATAGAGGCATAGGTGCAAGAGGCTTATGAATTGGCCAGGCGAGGTTTAACTCTTGGCAGCTCTATCGCAGAACAAGTTCACATTCTAAATACTTGGATCTGTCAAGCTCAGACTATTCTTACACTTCCTTAAAATGACTAACCAAAGGTGGATCGGACTGGAAAGCTGCAATATGACCTGCTTGCAACAAGACTATAACCAGAGACCATTTATGCAAAAATCGAAGAGACATCTTTCGGTTTGTAGCAATCTCTCTTCAACAACTTCAATGACCTATCGAGGAAAACTATTCCTGATACGCTGTCCTCTCCCAAATTCACAGACTGGATATAAGGATCACTCAAATTTTTCAGCCAAATCAGGTTCCTAAAAGTCGTGGTATCAAAGCGGGGTCAAATGCACTAATTGAACCAAAGAAACGCCGCATGCCAGCCTAACTATCGCAACTCATACCTACCTTGCCTCGAGTCGCTTATCTCTTCCCTGTTCGCACAGAAAAATGTCCACAATTCTCGTTTGTGTTGAAGCTGGGATGAAGATAGACGTGAACAAATCAAACGTAATGGTAATTTCCCGAACGCCTGTTCAATGCACTCTCCATGTTAGTGGATTCCCATTGAAACAGGGGGAGAGATTTAAGTATCTCGGGGTCTTATTCACGAGTGATGGTAGGAGCAATACTGAGTTATCCTGTAGGATTGGTCAGACTGCAGCAATTTTGAGACAACTTGATCAATCTGCTATCAGGAGGGCTGAATTTAGCATCGGAGCTGAGCTATAGGTCTTAAATTCAATGTTTGTTCTGACCCTTACCTCTGGTCACGAGATTTGGGTAATGACCGACCCCTAACTCGACTTCCAAGACGTGCTTTAGAATCCGTGCCATCAGGAAGCCGTCCCCTGGTTAGGCCCACGATGAGATGGTTGGATCAAGTCCGAAATCTGACCTCTGGGGGACACTCTCTGATGATTTATAGTGGATGGTAGAAGATCGGTAGATGTGGAGGGTCCACTTAAGTACCCGAAACTCGAGACTCTAATAGTGGATAAGCGGGTAATTGGAAAATGATGATGATGAAATATCAGTTGTTTATATTGATAAGATATTGTCTTGCCGTTGTGAGCAATTCTCACTGCTTCCCTTTCCCTAGCTATGTATTATATATCCATAAATCTTTTATAAATAAAATAAAAAATAAATAGCTGGCGCGACAGCTCGGGATGAGCCAAGGCCTAGCTTCTCGCAACCATTCATGCTGTGCGTGTTACTTTTTTCGCACGAATGGAAGGGACCTACAATTTATTGCCGACTCCGAACGGCGAATTGAGAAGCTCTTTCATGACAGATTGTACTCCCAGAGGCTTGTCATTCCCTGACGAGAGGTGGTGCCGCGAAAAATGTTTTGGTGTTTTTCCTGGCTGGGACTTGAACCCACGCCGCTCGGTCAGCAGTCCAATGCACTAACCACTGAGCCACGGCGTCCACCATAAATCTTTTATAACACTTACATAATCTGATTGGTTCTAGCCATATGAGAGCTGACATAAAAAAGAAGATCTCGCACCATTCCAAAATTCAGCTTCTTAAGCCCCGCCAGCTGAATTTCATCATCTCAAAATTTTCTACCAACGCCCATTTACCTAGTGCAACCGAAAAAAGCTATCTTATTTGTCCAACAAATGAAAGGCAAATATTAACACAAATCGTTTGTTTTATTGCTAATGAAGTCAAATATTGCCAGAATTAGCCTTTGTCACATGAGTTCGTTGTTCTAAAGAAAGTAATTGGAAAAAAATGCAAATACATACATGTGAATGTCTAACGACCTGTTGATTGGCAGTTTATTTCTCTCGACAACGGTATTACCTAGTTTTCAATTACGACCAACAAGCCATTACATAAACGCAACATTGTCACGAGCGAGCCTGACAAAGTGTGAACAGCCGTTTCAATTTCCATGACCGAATTTGCAATATAAATGGACTTCAATCAAAATAGTACCACTCCACTAGGTGCTAAGTGGAAAATAAATGCGCGAATTTGGTCGTAACAAAATATTTGGCGTAGCCATTAGCACGCAATGCTCAGTTTAAGTCCGCACGGTACAACACACGTATCCATATAGAGAAACCTACCATTTGCCTTTAATAAGCGTTGTTTTACGTACAAGTGTGGGTAGGTAGGTGCGTAACATATAACCAAATAAAAGGAAGTTTGTTTAATTAATATTGTCGAGGGTTTTTTCATGTTTCTCTGCTCAAACATTAATCACTTTCGAAGGAGAGTGTCAATTTTATAATAGAAAACGAAAAAAATTGTAACGTTATAAACTCGTTTTATAAATAGTAAAAATAAATTTAGGAAAGAAGCAATTAAATGTATACAACAATAAAGAAAATAAATACACCCGCCAATTGCTTCTTTGCTTGCTTCACATTTACCATTTGCTGTGGTTGCGATTTTTATCCATGAAGCCTACTACTAACCTCTTCAGCCACCAATATCCTGAAGACACTGCTAGTCATTAAACCCGCAAGCTAATTACATATTGACAGTACAGATGCAGATTAATTGAAAACATGGCGTTTGAACAGAAAAGAGCTATAGTTATACAGACTTCACAGAATAAGAACTGTCGGGGAATACTTCTATGATTGCTCACCTTCGTTGTACTTATGCTACACATTCTAGTTCACTGGTGCCGGTAAGCCGATTTTCTTCGCCGTGGTATCACAATGGGCAACTCTGGCCTAAGTGTGTCCCTGCCTAAGCGGGGACAGCCATCTAACCTAACCTATACAGACCGCTCTCGGCAGGTTTGCACAGCTCAAAAGATTCTTTAGTGAGAGACCGATGCATTTGATCTTTTTTTGGGCAGGGAAAGTGTGGGAAATGCATTTTGAAGTAGTCGTCAGATCACACCGATGCCTTGAAAAAGCATGGCTACACAGAAAAGCGTGGCTATGGGCCGATAGTTCCGAAGATACTTCTTACTTATTTACTTAAGGTGGCGCTACAATCCGGGGTGAACCTGGGCCTTAACCAACAATCGTTTCCAGCCAGCTCGATCTTCAGCCAGCTGCCTCCAGTTTTACACGCCAAGTTTTAAAGGTCCCCTTTCTAAATCGCGGTCTTCCTCTACTGCGCCATCCCTCGGGTAAAGATTTGAAGATTTTCTGTGCCGGAGCATTGATGTCCATCCGCGCTACATAACCCAGCTACCTCAGTCGTTAAAGCTTCACTCTTCTAGTTAAATCGATGTCGCTGTCGCTCCTCCACTCGTCTATGCAGACGGGACCAAACTTCACCCGAAGAATTTTCCTCTCAAAACAGCCAAGAGAAACTTCATCCGCTTTGCCTCTGCGCCGTAAAGCAGGACTGGGATGATTAAGGTCTTATACAGGGTGACCGTAGTCATTCGAGAGAGGGCAAAGAAACAGCGATTGGCAAGAGTTATTCTTCGTTTAATCTCAGCGCCGGTGTCATTGTCTGAATTTATAGCGGAGCCTAGGTAGACAAATTCCTCAAAGTTATAAGTCTATAGTGACGTTCTATCCAAAACGTCGGTGTTGAGTGTCGTTTCTTGTTGACAACATATACTTGGCCTTGCCCTAATGCTAAACTCATCTTTGTCGCCTCCGTCTCAATACTCATGAACGCGCCAGTGACATCACGCTGTGTTCTTCCGATTATATCAATATCGTCGGCGTATCCGAATAATTGGGCGGCCTTTCTTCAAGAGCGATGTTGAAGAAGTCGTATGACAGCGCGTCATTAAAGGTCTCCTTGAGGTCTTTACCAACCTTGATGAAGCAGCGTACCTTCTCCATAGTCATCCTGCACAAACAGACGGGTTTGGCAGGGATACCAAAACTAGACATGGCTCTGTATAGCTCGTCTCTATAGATTCATAGTCATAGGCAGCCTAAAAAATCTATGAAAAGGTGGTGGGTATCGATTTGAAGTTCCGGGATTTTCTCTATTCTATTTGGTTGATAGTGGACTTTCCTGGCCTGAAGCCACTCTGATGTGGACCGATCAGGTTGTTAACGAACGGCTTCAGGCGCTCACATAACACCGCAGATAAGAGCTTGTAAGCGATGTTAAGAAGACTGACGCCTCTGTTGTCGGCGTAGTTCAGGCGGTCTCCTTTCTTGAAGAAGATAGGTTAGGTTAGGTTTGCAGGCTGATGAGGGTTACCTTATCACACTTAAGTCCATATAGACCCATTATTATACCCTACTGCGATTTTAATTCCTTGGTGCCAACCATCCGGTCACCCTTGCAAATTTAAGAACTTCTGACTTTGAATCATCAGCTAGTTCGGCGATATAATCGAAAAAGAATTTGCCTAGGGTTCTATTTTTTATTTGACAGAGGTATGGGCAGTGACAGAGAAAATGAGCTGGGTCTTCATGGACCTCCTTGTCACCGCATCCCCTGCATATATCGTCATCATTCAGGCGTAATTTCTTTGTGTGATATCTTAGCATGTTGTGGCCAGTAAGTACTCCCACCAGCATCGACAGTGATCGCCTGTCTTTTTATAAAATCTGGCAGGTTTTTGACTTGTCATATTCTGATCACAACCTTCTTGATACTTCACAGGTGGTTAGAGACTTCCACCTGTTATGAGCTTCTATTAACGTCTTCTGTGCAACTTTCGCCCTTAGATTGTAGAGTGGTTGTCCGCTCGCTCTCGGGGTAGGGTTGAACCCAGTCTTGCCAGTTCGTCAGCTTTTGCATTTTCTGGTACTCCGCTATGACCAGGGACCCAGCAGAGCTTAACATTCTGCTACGTGCCAAGAACCTTAACCTCTTCGCGACAACACTTCACAACTTCGATGTTATCTGCATACCAGCTATTGCTTTTATGGCAGCCTGGCTGTCAATGTAAATCGTATTATCCGCTTTTGTCACTGCTAGATACTTCGCTCATGCATTCTTATAGAATTGTGGCGGGCAAATCATCAGGACCCAGGCAGGTATTATGGATTATATCCACAGAAATGAGCGAAATTTGTCTAAAGTGGTTTATGTAGGAGAAATAATCAAAGTCAAGACGTTATCAGTATGAGTAAATGATCATTTGAATTGAAGAGGTTTCTCATCAAAGCATTCGAATTCAGAGAAAACCTAAGCGCGAAGGTATGTAGATTTAGGATGAACAATGAGTTAAAGTTTCTCCGGCCACAGAAAGGTCGGTGAACTAACATTTCCATGTCAAGTCTGACCACCCATGGAACAGCTCTCATCTAAAACCTAAGCTAGCTGATTCTTAAAACCTGATTTCTGTATCCCCAGTGTGCATTGTCACGTTATATCACAAATTTATGTTTTTGACAGATAAATCTTTACAAATGCGTTATGCCTCAGAAATCACACTCTAAGTGGTTGAAATGCCCAGGTGGATATCTTAAATGTTCGGATTTCAATTAGGGAGTAGGGAATTATACCAGACAGGGTGACTTCTTTGCGCACGTGAGAGCTTATTTTATTTCTCACGCTTCGTTATGGTAAATTCATTTATCTCCAGCAGACAAGTCGATGTACTCAAAAAAAAACAGAGTGGGTATCTCCACGTCCACTCCATATCGCGGTGTAGAAAAGTTACCATTAAACGATACATTTATTCATCCTTTATGATGATTTATTGATTTATTACTACCACACTCGTATTAATAAATTCGTTTAGGGTGTTCCAGGGGAAATTAGTTCCCAGGTCTTTTGCCAATCGATTTGAGATAGAAAAAAGGTTATTGACTATCAACTTAATCGACTTAATTTAGTAGATTTGAACACATACCTTTGCACAAGTGTATCCACTTTAATGTGTTTGTTTGTTGATGAACTCGAATATTGCTTTTCACCGTAGCACGGCGTTTATTGCTAAAAATATTTATGAATCTTTCCAAAAGCCGTAAGGAATAGTCGAAGAAATATTTTGCAGACAAGTATCTATAAATGAACAGATATGACATTTGTTTACGTTAAGGCCTATGATCTGAGTTAATGGAGCGTATAACGTTGATTTTGTAATTCTAGGGTAGCCTCTTACACATAACAAGGTGGGACGAAAGTCTACAAATATAATCACGGCACGGCGTTTGATTGTATGTTGCAGTTGAAGTCCTTAAGTCGGGCCTAATGTAGAGGTGTATAGGCCTTATCACTTATTCGTGTTGGTTATGGTAAATACTTTTGGCTTTGGTAATCGTGTTATCGCAATCTGTTGTGCTTCAAACTTTTGAAAACTGATTTGAGCCTATGAAGTTAAGCTCTGCTTACTTACTTACGGAGACGAATACCCCCATTTCGGTCTCTGTATTCTGTATTAGGGGCCCTTAATGCGCACTGCGCCCTATAATGTATATTGTGGTGGCCCATATGGTTTAACCAGAGGTTATATTGAAGGTTTTGATGAGCCTCAGGTTCGATTTCAAGAATTTCCGCTGGATTGACCGAGGCTCGCGTCAAGGGGAGTTACACTTTCCTTGCATCTCCTGGACATACGCACAGAATATATACAGCGGTCTCTTTCTGTTCTACACAGAGCCGGCAAATATCGGTATCTGATACTTTTATCTTAGTAGACAGTGTCCCATTAGATAGTCCGTTAGGGTTTTCGTCTTTAGTGAGATCAAGTAAAGTCTTGGCCTTGTTTATGTTGGGGTTGATTAACTTACTCGCTTGTCTAAGGTCCCGGAGGTGTGGCCAATAGTCGGCGTGTTTGTTGATCTCCCATTGCGGTTTCTTGGAGTAGGCTTTGTTGAGTGGTGTACCAAAAGAGGGTTCGGGATCAACGAGTGGGCGGCAAGCGCCTCTTCTCGCCAGGCAGTCAGCCCGTTCGTTACCCTCAAAGCCTTCATGACCTGGGATCCAGGCTATGGTAAAATAATTTACCTATGCAAGGCTTTCGATCAGGTTGAGACAGTCCCAGGCAATCTTGTACCCTACCGTATAGGATTTAAGGGCTAACAGTGCTGCTTGTCTGTTTGAAAACATGTAGATGCGGGTTCCTTGGGTTCTTCTCCGCAGGCATTATCTTGGACACAATTCAATAAGGTGGACTTCCGCTTGAAACACTATAGGCGACTTTTCAAGCTCTGTCGCGCGTTGGAATCTGATACCATAAACCCTAGCACCTATACAGCTGTTTACCAATTTTGAACCATCTTTTATACGGGATTTGGATATTTGGTAGGTCGCCATAACAACTTTGAAACTTCTATAAAATCGAAATCTCTTGAGCATGGTGTCTGAAATCTCAGGAATTGGGTCACGGTGAATATGTATGTATATTCTAGTATTCTCAGATGGCCTGTAAAGTCACCAACTTTAAGGTCCAGTGTCTGAGGCAGCCTTAGAGCACTGAGAGTAGCTTCTTTTTGTAATGCGAGATGTAGCGGGGTGAGATTAAGCATTGCTGGTATAGCTGCCGTTGAGACGTTCACATAACCCCGGTGATTCCTACGCAGGCTAAGCGATAGACTTTGCTCAGCTTTTCCTGCGTTGTGGTTTGCAGGGTCTTTGGCCACCATACTAATGACGCGTATATGACCATTGGTTTGGTTATGGCGTCGTACGACCAATAAATCATTTTGGGGTTTTGCCGTACAGGCGTTGGCACATGAACATTGCCCTAGTCGCCTTGTTGGTAACCATGTTAAGGTGCGAGTTCCAGGTAAGCGTTTTGTTAAGTATTACACCACAAACTTTGCTTCGCTGGACAGCTTAGAAGGGGTGTTTTCCAGTGAATCTTGTTTGATGTTGTTTTTCTTCTTTCTTGAAAAGGGTACAAGAACAGTTTTATTCCGGGATTTATGGTCAGGCCCTTCGTCCTACTTTGTGCTCTTACTCTTTGACTTTGTTTGACGCGGAAACCCCATTCTTACAACCAGAATGGTGGATTAGGGCCAACCAAAATCCGAGAAGAACTAAAAAAGAGGAATTTGAAATTTGAGGCGGGCCAAGGAACTTCTAGGTAAATACAATTAGGCAGCGGAAAGAACTTGTCTTCGCCTTAACAAGAATAGCATTCGCATGGTAACATGTCTCTGCAGGCTCAAGGAACATCTTAGGAAACTTAACATGCATACATACATATGTATATGTATATGTGAATCAGTATGGACATTGCAGATTTTACAGGTATCTTGAAAAAACACACTTCTACTTCACTCATTGCTAACTCCTAGCGGCGGATTGAGAAGCTTCTTCATGATAAATTATACTGTCTGAATTTCGTCACTACAATATGCTGTAGAGGCGTCAACCTCTGCTGCTTGTCGAGCTTGCCAACGCCAGTCAAAAATATTTATTCTGATCAATATTGGACTCAATTCTGCGTAGGTGGAATTTGGTGCGAAAAGTGCAGCCAGCAGTTTAGCTTTGTCTTCGGAGCTCGTGATATTCTTATCATTGTAAACAAAGGCTGGTATGGTCGATGAGGCAAACTAATTAAGTCTATTTACGTTTCTATTTACGACTTTTTATTTTATACTCTTCTTCAGGCTTGATATATTTTTTAGACAATTTTTTTCTGCACAGCAGATTGTCAACAAGATCAGAAATACTTTTTCTATACATGTACATTGTTCATATGTACATACAAGAAAAAACTTACAACCTAATCTTTTCGCATTCCATAGCGCTGAAGCTTCTATCTACATTCATATTTCAATGAAAAATGTATCGAACACCAAAATTCTATGTACACTGATGGAATAGGGTTTAAGCATACACACGAGACGATTAGTGATGAAGAGTCCGCTGCGCAATTCCATTAAGCAAATATCAAAAGTTCGAGAGCACCGACTCAACTGTCATGCAATTCATTTGTCGCCTACAAATTTAATTGTGGAATTTTCCGCGATGAACTGTGGTCATTTGATTTGCATGGGAAATTCGATTGACCGAATTCCGTCATTTGAAATGGAAAGTGTGTCTTAATTATCGATGCGCAGTTCTTACAACGCACATACAGATACTATACGTAACCTGAAAGCTTTTTTATATTTATATTTACTATTTGGTTAATAAAAGAAAAAAAATTACCGCGCACTTATTAATTCCCCAAAAAACAACACAATTTTGAAACGGAAACACGCAAAAATCCCACTGACGTCGTGATCTACAATAACATTCTCTGTGGGTCAATAATTTCCCATCTTATATTTGCTATACATGGTACGAGTATTTATAGATCACATTTTGACCGAAAGATACACATATTCCGAAAATGATTTGTGTTTTGATTTGTTGTCATCAATCGCACTTACCGCGTACCATGGTAATTTTTTCCTTCAGAAGACTGTATATAATTAGATGTTATCCGGTCGGGTTTATGAAGCTCATTAGACATGCCGAAGTCAATTAGTACGCGTCTATCGGTGCACACTCATTTGTTTGTGTTCTATGAGGAAGCAAAAAGTCCCAACGTGCAGAAAGATATCCTTCAGAAGTTCTTAACAGCGAAAGCCGGCGCGTTCTTGGTTTATGTATGGAATGCCTATAGCGCACATTCTGTTGAATGCTCTTTTTATATCGAATCCGTAATAGGCGCACTAAAGTGGAAATACATTTTCGAGATGTCATGGTTTTAATTTAAATTGTATGGGGTGGGTGTGCACCCGCGGCAGAAATTAGATTTTTCTGGTTTAATTTTGGATTTAGGCATTAAATACCATCACAGCTTGTGGCGCAGTCTAGGTGACTAAGGAAATGTAAAATGATGCACACGTGGGGGTCTAATCTGCTTAATAATTTCTTGATGGTGGTCGCCGTGGCTTGCAATAGCCACTGAACATTTTTCACACCAAACTGAGCTAGCCAACGATAAATAACAGCTCACTATTCGTTTCATCTATCATGAAAAAATTGTATAGGTTTGTTTTGGTTAATAAACGGATGGAAGATGGACTGTGGAGTCGGCGCGGGCTCTTACTCCTCTACTGAATTGTTAGCAATTCTCGAAATATTCTCCGAAGTCCAAAACGACTCAACTCCTATACCAAACATGGCAACATTCAAGGATAGCCATGTGGCCATTAAGGAGGTCATAGCTCCTGCAAGCACATCCTCCAAAATGGTTGAACGATAGCGGTTCCCTGTCACTCTAATCTGGGTTATGGGTAGAAACGAAGGGTTAGATAAACTGGCTAAGCTCGTGACAACCCTTTTATACAACAGATACAAATTTTACTTCGATTTTCAGCGAAGACTATTCTTACATTTCCTTACTTACTTACTTACTTAAGGTGGCGTTACAGTCCTGGGTGAACCTGGGCCTCAACGAACAAGCGCTTGCAGCCAGCTCGATCTTTAGTCAGCCGCCTTCATTTTCACACGCCAAGTTGGTTGAGGTGGCCTGCGCCACCTGAGTCGCGGTCTTCCTCTACTGCGCCGTCCCTCGAGTGTGGATTCGAAGATTTTCCGGGCCGGAGCAACGATGTCCATCCGCTCTACATGACCCTACCTTAGTCGTTGGACCTTTACTCTTCTGGTCGATTTCACTATCTAGTTCGTCGTTGTATCAAAAATCACCCGAAGAATTGTCCTCTCGAAACAGCCAAGAGCAACCTCATCCGCTTTAGACACAGTCCATGCCTCTGCGCCGTAGGGCAAGACTGGGACGATTAAGGTCGGGCTTAGCTACTTAATTGCCTTCTGAGCCCAAAGAAACAGCGATTGGCAAGAGTTATTCTTCATTTGACCTCAGCGCTGGTGTCGTTGTCTAAATTGATAGCGGAGCCTAAGTATACAAAGTCCTTAACTACCTCAAAGTTATAGCTGTCTATTGTGACGTTTTGTCCGAGACGTCGGTGTTAAGTGTCCTTTCTTGTTGACAGCATATACTGCGTCTTGCTCTCATTGACCGCTAAGCCCATCTCGCCGCCTCCGTCTCAATACTCGCGACATAGTGACATCATGCTACGTTTTTCAGATTATGTCATCGGCGTATGCGAATAATTGGACGGACTTTTGAAAGATTGTGCCTCTGGTGTTGGTGCATGAGTTTTGCACTATTCTTTCAAGAACGATGTTAAAGAAGTCTCATGATAGAGCGTTACCTTGTCTAAATTTTTTTTTGACATCAAAGGTCTCCATGAGGTCTTTACCGACCTTGATGGACCAGCGTGCATTTTTCATTGCACAAACGGACGAGTTTGGCAGGGATACCAAAACTAGACATGCCTCGTCTCTATAGATGCTGTCATACGCGGCCTTAGAATCGGTGGTGGGTATCGATTTGAATTTTCTGGGTTTTCTTCAAAACCTGCCGCAGTGTGAATATTTGGTCGTTGGTGGACTTTCCTGGCCTGAAGACACACTGATATGGACCAATCAGGTTGTTGACGAAGGGTCAACACAACACGGCAGATAAGATCTTGTAAGCTATGATGCCAGCTTCCTAAGGGGTTGAAACCCCATCTTAAGTTGAGGTAGTAGGCAGGCAGCGTTCACGCCGAGGATGTGAGAGTAGGAGCTGATGGAAAAAGGTTGGTTTGAGAAAAACCCGTGAACGCTTGTGTCCTCTTAAATTGACGTATCTACCCTTTAAACAGCCCTTAAACCTCCTGAATACAGCTAATAATCAAAGATGGGTGGGACTAGATAGCTGAATGATCTCTAAGACAATTCTACCTAACCTAAGACAATTCGGTCCACATACAACTATTCCAGAGTAAAGCAGGTATTCCCTTTAATACTTTTTGGCTTCACTGCAAAGATGTGAGGAAGCAGAAACCTTTAAACACTTCCTCTCCAAATGCCCAGCTCTTGCCTCAACTAGGCATCGTATAAAAAATCTCTGGAATTTTTAACTTGTTTTCGAATTTATAAATCAATCGCATTTATGAATCAGTTTGAGATTTTTTCTATTATTTCATCATGGAGAAATTTCCGTTTGCCATAATTTATGAGAGAATGAATAAATGTCTTGAAACAACAAGATCCATAACTTTATTCAAAGTCAATTAAACTGAATTTCATTTCTGCAATCCGTTGACGTTAATCGTGTTTGTTATTGGCATGCGTGGATTGAATTCCCGAACGCATCCATAAATCGAAACAAATAAACAGCAGAAGGAAACCATTAATGCAAAACCAATAAATACATTGATGCTGAATGTTTTACAAAACACGGTGCAATATTTGTGGAAATAAAAATGCCTAACTTATAGATTTCGCTTTTGAAGGCACGCGTTGAGAGTTCATTAATAACAATTGTGAAAGTCTATTGGGTAAAAATTGGTTAAGACATTTGTGGCCTTCTGAAGATCAAGGCCGAACGAAAATATGTAGTGTGAAAACAAGAATCAGTTCTAGTATGTTTTAAAAATGCAGTGGTACACAATCCAGCTGTATTTAATTGGAATTGCCAGGTAGGCAGGTATAAGTGGGTGCCTGGAATGTCTAAGGACGTGTCCTGTTCCGTCCTGTGGAGTTAAGTTAATAACATTGCAGAATTTATGACAGAAATCTCAGATAATTCTTCAAAAAAAACTTTGCCAATCACAGAAAAAGCGAAACAGATGTTTCTTTATTCTTTTCCAGTGTCCTGTTACAACTATGGCAGTCTGTATTGAATAGAATACCTAAGTTGGCAGCATTAGTGCAAATTTCAAGTGCAAGGTCTAGTGGCCAGTGCTTATTGTAATAAGTCTCGCTGCCTCAGTTTGGGTTCTACTTAGGGCTGCCAAATAAAACTTCATAAAAATGGGGAATCAGAGCCCAAAAACCGGGACAAATCGGGACATTTAGAAATAATCATAAAATATTAAACACGCAATCAAGGATAGTCAAGAAGCGGACGAGCTGCCAAAAGAGGGTGCAGGACTCATCTACCCGAAAACCTAAGTTTCTTCTTGACACAGACGCCAAGAAATTGGCAAGCCACAGGTGGAACAACATCAGCACTGGTCTCCTGTCAAAACAAATCTGGCCTAACCTGGATTTAAAGAAGACGGAGAGACTTTTATCTACAAATCGGAAAAATCTAGGTTCACTGATAGGGGTCCTTACCGGACATTGCTTGTTAGGTAGGCGCGCACTTAGTCTGGGGGTCCCCTCCAACGATTTCTGCAGAAGCTGTATGGATGAGGAGAAAGAGGAAACGACAACATACTATGTACATCTCCTGCTCTTGTGACTCTTAGAAGAGGAACCCTCGGGTAATACTTCTATAACGATCCTAACGATCTAGCTGAACTCGACATCCAGAAGATAAGAAACTTCATCTCTGGGACGAAATGGTTCAAATTTTAGGGTTAACACCGCTACGGTTGCTTACCTTCGTTGTAGTTATGCCACATTTTCTGGTTCCCTGGTGCCGGTAAGCCGGTTTTCTTCGTTGTGGTATCACGATCGGCCATTCTGGCCTAAGTGTGTCCTTGCCTAAGCGGGGACAGCCGCCTAACCTAACCTAACCTAACCCTATCAAGGAACACATAAAACACACACATACCTACCTTCGAACACAGACTTTTCCAATGGATTCTTTCAGTTGCATAAAAATTCGTCCGTTTTCGTCGGAGTACATCTCATCGGGGATCGCTAAACCTAAAATACGGTGGCGTATGTGAAACATTTGAAACGATTTTTCAGATGTTCTCATGTAATTCATATTACAATTGTCTGATCAATTCGATTTTCGTCTAAAAAGCTGCTTCCAATGTTTCAATTGACAAGCTGTTTTTTTTCCTTTCGCAAGGCTGTCGTCATTAAACAAACTACAATACTTAAAATACAGACAAGGAAAAAGAAAACATTTACAATTTCCCATCCTGGTTAAGGTCATAACACATCTTAATGTTGTTTAATTTTTTTATTTCTGAAGTTTTTAAACCGAAGTAGAATAAAAAAAAATCGGCGGGCCTAGTTCTATTGCGTTTTATTTTAGTTGTAGGTGGGCTATGTCTCTCTGGATATGAAGCAGTTTACTAAACTGTTCCACTTGGCAGTTGGCAAATAATAGAAAGTGGTGAACTATCAAAGACTTAGCCCCGTCTGGGTAGCTCGTCGGAACTTTCATTCATCTCTTTGGCCAGGAACCCAGAGGAGAGTGATGTTGGACCAAGTGCTTCCACGGACAATTACTTTCTTACACTGTTCTACAAGTTTGGAAGACGTGTTGTGTGATTGGAATGCTTTAATAGGGGCTTATCTATCTATAAAGATTATTATATTGCTTATAATACAGGCCTCTCTGATCATTGGTGCTTTCGCCACTAGAGGAGTCTGATATGGAAACAGTCCAGCTGAGTACACCCCTGATTCGATCCCTCATTCCATTCTCCAGCTATCGGTGAAGATTGATACTTGGCATTTTAGGTGGATTTCATAGAAATACCACCTATTGCAGAGGTCCTCATGACGCGACTTTAAAAAATTTTGAATGCCATTCGTCTTCGCTATGATAGTAAACACTAACCTCATACTCCGTTAAAAATTTTATATATATATATATATATATATATATATATATATATATATGCAATATAACGGATTCTTGTGGACACGATTGAGGGCGCAATTATGAACCGATTTTAATAAAATTTGGTATACACGTTCGTATGCCGAATACCTCGGCTAAGTTCGTAGATGGGCATAATCGGTCCAGAGGGGGGCGGGTTACGCCCCTTTTTATGTCTCAAACGGTACAATTCACAACTCAAATAAATCCCAACCTCCGGTTTTGATTTTTTAGTAATATAGTAGATAACAGTGAACAGAATCCGCCTGCTACCAATTTGGGCGCCATCTTGGATCCGCCATCTTGAAATTCTTCAAAATTGATTGGATTTCGTTGAAATTGAAAATCCTTACAAATTTCGAGGTAATTAGTACAAATTCGTTATTAGAGTGGAAATTTTTGTCCGCCATTTTGTTCCCACCATCAGAATAGATGACATAAGAAATCCACCTACCTCTTGCGGCGCTTGCCGGAAGGTTCTTTTTTGTAGTAGTGAGTTATTTCTCCAATTCACCCTGG
Organism: Matsumyia berberina; assembly: GCA_917880715.2. Taxonomy (NCBI): domain Eukaryota; kingdom Metazoa; phylum Arthropoda; class Insecta; order Diptera; family Syrphidae; genus Matsumyia; species Matsumyia berberina. The sequence continues at coordinate 87,630,664 of OU862871.1, forward strand.
ACTGGAGATGGACTCTTCTTAAATATGAGTTATGGTCAAGGGCAGAGCCGTTCGTTGGTAGCAAATCCAAGAGCTCGTTTTAAGCAGAATCCAGCTTCTCTGAGTCTTATTGCGCTACAGAAAATAATGTATTTAACAAGCAGGTCCAGGGTCACGTTGCCTAGGAGAACGTTGAGTGCGTTGGTCGGGTTTGACCCCAGCGGCCAGGACACCTATCATTCCAATTCTCACTGTTCTTGAACTCTGCTTAGTTAAGTGATGGTGTAGGATTTACTTACGAAAAATGACCCGGTGGATGTACACTGCCGGAGTACGTCCAATTCTTACATACGGGTCTTTGGTCTGGTGGCCAGAACTGAATTAAAGATACAACACCACTAAACTAAATTGACTCCAGAGAACCGCTGGTATAGGTACCACGGGTACAATATGTGCATGTCCGACGTATGCACTAACGGTAATCTTAAACCTCTTACCCCATTCACGTTAGAAAGGTAGCAACCTGTAGTGCGGTCAGACTCAGAAAATCTGGGTTCTGGTCGACTAGGTCCTATGGCCACTGTAGAATTCTGGCTTTACTGCCTCAGGAGGCGCTAACTGCCCCCACAGACTATGTTACCCCCCGCATTATGCTCAGCAAAGACTTCGCCGTGCGTCTTCCATCAAGAGCGGAATGGAACAGTGGGGTGGTCACGAATGACACATCAGTTTTCACAGACAGCTCGAAAATGGAATGCGGGATAGGTTCGGGTATATTTTTAGCAGCCTTAATAACATCGAAATCATTCAGACTCCCGCGTATGTCTACGAGGCCTGTCGGGCGCTTAACAACGACACCACTCCCAAATGAAATGTCGCAATTTTCTTAGACAGGTAGGCAGCCGTCAAGGATCTTGATTCCACAACCACCTCATTAAAGCTCGTAGCCAATACAGAACCGAGTTTGCCCACCTGGGAAGCTTATCTTCCCTAACCCTCGTATGGGTCCCTGGCCACAGAGGCATCGAACGGATTGAAATGGTTGATGAGCTTGACAGGCAGGGGTCGGGCCCTCACTCGCAAGAGAAGTTCTCATCCCATTAGGAGCTGTCAAGGGAAAAATCAACCTAAACTACTTCTCAGTAGCCAAACATAAATGGAACAACCTTATTAGCTGCGCTATGTACAGAAAGACTTGGCCAACATAAAACCATATGAAAACGAGCGACCTCCTTAAAAGAACCCGAACAGACATTGCGCGCGTTGTCCCCATCTGTACGGATCACGGCCAAGCTTTTAGTTCTACTGCCCCAGCTGCAAAGACACAAATGAGAGGGAAACCCTAGAACACTTCCTCTGTAACTAACTTATTTTAATGAAACCTAAATGTTAAGTAGGACAAAAACGAATTTTCACATTGAGGTCTGTAATATTAAGCACGGCAAGGCATTTGCGTTTCGAACACTCTCTTCCTTCAAAGGCTGCTGCTTTGTACATACTTTTAAATTCAGAACATGTTCAAGGCGAAATATTCGTGTCTAGTCAAAAGTTATTACTTTCAAACGACTGAAATATTTCAAGATGCGTCCTGCCTTGCATTCATAAGTAAATTGGGTCCCTCCCTTAAAAAAAACTTCTGGTGTGACAATTTTTTAAACAAAGTATCCATTACCTTCTGTGTGGTAATAAATAATTAATCATTTATGTGTGTATACGTGAACGCAACACCTGTCTCCTGACAGTATAACAAACCACAATCCCACACGCATTAAGCATAAATAGTCCCTGAGAAGCCTCTACAGGCCCAGCAGTTGCTTAAGTATACGTTGTGCATGTTGATGCACCCAAGCTTGGAGTACCCTACCATCTCTGCAGACATTTGCCACACTAATTTATTCCCAAGGAACTACGCAATAACATATTGTAGCAAACGACTTACGCTAGAGGACATTATCCCTTCGCGAAATGTTACTTCAATTGCGGGTTGTGCTAGACCTGAATAAATGTGCACAGAGTGAGAGTACATTGCGTGGGTGATAGGCTATATGGATACAATTACTTCCACGTGTAGATGAATATTACCTTGGCACTTGTCCTTATGACAATGACATCGTAGTTGGTTCTTTGTTATCGGCTATTGCCTCCTGTAGCTAACGACCGGAGGCAGAGTGTAATTTTCATGTCTCGGTTAATTGAAATAATATTTTGGGGCGTGCATGTGAATGTATGTATATTTTATTAGATTTCTTTTATTTCTAATGTTGGACGGTTTGTTTAAAAAAAAAAAAGAAAGAAATGCTGTATACAGATATAGAAAATATAAATTCGTGCTTAGAATGCTTCAAGGCCTTGTTAAATCTGCATTTTGTGTTAAAGTGAAAGTTTTATCTTCCTATAATTAATTTAGTTTGAATATTGAAAGACAGAGGTAATGAGATATTATTCTGGACGAGGAACTTTATGATTTGCTTGGTTAAACATTATTGAATCAACGTTTGCTTCATTTTAAGTGCTCTTTCGGTTTTTTATCTACTTTTCCTAATCGATAATCAGAATGGTTCTCTCGAAAAGAGCTATGCAATGGTTCAATTGTGCAAGGATTGAAAACTCCAATCTACAACCTTTTTCGTCTCTTCTTTTTCTACTACTAGAGCTAACGAGCGGCTCTTGCCATTTTCTGCGTTTACCTGTGCGAAATCAGCATTAAACCAAAGATATCGCCCAAGTGGGGGTGAAAAATAGCACATCAGTCACGATATTCCAGATGGCAGCGCTGCTGATCATGACATGATCATGACTGTATATTCGCATTTGGTGCCTCTGCTTTAATTTTGCACCTCGGGCCGATTGAACATCCAGTACAGTGGTGGAATGTCCTCCGTCAATCGCAACGGTGACGTTCAGATTGCCTTGTGTTATGATGTGAAAATTTCGTTCTACACAGGAAATGGTTTACATGCTATAACTCATTGCAAAGATGGGCCTGGAAACGAGAATGCTGACGAACTGGCGAGAAACGGCTCGGCAACAACTCCGGAACAAGCCCAGACTTCGACGAACATCCCGCCTTGCACACTTAAGCTTGAAGCAGGGAATAGAGCCTTAAGGGAGGCTAACAACAGATTTACCTCTCTAAACACATATGCAACCACAAGGAAGATATGGCCAAAATTCGTTAAGGCTAGGACCAACAGACTTCTGCAGATCGACAGAAGATCCCTAAGCACCCTTATAGGCGTGATCACAGGGCACAATACGCTGCGGTACCATATGAAAAAGCGAGTTACAGAAGAAGACCTATATTAGGGGTGTGGCGACAAGGAGGCCCATGAGGATACAACCCAATTCCTTTGCCACTGCCCTAGTATCTGCCATCTAAGAAATAAGTTCCTCCGACGGCACTTTTTCGAGGACATTGAAGAATTATCCGATACGCCGGTGGACTAAATAATGAGATTCATCAGATCCAAAGGGTTGTTTGTATCACAGACGCAGTAAGTTGATCAGGTTCTACTAATATTATATATGTATGGAACTAACTATTGGGTAGCTTTCTTACGGGACACTCTCTTCCCCCAATGGGTATCACAATGGGTCTGAATTGACCTGAGTGTGGCGAATGGTTCTTCCTTGCCCACTAACCTAACCTAACCTGGGCCTGAATACGTATCCAGAAATGGTGTCATACAGGCTGTATCTTCCCTACCTTCTGTATATAGCCCTACCTAGTTTTCTTTCACAAACGAGGTTTTACTTTCATAGTTGTCTAGTGACGACAAGGTTATTCGTGGACACTCTTTGCTTAGTCCTCTACTTCTTGAGAAGATATCTACATAGGTCATCGTTAAATCTTTCGGTCTATCCAGGGGGCATAATTGACGATGCGTTTCCTCCCCCATAACTACCTCACGGTAGCCTTCTGACGTTATGTCCAAGACAGTGTTGAGTGTCCTTTTTTTGTTAAAATCTCAATGCCCCACGAACGCGCTACCGATATCACGCTGTATTCTTTCGATAATGGGTATATCATCGGTATGGCGTCTCTGCGTAATTGCACGGACTTTTGAAAGACCTTACCTCTGGTCATGGCGTCTGAGCTCTTCACTCGTTTTGCAGAACGATGTTAAAAAAATCGCATGACAGCACGTCGCCTTCTCTAAACATGTTAAGGTGTAATTAAGCTAACAAACCACATTCATAACGTCACAGACTAAGAAATTATAGCCCTCAGATTGCACCACTATTTACTATTCGCATCACATCCTTTTCAACTCTAACCTTCAAAATGCTCACATATATTACATTGATTAGCATCCCAGGCAAGGCTTCGATACATGATCCCTCTGTCTGGCCATTGCGAAATTAATTTGCATCCAATCCTAATTTATAATTATACTACTTACGTGCAACACAATGCTCCGCAAAATTACCCAAGAAATTTATAGCCGACAATCTTTTGCTTCAAGTTAATTAGTACCTACTTTGAGCACATGCTTGTGTACGTGCCAGGATGTATGGGGGCAATATAATCCTCTTTGCCATACATGGCAGGCTTGTTTTTTTATTCATTGTCGTCACTATATTGTCATTTTATTAGGCCTGGAGATAAATTAAGGAGTTGTATGGCACGTAAAATAAAACTAATATGACTCTTTGGTAGTGAAGTTTTAAAAGTTGTCGGTTTAATTACCTTAAGTATCCTGTTACATATTCATTTTGTTTGGATAACCTTATGAAGAAATAATTAGATTAAGTCTAACCGTGGCGTGATTTTTTATTTGCTGTCAATTTGAAGAGAGTGCATTAAAATAAGCAATTAAATTTCATGGAAAAGTACATAGTGTTTACAGGTATAATAAAATGGTGGACAAACGAGAACTTATTTCTGTAAACGTGGATGTTTCGGGCAGTGGGGATGGGATGGTCTGGCAAAGGAAAGTTGAAAAATTATAGCAACTTCTATGGAAACTGCTACAGAGAGCAGATACAGCCTTAATTCGGAGACGGATTTGTCATATGAGACAGACTGAGGCAACAAGTCCTACGCGAACTGCGTCGGGACTAAATTTCGGCCTGATAAGCACTCATGTCTCCGCAGAAGGTAAGGACGACGTCCTCAGAAAATGTTGCTGAGCTTCTTAACAATAATGTTAGCAATGTCCGAATTAGGACGTTTAGATTGTGTTGGACAATTTTAACGCCAAAATAGGAAATAATAGTCATCATCATAATCAGCTTTTATCATCTTCCAACGGCCGGCTTATCCACTATGAGGATCGCGGGCTTAGAGAGCTTAAGTGGACTCTCCACATTTCCCGATCTTCCACCATCGACTCTAAATCATCAGGGGCCGGGGTGGAATGTCACTGTAGCAAGCACATTCAATTATATTTCCTCATTAACGGTCTCTTTCATAATAAGAAGAATGCAGCGTGATGTCACTGGTGCGTTCGTGAGTATTGAGACGGAGTGGCAAAGATGGGTTTAGCGTTCAATGAGGCACGATCAAGTATAGGCTGTCAACAAGAAAGGACACTCAACACCGACATCTCGGACAGAATGTCACTATAGACAGATATAACCTTCAGTAAGTTAAGGACTTTATCTACCTAGACTCCGCTATCAATTCAGACAACGACACCAGCGCTGAGAATAACTCTTGCCAGCCGCTGTTTCTTTGGGCTCAGAAGGAAATTGAGTAGTAAACCCATCTGTTGAACAACTAAAGTGACCGTTTATAAGACCGAGTTCATCCCAGTCCTGCTCTATGGTGCAAAGGCATGGACCCTGTCAAAAGTGGATGAGGTTGCTCCCGGCTTTTTCGAGGGGAAAATTCTTCGGGTGATTTTCGGTCTCGTCTGCATAGAAGGTGACGAAACAACGACATCGACTTAGCCAGAAGAGTTTAGGTCCAACGATTGAGGTGGCTGGGTCATGTAGAGCGGACGGACACAAATACTCCGGCCCGGAAAATCTTCTGCGCAGTAGTGAAGGAGACCGCGACTCAGTAATTGGGAGGGGACTGTGGAGATATCTGGCTAAAGATAGAGCTGGCTGGACCCATTTGATGGTTGAGGCCCAGGTCCACCCCAGACTGTAGCGCCACCTATATCATTAAATGGTCAATTCAAATAATAATTTTGCGAATGACCTCAACCACGCTTCCAATACTATGGTTTGATGCCTCCCAGCAGTCAAATTACGAATGAGGATATTCCAGGCACCACAACAAAGAAAAATTAATGTCTGAGGAAACAACTTCGATAAGCTACAATCGACCCAAATTATGGCGCGTAGGGACTAGTCCTTGTGCAATATGTTCCATTTCAAATAGATACGCACTCCGTTAGGAGGAAAAAAGGATTGCTCTTCGGCAGCTCAAATATCTACAGGGAGAACATTAAACATTTTAAACGATATCGAGGGATGGGAGCCACTCTTCTCGAAAACAGAGAATAATTTCAAACGATTTTTGATTTACCTACTGACTATTTTCCAATTAAATTTAACCCATTGTATATTGGAATTCCAATCTTTTACATACTTATGTATATTTTGAGGAAATACCTTAAAATAATTGAATTTGCGCACCGGGGCGAAAATCAAACCCATCCCTTCCTTAATTGTATCTAGAACTGTTTTATGTGAATGTAAAATGAAACTAAACTGAACTGCGAATGTTTTACACCTTTCCCTTCGCAAATACGTAAATAAAAAGCTTTTACTTAGGCCTTGACTGACATCACTTATTTTTAAACATTGTCGACACGCAATTTCCATCACAACCTTTTATAAAACATTCCTGGAGTCTTGGCAACCGCCATTGAGGTGACGTTTTCTGTCGAGTTGCTTTTTGCGGTTGACAACGATATGGGGTCTATTAAGTACTTAAAAATTTAAGATTAAATTGCGTTTTGATTTATACTGTAATATGAAGCAAAGATTTAACACAAAAAGGACCGAATTTAAACTCAGGAAACGATGAGATGGTACTTTTTCAGATGTATACTATTGCATGAGTACATATATGACACAAACTGTTGTGCAAGCTAGATAGGTTCAATATCAACAGAACAATTATATTTTAGCGGCGCCACCTCTCGACAGACAATGACAAACCTATAAAACCATACCAAACATTAACAAGTGCTCCTCTTAGTTTTACTGTCTGGAAGTAAAACACTGAGGCAGAGACAACTCACTAATTAACCAAAATATGCAAGTGTCTGGATTTGATGCATAATAGACAGCTTGTTGCCAACGGGTTGAGTTCGATAATACCAACTATTTGTTCACTCTTCCAATCTAACTAGAATGCGTAAGGCGGGAAGTTGTCTTTATTGACACGGGTCTTGTTTTTGCCTTATTTTACCGCTCCTTTCTAAATGGGTGCCTTGCTTATATCTATGTGCGTTCATATGTACATACATATATGGTTCATAGTCCAAGGCAGAAAAAAAATTGTCAATTGGTTTCAAAATTCACGATGATATACTTCATGTTTGTAGTAAGTAAGTCCAATGTCTACAGATACTGTGTTTTGCGACAATATTTTAAACATCGCTTTCCGGACATCATTTTGCATGCGGACATGGTATATACATATGAAGTACATTTCCAAGCCTTCGATAGAGTCAATACTACTTTATTTATTTTAAATAATACAGGATTTATGTTAAAATTGATTGATAAGAAACACTATAGCGTTTTCCGTCTGCAACATTTGATAAATAACTTGATTAAGGTATATGCAAATCAGCCCGTAACAACCACAACAAAGTTTAATTGCATTTTACTAAAGCGCTTATATCGCAGGACAATTCTCGTTGCGAAAAGAAAAATCGTTGCGAGGAAAATATTGCAGCACTTTGAACGATTATTTTAGGTTGCATTCGTAGAAAATCAAATCTCGCAGTGAGATAGGAAAAATGCTATTTAATAAAATGGAAAATTCCTTCAATTTATATTTAGAAGGGACTCTACACATTTCCCGATCTTCCGCCATCGACTCTTAATCATCAGAGGCTATCCCCATACGGGTAGAGGTGAGATTTCGGACTTGGTCCAAACATTTCATCCTGGGCCAGGGGACGCTTATCTGATGCCATGGATTCAATGGCACGTCTTGGTTGAGGACATGCGTTTAACGTGGCCAAACCATCGAAGTATGGACCTCTTCGTTCGAAGAAGTAGATGCTCGACATTGTGTGCCTCGCGTATTCTGGTATTACTAACCCGATCTCGGCGAGTCACCCCAGCAATACAACGAAGAAATCCCATTTCGGCAGGTTGTATCCGTGATTTTATTCTTTTGGTCATAACCCAAACCTCATGACCGTTGGTGAGAGTAGGAACAAATACTGAAGTAAAGACCAATATCTTAGGTGTTTTAAAATTAATCCAGCCTGACCAATTCTACAGGATAACTCAGTATTGCTCCTTCCATCACTCGTGAATAAGACCCCGAGATACTTAAACTTCTCCACCTGTTTCAATGGGACTCCACTAACATCCAAAGAACATTCAACAGGCGTTCGGGAAATTTCCATAACCTCTGATTTGTTCACGCTTATCTTCATCCCAGCTTAAGCATAGACGGCGACGAACCTACCTATTGCGCGCTGAAGTTCGTTCTGAGTGGACGTAAGAATGACCAAGTCAGCGAAAAGCAGATGACTTAACCTTAAGTCTCCCAATTCAAACCGTTCCTCACCACCGCTGCGCTGTAACATCCTATCCATATACACTATGAAAAGGAGACACTGAAAAGTGCCGACTTAACGCCGTTCACCCGAACACAGCTCTTCCAGTTAGTGTATCGAGATTGAGTCGCCCTCAAAAGAAAACCGTCACCCCATACTCCTGCAATACACTCCAGAGTTTACCTCGAGGAACCCGATCATATGCTATCTCCAAATCCACAAATCAACTGTAGATAGGTTTGGCATACTCCCAAGCTTTCTCAATTACCATTCTGAAAGTGAATAATTGGTCGGTTCTGCTTCTACCTAGACGAAATCCGCCCAACCTGAACTCGACCACAATTCTGGAACGCGCTTCCAATACATTAGCAAAGACTTTTGCGGAGAGACTTAAGAGCGGGCTTCATAGATATTTCCTTCTATTCTTCTACGTACTCACATACATAAATGAAGCATTGGAAGGGAAAAATAAATAGTATTTCTTTCGTCGCCGGACTAAATTATTGTTTTTTTTTAAATATAAACATCGCTATTTTTTTTGTTTATTTATTGTTTTTTTTTTTTTCTTTTTGCAGAAACTCAAGGATAATTTAATAATAAAGGTAAGATTCTGCGCTCACCTGTCATTGGTTCTATTTCTAAAGAAACTTTTATCTGATTCCATTGGTAAGTAAGATCAATATTGCCAAGTGCATTTTTTAAAATTATCAAGAGCTCTATCGCTCTTGTATTTTATATCATGACTTCTAAATTGATGGTAAATTAACTCGATTAAATTCATGGGTCTATAACTACAGGGTGGAGCTAATATTTGTAAGCTTGTATTTTCCTGCGCGCAGCCGTCTATAGTAGTGACTTGCATATCAGTTTGGTTTTAACTTGTATCCGTAATTTAAATTGCAAAAATAGGCACCAGGAATCGGTTAGTTTTTATGTTTTAAAGAACCACTTTGACATATATTAAAATCACTTTGTTTTTCCATTTCGATTTTAATACTCTCCCACAAAAAATCAGTATTTCAAGCATAATAATCTGTAAGCGAAAAGGGTAGTCGTAATGTAAGATCTAGAACGTGTAAAGTGAATCGTCATAGAATTTAGCAGAGCTACCGACTGGCTCTAACCAAATACCAAAATAAACTGCAAAAAAACTAGACGAGAGAGCTTTGAAAAATGAAAAAATCTCCGAAAATATCCGTCGCTGATAGACTACATAAAGCACGGACAAAACAGAATGGGATGCAAACGTCTCTATCTATCTGGTAACTATTAGAACACATGAGAACACCGTTTCAGAGGTATGTACGTATTCCAAAACCTACAAAATACAAAGATGTGTATCAAGAAATCCGTGTTCGGGTAGCTGTTAGCTCGGGCAGCTCAACCTGGTTTAGATACATATCCCTGGTGATGATGATGATGATGATCTCTGGTGAATACATGTTTCGCAACTATAGTGAAATGATCATCTGAAATAAGCTGAGAATCGTCTAGACCTTTCAGCAGGAGTTGGTTGGAACTTTAACCATCTGTGGGCCCTCTAATAGCTTTGTAGACAGTTCTACTCTCATACTCTGCCTTAACTCCACAGGTTGGATTCAAGACCAACAGCCATGGTCTGTCCATGCCCATCCATACTCATCAAACAAACCGGTCACGAGAACCGTTATAACAAAACGGTGCATTTCAGCATTATTTGAGTATCGGGCGCTCTCTGCCTGATAGAACCACTAAAACCAACGAACCAGACGGTTCTGATATTGCGCCTGCTTGTTGCTTCTTCTGTTTCTATGTTAATGTAAGGAATCTTGTATATCCGCAGTAAAGGCGACCAGAGCAGTTTTTTAAGAATTCGTCACTTCTTGAATTCTTTTTGGAGATCAAGAGAAGGTTTTTTTTTGAAATAACTTTTTTACTTACCATCATCACAATTACTTTGCATTGTGCTCAATTCAGTTCGTTCCTCGCTCAGTTCAGTTCATTCCACTCATTCCGACTGAATTCCAGAGAAGATGGGTCTAATCACCACTTTCAGGTATACGGCAACTTACTAGTCTTTTAGTTTACTGCACGAATGGTAGCTGTAAGTTCTCTTTGTCATGAAATTTATTATTCTTGAAGGGTCGTATGCGAACATCTATAGATTCGCGAATCATGCCTAGCATCGAAGAAATACCTGCAGACGGAATTGCATTTATAATGAAACAATCAACAAATTGATTTGCATTCCGGTATAACTAAGTTTTCTTTTCCCTACGGTGCGGATTTGGTCGCATTTTTAGACGTATGTGTCTATTATCGTCGAAGGAGCTATAGATTTTGTTTTTTGTGGATTTAAAAGGTCTCTGCCATAAAGAAGAACAGGGTTGGAGAGAGTTTTACAGTCACTTCGCTTAAGAATTTGCCAAGGGTAAAAATTTATCTTCCAGTTGGACAGGTCTAGCGTAGAATTGGCTGCATTATTACAGAAATGAACCCTGACGCCGTCTAGTACGTATATTCAATTTTAATTTTTACGACAGTAATTATTGACTAAATACTTCTTTAGATATTTTTTCTTTCTAAATTATGCACTTTCCTTCATTGCTTCATTTCCTTCAAATTAAAGTGTCCCACAAATTCCCACAATATCCAAGTAATGCATAAAATATAATAAGAAGTGTGTTGCGCAAAAAAAAACATACTCCTCCTACTCGTTGTCCTTTCAAAGTATCACATAAATTACATTTTTCATTTCCCTACGCATATCATTCATCTCATTTGAGATGATTTATCGTCTCAAGGCATAATCAAATGAATTATTGTTAACGATGTAGCATCGATCAAATCATTTACATGACAACAGATTTGAGTGATATCCCCCGAATTTAATTGGAATATCAATAAAATTGTTATACCCACATGTGGTCATGTATTGTTCGCTTTTTTTACTCCACCATATTCGTACTTTCCCTCAAACTCGTTCGTCTAAATCATTTTAACTCAATAAAATAGCTTTTATGGCGTATATCTAAGTTGCGGACAATGAACCAAGTGAACCATTTTGTTTGAGTCTTGGTCCCGTCGGTCTTCCATTTCTTCCCGAAGTTCTCAATGTACAATAGTATCTGGTACACGTCTAACAGAACAAGAAAACTTAAGCTATACATTTGTGTTTACATAGCCAGCGCCTACCCCTCCCGGCCACAGAAAAGTGACATTAACGGCATGCTTTATGCTTATGTAGGGCTTTGACTGGAAGAAGATGTATTTTTCTGAGGCTCCTTCCGACTGTTGCTCTGTGACAGCCATAAGGCATTTTGCAAATGTAGGCTAATAGCTTCACATTTGGGTGAGTGTGTTAGTCGCTGTAAAAGTTTTATGATTCCTCACACTCCCAATTGGACGCCAAAGTTGAGTGTATTATGTCACTTATCCTACATCCTGTGTGAGTATGCCAATATTGAAGTAATGAGATTCTTAATAGCGATAAAATACTTTCCACTCTTATCGGAATGCTCTTGCCGTCCTGGTTGGTGTTCTTTTGGTCTGGCAGTCTCGCTACAGCCGCCCCCAGGATATTTCATCTGTCTACACGGGATGGAATTTCTAATGAAAATGTAAATACATTTTTCAAATAACAAGGGATGGAGTACACATTCCAGTAGCGGCTGTTCATACATACATATGTATATGTATGCATACATCAAGATGAATTTATTTCTTGACGTTTTTGAGAAAGAATGGTCTCAGAAACTGTTTTAGACGATCTCTGTTAGGTTATCCTCAGGACGACTTAAAATGCAATTTAGATAACAGTTAACAGAAATAGGATGAGCGGTCAATGAGAGCAAGACGACGTATATGCTGTCAACAAGAAAGGACCTCAACGCCGACGTCTCGGACAGAACGTCTTTAAGGTAGTTAAGGACTTTGTTCACCTAGGCTCCGCTATGAATCAGACAACGACACAAGCGCTGGGATCAAACGAAGAATAACTCTTGCCAATCGCTGTTTCTTTGGGCTAAGAAGACAATCTCTAATGACTAAAGTTAATATTTATTTAGGAACAATTGCAATGAGAGTATATAACAGAAGCTATGAGAACATTCCCAAGAGCAGTCTTAAAAGCCATCTAAGGCAAGCTGTCCATGGAGCAGTAATGCGAATCGTTACAGAGGGAGTAGGAAAGTGCAAATGCATCGGACTAAGGGAGCACATTACCCCTTTTAGACACACTCCTACTGGCAAAATGATAAAGTAATGCAACTTCGTCAAGAATTTTGGTATAAGGTTGAAAGCAAGAAGGAATAGACAATGACTAAATTCAACACCTCTTCTCTAAACATACATACATACACAGATTGCCCAAAAACATATAATGCTATTGGAGCAGGAGTGTTCGTGCCTAAAGCTATGAGCCAATGGGGAAACAGTGCAGCATCTTTCAAGCGGAAATCCATGCGTGCGAATGCTATCAGACAGCCAGGCTGTTATTAAAGTTTGTGAATGCCCTGGCAAAACTAACGAACTGGGTATTTCAGGCAACGAAGGAGTCCCTGGCACGAACGAGGGCAGAAAGCGTCTTCACAGCTTCTGCAGATTCGGAGGACACATTATCCCGTGCGAAACTGGGGCAGCTGGCTAAAGATTGAGCTGGCTGGAGACGCTTTTTGGTTGAGGCCCAGGTCCACCCCGTACTGTAGCGCCATTTTGACTCTTTAGGCTAGACCATTCAGTTCGTCGTTGAATGTTATCCTCCACACACATACGAGTCAAAGATCTCCCGAAAAATTTCTCCCTCAAAACAATTGAGAAGAACCTCAACTTACTCTTAACAGAGTCCACGTTTGTAAGCTATAGGCCAGGAATAAGATATCTAGTTATTAAAATATACATAGTCACCTTTATTGCCTTTTAGGCAAAACAAAAAATAGCGGTCGCCAGGAGTTTTTCTTAATTTGAACTCCACGCTGGTGTCGTTGTATAGTATTGATCTTTGGATGCTGTCCCCAGTTGGTTGGTTAGTTAGTTTTGTGGATGTCCTAAAGACTTACTTAGACCTGAAGCGTATCCATTGTACTCATAACAAGTATACTTATAGAAGTAAAAACAAATGATAGGGTTGGCTAATCTTGAAACCACCCAAAAAATAGATAGAAATCTCAGGTTTTTCCTCAAATCAGCGGTATGGAGGTCCTCCAGCCCCTGGAACCAAGAGTATGCAGTCTTCTGGTGGCCAGTGCGGGACATTCGCATAGCAGATGCTGTATGGATTCTATTTCCTTTTTGTTCCTGCAGCTTCTGCAGTAGTCATTGTAGGGCAATCCAAGATGCTCCCCATGAGTTTCTATTCCGCAGTGTCCTGTGAGCACACCGGAGACGATTCGTATTTCCCTTCGACTAAGTTGTACGAGATTTTTGGAATTCTTCTTATCGAAGGCTGGCCATAGTGGTCTGGTTATTGCACATGTGTCCATGTGGCACCATCGCGTATTAGCCCTGATCATGGTTTCTTCATCTATATCCAAGTAAAGAGTGCTAATGGGTGTCTTTGCGACCGGACGGGTAAATGCATAAACTAGTTCTGTACCCCTCCTGGCAAGTTCGTCCGCCCTCTCATTACCTGATACATCCCTGTTTCCTGGTACCCAGCATAGGGTCACCTTGTTGGTCGTTGATATATCTTTGAGATTTTGTCTGCAGACCTTTACGAGTTTCGATTTTGTCGATGCTGACTGCAGAGACTTAATAGCCGCTCGCTGTCAACATAGATAGTAATGGTTTGTCTGACAATATTGTCTTTTTTGATTAGCTTTGCGGCCTGTAAGATGGCAGTTACCTCAGCTTGAAAAATGCTGCATCCGTCTCGAATTTTGAGGGATTGGTTTACCCCTCTGGATACACGATGGGTCCCTGGACATGAGGGCATACCAGGTAATGAGAAGGCTGATGAATTGGCAAGGAAGGGATCTACGCTAGACCTGGAACAAGCTGATCAATCAGTGAAAATCCCGCCATGTAAACTCAAACATGAAGCGGGGATCAAGACTCTAACGGAAACGAATGAAAGATGGAGTTCTTTGGAATCCTGTAAGATAACTAGAAATTTATGGCCAAGATACAATGGTGGCAGAACTAATGCACTGATGCAGAAGGACAGGAAAACCCTCTCCATCCTTGTAGGAGTAATTACAGGTCATAATACTCTGCATTATCATATGAAAAAGCTAAGACTAAGTGAAGACGACCTTTGTAGAGGTTGTGGAGACGAGAAAGTCAATGAGGACACAACCCACTTCCTCTGCCACTGCCCAGGTCTCTTCGGAAGGCACTTCTTCCAAGATACTGAAGAACTAAGGGATGTACCCATCGGGGACATCTGGAGGTTCATTAAGGCTTCAAAATGGTTCGAAAGCCCGGAGCAATAGGAGAATGCTTTGGGTACTGCTCCACGAGCAAGGGGTATCTTCCCCCCCCAATAAATGGGCATCACAATGGGTCTCTACTGACCTGAGTGTGGCGCTGGGGGCTTCTTTCCCCTCGCCAACCCATCTACCTAACCTAACCTTACCCCTCTGGATTCACAGAAGATTCCTTCACCAGTACCAGCGTCGATTTTGGATCCATCAGTATAAAAGACTAGCTCTTCTTCAGTACCATCATCCCAGTCCTCTCTTCTTGGTATCAAAGATACCAATTTTCCTATCGAAATCTGAGGTTGGAATAATGTAGTCGGTGTCTATGTTCTCCTTCGTGGTTATCCATCTCCTTAAAACGGAGACGTGACCATAGGAGTTATTTGTCCAGAGACCTACTGCCTCCAGTTCAAAACACCGCATAACTAACGCACGCCATGAAAAATGAGGGCGCTCTCATCCGCAGACTACCTCAGGGGTGAAATCGATAATTTTTTTTTTGCATTAACATAAGGCCCTGCCTAGACACGATAGTAACCACAGGGCCTTAGGTTCATTCGCTCCACATGACCATGCCACTTTAATCGCTATATAGCTCGTGATTACAATTTTTCCTCAATGAACGCAGGTGGGGCTATAAATCGAACGTAGAACTTTTCTCTCGGAAATTCCAAGTGCTTGTTCATTCGAGTTTTTAAAAGTCCATGCACAATACAACGGGATAGGTTTGGAAAAGTAGCGTGTCCTTGGCTTTATGAATAGTGTCTTTCTAATTTTTTTTCTCCTAATGCCATAATAAAGCGTTGGCAAGTTTTATTCTACATGCAATCTCCTAAGGGAACGTCGTTGGCAGCATTGATAGCAAAGCCTAGGCAGATGTACTCCTTCACTGATCCAAAGCAATTGCTGTTCATCGTAACATTCTGGCCAAGACATTGGTGCGTTGTTTCAGTGTCTGTGGACAGGATATACTTTGTTTTATTCTGGTTTACAATCAGACCCATTCTAGCTGCTTCGAATTCTATTTCGACCTTGACATGTCTTACCTGGACCCACTTCAGGTTCTATAATTGCTCGAGGAAAAAACTGCAGGATAAAGAAGTTTAGAATCGGAATCCGATAATCAGTAAATGGTTCTTGACAGGAAGAAAATGTTAAGTGTAGCCAGACTCTTGGAATTGTATTTTCGTAGGAATTTTTGTTGAAAATATTAAAGCCTTCGACAGTCGCTGGAGGCAATTTCTTCACTTTTTGGAGGAAATACTCTCAGTAAATCCTCTTTAATCTCAATTCCCAGAACATCTTATTAACATTTATTGTTCAAGTGACGTTTTATTTCATAGAAAAGAAAACTTTCCACCACAGAGTAATAACAGAATTTAAAATTATTTTTAAACTAAATTTAAAATGATAAACCCTTATTCTATAAACCTATACAAATCCTTTAGCAGTTTAATTAAAAAAAAAAAAAAGAAGACGAAATTATTATTACTCCATCTCTGAGATGAAAATCCAAAGAAATGACAACAACTCTCCGTTTACTTTTGAGTTATTCCGGGAAATGTTAAGGTGACCTTTCTGGAATCCATCTACAGTGCTCCCCAACTAATGTTCCCCCAGGGACCTTACGTTTAAGAATATATTTAAGAAAAATATTATTTCTAGTAAATTGTAATTTGTATCCCTGAAGCAGCATGTCGAACACCATGCAATCAACTCTCCCTATTGGTCTGCCACCGCCAAATATCCAGTTTACGTTAACAAAAAGCAATTCAACCCGAAGAGGGAGAAAGATCCAATTTTTGGCGTGTTACAGAGGGTGAATGTGTGTAAAGAACAATGGAGAAATGGCGAAGAGAAAGAATCACTCTTAAAGCAAAATTAAAAATAAATAAAAGATGAAATTCTGCACAAAAGTGCTTACATACACGCACCGCTGCTGTGAGGGTAGGTCGAAAGGAATGCACAAGGTCGTTTCATTCCACCAGCAGGGTTACTGTTGCGCTTCCATGGTTTCTTTGGCGCAAAGAACACCCAGGGTCTTTTCTCCTGTTGATATATGACATACGGGTATATCTAAACATAGCAAATGAACGTACATATGTGTACTTACACACATTGTATGAATTGTAAATACTT
The DNA here is from genome assembly GCA_917880715.2 of Matsumyia berberina. Classification (NCBI taxonomy): domain Eukaryota; kingdom Metazoa; phylum Arthropoda; class Insecta; order Diptera; family Syrphidae; genus Matsumyia; species Matsumyia berberina. Next base: position 87,647,882 of record OU862871.1, read on the forward strand.
GATCATTTTAGAAAAGATGTGTGATTGCGAAGACCGCCATTTTGCCTTATACGCAGAATGGCTTCTGAATCATTTATCACACTATGGACAAGGGAGCTTTGTTTTTCTCAAGGACATTCTGTGAAAAATTATTGTTCGCTCAGATTTTTTCAATGCATATCCTGTAAAAGCGACGACGGCAAATTTCCGCACGGTAGTTATTTATGAGTCCGCTGGACAGCAGTTCATAATTGCGACTTCCTTCAACTTTGACGTCAGAAAAGATTTTTTGCAAAAAATGCAGGTGAATGGATCTACTGACACATTTGCCACTACCACATTTACTCTGTATGCAATACGTAAGCCTAGTGAAGAGGTCGAGTTTTTTATTTTTTGCGGTAACGGGGAAAAACTAAAGGAATGAGGTAGTACTTTCAATGATTTTTAAGGTACTATTTGGAGATCTAAGTATTCACTTACGTTCTGCTCCCCTAGTGACTCCTAAAGCCTTAACTATGCCTACGCGCCATCGTGTATGGTTTCTGGCGATATGTTTGAGCTCTGCCCGACTCTTTCCTAATTGCCGAGACTCCTCCTGGCTTTTCTCGGTCGATCCACTCTTTCACCATCTTAAGTAAGTGGATTTAATTGGAAAGCATGGTTAGCAATGAAGTTAGCTATATACTCACAAAATTTATGACACAGCCACTTTCGTCGTTAGATGATTGTGCCTATAGATTCCTGACCCTTATGATGCTTCGTAGACACCTATTAACGAATGTTTGCAGCTTTCTCATGGTAGTAGAGGTCGCCTGCCAAGTGCTGCAGCCATACAAAAGCCCGGATTTAAAATTGGATCAAAACACTCGTAGCTTGGTGTTCAAGCTGATTAAATTGCTTCCCCATACATTCCAAATGTAGACTTCACTTTGCCGATTTGACTGGTAGTCTTAATCTTCAACCCCACGATGTTTAGCTCTCCCTGCACACCTGCTTTCTTTAGTGGAGATCCATAATCTCATGTACCTAGCAGGCACGCGGCGCCAGCGTAGTCCAGGTGAAAGATTCTATCGAATTCCATCATTTCCTATCAAAAAGACAGCGCTGTTCACCAAAAAAAAGGATTGATGAGAGAATCTAGCCTTGTCGAACCCCACTTTAGATCTCAAGTTTTTTTTTTACAGTCTAACTCTGTGGGACACCTTAACCCGTCATAATAATACCTTTCCTGCGTAAGCCAAGCCAGATAAATTTTTTGTTGGCACTGGCGAATGCCTTCTCAAAATCAATCAACAAAGCCATGATCAGTGATGATTCTCCATTTTCGCACTCCCTAGGTAGGGAGGTAGGTGGGGTGGCTGCCTTTTTTGAAGCTCTTGACAACACTGAGGATACTTTTGACGTCAGTATGTGATAGTTCGCCCAAGTTGTCGAAGTGATAAGCTCCCAGATAGAGCTTCCCTCTGTGGGACAAGGCAGGAAAAGTGGCGACGAAATGGAGCATCGTTTCTTCATCTTCTTCGTCCCTGCAGCTCCTGCAGAAGTCATTTGGGAACAGACCCATCATTTTGACATGAAGACCAATGGGAAAGTGGCCAGTGAGAACACCGTTTGCGGTGCTAGTGAGCGATCTATTGAGCATGATCAAAATATTAGACCGAGTGAGATCAGCATAGGCCAGATTTTCCTGAAGATAGGTACGGCACGTGGTACAATTCCTCCATCTTTGGTTTGTCTTACTAATAGCGTCGTACTCTAAAAGAAGTTTACATGTAGCGAGTAGAATACCCTGATTTCTTCGTTCTGGAAGGTTGTCCAGAATAGTAACACGCTTGGAGTGTTCATCGTCCTAACAGTTCCCTGAAATGTCCCTATGAGGTGAATATTAAAATTGTCTGCCATCTCATTCGCACTTTACTAGATTTTCTTTACTATGGACCTCAACGATCATTGTCTTCTTTCACTCCTCGAGAAAGTTCTCCGACCCCTATGTTAGTGGCGCTGATCCTAAGAGTTCAGTTCATATCACCTTCATTTTTCCTTGTAAGCTGGCTAAAATTTCAAATGCGAGCGGTCTAGCGATTCTAGATTACATATGTAGGTAACGTGGCTTAGCATTTCGCGTTATTGAAAAGAAGATAAGCAAAGATTCCCCAACGCGTACCACTACACTACCTTACTCTGGAAAACCATCTGAAAATCCATGGAATCTCGAGTGTGACTGCTGTTTTTGCCAAAGACGTGTGAAGACATTATTTCCTAGCAGCCGTACGGAGAAAGTGCTTAAATGCCCAGAATGTGGACTAGAGTATGACGCCTCACTATTGTCTAATAATGAAGAAGAAATGTTCTATTACCACCTAGGCTTTAAGCGGTACTGCGATCTATTATGCCGAGAGCCGATTTGTTCATTCCTAATGTAACAAAACTTACATAGCATACCCGTATATACATATCTAGGGTGTTCTGCTTTTTCGTCTTCCCCTGTGCAGATTCGGGATTCGGTTTCCTGGACAATAGCCATCTTATGTAGATGATATCTCAGACTAAAGTGTCCAGAAAAGCAGCGAGCAAATCCTCGAATATCGTCCCTATTGTGTTTTAGGACATTCTTTAAGTTTTTTTTTTCACGGGGCGGATGGGCCTTTTTGCTTATCCCAGTAGGATCGGTGATTGAGAACCCGTTCAGTGGATCGCCTTTTGAGTAACTTGTCAGCGATTTCACTACATTCGATGCCTCTGTGTCCCGGTACCCACTACAGTTTGACTTTATTTCGCTTGGATAAGTCTAGAAAGCATTGAAGCAGCTATCAACGGCTTTTGGCTAACGTTAGTGAGAGCTGAGTTCTTTAAGCGTTGCTTGCCTATCAGTCAGTATATTGATGGTTGCACCCTTGATGCCATAGTCGAGATTCTGGGCATCCTTCGCAGTTTAACCTTTGCAATAAGCCTATTAGCTACGATACAGAGGCTTGCTGTTCCCAAGTATGTCCCTAATATGAATTTCTAATATGATAAACCCTAGAGAGTATAATTCGTCATAAATCAATTCATCGTTCGAAGTCGGCAATAAATTGAAGGTACCTTCCATTCTTGCGGGAAATGTAACACGCACAGCATGAATGGTTGCGGGAAGCTCGGCCTTCGCTCATCCCGAGCTGCCGCGCCAGGTATTTATTTATTTTTTAAGCTGATACGGTGGTAGGATTTAGGAAGCTCGCTGAATCATTATCTATCTTGGGAATGAAACTACATTCACCTCCCGCTAAGCATGGTCGAGACTTTTCTGAATGACAGCCGGGATGACTCCATCTGTCCCTGGTGCTTTGAGGGGTTTAAATGAGCTAACTATCCATTCCACTTTATTTCAACTGAACAGCTTTCCAGAAAGACTGTTGATTCACAATTACAATAAGCAGCAGCCTTGGCGTCGACATCAGGGAAGTCTGATGTTAGATTTTTCCTCTAAAAGTTGAGTTTGTGGTGTACGCAGCTGAATTTACGAAATTTTCCTGCAATGTACATATGTATGTAAATCAAAAAGGTTACACTTTTAATTATATTTGTCAAGTTTAAGTGCAATCCAGACATTGAACTTCATCCTTACTATCATACATGTAATGGTATCGGTCGCCGGGTGGTTCATTATTTACTGTCAACCAACACGAATATAAAGCGAAAAACAAACAAATATGTACAACGAAAAACACAACTGGTATATCCATTCCACCAAAATATTTACCCAGCCCTGTAAATACCTAATTTGCCTAATAAGGTAGAGAGACATAGTACATCAAACCCTTAAAAACACGAAAAAATTATGAAAACAATTGATGACTTCCTCGTTAAATTAATTCCACGACAAAAAAAAAGAATTTTGAATCATTTTTGGTGCACATTTTATCAGTTTATTAGAATTAAATTAATTGATTGCATGTCGTCATCTAATAAGGTCTGTTGTACCCAAAAAAGATGAATTCAAGAAATTTTTTCGATGATGGGACTGTAGATAGCAGCAATGTGGGGTACCTATGTAGATACAAGCAAATAGGAATTTCCTGCAAGTTAAGGAATATTATTGAGTATTGAAAAACAAATTTGTCCTTGTTTCTTTTTCTTTTCTGTGATCAATCATGGAGAGCTTAATATTCAAATTTTTTTGGCGAGTTTGCGAGGGGGCGGATGTGTTGAAATGCAAATATTAGTTCAATCGAGCGCTTTTGGTTGATTTGAAATGGAATGCAAAGCAGAAAGGAAAACGTAGCACGAATGGCAGCTCAGTTGGGTTTTATCGGACTTGGTGAAATGGCGGATTCGTTCAAAGTAATTGGCCGAAATATTCTTTCGGGCGATTGCTTTCGGTACACACCGAAACAGCCATCACGAAAAATATTCAATACAAACTGGCTAAGTGCTAACGAATATCAACACGAGATTGCAAATAACTATCGTGATTACAAGCATCAACTGAAAACGGGTCGAATTCGTAAAGGTCACTTCCGACACAGAAAAGTGTTTTTTGAAGATCAATTGTGTGTGTATGGGGAAGTGTTGCAAGTTAATCGAGTCAATTTTCCACAGTAAGCATTCTTTTTTTTACTAACCTTTTTATCTGAACAAAATTGAAAAATAATTACGAATTTTCATAACATTTACCTTTTAAAATAGGGTGCCAGATGGTTTTGCCTTGGCACTTGCATATCTTCCGTTGATTACTTTTTGTGGCTTGAGAAAGGACAGCATATCAGAAATACTTATCTACGGCAGGACCCTAACGTTATTGAAGAAAGGTTGGCCTGGTCTATGATACCTGATTCTGGCGAGATCCGGCCATTTGAAGATAAACTGGTCGAAGAAGATTTCTCTGTCGTTCACATCTTTGCAGCCGCGATAATAAGTGCTGAAGGGGATACCTAAACTTTGCTTTTCGACAGCCTAGTGGCCCATGCAGAGAAAATATCCATGCATTTTTTTTACTAAAGATGTCTGGTTCTAGTTTCATTGTATAGAGGCCATAACGTCCTAAAGATGTTGCGGCCTTTAAGCTCGTCCCAGTGATGGGCTGCTGTGCAAGCTTGCGTGGGTTCAAGCCACAGCCATGTCCACCGAACTTTTTCCGCGGCACCACCTCTCGTCGGTAAATGACAAGCCTCCGAGAGTATAATTTGTCATGAAAAAGCTTCTCAATTCGCCGTTCGGAGTCGGCAATAAATTGTAGGTCCCTTCCACTCGAGCGAAAAATGCAACACGCACAACATGAGTGGTTGCGAGAATCTAAGCCTTGCCTCATCCCAAGCTGTCGCGCGAGCTATTTATTTTATCTTTGGTCAGCTATTCCTAAGAAGTGTGACAGCTCCAAGCGGAATTTGTCCCCGTCCTGCAAGAAGGCTTTTAAAGTTGAACTTTGCCTGGCCAGTTCGTTAGCCTCTTCATATCCACCTGTGCCCTCATATCCCGGGACCCAGACTAGAGTGTTCCGCTAGGATGTGGTAACAAAACTATGACCTTAATAGCCGCTTAGTTGTGCATATACACTGCAACGTTTCATTTAGTAGTTGGATAGTTTTTAAGCTCGATGTCGTGAAGGAAATGGCCAACTTGGTGTAAGCACTTTGGAAGTCCTGTGTAGATCAGACGCCCAATAACGTGATCTACTTTATCCCAACAATTTCTTTTTGTTGATTGACTAGCTCTTCGACCCACCTACTGTATACATGTCCTACTCTTGCGACGCTAAGAAGAAGAACCCTCGGGGAATACTTCTATGATGATCTTAACGATCGAGCTGAACTCGACATCCAGAAGATAAGGAACTTCATCTCTGGGACGAATTGGTTCAAATCTTAGGGTTAACACCGCTACGATTGCCCGCCTTCAGTTCAAGTTCACCAATTTATGCAGAAGCTGCGGAGATGAAGAAGAGGTAGAATCAATCCAACATCTGCTGTGCCACTGCCCCGCCCTGCAATAACGACGTCTACGTGCTCTAGAATCAAGGTTCTTTGCAAGCACAGCAGAGGTTACAAACTTAGAGTTAACAGACCTACTCAGATTCTAAAAGAGTACTAACTGGTTCACAAAACAGCCAACAATAGGATAGGTCCTTTGGTTGTCCCGGGAACCATATTGCTACTCCCACAATATTAAAAAGGACTCAGTGTGAAAGTGATGAGGCATATCCATCACGGACCCTTTGAAACCTAACCTAGCTCTTCTCTTTATATAGGAATGGCGGCCCTGTAAACCAATTAAACGCTTAACAATTTTTCAGGGAGCTCACCTCGCGAAACAATATCTGTTTTATTTTCATCAAACTCAACATGTACCCAAGTTGCCCGCTATTAACCTTGTTGAGTTCGAGAGGCTCGATTCGCTACGAAGTTTTCCGCTTTCGATAAGGCTTACCTGTTTGAAGTTTTAAAACAAATCATTGGATACTCGTATGCCGAAGACACAGCCATTATTGTCAGTTCTAGCAACGTCAGAGAGGCTGCCTGTGCAGTTGAAGCCTGGTGTCACGACCACGGTTTGGTAATAAACGCACAAGGAACCTCTGACCTGAGTTGTAGCAGTTCGACGAGACATTTTTTGACATTTGAATCCTGTTAGTATTCTAAACCTATTTTTGCTTAGACTTATGCAAATATAGTTTGGATCTTTTTCACAAACAGTTGTCGAGTATAATCACTTAGACTGGAAAGTTCGTTTATTCTTCACCCATTTCGCAGAAAGACTTTGGTCCCAGAAGCCTTATCTCCGGTTCAAGATTACCTCCATCGCTGCCATGAGGCTGGTTCTCATGTTGAAGTCGTGTTTCATAAACCCGCAGTCTCTATTTCTAGGCCTGACAGCAATCGTTGTAGAAGAAGTCGCAATTTTCAGCAGTCTTGTTGGTCGGCTACACGGGGTTTTCCAAAGCTCTTAACTGCTTCGCAAGTACATTTCTTTCTACACAAGGAAAGTTACCCAGACTCAGACAAACTTTTTTCTTAGATATTTCATCACTGTCATTGTTTTATGAAATTGGTATCAAAACAAACTATAATAGTCGTCAATGAGAGTGTATAAACCACCGAGTATACATTAACTAACCTCTTTACGGTAATGAAAAACAAATCCTGTGTTCCCCTGCATTTCTATGGCATCTAGCACATGTTACAATGTCAACTATCACACTCAGTCGTTTTTCTCCTTCTAATTAATCGAATTTAATCATCCTTGAACGCTGTTTAGCCAATAATAATATCTGATGCTCTTTCTTTCAGATCCACACACGAATTTTCGCAGCGAGGTAACCAAGTAAATTGCCAACTGCAATCCTTCAGCGGCGTGTATAACAACACCCTACGGCGAATACTTGCTGCTAATACTCTGGGCGAACTTGAGTTTCTAACGAAACGTCAAGAACGACTTTATAAATTCAAAAAGGGGTTAAAATCCACGCAGGGAATATCGACCAATTGCTCCAGTCATTTGTCAACGGCTTCTCGGACAACGTGCACGAGACGCAGGGAAAAACGTTGCAGCTTAGGTAATATAAGATCTGACAGATTACAACGTACACAACCAGCAATTAGTGGCGACAATAAGTTCAATAACAGGGGGGTGTCTGTAGACGAATTTACCGAAGGAGAGATCACTGACGACAAGGGCAATTATTTCCTTCACTTGGCTTCGGAATGCTACGATGAAGGGTTTCTCGCTCACATAAAGTACTTAGAATCGATTGGCGAACGTAATGCGATAAATAATCAAATAAGCAAACGAAGAAAACCAAGAGAATTTTCTGAAAGTGAAAACACCACCAGTCGACCGCAATCCGCTGGATCAAATGTTTCTTCAAATAATTCCGTAGAAGATTTCGCCACCAACACTGGAACCAGAGGATTTATTTCGGCTGTCAAACGCGTACTACACAATCGCCGGTTCGGACAAAATCCATGCAATTCCGACGAAAGCGCACACGGTGCCATCAAACGCGACTGGAAAATTCGTGTCGATATTACACGCTCTTCATCCCCTGAAAGCCTGCACACCAGTCACAGTTCACTTCAGGAAGCCCAGGACATTACCGGATCGAACCCGTGTATTATGAGCGAAATTTTAAACCCCAACGAAGGACAACGGCAACAAAATTCCACTAGCAATGGTAGCTCAGCGAAAACTCATCATTTTCACGACCTAATAGAAAATCTAAGTAATTTGGAAATCAGTGAATTGGGTTCGCTGCCAAAAATAGTTTTAACCGATTTCTCAACATCAAACGCAACGGTTGACAGTGCAAAATCCCACGAGAACACTATAAGCAAACAGCAAAGCTTAGACGTAGATATATCAAGTTTAAGTGACTACAACAGTGAAGCCAGACCACCGTAAACATATTTACATTTAGCCAAATCATAATTTTACTTTTAAGTGAGCAACTCCATCAATTGGTGTTTGCCTAAAACATGGTTACTGTAGAACACCATCATCAGAACACATCTGCGTCACCACCCCACCAGCACAGTTCATCAGTGGGTCAACAAGAGAATATTCCATCTAATATGTCGCAAAATCAGGGCCAATTGCAGCAGCAGCCAGGAGAGGCGGCGGCGGTAATAAAAAGTTCGGATACTCCCAGCAAGCAAGCAAGCAAAAGTGCTGTAAGTCAACGGTCGATAGACTTGAAAATCTCAAAGAAGCCAATTAACACACAGGAAATTACAAAAAAGGTCCTTAAACTGGATTTAGTGTCGCCAAAGGACTTGGAAGATTTCCCAGTTAAGTCACCAAAATCGCCAGTAGCAGGTAGGCAAACAGTTGAAAGTTTAATTTCATTTTTAATTTAATAATTCTATTTAAATTGAAAAGGACATTAAGTGATCCAACTCTCTTTTTGTGTTTATTACTTCATTCTTCTCCCTCTCAGCACTGGACATTTTATTTCACTTATCACCCCTGGACTTTTTCGGGAGACAAATGGCATCTAGAGCAGCCACCCGGCTCAAAACAAACAGTGGTCTAATAAAGACTATGGCCACGCTTTCATTTTGAGAAATCTCAAAATTTCTCCCCAAAACATAGACTACACCACTCCCAGGCTAAGGTTTGACAAGAGCTTCAAAGTAACCATCCCTCCCAGGTCATTCTGAGACCATGTATTCTCAGAAGATAAGTCGATTCATTTTTACACCGACCGCGACGGTTTAAAAACTAGCAATGGGGTGGGTGGTGATGTTTTCTCCGACAGGCTGAACCTCAGCCTAGCGTTCCGTCTCCCGAATCATTGTAGCGTGTTCCAGGCGGAAGTCATGGCGATAATGGCGAGAAGTCTTATCTTGGCTGAAGAAAAACGTGATATCAGCCAATCAGTCGCTCTAAATTCACTAACAGTCCTAGATTGCCTATCGTCTCTTATAGAGATGGCGGAGCAGTTCAATATCCACCTTTGTTGGGTCCCAGGGCACAGTGACATTCCAGGGAACTGCAAGGCTGATGAACTCGCCATTACCTATTGGGCCTGATAAGGGCAGCTTACTTACTACTTGTAAACTCAAATTAAAGCTAGTTGCTGTCGAAAGAACAAATCTTAGGTGGACAAGTGGTATAACATGTCTAGCGACAAAGCAGCTCCAGCTCTCTCCCGCAAAAGGAAACTCTACTTGGGAGCTTTCTTCTTTACAAACTTAGGCGACCTAATTAACATCGATGTTAATAGCCTCCTACGCTACAATTGGTTTCAATGAGTAGGCAGGAGATCTTTTTGAGATCCTGGTGGTATCACAACAGACCCCTCATGGGTCTAAGTGTGTTGGCTTTAGGTGACATCCACTTCAACATAACCTAACCTAACCTATGATCAGACCCACCATCCGTCTCAACTCAATTGCTCTCTGCTTGAACCTAGAACCTTTTTTGTGAAGAAGTTGTTTGGTTGCCTTGCGAGTAATTTTGCCCAGTGACCTTCGAAACACTTGGGATCTTCCCGTTTGTTACTTACTTACTTAAGGTGGCGCTACAGTCCGGGGTGGACCTGGGCCTTAACCAACAAGCATCTCCAGTCAGCTCGATCTTTAGCCAGCTACCTCCAGTTTCGCACGCCAAGTTGGTTGAGATCGCCTTCCACTTGCGTGTGCCACCTAAATCGCGATCTTACTCTACTGCACCGTCCCTCGGGTGTGGATTCGAAGCTTTTCCGGGCCGAAACATTGGTGCCCATCCGCTCTAGATGACCTAGCCACCTCGTCTCGTTTGCTGCTATTCCAGTTACTACCAATGCGACTTCAACTGTGTTTTCAGCGGTTCGCTTCTCTTTATCGCCTCCTTGTGTAAGTATTTCGTCGGTGATAGACTTTCCTGCTGAATTTGATGACGAACATCGTGGTTATACAGTCTGCTGAAGTGGTTCTTCCGAATCCATAGCACTGACCACGACTCTACTATTTGGTTTATTTTTTTTTTTTTGCAAACATCGGTTCGGGCTTTGTATCTTTGCCATGTTCATTTAACCCTCTGGTAGAACAGACGAACCTCATTCCTGCAGTGCCGCCTCTCTTCTATTATCCCAATTGTGCACTTCTCATGCTTTCTCTTTTTCCTTCGGAGAAGCCGGTGTTCGTGCCTTGTCTTCTGCCTGTATAGCTCGCGAGCTGCTGTTGTTCTTTCTTTGCAGCGCTGCTCTGTATGCCCCTTGTTTCACTCTATCTGCCTCCCGACATGCATCTTCAAACAAGGGAGAGATCGCAGAAGCGGCATCTTTGATGGGTCTTTGACACTGCTGCCACTGGTCTTCAATACTTGATGCTGGCGGCATAGGACCTCTTGAGATTTCGATCGGAAAAAGATTCCTGCGATTACAGCCATCAAACTTTCTCTCAGATTTACCTTGTATTTGCGTGCTCGGGATACCCACAGCCAAGTAGACATGGGGCTAAGTATAACCAGGTTGTGGTCTGAGTCAATATTCGCTAGAGCACTTCTCGTATGTTTTTTGGTGTCGTCATTTACTTCAAGATCATCTCATTTTACCTGCTCTTCGATTGTCGTAAAGACCTCTATGACGGCACGCTGCGAGCGTCTGTTGATATCGATGTTATCGGCGCATCACAACAGCTGGAAGAAAGTGCCTTCCGTGTTAAAATCCGCCCTGGGCCCTATCGGTTCCAACATCTGCTTGCCGAGATCCGAGCTCTATACGATGAATGCTATCATAAAAACTCGACGATTGGGTTTCGACTCATCGGTCTTTTTTAGGAATCTTCTGAATGATCTAGAGTCGAGCCAGAAGCGACACTGGAATGCGCTGATTAGTGTACTGCAAAAAGGCCTAAGACTTTCAAACAATACGATGAACCCTGCTTAAATACATCTGGAATTCCCTGCATTTTCGTTGTTGCGCTCTTTTCAACTTTCTTGAGCTGCAAAACCGTTTAGGCCCTCTTATTGCTACCTACCTCTTTCCGCTCGATACTCATCTCTCTTGCTGTACTGCTTTTGCTCTTGTTTGTGTGCAACTTCTGTCACATTCCACTGAAAGGACTCATCGTCATACCACGAGCTCTTCTTCAGTGGCGGTTGGTGGTTGGTTTATACATTTTTCACTTATATACTCCCTATAGGCTCTGGCTACTTCTGGGCGATTCATGGCCTTTTCTGGTTGGAGCTCTGAATTCGACTGCAACAAAAAAATGATAGATCTCCGATTGCATAAACTTTAAAAATTCTAAACACACGTTCATAACAACTTTCTTTACGATTTCAGTACGCATGCCGCATCAAACATCTCTAACATCATCTGTTGACGTTGAAGATCGCAAAACTCTACGTGAGGCCTTATACCAAGGAATATTCCATCGTCACCGACGAACCATATTCGCCGTTGGCAGCTTTCTGCGCATGTTGCGAAGCCGAAACTCACAATACAATACAATTCGAAGTTCGTCCGAAGGCGAGGACATGGATGAGGCTAGATAAAAATAAATCCTCGCAGGGAAATGAACGTATGCGCAGTGATATGTTAGATGACATCGTTTTTTTTTTTTTTTTTGATTAACAATTTATAGTTATATCGAGAACAAATAGAAAGAGAAAAATGCATCATTTTGGCTGTTTTGTTACGAAAATTATTACAAGAGAATAATATTTATGTATATGTATACCCTAGTGAAGTCATCACAAAGTAGTGTGCACTTGCTGAATCAATAAGCACTGCTAACAAACAACTTGTTCGTTTCGTTTGAACTTATTTAGTTAAACTAAGAGCTTAAGGCACATACGGTTTTCATAAAACTTAAATTGACATTGGCTTGATATATATGTAAAAAATAGCAAAAAGCAAAAACCTAGGCAAAACCAAAGCTAAACTTAAAGGATCATCAGAACTTAATGAATTTAGTAAATTTTAGTATTTTGAAACAAATAAGATTAAAACATCAGGAAAATGTTAGAAAAAAAAATAAAACAAAAACCAATTCGTTAACTAAATGTAGAAAATGTAGAGGCAATTCTTCCCTTTGGGCTATTTTAAGTTATTTTTTTTTCCCAAAAATTTTTATACATTTTATATTGATTAAAAAGAAAAATTTTGTTGAAAAGAAAAATAAACGAAAAGATCCTAACGCATAATGCGTACGCAGCCTTACAATTTAAGTGTAGACGCCATAGAATTTATAACTTGTAAGCCTAGTATGTATAACATTTATTAATTATTGTCGTTACTAATGCTTGTTAAAAGTTACAATTCCTCTTTGTTATTTTATTTACGTCTTATCCATACACAGATCCATACACAGTTTTTTTCTAACAATTTTTTTATATAATCAACAATAAAAGAATAGACACTGCTTTTGCAACTACAAATTGGGATATGGGTTGTTATAGACTATAAACTGACAAAAAAAACAAAGCAAATTTAAAAGCTAATAAAAATATTTTCTTTTTTTTTTTATCAAAACACACTAAAAATATTATATTTATGTATAGCGCTCGCAAGACGAAAATTTAAGTAAAATTAAAATAAAAACAAATTTAAATCATGTACTGAAACAAAGATTGTAAAATTAACTATATTAACTAACGTTTATACCTAATATTGTACTAATAAAAGAATATTGAATTGAAATATATACAACAAAAGACCATGTTTGACAGTGGTTTTTGTTAATTTTTGCCCTGACCCCAAGGAAGCACAAATGTTTTTCTGAGCCAACATAGGAATGGACTGCTTACTGATGGATCTTTGTCATCCTTTTTTGTTGATGGCTTGCTTGGAGAAGATTTGCTTTCAAGTTCGAGTTTTGTTTTTTGATCAACTTTCGCTTTCGGTATGGGTACGGGATGAGGTCTAAAATCAGGTCCAGATGGAGGCTCAGGTTTGGGTGCAGGCTCATGTTTAGGTGCAGGCTCAGGTTTCGGCGCTGGCTCAGGTTTAGGTGCAGGGTCTGGTTTAGGTGCAGGCTCAGGTTTAGGTGCGGGCTCAGGTGCAGGCTCAGGTTTCGGCGCTGGCTCAGGTTTAGGTGCAGGGTCTGGTTTAGGCGCGGGCTCAGGTGCAGGCTCAGGTTTAGGCGCAGGCTCAGGTTTAGGTGCAGGCTCAGGTGCAGGCTCAGGTTTAGGCACAGGCTCAGGTTGTGGCGCAGAGTTAGGTTCAGGCGCAGGTTCAGGTGCATGATCAGGTGCATGTTCGGGTTTGAACTTAGGTAAAGTTTCAGATTTAGCCCTAGCATGTGATTCCTCTTCAACCTCTGACTCTTGCTCACCATCGGTTTTACCCTGTTATGAAAAGACGAAATGGTTAATGACCACATAAATTGAATAATCTGATTTGAAAATAGTAAAACCCAAAAGTTTTGAATTTTTATCTGGCACACAGAAAAGGAAATAATAAGGAGAACTCAGAACTTAGCAACGAATCAGATAACTAAACCTAATGCAGGTTAAATAATCCTGGGATTTTCTGCGGGAGCGAACCATTTGCTGCCATTGACAGGCTATTGATTAGGCACCAGCGAGGAATACAGTCGAGCCAAAATGGCAATTAAAGTGTCTGGCTGTTGCTCACGGCGTACGCTGAAAACGTTTACATGTAATGAAGCGCTATCAAATGGGCATTCCAATTTCGGAGGTCATCTAGAAGTAGGCTTGCCATCTGTCCTCTTTTCCGCGGACACAGTCCTCTTTGGAAGCGCTTCCGAGGGAATTTTTTAAATCTGTTCGGGGTTTATCTCGTGGTGAAATAGTCGCTCGCAGAGGATCGATGCTATTGAGCGACCAATGGCTTATACTCGCACATGTTAGCGATTGAGAGCAACAACTGCCATGAATTCATAATCATCCACAAGAAGAACAGGAAATATTCCATATTGCTAACACATACTTACTTCTTCAAAATCACTTTCATCCAGATCAACAGCATAAGTTCCACTATGAACAGTTGTCTGAATGAGCTCCCTTATAGCTTCAGTCTCTACTAATTTTTTGGGAGTGACTCTCACATTCAAATCCTTGAACAAATGTCCAGCTTCTATATCAGATGTCCAATCCGGTTGAACAACTGGATCCTATAAAGAAATTTAAAAAAAAAACAAATGTTAATCTTACATATTCATCTTGCGTAAGTTATTAAAAATAAACAAATAGCTAGCGCGACAGCTCGGGTTGAACCAAAGCCTAGCTTCTCGCAACCATTCATGTTGTGCGTGTTACATTTTTCACACGTATAGAAGGGACCTAAACAATTTATTGCCGATTCCGAACGGCGAATTGAGAAGCTCTTTCATGCCAAACTATACTCCCGGAGGCTTTTCATTCATCGACAAGAGGCTTTTCATTCATCGACAAGAATGTTCGGTGAACATGGCTGAGGCTGAAACCAAGCCGCTCGGACAGCAGTCCAACGCACTAAATACTGAGCCACTGACCCATTGGAGATCAATTTTCATCTAGTTCTTGTGAAAATTATTTCGCACTTAGTAATCTTATTGCAAAAAATTTAAGAAAATTGATTGTCAGGACTGAGCATGTCAACTGCTAAAATCGAATGCAAATTCAAGTCGCGCATTTAGATTTGAAAGTAAGAATGTAGGTAAAAACCCATGATCACCTCCGTGCAGATCTTGCTGGAAAACTTCTTAATAGTGAACGACGTGTGAACACTTAGTGAACTATGTGTGAACACTCGGAACTGCGCAAGAACATGCACGTGAGCTTAAGAGACTTATGCTGCTAATCATACCAGGGATGCATCTTTACACATCAGAGTGCCCAAGTGTCTCTCCGTGTATGAAAACTCGCTGCAAGATGAAAGCATAACTCTTGTTGGCCTGGTCTATCAAATATCTTAGCAAGTTATCACAGAATAGGTGCATTCTAGAAAAAAAAAAATCAGTGATGATAGTTTACCTGCCTGCGGTATCTTAATAATTTGTTCAAGAAATTCTCTTTCCTTTCCAAGAAACCATCTTTCGTCGCATCAGCAACTGCATCCTTCTGAATTGGAACAGTCTGCAATGATAAAAATTAAATGACTGCAACTATTCCGACAAAACGTGACCTACCAAAGCGTCCTCAAAAGTATAGACGAGGAGCATGTAAAAAGCCAATTTCACTGCTAAATGCATATTAGTGCTTGCAAACACAGATGATACTCAAGGATGTGCTATATTTTTGAAGCAGAGTTGCAATAAGTAGAATTTATCAAATTGGCAAGTGGCACAAGTAAAATATTTTATGAACCGAAAAAAGCCGTTAATTCAGCAAGTGGTGCCAATCAAGTTTAGTACGTTTGATTAGCAATTATCTACGCAAGCGTAGGGTACATTCATAGTTCACAGAATCATATAAAACAACTGAATGGTATCATACAAAAGATTTGATTGGAAATGCCATGTCCAAAGATGTTTGAACTTCTTTAGAACAATAAGGAAAGAATCATAGAAGAAGCAATAGAAGCAAAATTGAATGGAAACGAAATAATACGGATGCAGAAAAGATAAAGAAATGTCCAGAAGAGGATTAAACTAGAATTTTAAAAAGGATCAGTTTGCCAGGAAGTATCAATAATCAAGAGGTAATAGTAAAGAGGAAATAAAAAATACACAAACTCATACAAAAATAAATTAACTCAAAACCTTTAAGCTCAATCAGAACATCAGCATAATGTGTGCACACCATACCTACAACCATCGGAACACATCTTTGGCGTGCCGGCAAGCACTAGAAATTTTGCTACACTTACTTCCCATTGATATCTTTGGGAAGCTTGTAACGTAAAAGGCAGCGCTAAGGCTTAGGCAATCGCAACAGTGGTCAAATTGACAAATTGACAAAATGAGGATCATGCCCATTGCTATTACAGGCTACACAGTTTCGTAAGAAGATTTCAGGATAAAATATAGCACCATCATTTCACACAGATCGGAAAGAGGAAACGAACGATGACTCTAGAACAATTGAAGGCACAAGCTTAGGAATCTTCTCTGACACACCTACATACGCTTAGAGTTTAATTACGAGTACTGGATCACAGTAGTATACTTCAGGCAGAAGTGTCGACAATTTGGACAGTACCGAGCATACTCTCTTTGTGTTCGATGGAAGGAAAAACCATCGTCCTATTAAAGCCCTGGAAGCGCCAACAATAATCGCGCGAATCTCTCAATGAAATTTCATACAAGTGTAACATAACTGGGTCCCCAGACGTGGAGGTATTCCCAGCAACTCTAGGGCGAGAGAATACTACATAAACGATGAAATTATTTCTGTTCATAAAAGCTCTAAGAAACGCTGACAGGTGGGCCAACATAAACACTTGCAAATCAACATGGCGGCAGATTCAAGGAAATCAGCGAAACTACTTTTTTTTAAACAGAATGAACTATAGGAGTAATAACTGCCCATTGACGCTTGAATGGGAGTCGTTTCCAATGTCTTCTACAGAAGCTGCAACAAGAAAACATTAAGATATTACGTCCATAACTATAAAAACTTCTTTGAGGATCTGAGCGATCTATCATAAATCAAAATAGTCTAGCTGACACCAAAATAGACAGCTTCTAATTAATCTGGGAACGTATATCTTAGTATCATTTTCTTTCTTCCCTAGTTAACAGCGCGAGGTTTGTATTGAAAAGTCACCCTAAACTTCAACAAGAATGGCGGGACATCAACCGAAATTCTGCTAATGCTAGCTCAAATCGGGGAGTCCCATACTAGGGTTCGATAGATTCAATTAGGAGGTGCACCCACACGTCAGAAGACTTTCTGTGACACACTCATTGGCGATTACCAGTGTGACTGCTCGGCAGATCCACAATAGACCAAATGTTCACATTAAGGAAAATCAAGGGAAAGACAAAAAATGTAAAATCGAGACACACCACCTATTTGTTGACCTCAAAGCAGCATATGATCGTCTGTAGCCCTATACGACGATAGCTGATCCAACTATGCAGCGTGTCGTTGAAAAATACCAACAAAGTTGAAAACATCAAAATTTCTCTATCGAGTCGAATAGCGTACCAAAAGGAGGACATTTTGGCAGGACAGTTTGCATGTAGAACCTAGCTGCGAGGCGAAAGGCACTATGGCAAGCTCACGGTTCCCTCATCTCAATATTCAGATGAATCCGCAAGACCCTTATGCCTCTATTACAGAAATTATCGCGATACAACAATGAACTTAACGGAATAATCAGCGAAAATGCAGTATCCGAACATCTGACCATACACTCTACAAGGGGACCTCACCTCTATGTACGCTTACCGTACGAACCTGCCTCTATCAAAATTCTTTTCGTTATAGAAACAGAAAACATTGAAACGTGCTACCAGGAAAAGAATTTCGATCTCCTGCACAGAATCAACAAGCATCTGCAAACCTCTCGGGGCGCTACATAAGTGTTATACAGTCGCTTCATGCTTGTCGCTAATCATTTTAACTAAGTCATCACTGTCACCGTGGCTCAGTGGTTAGTGCATTAGACTGCTGTGCGAGCTGCGAAGGGTTGAGCACAGCTATAGGCGTGTTTTATTGAATAATCTATAGCTAGCACAGTAAACTTTTCCACACAAATCAACAACAAAACAAAAAGTGAAGATAAATAAGCAAGTAATTCAAAGTGAAGATAAAAAGTTGAAGTATCTGAAATATAGATGGCTTTTTCTTTGTATAACTGAATTTATTTTCTGAAGGTTGTTGAATTGGGGAAGACAGCATAGATATTCTTATATGTAATATCTTATTTCACAACCAACTAGAGTAAAAACAAAGTGAGTATAAAAGTGCGTTTTATTGAAAACTCATTACTGCGCTGAGCATAATGCTCAATAAAACACGCCTAGCGTAATCGAACCAAATTTCATTCAATTAACCAACAAAACAAAAATATTTTTATCCAATCTAATTCTTTAGCTGAACACTGCCTTTATTCTATTTATCGATTCAAGCGCCCTCCGTTACAACTATTAGTAAACATAAAAATAGATTTATTTTGGCAGCATTTTTTCTTATCTGAATTTTGATGTCACAAAAGTAAACCGCGTATTCTACAGTTATTTGTCTGCTAATTCCGCAAGTTCTGCAATTTCACAGAATTGGTCCAGTAATTTCTCCGGTGTAATATTTCTTCTCTTCATTCTAATTTCTTTTCCATTCAACGTAAGAAAAGAAAAGTGCAACATGCCCCCAAAGAAAAAACTAAATGGATTTATGATGTTCACCATGGAGTGGAAAGAAAAGCATGGAAAACAGATGAGCCTGCCTAATGCAACAACAGAAGCCGGTAGATTATGGGCGGTACAGTATAATATTACTTACATTGTCTATTTAATTTTAATATATTCATTTTCTATCACAGAATATGTCCCCACAAGAACGTGGTCCGTACAATGAAAAAGCTAAGAAGGAGAAAGTAACTACGAAAGATAGTAAACTAACGTGCACCGGAGTACCAATTGCTCATATTGAAAAGGAAAAGCAGGAACAAGAACAAAATACCAGAGCCATGAAGAAAAACATTGAAACAATTGTCCGGGACAGCTTGGAGAGAAATGGTAAGTTGTGGTTGGTTTTTCTTATTAGATGCAAACGGGTTCCCATTGGTTTTTGATACCAATTGACGGTGTCACTCAGATTGTGTCTTATTGAAACCGTTGTAGTTGTGCATAAAACATTATCATCTTTTTCTGTAAAGTAAAACTTGGGCAAGGAAGTTTAAGCACTCCTATTCATTCAAGCTTCTGTTGTACACTCACGTATTTACATACATATACCTATGTCTGTTTGTCACAAATGAAGCGTGATAAAATATTCTTAGAAAAGAAACTTGATATCATGAACCATTTGCAATAGTTTTGTAATGTAATCGCAAACAAAAATTGTTTGTAAACTAAGCCAGTACCTACTTTTTTAATGCAAAGACTCATAAAATCAATGTTTAAGTATCGCACACTGAAAATGTTTGTTTTTTTTTCAACCCGGGCTTTCGCGCCGGCTGTTTATTTATTTATATTAAACGCATCAGTTTGCTACGAAGAAGCAGATGCTGGCTGTGTTGATTCAAACGAGCTGGGTGGTCTGCTTAAGTAGCTTCATTGGCAAAATACATAAAAACCTCAACCAACAAACTTCTCCAGTTGTGTACGCCGAGTTGGTTGAAGTCATCCTTCCCTTGCCCACGCCATCGGAGATAAACTCGTCATCTTCTTTGTAGTTCCTCTATGGAGCATTTGTGTTCATTTCATATGCTCTTTAGCCATTTTAGTCGTTATACACGTATCTTTTTGATCAGATCAGTGAAGCTGAACAGTTCATGGTTGAATCTTCTCATCCATGAACCGTCGAAAGTAAAATGTTTCTCTCGAAAATTCTAAGCGCGCTTTCATTCGATTCTGCTTCTGTACCAAACAGCAGGACGGGAATGATGAGGATCTTGTATAGCGTCTCCTTAGTTCTTTTCAATAGTGCTTTGCTTTGCTACATAGTTGTCTCATAAGGCCTTAGTAACAGCGGTTGGCGACGGCGAGTGCAATAATTCTACATCGGATCTCTGCCCTTACGTTGACAGAATTTATAGCAGAGCCTAAGTATGTACATGAACCTTTTTTCTCCTCGCAGTTATAGTTGTCCCATTGACCTTTAAGTAGCTTCTGATTTGATTTTTGCGGAGGCCCCAGTGACAGTTCGCTTCGTTCTGTCGATAACATCAATATCGGCTGCGTAACCAAGTAGTTGTACCGATTTCTAAAAATAGTGCTTGAGGTGTGAACCTAAAAATGTCTCCAGTACAAGTTGAAGAACACTGCATGACAGTACGTCTTCCTATCTAAATCCTATAGTGGTTTTGCAGGTCTCGGTGGTTTCTTAGCCGACCTTGGGCGAACAGCGTGTGCTCTTCATCGTCTTCCTGACATGGCACAGAACAGCTCATCTCTGTCAACCTTCGATTTCATAGTATCTACCCGGGTAAATAATTCGATTTTCATTTGCTAATAACTCAGCGAGTTTTTATCAAATCTGGAAACGCTTCTGACTCAGTTATAATTTTTTTCGATTTTTGCAGAAAATGTTAAAAGAAATGCTTTTAGAGCAGTCCTTCACACTTTTTTTTTCTAGTTTGTCTTGTTATCTACGTAGGTGCATAGTATCTACCGGGGTAGATATAGGAATCTATGTGAATATTAACTACCTTTCCTTACATAGTTTGAAGAAAATCATCGGTATTTTTGTAAGGAGCAACTATGTCCTTCACAATCCGCTCGCAGAATTCCTACTTTTCCGGTGTAAATTTGGTCATTCCTTGAAGCATCGTCAGACCACCTGATCTTTATACCATATTTTGCTGATTTTTATGGCATATCTTGAGTGAACTTAGTGCGACCCCTATATCCAAACAACTGCTCGTCCACAGTAATGGTCTCATAAGGCCTGTAATGAACTCTCAGATTCGAATTGATCATCTCGAAAACATCCCTTATCGGTGCTGGCTTAGCTTCAGACTGGCGAATGGTTTTTGTGAATTGGTTGTCAAAACGAATAAATCGTAAAATGTGGAATCTGTTGACAGAGATGGTTGCACGATATAGAGGAAAAGAATTTTGTTTCCAAAGCTCGCTAACTTTTTGTTGGTTGGATTTCTAGGAACCCATCACAAGCAAAATTCCAAAACAAGCTATCAACTCTTTATCACTTATCGGAGTCCATGTAATAGCCTTTTTGGTCGGTGATTGACGATGATTCTCGAATTATATTATGGGCCCCATGACGGGGGAAAGCAGTATTTTGCTTATACCACTTTGTGCCATCTTTGCTGGTAAAAAACGTTTCATTAGAGGTGGCCGCTTGATCACCATAATCACTCTCGTCATCAGATTCACAGTCACTATTCAGTTCTGAGTTGAGCTTTTCACCTTTTTCAGCATCCGAATTCGCATCTTCGTCGCTATCAGTTCTTTCATTTGGGTCAGCCCCGGCTTCGTCCGAATCAGATTCGGCAGCCAACATATTCCGAAAATAGTCTTGCTTTTCTTCATAAGTCTTAAAATATAACAAAAACACACAGCAATAGAGAACGAAAATACGTTCTCGTAAATCTCATACCGTCTATATTATAGACTCTACAAGTATCATGACAAAACTTACCTTGAAACAGCTGCCGCAGAAAGATATTCAAAGTTACTTCCTCTATCCATATTTAATTTAGTCACAGCTTTTCACCAAAAATGTTAAATCCAAACTAATATCCTATACATACCAGTACATCGCACGATCTATCTGTTCGAGGGAGCGAACGAGTACGTATGAATAATAGCAAAAATTTTCAACTGTGCGGACATGTGCGACCATAATCTCTGATAGGTACATGAACCCGGCCCGGAAAGTTTTCGAATACACACCCGAAGGAACGGCGCAGTAGAGGAAGACACCCCACACCCCAGACTGTAGCGCCACCTTATGTAATTAAGTCAAGTACAAAAATTATTGCATGCGAAAATTTTTTGCAATGAAAAATGTATGGAATTTTTGTATCTACCAGGGTAGATACTGTGTTTAGGTAAAAAAAAATTTTTCATGAATGCGAAGGTTAACACTACAATATATCTCCTTAAAATCGACGGATAGCTGGTGGGTATCGATTAAGAACTCTTGTGTCTTCTCCAAGATTCGGCGTTAAGTGAAGATTTGGTCCATGTAAGATTTAGGCTTCAACTTGGTTCCGGTCCGGTGGATGTAAGGCTTTTTGGTCCTCCATGGGAAACTCGATCGATCGATTTACAGTACATATTCCTCAAGCCAACGTAATTTGACGTGCAAGAGATGGTTAAGTTGTAACGTTTTGATAGAGATTACTTAATACAAACCGATTATAACTCACTCAGGAAAGGGAGGCTCAGTTCTAACCGCTGTAAAACTATTACACATACTTTTTATTTTTTCACAGAAATTGGAAAACAAAAATACTATTTTGTGATGGTGAATTATTTCACAAAAACTTTACAAGGAGGAGTGTACATTCCCGCCGAGATCTCACTGTGCGAATATTCATTAAAAGACGGCTTATGTAATAAGTTCCATTCATTTGTCAATCCAGGTAATCAGTACAATTGGTTTTCTCATTATTTTTATTTAATTTAATTTCTTGCCATTTAGGAATAAACATATACGGTCACACATATGAGGCTCAGAATTATTCCGAAACGACCCACCAGCTGCCGTTGCCTCCGAATGCAATGGGCGAAGAGAATCTTGGAAAATTGTACAATTCCATTTTGCATTTCATTCGTCCAAAGGATGGTGGTGAATACCCACCTTTGTTTACTAACCGTGACAGTCTGCCAATCGTTGAGTCTGTAATGAATTTCCTCAAGTCCGACTCTGGAGCTAACAATGTGGATTTGAAGCTTTACCCAATTCAGTATCTCTTCTTCACTCTAAAAGAGGCAACTTGTGAAATTGGAGAAATCGAAAAGCCTGTGTCGATTTATGTAACAGACGTTTATTTCGAACGAGACATCTTTGAATATACGGTTGGAATAGCCTGTGCAGTAAGTATTTTATAACCTTTACACGCTTTTCACTTCTCGCATCGAATCACTGTGCGCGCAGCCTAAGTCGAGAGCCAAAAGATCTAAGGACATCCATCGGAGCAGACCTTCATGCGCCAGTAGTGCCTTCACTTGCTGTCCTTTGGACCCTTTGGACCCTTTGAAATCAATTAGTTTGTAGCCTTTCCTCAACGCGGACTATTATACCAGTGACCCGTATATCAGAGAGTTGAACACTCTATGGATGTGTCCACAAAGGTTTTCTTGCAAGCATATGAAGCGAGACAAGCCTTCATATAAGTGCTATTGTTTCCATCCTATCCTATCCTTTCCTACTAATATTATAAGTGTGAAAGTTTGGATGTTTGTTCCAACGTATCGCCTAAACGGCTAAACGGATTTGCATGAAACTTCGTGAGTAGATATTCTGTATCCTGACTTAACATATAGGCTTAATTTCTATTTCTAAAAATGCATACTTTCTTAGGAAACAGCCATTTATTTGTGTCCATAGAAAACCAATGACCTGCGCCATTCAGCCAGCAGCACATCGGATCGTTCGCAAATCGTGATCGTGTGAGTTAGAACAGTTAGAGGGAAATTCGAATTAAAAGACGTTCGACTTAGAGGGATTAGAGTGCATTGTGCAATGATTTCTGTTGAAGACTCGTAATCGAAGCCAGCATTTTCGCAGGCGTCAAATAGGGAGAAACCGTCTTCTTCCCCCACATTTCCCTGATACCGCTTTGAATTCAAACGCTAAGGTGTTCTACGCCATGACCATCAATAAAGCAAAGGAGCAGAGTTTGAAAGTAGATGGTTGGATCTGAGGAGTGATTGTTTGTCTCATAGCGTACTCAGAATCAGTTTACCTTACGAGCTGGTCATCCTAGAGCCAGAAAGAAAAACCAGGAATGTTATTTACAAGGAGGTTATATGAGGAATTGAGAGTCTATACTTAATTATCAACTTCCTGAAACCCGGGCAATCACATAGGGTATAATGTGACTTTTTTCCCCTCGGACGTAGTCGCGGGTACCAGCTAGTTTTTAATATTTCTCAGTTATTTTGTACAGAGCTTCCTGTAACTTTTTTTTTTACCTTCATAAGCCGATTTGAGAAAAAAGTTTCATAAACTAAACATTTTGAATATTTTCATTTCAGTATCATGAGGCCCGAGATAAAAGCAGCTATTGCACCCTATCGTGTGTTATTCGCTGGTGCTATGCATTTTCCGAATACATGGCACCGGATATTGCCATAAAGTGTATTCCCGGACGTCATCTGCCGGCTGACACGAAGATAGAGCCTCAAACAGAAACAGCGAGCGTATTTAGTGACACAGAGTCGTTCATTTCAATGGCCAGCGAATCAACTTATGCTACAAAAGCTCTGTCCGAACACAAAGTCTATTATGACGATCAGAAATCAAATGTTTCTAGTCGCCGTGCTATGTTTGCCAAAGATGATTTCCCAGACTTGACTGGAGGCAGTCGTAAGAGACCACAGCCATCATCTTCGAAGGAGTTCAGTATGTACTTGGAAAAGGAGGATGAATCGGAAATTAATCATTGGGCAGAACGTTCGCGTAGGGGAGTACCTCCTCGGCCGGATGAATCGCATTTCAAAATTGACGTGTCTGAAGCAAATGAAAAAATGAATGATCTTAATGATGCCGACGATACAAGCTCAATCACGAGCTATGGAAGAGGTCGGCTCTTTAAAGGAAGCTTTGGACGAGGTAATGCCTTGTGTACATGAATTGAAAAACTCATCTAACGTATTTTCATTATTTTCAGGAAATTCCCTTTATAAATAGATGCTATGACAAGATAATAATTTTTCTATTCATGTTGAACAAAAAAAAAAAGCTTTATGGGACAAAGTTTACTTTTACCTATTAGGACGTACACATATTTCTGTTTAAAAAAAAAGTTTAAAAAATGTGACATTTACTCCATATATTTAAGTACATTTATGTATATGTATATGTGTGTATAAATAAAGTTTTTGCCGTTAATGGTACGTGCAATCCTATATAAACAGCAAACCAATTTTATTTACAATCATTTGTTGATGCACGGTTCTGGGGAAGATTTGTAATAATGCAGGAAAAACATATGTATGTATGAACAAAACAAAAGTAGTGGCTGAGGAAACAGACTGAAACGAACTTTCAGTAGTTTACAACTTGAGTCCAAAACAGCAACTTACTCGGAACATAAATTAGCAATATGACGAAGTATTGCTGAACTTCATTGAAGGAATCAACAAAAACAATTAGTTATTTATGCTCTGGTTTGTCATAAAGCTGATAGATATTAGCACTAAGGTGCACGCAAAATAGTATTTATATACGCCATACAGTCTGTCATCACTCCTGTATGCTCGCAATATAGGTAAGTGTAGCTGTAGGTAGGTATAAGTGGCGTTGAATAACAATTCCTGTTGAGTTGGGTCTACGTTTATCTAAAAAAAATAAATAGGCGGCGCGACAGCTCGGGATGAACCAAGGCCTAGCTTCTAGCAACCATTCATGTTGTGCGTGTTACAATAGGCGTGTTTTTTTGAAACCTAGCCAGCCAGAAGTTGCTAGCAAAGTTAAATTTTATACGTAAAACAAATACAACAAACAGCTGGCTACAACTCTTGATTTTATCCCCAGTCAAAAGCAACTGGCTAGGAATTTAACGATATCCCATGGCCAGGGAGCGGCGAAAGCGATGTTTTCATTTACAGCGTTGGTATCACTGCCAAATTGTTCTGTTCTCTTGACATTTGACCGGCGTCTGAGTACGAAGATGGAAGATGTAAATTATCCATTGAATAAATTCTCTATATTATGGTTTTGCCGGATACTTTGACAGCCGATGTTATAAGAACGAAATAACACGTACCAACTTGACGGTATAAAAAATCGACTGGGTTTGGCTGGCTGGAAATCGTCTAAATGAACGACTGGCTAGCTAGGTTTCAAAAAAACACGCCTATTATTCACACGAATGGAAGGGACCTACACAATTTATTTATTGCCGACTGCGAACGGCGAGTTGAGAAGCTCTTTCGTGACAGATTATACTCCCGGAGGCTTGTCATTCCCCGATGAGAGGTGGTGCGGCGTAAAATGTTCGGTGTACATGGCTGGGGCTTGAACCCACTCCGCCCGCACAGCACTCCAACGCACTAACCACTGATCCACGGCGACCACGTGTGTATGTAGGTAAGTTAAAACATTGTATGAAAGCGGTGAGATCAATGGTGCTGATGTTACCAAGTGAAAAAAAGTTAATTCCAACTTGTTTTCTCATTCTGCGTCGATATCGAAATTAATCTCATGTAGCCAAGTTGCAGTCCTTAAATGCCGCATTCGCGGTTTCAGGTGATACCTGCGATATTGATTTGAATGTCTAGCTACCTATACCTTGACCTTGGTTGCTCTAGATTGTGTAAATTCTCTAATAAAGGCCAGATGCCAAATCTTCTCTTCCGTGATCGTATAATTCGTCTCGTAAAAACCAGCATTCTGGGGCCAAATCGTCTCGTTTTTACGGGACGAGTTATGCGATCACGGAAGAGATGATTTGGGCCCTGATTGTCATGGGATGGGCGTGGATGCTCGTTGCAATATTAGCTATAAATTTTGTGAGTATGAACGCTGCTTAACCAGATGAAAGGTCCTTATTCGGCAGTTGAGTAAATTGACCCTAGATCCGCAGTTCGAGACAGCTGGAGACTACTTTTTGGCTTTTTTTTCCTTATCCTTAGTTTGGCAGCAGAATTATTGGAGCGCTGCTTGAAGATAGGTGTTTTATCGAACCCTCCTCCTAGACATTTAAGGCCAAGCCTGTCACCCTTGAATTCAACCTTGGAACCGGTGGAACCATGCCGATTAAGTCTGTTCTAGCAATCAACCACGTTGTTACTCTTAATTAAAATGCGTGTTTCATCATCATCATTTTCCAATGGTCCGCTTATCCACTATGAGGGTCGCAGGTTTCCCTATCTTCCGCCATCGACTCTAAATCATCAGGGCCTATCCCCATACGGGTAGAGGTGAGATTTCAGACTTGGTCCAGCCATCTCATCCTGGGCCTATCCAGGGGACGCCTATGTCATGGGTCGGATTCCATGACACGTCTTGCATGTTTGTCGAATAAAAAATTGTTTGTACCATTATATTAATTTAGTTTCTCCTTTTATTATAAAGTGCGTTTAATACATTAATAAATAGTTTTTTAAAAAAACGAATACGAGAGTTATCATCGAAAACTAAATGCTAGAATTTACACAAAAATTGTTTATGTTAAACTTTTACTTCAAAAAACATAAGAAAATCGAATGCACATTTTTAATATGTACAGAAATACTTATTCCCTTTTCCAGTTACTAGAAACATACGTGTCCCAATCACAAAACGAGTGAACTAAATTTGTCATTCAGATCAGAAATATCTTCCTTTAACTCAGAATCACAGCGGATCTTAAATGTGGCCAGCTTCCGTTTGACAATGGCTTCATCAGCTTTAAAGTGATTCTGTGAGAACGGTCATAACGTATGTAATAGGACATCAATAATGTGAACCACTTGAAAAAGTGTCGTCGCTGAACTGATTTTCCAGGGTTGCATATGCAATTTTGTGACGAACTCTAAGATTCAATTAAACTCACAATACAAAGATTGTATATTGTACATGGATTTGCTAGTTTACATCAAGAAATTCACATTATCGAGATGCTACTACATAGGGTTGTCAAATCATATATAAATTAACTAAACTAGATAAATACATATTTACTTTGAATGATTCTTTGATTAATTCCCAACATATCAACATTTTCTTAATAAATTTACACACCACATTATTTTTCGATATTTCGTTAAGTTCCCAAATTCTACGGCTCTTTACACGTGCAGTCATTTTTTTTATCACTAATATCTTCTGTTCATAAAGCATTAAACTAAATTAAGTTGGAAATATCAATGTCTACATTATGTATTGTATAATATGTATATAAAAAAAAAACAGTCAGGATAAATGTTAAGGGGGGTGTTTAATTCGTCTTCAAGAAACCTCGAAAGCCACTGGTGATTTGTTTTGGACGATAGCCATCATCCAGCTTAATAACGTCCTTTTGTTTTTGTGTCTCCTTAAGACTGCGACTTTGATCTTTAGTTGATTTATACCTTGAAAGCACTTCCATGGACGTTTGTTTATATGTATCTGACATTCGATTGTGGACCTGTTCCATCAAGTCTGGTATATCATCTTTGGTTAAACCTTTTGTTGGAATTGGTGGCAATGTGGAGATTATTATATGGCCTGCATTCAATATTTTCTTCTTATCGTTAAGAAATGTGCAATAGGAACTAAACACAATGGGTATAATTGGAATTTGCTCATCAACAGCCATGTGGAAAGCTCCCTTTTTAAACGAATGAATTTCTCCGGTATTACGACGAGTTCCCTCGGGGTAAACCCATAATTTGATGTTCTGTTTTTTGATCTTACGGTTGACTTCATTGAGGGTCTCTCGTGCTTTCTCTGAACGAACGCGATCTATGAAAATGAGCCCTGCTAACCATGCAGCCAAGCCAAAGGGCCACGCATAAAACAACTCGCGTTTTGCGACAACGGTGCATTTATTCAACACTGGCCATATATCGAACATTCCTAAACACACAGACGTAAAAGAATTATTTGTCATTTTTATGTATAATATATTTGTTACCTAATACATCAAGTGAACTTTGATGGTTGGCCACGATGATGCACGCCTGGTCCTTCTCTAAAATTTCCTTTCCACGTAATTCCCATCTTAGTCCGATGAGATTAGAGATTTTGTGACATAATGCACTTGCCCATCTACAAAAAAAAGTTGAAAAATTAAAATTAATATTTATGTAATGTACATATGTATGTTCATGCACTGAGGTTCTGTCGTCGCATCTGTGGCAACAACTGGGTATTAAGTCCCAAAATCTTGCTTCAAATCTACACTTTGGTCGTTAGACAAACTCTTACTTATGCGTCAGTCTGGTTGACAAAGACAAATAAGCCCACCACAGCCAAGAAACTAGACCGGGTTCAACACCTAGCGGGCTTGCGCTCCACCACCACATCCTCGCTTAATGCCATTATCGGTCTACCGCCAGTTCGAATCCATGTAGAAATGCAAGCAAAACTCAGTCTGCACAGAGTCTTCTTCTTCTTCCACAACATCAGCTCCCAACATGCCGTTGGATGGCATTCTCCCAAGCTACTGCTTCAAACGAAACTACTCAGTAGTCATCCCCTGAGTGACGAGTGGGAAAAAATGCAAACTCCGACCTTCAAAGCATGACATTGTATACTGATGGCTCTAAAATAGACAATGGATCTGGGGCTGGAATATTCGGAGAGTCGTCTTGCACTAATATATCGGTCAGTCTAAGCACATACTCATCGATCTTCCAGGCAAAAATATTTGCCATAAATAAGTGCACAAGCTTAAACGTGCTCTCTAATTTCCGTAGCAAAACCATCATCATCTTCTCTGACAGTCAAGCTGGCCTAAAAGTACTGAACTCAGCCAGGATAAAATCGAGACTAGTCCTAAAGACGGTCAAATTGCTTCTAGAACTTGCAAAAGACAACTTGGTCATACTACACTGGATTCCCGCTCATAAGGGCCACACCGGCAATAAAACAGCTGGCCAAGATAGGTGCAACTACCTCCCGCACTGGTCCTGATCCAGCCTGTGGAGTAAACAAATCCGTCTTTTAAAGCTGCATGAGGGAACAAACCCTGCTCAAATCCAACACAATTCGGGTGGGTGGTATAGGACAGAAATGTACCAAACACTTCTTCCCCAATCTATCACAAAAGAAATCCAAAGTTTCTTCAAAATCTGAACAGGAACCACTTTAAAATTCTAAGCGGTATCCTAAGCGGCCATTCCCGACTAAAACGGCACCTACACAAGCTTGGCCTGTCACCAGACCCTACCTGCTGACTATGCTTTAAGAGTGACGAAAGCTCTCATCACATCGTCACAGAATGCCCCGCTCTCATTCATGTGAGAAAGCGAACACTAGACAGTGAATTCGTGTCACCAACGGCACTTGCCACGCTTCACCCAGAGAAGCTGATTAGCTGCCTGACAGCCTCTGGACAGCCAAACGAATTGCCCTAAACATATGGGACAGCTGTTCCCCACTAATAATAATAATAATGTTTGTTCATGTGTAAACGTTTTCCCATCCCAATTAATTGGGTCCTGCTAGCGCGCTGGTGCCGTTGACTTCTTATTTAATACCGTGGGCACCCTGACTTCATAATCATCCGAGGTGCACGGTCAGTATGCTTTTTAATGCGGCCAACGACACGATTCCTAAGGAAAAGTTCCATTATATAAAGTGTCAGTAACCTTCTTCGGAGAAATGTGCGCTGTCGTTACTCTATTAATGGCTCCATTTTTCAAGACCCTGACTAATCCTTGGAAATCCTTATCAAACAAAGAATATATCGCAATAGCCCAGATGAGGCGCTGCTTCCGTGTCGAAAGTTGTTTAAGCCACCGTTGTTGACTACATCTAAGGAATTCGCTATTGTGGTTATAGTGCTGCTATAACCTCTTACTCAATATTCGCACTTATAAGCTAAGCAAATAGTATCCAATGGCTACTGTTTGGAGATCAAATAACCACGATTGCTGTGTAGTCAGTAAGAACACTACGCATCCGGAAGTTGACGCCAATCAGTGATTACCCTACATATTTCTTCAGCATTTTCAGCGAGACAATCAATTCGGATAGTTAGTCTGTTATGCATCGTCGGAAATTGACAACTTCATTTCATTACTATATTTCCGATTTAAATCTTATTAAAATTTTATCAAGCAAAAAAACTAAACTGCAAGCGTATCAGTATACTTGAGGATTTGCACAACCCCACTGGCATATATTTTTTCTTAAAATACCTTTAGGAGTTCATAGTAATTCATTGTACCCATTCAGTCAGCACCTATTCGTATACTTCAATATCTGACTACATAAGAGCATGTCGATTTTTTAAAGGCCTTGCAAAACTTATGGAACGGATGTCGCCTCTTCATTCCTACACGATGTTTAGTTCGTCAACCCGCACAAACTAACGCTTACAAGGGCAGTAAGAAAGTTTATCATTGGTTATGTCGGCCGATCATTATGAGCATAACGCAAGATTTCTCGTTTGCTTTTGCATACAATATCAAATCTTCTATCGATGATGTCATTCAATCGAGCCCAATACATTGTCTGTACATATCAACATACATATGCACTTC
Source organism: Matsumyia berberina (assembly GCA_917880715.2). Classification (NCBI taxonomy): domain Eukaryota; kingdom Metazoa; phylum Arthropoda; class Insecta; order Diptera; family Syrphidae; genus Matsumyia; species Matsumyia berberina. The sequence goes on from OU862871.1 coordinate 87,679,183, forward strand.
AATTATGATTCGTTGGAAAGAATTATATTGATTTTATGATGACTATTCATTTATAAATTGATTGCCTCTTTCGGCACTCAACATTTTATAGGGAATGAGAATCTAATGGAATTGGAATCAAGTAATAAAAGGAGGAGGTGGAGTAATTTCAATCTAGCAAATATTTTTTCAAAAAATTTATAAAGTAATCAATAACAATTCTTAAATATTACCAAGAAGAAATTCTTTATGTGTACATACATACATATGTATTTATATATTTAATAATTAGCTGTTGCCCGCATCTTCGTTTTTGAAGCGTTATGCCTACCCCTCATCGTTTTATTATTATTATTTTTTTGGTCGAGTTTGGCAACACTTTTCTGGATCACTCAGACGCAACTGGTCCATTGAACTACTTACCTGAAAACAGCGACCAGTTTTTACCCATTTTAATTTCCTCGACTTTTGAAGAAAGCCAAGAATGCGCTTCAAAGATGAGGAGCTTGCAGTATCAGCACTCACAACATCAGTACCGAAGATCTAACTGCCACCAGGACAATTGCAAACGAAATTATCCGAAGTCTCGTCGCCCCCACTTGCAGACAGTGGTGTCACTTAAGCCTAACATATATGTAAAAGGTGCTTGGCAAAAGCAAAATGTCCCGTTAGAAAGCCAATAAGTTGTCTGCAGGCTCTTCTATTCAGTGACAGCAAGAATGTCGCTCATTTCTTACAGGCGTTCGGGAGCATTTGTTTAGTCTGCCCGCATCCTGGAGAGCCATACCACACACAATTGTGTTTTTAGGAAACCCAATCGTCAATAGAGACCCTGACCGAGAAGACCCAACGCAGATTCAAGTCCTGAGAAATCATCCTCTGAGCCTTGTACACCACTTGATCGGAGATCGGATTTAGAGAGATCCTAGTGTGACCTGGGGATGGGACCCATACAAGAGTCAAAAAGTTCAGCCTTGCGACCGAATTCCGACAGTTCCTGCATACTCGGGCTTTCATTTCATTCAACTTATGAGAAAAGTATACTTTTATTGAATCTTAAAACTTAAGATACTTAAGGTGGACATACTAAGAATTATAAGTATATACATATGTATGTCCACCAAGTGGTAAAAAAATTTCAGATAAAAGTCAACCATCTTAACAACCTCACAGAAGCATAGAGATCAACACTGCAAGCAGGCTAGATATAATAATAAATTTCCTTTCCCTGAATGAATACATAAGATGCACAGCTTTAAACAATCGGACTCATGGAAGCAAAGTTCATATGGTCACGAATCTATTTTTCATAGATATCGAACAATCAAACTCGACAGAGCACAGTGGGAAAAGTAGGTTAGGTATATGGGTGACCTTGCTGACAGCATTGTCAGCGGCTCACATTGAGTCCATTGTGCCCTTAGGAAACTGAAATTTGTCAACCGCTAGTGAAACCACCCAGATAAATAAATGAATCTCAGGAGTTTGCTAAGCTCAATATTTCGGAGGTCCTCTAGAAGCTATTGCCAAGCGCTCTGTTCCTCTTCAGGACTAGTGCAGGACAATCACTTAATAGGTGACGAATAGATTCGATTTCTTCCTCGTCCCTACAATTTCTACAGCAGTCATTGTAGACCTAACATTGCTGCATGATTACCTACTGAGCAGTGCCCAGTTGTAATGCCAATGGTGGTTCGAACTTCCCTACAGCTACTAGATTGATAGACCTCTTCTTATCGAAGGCAGGCCGTAGCGATCTGGCTGTAGGGCATATACAGGGTGGGCCAAATACAAGTTTCTTTTTAAAAATGCAATAAAATCAACAATATTAAATTTTTTTCATGTATTATAGCTTAATTAGTAAGAACAAACACTCCCATTAATTATGAAATACAACGTCGTTCAAGTGGCTGCCTAACCTGGCTTCGCGGTAGCGAATTCTGTCACCCCAATTTTCCAAGACCTTATTGATGGTTTCGGGCTGTAGCTCACGAATTGCTTGGATGATATTGGCCTTAAGTGCTTGAATCGTTTCCCGATTGTTGGCATAATATTGGTCCTTCATGGTTCCCCACAAAAAAAGTCCATAGAGGTCAAATCCCAGCTCCGAGGCGGCCAATTGACATCGCCAAGACGGCTGATAACACGATTTGAAAATTGAGCTGCCCTAAGGTCCAAACTGCGAAGCGATAACGAAGCGGATGGTCGCGCGCCTTCAATTGCTGAGGCAATTGGACCTTGTAAGCGAATAATCCGAGATCTTTGTGCAGAATTCTCCTCAGGCTAGTGCGTGAAATGTTGAGCTGTTGAGATCAATAGCGAGTTGATGTTCGTGAATTGAGTCTCACACTCTCGGCAACAGCAGCCACATTCTCAACTGTGCGCACCGTACGACGACGGGGACCAGGAGTGTTGTCCACTAGCATACCAGTCTCACGAACTTTTTGCACAAACTTGCGTACAGCAGTCGCGGTGGGTGCTTCATTTCGGCCAAAACTTATTTTCAAAAAACGCACTGTTTGGGCTACACAGCACTCACTATGGAAATAAGTTTTCAATATTCCGCAACGTTGTTCGAGCGTAAAGCGACTCATTTCGTTCCGCGGAGGTATGATACTGAATTTCTGTCAAGATTTCGAGCGGGAAATAGCTGTCAGTGTCAAAATAACCTATGATTAAAAAAAAAAAACCGCTAGATGGCCCACCCTGTACATATATACCAGCGTTTTTTCCGACCGACTGTATGTCTATTTCCCTGTATAGTGTGCTGAGCGGTGTTTTGGCCTCGGCAAGGGACACGAGACAGCGAGATAATTAGCTCAAAGTTTCCAGCTGCCGATAAACCCTAAACCGAATATGCGGTACTTACAAGGTCGATTTTTGCCAGGTTCCCGGACATAGTAATAAAACAGCAGATGAATTAGATAGAAAAGGATCAGCATTAAGGACGGAGAATATTCACACATCTGACGCCGGTAAATGTCCACTGAAAATTCTGATTAAACCTAAGTTAAGCGAAGTAACCAACACCGCCTGGTCCGCCAGAGATGATAGTGTTATACTTCATAGCTTACAGCCAATACTGAATGAAAAAGACCCAAGAGCCTACTGGCATTTTACCCGTATACGCCAGTGATATTGAGATCATCGGAAGGACACAGCGTTAAGCGGCCACAGTTAAAGAGACGCAAACAAAGTACATGTACTTACTTACCGAGATGCACGGAGCGTTGGTGACCATTCGAAAAACCGCGACTCACGTAAAAAGAGACGTAACCCAAATTGATTTACAAAACTTGGGGAAAAAACTTATGATCGAGCTGGCTGGAAACGTTTGATGTTCAAACCAAGGTTCATCCCACTGGACTGAAGCTAGTCGGTATTTAGACGGGCTTACTAGATAATTGGAGAGGGATCAGCATCTGCGGTCGCAGTCAGGTCGCACTAAGGGTGCGTGAAATTTCCTTGAATCACTCTGAGATTGTTCCAGAATGTAAGAATAAACTCAACACGATTTTCAAACGGAACTCAGTTTATCTTACTTGAACCCAGGTTCGCTGGGCAATTAAACGCAATGAGGTGCCGAACCCGAAAGATTACTCGCTCTCTGAGACCGGAAACAATTATTTGTGTCAGTTCAATGAAGATTTGGCGGTCACTGAGGACCCAACATGTGAGTCTTGGCTCGAAAGCGATGACACGACTAAGCACTTTTAATATCCAAAGAGATTTGAATAGGAGTCTCTCCTTTTAATGGAATAAGCCGAATGGACCAGTATCGTGTTTTACAGTCTACCCCCCTATATAAATTTCTATCATTCAAGTACATATAGATTCATATGTTCATATGTACGTACAAGTATAAATTGCACATTTTAGCGATCCTCCTTACTTACTTACTTAAGTTGGGGTGGTCCTCAACCTCAACCAACAAGCGTATCCAGCTAGCTCGATCTTTAGCCAACTGCTCTAGGTTCGCACGCTATGGTCCTCTTCCACTTGCGTGTGCCACCTGAGTCGCGGTCTTCCTCTACTGCAACATCCCTCGGGTGTGGATTCGAAAATTTTCCAGATCTCTGACTTATGTCACAAACTAAGTTACATACATACATATATGTGTATAAATTACATATTTTCCGCAAGAGACAATTAATCCATTTCCGACAGCATTCAGAAACCTTCCCAGAAGACTCAAATACTTTAGTTGATTTTATTATTCAGGCGGTGTTTGAAAATTGATAGACGAATTGCATTCTTTTGTATTTGCGTATTTTATTGTATAATGTATCTATTTATAGTCATTATGCAAATTAACATTTTGATCAGACGTTTCGTTGCATTTTAAATTCTAGCTGTTTAAATCTTTCCAGATTTTTTTATAATGATTAAACTGAATTCGAATGCTTGAAAAGTTTTTAATATTTCTCTACGCCGGCAAGGTTAAGCACAAAATTAAAACCAAACATCGTGTAGTCACGTTTTCACCTTAACATTTACAATTTCTTTTCGTTTATGAAATTTATCTGTGTGCTCACGGACTCTTTATTGAAAGACCTTTGTAAGACACCCTTAATCTGACACGAAATGAACTTAACTAAGTGAATACATTTGCTTAGGAATGCACTTCGGATACCGGAAATGCATTTGTGACACAGGGAACCTTTTATGATAGATAAATTACCATTGTGAATTGCTTAACAATTCGATATATTTTTTGATTGTGACACTCTCAGCAATGCAACGTTAGGTTTTATTGGAGTGACTACTAGCAGCTAGATACAATCAATCATCTACCAGAGAATCCTCTTAAGGCGTGCAGGCATCTGGATACAAACCCTATATCATGTATCCTAGTTCCATTAGTACTATGCTCCTTGTTCTCAAAATTATTGACTAGCATGTCCAAGAAAATGAAGTGAGTCTGCCTTTAACGACTTAGTAACAAAATTTAATGAATCTGACCTCTGATCATCCTATGAGTGCATCAATGGGACTATGTACCCTACCGTTAACAATATGCAGATGGATCATGCTTAATGTTTAATTGAAAAATAACCCAACCGATATCATCTCGGCGCTTACAATACACGAGAGTATTCAGGAATGTGTTCTTTTACCTCTCGTCGCTGACAGCCTTTTTCATTCCCTGAATAGGGAGGACATAATGAAGACCATTTACTGTACTCCGGAAATTCAAGCTTGTATCTTTTTGTCAAAAAGAAAAGGCTAATTCTTCTTATTTGGCGTACCCTTTAGCGAAAGAATATAATTCTCACAGAAAGCCAAGAATTATTCTGGATACAGACAGAAAAATTAATAGAGCTTTTATGGCCCCATGAACTTGCCATCGAATCTTCGGCAAAAACTGAGGAATAGGGCCCAAAATCTTGTGGAAAAAACTGTCAAAATCACCACAGATAGAAAACTAAAACGAATCAAAAAAAGGTGACCCACTGGCAAAACATCGTTCATCGGCTCTTAACCCTGAGTTATCAAAACTCCTTTCAAAAATTCAATGAAGACGATGAAGTTGTCCTGTTAAAAAAAAAACTAACTGTCACCTAACTATCCAAAGAATATACTTGATTTACTCTGAAGTAAATACTCTACTCTAGGCTCATCAGGAATGACACAGTAGGTCTCTGAATAAGTATAGTACTAGAGCTTATTTATTCTTGAGCATTGGGATTAGCGGTCAATGAGAGTAAGACCAAGTGTACAAGAATGGACACTTAACACCGACGGCTCGGACAGAACGTCACTGTAGACAGATATAACTTTGAGGTAGTTAAGAACTTTGTCTATCTAGGCTCCACTATCTGTTCAGACAACGACATCAAAGCTGAGATTAAGCGAAGAATAACTCTTACCAATCCTTGTTTCTTTGGGCTAAGAAGGCACCTGTCCTGTCTGTTCTTGGCTGTTTCGACAGGAAAATTCTTCGGGTGATTTTCGGTTTCGTTTGCATAGACGGTGAATGGAGGAGGAAATTCAACGACGAATTTTACGGGCTGTAAGCGAAATCGACTTAGCCAGAAGAATGAAGGTTCAAGAACTGAGGTGAATGGGCCATGTAAAACAAATGGACGCCAATGCTCCGACCTTGAAAATCTACGAATCCACCCCCGAGGGGACCGCGACTATGGTGCCACACGCAAGTGGAGTCGGATCTTAACCAACTTGGCGTGCGGAACAAGAGGCAGCTGGCTAAACATCGATCTGACTGGAGACGCTTGTTGGTTAAAGCCCAGGTCCATTCCAGATTGTAGCGCCACCTTAAGTAAGTAAGAACCTTTTTTATCCCTTATCATGCTTCGACATTGCAATTTATATCGACAACCAAGCTAAGATCAGATCCCTAGTATCCACCACAATGAAATCTAGGGCAATAATGGGCTGCCGCGTTTGTTTGAACAATCGTCTAACAACATAACGTCACACCCAGCTGGATCCCGAGACATAAAAACATCCTGAGGAACTGCGCGGCTGACGAACTACCTAGACATGACTCTCTAGGTAAAATTGCTTCATGTCAAGCTGAGAACTATTAAAATGATGTATATGCGTCATCTAAATGCATGTCAGGACCCTCAATAGAAAAGGTCTTATCTTCAAGATAGTCTTGTGCATTTAAATGAAGTGAAAACATATTAAACCAAATAAAAGCATCAAGTAGGTGCATGTACAAGTACATATGCGTGTATTTTACATTCGTACGTTATCACGTACCGAGTGCAGTGAACCGCAAAAAAGTTAAAAACGAGATTAAAAGTGGGTGACTATGGTAATAACACTTTTTTTAGACGACAAATGATTTTAAATTAAAACTCGTTTCGACTCAATAACATGCATGGTTTAGCAATGAACTTGCCGGAAAAAAAACCTCCGTTCCATTACAATTAGCAAAATGTTACACATGTTTCTGCAGCGAATGGAGAATGGAAAACCTTCGTCATGACCCGGTAATGCCCTGACCACCAAAGGTCATTGTCGAACTCAAAGCGTATTGTGACTCTCGGGAAGTGGGCCTTCTAGTGTGTTCCCATGCTTATCCTCAGAATACAGTCTGGGGCAGCAGCAAATGCAATGTGTGAGGAAACCATCTTCTAGATTTTAGAATTTTGTCTGATATGGTCATTGACGAAGTTGGTTCTCAGCCAACCTTTGTTATGGTAAGAAGAAAGGAGATGATTGACTTGGCGCTATCTAACCGATACTTCGAATCGATTACTAACTGGAGAATTCTGCCGGAAATGTCCTTGTCAGATCATAGACATATTACTTTGCAGGAGAGAAGGAATCCGCAGAAAATTAACTGACTACGCTTTAGGGAAGAGCTAGACAAGTCTGTCAAAACTCCTTCCTAACTCAGAACGACGCGGAAGGTTAAGTACGAGTATGTTGCTCAAAATCTGACTAGTATCTTCACCAGATGGAAGCCAGAAACCTTCTAAATCTGAAACTTAAGACAAATTTGAATGTAGACTGGAATCTTTTGTTCTAAACAAAGTTAGTTCGCTCGTTCGAAAGTACTTCCTAGAGATTTTTCTGAAAAGATCGAAACACTCGGTGAAACCAGTAGGTTTGTTAAAGTCCTTAAAAGGGGCAAACCAACCAACCCGAAGTCTTTTAGAAAATCGGATGGTACCTTCACTGAGATGAAAACGGAGACTTTCAATATTCTGCTGCAAACTCATTTCCTAGGTAATCAGATAACGATCACAGCTTGGTCCGCTCATTCAGGCTGAGCTTGATCTAAGTGGCGTAGCTGGTATATTGCAACGGCCGTGGTAGCAAACGAGGCAAAGACATATGCTGTGGTATCAATTGACAGTTTCAAATCACCTGGGTATGACCACCCAGTCTTCCTGCAACAGGGTGTAAACCAGTTACTTCCAAGCCTAAAGAGAATCTTCACTACGGGTGTTGCACTTGCTTATTCCCACATCCTGGCAAACGGTAAGAGTGGCCTTCATACCAAAAATTGGTAGAGATGACTACTCTCTCGCCAAAAATTTCAGACCTATAAGTCTGTTTTCCTCCCTGCTGAAAAGTATGGAAATTATGGTCGAAATTCAAGTGCGCAGGGTTGTTTTGGGGATAAACCCTCTATCGCAGATGGAGCATGCATACCAGTGTGGAAAATTCTGCGAGACTTTCCTTCAATATCTAGTTGCTTGAATTTAATTCGTTTGATATAGGAACGAATACGCCATGGGCATTTTCATTGACATAGAAAGTGCTTTCGATAATGCGACCTTATTCTGGTAGACAACACAGGGTGGATTGTGATCCTAGTAGTGTGGATCAGAGTAATGTTTATGAATAGAACTTTGGTTGTTTATGCGGACTGTGGCCGCTATATTATGGCACAAAAACACCATTCGTTGGACCCGAGCCATTCTGCGGGCTAGGACCGCACCGAATCCAAGAAGAACTGAGAGGAAGAGTGCAAAAGAGGGATGCTATGAGAAACACTCCCATGACTAAGGCAGGCAAAGGAACTCCTCGGGAACTACGACCGAAGGAGGAGCAAGGCCTACCTAGATACCAGCAAAAACCAGCTTCGCATTCTAACGGTCTTTCTAACGGGCCATTGCAGACTCAGGGAGCATCTCAGGAAAATGGGAATAGAAGCAAACGGAAACTGCAGATTCTGTAGGGATGCCGAGGAGACTCCGTCACACCTCCTTATGGACTGTGGAGCATTGATCCGGAAAAGAAGAGTACACCTGGGAGCGTACGCTTTCCTTGAAATGGATCTCCCACCGTTGCACCCAATTCAGATACTCCGCTTTCTCAGAGTGATTGGATTGGAGGAGGTTCTCTAGGTCGAGACGTATCGGCCAATATGAGTACGAGCACAATAGATCTAAACAGGTCGCAGTGCACACACACACCCCAACTTCTAACATCTAACATATTACGGCGGGGGTAAACAGAGGCTTTCCGCAAAGCGACGTTCTGTCTACACTGCGTCTACGTCTACGGTCAGGCATATGCGGATGATGTTACCATACTTTCTGTCGCATCATGTCTTCACTTTTGCCTAGCATCTGAATGTGTTAGGCTTAAGTGACACTACTGTCTGCGAGGCTACTTCGAATCATTTCCTTTGTGATTGTTCTGTCAGATCTTTGGTGCTGATGTGATGAATGCTGATACTGTAAACTCCTCATCATTGAAGCGCCTTCTTGGCTTTCTCCGAAAGAAAGTGATAACGCTTCTTGGTAATATAATGGACCAGTTCCGTCCTTTTTAATTTTTCCTAATCTCTGCATTAAAACTACAATTACGTGCCTGGACTAAGCATTTATTTTTTCCTATATGTGCCAATAATACAATAATTTAACACACATTTATGAAAACTTATTGAGACACGTTTATCACTTAATCGTTCTTTCATATATGACCTCGAATTTTTATAGTGACTGCACATTGTGGTCCTCTGCGTGCCCATTAGTTTGGTTCATTTTGTGTTTGCATTTGGATGTATGTACACATGTCACATTTTTTTATTTGGTACAGTATTTCAAAATCAAGTTGAAATTGTATTCCATTATCATTAGCAGAATTACGCAATTAAAAACGTACACGCCTTCCACAAACTCTTTTTAGTTATATTGGCGTGAGTTTTCGGTTCATTTTCTCCCTTATCTTTCTCTTTCGTCAACGGAAACATATAATCACAATTAAGAGCTTTCAAATCCAAAATTTAATATTTTCGCATGACTGCACGTTAATTTGACTTAAGAGGAAGAACCTTTTGCTTTCTTTCCTTTCTACATCGAACTTACCTACTTGAATAAATGAGTTTATTCAAACTAATTGCAGTAGAGGGATTAATAACAATTGAATATATAATAATGTTGTTTGGCCGAAATTAAAGGGCAATGAACCATGGCCCAGTTCGTGACCAATGTGTCGAGTAATAAAATATGAAAAATTGAGTGCAACAAACGTAGTCAATAAATTGTTTGAAAACACACGTAATTGTAAACGAAATCGACCACACTCTCTACCGACATGCATATAGCATTTGTTTTTTTTTTTTTTAAATATGACAGTCAACCGACGTATACAAGTAGGTAGATGTTATGATTGAGTAATCAAGTTAATATAGTACAGGCAAACCAAAACCACACTGTGAAAATTCATTCATGTAGTACAGTTGTTTTAAGTTACAATGCGACGAAACAGCCAAATCCCCAAAGGAAGAAATATAGTAAGAAAGCCACTAACAAACTTCTTACACTGCACAGTAGCTCACGCCGTTTCTGATCAATGACAATAGATGTTTTCAGTCAATTCGACACTAAGTCCGACACAAGTGAAATCACTCACCATTCCGGAAGTAAAAGCATAGATGGCAGATGTGAAGTCACGATACATACATCCATATATCAGGCAAAAACTGAAGCTGAATTACTCATGAATACCATTCCCGGTATCACCGCACTCATGAATGCCTGTGGATAGGGCTGCGGAGTTCAAAAACGTTTGAATTCATACGGACATGAATGCGCACTCAGGCACGCCACCCCATCCACAGGCATTTATGAGTGCGATCATGCCAGGTATAGAATTCATGAGTGATCGTGGATGCCCAGCTTAAGCAATGTCAATAAAGGTTTCTGTGAGGCTATTCACACAGGACTGACGGACTGGATTTTTTTTGACGTTTCATGTTCAGATTGATAGTGCTGTCTGAACACTTCCGCGGACTTTTTGACATATTTATTCTCAGTGTCGATCAAATTGATTTCATTTTCGTGCTTATTTCACGAAATTTATAACAACTTAAACAAATTACACAAATGCGATCAACCACCAGACCACAAAAACTATTTTTTTTACACGTTTGTCGCGAGACTGCCGATTGACATCTACAAACGTAAAAAAAAATTCAAAAATTTTAAAAAATCTAAAAAACCGGATTGACGTAACTTGTCACCTCTCCGCTTCCCCCCTCGCCTGTAAACGTTAAAAAAAAAATCCAGTCCGACACTCCTGTGTGAACAGACGAAGGTTGTGCTCATGTCTCATTTAAGCTTTTTTCTCAGAAAGTAGGAAAAGAAAATAACGCCCACAAAAAACTGCCTAAAAATCCAATTCACGTCGTAGATGGGCATATCCTTGGCCGATCACGAAAGGTAGAACGCCCCAAACGAATATCCGAACAGACACGCTACAGAGGCCCATTATCTTTACGTGGACATGACAACTGCACAAACTTCTTTCTATTATAGAATCAATAAGCGTTGCGTTAGATGAGCGAAGATGAGTGAAAAAACTGATAAACTACGAGTATCAGAAGACGTTGTCACTAACAATTTTTTCTATAAGCTCCTCAAGAAGTGACCGCGATGTGACATTAAAATCATCCTTGGTGATTTAAACACGAAGATTCGAACGGGGGAATTCAACGTTGAGAGGCTGCAATGACTCTGCGTTGGACAGCTGTGTGAGCGGCGTGGATTCAAACACAAGCTTCCGGGAGTATAATCTGTCATGAAAAAACCTTCTCAATTCACCGTTCATAGTCGGCAACAAGTTTTAGGACCCTTCCATTCATGCGAAAAATAATACATAGATAACGCGAATGGTTGGAAGAAGCTAGGTCTTGGTTCATTCCGAGCTGTCGCACCAGCTATTTATTTATTTTAAGACTGCAATCGCACCCAAACGCAGAACCTATGCCGATCGATTTTCGCTAGAGCTCTCGAAAAGTTCTCCAATAGTAACAACAAGCGCAGAAGATCAGTGGGAGTTCCGCCAGTAAGCCATCAGGAATGACGCGGTTGATGTGCCACCATGACCCATTTATACATGCTTTTGATGTGCCAACTTATCACTTTTGCGGGCGGCAATGGAATTATCAACTCTCATTCAGACGTAATCATTTGAACTTATTATTGTTTCCAAAGTCATGTACACGACTTAGAAAAATGCTTGGAAACTTACATTACCTTTATCTGAGGAAAAGAAACTGCGCTAGCGTCGAAATCGATCCGGAAATTAAAAAATTACCCACCCCTCAGCTCAAATCCAAATTAAATTAAAATCACTCTACTGACACTTAAGACTAAATTGCAAAAATTATGTGCGGATTTATGAAATCATTTTCAAATCAGTTTGGTCTTACGGATTCCAATTCTGTAGTACTTCTTTTACTTTAAAAAGAAGACAAACAATGATTCTACGACAAACAAATGTATTACGAACATTTGCCTGCGCACAGGGATTCAGCAAAAATGCAAATATCTTACGTGACCGGATAATGCGCACAGTATGCAAAGAAATTTAAAGAACAACCATCAAATACACACGTCAACAAATTAGTAATCGATCCCAATTCCATGATAAAAACTTATTATTTAAAGATACACGTCAAGAGACACGCTTGATTTAGAAGACGTTTAACACTGTTTATCTCCTTTTAACTTACATTCATATATCTTTGGGGCAAAATAGTATGTCCAATACACTGGTAAAGAAGTTGTAAAAATCTTGTAAGACCAATAATTCCGTCCATCCCACCTGGCCGAACCGAAGATAGCCTTATTTAAGCTTAAATCCATCAAAGCTGCTGGAGCTGACGGCTTAGTTGTCAAAGCGGCAGGCGATGACTTGATAAGGAGCTTGTGCCAACTCATCTATAAAATATGGTCGGAGGAAAACAATCCCGATAAATGGAACCTCAGCATTGTTTGCCCAATCCTCAAGAAAAAAACCCTCTGAACTGCGCCAACTACAGAGGCATCAGTCTTCTTAACATCGCTTACAAGATCTTATCTGCCGTGTTGTGTGAACACTTGAAGCCGTTCGTCAACAACCTGGTCGGTCCATATCAGTGTGGTTTCAGGCCAGGAAAGTCCACCATCGACCAAATATTCACACTGCGGCAGATTTGGAGGAAACCGAAGAACGTCAAATCGATACGCACCACCATTTCATCGATTTTAAGGCCGCGTATGACAGCATCTATAGAGATGAGCTATACAGAGCCATGTCTAGTTTTGGCATCCCTGCCAAACTCGTCAGTTTGTGCAGGTTGACGATGGAGAATGAACACTGCTCCATCAAGGTCGGTCAAGACCTCACCGAGACCTTTGATATGAAAAAAGGTTTAAAAGAATAGCGCAAAACTCACGCGTCAACACCAGAGGCACAATCAAAGTCCGTCAATACGTCGATGATATTGCCATAATCGGAGGGACGCAGCGTGATGTCACTGGCGCGTTAACGACTATTGAGACAGAACCAGCAAAGATGAGTTAAGCGGTCAATTAGGGCAAGACCAAGTATAGGGAAGAAGTCCTAATACCGACGACTCAGACAGAACGTCACTGTAGGCAGATAACTTTGAAGTAGGACTTTGTCTACCTAGGCTCAGCTATAAATTCAGACAACGACAGCTTAGGTAAAAAGAAAAATAACTCTTTTCAATCACTTGAGTAGCAAAGCCCTCTCTTGAACAAATAAAGTGACGCTTTATAGGACCTTAATCATCCCAGTCCTGCTCTATGGCGCAGAGGCATGGACTCTGTCTATTCTTGGCTGTTTCGAGAGGAAAATTCTTCGGTGTCCTTCGTTTCCGTGGCGCACGCAAATGGAAGGGGATCTGAACCGACTTGGCATGCGAAGCTGGAGACAGCCGACTAAAGATCAAGCTGTGGGGAGACGTTTGTTTGTTGAGGCGCAGGACTACAGCGCCACCTTAAGTAAATAAGTAATAATAAAAATGTTTGTAAATAGGTTATGCAAGTTCGGAACCATAGAAACTGAAAACATTCGCAAATAATATCCCTAAATGAATGAATAGCTGGCGCTGCAGCTCGGGAGGCAAAACAATTAACTACAATTATGTAACTCTCACTTGTTGATTTGAGTGTATGTACGTAGAAATGTGTTTCTATTCCAAGCCCCCAATGCCTTTGTATAATGTTTCTGTGGTTTCATCGGCGAACGAATGGGTAATATTTCCCACTAGATCATTTTATTACACAGATTTGGGTGAATACATTTTATAAATGAAAACTATGATCAGAGAAAATGTTTTCCTTATTAGCATTTTAGAAATCCACCTTAACCACCGTGCTCTCCACGAAAAATTACAGATTTCAACAGTTATGTAGTTTAGCAAACCACTACGTTTTTGGGTCGACACAACCACCTGAAATATTCATTGTGAGGTTGGCGACGTCATTGTGAAGCATTATTCCGCAGATCTTAGGTTCTTAAGTCGAAAAACACGGAATAGATGACAACCTCATTATAAATCGTAAATAACTTGTTAATAACTTTACTGAGAAGGATTTCCTACCGAGACCCTTGTACTCAGTCCAGAATGTGGCATCAAAGTATGTATTTATATGAAAATCATTATGTCACGTGAAGCTGCTTAATTGAGATATTGGATCATGTACACCTTGTGATAGTTACAGAAAATAGCCAAGTGTGATGAGTTTCTTTCCACCAATAAACATTGTTAGTACAGATGTACATGTTTTGTAATAATAATAGTTACTTTGAATTAATAAAGAGTAATAACATTGTATTCAAGCTGCTGTTAATCTTGGCCATGGTGCAATTTAATTGACTATTTGACTGAGTTCTTGGTTGTAACACATATTAAGTTGAGGTTATGAAACTTGATTGTGCGTAGATGTACGAGTATGTACCTTCTTTTGTTTTTTATGTCGACAAAAGCACTAACCATTAATATTTATAACAAAAGGCACTCGTATGTACTTAACTTTGATTAAGTAAACAGTGATCGACTTCCAGTTGATAACACACATATGTGTGAGCAAAATAAACGCAGAAAAGTTCTGTCCAAAAATATACTCGTATACTTTTCTTTGAACGTCAGCTGTCGATTGGACGGAAACTACTTACTGCCTACTTAAAATACCATTTCCCAAGTAACTTAACTAACAACTTCGATACTACATACACACATCAGTAATTCACTGATGTAAGCCCGTACATGCTGGCCAAAAATACCAAATGCGTAAAATGTAATACAGTAAATAGTAATTACAGAAAACGTGGTATCCTTATTAACTTTGATAAACTATTTGGGGCTATTGAAGGTTGACATCAGTTTCCACTCAACCAGAACTGACTGCATGAAACCTGTACGTCATTTCAAGAAAACTATCGTAGTCCACCACCCGTCCAGGACGGAATGGAAGAATAACCCACCACTTCAAAAATATCAAGTATCAATCTTCACCGGTGATTTTTAGCTGAAATGCGACGTCGAATCAGGTGTCTAGTCAGCTGGACTGATTATCTCCAAATCGTGTCGTATTCCAGGCGGAAGTACTAGCCGTCAGGGAAGCCTCCAATCCTAGCCTCAATCTTACACCCATGACCGATACAACGATCTTTATTGATAGACAGGCCGCTATCAAAGCGGTCCAATCATACACCACGACTTCCAAATCTCTGGGTTCTTGGTCGTAGCAACATGGACGGGAATGAGAATGCCAACGAGAGAGCCATTAGGGGCTCGTTCCTTGTCAAAATCTTCCAGCGTTTTCTATTAACTGCGAATTCAAGGCGGAATAACTTAGAAAACTGTGTCATATCCAAAAAGATGTTGCCCATATACAACAAAAATAGGATGAATTACCTAATCAATAGAAGCCGAACTGAGACAGCAAGAATTGTTGCAATTAGCACAGGTCATTGACCAATTGGCACACATGCTAACAAGCTAGGTATTCCCGTCAACACCCACTGCAATAGCGGTAAAAACCTACAGGAAAAGGAAACTGGGACTCTGGGACTGCCCGGCGCTAGCTAGAGCCAGGCATCTCACACTCAGAAAAGCTTTTTTAAGGACCTATTAGAAATGTCTAGGATAAAATTCTGTAACATCACTAATTTTCTCAATTCCACAGGATAGATCCAAGAAGCACCCCCTTTCTGGGTTTTTGTACCAAAACAACGCAGTAGCTCTACTTGAGCCTCTGGATAGACAATCGAGGGAGCCACTTCTACCTACCTACATACCTATGTACCAATAAGTATATCATGGAAAGTCTCGATAATGAAACGATGACACCGTCATTGTAGTGCGGCATTTTAAAGCAGAGGCCGTTATAGACCAGAAACAAGAAGTGTTACTAGCTGTTGCACTAAATAATAAACTGACTTGGGAAAATCATGTAGAGGTAGTAGTTAACAAAGCAACCAGACCATTAATAGTGTGCAGATCCTTGGTAGGTAAAACATGAGACAGTAGACCCAAGACACTGCGGTGAATGTTCACTATGATGGCGCGACCTACCAGCACCTATGGTGCAATTGCCTGGACTGACAGAAAGTACAAAACAACAAGGAAAAACCTGAAAAATGTAGAGACTGACATGTATTCGCATAGCATGAGCTATGGGAACATACTTAGAAATCATACTTTAGAAACACCCGCCGCGGCTCAGTAGTTAGTGTGTTGGACTGCTGCGTGGGTTCAAGGCTCTGTCATATCCACTGAATATTTTTCGCGGTACCATCTCTCGTCCTGAAATGCAAGCCTCTGGGAGTCATGAAAAACCTTCTCAATTCGACGTTCTGAGTCGGCAATAAATTGTAGGGCCCTTCCATTTGTGCGAAAAATGTAACACCCACAACATGAGTGGTTGCGAGAAGTTAGGCCTTGGTTCATCCCGAGCTGTCACGCTAGCTATTTATTTATTTTGTAAATACAAAATGATTAAGATATACAACTTTACATATATATTCCGGAACCGAAGCAGGTGTGTAGTTGATGCGTACGTCCAAATAAACCTGAACCGGAAAAGACATAGCGATACTATCAGACAACCAGGCTGCTATTAAAACACTGAATGCACGCGCAAGTTGATTTGGGAATTTGGGAATGCTTAAGCAAAATCAACGAACTGGACAAGTATAATGAAGTCACATTTTATTGGGCCTGGGGGAGGAAAGCAAAAGAACTAATCACTGAAGAGAGCTTCTCAAGCTGAAGCATTCCAAGATGCTTTGGGGAACAACCACCTGTCTTCTATAGAGGCCTTCTTAGCTGTATGGAATAGAACCTTCCTAGTCAATTGCCTTTTAAGAAACAGCGATTGACAAGAATTATTCTCCGTTGGATTTCTGATTTGGTGCTATTGTAAGACCCCTATTAAGTAACAGCCAAAATTTAAAGATGAACAAGTTATAGCTTTCTACTGTGACGTTCTGTTCGCCACGTCTATGTTGAATGTCCTTGTTTGTTGACAGCATGTACTATAATAGATTTTTTCATCATTCCTTACAAAGCCAACTCGTTTCGACCATATTTCGAAGGCCGTTAAAGCCTCAATGATAGTAAGCCAGGAGTGTTCGGCGATGGTGCGTATCCCAACACCTCGACAGATTTGTTGAAGAAAGTGACTTTCATGCTAACACCTGTCAGGCACACTATCTGTCCCAGCACAAGATTGAAGATGCCACGTAATAGCGCATCTTCTTGTGCCAGGCCGGTAAATGTTTCAAAAAGTACAAAAGAGCTGTCTCCAACTTGCGGATTGCACCGCAACACAAATGGATTAGATTTGACGGAATAATCCCCATCACGCTCAAGGCTTTAAAGTCGATAAAAAAAAAGGTGAGTCTGGAAAAATCCTGTAAGAAATAATAGAGAGAGAAATACCTGAAAGGGTCATTCACAGAATCAGCTGTTCGCTGACACAGAAACATGGAGAAACTTCGAGGAGGAAGAAGAAGACCTCGAACACTTCCTATGCCATTGCCCAGTCCTAGCGAGAATGCGACAGAAGACCCTGGGGTCCATGTGGGTACCGGACCTGAAACATCTCAAGGACAAAGGAATCGACGGCATCCTGGCCTTTACCAAAGAAACAGGAAGATTCGCCAGACCACACGTACACTAGTGTCAACTCCATGATTGTTTCCACCTTCCCTAGATCCCTCGCAACATACGTTCCAAGCCAATCCTATCCCTCCAGTTTCGAGGATTAAAGAGGGGAACACAACGGGCCCGACAGAGTCCTAAATGAAGAGCCTTCCGCTCACTATCATATACCATATCATTCCATAAGACCCTCAAGCAAAGTTCATGGTAATGGTGTAGGCGACGACATAATGGCCTAACGTTGGACTCATAACTAAATTTGACGGCATTCTTGACCAAATGGAGCGTAATACTAATGCTGTTTCACGGCCCTTTCTGTATTATTTATGGATAATAATGATCCAAAAAGTCTTCTTTATGTTTAGTGAAGGATTGGCTTTCAGAGTCACAATCCGTGCTTGATTAGCCAGCCCAAAGTCTCAATCTTAATCCACTCGAGAATCTTTGAAACGATGTTAAATTTGGCAAAGAATTAAGTCCGCTTTGGAAACATATCCCTTCTTAAAGTTGTAAAAGCTTATTTCAAAGTTTACCCAAACGTTGACAGGAACTTTTTAGGAACAAGGGATATCCTACTAAATATTAAACATATTTACAATTTTTCTATATTTTTTCCTGTTAATGTTTTACTTTTAATTAAAATTTATTTGACTGCGCTTTTTAAGCGAACACTTTTCTTAATATTGTTGACCTATTTTAAACAATTTAAAAAAACTTTTCCTCCTAATCAGTAAATGTAAGGATATGTTATTTAGTATATGAGCATTGCTGTATACCGAGTTATATTATACAAAAGAAAATTATTAACAGAACACAAGTATATTTGTTTTGTTTTACAACCAACAGAACCCTTTATTTACACGATTTAAGCAGTGCCGGCTATTTTAATCGATTTTAAAATTCTCTTACCTACATATTGTATCTAAATTTCTCCGAACTGCATATAGAAAAGTCTAATTTAAAACATGGCGTCTTGAGGATCTCTTCCTCAGATACGAGTAGCATAAAATAAATCTCCGTTGAATTAAATTCCTTCTGTCACCATTGTCCTCACACCAATGCAACCCACCCCAATGCAAAATAACAGAAAAAAAAATCAATACTCGGAACTAACCAGAGCCGAATACATAGCATAAGAAGAAAAAAAAAAAGTTTATTTCGGTACTTACAGGAGATTCCTTACATCACAGGGACGAAACAAAAACGCAGGAATAAGTAGCATTGAATTGAACGACACTAACCCATAATATATAAGAAATTTAAAATAATATCTAAAAATATGGCTGGTCTCGTACAGAAACGGCAACATTAATAAAACAAACAACCCGAGCAGTTCGATATACGATGTCATATCTATTCGATTTTCCTTTAAGTTTTTCACGATTTTATTTGCGGCCTCTTCGCCAATCCGTTGCAGAATCTCACTTTTGCAAGGGCAAAAGGGAGGAACACACTTTTCACGAACAACCAACCGGTACGAACGAACTACAGCATGTATCTCACTCAAATTGGGCCGCACGAGAAAAAGAAAAATCAATTGCGATAGGTATGTTGGAGGAATTATGAAAACAGTTTTCCTTTATTTTTGTTATTTTTCTTTTAATTTAATTAAAACCGATCGATGGGATGGAATACTTCGTTGATGCAATTGACACAAGACTGCACAGCGATAGTCCGCTCCGTGAGGTGCTTTTAACTATTTTGCAGATTTTTGTATTTCAATTTTCTACGCAGCGCTGCAAAGTGCAAATGCCTTGTAAATGAGAACAAACGATAAGTACAGATACAAAAACTACCACCGTAGAGTAGCGATAGCAACTAAATTACAATTACTTTGAGGAAAGAACTCCGCAAGAGCAACTGCGCGCGTACAGAAGGCAACTGACAGAGAATCCAGAGCAGCGACTCAATTCAAATGGTTCTGCGAGTACAGACAGAACGAAGAACAATTACTTGAGATGCATTGATGCGAATCCAATAAACAAAAGCATGGGTACGGTACGGACAAAACAAAGCACACACATGATGCTTCGCCATGTCAGATTTAATTTGTCGCGTAAAGAGGATGTCTGACAGTATCTAATGCCCACGACATGACTCACATAAGTTACGCACATTGCACTTTGTCGTCGGTTTATTGGCCTTATAAATGCATTATTGTTTAAAAAAGGATCAACCATGTGCAAACTGCTAATGCAGAGTACATATCGAGTGTGTAAACACACCAAGAGCGAATCTGTAAAATAATAAGCTTCCCCTTGTCTGCACAAATTCAAGCTGCAAAAAGGGGCAATGCATTCGCTAAGTGACAGATTGCTTCCGCGGAGTCTATTACAGACGTTTAGTACTTTTTAAATCTGTTTGGAAATACAGGGACTCAGCGCAAACAACGTACTATGTTGAAATGTACCGTTTTTTGAAACATATAAAGGGTTGGTAAATAGGGACATAACAATTTTGTATTTTAATACAAACGCACCCTTAAATTAATAAATAAAATAAATTCTGAGTCGGTGGTCGCAACATTAAGAGCGCTTACTACAATTTTCGGTCGTTATAGTCCTCCCACCAGAGAGGCTGTGCGTACTATATTGATAAATTCGAGTCAAAATTTTCACAATTGAATTTTCCTGTGCAAGTTACACAACGAAGTACCGAAAATATCACTGCCGTAAGTGCTTCAGTTCAAAATTAGCCAAATCAGTCGATTCCACGCCATTCACAGGAATTGGGAATCTCTCAGTCCACATTGTGGCGAATTTTGCGTAAAGGACTACGCCCTTACAAGATTAAAATCACTCAAAATCTGAAGCCTCTTGATCATTTAAAGCCCCGAAACCTTTCCGATTGAGCACTGCACAAGTTTGAAGAAAATCCTGAATTTCATTGCTATGTCCTTGTTGAAAACTCTGTACTCTGTTGAGTCCTTAAAAAGTAGCTCGAAAACTTGATTCCCAGCAAACAACATTCAAATTTTATTTGATCGTACATTTCTGTAAATAAAGTAATTTATCAGCAAAGCGTGCATATCTATGTAATCGCACGGTTGTCTCTTTCTTCACCGGCCTCCCTTTCTTTACCAGAGCACGCATGTGTGTTAAAACCCCTCCATCACTCGTTGTTGCCATCACTCAAAACTTTCTTTTACGTCTTCGCTTTTACGTCTTCAATGACTTTTAGCATTAAGGAACAACTTTATTGACTCTTTGCTACCACTTACAACATAACAAAGATATTAACACGCTTACCCTAACAAACTAGGGACTTACTTCATACCAGGGTTGCGAGAAGCTAGACCTTGGCCCGCCAGAGGCTATCACCAGCTAATTTTTTTTTATTCTTACAATTACAATAGAGAATCATTCGATGCAAGAACCAATTTAGTTTCTTTAATGCTTTTATACTCAAACCAGTCAAATTTGTAAATTTGAAAAGCTTTACATTTTCAGCGGTGTGATCTTAAGCTAACTCTACAAAGTGGTTCATGTAACAAATAAAGTTAAACAACCCACTTAGTGGTCGAAGCTATTCATTTTCATTTTTGGTTCTTCTGTTTGCTACTATAACTGGTGGAGTTCACAGCTATGTGAAGCAATTAACTAGAAAACCCCAACTGGGTTTGGACACAACTGATTTGCTATGGGATTATATATTCACTCAGAGCCGAATGGATTGTGCATATCTAAACAAAGGTGAAGCTCTGCACTATCCTGGAGCCATGACACATTCCTTATTTTCTGTTATATGAAGTTTAAGAGAGGAGACTGAGATGAGAACCATTTAATTATTCAAAGTCTTCTCTTCTGCATTGACTTAACATTTTAATTTGATCTATGATGGGATAATTGAGATAAAGCATCAATGGACAAAAGGGATCCCATCAAAAACATACTGTAAAAAAAGGCCAAATTCTTACTTAAAATGTTAGCCATTAAAAGTGACGAGGTACCAGAGGCCAAGTTCTTGCAAAACTTTACTAAAGAAGTAAAGCCGATCCGTAAGATGAATCTTTATGCATGGAATTGATTGAACGTAATTATAACAACTTTGAACCTTTGGAATGTGTTCTCATATGGTGCTCTTCTCCTCTGAGGTGAGTTATAAGACACTGATATAACCGCGAAGTCTAACGGGTAAAGGATGCCTCTAGTGAAGTTGGCGATGCACTACCGTGCACCCAGATAACGTAATAAGTTGACTTATGTCGAAACAAGAATCTCAGCCATTCGCTATGTACATCTCTGTTACCACAGAATGTCGATGAGCTTTGAAGGTAGCAGACAATTTCGCAGATGCTAAGTTCGAAGAATAAATAGTCAAACCTTTCTATAGGGCTAAATACATAGACACTAAAACATGGCTTTAGTCTCAGTAAATGTTGATCCTCTGTAAGCAACTTCAACCATGTTTGGGAAACTAGTTTGATGGTTGAGGCCTAGTATGAGCAAATATCTATCAACAGAGGCTTGATTTGTCGGTGCGGAATGGTTTTTCGACCATGATTCAGTTTGTGTGTGGTAAATAAAAAACATTGGGTGGAAAATCGTTTGGATGCATACCTTCGGCGAGTGAACATCTGTGAGCGGAGGAGGGAAATAAATGATTTATGCCATTCATCTCGAATAAAATCGGTTGACGACATTTTTTTGGCCCATTAAAAGATGTACCTGCACTTTTATAGGTCAAGGTTAGGTTAGGTTAGGTTCAAGTGGCTGCCTGCTAAAGCCAACATGCTTAGACGCATGAGGGTTCCTATTCATTGAACCAATTGAAGCTTCTTATAAAGCGCAGGAGGCTACTAACATCGATGTTTATCAAATCGCCTAAGTTGGAAGAAGAAGGCTCCTAAGTGGAAGAAAAGGCCCTTTGTGATATCACTGAGATCTATACCCTAGGTACCGCTTCAACTAATGAAACCAATTGGAGCTCTTAATAAAGATGAGGATACTTTTGACTTCAGTTTGCGATAATTTGCCCAAATTGTCGAAGTGATAGGCTCCTAGATGGAGCTTCCTTCTTTGGGATAGGGCAGGACAAGTGCAGAGAAAATGGAGGATCGTTTCCTCCTCCTCTTCGTCCCTGCAGCTCCGGCAAAAGTCATTTGCGAAAAGGCCCATCCTTTTGGCATGAAGCCTAATGGGACAATGACCAGTGAGAACGGTGCTACTGAGCGACCTTTTAAGCAAGATGAGACTTTTAGTGAGGCTTAGCACTTCTCTGGAAATGCGGCATGTGGTACCGTTCCGCCACCTTTGGTTTGTCTTGCTGATCGCGTCGTTCTCTAAGACTAATTTACATGTAGCGAGTGGAATGCCCAGATTCCTCCGTTCTGGTAGGATCTCTAGAGTAGTACCCCGTTTGGCGAGTTCATCGGTCTTACAATTCTCTGGAATGTCCCTATAACCTCGTACCCAACATAGGTGACTGTTAAAATGTTCTGCCATCCCAGTGAGAGACGAGCGACAATCTGAGGTAGCTTTTGATTTATATGTTACTGATCCTAGAGATTTTATAGCAGCCTGGCTATCGGTATAAATTGCGACGTCCTTGTAGGATACCTCATTATGCCTAAGCAAGGATTAGGCTTCGTTGATCGCCATAATTTCCGTCTGAAAAACGCTACAATGGTCGGGGCGACGGAAGGAGATGCTCAGGTTGAGCATTTCGGAGAAAACACCACTACCCACTCCGTTCTCAGTTTTGGAACCGTCGGTGTAGAAGTAAACGGAGTGCTCGTCTATGGGATCATCATTCCCCCACTCCACTCTGGAGGGGACTGACGTCCGGAAGTTGTGGTTGAAGTTCAACTTAGACGGTGTGTAGTTGGTGTTTTCCGGGAGGAACGTTAAGGGATCCAAGATCGAGGAGTGGTCAATATGGTTGTTTTACCATTGAGAGGAGGCCGGCAATCTGAGGGCTGGGCTAGCATCTGACTGCTTGCCAAAAATACCCAAGGGAATCAGATATAGGAGTACGTCGAGTGCCGCGGATGGGATGGTTCTTAGTGCTCCGCTCTTGCATACGCATGCTGATCTTTGCACTTTTCCCAATAACCTTTTTCTAAGGCTGTCCACCAGACGATCACACCATACAAAAGTATAGGTCTGATAAAGGACAGGTAGAGCCAGTGCGTAGTACGAAGTTATATGCCTCATTTTTTACCAATGGCTTTCCTGCAGGAGTACAGCGCTACAGTGACTTTTTTAACACGTTCAAGAGTGTTGGCCTTCCAGTTTAGTTTACTGTCCAGAATGAGACCCAGAAATTTGGCTTAATTGTCGCCAGACGATGCTCCTCTACCAGATCCATACAGCTTCTGCAGAAGTCGTTTGCGTAGACGCCAAGCATTGTTGCATTCTTGTCTATTAGACAGTGTCCAGACACCTGTTATACATAGTGCTAATATGCGGTCTATTAAGAGGAATGTAATACTTAGAGCGTTTCAGATCCAGCTTTAAAAAAATGGCTTCTACAACATATTAATATTTTATCAAAATCGAGTCGGTGTCCATTTTGTAAACGATTATCTTTATTTTGTTTAACAAATTGTTTTGTTTCTAAATCAGCAGATGGTAACCATACGCGAATTGCTCTTCGATTAGCGACGATTGGTCATGTCATACTACGGTAACCCTGTAAGAGCTTTAAAGAGTGACAGATTTACGCAAGCTATTGCAACAAGAGTGAGAGGCAAACGTCTGTCTTCCCTATACTGTCAATTTTTGTGGAACAGAGTATAGTATTGGACATGCTAATAAGCCAATGGGAAGAGACCACCGTGTGGTTGAAACTGTGGATGTACAAAATCACACAAATGCACTAAAAAGAAACATGGATGACATGAAATAGGTTTTGGACACAGCTTACTACGGATTTATACATGCTCTTGCTATAGAATGGATTGTGCAAAGCTAATGTTTTTACAAAGGTGGAGCACTATACTAGCTAAGAGCGATAACAATCGTTTATTTCTCTGTGAGAGAGTGTTACTCCTATTCTCTTGAAATTCATCACGGCAAC
Organism: Matsumyia berberina; assembly: GCA_917880715.2. Lineage (NCBI taxonomy): Eukaryota > Metazoa > Arthropoda > Insecta > Diptera > Syrphidae > Matsumyia > Matsumyia berberina. Next base: position 87,704,075 of record OU862871.1, read on the forward strand.
AGCAGCGAATGCAAAAACCATTAAATTTAAGATTTACTCTTTCGCAAATGTTTAAAGAATTTAAGACAAATCGAAGGTGAAAATGATTTCATAAGTACATGCATCGATAAATCGATCAGATTTTAACATTCGACATCATTCATCTGCGAAACTTACCCCCAGACAAGAACATGGAATTTGATACAAAGAACGAGGCATTGGGAACGTGAAATGCCGTGAACTTCTAGTTTGAAACGTCTAAAGTTGGTTGGAAAGCTTGATTGGAAAGTACCTAGTTTTGGAAACGCTGCCAAAACTATATATTTTTGTTGTATGAAACTAGATTAGGTACGGATTCAACGTTGATATTTATGTGCTGCCTGTAGTAGCAAGGATAATAGATAAAGTAATCCTTGAGCGAATAAAGGAATAACTTGCAAACACACGTGATGCCGAACAAGCAGGTTCCCGCTCTGGATCCTCCTGTGTCGACCACATCAACACCCTGCGCATCATTATGAAGCAGTGCGTTGAATACCGCTTGCAAAATCACCTCGATCGATTTCGAAAAGGCGTTTGACAGTGTCAGTGACAGTGTGAGGAACCGCAACTCAAGTGGCGCCCGCAAATGGAAGGCTACCTTAACCAACTTGGCGTGCTGGCTCGAGACGCTTGTTGGTTGAGGCCCATGTCCACCCCGGACTGTAGCGCCACCTCAAATTAATAAGTAAGTTCGACAGTGTCAACAGAGAATTTATCTGGGTTGCCTTACGCAGGAGAAGAGGTACCTTGAGAAATGAAGAGCTATTAAGGCCACCTATGAAGGGTCAAGGTGTCATGTTCTGAACAGAGGAAGGCTGTCGAAAGATTTCGAGATCCAAAGTGGGGTTTGACAAGGTTGCGTTCTTTCATCAATACTGCTTCGCGCTGCTCTGTCGATGGGAAATTTACGATTAAGATGAACTCTTGGATCTTGACTTAAGCATCGCTGACGACGTATGACTATTATCACATTATCACACAGAATTATGGAACTCCTCCAAATGACAGCGGGTGTTGAGAGAGAGGTAAACGTCGTGGGGTTGAAGATTAACACAGCCAACACTGAAATCAACAGCCTCGGAACGAACTCGTCATCTTCAGCCAGCATCGTTGGACAATCAGTAGAAAAAGGAGAGAACTTTGAACATCTTAGGAGTATTGTTGGAACCGAACAAGATATTGCCACCCAAAACGGCAAAGCGAAGTCTTCGTTTTAAATATTAGCCACAATATGGCGAAGCAATGTTATCAGCTTAAACACTAAGCTAAACAACTGTTCCGTTCCAATGTTGAATCCGTGCTTCTTTATGAGTGCAGCACTTGGAAAGTGACCTTTCCTATCACAAGAAAGCTGCAAACGTTCATTAATAGGTGCCAACGAATCCTTCTAAGGATTTTCTGGCCTAACCGTATCTCTAAAGAACATCTGTACCAGAGAAGGGATCAGGAACCGATAGGCACAACCATTGGATTGGTCACACATTTCGACGGCTCCATTGCTAACTACGCCATTAAATGGAATCCGCTTAATTTAGATGACAGAATAGAATAGGTTGACCGTGAAAAATGTGGCGCAGAACAGTTGAGGAGGTGTATCAGCAATTGAGGAAGACTTGGAGAGAACTGAAACCGCACATGATGGCGCATACGCATAGTAGAGGACCTTGGAGTCGAAATAGAAACAGCTTCCAAACTTTCGTGTTCATATTATTCCTGTACGCTTGCTCAGCTCTGACAAAATAAAACCAGCGTGGCATGTATTAACATTATAAGTGCACTGAGCACTCCTTAAACCGCTGCGCTCTAAACTTCGCTGTACTGGCTGTCAATAGGTATTTATGGCATGCAGCAAGGCACTAATTCGACTCGAGCTGCGAGATACTCATTAATGAATCGAGAAGACGGTGGGTATGCTCTTTTGCAGATTCCCTTACCTGAGTGATGTAAAATATCCCGACTGAAAACGACTAAAAAATGGTCTAGAAACTTGCTACCTTATTCGGAAACAAGTGCTTAGAGTTGACACGAAGACCAGAACAACCCGATCTTCAGCGACGTTTCCAAAACAGCAAAAATAGTCGGTTCAAATGTCTTTTCAATCTTGGCATCCACCACTTCTTCAGTTTCCCTAATTTGGGTTCAGGAATAGCATAATTTTCCACTATTTAAGTTGAATACGGATTGGTTTTACACTAACTCTACAATGTGACAAGAAAATACAGTAGTAAGGATTTCACCCACAATTCTCAATTCTCAAATACTTTGGGATGACAAAGGTTCGGACTCGAACTTACTCTACGGCATGAATTGTGTACAAAATAAAATACAGTAGCAAGAAACTAACCCAAAGTTGACCAAATCTGACAATGGTTCGATCTCAAACTTACTCTACAATACGCTTTCTGTTTAAAATAAAAATCAGTAGCAAAGGAATGAACCCACAATTGGCCAAAATGACAATGGTTGGCATTCAAACTTACTCTACGATACGTGTACGAGATAAAAACCAGTAGTAACGCATTAACCCATAATTTACTGAATACGCTAAGTTAAAATATGGTTTGGTTTTAAAAATTGATTCGTGTACGCAATAGAAAGGAGTAAGGAATTAAACCACCAGACATGTTTATTGAAGACAAACTAAATTGTACTAGAATTCATTAGATGCGGAATGGGTTGTGTATTGAATTGAATTACTATGGTTTCTTGTACGAGGTGGGAAATAATGGTTCGTGTATAATTCAGAGGTGAAAATGTAGGCTAGCCTTAAACCATACTGTATTCTGTTATAATTATTAAGAGAACTATGAGAATAGTTTTGTTCCCAACCCTCAACGATAGAGAAAAGTTGCAGAGGTAAAACAAACGTGAGTGGAAAGTGGAAATCAAATTCGATTGGAATATTAGATGAGTGAAAATTGTATATTTTGCCAAGAGAAAAATTAAATTTGAAAACACTGTGATCAAAAAAATCGATTATTTTCTCGTGCCTTTTCTAAAATTCAAAACACGTATGTAGGTATTAAAAGATAAAAAAAATTATTCACGAAGTTACAACTGTCGTCGACTTGCTCTTTCAATCATGTTTTTCTCGAAAACAAAATAATTTTTATAAATTGACGGAGAACTTAGGCAAAAAGAAGCGGACACGCATTATAGATTCAACGCGAACTGTCTTACTTATGATGACGCTACAGTTGAAAGTGGATCTGGGCCTCAATTAAAAAGAGTTTGTAGGTAGTTGAAGTCCTTTTTACTAAAGCATTTTTCTCTCGAAACAATCGATCTAATCCATTCTTGACAAGGCTTATGAGATAATTATGGTCTGGTATATCTTGGCAGGGATACCATAACTAGACATTACTCTGTATAGATCGTCACTATAATTGTAGTCATACGTAGCCTTGCAACCAGCTCCAGCAGCTTTGTTGGGCTTAAGTTTGGATATGATTATCTTTCCTTCGTACAGACAACGAAATTCGGTTCATTGTCACCATTGTACTGTCTTCAGAAGTCGTCCCACTAAATCCTCAGCATCAACTGTTATTTTACAATTATACTCTCGTTTTCATCTTTGTAAGCTCCGGTTCGAGCTTTCTGGCCTTGGGATGTTCCGAACCTCATTTTGGCATTAGGATTTCCATATTTCCATAAAAATTTGTTGAAACTTCTCTTCTTCTATGCAATGCGACGTCTCAATGCCTCCTGTTTTGCTGCGTGTGCCTGCCGGCATTCGCCGTCATACCAGGGATTTCTTCATCATGGCCTGGAATAACTTACCACATCAGAGGCGACTTCTTTGATGGCTTTTGCTAGTGTTTCCATTCAGCTTAAATACATTACGCCACAGAATGAACTCCAATTATCAATGTGAATAATAGTTTTAATCAAACAAATTTGAATTGGGATATTTACGCAGTATAAGTACGAGAGCTTCAGATGAACACATTTGCGTAATGGCTGTCTCTCCAAACAGTTTATCATCTCCACAGGTGTCAGACAAAGGCGCTGTCTACATATCTCCGATTTAATCCTCTGCAGTACCGGCGTAAAGTACTCCAATAGAAGCATCACCTGGAACTTCACAGATCAGCTTGAAGATCTTGACTATGCGGACGATGTTCGTCTCCTGCCTATCAAAAACCTAAAGGCCGAATCCACAAATGCTGGCTAATTATCAACCTTCAGTAAAGAGAGTAATTTTAGCTTCGAACTTGTGGACTGGTTTGCGTTCGGGAATAAAATTCAAATTTCAAATGCCTGCATTGCATTTTAAGACATCTGTTGGCCAAAGATCATATCCGAGTATGTGTACGAGAAGTTTCACATTCAACCAGAAGAGATTTGCTACCAGAAACTGTAGTGAAATCCACAGGAAAACAAAAAAGAAGAGGGCAACGTGGAACGTAGAAGAAAAATATCCTTGAATCTGAGAAATCCTAGAACGAAGTAATGTTAATGGCAAGAAATAGGACGAGGTATAAATGTTGGATAGGGGCACTCTCCGATGGGAAAAAGGACATAATGACGCTGGAAGCAAGGCTCTGTTGCAGTACATTTATTGCCAAGGGTATGTTCTCAATTCAATTCGTGTTGTGATAAAAAATGCCAGTGGAAGTCCAAATATATATCATTGTCCGAATTAATACCGGAGCCTATTACCTCAAAGTTATCGTAGGCGTTTTGTCCTAGACATCGGTATTGAGTGCACTGTTTTGTTGGCCGTTAAATCCATCTTAGCTTCTTAGCTGCTTTCGTCTCATTACTCACCAAAGGGTTAACTGGCATCGAGCTGCATTCTTCCAATAATGTCCATATTATCGGCTTATGCAAGCATCATAGTTGCACGAACTTCTGAAGGACTGTATTTGCGTATTGGCGTGTAAGTTCTGCACATTTCTTTCAAGAACAATGTTAATCAAATCGCATGGCAGTGTGTCGCCAGTGCGTATTTTCCATCGTTATTCTGCAAAATTTTATGTATTTGACAGGAATTATTTAACTAGACACCGTTCTATACATAGCTTGTCTCGAAAAATAAATAGTTAGCATGACAGCCATGGGCCTAGGCCTAGCTTCTCGCAACCTTTCATGTTGTGTGTGCTACATTTTTAATTTCCATTTAATGGACGGGATCTTCTATTTGTTGCCGACTCCGAGAGGTGGATTGGGATGCTTTTTTTATGCCCCCGATGAGAGGTAGTTCCGCGAAAAATGTTTGATGGATGTGGCTGCGACTCGAACTTATGCAGCTCGCACAGACGTCTAACGCAGTAACCACGGCGACCACGAGGGCAGTACTTAAAATTCATAAAGTACTCCAATGTAAGAAAAAGAGAGAATGTATACATGTATTTATGTATGCATGTATGTTTAATATTTATGTATTTCAAATTACTAGTTTTAACGTTCGAAATATGGGTCTAGAATACCGATCATTGACCAACGGCACAGAGTTTGACGTTACATCTCTTTGCTACTTTTTATATTGCCATTGTGACTTTGTTTCTCGTCATTGCGACATCGGAAATCACACCCAAACAATTTTAAAAGAACTTAATTTGGCAATTGAATACAATACAAGCCTTCTGCCATCATACATAGTTCTCCAGAAATCCAAACAAAATATTCTCGCGAACACCTTGACTTCCACTCCGAAACGGGTGAAGGGCAGAAAGCCTAGATTATTTCTCTTTCTTGTAAACACGATCAAATTGTCTTTTTCGCGATCTTATAATTCGTTACGTAAAATCGATCATTTTGCAATCTACTTGGATTAGAAGAGAGGCCTTGCTCCTACCTCTTGGCTTCCATAAACGTATTCATTGCTCTGGAGCATTTTCGGATGTCCTGCCCCTGAACCTGACGACTATTCGTGCATCCGAATCTTCCTTCTTCATGATACTGGTTAAGGCCTTTCATTCATTCGCATTCTTTACAACTTTTCGGTTCCTATACTACCAAGAAGTTACGTCCTGCAAAACACTTTGTACCTAAAAATGCGTTTAAACTTTGTGTATAAGTAATGTGATGTCAAACGCTAAAAGTACGACGGCAGGATTCCAGCTCAGTATTTTTGAAGCTAGTGTAACATAATTACCATTATTAAGACATGTTCTAGATTGGATTCAGTGTTTCACCTTTCTCTATTCTCCTCTGGTCGGCGTTTTTACTAACCACCTGCCAAATTTCCAGAAGGCTTTGACCACAATATAATAAGGCTAGAACTACCAAGCTCCCACCTATGGACAGAAAATCCCTTGTCATTACTGGTAGGATTAATTACAGGCCACAATATGCTCAGGTATCATGCGAAAAAACTGCCGAAGACGGTCTATGCAGAGGATGTGAGGACTAAGAAGTACATGAGGACACAACCCATTTTCTTCGTCATTGCCCTCTGCAATATTAGAAAAAACAACTCCGGGCAGATTCATCTTCAATAATATTTCGAGGAGCTATCCGATGGTTCACTATCGGATTTGGTCAAGTTTGTAAGGACAACCAGATCGTTGGTGGCATACCACGTTTTTAGATCCTTGGAACGAAACAGAACTGGCGCAACGCAGGCGTTAAAAATGTTTAAAGTTTTTTTTTCACTTCGTGAAACAAAATATGTGACACCAAAAAGTGACGCAAAGGATGTGCGCGTCTTCTGCAGTCTCCTGTTAAAGTCAGCGCTGACGCCTCCAATAGTCGATATCCTACTGCCTATAGATACTCAAACATTTTGACGTTTTTTATCTGCGGGTTGTTAAAATACAACAAATACCAAGTTTCACTTTTTGTTCTCATTACTTTTTTTTTATAGATTTTCGCGATAAACCCTACTTTGTCGGCTTCCGAAAGTAGCTGTGTTCGATTTTTTTGCTTTTTCCCACAACGTCAGCGACAAATCACAGCCTTGCTTTACTCCTGTTGTAAACTAAAAAGGTTCCTAAGTTCGTCGTTACCTAGAACTAAGTTTACTACTCCATCCTTTGATTTGTTCTATGTTTACTACCTTCTCGTGGATTCCTCTAGAAAGATTTCCAAATAAAGTTCCCTTTCATGGCATCAACTAGCTTCGTAAAATCAATGTAATTTAGGTACAGTGAAATCTCTGTTAAGCGGACAGCGACGATGGCAAGATTTTTGTCCGCCCAAGGGAATTGTCCGTTCAAGGGAAGAAAAATGTTTATCGTTTTTTAACTTTGTTTAGGAAAATATGTCCGTTTAAGGGAGCTGTCCGCAATGGGAGCTGCCGCGTTTACTGCGCGCTATTGATCATAGGAGTAGCTAATTTTACCTTGAAGAGCTTGTATTAATTAAGCTTAGTTAGTTCACCCAGTTCTAGGCTCCGCTATAAATTCAGACAACGACACCGGCGCTGAGATCAAATGAAGAATAACTATTTTAAATTGATGTTTCTTTGGGTTAACAAGGTAATTAAGTAGCAAAGCCCTCTCTCGAACGACTAAAGTGACCCTGTATAAGTCCTTGATCATCTTAGTTCTGCTCTACAGCTCAGAGGCATGGACTCTGTCAAAAGCGGATGAGTTTGCTCTTGGCTTTTTCGAGAGGAAAATTCTTCGGCTGATTTTCGGTCCTATCTGCATAGAAATGCAGGAGGAGGAGATACAACGGCGAACTGTACGGCCTGTACAGTGACATCGGCGTAGCCAGAAGAGTGAGGGTCCAACGACTGAGGTAGCTGGGTCATGTAGAGCGGATGGACACCGATGCTCGGGACCGGAAAATTTTCGAATCCACACCCGAGGGACGGCGTAGTGGAGGAAGACCGCGACTCAGGTGGCGCATACAAGTGGAAGGGGACCTCAACCAACTGGCTAAAGATCGAGCTGGATGGAGACGCTTGTGAGTTGAGGCCCAGGTCCACCCCGGATTGTAAGTAAATAATTTAATTTCCCCTAAAATACGATCTTTTTTAATTTTTTTTTTGTGATCCAAGGTCCAATAAGAGCTTTCATTTTGATTTTCGCGTCATTCTCGTTGTGCCAAAAACACAGCTTTCATTTCTGCCAGTAAACATATTGGTCGTGTTCGATATTCTAGGCAAATGGATTTATTTTCAAATTTACGCGTTTTGATTGGCCGAGAGCCTGAAAATGACTAAGGATTTAGTCAATTGTTGTTGTTTGACATTTGCCTGGTATACCGAACGCGACCATTAACCAAGCGAAATGAACACACCACACCAGATTTTGAAGGGAGCCCACACAGAAGTCGAGAAATTGTTCTTTCGGTGAATGAAAATTTCTAAGGGGGCTCCCCAAATCTCAGAGGGAGCTCGGCTCCCTTCAGCACTTAGCTGGATACGGACGTGACATACCAGCGCGCTTTCATGTTCGACCGAAAACACATCTGCTATGCGTGAACTTAGTTCGTCACCGTGCACAGAAATGAAACATCAAACCAACAGATTAACACAAGAGTTGCATTTGTGCTTTTATAAAATTTAACGCCGTATACGAGGGTTTACTAATTGCATTGCAGCAACAAACAGATAATGTTGATTTTGCGAAGAGGCGCATTTTCACCTTAAGTGGATTTGTTAACAAGAAAAACCATCGCAATTAATGTGATGAAAACCCAAACGAGGTTGTAGAGAAGCCGATGCTTCCATAGAAAGAGCCTATTTGATGCGGATTCGGTTGGTTCAAAGACGCTGACAATAATGTGAATGCTGACCGTAATCAAAACATGTTTATAAGGCCCGGATTTTTTTTTTTTTCTATGGTTGCGCCAAAGGATGTTCATAGATACCAGCAGCCCAGGGGACCGCCATGAACGATTCGCTGAATGATCGATTTCAGGGATACGCCTACGTACTAACCCACACCTTGCACACATCGAACCACTCTTTCCACGGGACTGCCGTCAGGTATTACTTCGCGAGGCTGGTTAGCCTTTTAGGCTTCTCTAAGCGTTTTTATTCACGTTGCGTTGGCGCTCTAGGCGCCTAAGATCGCTGAGTATGCGTACTTGCAATGGACCAGTTTTCGTCATTCTAAAGCATGTAGTTTACAAAATTCTCGGGAGTGGGCCACTCCCCAAATTGGTCCCAGAGTACGATCCTCTCAGTTTCATATCGTGGGCAATGAAACAACTACAACACATCCTCCGCGTTTTTCGAAACGTTCCCACAGTCTGGACAATTTGGGGTAGTTTCGTGTCTGCGTTTGAAGAGACATTCTCTGAAGCAGCCATGTCCTGTCAGCGAATAGGTGAAATAGAAGAGCGTTTCGCCATGGAGCCGCTTCATCCATACATCAGGCCCGGATCAGGTGGTACATATGTATGTATGTGGTTTCAACAAAACATTACCCAGGGCCACACAGCTGGTGATACAATGAATTTACTGCGATAGAAGATCCTGGCCGTTGAGATCTTTCTGAAGGGAATGCTCTATGCCAATGAGCTAGCAACAATTCCAGAGCTGGAGGATAAGATAATTTAGCATATGGTAAAGAATACGCCACAGTTATGCCCTAAAACATTATTGAGAGTGTCAGCAAATAAATGATGTCCTACCGGAGAGATCAGGGAGGATATTCTATACTTGTTTATTATCAAACTCAAATAATAATATCAACGAATTTGTAACCATGTACAGATGTATCTGTATGTTTTATCAAAAAAAAATAATGGAATCCATCCTCTTATGGGCTCGTATCCCAGTGTGTTTTGATACCTCATTACACGATTTACGAGAGCTACGATTGAGTTGAGTCCAGTCTAGTGCAGTTTTAAAAATTTCTTTCGAGAAAGACGTTGACTCTGCAGTTTTCTTAATTTAAACATTTGGATGTTAAAATTTCCCTTTCAACTGTTTTGAACGAAACGGGCAGAGACATTCCCCACCCCCATACATCCATATGCATAAATGGCATATGAACAATCCCCTAACACAACCCATTTGCTAGCTGTGTTAATAATAAAGAAATTTGAACGCACCTAAAAGCACTCAGTCATTCGTGGTAATCGCAAATGAGTCTAGTCACTACAACCACTGTACACATGAATCCGATTATTTCTTCAACATCTGTGTATCTGCACATGAATCCATACAAAGTTTCTGCGCCTAAGCACATGCTGCAAGCAGCTTGTCACTTCGATTCCAATAATAATGCTGAGAAACACTTGTTGATCAGCCATCGTATCAGCATTTCCCATATCAGCATGCTGCTGGGGGCCGTTTTGTTGATAAGCTTTGAGTATGCAAGGTGGGTAGTTTCATGGGAAATGTATTTTCTATGAATCACAATTAATTTTCGCAAAAAAGCTCCAATTTGCCGCTGCTGTTGCTGGGCAAAATTTAACCGCCCCGTATGATTAATACATTGTGCACCTATAGCCTAATGCTTGTGTGTAGTTAGTGTTAGACGGGAAAAAAAAAAAAGAGAAAGCACTTTTAATTAAGCTTTTCACGATGGTTTTTTGCCTCCTCTTTTGTTGTTAATATATTTTAATTTTTTTCCATTGAATTGCTGAGTAAGCAAAGAAGTTAGGTGCGAACACACGTACATACATACATGTGAACATTTATTTTCTTTTTTTTTTGCATTTCCGTTCGTATTAAAAGACCGGTAAACATGACGTAAACGCTAATGTAACCGAATGTATGTATATGAAGAAAGATTTATGATAAACTTAAAGCCAGATACAAACACAAAGGAAAAATCGGAATTAAATTCTCAGAAATGGAATCCAAAGTTTGTTGATAGCAATTACACCATATTCGACTTTCGGCCGGTGTAGAATAAGAAAGAAATATACATACATACATTCAAAGTCCATTTGAATAATCACACATATGTATGTATGTAGTGCAAACGTGAAAACATATGATGTGTTCGGTGTTCACATGAATATTCTGCACTCTCTACACTGTGTATAGAATAAAAGAATAAATGTTTATACGTGAAGTTCCGTAGGTACACGGATAATTGTGTATTTGTGGCTGTAGAAAATGAAATACAAAAAGCTGCGTAAATGTTTGAGAGGCAGAAAAAAAAACCTAAAGAGACGGCCATCGAATGAGAAAAATTTGTGTTGTTTTTTTTTTTCTACATTTCACTGTTTCAGGAATAATCATTCTTTTTCTCATTTTAGTTTAGTAGTATACATAGTTGATTTTTCGTATTTTATTACTTCATACTATAGAACGATCGATCGTGCCATGCACAAGTGCTAAGACTCTTTGCTTATTGTAATTTTAATAAGTTTTTGTTTTAAATTATATTTAGATGTACAGACTGATAGTTGTTATAAATTCAGTGCTCAATTGTGATTTGGTTTGATTTTACTTTCGAAATTGATAAAGAATGTGTATATTCAGCCATGATAGCTTCGTTACTTCTTTACGAACTATCTTAGTACTGTACCTAGTCATTGATAAGACCCCTTACGCCAATAAGTTGTATGCATTTAAATTTTGATAAATATCAGTTCGGTAGAAATCAGAAATAAAATAAATTGAGGGTTTGGGACCCAATCAACATAAACAATTTACGCTCATCGGACTTCTCAAGCAGTGAATCTGATCTGATCGATACCTGGATCGGAAATTGTTAGAAGTGAGCTTAATTTTTGCATTTGCACTCTCATGTGTACTTTAAGGATGGATGATTACTTATGTGGCCGTCCACTTGAGGTAAATATCGCGAAAGTTAATTTACATACATATGAAAGTATCTTGCCTCCTTCGTCAGTACGGAAAAGATCAATATCATTTAAAAATGATTTTTAGCCTTGGACAGGGCGTAGACAAGCCCATATCTGTTCAAGTTTACAGGCAAAAGTTGATAGCTAACGAAAAGAACAGAGTTCGATTTTGTTACTTTTGATCTCAGAATTTTTGCAATTTGTTTCCTAGATCTTAGTGCGTATACATGATCTATTACAATTTGAGAATGCTGATTTGGGGCTGTTTAAAGGATAGATACGTGCGTTCAAGAGGACACAAGCGTCAACAGATTTTGCTTAAATCAACCTCTGTCTACCAACTCCTATTCCCACCTCCTCGCGGTGAACGCTGGGTGATAGTACCTCAACTGAAGATAGGGTTCAGACGATTGGACAATTTATCTTTATTTGAAAGCCTATTCGAAAAGGCCGTGGTGAGCCAAGATTTACCTTTTGGCAACCATCTATGCAGTACGTGTTATAGAAGAGACAAGTTATTGCTGACTTCCAGCGGCGAATTAAAAGGCTTTTTCGTGACAAATTATACTCTCGGATGTTTGTTACTGTTTGTCGAGACTCGAAAGGGTGGTTCCGTGAAAATTTTTGATTAATATTGTTGATTAGCGCTACAGTTCGGGTTGAACCTGCGCCTCAACCAAAAAGACTGTTCAGTTAGTCGGGTCTTTATCTAACTGTTTCTAGTTCCGCACTTCAAGTTAGAAAGGGGCCCTTTCTACTCATGCATGTCGCCTTAAGCGAGAACTTCCTCTTCGGTCATGTCCAGCCGAGTTGAATTGGAAGATAGTGCAGGACGAAGAGCTGGGTGTCAATTTGCTCTGCATATCAGCGCCCTCTCAAACGTATAATGCGCAATTTTTCAGCTACATAGATTGATGCCGCTGTAAAGTTCTTATAATTTAAAGTTAAGCCCGTGAATGCAGTGGGACCAAATATTTTTCGTTCGAAACAACCAAGGGTATCTTGATTCTCCTTCGATAGAGTCCGTTTTTAAGAACATAAAGTTGAACTAGAAACTATAGACATACATAGTTCCATATATGTACGTTACGGCGACCACTTGCTTTCCGACTTGACACTAGACACTGTTGTCTTTTCATTGATCGTTGGTCAAATTAGTTTGCTTTGCAAAATGAAGCGTGATTCAATAAAAGGTGAGTGATTTGTTTATTCAACAAAAAGTTTATAGTTTTTTGGTTTTAAAATAAAGTTTGAACTTGGTAATTTTGTATTGTACTATTGTGCCCCCTCTGCTTTTTTTTGGCACGTTTCCACTCTTTTTTGAGAATTTTCCACCATTTTTTGGCATAATTGTGGTTTTATTTGTGGCTTACGTGAACCTTCAGCTTTGAATAGCCTTAAAGGGAAAACATTAAGAATTTCAGGACGTTCAACTTATGTCACCACAATAGAAAATTACTAGGATATCTAGAGCGTAATGAACTAACAGTGTCAACTGCTCCGTTAAATGGTATACCATCTTGCTGCGACCACAACCGTCTAAGCCCATGCTAAAGTTCCTTTAGGTGTTTTTTTTTTCTCGAATTGTGGCATAAAATTTATCATATAATTTTGATAAAAAATTTACTTAGAATTTATTTAGAATACCAATGTTGGAAATTCTCGTGTGTGTATGCACTACGACCTGTAGAGATCTAGTGTGCTCCCGCGAACTCGTGTTAGTCGATAATTCTCGACCTATAACACCTCCTCCAATTCAAATTCAGGAATCGGAGTATCTGGATTGTGTCCAACGACGAGAGGTGGATTGTGGATTACAGTCCATAAGGAGGTGTGATGGGGTCTCATTGGCATCGCTGCAGAATCTGCAGTTTCTTAGAGTATATAGGTATGCATCCATTTTTAGATTACAACCGCCAACAAAGTACTAAAGGTAAATACTTTAAATATCCTGAAATTTGTTCAACAAATTTAAGAAACAATAAAAATATTAATTTGTATTTGTTTCGCGTCCATTCTTAAGAACAGTGACGCAACCTTGAAGCCTTGAACACGGCGAAGTATTATAACCTCCCGTGTGGATTGCATAGAAGTCCTCAATGATGCTGTACTGTCTAAAGACTGAGTTGGCCATTTCACAATCTGAATCGAACTACTTGCGAGACAATATTTTGTAAAACTACTCATCTGTTTTGGGTCGTTCTCCTGCTACGATACTCGCTTGAGGGGCAGGTTCCATTTAGCGTTACACTTCGTTACTTCTATCACTCGTAGGACTAGTTCAGTGCCATAAAAGGACTAAACAAACTTGCGCCGCCATATTAACAGTTTTTGTACTGAAATTCACTCGGCAAACAAATATCGTTTAGCAAGGAGTGTAAAAATAAAACAAATTTCGACTAATCGGTCCAAAGAATATTTGTGCATTTCGAAAGGAACCAGGCTCGATGTTTTGGACGAATTTCTTTTGTTGTTTCTTGAGCACCTGCGCTTTTCTGTGACTTCCAGCAAGTGATTTTGTATAGTTGAAGCATCCACATGAAGACTTAAATCCTTCTTTATTTGCGTTAATGTCTCTAAAGGATTTTTCTTATCCTTTTTGCTTCCTTTATTTTGCACAAAATCTTTATTAATCAGAATCACTTTATTAGACTACCAAATCTTGTAAGTCTGCTGGAATTCTCGCACTAAATGAAAGTGATGGTAAGCTCCTCACGGACTTTTTCACAGGACGTTGTGCACTCAACTACCATCTTAACAAGCTGTGCATCAGGCTATTGAACATGTGCCGTCTCTGCTTGGAAGAGCAAGAAGCTGCAGCGCATATTTTGTGCGAATGTCCCGCCATAGCTCGTTGCAGACTAAAACACTTCGACAGGGGATTCACCTCCCCAGAAACAATCAAACACGCATCCGCAAGCACTATCCTGAGGTTCCTCCATGACCTCGATCTGTTCAAAACTTTCCTCAGTTGTAGGAGAACTTGATTGACAGAAAATATCTTTCAGATCGCAGTGTGCTAAAGGCCATCGCCGGTTAGGTAAGTCCGCTGGGACAAAAAGATGATTCCTTTATAAAATTTCAGTTGTAAAGACAACGTTTTCAAGGTGTCCTCACTCCGTTCATATTTATTGATATGTACTAGATCTCACCTGAGCTATCATCTACTAACAGGTGGATGAGCAACAAACAAGCCTAAAGAGCAATCAGTTTCATTCATAAGAATTTCCACAGCTTACTATTCCGGCCACTGTCAAGCTATATTTAGTTCCCTTTGGAAATGCAAAGCATATCCTCCGGAAACGCGTATGCGATAAAGCAAACAGTTCGCGCAGTGTTGAATACCAAATCTTTTTTCTTTTGTTGGCGGACAGTGGTTGGTGCCGAAAAATTTGTATTTTTATTATAACCATTTTATAAGGTGTTAAGTGTTAGCTTCAAAGTGTCCATTATTCTGCTCTTACTTTGCACAAGGTTTGCTTTCCAAAATTGGCATTTCCGAAGGGCCTATATCCTAACCAAAATACACACAATTTGGGCAAATTAATGCCGACTGTGCTTAGAAGAGGAAACTTCTGGGCACACAATATATGTGTTTAACTCCGTGTAAAACAAGGTTTCAGATCCTCGGTAAGGATATACTTACTTTAAAAAGTGCAGCCACAGGAGGTATTGTTACTTTCATCAGGAACGTTGAACAACTCCGGGTTTAATATGCGCCAAAGTACATTTTTAATTCGAAGCGTCCCCGCCATTTAGCGAAACCGTCAGAATAAAGAGAAAATCATCTACTAACACTGAAATGAGACCCTCCACTTAAGTTTTTTTTTCCACAAATAAAACCACATTTGTTTTCATAAAAAAAAACTTCAATTTTTTTATTTAAGATAACTTAATCAAATTTTGGACATTTTTTTATGAATACAGTAAGATATTATTGATTATTATTGATTTTCTGTTACTCTTACAAACGTAGCATTTTGTATTTGCTTTAATATTCTTGACCAAAATGTACTGTTTCTTTTATTTTACTCTTGTATGTAAAACAAATTTTAATGTTCACCACTATGTGTTAAAATTTTAATTTTTATTTATTTTATCCCAAAAACATGATAACTATATATTGAGTTGAAACTTTGTTTTAATTTAAACATGCTACAATGACAACTGCCAAACACATATATCTGCTTATTTACCCTTTTTAACTGAAATATATGTATATAAAGAATATAAAAACCTTAATTTTTTAAAGCAAATGCTGTTTTCTTCTCCTTTTTATACTTTTTTTTTATTTTGTAAATATTTTGTCGATCAATAGAGAATAAAAAATAAAATAAAAAAAAAAAACACTCCTGTTAAATAGACATACATTATACTGATAAATTTAGGACCTATTTTTTGTTTCTTTTTTTTTTTTGTGTTATATACCTTTTGTTTTAGTTTGTTGGGCTTGTTTTGCAAATGATTTTTATTCTTAATAAACTGCTTTACGACATTTTCTAATATATATAGTACAATTTAGATGTTTTTTTTTTAGTAATATTATTAATATATAGATTTATATATCTTCTGAGGTAGTTTCCATTTTTACTTTTATTTCATTGTTTTTTTTTTTGCATTTTATTTACTTTTTTTTGTAGCTTTTTATAGTTATATATTTTTGGCTTTATACATTTTGTTTTTTTGTTGTATTTTCAATATATGTATATATTAGTTTTTTTTTTTTTTAAGAAAACAACACAATGTTACTGTTACGGTAAGAAATTGGTTAGTAGGTGTTAAGAAAGATGTCGTATAAACATCTTTGCTGTGTAAATCGTTGTCACAATTAAGGAACATTTTCTTAAATAGATTTATTTTTTCTTTTTTGAATGACCTCATTTATCCATAAAATTTAATGAAGGTTTTCTTTTTTTTGTGTATTGGCCTATTGCGGATGAATGGATTAATGATGTATTAAGGTATATTTGAATACAACAAAGATAACAAAATTTAAAAAAATAATAAATCCGTAGCATTTATATTAAAACTGTGAAAATAAAAGTTAGAAACTATGTAGTATGTTTTATTGACTTTCGATTCGAAACATGTCACATTGGAAAAAAATACGGCTGGAAAATAAACTATTATCACACAGGCAAGCCGCCCAATGTGACAAGCTGCGAATCGAAAATGTAGTAATTATTGTTTTTTGTTTTGTTAAACCATTATACAGAACCAGCATGCCTTTTTTTTTAATCTATAGTTAAGTTATTACTTTTTTAATATAAATGCTAACAATTTTCAGATTTGAAAACAAAATATGTTTATTTTATGAAAATTATGTTGTGTATAAGATAATCGATAAAACTATTTCATTTACAATAGTTTAAATAAAAAAAAAATATATATATATAAAATGTACGCATATTTTAGATTGGTTCGTTAAAATTATATATGTATGTATGTATATAAATTTGTTATACAAAAATGAAATAGAAATGTATGTTTACCTATCTTGAGTAATCTTAAAATGCAATGCGTATTAAGAACATAGAAACTAAAAGAATTATATTCGCAAAGCATGAAGGCAAACAAAATTATCGCAAAAAGAAGAAAAAATTATAAGTTTAAGGCGAAAGACGAATTTATTTAGCTTATACTTTTTATTGATACCTATTTAAAAATAATTACAAATTAAAAGGTTTCCTCTTTAATTTACACAACGGAACAAAAAAAAAATATTTTTTATTCTGCTTGTATTATTTCATTCGATAATGTTAAATATGTTTATATAAGAAATTATAAGACTATTTAAAAAAAAAAAAAAAAAAAACTTGCGTCGTCTTATCCGGTTTGCAAAAACAAGTTAAAATATTAAATGTGTATAATAATTATTAACGATACATATATATATCAGACTATATATACATAGGTATATTATATAAACACGTCAGAATTTGGATTTATAAATGGTATTTCTATTTTCATTAAACAGATGAAGAGGAAAATAATTCAAAACCAACGATAAAATAAATATGTTGTAGCTCAGTCTCCAAGAAATTATCGTGGTCTTGCATTATCTTCGATGCATTTTATTTATTATTAAAAATAAAGTGTGTGAAAATAAAAACATATATTTATAAAAAATATTTACACAAAATAATAATTAAAAAAAAAAAATCAATAATAGTATCATTAAAAAAAAAAATCCATTTTATTGTAAAGGTATTTTGTTTTGATTGTGCGGCTTTTTATATTATGTATATTGAACATCTATGTATGTATATTTATATATTTGCAATTATTGAATTGGATTATGTGTGTGTGTGGCTGTGTGTAAATATGGGTAGATTGGTGTAGTTTAACGGACCGAATGAGTTGGAATCTGTTTCGTTTTTGTATAATAATTTCAATGCGTGTATATTTAAATATAGTACAACAAAAATGTAATTATATTAAATATTATTTTGTTTTATATCATCTTATTTTCTAAATAATTATGCCAAAAAAGAAAACACAAAGTGGACTTTACAAAAGATATTCTTCTATTATGATCTTATCTTTTCGTATTTTTAACTTTTTTTTTTCTTTTCTTTTTGGGAGTGTTTATATATATGTATGTTTTTTTCTTTTAAATAGTTAACATATTTATTTTGCTCAAGTATTTATATATATTAAAATATATATAAATATGTTTATGTTATAGTTCGAATTTGGTTTTGAGTTCTTTGCCTCCACAAACATGAATAATATAATGATAAGATTGTATTTCTTTAGCATTTTTGACTTGAGTACAATCAAAGCACACAGTAAATGGACAATACAAAATTGTTTTGTCTTTACAATTTTTGAAATTTTTTTGGTTAATTGATTATCTCCCCGGTGATGACATTGAATTCTCATACAATCCGAGGCAATGTAAATTTCGTTTTGAATGCCCATTTCAAATGCACTGATTGTAAAACAAAAAAAATTTGTTTTCGAACAATTACACTGATTAAACTATTATGTTCTATTTTCTTTTCTTTTTTTTTCCTTTCTTTGTAGTATTGTATGCATATAAAATATGAAAAACCCACGGATTCTTTTTCATATTTGTTTTCCAATTTACTTTCATAGTTTTGATAAATTTATATGGTAATAAGCTTATAGTCCTAAAAGAAATATACAATTGTATGATGAAATATATATATTTTTATTTTTATTTTTTTTGTTTTTGTTGCAAATACCTTAAAACGTAATTGATGATCAAAATAATTACTAATTATCGTTTGTGTGTAGTTAATTTTTTTTGTTTCAGTTTAAGGGCAGTGTGTTTTATTCTTTTTTTTTTTTAATTTAATTTTTAAAGGTTAATGTGCTTTCAATTTTTTCTTGTCATTACTTATTTTAATATTTTAAATTTCATATATGCCAATTGGTTGTAAACTTGTGTTTTCGTTTTTATTTTTATTTGTAAGATTAAGTTTAATAGAGTTTGGTAAAAAGTACGAATTTTGCTTTTTTTTAATTCATGACGTTTTGTGGGTTTTTTTTTTCTTTTCTCATTTTCATTATTGAGGGATTACTTTGTTGTTTTATGTTTTATGTAACATTTGCTTTCTGTCTCACAAGTTATTCTAAATCGAGGGTTTTTCTTTCCGTAATGGGCTTTGTTTGAAGTAAATTAGTAACTCATCCTTTTATTATTAATTTTTGTCTTCAAATAATTCGAGAATTAATTATAGAGGGGCTGCTCTCTGTTTTGCTTTCATGTGCAAGTATAAATATTCAATATCTCTAAATATTTTGTTGTGGAGTGTTTTATTATGGTGGTAAGATTTGATTGTTGTTTTCTTAACAAAAATAGTTCGTTCATTTTCTAATTATATAGTGGCTATGTTTCGCTTCTGCAAATCTATATCGTTATTTTTTTTTCTTGGTTAAATTTCTTTTTTTTTTTTTTTACAAGTTTCTTAGTTGTTGATGTCACTTTTTGCAATTTCTGCTGCTATGTTCGGATGTAAATAAATGGAAGTGTAAGAAAATCCAAAATGTATAATTTTACTACTATTCAATTTGTACTTTTATTTGTACGAGAAATTTTGAAATGTTGAAATTTAGAAAAGAATACTAATTTAAAAAAATTTTATGCATATACATTTTAAAAATTAATGTAGACATATTAAAGAAAATAAAAAATTAAAAAATTAACCGAAATGAATTTGGGATAAAAGTTAGTACGTCTTCTTTCTTATTTTACATATAGTAAGATTTGTTGTTTTCTTTTGTTGTTTATGATGATGTTAAGTTCTTTTTTTTATATAAAGAGAGCCAACTTGTGTGTGCTTTTCCTTTAATGTGTTTTCACTATCCATTAAAACGTCTTTTTCTCTCGCTTGTTCTCAGTGTGATAATTTGACTGCCAATTTGAATAAAAATCAAAGTAAAATTTAATTAATTTTTTTTTTTTTTAATTTATACGAAAAAACTTTGGCGTTTTTTATAAATTTAATTTTGATTAGCAAAAGCACTAATTTTAAAAATTATATCCAAAAAGATTTTATTTCTTTCTTCTCCTTTTTTTTTTTAAATTAAATCGCCTCTAAAACGAACGATTATCACACTAATTTGTTTAATCAGTACTTGGCACAACTTAAACACTCTTAATTTACAAATACTTTTAGAAATTATTTCGAAATCGAAACGTAAAAAAAAGAAAAACAACAAAATGCTCAAATCAACAAAAAAGAAAAAAACTAAAGTTAGCGTTTTGTTTTTTCTCCATTTTTTTTTTTAAATAATAAATAAAAAAAATAATTTTTTTACATTTTTTTCTTACAATAAAAAAATATATAACGATATAAATAGCCTCTAAACACTATAAATATTTTAATTTTTTTCTCTCCATAAGAATTGATTTTTTTTTTATTTTATAAAAAATACTTTTTATCTCTTTTTATATCAATAATATATTTTTATAATTTCTTCACTTTAAGTATAGTCTCCCCTTGAAAAAGTTGGGTTAGATTTCAAGTTGCTTCAATTTGATCATAACTGCCGTGAAGGCTTTAAGGGTGTTCTTAGAAACAAAAGTAATGAGACAGCAACTCCTCGATATATCCTTAAAATAGTTAAAAATGTTTCTCCTTTTACTTTTTTGTTTTTTCTCTTTTAAATATATAAAATATATTAAAAATGTATTCTCTGAATATATGATTTTTTTTTCAACAAAATAAAATCTATATATAGAATATATTTATATAAATATAAATATATAAAAATGTTAAAAAGTTATTTTCATATATTTTTTCGTTTTTTTTTTATTATTTTTTTATAGCTTAACCCCACTTCAAACTTTTTGTTGGTTATTATTTAATATATATTATTTTCTATGTTTACACAAACTATTCCCTCGAGCTTTTTTTAAGCATTATTTAAGTTATTACTTGTATGTATGTAGTTTACAAAAGTTGACTTAATTTTGTGAGTTACTGGCTCCTCGCTATAAATCAGTGTTCCGGAAATGGGAAAATTATTTTTTTAATAACTGCCCAAATTGAATTTTGTGTATGCATTTGCTTTATTTACCATCAGGTGATAAAATACAAATGAAAAGCAGACAAGGCTGATGCATGACAAAACAATTATAAGTATTGCATGTGTTAAAGCACGTTCTCTGCACTACGTTGGATATACAAAGTTTCTGTTTTTTTTTACACATTTGTATAAAAGATAGTAAGTTAGTCCACGAAAGTTTTATAATTTAGTTAAATAATTCATTTTTATTTTCATTTAAATTTTGTTTTCAGTTTAATTTTAAGCAAAAGTGGACACAATCGCGAAGGTTTTGTTTGCAATTGTTGTCTTCTGCCACATGTTATAGTTTCTTCTGCAAGATTTTACTTTGATTTTTTTGTTTTCATAAAGTAATTGATATGCGTTGTTGACTTAAGTTTTTCTTTCATCAATTGATTTTTGCTTGTTTTTTTTAATGGTGACATAGTTCTGGTATATGCATGAATGTAGTTCTTTTGTTTTTTTTTTCTTTGTTTACCATTAATACATTTTGTTATTTATTTATTATTTTATATAAGATAATGCACTTATATTGAGGTATTTATATTTCATCTAAATAACTTTTCATGTTGTTGTTTTTGTTTTTTGTTGTCTTCCTAAATAAGTTTCAGAAATGCCAAACTTTATTTTGAATCTCCTTTCGAAATCAGTTTTGTTATAATTTCTTAATTTTTTTGTTTTTGTTTGCCGAAATGTTTGAATGATTTTAAATTTAGTGCCGAAAATGTGTTGTTTTTTTTAATAATTTATTTTGTATCTATAACGGAATTGTGGTTGTCTTTTTCTTTAATTAATAATTACCTATTCATTTTAAATTTAAACAATTAAGCTATTGAACAACTCTTTCTACGAATGAACATAACAGTGAATATTTAAACAATTCAACTTCTTTTTTTTTTATATTTATATAGTACAACATATATATAACTGTAATTTGCATTTAGTGTGACTTCTAAAAAAATGTATACTAGGGATATTTCTCATGTACTCAATGCCTTGAATTTGATTGTTTCGGGCAACCAAATTCAGGATTCTGTACATTTTGTAGTTGGCTATTTAACAAGAAAAGATTCTATTACTATTTTTGATTATTTGTAGGCGGTACGGTGATCGGGAAACTATTTTGATTTACAAAAAAGTTGGTCAACAGAAAAATAAGTGTTGCCCTTCTTTAATCAATTAACAATGGGTTCGTTAAAAAAAAAATCAATTATATAACATTTAGCAATAGTAGTAAGTAGTACAATCAATTATTTTAATTAATTAAATTATCATTAACATTTCAGCACCGTTTCAAAGGCAATTCAGTTCTTGTTATATTAGAAAGATTTGTTTATATTATTCATTTATTAACTTATTACACCATTTTTTAAATTATATTTTATTTATTTTTTTTTCCATTTCAGATTAAGTTTTATTCGGTGTTTTCAGATTTTTTTCTTTTCTTTTCTTTTAATTTTAAGGTTTTTTTTTTTTCTGACGACATCCACTTTTAATTTTTTCTAACAAATTTTACCTTCTTTCGGGACATTCTAAAATACCATTTACTAATATTTATATATTTTTCTTTTTTGTTTTCGTATATTTAGTGTATAGTGGATAAACTGAAAATGAAGAACGAGTAAAATTACTATTGTTCAATTAAAAGATTTATAAGGAAGCAATATTTAATTAATTCCTTCATTTGCAAAGACTAATAAAATAAAAACTTTTGATTTTTATTTCCATTTTCCTGGGTGGGGTTTTTTTTGAAGTGGTTGTTTTTTAGTGTTTTTTTTTTTTATATTTATATTTGAGTTAAATCCTAAATGTAGTAATTATCTCTTGATTTTTTTGCGAATGTTTTAATTACTTATTTATGAAAAAAAAGGGAAATAATAATAAAATAGAAAAAAAAAAAGGAAATTAAAACACTTTCAATTTACTTTATTGACTCGAACTTGAAGATTGCTGATGTTGTTGAGTTGGAGTAGGTTGCTGCTGCTGGAGTTGTTGTTGCTGTTGTGGGGTTTGCTGGGGCTGTGATTGGGTCCCGCTTGTTGAAGATGATTGCTCTTTGGCAGCTTTTTGTTTTTTAGTTACTGGAGGTGGATTTGTTGACATCATCATCGCTCGGATCCTTCTTTGAGCAGACTGCAAGGACAATAAAAATAGTAAGTACCCATGTAACAATAATTATGTATTCAATAAACATCGTAGAATGATGAAACGCTGCTCTAACAAACGATTACCTTCTATTTCGTTAAAGAAGAAAAGTATAGACGCAATCTAGGTTTCTTTAAGACCTCGTTTTCGTTCTCAACTAAAATTCTGTAGGAGAACATTGCTTAGCACAAAAGATCTCCTATGTACATAAGTCGAAGTACAATCAATTCTGTTTTACACAAGCTTGATTTAGCATGAATCAGAAAAAACGTTTAATTCTCTATTTCGAACATGATTTTGGCTCTTTGAGATTTATCGTCTGCAGATACATACATATCTACATACTGATCCATACATACATGTGAAGTTGATAAAACCCTAGACGAAGCAGAGATTACCCTCAACTGCAAATAAATTGGGTTATACCTTTTGTAGCACACGATGTTAACGAGCAAAATTGAGAAGTTTGAAAGCAGTCTGAAGCTATTTATGACTTCATACAGGGTATTTTACAAGGGTTTAGTCAGAACTGCAACGCAACAACTGCTTACTGAATTTATTCTTAAAACTAGCCAAGCTGTTCAGGGGAATATGTAATGTTCATTCTGTACCAAAAATCTTAGAAACACGAACGATGGATGTGCCTTTGTCAAAAAGTGATAGCGATGTCACTGTCATTGAATAGGAATAGATTTAAGTTCAAACCTGCCACTTCCTCCGTTTCTTAAAACAAAAATCGTCCTGTATTAATTTTTCTGGTAATACAAATTCGTTTATACATACCATACAGACATATGTGTGTACATACATGCTGTCGACAAGAAACCAATGCGTCATATATCGCATTGGACGAAATACAACCATCGAGAACTACAACTATGAAGTAGTAAAAGAGTTTGTCTATCTCGGAGCAAATGTAAACTCCACAAACGACACCTAGATGGAAATTCGACGTAGAATAACCCTAGGCTACTACAGTTTGCCCAAACAAATACGGTAAAAACTCCTAACATGAAGGACCAAAATCGTGCTTTACAGAATGCTGATCTTGTCGGTCGTCCTCTATGGAGTCGAAAGCTGGACGATAAGCAAGACAGCTGAGTCGAACTTGGGACCCTTCGAAAGAAAAATTCTACGTCGGGTATTTAGTCCTGTCTGCGAGTAGGGTGAATGGAGGAGAAGAATTAACTGGGAGATCTACGAGCCGTCGACTACACTGGCTCGACCATTCGAATCCCAACCACCTGGTTCCCAAAGGAAAGGGAGACCGAACCACCGGTTTGAGGGTCAAGAGATCGTGCTTGGTCTCACCAACAGGAAGCAGCTTGCCCGGGACCGTGAAGGTTGGAAGGAAGCAAGTCAGTCTCTGACCCTGTACGGGTATATGCATGTATGTTGAATGTATTTTGAACCAAATAATATAAATTTGTAAGCCAATTAAAATCCGTACTATCGTCATCCTCAAAAGATCCAATGGAAGGAGCAATTGATAGGGTACCTTTCATTTCTAAGTGAAAATTGTTTTATGTTATATCCACCGAGCCGAGAGTAACTAAACTGTAAAAATCGTTTATTTTCAGGCCTCTTAGAAAGATTTTCAAGAAGATAAATCTACCAACAGCCCAATAAACCTTAAGAATTATTTCTAAACTCTACGCGGTTGAATGTTTAAATAATGCAAAATAAAACACGAGGTGTACATTTATAGAGTATATTTTCATAAAATGTTAATCAATAAAAAAAATTAAATTTACCTGTACACTAAAGAATGGTCCAATAATATGAACAGTTGTTTCCTCCTCGCCTGTTACTGGTGTAACATTATGTTCTGGAAGTTTAATAATACTACCTGTTACTCGCTGCAACTCACGAACATTTTGCCCGCCTTTGCCAATTATCCTTCCAACCTAACGAAAAATAAAGTTTTGTAGTTGTAGGTCTGAATATACATTTTTGGGAAAGTAATGTGATGCAAAAGTAGAAATAGCATGATTTAGTCTAGTGGTGTGTTGGACTGCTGTGCGAACTTAGTTGGTTTCGAGTCTCAGCAAAGCCAATGACAATGTTCCAGACGCATAATTTGTCATAGAGAGACTTTCCTCGTTGCCAATAAATGCAATTTTACCGAAATAATGTGTCTATAGACACATTAAATAGAGTATCTAAATATTCTACTGCCCTTCTATTATGCTATGAAATATATGCATTTAAAAATTTTAATTATCTGCAAAACGACTCACCTGTGAGCTAGCTACCAAAATCTCCACCGTCAACCGAACATCATCGGTACCGCACATAAAGCCCTCCTCTCGCATTTTCTCAAAAATCATATATTGTGCCTTCCATTGCCCCTCCGGTGTACCGACTATTGTTACCTTACGTTCGGTCTGTTGTTCCACTGGTTTATCACTCTCCAGTGGTGCAATTTTTACAGACGCACCCGAAAATCTCATAATATTACGAATGTGTGAGCCCTTGGTTCCAATTATGGCACCAACTGCATTATTCGGTATATAGAGGTAGGTGGTCTCTTGCTGATCATTTGGGAAGACGGGTGGCACAACTGCCGCTGGTGTCTTGGACATTGGAAATGCCGGACATGAGGTATACGGCATACTTGGGTTAAATACCATTCCGTTGCCCGGAGTAGACATCATTGCCATCGGATGCAAGCCAGGAAACATTAAACTCTGTGGAGCCATCGCTTGCAGATCATTTTCATAGCTTTGCCGAAGTTTCGAGCTTATTTGGCTCTCGGCACGAGACATGTGCTCAATTAGACCTTTTACAGTAATGATACGTTCTAAATTATAGCTACTTATATCATTGATTGAGCTGACGGTAATTTTTGTATCAGTTTCTTGCATTATTCGTTTGATAGTGTTGCCGTTTTTACCGATAATGCGACCAATCAAATTATTGTGCGCTAGGATTTTGAGGCAGATTTCTCTATAAACATAAAAAAAATACACAAATTTTTATTCCACACTGTTATTAATTATTGCTAACTCTCACCCCTTATTTGTAGAAATAGCCTCTTGTTGCATAACTTCAAGAATTCGCTTGCAAGCATTTGTGCAATTTTCCGGATTTCCATAGATAGTAATTGCTTTCTCTACACTGCCAACGTTTTCCTTCCGATGGACGTCAACTCGAGCCCTGCTCTGTTGAGTAATCGTTCGGATCGTACTACCCTGACGTCCAATTATGGCACCTACCATATCACTTTGAACCAATACGCGCAGTGGGAAATCAGCTTGTCTACCTGGACCTGGCATTCCTGCGTATTGGCTACGCGCACTACGTGCGGTACGGCGTTGATTTTTGTCTAACTGTTCGGCGTGCAGCTTATTGCCTTCGAATTCGACACCGTTAAGACCGCCAGCAGCTCTGAAATTATACAAAAAAAAATTAAAATATTATATAAGTCTAATATTTTAAAAAAAAACTATTTCAATCGTGTTTGAGATTTATTTATATTTTCTTCTTTTATGACTTTTTAAAAATTTTCCAATCGTATTCGAAAATATACAAAAAAAAAAAACAATTTTTCAAGTGTCATCATAAATTTTGCCCAATTCTTTCTCCTTCTATCACTTTTAACTCTTAAATGCATATAAGTATGTATTTTTTTATTTCAAAAAAAAGATACCTTTGTGCCTGATCAGGATTCTCAAACGTTATATGTACAGTCTGAGTATTTGGATCCTTACTAGTTACAGCCTCGCACTGTTTCACGGTGCCGTATGGCTTTAGAAGTGGTTCGATGTCTTCGAAACGTGTTTGCAGCGGAATGCCGCTAATCAAAATTTTTGATGAAACACTGTGAACAACAAGAAAACAAAAGGATAACAAAATAAAAAACATAACAAGTAACATGTTTTTGTTGCATCTGATTTTATTAAATGCCTTTTGTGTGTAGGGTGCCACATTGTGTGTAAATTTTTGACTAGTTTCATTCAAACTTTTTTTTTTTTTTCGAAAATAGGGAAATTTGTCTACGTATTACTTGGGGGAAAAGAGTGCGGTTAATTAGATTTTCGAAAAGCGGTCTATAAAAGCGACAATCGTTTATTTAACTACTTTTTTTTTAACAACACTACACACTTTGGCCATTCGTGCGAACAATACAAACACGCACAACATGAATGGTTGCGAGGAGCTAGGCCTTGGCTCATCTCGAGCTGTCGCGCCAGCTATTTTTTTTAGACTCTTTGGGCAGAGAAACGATGTGAATTTTAGGAAGACAGGATGCAATGCGCGGCAAAGCAATACTCTGAGGAATGTTCTTTTTCTAGCAGAATAGAAGCGGAAAACAAGTGTGCGTTCACTTTGATTGTGCAATCATACACTGACATTCAGAACTTGAATAAAATACAAATGTCTTGAAATTGTGTACACATTTCCCATCTTCACCGCTTTCTGTGAAATGTCAAGCCAGTCCGCGGCGACTCAGCTCAACAAAATCTATTTTCTTGTTGATTTCGATACTGATGCACATCAAATGGTGTAAAAATCATGAAACAGAAGAGTTGTAGCCATTTCAAGTGAATTAAATTTTTCTGAATTCAGGATGTTAGCATTCCCTTCCATAAAGTCTGCAACAGTCAGAGGTAATATACACAGTGAAGTCGATCAGGCGCATAATTTTATTCCATTCAGTTTAGGCTTAGGCCGTGACTCAGTGGTTAGTGCACTGGACTGCACCGTGCCCACCGAACATTTATCGCGACACCACCTCTTGTCGGGGAATGACAAACCTCCAAAAGTACATTTGTCATGAAAAAGCTTCTCAAATCGCTCACCATTCGGAGTCGGGAATAAATTGTAGGTCTATCCCATTAGTGCGAAGAATGTAACACGCACAATGGCTGCGAAAAGCTAGGCTTTGGCCCATCCCGAGCTACCGCCAGTTGTTTCTTTTATTCATTCTTAAGCTTGTCTGGAGGCGCTTGACCACCCTTAAGCAGCTAACAAGCATTTGGCTTCTTCCGGGTCACAAGGACATTGACGCAAAAGGCGTTTGAATTCGGAGAAAGATGTTCGAATGGCTCTTCATCAGTCCTTTTCCGTTTTGTGGCCTGCCAACCACCAACAAGCCATATAAAACATTAAACTATGTAGTTATGTACGTATATTCTTAAACACAGCAAGAATAAACTGCCAAGTGTAATCTAATCCAATGCAAGAGCTTCTTCATCCCCTCCGAGTACAGAGCTAAAGCATCTTTTTGGTAGAAGAGATGGAAAACTCTGAAGACATTTCTTGCAGATCTTTGTTCAAGAAACTGGATCTTGGATGCTTGTATCTTGAGTGAATCTCCTAACTTAGCTCAATGAGGGGTCACATTTCTTGGTAGAGGATTTAACCTCCCCTAGAGCCTTCAAATCTATCTGCGCTAGCGATCATAAGGTTAGTACCCAACCTAGATCTTAAAAGCGATCAAACATAAACTCGCAAAAAAAAAAAAAAAACTACAGGATACTATAGGATCAATTTAATGAAACTGAAATCTTTTTGGCCTAAGAGTTACCATTCTATGCACGTGAATCTCTTTCCTTTATCCATAAAGAACAGAATAGTAATCAAGGAAAATACATCTAATTTTTTGCGGGCTACACCACCTTTCTACCAAATGAATGCAATTAAATTCCAGTTTTCCTATTAATTTTACTAAACGATGATCAAATGTTAATTAAGAGAACTTAATTAATTTCCTTGCACTTTCCTTGCTGAACTAGTTGTACTGACAACATGCAGTAGCAGCAGCCACAACTATAATTACTAATTTACGCTAAACAAGCCTAATGAAAGATTATGTGCAGAAGGAGTGCACAGCACATAACGTTGGCCTACACTAATGAAATTAGCGCCACTACCTCGGATTTGCACAGCCATGAAATTATTGAGTTTCACACTGAAGTGCGTGAAGACTTTTCATTGGATTATGGCACGTCAACATTGGCTTGAGTCGCTCCAACAGCAAGTGAGCAAATGGGGGACGTTACAATGTTACAACTAGGACTTGCCTATTTTTTCCCCATTGAGACATGTCCCCAGTAACTCCTCCCGAAGGAGAAGATAAAATGGCATTCCAGAAATGATTGCACTTTTTTTTCGCGTCAATTATAAAATATATTTAAGACAGCAACGCTTAACAGGTTCTAATTTTTCGAATTCATTATTGGTGACTCACATTTCATGGCAGCAAAGCGAGTTTTGGTGGGTACCTTTCTTTAAGATTAATGTTACCGAAACCGATTGACGCAAGGTCCGTATTAATGAACGTGAATTGAATTTAGAAAGACCTCGCATAAATTCATTTGCATGTTTTTTGGTTTGCCGCATCGTACGGAGCTATGCTAAAGAAAAGGCTTTGTGAAATCATTTGGTTTTTTTTTGTAAGATAAAAACAAACTTCTTAAAGTAAATTTTATCCGAAAATGAATCCTAACGTTGGGCAATGACGACAAGACCCACACAACCTCATTTACAAGTGAGAATTAAGTCCAACATTCGTAACTCATTACTGGTGAGTGAAAACATCTAATAGGTTTCGAGTACATGTCTTAAATGTGAACAAATTTGCATTAAATTGTTTGAGAATATTTAAAAAAAAATCGATAGCTGTCATTGGCACTCTATAGTACTACATGTAATTTTAGGCAATCTGCATGAGATACAGACCTTTTTAGACTTGTTTCTTGTTGTATCACTATTCCATCCGCTGCTGGCTGATGCAGTGGCCACCGCCGACTTAAGCGGGAGATAGACAAGCTTGGTCTGTCACCGGACCCTTGCTGTAGCCTTTGCATGGAGAACGAGAAACGCTCCCTCCAAATCGTCACATAATGCCCCGCCCTGATTCATGTGAGAAAACGGTCACCGGTGAGTGGTGAACTCATCTCACCAAACGCACTTGTCACGCTCCGACCTGAGAAGCTGATTAGTTTCCCGAAAGCCTCTGAACTCCAGAGTCTGGAACAGATAAAGTGCTCTAAAACATTCGGGAAAGGACAATGGGCCCCTATATGAGACCTCAGTTCAATAATAATAATAATAAAAAAAAAAACAGATGACAAACTATACTCTGTGCCACAAAAATAAGTGCATGTCATTTCACGCAAGATATGCTTCAACTACAAAGGAAATAAAAGAATTGGTCACCTTAACACAATCCTGGCAGACATCAGGAGAACAAAGATTTGAACAAACTAGACATCCTTTACGGTTGTCTTTGCCAGAAGAAGCAAACCATTACTTCTCTTTCGTGCTCTAGTTTAAGGGTAGTCATTACCCACCTGGTGCATACCAATTATAAAAAATTCGACTGGGGAGCCAGTCCTATAAAAAATAAAATAGATAAAATTTTGCGGAATATAAAAACACACACACAACGCTCGAGTTTTGCATAAAATAATTGGATAATTAATTTAATGGCAAAGAAAACATATCTTCAATTTCCTCAGCATCCGCTGGAGTGATTATGTTCAAAATCTAATCAGATCAAGACAAGTAAAACAAAACCGCATGATCGTACGCTGTTTCGTTCTCCAGATATCGAAGGAGAAAAAATGTATCGCAGGCACACATACACACAGATGTCATTTCATAAATGGGTGCAAACGATTCCTAGTGTATCGTAATGTGTTCGGACCAATTGCAATACTCCGAAAGAATGATGACCGACGAACTTGCAAGAAAAGGGTCCACAATGCACCAAAATCGAGCACTGTAATTTCAAAGAGCGCGTCAAGGAAATTTTGACCAAAATACGACAAAGCCAGAACCAACAAGGTTTTGAAATATAACAGGATGTCGCTGTTAATGTTAGTGGGTGCACTGATCTGCACATCTGATGTTCCACTAAACGATCTTCTGAGGACATAAAGATTGGCTGGAGACCCAAGTCAACCGAGAACCGAGATCAACCCCCATAGGCATCATAATGGGTCCACAAGGACCTAAGTGTCATGAGGTCGAGTTCTTCAAAGTACTAGAACTGATATTAAAAAGTACTAGAACTGTTCCAGTACTAAATATCAGTGCATAGATTTAAAGACTCTGCTGTGTTGACTCTCTGAGTTCACGGGTCCTGCACCATTCGGTACCTTTGGACTTTCGACGTTCTAAGCATGACAGGAGGAACTGTTAAATTGGTAGTAGCGGTGTCCACACGACACGGAGACCTCAGCAACCATCTAAGGAAGAAGAGTCACCTGTTGCTCTTTTAAAAACAAATCGTCGACGGTGCCATCTTGACTCGTTTGGCCTATCCTCGGTCCTAAGAGATTCGGTTAAGGTTTATGTACATACAGTGGAAGTCGCTTATGACGACGGTGAACGGACCAAGCAAATGCGAAACCGGCGGTCGCTATATCAGCCTGCCCTCCACAAGTATTCGCAATATAAAGAAACCAAGCAATGAAAAAAAAGTGGTCGTTATAAGCGAGTTCGAAATAAGCGACCACCACTGTACATATGTATGTACATAAACCAAACAACGTCATTACAGGATACTGCTTCATACCCAGAAGTGCTTAACGACTGTAGCAGCTATAGAGATGACTTAGAATTAGAAAAGCTGCCTTAGGAGAATATCTCTTCAACGATCCAAATGCTCTCTGAACACTGTCAATATGGCCGACCTGAGGTGTTACGTTAGCAAGTAGCGTTTCCAGGGACCAACCCTAGCATTTAAAATGGCATCAGAATGGGCCTCTGTTCATTTTACCTAAAGTGCACCTCTAGATGAGCATGACTCTCGCCACATATAGATTGCCAGTTAAAACGAATGCGATCAGCATCACCAGCGCAGGTAGTGTAGTATAGTAAGCGACGCTTCATTTCTCAACACCAAACCTTAAAAGCCGAGTCAAGAGATGCAGCTCAAATGATCTTTGAACCGCCGCTTTTTCCGCCTGCCTACGTTTTATTTATGTATTAGAAGTTATGAAATTCTAAGTCATCCAAGTGGTCAAAAATCAGGGGCCGAGTTACCACACTCGTTAACGAGTAACTCGTCATCGAAATCTCAGGATTTGGCAATACAGCTCTAAATGAGATTAATCTATCATTTGATCACGATTACCACTCCCTCAGTCGTTATCGATTGCGGTAATTCTGCCCCAGGAAACTTGAAATTCTTTTTAAAATCAATGACCGTTAATATTTAGATTTTCGCTTTCATTAGTCTCATTTTCTAATTCCTGCATAGAATGCAAATACATCAGATCCTTTCGGCAAAATCAAAGTGAAATGGGTCGAAACACTTTAGTTTGAACAGTTTGATTGCTTACAATCAGCTTCATATCTTCAATTATAAGTACTCTACCCTAACCCAAAACCAGGTTGACCCCCTTCCGATGTCTTTAATAAGATTCTCTCAATCATCCGCAATGAGAACTAAATATGTTCGCATACCTGTTGCATTATTGCTTTGGACAAAACAAATACAAATAATAGAAATTCCCTTAATAAAATCTTAAAGTCAATGTCCTTTCGCACTGTCGCGGCCACTTATATGTTAAGCGCTTCACCAACAATCAGAAAAACGGATACAACAGCAACAACAACATGCAATCAAAACAAAACAAAACTGAAAAATAAATAACAAAAACTAAAAATAAAAACTAAAAAAGAGAAAAAAAAAAAAAAAAACACCAACGTCGCGCCGTTGAACCCTCATTTCGAAAACAACAAACATCCTTGTGCGTCCGTCTTTCAGGCGAAATTCTTTCCCAAGAGCACACAGCGCATGCAACTGAAACCGTGCCCCAACGCTCGGCAGTCCCGTCATACTTGACGCCTCTTCCTCTTCTTGGATCTTCTTCGGCTTGATTCTTGTTTTGCTTCAGCCGCCGCCGCCACCGCCGCCGTCGGTCGTTGGTCGTCTCCAAGTGGCCCAAGTGGCATGCATGCAGTTATGCTATTTTGTTATGACCAACTTGAAAGACGTTACAATTTCCTTTCTCAAAGGCCATGATGCTAATGGAATTCACCGGTCGTCGAAGTTGTTTTGGTTTTGGGATGCACTTCTTTATTCCGTCACCGTCGCCGCTGCCTACACAGTTAATGTTGTTGTTTTGATTCTGCCATTGGCCTTCTTTACTATGTACACACTGCACCGCAAAACAACAGCCAAA
This sequence comes from Matsumyia berberina, assembly GCA_917880715.2. NCBI lineage: Eukaryota > Metazoa > Arthropoda > Insecta > Diptera > Syrphidae > Matsumyia > Matsumyia berberina. Next base: position 87,737,593 of record OU862871.1, read on the forward strand.
CAAACACAAACAGCAGGATCAGCAACATACCGCGACTCAGCGGGTTGGAGGCGGCATACAAAAAAAAAAAAAAAAAAAAAAAATAAGTCTGGAATAAGTCTGAAAGCATACACCCAACACACGCAGACAGAACTTGATGCAATCCTCAAGAAATGATCAAAACAAAATTCAAAAAGTCAAGAAAAAAATACATAAAACACGAAAGAAACAAAAGCGGGAGAAACGAGAAATATCTTCTGAAGAAGAACGATATTATTTGACGGTAGTGCCTTGGCTCCAGAAGCTAATCGCACCAGCAACGCAAACGGGCATCTTCAAAGGAAGGGAAGAGTCGATTACTTTCAGAGTACTGATACGTATATCCACATTTTAGATACAGTGGGCGAACTTTTCACAAGCTCAGGCAAATAATTCATAAAATTTACAGGCATGCTGGTTCACTGAACAGTTAAGACCATCGATTAGTCTTTTAAAGCAACGTGCTTCCGCAGTCGAAGTGTTTTTAACATCCACCCTCAGCATTCTTTAATATATTGGCCCATATCAACCGAATTTTTAAATTTTCTGGGATGAAATTGAAGAGCCCTTGGTACCTGGATGGTGTGGATTGAGGGAATGAGTTTGAAGATGATTGGCAAGAAGTGAGGAAAATTGAATCACCCCCGTGGACCGTCAAGGCAATCGTTTCGAAAAATACAACCAGGACATTCGATACATGACAGGATAGCATGTTTTGGGTTATCAAACGCGTATGACTTTAGACCATGGATGAAACAAAGAGACACTCCAATCAGAAACGGATCGATTCTCCACAGAAAATTTGGTTAAACCACGTTTTTCACTGACAGATCGCTGGTTGAGGGTGGCTACCTCCGTTCACACACTTGGAACACATTGGTCCACTGTGATACCACGAGAAATACCGGCTTACCGGCACCAGAGACCAAGAGTATAACCCCGAATGCGTTGACATGAGTGACCGTATCAGCAGCGACGCTATGTATTGAATCACTTTGATCCAGAGATAAAGTTTCTTATCCTTGGGATAAAGTTCGGCTAGATCGTTTAGATCACTATAGAACTATTCCCCAAAGGATTTCCTTCTTAACGCCCTCCTCTTCGTCTCTACAGCTTCTACAGAAATCGTTGGAGGGGACCGCTAACCTGAGTGCATGTCTACCTATCAAGCAATGTCCGGTGAGGACGCTTATTAGTGAAGTTCTGTCCGGTTAGTGGATAAAAGTCTCTCCGTCTTTTTTAAATCCAACAACAAGTACTGAGATTGTTCCACAAATTGTTTGCCACTTGGCGGTCGCCGCAGCTCAGTGGCTAGTGCGTTGGACTGCTGTGTGAGCGACGTGGGTTCAAGGCCCACCCAATATTTTTTGCGGTACCACCTCTCGTCGGGGAATGACAAGCCTCCGGGAGTATAATCTGTCATGAAAGAGCTTCTCAATTCGTCGTTCGGAGTCGGCAATAAGTTGTAGGTCCATTCCATTCGTGCGAAAAATGTGACACGCAGAACATGAATGGTTGCGAGAAGGTATGCCTTGGCTGTCGCGCCAGTCATTTATTTTTAATTGTTTACCAGTTTCCTGGCATCGGTATCAAGAAGGAATTTGATCGATTCGATAAGAGCAGATGGTTCCACCAGGTTTTCGAGGAGATGCCGTCCTGCGCCGTCTTTTGCCACCTCGTCCGCTATGCAGTTGCCTATGTCCTGCGATCTAGCACAGAGCCAACTTTGGTTAGCAAACGGTGTAGAATTTGTTGTTGTTCTTGGATGGAAACCCATAGAGCAGGTCAAATTTCAATCAACCAAATACTAGCGATAAGATGAGGAATCGGGACTAGGATGCTTTAGACTCCCGGCTTTAGACTCTAAATCCGGGAAATGGAGTCCAATTAAGGTGGCCTGGTTCGATATCTCTTTAAATACATAAATGTACATGTGTATATGGCACAGTATTTTAGATGATTGTAGGCCATTGTGTCGCCCTCTTTGTACATCATAACTGAAAGAAGTTTGGGCTTTTGTGTTGGAAAGCAACTAAGTTGACACTGTGGAGTTCGACACTAATCGGAAAAGCCAGGACGCCTCTACCGATTCCAAATTGTAATTTCATCGATTTTACATATTAAAAAAAAAAAGAATATTAATCAAGTGGACTAAGATAAAGTTCTATGAGTGTATGTTGTTGATAAACTAGAAGCGCACAACTCTATACATATTTATGTGTGTATACACTTTTATTTGCGACCGCGATACGACACCCAAGTAGTATGTGCGCCAATATTGCAAAATAAACCTCACACACAACCTCAATGGAATGCAGTTAAGAATGAAGCTCCAGTGAGTGCAAGGCAAGCATAAAACGACAGAGACATGTAACATTACTATATTTGCAGGCATTTCAACGAGAGGGTATCGGTCGGGGAATAGGAGAACTCCTCCCCCTCCAAATCGTGCATTCTACTTCTACAGACTTCCTATTCTTTGGGGTAAAAGAGCACTTGGCGCAGTTTGTGATGATCGTTGTGGGTCGACATCATAATGATGATCATATTGATCAGTTCACTGGCACGGTGAGAGAGCACGCTGGTGTTTATACTGCATGCACCCAAATGAAGTCTAGGTGGGTAATCAGCCAGCTAACTTAGCCCGCCCGCATGCGCTCGTTGCATTCCTACGAAAAAAAAAAAAAAAGAGGACGTCGGCGGCCAACACGATAAGAACGCCATGGGCGTGTGTTGTTGCTGAGACTTTGTGCACTGATTTGCATTGCAACATCTTGAATGTGCATTTTCTGTTTTCGTGTTTGTTTGTGGCTTTGCGAGGTTAAGTGAGCGGGTGCCTGCGGTCAGAGGGGTTTATTTTCTTGGAAGTAATTTTTTAGCACGTTTCCCTCTTCTTTTTAATTCAGAGGGCCTTTTCATATCCTTACTCTCGGTATCGAGTCATGGGTAGTACACGTGTAGATAGACTTATCGCCATAGGTTTCAGGTTGACTTTCCTTCTCGCACTCTTTGTGTTGCAGATCGGCGCGGAATGTGCTTATGCGATGAGGATGAGCTCTTTTTTTTTTAGGAGATTTTTGCAGTGATTCCAAGGGTATAGTATAGATGTAGGAGCGGATATTGAACTCAATCTGAGACCTGAGAAGATACACGGAGTGAGTAGGATTAGAGGAATGTCATCGAAAATAAATGATAGCTTTACACTTTTTAAATTTAATTGCATTAGACTAGCTGTTGAAACGGAAGAAAATAACTTTCAGTGTTACTCAATTCAAGTGGCGTTAGCGTTAGGGTAAACAATCACCATTCAGCCGATGGTAACTGATTTGGTAACGTTTAAAATGTATCATCGCCAGAAGATTTCTTTTCCATAAAACTAACAAGCTTTGGCTTGAAATTGTGATAGATTGTGTGGGCAAATCAGTGTTTGTCGCCATGACTTAGTAGTGAGATACATTCATTTTCAACGACAGCTCAAAAATGTATGAAAGGATAGGCTTCGGAATATACTCATTGCGCGGTCGATAGAACTTTCAAACCACGTCAGGGTGTTCCAAGCTGAAGTTCCAAGCATAACCGAGGCCGCAAGAGAACTATCCCCGGTAGCCCCGAGAAGAAATATTGACAATATTCACACTTCTAGTTAAGAGTGGTCGCAGCCAGCTTAAGATTCGAGGCTTAAGGCATACTCTATCACTCTCTTGGGTTCCGAGGCACCCAGGCTTCGATGGCAATGAAAAGGCCGATGAACTGGCAAGAATAGGATCGGAACTGAACCAAATAATGGTCGACCATACGGTTCTGACCCCGATAGAATTAATTAAGCAAGAGATACATGTGGACTTCTGGAGGCTTGCCCATGAGCGATGGAGCACACTTTCGTCATACCGCTTATCAAGAAAGATGTGACCAAAACTCAATAAAAGGAAAACAAAGGAATTACTAACGCTGAACAGATCGCATTCAGCTCTATTGATCAGAATTCTCACAGGCCACAACCTACTGGCGGTTCATCTAAGGAAAATGCGACTAAGCACGACGCAGAGGATGAGGAGAGGATGTGGCGATATAGGAGGACACGACGCATTTTCTCTGCGACTGCCCAAGCCCCAGCAGAACTAGAAAGAAGAGCCTAGGCGCTTACTTCTTTAGTGACCCAGACCAACTCTCAACCATGCCACCGAAGGCTATCCTAAAATGTATACTGAATTCAGGGTGGCTTAGGAGGGCTAATAACGATCACTAAATAATCTATTATTTTCCCAACAGTTACATGAATGTAGGTCCCACAACGGGGAACACAATGGATCCTTGAAGATCCCAGTAAGGCGGTGCCTAACATCAAGCCGCCACCCCTTTAACCTAACCTAACCTAGTAGTGAGAACATACGTTGGACTGCCTTACCAGTTGCGTAGCATCCCACATCCATAAAACCTTCTCATCAGGGAATGAAAAAATTTCGAAAGTACAATTTGTCATGAATTCGCCATTCGAAAACGGCATGCCCAAAATGAATATTTGGAGAAGCTAGCCCTACGCCCTTCTTGGGCTGACGCGCCAGCTACATACGTACATAGGTAGTACATTGCTACAGACTACTCCAATAGGCGCGGCAGGTCTTTGAATATACCCACAGTCTGAGGTGGTCCTGCGGTTCAACCAAGAAGCGTCTCCGACCAGCCCGACGCCATCAGAAAGGGTTGGTAAACTATCAACAAAAGGACACAATTAAACAACGCGCATGAACTATTCAAATTACAACCAAATTGCTTTCTACTGAAATATTCGGTCAACATGGCTTGTAACCGTCGAAGGAAAATGTCGGCGCCATTTGCAAAAGTGCGCATAAGAGCCCTTTGCCTTTCGCAGACCTCTATCTGGAGAATTATGTGCAAAGGCACACACTCACACACCGATAAACATTCCTATCGGTGTATTGAAAGGTAACGTCGACTACAAGATGAGAGAGCTACCCAACACCTCTTGATCCGCCAGAGGCGACTGCATGATTTCTCGCAGCTTAAAGAATAGACCAGAACAAAACAAAATGTCTCTTGGCTATGAATAAAAGAGATACTCGCATCCTAATAGGTGTACTCACGGGACATTGTGTCATAAGCCAGCAGACTCGGCATCAACTCCCCAGACTACTGCAGGAGCTGTCAGGATGCGGAAGAGGCGAAGACCATCAAGCACCTACTCTGTGAGTGTCGCAATCTCCAAAACTGCCGACTCCGACACATGGGAAACAGGCTGTTTGGAGAACTGGGAAATCTAACAAAAGTAGTGATAACGAGCAAACTCCACGTTATTAAGAGTACACAGTGGTTTGGCGATAGGCCACTCGTCTAGAATCCAAAGTTGGAACAAGGACCACAACACAAGGAAACACAATGGACCATTAGGCAGGCTCCCGTGGACGCACAGCCATTAGACTGGACACTTCCCCCATAACCTAACCTAACCTTGACGTAGACGCTTAAGAAAAACGAAATTTGAAAACTGAGGCTGATCTTAGCCTTCGTCCTTAGTGAAAAAAGTGCACTTTCGCTTAAATTACTCTGTACATCAATATGGACGAAATTCTAGAGTGTCCAGTTGCTGTTGATAGTCAATTGATCCTTTCTTCATTGAGAATAAGCAAGCAAAAGGGGCCACCGTCAACAGCAAAAGGTACCGCGAGATGATTCCTGATTTATTTTGGGTCGAATTAGGTTCGAGTGGCAATCTGCAAGAGATGCAGATCGCATTGGATTTGGACAATATCTGCTCCCTCGTGGGCATTTTCGTACACCACAAAACGGTTTGGAGCATGTTTGGCCAGTGAGTCCGCTTTATTGTTGCTTATGTGACCGTTGTGTCCAGGGATTCAAATAAACTACAACAAGCTCCCCTTTATTCGTTCTGGGAACATTTTAAAGTCTTCAAAGCTAAAAATGAAAATAAATAGCTGGTGCGACAGCCTTAGAAAGACCCAGGTCTAGCAAGAGGGGTAAATTATTGCGATTTTTTTGTGGTTATGTATGTTCATACGAACTCGTGCCCAACAACTGAAAAGTAACAGCTTCAATTATAACTTTAACTGATTTGTCAAAAACATGCGATTATAAATAACATACATATGTATTTACTTATACATATTCTCATACAGAGATAAAAAATAAAAGAAACAATTTTTATTTGGCGCCATTCGAATAACTATAGTGACTGTGATAAAAAAAAGAAAACATTTCCCTTTTCATATGAAGACGAGGATTATAATGCCGAAGATGCACCAAGCACACACACACACAGATACAGTTTAGCGAATCTCCAACAAAGTTCCAAGAAATATGTATGCCAGGAATTTAATCAAAATAAAATTCCATCACCGGCAAAAGGAACAAATAACAAACACATATACGCTACGCGCGTCTATACAGGAGATGGTGGCGTTTCTCCATAGCCCAACTCAAAGGGAAAGATACAACAGCCAAGCCATAGAGGAGTCGAAAATTGTACAGCGAATCCAAGCGGGGGACTGTGGACAGAACAGCGAAACATAAAGAGGAACAGAAACAGGGATTTTGAACTTTTGCTAATGCGCGTTGCGAAAACCAGCGAAAGGCAGAGAAACGACGCATAACGTGGTAAGGGGAGGGCTTGAGGAAATAGATTCCGCAGATAGCATTCTACTACTCATCACTCCAAAGTTGTGAACAAGCAAAAAAGGTGGCCCAGGCCCAGGCCCAGGCCCACGAACATCGTTTGCCTTCTGCAGCAGTTCACAATGTTCGTCTCCTCAGATGCGGAGGCAAACGAGCCAAGCCCGCACAGTGTGAAGTGCAGCGCCATTCAGCAATACGGTTTTCCCCACCGCCGCGCCGCTGTGTGCAGCGTATTGAGATATTGGGGATTTGGGTGTTTTATGTGTGTACATTACTACACACTACCAAAAGATAGTTACTTCTTTGTGGCTGCTTCATGCCTGTGTCAAGCCCAAGCCAAGAGAGATTTTTATGAATGAACTTTTTTTTTGCTTCATACTCGTCGTTGTCGTCGTCGTCGTTTTGTATTTATATGTGAGAAAAAAAAAGCCTCGAAATGTTTTCCATGATTCAAACAAAGATTTCTTTCTCACTCTGTCCCGTTCGGCACGTTATCTTCCTAAGGAATTATAAGCAATAAAAAAATGTGAATGGGGGCGCCCGTTCACGTTGCCGGACGCCACTTTTTTCTCTTTTTTATTTTTTTTTTTACTCGTTTAACAGGAAGAATCTTTATCAGAATGAATTTTGTTTTTTATTATTTACACACGATTATGTTGGCTCCAATATTTGAGCAGCTATCCAAGGGATTCAATGATTATCGTACGATTGTACCGCCTAACCCCCGATCAACAACCCCATTTTTACTATAGCGCCCTACTATATCATGCAAGTTATTTCCGTTTGATTAGTGCCATCATTCGCCGACACTTTGTGGTGTTGGTTGGATCAATATGTACATACATATGTATCTGACAAAACAGGAATAATGAGAAACAAAAAATGTAAGGCCGTAAACAATAGTTTTCCTGAATTGTTTGACTTCTGTTTCTCTGGCATTTGAAGGGAAAACTGTTTATGGTGCAAGCGTCTTTGCTTATTTACTCGACATGGCCAATAAGTCCTCTAATTTGTTCTTCCGTACGCGTTCTGTATGTCAAACAGTGTGATTTAGTCTTTCTAAAATCAGAAATCGCTTATTTTTGTCGCACGATTTTACACTGACCTGTCAATCGAGAGCTCAAGGACAGTAGATACTGAGTTTTTGACGACGACAACCATCCAACCGTAGAGCTATTGGTAACTTAATTCGCTATTGTCAAGAGCTCCCATTGGTTCAGCGACTAAGAAGGAGAATGCCTCTTTAATCCCCCTTTTCGAGAAAGTCCAACGTGTGGCTTGCCTCAGCATTACTGGTGCGCTGAGAACTTCTCCTACAGCTGCCCTTCAAACCATACTCCACTTGTTGCCAATAGATATCTATGGCATGCAGCAGACCACAAACGCAGCCCTAGCACTGAGAGATACTCAGCAATGGTATGAGAAGAATGTGGTATATATCCTATCAACTCGCCGCAGCCTTCCCAAATCAACTGACACACTGCCCACAGAAAACGACTTTAACTTGGGTTATCAGCATAAACTACTGGACAGAAGCCCCTGGAGTCAGTCCGAAGTTCTCTTTAATGACTCTATCTCTAAGGTGCCGGGGTCTTTTCAGAAGACCGGGACATCCACCACTCCCTTCAGTCTCCCCAACGACTGTAGTGTCTTCCAAGCCGAAGTCACAGGTATTAAACAACCCGCCGCTCTGCTGAAGCTAACCTAATATCACGCACGGATATTGCGATTTACATTGACAGTCCAGTCAATTATTGCAAAAATGCCAGGCTGATCTGGCCTGTTCTGGATATGAAAAGGTCAAAAGCATTAATACGACTTAAGAGAGACCAACTTTCAAAACTAATCAACGTCCTCACGGGGCACTGCATCCTAGGCAGGCATGCTCAACGCCTGGGTATAGCATGTAACGATTTCCGCAGGAGCTGCAGAGACGAGGAGGAGGAGGAGTCAACTGCACACTTCCTCTGCACTCCGCCAGCACGCTCGATCTCAATAGGAAATCGTTAGGAAATCTAAATGGTTTCAGGAGGAAGCAGCATTCGTACCCCAGTACTCAGTGGCATCACAATGGAGCTACTTTCCGATCTGAGTGTTCATCTTCTTGGGGGACCACCTTAGCTAACTATCATCATGGACCTTCTATTGGTCTATACGCTGACAGCCTTCTAACCTTAGCCTATAGTCCTCGGTCAGTCAATACCCATTGAAAAGGGACGTTGTGGCTAGGGATTAAATTCAGATAATTGGGAGATCCCTTACATATTCACTGTATACACCTCCGATGCTCGTTTCTATTCGACAAGGGCATCTGTCAGCCTTCTCCGCCGACAGGGGAAACTTGGGTCTGTTTAAGACCAAATTACCTCATTCTTAACTTATCTACACATACGTGAGCTATGTTGGTAAGCCCAGGATCTGCATCATCGCGAGGACCACACTAAAATTATTTTTACTCTATAATTACAGCTGTCGTGGTAAATGTAAAAATGAGCTTGGAAGTTGGACCTCGGAGATAGTGGCTAATCTCGGCTTAATTGGCTCAAGACCATCAATGGACTCTCCCTTTGGACATTCTGACGAGCACGACTGCTGATGTAGAGAGAAGCAAAAAGCTGCACATTAGACGGTGTAGCAAGGACATCAACGCAACAGGTGAGCAACTTTTTATTTACATAATGTAAACCCATCTTTGGTAGTAGCCCAAGACGGGAAGGATGATTCTTGGACCTTTTTCAGTATAAAATTTCTCGATTTTTTGGTGCATTCACACTAAACATAACCACTTAAAACCAACACCAACCAAGCTCAAGAGCAATTTTCATTGAGCCGCTTGCACAGCTTCAAAAACTTTAAGTTAGAAGGGGCAGATAATTGAATTCCCAAGCTATGGACAAAGGTTAATATAATTTGTATATCAAAGACCGGCAAAGAAGAGAGTGTCTTGATTTCTTCTAAATACATTGGAGAAACTGAACTGATTAAAGATAACCAAAAGTGTCAGTACCAGTTCCCCAGTGTGTTTCATGCTAAAATCCATGCCTTTGAGATCAGCCCTTCATAACTTTTCAGATAATAAGGCAGCCAATTCCTCAGCACTTGTCCGACCCTATCCGAACGAAGGAAGCTCTATCTAGGAGCCTATCACTTCCACAACTTGGGCGAACTATAGCACACTGACATCAAAAGTATCCCCAACTTCAAGAGCTCAAATTGGTTTCAATAAAGTGAGTGGCGTTTTTCAGGGTATAGATCCAAGTACTTTCACAAAGGGCCTCTTTGGCCTACGTGTGTCTGTGCTTGGTACAGATAGCCCAAGGCAGTCCTTAAGGGACTTACATTCCATTCAGAGAAATCAAAGTCAGTCAAGTGCTTACAGTCTCTTGCTAGAAACAACAAAGTCGAACTTATGTGGGTTCCTCGTGTCTTCGGATGAACCGGATAAGTCCGGCTTAGCTTTCGCGTTCTTAGGATTCGAACCTTTTCCTGTCACAGCGGCCAATTTAACATATTCTGTTTAAGCACAAAGTGTGGATTCTTCGTGAAAGAGGACGAAACTTCCGAGTTTCTGTGAACGTCTGCTCAAATATGAAACTAAAGACATTGTGTCGGCCAAATGAACAGGGTTTATGACTAGTTTGAACTTGTGTTGCGGCAATTGAATGTTCTTTATCATAAACAGCGTCACTTCCGTCCACCATGCGGACAGCAATATCCAAACTAAAGCCCAACAAAGCTGGACCTAAAATCTTACCGGTCGAGCTATTAAAAGCAGCTGGAAGTGATTTGATACATCATACACCAACTCATGTCTAAGATTTGTGATTGGTAAATTTTCTTTCACCACGGTTTGCCCAATCCATGAGAAGACTGATCTCAACTGCCCTATTGCATATGCGAACCAAACTTTTCGTCAATAACCTGGAGCCGAATTACCGCAATCGATAACGAGTGAGTGGCACTCGTGATCGAATGCCCGATTAACTTTATTGGCAGCGGTAATGCCAAATCCTCACATTTCGACGACGAGTTACTCGTTAACGAGTATGGTAAATCGGCCTCTGATTGGCTCTCTATTACCATAGTTTCAGGCAAGAAATTAGACCAAATGTTCACACTTCAGCAGACCCAGATCCTGGGTCTTTATAGAGACGAGCTATAGAGAGCCATGTCTAGGTTTGACATCTCTGCAAAACTCGTCGTGGCAATTACTTGCTTAACCGTCGGTAACGACGACCTTTGATGTCAAAAACGAGAAAGTCCTTCGGATAATCTCTGGTCATGTTTGCACAAATGGTGAGTGAAGAAGTTAAAATGGGCTGTACAGCAACATCAACCTAGTCAAAAGAGAACCATCACAATGACTAAGAAAGCTGAGACATTAAGACCCGATAAACACCAGCGCTCAGGCCCAGAGAATCTTTAAATCTGCACCGGAGGGACGGTACAGTAAACAAAGACAAATGGTGTGCGCAAGATATAACGCACCTTAACCAACTTTGCGTATGAAATTGTTGGTTGAGACTCATTGTTATTCATCATAAGGATATGCCTCATATTCCGTGTCACTGTGTCAGTTCATTTGAGAAATAGAATACTCGGAAGTTACTACAGTCAAAATCGGTTATAACGACCTTCAAGGGACCGATGTATTTGGTCGTTACAATAACCGATATCAAGGAGCACAGCCGAGACCTAAAAATGTGGTCGTTATAACCGATGTCGTTGTAAACGATTTTGACTGTACATACTTATCTCTCTAGAATTCTAAGGACTTTACAATGACTGCAGGCTTAGTTTTAACTAGCGAGCTGAAGGGATATCTGACTCCAGAAAACCGAGGCTAACACACGAAATTAGCATCACAATGGATCCACAAGGATCTGAGTGTGGTGAGGTGGACTTCATTTTCTCTATCTCATCGACCTAATTGTGTGCCCGAAAGATGGCGCGGAAGATACTATGCGTGAACTACTACCTCCACTGTTCAAAGTGGAGAAGCGAAACTACTGTTTTCGGAACACTGAAACAAAATCCAGTGAAATAGTTTCGCCGGTGGTCCAATGAAAAAATTCGGCTACATATGACGCTGGCTGATTACCATCGAGTAAACTGTCACGAGAGCTCCTGAACAATTTGGAACTTGTAAACAAGAATCAATACTCGATAGATCGCATCCAAATTCAAAATTCCATCAAAAAAAACAACGTCTATACCGAAGTTTAGAATGTAAACAAATTAACTAGCAACTATGACGCCAATCGCAAACGATCAACATTCAGCAGAAACGTCAAAGACCACAAAATATTGCTCTGCCTCAGCAGTGCATACCTGAAATGCCATCATCATGCAACCATTAATCAGCGAAAACATACCATCGAAGGTAAAATCAAAACTAAAACAACAATTAGGAGAACTGTAGCCGAATTTGACAGCACCACACTCAGAAACACATCCGACCCACATTGAAAAAGGAAGCACGCACACACGTGCATTCTTGCCTTTTCTCTTCTAAGCGATCTTGTTGTTGTTGCTGTTTCTTTTTTTTCTTTTCATTTTCTTTGCATTTGAAAAAATTACCGCCCGCAATTCTTCCATATGTGTAAGTGGATTCGCTTTTTTTTTCTCTCTCTCCTTCTCTCTCTCTTTTTTCGGCGAAAATAAAATACAAATGCAAGCGGATTATTATTATTAGATTTTTGCAAAAAAAGATCAGCAACAAAAATACATAGAAAAACAATCTACTACTGTGTTAGTGATTGTTTTGCATGTAGAGAGGTAATCGCCGAGTACCTTTACAAATGACATTAGGAAAAAGAAAAACATTACATATAGCAGTGAGGTACAGTGTACTTTGCAAAAAAAAAAAAAAAAAAAGGGAAATTCAAACTTTGTATATTAACTCACCGAAATCTTGACATTTTGCTTAAGTTCTTTACGGAAAACAATATGTTGTTTCAACTTTAGTTTTTTTTTTTTCTAACTCAAATGAGTTGTAAAACAAATCTCAGATCTTGACGCAACTGCACCACAAAATGTCACTGTATGCTGTGATTGAAATGTATTAGAACAAATAGTAGAAACGAACAACTATTATTCAGCACCGCAAAAAAACAAAAAAAAAAACACCGAAGAAGAGTAACAGTAGAAATAATAAAGAGAAGGTGATTTACTTCTTTTTAACGATCAGCTATGAACACGCAAAGTACTTAGGAACAACTTTTTCTTCTTTTCAAACGAACATTTTGTAGTAACCAACTATTTTTTTTTTTTACAACACAAGTAAATCTTACAAAAATCAAAAAAAAAAAAAAAATGTAAATCTTCTAATTGGTTACGAAATTCCGCTCAATACTCTTTCAGTGCTCTTTCCATGAAGAGAGTGAACAAAAAACAAAAACACTAATAACAGTACTTTCTTTCCATTCTTTATGTATCTATCGAAAGTAAGGACACTATTAAAAAACGGTTCTCTTATCTCTGATGTTCAGTGAAAAAGAAAAACAGTGAACCCGAACAAAGTTGTCGTTCTGCCGTATGCAGTGGGATGAGTCGTGTTTGTGTTCGGTGATATATGGTATGCAGTAGACTGCAATTCCGTTGTAAAGGTGTAATGCGACTACGTGTTACAGAAAAATAAACGGAAAAACCTCAAACTCAAAGGAAAACTCACTGACACCGAAAACGAAAAGCGATAAGCAGCGCTCTTATCATAAAAGAAAACGCGCGATAAATAACACAGAGCAAGACAGACGAACCTATTCCACACGCACAAAAATAGACAAATTTTCCGACTTTCCTTGTATTTTTCTCTCTCGTATTCTATTCTTCCTTGCTTGTTTGAATTGCCGCACCACACTCTACACACCTTCACCAAAAAAAAAAGCTGTGATCTATCGTCGATCGTGTCGCGTACATATAGCTATAGCTAGTCTTCTTCGCAAGCTTTGGCGATATGTGCATTAAATATGTATTTCTAGCGAAAAAAAAAAAAATGTTATGTCGCGACGGTTCTCACACACAGGGAAAATGAACTCTCTGACTATTCCAAAGGTATTTTCCACAATTCCATTGAAAACTAGTAGCAGTGACGGCAACAGTTTTTTTTTTTTGTCAATTTTCTAGGTTACCTGAAGTATATTTGTCAATTAATAAGTTCACGTAATGGGCAACAACCGACGAAGACCGGGGGTACAAAATAGCAAAACACACACTCGCGCATACGAAAGACTTTGTAAAGCACACACTCTCGGCGTTCTCAGGAACTAATTGTAATCATAAGCAAAACAATGCATCAACATTTTTTCTCCTTCTTCTATCGCCGGCTTAATGTTGTTCTTTTGCAAAAAAAAAAAAAAAAATTATAAAAAGGAAACAAAACAAAAACCACAAAAAAAGAGGAAAAAAAAAATCTTGATCGCTCTCTCTACTGCTCCGTTTAACGGGATGAACCACCGACTGACTATGGGACCGAACTAAACTAAACTAAAAGTTGTGGCAATTCGAAAGAAGAATTGACCGCTATGTCTCGCAACAAACAACAGAAGCAGCAGTTTGGAATAGTACAGACATACAGTGGAAAAAAGAAACCGCGATAGTAAGCAAAATTGCAAAACAACAAAAAAAAAAAAAAAAAAACATTGTTTTTCCGAATTCGAACTGTGAGGACAGAACAGACGATGACAAAAAGATGTTTAAGAGGCACACACCAAGAGCAGCAGTCGGCCAGTCGCAGTGGAAAAAACAAGAGGCGACGGCGGCGGGGGCGGTGTGATAATAGATCCATTGCAATGTGCAAAAGAGAGGAAACATGGACGATTGACGCTAAAGCCAACAAGCAAAACACAAGGTGTTTGTGTTCTTAAGAGATGAAGAGGAAAAAAAGAGAATGTTGCAACATTTAGATGATTTCGATGTATATAAACATTGTGGCGGAATACAATTTAAGAGCCAACTGCAATTTTAAGTCAAAGAGAAAGCAATGGCAGTTTTTAAACTTACTAGATTGCAATCGAGTTAAGATGAAGGTAGCAGATAACTTCCTTTATCCAACTATGTCTGCTAAGCCAACACCTGTTGACGCAATTATAAACGTCTAAAGATAGACGCGCTATAGCGGTTTTAGTCGTTGAACTAAAAAAATGGAACATACCCACATAGAGTCTTAATGAAAACACACGCACATGACACAACTCAAGTCTGCGATTTGCCACATTTTTGTTTTTGTCGCAATGCAAAATGGATAACATGGATGCATGTATGCATGTTCATAGTAGGAAGGCAACACGCACACTTGCAATTTATTTTTATCACAACAAGAGTTTGACTAGGCTGCGTGCACTTGCGATTTTCACTCAGAGCATCGGACTAGCAAATTTTATGCTTCTGACGGTTACTTAGTCGCTGAAAGGTACATATTTATGTATGTAGACTTATGTAAACCTTGCATCGACAATTATTCGCAAAAACGTGGAACAAGTTGCATTTCTATTGCGATTGTGCTATCGCAACGATCAAAAACTGCAAGTGCGGGCTTAACCCTAATGGTACTTTTACAAAATCCTCTAATTCTCTAAATAGCCTGTTCTGGATTTGATTACTTTGTGGCGAGAGAGTAACCCTCCCAACGTTGGGTAATACAAAGATACCCGCCAGATCACGGCAGTTCTGTGATGGATGTTACAAATCTTGGTTGTTCACTTAAAACTTGGTAGTTTACTATTTCGGCAACAATATCTAGGAATTGGCCCTGTCAAAACCCAATTAAATCTTTAAGAGACTACGCACTTCACCTATACCAAACCTATAAATTTCATACCAGACACCGCTTCAAAGACGACCTCTGGTTGTTTACCAGATCAAACCTTGTCTGTCGGAGAAACGAATCGATGGAACCTTATTCTCTAGGACGTTTATATGCCTAGAACTTTGCTTGACGGGTCTATTAAGCTTCTGTGTTGCCTTTGTAGCTCCAACCCGACGAAGCAACTCAGTCGAAACAGTTAAAAGAAATTTCAACAAGGAAATAACAAAAAAAAATTGTCAAAAGCCCCAGTGATTCGCGTCCCTTACAAACAGTGGGAAAAGGATTAATAACAACTTTCGCCGTTTTCCATTTTTGCGAATAGTCTCTGGCCATAATACGCAAGAAAAAGGCTGAACCATAAAGTGTGCCGGCCCGGCCGTCTAAATATCGATGTCAGACGTTAAGTTTCGACCCCGGACCAACTTGACTGTAAGAAACCAGCCGGATCAGACGGAATACCAGTGATAGTCCACAAAAACTATGCATCACAACTCTCATCCGTTCTTTGTAAAGCTTGTTCCCCACAAGAAAAATACTATTTCCTGTCGCTGGAAATACATAAATGTTTGCACACAAATAACCGTCTATTGGACTCCACTTTGGAATATCACAACTGAGGGATTTATTAATTTTGATGGCCTCCCTGAACCATCCCGAGTTTAAAAGAAATTTTAGGACAGCACTTCGCTTAGATCTTTGAACAAGTGTTCTCCGAATATTATCTTTCTATTTCTGCTTGGGCATTCATATAGAGGGTGGAAAAGTGCCCACCTCTGCATCTATATACCTGGCCAGATCTCTTGTCGTTCATCATCATCATTTTCCAAAGGCCCGCTTATCCACTATGAGGGTCACGAGTTTAGGGAACTTAAGTGGACATCGACTCTAAATCATCAGGTAGAAGTGAAATTTCGGACTTGGTCCAGCCAGCTCATCCTGGATCTACCCAGGGGACGCCTATCCGCAATACTGCAGCCTGCCCTGAACGCCCATCTCTGGCGATATTGAACTTTTGTATTTTTATAGATGAATTGAGCTATCATCCATTACGTGGTTCATTTCGAACCATGAACTCATCCGCGTGCTCATTTCAGTGGATGTCCTTATGTCCATCGACTCAAATGAGTGTAATAGGGTTTGTAACGCAGATTTTGGATCTGATTATTGTGGATGTGATGTCTACCTTCTACTTGCCACACTTAAAACTCTTAACGACCAAGCGCTGTTTGGCATTGATACGTTGATCCCAGAGCCTACATCCACATTCATTTTATGACCTCTCTCCTCTGTCCATCTCAGCTTAGATGTCAATTCAATATTGAGATCTAGGCTGACTTCAGGGATTGATGCTTAATAATCAGTTTTTTCCTCAAGTGTTCGCCCTTCGTAGAACGGGAGTTGAGTGCGGTCCACACATCTTGAGTTCGGCATATACTTGACGCAATTCAGAACTTCAATAAGGTTAAATTTCCAACCACTAAATCACTGAAGACTGGTAGCAGACTTGATACAAGCAACCAACTCTAAGAGCGCTGAACCAAAAAAACAAACGAGAATTAAAGAAAAAGGAGTTCTTTTGGACTCTAAACGAACGTAGTGGCAATGATTTCTAAAATTATTAAGCATTCACATGTAGCCGTTCAATATGATTACCTTGAGGCTATTTATGGACCCTGGATATTAATAAGCCGCGACCGACACAAAATATCTTTTAGTTCGGAGTGTACTACCGGTTGTCGCCAGTTAGGCAAGAGCCTAGTTTTGATTATGAATACCAGAAAAGGTGCCTTCCGGCTCAGTCCGAGAAGAAAGCAGTTTTTGAACGATAAGCCGCCGCAGAAAAATAAAGTCTCTAGCTCGTGAACATTGGATACTTGTCTGGAAGTCTTAACAAAATTATAAAAACACTTCTCCTGAACTATCTGCTCCACTTCAGGAATGTCAAAATTTTCACGCTAACAGCAGTCGATTTTAAGGGTTGCAAGACCAGAAAAACTGACGACTTTCTGATGAAAGCAGGAAACGATGTCTTGAGCGGACTAAACTGCACAGTCTCTTGTCAGGGGACGGTTAAACGAGGTTAATGATGAGGTATAATAAGTAATTTACTCAGAAAACAAAATCAAAAACTTATTTGCTGGAACGTTTTGAGACTGCTGATGCACTTTACGTTCGCAAGAAAGACCATGGTGGTAGTATCATGAAGTGGATTTGCAGGGCGACAGAGTGTACATTAATTTGTATATAAGAGCTATTTACGTGCAAGGGAAGGAAAAATACCGACAGGTACATTTCTATTGATCTCCTTAAAGGCATCCTATGGAACTAAGTATTTTGTCTTTTTGAAACAGGTTCCACCTCAATAGACAGACTTGAACCTGATAGATCTGAAGTCACGCTTAGATGAGGACAACAAAGCATTATCTCATATCATTAGATCTGAATGAAGAGCGTTGTACAACGAGAAAGCGAAGATATTAGCCCAGAAGAATGTTTTATGGAATTTAGTTGACTAGTATGCCTTGTGCAATGATAAAGACCAAGAAAGAGCCAACTAAATACGAAATGATTAAAAATAAATGAACAGCAAAAAATATATAGCGTTCGACTTCCGGTCAATCGGAAGGAAATGCTTATACATCGTCTTATTCAGAGGCTTCCCGCTTGTTACATTAAGACAGCGTTCTGGTCGATTACTGACCAGAAAACACGTTTCAAACTTGATCTGGCCGAAATTGACAAAATACATCAATATAATTCGCCTGGTAAATTCTCAAACGGATTTCCGTGATTTACAAGTCACCATTATTGATGAAAACCCATGCACTTGCAAGCGCAAGATTTATCTGATAATCCCTTGCGTCGAAAACATTTTAATTGCAACCACAAATCCAAGTCCATGTGAGTGATACTTTTCCATTTTGAAATAATCCTTCTCGACTGGGGGATGTTTTTAGCCACATCACATGGAACAGAGTATAAAAATGGGCGGGTTCAGTCGCGATACACTAGTCCGTGTACTAGTTCTCATTGGTCGATATACTCACGTGAGTATAAATCATTTATTGTTCTTGCTCTTAGTGGGGAAATATTAAAAACACATTATCGCTGATTGTATGTCTTTTGCAATCGATTTTATCGATAATAATGTGTGATTAATCGAGAAAAAAAAGGGGAAATGCTAATTGGCAGCTAGAGAAACTTTTGCACTTAATATGTGAAGCAATAAGACGGGCATTAGACTTACTCGACCTAAAGCCCATAACTGCTTGGAGTGCATGCTCAAAATGAGACACAAAAGTGCGAAGTTGGAAGTCAGGAAAGCGTTGATCTAGAATGAAAGCCCACAATAGGGGTTCTATCACCACTACTATGGATATTGGTCGCTATCAACTTTTAAAGACTTTAGGCCATAGTGGACTACGAGTGGTTGCCTAAGCGAACGATGTCGTCATATTGGTAGCCGGCGAACTTCAAAACCACCATTACTCAACAACCGTCGAGTTCCTAAGATCTTAGTCATTGCTAACCGCCAGAGATCAGAGGTAGTTTTGTTTTCTTAATAAAATACCATACCAACGTTCGGGCTCTTTCGCCTCGATGGAATGCCACTCCAAATCTCAGAAAAGTCAAGTTACCTCAGAAAGAATAGGAGAAGTCTCAAATACCCTTTATACCCTTTTATAAAAAAAAAATTGGGACCCAAGGCCACCTTCATCCGGAGGGTCATTGTAAGACACATCCTGAGTTATGACTGTCTAGCCTTAGGGCCAATGGCAGGAAAGGTCCCAAAAGTCACTTAAAAAGTTTCAATGACTAGCATGCATAGGCACCATTGACGCCATTAGAACCAGTACAACTACAGATATTGAAACTAAACCCTCACGAAATCGAATACACCTAACTAAAGCGAACAGGCGCAGACGAAAGTCCCCTGTGTTAAAAACAATTCAAGTTTTGGAAAGCGGGCGATATGGGCTACCGCTAGATCGCAATTTGGGCAAAAACGAGAAACTAACACGGACTATCCCACACCATCTCCTGACTTCAGCCTAAGCATCAAACAAGCTATCCTCTCATGGGTTAACTGGGTTAACAGAAAAGCCATCAACCCGAATAAAATTTCAATACAGTGTATTCTCTCATAAGCGGGCACCGACGGTTCCGAGAAAATTGTCCGCTTTTGAGAGGTGTCCGTAAGGAGAGAGTACACTGTATTCACAGACGAGATTGGGCTGCAAAATCTATTTCCTAAAACTCGACATTGCCCGCTCAAGGAGACTTTCACAGGACATGAGAGTGCTACAAGCGAAAGTCCTAGCCACCGCCAACGGCCCGAGAATTATCCATGAAACTACTACCTAGTACACGCATTGACATTTACATAAGACATAAGTCAAGCTAGTTACTAAAGCCATGTCATCCACAGTAGTAAAGTCGAAGTTTGTGAAACGTTGGAGTGACGAGTCCAAAAAAATCACCGCGAATCACAACGTAACACACTGGTGTCTCCTGCGACACAACGGTATCTACAAAATGGCGGACAAATAGCAAAGAAACAATCAGAACCAGACTTGTCAATGATCTATAACTATGTAAGTACCACCCTAAAGGCATTACTTTTCGAACGAATTGAATCTCCAACACTAAAAAAGCTGAATCAATACAGGTGCAATCATTTTGGAGCGCTATACATGATATGTACTATAGCTTCGCCTATCTAAAAAAAAAATTTATAAAAGGCTTCAAAATTCTAATCAAATCTTGAACGCATATTTCGATGCACATGGACTTAAGATCACACATGGGCATCACAATGGGTCTCTACCGACCTGAGTGGGGCGCTGGGGGCTTCTTTCCCCTCGCCAACCCATCTGCCTAACCTAACCTAACCTAAGACCACACATCCGTTAATGCTTTGGAAAAATGTTGACAAAAAGAGTCGTATATTTGTACATCAGAATTCATACTCGTATATAAAAAAAAAAACCCTGCAAACGTAATCTAGCAGCAATAAAGCAGGCTGTACATGCATACATACTAATATGGCGATTAGATTCGCCTTTATAAACGGGGTAGTGGTTTGGAGCTAACAGAACCGGACTGCGCATGACGAGAGCAAAAAAAAAACCAGAAAAGGTGGTACTAACTTGTATCATCTTAACAAGCACTCATGAGGCTCTATTCCAGGTTCGAGCCGACCGATATCAACCAGGGCCAACCACATTATGTCGTTTTTGCTCTAGTCTAGGCCAGATCTGTCTAGAGATTTGACAGGTCATACCTTCGTCAATCTGCTGTTGATATTCCACTTAACTGCAGTTTAAGTGTATATTTGCAAGTATCAAGAGGCATAGGTTTTCAGGTTCCATCGTTTCAGCAGGATGGGACTATCGAGCTTGTTAGCATTGTAGTTTCCTCCAAAGGTTGTCAGAGGTGAATTTCTCCGTCATCTCTCCTTATGAAAGCCAAACAATAACCTAAAGCGGCCTTCAAAGTTAATTTAGTAAAAAATAATGTGACGTGCACCTATTTCAACAAAACACTGCGTCTATTTCATGTAAAACATCCTAAGAGCCAGTGTACAAACTAAACATCTTAGCCAAGATAAACAAAAAGGAAGGAAATTACGTAGTCACTACAACACCCTTTAAGCCAGAACCTATCATCCGGAAAAAGCTTCGTAGGGAAAAAACATTCTCCCAGATCTTTGACAAAAAAAAAAAAGAAGGATTTAGGATGATTATATGCTTCCTTATCGTCACAGCCTCTCCATAAAACGTTCTGTCCGATAATATGCATACTAGGTCGGAGAAGAGTTCTTGCCCCTTTGCAGGATTCTTTTGATTCTGTTTTTGTTGTAGTGCGGCCGAAATTTAAAGGTAATTGTACAGAAGTCAAGAGCACTTGTTCTGATATTGGATTTCCCTTTCTTGCTTAAGGGTGGAAGGTAGGATATCCGTGAAAATCCCACCATGCCGTATTTCTTTGTTCTGGGTTAAGTGCTGAGCCTTTCTTTGCTAATTCATCAGCCTTCTTGTTTCCGAGTACACCTTTATGGCTAAAATTGTGCTGCAACATCAACGTACAATTTTCAATTTTACCGTCAAAAGGAACCCAGATCGAACTTCTTCTACCTTAGCTCCAGCGTTTATATTCTGGTTCGTCTAAAAACTTGTCCCGACGATATGCTTTAGTCCGCTTATGTCATTGTAATATGGTGATCGTACCGTGTTTCAAATAAATCAGACAACGTATCAGGGTATCACCATTCAATCACAATTTGGACACAGCATGTAAAGACCAGACCTCATTTTTGAAAGAAGCGTTTAAGTAGCTGGTGTATCAGCTTGAGATGGACCAAGGGCCTAGCTTCTCACAACCATCCATGTTGTGCGTGTTGAATGTTTCGCACAAAAAGAAGGGACTTTCAACTAAAATACGACTTGGCCTTTCTTAAATAAAAATACCACTTATCTCAGTGAAAGGTTTGCATTGTGTTACAGTCTCTGATAGATTTAGGGTTATAGTAAGCCTTCACATAGATGCTACCGTTCAACACAAAGGACCTGGGCACTCTCAAATCAAGACCAAGACCTGCCTGATTTTATTTCATCTGACATTAAGCCCTAAGGGACTCTAAAATACCGGCTCAAATTCCGACTCTCTTTTTTTTTTAAAGCGACTTTGATAATTATTTACTATTCAACGAATACAAGATAAGCAAATGGCGATTGCGCAAGTTCATTCAAGTGAAATGACAATTTTTGTAAATTTAAGAGAACCAACGTGCGTGAGTACCGAAGAGCAATTTCACGATCGAGGGGTGTGCAACTTAAACAAACAATTTTTCTAGACGAAACAGAACGACTACCGGAGAACGCGATACAACATAAACATTAACATTTAGCACCTGAATCTATTTCGCGAAAAAAAGCTCATTCTACATTGTGTTGAAGACACAATGTCTACTAAACATTTATTCCGAGACACATGTTTTTTGTCTGTCTCACTGGAAACACTTCCAACAGATTGATTGATTAGAAAAGATTCATTGTTTCTAATCACTGTGCATAGACAACGTTGTGATTAGATTCAAACTTTGCGATATGAATCCTGGAATGCAAAACCAAACACACACACATGGTATGTTTATATTTTCGCAAGTTCCAAAACTTTTTGAACTGACTGCTTCCGCCAGTGAATTTATAGAATTCACACATTTTTCTTACGAAATTCCTAATAAAACCACCGAAGCGGTAATGCTTGTGCATGTATCTAAAGCGAATGCATTAATGCAATGTGTACATTTTTTTTTGTAAAGTCCAAACTCCAGAAGGTGGAGGAAAGAAAGTTAAATTAAAAAAAAAAAACAACCAAATGCCCGAAATAATTCCCAATGCAACATATGAACACACACACACCTTACACAAAGGTAGAACCGCTGACGAAAAAAAGGCCCACTTTTGCCAATGTGCGTGCGCACATTCTTATAACCACACTCTCTGGCACCAGTATTTACTCCCCTTCACCGGTGCGTGTGTACATTTGGGCGATGTGCAACAGCCAAAAATATGAAAAGGGAGCCACACCACCATCAGGTAGTGGCTGTTCGTCTTTTTATTGCAATTGCTGTGGCAAGCTGCCGTGGCCGTTGTGCGCGCGCGCCGCCTTAGCCAAAAAACCTGAAAGAAAGATACTATTTAACCAAATGACCGGTGAATGAGGGCATTGAACTTCCGAAAAACATAAAAGAAATGTCAGTTGTAACATACAAAAAACACAGCCGCCGCCACCGGTTGACCGGCCGTTCGGTTTATTGCGTTGGTCAGAGTTGCGATGCACCATTTATTAATGTGCACTTTATTACATTTAGTTTTTTTCATCCGCATATGCTGTTTTCTGTGGCCTTCTTTACTGATGGTCACCCCGAAGGCATTAGAAAGAACAACAGGGGCATAGTTCAAATCTAGAGGGGACACGCACAATGCATTTATCTGTTAAACTTGGATTAGAAAATTGTTTAAGAAGACACAAATATTTTGGCGGAGGGTTTAACTTTCCTGCCATGGTGTGATGAATACCATGATCTCAATCTTTAACTAGAGGACTTCTAAGAAAAATCCTACTGCAACCGAGATCAAGGCGTAGAAGCTTGTTCTTCCAAACAACGGGCGGATATGCTGAAAAGGGTCTTATAATCGAGAGAGCCTCAGAAGTCTTTTGAGTCATGTAACGCATATTCGAACAAAACCACCCTTACACTGCCGACCATGTACAAATCCCTTGTTTGGACGAAAGAAGTTTTCTATCCAAGATGTAGAATGACAACATCTTGTTGCTTCTACCTGCCTCTGTCGCGGTATCCAGACTTTGATGGTATATGACTTAAACTGGCTGCATTTGGAGAAGAACTTATGCATGATATACGTATCTTTTGAAAGCTTGGTAAATGGGTGCTCACCAACTGATCATGTAGACCAGAAGTTGCGTTCATTGTGCCTAGATGTTTCAACTACGTCGCTGATTTAAAATTACCCAGATGGAAATTTGAGTCTCAGGAGTTTTCTTTAGCTCAACATCACTCAAGTGCTTTAGTTCTGTAAATAAGTAACCAAATTCTTCTGCTCACTAGGCCCATTTTCAATTTCATTCTGATGTACCCCAAGACCTTCCGGATGGATACCAATAAGGCAGAGTTCAGTAATGATTCCAGAGGCGATTTGTTCTTCATCGCCAGGGAAAGAGATCTCTTTTTGTTGTAGGCTGTGTCCATCGATTCTCCCGCCTGCTACGGAAGTGTGTTCAAATTGCCAAACCGCAGTGTTAGAGGCACTTATTGGATTTACGCCATTACCTACACATCTTTGTCAAAAACTGGCAATACGCAGAGCAGCTAACCTCCTAGACTCAATGGAAAGCCTGGAAAGCAGACTAATGGGTCACATAGCTATATTTCTCGACTTTCCAGAACTAGAACTTATCAACAGGGTATCCGACTGTATGTCTAAAACATTCTGCTTTAGCAGAAAATTTCAGATTCAGATCTCGAGTCGTACAATTTGAGAAACTGACAGTCCGATGGTAAACATAAAAGGTTTATGGCTAGAACCAAAAATCTCGAAAGCTGACGAAACAAAATGTCAGCTCTTTTTAAAGCGGCACGAATCAGCAGGTGTTTTGTGAACATATTTTCAGAACATATACTCTATGCGTCGGCTATCAGCAGCATCAGCATGAGCACTTTTCTTAAGGACACGATGACCCTTCAGAATATCAGAAACGCTTCGACAGGAAATAATCTTCAAGTCTAACTGGCTGTCGACAGAATAGATCTGAGGGCCAGCTCGTTCTTGTTTGTGACCTTTCGGTTCCTTTAGTCATTTGTCAGGAATTTCCGATATGCAGTCTCCTGTCGAGCGCCACCATCGGGTTTAAGCGATCAGTTTCCACGATAAAGGCGTGACCGTAAGGAACTGATGACCGAGATCCCTGCTGCAGTATACGTAGATCCAGCGAAATAAAATCTTGCATTGTGATATCTTTCAGTTCGCTGTACTTCTTGTCTCCGTGAGAAAAGGTATAAGGCCCTACAGAGCCTAATCGAAGTACTCAACTTATTTCGCAACACAGGAGGATGGAAAATTAGAGTTGATGGACACTGGCGAGAATCATGTTAGGAAAGCTGTCTCCACGCAAACAACCTTAGGCTAGAAGAAGTCAATTGCGATGCCAACAAATTGGTTGTTAATTCGAAACTACTCAAGAAAATAATTCAAGAAGCTAAGTATTTACAAAGGAAAGGACATTTTGATGTCCATCGATAAAAAGAATCGAAAATACTGGACAGCATAGGTACAAGGGAAATAAACGACAGTCCCCATGTCTTGTTCGTACCGCACCTTCAGAATAAACGCGTGAAAATAGGCCTAACCTTCTAACATGTAGCCTGATCGGGACAAGCCATTACATCGTTTCAGTATTTTTTCTAATTCCAGGTCTATATGGAGATTTTGCACACCGTGCCCTTCTCCCATTTATGGGTTCAACCAGGAACATGGGGCTTCTTTATGAAATCTCGAGTATGCATCAAGGGATCGTCAGTTTCAACCTATACTATTAATAACAAGCAAGGAAAATGTCTTACTATTTTGGAGAAGCAGATCGAACGAAATTAAGAGCATTTCTCAAAAATACTGAAGTTGGCCAGTCGTGACCAAACGGCATCTGAAGCGCATACAGCGTGCCCTGAGACAACAACAAACGTTTTTTTTTTAGACACGACTATTGATTACAAGGAGTTTTGGTTTAGTCGACTATTCTACTGCATTATGCGTCACGAATGCGCACAATATCAAATCCGCATACGTCTAATTCAGCACTATACGCATCCTCGGAGTCCGACAAACACGTAATTCTTATTAAAGAACTACAAACGAGATGTACATATCTAATGGAATTTTGCAAAGCACCTTGACTACTCTGGTGACATTCGCTTGCTAAGCATACAGACAGGGCAGAATCTTGAAAGGTAGGTCTTCAAATCAATCCTTCCAAAAGGAAACCGTAGACCGTCATAACAAAGATATTTTTGGAAACGCGACGATCGAAAACGTCCACAATTTTACTGACGTCGAAAGCATTTTTCCGTAGATGGTGGCACCAAAAACGATGTGCTAACAAGAAAGGTTTGGGCTTACATGCGTATCAAGCATTTAAAGAGAACTTTTTTCTCATTATCGACTCCATTTTATTTTTAGTATCCCACTTCAAAGACAGGTTTTTGACCCATTGAACCCAACTTGGTTCTTAGCATCCCAGTAAATAATTGCATCAATTTCAGAGTTGAGTTTAGTTGACACTCGCTATCGCTGGGATTCAAAGACCTGGGTGAAGTCAAGAGTGCTATCATCTGCGAAAGAATGGATCAGATTGCGATTAAAAGGTTGAAAAATATAAAAATTACTGTCAGAGAGAAGATCGATCCTTACGAACGGGATTGAAGTACATCCATCTTATGCAACCTGTATTGATCATTTGCTTATTAAGTTCGCAATCCATTTCAAGAAGGCATTGCCAACATCATGTATTCGTGGCTTGTTAACGAGGGCGCTATGCCAAGCTCTACCACAATCTTTTGAGATATCAGAGGCGTCTATTCTCTATTCGCCATGATGGTGAATGCAAAGTTTTCATTGTCCAGACAGTAAAAGCATGAGGTGCCTTGTATAACAAATTGTACTCTCGGAGGCTTGTCATTCCCCGACGAGGGTTTTTCGGTTTCGGTTGACGTGGCTGGGGCTCGCTCAACAGTCCAGCGCGCTAACCACTGAGCCACGGTAACCACTGGGTATCGAAAAGGAAAAACTGGAGCGTTTACGATTGGTAAAAAGTGATATTCACCGATGAATC
This sequence comes from Matsumyia berberina, assembly GCA_917880715.2. NCBI lineage: Eukaryota > Metazoa > Arthropoda > Insecta > Diptera > Syrphidae > Matsumyia > Matsumyia berberina. The sequence goes on from OU862871.1 coordinate 87,764,477, forward strand.
CAAGTGTAACTTGATTTAACCAGATGGCGTACAGAGAGTGCGGTGAAGAAAAGAAGAACTTTATACCGATGAATGTTTTGTCCATATCGTGAAACTTTCGCGCATATTATGGTATAAGGATGCATCACATCAAAATGAGATGACTCTCTTGTTTATGCAACAATACACAGAACCATTATCTTAGAAGGAGTTGCATAAATCTGAAGCCAGTTTTCAAGATGATTCAGCACCGTCATTTAGCTAAATCTGAGAGAAGTGCTTCGTAAGTATATTTTGTTAATCATATTATGTGTTTAAACTCATCGACCGAATAGAACTTTCCAAGAAGAATTGGGGGTAAAATCGCTAGGTTGGCCAGGAAATAGTCCAGATCTGAACGCCATTGAGAACGTTTAGGCCGTGACAGAAAACAAACCGAACAAAAGTGCCTCAAACTGATTAGGATAATTATTTTTTTAATAGGTTGGCAGCAACATCGAATAAATAGCTTCAGAAATCACGAATATTAAACAACGAACAACCTTCAAAATGAGAGAATAATGAAAGCCATCATCGTAGATGACCCCAAGAGGGATAAATTTTCATCTGGACACTTTTAATTCCAACTGAGAAGCATAAAAGTAAGCGCGCTCCTTCCTAGTCGATGACACGGTGAAAGAAACAAAATATTTTAGTACTACAGACCCTATACAGGGTTGCCTTCCTCTTTTTTTTTATCGTGGATAGTCATACAGTAGACTCGCGTTAACAAAAACACCGCCTTACGTGAACACCGGCTAACGTAAACATAATTTTTTTTTACTCTGTAGCCTGAACACGGTGAGAAAGCCCTATAACGTGAACAAATTTAAAATGCATTCAATATAGATATTGTGCATTTGTCGGTTATCCGAATCGTTTTTATAAAACGGGGAATCCCCGTAAATGATTGCTCGTGAGACCTGGCATTTTTGCTGTGGTTTGTCATTTGGTTTAGTGCGCGCTGCTGATTTGGCATGATCTAATCTAAAGTTTTACGTAAAAAATGTCGCAAAAAATACCAAAATTCTTGAAAAAGTGGATGTAATAAAAAAAATTAAAAGGAGAATCAAGCGTAACTAGCTTAGCAAAGCAGTACAATGTTGCAAAGTCAACAATTTTCGCTATCGACAATAAAAAAATATGAATTTGGGTTAAAACACATGTCTAATTTATTTGGAAAATTTAAAGAATTACACCTTCGTAAACATGAACAACTTCGCAAACGTGAACACGCTCGTTTTTTAATAGTTCACGTTACCGCTAGTCTACTGTATAGACTTTGGTGATTCTATTCTATTTCCACTGCCATTCTTGGTCCTTATACATGGCCATGTTCAAAAGATCTACCATTGGGATCTTTGGCTTCCAATTGTTTCCATGTAGCAGCTTTGTCCTCGAAACCAATCAGGTAAGGATGTGCCTCATTATCGATGATAGAAATTCTCTCCAAAAGGTCTAATACCAACATTGTTCATCAGATCAACATCAATTTAAGCCAAAAATCATTCACCAAAAATTTCGCATTGAGAACTCAATTTATTTGTGAAAAATGGCGCCACTTGCCAATGCCAATTACAATGCATTCTAAGTTTATAATATAAATCAAGGGAATGTTCCCACACATACTATGTTGTATGTACATATGTACGAGTACCTTCATATTGTACCTCTGCCAAAAGGATCGAGAGAGCTTCTCCTGTTTTTTTTTTTTGGCATTTTTTTTTTTTTGCTTCTTCCTTTGTACATATACTTTACTTTGAAGGTTAGGAAACATACCTATACGTTGCCCTCCTCCTTAAAGGACAATATTCTAATGAATACACGTGCACATAGGAACACAGAAAATTTCTCCTGCTCCTTCTATTCCCATCTATCTCTATACTAGTTCCCTTTGAATCCGAGTCCTTTCTTCTTCTTCTCTCATTTTATTTTTTTTTTTTTCTTGATGTTGTCTTTCTTTGAAGTTCAATCATGCAAGAGAATTTGTATTTGCCAGCGCGCGAGTTGTTAGACACAGTAATGCAGCTGAAATTCGCGTCTTCTAATCCATTTGATTTATAATCCAATTAACTATAATCCGCACCACGCTGTTTATACCAAAATCGACATTCTAAGGTTCACAAAATCCTCCCATCCCCGACCGTCCGGGATCCTGAGGGAGAGAAGAAACCTTCGAAATTCGACCCAATTTCGAAGCAACGCAAATTCCAACTTTTTTGGCGGTAACTCTATCCAGAACGCAAAAATCATATGTTTTTGTTCCAGATAGACGCAAGGCAGCGAACAATCGACGAAGGAGGATGGTTGTGTTTCGAGAATTTCCCCTTGATCCGGTGCCTTCCCTGTTCACTGGAATTATTTGCGTGCTGCGCCCGCGCTTAACATCATCACTAATAACTCAGGTGAGGATTTTTTTCTTGGAAACACAAAAAACACCATCACCATCAGCGCGCTACCTGGGATTCATCATGAAAATTTCAAATTTGGTTCTCAATGAACATAGATGGCTAGAATACGTGTCCCAGATACACACATTCATGCACACTTTGAGCTCGAACACAGTCGAGATCCCTTTCTCATACACACACCCCGTCCGTTTGTTACAGAATGTGTGTCGGCATAATGCACAAACGTTCAAAGTGATTACTTTTTTTTTTTCTCTCTGGCCCCCTTGGTTCTCCTTTACCTTTGCTGCGCTTCGTCCTCTTCCTCTTTGTAGAGTGCGAGGAATAGAAATTTTACTCTGTCGTTCCGGCTTGAAATCGGTGTTAAAGCGGAGGTTAGGTACCTAACCTACCTCTAAAAAATCACACATACGCACACACAGAGCCAGAGCAAAGAATAGAATAATGAATGCGAGGGTAAAACAAGAGCTTAAGGAATTGAGCTATTAAACGGCATGAGGAGACGCGCAGAGGTGAAACACGGGAAGTAATGGACCAAAGATTCGACCTCAGCCAGCATCCCTCTCTCTCTCTGTCTAACACTCAGCCGCGTAGTGACACGTTGAATGTTCTCCTTCGAACTTTTAACTTTATCCTCTGGACGATGATGATGATGATGCGGCTGCTGAAATGGGTTTTCCACGTTTTTTTTTTTTTTCTTCGATTTGTTCCTTCTTCTTTTTCTTCTGCTTCATATTTTCTTGAAGCCTTATCGCAGGTAGAAATGGTACTTCTGGAATTCTAGGTCGGTCGTGGGACATATTAAATGCCTCGAAAACCACCTTTAATTCTCCTGTCTCCGTCTTTCACTGAGATTTGGAAGCGCCTTTACGAATGTATGGGTTCATAGCAGTTTTGTGGTGGTGTGCCAACGCTTAGAAATACCTGGCGACGCACTGGCGATCGAGGAAGGAATATGCATTTGTATAGTGGCCTGGTTGACTGCTGTTTGTGCAAACACCTCTTCTTTTATGGGATTAGCGTAGTTTTTTATTTTATTTTTCCTTTTTTCCTTTTTTTTTTTTTGTTGTTTTCCTTATCCTGCGGAGATTTCCGAGAATTTTACAAAACGGGACTTGGGACCTTGATAATGTGTTTTGAGGTGTTCTTATTATATTTCTTTTATACCTATGTATATGTATTTTTTTTTTTTTGTAAATTCCTACTCCTTTACCTTTTGCTTCTGCTTCGTCGATAGTCGTTGTTTTCGGTGTGCTTTGGAAGTTTCTTCTTGGATTTTTTTGAGGAATTTCTCACAACATTCTATGCTGAAAGAGGACTTGAGAGGATATAAAAACAGACTATAATGTAGAATTTTTATGTACGAGGTTAGACAACGAAAATTGTGTATCTAATCAAAGGCTTATTCATGAATGAATCTTATAATAAGTGCTTTAGGGTAAGCACTTAAACAGTCAATATGAGGTCTAAACACGTTCAAAGCGTCTGCCATAAATTTGACAGTAGGAAGACGGAGTTATGTCTTTGCACACCTGGCTCCTAGAAATAGGCGAAATTCTCAAAGTCCTTGAACATTATAGGCGTGTTTTTTTTAAACCTAGCCAGTCAATAGTTGCTAGAAGTCAACTTTTATACATAAAACAAATACAACAATCGGCTGGCTACAACTCTTGATTTTATCTCCAGTCAAAAGCAACTGGCTAGGAATTTAACGATATCCCATGGCCAGGGGGCGCAGAAAACGATGTTTTTCATTTATAGCGTTGGTATCACTGCCAAATTGTTCTGTTCTCTTAACATTTGACCGGCATCTGAGTACGATGATGGAAGATGTTATGATTTCATACCCGTTTTTGTAAATTATCCATTGAATAAATTGTCTAAATTATGGTTTTCACAACAAATTAAAAAAAACAATTTGGTTTAATGCCGAATACTTTGACAGTTTGACAGCCGATGTCATAGGAACGAAATCACACGTACCAACTTGACGGTATACAAAATCGATTGGGATGGTTAGGTTTAAAAAAACACGCCTAATGACGGCACACATTGCCACTAGGACAAGGTGAATTCAAGCAGTGGAAAAACATTACAAATGTCTTCAGTTAGCCTGGACACCACCCTCGGAGCCATTGAAACCTAATACTACCGAGTTTCGAACCACTACACATGACAAGGATATTCGTTACCCCTTGAGAGTAATATGTTAAAGCAGCACTTTCAGCAAGAAAAGTTCTAAAGGACGCCGAAGAAAAAGGAATCCTCCCTCCTAGTATAGAATAGATTGACGTTGCTTATCAAAAAAATTTCAGCACAACAAGGCTCTGATGAGTTGGTACTAGGGCTATTCAAACACGAAATATGGGTGAAAGAAAGTATGTCCAATGACTGCAATATCAGCTCCATATGTTTTTGCAACGGCTGTCGAGGCATATCATTGCTGCATATGCAACGCATGTTCTTGGGATACTATATCGACATCATCTTTCGTTATCAGTGTGTCATCGGCACACGACGACAAGGGTTGGTATTGAAGTAAAGGAGACCAAAACATTGACGGTAGTTGTTGTCAACCAACAAAGAAGCCTAGGAGAACCCGTCACTGATGACAGCAGTAGATGTTAGATGTTAAAGGTTGAGGTGTGTGTATGTACGCCGACCTGTAGAGATCTATTGTGCTCCCTCGAACTCGTATTGGCCGATGAGTCTCGACCTCCTCCAATTTAATCCCTCTGAGGAATCTACAGCAGTAACTTCGACGTAGTTAGGAATAAATATCAACTCCACGAATGACACCCTTCTGGAGATCCGTTAAAAACTTGCCCCAGAAAATCACAACGGACCGCTCATGGGTCTAAGCGTGTTGGCTTGAGCTGCCAGCCACTTCAACCTACCCCAAAAAACCACTTCGGTTTGACATAAGAAATGGGTTCAAGACTCCAAGCTCGAAGTGAGAAGCTCTTTCATGAGAGATTATACTCCCGGAGGCTTGTCATAACCCGACGAGAGGTGGTGTCGCGAAAAATATTCGGTGTTCCTGGCTGGGGCTTGAACCCACGCCGCTCGGTCAGCAGGCACTAACCACCGACCCACGGCGACCGCAATGCATAATCGACAGAGCAGATAGTGAACAGTTTCCCCATAAATCCTTCATCGAAATTTGGTTTCGTGTGCGAGGGGAGCGAATGGAGGAGAAAATACATCCGCGAAGTCTTTTAGCTGTATTAAGATGGGGCTCTCCATAAAGCCAAACCACGTCGACTACACTGGATCAGCCAAATCGCGCGAATAGAAAAATAGTGCTCCAGCTTAGAAGATCTTCGAATCGCAGCTCACAGGTGCGAGACAACAAGGTAGACCAAACCTCCGTTTTGAGGTCCAAGCCATCGCGGATGCACTCTGTCTGGAGAGCTGGAAGCAGCGTGTCCAGGATCGAAGGAGATATAAGGCTACTGTGTGTTAAGCAGAGATCCTCCATGAGTATTAGGTGATAGCGATACCGAATTGGATGTTTGCACCCGAATCGGAAAGGCAATGTCTGCTTTCGGTACACTGTCTAATATCTGGAAGAGGAGGGCAATCAGCTCAAATACCAAGCTACGATTGGATGCAGTACCTGTAAGGTGACAACCACTCAACCAAACAATTGTTGTCTAAGATACATTCTACGAGTATTCTGGCCAAACCGAATCCCATATGAACAAACGAAAACGTCCCAAGAACGTGTATCAAAGATGCGAAAGTGACACTGGATTGGTCACACACTACGAAAGGGCGGCGACTGCATAGTAAATCAAGTGCAGTGGAAATCATAAACTCGAGACAGAAGGAGGGAGAGCCGCGATAAACGAGATACAAACTGACAAGGGGTATTTGCCCATCGCTTAGGATGAAACGTGGCCTTCAACAGCTACGTTACAAATGACACGCCCGTTTCCTGCACGGAAGTACTTTTGTAAGTACCTGCCCAGGCCCAATAGGACTCAACGTTTATTTTCCATTCCTTCTACGAGAGAGAAGACGATGAAAAATCAACAAGGTAAATATTTCCAGTCTCACCAATCAATTTGAGAAACCCATAAAATCACGTATCACGGAAGAAAATTCCAAGAAAATTGGATTGTTGTGATGGAAAGTAAATAAAACCGTCTAATGGCGACCCAACCATACTCGCAGATGCGAAATCACAATGGCCGAGAATTGGCAGGAAATTGATCACATTGAAGGTTATGTTCCAGCACAGAAAAGCTAAAACAAATTCCTCTCATAATGCGTTGTAAATTAGCAAAATATCTCCCTGAACCGTGTAGTTCCGGAAATACTGAATGAATCAGTGCAGTCAATAAGAGATTGCTTCGAGTTGATTGATAACTTTTCGTTGGAATCCCCAAGTGGATATTTTGTAAAAGTGATTCATTTACATGTTTTTCCATGTTCATCGCGTGTTTACATAGGCATTTCCTTGACTTAAGCTTCTAAATTGCCGCGAAGCATTGGATTTGAGTTCTTAATTTGATGTTTGTCTTCTTAAGATCTGTCTCGGTGATGATAAACAGATTTAGACTAAACAATGATGATGATGTTGAAGCGAAATAATTTTCTTCAATTTAACACAAATGGGCGAATTGGAGTAGGTTGACAAAAACTCTTTTCGACAGAGAGATCTTCAGTTGGACTGGACATGCATTCCAAATAGTTTTCGACAACTGCGTTATCCTATGAGACAAGCAGGACAACTGGTGAAAAAGGCTACAACCATAAGTAGGTACACAGCAGTAGCTGGACGCTGACGTAAAAATATTCCAAGCGTAAAAATGAACAGGTAGGAATATGGTCAATAAGCCAAATTGATCAAAGCCAACTTTTCGTAAAAGTAGGCCATTGACAGGACAAGCAGCAGGTAAAATCGCAGTCACCCTGTGGTGGATCACTAGAAGTCACGAAGAGCGTATACCAAATCCGGGTGAGCTTTAGAATTAGGCACATCAAAGAGCTCAAAAGACGCCTTATGTTGTCCTTATCGACTTCCATGCTTCTCAGATGTCCTACAAGGTAATTCTCAGATTAATCTCATGTCGAGGAAAACCAAAACCCTCTCTAAACACTTGTGCAACCACAAGGAACATATGGCCTAAATTCGTTAAGGCTAGGACCGACAGATTTCTGCAGATCGACTGAAGATCCCTAAGCACCCTTATAGGAGTGATCACAGGACATAATACGCTGCGGTACCACATGAAAAAGCTTCGAATTACAGAAGAAGACATTTGAAGAGGGTGTGGCGATGAGGAGGCCCATGAGGATACAACCCAATTCCTTTGCCACTGCCCTAATATCTGCCATCTGAGAAATAAGTTGCTCGGACGGCACTCTTTCGAGGACATTGAAGAATTATCCGATACGCCGGTGGACCAAATAATGAGATTCATCAGATCACATACACAGATGCAGTAAGTTGATCAGGTTCTACTAATATTATATATGTATGCAACTACCTATTGGGTAGCGTTCTTACGGGTAAGGGACACTCTCTTCCCCCAACGGGTATCACAATGGGTCTGAATTGATCTGAGTGTGGCGAATGGTTCTTCCTTTCGCCAGCCCACTAACCTAACATAAGCCAAAAATATGCCGACCTGATCTCATAGCTCCCATGTTGTACAGACACTCACAATTTCTTTCAAAAGAGAATAAGCTGGTGACGAACCCTCCGATAAAAATGGTGTAAAAGAAGAAGACCATGAGAAGCACTCCCAGGACTAAGGCAGGCAAAGGAAATTCTCGAAGACCGAAGGAGGAGCAAGGCTTCCCTAGGCACCAACAAGAATCAGCTTCACACTCTAACGGACTTCCTAACGGGTCATTGCTGACTCAGACTCAGCATCTCCGGAAAATGGGAATAGAAGCGAACGGAAACTGCAGATTCTGCAGCGATGCTGAGGAGACCCCGTCACACGTCCTTATGGACTGTGGAGCACTGATCCACAAAAGAAGAGCACGCCTGGGAGTGTACACTTTCTCTGAAACGGATCTCCCGTCGTTGGACCCAATCCAGACATACATAGGTCGAGACTTATCGGCCAATACGAGTTCAGGGGAGCACAATAGATCTCTACAGGTCGCAGTGCATACAAACACCCCAACTTTTAGCATTCAACTGTTGAAAACCCTAGGAAAATGTTCGTTGGATATGGGTGTTCGAGTCCTCGTTCGATCCCAGCTTGAGGAGGCCCTTGTATGTTGTACAGCAGATATTACTGCCTTCCAGGAAGTACGCAGATAAGGGCCGAGTGGCCGGAAGATGATCAACAGTGACAAATTATTACGGTGACTGTTACAGAGCAAAAACAGCAATAGTTTTGTTACGAATTCGTTGTCACCGGCAGACTTAGGCATGTCAGTGAACGCTTGATCAGAATCCGCATCAAGACAAAATTCCAATAAGTCTCATCTCACACGCACTATATCCAAAACTGCACTTCTGCTAATCGACTTAACGGGCGAAATATCACTGTAGCAGTCAGTCTGCTCAGTCTTCTGAACATCGCCTACAGGATCTTATCTGCCGGGTTGTGTGAACGCCTGAAGCACTTCGTCAACAACCTGATCGGTCCATATCAGTGAGATCTCATGCCAGGAAAATCCATCATCGATCAAATATTCACACTTCGACAGATCTAGGAGAAAACCCAGGAACTTCAAATCGATACCCACCACGTCTTCATCGATTTTAAGGCCGCCTATGACATCATCTATAGAGACGAGCTATACAGAGCCATGTCTTGTTTTGGCATTCCTGCCAAACTTGTCCATTTGTGACGATGTACGCTGCTCCATCAAGGTCGGTCAAGACCTCAGCGAGCCCTTTGATGTGAAACACGGATTTAGACAAGGCGACAAGATGTCATGCGACTTCTTCAACATCGTTCTTGAAAGAGTTGTGCAAAACTCACGCGCCAACAGCAAAAGGCACACTCTTTCAAAAGTCCGTCCAATTACTCGCATACATCGATGATATTGACATAATCGGAAGAACGCAGCGTGAGACGGAAGCGGCGAAAATGTGTTCAACGGTCAACGGTCAAGACTAAGTATACTTATGTTGTCAACATGAAAGGACACCCAACACCGACGTCTCGGACAGAACGTCACTATAGACAGTTATAACTTTGAAGTAGTTAAGGACTTTGTCTACCTAGGCTACGCTATCTATTCAGACAACGACACTAGAGCTGAGATCAAGTGAAGAATAACTCTTGCCAATTGCTGTTTCTTTGGGATAAGAAGGCAATTGAGTTGCAAAGCCCTCTCTCGAAGGACTAGAGTGACCCTGTATAAGAACTTGTATCATCCCAGTCCTGCTCTGCGGCGCGGAGGCATGGACTCTGTCAAAAGCGGATGTGGTTGCTTTTAGCTGTTTCGAGAGGAAATTTCTTTGAGGACGATTTTTGATACAACGACGAACTGGACAGCGAAATTGACCAGAAGAGTAAAGACCTAAAAATTAAGGTGGGGTCATGTAGAGCGGATGGACATCAATGCTCCGGCCCGGAAAATCTTTGAATCTACTACCGAGGGACGGTAGGCAAGTGGAAGAGGACCTAAACCAACTTGGCGTGCGATACTGGAGGCAGCTGGCTAAATATCGAGCTGCCTGAAGACGCTTGTTGGTTGAGGCTACGTTTCACCCCGGACTGTAGCGCCACCTTAAGTAAGTAAGTAAGCACATGCTCCCTCCATTTAGCGATCTTCTGATTAATCAGGACTCTTCCAAAACAAGTAGGTTCAGAACTAGAGGTCGCAAGTTTGGGAAACTTCGTCCTTGACTTCTTATCAACTAGACTACGTACTGAGACGTATTTGCTAGTAGAATCAAGCTCATGCCCTCAGGTTTGGTCTTGAATCTGGCTCCCTTAGACCGCTGTGGGATGCTTGTAGCTCGCCTTTTGAGCAATATGAGTTGGACATTTTAATGTAACGGAGATACGTTCCAGAGCAGGCTTCTCTTGTCACTCACATGGCTCCTTGAAGTCAATGAGCGTTTTAAGGTACTCAGAACGGTGCCCTTGAGAAGATAAAAATACTATCGTTGAGACTATATGGAGACACCCTTTTGGGTGTTCATTCTATAAATAAAGTAGTAAGCTATACTGTCACTTAGTCTCAAGGAGTTGACGTATGGTTACACATCATTGGAAAGCAAATAAGATGGTTAAAAGCAAGGATAGAAACAGCACTGAATCTGTAAGCTCAACAATCAAACGATTGATCAGAATTGTAACTTCAAATCACTGTAAGCTTGTTTCAGTTCTAAGTTTACACCTTCTAAGTTCTATAACAGCAGATAGACTACAGAACAGAACCATTACTTACTATCCCTATTGTCTATTTAGTTTAAAGCCATTGAAGCAAACATATCTACGCATAACCCCCGATATTGACCCAAAAAAAACAGTAGAGAGAGAGAGAAAAACAAGTTGTAACCATTCCAGAACTCAACTCACTAATTCATGCTGTCAATCAAAAGGGCATCGCCCAAGTAATTTGCATTACATAATCGATGGGAAATAAATATTCTCCGTTTGTTTGGGTTCGAAGCAAACACATTTGCGTAGAACGTCCTTCGACCTACTTGCACACACAATTAGAGCTCGAACGACCAGAGGAGAGGAGCAGGGGCAATCTACAAGAAAGCGTCTTTACTGTTTCACAAACAGAAACAACATTAACAATGAGCATGCGCAACAGTGATACATTTTTGCATACACATTCGACACTCTCGAGAGAACCGAATGGTGTCCTTGCTTGCAGGCCTTACGAACACACACACATAGGGGGGTGATCTTTTGCACAGAGGATCAGCGCCAGCACACGAATTAAATGTACAAATTTTGACAAGATTTCGCTTTTATTTTAAATTTTTTTTTTTTTTTCCTTTTTTCCGATTGGACGAAAGTTAAAGGGGCGCAGGAAGGATATGACAGCGTGAGCACACAGAACTAGTTCGATCATAATCATTATCATCGTCATCACCATATGACCATCAACTTCTCGTCTTCATTCTTACATTTTTCATTTGTCCTCGTTCGCTGCGAGCTTTGAGGTACTTCCTTCTAATAAGCAGCCCCTTAGGCATTTCCCCTATAGGCAGTAGAATACCACTGCTAAACAGATATCATATTCCAACCCTTTTCAGTGAAACGTACAGAGAACATAGGGAACGCAGTGTTCTACGTCGTCCTCAAAATCTAGCGAAGGAAGTTCTATCTCCTATGCGCCTGCTAGGTGGACAAATGGTTAATAATAATAACAATGATACATTTATATGCATAGTAATAATAACAACAAGTAACATGTATCGACGACGACGAAGGGGTGAGCTGGCTGCGAGAATACAGATAATCGCGAGCATCTCTGAACGATACTCGAGATCTGGGGAACACAGAGGGTGAACCATAGATGCCTAATTTATTTCGGAAAATTAGCTCATTTTGGGAAAGTTATTTCTCGCGTTGGTAAAAAAAAAAAAAATTAAAGTGTGTTCAAAACTGGATGCTGTACAGTAGTTGGGAAAGGGTATTTCATAGAACTTAAGGAATAGACAGAAAAAACGGTAGGAATGTAGGGCGTCTACACTACTGTCGAGCCAAGAAAACCAGGCGTCTAATGAGAGGAAGTGTTTTTGTTTCCTCAATCAATTTCTATAGTATAGTGAGCTTATTTCAGACCTCTCAGGTAACTCTGAGATCATGACAGAAATTTAAACTGTGATCGAAGGTAATGGATAAGTGCGTCAAAAAATTCGATAGAGTGCTGCATACACTAAGAATTGCATTGTTGCATCTAATGCAGAGTATCTGTTTGAGCCCTAGGATTAACACGACCAACACTACATCGCCTCGTTTCCGCAGTCTCTTTGTGTCCTACTTCTGCAGAGGCAAACAATAATGATCACATTTAAGGCGGATTTAAGCAAGCGTTTTGTGGCTTTAACTTTACGATCGCAATCAACTCTATAGTGGCGCATAAAGCAAAGTATAATACATCACCGGGGCTATGAGAACGTGTTCAGCGGCAGCTATATCAGCAATGCCCAACCTCACTCGGCTACATCTGGCAGTACAAAAAGAAGCTACGCTTAGTGCTCTATGGCTGCCTCAGATACTGGACCTTAAAGTCGGTGACTACTACACTACCAAACTCAAAATTGGAAAACGACAGCACAGGTGCTGGGGTTTATGGTCGCAGCTTCCAACGCGCGACAGCGCTTGGAAAGTCACCTTCAGTATTTCAAGCGGAAGCCCACGCTATTGAATTGTCTGCAAGAGAATGCCTGCGGAGAAGAACTCGAGGAACCCGCATCTACATCGTTTCAGACAGTCAAACAGCACTGTTAGCCCTTAATTCCTATACGGTAGGGTTCAAGCTTGTCTGAGACTGTCTCAACCTCCTTGAAAGCCTTGCATCGGTAAAAAGGTTAACTTAGCCTGGATCCTAGGACATGAAGGCTTCGAGGGTTAACATACGGGCTGACTGCCTGGCGAGAAGAGGCGCTTGTCGCCTACTCCAAGATAACACAATGGAAGATCAACAAACACGACGACTACTGGGCCAACCTCCAGGGCCTTAGACAAGCGCAAAAGTTTATCAACCCCAACCTATAAAACTTTACTTTATCTCACCAAAGACGAGTTAAGAACCTTAACAGGCTATTTAACAGAACATTATCCACTCAGATACCATCTGCATAAAATGAAAGTATCAGATACAGATATTTGCCGGCTCTGTGGAGAACAGAAAGAGACCGCTGAACATATTCTGTGCGTATGTCCAGGAGTCGCAAGGAAAATACTACTCCACTTGACGCGGACCTCGGTCAGCCCAGCGGAAATTCGGAAAATTTAACCTAAAGCTATACTGAGGTTTATCAAAAGCCTCAATATAACCTTTGGTTTAACCTTTGGGCCACCACAATAGACCTCATAGGTTGCAGTGTGCATTTAGGGCTTCTAATACAGAATAGCAAAGTACATAAACTCAACAAAGCTCTAAAAACCAAAGACATTTGCCAAATCAGTCTAAAATTTGCAAACCAGTCGAATACACCATATTAACATTCTCACCAACGCACAGAGGTACATCTCGAGGAAGTGTGCAATCTCCTCCTTCATGGAATCTAAGTCCTTAGCGAACAACTTTTGAATTAAGAGGATGCTATGTGCAGAATGGTTACATACGTTTGCATCTACATGTCAGGTAAGTTCTCTCAAACTCTGGCGGATATCTAATATGCTATTAAGCCCTTAGGGTCAATCGGTTCAATAAGCGTGTCCTCTGTACTAAGAAAATAAAAAATTCTTCCCTGGAAAGGAAATATTCCCGATCGCACCAGAAAATCTCTAATAGCACTCTATTCATGCAAAAAAGCCATATGTCCCAGATGGACTTTACAGCCAAAAATCATGCACTGGTTTTACACTGCAGTCGTTGGACCGATCCTTACTTATGGTGTGATAAGTTTTGAAAATGAAAAACGTAAAAATGATCGAAAAAGTCCAACGAGTGGCGTGTGTTACCGCGCTGAGAGCTTCTCAAACTATGCTACACCTGCTCCCAACAAGTATTTATCCAGCAAACCACTAAAGCGGCCCTATGACTGTGAATACTTTACTAATAGTCGAGGGCTCTAGACAACTACATACATATATTTTCAAAATGGCCCACTTATTCACGTTGAGGGTCGCGGGATTAGGGTGCTTAAGTGGACTCTCCACATTTCCCGATCTTCCGTCATCGACTCTAAATCATCAGGGGCTATCCCCATAGGGGGAGAGGCTAGGTTTCAGACTTGGTCCAACCATCTCACGCTTACCCGATGGCACGGATTCAATGGCACGTCTTGGAAACCGAGTTGAGGACATGCGTTTAACGTGCCCAAACCATCGAAGTATGGACCTCTCCTTTCGAAGAAGTAGCTGCTCGACATTGAGTATTTCACGAGACACTCTAGAAAACTATCCTTATTGAAAATCAAGGAAAGCCACTAGTAAACAAGTGTAGTGTCGGGCTGTGACCACAAAGATGCGAAAAAACATAGGACACACTTTCTTCACAGGCCTCAGTAGAACCAGAAAGGCGGCATTTAACTCTTACTTTTTCAATGACCCGGGAGAAATGTCAACCGTGTCACCAAAAACTGTCCTAAAATTCATAGTGAGCTCGGAATGATTCGGGAAGGCGAAGGCACAGAGGTATTTTTAAACAAATTTGGCATTCACAACGCCTTCAGACTTCATTGTTACTGTAGCATCTCTTAGATTGAAATTACAACCGTACACCAGACCGGTTAATGGCTGAAGATAGAAGACCCATACCAGATGAATGAGATATATCACACGAGAAGCATCTAGGAGGTTTTTAAGAAAGTATAACAGAGCCAGATTTAGTTATATTCGGCTCTTGAGTGGATCCTATCCCGAACAACTAAAGAGACTCTCTACAACCGGGAGTCTTCGAATGGTAGCAGTATTCCCTATTCCCCGTCCACCGCTCTTTTAAGTTGTCAGAGGAGGCAGGCGTGCCAGAGAGTTCTGTCTCGACTGACGACAAGACAACAATATTCGAAGTGAGTCCTTCCCTTTATGCCTTTAAAGGCAAACTAGATAAATGCTTTGACTATTTTAAAATCACGACCAGAATGGTGCCGCAAAAAATGTTTGGTTGATTTGGCTGGATGTGAACTATAGTCAGCTCGCTCACTTCTCCAACACAATAACCTTTTAAACGTAGTACATATATTTGTTTCGCATCTATAAATGAAAAGAAAGGCACTACTTTTAATTTTCTCCCTCGAATGCTGCTGACACTTACTTGCAGACACCGACGCATTAGCGAATCAACCATAATATAGTCGCCATGTCGAAGGCTAAACTTATTGTGGGTCGGGCAAGAACTAGATTGTAGGTTTCTTGAGTTCATTTTCATTTGCAGCAACGTCAAATGGACTAAGGGTGTGTCAATCACTGTTTGGGAGAGTATTGGTTGGGTGGATACAACCATCTATACCGTTCATGATGCAGTCGAATTAGTTGCAAGCAGTTTGTCTAGAATAATGGCCGATTCATTTGATACTACTTCTGACTCATAAGGTGTTGCTTCATTAAAGAGAAAATTCTACGCCGTCATCCAATGAGTTTACTCTAATGCTAGGATTAACTATGAAAACCAACTGGTAACTTTCTCACCAAATTTAAATATTGTCTTGAGTCCTGGATAGTCCTAGATAGTCCTTGAACAATGCATTGAACTTGTAAACATTTACTACGAACATTGTGGATATACGCAGATAAAGTTTGTAAATAGCATGCTGTCTTGATGAATCCACCAATAAGCAAAACCGGCTCATGTGGGGCTCTGAGAACGAGCATGGACAATGATTCTTTTTGAAAGCATAGCGATATAACACGAACACAAGTCGTAGCATTATTCTAAAAAAAATCCCTGCAAGCATTACATTACGAAAAGGCAGTTCCTGCTTAGATTTCAACCATTTTGCGAGGTTTTGTCGAACAAACTCAACATTATTACCACATCCTCTATGAATGACCGATATCTTAGAAAATTGATGGAAGAGCAAGACGATCACCAAGTTTTGCAAATAAGAACTTAATTGATTTGATTGGATGAAATTAGGTAGAAATCCCTGGGACTCACAAAATGAGGTCTATTGTAGACCTAAGTCGGGTAGTGCACATATAAAGAGACCACCCAACGTTTCTATTTAAAATTGGAACCCATTCGATTTCTATTCTTTTGTTAGCTAACTATTGGC
Organism: Matsumyia berberina; assembly: GCA_917880715.2. Lineage (NCBI taxonomy): Eukaryota > Metazoa > Arthropoda > Insecta > Diptera > Syrphidae > Matsumyia > Matsumyia berberina. Next base: position 87,780,737 of record OU862871.1, read on the forward strand.
ATTTGGCATGGTATCAGAAACCCTAACAACCAATGCAGATGTAAGACGAGGCTCTGTGATGTCGCCGGTACCAATCCTCATCATAATCTACCAGATTCTTCACATCTCAATTGATGGAGAGAGGAGGCATCCAAAGGAACTTGGAATAGTTTCAATGCCTTCATTACGCAGATGAGATGAGATGAGAAAAAGCCGATTTTGGTCGACTCCTTAACATGTCGATGCAGTGTCGTATCGACATAATGCTGCACAAAACGTCACATCTTAGCCAGAATCAGCAAAGCGAAAGGAGCATACTCACAACTGGGTAACATCGGCAATTTCACCTTGGTACCATCGAAAACGTTTCGGATCCATGTTATCTCCCTTCTTCTATAGGGCTGTGAAACTTGGCTTGTAACAGAACAACAGCAAAACAAGATCAAAAAATATACGTCTTCGAAGCAAGCAAGCTCACACTAGATCGAGTGAACTTTAACACGGACCAAATCTTTCCGGAAGCAAGGCATATCTTTCGATTATCTTGCTACCCAGACTCAGGCGTTCTGGTAGAATTTATAAAGCACTACCACGTTTGGCAAGCTCATCGGTCTACCAATTCCCTGTAATGTTCCTATGACCGGGTACCCAACATAGTTGAATGTAAAATTGTTCTGCTGTCTCAATGAAAGATGAGCGACAATCTGACACAACACATAAATGTTTGGTGGATATTGATGGGGCTTCAATCCATTTAGCCCCGGCGACCATACATATACCACAGGTTTGACTTTATTCCTTCAATAATCATCATTATCATCTTCCAATGGCCCGCTTATTCACTGAGGGTCGCGGGTTTAGGGATCTCAAGTGGACTCTCCACATTTCCCAATCTTCCACCATCGACTCTAAATCATCAGGGGATATCCCCATACGAGTAGAGGTGAGATTTCGGACTTGGTCCAACCATCTCATCCTAGGCCTTCCCAGGGGACGCCTATTGTTTCAGTCAGAAAGTCTTTTGAAAAATTAGTCTCGTTGAGGATATTAGACAACAAGAAAGACGTTTCTAATCAGAAGTACATACGTATCTTCAGTCGAAATGGGTTTAGCGGTGAAAGAGGATAAAACCAAGTACATACTATATTTCCTTCCAACAAAAAGGGACACCCAACATTGACAAATCGGATAGAACGTCAAAGTGAACAGCGATAACTTCGAGGTAGTCAGGAACTTTGTCTACCCTGGCTCTGCTCTTGCATGCTTTGACGACGACATCTTATCAGAAATCAAACGAAGATTAAGTCTTGCTAATCCCCGTTTCTTAGGGCTAAAAAGGCAATTGTGACCTTAATTATCCATTTCGCCGTTTTTGCACTGAAGCATGGACTGTATGGAAGACGGATGAAGATATTAGTGGCCATTTTGAGCAAACAATCAGCCTGAGACGTACCAGTACTCATGTTCTTGATGAAATCACGATGTCTAGGAGCATCAATCATGGTCACGTAGTACCTTGCAGTCACAGATTTCCACAGGGCAATATCGATGGTGATATCACGCTCACGTTCAGCCTTCAGTTTGTCCAACACCCAGGCGTATTCGAAGGAATTCTTACTCATTCCCTAGGCCTCCTTTTCGGACTTTTCAATGGTACGCTGGTCGATACCTCCGCACTTGTAGATCAAGTCATCGGTGATTGTAGATTTATTAGAATCAACGTGTCCAATGACGACGATGTTAATGTGAACTTTCTCATTACCATTTAAGCGTGCAAATTTATTGGAATTGAGTAACTACTGACCTAAGAAATCACAAGCCTATGCTATTCCGGGAACAGACTAGAACAAAGTGAACGGTGAAGGGCATCAACACTAACGATTGGACCCGCAGATTCTTCAACACTAAAATGGAGGGAGAGCACAGAAGAAGAAGATCGTGCCCAACTAAAGATAATAAGCTTAGAATCAGAAGAGGCTTACTGGATTTCAATTGCGGAATTGATGAACAATATTACTCGAAAAGGGAGCAGCGGGACTGCTTTGCTTGATTCAAGCGGAGTCAATGTGGTCGCGCGAACTATTTTATTCAGCTATTTTCCTTCATGTCGCGAGAACTGTACAACGTCTTGAGGGGTTCTCTGGTATACCAGCATGAACACACGAGCTTCCAAATAGTTGCGCGTCATTTCAAATTTACCATTTCAAAGCCTGGAAGCGTTTTATGCATTGTGATCTTTTTCAAATCAACAACGAAGAATGATCAGCATAATATTCCGTTGAGCGGACAAAATGGAGCTCATGTGGGAACGACGAAGCTTCTACCAATGCTTGCGGACATTTTGAAGCTCGTGTGGCACTCGTTTAAAACACTCGAATCACCAATAATAAGCACTAAGTTGCTCAGACCCTCGACTTAGTCAGTACAAGACAAATAATTTACTATAATTTACGACTAGTACAGGTTACGTTAACAGTCCTGTAGGTGTATTAACAGGACACTGCGCAAGCGGCAGGCACGCTGCCAGTCTAGGATCCGACCAATGACTTGTATGGAGGAGGAGGAAAGAGAATCACCCTTTCAACTAATATGTCTGTATGGAAATGAATCCAAAAATCAAAAATGGTTTTAGAAGCATATCAACCACAACCGTGGATAATCCCTAATCTAGTCTCAGTTAAAATAAATAAAAAGCTGGTGTGGCATCGTGAGGTGGGCCTACCTTCTCGACACACATCACCCGCGTTTGTGACGGCATTGCGGAATTTCCTTCTTTAAGAAATAGTAACAAAAAATCTGAGGATACAAGATAGAAGTGTTTTAATGAAGTCTTAGCCCCGCTCTGTTAGTTTTTAACGCATTCTTTGCCCACAGTGTAAATATTAACAGAACTGTTGTTTGAGATTATTTGATCTAATTCACATGTTCAAAAAATTTGTTGGACATTTTAAAAGTCTGCTTTCTTTACCTGAAATAACCAAATTTATCAAAATATTAAAAAAAAAAAAATGCCTAGAATCGCTAGAATTAAAAACAGTTTTACTTATACACTAATTGAATCCACATGAAAAAAAAGGCACCTGAAACACCTAATGTAGTAGATTCTACTTTTTTAAGGAAAAGCTTGATCTACAATCTTCTAAAAAAAAAATGTACATAAATGTGTCTACAAAAACTTCCACCATTTTACAATATTTCTTTTGTTTCTCTATTTTTTTTTTTTAACTTTACACACTTGCATCGAACTAAAAGCATAAAGAAGAATAGGGCGCATTTGAATAAAGCCATTGTTTGTCGAAAGAAGACAAACTAAATTCGATTAAAACATCAAAAAACCTATAGGATAAATGTAAGCATTTGCTTTATCTTTCTTAAAAACTAGGTCTCTTCGCGGTATCTACTTTTACATCTTGAGAAATTAAAGGAATAGTTTTTTTTCTTGTTAGCCGAGTTCTGTATAAATCTCATTTGACAGTTTAAAAGCTTAGCTATATGACATTTCACTTCTGAAACTGAAAGCTTGTCCGTACACTACATTGCGCATCATAAATTAACTACGCGACCAGACCTTTGAATAATGTTAAATTCGATTTATACTAAATCCATGCACAAACATTTTTGTTGTAGGAAAGAAAAATAATGTAGAAAAAAATAATAAGCATAATACCTTGTGGCGCCAGCACCCTCCATCTGCTGTCGATCTAACGGTGGATCGAAAATTTGTTCACGATCCTCTTTGGATAATTCCAAATCAGCGAATTGATCTAATTCGGATGTCATTTTTGTATCTTTTTCTTTTTTTTTTTAAATATATGTAGATATATATATATTTTTTTTATAATTTAATAAAATTATATCAAAGAACGTTTTAAATTTCTCGCACTTGGTCAAACTTTACAAACAAAAAACGAAGGAATGAAGTTTTTCTATTTAAAAAAAAAAAAAAAAATGAACAACTCTTGAGTAGCACACTTAACTTATTCTCTTTTCTCTCTTTTAACACAAAAAAACTTTTAGTTTAATTTAATAAATTAATAAAAAACAATTAAAGAAGAAAATGAACTTTAATGCACCAACGATTAAACAATTATTTACAAATATACAAATTTGTTGTTTATGTTGCTGTTTTTGTTTGTGTTTTAATTATTTTTTTGTTTTGTTTTATTTATACGATAATTTCGAAAAAGGAAAATCTAAAATGAAAAAATAAAAGAAAAAAGGGAAATGTTTGTTGATTAATATTGCTGTTGATATTAGGATTTTTTTTTTTTTTTTTTGTTTTTAAATTTTGCACTTGATTTTTGCATAAACTTAAGCATTTATAGGAGCAAGGTCGTAGCACGTTTGTGTGTTTTCTTTTTGCCACAAGTGTATACAAAACAGAAATTAGACAAAAAAAAAAGTGTGTGGAAAAAAAATACAAAGAGAAAAACCGCGACAAAAGTGGGAGGAACAATTAATAGAAAATCATATTTTATTCGTTCGTTTTAATTTTTTTCTGTTTCTCTCTTAAGCTTTAATAGGTAGATCTAGACAGATAGTGAGCGACAGAGAGAGAGAGTAAGCCTTATTGAGACCTCCTCTTATAAATTTATTTATAATTTATTGCATTGTACTATTAGATACTTTTTTTTATGGTACTGTATTGGAATTCACACACATACACGGGCGCAAGTGCGTCTAAGAGCAAATGGTTAAAAGATAAGAGCACTTAAGAGCAACCCGCCGCCGGCCTGATCAAAATGCCAATACTGTGTAATGATGAGTTTGACAACGTTGACGATGAGATTGATGATGATGATGGCGCTGTCACTGGCAACCGTGTAGATTTGTCAACGGAAGCAGATAGCAGGAGGTGCTGAAAAATCATAAGAACCGGCGATTTTCTTTGTCGATCGATTTGGAGCTTTTATCCTTGTATCGTTCTTTTGACCACTTGTGCCCGTTTTATATTATGGTGACAGTTCAAAGTCGTTCATAGATTGGGACAGATATGGCAAAAAAATTAAAGTTGTTAATGGTGGAGACGACGACGACGACGACGACAACGGTACCCCTTTCTCTATTTCTGTATGCGACGACGACGAAGAAATAACACGATTCCCCTACCCTCTTTTTTTTCGTATCGATACGAACACACAGTCTCACTTTTTGCTTTTTGGCCAACAAAGCCAAGAGCGGTGGAGAAAAAAAAAAAAATAGAAAAGATAAAACAGAAATTCAAACACTTTTCTCTGCCGGGATCTTGAGAGCTTGACAGATTCTAGTATATGTACACTTTCCCGACGACGTTTTTCTCTAAACTTTTCGGACCAAAAAAAAAAGGGAAGAACAAAAAATTTACTTTTTTACGATTCCTCTGCTTTGTTTTTCTTTCTTAATTAAAACTTTTTTTTTTTTTTGACAACGAATCACAAAAAACAAAACAAACTTAATTTTTGCAAAAAAAAAAAAACAACTAAAAACGGTAAGCCGGAGAACGGGGAAATGTGAATTTTTGAGAAATGAGAAAAAAAGAGGCACACGGAACTGCGTTTCACACGCTGCTCTCTGTTAGGAACGTTTTTTGACACTAAACGAGAGGGATCAAATACAAAACTCATTGGGCTACCGAACTCAAGGAACATTGGTTTTTTTTTTTTTTTCTTCACACAAAGTATCTGTGACAATGTGTACGCCGTGGTACAATTTTGGAATATTCTCTGCACATACACATGCGTCAGTCATATGCCGGGGTATGCGTGACAAAAAAAAAAAAAATGTACAGATAGACGAACGGCTAGCGCTCCATATTTGCCGCCACGCCAAGACCAAGTGTGTAGATAAAGAGAAGAGAATTGAGTAAAAAGGTAAAAAACAAGAACAAGAACGGTTCCTAAACCAAACCATACAGAAATTTTTTCGGCAATTTCCCCTCATTTGTCGTTGCGGTAGTAAAGTTCTTACTCTTGCGGCGGCACACTACCACATCACTATTGGCGCTGTGTGTTGGGTTCGTGTCTTTTGAATCTGATTGTGTTTCCGAGCTGCCATTTGTTTTACTCCACAGTTCTACACCCGAAATTTGTCGGCCTTAGAAGAGGAAGAAGACGAACAACGACGAAAAACCAAATACAACATACACACCACCATGACTGCCATTGCCTCCGCACACCATCATCTTCATCATCATCTTCATCATCATGGTTGTTGGTCTCCCCTTCGAAGAACGGAGAAAGAAGAACCCTTGGCCTTAGCCTTGTTTAGAATCAAAGTACTACTTCTTGTAAATTTCGTTCCCTTACTTTTGGTGTGGGTATTTTTTTTTCTTTTCTTGTTTCGTCCTTTCGCTCTTCCTTTCGCCTTGGGTTTTTTTTTTTTTTTTGTGCGATGGTGGTGGTCTCCTTCTAATGTTTAGAGTGGCATTTCGTTTAGAAAACTCGTTAAAGGCAAAAACAAAAAAGAAAAGAGAGAAAAAAAAAAATACAAATTTGGGTTTCCTTGCAGGATAAGGATGATGATGTGAAGATGAGCCTTTTGTGTACTCACAGCACACTACTACTTGCCCAGGTTTACTACTGTATTGGGCACGCGGTTGCCATGTTTTGTGACGAACTACCGTCTAATGCAGATGTATTAGACGACTGCCAGTCAATAAGAAAAAAAAAAAAAGGTTTTTAGCTCTGAGAATACACGTACAGGGAGGAAAGGATATAGGATCCTTTTCGCCGATCTGGTGGCGAGATCCCTTGAGTGGTTAAGGATTTCTTTTTTACGTTGGCAAAGTTGATTGATTTGGAAAGTTTTGCTGGTCGATGGACTTGTTTTTCCTTGGATCTATTGCACTAAGGTCGTTTTGAAGAACAAAGTCAAGGTACGCCAGGGAGCATTACGCCGACTTTAACCGATTGACCAACATAATTCCGTGCTGTGCTCTATTTTTTTGAGTAGAAATATCTCGAAGGACCTTTACTTCATGATGGAAGCTGAGATGATAATATATTTGATTGTAAAACCCGACGGGTTACTTACATATGTACACCTGACTATCGACTTTCACCAGCAATACCTTGTAGTAGTTCCAAGGTGTCCTCTAGAGATGTGGACTGAGCTGAGTCAATAGTAGGTCCATTGTGATCCTACTGTGAGGGCTAGGATTGGCCCCAAATCTACTCCTGAAACCATTTAGGTTTCCTAACGTACCTATGTAACAGAGGGTTACATGTGTATACCTACTGGTAGTGTTCAGATCTTTTCTAATTCTGGCAGGTGTGTAGGACACGCGCAGAGAAAGTGCACTATGGACTCCTCCTCTTCTTCATCTCTACAGCCTCTGTAAAAATCGTTGCAGACGATGTCCCCCTATTCTGCCAGCGTTTACCAGGCTACTGGCAATCCGAGAAGCTTGCACGCAACTCGAGTGTGACAAAATACAAAAATAAAACATTGCTATTCTCATAGATAGCCAAGCCGCTATCAAAGCTATTGACTCGATTACCATATTTTCCCGACTGCTGCTAGAAAGCCGGAACGAGCTTACCCGCTTGGGCGAACGGTTCAGGGCCACACTGCTCTAGATCCCAGGGCACAGTGATAAAATAGGAAACGAGCATACAGATGAACTGGCCAGGCAGGGGTCAACTTCACACGGCTCACTTTCGGCAAGGAGCGGTTAAAGAGCAAATCCACTCACACTTCCTGCAGAAGGCCAACCTCCAATGGAGGGGATTAACCATCTGCGCCATATCAAGGAATATATGGCCGACCTACGATACGATTAGAACAAGAGAAGCAGAACCCGCCCAGATATTGCCAAACTAACGGCGATAACCACGGGGCATTGGCCAATTGGAGACCATGCAGCCAAACTGGGTATTCCATACAACCCTCACTGCCGCAGCTGCGAAAATGAAAATGAGAGGGCAGCCCTCTTCCGCTTCCTCTGCGGATGTCCGGCACTGGCAAGAGACGACTTCAGTGACATCTCGGGCAAAGGGATACGAGATCTAATAACTTCACAGACTGGATCCAGGCACCTCCGGCTGTCTCACCCATCTCCAACAACACACATCATCAACCAGGTCACACGAGTCGTGGTATCAAAAAGGCACATCCTAGTGCTAATCGGGTTTCAGTTGAACCGTCACCTCTACTATGTCTTGCAATGACATTGGTTAGATTCATCGAATAAACGCTTTCGATCTCTCAGGATCGGGGATAGGCTACACTAGCCTAGCGTTAATGCAGTAATCAAGATATTGCCATCTTTAATCAACTTTCGACAGAGCATCGATGTACCTAAGTCAGGTGCTTACCAAGTGACACACATGTGCATATGTAGATGCTTTGACATGACCAAATATATTCTACTGATGCCTTGAAAGTCTTTTCTGGCCTAGTTCGTCAGCCCCGCAGAACATCGGATTGCCAATGTGACCTGGGACCCAGCTAAGTTGTGATGTTGTTTAACTATCTCCTTCACGGTCCTTCTCAGCCCTGGGGCCGAATTACCACTCTCGTTCACAAGTAGCTCGTCCTCGAAATGTGAGGATTTGGCATTTCCAAAGTTTATGGATCGTTCCATCACGAGTCTCACTCACTCACTCGTTATCGATTGTTGTAATTCGGCCCCAGGATTTTGTTGTGCTTTCGAAATAAATCGCAATGTCTAAAGACGGTAGGTACTGGTCTTTTCCGTCAAGCGGTCCGACATACAGCTGTGACCTTTGCACGAAAGACGCTACATTTGCCAGGGAATCACAGATAGAGATACAGATACAGCCTCCCTTGGCTGTTTTGGATCTGTCTGTGAAGATTAAACGTACTTTGCGCTGACTCCACGCACTCCAGTTCTGTAGTGCATGAAGTCTGTAACCAGTTGTCAGTTTTAGTGGGCATCATATGAGTTCAGTTCGGATATCTGAAATATCTGTAGAGGTTCTTGATTTTGACTGTGGAAACGGTGTCCAGAAATAAATGCTATTAAATTGGACATTGGAATTCATTTAATTTGAGCAGTGCTATCTGTAGTAAGTTGAGACTTATAAGCTTTCAGTGTGTTGAAATATTATCTGTTGCCAGTCAGATCTAAAATACGCAACTCGACAGAGTGAGAAAGTTCCAGAACTGAAATTGGACTTTATCTGGGTTTCTTTGGAGCGCAGACCGATAAGGATTTCTAAGAAGAAGTCAGCGTCTTGGAACCAATGACTAAGTTCAAACCTTATAAAAACAATCATCACTCCCTTCACCAGAAAGGCAATGATAATGAATAAATAAATAGAAAAAGACTAAAGTAGGAAAAGACCCAGTTTTTTTAGAATCATTCATGCTGTGCTATATTTCTCGCAAGAGACCTACAGTTTGTTGCCGACTCCGAACGACGAACTGGTACAACCTCCAACCTGAGGGACTAGTTCCATTGTAAAAACTCCTATGATGGGCTGTGCGTTAAACCGACGTCAGTCACCCATTTCAGGTATGTGGGAGCAATTGTTGATCTTTTAAGACGTTTCACAAAAAAATAGTAGACGTTTCGTATTCACCGCTGATTGATTATCGCCAGGTCAGGGATGGAGTCGCTTGTTGGAATATAGAGCCATAAGTAAAAAGGTCAAGATCAAGATCAATTTGGGTTGTTTAAACAACAAATGAAGTGAGAAAACTCCCACCACTTTGTACTCTTGATAAATGCGATTGGCCGTCGTCACTGGTCACTGATGTCACTGGTCCTGCAGCTTAACATCAAGCGAATCGAGTTATAGTTGGGTGACCAATTATCCTAGCGGTGGGAACTATCTACATTTTTCAATGGAATTATGGCCTGTTGTTTAAATCCTTCGACTTTCCTATATAGAGGCGAAAAGGTCGACTTTTCCATTTAAGGGTGATATTTTGATACATATTTAGTTTTGTTTTTAGTGAATAGTCTCAGAAGAAGGAATTTCGCATGCGCTGATCTACTCCATTTCGCTCGATTTTAAAAATACGAAGGTGAGCCTAAGTGGCGATTGAAGTCCTCTACAAGCTTTAGGTTAGACGAACTCAGGATTAGGCATATACATCTCAATTTGAAGATGAACAGGGGTTGAATAACAAAACTGCTATGCGCACCTGCCCTACTTCAGCCATAGAGGCTGTCATCGGGCTCACACCCTACATATTTTCACTAGGAAGACAGCTGCCCGGTGTGCTATAAAGCTGCAGCAAGTATAAATCAGGTATTCTTGGGGGTAATCTGAAAATATTTCGCTCAATTCCAAGTACGGACATGTTGTGCACTATCCCCGACGTAATGGCCAGGGAGAAAAAAAATCGAAATCGATCTCTCAAACTCTTGAATTGAAGAGTAAGAGTAGTACTAAATGATGTAACTGGAGATAGAGAGCAGAAAAAATGTGCACCCTATACATAACCTCAAAGTTAGCCAAAAACAAAACCTCAAATATCTCAAAATCCTGACGTGATGGGACAATTCTGACACTGTATTTGGATTCTACGCAAAAATGTTCTTCGGAAAAGACCCTCAAGCTTACCAACAACTGACGTGACCCAATTTTTCGCAGGCCTGTGTTACCGACGGATCAAAAATGGCTTCTGGAGTGGGTACGTGCCTCCTTGGACCCTGGGCTAGGATAAACCTGAATAAAGGTATTGGAGGCGCAAAAATACATATCTATTCAGATAGTCAGGCAGCGCTTAAAGCATTGACATCCCACTGCGAAATATACGTCAGTCAAGTCTTTCTACCATACCCTACAATCACTTGCCAGACACAAGAAGGTCAAGCTTGGTTGGGTGCCCGGCCACGAGGACATTGTAGGCAATGAAACTGCGGATGAGCTGCCTACTGCCGGTTTAGTTTCCGCGATTCTGTGGTGTTAATAGGGCTACCGCCATAGCTTTGCTAAACAACTGGGAACACCAACTTCGCCTAGCCCATTGAGAAAATGTCCCCGGGCTTAGGCAAGCTAAGAAACTTGTAAAGCTATTTCCCACAAGGAAATTCTAAAGCCTGACAGGAACAACATGAGGAAGCTAGCAGACTTCCTTAACGGGCAATGTGGCCTGAGATATCATCCCAACAAACTAAACCTTAGTTCAGATACAGAGTGGCGGTTCTATTTGAAAGAGAAAGAATCCTCTGAGCACATTCTCTGTGAATGTCCGGCACTATACTGGCTACGTAGACGGATCTTCTTTAGCGGAGTTTAGAAACTCGGCTACTCGGCATACTCACTTTTCATTAGGAAGGTAGTAGACCTATTAGGCTTAGTAAACCGGAGACACAATAGACCTTTCTAGGTCACAGTGTCAGCTATAAGGGCAACCTACCCTTATAAAAAAACAAATCTTCAATCAATTCAGACAATTGACTTTGTCAATTGATCATTTTGACCATTCAAAAAACTTCCAAAACAACTTCTACATTTTACTAACTATAATTTTTTAAAAATCATCTCAAGCTCCATCACAACCAAAGAGAGAAAGATTAATGGACGATAGATAGGTTATTACTACTTCGACGTGCACAACGTACTCTGAACTAAAAAACGAAAAGAAATTTTCAACTTCCATCCAAACAGACAAATTCCGCCTGAAAATATTTACACTGTTCCCTGGATAACAGGACAAATTGGAAGAATTTATCAACTGCAAACGAAATGATTAATACAAATTTCATTGTCACATCGATCGTGGTCTAGTAAAACGCTATTTACCAAACATTTCCCATATTCGAAAATGCATTGATCTTGGGCACAATGACCTCGTCTCGTGTCGTGTCGGCTGGAAGAAATTCCTCGCCGATATCTTGGTAATCTCCGAATGTGTTTTGTCTTCCCCCATTTCTAGGTCTAAAAATAGTTCCCATTTCCGTACGATCAGTTCCGCTCCCAAGAAAGGCCCCCCATTGAATGCAACAGTCATTTATAGACGTCGTCGCATACTGCAGGGCATATTCTTTTGCGAAAGGGACTGTGGCGCCCTCCCTCCTTCCACCCCATGCTCTATAATTACCAGCAGAAATTCTATTACAAAAATAAACACATTCATTGAAATGCACGCACACAGACACGCACACAACACAAGCGGATGCACGCAACCGCGCTTAGACCTAAATTAACCGGCGCGCAGCGGACATAAACAAAAACAAGCGCATGGGGAAACAGAAAAACTACTTTTGGAACGAATAGGTTCGCTATTCTTGGGATTCAAAAGAATCCACACAGCGGAAGACGATATTATTTTCGTTTCGGAATGTGAGATATGATAATGTGGAGGCTGCTGGAATCGGAAGGAACCCCAACGAATAGGACAGGAATAGATGCAGTTCTATGCGCGCTCAGATTGTAACGAATCTCGTGGGGAGAACCTGGAGGAAAGGGATTTTTTTTTTTTGGGAACGGAAGACCATGAGTCGAATGTGAACAATAGATCAAGACTATTGCAGAGGTGTATTGAAAAGTTATAAGAGTACCTACATGAAGTTCAGTTCTTTAGAATGGGAATTTGTGCAGAATTGTAAGGAAAATACATATGTCCATGCCTTTTGAGCAAGGTCAGGAAAAAATCTCGATTTACGATGATAGAAGATTTGTTAATCTTCGGGTGATTTTCGGTCCCGTCTGAATAGACGTAAGGGCTGTACAGCGACATCGACTTAGCCAGAAGAGTAAAGGTCCAACGATTGAGGTCATGTAGAGCGGATGGACATCAATGCTCCGGCCCGGAAAATCCTCGAATCCACATGTGGAAGGATACCTTAACCAACTTGGCGTGCTGACTGAAGACCCTTGTTGGTTGAGGCCCAGGTCCACTCCGGACCTTAGCACCACATTTAGTAAGTAGGGCTAATCTTTGACCTATCAACGTCAAAGATACCACAGTCCACACTAATCCATTCCAATGAGGTGAAGTATCAGGCGTTGTCTTAGATAAGCCTTCAGATTGGAATTCACATGTATGTATGTGAGCGTACAACTAAAGTCTTATCGACCAGTCAGCGGCAGATTTCGATGGTTAGACCCATTACAACATACGTGAGCATAGTCTTGTGACCGACAACGGCAAAGAAGCTTGAGAAGCTGCAGAGAATTGTCCGTCTTGGTATCACAGGTGTTATGCCTATTTACCCCACTTCAGCTATAGAAGGTATCTTTAGATAGAAGAAGACCGCTGTCCATTCTGCTAAATATATAGCTGCAGTCAGAACACAAGCATAAATCAGGCAATCTTTTGGGACAACTAAAAAAAATTGACTCCATTTCAAGATCGGAAATGCTCTACGCTATCCCCGGCATTATGGCCAGGGAGGACACGTTGACTGGTCTTCACGTCCTCTGGTTCATCGATGATCAAAAAAGGAATCTGGAGTTAGTGCTGACGTCTTTGAGCGTAACATTGAAATGTCGGTACCAATGGGTATGTGTGTCAGCGTGTTTCGGGCTAAAATCTGCGCTAGGATAAACCTTGGTAAAGATATTAGAGGCGTTAGTCTTCTTAGACAGTCAGGCAGGGATTTAAGCACCGACATCCCACTTGCTTCATGGAATCTAGGCTGCTATGATGCCCCAAAAGCACTTGTCAGGCACAATCATGTCCAATTTAGTTGGCTACTTGGCCACCAGGGCGTTGTAGGCTATGAATTTGCAAATGAACTGGCTAGGGACGGCCCAGCTCCAGCACTCAAGACTCTTCTCTGGCGCTAATTGGCTATCGCTAGGGCTTGGGGAAAGAAATTTGAACAACAACTTTGACTACCCGATTGGGAAAATGTTCCCGGGCTTAAGCAATTCAAAAGACTTATCAACCTTTCTTCTAACCCGACAAGAAATGCACGGTGGGTTTATTTACTGCCCATTGCAGCCTGAGTTACTATCTCAACAAACAAAACCTTCGTTCAGATACAGAATGTCGTTTCTGTTTGGAAAGGAGGAAACCTCGGTCAACCTCGGTTAATGGGTGGCGTGCATAAAAACGGAGGCAGAGTGTTCCCTCAACATTTTGGATAAAAAACACTCAATTTGGGTCCTTCAAGAGGGTTTGCTCAGAGCGTTCGTTTAGTTTTTATTCACACCATCCAATGTCTGGCACTTTGGTTTAGGAACACGGCTACTAAACACGTACTGACTTTCATAAGGGAGCTAGAAGAGGTATTAGGCTAATTGTACCCGAGACATAATAGATCTTTCTAGGTTGCATTGTCAGCCATAATGGCGGGTTTATTTAAAAACGAAGGTCAAGAGCAAAAGCGAACAACAGACTCCATTTGTTTCGAGCAGCTGCAAAACAAGGAGAAAGTCAATGGCCAGTGTAGGATGGGGCCAAAACTAATACACTGATGCAGAAGAACAGGACCCTCACCTTCATAGGAGTGATAACAGGACAGAAAATTCTGCGTTACCATATAAAAAAGTAAGGATGACCTTTGCAGAGGCTGCGGATACAAGGAAATCAATAATGACACAACCCACTTTTTCTGCCACTTTTCAGACCTCTACCATTTTTCAGACATGGCTAGACAAGTCTCCCATGTAAACTCAGAATGAGACGAAAGGTTGGTTTTGATGCTCAAAACCTGAGCTGACGTGCCCGATTACAAATATTCCATGCAGTGATCGTGGATACAAATTTCTTTGGGCATGGCTCATCAAGTTAAATACATCCAAGGCTCGATTTATCTTCCCTTGATGGGCTATATTATCGAAGCAATATATCGTCTTAGACGGGAGGACTTTTGCTATTACCCGCTCTAGAGTCTGAGGCAATGACACTGGAGCCTCGGCTATTGTACAAGTTTAAAATCGATTTCCTTACATTCAGGGGTCAAATCGTCTCTTCCGTGATCGAATATCTCGTCACGTAAAAACGAGCATTCTGGGGCCAAATTGTCGGAAGAGATGACTTGGCCTCAGGACTGGTTTCGGCCAGAGTCCAAGCCTAGACTGGGCTGCGGTCAAAGATTTCAAGGATGGCTCCAAAACTACTGCTCGTTAGCCAAATACATATGCCTCTGTTTCCAAGTGTGAAAACAGGTGGAAGGGTCGGAGCGACTGCGTCAAGGCCTTGGTCAATCCTCTTACCCGGCTTTAAAAGAGCTGAACAGCGAAAGAATTCTCTGAATTTGATCGCAAGGCTGAACTCACTGACTGTTGTCTGGGTCTCAGGTCACACTAAGATCTCCGGGAATGAGATCTCTTATGAAATTGCTAGACAAGGATGTTTTGTCAAGACCTGGACCTTCTTGGGTTTTCCTGCGTCACGTCAGGGCTTCCATTGACGACTAGGTTTCTTACAAAATTCAGGCTAAAGGAATGCTGTCGAACGTCTTTAGGAAATCAGCGGCATTCTTGTTGTCCCTTAGCAGAAAAGGCTGTAGACAATTTGTAAGCGTTCTTACTGAACACTTTGCTTTTGCAAAGCATCTCAACGTGCTGGGCTTAAGTGACACTACTGTCTGTGACGTTTGTGTGGAGAGCTAAGATACTTTGGACCATTTTCTTTATGATTTTCCTGCCTTTACTCGAATCAGTTGACACTGAACTTGAAGCACCTTCTCGGCTTTCTCCTAAAGTCAAGGAAATCTCGTCTTGCTTTTTGGTAGTACAGTGGACCAGTTGGGTCAGAGGGCTCCAGTGGAGTTGAATAGGCATGTTAACTCCTAAAATTTTAACGCTTCTGCCAAAGGGTGAGTAATTTTTACATTCTAGAAGCTTTTCTCTGATATTACAAATTTACATACAGGATACAATTACAAAGAGCAAAAGACACGAAAAGAAACAGATTTACCTCTTTACATTTCTTCACTCTTTTTATCCCTACTCACTCCGATTTTCAAGTCGTTTATTCTCTATAAGAAGAAGAGGCTCTGATAAGGGCTTTTGTAAGCATATGGTAGCCGTCAAGTAGTCTGTCGGCAACCCTTCTTCTTTTTCTTTTTCTGTTATGCATGTACAGTTTGTATGTATGCGTGTGTACATATGTATAAAGCCAAGAAATTGATGAACTCACGTCAATCCCGTGAAGGATGCTTTCACGTACACATGTACACATTGAGGGAAGTGCACATACCTTGTACCTATGAACTTCAAGTGCACCAATAGTAATTTCAAGCTTTTAACGCAAAACGTAAAAAAAGAGGCAAAAGGTGCAAATACAATGTACACACCTACATATGTGATATGACGAATAGCTGTCTCTTCACAGCTAGCTAGGAAGTGGGATGCAACAATGACAACATCCCTACGACTGCAGGGAATCGCACTCTCATCAAATAACATACACACATCTCGTGTTCCATTTGTTCTGCCTACGGCTCCACCTACAATCCAGCAGACATTTGGCGCACCTGTGTCCATTCGTGGCTCTAAACAAACAGGCAATGACCATACGCATACGGCCAAGTTTCAGTGAGGACCTATCCCTGAAACGACACACTGCATTTTCCGTAGACCTCACGACGAAAGGATACAACACAACAACAAAAGAGCGGTCACTTCACATCTCTCCGGCAATGCACACCCTCAGTCACTTCGACCGTAGACAACAATGCCCAATAGGATAATTCAATTCTCTCGGCTATCTAACCCGCCACCATCCCCTGCGTCGCACATGCAAAGCAAATCCTTCCCCCATCGAGCACAATGCGCTTTGCTGCACTTGTGCCCAATGCAAATGAATTGTGTACGGAACCCATGTGCAGCACAAGGCGCATGCGTGCCAAGTGCAAGGGAAGTGCATTCATCCGAGGTGGTGTGATTTGTTGCAAAATTCCTCTTTTTTTTCTGTTTACCCTCCTGATGAGAGAGAGAGTATCAAAAAGGAACAACGTAAACACACCGCGTTCGGATGCGAGCATAGTGTGATGATAGCCCCGCATTAATCAGAAGTAGCGAGATTTTGTATCTGTATGCGGTGCGCACGTAAATACACATGATGCAACGTTCCTTTGGTTGCAGAGTGCAACCGATTACGCTCAACCTTGCTGCTCCTGCCTCTCTTGGGCTTTGCGTTTGGCGAATCGTTTTGGCTCGTGCCATTGCCGTATCCTTGCCGATACGCTGAGTGTGGAAAAGTGCATTTATGAATGGACACGGGGGGAAATCTTTTTTTTTTTCCTTTCGTTTCGTACTTTCGTGCTGAAAAATCTACTCAGCGTGGTTAATAGGAGGGCGAGGAGGTTTTCTCCTCCGGCTCGGGTTTCATGGTGATATACACATATTTTGGGTAGCAAAACACGAAAGTGCATTGTGTTCATGTGCACGTCAGTTTGGATTTTATTCTTGGCACCTTTGCAATCAATGAAGGTGCGTGGCGGAAGGTATTATGCACTTTTTTGTCATCGAGATGATTCTGTCGTACGTATCAACTGCGGTTCCGCTCAACTAATTCATTTGCTTATGTTTCTTTGATACATTTGTCATGGTTTATGACGACATGTTCATTTTCAAAACTTAAGGGGGGAAGTTACCCTTCAAGGGAGCACTAGGTAGGTACTCAAGCTTGGTTGGACTAAGTCCATTTGGTTTTCGTCGGTTTCTTAGAAGGTATGTGCCCTTATGGGGCATGGGGGCATGAAAATGGACATTCGAGTGATCTTGTACCTGTCCTGCAAGTTCATTAGCTTGTTAATTTCTTTTCACTACGCGGAGTCCTGGGACCTAAAAAGGTTGAATGAAGTTAAGCGTTTTACTGACTTGAGTTAGAAGCCTTGACCTTGATTGCTATATGACGGTGAGTCCATAAATTGATTCTTAGATTGCATGGTTTACGACTCAGATCTCAGCCTAAGATGTGCCAAAAACATCTAGAATTAGTAGACTCAAAGCACTGCACCTACAGTCGTTTAGATCCGTCAATGGGTAAGACCCTATCCTCCTTCCTATACAGTCACTAAGGACTGCTAAGCTCTAGAAGTCATCTATTCATGATTTTCACCGAGTCTGAGAGCTCTTTTCGCCGAACAGGTTCTGTGACAAAACATGAAACATAGTCTATGCGTCTGCTCGAGGAGTAAGAAACTGGCCACATGAACTTTGTTAAGTTTCTGAAAGTAGATCCGATCGATGTCCCTTATACCTCTCTAATCTTAATCCTTATAAACGGGCTCCACCTATCCACTGCCAAGTACCTAGGCACCGTTATCGATCCGAAGCTTGACTGGAAAACAGACTCCGGACAAAGTTGCCTGCAGCAGAATCTTTGGTAAGAAGTTATCTTGAGCCGAAGGCAACGAGCTGAAGCAACGATGTCGTTTTTTTGCTAACAGAGGTAGGCTTTGACAAAAAATCTTGAGTTTCCGAAGAGTAGATGAGCGAATCATGACAATCCGTATGAAAGCTCGCGCCGTCACAGAAGAGAAAGACAGTGCCACCAAAAGGTGTTTCAACGGACATTTACATGGATACTCAGAAGTCACCTTCTACCAAATTGATCGAGGGAAGACATTTCTCATGTGCATCGGATCTTTGAAAGTTTTGAGGTGCAAACTTCAACTCCCTACATAGCAAAGATACGAGTACATCCAGTTATACCACAATCAGGAACGCCATTGTGAGGATGTTCAACGTTGAAATGCTGATATCGCAAGCGATTCGAGGAGCCTTTTTCGATCGGGTTTCCCCAGAGCTATTAAGATGTCCCCTAGCAGCAATCACCATCAGTGCTAGGTTTCACTCTTCACCTGCAAGTAACTCCTTGCCAATACGTGAGGTACTATTGTTCACAGTACACCTACTTGATTATGCAGACGATATTGAAATCATCGGTAAAGCGAAGCAAACGGTCACTGACACTTGGTAGTAGACGATATATGTACAAGATCCTCATTCTCCCCGACCAAGTATGGTGCAGAAGTACGGACTTTGTCAAAAACGAATGAAAGGGCACCTAGAGGTCCCACTCGCTTGAGAATAAAATTACATAACGTCAACAGCTTCATCGATGAAGGTGGTTGAGTCAAGTAGAGCAAATGAACACCAATGCTCAAGCTAAAAAAATCTTTAAAGACGACTTCACCTACGATGGCATTCGCAAGTAGAGGACGACCTCAACCAACTTAACGCACTCAAATGGAAACAGTTGGCTTAAGTTCGTGCTGAAAACTGGCTCCTACTTTCTGATAGTACACAATGAACCAGTTGCGTCTCAGTGCTCCAGTTTAGCGTTGCCAAACTTGACAAAAAAAAAAGTTCGTGCTGACTGAAGTGTTTTGAGGCCTAATTTCACCCCGAACTGCAGCGCCATCGTACACAGGTGTGGTAGGAAAATATCGTTTCCCACATATGGATCACTACTCGAGGAGCCCTTGGCTATACAAAGCATGGGTTCAGGTAACTGATAGCTAGGTGTCACTACCACACTATGGTCCTATCTCTAGATCTACACGTCAAAGGCAAGGTCAGCTTGGTCAGACACAAGCAATTTGGGTGCCGAATAGTATTGCGACATCAGCGTTTTGATTGACAAGAGATGGTGGGAGCATTCCAACCGACTACTTCTAAGTCGCGTTAAGCTTTTATTCTTCTCGTTCTAACTAGAGTGGAATAATAAAGCAAAGAGGTGATGGAAAAACACGACACTCCATTGTCTATTGATAATCCTTGAAAGTGGAAGAAAAGCGTAGGTAGGTTCAGTAGGAAGGAAACTGAATTAGCGCTAGGAAGCCCCGTTTTGAATCCACAACGCATATTGACATGTATGTAAGTAAACGAAGATATTTAAACCCAAGCAGATTGTAATTAGTTCTCCAGTCTGTTTCTTGGGTGTGTTGTCTGACACACATTTGATTTTTGTAATGGAAATGAAACAGAGAGAGAGAGCAATCTGCGCCTCTTGGTCAACGTCGTGCGATGCGACTTGTCTGGTACTTGCCATGATGCCTATTGACATTTTAGCGAAGGAAGCCCAGGAGGAGGAGAATCACCGTATAGAATCCGGCTACAACCAAGAGAGGCCACTGAAATCCAATGGCAACGAGGAAGGGATTTCACGGGGAACTTAACTTCAGGTTTGACAATAATCCTGGACACTAAAGCTGGACTGAAACCAGTTAAGATGCGGACCTTGCCGTATTTCATTGCCAACGCTATAGAATCAAAAGGTATCAATTGCGAAAGAAATTGGGAGAGGCTACCACCCCGAAAGATATAACCAGGCAGATGATACAGTAGCAGGAAAGTGGGACAATCAGTAAAAAGAGAAAAAGAGCAGAGCAGCAGCGGAATCTAAATGTGAGCGGCTCGGAATCAGTTTCTCGCTTTAAAAGATAACGTCCTTAAAAAATGCCTCAACGGCTAGTCAGTAGCAACATCTCATTGCCAAGTGATTGGTTAAAAAGTCTCAACCATAGAGTATCTTCTTCAGTCATTTCCTAGACGCAGATTCAACAACGGAAAGGACATCCGATATCTGTTCTTTACCCTTTATATCCGTTTCCTATTACACTTTGACACACTGTATCCGGAAAAGGGAAAAACTACAACGGAAACAAATAATAAGAAACCACAAGATTTCAATGTCTTCAGATAGCCCCATTGCCAGGTGGTTGCAGCGCATTTCAATGCGAAATGGAATTAAGGAATCGAATAAGAACTGATTGGCTGCGTGGTCACTGTTGAAAAACAAAAAAACGTCGAAATATTCCAAACGAGTAAGTAAATCCAGGAACGACAGTACCCTTTTGGCAAGGTGTAGGACGTGGTGGAAATATTTTGTAGAGTTTCTATACTCCTTGAGACCATTCTAAATCTAAGTGGGAAAAGGAATGTCAAAAGAGTAGATATTGCAACGATATCGGCTTGTTGAAAGCATCAGCGTCCACTCTCGCGATGAATGTATGGCAATGCTAAGGACCATAGGGATTGCATGAGACCTAGTTTGTTGTCGTTGCAACGAAGGCTGTCATTGACACCAATCCGGAAAATTGCTTTCAGCTCCGGCAACGCAAGTATTATGCCATTCACGGATAAAGTTTGGAGGTTTGAGCTTCACTTGAGTGACAAAAGAGAGGTTTGAACTGCTTGAAAACTATTTTATTATGCCGTCAAGTATCTATGCGCTTCGCATACGAATCTGCTCCTCTTCACCGTAGGAATGTGAAGTAGGGAACCAATTTGAGAAACTGAGGTTACTGTCATCAGCAAAGGAATGAATTGAACTCGAGTTTGAAGACATGGGATTACTGATTAAAATGAGAAATATAGTCGGAGGCAAAGATTCTTTGGGAACACCAGCATTTATATGGTGAATTACAGTCTTGAAACCATCCCACAACAACTTGAATTGAACAGTCCGAAGGGAAGTTTCGTAAATATTGTAGAAGACATAGGTTAATTAACGCCTTACGGGTTTTTTGTTCTTAAAGACTGTTCACACGATTGGTAGAAACCTGACAATTTAATTGTCAAATGGCGGCCTTACAATGACCTGACAATGCCTTTCCTTACAACGTTGTTAGACAAAAATTGTCAGTTCACACGATTGTAAGACATTTGGGACCCATTTTTCGTTGGAATGCGTGACAATATTGTAAAATCTGACATTCGTCTAGCTTTGTCCGCAAAACTAATTTGAGCTTTGATGAGGCGTTTGTTTGACAACTCATCAGTGACCCAAAGAAGGGTGTAGTTTTCTCCAGAAGAAGAGCGTTTAGCATGTGCTAAGAATGCACCTACGAGAAGATATCAAGGCCGATATCCTGTGAAAAGGCGATGTCCTGTGAACGTAATTAAAAAGGAGCCAACTACAGAGCTATTAGTCTCCTCAGCAAAGCAAAGACATTTCGTTAACAACCCGATTGGCCACTATCAGTGCGAATTTAGGCTGGGAAAGCTCAAAATCCACCAAATTTTAACCAATTAGATATCAGGAGGGCCGAACTTGGCATCGAAGCTAAGTTGTCGGTCTTTAATTCAGTGTTTGTTCCGACCCTCACCTATGGTCATGAGGTTTGGGTAATGACCGAAAGAACAAGATCGCGGATACAAGCTGCCGAAATGAGATATCTTCGTTGTATTGCTGGGGTGACTCGCCGAGATCAGGTTAGGAACACCAGAGTACGCGAGGCACTCAATGTCGAGCAGCTACTTCTTCGAACGGAGAGGTCCATACTTCGATGGTTTGGGCACGTTCAACGCATGTCCGAAACTCGGTTTCCAAGACTTGCCATGGAATCCGTGCCATCGGGTAGACGTCCCCTGGGTAGGCTTACGATGAGATGGTTGGACCAAGTCCGAAATCTCACCTCTACCCGTATGGGGATAGCCCCTGAGGAGTTAGAGTCGATGGCGGAAGATCGGCAAATGTGGAGAGTCCACTTAAGCTCCCTAAATCCGCGATCCTCATAGTGGATAAGCGGGCCATTGGAAGATGATGATGATAGATACCCACTATCTATTTACCTATTTTAAGACCGCTCAGAGCCTAGTCAAGTTTTGGTATCATTGCCAAACTAGCCCGTCTGTGCAGGAGGAAGATAGACAATGATCAGTGTTCCATCAAGGTCAGTATCGACCACATGAAGAGCTTTGACCTTAAAAATTGATTTAGACATGGTGACGTAATGATTTGTGCAAAACTCGGAAGTCAACACCACACAAACTTTTATAGCTTGCATCTTGGCAGAATTCATTGAGCTATCACCAGTGCGTTCGCAAATATAGAGACAGATGCGGGCAAAACGAGTTTAGCTGTGAACGAGGACAAAACCAAGTTGTTGCTGCCAACAAGAAGGGATTCAGCTTCAGCTTCGAGATAGTAAGGGACATTGTTCATCTTGCTTCTGCTAGAGCTTCCGACAAGGACGTTTTATCAAAAATCAAACGAACAATAACTGTTTTCAATCGCTGTTTCTTTGGACTGTGAAGGTTATTAAGTATTAAGGTCCTATCCCAAACAACTAAGGAGACTCTACATAATACCTTTACCATCTCTGTCCTATTTTATGGTGTTTAGGCATAGACTCGAAGACGAATGAAGATATCGTTGGTGGTTTTCAGCGACGCCGATGGCTAAGTTTAATACATAGAGCGTATGAACACCTACAGTCCGACCCGCAGTCTTTGAATCTAACCCGGAGGGAAGAGGGGAAGACCTCTTCCACGCACAAGTAGAAGGGGATTTCAACCAAACTGAGGTGCGTATCTGAAGGCAGTTAGCTAAGGACCTAACTAACTGTTGAGCTATAGGTTCACCCCGAATTGTAGTGCCACATCAAATGATATTGCAGGGGCTTGAACTCAAGCAACTAGCAACGCACTAACCACTGAGCCACGGCGACTATGGTGAGAACACTTACCATGATATATGTGTGCATATGTATAGTACAATGCGATCATTTCAGTAAGCTGCTGGAACGTTGCTAATTCAGCTTCAGCGAGGTTTTAATGCTGGTAGCGTCATAGCCCAATTGACTTTATTGACAGCGTTCAATTGAAGGCAATTGCATCTGTGAGAGCAATGAATTCGCTTCTTAGGTCTTTGTGGGGCCTTTGGCATTCTGCTGTTGGTCTTACTATCCAGTTGATGACTAGAACCTCTGCAGAAGTAATGCCATTCCTTTCCAGGCCTTAGTGCAGCTTTGGATCATGTTTCCGAATGATTGTGTCAGCTACTAGGTGTTCCTGTCGGGAGGTCTTGTACCAGTAGTCAAAAGTAGCATCGCTACACTGCTTGTCCTTCATTACACGGTAGGCGAGCGCATCACCTTGGTAAATATGTATCTATGCACATTCGATGTATTCCCTGGTATGTATTGCAGCAATGTCTTCTTTTAAGTGCAACAAACATCACAAGTGTCAAAAATGACAACAAAGTCGGGTTTAAAGTTGGCCGCAATCAAAGGCAGTCAAAGATCTGTCACTTTTAAAGAAAAAGAGTTAGTTAATCATTTTTAACTCTCAACAACTCAAATTCATCGCTTTGTGCAAGAGAATATTCGAAATTATTTTGTACTTTTGTGCACCACTGTAAGTTTGAAGACCCTCATGTCGGTGGTTCATTTTCAGCTATACTATGTTACTTTAAATTACATATTCTATTACTTTCTGTCATCACCAAACAAACACAACCGCAAATTACTCTGCGTACACTTGCTTACCTACCAATCCTTTCGACGCTTCCATTTTGCGAAATCATCGGAGCCATTTTGGATTAATTTCGGTCGGTAACAGCCACCGTTACTAATGAAATAGCTGCACGATGAGTTAGCTAAATTTTGATATAAATTTTAATAAAAATATATACAACAGAAAAACTGCATGCAGAACAGTACCGCACAACTACTGACACACAGTACCAAAAAACAACGCAGTAAATATTCCTACTCCAAACGATGCAAATAGTAAAACGCAATTAGAAATTTGCACTAAGCAAATCAAAACTCCCCCCAACCTATTATTACGTTCGGTATCTGATGCTAGACCAGGCTACCAGTTTCTTATCTAGATGCACTTTACTTGTAACTCTGTTGCCGGCCTTAATGCAACTTTCTGATGCGATTTTGTGTGCTGCTAACTTCCAAGTTTGGCTGCGAAAGACTGTGTAGAGTCAACGAAATCGAAAGCCCATCCACAAGGCTAGCGTGCGAGCGAGCGAGAAAGAGAGGCGAGACAAACGTATACGACCGCAATCTACAGCTGTTTTTGCGCATCGAATTGTGGGGGACACTTCTGACTTTGTAAATTTTTTCATTTCTCGAACAAACTGTTTTGTTTAGTTTACTCACCAAGATGTAGCCGAGCGTTTTCTGCTTCTACCTATTCAAATCTACTGCTAATCGCTGGGATTGTGGCTGACTAGTATCTAGAATTTGGAGCTGATATTAGGACAAAAAAATACTTTGAGATGAGGACACACACAAAACATTTTTGTTACTACCATATAACGAATGCGAACTCTTCTTCAAATATCACAACTCCCCAAGTATGTCAATATACTTGTACAGCGAAAAAAAAAAAAAAAAAAAAAAGAGTAAAGAGAGAAAACATTAAATTATATGAAAATGTCAGAGTACCACCGTCACCACCACCACCACTAAACACTCTGGCACCGCCAACAACAACAAAAACACCCAGAAAGAGGGAGGGAATGAGTTCCTCTAGTCGATTTTGCTACTTCAGCTTAATCAGCTCCCGCGCGAGAGGCCGACTGTGCTAAAACACACTTTATAAAACCAAAACACTCGACAGCATACGAGTGAACAGTGCTCACTACTCTGTCTGGCATTCGTTGGTAGTATATGTCCCACTGATACAGTGTAGGTGAGAGATACTATCCGGCTAGAGAGGAGATACTTTAGCTACTTTCATTTTTGATTGTATGCCTGACTACTATTACAAGTGGTGCATTAACACCATTTAGCTGACATGTGTTTTTTTTCCATGACCCTGACAATGGTACGATGCAAGGGCGAATGATTTCTAGACCAAAAAAAAAAAAGAAACGAATCTGAAGGACATGATGCCGCGAATGATTTGGAGCGTGTCTTACCGAAAATTCGCCGATTTTTGCCAAATTGAAGGATTTTCTATTTTTAAACAAATCCCATATTGTATGTAACCGGAGCTTTATATTCATTGAAGAAATAAAAGAATACACAAATGTGTATCTAACACCATTTGATCGTCGCTGTATATGTGTGTGTGTTCCATAATATGAAATAATTTAATTACTTTCAAAGTTCAAAAACCTCACAATAAAGAGAGTCTGCTGTGGTATGAGAAGAGAGCTTTTATTTAGTCTGCTAAGAGAAAGCGCGTTCTCTTCTGCGGTGTGGCTTTTTCGGTGATTTTTTGTTTCACCATCCACAAAAAATGTCGCGTTCTCATGGATTCGAGAATTTTCAGATATAATTTTGCACTTAATTTGGGGTTTTTTGCGAAAAAGTATTTAATGTAAGAAATTATGTACTTTATTTCGCCCATTCATGGGATGAACATGAAATTGGAAATTGAATAGACGAAATGGTGGATTTGCAAATTTCCGCAAGCGTGTTGGATATTTCCGCCATTTTATCGGAAACTCCATGCCGCGCGTTGAACGTTATACGATACAGTTTTATTTTATTTTGTTTCAATTCTTTAATTTGTATATTTTGAACAGGTCACTTGAAAGCAGATGAAGATTTTGAACTTGTGTTTACCTGTAGGAGAAAAGAGGTGGTTACCCCTATTGATTGAGATGTTAACAGCTCAGTTAGACCATTTGGAGTCCATCAAGCCTCATTGGTTTAAAAGTTTTCGACTACACACACCTCAATGGATGAATCTCAGGAGTTTGTTTTGGCAGAATGTTTCTTAGCTTATCTAGTCCTGGGGCCAAATCGTCTCTTCCATGATCGTATAATTTTTCGCGTAAAAACGAGTATTCTAGGCCCAAATCGTCTCCTTTTTACGTGACGAGTTATGCGATCACGGAAGAGACGAATTGGGACTTGAACAAAAGTTGTCGACGACAGTAAGTCTAAAAGGCGCGTCTTTTAAGGGCACGACAGCCACATAACAGGCGATGAAAAGAAGAAGACCTAACCGAGATGCATGGCAGCCTATTGCTTCTAATTGGGCACCGATAAGATTGATAGATGTCTTCTTATCGTAGACTGCTTATATCGATCTACCTGTAACACATATCTAAATGACACCAGTTCGAGCTTTATCGCTAGATTTTGTGTCTACACCCCTGAATGCCAAGTGCGCTCACCCCTTTGGGGGCCTGTGAGGTATTACACCTAACCCGCTTTCAGCCAGTTCGTCTGCCTTTTCTATCCAGTAAAACGCCACATTGCATGATCCAACAGGGATAGATCAACACCCTCAGGCTTGGAAACATTGAAAGAAGGTAATTTGCGTTTTTTGGTAAAGAGAACTTGTTTTGTCTTAGTCGCAATGATTAGCCCAAATACACGAGAGTTGACAAAGCCACTTCACAGATTCAGGCTTTTTAAGAATCCGACGATTATTCTTGCAGGTCGAGGGTTTAAGTTGGTTAAAAATCAAGCTGTGAATGTTGATGTTGATATCTCGTCCAGTTTTGTATTCGACACTTACGATAGACAGCAGCTTCCGTATCGACATCCATTTTGGATGAGCGCCTTACTCGCTTTCGTACGAATGAAGAAGTAAAAGGCGTTGTAATAATCTCTAACCTTAGATGTGGTTAGGATTTATCTTAGAAATATGAACAACTCCACGGCAAAGCAATTGCATAGTCATAGAAGCCTTTACTTGAAGGAGCAGAAAAACATCGTCTCCACGACTGCTAAATTCCTTTCAGATTTACATGGGAAGAAACATAAGTTCAAAAGACACTCTACAACAGTGAAGGAAGTTGTTGCAATCTTCCGTGCGACGCAGAAGAATAACCACAATTTTGAATGTCGTGAAGACCTCTTAACTCTGCTTGGTCGTGTGATATTGTTCTGGCCGAGAAAACGCCTTAAGCGTAGTACAGTATCTTCTCGAATGGTGGAAGGTGACCTCCGAAACCGAAGACATCTCTGCCATGATAGGGAATAACTAAGCGGCATACCTATCAAGGACATCTATAGACGCATCATAGCTTCAAGGTTGTTAGAAACCCAAGTGCGATAGGAGAGTGGACGAATAATTCTCCCCACAGTGAGACTAGTGAAACCAGGAGAGATGAATCACACAGATCATGTGGATTAAATAAATCTTTTCTCTAAGATTCCAGAGCTAGACATGATGTGCGCGGGAAACGAACACCTACCAAAAACTCTATGCGTCGACAGGAGCTCCAAAACAGTGTCCCAAGCCGAGAAGCATGTTATTTTAAAAACCCAACATGTAGTACACGAATGGACTGAAAATGGACACCAAGATAAATGTTGGTATCTTCAGATCAAGCACCAAAATCTGGCTGCAAAAGTGGCAGTGCATTTCAGGCAGAGATCCATCCCACCAGAGAATGCGCCAATTACATTCTTGACTTTGAAATGAAAGGTGTCCCCATCGAAATATTCACGGACAGTTAAGCAGCAGTAAAAGCCTTAGGCTTGAGCCTGATTGATTTCAAATCTCTCTTGCACTGCTTCAATAATCTCCAAGACAGTTCCATTGTGAACAAAGTCAAGTTTTGGTGTATATCCGAGCATAAGGGTATCTATTGTTGATAATAAGATGGCCGAAGAACTGGCTAGCGGGCTTTCTAAAGGGATACTTCCACTTTCGTTCTCACCGGTATTATTCAGGAGACTAAATGTCGTCTTTGTTTGAATTACGTCGAAACACATACTATATGAATGCATGGCAATACCTTAGTCCTTAATCCATGGGCTAACTTTTAAGGGCTGTCAGCAAAAGCCAACCCCCCTGAAGGGTCCGTTTTGATACCATCAAGATCACGAAAGATCTCCTGCCTAATCATTGAAACCAATTGGAGCGTAGGAGGATACTTACATCAACGTTAATCAGGTCGCGCAAGTTTGTAAAGAAGAAAGCTCCCAAGTGGAATATCCTATTGCGGGAAAGAGCTGGACAGGTGCAAAGAAGATGGAGAATAGTCTCCTCCTCCTCGTCGTCTATGCAGATTATGCAGAAGTCGTTTACGTAAACGCCAAGCCTTGTTGCATGCTTGCCTATAGGACAGTATCCAGTAATGACATCTATTATAGTGCTAATATGCGATCTTTTAAGAGAAATCAAATACTTAGAGCGTTTCAGATCCAGATTTGACCAAATCTGCTTTGTCGCTAGACATATTGTACCACTTGTCCACCTAAGATTGATTCTTTCGATAGCATCTAGCTTTAGTTTGCTACAAGTAGCAATTTGTATACCTTAAGTGCCCTTATCAGGCCCAATAGGTAATGTTGTTCCATATCTGGCGAGTTAATCAGCCTTGCAGTTCCCTGAAATGTCACTGTCCGCCATCTCTATAAGAGACGATCGGCAATCTAGATCTTCACCAGAGAGATACTCAATTTTATTATCTGCTTTCTTAAAATTGAATGCGTGGAACTAAAGCTCTTTTAGGTCGTAGTGTCATCCGCAAAAAATAAACAGATCACTTCGTTGGCACCCTTTCCGCGTCTGTTCCATAAGCCGTCTCAGTGAGGAATACTCTACGGATTTCTCCCCAGTTCCTTCCTGGCATCAGTTTATGGTGTCAACACTAGCATTTTCCTAACCATTTTTTTAGCTAATACTCTGGATTTGATTTATATGTGCCGTTATGTTCTCATTCTCATCCTGTGCTCATTTTTTTCAAGATCCATTCCCTTAAGATGATACCTGCGTATATGTAATGCTTCCATTTTAAAGTTTCCGACGTATTGCTTACAACTTCTCTCTTGGTAAAGCCGACAGATATTTTGATTGCCGTTCAGGCTCGTTTGCCCATCTTCTCAAAATTTCATTTGTGACTATTTATGGATTATATTTACATCTCTCATCGTCCTTCTGCCAATGGTAGCGAATGGATCGGGATGTAGACACACTGCTTTGCCAAAAAGAGATCTAGTCTGTATGGATCTCGTGTCTCAATTTACCTTGCTAAAAATTTTTGATAATGAACAGATCCAATCACCTAGTGCCTTATTGAAGTTTTTCTTATAACTTACGCGCGCTAAAGAGATTATGACTCCTCTTGCCTTTAAATTTCACAAAAATATCAAGAGTAGTCCCTCTATCGAAGAGCTCGTCTACTATAATTCTTCACATTGAAGACGATATGATTCCCCCGACTGGACAGCCATACTAATCCTAATGATCTTTCGTCAGACTTGCGTTTCGGTTTTTCTTGCCTTGTGTTTAGCACTTCGTTAGGTGTATCTGGGCGTTGTTTTTTCTACGTCTTTCCTCACCAGATACGGCTTAACAGCTTTGCGCGCGATTTTGTCAAATGCAGCCTCTATATGAAGGAAAGCACAGATCGTATTTAACACGAGTGATGCTAGGTTGATAGATCTTAAGAACTATGGGTGGTAAGTGTAATTTTTGACAACTCCTCTATGTTCAAAATTCCACAGATCGTCTTTAGCATGAATACTTGGATGAGTGGTTTATTTTTTGCAAACTCCTTTCATATCAACTTTACCTTCTTCAAGACTCTTAGGTTTAACCCATGCGCCAGTTTGCATTAAGGGTACTCTCCCTCCATTCAAAAGACATGTTTTCTAAAGAGCTTGTTGCATACGGTTGTTGGTGTTTCCTTTCCAATTCCTGCTTTTCTCTGGTAGAAGTGCTTTATTTTTGCCACTAGGAGATCAACGGGGATCACTCGCGCAAATACAAGAACCAATGGCTTCGACACTTTTCGCTGAGCAGCTATTATAAGCTTTCTTTATTTTTTCTTGCCTGCGGGCATTATCCCAGATCTCACAGATTTACAAAAGAATAGAGTGCGTTACCGTCATGAAAAGTTTTCTCTTGCTTGCCGTATAGACTGACAACATTTGCCATTAATCTGGACTTAAGTAGCCTGTCTAAATTGCTGCCAATATATGAGCTTTTTACCCAGTCTTACTCGAAAGATTCTTCTCAATACTTGCTTAAGCTTTCTCGGGATCTTGGGTGACAAGCGCGGTGATCATTGCCACAATGTCGTCTGTTTAACTAGCCAGAGAGAAATGTTCAGGCAACTCCATCGAGAGGAGCCCAAAATGGGGTGTTATATTTTCGCACGAATACAATAAACCTACAATTTATTGTCAATTCCAAATGACGAATTCAGAAGCTTCTTCATAACATATTTTACTCTCGGATGTTTGTCATTCCCCGACGAGAGGTGGTGCCGTGAAAAGTCTTCGATTGGGCTGGGGCTCGCACTTCCTCAACTCGGACTGTAGTCCAACACACTAATCAACGAGCTATGGTAACCATAAATTAATAGTTTGACGTTAAACTCAATCAAAGGAGTGTACTTCACAGGGAAAGGAATGATAATTGTTTTCAGATTAATAAATTTTCAAAAGAAAACATGTTGACACGGGTCATCAAAACGTGCCTGCATTACAAAACAAGACTTCCATCGCTCGGGCAATCATCGGAACCCAATCTCATCAATAATTCTTCCCTCCAATAATCACACCTGTAAAATGTAAATACACACATTTTAATATTCATTAAATAAATTGCAGACGCAAATCATACTACGTGTATTTTACACCCTGTCATAACTCTTCGTGTTTGTTACCGTTGAAGAGGCCACAAAGGTTTGGAACCAAGCAAAACCAACAGCATTTAACACTCGCATGCAGACAGACATGGTAATTATGAACAAGTAATCGGTTGTACCCGTAAGACGGATATAACA
This sequence comes from Matsumyia berberina, assembly GCA_917880715.2. Classification (NCBI taxonomy): domain Eukaryota; kingdom Metazoa; phylum Arthropoda; class Insecta; order Diptera; family Syrphidae; genus Matsumyia; species Matsumyia berberina. Next base: position 87,811,967 of record OU862871.1, read on the forward strand.
AATCGATTGTATGAATTACATTTTAATTTTAAAATGGCGCTTCAAACATGTCCATTACTTTCGGTGGGAACTTTGCTATGCATGGCATTACAGCTGATTGTAAATTATTCGATGTTCCATTGGCGGTGTAAGAAGGATGTGGACTAACTGATCTTCTGTGCGCGACTGGATGAGCTTTATCCCGAAAAAGCTGTTTCGAAAGATTGCTGGCATCTTCCAACATCACGAGGAATCAAGAAATGTCTTCGTTCGACAGTACTTTCTCTTTCTCACTTTGTCGAATTGATCTCCTAACTTTTTACCAAGTACGGACGCGTTCCCGGATAGAGAAATTCTCAACAAACATATCCGTCAGGCTTTATCCAGATATCAAGGTTAGTTCACAGCAGAAATAGTTATTCAAGCGAAAACCCGATCGCTCCACCCACGTACGTACTTAACCAAAATATTTACGGAGGTCATGCGCAGAAACCAGCAGTTTGAGGTGGGATGCTACACTCATGCGCATCATAGCTTATGGTGGGGTAGTGTACATATAATAATCGTGAAATAATAGTCCACACAGAACGACTTGAACCACACTACAATGACTATTGCAGAAGCTGTAGGAACGAAGAGGAAATATAATCTGTCAGAACACCTGCCCTGCGAATGTCGCGCGCTAGCCACTAGAAGACTGCCTACTATTGGTAGTAGCTACTTTCATGATTGCTGATTTTAGAAAACTCCTGAGATTTCTATCCCTTTCTGGGCTGTTTCCAAATAAGCCAACCCTACAAAACAGGGCTCTCTAGCGCTAATTGGGCTCTAAAGAGCCGCCATTTTACCTTTACCTATTAACCCTACCCCTAGTTTAGACTCCCATGAGTAAACTTTGTATGGTTACAGGTTTGAGGTCTAAGTAAGTCCTTAGGACACCCCCTAAACCAACCAACTAACCCAAGAGACAGGTCTTGTCTCAAGGTTTTCTATACAAAAATCATACTGTGTCACGTCTTGAATTCCACGATTAACACAGTATTCATCAGATCTTGTTCTGTTTGTTGAAAGGGAACTGGTGCCATTGGTGAAATTTACACTTAACTACAATTTCCAGCAGAAGTAGGACAGGCTTTAAGTCCAACCAAGCCAAAACACAGATTTAGGATCTGCACGTGGAATGGTCGTACTCTGAACAGTTTTTACGAGTTTCTATGACGTTAAGATCTTCCTTGGAGATTTCAATGTTAAAATAGGAAAGGAGACGTTTGGAAAAACCATCGGAAGACTTGAACGAAACGATCTCCGAAAACGAATTCAGGGACATTAATTTTACCGCGGGGTAGCATGATGGTCGCACATCTCAATGTTGATGAGACAACTGATCAAACTACAGCAAGCACAATAATTGATCACATTGCGAACGAATGCTCGGGCGTTCTGAAGTGTAAACATCGACTTGGACTTATTATCTGCATAGTTGCAGCAGCCACAACCACCACTTTGACAAAGTTTTACGTTGAAAATCGCATTCGAACGCAAGAGCCTTCGTCGATCTAGTTTCACTAGAGCTCTGGCGAAATCCTTGAGCAGTAAGAACAAGTGTACAAGACCAACAGCAGTAGTACCAACAAAGCGATCAGAAATGCCGAGACTGATGTGCAACGTTTCACGTTTCTATTTGCAAAAAAGCGTTCCTTCGATGGTGAACGCGCTACAAAAAAGGAAGAAAGCTGCAAAAAAGTATTTCGCGAAATCTGTCGAAAGAGAAAGTAGAATGAGAAATGTGAGATCGATGGGGAGATGTTACATATAAGACCAAAGAGATCCCTTCTACAAAAGAATACAGAGCGCAACTAAAGGTTTCGTTACCCAAACTGTAGCCTGACAGGACAAAAACGAGAATACTATCCCTGCGGACTGTTAAAAGGGTGACGGTAGCCAAAATCTCGCTGTCAAGCAGTCTGAACTTCATTATAAGCGGTCTTAACCTGGAAGGTAAGCAATCACTACAACCACAGGACTGAAATGAAGTGAAAACCGCCTATTTATGATGTGAGCTGTTCCACGCTGCTAATGCTCGACGAAAGCATGTTATATGATTGGGACCTTAGGGCCAATTTCCCGATCCATAAAAATGGAGACTGCCTTACATGCGTCAATTACAGGGGCATAAGTCTCCGTAAAATCGCTTATAAAATACTTTCTAGTGTAATACTAAAGCATTGACCCCATATGTCGATGAACTGGCAGGGAATCAGTGCGGTTTCAGACCTGACAAATCGACGATCGATCAAAACTTTACGTTACCATTCTTAGCTTTGGCGGGCCATAGAATCTGTGTAAAATACGTGAGTGATGTGATGATTGAATCTAAAGTGATGTTGCTTCTAGCCGAGTAGCTGCATTTGCCGCTATGTACTTTTTGGGCTAAGAAGTCGAAAGATTGGAGGTTTGGGAGCTCGGTCTTGGGTCATGAGTTATGCAGAGATAAGCCATCCTTTGAATTTTATTCAGCATATTGAGATGAGTACTTTTCAAGTGCTTCCCACTCCATAAAGGAGTATGGGCCTAACGATCGTCTAGAGCCTGTAGTTTACTTTGGGCGAGTAGCCCACTCAGTTACTATCAAAAATGACTCAAAGCAATTCGCCCTCATTTGAGAGAGTAATAAGAATTTTATATTTGCTAGACAAGGAGTGTCGATAGACTGATATGCACGCTGCGTGGGTTCAAGCCCTAGCCATGTCCACGAAACATTTTTCATGGCACCACCTCTCGTCGGGGCATGACAAATCTCCGGGAGTATAATTTGTCATTAAAAAGCTTCTTAATTCGCCGTCCGAAGTCGGTACGTCCCTTCCATTCGTTACGAAACATGAATGGTTGCGAGAAGCTAGCTCTTGGCTCATTAGCTGTCGCAAGAGTACATTCTAGCTCCGGTTTGTGTGAGTTTACTATTAGCCCTTATTTTTTAGTCCATCTATTGTAGATAGAATGGAGAGGGCATTGCTCTCATAAGTTCGTTAAGAACTTGAGGATACATTACTGAGACAGCAATAGCAACATCATTTGCATAAGCAACTACAGTGTAGGCTTTCTAGGACAACAAAAAGGACTATCCCTACTTACAGATCTTTGAACTGAAGTGTCTTCCATATTAGCGTAGGCAACTTTGTTACAAAAAAATTGCGTAATGAACGTGGTGGGTGGTAATGTTTTTTGAAAAAACACTCACCGACTCTTATCTGTCAAGATCGAGATGGAGTCATTAAAAAGGTATTCGCTATGACTATAGGTGCTCCCTTCCCATTTTGTGTTTATAGCCCGTGTTAGGTAGGCGCATGGCTCCCAATAAGTGCTAAATTGCACTGATATCAAAGTCCTCATTGGTTGGGTGGGAGCAGATGTCAAAAACCGCAGCTGTTGGTCTTGAAGCAGCTGTAACAAGATAGAGATATTTCCACGATGGCTTATATTGAAGTAAGCTTCAGCTGACTTATCAAAAGCCTGCGAAAAACATCAGAATTCTCGTATGTCTCATATTTCTAGCAGTCTTGGAATACAACAGCGGAAGAAATTCTCAGCGCAACCTTAACTTTCCAGTCGATGCTCATAAACCCTACATTGGTTCATGACCAATATAAAAGAGGCCTTTGGTCTTCGTCTGGAGAATATTACCTCGATTTGGACATTTTCAACAATATTATCGCCGAGTAATTCAAACTTCAACTGAAAATCATGGCTTCACATCATTAATTCTGTCTATCAGGTCCGCTCGCAGTATCAATACCTCAGTTCAGATCGAAAACAGGACCCGACTGCCTGAAACAATGACAACTTTGAAGATTGTTAACCTTTTGTGTATTTCAAACTATGATCAGGGTGACCTCTCTCCAAGTTTGCAATTCCATTCGAAGTGATCCTTCCAGAACGATTTTCGCGAAACAATGGTAGTTCAATCAGTGAGGTATAAAAAAATAACTTAGTGTGGTATACCGACGGATTAAAAATGGAGACGGTGGCTACAACGCAGTTACTCCTCATCTGTCTTTTTGACAGATGACTGTGGATATAATATTCCGCTAGAAATGGGTTGTCAAGCTCTCCGATAGCCAGGCAGCCATACAAGCACTAAATTTGTAAATTTTTTAGTTAAAGCTGGTTTGGAGCTTTTCCAAAAAAAAACGAACAGCTTTCTTCTGTCTTCTGTGACTTATGATTACGTTTGCATTTGGATAATATGGGGGATAAGACACAAAACGGACAGTCATACCGGTCTGGTCTAGATACTTGAACGTGCAACTGGTCTTAAGTTACGAGCAGACGATATGCAAAAGTGGCATGTATATGCGAATCTGACGTCATTTCTGCGTCACCATATGCGATTCTTGTTCGTATCTCGTCTGAACACCTTTTTGGGACAGTCCACATATGCTGTCAAACCATATGCCGACGATATGCAACACTAAAATTGCAAATCAATTTGCTACTTTTCCGCATATCGTATGAACACTCTCTCATATGATTTATGACAATTTGATAGCATATGCGAGCGTGCCAAGGATATGTCACCGCGCATATGCCAGCATGCCAAGGATATGTCACCGCGCGAAAACAAAGCATAGCATATTCTGCAATATTCGAGCAAATCAGTTGTTTTGATTTCTGTTTTTACCAGGTCAAGCGATTCAGTCCCTATATTTGGTTTGTCCTTTTTTTTTACTCGCTAAAGGGGTTATGACTACCATTGAACGAGAGGATGGATATTAGCAAAATTAGAAGAGAGACAAAGGAAACACCGATGTACGTTGGTCTTAAATTCTTCAGGGTTGTAGTGATAAGGAAACACAGAGCTATGTAGATTGTTGAAGAGTTTCCAGAACGAAGGATCCGGAAGGAGTTTGCACGGTAGGTATCCGAATGATTCCAACTCTTCTGACGAGTATAGGGAAAGTTTTCCAACAGCAGTCATTACCTCTGCAGGAGATATTTGCGGCTGGTGCTGATAAAAGAAAAAACACCCGGATTTCAAGAAGTCATCAGAGAGAAGAAGAAAGCCTTCAAGGTCTGGTTACACTTGGCGGACTTAGCTTCTCGAAACTGGTACATGGAGATGCGAAGAACTTGGAAGCTGGCTGTTAGAGCAGCTTAGAAGAAGTCAGGAAAGGAGTTGGGCGGGGAAATTCGACTGTGATATGGAAAAAAGGTGTTCAGGCAAAACATCCACCGCCTCAGAGGCTGCTTAATTGATCGGCCAACCGAACGAAACGAAAACGAAACCGCGGTATAGTGCTGGGTCATTGCTATGCGATTCCAGCAACAATTCTGCGCAAAAGCCTTCTGTTTTGCGAAGTCGCATCTAATCCTTTGTCCACACACGACAAATCCGTTGTTCTTGTTCTGAACTTGTACTTCGTGGCTTTCTTCTTCGTAATCTGTTGCCAAAATAGCAACAAATTTCGACGTTTTGAGTTTATTTCAGCGCTTTAAAATTGTTGACAGGAAATAGTTTCGAAAGCCTGCATATGTTTGGATAATCGTGTGACCACTTCGCATGTAGTACACAACATTTGCGATTCCATTTCATGACATATTACAATCCAGCATATGCTGCCATACGTATAGAATTTTTGACACCTTTGCGAACTTTTTCATGACGTGCGTCGGCACTAGCTCGTAGCTTAACGGTTTTCAGATACATATAACTAGATTTCTAAGTAAATGTTTCAACCACTGTTTAGCAAGTTGACTTGAATTGTATTCCCGTAGTTTTCGAAAGAAGTTCGTAGGTGTTTTGAATGATTTGAGTGTTGAACCGACGGTTTATTTCAAATTTAATTCACACCGTTGTTCGATGTATGTACATCTGTAGGGCAACTGGGGTTTTTTTTTATAATCTCGTGAAGAAATAAGTTAAATTCAAAAGAGATCCCATTGCCAACTACGCACCTTCTTAAACATTTATGAAGAAGTTATAATAATATCCTCAAAACATCACTTCACTATTTGAAATGGCAGCAGCTTCTAAATTTAGAGTTGACTGTAACATTCAAAGGTAACACTCGAAGGAAGGCCATCTTTCAATGAACAAAAGGTCAAAGTTCTTCTCCGTGTAGTAAAACAGTTGTACCCACGTCTATCACGAAAGCACAAAAAAGGTTAAAGGACCAAATAAGCTTTCACTCGCATTACTTTGGCTGTAAATAAGCATATACCAGTTGTCTTGTATGTAGTGGCTTCATAGTAAAATGAGAAGACACATGAAAAGGACAAGAATAACTAATGGATTGGTCAAGGTTGAATTAAATAAACTTCACATCAATTAACTATTCGTTCGATTAAAAGAAAGGAAAAAAAAAATCATTTCCACATATGTATAGAAATATATAAGGAAATTAAGTATCTACACATACGTATGTATGTATGTGGAGCATATTGTAAAATTCGAAAACCAACCTCTGACTTTCTGATCCAGTTGAAGATGAATCACGTCTTCCGTCTTCTAGAAAATCTGAATTCGATGGCATATTCTAGTTTTCCCAAAGGAATTGTAATCGCCTTCTTCCGAATGTTGCTCGATCGCCGACTCTGCAGGAGTGTATCCTTCTTCGGCTTTCTCCTTCTCCTTCGAATATCTACGACACAATATGCACAATTTTATTGTATTTCACATATGTTGTGTATGACGTCACTAGCGCTTTTTTTTCCCCCTTTTTCAAAACTCGGGTAATTTTTTGAAAAAAAAATTTTTTAAAAAAAAGAAAATAAAAATTTTCCACGATGATTCAAAGAAACGGATGACTTGGAACACAAATGTTGGGGCCAAAATACTTTTGAAAGCATGTATAACAAATTCGGAACCGGATGTGTACGAAATGAAAAAAAAAAAAACTGAAACGGCCGACAACACTAAAACATAACCGAACGGATTTAAAAAATTATTTAAAATTCTGGAAGAAAATTTTCTGACAGCTTTTTCTTTTCACTTAAAAAATCGTTAAAAGGAAAATTTTTTTGTTTTTTAAATTTATATTTATTTATTTTTTTTTTTCAAAGTGATTTTCGGATTTTCACACGTCGTCGTCGTTTGCCGGTTACACACACGCGTTTCACCGGGAGATTAATGCAATCTCCAGAAGCCGAAAGGGGGGTATCCAAAAATTCAGAGCAAAAACAGTAAGTGGAAGGTGTTGGGTAATTTTTTTGAATTTTTTTTTGTTTTAATTTTTCAGTTTTTATGGGTTAATTTTGAATTTTTTCACGAAACACGCAGAGTCCGCAAAGAAAAAACGTGGAAAATCCAAAATGGCTGGCCCAAGAATTTCTACTACTAACTCTCCTCTGTCGATTCAGTGATAACTCTCGAGTGTAGATGGTGAACAACGGGATGGGAAAAGAAATGTGCGTGAAAAGCGTCCTTTTTTCCTTGGTGCGTCGTCGTCTGTATGTATGGGCTATGGGGTAAGGAAAATTCAGATGGCAGACTGTGTGTGAAATTTCAAGAGGAAAATTGATTTGTAGTGGTTACCTACATACAGAAAATCCTCTGTATAGTGGCGGCGAGAGAACATTTTCCCCTAAAACACGAATGGGAAAAGCGAAAGGAAGGAAAAACAAAACTCAACGAAAGTCTTGAATAGTTTGGTTTTGTACACGGTACAGAGAAAGTAGAGCCTCACATGGGAAAATTGTATGTGTCCCGATGTAGAAAACCTTTTTATTGATCCTATGTACAGCAGAGGGGAATGGAATTAGAAAAGAAGGAAAAACGAGAAAAAAAAAAAAACAACCCTCTGTGCCCTTATCGTTCTTTCACCCTAGTTAATGAAGGTAACCGTAGAACGCACATCATCATCATCATCATTGGCAGCAGCGGCGGCAGCAGGAACAGCAGCAGCAGACCCGCCATCGACCGGTGTGCCGTATGTTTTCTATGTCCGATCTGTGGATTGAGCGATTGTAGGTATGGGACCTAAGTTCCAAGAACTGGTTATCCTTTGTGTATTGTGTGTTTTCTATTTGCAAAAGGGATGCGGGAATGCGTTGAGAGGGCAAATTTCTAGCACGTTTGACGAGCAGAAGGATCAGGATTAATGGATGGGCTGGTGTCGCGTTAGTTATTATAGAATGAAGAGAAGGTATACCTACATAAATTTTTTCTATTTGTAACTGGATAGAGAAACTGCTGGAAATCACGTGAGTGTTTTAGGTATATATATGTACCTACTTCTATTCTCAAAGCGGCATTCATTTATATACATAAAATATGTACAATGTAGTCATAGAGCCCAAAAATAGTACGATGAAGGACTACCCCACTGTATGTCATTACAAGTCGATTAAACTACACTTCACCATCCCAGCAATTTCCACCAGGGAAAAGTGATCTCGAGCGACAGTAATTCGTTGTCTTAGGCCCTTGCCACGCAATGAGCGGCAATCTGCAAAACGGCAGAGCGGCAGAAAAGTTCTTAAAAATGACGCTTGCCGATCGGCGACTGCGTGGCCACAACATTATGTCAGAGTGGCCGAGGAGAACGCGAATAAGCAATTTGCAGTTTTGCCTGCTGAGCATTTCACTAGCTTCTTGGTAAAAAAGATTCTAGGTGCATACAAGTACTTATTTAGGCTAATGGTGCCACAAGACACATTAATTGCAACAAACACGACGAATTTAAACATTCAAGCAATAGCGGCTACGCAGATAATATCGAATCTTGTTAAGTATTGTCGCAAAGAGCTTACGGTTCTTAGCACGCAGCGCAATGTTAAGGTCTGCTCGGTCCCTGATCATAGCGGAGTACCAGGTAATGAAAAAGCTGACGAACTGACAAGAATGGGTACAACCCTAGCCCGAGAGCAAGCGGACTGTACGTCGAACTAGCTGATGGCTCGTCATCAGAACTTCTCAAATTTGCAAGGGCGACTGGATGGTTGGCACCAAAGAAATAAAACCGCAGTAGGGAATATGATGGGTATCACAATGGGTCTACATGGACTTAAGTGTGATGAGGCAGCCCTCATCAGCCCACAAACCTAGCCTAACACAAATTTAACGACTGGTTAGCGCATGTTCTACAAGTGCAAATCATACAGACCTAACTGTTGGATGCCACTGACATCATACATACATATATTGTCAAGTTAATGACTTGACTCATCATATCCACAAAAATCAGATTCAAAATTGTGAGTCGCCGACAATAATAATTACTGATTTGGATCCCAAGGAGCTTGCTAGTTATACCACCGTTAGGACTTCAAAAGTCCAATATCGCTTTAAAATTCCAAAAAATTCGCGAATGAGAGATGGAGCGCACACACAATATGGGGGAACAACATATGCAAAGGATGAGGTGACATGAATACAGAAGAGGATACATTCCTCCTTCTATGTGAATGCCCAAGTTTCTTCAATGATCTAGGCGAATTGACAAACAAGCCACTAAAAATCGCCCTGAAACTCCTTCTGAGCTCGGGGTAGCTCGGGGAGGCCAATGAAAATCAATAATCCCTCTATTCTGTAATACCAGGTATCGCAATCCGAGGAACACAATGGGTTCATTGAAATCCGACTGGGACTCACCGATATCCAGCAATTGGTAGAAACCACAAAGAAGAAGAAGACCACTTCATATCCTATGTATGGCTCTGCTCAACTTTGGCGAGAATACGACAAAAAGCCTTGGGTTCTATGTGGGTACAAGACCTAAAGCATTTCATGGATAAAGGGATCGGTAACATTTTGGCTTTTATCAAAGAAACAGAAAGATTCACCAAGTCACATGCACTTTTATTAAATTCCTCCCAACACATGTCCCTAACTTCTCCTTTTCCTTTAATTCTGACTTGCATACATACATACATACATACATATAAAAGAGCGAACACAACCGGGTCGATTGAAACCTAAGTGAAAAGCATTCCGCTCACCCATACATACCATAGCACGCCATTGTCTGAATCTTGGAGGATCCTGTCATCTGCCAACTACTCGATCCTGTGGATCCTGCCATCTGCCAATCGTACGAGAACGGTGACAGACGTAGTGAGTCAGTTTGAAGTGGTCTCTGAGAAAAGAGGTGTACTTAGAATGAAGTAGGACCTCAAATGTGAGTGCAACACATCTAAGAAAAAGTCCAATCTTCTCCTGAATTAATTTAATTGCCTAATTCAGGAAAGATCATCGGCAACGGCAGTCGCGGCGAGAGAACAGATTGTTTAAATTGCTGAGGAGATATTTTCCTTATGCGCCTTCTTCACTTTGGCAAGAAGAGGCAGGCTTGTGAACAGATCAGCATTTTTTGGCCTTTATGGCCTCTTCGTCCTTTTCGTCAGTCCTATATAGCTATATATTAACTTAGAAAGATATCGAACCAGGCTACCTTAATTGGGCCGCTCTTCGTCTTTCTTCCAGTAATGCACTTTAGTCCAGAATACCCTTCGTAGTTCCTCCTTAATCTCAATTTCTCGTGTCGCCGTTAGTATCTGGTGGGTTCCTATCCAACGATTGTAAAAAATCCCTTCACATTCTGTCTCTACGACCTCAAGGCATAGTATGCAGTTGCCATCTCTATGTCCAGAAGTCTTTATGCCCAGTGGATAGCGCCGTCATCCATTCAAGAGTATATCGCGGGAGCCATAGAACTTTTCTCTTGATGCAACGAGCAGACACTTTTATCTCCATTTTGCCTTGCCTGCGCATTTACCTCATTTGCTCACGTCCATTACCAATCCCATATGGTAGCAAACGGTTTCGGTTCGCAAAACTTCAAGTTTGACCCCTGCTTCACTATGACGTCCGCCTTTTCATTTCCTTCGACTCCTATATGTCCTTTAACCAAAGTCAGTGTCAGTTCATTCTAGACAGCCTATGCAATTGCATTGACTCCCTGGACACACTCCATCACCAGTGATAACCGAATTTCAATCCGACTCATTCAGCTGATTACAGCTTGATTACCTACATAGTGCGATAAGAACTTGCCTTCCAGTCACCTGATCCTCTTGCACATGATCCAGAGCGTGGATCAGACCCAACATCACGCCTTGAAACACTGAAGCTTTTGTTTTCAGGCTAAGATGACAGGCTAGATTAAGTTCCTTGCAAAAGTTACCTGCTTCCGCTCTGCTTTCTATCAGCGATCCATCAATGAAAATTGTGGTTTTCGATACGTTTCCGGTTGGAGCAGTTCCCTTTTGGTAACTCGTCCTTTTCTCGTTTTGTTCATAACCATATAAAGATATTCAATCCCGCTATTATCATAGCTAGGTCCAAACAGTTTTTTTATTGACTAGAATGCAATGTCCCTGAATGCACTGTAGTTGCACTACGTAAATCAGAAAGAGGAAGCGAAGATAGGAAACAATTTTATTTTTGAAACTCTGCTGCTAGTTGACATTCTGGTGCAAACGAAGTGCTGTGGTGTTTACTGCTGATTTCTAAATGAATAAGTCCAGGTAGGTAGGTAGGTAGGTGGGGTGGCTGTCTGTGCGAAGTCCAATAATACTAACATTTCCAAAGGCGCTTTGGGCTCAAATTCCAGATTTATCCTTCAAGTCTAGATGATCTGAATATTCATGGCTCTGTTCTTGAGCATATTGTTCAACCATTCAATAAGGAGTCGGTTGACCCTACGTTTTTCCAAGGCCAATTTTAGACTTCTGAAGAATATTTTCTCGAAGGCACCTTCAATGTCGATTATTATTCTCATTGCAATGCCTCCGGTGTCAAGCTTCTCTACTGCAACGCGTACTAATTGGTGTAGAACTGTCTTCGTAGACCTGCCTAAGATAAACATGCTGCTCCCCCTTCAAAGAATACACTTTTAGCACTGTACTCTATTGTTTTTAATAAAAAGGACGTCATGTGACTGTTCTGAAGGACCCTACTTTCATGTATTCCTTCCTGCCTGGTTTTGGATGAAAAAACATTAGTTTTCCTTCAATCTACTGGTATATACCCTTTTTGTTAAACAATGAATGTATTTTCCTATAAGCATCGGTGCAATGACCTCTTGCCCCGATTGCAGTGAAGTTGGAAATACACCATCAGATCCCGATGTTTTAAAAGTGAAAGCACTTATAACCCGATTTCGACATTGGAACTTAAGAGTTATAGCCTGATTTTTGGGGTACGAAGATTGCAGTGCATTCCAAATGCATTCGATTCGACTGATTCGGATCTACCATCAGTAGCGACAATACTCCCAAAATATGAGAAGGTCTCTGCTTTCTTCACTGGTTATCCAACAATGCTAACTTGTGTAGATGAGGTTCTATAGACGGTTTTACTGTCGCACCTGCTGGCTTGCTGTTGTAATGGCCCTATGTTTATCCGAGAACCCGATTTAGGCTATTGAAAGACCTTAGTATGGCTCCCCGCTCCTTGTTTCAAATGTCCGTTGGGCTTATTGTAGTCGCATAAGATATGGTGCGCCATGCGATAGACATTTGCCTCAAATTATATGATATCTAAGCGAATATTGTCCTAGATAAACAGATGTGTTAGAGCCTAGGTTTTCGAAGAGTTTTGGACAGTCCCATATAAGCTTAGACCCTACCAAGTAGGATTTAAGGGCTCTAAGTGCTGGTTGCTTACCCGAGAGGATAAAGATGATGCCACCATTTCCTCCTGAAGCACTCAAATACACATAGCCCGGTGGCATAGACAAGCTGGATGGTGAGAGTGTAGGCGTTCTTTGGAACCTGAACCCAAGGACACTGCCGCCATGCTGCCATTTTCCAGAAGACAGACGAGCCATCTGTGTACTCTCGAGAGTTTGGTGGTACCTTGAGGCCTTCATTTTCAATGGGTTTAAATGGAGTTGGGCATTGAGCTGCTGGTTGTTTCAATTTTTTCAGAAAGTGTTGACGCACTGATGGATGCTTTTGCCTGTCGAATCTGGGTTTGCGTGTATTGGCGTGAGGTCGTCGAACTGTAGAAATACATAGTTCCACCGTAGCTATTGCCATCAATCGAGATTGAAGGCTGCTTCCTTATTATACAAACTCTTCTCCTTCTTGTTCAAGAGGTGAATTGGAACGAAATTTGACAGAGACTCTTGCAGAGCACCTTTTATTCTGTCAGTCTACTCATGCCCTTTTCTGTCCGTTGTCTGCAGTTGCAAACTATCGCTTAAAAGACCATCACTTCACAGAATTGCGCTCACTTAATGAACATTTATGAAAAAGACATCTGTGTCTTGACGTTGCTTTCCCATGATAGTGACAGAACACGATCCTCCATTTTCCACTCCCGCACAACCATAGGAAAAAAAAACATTCGATTGTTAAGTAAAATTGATTTTTTCATTAACCCACGTCAATTACAATTCCAAATTTCAGACAAGATGTTCATTTATTTAGGACAACTCAAGGTAATATCCTCTCCCTGCACCCATCACACAAACTTTTCAAGTAATAAAATAATTTTTGAGCTCAATACTCTTGACATTACACACCGAGCAGAGCTTTTCCTCCAGACGTTGAGCATTTGCTTTATCCACAAAATTTGTTCGTACATAATCACAAAAGACTGAGTGATAAATACAAGTTGTATTAGACTATAAGTGGCTAGGGGAAATATATGTGAAAAAATAGTGTTCTCATCAGGCCCACCCCAAGAGGAGAGTTCGCTGCCGTACTTAGGGGAAAGTATTTACTATACTGGTGTTCCTTCAATGACGTTGACAAGGACCTTACACTTTCACCTTGTACGCATGTGCTATGTGTAAAATGGGATACATCAAAAGCCTCACACCCACCATTTGTTGTATATCTGTAGCCTTTTGTGTTTGAAGCTTGAACAAGTTTTCCTTTTATTTTGTCATAATTATATGTGAACACGAATTATATTTATATGTATGTCGTTGAACAACTTTCACTCGAGTTGTATCCTTGAATGACGTCACAATAGCCGGCATTTTTCTAATTTATTTTATTGTTCGTGGGAAATTTGTAAGATAAATCTCGTGTTCGTGTGGTGTGTGCGTTCGTACACAGACAAGCACGCTCATATGTGGCTCTTTAAAAATACATAATGTCACGAAATGTCACGATGGAATTAAGTAATAACCGTCCTTGTGTACATAGTCAGTGAAATTATAATAATTTTCTTTCTTTTTTAGTTAAATTTGATGAAACGTTTTGGCGGCGAAATGAGGAGCCATCGAATTTTAACGAATTTTTATACAGTGTACTCGGTTCTTACAGACCCATAAGCCGAAAATTTTCTCGGAACCGTCGATGTCCGCTTATGAGAGAGTGCACTGTATTTACAAAAAATTTCCTTTAAAAGCGGCTTAAGAAGGCAGCGAATTACGTTTCTGTGACCTACCGACGGAGGTCAATGATAGAAAAGCTTTATCTCCACGGAGGAGATAAAGGAGATATTCCACCGAAATTGTTGGATTTGCTTATGACATCGCTCTCCTGTAGCCAAACAACTAGAGCAAATCGTTGACGTATATGGGATTGTACAATAATTAGCACATCAATAAACGGAAGTGGTACACATCAGCAGTAGGAGAGCAGTGAGTACCACAGCATTAGTCTCCGAACCAGAGATAAAGTACTTTGGTGCAAAACACCTACGATATGTAACTGATAAGGCAGTCAGGGCATTAACACGCATGATGGCAAACGTTGGCATGCCCACATTTGAAAAAACATTGCTTTTCACAAAAGTGACTAATAATCATCTATGGATTCCAAATCTGCGCCGATGCCATGGAAGACCTTTAAGAAGAGGTCGGACACGGTTTACAGGACCAACAGATTAAGAACAACCAGCGCCTTAGGGACGACGTCATACCATGCGACGTGTGTATTAGCCGGCATGGCGCCAGTTGACATTTTAGCTAAGGAAGCCCAGGAGAAGTTCAAAACCAAGAGGAAGAGCATCCGAATCGACACAATCAAGAGCGGGAACTCTAATCGATTGGCAACGAAGATAAGATTCCTCGGACTCGTCGTGCCATTCCTTCTTCTTTGGTTTGTCTTCCTGATCGCGTCGTACTCTAAGAGAAGTTTACACGTAGCGAGTGGAATACCCGGACTCCTTCGTTCAGGAAGAATGTCTAGAGTAGGACCACGTTTGGTGAGTTCATCGGCCTTACAATTGCCTGGAATGTCCCTATGACCGGGTACCCAGCATAGGTGAATGTTAAAATATTCTGCCATCGCCATGATAGATGAGCGACAGTCTGAAGTAGCCTTTGATCTACATGTTACCGATTCTAGGGATTTTATCTGAGCCTGGCTAGCGGCAGAAATTGTAATGTCCCTGAAGGATATCACATTTTGCTTAAGCCAGGATGAGGCTTTGTTGATCGCGATGATTTCCTCCTGAAAATAGCTGCAGTGGTCCGGTAGACGGAAGGAGATGCTCAGGTTAAGCATATCGGAGAAAACACCACCTTCCACTCTTGGTTTTGGAACCATTGGTGTAGAGATGAACAGAATGGTCGGCTCTGGTGTCACCACTCGGTGTTTTCCGGATTGAAAGGGGGGGAAAGGGGATCTAAGATCGAAGAATGGCCAATATGGTTGCTCGACCATTGGGAGAAGGCTTTTAGTCTAATGGCTGCGCTAGCAGCTGACTGTTTTCCAAAAATTCCTAGAATAAGTAGAAGTAGGAGCACGTCGAGTGACGCGGATGGCGTGGTTCTTAGTGCTCCTGATCTTTGCATGCTGTGCATGCTGATCTTTGCTCTTTCCCCAACAGATTGCGGTGTAAGGCTCTGTCGAGGGCCGTCCACCAGACGATTAAACCATACATGAGTATAGGTCTGACAACGGACACGTAAAGCCAGTGCGTGGTATGAGGTTGCAGTCCCCACTTCTTACCAATCGCTTTTTTGCAGCAGTATAGGGCTACCGTGGCTTTTTTAACGCGTTCAATAGTATTGGCTTTCCAGTCTAATTTACTGTCCAGAATGAGACCCAGAAATTTGGCTTTGTTAGTAAAGTACAGGCGGGTGCCGTTTAGAGAAGGAGAGTCTATTTGTACTTCCTGGTGAAGAGGACTAGTTCGGTCTTTTCGGGGTTGACCCCCAGACTGCTTTTAGCAGCCCATCTTGAGAGGATAGTGAGGGTTTCGAAGAAGTTCACTAAGAGTGCTAGGATATTTGCCGGAGACAGCTATCGCAACATGATCTGCATAAGCAATCACTACGCATCCAGCCAGTTCTAGGTCGAGCAGCAGCCTATTGATCACTACAATCCGGAGAAAGGGGGGCAGAACACAACCTTGTGGCGTAGCGCAGCTCACGGATCTACGGGCCGAGGCATTGCCCAGCTTGGTACTAATTGTTCTGCCTGTGAGCAATCTTCCAGTTAAAAGTCTGAGCGAGGCATCGACTCCCTGGTCCATGAGTACATCGGTGATCGCTTCTGATTTGACGTTATTGAAGGCGCCTCCGATGTCCAAAAAAGCAACTATGGTGAACTCCTTAGCGCTAAGTGAAGAAGTTTTGTATCTATGCTGCAGCGTTTGGTGGGCATTGGACGTGGCTGGGGCCTGAAGTCACTATACTCGCACAGCAGTCCAACGCACTAACTACTGAACCACGGCGACCACCAGAAGAAGATAAACATATAAAATTAATCCCAGTACCGAGACGTATGAACATAAACCGAAAACACGGTTCACAGACCATGGGTGCTTTAACCATATTTGCACAAGTTGGGAGACTTCAATAATCCCTACTGCCCAAGTTGCGCAGAAACCACTGAAGATGTGGAGCATGCAATATTTCACTGCCCAAGCAGTGTTCTTTTCGATTTATGCATGTCTTGCAAGGGGCAGCGCTCTTTGGCACCTGCTCAGTACTAGCTACAATAAGGCACAACATTTTAGGAAAATACTTCTTCGTTTATCTGCACGATCTGTCAAATATTGACGCATAACTAAGACCTAGGTACATAGGTCATTCTAAGTATCCAAGGAGCTCATCTCACCTACATGTATAAAGATTCGACTGAACCAGTCACCATTGTAGCGCCCCCTCCCACCTTCCTTCTCCGGCTTTCAACTAACAGCAAACCGTCTTCTCCCACCCAACTTAGACCTCCGGCAGCTGGCCCTAAGGGTTCGATTGCATTTAGTTACCCTTTTAACAGGTATACATCGACGTCCCTCAAGGGCCTATTCCCACAGATAATACAGTAAGTCCGGAACCCCCGGCCTGTTAAAGTGGTAACACAATGGACGACCATCTTGTTTAACCTAACCTAGCCTAAGGGGCACTGCGTCCTAGGCGTGAAAAATACAAACCTCAATGTATGTATCTGTATTTAACCTGACCGCACCAACCCTACTTAACATTTTGGAGGCGATTGGCCTATACTGGTCGAAAAAAAACCCGAGAGTCCACCAGCATTAGATGTAATGTATTGGCATCCCCTTGCATGATAGGTGCAGTTCTCCTAACTACGAAAAGAACAGAGTCTTCAAATTCGTCTCCTGCGTTACTTAGAGAACAGACGCAGCACTAAGGACCTCGTTCAAGTTCCACTAGGTGAGGTTTATCTAAAGAAAAGGGGAATACAATAGGCTAAGTGGGAGCACTCCTAAAGTGCACTTCTCCCCAAACCTAACCTAACTATCTAAAGCGTTTGGAAAATCAGAAGCAGTTAGGTCCCAATTTCCTTCCACAACTGGTTGCAACTATTTAATTGAAAAAGAAACGCGTGCGCCCTTTAGATTTCCTTGTCACGTGTCTCTCAATAAAGCGTAATTCGCCGGTGCAATGATTATAATTTTTTATTTGTACCACGCACAAGCAACACTGCAAACGCCTTGCGGAACTTAAAATCAATTGCATCTCGAAGATTGGCAATTTCCAACGCATTGCCAATTACGCATCGCAAGGTGTTCTAGTGATCCCAAAGCCAAAAACCTGCTTCTCTGTGTATGTGTGTGGATTATTTATACAGTTTTTTGCGTCCCCCAAGTGTCGCCATCTCTACGGTCAATCACCAAAATCATCAAGAATTTCTCTGAAGCTTCATGTCAAATTGTTGCACTCATTTCTCAGCACATGGACCTTCGTAAAATTGAAACAAAAAAAAAAACCAGCAACAACCTAAATCAGCACTCGTAAAATTATACATTTTTGGCGTCTCATTTATTTACGCGATGCACAGGGAACGGAATCCCTTCAGGATCTCCAATAGCACGTGCCTTTTTACGCCAGTTGTCTTTTTTTGCCATGACGCACCGCCAACACAGGCTCCTCCACAGTCCACACTCCACACTCCACGCCACACAGACCATTTTAATGGGATCCTTCGGTGGTGTTTTCTGCCCCTAAAGGGTGAATTTGGTTTATTTTCTTCGATTTCTCTCTCCTGCTTCACTTTATGACTAAATCGTTGAATTGTGCACATCTGCTCTTTGGTTTTTTGCTTTTTTTTTTGTTTTGTTTCTCTTTTGGTGTGTGTACGTGCCAGAGAATGGACCCTTAAAATGCATTCGTTCGAATCACCTTCGATTTCGGGACACAAAAATGCAATTTTTCATTATCATTACATGTCTACGGCAATTCGAGATAGAGCGAGGAGTAGAGAATATAAATGATTAAGGACGCGTTATTCTATGACATCTTTGATATGATATGGTATGGTGTATGAGGGTGAGCGGAAGGCTCCTCACCTAAGCCTTAGTCGGGCCCGTTGAGTTTCCCTATTTTGGTTCGGGACGTATGTTGGGAGGGATATAGTGAAGGTGGAAACAATTATGGAGTTGAAACTACACGTATACTAATACGTGTGGTCCGGCGAATCTTCCTATTTCTTTGGTGAAGGCCAGGATGCCGCCGATTCCTTTGTCCTTGAGATGTTTCAGGTCCGGTATCCACATGGAGCGCAGGGTCTTCGGTCGCATTCTTGCTAGGGCTGGGCAGTGGCATAAGAAGTGTTTGAGGTCCTCTTCTTCTTCCTCTCAGTTCCTACATGTCTCTGTGTCAACAAGGCCCCTTCTAGGCATGTGTTTGTTGAGGATAATGTGTCCTGTGACGAGTCGCACCATCAGCCTCAATTGTTCTCTGCTTGAACCTAGACCCTGCCTGGTCAGCAGGTTGCTTAGTTTATTTTCGAGTGATCTAGCCACTTTGCACCTCGGGAAGTTTTCCCAGTGATCCTCGAAATTCCTTTGCATCCTCTCATTGGTAACTGTTTTAATTATAGTTAGTCCGACTCCCACTGTGTTTTCAACGGTTCGTTCTATCGCGTGTGCCCCTTCTCTTGCCAGTTCATCGGCTTTATCATTCCCCGAGACAGTTTGGTGACTCGGTACTCAGATGAGGCGGACGTCCTTTTGACTGGTAAGTCTGTTGGGTTTGTCTTTTCATTCCCTGACCTGATGAGATTTGGATGTTGGATTTTGTGATGGCCTTAAGTAAGTGCTGCTTGACTATCCGAGCAGATTTCTTTGTTCCTTCTTTGGGTGTGGTGTGCCAAGAGGAACGCCAGCTCCCCTCAAAACGACAAGGACTTCTGCTTGGAATGGACAAAAGGATTTAAATGAATCGCAAGTTTTACCAGTGGGTTGTAACATTATACTCCAGCACCGGAGTTGCCTGCGATGTGACATCTTTGGTAGCCAGAGCCGGTTTGGAAGTATCATACATAATGGATGAGATGCTCTCCCAAGTCTGCTTGAAACATTGACACACTATAAAGGATTTTAAACCTAAAGTCATGCTGATATCAGCAAATCAGTTTTTTTTCTCAAATGGTGTAGGAAATAGTGGTATATCCCGTACCATCCTTCTTTCGAAACCCTAACTAGTAAAGAAACACTGCGTGCGCAGATGACCTTGTGCTACTTGCAACGTGTTGTGGCTTTATAAAGGCGATTTCTATTCTCCTCATTAAGGTAGGTAGGTAAAGTGGCGGTTCCCGAGAACGCTAGGGTGCGCCGTTTTGTTGCCACGAATCTCGTTCAAACCTATTTGTGTATGGGTGTTGATTGGTTGCGTTGGGATAATGTGGCTAAATCCAGCCGGTGGAGTTCAGATACAGGATCAGTTATCCAATCCTTTTTTGAGCTATATCGCCGAGATCCACGAAAAAGGGTTGGCCCAAAGTGCGCTGTCTGGTCCTCGCTAGCGCCGGACACGAAGTATAGATTTTTTCTCATTAATGTCCTTGCAGCTTCTGCAAAAGTTGTTGTGAGGAATATTAAGCTTGACCGCATTGTCTCCGACTGGCCAATGGCCCGTAATAATGGCTACAATTCTGGCAATATCTGGCCTTGATTTGCTAAGTAGCTCTCTTGACTTAGTTTTCTTGTAATTAGGGTAATTTCTTTCTTGAAATGAGGCAGCTGTACAGGCCGTTCCACCTATAATTGGCAGGCTGGAAGACCGGGCACTTACCAATGTCCAGCGGAATATCGACACTTGTCGACACTGTTAAGGGCCAATTCACTCCTGGCCAACTCGTCGGCACGCTCATTGTTCTCACGATTGCTATGACCTGGGATCCAGATGAGTCTAATTATGAAATGGGTATTTAGTTGATTGATTTTAAGCCGGCACTGCTCAACCAATTTTGAGGACATGGTAACACCATCAATGGCTTTGATAGCAACTTGACTATCACAGAAAATAGAGATATTTAGGTTGGTTGTTTGGAGATTGTTCAGCAAGCGCCAGCCTTCCTAAATCACGAGAAGCTCCGCCTGGAAGACACTAGCAGAGTCTGGGAAACGAAAAGACTTTAATGTATTCAACTGGTCAGAAAGGATGTCTACGCCGACTCCGCAATCCATCTTTGACACGTCCCTTTGGACGATATCATAGTCATTGATAACGCTTCCATTCTTCTATTCTTCTGGTAGGAAACTAAACTTCGCCTGTTCAATGCACTCTGCATGCTAGTGGAGTCCTTTTGAAACAGGTGGAGAAGTTTAGGTATCTCGAGGTCCTATTCACGAGTGATAGTAGGAGCAATACCGAGTTATCCTGTAGGATTGTTCAGGGTGGAGCAATTTTAAGGCAGCTTGGTCAATCTGTTATCAAGAGAACCGAACTTGGCATAGGAGCTAAGCCAGCGGTCTTTCATTCAGTGTTTGTTCTGACTCTCACATATGGTTATGAGATTTTGGTTATATAATCGAAGGAGCAGATTTCTTCGTTCTTATTGCTGGTGTAACTCATCGAGATCGGATTAGGAACACCAGAATAGGCAAGGCACTCAATGTCGAGCTGCTACTTCTTCAGACGGAGAGGTCCATACTTCGATGGTTTAGAAACGTTAAACGAATGTCCCCAACTGGGTTTCCAAGACATGAAATGGAATCCGTGCTATCAGGTAGGCGTCCCCTGGATAGGCCTAGGTAGTCCGAAATCTCACCTCTTTCCGTATGCGGATAGCCCCTGATGATTTAAGAGTCGATGGCGAAAGATCGGGAAATCTGGAGAGTCCACTTAAGCTCCCTTAACCTGCGACCCTCATAGTGGATAAGCGGGCCATTGAAATCATGAACTTCTGTCTATATATGTATGTATGTGGATCCATCGTGGTATCTATGGCTAAACTCTTCTACTAGGTGGTTTGATTTTTTTGTGTCAACCACCCTGGCGCCCCTGAAAAAGTTCTTAGATCCAATAATAAGCCATCAGACAGTTCTTCAATGTGTTCGGCGATTACATTCGTAAGAGTATTCTGGGTTCATGTCCCTAGCTTTCCCCTAAGTATGTACTACAGGTACAACGGAACTTATCGCCCACTTGCTTAACCCTTATAAAACCCATTTCACGTGGTGTTATCATTTTCCGAAAGGAAAATTCTCCGCACACTCAGGTTGGGATCAGGTACAGACCCCAGCCACACCTGTTCCTTATTCTCAAGCAGATTGGAACAGCAGGTCTTGTATAGCCTCACAGCGGTCTAGGTTTGACTTAAAATCTCAGGATTCCATTTATGTATCTTTGATCGTTTTTGCATCACTTGCATCAACATTCGGTTCCAAATCACAGAACTGCTTGATGCCATCTACTCAAGTTTCTATCTTACAAATATTCACCCAGTGCTAGGCGTTCTTCAGCTCTCGACAAGGATGTGCACCAACACTACTTTGTTAACAAAATTTCAATCCAAAACTAATTGCTGTTCAGTGAACCATAAAACCTAACCCTAATCTTTTGTTCAAACTCCTGAATATAACTGCCCACGCGACGAGCAGATATCTAATAATCAAAAGTCACTTCCCTTGTGGGTCGTTTGCGTTTCGCGCTGAAATACATATCAAACACAAAATTGAACTTCTTCAATTCAACATAATTAAAAAGCAACCCGACGAAAACAAACATCAGGCACAGATGTTCCGCAGGATCTTCAGCAAAAGGATTAGCTCATCACACGATGAATCGTGCTATCAAAACCGACCACAGTGCGCGCACATACGAGTACAATCGTCTTTCGTCCGCGCTGGCCGTAAAGGTGCAATTTTTGTGGTTGATTTCACATCTGAACTGAACCCACGCTCACATCTTCAATTGTGCTGTGCTGTGTTTTGCCGAAATGCCTAACAGTCTCAGAACCTAAAAAAAAAAGGACGAAAGCGGCCTTAGGTGCCCTCTCATTCGCAATCGCAACACCATGACGCCAAATTTATCTCCCTCTGTGTGCTTTGCACCCCCATAGCAATAATATCCCATTCCGAATAGCAATTATTGTCCTGGCACGACGACGTGCCGCGTCGAAACCGACTGTATTATAGGCTAAGCCCCGCTTTCCTTGCTTAATTCCACGACAGCGACGACGGTCAATACCCTTTGGTTATCCTTGGGTTGGCGTTGTATTGTGAAACGAAAATTCTTTGCACCTTTTACATTGGCATATCGAACGTTGCAAATTTTCGGGGGCCGGCTTAGTGTTGCGTGGCCCTGTTCTGCTCCGGTCCTCATTATTTTCAAATGCATACATGCATGGTCTATGTTTATTGTCGCTCGCTTCACGGTCATCGTTAGTTCGGCCACATTGCAATTGTACCCCTTTCCTCGGCTAATCCCCAGGAGTTGTCATCTAAACTCCTTTCCTCCTTGCGTCGAATTTAGAAGAAGGACGACGGCGAAAGGCGGAGAAAAGAAAGGAGACCTTTCCAGAAGAGCATGACTGTACTGTTGCATTTTTCGGCGGTGGTTCCAGTTTTTTTTTTTTTATGACGCTCCCTCGGGATGAACTTCGTTGCTCCTGCTGCTGTTTGGTGCTTCCATTCGTCGTATTCGCATTCTCCGAAAACAGGGACAGGTGCAGCGGCAGCAGCAAAAATGTTGGCTTCGGTGCGTTTTATTTTTTTTTTTGGGTAATTGGACAACTGTTTCGAGATTCTGATCGATAAACAGTGTTTCGTTATGTGTATTGTTTATTTTTTATTTATTTATTTTTATTTTTGTTTTAGTGGCTTATTTCGGGTATAATTCGGCTTCGTTTTGTTGCTCCCTTTTGGAGTGTTTGGCCAACGCAACGGTGGTGGTGGAGGATTACGAGTGCTTCCAGCGTGCCTTGACTCGGTGCTAAGGGCTGCGCAAATTTATACAAACGCGTGTGCCTTGGGATGTCCCTGCATAACATTCTGCTCATTCGGTGACCTGTTGAGGCCGCAGGAAAAAATGTGCTTCATTTGAAAAAGGAAAGGATAAAGCAAAGTTGTGCGAGAAATAGATAGGAATTCCTTGTCTTTTTGTAGGCTTCTGCTGGTTCCTCTCCATCAAAAATAACGCACATTGTCAGTATCCCTTAATAGCTTTCCTCTCATATCTAATCGCTTACTTTTCTGTATACCCTTTCCTTCATCTATCACTGGGATTTGCTATCATTGTTGTTGTTTGGCTTCATTAGAGCTTCATTATGGCATACTTTGCGCCTTAGTATGTAAGGCCCCTGCCACGCAATGAGTGGTAATCGGCAAAGCGGGAGAGCGGCAAAATTAAAACGAATGAAGTCTAAGGCTGCACACACAGTGAAGCGATAAAGCGATGCGATGCGAGAACCGAGAAGCCTGGCTTAAAACTGTTCACTTGTGTTCATATGTACATATGTACATGCGCACAGTGAAGCGATAAGAATTCATGTGAAAAGTTTTATCGCATGCTTCTCGCTTCTCGCATCGCATCGCTTTATCGTATCACTGTGCGCTTAGCCTTATGGTTGGGGCCACACAGTCGCTGAGCGGTAGGGGTCATTTCTGAGCAAATTTTCTGCCGCTCTGCCGCTTTGCCGCTTGGCGCTCATTGCGTGGAAGGGGTCTAAGGCGGTATGAACACCTAGTGGTCAGCCTACTCTGGATTCATTGCTGCGCCTTTCCTTAAATGCACATGTCCAGAGAGCCAGCCTAATCCTACATAACGCTGTATTTCAAGGACCCTTGATTCTACTCGACAACAATTAAAAAGCTTTGACTTAATTATCCGACTAGATGTCGATCAAGTTAGTGATATTCTCTCGTGATATTGCCCCCATTGCTGCTCATGGCAACTATTATCATTGCTAGGACTTTCACTTAGAAGATGCTACTATTATTTGGGAATCTGACTGACTTCAATAGACTCGGAGAAGATATACGTCACGTGCTTTGGAATACTTTGCTGATGAAAAGCAATGGAATCCGTTGGTGACCTGCTGCTGAGCTACTGCTTTCTCTCTGTCACACAGATTATTGGATTTGCGCCAACTTTTCGCCGATTTGATGCCCGAGACAAACAGGGGAATACACCTTGCGGCATTAGCTGGCCATAGGAAATGAATGACAACCCAATGTTGACCAAATCCTACCTTCTCGCATCCAATCATATTTTTCGCACCGACGACGCACTCTGAGCAGCCTGAGAAGCTTTTTCATGACAAATTATGTAAACTCCTGGAGATTTGTCATTCCTTGACCCACTACGGGGAGTTAATCCCTTCGAAACCGAGCACAGTCTTCACTAGAAAAAGAGCGATTCCAACACTTCACAATGCTTTCGTGGACGGAATTGATTTGATACTTAAAAAGACGGCGAAATGCCTTGACGGAGTTCAAGATTCAAAGCTTAGTTGGAAAACTATCCTCGAGGATTGCTCAGACTTTCAGGCTTTCACGCATGTAAAAACATGTTCGGCAACAATTGGGCCTTAAGGGGAAAGTGGTATTCTGGTTGAACACTCTGGTGGAAACCGCAAAGCACTTGAGAAGTATCTCACAAGTGTAAGCAAGACTCAGAGATCAAGCTGCATGGGAATAATGCGATCGATAAGATCAAGACCTAGAAAGACATTGGAAACAATGCTGAACTTGCTTCCAGGAGACATCCACTAAAGCAATGGAGCGTCAAAAGTGAAATGGACTCGGATGAGGTTGCTCTTGGCTTTTTGGAGAGAAAAATTGTTCGGGTGATTTTCGGTTCCTTCTGCGTAGACGGTGAGTGGAGGAGGGACCTCAACCAACTTGGCGTACGAAACTGGAGACAGCTGGCTAAAGATCGAGCTGACTGGACATGCTTGTTGGTTGAGGCTCAGGTCCACTCCGGACTGTAGCGTCACCTTAAGTAAGTAGAAAAGATGATTGGAATGAGAGTATGTATCTACAGCCTGTAGCGAAGAGGTATCCTTCTACATTGACGAATCCAAATTCAATTTTTTTTTACTGGAATATTCTAAGAATCTAGGATCACTTAAATTGGTTGCAGAATCTTTCAAGTCACTGTCATTTTACAGAAAAAAAAACTCTAATCCGAAATGACAACGTTGTTAGGGAACTATCACCGTCTATGTTGACAGATGATCATGATGCCGATCAGGACGCTTTAGGTGAGGTTAGCAATGGCGATAAGAAGGTGGGTTGTGTCGTCATGTACGTCCTCGTCTCCGCATCCTCCGCCTAGGTCCTCGGTCACGTGCAGCTTTTTTGCATGATACCTTAGCATATTGTGACCTGTAATTAATCCTACCAGTAGTGACAGGCATTTTCTGTTCATATGTAGAAGCTTTGTCGTTCTGCCTTTTATATATTCTGGCCGTAGCCTTCTGGTAATTTCGCAGGTGGTTAGTGTTTTCTACCTGTTATTCGCCTTAGTTAAGAATCTTAGGCTTAGATGACGAAGTGGAGGTTTAATTGTACCGTCCGCTAGCTCTGGTTCCAAGGCTGATTCCTACCTAGCCAGTTCGTCAGCAATCTCGTTTCCTGGTACATCACTGTGCCCAGCAGAGTTTTACATTATGCTCCATCTTAAGAACCCTCAGCTCTTCGCGACAGCACTTAACAAGCTTGGACGTAATTTAAGTAGCAGCTAGTGGTTTTATAGCCACTTGGCTGTCTATGAATAATGTGATATCCTCCCATGATACCACGAGCATTGACCCCAATTGGGCAGCTCTAGTCACTGCTAGAACCTTTGCCAGATAAACACTACTGCTGTCAGGGAGTCTTATTGAGCTGCTGAGTCCTAGCTTCTCAGAAAAGACACCAGCACCCCGGGCCTATGTCCATCTTGGAGCCATCCGAAGATAGACTTCGTCTCGTTAAGAATTTGCTTATTTTCACACTATTCTCTGCTTGGAAAGATGCAGGACAGGGGTTTGACGAAATCCAGATACTTAATCATGTAGACATAGTCGACACTTATGCTCGGATTTTTGTCTAATATTTGGGCATGTCCATATGAGCTCGCTTTCCAGAGTTTAGACTGGTCTAATCTTAGAGCGCTCTTTGCTGTAGATTCTTGCATGTAGACCCCTAAGGTAGCAGATTGAGAATTGTCTCCAAACCTGCCGTCGGATTTGATCTCAGTACAGTGATCGTTCTAATGCAAGCTAGTTTTGGTTTTAGTTGTAATTTGCCACCAGACTAAGCCCCCATACGTTTATATCGCCCTAACTATCCATCAGGACTCGTTATGAGGAAACCATAAACACCGCTACTACACGATGGTGCCATTTGGATACCTACTTGTACAATGACCTCATCACCAATGTGAATCCTGCCTGATATACATACTCGTACATAAGTGAATTTCATTGTTCATTTTTGAAACACATTTCCAAATGTATTGTACGTCCACGCAATCAATTTAAAGAAATACTGATGAAATTTTAGAGATGGTGGATAATGGTAGCTGTTAGTAGGCCTCTGTCAATCTTTTGTCCTTTTTGCAAAAGTCTGAACAAAGTCTATGGCAAACAGCAAAACGAATAAAAATATAAATCAAACAGTGCTTCATACGACTACCCCTGCTCCCAACCAGTTAATTTTAAAATTACAAATTGTGCCGTGAGTCCTTGTTCCTGATATGTACATATTATTGGGCCTTTTCTTTTCGTGCCTCTTGGCTGAAAGGATCAGCCGGTCGATACTTATCCTTTAATAATCACAAGACAAATGCAAGGATTTCATGGAATTATACAGCGCGTGTGTGTGGTGTATTTATGCAAATGTGCCGTTGAAATATGCAACGACACACAAAACTATAATTGAATTCGTGCAAATGCCAAAAGTTAATTAGAAATTCGTTGGCGCAAGGATCAAAAGGAGGACCCATGCAAAAATTACACTTCTTTTCGTTTTGCTGTATACAGGCTTGTTGAGTCTTTTGGCACGCGGCCTGCCTGCGAAAGGTGCACATTTCTTTTGAAAGTAAATGTGCGTGTCCCACATTGTTAAAGAAAAAAATAATAAACATGTACAAGTATGTTCTTTTTACAGTTTTGTAGTTTCACATTAAAAACATTGTCTTCTGATTAAGAAATAAATAGTGGATGGATGGTGACAGGATCAGTTGCCTTTGATTTTTTCTAGAATAGATCGACAGTCAACAGAGGCCACTGTCAAGAAAAACTTCCCACCAGAAAAGGGACTCGACAGTCGTAGAGCACCATGATAGAATAAAATTCAGTTCTCCATCTCGGCGCCATCAATATACCAGACATGGCCATCTTCCGGTGGATCGTGGAACATACGCATGTACATCCATATTCTTCCCAGCCCCTGTAGCGCCCGGTCAGGAAGCCTGTGACTTTTTAAATTTTACTCTGGTCAGACCTTTTGGCTTATCTATTACTGATACGCTTTTCATTTCAGCCGGCTATTGATGTCGGTCTTTGCGGTACAAATTGGTAAGTCACAGAAATATGATTTTCCGGCTAGTAGGTGCTCATTTTCAGTACCTTCATGGCGCTATGTCCAGGCACCAAAATTAGATGAACTCTGTTTGAGCAGCCCAGGATGTTATTTGAAGAGCGTTAGTAGACGGCAGGGCCGCTTTGCTATCGTAGAGGATATAAATGTTCCTACTGGTTAGAGATGCGTAGCTATATTACATGTATTTTGGCTCGAAATACCGAGTGACCTTTCTCCGTAAGGTCTCTCATGTTAATTCTGTGTTAACGCTGTCCTAAGCCTTTTCGAATTTTACGTAGAACAGATGTAGCCGAAATCTGTATTGCGCGTACTGTGCAATAAGCATCAGTATGGTGTTAGGTAGGAGGACCTAGAATGGAAACCTGCTTAGTGATGATCTAAAGTTTTTTCAAGTTGTAGCCTGATACGTTAGAGAATTATCCTAGCTATTATTTAAGGGGTAAGTGCAAGTACATCTCAATCTTCTCAGTATATAAAAAGAAAAGTCCTGACTCACTCACTGACTCATCAACGCCCAGCCGGAACCCTTGGACCTAGAAAGCTGAAAATGGGTAATGAGGAAGGCAATTTCGAAATTCAGCTTCTGCAGGGTATTACAGGGTGTTGAAGTTTGTATGAAAAAAAATTTAAATTGGATTTTGGGGTTAAAATTTGGTGAGTATATTCTAAAACAGAAATAAATAAACACGTGTTTTACCGTTTTCCAAAATTATAACTGTGGGCCAAAATACAGGGCGTTAAAGTTTGGCAACTGTAGTCAGCGGCATTGCCGTTGCCAATGCTTCCTCAGGTACTGCAGCTACCTTGGTTAAAGAAGACATGACGGGTCATTCTTCCTTCTCAAAGCATTTCAAGCTAAGTCATTCTGTGTCTACACTTTGTAACATCTCTAAGGAGAGCTACTTGGCTCAGATGCTTCGAGAAGCCAACGTTATAGTGTAGGATAAATGTACCATGGCTCATAGAAAGGTATTGAGTATCGAAATAGGATGCTCCGACAGTACTTTTGGCTGGTGGCTTCAAACAGATCAAGCCTGTTGTGCCACGAGAAACACAGCAAATGAAGTGAAGGCCTGTCCCAAGTCATCAATCTGATAGCCTAATGTCGAGGTCCTCTCCTTGAAAGTTAACATGCGTATCCATCTTCGCCGTGATTTGATAGAAGAGGAGTTTTCTAACTTATTTCTTGATATTGGTGATGGAAAGAGGAGGAAAGAATAAATGGAACATCTGATTGGAGGGGATTGCGTTTCATGAGTGGAGGAAAGAGCTATTTTCACTCAAATATACGACTTAGCCAACAGTACCAATAATTTTCTCCTGAAGAAGTGAATGGTGTGGATCTGAGGAATGACTGTGTCTTCCTTAGCGGGCTCAGAGTCAATTGACATGATATCCTAGTCATCCTCGAGTTAGAGAGAAAAACCAGGAATGTTGTTTACAGGGAGGTCTTGCAAAGTTAATGTGAGGAATTGAAAGTCTATAATTACTCATCAATGTCTTGAAACCCGGAAATGGACATAGGGTATAATGTGACGTCTTTCCACGCGAACGTAGTCGCGGGTATCAGCTAGTATGTATGTATATACATACGTATGCCACTTCAATTCTCACACTCTGTGATGTTGCCTTTCTTTGGAAGATCATATTAACTCCGGTCGGTGACGAAGCTTTGCAGAGCTCGGCAGTAATTCCATTATGCTCTTTTGCTATATGTGTTTTGAGTATTTTGATATTTTCATCCCTGATAGGTTATTTTTCGGGAATAACGTACATATTTCCATCCATAAAAACTAAATAGCTGATGCGACAGCTTGGAAAGAGTCAAGGCCTAGCTTCTCGGAAGGTAGGAACCTACTATTTATTCTCGTCTTCGAACGACGAAGAAGCTTTTTCATGACAAATTATAGTCCCGGAGGCTTGTCATTCCCCGACGGGAGGTGGGGCCGCGATAAATGTTCGGTGGACATGGGTGGGGCGTGAACCCAGTCCGCCCGCACAGCAGTCCAATGCAATAAGTAATTCTAAACGACGACGGAAAGTGCCTAATCCAAAACCAGCCGAGAACTTTCTAAGCTCTTCACCAGATTTGGGTGGGTAGTTGACGTGAGCTCTGACCACTCAGTTGGAAACAGTTTTGCTGTCGGTTCAACTTGCAGCTTCTTCGGTTTATTCAGCCAGGAAGTATAGTTTCAGAGTTTCAATTTGCAAAGTCCGAATATTTCAAATGTTGATGTAGACCAGTAAGATGACAGCTTCCGGGCAGTATTTTTGGTAATTTGTTGTCCACGTCGTAAGCCGAATAAAGTCTAACGATTACCGATCTATCTGTCACAGTTGAAGGCATCTTCGCAACTCTGCATAGTTATAGAAAACATTTTCTTGCATTGCTCTGCAAAAATAGTAAAAGTACTCTCTGGTAAAATAGGCTTCACCTTGGATACAGACACTTCAAGACGATCTGCAACAAGTCTGTTGTCAACTTTTCTTCGTAGAGCAAGTTGATGACCCCGTGTCGTGGCGGTGTTACCGAAACAACTTCAACCGTTCAACCTCAACCCAATCTTCACAAAAAAAAAAACCAAAAACTTGCTTAACTTATTTATTTTGCATAAAATTAAAATATGTAAACACACAGACACACAGTGATAATATTTTATATCGTCACTAATCCAAAGAGTTAACTACCCGCCAAAATCACTTTTGTTTCACTTCTTTGTCGGTTGATCCCGATTTTCGGATCAAATGCCATCCATGCACTCTTTTCCGGAGTGAAATTCTCCAGAAACGTGGTGAGTGATCATTTTTTTGTTGTTGTGTTGATTCGTCGCTTCATTTCAGTCTCGTTCTGTGTTGTCATGTTGTTTATGGGGCTTAAAGCGGCACCTATGCCTTACCTAAGTAATCGGCAAAGAATCTCATTTTTATAGAGTTGATAACTCAAGGCGAAGTGATGGTGATGCAGCTTCCGAGAAAACACTGATGATTTAATTTCGGATGAATGCTTTGCGCCATTCTTTTCATTCATCTGAATCTGTGTTTGCTGCGAGGATGTGGGTACATTTCTGTGGGAAAAAAGAAGAGACACGAGGTCGATAACTAATAAACAAATTAGAATTGGGATAATGTTATTATTTCAGATACTTTCTAGGTAAGATATGAACGTAGAGGCCGAAACATACAGGATGCGAGTTATGAGGTTTAACGCATTTTATTGATGAAATAAAATCAAGGATGTTATCTCTATACGGACCACTGCAGTATTTTCCAAGAGGAAGTCCTAGCAGTGACGCTAGCCGCCTGTGAGACTGCAATGAGGGCAATACCACGAGGTGATATCACCTTTTTCATTGACTTTCAGTCAATAAAATCAATTTTTTGCAAACGAAATAAAATCGAAGCTTGTGAGGTGCTGTTGAGAAGAGCTCAAGGTTCTTGGAACACAGCACAAGGTGACACTCTGCTAGGTCCCTGGACATGAGGGAATACCAGGAAATGAAAATGCTGTCGAACTGGCGAGAAACGACTCGGCAACAAGGCCGGAACAAGCCGAGAATGCGGTTAACATCCCGCCTTGCACGCTTAAGCTCGAAGCAGGGAATAGAGCCTTAAGGGAGGCTAACAACAGATGGATCTCTCTAAACACTTCTGCAAGGAAGGATTGGAAAAATGGGAAGATATGGCCAAAATTCGTTAAGGCTAGGACCGACAGACTTCTTGCAGATCGACAGAAGATCCGTATGTACCCTTATAGGAGTGATCACAGGGCATAATACGCTGCGGTACCATAAGAAAAACCTTCGAATTACAGACGAAGACCTTTGTAGGGGGTCGATGAGGAGGCCCATGAGGATACAACCTACTTCCATTGCCATCCCCCTAGTATCTGCCATCTAAGAAATAAGTTTCTCGGACGGCACTCTTTCGAGGACATTGAAGAATTATCCGATACACCGGTGAACCAAATAATGAGATTCATCAAATCAGTGGTTTGTATCAAAAAAAAAAAAATGTTGGTCCTAGAATGCGGAAGCTGAGCCGGAGCAACCCAGCTCCTTCATAAGTGAGGAAGTGACCCCCTGAAAAGCAGAAGCCCACAAAGGATCCCCTGTGTTTAGCACTCTCGCAGTCTGTTCATTGAAATCTTCTATACCAAAAGCAGACGAAAGTTTAAAGTTTTTTCCCAAAGACAAGGAGCTACATACTAACAGAAGATTGACTAATAGTTTGTCCTCCTTCCAACAGGCAGGGTATTGAAGTAAATTAATGGAAAGCTGGTACTATACATCGCTGACATTGAAAGGGTTTTAACAGCCCTAAGTCTGGTGGCGTTTGCATGGCCATATTCAACTTAAATCTCTTTTTGATGAGTCGTCAGCGAAATTGCCTATGTACTACAGCTGAAATACTCTCCTGTTTCATACGAAAATCCTTTATGTATCATACAACCCTCCTTAGATCCTACAGTTGTTTTCAATTAAAGCATATTTGCGCAAGTGAAGATTAATTTATCTTATTTTGTCCACAGAAGCATTCAGACGCAACTGGTCCATCATACTACCAGGAAGCAAGACGCAGTTTTACCCATTTTACTAAAATTATCTCGATTTTCGGAAAAATCCAAGAAATCGCTTAGAGTTACAGTATCAGCACTTACCACTTCAGGGCCGAAAGTCTTTCATCTAATCCGAGCGAAGGCAGGATTGTCACAACGGAAATGATTCGAAGTTTCGTCGCCCTCTCCACAATGGTCGCAGAGATAAGTGTCTCGCAGGTTGGGATGCTTTTGCAAAAGTGAAGTGTCCCATTCAGAAACTCCTATAAGTTGTCTAGCCACATGCTGATTTCTTACAGATGTTCGGGAGCATTCATTGAATCTGCCTGCATTCTGGAGAACTGTGCCAATCGTGCCTGCCCACGACCGGTCTCCAATTATACACTAGAATCTGGTTTTGGAGTCATCTGTCAAAATTCAATTACAGCGCAGTCCAGGCTCAGACTCAAGCCGAACAGAATGGAAGTCGACTTTGAATTTGTAATACAACCGAAGTTTCGGTGTCAATGCATCAGACCATGTACCAGGGTAGTAGAAAAAGTATGGCGCAAGGTCGCCAAAACTCGAGTGGGAATAATACGAGAGCCGTCCGTCTAAGGAGATAGACTGCTTTGATCGTACAGCCTCTGATAGGAAAGGGTATCAAGGGGTAGGAAATTAAGCAGATCATGTAAAGGAGCGCCAGTCCTATTAGGAAAAGCTCCCCTGTAGTCGTGAAAGGCCATTCTTTAGAGCTTAGTTCTGCCTAGAGAGCCCCACATAGAGGATGTATCCTCAGACCAACCTAGCTCGACTAC
The DNA here is from genome assembly GCA_917880715.2 of Matsumyia berberina. NCBI lineage: Eukaryota > Metazoa > Arthropoda > Insecta > Diptera > Syrphidae > Matsumyia > Matsumyia berberina. The sequence continues at coordinate 87,845,427 of OU862871.1, forward strand.
CCTCACCATGATTTTCAACAGAAAGGAAGACAGATATCTAGGTCTGAAATTCAAGGCGAGAAAATAGCCATCTTTATCAATTTTTATAATAAAAGAAGCCACCAACCCTACCTTCATGCGTTCAAAGCCATCAATCAACAGAAGCATCTGCAAATATTAAAATGATTCGACACAAGCTGCCACCCTCTAATTCGTGAAATTCGCGAAAGACTAACAACATAAACCCCTGTCCACAATCACATCCATATAGATAATCTTTTATTCCTGTGTACCTACACTGCATTTCTGTGATGCATCCGATTATATAATTTCTTACTCCCATTCATTCCTGACGTGATCCTCTTCATGACATGCTTATTGCATTGGCACGCGATTAAACCATTTGACAGGAGAACAACAAGCAAAAAGGTAAACTTCTTACTCGTCGACCAAAAAAGCCATCCAACAGATGTCTACGCAATGTGAAGTGAGACCCTTGCGCTCGGCACCGCGGCCGATTCGTCCACCCTTCTTAATTCAGAATGCACTTTGAGTGGCGATGCAGTTTCCTTGTTTACTGTTATAATGCAACTTGGTTGCGGTAATTCTCGATGCATACCCTGTTGCATGCTTGCAGCACGCAGCAGTCTCTCCACTCTCAAGTGTCGCTGAGTGTGTACTGATTATACAATGCACTGATCTTTATTTCTTAATACGTGGTTATTATTATTATAAAGGAAACAGGACGAGAGAGAGGCAAATGGCCACTGGCCAGTGGTTGCGGCAGAACGTAGAGGGTTCCCCTCAATTCGAGCCGTAAGGTATTTGCACTTCTTTTGTGTCGTCGTCGTTGTTGTTGTCGTCGTCGTTGTCGTCGTCGTTCTTACCACTACCTGTCGATATGTGTTGTCCACAGTGGATGCCTTGCGACAGGAGGTGTTCATTGCTTGCATTCAGGAATTGCACTGCTTATTATATGATTACGAACGGCAGTTGAGCACATGCCAGGCTAATAACTGTTCTGTTTTTCCTTTTCCTTTTGTCATCTCTTGATTGGTGGTGCAATTAAGTTCCCCACTTAAAATGCATGATGGAATTGTAGATAATTGGAAGTGTGTAATCTTAACTTTAATTGTTTAATCTTCAATGGATGTGGTCTATTGGGGACACTTGCGATTTGTGTTGACAGTTTTCTATGTAGGTTGTCCAGCCCTTGCATAGGAACAAGTTGACTGCTCCTTCGAGATCGACCGGGGAAGTAGTAGAATGGTTGGCTAAACGATGAGCGCCCGTGCTTCAGTCCAATGAATCTTCGATTCCACCTTCGGGTCCTACACAGAAGAGTGCGACCTTATCTCCGATGGTGTTGGCAAGTGGAGAGAGGGGAGACTGGCAGAGAAACGCTGTCATCTCAGCGGATGAGATGAACCAAACGGGTTCAGGGATTTAATCCCAAGAAGCAGACCTCAAAGTGTCCATATGGCTCTTGGATACTTCTAGCATATTCCGAGCAAAGCTTCTGGCTGTGCTCATAGCTGCGGAATCACTAGGGATGAAATCACCTGGAAGGGATATCGCCATTTACATTGATAGTCAGGCTGCGCTTAAAGCGCTAGGATCAAATGTCGTCAGATCTGCACTAGTCTCGAAATGTGGCGTAATGCTGCAGGCATTGTGTACGCTGAATCGAGAAAGACTTTGTTGGGTGCCGGGTCATTGTGACATTGAGGGAAACGAAAGGGCCGACGAACTGGCCAGGCTAGGTGAAGATCGGCAACACACAGAGGGGAAAACCACCGTGGATCCTCCTTCCTGTGTAGCTAGAGCAGAGTTGGTTCGATGGTCCAACACAAGTGGGCATAGGGTATCCAAGGCTCTATGGCCTGCTCTGAATCGCAGGAAAAAAAGACATATTCTCAATGTAACCAGGGCATAACTACAATTAATCACTGGCATCCTGTCCAGCCACTGTCTTCCCAGGAAGCATGCTAAAAGATTAGGGCTGTCAGCCACAGATTTCTGCAGATACTGCAACGACCTATGCGCCGATGAGGACATAAAATACATATATTTGTGAATGTCAGGGAATTGCCAGGACACCCATGAAACTTCAGTAATCTAGAGGAGCTAGGTTATGACAGCTGTAGGAACATGGTAAAATTCTGTAGGGAAATCAAATGCTTTCAGGAAATGGTTAAGGTTTTGACTTTTTGGTTTCACAGCGATCGCCATGGGCCCACTATAGTGTCTAGTGACTTATGCAAGCGGTTACTGCATAAGCCTAACCGAACCTAACCTAAGTGGACCAACAAAAAGTATGTAACTGGCTAAGGATCGTGCTGACTAGAGAATCTTTTTGGTTGAGGCCTTGTTTTTGTTAGTAAATCCCTCCAGTGAACCCACCGTCTCATCTGTCGTGAACAAATCACTATAGATGTTGTAGTTGCTTCAAAATTATTGGTGAATCCGCTCTTCATTTCCTGCCTGGTAAGAAGCCTAACAAGAAGAAGAAGAAGAGAAGAGCTCAAGGTTCTTGCAACACAGCACAAGTTTACATTCTGTAGGGTCCCTGGACATGGGGCAAACTAGGAAACGAAAATGCTGACGAACTGGCGAGAAACGGCTCGGTAAGAAGCTTGGAACAAGCATTCCATCTTGCACACTTAAGCTCGAAGAGAGGCAAAGAACCTTAAGGGAGGCTAATAACAGATGGACCCTCTTAACACTTGTGTAACCACAAGGAAGATGTGATCTTTATTCGATAGGGCTAGAACCGACAGACTCCTGCAGATCGACAGGGAGATCTCTATCTACTCTTATAGGATTCCCCACCAGAGCAGAGTGGAAGAAAAACGAAGTGGTAAAGAACTTCGACACGGTCATCTACACCGACGGATCAAAGATGAACTGCGGTGTGGGAGCCAGTGTCTACTCGGAATCACTAAAAATAGCAAGATCATACCGCCTGCCGGATTTTGCCAGCGTCTTCCAAGTGGAACTACTGGCAATCCGAGAGGCTTGCACGCAGCTCGGGCGTGACAGATCACACAAACGAAACATTGCTATCCTCATAGATAGCTAAGCCGCTATTAAGGCCCTTGACTCGGCTACCATATCCTCCAAACTGGTGCTAGAGTGCCGGAACGAGCTTGCCCGCTTGGGTGACCGATTCAGGGTCACACTGCTCTAAGTTCCATGGCACAGCGAGATAAAAGGAAACGAGCGTGCAGATGAGCTGGGCAGGGGTCAACTTTACACGGCTCACTCGCAGCAAGGGTCGGAGTGATCATGGGGCATAATACGCTGCGGTATCATATGGAAAAGCTTAGAATTACAGAAGAAGACCTTTGTAGGGAGTGTGGCGGTGAGGAGATCCACGAGGATACAACGCACTTTCTTTGCCGTTGCTCTTGTCTCTACCATCTAAGAAATACAGTCAAAATCGGTTATAACGGTCTTCAAGGGACCGACGAATTTTGTCGTTATAAGCGAAAGTTTGCTATAAACGATATCAAGGTTAGTTAATGGAACTCAGCCGGAACCTACAAATTTTGTCGGTATAACAGATACGTCGTTATAACCGATGTCGTTGTAAACGATTTCGACTCTATGTAGGTTCCTCCGACGACACTTTTTCGAAGACATTGAAGAATTATCCGATACACCGGTGGACCAAATAATAAGATTCATCAAATCCACAGGATGGTTTGTGTCACAGATGCAGTAAGTTGGTCATGTTCTACTGATATCCATAAGACTACTGGGTAGCGTTTCTGTGGGTAGGGGACATCTCTCTTCTCGGGTCTGAATTGACCTGAGTGTGGAGTAATGGTTTCTTCCTTTCGCCTGCCCAAGTGGGTAACACCTCACCTACAAACGTCATCATCATAGAAAATAGTACTTACCTAGGTAAGAACCTAACCTAACCTAAGCCTGACAAGGAAATCTTTTCTGAAGCTCTATTTTCTATGATGATGACGTTTGTAGTTGAGATGTTACCATGGTACGCTTTCGAAGTCCAACATCCGGATTCTTAACTTATTCTGCAATGCAAATGGCAGTGGATTGGTCAAAGAAGATAAATCTGTAGTCTGGCAGAAGAGTGAACCACCCACTGAAACATATGAAATTGGAAGTCGATGGTGCTTCGTTGAGGCCGCATTTCCGTACAAAAAGGTAAGGCTCCTCGCCAGGTCAGGTGACTCTTGATCCTGTTTGAATGCTGTCCATATTTATATTGATCGCCATCGACTCAAAGCAAACTTATTTATTTCAAGACTTGCACAAGACTAGCTCTAGCTCCCGCAGATGTATAGGTCAGGGTTGATCACCAAAATAATTGATAAATCTTGCTTAAAACAAGTTAACCTTCATGAGACCAGGAGTCATCACCATTACCAAGCCGGTTGAACCGAAATAAGCTCACTTGAACGTCATTGTTCACGATGTGGATCTGAAGGGAAAAGACCGACAACAGTAAGGCTAAATTCTCAAAGCCGTCAATGATAAGATTCACCGAAAACTAGTTATATCTGCAACTTGCGCTGACTCGGATGTCAACTTTCCTTGAATTCCTCTGCCCATTTAACCAAGGTGAATTTCAATTTTGCAAAATAGATAAACAGTCTTAGTTCATATCCAATCGTCAATGTCATCTGGCGAAGGCAATCAGCTCTGCCAACTGAGTCATCGAAAGGCAAAACAAAAACTGACTTTCATTTCGGTACCGTTTGCGCACTCTACACCTCCCATCGATTAACATCTCCGTCTCCTGCTTTCATTTGAATAACTTTTGCACAAAAAACTAAATAAATTATACCAACATTTCTTTATACCCATACTGTCAGCAATTCCATTCACGAATTTAATCCGTTACTGCTGTTCAATGGTCTTGCCCTGCGACAAAACAACACCACGTCTCAATGGAATTTCCGGACATAACATACTAGAAGGTTGCAATTCCATTCAAAAACGAAAACAACAACTAGCCGCTGCGACAGGAAAAACAAAAAACCACAAGAAACAAAATGAAAAAAAAAAAACAAATAATTTGTTTATTTTGCGCATAATTTAATAAATTAACGAGATATAAATAATTTTTTAACCGAAAGCAATAGTTGCCGCATTATTATCAATTTGGACCATATAAAACCGGGCCGACGACATTTTTTTTACTGTAAGTGCCTCTCTCTCTCTCTCAGTCCAGGTGCTGCTCGCCCGTTCTGCGTTAAAACGTCATCGATTGACGCTGCCCGGCCAGACAAACATTGCCGCAAAAACCTTCAATGACGAGCAGGCAACAAGACAATACCAAAAGCCGAGCTCGATGCCCACTACCATCGGCGTCATCCACCGAACACCACCACCACCACCATCACCATCACCAACAACAACAGCAGCATGTCAAACGGTCGGACTTAAACGACGAAAATACCGAAAACAACCCGAAAAAGATTAATAACAATCTAAAAATCGATTAATTTGGATTCCATTCAAATAAAGCAACGAACATTTCATTCTCAGAATCTCTAAGCATACTTGGCATGCCTTTGGGTTTGTTTTGCCGGACTGGACAGTGGACGGTCTCCAGTCGGGAAGAGGGGGCCGCCGTTCCGTACACACCGGTCGCGCATCGGTGCGATGTCGTAAAAATCTCAGCAGCACACAGAGGGCACCATCGAAGAGAAGCACCGACCGACGACGATAAAAACGAAAACGAAGACGAAGACGAAGCACGAAAGGTACAAAACGAGACAATAAAATTAAGAAACTATACCGCACAATGATTTTGGTGTTGGCGGTGGTTGGTGATGGACAAAGTGACCGCGCGCTAGTTGATATTATAAATTCGTGTTAATTAAACGTTTCCTAGATCCTCATCAGTGTTGGATTTTTTCTTGATTTCCTCCTCATTTAACTTTGCAAATAATGTGACAAACCCATCTATTTGCTCAACATTTGCTACACCGTCTGATCACTTTGGAATTCTGTTAGAACTAAATACCATGAACTTTTTTCCTCTATTGCAACTACCAGCTACATACATTAGTTTTGAAAAAACCAACTGGGAAGCTTTTAGAATTGGACTCCACAACAGCGTCTCGCTCCTTAATATTCCTAATGAAAGGAACATAACTAATTTAGAAATAGATGCATTGATATCTCAGACAAATGAACGAATTTCTTCTAGTGTGGAAGCTAATTCTCTTATTCGCGTTACTAAAAATTCAAAATACCAAAACATCTCGGATTGCACTAAAAAGCTATTGAAATTACGAAATATTTGGCTCACACAACTAAAAAGACTGTATCATCGTCATCTCAATCAAATTAATGACGAATATCGTCAACTAAACTCTAGAATTCAGTGCCTTAGTAAAATCATTAGAGAGAGGGTTAAGATTGACACCAACAATGCGTTCAAGTTGAGATTACAAAAAATAAAGCCATCTCCTCATGCATTTAAGGAAATCGACAAGATAACAGGAAGAAAATACTTCGGAACTGATATCTTGAAGGATGTTCTGGTTCATAACGGACAGGAGCTGGTGGGTCCTCAAAATAAACTAAACGCTTTTAGAGACTTCTACTCTCTCGTTTATTTAGAGAGAGAACCAGCAATCGATCACAATGATGAAACTGTAATTCTGTCAGCAGTAAATGAATTCTCTGATTCACAGCTCATTCAACCGCTTACATCATTTAACCATTTAAACACTGCAACCAACCCAAATTTACCACCGTTTACTAATCCGACTGCTGTTAATCTTTTTAGAATAGCCCTCAATAATAAAAGGTCGTCTGGCATCGACCATATTTCTAATTTCATTTTGCGAAAATGTCCTCACTCTCTGGATATTGTCTTATCGTCAATATTTAACCATTGCATTAATAATGCTTACTTTCCTGCAATTTGGAAACAAGCTAAGATACTACCTATAGCGAAGAAAAAAAATGCAAAAGATGTAACCGACTTCCGACCAATATCTTTACTATCTAATATAGGAAAGCTATTTGAACGGGTACTAGCTGAACAATTGAATAAGTTTTGTGAGGAGTCACATGTCATTCCAAACAACCAATTTGGTTTTAAAAGGGGTCATTCTACGGAACACGCATTACTTACATTACAAAATAAAATTGTCCAAAACTTAAGAAATAAAAGATGTACTGTATGTTTAGATATAGATCTCGAAAAAGCTTTTGACTCTCTATGGCATAAAGGCCTTATTTTTAAGCTTATTAGGCTTAATTGTCCAACTTGGCTTACGCGCATTATATATAGTTTTCTAAAAAATAGATGTAGTTCGATTTGTATAGGCTCCGAGCATTCGGAGCTTTTCCCAGTTCGCTCTGGGGTAGCGCAAGGTTCGATACTTGGTCCTACCTTATTTAATATTTATATTCACGACTTTCCATTTCAAAGTCCTATGTTAGACGAACCCGGTGCTATTTTGTATGCAGATGACACTCTCATATTGGCAAGTGACCCAAGGCCATCCTACGCCCTTAACAAAATTATAGAAAAATTACCAATTTTAATAGATTACTTTACTAAGTGGGGTCTAAAAATTAATATTGCAAAATGTGGTATAACTTGCTTCAGAAATGCAAGTGGGAGAGGACATTACCTTGCAGTTAAAGAGAGTAAAGCCCTTAAGTTAGAAATAAATGGAGAAAATGTTCCTTTGAGAAATGAATTGAAATATCTAGGCATAAACGCTCATATAAGATTTATATTCAATAAACATGCAAGAAAAGCCCTAAATAAAGCAAAAATGGTAACTGCCATTTTAAAACCTTTACTGCAGGCCAAGCAAATGTCGGCGAATACAAAAATACTTATTTACAAAACATTAATTAGACCTATTCTAACATACGGATTCTGTACGTGGTTCACAATTTCACCCACTGCGGCCAAAGAACTACAGATCTTTGAAAGACGGATACTAAGATTTTGTTGCGGAAAATTCAGAAAACCAGATAAAACATTTTTTTCAAATAAAATTCTATACGAAGAAACAAAAGTTATTCCTCTAATGATTTACCAAATTGACCTGTTGTTAAAAAGATTGGAGCGTATAAAACATCACCCTAACTCGGCAGTCAAATCTTTATTGGATTCGAATATTTATGAGACTATAGATGACCACTACTATCTCTCACCTTTTAATTTATTAAACGCTGGATCTTTATCCGTGTTAAGACCAAATGCAAATAGAGGCCTTTTAGTTCCTTTCTACGAGAAAGCATCCCTGCTTAATTTACGCGGGTAACATTTCTTTTGAGTTTCATACTGTTCATAGACCATTGTTTAAAAACACTGTTGCTTTTGTTCTGTATGTGTTTATACCCTTATGTATAAAAAATGTTATTGTTATAATTATTATTATTATTTTTTTTTCCTTTCCCCCTTCTAGTCATTATTGTAGTTTTTTAGTTTTTAAGTTATTAAGTTTTTAAGTGCCCAAAGAAGCCATGTTGATTATGTATGCCGGGAGCAAGCATACACTTAATACGTTTTTAATATTAAATATAATTGGAATTCTGATATAAATGTATAAAAACATTTGCCTGTATCTGTTTAGCCAGACATTATGTTTAGTCGGCCGTATTATAACAACGTTTGTACAAACAATAATCGTATTGATTTTTTTTCTTGTCTCAATAAAGTAAATTGTAAATTGTAAAATTGTTAATTAAAGAATTCCATTCGGATTTGCTGTTCGTACTTGAATTACATCGCCAGAGATCGTGAAGGTCAGCGAGGAACCCCCATTGTGTCATTCACCAAATTCGATAATTGTTTCGATTAGTTGGTTGAAGAAAAGCTATAACACCTTCACCTTGTCACTTTTGTAAAGTGTCATTCATGGGAAAGGGTGATCCTATGACTGAGTAATAGCTGGGGAATGACAATTCCAGAGGCCAAAATATTTCCAAGAAATGTGCTCGGGATCACCGATCATTCAAGGGTAGGGTGTCTGAGGCAGAGGTTTTTCAACTCACAAAAGTTGGGTCCCATCTGCTCCGATCTTCCGGGCACAGAGCTTGAAACTCTTAAAGGACAAGACATTGGTTTGGCATTCGTGTCTGGGCATATGCGTTGGAGATGGCTGCTGCCCCCGTGCCACCCACTGTCTTAGATCCGTCTGTGAATTTTTCTAGGGCGAAATCGCTCAAAACTTTACCAGACTCCCAAGAGCTTCTTCTAGGAATCCGAGTTTTGTACTTGACATTGAAGTCAAAATGGTCTGTTTCACTAGGAATCGTATGGTTGCACTTGAGGATCTTAGAGTGACCCGTTGCTGTGCTGATCAGCTGGGAAGATTCTCTTCCATTAGCTTTCCAAAGATATCAACAGGAAGCAGATGGAACATTGCATCCAGTGCAGCAGTGGGCGTTGTTCTCAAGGCACCCGTTGTGCAGATGCACGATCCCCTTTGAATCTTTTCAAGCAGGTTACTGTTGCTTTTCTTGTCCAGTGTTCAGTCCACCGGACATAAGGAGCGACCTCACCACCGTCTATATATCCAATAGACTACCTTAGGCTGCAGACCCCATTTCGTGCCCAGAGCTTTCCGGCAGGAATATAAGGACTTTGAGGAATTGAGGACATTGCACGGTTCTGAAATTCAGCTTCTAGCTGTTTTTCCTATAAGTAGTCTTTGTGTTATGAAGAAACATCAACAGACCACATCTCTCTCCGAAGACATTGAGAAAACCTTATGGAATGAGAGGAAGAATTCACACAAGAAACGGATTTAGGTAGTCGGCGTTTTGAAAATATTTTAAGGCGCAACCAGAGTAATAATGTGCAGATGTGCCTGGCAGATAAAGCACGCCCAAGACATTGCGGTGGATGTACATACTACGACGGTGAGGCCTATAGTCACACATGGTCCAATTGCGTAGGTCGATAGGACTTACTTACTTACTTAAGACGGCGCTACAATTGGGGTGGACCTGAGCCTCAACCAATAAGCGTCTCCACCCAGCTTGATCTTTAGCCAGCTACCTCCAGTTTCGCACGCCAAATTGGTTAAGGTCCCCTTCTACTTGCGTGCTCCACCTGAGTCGCTGTCTTCCTCTACTGCGCCCTCCCCCGGGTGTGAATTTGAAGATTTTTCAGGCCGGAGCATTAGTGTCCATCCTCTCTACATGACTCAGCTATCTCAGTCGTTGGAGCTTTACTCTTCTGGCTAGGTCGATGCCGCCGTACAGCCCATACAGTTCGACGTTGAACGTTGACTGTCTATGCAGACGGAACCGAAAATCACCCGAAGAATTTTCCTCTCGAAACAGCCAAGAGCGACCTCATCCGCATTTGACAAAGTCCATGCCTCTGTGCCGTAGAGCAGGACTGGGACGATCAAGGACTTATAAAGGGTCACCTTAGTTGTTCGAGAGAGGACTTTGCTACTCAATTGTCTTCTTAGCCCAAAGAAACAGCGATTGGCAAGAGTTATTCTTCGGTTAATCTCAACGCTGGTGTTTTTGTCTGCGGAGCATAGGTAGACAAAGTCCTTTACTACCTCGAAGTTATATCTGTCTCAATGATACATAGATAGACGGTGTTCTGACAATCTTTAAAATTAAGGCGCAACCAGAGCAATAAGGTGCAGAAGTCTGGCAGCTAAAGCACGTCCAAGACATTGCGGTGGATGTACCAACTAAGGCGGTGAGACCTATCATCACTTATGGTCCAATTGTCTGGGCCACAAACAAGGAAGAACCTGAAAAAGACACAAAGGTCGACACACATTTACATAACAGGAGTTATAAGATCATGCCAGACAGCGATCTTGGAAGTTACCCTAGACCTTAAGCCTCTACAAATAAAAATAGGTTCAAATTCGAATCCGTCCTGGGGGTTGGTAGAGCACTCCATCCGGGAGGAGCTAAGAAGGGAAATTAATTTGAATTCGTTAAAAGCTCCAAGAGAGGTGATTTTTTATTTCCTTCGTAGAAAAAACCCCCCTATTCTCCTAACATGTTAATAAATTTCGATAAATAAAAAAACAAAACCTAGACACCGCTGCGCATTTAGGGAATGTAAAACTTTGACGCTGACCATGTCCATGTCCAACTGGCATTACAATTCCCTGCATGAAGTTCCCATATAAATCTCCACTTACGTGAGATCTATGAATTATTTCGCTCCACAATCATTTGTGTGATATAACTTTCAAAATGTAAATATCGTGTCGAATTAAAATTGATAAAGCATTTTTGTCTGGCAAAGTAGTAAAAACAAAGTTCATTGGCATTGTGTGCCCTCGCGCCGCCCCCCGCGGCAACAAGGGCAAAGAAAGTGTACACCGCACCGAATGGCGGCGCGGCGCGGCGTCGTCGTCGTCGATCAGAGGAACGAAGAGCAGACAACAAGAGCGATTCAAAAGCACGGCGAAATGGAGATGTTGAAGCTTGGAGAATGGAATCGGAATCGGAATGGAGAGTGTGGAAAATACCGGAGAAAAATGTTGCTGTTGCTCTTTCTGTTTCGTTTAAAGTTGTCGTTTGAAAAAAACAGTGAGAGAGAGAGAGAGAGAGAGAGAGAGAGAGCAGATTGTTTATGGTGATGGTGATCATGGTATGGTGCGGTACTTGGAAAAGTGATGAAACCACATTTCGAACGGGTGATCCCCCTCTCGCTCTCCTTAAATGTTGGATTGGAATGCAGTGTAGCGTCAAATATGCTGGCGCTGCTGCTGATGCGTTAGGCTGTGTGTATGTACTCATATGCTTGTTGGCGCTTTGAGATCATGGCTATCACCCCTCCCCCTTTCTCCCCTCCATGAGACGATGACATTCCAGGGCAAGTGGTAGAGATAAAATAGCGGCCTTTTACAAGTTACATACGCACCGACAAACGCGTCTGGTTGCCAGTGAAGTAGTGGAGACAACACTTGCACTGGCAGCCTAACTAGGCACAACTAAGAAAGTATCTCTTGGTGTTGGTATGTAAATTGTGCAAAGAGGTTAAGTTACCGGAATGTGCATAGAGGGGGGAATGTTGATTGTTGTGAGGTCGAATAGCCTCAAACGCAGGCATGTGATGCTCAGAACACCGCTATCGATAGAAAATTTGTCACAAGCTGGTCACATCGTTTCTTGTATGTTAGATCTCCATAGAATAGCAGATACTCGCATTTGGCAAGGTCAAGTTTTATCTTGTGTTTATGCGTTCCACTGCTCATGTATTCTTGCCCTTTCGGATGTATGGTTTCTGGTGGTTCCTCTAAGATGATTCAGCACAAAATCAAGAGTAGCAAATGTATCAAATCTTAAAACCAGATGCGTTCGATGTCAGTGTTAGCCTTTGTCATTTTGACCTCTTTAACGCGGTTGAACGTCTTGTTTGGTTAATGTGATCTCAACGGAGGGTAATCTTTCATTTGTTGACGAATGTGCATCAGAAAAACGTGTAAAGGTACTCAAGTTGGATACTTCTCATAGCGTTTAAAAAGATGTGACTTCAAGACATGGTCACAGCTTTTAAAAAAGGAATTTTTGAAGATGTATACGTTGAACTTGGCTAGGTTTCAAAGAAACATCGTTCTAGTCAGAAGAGTTCGTATTCATCATCTCCGTTCTTTAAATTCATTCTATGTGAACTCTAAGGTCTACCTTGGTGTATAAAACTGAAGGCAATCGGCCATCGATTAAGCTAAAAAGGTTGTCGATTGGTGGTGTTTTTTTAATGACCGTCTTACACAATACGCGAATCCTATGACGGCTATATATCAGCTATTTTCCTCCTCTACTTCATGACACAAACATTTGCATTTCTCCTCCTAAGGAGACAGGACGCTATCTGGATGAGTGTTGAATGTGAGTTTGGTGGAAACTTGCTGGATGTACTCTGGACGAGTTGCTGGATGTACTGGAGCACGAATATTGTCTAATAGACGCATTGATTAAGGCGGTTCTGCACGAGTTGTATTTGTGGCCAACGCATATCTTGTTGATGGTTCAACTGTGGTGGATTCGGGTGTTGCTTGTTCCTAGAACTAAACTTTATCCAATTTCTTAAGATGAGTTTTAGGCTTAACGAGAGTTCTTGTTGACTCTTGACAGTCATCTTTTCCACTTTTAGGAAAATTTTAACGTTCCTGTCACTGATAAAATGAAGCCAGTCACACAAGGTGAAGTGTGAAGTGTGCAGAATGCCAGCATGTCAGGGGTGAAAATAGAGAATCTCGAAATAAGGTCTAATCGAGGTTTAAGTCAGAGGCATAGAGGTTTCACAATTTTCTCAATTATAGTTTAGAAATAAACTTTAATGGCCTACATAAAATCTGGGGTTCGGAACAAAAACGTCGGGCGTTGATGGCATCCTCCAAGTTTTTTTAGAAGGAGAAACTGGTCGTATTGTATTGTTACATTTTTACAGATGTAACACGTATTGTTAAACTAATGCATGGTACAAACTCTTGAACAGTCCACACAAGATCCCTCATAGTTGCGATGCAAGGTATGCACAGTAAAACGAATATGGTTTCGGGAAGGCGTGTTTACATTCAGCTTCAGGGCGTACAGCAAGCCTCATCTCTCAAACTGTAGAAGAATCATAAAAGTTATGGTAGACGTGGAGAAAGAAATAAGCTGACTGGAGGAGACAAATACACTAGAATGTTGGAACGGTGACCCTGACTACTATAGTGACAGATATGCACTAAGATTTACCTTTTTTCGCGATGAAATACATGATGACAGTGCCGCGATGAATAACGGGTAGCAAAGGTCTTGAACCACTCAGAGGACACCAAAATGGTCCCGAGTTCAAATAAACTGGCCGAAGTTACGCATTTTTTTCCGAATTTTCTGGCAGAAGTCCCCTTCCACTTGCGTGCACCACCTGAGTCGCGGTCTTCCTCTACTGCGCCTTCTCTCGGGTGTGGTTTCGCAGATTTTCCGTGCCGGAGCGTTGGAGTGCATCCGCTATACATGATCCAGCAATTGGACTTTCACTCTTCTGGCTAAGGCGAATTCGGTGTACAGCTCGTACAATTCTTCGTTGTACGTCCTCCTCCATTCACTGTCTGTGCAGACAAGACCGAAAATGACCTGATGAATTTTCCTCGCGAAACAACCAAGAGCAACCTCACCCGCTTTTGACAAAGTTCATGTCTCTGCGCCGTAGGGCAGGACTTGAATGATTGGGGTCTTATAAAGGATCACTTTAGTTGTATGAGAGAGGGCTTTGCTACTCAATTGTTTCCTTAGCCACAAGAAACAGGGATTGGAAACAGCTATTCTTCGTTTGAACTCAACGCTGATGTCGTTCTCTGAATTGATAGCGGATCCTAGGCAGACAAGTCCTTAACTACCTCAAAGTTATAGCTGTCTATAGTGACGTTCTGTCCGGGACGCCAGTGTTGAGTGTCCTTACTTGCTGACAGCAAATCGCTAAACCCATCTTTGCCGCTTCCGTCTCAATAATCACGGACGCCCCCATGACATCACGCTGCGTTCTTCCGATTATGGGACGGACTTTTGAAAGATTGTGCCTCTGGTATTGGTGCGTCAGTTTTGCACTATTTTTTCAGAAATGATGTTAAAGAAGTCGAACGACAGCGCCTCGCCTTGTCAAAATCCTTTTTTGACATCAAATGTCTCGGTGAGGTCTTGACCGACCTTGATTGAGCAGCGTGCATTCTCCATCGTCATCCTGCACAAACGGACGAGTTTGGCAGGAATGCCAAAACTAGACCTGGCTTTGTATAGCTCGTCTCTATAGACCATCCATCATATGCGGTCTTAAAATCTATCAAAAGGTGGTATCTGTCGCAGTGAGTATTTGATTGATGGCGAACTTTCCTGGCCTGAAGCCATACTGATATGGGCTGATCAGGTTGTCGACGTACGGCTTCACAGAACACGGAGATAAGATCTTACATATATGTAGGTGATGTTAAGAAGACCGATACTTTTGTAATGTTTGATATGTGCTCGTACTCGTACTAGGTAATATTGGAACGAACTGAAGGAAGTGAATCACTTGTTTGTCCATTTGCAGTTGGGAAACTGCGTTTCCTGAATTTTCTTTTCCCCAACGTCAGATTTTCTCTAAATCTTCTTTTACGGACCAGATTTGATCGCGCATCTTTCGACGTGAGATGTATTCGAATTAACGGGCATGTTGTTCGTGAAAGATTATTTAAGTGCTCTGTGCAAAGCTATACATTTTGTTGTTTGTGAATTCTTAAACGTCGTTGGTATTGAGGAAGAAATAGGGTTGAATAGAGGATAGCTCCTTGAGGTACGTCTGCATTTGAGATATTTGTCGAGCACGACTTGAAAAAATCTGTCTTGGGAAAAACTTTTCATCCAACCGCAGAGCTGTGATGGTAGTCCCTACGTGGCTAGTTAACTAAAAGTGCTTGGTATCGGACTCGAACAAGGCTTTTTTGATATGTCCAAGGCGATGAGGTCCATATGTGGATTCATTTTAAAGAGATATCGACCCAAGTCACCCTGACGGGGTTCATTTTCTTCTTCACAATTGGGTTCAGAAATTTAAACATTTCCCTGGTTAAACGGTTGCTGCGAAAAGCCTGTCGTCTGTCATTAATAAGGTCATTAGCTGCTAAATATTTAACTATTTCGACGTTCACTTTCAAAAACATAGACAGCAAAGCAATGGGACGGTTCTTTGTGACAAACATCGGTTGAAGGAGGGCTATATACCACGACGAGGGGAAAGTCTTTTGCGTGTTCGGCGAAGAGAAAAGTTGAGGACTGATCCGGTTGTTTTCTTACCGTGAAGTTGGGTAACAATCCACCGAACCTTTTTAGTTTCACAGGGATCGCGATGGACCCACTATGGTGCCTAGTGACTTATGCAAGCACTGGCTGCGTAACCGATTAACTACTCTTCCTAACCTAACCTAACCTAGGTGAAAACCACTGCGATTCATTCGACTTTCGACTATTGGACGCACAGTTTTGAAAGATGTTATGGCATTCTCGGTCGTGTTGGAGCGCCGTTGTCCGAAAGCCATTTTTTTTTTTGCGGATGCTACTTGTTCGCAGTTTTTTTGATCCAAAGTTTGTTTAATGTCGATTATTTCGGTGACTGCTTGAGTGCACGCTTTCATAGGTATCGTTGCTCCGGTGTTGGTCATCACCAAGGGAATGGTCAGAACCAGAGAGTTGTTTTAACCGCTAGTAAAGCGAGGGAGTCCAAACGAATTATAGGAAAAATGTTTAACCAGGTGCACATGCGCGAACATATTTGCTTAAATGTCTCGTCCGAACCTTTTAAAGGAGCGGAGGGCATTTGTTTGGCTCTGAAGACAAAATGAGGTCTAGAGTATTCCGAAAATCGCGACTAATGCGGCTAATGTCGAGTGCTGCAGCTTGTTTTTCGTCAGTTCTGCTGGAGTGTTGAAGTCAGTTTGAGTTGTGAGTCGTCAAGGATAATGATTTTAGCTGTTGTGTGATGAATTTGATTCAAGTTAGTTTGTCATTCAGTTCAAAAATTAGCCATTGCACATTCGGACTTGTGACTTCTCATACATTATGTAATTACCTGGAGGATGTTGGAAGATTAGGCGACAAATGTCAAATTCTGCATGAAAATCCATTGGTGAAAAGTCATTAAATACCTCAATAGAATTCTCTTCGAGGATCACGATGGCACTTTCAAGTGACTAGTGTTTGAGACAGAGACTGTCTTTACAACCCTTTCTAAGACAGAAAAAGGATGTTAGACTTGTAGATGTGAGGTTTTACTTGATTGACCACAGAGCAAATATTATGAGGAGAGGTGTCGTTTCTTGGAATCCCGCTTAGGGCCACGCGTGATTGCTTTGCAAAAGAATTTTCATTGTCAAATGCCTTCTTTTACTGGTGACTAAGTGGAACGAACGATGTATGGTGCCGAAGCACCTTCCCTTGAAATGTAAACTCAGGCCGTTTACTGCATTCCGAGGCGCGTATCTATGGATCTACGATAAGCCCTTTCGAACCCCGTATTTAGGTGTAAAAAACGATCTGCTTATCACTGTAGTAACAAGCGCAGTGTTTGTTGAATATTAAATTGGTATAAAAAAAAAAGAAAAAAACACAACATTCCTTCCTCCATCAAATAAACAAAAAACCGTCACACGGCGATAGTATGCAGTCGGTTGGTCGGTCGCTCGGTCGTTCGGTTGTTACGCTGATGCTTGACATTCGTTGATAACTTTTTTTCTTCGTTTTTATTGCTTTTTAGAGAAGTTGGAGTTTTATTTGGTTTCTTGTGTCGGTGTGGTGGTGTTTGTGTTTGTGTTGTTTTGAATTTTTGGAATATTTCTCGGTTTTTCTGTTTTGTAAACAAATTTATTTGGGCCAAGTTGTTGTTGTTATTTAATTCACTTTTCTTCGTTACAGACCTTTGAGGCAAGCAGACGTGTTGAAGGTAGATAGATACCTACATAGTTATTTTGTAACGTAAAAGATACAAGTTGTTGTTTTCATCACCCCACGTAGGGTTTTTTGTTTGTGCAGTTAGTACGTGCATTTATGTACACAATCAACTATCCATGGAATGCGCAGATACGATACGCAGCGGACAGCGGACAAACAGAGTGTACGGCACAGTTAGAAAAGGCGAATGCACTTGAAAAATATTTCATGAATGGAATGTGCTTTCATTGATGTTTACGTTCTGAATTCTTTTTGAATAACGAAGCAGCGAGAGAGAGGAAAAATTAATTTTCATTCTGGATTAAGTGGGCTTGTGGTATTTAGGTTTACGAGGCGAAGACAAACGTTCACAATGTCGTCTTTTTGTTTTTGTCGCTCTGTCGCTTTGTAAGTAGAGATAAGTTTCTATTTTTTCTTTTTAATTTTATTCTATCGTTTGATTAATTTGTTTTTCATTTCCTTCGGCTTCGGAGACATTTTATTTGATTTGAATTTATGTATGCACGGTGGAATTGGAACTTTGAATTGGATAAGATTTCATTTTGTAACAGCAAGAGTGGATGTAACGAAACGATCGTGCAGCAGAACCTCTTTACTTGAACATTGCAAAAGTGAATATTTTTTAAGAGAATTAGCGAATTCTCTTACCCAGGGATACACTCTTAATTTGCAAAATGAATTTGCAGTTTTTGCACGCGAAAGCTTAAACTAGAAATATGAGCAATTCGCGGGAGAAGCTTTTGGCAAAGCTTGTGAAATACTTGTGAGAGAGAGAAATAATTTTCAAAATGGCGTTTTTTTATGACTACACGATTAGCAACAATTTTTGCACAGAAACAGAACTAAAATAAAACAAAGGAAAAGAAATAAATTATTGGTAACGTCACGTACTGCATGAATTTTTATGATTTCTTCTCATGCACTTGCGATGATTTTTTTTCTATATTTCTTTGAAACAAGAAAATATCTAAATGAATGAAATTTAGGTACTAATTGCAATTTTTTATCTGCCATACCTGTGCAGCAACGATCATTCAACAATCCTGTATCATCTGCAGATCATTTTACCCACTGACCAGGACAACGATAGGACCAATAAAACAACACCCAATTCGTGGTTGTTCCTGTAACCACGTGTTGTAATCCTTATTCATGCAGAGGCTTAAATTCCAAGTGCGAACGGTGTAGGAGTTCTAGAATAGCTAACGCCGGGTACAATCTACAATCTAACGAAACCGACACTACAGCTCGTATAAAAATTGGTCACAGACGTTAACAGCTCCTTGCAACTGTACCCGAACTAAGATTGGTTCCTGGAATATTCGGACGCTCGTCCACTCAGCGAAGGACCTAAGAGCGCCAGATTAATACAACTTGAGCAAGACACCTTGCGATGGCATCCATTTGGATGTCTTAGCGGAATGAGGCGGTAAGATCCGGGAGAGCACCAACACCCAACGATTGACATGCGAAAATCAACGGGAATCTGGGGTGGGACTGCTGTTAATTTTCTCGCGATCACACTGAGACAGGATTTTGACGGTAAGATTCTGGACTGGAGTACGACCCGTTACCATTAAACAGTGTTACGCCTTAACGAAACTCGCGTCTGGTGTCTAGAAGGAGATCCTATATGACGAGCCTTCAACACAGAGTCAAATGGAGACATTGTCATGGTGATGAAAGATTTGAATGCCAGAGTAGGCAATGACAACTATGAGGTCAGATCGTTTTGTGCATATTCGCAAAGCCAACAGATCTGCCACAGAGTCAGCAGGGTTTCAACTAACAGGCCAGTAACCTACAATCAAATTGACCACTTTGTCGCCGCCAAAGCGGCTATTTTAAACGTAGTCTCTTGGACGTCCAGAACAGGCGCGAATTCATGAATATAAAGCGATCACTGCCTTATGGTAGTCATCGTGGAACTATTTACATAGTTGTCAAGTTTAACGATTTCATGGCAATAGATGATTGTCCAAGTATAACATCGACAAACTGAAAGATTCCTCAGTGTGTCAACAATTCTGGGAACACCTTTCACAAGGAGTGGAAATAATCCGCAGCTCAATTCCCGGGACCATCAAACACTATTGAAGACAGAGCATGTGGATTTTGAAAGAAACCTGGAGAAGGAAACAAGTTGAGAGATCGACTTTAATGTTAAATACAAGACCGAACTTCTAGCAGATGCGTTTGAGAATCGAGAGGATCTTGAACGAATAAGCGCATGTTATGAGGGCAGGTGCATGCAAAGTGAGAATTACCAGACGACTTTGGATCACTGTAGAGCATTTCAGGAAGAAATCACGACAGTCCAAGAAGCTGCAGCTTGGCTTCCCATGTGCTAGTAAACATAGATAGTCTTACTTACTAACTTAAGGTGGCGCTACAATCCGGGGTGGACCTAGACCCCAACCAACAAGTGTCTCCAGCCAGATCGATCTTTAGACAGCGGCCTCCTGTTTCGCACGCCAAGTTGATTAAGGTCCCCTTCCACCTACGTGCGCCACCTGAATCGCGGTTTTCCTCTACTGTGCCGTCCCTCGGGTGTGGACTCCAAGATTTTACGGGCCGGAGCATTTGTGTCCATCCACATGACCCAGCCGTTGGGCCTTCACTCTTCTAGCTAAGTCGATGTCGCTGTACAGCTCGTAGCGTTCGTCGTTGTATCTCCTCCTCCACTCACCATCTATGCAGACAGGACCGACATAGATATTCAAAGAGCGATAAAAGCCGACAATGCGATCTAACTTAGTAAAGGAGAGTCGCAGATGTTTAAACGAGACCGCTACCAGATAAGATGTTTCCCTGTGCTGTGTCCCAGTTACAAGAAACAGGGCTATTCCGGTCAACTGCAGAGCGGACGAGCTAGCAAAGGGACGGACAGGACAGAATCTCTTTACAAAAGGGGAAAACTGACTGATCCTATAGTTTCGCTTTGACACTGAAGCCAAAAGAATAACAACTGCTATGTGTTATTCTTTTGGCTTCAGTGTGAAGATCATATAAAATATAATATATATAAAAACTTGCCTTTCACCGAGGTAGATCTGATCTTCTGACTGGTGTCCCTTCCAACGATTTCTGCAGAAGCTATAGAGACGAGCGACACTCTCCATCTTCTGTGTGCCTACCCTACCCTGTCACGACTGAGAATAAAAACTGTAGGAGACCATTTCTATGAAGACTTCGACGACCTAGCCAGGATCCACATCAACAAAATCGAGAACTTCGTCTCCGAATCTAAATAGTTCTGCCCATAATGTTAGCCAGTATGGGGTTACCCATTAAATCTTCCGTCTTTGAAAAAGTAAACTCGTCATATAAAGTTCACAGTGCTGGTATTCCGCTGCTACACGTGGTATCACAATGGACCTGCACGCGGTCTAAGTGTGTTCATGCCTAGCAGGGACAGTCACATGATTTAATCTAACCTGGGCTTAGGTCAGCAAATCACAAGCAGTTTCCGTCCTTGAGCTAAAAATCCAACGTGTCAGGGATGTGATTATGACGAAATTGCAAGTCAGTGTCTTAGGACTTTCGATTGTTTGGGGCCGTGAAAGGCACCTCTTGCACCAATTTGACGTAAACCCAATCGAAAATTATCAAAAGTATCTACATATCCAAGTGTGCAATCAGAGAGTGACGTTAGGCAGACATTTTATTTAAAAGTTACTCGTATCTATTTAGAAGTTATAGTGTGCGCTCCAAATGGGGCACTCACGAGTAGTCATATTCTAATAAGGCTGGTGGCTGACGAGACGACCTATAGAAGAGATCTCTGATGATGTTGTTGTCAGAATTTCGCCTTTTCTCAGAAGTACGTGTCTGCAATGGCCAGCGTAACAATCCTAATCGATTGCATAGGCTCCTTTCGAAGTAAATGGATTCATCTCTTCATTTAATTTTTCAATGGAATGCGCAGTCTGCTTGTGATAACAAGGGTTAGCATTACAACTGGAAACACATTGCATGCTGCCTTGCGAAACCTGTTGGTTAAGGACCCGGAACCTTCATAGAAACCGCATGACTATTTCTGGTTACCTAATACGAATTCGGTAAAAACCAACAACCCGAAACCTTTCACAACGTCTTTTACTAAAAATTTAAGGAAACATTTTCCCAGGACAATGCCGATGACATAAGTTAAAAAAAAGGATTTGTGCTGTTATCGCTAAATTCGCCATGCGATTAGAAACGCGTCGTAAATCAGAATTTTCAACTTGTATCTGTGCTGTGCACATCAAGGGAACAAACACAATTCTCACAACCGAGAGGTCCCATCCAACTTATGCAAATTCTGTCAAACACTCTATCCTGTCCCGTTTTGGGAATATATTTTCACTTGAGAGGCGGATTTGCCTGTCGGTTTCGAGGATTTTGCATTGTGTCTCCTGTACAAACAATTATTTTGTTGCAACGTGCTGAGGCAGAAAGGGGACGAAGGGAAAGTCCCTAATTGTTGTTTGTTAATTTCAGGTAACAAATCGTGATTCAATTTGAGATGGTTGCAAATTTATCGTCTTTTACGTTGAGTGGCCTTCGATTTGTATGCCGTTCAGGTAGAACAGGAAGACTTGGAATTGCCTTTGTTTTTAATTTATTTGCAAGCGGTTTTCCTGGTTGGGTCTTGCAAATTCTGAAATCTTCGACGAAAGGTGATGAAAGTATGATGTCCTGCAAGAATTGCTTGCAATTGTATTTTATACGCTTGTTTGCAAGGGTAAATGATGAACATCTGTCTAGATTTCTCTATCGGGTTTGTTTCTACTTCCTTTTTTATGCTTATGACAGATAGAACGCAGCCTTGATAGGTGAAATGTATTTTAGCGATGTGACTACGAAGGGTAACGCCTTTCAAAGATCAAACTTTTCATTATTTAGTTTTGTTCGAGGCCCAGTTTCGCAAGATTGCGTTCCAAGTCTACGATGAACTGTTAGAAAGCCTTTCAGGACACAAGGCTAATTTATGTGTAGTTACCGAGTAAATTTTGAATTCTGCCACCGACACATTTTGTGTAGATGATATCACAGACTGTAGTGTCTTGCAAGAACTCGCTGTTTCGAGTCTTTGAACATCGTCGGCATTGTATCTAATGACATTCTTTAATTTTTTGTTCATAGGACGGATGAGCGCTTTTGTTTGTCTGATTTCTTGAGTCTAATCCCTCTAAGATAAGTGGTTATGTTTTTGTCCACCTTAGTTTTAAACACGGGACTTGGGAAGCCCCATTAGGGTTCCGGGACCATGTGTCCTTCAGTAGATCCCCTTATGGCTAATTACGAATAGCCTTCGATGCCTCTGTTTCCCGGCACTCACACAGAGTTTGACTCTTTTTCGCTTGGATAAGTCTTGGAGAGCATTGAAGTAGCCGTCGAGGGCTTTAGAGCTAAGATAGTGAGAGAACGGTGTTTCAAGCACTGCTTTGCTATCGATGAGTATATTGATGCTATAGTCTCGATTGTTATTGATACCTAGTTTGAGTGGTTAATAGCTTGGTTTGGAAGACATTGGAATACATTCTAAGTGCCTTCGGGACCAAAGACATCCGCGCCAACACCATAAACCATCTTAGAGCCATCAGTGTACCTGTTATTCACCAGAGGAAAGCCTATTTCCCTGGCCTAGCGGCTTAGGATCTTGATTGGAGATCTTATTCCAAAACTGGATCGATTTAAGCATGGAGTCTGATACCGTGCTGATCATTTCTAGCTCGGGAAATTCGAGAGAATCGCCAAGTGACTCAGCGGTCGACTCTGCGGGTTTCCGTTGGAGATTTACTAAACTGTGTGCAGTTTCTCTTTAGACCCAGACGTGTAGAGGATTAAATCCGATTAGTGTCTCTTGGGCTGCCGTGAGTAAGATCTAATGGCCGCAGTGATCCCGAGGTATGCTAACCCTTGAAGTAATTGCAGCCTTGAGATTGTTGTTTTCTGTTTGATTTTTGTCCACCATACTGCAGAAGCATCCATAGGTAATGATAGGCCTGATAAGCAAACTATAAGCTTGGTCTGTAAACCTCAAGTTTGCCGTGCGTTCAACGACATATCTACATGGCATTGGTCGCTTTAGCAATTTGAACACCACCTTGCGGGTATCATTTTCAAAGTCAGCTGTGATTCACCTGCTGTGGCATGAACAATGCCCCTGCAGACTTTGAATATCGAGAAGCTAAATCAGCGGACTCTCCTTACTCACTCCCTTTCTACCTTATGGAGTGCCTTTCTGCTATTTGCGCGTTCTATGGGCGATTTCAAAGTGTATGCTGTTACATGTTACCTATCCAGCTGCAGAGTCTTTTGCTAATTCGGGTTCTATGCAGACTGTGTTAGATTGTTTTAGTGTTCAGTTGATTGAAAACTCCATGCAATGTCGAGAAAGCATCGAATGTGAATTTTTGACTTGAAGCGAGTTTTCTATCGTGTCTATAGACCTTTCTTTCGCGCCTCTTACATACATACACGTCTATTAGACGCTCCAGTGACTTCAGGAGGAAGAGTGAAGGGCTGATAGGCCTATAGTCCCTCTTTACTTTCCCTGGACACAGAAATGTTACCTAATTCAAGCCATCAGCCATGAATCTGCTTTAGCAACCGAGTGGTAGTTTCCTCAGACTCACGCAAAATAAATGGGCTGGACACCATCAATCCTTATCGGGTGCAGTGGAATTGATTCTCCAAGCTTAGGTATGTATCCAAGAGGTAGACTGAACTTTTCGTTCCAAGGAGGCTTGATTGGCTGCTGTCCTTTTTGTAAAATATTTTCCTTCACTCAATGTGGTCTATTCAGCAGTTTCTCTGTGCAAATGCATGTTGCAACTTCCTAGTCATCCCCTTTGAGTGTTTAAGTGGTTTCCCTTGTGTTTGATAGATTGGATGTCAAACTACCCAGAAAGTGACTTCAAGTAAGGGTTGTGTTCTTTTTTCTCGTCCCCCGTGTGACTACCATCCTCGATTTTCAATTACGCCGATGTGCGTTCTGTAAGGTGGCAACCATAGCGTATGTTGTGTGATGTTTATTTGAGCGTGACTCTGAATTGGCTGCGTAGGTGCTCCAGTTCACTTCCGCATTGTTCTATTAGCTCGGAGGATTTAGAAGCCGGATTGCACCTTAGTTATCGACTAAGATAGCACTATTAAGCTAGGAAGTCGAATCCCTTTTAAGTGACGACATGTTTTCCGGATTTGCCTTATAGTCGCTGGCATAATTAGGGAGGCGATAGAATTTGGATAAGTAGGGGGTTTCCGAGAAGACTCTGCCACCAACACCGGAGTTCATTGAGCTGGCAATATAGGAAGATGGCTGTTTCACAAGTAGCCGCACTGCTTCTTCCTCCCGTTCAGCTTTGGAGAGGAACTTTTAATGAAATTCAATTTGAGAGTGACACAGTCTGTCTGGAAAGCTACCAACTTTCTTGGTAGCAGGTCTAGGATGTTACTGTGTCCAGTGGGGTTGTTCTATACAGTGTACTCTCTCATAAGCGGACACCGACGGTTCCAAGAAAATTGTCCGCTTATGAGATGTTTCCACTTGTGAGAGGTGTCCGTACGGAGAGAGTACACTGCATTTAGTTTCTTGCTAAGCTTTGAGTTAAGGACGACACAAAGATTTCTGGCCCTGGAAAGGAGTGAGAAAGGCTGACGGTTCAGGGGTGGGAGGGTAGATAGGAGCATGGTAACCAAGTCAATTGCGAGGCAATGACATCTTCAGATCCATGTTCTAGATAAAGTAGCGTCACAACGTACATAGTGATATCTAAAACAACCAGTGGCTGCAGATAGATAAAATAAGATGCAAGGAACTTGTTGTAGTTCTGTGCACTTCTCTCGTTGCACATCCTTCATAAAGACAATCCAAGTGGATACATTCGCATTCACGAGTATCTTTCACTTCAATGGGTCATCCTGCGTTAATTGTGCTGGTTTTCCGCCGCTATCCACATTCACATCATCACTGGAAAAAAAAAGGAGTAAAACTCAGGTAAATCACGAATTGAATGTCGAATCACCATCTGAATTAGAGAAAGGAGTGAAGGTTGGAACAGATCGTCTAATAAAAACCGTCTTCCGTGTCCTTCTTCTGCTTCGACCGTCTTCGATGATTTTTTCTTAATTTCTTTACATGTCTTTGCATTTTTTCTCTTCTCTTAGGTCTTAGCATCACGAATGATCCTTTTGTCCTGCTTAATTTCTATGTACTATATATTTATTTATTTTTCTATTCTTATTCCCAGCAAGTGGTTTTGAGCTCAACGATTTTTCACATTACACTCGAGAGTGATCGGTGGCTGAATTCAGAGTAGAAACCGGAAACAGAACTTCGGTGATGCTTCTTCTCCGCTTCGGAGGAAAAAAAAAAAGAAGGATAGAATCCTTTTGTTCTTGAACCTGATTAGATAATGCGGGAAGATGATGGGCAAACTCTCGTCCTCGTAAACTTACCTCTTCGGTTTGCTTCCTTGTTGTTTATTTTTTATTTATTTATTTATTTTTTATTTTTTTCTTTTCTTGTTGCTATAACTAAAAGGACAGCGGAGAGAAAAAAAACTTGTTGAACAGGAAGATTTTTGATTTTTTCCCGCACCTTCCAAGTGCAGAAATCCTGCGTTGTGTTTGAATTCCCACTTTGCCGACACAAAGACGATCGATGATCGCGCGGATAGTTAGACCAGGAAGTGTGTGAAAATTATGAATGCCTTCGTGATGGTTGATTTTTTTTTCCTTGTACCAAACGCATCAGGGATTTCAGTCCTCAAAAGGGGGAATAGAAACGATTGGTTTCCGTGTGTTTTTTTTAATTGATGCGCGTTGACAGAAATGTTGGTTTATTTGCTTGTAAACTGTTACGCGATCGGGAAAGTGGGAATGAGGTGCATAATCTTGAGATCTATTCATGAAAAGCGGTAGACCGGGGCTTTCTACCTGAAGTTGTTGGATTAAGTTGAGATGGATGCCTATGAATTGATACAACGTTTGGGAAATATACATAGATCCAGTTGAAATGCAAAAAATAAAAGAATTACGATCGAGAAAAATTGATTAAAGCTGAAAAAAAAAAAAGAACAAGTTTCGTTAAGCGAAAGGAGAGCTTAGAGGGTCGGGAGAACGTAACTCGCGTCAGATGTGAGGGAAATCTTACAGTCGTAACCACTATACAATTGAAGAACACATGTGGACTTACATTTATTACAACTTCTTGGAAGTAGCTATTAATTTCGCGGAGAAATTAAAGTGAAGGAGGCCTCATAGCACTGGAGTTGCTAGCGTATGGAGGGTTATATTTTGTGTCTCTAGACAGGAGATCAGTCCTTTGCCGAGGATTTTAAGTCTGTTTAGAGTTATTGTATCGATATGGTGAAAAGCCTTTTGATTTTCTAAGTATACCATTTAAAGGAAGCGAACAGTGGGGGTAAGAGTATATGTTTGGGTATAGATCCTATCAGAGTATATCCATATCCACCGATGCACTGAGACCAGAAGTAGGTCGTGGGGCCATTTTGATAGGGCGAGACCTTGGAGACATTTCACTTGCTATTTGTTGAACCAGCGGGAGTTTTTATTAAAGCGACTGACATCTTGTTTTGCTACGTCAGCAAGATTATCAAAAGGAAGGCACCAAGACGGTTACTTACTGACTTAAGGTGACGCTACAGTCCGAGGTAAACCCGGGCTTCAACCACCAGGCGTCTCCAGCCAGCTCGACCTTTAGCCACCTGCCTCCAGTTTCGCAAGCAAGTTGGTTAAGGTCCCCTTTCACTTGCGTGCGCCACCTGAATCTCATCCCTCCTCTACTGCGCCGTCCCTCAGGTGTAGAATCGAAGATTTTCCGGGTCGGCATTGGTGTCCATCCTCTTTAGATGACACAGCCACCTCAGTCATTGACTTTCCCTCTTCTCGCTAAGTCGACGTCGCTGTTTGTCGTTGTATCTTCTCCTCCATTCATCGTCTATGCAGATGGGACCGAAAATCACCATAAGAATTTTCCTCTCGAAACAGTCAAGAGCATCCTCATCCGCTTTTGACAGACTCCATGCCTCTGCGCCATAGAGCAGGACTGAGACGATTAAGGTCTTATAAAGGGTCACTTTAGTTGTTGAAAAGATTGAGAATTGTTTCTTCATATTCTATGTCTGTGCAGCTTCTGCAGAAATCATTTGCGAGAAGGCCCAGGCGAATGGCAATTCTGCCTATAGCGCAGTGTCCTGAGATGACACCTTCAAGATGCCGTTGATTTAGGAAAATCAATATTTTGGAAAGCCTTTGGTCTACTGTAGGTTCAATTTGTCTCCTGTGCGACAGGTAGTGCCATTTGACCACCTTAGACAGATTTTGCTGATCGCTGCTAGCTCAATTCACGTTTGTTTGTACCCAGTGGCACACCGAGATTCTGTTTATAAAGAAGAATCTGCAGGGCCTTGGCTGTCCCAGTGCTCTGGTATCCAGCAGAAGAACATTTTAATTGCTCTGCCATTTCTACGAGATGCGAGTGGCAATCTCGAGCAGATATTAAATTCCATCTCAGCCAAGATAACGCTTCTTTTATCACCATAATCTCCACCTAGAGAATACACCTCATATTACACTATGTTTGCTGTTGGAACTATCTGTATAAAGGAGGAGGGTAAGAGTAAGTTCACTCCAAGCACTTGGAAGTAGTCTTGCTCCTATCAGGACATTTTATAAAACATTAAGTAGGTTGGCTTTAGTCTGGAAATGAAAAGGGTAAGGAGGTCACTCACTAGATCCTGCATATACCCTTCCGATCACGAAGACACCCATTAGCAATCTTTACGGGGATATAGATGAGGAAACCATGATCAGGGCTAATATGCGATGGTGTCACATGGACACATGTGAAATAGCCAGATCGCTATGGCCAGCCTTCGATAAGAAGATTTTCAAAAATTTCGTACAACTTAGCCGAAGGGAAATATGAATCGTCTCTAGTGTCCTCACAGGACACTGCGGAATAGGAATCCGTGCGAGGCGTCTTAGATCGCCCTACAACGACTATTGCAGAAGCTGCAGAGGCGAAGAGGAAATAGAATCCGTCAGGCACCTGCTATGCGAATGTCCCGCACTGGCCACCAGAAGATTGCGTTCTCTTGGTAGTAGCTTCTTTCATGGGCTGGAGGACGCTGATTTTAGAAAACTACTGAGATTTCTATCCCTTTTTGGCTGCTTTCCAGATACGCCAACCCTATCCCTTGGTTTGACTCCCATGGGTATACATTTTATGGGTACATTGAGCCCGCGTGAGGTCTAAGCAAGTCTTTAGGACACTCACCAAACCAACCAACCATGTAGGTCACTCAATAAGACCGTGTCTTATCAATTCTTAATCATATGCTAGACAGAGATGGAGGAATAATAAATACTTCAATGACGATTGCTTGTACAAAACTTGCACCATAGTCTAGGATGGGAGACCGCCCAAATTAAAACGCTTCAATCAACGCCGATTTGTACGGGGTCGCATTGTTGGTTCTATTCTCTCTCTTGGGCGTTGAGAGTGAGACAACTATTCCCATGTGTGTAGATATGTACGTGGTGTGTTAATCAGAGATAGATAGATAGATTGGGTCGGTTGATAAGAAGTGCTGTGAACAGAGTAGGAGTGGAAACGGCAAAGGAGGCCACATGGCACTGCGGAGTGGGAGTGGGAAGCTCACCAATCTGGCACAACGGCATCTAAATTGAGGGATATTATAAAAAGAGAGAGAGAGAGAGAAAGTTTCAAATTATACGAGGGAGATAACCATATTACTGACACCCTTAGGATACAACCAAGTGCCATTTTGACTTTGATAGCCCTTGTTCTCAAACCGGAAAAACCTAAATTACTCGTGTTCATATGCGTTTTGTAAAAGAGCGACAGTGATGGATTTACATATAAGATAAGGACAAAACGATTTAGATAAAGTGGAAGGCAAAGGTTTGATAAGGATAGAGTGAGTAAAAGAAGGTAAATGAAACGGAGCATTTGAGAGAGAGATATGAATAGTTTACTGGTGGAGACAGAGAGGAAAAGTGAATGATACGTATGAATGCATGAAGCTACCCTGCGCTGGAAAGTAGATACATACGGTAAATCACGGGATACGTTTAGGCACCAGTAGTGTGGGTGTCAGTTTGAAAAATTTTTACGAGATGGCGCAGCACTTCATTTGCAGACATGCACCTCTCTTCAAGTTAGATTATGCTCGATGCCTGCCCAAGCCAAAGGCAAGCGTACACTTCGGCAGTTGAGAATGGATCCATTGTAATACCCTTTATATAGACGCATGAGATTATTTGAAACTTGCACCTTCTCTGCAAAGAAGATTGGCCTGAATGGGAAAATCCACAATCACAGCCCTGAATTACATCGTTATAGAACAAATTGAAAGTGCCTACCTTTGCGGCTAATGGCTGTGCTAATGACAATGTGCTGTTTTTCCCAATGCCTTCACGACTGAAGGAAATGATCAAATAACTATTAGATGGATTCGTTTAATGCTTGTCCGTAGGGTTATTTTTGCCAGGTTGCCCGCAGGGGAATTTATGTCACGAGCTATCGAGGACAGATTATGTCACTTCTCCTATGGTCTATACTTCTATAGTAATTGATCCTCTCATCACCTACATCTGCACCTTCATACAAATGTATGTTTACGTCACTCGTATGGTGGAAAAAAACTTAAACAAGTTTCAGCTCATAAAGCTTTTCGAAAAAAATCGGCATTACAGGGCCGATAAACTCACCAAAAGTGAAGCTACTCTATGTTTCTACCAGAACGGTGGAATCCGAAAATTTCACCTGCTACATATAAGTTACTCTTAGATATCCTGGAAAAAGTGCCTTCCAAAGGATCTAGGTCTGAAGTGGCAGAAACCTGGGCAGTTGCAGAGGAAGTAGGTTGTGTCCTCATTGACTTCCTACAACCCCTACAAAGGTCGTCTTCACTTAGCCTAAGCTTTTTCATATGATAACGCAGAGTATTATGACCTGTAATTACTCCTACAAGGATGGAGAGGGTTTTGCTGTCCTTCTGCATCACTGCATCAGTTCTGGCACGTGCTTAAAACGTCGCTTATTAGTACCATAATCGATATTCTTTTTGGCCACTGTCCAAGAGGAGAAAGAATAAATCCTTCACTCCGTCTGTACCTGTCCACCCCTTTCTCAAAGAGAAGGACTCTGTCTAGTAGCCAAACTGTCACATACCTACTGACATAAAGGGGCTGTGCCTTGCATACTCAGCTACCCAACCTAATTCTAAGCTCTGTGTAAGGCTTATCCAGGTACCTGAGCCATTGCTGGTTGATCCTTATCGTCGTATTACTTATCCATTCGACTTCCTTCAACGACAATGGTTATGTCAACAACGAATCTGACTTTTCAGGTAGGAAAAGTGCCCATGTACGTGGTATTTTACAGCAACGGGCGATTGCGAAGCCTTGTGTAGCGTCGATGGTGACATTGTATTGATTACAACCGGTTTCGGTAGTGTATATCAAGAACCTACGCCGATTCCGATGATATCTCACTGTCTTGCAGTCCTTAAACATTACGGATCCAGCTAGCAGAGGCTTTGATTTTTGTAAATACCTTCTCGCCATCTTCCTGCCAATATAAGCTTCTGTGCAGCTAGCGCGTTAATAAAATCTGTCGTCGAGTGTGGGTTGTGAAAGTCGTCCTATTGCAGATAATACACTCTAAGATCTTGTCAGCCGTATCCCAGCATGCCTGCTAGCGGACGATATGAAAAGGGCTCGTCTGCTGATGTACTCCCTTTGGTTGTTCTTGAAGCCGTTAATGGGAATAATGGTCGCAAAGTCTTGGGTATCGCTAAGGCTTCCGCTTGGGACACGCTGCTGTAGAAATTCGTTCTTCCAAATAGATTCCGGAGATTACATCCACATCCATTTCTTTTTTGCCGTAGACGGTCGTTCAAATAGAAATGTAAGAGAAGGTCTGAATATCCTAAGACGTTCGATACAATTTGCACAAGGATACCCAAATTTGATGCAAATGTTTACCTGTAAAATTAATCAGAAATTTGCAGTACATTTATACAATCTAAATGGAGGCGGTTACCCCAAGAAGAGGCGTTGTCTTTGGGCTGCAACGTTGTGTAGATTAACGCCCACTTTTTGGGAGGTGTTCCAATTGAACAAAGTTCTTTAAAAAAAAAAGTATTCATTTGGAAAATTCACTAAAAAGTGACATTTTCGAGGTTTTAGTGTAAAATACATGACCCGCTCATCTTTGAGATAAATTTCTACGTTTGGCTAATTTTGCATTCAAAGTTGGCAGTTGAAGAGACTTGAATGCCTGGGAAGGTTTCTAAAACCCAAATTCTTATGTCAAGGTTGTGTAAATTTGTTTGGTAGAGTAAAGTGATAAGCAAAATCGAATGGGAATATATTGGTCTTCACTTAGGACACAAGAAGGATAACGAAAATTGAGAGGCCTACACTTGTCAGTCAGTAAGAGGTAGGTGAGATCCTTGGTTGGTTGGTTGTGAAGGCTGAGATTTCACTCTTTAGGGATCATTAGCGACCATTGTGAGTCCCCTGTTGGATAGTTTAGCATGGGGGCAGAGAGTCAGATTGGTGGCTGGGCGGTGACAGGGGAAGTTCCACATTGCAGTTTTCATAGATTGCCGTGCCATCAAGTCCAATTCTGTGTACACGCTTGTTGAGATTTATTTGCCTTGTAAAAGTTCCATTAGTTGGGCTGTCTTGCAAGGTTAGGTGATGTGCGATCTAGCCACTTTGCAAGTCGTCAGATTTTCCCAGGTTTTGCGAAAATCCTGTCCTCTATTGCCCTCTTGATGACTTTTGATCCGACTCCTATCTTGCCACTTATGGTTCGCACCATTGCGTTGTCTCGACCCTTTCCCTCGCCAGTTTATCGGGTTTCACATTTCCTGTTGCATATATGTGTCTCAGTATCCATGAGTTGTGCACGTGCATATCCTTGGCTCTCGAGAAGGTTAGCTTATTCTTGCATTTCTGTGCGAGTAGGGATGTTCACACTGGGCTTTGTTTTCCTTGGATGTGGTGCTTTCTCTCAGGACGTCCTGATAGTGCGTCTTAGCTAATCGGTAATCGGTTCTGTTGCGCCTGAACGATTCAAGACATCTGGTATCAGCAAAGACTCTTGCGACTGCTTCTTTTTGTTCTAAAACATTCTCAATGATTTTCAAGATTTGCTTACTCTTCGTTAAAAATTAAATCTCCTACCACTGAATCATCGAAGACCAAGTGGTAATGGAAGCTTCCGGGTTCAACTCCTAGGCAATAAGTGGACTTGATCAACTGCGAAAGTTAATGTCAATTGTTCATGGCGTTCAGAATTCATCGAGTTGATCAATAAAGATATCATCAGGAAGTTTGAAAAACAAATACCGTAAAATACAAGCAATGCCAACAACATCAACAAAATTGTCCCCAGTTGGTCTAGACACCACCCTCAGACGCTATTGAAACCTTTTATCACCTAAATTTCGAATGAGCAGACCACACTCGCACTGTGTGAGCAACATCCTAAGAGTATTCATAACCCCTTGAGCGCGAGTGGCGGTTGATGGGTGCCCTGTGATGTGTGTCATCGGCTTACAAACCTAGATCATTAGATGGATTCTATATTTGCTTCTTATACCTTACTACACGTAGAAACCTGAAATGAAATGAAAAGTATCTTCGAATTAGAGCCAGCCAGATTCAGATATATACCTCAGAAGGCTTTTTAACTCAATACCGCTGAGACCTTCTAGATCGCCAAAGAAATAACTACGACGAGTCCGAGATCTAATGTTATTCAGCGCGCGACATTCATAGGGCAGGTTGGAAGTTGAACCTGCCCTATGAATATTATATGAGACAGCTGGTGCCTTGCTTCGACTATGTCTCATCAGAAAAATAAGTTTTCGATCGATAGCCGAAAGATTGGATACAAAGCCTCCTATCTTCCTATCTCCTAGTGGGTATAACAGAGTGGACTCCATACAAAAGGCGGGCATAGTTCAATTCCCATTTAGGCATCTACACACTTATTTTTTCTTCTTTATTCTTGGCCTCTGACACTGAATTAGGATGCTCTTTGACTTAATTTTTGCTAACTCACAAATCATCCCCCAACGTCTCCTAAACCATACTATGTGCAGTAAACTTGAAGAAAATAACATTAAAAATTTAGTCAACAACTTGGGAGTGGACCCAAAGCAGCAGATCAAGTTTTCGTCCGAAAGAGCTGCCAAGATCCATACAGCATTGAGTCTAAGAGAGATGAGGAGTATCCACTTCGTCTTTATCTTAACCTTACCTGGAAGGATTAAAGATAAGTCGACGAAAGTTACTTCTGACCAGCCGTTCTCGTAGTTCTCGATCTCCTAGCGGCCGAAAGAAAGTAAATTGATTAGAGAAAATGAGAAATTAAAAAGGAAGGCCCAACAGGACAAATTAAAGAGATCGCCACGCAACGGAAGAGCAGAGAAAATAAGGGAGAGTAAGGCTAAAAGGAAACATCGCAGATTAGACGTGGGGAAGCGAATTTCTAAATCACACACTTTTGTACCAGATGTGGGTGCTTGACTGTCTACAGGATGGGAAAAATAGAGAGCCCAGAATTGCAGTATAGAGACTAGACGTAAAACAAGAAAAGTGGTTCTACCCTAAAGTAATACAAGAAGCAGTTCCAGGGTCGGCGTGTCTCAGTGGTTAGTGCGTTGAACTGCTGTGCGAGTGGCGTGGGTTCAAACCTCAGTCGTGTCCACCGAAAATGTTTCGCGTCACCACCTCTCGTCGGGGAATGACAAGCCTCTGGGAGTATAATCTGTCAAGAAAATAGCTTCTAAACTCGCCGTTCGGAGTCGGTAATAAATAAATTGTGTAGGTCCCTTCCATTCGTGCGAATAATGTAACACGCACAACATGAATGGTTGCGAGAAGCTAGACCTTGTCTCATCCCTAGCTGTCGCGCCAGCTATTTATTTAATTTTTTTGAGTTCCAGGGTTGCACTGACTGAAGACGGAGAGAGTTAAGTCCGACACACCAGGGCCACTGCTGAAGGTTATCATCTTTGAAAAATGTAAGTCAGTAGTAGAACCTGAGAAGAGTTAAAAGACGAGAACTACACACTTGATGTGTTCATCCAAATTAAAGAGTGCTACCTTGGATGCCAGAAACCCAGAGTAAATGCTATCTTCGTGATCGCTAGGATATGTGTGTGGATAGCTGGCGCGACAGCCCGGTTAGGAGGTCAAGGTCTAGCTGCATACAGGTATTCATGATGTGCGTGTTACATTTTAGTACTGTTGACGATTTTCAGGTTTCAGTACCGTCTTGCAAGGACAACTGCAACCACATTACTGCTCAGCAAGCTGAAACGAAGGCAATGATAATTCATACCACCTTTTTCATTGACAGTCGGGAGGCAATATTGTAAATAGGCACGGGTCCATGGCACACAACACAATGTAAGTTATGTAGAGTTCCCAGACACAAAGGTGTATGAGGCAACGAAAAAGCACATGAACCAGCCAGGAAGGGATCATCGCTCAATCCAGAACTGCCAGAGAAATCAAATGACAGATGGACTGCGATCAGCTACTGTGTTATAACAGGAAAACCTGGGCATTCTATAACAAGGACGGAACTCAAAAGATCCCACAGAGAACCAAAGAAAAGTTCTATTGAAGAACTATTTTCTATTGAACTGATTGAAACTAACACTTCCTACATACGACAATCAAGAAAATGTGCGAGTTATGTTGATTCAAATTTTGGGCGGATCTAAATTTTGTAGATCGTAGCCAAGTCTATGAAAGTGATCGACTGATTTTATCGTTTGAGGAAACCAAGGCGTCAAGGACCACTTTAAACAGCATCTTTGTTGATTCAAACGAAGGACAAACCCTTGGTTTTCTCAGTATCAACTTGATTTCTTTTTAGTTTGCCTGCATTGGTAGACATAAGTTGGGTTTTGACGCTTGGAACTCAATTTGGTTTGGCTAATTGATGATTGCTTAGGTTGAGCTTGGTTGACATTCGTTCCCACTGGGACACAACGACCTAAAGCTTATGTCTCGACGTAGTTTTAGAATAAGCGAAGTCAAAATTGATATCATTCGGATGGATTGGAGGGAAGGAAAAGATTACTGAGCCTTGGGATGGGGAGATAATCAGCGTTAGCTGAGAATAGCGTAGAAGTGCATTTATCTTGTACAACATTATTAACACCCTATGTTTACAAAGGCGCTATGCCACTTTCTATCAAACGCTTTCTAGATATCTTCAGCTACTTTTCACTCTGCTGGTGTATGCATTGAAATGGAAACCGACAGGAAAACCATAGAAGATCTAAGGAAAAATCTGCTTCCGCCTGTCAATCGGGTACAACAGCAGTTGTTGGGAATAAGAAGTAAATTTTTCATAGCATCCTCGGCCTTTGGTAAAGCCAAAACAATTCCATTTGAAAAAACCAACCGTTACCACTTCAGTGATGAGTACGTTGGACTACTGTGCGAATTATGCAGGTTCGGAGCCCAGCAATATTTACCAAACCACCTTGCAGCGGACAATTACAAACCTTTGATAGTATACGCGAGGCACTCAATGCCAAGCAGCTACTTCTTCGAACGAAAAGGTCCATACTGTTGGTGATGATGGTTTGGGGACATTCAATGCATGCCCCCAACTCGGCTTCGAATCCATGCCATCAGGTAGGCATCCCCTGGGTAGGTCTAGGATGAGCCCATGCCCGTGATAGCTACTGATGATTTTGAGTCGATGTCGGAAGATCGGGAGATGTGGAGAGTCTACTTAAGGACCCTAACTCGCGATGTGGATAAGCTGGTTATTGAAAATGATGACGATTTGTCATATACATGGTTCCTAATTCGGCATTCGGAGGCGTCGATAAATTGCACGTCCCCTCCTTTCATGTTAGACCTTGGTCCACCACGAGCTGTCGCATCAGCTTTATATTTTTTTTTCCCTACAATAAATGTAACATCTGTGTTCTCTCCTGATTAAGGAATATTCTCAATAAGGCGGTTGCAAAATTTGACAAACAGAAAACCGCCTTTAAGCCTTTTCAATGATCTTAAACCGAACAATTACCTAAATGCAGCGAATTTTTAGCAAACTGCAAAGGGATAGACTGTAAAAATAAGACTTGCAAAGACATTTCTTTAAGCCCATTATGATGTTTTGGAAAAAGCGATTGCGACTGACGAAAGTCTTAAAACCTGCTTCACAAGTTCGACTTTAACCTAAATCACCGACACGTGGTAGCAAAACTTTCTTTTCTTTTTTAAGAAATTCACAAGTCTTTGAATTTATCTGTACAGGATCCTTGATAATTTTATATTAAAAACTTAAACAATTTTTGGCAAATTTAAAAAAAAACAATTCTAATGCAATGCATGACTGGCGACGGGTGCTCTATGATTTGTTAAATTTATCAAATTTTGAGAAATTATGTGCAAAATTAGTGCCAAAGTGTTGACGAAAATGTTTAACTAGTGCAGTTTGCTCCAATTTCAGCGTTTTCTTGCTTAAATTTGATATTTTGACTGTGAAATGGCGACGGACCGCCTCCAGCCATTTTGATTTCATAATTTTTCCACCAATGCAAGCGCGTAAACCAAATGCATTTCATTCAATTGACTGATTTTCATTTACTTTGATTAAAAACGAATCGGTAATTTTGAGAATTATATTTATCGATTGAAAAATCCACGATAAAGGTGAAATCATGCTAATTTCTCTACAAAATGGCGGTTTGATCTACCCCTTCGACGTGGTGTCATCGCAATAAAGCCTCATCCAAGTGAGTATTAGGTGCAAAATTATCTTCAAAAATTGCAAATATTCGATTAAAAAATATTTTCTTTGCAAAAATAGCGGTTGCATTGCATAGAGTGTTGTAAAAATTCAAATAAATATCAAAATGCGTAATAATGGCGGTCATTGAAGATCCCACCCGACGTAAAAATTATTTCCCCCGCGCAACACAATCAAACAATTTCGCGCACACATCAAACACACATTTAACCCGAGAGAGCGAGAGAGAGAGTGTTTCGCACACACTAAGCTCTTCGCCTTACGCATCTCATCTCAGCGGCTCAGGCAAACACAAGTAAAAATACCGCACGCATACCCATTAAAGCTCAATTTTGCCAGAGCAAAAGAGCGCACAAATTTTGCAAACTCTCTTAAGCGAAGTTTTTTTTTACGATTTTCTCTTTTTTTGCCATTTTGTCACTCACACATTCGCATAACGCACACAATTAATCGCACAGAAAAGAAAAAAGCAAAATAAATTCTAAATTCACACAATCAAAGTTCGGAGCTTTTTTTCGCGAAAATTCGCGAATTTTGCGATGAGGTGTCGTGGCCGATGATCGATGATAATGTTGTTAAAGAGAGAGCGAAAGAAAGAGGGGCACGTATTTATTGTAACACGTGGACAACATTTTGATGCGATGACATCACTTGACTATTTTGTACTTTTGCCAAATATATCCTTTCGACAAGTCTGCACTTAGAATCCAACCGAAAATTCAAATATGTCGACGATTTGCAGCTGAACTGAAATTGTCGACGAAAATCCATTGCATGGATTTTTTGCTTCTCACCAAAATCACACAAAGGTCTGATTGCGATGCGCTCCGACCAACGAATGCAACAATTTCACAAAATGCGTCTGACTGTTGCTGCTGCTGCAGTTGGTTGTACATGGCACAGTGGTGTGGGAAAAGGAAAAACTAATCAAGGAAACGTCAAACCGAAAGAAGACCGAGTGTTAAATAAGGCGCTGGGGGTATTTGACACCGACGACAACACCCAGAATGGGAAGAAAATCCGAACCGGAAATGCCGCTTTCCTCCATAAAAAAAAAAATGTAAAACTAACACACGACAGACGACGGGATGAAGTAGACGGCAAAATGTTGTAATTCTTTGGAATTTCGGTCTCGTTCGTTATCTCCATTTGAAAAATAGTTTTTTTCTTCTTTTTTTTCGTAGGTATTTGTGTCGCTGTTGTTGTTGCTGCTGTTGCTGCTGCGTTATTTCCAACAACTGCGACGCATTCTTTTGATGGGGTTGTTGCTTTCCTATTATTTTGAATGGTCGTAGCTCGTAGCGCTGGCCGAGCCACGGTTACATCATCTGCATAATTAAAATTTCAAAACTATGACGTAGATTTTTGTTGTAACATTGAGTTTTTGGAGCGTATTATTGAAGGCCCTAAGTAAATTATGTATGCTGGCATAATAAGCAGAGGATATCGCTTTGATGAAAGTGAAAGAGAGAGAGAAGCAATTAATTAAAATGTGGAGTGCATCTGCAGGGAGAGGGACACACGCTCAGCATTTGCAGATTTATTGCTTGTCATGAAGGGGGCACCATATTTGCAGTTAGAGCAGAGAAAATTGTAGATGACGCTAACCCTGTTTTGTAAGTCAATCCTCCTGTCAGGCAATAAACATTTGAATACCAGGAAGAATTTGTGATCATTGCGCAGTTATTATAGGTAGGTATGTTAGGAAATGGGTTTTGAACATTAATTGGAATTCGCCTCCCTTCCTTATGTTTCCAGAATATACCCCTATGGAGGTTAATCCATTTCAAAATTGTTATTTGCCACAATATTTCGGATTTTGGATCGACAAATTCGGAAGGAGTAAGACGCCATCTGTCGGGTTTACTGAAGAGTAACTACTCCTACGTTAGTACGTATAGTTCGGGGTGAGCATGCGCCTTAGCCAACAAGTGACTTGAGTTTGTCTGGTCCTAAGCTAACTGCCTTTAGTTATGCACACCAAGTTGATTAAGGTCTCCGTCTTCAAGTGCGTGTCACCTAAGACGAGATCTTATTTTACTGTGTTTTCCTCCTCCAGGTTAGGTTAGGTAGAGTAAGGTTATGCAGCCACCGCTTGCATAAGACACTAGGTCTGCCCATCGCGATCTCTGTGAAACCAAAAAGGCAAAACCTAAACCATTTCCTGAAAGCATTTGATTTCGCTACAGAATTTTACCACGTTCCTATAGCTGTCATAGCCTAGTTCCTCTAGATTATTAAAGAAATACTTGCCGGGAAGTTTCATGGGTGTCCTGGCAATTCCTTGACATTCACATAATATGTGTGTTATGTCCTCAGTGGCGCATAAGTCGTTGCAGTACCTGCAGACATCCGTGGCTGGGAGTCCTAATCTTTTAGCATGCTTCATGAGAAGACAGTGGTCGGACAGGATGCCAGTGACTAATTGTAGTTGTGTCCTGCTTAAGTTGAGAATATCTCTTGTTTTCCAGAGCAGAGCAGAGCAGGCCATAGAGCCTTGTATTCCATCTCTGATTTGCCGTACTTAGAGTTATTCTTAGGATCTCTGCTTTAGCCACACAGGAAGGATGGTCCACGGTGGTTCTCCCCTCCCAGGTTTGGCCAGCTCGTCGGCCCTTTCGTTTCCCTCAATGTTCACAATGACCCGGCACCCAACAAAGTCTTTCTCGATTCAGCGTACACAATGCCTTCAGAATTCCGCCACATTTCGAGACTAGTGCAGATCTGACGACATTTGATTCTAGCGCTTTAAGTGCGGCCTGAATATCAATGTAAAGGGCGATATGCCTTTTACAATAGATATCGATTTTATCCAAGTGATACCGCAGCTATAAGAACAGCCAGAACCTCTGCTTGGAATATGCTAGAAGTATCCTCTGGGTATGCTACAATTATCTCTCCAGGTTAGACCGACAAATTTTGCGGTTTGGAGCTTCTGTCATTGCCATTTCAGACGCCTACCGCGCAATTTTTTTTAATGTATTATTGGTATGTATGAATGTACATAGCTTTACAAGTTGTTTAATTCCTAGAGCTGTGAGTCTCGTTAGTGTTCCGGGAATAGGCCTTGCTTTTCAATTCCATTTTCAATCGATTATCAAGAGTTTTGTTTGACTTCCGATAGGATGTCGTTGTCAAAAAGAAAAACAGAGCAAAGGTAGACAAAGTCCTTTACAACCCTACCGCTTCTCTTTTTTCTCTTCTTCGAACGCGGGGTGGCAATGGTGTAGTGGTTAGGATTATCGCTTTTCACCCTGAAAGTCCGGGTTCAGCTACTGATGTCGAGAAACATTAATTTCTCAAAATAAATAGAATCGATCAACAGTGAAAGCCGATGTTAACTGTATTACAAAGGCATACCACTGGCAATGGAGTGTCATGGCTGGAAGTCTTCAGGGTGCCTCGGGTTGTCTCCTAGATCTGTCGAAGTGTGAACATTTGGTCGATTGAAGAGTTCTCTTGCCTGAAACTCCAATTAGAGTAGGCAACCAGGTTGTGGATGAAGGGTTTCAGGCAAGAAATAAAGAAGAGATTTCACCGGAAGCAGGGAATAAATGCTTCCAAGTTGCGACAGCATGAGGAGTTGAGTTCAGACAAGAAATCTGTAGAAATCCAGAGCATATCTTGGACTAAGATGCTCGTGAAAATAGAATGCTCGGAGCTCTTTAACACTTTTTGACTTTTTTTAGTACATTTCTACAAAACTATTTTAAAGGGCAGAATCATCTGATGGTTAATGAAACAAAAGCTGACGCAATACCTCGAGGAAGGCATAGTCACTCTCAACCCTTCAATCATGTACGTGTTTTATGTTTTCCCACGAATGGAAAGGACCTAGAATACGCCCAATTGAGAAGCTTCTTCATCATAAATTATACTCTCGCAGGTTTGTTATTCTTTGATTATATCATGCATTTTTATTGCAAGTTGGTCTTATGAGCCCTTATAGCTCTAAATGCCGCAACAGTGTTTGCATTGGGTACTTGCTAGGAAGCACTGTCTTCTTAACAGAAGCGTTTTGGACATCTCTGATGCTGGCAATACAGAGGAAATGATTTAACAGCCGAGTTGCAATTATCGACTTTATCCCCTTTAGAAAAGAAAAGACGAGGAAATGATTGAGAAATTGATTCGTTTTGGGCAATGGTAGTCTATGTCTCTTCTCACGAAAATATCTGAAGTACCAATATAAGTCTGTAGTTAGTCTGTATTATTTCAGGCTGGCCCTGATGACACTCCTACTTTGGCATTCACCAAAGAAACAGGAAGATTCGCCAAACCACATGTACACTAGTGTCAACTCCATAACTATTTCCACCTTCCCTTGATCCCTCCCAGCAAATGTATGTCGCAAACCATACCTATCTCTACAGCTCCAACGATTAAAGGAGAGGAGCGCAACGGGCCCGACTGGGGCCTAAGTGAAGAGCCTTCCGCTCACAGTCATATACCACACCATACCATTGAAGCAGATCGTCAGGTAAGAAAGTTAGGTGTGGTAAGTATGCTAACATATGTATGTGTTGGATCTGGTGTTAGTTACATGGCTACTCACCAACATCGGTGCATCCATATAGGCCAAATTAAGTCCATTGTGCTCCCATAGGAGCCGGTCTTTCGAGCTATTTAAGGAAAGTTTCGAAAACATCTTGAGGTTCTGTTTAGAAGTATTCTATTGAGAATTTATTTTCTTAAGGAGCAGCGCTGTTACATGATATGAGAAATGTTTCCTCCTTCTCCTCGTTCATGCAACTGTGACAGAAGTCTTTAGCTGGAACTCATAGCCTGATGTCATGTCAGCAAATTACACATCGAGTTGTTAGTAAACCGACCAAAATGTCGACATGATTTCAGCTCATTTATTTTACGTTGACTGAGTTAGAGGGTAAGCCTGTCTTGCGCAAATCAGGGGCCGAAGTACCGCGTTCGATAATAAGTGAGTAAGTGGAACTCGTGATCGAATGCCCGATTAACTTCATTGGGAGCGGTAATGCCAAATCCTCACATTTCGATGACGAGTTACCCGTAAACGAGTGTGGTAATTCGGACCCAGGGTTTTGCCACCGCTCATAACCCTGTAAAAGTGGTTTGCGGAATCTTTGTATTTTTTCGTTGTTTCAGGGTTCATCTGCTGCCGTCGAGAGTGCTTGTTAAGTGCCTTTCTTGGATGGTTCGTTCACTTCACAATTACCTGACATATGGTTATGTCCAGAAACTCATCACCATTGTGGGTAAGGTTGCATCTAGTCGATTTCTCATTTAGAAACGCCCGACAGTGGTTGACCAATGTACAGTCAAAATCGGTTATAACGACCTTCAAGGGACCGATTCAGTTGATCGTTTTAAGCGAAATCACATAAAAAACTTTATGTGGCTCGTCCCGGGATTCATTTCCTTAAACGAGATAGATATCTGAACTAATTTATAAACTCGGGCCTGGCGTTAATGTGAGAATGACACTTTTTACGTGGGCGCATAGACAACGGGCAAATGCATCATTCGGGATAAGCAACATGTATCCAGATCTAGAGCGAAACAAGTTTTAGAATGGACTTCCGTGGCGGCGTATCACTGAAGACCAATAGGTCTAAGTTCCTGTTGTGGTTGACAGCGCATTACCATATACAAAGCAGAACATACAAGCTTGCTCTTGTAAAAAATATCCAAAAAGATTCGACGTAGTAAGAAGGAATCACACAACGTTTAATACGTATCTGCGCTTAAGATTGAAATACATCTTACTTACCAACTTCCATGTGTGTGGATGTGGAAGATAACCGACAAGATCTACGATGAAAGCCCTCTCTCATTTATTACACAGGCATTACAATTTAGATAAAGATCACTGAACACAAAGCTGCATATAAACATCTAATTACACGTCCTAAATTATGTTAATCTCTCCGATAAGTAAAATTCCATCGAAAAGCATAAATGAAGCACAAAAAAAAAAAAAAGATACAGATATCTACATAAATCGAACTCGAACCCGTACGAAACTAATTTATTTCAATTGAAATTTAATATGAAACTATACGGCCGTAAAGAACTCTACGTAGTATATGAACAATTCGGGTATCTAGAAGGTACTATGTGTATCTGGCTGGAACCCAGTGTGCAACAACAGCCACCAGACAACACACATTTTCCCACGATCCAAGGCGGAATGTGCTGTAACAGTCCCGCGTCCAACAATGTAATAGGGGACGTCTTCGTCCGCGTCGTTGTCCAACGGAGCGGGCGGTCTTCTTCTCTATCAGTTCTCGGAATGAAATTCGAG
Organism: Matsumyia berberina; assembly: GCA_917880715.2. NCBI lineage: Eukaryota > Metazoa > Arthropoda > Insecta > Diptera > Syrphidae > Matsumyia > Matsumyia berberina. Next base: position 87,888,941 of record OU862871.1, read on the forward strand.
GGGAAACTCAAACTATTTGTTGTTTTTCTCTAATTCTTCGTTTTCCTTTTTATTATTTTTCTTTTTGAGTGAAAATTCCGTCCGTCGCTCGTCGTGCGCGTCGTCGTCTCCACTTCGGAATGTGGCGTTAAACAGCCGAAAAAAAGTGAACAAATGAAAGGAAAAATTCCAAGAAAAAGGAGACACATTCAAATGTCCTTGAAATGCATTAGACGTTGTACTAAAATCGATAAAATTGAGTGAAAAAGAGAAAGTGAATAAAAGTGGATAAGCAAGCACACACAAACACACACATGTGAATATGTAGATAAATTTGAATTTGGGATTTTCTTTATTTTTTTTTTTATCAATGGATGAGCGACTCACATCCGCCGACCATGCCTACAGAAATGCAAAATGAAAGCGATAGTAAACAAAATTGTCTTCTTAGGAATTCAGATTTGGTGGATTAAGGGAGAAAGGTGTAAATAGTTTATGAAGCACCCTGCGATAAGCGAGCTGTCGTGTTAATTTGATTACGATTATCGGAGGAATTTGATAAATGCACACAAGGAAATGAAATTGTTGACTTTTTATTAAGAAGCTTAGAGATTGTCTCATGCATAATTGGAAAACCAAATTAGGAATGCATTCCGGATATACTCGTGGTCGGTGATGGCCATAAACAAGTTTCATCAATTAGAGCTTTCGATTAAGCGCCACTGTATTTGTTATAACAAGAGTCACACCGAAGGAGGCAGCAGCGAAAAGGTTGCACACACGCCTCCGCAGAGGAGAAGGATAACGATATCATTTCAATCAAATCAGAGACATGCATAGGTCAGACCCCTATTCGATACCTTCTATCCTTAATCAACGAATCGAATTTTTTTTTTTAAAGAACCAGCCCTTATGGCGGACACTGCGACCTTGCAAGATCTATTGTGTTTTCGGTCTACTTAGCCTAATAGGTCTACTACCTTCCTAAGGAAGCAGTTAGTAGCCTCCGCTAACCAACAGAATTTCCTATGAAATATCCGTCTACATAGGCAGTATAGTGCCGGACATTCACAGAGAATGTGCTCAGAGGTTTCTTCCTCTTTCAAACAGAGTCAACACTCTGTTTCTGAACAAAGATTTAGTTTGTTGAGATGATATCTAAGGCTACAATGGCGAGTAAAGAAGCCCACTATCTTTCTCATGTTGTTCCTGTCAAGGTTTAGAATTTTCTTGTACGAAAATGACTTTGCAAGTCTCTTGGATTGCCTAAGCCCGGGACAGTCCCAATAGGCTAGGCGAAGTTGGTGCTCCCAGTTGTTTAACAAAGCTGTGGTGGTAGCCCAATTAACGCCACAAAGGTTAGGTTAGGTATCTGGGTTGATGAGGGAGAAAGCACTCGACCTCATCACACTTAGGTCCTTGTGGACCCATTGTGATGCTCATGCGGGTTGGTTCCGGCTCTACCGGGCTTCTACCTTACCGCTCGTTGTTGACTTGGTTCTCCAGCCATCGTGAAACATTAATGAAACAAAAGGGTTCAAAACAATGCCCTGGTAGCCGGAAAACCCAACCAAGCTTTACTTTGTTGTATCTGGCAAGTGATTGTAGGATATCGTAGCAGGACTTGACTGACATAGATTCCCCGAAGTGGGATGTCAATGCTTTAAGACCTGCCTGACTATATGTATTTTTGCGCCTCTAACACCTTTATCGAGGTTTATCCTAGCCCAGATCTCAATAGCATGGATTTCAGCCTGAAACACGCTAAGGCACATCTCCATTGTTCCCGAGACTTTAGAGTTGGGTCCAAAGACGCCATTTCTGATCCGTCAGTAAACCATACCAAACATCCTGGGTCTGACACGGGTTCTCCATAAAATCGAAATGGCTAACAGGGAGTTATTTTGGTATCACAATGGGCCATAGTCTATATTGCCACGTAGTGAACGTTTAACATTCTCGGTTGTCGAAAAGTATAGCCTGCACCTTGCGAGCCAAGCGCACGCTTTTCCGGCATCGCGTATTTTCGTTTGCGTGTTCAGTACAAAACTATGCGGCCCAAAAATCGAGGAATGTATCATGTAGGTACCATGGAATATGTCAATTTATTTTCTCAAGTGTCCCTTGGCACTTGAACTTTGCTTAGTTATAAACACGTGTATTTTTTGAGACCGAGCGATCTGGAAGGACCTCTTTTGCATGAGATCAACGTCGAATCAAATTCAGATGTAGGCCAGAACGAACTATCCAAGCTGGACGATGTGTGTAAATAATACCGTCTGTTCGATCCGGACGAAGTGAAAATAGACATATTCAAATCTAAGTCTAATCAATTTGTTGGAGATGACTTGGTGTACCAACTCATATACCAATATGGTCGGATGAGAGCCTGCCCTATGAATGGAACTTCAGTGTTGTTTCCCCTAAACTCAAGAAAGAAAATTCTTAGCTCCACAACATCGCCTACAAGATCTTATCCGCGGTATTGCGTGAACGCCTAAAAACTTGTGTCAACTATAAGTGCAGACTATGGCAGATCTTGAAGAAAACCCAGGAATAGCAAGTGAATACCAGCCATCTTTTAATCGATTTCAAGGCTGCATATAATAAAATTTGGCATTTGTGCCGGATGACGATGGATTATGGATGCTGCTCCGTCAAGATTACTTACTTAATACTTTTGATGTGATAAGGCGTAGCATTGTCATGCGATTTTCAATGCAATTACTTGCATACGCGGACGAAATTGACATTATCGGCAGGATGCAGAATGATGGCAGTTAATGGGTATTGAGATGGATGCGGCCAACCTGGGCTTAACTATCAACGAGGGCAGCACAAAGCACTGCTATCATCAAAAGAGGACACGGTACACAGAATTCTTGGACAAAACCTCACTCTCGACAACTATTATTTCGGGATAGCTAGGGATTTTCTCTATCTAGGTTTCGTTATAAGTTCAGGAAACAGCATCAGTACTGAGATCAAAAGAAGAATAACTCCAGCCGAGCGCTGATTCTTTTGGCTTATTCTGATGATTCGTTGGGGTAAAAATCATCAAATCAGACCCTAATCACAGTCCTGCTCTATGGGGCAAAGGCATGGATTTTGTTAAGAGTGGATGAGGACACTCTCGGTTGTCTTGAAAGAAAAGTTATTCGGTTAATTTTTGGTACCGTCTGTAAAGACTGTGAGTGGAATCGAATATACAACGACAAACTGTATAGACTCTACAGCAACATCGACTTAGTCTGAAGAGTCCGTATGCCTATACCTACATGTACACCGAATAAGATGGGTGGGACAGGTAGAGCGGATGAACAATCTCCGGCCTAGGGACGAGACTATAGAGGAGGATCGCGATGAAGGTGGCGCGGGCAAGTGAAAAGGAACCTGGCTGGAGGTGCTTCTTGATTGAGGTTTAGGTCCACCCCGGACTGCAGCGCCATTATAAGTGAGAAAGTCAAGATAGAGTGATAAACAAAACATATTAAAACTCAATCTATGGAGTTAAGGAAAAGAATTAGTTCTCCAACCCTTTTCTTCAATATTTCGTCGAAGAAGAGTTTACCCAGAGTGCGTCAGACCCTTCCTAGGACTGGAAATTTGGAAATAAAGTAAAACAGAGATTATTTTTCGCTTGTATCCTTGCAATAAGCTGTGTAGTCTCCTATTCGCCAGTAGCTCGTGCTAGTGGCTATGATTTGTGTAATTTTGGATCTTAATCTGCTCAGTAGTGTACGTTTGTACTGATTTTCGGTTTGTTATAACTGGGTCAAGTCTTTTTTGATATAACGAAATAAGTGAGCCGATTCCATTATTGGTTGGTCAATTTTATAAATTAACGGTTGCTGTTGCAGTGAGCCAGTAAGCGCTGACCCCCTCTTGTCTAGTTCGTCAGCTCTTTATTTACTGTGTCCTGGGACTAAGTTGGTGTATATAGGATAGGATCTCAGCGAGCCTGTAATGCCTATGCTTACTCTTCTCGTTTTTTTTTTACCAAATGAGGTGATAATTTGACGAACCACAAGGTCGTTTTAAGTTAAATTCACAATTTTTTTCCAGAAAGTCTTGCTCGAGGCATAGAAATCTATACTTTCTATCTTGATTCGCTGTTCAATGTTTGATTTCCAGCTAAGTTTTGGGTCTAAGTACTTGGCATTGGAAAATACTAGCAGTGGCTGACCATTCAGTTTGGGGCGAGGGAAATCTTATACTTTGGTTTCGGTTGTAAAGAGCGAGAAAGATGATGTCAGACGGCCCATTAGTTTACCTTATCCAGATCGCTTTGTATGAGTTGGCTTATCATCGAGAGAAATTTTCCTGACATCCAGATAGGGCAACATTAAAGGAACTAGACTGAAAAGTGATCAGTGAAATCCTGAAGTTTGCAAAAACCAGAAGAACATTTTCCTGAACGTACACACAAACAACAGACACTCCATAGACTCCCCATCACCAACCCTTCTCCCCACACACCCCACATAAACAAACAAACTTCTCCAACAGAACCTTGAGCGGAATTACGACGGGCTTAGCTGAGGCCTAAGTAAAGAGAGATTCTCACCCTCCAAAACTAACCAACCAAACAACCGTATTCTTTGTAGTAAAGAGTTTTTTTCCGATTGTAAGTATATTCTTGCTTGTGGAGAGCCGTCTTTGTGGGTTAAATCCTTGAGATAGGCGTATGAAGAGCTGGGAAAATGTGAAACTTATACAATTTTATGGATGTGATTCATTCCAGAGTCTTTATTGCGGAATAGGGCCGACTAAAAGGCCTCAAATTCTTCGCGGGCTCTTGTACTCGATGGCTTACTATCGGGATGAATATCACGCGGGAGCGCCTCAAGTTTTGGGGGACATGGTTTTGGAGATGCCAAGGAATTGCCATGTCTTGCATATTCTGTAGCATTATGCCATCAAAGCTACCCAGCACAGCAAATGTTCTCCTCAGTGATAATGTTTGTAATACTATCCCCTGCCGCTGTTAGAGCTATGCATGTTCTAAAGTGTCGTCCTCGCATCCAAGAAAATGGATGTTCATTAGGAATTTCAGGGATGAAGATGAACATTGAAAGTATACACGTATGGTTTTGTTAGATGAGCCAGTGCATGCTGCTGCGCTGGTAGGCAGAAGTGGCGGCTCCAGGAACTTAGTAAGTAGAAGCCTTTTTGTTACCAAAACTCACGTGGCCTGGTTGATAATATGTGTTATTGATTGAAGGACGAAGAGTAAGATGACCAGGAGTATCTAAACTCATCCTATGAAGTTGGGAAAAAAGATTCGAACCCATATCTTTATACCTGAGATGTCGTTGAAGAATGGTTTGTTGAGCCCATGTAGTCTGGCTGTAGCTTATATCGGACATTGTCTTCTCGTTTTTCCTTTCACAGCTACAGCAGGGGGGTTGTGTGGTATACATACCTAATTTGGCCGCGTGGTCAATGCCACGTAGTATCGCCGCTATTGTGGCAATATCTGTCCGGGTTCATGTTTGTCTTGGTTAGCCTTCTTTGTTGGAGGTTGGCCTTTAGAAGAAAGTATGTATGGTTTTGGTCTTAAACCACACCGTGTAGAATGTTGATCCTTGTCGCGAGGTAAACCGTGTAGAGCTGAGCCTGGCCAGTTCATCTTCACGCTCTAGGTTGGTAAGGTGGCTGTTCATGCGAAGAACAGCCACACATAGCCCAAGGAAGGCCCTTTATGATGCCACTGGTATCAATAGCCTAGGTGCCACTCCAACTAATGCAACCATTTGGAGCTCTAAATAAAGCTAAGGATACTTTTGACATCAGCATGCGATAATTCGCCCAAATTGTCGAAGTGATAGGCTCCTAGATAGAGCTTCCTTCTTTCGGATAGGGCAGGACAAGTGGAGAGGAAGTGGACTATCGTTTCATGCTCATCTTCGTCCCTGAAACTGCTGCAAAAGTCATTTGAGAAGATGCCCATTCTTCTGCCACTAAGGCCGATGGGACAGTGGCCAGTGAGAACACCGATAACAGTGCTGATGAGCGACCTTTTAAGCAAAATCTGAATTTTGCATCGAGTGAGTTTTATCATAGGCTATATCTCCCTGGAGGTACGGTATGTGGTGCACTTTCTAACAGTGTTCCTTAAAATGGTCCCGGCACTCTTTCACAACTTTTTTCCTGGGTGCTCTGGTGGGAAATCTCAACTGAACATTTTGTAAACATTTCGTTTGGTAGCGAGTCCAGAATGTTGCTGTGATCTTAGGGCTTTGCAGTCCACCACCCAGGTTGACTTTAAGAAGAAAATTAATTGAATTGATAAAGTTTATTGAAAAATTAAAAATGAACTCTACTTACTACCTATATATGCACTGAATGTAATTAGAGGTTTGCTGAAACAAATGCGTCTCAGAAATGCGACCATAGGAGCATTTTTCATGGTCGGCCCACATCCTCATCCCCCACATCAAAGGCAGAGAAAAACTATGTACCACAAACGCGTCAATTAATTGAGCAAATTGAAAGTATTGACACATACACACATTTTCACATTTTTAAAAAAAATTCAGGTGACAGGTAAGACAAATTTTCATTTACAACCCGGTCTCTGCAAGTCAGACAATTAAACATTTTAATAAGGCAACTCCCAAACACTCTGCAATTAAAAACAAATTTGTTTGGCCGGTGACGATGTCCAACAATTTTTCCACAATTATGCGCTTCACTCCCTGTGAATGCATCACCTATTCAGAGAGCCATTTTTAATTGACGCGCAACTCTTTTCCTTTGGTTTTGCTTATCGAATGCATAACTTCCAATCAGATTCGCGTGGAACAGTGAAATAACAAAAAAGTACAAACGACGTTCCCCTCGGCGGTCAATAAAGAAGGGACCAGCAGCCATGTTATGTATATATCGCAGATACGTTGAGTGTGCAACGTATACTGGACGAACGAATGCACCAATCCCAAGAGCATGCAATTCATTATAAATACGCGACCGGATTGTATATGGATCCCCCAACTTGTGTGTGCAGTGGCTGCACACTTGCACGCTGCAATACGACGCATGCACACAGCAAGTGAGCTTTATTTCCCCTCAACACTTGTTAGATAGTAGATAGTCTCGTCGACAGACGCTGTGAATTGCAGGTCGGGTGCAACAAGAATCGGCGGAGTATACTTACATATGTTTAGTCAACGTGACGTTGACCATGGGACGGCGGCCATTGATGCGATTTATTTTGCTTCCGTTGGTGGTGGGTCGATGTTTATATTCGCTTTTTACAGTTAAAATCTGCATAAATTCGGGCACAGATTGTTCATTCATTGCATTCAATACAAGCGGAAACTATTGCGCTAAACTTTTATAGAGTTAAAATTGTACGAACAAATTTATCTGTGCGTGCACGAGTAAATGCTGTGTGCATCCTGATGAGGTTAGTATCTGTTTGCTTAACAATTCAACTTTTTTAAAGGCCAGGGTCTAACGCACGCTGTCCGCAACAGCAACAGAGCCGACGAGCTGCAAAAGAAAGAAACCACCTGCGCCTATCGAATCGATCAAATTCCTCCAACAAACTGGCAAACAACAGGTGGAACAACATCAGCACTTGTCTCTTGTCAAAACAAATTCGGCCTATCCTGGATTTAAAGAAGACGGAGAGACTTTTATCCACAAAGCGAAAAAAAAAACCTAGGTTCACTAATAGGGGTCCTGACCGGTCATTGCTTGATAGGCAGACATGTACTCAGACTGGGGCTCCCCTCCAATGAATCCTGTAGAACTGCAGAGACGAGAACGAGGAATAAACTACAACCCACCATGTACATGTTCTGCTCATGCGACGTTAAGAAGGAAAACCCTCGATGAATACTTCTATGATGATCGTAACGATCCAGCCGAACTTGAAAGAGACTTCATCTCTAGGATGAAACGGTTCAACTCTAAGGGTTAATACCGGTACGATTGCCCATCTCGGTTGCCCATCTCCTCGTGTATATTCTCTGGATTCCTGGGCTGGTAAGCCGGTTTTCATCGTGGTATCACAATGGGCCGACCTGGTCCAAGTGTCTCCCTGTCTGAGCAGGGGTAGCCACCTAACCTAACCTAACTTACAGGCTTCTTTGAACGGGTATAAAGGAATGCCATAGAATTTGAGCTTCAGGTTATCAGAAGACAATCATGCTCCTTACTTATGGAACGAAAATACATCAGTTAGTACAGGGTGTGTTTTTAATGGGTTTTCCCTTTATTTTTCCTGTAGTGGGTCCATCATTTGGTACTTGACTTATGTGGTGCCGCAGTTCAGGGTCTCAACCAACAAGCCGCTCCACGTAGTCCACTTGCGCACTTCAAGTTGATTGAGGTCCTTCTACTTTCTTCTTTGCGGTGTCTCTCCAGATTAGCTTTGGAGACTCTGCGGACTCTACTCTGCGTTGATGTCCAATCGCTCTACATATCATACCGATCTCAAACGTCTAATGCCCTGTTTTTGGTTTAGAATAATATTGTTGTACAGCTGGTACAATTTGTGGTTAAACGTCCTACTCCAAAGCCCTCCCAATGGGACCGAAGATCATACAAATATTTTGTACTCAAAACAATGGAGGAAATCTTATCTTTCTGACATGTTCGAGTGCTGTAGGACAAACTGGGATGATTAAGGTCTTACATAGAGTCTACTTTCTCATTTGAGATAGGACCTCGGAGTCGCGTGTCCTTTCTTGTGAACAGTGTGTACTTCGTTTTCGCCTCTTTGACCATGATGCTTGTCTTGGCCACTTCCGTATCAGTACTCACGAACGTCCTATTCGCATCAGGCTGCGTTCTTTGTATCATTTAATGTCGTTGGCATAGTTTGGAAAGACTGTGCCTTTGGTGTTGGTGTGTGAGTTCTGCACAGGCCCCTTACCAGCTAGGTGTTCAAGGAAGCTAAGCTCCCTCTGAAATTTGGCGGACTCCCTTCGAAATTTTCACCGAAAATCTCCAAGTTTTTAGCTTCTGTTTTATGTGAACTTCCTTCAACATTTTTGGAGCACTCTCGAGAATTCAATCCTGATTACGGGCCTGGTTCTGCGTAAATTCTCTCAAAAACCATGTTAAAGGAATCGCATGACAGCGCATTGCCTTGTTTAAATCCTTTTTGATATCAAAGGTCTCCTTTTTTTTGTCGGGTTTGAAAGGTTATACTGGAGCACTCAGACGCAACCGATTGTGCTACCAGAAAGCAGGACCCAGTTTTTACCCATTTTACTGAGTAAAATGGGTCCTGCTTTGACTCTTGCAGAAAGCCGAGAAGGCACTTCAATGATGAGGAACGAGCGAAGCTAGGACACTCGCAAAGGAAATGTTCACAGTATTGTCGCCCTCTTCACAGATGCCTATCACACTAAGATGATTGGCAGAAGTATCCCGTTAGAACGCCAATAAGTTGTCTTCATTCTCTTCTGTTAAGTGATAGGAAGAATCCCGGCGATTTCTTACAGACATTCGGGAGCGTCTACCTGTATCCTGGAGAGTCATGCCTTACACAATTGTGTTCATAGGAAACCCAATCGTCAATGGAGGTCCTGACCGAGGACGCGGGAAGGCCCAACGCAGGTTCAGGTTCTGAGAAAACATCCTCTGAGCCTTGTCTACCAATCTCATCGGAGATCTCATTTCCAGAGATCCCAGTGTGACATGGGACCCAGACAAGAGTTAAGGAGTTAAGCCTTGCGACCGAATTCAGAGAGTTCTTACACTATTTTGTAACTGGTTAAAGTGTTGAGCAAGGCCTTAACCGCAGCCTGGCAATCGCTACAGACGCTGATGCTCCGACCCTTCCACCTAACAATATAGTCCGTGGCCATTAGGATAGCAAAGATCACAGCTTTGAAAATAAAGGGTGAAGTCTGTGTTGTCGATCTGCACAAAGACAGCACTGGAAGACATGACTAGTTTTGGAGCCATCCGTGAATATTCGACTACAGTCCCGTCAAGGCTCAGACTCTGGCCGAAGGCAGTTCTGAAGGCAAGGAAACTTGACTCTAACTTTGCACAGGAACCGAAGTTTTGGTGTCATTGTATCAGACGGCATATCCATGGAACTAGGGTCGTGGGATAAGTGTTGCGTGGGATAAGTGAGTGCGGATGATACCAAAAGTCGCCAGTCGGAGCTAAATCAAGCATATTAAAGGCCTTGCTAAAGCAGAATCTGGATGCGATCGTGAAACATGACATCCTTGAGGTGCGAACATTTGTTTTTTTTTGTTTAATTTTCGCAGCCTCTGCGTCGCGCTGCAGTCCTTATCCGTTCACTTCTTTTGTCACTTTTTAAGGTAGTGTGCACTTATCATCACTAAAAGTGATCTCTGCCACTGGTCATTAGCATTTATAGTTCTTGATGGCATACTTGGAAGTTGATCAGAGTAAAATTCTAAGAGTTAGACCATTCGGAAGTTCCGCCCATCAGGCCACGTCAGTCTGGCGCGTCGCACATCAATCGCGATTTTCTCGAAACTCTATATTCGAAATCGGTAGTCATGATTTCTCAAAAAGTTATGAACCGATCTTGTTGAAATTTTGCACACTTCTTCAAAATAACATTGTCTAGAACCTGAACGAAGGAAAATTGATGAAAATTGGTGAAAATTTGACAAAAAAATTGGTTTCTTTATTCACAACTCCGTTAAAAGCTTTAATTTCAAGTTTTTTTTTTCCTTCGTTCCAGTTCAAGCTTTACATATCTACTAACAGAAAAAAATTGATTTTTTAATTTCGGATGAACCAGTCCTGAGTTATCCTGACTACGCCGGGAGAACTTTTTTTTTAAATGTCAAGGGAAATGAAGTCCCACTGGCTGAATTTTCCAAATTTTGAGCCCTCGAAACCCACCTAACCCCTTAACCTCTTCGTATAAAGGCTCATTCAAAAAGCTGAATGCGTTTATAAGCACAGTGCTATTGGTTGATTTGATTGGCGCACTGGGGTTCTGAAGAAAGTCAGGTTGCGGAGCAGATTTGCTTAAAAAGAATCATAGTGTTACAAATTGCTGCGAATTCGTTCTTTCTCTCACAATTTTGAATCTGACTAGACAGCATTTTCAGTAGAAGTAGTTACCCCGGAGAGTTAACTCCAACTTTGAGTTTTACATAGGTCGTTTGCACCCCGTATACAAAGAAGTCTGGGTGTTCTTGTACCGTTTGTTCTTCTTTCATATAAAGATACTCAACAACGTGATTAGTTACATTTAGAGAATTATTCCTTGGTGCAACCATTTTGTCGGCCCAAGCTAAATGATGCGGAAATAATCCACTTTGCAATTGCTGACCAAATCAATTGGCACCACTTGTCGAATGCAATTAAAACGTCCCAATACAGTTCCAACAGTCCTTACAAACTGAAATCTTAAGTCATACGTAAGTGTATTCGAAAAGTTGGATCAAAAACGATATGGAATTTAGATTATTCAATTCGACTCGTTGTTCAGTAGCAGCTGTCCAAGGACTGGATTCAAACGGCAGAAAGCTGTTTCTTCCATACAACTAAGGTACATACATACCTATACAACAAATATAGAATTTAACCAACAAGATTGGCAATGTAAACGAGAAAAGAATGCCTCCTTGATTTAGCGTGCCCACAAATAGGCACATTTCGAATGCCACCACATAACAACGTCCCGTGATATACAAAGTTGACAGGATGGCTATCCATGTGGTTGAAGCTGTTCCCTTTCATATTTTAACGGCAAGAAAAACCCGGCCGACCGACCGACGTCTAGCTATACACACTCCTCGTGCAGACTCTATTAAGTGGTACAGTTTTGTGGGTACGTGAAATGGTTTGTGCTTACCCCTGACACGGTGGGGTGGTGCTGGCCGACAACAATACAAACGACTTTTTGTTTTCTCAAGTCGTAATCGTTATTGCATTTGAGGTTGTCCTTTGGGGTGGTCCAGTTTTGGTTTTAAGAATTTTCACATGAAACTTACAATGGATGGCTTTGGACAGTGAACAATTACCCAGAAACCGGACATGAGATCTTTCAGCATTAAACCGGAATTCTGACAAGTAGTCCTGGGATAACAGTCCAAAGAAGCTGCTCCAGTTGATCGTTCAAGAGTCAGTTTGTCCAGTCTGTCTGAAGTCTCACCCAGCTGGACTCTGGGAATCAATAGAATTTGGAACAATAGCAAAATGATTGAAAACTGGAATTAGCATCTTTAAATCTTTTTATTCGAAACGGATGTTTCTTGTCCCATTGCCATGGAGTACGTTACTTTGCTCTGCATTATCTCGTCCATCTGCTCTATATTATTGTTTGCTAATAAAGCAAAAAGCCGGATCGAATAAATGTCTTGATTTCATGTAGGGTGCAGCACAATTTGGCGATGATAGATGTGTAAAACTAGTTTTCCAGAATCCTGGACTGGACGGTTGACCGAAATGTTTCTCAGAGGGTTAGAGGGTCCTTGTTCTCGATTCGGCTGATACAATCTTGGGTACAATGATCGTGGTAATCCTATTTTAATTCTTTGACCAGTTATTAGAAAAAATCATACAATATGCAGAATGAGTTACATTTTGGACCAAATTTTTTTAACTTACATATCCATGTGGGTAATAGGGCATCTACTATATCTACACACCATATTTTTCGCTTTTTGGCAATATGTCTCAGTTCTCAAATTCGACCCTAGGTGTTGTGACTCTCTCCCAACTGCTCTGCGCTATGTATATCACGGTACTCCACACTTCGCTCACCTACATCCGAGTCTAGGTCGTTTCTCCGTGCCGCTAGAATAGGCTGTAATGCAGGCTTAAAGCTGTTTTCGATTGCCGATCCTTCTTCATTCCTTTTCCGAGCGCCAAGCGCTATGCCAATGCGACCATTATTTTATCGCCAAATGTAAAAAGACAGAATACTCTAGGTTTTGGATGGTGATGGGCATTAAGATGCTAATTACTTTTTAAGCTTCCATTGACTTATTTTGTAAAGCTCCCAGTCTTCATTGGAATTCGTTCTTTTAACTGCAGGGACTATCCCCATACGGGTAGAGGTGAGATTTCGGACTTGGTCCAACCATCTCAACCTGAGCCTTTCCAGGGGACGCCTACCTGAGAGCACGGATTCCACGGCATGTCTTGGAAGCCGAGTTTTGGGCATGCATTTAACGTGTCCACGCCATTGATGCAATGACCTTTCCGTTCGAAGAAGTAGTTGCTCGATATTGAGTGCCGACGAGTTACCCCAGCAATAGAACGAAGAAATCTCATTCCGGCAGCTTGTATCCGCGATCTTATTTTTTCGGTCATTATCCAAACCTCATGACCATAGTTGAGGGTCGGAATAAACACTGAATTAAAGAAGTTTAGCCCTCTTGATAACAGATTAACAAAGCCGTCTCAAAATGGCTCCAGCCTGACCAATCCTACATGATAACTCAGTATTGCTCCTTCCATCACTCGTGAATAAGACCCCGAAATACTTTAACCAGGTCACGGCAATCATGAGGGCAATGAGCTTGCGAGCGAGCTGGCTAGGAGAGAGCCCTTAACAGTTCTCCAGCGGAAAGTGTAAATATTCCGGTGATCACTGTTAAGGACTATATACATCTTCACTTCCTCCAGTTTGCCAATCACGGGTGGAACGACCTGACAAGCTGCGCCGTTTCAAGAAAGACATGGCCTAATTACAACAATCCTAAGTTAGCAAATCAAGAATAGATATTACCAGAATTATAGCCATTGTCACGAGCCACTGGCTAGTTAGAGACTATGCGGTCAAGCTAGATGTTCATCAGAATACTTTTTCCAGAAGTTACAAGGACATTAATGAGAAATAACTTAATTTCCTCTTCAGGTGTCCGGCCCTGGCGAGGATCAGAATGCGCACTTTAGGCAAATCCTTCTTCGTGGATTTCGGTGAGACAGCTGAAAAAAGGATTGTAGAATAGACCCTGTATCTAAAATCCATTGGCTGGATTTAACTACACCATTCCAACAAACCAATCAAACTTCACACATAAATAGGTTCGAACGAGTTTCTTGGTAACAAAACGGCGCACCCTAGCGGTAATTGGGTTCTTAGGAATCGCCGCTATACCTACCTACCTACCTACCACCTATTTCAATGGGAGTCCACTAATATTCAGAGTGCATTGAACAGACCTTCGGGGAATCTCCATAACCTCTGATTTGTTCACGTTTACCTTTATCCCAGCTTCAACACAAACGGCTACGAATCTGTCAAGTTCGCGCTGAAGTTCGGTCTGGGTGGACCCCAGGATGGCCAAATCTCCCAATTCGAACTGTTTCTCTCCACGGCTGCACCGTAACATCCAATCCATGTACGCAATGAAAGAGGTGGCAAAATGCAGCGAAAGGTGTCGATTTAACGTCGTTCGCCCGAACACAGCTCTTGCAGTTTGTATATAGAGATTGTATGGCCGTCAGAAGAGCGCCGTCAATCCCATACTCCTGCAGTATACTCCAGAGTTTACCTCGAGGGACCCGATCATACACTTTCTCAATATCCACAAAAGAACTGTAGCTAGGTTTGGCATACTCCCAGGCCTTCTCAAGTATCATTCTGAGCGCTACCCTCCACTGGGTACCAAGCCACACTGGAATCGAGAGAAACGAGAGACCAGATGAACTATCACGGAAATGGTCGGAAAGACAACCCATAAGACGAGCACCCTTCTGTGAGCTGGGACCCCCCAACATAAGGGAATAGCTAAGAGAAATGGTAGAGCAAGGAAGAACATGGTTACGATCAAGAGGAAGCTATGTGTATTCATAGAATTCCTAAGCTAGAAGACAATGGAAACTGCGGTTTCTGCGATAAAGATGGAGAAATCTTCTTGAGGACTGTGCGGAACTTACTTACAGCAGAAGGACTCACCTAGGAACATATTTACTATCTGACGAAGATCTACCTCGCTTAGATACTTCAATTTGTCAGACCGAGTGGATTTATCCTGGCCGCATTGCTATTTACACCCCACGAATCACACGATCTCGGTGGCTAGTTCACATCACCTCCACGTGAGATGACCATGCCCTCGAATCGCTCGTGGCACGTAGCGCCGTCCTGTTAAAACCACATGCCGTTGGTGTCCATATCATCTAATTCAGGCCAAAATAAGTTGGTAATCATCGACCTATAGCGCTGGCCTGGCCAACGTCGTTTTCAAAGAAATGTGGATCGATGACGCCGCCAGCCCAAAATCCACACAACACAGTGACTTTTTCGGGATGCATTGGACGCTCTTGGATCTCATGTGGATTGGTATCGTCCCAAATTCGACAATTTTGTTTGTTGACGTACCCATTCATCCAGAAATGGGCCTCATCGCTGAAGATGATTTTTCGATGCAAATTAGGGTAAGTTTCCAACTGCTCCAGAGTCCATTCAGCGAACACACGTCGTTGTCTATGGTCATTTACCTTCATCTCCTGGGTCAGTTGAATTTTGTACGGGTGCAGGCCCAAGTCACGACGCAAAATTCGCCAAGTTGTGGTCTGCGAAAGGCTGAGTTCTTGTGAGCGACGCGAAATCGACTGCCTCGGATTCCCCTGCACACTTTCACGGACAGTGGCGATGTTTTTGGCAGATCTTGCGTTTCGTCGACGTACGGGTGTTGGTTGATTGGTTACTGAACCAGTGGACTCAAATTTATTTACCACACTGCGATTATATTTGGACAGTGCAAGTTCGTCATCAGCATAAACACGTTTTAGAGCATGTAGAGCATGTACCAAAAGACCCAGCGGTCTATGTTGGTTCGAACGCTTGAGTTGTGAAAGAGTTTGCATATTTACTTTCGACTTCCGAATTTTGCCAGTGCCTTCCAGGCAAAACTCCTTGCCATCCGGGAAGCTTACCATGTGCTAAAAAAATTCTCCAATACCCATCTACAACACTACCATCTTCAGTGACAGTCAAGCCGCTATCAAAGCTATTGATTCGGTCACTACATCCTCAAAGCTGGTAAAGCAATGCCAGGAAGAATTAAATCAGCTGAGAGTCCATTGCAGGGTCACTCTTATCTAGGTCCCAGGTCATAGTAAAATTGACCGCAACGAAAAAGTCGACGACCTGGCCAGGCGGGGATCAGCCCTTAACGACTCACTGGGGGAAGTTGTTAATATCCCGCTAGGAGCCGTTAAGGGCAACATTCAATACCACTTTCTAAAAACGGCCAACCAAGTGTGGAATAGGCTTAGAAACTGCGCCATATCGAGGAAGACTTGGCCCGGTTACAACAAGCAAAAGACCAACGAGCTGCTAAGCAGATCAAGACAAGATATTGCGAGAATCATGGGCCACTGGCCAGTGGGAGACCACGCAGTCAAGCTGGATATTCCCCACAACACTTTCTCTGCATCATTTCCTGTTCAAGTGTCCGGCCCTAGCGAGAGTCAGACAGCGATATCTGGGCAAACCTTTCTTCGACGACCTCAAAGATATTTCCAGAAAAAAGATTGGTGAACTAAACCTGTTCCTTAATTCCACAGGTTGGATCTAAATATCTGCGTCTATCAACCTATAACGCCCACAAACAACTAGATCAAATGAGTTGTGGTATCAAAACGGAGCATGCTGTGCTAACCGCCATCTCTACCTACCTACCTTGCATACTGACTATGCAAACCAATTTAAAATTGCCGCCATTAGGTTTAGTTAAAGGACGTGTAGCAAGAACAATTAGCGCTTAGCCTCGAAGAAATGCTGGAGTCATCCGTTTAAGTATAGTTAAGTGTACCAACCACCAGTCATTCATTGCCTGGCTAAGACTGTGGCGAATAAGGAAATTCGACAGTAAATCTGCACAGTATCTAGTACTAATTCGTGATGTCATCTAAATACTTTTGACGTTAACGTCTTATCGAAAAATACATTATTGTTATTAAAATTATATAAAACATAGGTATAGTATGTGCAATGTACGTACATGTGCATGTACATTCCCTTCGTTAGTAAATTATACACTCCGGCAAATACATAGTGAAACAAATTTCTAATTGAATAGTACCATATGCATGTCTATTCAGGCAAAATGTGGTTTTGGTCCCATTAATTCTGTTTAACGAAAAAAAAAGAAAAAAAAGTTATTCACGTTCCCAGTCCCACTCGGAATTACGAAATAAGGGTGAGGAATGTGAATTAAAGTTGTCTGGGGTAGGAAAAAGTGCTGTGGGTCACAGTGGATTTTTTTTTTTTTTTTTCTGAACATTCGTTATGGGATTCTATTTGTGGATTACCTCTCGTATGAGCTCTCTAACAGGATATTGAATTCAAAGAGCGGATCTGACGAAAACAATGAGAATACACATACGCACGACGGTGTATGTGCGTGAGTATTCAAGACAGGACGCATGTGCGTCTTGTGTACCATTTTTGCACCCCAACAATGGATGAACGGTTGAAGAAAACCGAAGAGTAGAAAAATGAAACAGGCGATCGACCTATGTTTAAAGCCTTGATGCATTGGGAAGTAATTTTTGTCCCTGTACTACCACGCGTTCAATCGGCTTAGGATTTTGTATGCAGCTGGCGGATCAGATATTTTTGATTGGCTTTGTTGGAATGAATGTCTGTCCAGCTTCTATTGGCTACAGGCAAGTTTAACGTGTACTACGGTGTGTACTTTCATCACAATTGTAACGAAAAAGCTTAAGAAAAGGCATACATTTATGCAAGTTTCCTTTTTTAGGAGGTACAACACATTCAAATGTTGCCAGTGGGATAATGTCCAAGAACAGCTATGTACATATGTAAAAATTATTTAATTTTGACGTCTAAATCAAAGGTTGAATGATATATTCAGTAGATCATCTTGGGTTTTAGTCCTCAGATTTTACTGTAGAAACACTGTCGCAGAAACATTGCCCTAGTCGCCTTGTTGGTAGCCTTCTTCAGGTGAGAGTTCCCGCTTAGCGTTTTGCTGAGGATGACTCTGAGATACTTCGCTTCCCCGGATAAGTTGACGGAGATATTTTCCAGTGAGATATTCATTAGATCAAAATTTTCTTAAAATTCAAAATGAAGAAAATATCGAATATATACATATGTATGTATGCATGTACATATACCTATAGGTATGCAAGAGACCACTTACTCCTTTAGGTAAAGACCATCTACCACGCGTTCAGCTTTTCACCATTTGCTTTGACTTCTCTTTGACAGTCGTTGTGTTTAAGCGTATTGTATTGCTTTGCTATGTTTTGGACAACATTTCAAACGCAGATTCCGCTATATCATGTTCAATTACATCTTTCTCGAAACAATACTCCCAAGATACTGGTAACCCTGCACTTTCTCTACCGGTTGCCCAGTGATGCTGATAATTTTGGCTTTGGTAGTGCAAATCTTAAATGCCATGACATTTGGCTCTCTCTCAATACTCGCTCTCATTTGGAGGAGGTCCATCGTCTTACCTGATAGCAGGCATACATACATATGTAAGTACATCGTCAACGTAGTCCAGATGTTTGAGTTGAGACTTAAAAGTCCATTTAATCCCTTCCTTCGGAGAGGCAGAGCGAATCACATCGTTTTTCACAAAAAAAGGACAGTATTGCTGCAGAATGCAGCCCTATTGGTCCCCACTTTTGATCTCGATTGCTTTGACAGTTTTCCTCTATGTAGAACAACATAAATATGTTCACTTGATACTAAATAGTTATTTATTGTGACGCTACAGTCCGGGGTGGACCTGGGCCTCAACCAACAAGCGTCGCCAGCGATCTCGATCTTTTGCCAGCTGTCTCCAGTTTCGCACGCCAAGTTGGTTGAGGTCCACTTCCACTTGCGTGCGCCACCTGAGTCGCGGTCCTCCTCTACTGCGCCGTCCATCGGAAGTGGATTCATAGATTTTCCGGGTCGGAGCATTGATGTCTATCCGCTCTACATGAGCCCACCTTAGTCCTTGGACCTTCACTTTTCTGCTCGGTTGTATCGAAAATCACTTAAAGAGTTTTCCTCTCGAAACAGCCAAGAGCAACCTCGTCCACTTTTGACGGAATCCATGCCTCTACGAGCAGGACTGGGATGATTAAGGTCTTATGAAGGGTCACTTTAGTTGTTCGAGAGAGGGCTTTGCTACTCAATTGCCTTCTTATACCAAAGAAACGGCGATTGGCAAGAGTTATTCTTCATTTGATCTCAGCGCTGTTGTCGTTGCCTGAATTGATTGCGGAGCCTAGGTGGACGAAGTCCTTAACTATCTCGGAGTTATAACTGTCTATTGTGACATTCTGTGCGAGACGTCGGTGTTGAGTGTCCTTTCTTGTTGGCAGCATATACCTGGTCTTGCCTTCATTGACCGCTAAACCTATCTTCGCCGCCTCCGTCTCAATACTCCCGAACGCGTCAGTGACATCACGCTGCGTTCTTCCGATTATGTCAACATCGTCTGCTTATGCGAGTAATTGGACGGACTTTTGAAAGATTGTGCCTCTGGTATTGGCGTGTGAGTTTTGACATCAAAGGTCTCGGTGAGGTCTTAACTGACCTTGATGGAGCAGCGTGCATTCTCTATCGTCATCCTGCACAAACGGACGAGTTTGACAGGGAGGCCAAAGCTAGACATGGCTCTGTATAGCTCGTCTCTATAAATGCTGTCATAGGCGGCCTTGAAATCAATGAAGAGGTGGTGGGTATCCATTTAAAATTCCCGGATTTTGGTATTGGGGCGATGGTGGACTCTTTTGGCCTGAAGTCACAGTGATACGGACCAATCAGGTTGTTGACGAACGGCTTCAGGCGTTCACACAACACGGCAGATAAGATCTTGTAGGCGATGTTAAGAAGACTGATGCCTCTGTAGTTGGGGCAGTTCAGAGGGTTTCCTTTCATGAGGATCGGGCAAACGATGCTGAGGTTCCATTCATCAGGCATACTTTCCTCCGACCATATTTTACAGATAAGTTGGTGTATGCTCCTTGCCAAGTCATCGTCTGCCGCTTTGAACAGCTCGGCAACAAGGCCGTCAGCACCAACCGCTTTGTTGGACTTAAGCTTGGATATGGCTATCTTTACTTCGGTGGACGGAATTGTTGGTCTTCGTCGTCCAGGTTGAATGGTTCATTCTGTCTGACAGCGGGATTTGATTCGTCGTTAAACAGTCTGCAGATGTAGTTCTTCTTTATCCTCAGCGTCGACTGCGATTCTACTACGATGTTTGCTTGTTTATCCTTGCAGGCTTCGGTTTGGGCTCTGTAGTCTCGACAGGTTTTTTTTAACCCTTTGGTAAAATTCCGTTTCCGATCCTTATTCCTGAAGTAACATCTCTCTATTTCCTCGATCGCGCGTTTCTCATGCTTTTTTTCTTCATCCTGAGAAGCCAATGTTCGTCTCTTCTTTTCTGCTCCTTGAGCTCGCGAGCAGCTCTGGTCCTTCTTTGCAGAGCCGCTTTGTATGCCTCTTGTTTCGCTGCATGTGCCTGCCGGCACTCATCGTCAAACCATGGGTTTCGTTGCGGGGGCCGTGTGAAACCCAGCACATCAGAGGCGGCATCTCTGATGGCTTTTTGGCAATGTTGCCACTGGTCTTCAATACTTGATGCTGCCGGCATAGGACCTCTTGAGAGATTGAGAAAGACTCGATCGGAAAAGGATCTGGTGATCTCTGGCGATTGCAGCCGTCCGACGTCAAACTTCCTCACAGTATTTCCTTGTCTTGGCGGTGTTCGGGATATCCGCAGTCGTACCTTGACTACAACAAGGTAGTGCTCCGAGTCAATGTTGGCTCCTTGGAACGTTCGGAAATCCATAATACTGGAGGAGTGCTTTGTGTCGATCAGAATGTTGTAAATCTGGTTGATGGTTGATTGATCAAGAGATTTTCATGTTCCTTTGTGAATATCGAGAAGAATCAAACAGTCAGGATCCAATGTTAAGCCTCTGCGCGCTGTAGGCGAAAGCAGCAGTCCCAATCCAGATACCCTTGTATTCCTGTGGCTTAGCATATTCGCTATTCTCTCAGAGTAAATGACTTTCTATCACTTGTTTGGCCGCTAATACAAGTTACAGTGAAAGCTGCTCAGTTGGTGGCAACATTTTTGTCCGCCTAAGAGAGTTGTTCGCAATGGGAGATTTCATTGTACTAACATTTACATTTGCAATGCGCAAAACGTCGATAATGTTGTAGGTGAAAGTGGAGAAATACACGTTACCCCGTTGTCTTCACATAATATTCATTATCATTGTTGTTCTTTTCATGCTCAGTCATTACTTCTCACATGATGCTCATTTTTCTTGTTCAGTACAAGGGCATCTACTTCGATTCGTCCAAGTCCACAGACAAGATAAATATTCCAAAAAGTATTCCAAGTCTAAATGGATGGGTAAAGGCTCTCAAACCGTTGCTGAAAAATTCAATATCCGTTGCTCACTTTTAGGAGGCGGTATACAGAAAATAATGAATAGAGTATGATATATTTTCAGGAGTTGAATAAAATGGTGTCCGTCAGGTTCGTGCATTTGCTTTGGCGATATATTTTGCTCCTGTAAATATTCCGCAATAAAAATCATACCATTTCCGCTCACGTTTTCAATCGTAAATTTGACATTTGTAATTCTTATTACCAAAATTAGTTGTGATGATATTTCCAATTGGACGAGTTGTTTTAAGATGAACTTCTTAAGCTTTTATTTATTCTACGACTGGGTAGCACTGCTCTGAATTCGCCGCATTAATCTCACTAGATTGGCAGCACTACAAAACGGCACTTTTGTCAGTTCATCCATCCGCACAAATTCGATTTGAAGTTTGATATATGCTTTTTATTCAGTAGACAGCGAACGTCCGTGCGGTTTGGTAGGGTCTTTAAGAAGTTCCTTCTGTTCAAACGAAATTTTTTGTTGGAACACTCGTGGTGTGTGATTTTTTTTTTCCTCTAAAGACCTCGATAATTGACGATGGCTCTGTTCCGTATTTCGTCCCGCAAATTGCCGGAAACACAGGTTTGTTACAAAAATATAAAAAGAAAAAAAACTTTTTTTTTGTGTTTCATAATTTTAAATTCTGCAAATGTTGAACAATGACTCAGTTAGTTTCTTTGCCCGCCTTTCTGTGAGTATCGTCTCGTCATCGGTAAGCTGGAAGTGACATGTGGCTGGTGATCAGAGCTATAGTGTGTAAACGTGGAGGTTTTTCCCCGCGTTGCAAAGCCCCAATAGTAGCCCTTACAAAACGAGAAAAAGCAAAAAAATTGAGAAAGTTCTAATTTTTCGGAAAAATTATGAATGACACTGTGCGTCAAAATTGAGAACTGATAACCGAAAAATTAAATGAGAAAATCTAGCTTCCCACTCTTGCATAATAGATGAATGATAACTAGGCAAACGGAGGAGGAACAGGCGAAAGCGTTATGTAAAATATGCTGATACGAGAAGAAGAGCCATGAAGTGGGTGTTAAAAAAAAAAAAAAAAACGAAGACCAAGTTCGCTGACAGCCCCTTTCGGCCACGGGTGGAAGACCTGTTTACGATTTTAGGTCAAGAAACCGAAAACTTTGAGAAAACGAGTCCACTAAAAACAAAACTGGGATTGGGATTTGGGAATTCTTTCCGCCAATATTTATTGAGTTAAGTCGTCTCATTTTATTTTTCGCTGAATGGCAATGAGCTCTGGTGTAGAACGTGGAGATAAGACTTTTAATAGCTTTTTTTTTTTTTTTTTTGCTTTAAAGCACTTGATAATCTTAACTGCAATTTGCTTTCCGTTTTTAACAAACGTGCCGTGAAAAAAATGACGAGGAAATTATTGATTTTTCACCGAAAACAGTAGCGACAGTTGAGTTATGTAACAAAGTCGAGGGCAGAAAAAAATGAAAGTTGCATCCTTCTGGGTAAATTTAAATATAGCACGCTCCATTCAGATCTAAATGGAGTATGTGTCGGTAATTTTCCACTCCCGGGAAGCGGGCTTCGTTCTGTAGCAGATGACCTTTCAGTTAGTACGTGCATCTGCCTCGTAGGTAGAGTTTTTGTTTTCCTCTTGTGTTCTAGCTGCTCAGTTGGACGGCGGCCAAGAAATGTTAAATGGCAGTTTTATTTTGGGAATATAGTAAAATCAAGAAAACAACTTTGAAATGTGTATGCTTAGTTCCTGTTAGCGATGGCTGGGATGGTTTGTTGTTGTACACTTGATCGGATGAAGGCTTGTCGTGTGCACCGGCTTTTGTTTGCGAGGAGGCTCGATACAAACACGCCCTCAAATTGGTTTCTTACGCAACCGTATTGATTTTCGTAGTTAGGAAGTTTTTTTTTTTGTTACCCCCTGTGACGTTCAATTTTTTTTTTGCAAATCATTTGAGCAATGATAGGCTTATGATTTTTTTATTTTTTTTTTTTTTTTACTTATGGACATTGGTTTATGTAATCTACAGTAAGATACAGTAAAAATCGACCTTAGGGGACCAAAGAATTTGGTCGTTATAAGCGAAAGGTCGCTATATAGTTAATGGAGCTCAGCCGGGACCTAACAATTTGGTCGTTATAACCGATGTCGTTGTAAGCGACTTTGACTGTACGTCGGAAAGTGCCCAAATAAACGTTAATTTACCTTTATACCATTTCTGGTTTGCTTTCATGCTTTAATCAAGGGTTTTCCACTCCTCGTATTACAACAACGAGTAGGTTTGCGTGTCCATTGCAAAAAGAAGAAAGTTATACGTAGAGGCAGCCCCCGCCATACACGATTTAAACCCAAGATGTGTAGTCAAGTCTTTTTCGGACAGCGTTGACACCAGAAAGGCCGCCTCTGATTGGGACACCTCGTGGAAGAGAGACGAACAGGACTGCAATGAAGTTGTCGATATGTCTCTCCAAATAATAGCAAAAACGGGCTCCTAACTTGTGTAGATTCTCTGGTACTGAAGGCTAGCTAGTCATCCAATTTACCAGATTAAGTTATCCCATCCACGATTGCGTGCTATTTGAAATTTAAGTTTTCGATAGTCGCTAACGGTTTAAAATCTGAGCTCCTGGATTGGACAAACCTCTTGGTTGGTATATTGTAGCAGACAGGAGCGTCTGGATTCGGCTTGAATTTATTTTTAATGACTCCGTCTCGATCTTTGAGGATGGTTTAAAAGGGAGTCGGTCTCGGTACACCACTCAAGTTTCCGTGTCTTTCAGGACAAAGTCATAGCTATACGTCAGGTGGCCGTACAACTGGACTTATGCCATCATTTATATCGATAGTTAGGCTGCGGGCAGTTCCTTTATATCCAGAACAAAAAAATCTATAATAGTTAATGAGTAAACACACTGTTGGTGCAGATCTAGTCAAACATGGCTCTGTAGGTACAAGTAGTAGATATCTTGTTCATTTCAAAGCATCGATGCCTTTTGCTAAGTACCTGATTTATTACGAAGCTTTTTTTTTTATAAGCGAGTCATAATCGGGTAAATCTGGATTACTTTAATAATGGGAGACCTATTTGGCCTATTTTAGTGGTCGCCGTGGCTCAGTACCACCTCTCGACGAGGAATGACAAGCCTCGAAGATAATCTGTCATGAAAGAGCTTCTCAATTCGCCGGTCGGAGTCATCAGTAAGTTGTAGGTCCCTTCCATTTGGTTGCGAGAAGATAGGCTTTGGATCATCCGTGTTGTCGCGCCAGCTACTTTTAATTTGGTTTTTTTGTTTTTTATTCGGCCAATCTTCCGTCCTTAGAGATCTAAAGCGTTGATTCTAGCTGCATCATCAAGACACATGCCCAACGATTGGACATTGTCTATTACGATTTCTGCAGCAGCTACAGAGATGAGCGAGAGGACCCCTCCATCGTGATCTAAATGATCAGAACGTTGACTGTTCGGTCGACATGAAAGGTCATGCTAGGAAACTTAAATGACTTGTAGAGAGCTTGGTTGTATGCATGTTAATAAAGTTCCGTTTTACTCCTGAAACTATCAGGCGATGAACAGTGTATACAAATTGGAAGCCTTCTTCGAATATGAAACTTTCACTTCCTACAGTTTTTCCTCGTTAATTCCAATTGAAGTTTAAAAATTACCTACATATGTATTCATTCAAGAACATTTAGCAATGTTACCACCTCAACTTTTTTAAAATTTGATTGATCTCTAGTTAAGCCACTTTTGTGGAATTACGTACTTTCGATGACCTCCATTGCCGCGTTAATGTAAACATCCCTGATGAATACGAAAACACTAATAAGAAAATTCTAATAAGAAAAAGCTGGTTTTTTCACATTATACATTTAGTAGAAATTTTCTACTAGTTTTGAGCTGAAGTTTTTATTATGTAGTTCATTAAATTGTTCGCTACTGTGTGCGGATAATTTCTGATAAACAAGGTCATTCAGATGATGACGGCAATTTGTTAATTCGATCGTTAAAAACTCTCAATAATTTGTGTCTGCTCATTCAGTGAAACACGTTTTTTACTTATATATTTGACGCATCAAAATTTCATTAATAGGGCGGAGTATATTGCGTGTTTACGATTACATTATAGAATGTTTACGGATTTAATCGTCGAAACTTACATATTTGTTTAAAAAAGTGCTGGGATTACCAACGTACTGCCAGCTATCCCGCGTTAAGATAAAAAACAAAATGCCCCTCGTTTGGCCTACATATACGCCTTTCGAACGTTGAATATATTTGTAATGAAAGTTTCTTGTAACATATAGGTGAGGTTAGGGTGGGGGCTGAGCCTCATAGTGATATCACATGTAACTGCTTTTCAAAATGTTTAGTAATCTGGACGGAAACTACAAAACAGAAATAAATGCAATACTTTCTTCCTAACTCTTCCCTTCAGATGTTCACATCTGCCCCGTCACCAAACATATGAGAAAAGCGACTGTGAACTTGTTTCACCGACCGCACTTGCTGCAGTTGAGTAATTAGTAATTAATAATTAATTTCTAATCGGATAAATCATTAAAATTTCGAGTATGACCGACTGAAAACTGTCGTAAGGTGCCACAAAGTTCCATATATTCTCGGTCAAAAACATTTCTCTTGACATATTATTCTTGTCTTCTAAGTTAGAGTACTGGTGGGGCTTCAGTTGCTTAGCTGATTACTTTCATTTTACTTGCTCCGAGTCCTTACTTTAAACGTTGCCTCCTAGTGATAAATTAAAAGACTGTTGGCTGGAGCGTTGGTGGTAATTCGCTCTGCATGTCCTAGCCAGCTTAAATGAGCACAATTTCAATTCCTCGTGTCGAGAAACATTAATTGCCTTAAAATTCCTTAAGATATCGACTCTACTGTGACCTAACATCGGCAATAGGTGTCTCATCACTTGAACAGTTGATTGAACTGTAAATTGTAGCAATGACAAACATTACAAATGTCCCCAGTTAGGCTGAATCCCACTCTCGGACGGACATTGAAACCTAATACTACCTGGGTTTCGAACGTGCTGTGTGTATAACATCATAAGGGTAATCATAAACCCTTAAGATTGTTCTTAAAATCGATGATCTGATGATGGGTTTCAATTTGGACTTTTTGATTTTTCTCCAGGGTTTTGACTGAAGTGTGAAAATTTTATCGGTTGTTGAATTTTCTGACCTAAGACCGTGCTGATTGGATTCAATCAGGTTGTTAAAGAAAGGCTTGAGTTGCTCACACAATATGAAAATGCAGTCTTAAATATTTTAGGTTCATACCCGAATTTTAACAAAGAACATTTGTTGTCTGATCATGTTATCTGGAAATGTATGATCTT
Source organism: Matsumyia berberina (assembly GCA_917880715.2). NCBI lineage: Eukaryota > Metazoa > Arthropoda > Insecta > Diptera > Syrphidae > Matsumyia > Matsumyia berberina. The sequence goes on from OU862871.1 coordinate 87,915,605, forward strand.
TATCAATTATTTTACCACAGCAATATCCTCGATACGCTACCCTAAGCAATGGTGTCGTTTCCTCTAGACTATCTCACCCCAAACTAAACCTGTCTCCACTTCATCCAGAGCGGAATGGAGAGTGGAAAGGGCATTCATCAATATTTACCTGAAATGATCTGCGGAGTATGTTTGGGAATCTTTTTACGACTGTAATTATATCTAGGTTCCACAGACTACTGAACTAGGCCAGGTTGCTAGCCATTCAGAGGGCTTTCCAAGCACTCAGTAGCGAAACAACAGCATCAAAATGCATTATTGCAATATACACTGATAGTAAGGCGCCATCATCGCCTTCGCTTCAGTGTCCACAGCCTATAAGCTGGTGAAGCAGTGTTAAAACGATCTCGGGCAGCTGCTAGAAACTAAAGTCAGAGAGCCGACGAACTGGCTAGGCAGGTTCTTGGCAGCTCGGAGCTGTTAAGGGAAAAATTGTTTTAAACTGTTTAAGCAGGAGTAACCTACATAACATTAAGTTCAAGAAACACATCGCCCATAAAATAGAATATAAGAGTCAGCAAAATCCAAACAGACCTTGCACGAACTGTTAAGACCTGCAGCAGGGCAGCAGGGACGCTTTAACACTTCATCCTGAAAGTAACACTTCCTCATAGGACACTGCGAAATAGGAATACATGCGGAACGTCTTAGATACCTTACAATGACTTCTGCAGAAGCTGCAGGCAAAAAATAAAATCCATCCAACACCTATTATGCGAATGGCACCCAGAAGACCGCGTACTCTTGGTAGTAGCTTCTTCCATGGGCTGGAGGACCTTCATATCACTGATTTTACGAAACTCCTGAGATTTCTATCCCTTTCTGGCTGCTTTCCAGATGAGCCAACCCTATTCCTTGGTTTGAATCCCATGCGTATACTTTTTATGGGTACAATGGACCCGCTTAAGGTCTAAGTAAGTCACTTATAAAACCAATCAACCAACCAACACTTCGTCATATTTATAGATCTTTAGCTTTAGGTAAAGGCAGTCACGAGCAGCGTACTACAGCGTTAATTGAGTGTTGGGACAGGCCCCCTGACAATCACTTCAACCAACCTATTATTAATTTATTCAGAAACTTTTTCGTTCCTATAGACTTGTAACATTTAATCGATTTTTCTTTTCTGAGTAAATAGGTCAGACCTAATTACTTAATTACATGTGGCTATGCCAGATAGTTAAAACAATTAACTACGTAAGTATGCCCATAGAACTTTATTAAACCCAGTGATTTTTACATGAAAAAACTTAAGCTTTGAGTTAAAAAAAAACGTGAAATATGTACATAATTCTAAAGTCGAATTGAAAATGAGCCTTTCCTCATTAAATTACAAGGTTCCACCTCAACTTGCCACTATAATTCTGTGTCGAACAAAACTACAACTAAGTATTTTAAATCATCCATTTGATTGCTATCGTTTTTCATCAACATTTCGATTTATCGACAGATACACCTACTTGACTCTGTGACGAATGAAAGTGTAATTTTACATTTATTACTATTACGCCGACTGTTAGGAAATTTATTTGATGAATTACAATTTAATAAGTGAATTTCTTGTATCTTTGCATGTTCTGTACGGCAGGGTAATTGAAATGGAGTTTATGCAATTGCTGTTGCGTGTTAGTAGCCTTTAAATTACATCACATCATCGCCTCTAAATTGTTCAGTCATACTGTCCTTTAACTTGAAATGGAGTGTAGAACATTTTTAGATTTATTACTTTCATTATGCATATATTTTTTCTCGTCAAAAAATAATTCAACGAAATTCCGAATATGAGTTCGCTGATCTTGTAAAAGTGCACACAGACGTCGCTGTGTAGGGGATTTACTTCACAAACAAGCTTTTGCGCTTTTGTATTTGAGGTAAAATCATGTGATTTTTTGTAATCACACCTTTATTGCTCATTTCATTACCACAAGGAAAAAACGCATTCCCCACTTTCCATATATGAACTGCCCTCCTGATATGTATTACAAATCGCAATTTTGTGGGGATCACACTGTCGTTGAATCCAAAAAACAAGTGATTCACAATCCAAATTAAAAAGACTGCCTAGAAAATAAAAGTAATATGCTGTGAAGGTTAATTAGTCGTATAGTGTTTACAAACCTCTGCGTAGGTATTAGTTGTGTGTATGTTAATATTCATTTGACGTAGCTATTCGATATGATTGATACCTATATTAAATACTTTCAAATGATTGCTAATTGTTTTGGTTTAAGTTTGTACTGACAATATGAAGCTACACGAAATTGATTAGAATTTATTGATACAGTATGTCCGTATGAAAAACCTCTTTTCTGTTTGGAGTGCTGAATCTAAAGTGCTCATAGAAGTTGCATGTAAGATGTTTCGTTTAAAAGATAAAAAAATAAACATAAGAACATTTATAAATATGTATTTGGTATCTGAACATGAATAATTAAATTTAAGCATGAAATAGACGATTCACCTTATAATCACGAGCGCTTTACGTAAGCGTTACCTCAATACTGAGGTGACGATATCCACACTGATTATGTACTTAAATAATCATTGCCACCTAGTTTGCGCGACAAACACTTGACGCAAGTGGCGATGAGCGTAATACATATGTAAATGTATTATTTTTGCCACTTCGAACCCACATTCACCGATTGTTGTCTGTTTGGCAACCAAGGAAAAAATTCGTAAGTACCATAGGTTGCTTCGATCTTACCTTAGGTACATACATATGTATGTATATTAACTCGGGCGCGGTTTCTATGAACATCCTTTAGTTAATAGTTTTTTTTAGGTAGGTAGCCAGGTCGGTAAGATCGCTATCCATGCGAGGCACAGACACACACGTAGGCCAAGGTAGGCCTTTTGTGATACCACTAGGATCTATACCCTAAGTGCCACTTCATCTATTGAAACCATTTGGAGCTCTTAATAAAGCTGAGGGTACTTTTGAAATCAGTATGTGAAAGTTCGCCTAAATAGTCAAAGTGATAGAGCTGCTTTCTTTGGGATAGGCCAGGAAAGGTACAGAGGAAATGGAGGATTGTTTCTTCCTCCTCTACATCCCTGCAACTCCTGCAAAAGTCATTTGAGAAAAGTCCCATCCTTCTGGCATGAAGGCCGATGGGATAATGACCAGCGAGAACACGGATAATGGTGCTGATGAGCGACCTTATAAACAAGATGAAACTTTTAGATCAAATGAGGTTTAACATAGATCATCTCTCTCTGGAAGTAAGGCATGTGGTTCCATTTCTCCACCTTTCGTTTGTCTTACTGATCGTGTCGTACTTTAAGAGTAATTTACATGTGGCGAGTGGAGTACCTACTCAGATTCCTGCGTTCTGGTAGGGTCTCTAGAGTAGCACCACGTTTGGCGAGTTAATCGGCTTTACAATTACCTGGAATGCCCTTATGACCGGGTACCCAGCATAGGTGAATCTTAAAATGCTCTGCCATCTCCATGAGATATACATATGTAAGCGTTAATCTGAAAGTTTTGTGAATCTCTTCAAATTTCTGTGAGGTGGCTTGTAAGACACATTACATTATGCCGTGGATTAAAATCCGAGTGTCCTGTGGGCCCATCTTTTGCAGCAATAAACTCAGGAACACCCATGGTTTCACTTGGCTTTCTATCTACTAAAAAGAGTCTAGCTTAACACATCACATTGTTTTGACGAAATACATACATGCACTTAATTACGCTAAATTTGGAACCTTCTTCGCCGCACAGCTTTAACAAGCGCTGAAGTACGGACGAAGTTGCCATCAGTTTGATGTGGATGCAGAAACTCTCTCCTTACTTCCGATTTTTTTTTTGTCCTTTTCACAAGGCGACACCAAGTTCCACATATCACGCCTCCTAAGCTTAAAGACACGGAACTTGAATTTGTAGACCATGCCAGATATCTTGGGGTCATTCTTGACAGAAAGCTTACTCTGAGGCTGAATATACAAGACCGCGTAAGGTAAGCGGCAATTGCCATATACTCCTGCGGAAAGCTCTGGGCTCGAAGTGAGGCCTTCAGCGTAAAGTAGTTTATTGGATTTATACGGCATTAGTGAAACCGATTCTAATGTACGGGGTACTGGTCTGGTGGACAGCACTAGACAGGCAAATCAATATTAGCCTGCTTGAAAGAGTACAGAGCCTATCATGCATCTGCCCTAAGAACAACAGGCAATGCTTCACCTGCTTCCTGTCGATATCTTCGGAAAGCCACAGCGTCACTTAGGTTCCTGAATGGCAACAGTACTATTCCTAGTAAAACCAACTACACATATTGTCCCTTATATTGACTGTAACATCAAATACAAAACTCGGATTCCTAGCAGAAGCGCTTGAGAGTCCGATGCCGAGCCCTATCGAATTGGTCAAATTCCTCCTTGAAACGGATGCCAAGAAACTGGCAAACCACAGGTGGAACAACATCAGCTCTTGTCCTGCCCTTGCAACATTAAGAAGGAAAACCCTCGGGAAATACTTGTATGAAGATCTAGCCGAACTCGATATACAAAAGATAAGGAACTTTATCTCCGGGTCAAAGTGGTTCAATATATAGTTATTACCGATACGATCACTCATTTCGGCGCACTCGATGTTATACTCTTGTTCTCTGGTACTGGTAAGCCGGTATCTATCGTGGTATCACAATAGACCAATCTGGTCTAAGTCTGTCCCTGTTTGAACAGGGTCAGCCACCTAACCTAGCCCAACCTACTTCCGACTTTGCCCAGATTGTGTCCAAGCTGTATCGGTTATGGAAGTAGTTTTTAACACCATTTGAACTGGGTTTTTTTCAGGATTCCGCTCCTTCTTCTATCAGCGGAATATTGTGTTCATTTCCCATGGTCAAGACCATTCGCTGAAGAAATATATGTACCTTTTGCTGTTATGTAGTTATGACATAAGACTTATACTCCTCGGTTATATCAAGCTTGTGCAGGAAACTATTATAAATCAACGCAACAGTTCCTATTTATCAGTCAGACTCAAATAAAATTCTTACTCCATGTATGTACAGGGTTTTCCAATAGGGACGCTACAAAAGTAGAGCGACAGGGACAGCAAACGATGCCATATTTTTCTTGCGGTTTTTTGACATTTCTCTTCAGTAAGGTTTGCCATTTCTTGATGGAAAGATATACGAGCCAACAACGAGTCGAAATTATTAAAATTTACTACCGAAATTCGGAGTCAATGCCCTCAACGTTAAGAGCGCTACGTCCAATTTATGGTCGTCATAATCGTCCTAGCAGATCAACAATTGAGCGTCTAGTGGAAAAATTTGAATCCACAGGCACAGTACAAAATGTTCCCGTGCCAGTGAGATAAAGAAGTGCCCGTAGTGTCGAGAATATTGCTGCCGCTGAGACTTCAGTTGCAGAAAGCCCAAATGTGTCTCTCACACGTCGTTCTCAAGCGTTGGGCATCTCTGTGACGTCGTTGTGGCGAATTTTGCGAAAAGATCTTGGCCTACATCCTTACAAGATTAAATTGACGCAAGAACTGAAGCCGCTTGACCACCAGAAGCGTCGTATGTTCGTGAATTGGGCTGAGCAACAACTTGAAAATGATTCGGATTTTCATCGAAAAATCATCTTCAGCGATGAGGCTCATTTCTGGCTGGATGGCTTCGTCAATAAACAAAATATGCGGTATTGGTCAGGCAGCAATCCACACGTACTCCATGAGTCATCATTGCATCCCGAAAAAAATACGGTTTGGTGTGGTTTATGGGCCGGCGGCGTCATTGGGCCGTACTTCTTCCGTGATGATCAAGACCGGCACGTTACTGTGAATGGGGATCGCTACCGTTCAATGATAACCGAATATTTTTGGCCCCAATTGGATGATATGGACTTGGAGGACATGTGGTTCCATCCAACAGGACGGCGCCACAAGCCACACAGCGAATGTCACAATCAATTTATTGGAAACCAAGTTTGGACTATTTCCTGTGGGGCTACGTCAAGTCTATGGTCTATGCCAACAAGCCAGCGACGATTGATGAACTTCGTACGAATATCGAACGTGAAATTGCAGCAGTATCGGCCGATTTATGCTTGAAAACCGTCGAAAATTGGGTTCAGCGTCTGGACTTCTGCAAGCGTGCCCGTGGTGGCCATGCAAAAGAAATCGAATTCCATACATAATGGCATCGAACGTACATACTTTCACAGGAATAAAGAATTTCTTTGATATCCAAAACCGTTTTTGTTTTATTTAAAAAAAACTTTTGTAGCGCTCTTATTGAAAAACCCTGTACATACATATGAACACATGTATTATAGTATGTGTACATTGTACGTCGATATTCCCAATATTTAAAATTTCATGATTTGAACAGCTGGTATTGAGCTGTCAGTTTAGATTATTGGCTGAAGAATTCGACTTGAGAAACGATAGTCTGTCTGAATGTGGTTAATAAAGAGAATTCGTAACAGGCGATGATTTAAAAGATTATGTATAATCGAAATACACATGTATATACATTTTCGTAAAGAACGTGGAACCCAAATCAGATCACGGTTGCTTGTATTCAGGTGTAGATATCTTATCGTATTTAAGATCTGATCACATGTGCTCAGTAGAAGTAACTGTCGCTTAGATTAACAACAATTGTAAGTGCCAGTATATCTCAGATCTGGTTAGGATTCTGTTGAAATTTGAAACGAACTTATCAGTCCATAAAACCTTTACAAGTTTGTTGTGTATCGTGTTACCGTACTACTACTTGCTTTCTCTGATTTTTTCCTCCATTCAAACAATTTTTTTTATTCAGTTTAAGTCGTCAAACACTTTGTTAAAAAAAATAACTAACATTGTATTTGGCCTTGCCAGTTCAAACTCAATGCCACGATATTGCGATAACTCATACAAACAGTATGTCCGCCTCTTTACTGTACTGTACACATTTTCAATGAGTATCTATACTCGTATGTAGTAGCTACGTGATTAACTCTTTATTATAGCAGTTGGCATGTTGAAATCTATCCATTTCGTAATTAATTTAGTCATGTGAGTATTTTTAAGTTACGGTGAAGTGAAGTGACTTAGGGAAAACAAGCGATAAGATATGAAAGATGTTCTAAATTTTATCACCGAAAAGAATGCTATGTAGACGTGCAAAACTAGATCACATTTTGCTACGAAAGTGGGAATTTTTTGCTTTTCAAGTTCAAACTGAATTTATGTCATCGGATTGTGTTTTTTAGCGCATTAAAAATATATTTGTATATCTATTTTGTTAGCGCGTGTAATTGTCATATGATGCGCGTATTTATTTGTTTGTTATCGTTCTCTTTTCCTTAACACGTATCCCAAACTGTTCTATTTTTAATATTTCACTTTTGAAGTGTCTAATGACGTCCGTAAAGGCATTTAGCATTTTTTTTTTTTTTTTTTTTTTTTTTTTATAATCTTCACACATGCCTTTTACTATTTTGTTAAACAAGATATTTCGAGAACACATTATCGCTTAGAAGAAATAGATGGGATTGCATTGTTTTTGATAAAGGTGATAACTCAAGCGGGTTGCGTAATTTTTGAAAATTTCCTTGACTGTCATGAAAATTTATCTGCAATGTGAAAGATTATTTGCACATTCAAATTATTATTTTTAATGACTCGATTAGATTCATTTGGCTTTTGGTTTGAAAGCGGAAAACCATAAGAAATATAAGATATGGATAATTAAAATCAATATTTACTTAAATGGCGCAGCAGATCGGGGCGATCCTTTACCAGCTTACCCGCTTCTAAGGAGGGAATATTATGGGCAATTGACTCATTCCAACCCTTCAAATCACCAGGCAGTGATGGAATCTCTCCCATCATGCTACAAAAGTCAAAGCACCTAATAGTACAAACCGTGCAAAGAATCTTTCTAGGCAGTCTCAGGATGTGGTCACATTCCGAGAGGGTGGAGGGAGGTGAAGGTTGTCTTCATACCCAAAGCCGGTAAACCTAGTCATACGACGGCGAAGGACTATAGACCCATAAGTCTAACATCTTTAATCCTAAAGACTTTCGAAAAGATCATCAACGCTCATATACGCAGCAAGTTTGACCACAGGAACATATCCTTGGCGCAGCACGCCTACATTAAGGATAGAAGCGTGGAGACCGCTCTGCATGACGTTGTTGACATAATTGAAAAATCTTTGCATTACAAAGAATACACGCTCGCCTCATTTCTAGACATTGAGGGTGCCTTCAACAATGTCGAAATATCTGCGGTTAAGAGGGCCTTAGAAAACAGCAATGTTTACGATTCTATTGTAATTCTGTTACACGACTTGCTGAGTAATAGGAATGTGCCGAACTAGGAGAAGCTCATTTTAAAATGACTGTCTCTAGAGGTACCCCACAAGGAGGGGTTATATCCCCCCTACTCTGGGTCCTTGTCATTAATGAACTACTTATGAAACTAAAGTACGACGGCGTAAAGGTGATAGCCTACACTGATTATGTTGTCCTGCTTGCAACGGGCAGATATCTGGACACTATCAGTCAGCTTATGCAAGGCGCCCTAAACACGCTTAACGAATGGACTAAACTATGCGGGCTGGGAGTTAACCCACAGAAAACCGAATTGGTACTGTTTACCAATAAAAGACGAATACCAGAATTCGCACTGCCTAGTATTGGAGGGATACCCCTTAAACTATCTGACGGTGCGAAATACCTGGGCCTTATTCTGGACAGGAAACTGAACTGGAATCATAATATTATGGAAAGAATAAAAAAGGCCTCGATCGCTTTTTATACTTGCAGCAGGATTTTTGGGAAGAACTGGGGACCTAAACCCAGTATAATCCTATGGCCGTACTCTGCGATTGTTAGACCGATATTAACGTATGGAGGTTTACTCCTGTGTAAGAAAGGCGTTTTTTATTCATTACTAAAAGGCAATCCCACAAGCACGATCTTGAGATTCCCCCATGACTTCGATCTTGCTCCGAAACACAATAATTTTCTTGGCTCTTTTAGTTCGAAGTGCTGTCTTTCATTTTACTCGTGAGCAGTCCTTGAACTTTGAAAGATATCTGTATGTACATATGTATATAGAGGACAAGAAAGTGTTACTGCATTAGTATAGTTTTGTCCCTAAATAGTCTTGGTAGGTCCGCCGCTACTCTAGCTTCAAGAGAAGTAAATACAACAAAGATTGGTATGTACTTGAAAATACAATGGACTAATTGATACGAAATTGTTGTCGAAAATGATAACTAAAAAAATAAATAGCGCGACAGCTCGGGATGAGCCAAGTCCTAGCTTCTCGCAACCATTCATGTTGTGCGTGTTACATTTTTCGCACAATTAAATGGGACCTACAATTTATTGCCCACCCCGAGCGGGGAAGTTTTATCGTGACAAATTGTCATTCCCGGTCATTTTGAAGCCTTAATGAACCTCCAGATGTCCCTGATGGGCACATCCCTTAGTTCTTCGGTATCTTGGAAGAAGTGCCTTCCAAAGGATCTATTTCTGAGGTGGCAGAGGAAGTGGGTTGTGTCCTCATTGACTTCCTCATCTCCACAACCCCTACAAAGGTCGTCTTCACTTAGCCTTAGATTTTTCATATGATAACGCAGAGTATTATGACCTGTAATTACTCCTACTAGGATGGAGAGGGTTTTCCTGTGTTTCTGCCACCATTGTATCTTGGCCATAATTTTCTAGTTATCTTACAGGAGTCCAAAGAACTCCATCTTTCATTCGCTTCCGCTAGAGTCTTGATCCCCGCTTCATGTTTGAGTTTACATGGCGGGATTTTCACTGATTGATCAGCTTGCTCCAGGTCTAGCGTAGATCCCTTCTTTGCCAATTCATCAGCCTTCTCATTCCCTGGTATGCCCTCATGTCCAGGGACCCGACTTGATTTAACTTCACTGATAACTGAAAATGAATTGATTGTCCTAAAAGGGTCCCCCACCTCTATTCAATTCAATTCTCTCCGGTGTTCAACTACAGTGAAATCTTCCTTAGGGGTACAGCGACGGTGCCAACACTTTTGTCCGCCCAAGGAAGTTGTCCGTTCAAGGAAAGAAAAAAGTGTTTAATGTTTATAAGGTTTGTTTAAGAAAATGTACATATACATATGTCCGTTTAAGGTAGCTGTCCGCCTAAGAGGGCTGTCCGCAATGGGAGATTTCACTGTATTCTCTTCAGCTCGTTTACCTCTGAGTTTCTCAGGTCAAAATTAAGACTCTGATCTGATATACTGACTAAAATTGTGTAGTACGACTGATTGCTGCCACCGCTGCTGTAGTGTAAACTAATGCCACACAATTTGTTGAAAGGAGTTGTTTTTAAAAATGGTTAATGCTTGATGGTAAAAGAATCGGTAGATAAATGAAAAAGTTCTAGCTAACACAGGATGCTTAATGTTACGTAAGCAGTCAGCTGGCCTTTCCGTCCGAAGTCTTTTTGCACTTGTTTTGCACCGAGTCTGTAATCAAGAAATACGCCGAAAACTTTGTTCACAATCCATATGGATATACAATATCGTATTACTCATTGTAAAGCCTTGAGATCATGTTATCTTGGCAATGACCGTGTTTCAAATCTTACGTATAGCTAATGAAAAAAATCAATAAAAATATTCCACATGTTATTTATCAAAGAAATTAGGAATTTCACAATTTTTGTCGTACGACTCATGTAGGTATCATAATTGATACGGAATTATCACAGTTTGAATCTGGGGCCACTGATTTTTCCAGTTCTAGAAACATCGGATTCGCGTGGTACCATTGTACATATTTGCTTTCTTCAATTTGTCAAATGTTTATTTTTTTGTTTACATCTAATTCATTCACTTTTGCTGATAATCTTTTATACATGGGCGTATGCCTTAAAAGCGTGCTGCACAAGGGTCTTGACCTTAACAACTTAGGTTATCCATTAACTAGTGCCATGTGCGAATTAAGATAGTGGTGGATGGACTTTGACGCCGGTTTCCTGCTGTGCAAAAAAAAAAGGTTAAGACTTGACAAAACGAGGAGAGAAAAAAATTGTTTAATTTTTTGCAGTAAAAAGATTATTTTGTATAACAACAATGTCAAAAATGTCTAGTGTAGTTGGAGATTAAATGTTTTTTCATTACACGTATGCTCCCTGAAAGGGGAAGGTTCATTAAGAACGGATTTGCATCTTCCACTACTGCCGGTCTTGGGTGTGGAATACTGAACATTTGTGTTTTCAAGCGCTGCGGTTGTTTACAGAAGTGGTTCCCAACCGGTGGGGCATACCTCCCAGGGAGGGCATGTGGTGGAAAAGGTTGGGAACTACTAGTTTAGAGGGTTTCCATCAGAAAAATCGAGGTAAACAACTGACTTGAGTCCCAGCTAAACAACCAAATTAGCTCTCAGTAAACAACGACAAACTTCCGATTTGTCATGAACAAGTTTCTCAACTCCGCCGTCCAGAGTTGGAAATACAGTGCTGGTCCCTTCCGTTCGTGCAAAAAATGTAACACACAACATGAATGGATGCGAGAAATAAGGTCTTGGCCCACCTTAGGCTGTCACGTCAATTATGTTAAATTTTTGAATTTTGATTTTTTACTAAAAGTTCTGAGACTTTTTGTCAACTGGCAAAATTCCCAAGATATACATATGTATGTATTTACGAATTTTTTTTTGGTAAAAAGCTGCTTGATTAAGACTTCCCCAGATGAGTTTCTTTGGACTTAATTGTAACGTGGTTTTTGTGGCTATTTTTACTTGGATCACAAAAGGGTTTAGAGTTTTTTTTTTCCAGTAAATGTAAATTTCTCCCGATTACCATACTTCTACGTCATATGCGGTATCTGTTGCCGTAGGATTGTATACCACATACATATGAAGACCTTAACAATTTAACATTGAAAAGGGTTACAGTTTAGTATTGATGTAGGAGTATTGGGTAGATAGTTAAGGTGGCTACCCATGCAAGGCAGGCACTTTCTGATACCAGATGGATCTATTACCCGGAAGTGTCACTCATTTAAGCGGTTCCAGTTACAGCCAGTATGTGACAATTTCGTCAAATTAACAAGTTGATAAGCAATATAGAACTTTTCTTTTAAGGATAGAGCTGGATAGGTATAGAGGAAGTCGAGAATTGTTTCCTTTTCATCTTCCTCCCCGTAACTTCGTCCACCATGAAGGCCAATGGTGGTTGTCAGTACCATAATCGACTAGACTTTTATATCCAGTGAGGTTTAGCACGAGTTGTTCTTTTAACAAAAAATCTATATTTAACTAGGATTTATTTGAAATTGCAATAGTTGTAGGCAATAAGTCGAAAGTCAAAAAGAATCAAGTCGTAGTGCAGTGTTCTAGTTGTAACGGTGTCCAATTACGATCACACAGTCCTATTGCAATTGCTGTTAATATTATGTATATTTCTTTAACTTTGCAAAAGATAGAAATCGAATCGTAGTGCCATTTAGTCAATTTATAAGTGCTTGTCGTGCGTAAGTGCTCTGAGGCTGCCTGTGGTCTGAAGCTGCCTCAGATATCGGAATTCACATAAAGTGACCTTACCGGCCATCTGAGGATCCTGGAACACACCCAAATTGATCCAATTTTCAAAATCCCAGATAAAAGGCTCAGAAGATTTCATTTTTTCAGAAATTTCAAAGTGGTCATACCACACCAATGGAAAAGTAAAGTTTTAGTTAACTTGCCAAATTCGCAAATCTGGTCCACAGATGGCTCCAAATTGGAGAATGGCAATACTGAGGATGGGGTATATGGTCTCAAATTTCAGCGTGCAGCACCACTTCGAAAGTCATCAAACATCTTCCAAGCGGGAAAAGGTACCCGCAATTTTTTTTTTTCAGATAGCCAGGCAGGCCCTTAAATGCTATACGATAGGGTCAAAGCTCGACACGAAGGCTTCGAATGTAATGAACGGGCGTGCTGTCTGGCGAGAAGAAGCGTTTGGCGAACTCTTGTTGGTCCTGAACCCTATTTTGCTGCGCCACTGGGTAGTATGCAGATGCTGCAAAAATTGGACACAACAAAAAGGCCTGAAGCAATCGCAAAAGTTCATTAACATCAACAAAAACAGGACTATCGGACTCTGCGGATAGCAAAAAGATACAGCAGAACATGTTGCTTGTGAGTGCCCAGGGGCCCCAAAAAAAGAGTGCTCCATCTAAGAGCGTCAATTTGGCTTCTGGTTAATCACTAAGCTAGCACAATATATTCTACAGGTCGCAGTGCATCCTCGCCTTAGCATCGTATTCGTTGCGTTTAGTTTATATTTTGTTCATTAATGCCACTTTTGGATTTATCGCCGTGAAATCAAGTCGCAAACAGCTAAATATTTTATATGTCGCAAGAGCTATCAATTATTTTTCTTGTCTTTACTATAACTGCGAAAAAAAATGCCATATGAACCACGTAATGCTCCGCAACAAATTTCTCTCCAGAAAAGTGCTCCGCGGGCAAAAAAGATTGGGAACCGCTGATCTAGAATATCTCCACGTTTCACGAGTTCACTGGTCTTACGTAGGAGTATTACGATGGAATATCTTAAAGAAATAATTATACCTTCAATTTTATTTGTCAAAGGTTGGTCGTTGGCGGCTAAAATATGGTTTCACGATAAATGTTTGGTTGGTTTTGCTGAGATTTAAACTTGATTAAGCTGGCTTGCTAATTGAAGGCTCCTAACCCTACATATGAACCTAATAAAAATGCGCCAGCTTTTGCACACAATATATGAATTTAACATCTTTGAATAAGGGAATGCATATTGGATATTCAATGCAATTGCTCCAAAGTACATTTAGTGGCAACAAAACATTTTCTCTTAAAACTCATTGATATTGTTAATTGAACTGTTGTATATCAAAAAACCTAGTAGACATGAATAACTAATTAACGAAAAGAATGTAGTAGATATTACGTATTATGTTGTGATAATTGGCACTGCAGTGATAATCTAAAAACAAATTTGGCAAACAGCGTGTTTAGTGATTAGGACGGCTGCTTTAATTTAATTTAAAAAATATACACAGTAGTAAAAATGTATCTATCACGCGACCAAGCGTAATCACAAAAATAAATGTTTACTGGTGACATAACGATCACTGATTAGAGTTCTACACATGTGTGCCGAATAAAATCTAAAAGAGACATTTTAATCCAAAATCCATGGAATATTAGTTGATCCTCACGTAGCAATAATAGTTTCCCACAATAACTTAATTCACGCTTATCACGACCACGAAAAATTATCATCTAGTGAAATAAAATGATACAATTACAATTAGCTGGCATGTAGTGTGGAGCCTACTCTCCGTACCCTGCTCAAAGTCTGCTCTCAAATGCAAAACAAACGCAGTCGAGTGGAGACCGTGGTCAATAAACTTGATTAACGCTTCGAATGCAAACCAAAGCAAACATAATATGTATGTATGTGAATATATACCGGGGGCATGTGTTTGATTACCACCAATTTTTGTTTTTTTTGGGTTCGAGTTTGTAAACAACCGAATGAGGTTTTTCAATGACCTTAGGTCTAACCCTTGATCTGATGATGATGTCACTTCTGGATTTGGATTATTTATGTTTTTTTGTGAGTCATATACTCGGTTCCGATTGCTTTGTATTCAATGAGACTTCAGCGAAGGTCAATCAATAAAAAAAATGATGTTGGCAGGTTCAATGGCAACAACATACATACGTGTATAAATAAGTTGATCTTGAAATTGATGTTTAAAATAGAAACGTTTTCGTAAAGCCGGAAGACTTTTCCCCTTTAACTGCTGAAACCGAGGAACTATCACAGATCAGTGACGCAATGAACTGTATTGTGTATCACTGCAGAGTTCATGAATCATGCAAATTCTTCTATTAAATAATTCCATAGCCATTTTTCATTGTGCAGTCTGTCAGACTGTTGCATTGTAACCTCTGGAAAGGCAATCAAGCTGGTGTTGTCGGTGTTTGAGATTTGAAGTGTAATTTTTTCTTTTTTAAAATAATCCAACGCAAATTGAAAATTTACGCGAGCTTCACGTCTGTCTATTTATGTGCAACAAAACGGCAGAAGTCAAACAGTATTAATGGGACTGTATGTTTTCGAGAAGGGAAGAAAATTAAGTGGCAAGAATAATTCTATGGAGAGGCTTTTATCGTAGCGCTTAGCAACTGGGTGTCGTATGGCACTGTCATTGAATAACTTGTGGTGGCAATAATAGCCGAGTAGGAGATGTTTAACTATTTGAAATTTAATAAGAAATTTCGGATGAACGTAATGTGGAAACAAATACCAAGTGGCAAGATGTATAATGAAGAAAAAGATCACACCTTTTGATATCCATATGTATGACATATGAACATTATTTCGTCCCAGAACTTATTCCATCAATGCGCCTTTTTTTCAACTATTGGCACAAATATCTACATACTAGCTGATACCAGCGACTACGTCCGCGTGAAACTGGAAAGCCGTCGCATTATACTGTAAAGAACATTCCTGGGTTTTCTTTTTGGCTCCGGGATGACCAGACTGTCAGATGAATTGACTCTGAGCGCGCTATGGGAGAAACGGTCACTCTTCAGATCCGCGTTCAAGCTCTTTCCCCGTAGCTTATTGATGTTCTGGGTGTATCAAAACTCAACGAAAAATTGCAGACATTTGAACTCAAAGTGGTAGTCTGATGGGTTCGGAGGAATGCGGGGGATGAAGACAGTTTTTTCCCTGATTGACGTTTGTGAAAATTCTGGCTTCGATTGCATGCTGGTACAAAGTCTTCAACTGCACAGTTTCGGAGGGTTTGGATTGGGCAACAACTTTAAGGTTGAGGATGTGAGTTGGGTTTCCTGGTGGATAGAAAGTGTGCAATAACTCTACAGCATCCTCGAGTTTTACTTCCGAGTTTCAACAATTACTGTTCGCCAGAACTGATATTCTAAGGAAAACGACAAAAAACAGTTATTTTATGGGAAGTGCCCCTAGAAAGTAGGCATGACTATACAGGTTTATTTGTAGAGTAAATGAATACCTACATGTTTGCTTAAGTAAGTTTTTTCGAGTTCCTTGTAAAATTACTTAAAAAAAAAATTTGTTTTTCGAAAAATGGGCGTGGCAATTGGAGGATTTTGAAAAAGTTTAGCCTATGTCCATTCCCTAGGCTTCAGTTATCTCCGTACCAAATTTCATCGAAATCGGTTCAGCGGTTTAGCCTTGAAAACGTAGCAGACAGAGATACTTTCGCAATTATAATATTAGTAAGTATGGTTTGTATCCGCCTGTTTCTTGTTTGCATCCTAACTAGACTCATTTATCATTTAAACTGAGTCATTGACTTCCCGAAAATAATCATGAAGCAACTTACTAAAGAGATTTTTCGCAGCACCATCTCTCGTCGGGAATGACCAGCCTCCAGGATAAATAAATAAAGTCATGAAAGAGCTTTTCAATTCGCCGTTCGGCGTCGGCAATAAATTGTAGATCCCTTTCATTCGTGGAATGAACTCAACACCCACAACATGAATGGTTACGAGAAGCTAGGCTTTGGCGCATACCGAGCTGTCGCATCAGCTCTTTATTTTTTTTTGTGGTCAAAAATACTAACACATTTATTTCCTTACAAGATTAATGAAAAAATTTGAATTATTCTGTAACGTACCAGGACCATCGAACTTTAAGCTGGAAATACACGATGCAATCGTTGAACAATGGTTGCGGTTGCAAGCGACGATTGTATAGTGTGTTAGCAAGATTATGACGGTTGTACTGATATCGCACGGTCGAACGCTTTAAATCGAAAACCTGTGGCTGTATGCTGGTTGTATGGAAATCGCATGCCGATCGTATAGTGTGTGTTGTACATACAGCGGTTGTACCCCTTTTGTGCCAACCTACGTCGGTACAATGATTGAATCGTGTATTCCCCACTTTACCCTTGGCACTTTCCATCAAGTTCTGAACATAATTTTTGAATAATTTGCTAGTTTTTGCAAGTACCACACTTTGTCTTCAAGTTTGCCAAGGAGGAATTGGAGAAATGGTACTGCGTGCCGTACCTCTAGGGAAGTATGGCCTATGCTAAAACTCACTCGATCTAAAAATGTTATCTGGCTCAAAGTGTCGCTCACTAGCACCGCCATTGGTGTTCTTAACAGCCATTGTCCCATTGGCCTTCATGCCAGAAGGATGGGCCTCTTTTCAAATGACTTCTGTAGTAGCTGCAGGGACGAAGAGGGGGAAGAAACGATCCTCTATTTCCTCTACACTTGTTCTGGCGTATCCCAAAGAAAGAAGCTTTATCTAGGAGCCTATCGCTTCGACAACTTGAGCGAACTATCACATACTGACGTCAAAAGTATCCTCAGCTTCATCAAGAGCTCCAAATGGTTTTAATAAAGTGAGTGGCGTTTTTTAGGGTATAGATCCTAGTGGTATCACAAAAGGCCTTTCTGGCCTACGTGTGCCACCCTACCTACTAACTTAACCAGTGCTCAAAACCTTTCTATAGGATGACGCTCTTGAGAAAGGAATTCGCATCTTTTGGCACAATCCATACATTATTTTGTTTGAAGAACTCAAGCGCCTTTTTTTGCATAATGTGATGTTGCCAAATCAGGCACTGGTTCATTCGAGATTCAGAAGACGTTATTCCAAGAACTCTTTAAGGATATTTCGGCATTAATTGTGCCATGTGTGGTGAATTCCTCACTTTTCTTATCACAACAGCAGATGGCCGCCATATAAGGAATTTTGGAGCTCGGCGTATCCCAAATTAAGCTTAAACACCGTCCACAGATAATGCGACGCAATACTCATTACTTGGAACTTGCAATTTTTTTTTTGCCAATATAAAAATTAAAATAAATAGTATGATTTATCGGCGTCTTAATTAATTTAAACTAATATCAGTATTTGCGATCCCCGTCTGCCAAATGAATCATGTGATGTAATAGAGCGATAGGAATATATACATATGTATGTATGTGTATTGAAGAAAACCCGCCGTTATTCCATAATGCGCACTGTCAATGGTAATTCTTATCAGAGCTTTGCATAGTGATAATGTGAATCACTTTCTTACAACCTTCTTATACATATTTGACCCTAGTGCCATTGAATGTGATTCCAGTTAATGTCAATTACAATGCCACGCATGAGGAAGCAGACGCTATCTCTTTTTTTTTTTTTTTTTTGCGTTTATTTTCTTGTGCAGTCATTTTTTAACTTTTACTTTATTTATTTATTTTTTTTCTTTTCAGAAACTCAGCTCGATACTTGCCCCGTACATTCGTTTCATCTCTGCTGAGGCATCCTTGCGCGATGTTCTTGAAAGTAAAATTCCAAAGGAGCAGGAGCGTGTGAAAAATTTCAGGAAGCAACATGGCAACACAAAAGTCGGCGAAGTTACCATGGATATGGTAAGTTTTGCAATAAATATATACGGATTCAAACAATCTCATGCCCTTGACAGTGTTAAACAAGTTTTTCCTGTTTTTTTAAGCAAGTATGCATTACTGTTTTTGAGTAATACGCTACAAAAGTGTTCTAGTCATTTAGTAGATATATTCCAGTTTTACGATAGTACACCATGTCAAATGGGTCATCGTAAACGCTTACAAATTGCAGTAATAATCATAAAGAAGGCACATTTATATTATTGTTCGCTTAAAAATGCAAGCGTTAATGTGGCTAAAGGTTTATTTAAAAGTTCTTTACAGCGTTAAAATAAATTGTTTATTTTAGTTCGCAAAAGTTTCAGTATTTTGGCCTTGAATTTAAAAGTATAAAATATGATGAAAAAAGAGTGCTACAACACTAAATTTTTCAGGATCAATGTCTGTGCAACAAAATTCTACTCGTAGAGCCATTTAGAATTATTGATAAAGGACAGGATATTTTTTATGGGGACTTGGTCCACTGGTCTTATTGAAGTTATAGTGACCTAGGAGGATCTTCCTGCTGTAAGTTAGCGCAGGAGAGTGTCAAAAGCGATGAGTTGTGGATTCTTCTTCGTTCCTTTAAACGGAGCAACTGCATTTGCCTTGACTTGTTGGGCTAAGTCAAGTGGTGAGAGGTTCAAAATGGTGTTTACAGACCCCACTTATGTAGATATTTAAACTTTGTTCAGGAAACTTAGGTATATGCATTTTTTTGAGTGCAATTCCCCCACTATTGCTCCATAGGAAAAAAAATGGGCTTGACTTATGACATATAGAGTCAGTAGGTAACATTGGGCGTGTATTCCTATTCGTCCGATAGTTTTCTTACAGGTTGAAAGAGCTACCATAGCAATAAATTGGCCATAAATTTTGAAAAATATATACAGCTGCGGTTAAAAAAATAGCACCAAGAGTGAGATATCAGCATTCATAAGAATTTCTTTGGTCTGACGAGAGAAAAATTGTACTACATATTTGGAGGCGTTGGATCGCGTTGTTTTGTTAGAAGACCCCCAAAAACAGAATTTAATCCAACTTACACCCTTAAAACGATAAAACTCGGTGGTTGCAGCATAATGGTATGGGGATGTTTTTCATTCAATGGTGTTGGTCCAATATATTGGATAAAAACTGTACTGGACCAAAACCTTAATGTAAAAATCATGGATGAAGTAATGTTGCCATTTGCTTTCGAGGAAATGCCGCTGGTATGGGTCTTCCAACAAGACAACGATCCCAAGCATACCAGCAAAAAGGCCAAGGGATGGTTTCAAGCAAATAGTGTCAATGTCATGGAATTGCCGCCTCAATCTCCAGACTTAAATCCACTTGAAAATTTGTGGGCTAACGTAAAGAAAGGCGTTTCACAAGAGCAACCAAGCAACGTCAATGAACTTTGGGATACCATTCAACGCCGCTGGTATGCTATACCTTTGGAGAGGTGCCAGTCGTTGGTTGATTCAATGCCACGACGTCTTATGGCAGTTATTTCCAACAAAGCCCATGCGACAAAGTACTAATAATTTTATTATTAAGTATTAAATAAAACAAAAACAATTTTTGCTTTAAAAACCATTTTGTGTTCTTATTTTGCTGATAAATTGTTGATGGTGCTATTTTTTTGAGCGGGAAAAAATAGACCCACGTGGAGAAAATATTTTTTTAAACAATGTTTTTGTAAATTAAATTGGATTTTTTTTTGCCTAAAAAAAATGTAATGAGATTAGCTTTAGATTATATATTTTTTTTTTACAGAAGAAGCTCAATTGATGCTGAGAAATCAAATCCTCTTTTTCTCTATACGGCGTAGTGCTATTTTTTTGACCGCAGCTGTACATACTTAGCTTTTGCCAGCAACTTCGTCTGGACAGAGAATTGGATCCAAAGAGGAATGAATGGAGTGTGAAGAATGAAATTCAGACACAGCACCGAGTAATCTAGGGCATGGTGTGTTTGTGTGCCAAATTTCACCCAAATTCGTTGAGCTATTTATGCGTGATTGAGTAACAAACATCCAAACATCTTCACAAACATTTCACATTTCTAATATTAGCAGGATCTACGATTGCGTCATAATAACTTTGGAGTTTTCGGTCGATAGATTCAGTTTAGAAAATCGCTTGCAGGAAACCGAATTACTTCTCTCTGACAGTTGCAGACTTATTTATCTACTTATTTCGTTGACAACGACTCATAAGTCCTATGCGTTCGATATACATATGTACTTACATAATACCAACATAGGGTAAAACCATCTCCATAGTTGAAACTCATAGGGAAAGCAGAACCCAAGTTATGCTATTTCACATCAAGGGACTGGTGACGTTATCTTGAAAACACTTTTATATGAAGCATACGTTACCACAAGCTGCAGAATTAGCTAACCTTGTGTTTCGTTGGTGGTCGTGACTCAGTGGTTAGTGGCTTGGACTCACTCATTTTTCGCCGCGCAGGCAATGACAAGCCTCCGAAAGTACAACTTGTCATAAAAAAAATAAATACAAAATGAAAATCCCTTCC
Organism: Matsumyia berberina; assembly: GCA_917880715.2. Lineage (NCBI taxonomy): Eukaryota > Metazoa > Arthropoda > Insecta > Diptera > Syrphidae > Matsumyia > Matsumyia berberina. The sequence continues at coordinate 87,936,578 of OU862871.1, forward strand.
AATCGTGCGATAACGCGAAGAGCATGAATGGTTGTGAAAAGATCGGCCTTGAACCTTTGAGGGCTATCATGTCGTCTATTGTTCTTTTTGGGTTTCATTTTCCACAAAAAAAAATGTTACAAAATCTGTATAAGCCGAGTCTTAAGTGTAAGTGTGTAAGTGTAAGATAATGTCAGAATAGAATTGAATTGAATTATTCGTGTTTGCTGTTAAATTTTAGAATAGTACAATTTTTTAAAGCCACCACCTGTCGGCATGTAATGACAAATCTTCGAGAATATAGTCTGTTCTGAGTGGCTTACTTAAAAATGCATTGCAACCACGTAAGACATTTATTTGCAATGCAATTTCACAAACTGGATTTCGATCAATTGAAAAAGCCACTTGTTTATTCACACAAGGCATTCATTTAGTTGGGGAATGGAAAGCAATTGAACAGTTGAAGCTTATTAAATTGTCTTCATAATTTAATTAAAGAACAAAGATACGAAACACATTTGTCGCCAACTTGTTAACCCTTTTATTAAATCACAATCACAGGCACAACGACCCCTGGCTGAGATTCTTTTTTTGTGAGACAATATGTTGGTGGCACTCTTGTCTTTTTGCCTGCTCGTCTATTATCTCCTACAAAGCAACAGCATCAGCATTGAAAATATGGCTGAATGCCAACTATTAAATAACTCGTGATGCGGTATAGTCACGGAACGATCGCAAACGATTGCATGTACCACAGACACATTGAGGAGTTTGTATATTCTTCTGTTATGTAATTATTAAAAATAATCTATTTTTGTTACGAGAAATCAGGAATTTTATAGAAATAAGAAGAATCTGGATACGTTAATATGAAGATCTCTGCTTAAAGTTAAGCCCACTTGCATTTTTCGAGAAATTATGAACAGCAACAGCTGATCTGCAATTGGCCTTGTCGCTGCACATGCATTCCCTCGCCAATGAACCGTGAATTGTATAATTTGTAGTATTATGTTTTTCTTTTGTATTGCATATATCGGTAGATGAGGATTTATTCGATAACTTTTTTTCTTTCCTTTTTTTTCTTTCGATAAGTCGTTCGCATGTTTGGATTTCTTATTTATGTATTTTTTAACATCAACGTGGCTCTGCAATTTTGAACCGAACGCCGAACTGCGTATGTGACTCACGTTCAAAGGAACAATTCTTACGCCAGTCTGGATACCAATTCATTTTTATAGATTAAAAATGTACATATATTCATAATCATGACCCTTAGCCACACTTAGCAAGTCAGGTTGTTTCTTAGGAAAGTTATAAACATGCCGTTACCCTTTATTTCATTCAACTACATTATTTTTCTGTTCCTTTTGATTTTAACAAATTTTATAATTTATCTTCACTAGATGTATGGTGGTATGCGTGGTATTCTGGGTCTAGTCTGTGAAACTTCTGTCCTAGACGCTGAAGAAGGTATTCGTTTCCGTAACCTTTCAATTCCTGAATGCCAGAAGCTCCTACCAAAAGCACCAAATGGTCAAGAACCATTGCCCGAAGGTCTCTTCTGGTTGTTGCTCACCGGAGATGTTCCAACTGAGAGCCAAGTGCGAAGTGTTTCCAAAGAATGGGCTTCACGTGCTGCTCTTCCTCAGCATGTTGTTACCATGTTAAACAATATGCCAACAACTCTGCACCCAATGTCACAATTAGCCTGTGCTGTGACTGCCTTAAATCACGACAGCAGGTTCGCTAAGGCTTACTCAGATGTAAGTTGTTAAATATAATTTTTTTTTTATTGAATTTTCAAATTAAACGATTTTTATTGTCTAGGGTGTCCACAAGAGTAAGTATTGGGAATCCGTCTATGAGGACAGCATCGACTTGATTGCCAAACTGCCAGTGATTGCTGCCACTATTTACTGCAACACCTACAAAGGAGGAAAGGGTTCCAAGTCAATTGACCCAAATTTGGATTGGTCTGCTAACTTCGTAAAGATGTTGGGCTATGACAATCCCGCTTTTACCGAACTTATGCGCCTTTACCTGACTATTCACAGGTTGTTTACCCAGATTATCTATCACAATATCGACCTTTACATGTATTTCTATTTTCTTTTAGTGACCACGAAGGCGGAAACGTATCTGCTCACACTGTGCACTTGGTCGGTTCAGCTTTGAGTGATCCTTACCTGTCGTTCGCTGCTGGTATGAATGGTTTGGCTGGTCCACTCCATGGTTTGGCCAATCAAGAAGTACTCGTTTGGTTGTTGAAACTTCAAGAACAAGTTGGCAAGAATCCAACAGAACAGGAACTTAAAGACTTCATTTGGAAGACTTTGAAATCTGGACAGGTAATTATAAGTTTTGGGCTTTGAATTTACCTAAAGTTTATAATTATTCTTTTAATTCTTAGGTTGTACCTGGCTACGGGCATGCTGTCCTACGTAAAACAGATCCACGCTACACATGCCAGCGTGAGTTTGCACTCAAACATCTGCCCGATGATCAGCTCTTCCAGTTGGTGTCGAAAGTCTACAAAGTCGTGCCACCAATTCTCAAAGAAACTGGCAAGGTCAAGAACCCATGGCCAAATGTAGATGCCCACTCCGGTGTGCTCCTCCAGTACTACGGCATGAAGGAGATGAACTATTACACTGTATTGTTCGGTGTTTCTCGTGCTCTTGGCGTTTTGGCTTCCCTTGTGTGGGATCGTGCCCTCGGTTTACCAATTGAACGCCCCAAATCCCTTTCCACCGACGCTTTAATGCTAAAGATTCAAAAGTAAATCAATAACTAACAAACTCAATACCTTCACGCCCCCCTCTCCCCCTCCTAGTTCAATCTAAATTATATATAAATAATTTAAATATGTATACATAGTCTTACAACTTAGTATGTACAGCAAAAAGTGAAAGATCAAGTCCTTCAAATCAGCTAAAGTTGACATATTTTAGTTTTGAATGCAAGCATTTTTATTCGAACATACAGCATCGATGTTAAGATAACTCACCACAACGCAAACACGATAAACTTTAATATTGTACATTAAGAAAAAAGTTCAGCGATTGAAAAAGTGTAACTAGTTTACAAAATCCATCATTGTTTAGTAGACTTTATAGTCTATTATATTTTTATTTTATATTTTGTTATTATTTTTCCCTCGCCCTCAAAAATGAAAGATTATTTCAGTTTTTAAATAAAAGCCCAAAAATAAATTATTGAATTACGATCACAATGCGACCTATTTTTGTTAGAGTGACCCAAGTGGATCATCGAAGCTTTAATACATTTTACTTAATTAATATTTAATTTATTTTAGAGAGGATATTTAAAAAAAAAAATAAATAAAATGGCAGCATTAGCAATGTTGAGAAAAAATAATCGTATTTTCAGGAAATAACAAAAAAAGAAAATGAAAAAAATAAACCTGAGCTCTATTCGATAATATTTCCTTATCGACGTTGTATTAGACTATTATTTAAATTAAATAAAAGAATGGTCGAAAGTTACGATAGATTTATTTGTTTTATTAAATTCTTAGATTCACCACTGTCTCCTGATTCAACACACTTAGTTAAACGATGTATAGCAGATTTTTTTAGATTTTGTTAGTCATAAAACACATGATTACAATTCTAAACAGGAACAGCAATTCATATGCAGGTCCGATCCCCGTTTTAAAGTGATAGTAAACCAAAGCAGGACCCTGATTACTCTGATATTATTCGTCTTGCTACACACAGTGTTGTGCAAAACTAAAGCAACAAATTCAGCCCAAATGTTTAAAGCAATTACAACTCAATCAATTAAACGTTTGGGCTGAGTTTGTTGCTTTAGTTTTGCACAACACTGTACCTTTCGTTTGTTTATTTATAGGCGATTGACTGCAGTCCAACGTCGTTTGCAATACATTACGACTTAAAATGCCCTCCACCTACAAAATGTTAAACATGGTTTGGGATCTGAGTCGGTGTCAAATGAAAACTATCCATTTGAACTTCGAATGAATTTTGAATTGCAAAAGAATCAAAATCAAGTTGAGAACAGCAATTTCAATTGCAAACTTCAAAATGAAACAAATTTACATTGAATTAACTAAATACATATTTTGGATTCATACATTTTAAAGAACAAAACAAAAGAAATATGAAGTATTTAATGGAATGGAATAATACATACGAATATCTTCTGTTCGTTTGTAATACATAGTATAATTATAATGATCTGTTAACTAAATAAATCATATGTTTCATGGAGCAGACGTGAATATGAGTAAAATACAGGCAGACCAAGGGATTGAACAAATAATAGTTTCATACTATTCGGTTATGCCACTAGAAAGTAAGTATGAGACGAATATTTCATTTAACATTGTTCCTTTCTTACCTTGACCACTGTTTAACCAGTGTGAGTTTACTGACGAAAAGTGGGGCTTTAAGGCATAAGAACAACAAAATTTTGAGTTTTACCTACCAGGTTGCTTGCATGTCATTCCAAGATTGCTTTATGAGTATAATTAATGCTTTATGAGTATAATTTGCTTTATGAGTATAATTTATGAGTATAATTAATGTAAGAATAAACTGCACAATATGTTCAGTGGCACGGTGAGAAAGGCGAGTGTTTCCACTAAGGCACTTCTTGCATTTATACGACGGTGGAAGAATTCTATATTCTTCTCCAACAACAAGCCACTCTTGCAACCAAAAAGGAGGCATACAGAGCGGTGATGCGTTAAAACTCAGGAGCTGCGCGCGAACTCTACGAGCACAAGAGAAGGCACGAACACTGGTTTCTTAGAAGAAAGAGCATGGAGGTAGAGAAATGTTACAATATGCCAGGGTCAGAAAGCCAGAAATAAAGCTTGCAAAGACGAACAGGGTAACAGTAGGAGAGTCCCAGTCAGTGCAAAGGATGTGGAAGAAGCACTGCAGACACTCCAATGTTAGGTAGAACGAACCATTCAACCTGCGGCCTATACCACGAAACAACAATTTAACAAATTAACCAACGTTTGTTGTTGAAAAACCGATGAAATGCTAAAAATTACTTCTTGTACGATCCCCGTTGTTTCGTGGTACAGGTACCTAGATGATGTAAGTCAACAACTGTGTACATACTCTTAAGTGTATCATCAAAGTTGCTACAGCTGACGGCCTAGTTGCCGGGATGTTTGCAGCAGGCGCCGGGGGTTATGACTTAATAGGGAATATGCACCAACTCATTTGCAAAAATTCAAATGAGAGCTTCCCCGATGAATAGAAACTTAGCATTGGTGTTCTGATCCTAAAAACAGGAAACCGTTTTAACTGCTCCAACTATAGAAGTATAAGTCTTCTCAATCTCGCCTACAAGATCTTATTGACTGTATTGCGTGAACATATTATTCAACACAAAACATTTGACTATTCTCCATGTTTTCTATTGCGAATAGCTTTGCAACACAGCTATTCGTAAATGGCAAAATAAATCACGCAGTGCAACAGCAACAATGCTTTAGCAGTGCAAGAGTAACCCAAAGCCCGTTGTGTTACCGTTTTTCGATCCGATCTCATCAAGTCATCAAGACTCAGACGCCATCTATCACTCCAATTGAATTAATTCAACGTCACAGACACTTCATTAGAAACTACCAGTTGAATATTTGGAAATTTCTCTGAGAATTTTTCAAAATTTAGCATGGACACAACTTTGTTGTCCCAGCTAAGCATATAAAATTTAGCACGGACACAACTTTGTGGAACAAGGACAAAGTTGTGTCCAAGCTAAAATTCACGAATTGTCTGTCTGTGGGAAGTTTGTATTTGTTTTACGTATAAAATTTGACTTTGCTAGCAACTAGTTCGTAGACAAAGCGAAAAAACACTGCGAACTACAACAGGAATGAAAAAGTCTTAAAAAACACGAGAAAAAAAGTTTGTGGAAACTTTTTTGTCGTTTGGAGACTTCACACTCTCCGACGTTTTAAACAACTCAATTTGTTTTTCTGAGATCTTGGCCTGGCGAAATTTCTTTGTGTCCATGCGAAATGTTGCAAAATTTTCAGAGAAAAGTCTGCCCAGTTTTTATGGCCATGTTTTTTTTTGGTTTCTGTTTAAAACAAGTGCCGGTGGTGAATAAATTTTGATGAAATTTTGTACTCCGAAGGTTTCTCTGTAAGATGGGGTCCTTTAACATTTTGTAACGTGTACTATTATGCGCTGAAATTTTAAAATTGAGAACAAACGTCAAACCTTCAGAAATGAAAAGACAGTGGTCTACAATTTTGTTAAATATTTTATTTCTATTCAGTTTGGATACAGTTTTAATGTTTTCTTTCTTTAAAACTAATGCTCTAGGATTGTAATGTATTGAGCTCTTTATGCGCAAGTGGTTGATTAGGTGATACTTTTGGAGATAAGGTGTCGTGTTGGCGCGTTCAACTGGTAGTTTCTGATGAAGTGTCTGTGACGTTGAATTCAATTGGAGTGATAGATGGCGTCTGCGTGGTGATGATAATGATGACTTGATGAGATCGGGTGAATTCAAACACGTCAAAAAACTGTGCAGTGTTGGGGTCGTCGAATTCGCTGGTTCGAGGCAGTTGTTGGTTAAGGCCCTGGGCCACCCCAGATTGTAACGCTACTGTGTCTAGTTGGATGAATCGAAAAGAATCGACTGGAAATTATGGATGATGGAGTTCGCAGTACAAGCCAAACGATTTTGTGTGCAAATGAAAATTGCTTCTGAGAATTTAAATGGATACCTCCGATGATTTATTTGGCACTGAAAACAATGCCATCTGTCCAGAGAACATGCAAAATTGTCCCCACGTAAGTGACATCTGAACGCCATTAAATCTGTAAGTTCACCATCTGCATGTCACATCAAGAAGATGTGCTGTCAATTCTTAACTGACGTTTCAGTTCAATTTGTCAAAAAAAGAATTGCTCTGGTTTGCAGATCGCGGCCGAGCTTCTTATTTCGTAGATTTTTTTTGAATAATTTTGTCCAGTTGCTATGGCTTACGATCTTAAAAGTGAAACCGATGTTAAGGAGTATCTTGAAAAACTCGGCATAGAATACCGGTTTGGCTGTTATTCAGAAAAAAAGCCCGAAGGTAAGTTTTGCACAACATAACCCTCAACCCCATTCCATCTTTTGCTGCTAGAGCGTAAGCTGAACCTGTTTCGCAAGAGCTCAAGGAAAAAATGTTCTTGACGGGGAGGCGAAAATAATTTTTGTGCCAAAGTTAATCAATGAAAATTTAAATTCAACAGTTTGCCATTTACTGGGTGACTATTTGGAGGGTATCAAAAAGGATTTCGAGAAAGCGGCCAAAGTTTACAAATCTACCTGCGATGATTATGGTTATGCAAAGTCCTGCTACAAGTTTGGCAACTATAGCTTTTTGGGCAAAGGAAAAAGTGGCAGTAAGGGCGACCCGAAAGCGGCCTACAACTACTATGAAAAGGGATGTAACCTAAATGATCCTGATTCTTGTTTACATTCCGGTCTCCTGTTAGTTTCACGTTCCATGCCGAAGGAAGTCGAAAGGAATGTCCCAAAGGTATGCTTAATCTACTTCTGTACATGTTTTCTTGAAACTCACGCTTAAATGACTCTTCAGGGTTTGGAATTTTTGACAAAGAGCTGCGACATGAACAATGCTACAGCATGCTTTTATCTGTCCGGAATGCATATCTCTGGCGTTCAAAAACAAGCTGAAGAAATCGCTCCAAATAACCAATCTAAGGTAGGCACTGGCGATTACATTATCCTCAAAGACATGAAAAAAGCATTCGACTTTGCATATAAAGCATGTGAACTACGAAATATGTATGCTTGCGCTAATCTAAGTCAGATGTACGCTCGCGGTGATGGAACAGATAAAAACGAACAGGAAGCTGAGAAATATAAGAAATTGGCCATGGAAATGCAGGATGAGCTAAAAAAGCAACAACAGACACTTGGTTTTCAACAGGGTATACAGATGCCACATTAGAAACAGTTCGGCATTTGATACTGTCGTCGGGATTAAGTAAGTCCACATCCATGAGGGACGTATTATCTGCTTTTGTCTAAGTTTTTTTTTTAGATTATATAACTGCATTGCAAATCAAAACAAATTACAATTCCTAGCATAATTTTTGAAATAGAGTGAAGATGAAGAGTGTGTTTTCTCTAGACAAGTTCGTGTACATAAAACAAAAGAAAATGAAACAAATCGTTTGCCTATAGATAAAAAAAAAAGAATTTGTTATTTCTTTTGGTTGGTATTGACAGAAAATCATTAGACTGTGTTAATAAATTTCCATGGGAAGCGAATTGTGAATTGATTTTATATGTCTACGTCATTGCGTACGTGATCAACGGGAGGTAGCTTTGACAATTGACAGTGAGAGTTATATGGTAGTTTAGTCGACAGAAATGAGCTTCTAATCATGTTAAGCTACTTGTTTTGTTAGAGGAGGTGTTGATTTGAGACGCATGCAGAAGATTGCGGGTGCAGTAGTCCTTATGATAAACTGCATAGCTACAAACATGCATCTCATGGTGCGCAGTGGGCAACAAAAGCTGTAGGTCCAATCGTGGAAAAATAGAACATGCACCGTCCGAAAGATTGCGAGAGGCTAAGAAATGGTTGCGTCAACTATTTACTCTAAAGCATAGCAGTAGTAGAATTAAAAATGCAGAATTACATTTCCAAAACAAATACATCGCAGGAAAATGCTAAAAAAACCAAGGAACCAAGGAGTATTCAAGGGATATTCCTATCTATTCATGGAAAATGCATTTAACATGAACATGGAGTAGCGCATTAGAAAATTTACCAAAGTTCATCAAAAGGATAATGGAGCAGAAGACATAAACGTGCTGAAACAATCAAACCAAACTTCTTAATGTTTCCAACAAGAAAGAAATTCGTCCTACGCTGAGGCGTAGAATGTAGGTAAGAACAGTTCTAATTATAGAAAGCAGACAAGTTTTTTGGAGTAAAAGTTGTGAGTCGCATTTGGACTCCTTTTCCATATTTATTCCGTCAGTATATTTCAATGAGTTTACACGCCAACTTGAGCTTTGCTTTGGAAGATTAAACAAACAAGTGGTAACTGGTCAGTATTCGTGGCAAACAAGTCGTTTAGCTCAGTTCCAGAGTTCGATAAAATAAATAGCTGGCGCGACAGCTCGGGATTAGCCAAAGCCTAGCTTCTCTCAACTATTCATGTTGCGCGTGTTACATATTTCGCACGAATGGAAGGGACCTACAATTTATTGCCGACTCCGAACGGCGAAGTGAGAAGCTCTTTCATGACAGATTTTACTCCCATAGGCTTGTTATTCCCCGACGAGAGGTGGTGCCGTGAAAAATGTTCGGTGTTCCTGGCTGGGACTTGAATCCACGCCGCTCGGTCAGCAGTCCAACGCACTAACTACTGAGCCACGGCGACCAGAGTTCGATAGTAAAACGAAAATCATTACTCTACACAATCGTGACAAGTATATTCATCAATTTACAATCATATCACGCTCTTTTACTGAAGAGCTGACATTTCCACACATCCCGTCTCTGGAACCAATTCACCGTTCTTATTTAATTTAAACAGTAGTACTGATTCTTCATAGATTTGTTTCGTAATTGATTCTTCATGACAATTAAGAACTTTTTGTTGAAATGCATCTTGGTCGTAGGTAGTGTTTCCCTGTTGTTGATCCTTTTGAACAATTTCATTTACCGCTGGCTGGGGATCAGTGTGCTTGTTCGAATGGGACTGCAATAAACAAAACACCTATTATTAAACGCTTTACACATTGTTTCAATAATTTTACCTTTAAACTGTTCCTGCTGGCAAATTTTTTAGGACACCTTTCGCAGGCAAACGGTTTCTCACCAGTATGGGTCCGCAAATGGTTCGAAAGCTGTGTTGACGTAGTAAACGAGTGACTACATTCATTACAGGAGTAGGGTTTTTCTCCTGAATGAATCCTTCGATGGACCAATGCTGTATCCAGTCGAGTAAATGTCTTATTGCAATTTTTATATCCGCAGATGTAAGATCGTTTTTCGGTATGTGTTCGCATGTGAGCGTCCAAGGTCTTCGAACTAGCAAAACGTTTTCCACATACACTACAGAGAGATTTCTTCTCTGAGTTATGTGTCTGCATGTGTACTGCAACGTAGTCATGTTCCCTGAATGATCGCTCGCATATTGGACATTTAAATGGTCGCTCACCGCTATGCGATCGCAAGTGCTTCTGTAGATTGCAAGCTTGTGTGAATCGTCGGTCACACTGATGACAGACATGTGGACGATCCCCTGTATGAGATCGAAGGTGAATTTCGAGTGCAGACTTTTCCACAAAGTACTTTGGACAATGCAGACAATACAAAAGATTTTTGCCAGTGTGAAACTTCATGTGTTTTGACAAGGAGCTGGAGTATTTGAAGCTATTTCCTGTAAAAATAAGATATTATTGGCAAGCCGCGTTCTAGTAGTTGCTGAGCATCACCACAAATTGAGCACAGATGAGGTTTGTTTGTAGTGTTTCTTAGCTCGCCAGTGTGCTTGAGCAAGTGTTTCTTAAGGTTGCAACGCTCGGCAAACGTCTTATCACATTCTGTGCACTTGTAAGGCTTATTATCATCGTGAGTTTTGATGTGGCGAACCAATTGTTTTCTTACGGAAAATTCTTTGCTACAAGTTCCGCATTTAAATGTAGTATTGCTGTTTATGATGTTCATCTGAAAGTTGAGATTAGATTACGTCTAAAAGATGAAAACAGTTTTACTCACAGATTCCGTACACCCAGTGGTTTGGTAACTATCCTCTTTTTTACTTGGTCCAGTCTCACTCTCATTGTCGTCCTGGACAATAGAACTACAATCGAAATCGTCTTCGGATACTATGTAACATTCATTGTTCTCCCCATTATTTTCACTCTCAGTAGCACTAGTACCTTCAAACAATTTATGACTGTTAAGGCTTTCAAATACTTCTTTTTCAGTATGAATAGATTTGCGATCTTCTCCTGATTCATTGACAATTTGGTTACGAATTATGGTTTCCGATTTTCGGCATTGCTCTTTGAAACGAAAAGCCCGACTCAATTGCAATACACACTGGAAGCACATAAGTTCAGGAAGACCGTCATTTGGTGTCACCTGCCGTAATCAAATTATACATGTATTTTGTGATTGAAGAAAAAAAAATTGTTTTAAACCACCTCCATGTCAGCAACAGAACGTAGCATTTCGTCCAAAGAAAAACCATAAAGAGATTTCATTTCACCAACATGGTTTAAGCAGCAACGACAGATTTTAGTTATTTCATACGTCCTTTTGCAATGCTGCATTTTATTTGCACTTTATTACATCTTTCATTAAATTATTTTATTTTGCTTTGTTGATACACATTTGACAGGTATGTTTATAAAGGAAGAGGACAGGTAATAAGACAACATGGAAAAGTAAGACATTTCAATAACTGCGTTCAGCTGTTAAAGTTTTAACCTATTAAGTGAAACACTTAGAAGTTCACTACAGATTCAGGTTTCCTTTACGTTATTTGCAAATAAGTGTTTTTATGGCTGTATAATTGTTTAAAAATGAGCTAGAATGATGTTATGGTAAATTAATCCACAAACTGAATTCCGTTAAGGCATTCGAGGTTAAGTGTATTCAACTTGTCAGAACAAACATCCACCTAACTTATTACATGTTTTTCGTGATCTTGGCTTTGCAACCATTGCTAATTTATTGATAATGTATATAATGACTTTATAAATTGATTTTACTGTCACTTAATATACACCTTACGAACGTACTCAATTTATCTTCTAACATCTGGGAAACGAACCATCAGCATGCTCAAATGTTCAAACTGTAACTATGGGGTCACTGCTAGGAAAGGTTTAAGACTTTGCTTGTAAAGGTAGTGACATCTATCTTATAGTAGGATCAACTTTTGTTGATTATAAATATGGCCACTTGGTGCAGGTGTAGTACAGTTTGTTTAAGCTTATGGCGTCCTGCGTATTGATGTGACATAAGACACTGTGCTGATTTGGGTCCAGAATACATGCGACTGCACGGTATCCTGATCCTGATCATAGCCATTTGGTATAGTCTCATAGTCTAGAAAATTGAATTACAGCCAACGTTTGTAATATTCTTGATCTCGCATTTCTTATTGGTTCAAATTTAATTTAGAAGGCTTACAAAGCATACCATAGAATTGCTGACGGTCATAGGCTTTCGAAAAGATCAGCCTTTTGCTTGCGTGTTGTGGCCAGGGACCTGCCATTTGCCACTAATCACTAAAACTGGAAATAACAAAAAATGTTTATTGTTGTCAGCAGTTTACACTCCTGAATGTTCAAAAAACTTCAAAACTTTCTCTTTGTTCGACGAGAACTGTGAATGCCAATCGCTACATTTACTTAAACACGGACGCAATCAGGAAAGTCAACCGCAGATATGAGGAAGGCACGACATGTCAAATTTTCAGACAGATCTGGTCCATATCGAATGGTTTAGCACTCCTAAAGTCCTAAGGCGTTGGCAGCTTAGCGCCGTTTTGTATAGGATACTGTCCTAAGCAGAATTTCTGCATAATTTGCAAGAATAAAGAGGGGGGAGGCTATTCTCCACTTTCCCTGCATCTGTCCAGCACTGTCTAAAATAAGTCATGGATGATATCGGCTGCATTCGAAAAATTGGCATCAGAAGTATCTTCCATTTCATAAATCTCTAGTTGGTTTAATTTGTGCTTGGTGTAGCTTTGGATTAGTGACAGAGCCTATGGTATCACAATGGACCTTTTCTAGTCTAAATGCATCAGCAACCAAGGTGCAGATACCCTAACCGTGGCTTCAATTAATCTCTTTCGAGCACTGTACATTAGCATAGCATTTCTACTTTTTGATTTTAAATTCTTTTCGACGCTTGCCTACAAGTTTCCGATAGGTTTTACTTATGCGGGCCTCAAAACTTCCATGACATTGACCATGGTGTGCTTTTATATGTATTAAGCCATTCGATAGAGTATGCGAATAAATGAACCAACCGCATTCCCGCTTCATGTTAAACGGTCTTCAATGTGCAACAAAGATGCAATTGTTTGTTTCTAGAGGGTCTTACATACACTTGACTAGCAGACACAAATTCAATAGGATTCGTCGCTCCGAAGAATCTTTGTCTAAGGATTTACTAGCTTGATAAATTGGCTGTTCAGGTGGAATCTGGTCGTCTTATCACCGCGGCTACATGAAGGTATTTTGAGAGGGCAAGCAGATAAGTCATCTGCTTCAAGGTGGAACTTACCTATGTAACATTGACGATCTTCACGCCGCTGTACTTTAACTCGATCCAAATCCCATTCTCGAGAGTCTTCCCGTCGATCGGTTCGGATTTCTTCTCTTTTTCCCGATCAGTGTCTATCAGCATGGATAGCTTCCCTGTCGTTAGTTCCTCGTCGTGCAGATCGTTTTTCGCCTCGTTAAACTTCCCTTCTTGCTTCAGTACGTTCCAATAAATTTTCTCGTCGATCTGCCTTCGTGTCAGGTTCTCTACGACCTTCACGCCTCTGTAATTCAACTCGAGCCAAGTTTCCATCTCGTGAGTCTTGTCGTCGATTGGTTCGAACGTTTTCCCTGTTTCGATCCTCTCGTGAAATTTATCGCCTGCAGTTGTCCCGATCAGTTTGTTGTTCTGAATCATCTCGTCGGTTATTGTTTCGGAGCACAGGATAAGCTCTGCTCACTCTTTGTCTCTATTGTACATTTTGCATATATTACCTTAATCCGACAATAACCGGTAAGAAATCCTGTGGCCATTGGAATCCGATTCCTAGTTAGTTGTAGGAATTGCACTTTTCTTTTTCGGGAGGTGGGTGGCAGTAAGATTTTGGCTTCAGTTTGCATCCCGTAACGGGCTTTATCTTTTAGCCAATTTTTAAAACAGCGTTTTGCCCTACTGTGTGGTCCTGAGAATATTCTTGGCATCAAAAAGTTTAATGCAGGTTTTGTTCGGGCCTTCATATCCCTTATGAATGCTATATCCTCACCCAAATGAGATGAACATTATTTGTACTGACTAGAGATATAAGTATTTGTAGGCAGTTCCACACTGTAGGTAGTTTGGATTTTATTTTATACGTCCTGAGCGATTTTGGGGTCTGAGAGGAATTACATTTTTTTGTTGGTTATACATTTGTTTATGTTTTCTCTGAGGCATATTTCTGTAATCAGTTATTGCGGTCTGGGAAGGTTACCTTGCTGTTGTGGTTGAGGTTAAAATTTGACAGACATTTGTCTGCGATCGTTATTCAAAGTAGTTCATTGCTGTTTAATTCTTGTGCAATGTCCTAATGGAGTAGTCTGGAATTTGGATCATCTTCAAGGATGAGATGGAAGCATAGACCATAGATTCACCTTCAGCGCGATTCCGAGTAGAAGCCGGTACGAAAACCGCAATTCATCTTCGATCCGTTGATGTATATGACCACGTCCAAGTCCTTCACCGCTTCATCTTTTTCCACTCTGCGCTGGTGGGAAATCACACATAGAGTTCAGTTTGAGGGTGATGTGGTCGGTTGGAGTAGCGAGTCCAGAAAATTGCCGTGGTCGTAGGGCTTTTCTGGATCTTTGAGTTTAACTGCGCTGTACAGTATGTAATTTTTTATATGTAAGTCAAGAGGCAATAACAGCATCCATCGGAGCTGACTATAACAAGGCTATGGTGTCTATACTTGATGTCATTTGGTCCATTTTAATTGCAACCTTTGATCAATGCGGGCCACCATAAACTTCACTTATCACAGAAGGAAATATCCCTGTCATTAATACCATCGCGGCCCTTTCTCTCTTTTGACTTTCTTGTTCATAACCTTTCTTGTTCAACACCTTCAGTAAAGGGGAGCTGACACCATTCTGTGACGTTTCGTTTTTTATGATCTTCCTTTGAGGTAGGCGTGCTCTGATTTGGATAAAAAATGCTTCGCATTGCGATGTATTATATTAGACACGCTCTAGGGCATTCAGTATGAAGGAAGCTTAACTAATTGACCTAAAATCCTTCAAGGATACATGCCCACGTTTACCTTCCTTTGGTCTAAACACCATTTGAGCGCCTCGCAAAACACTGGAGTGCGTGGTTCAGTACTGTACAGTTCCGAAGCTCGCCGCGAAGTTGTTAAGTGTTCAGGTGTACAGGAATGTGTGTATTCCTAATAATCTTCAGGGTTTCCTTAGCGGATTCTGTCTACATACTGCAGTATTGTTGTATTTACATCGCTGATGACAATATCATACGCGTACAACAGACTCTTAATTCGAATTTTATCACATATTGTGCTTCTGGTAAGGCCATCGAAAAATAGTGAGCGTAGAAGAAGACCCAAAAGACAACTCTGCTTAACGACCCAAGCCAGTTGGATAATGTATTTCCATCCCACACCGCAGTTTTAATTTCTTCATAAAGCCTCAAGCCCTTTCGATGACTCTCCTAAGGTTTTCAAGCTGCAGAAAAGAGAGGACCTGCCAATTTTGTCGAAATTCGACCTAAAATCAACAAATATGACGTTTATATGTATGTAGTTTTGGACCCCTATCAAGGTATCTTCAGGTGATGCTTTTCAGTGTAAAGATCTTGTCTAAAGTTGAATATCCTTTTTAAGAACTCGCTTGGAACTCATTCAGTATGTCCTTTTCACGTCCGCCAGACGTTCTTCAATAACTTCTGAAGATATTTATATAAGTGAATTCATGAAGGATATTCCTCCACAGTTGCCAGGATCACTTTTATCACCGTTTTCAAAATATGTACTTGTACTTCTTCTGAAACTATTTCATGTAAAAACGTTTCAGTGGCTAAAAAGTGGTGGGTGCCGAGAGCAACACCTGAAGCGAGTCTATAATTTTTATTTGTCAAAGCTGACACCCAAATAAATAAGTCATAAGTGAGGGTCGGTCCAAGTATACGAACAGCTGCCCGTCAAACGCTAATGTAATCAACTTTGAGAAGGCGTCACTATGACTTATTCACAGAGTTTCAATCGGTTCGAACTTGCACATCACCAGCGCCATATTTATTTTGAATAAAAAACCACAAACTGAAACCATCCGAACTTGAAGAAATTATTTCAAAATAACCTCACTGCACTGAATTAAGTTTTTTTTTTTTTTTTTTAATTTACAAGGTACACTAATCCTATCACAAATACCAAACATCTATCACATGCGGAGCAAATTGTCCATCCATACAGGAAACCACATCATCCTCAATCATTTCTTTCTAAATTTGTTCAAGGAGTACAAATTGACAATGTTTCCAAACGCATATTAGGAACCCAACTGTGATCATCTTCCGAGGCGTACATTTTTAATGTCGACCTGACGTCATTGGACCGACTAAAAGTCTATGCCTTTCAAATACACCGACACGGAGAGCTTAAGTATGTGAAAAAAAAAAAAAATAAATTTGCTTTAATTTATTTCTTTGCTATTGTGTGATTGCTGTTTTTTTTTGTATACGCTTTCAGTGTGTGACTTTCAATTGTGTTGATATCCACTATGGAAGTCAGGGGTGGACAACATGGATGGTAGATGCAATAGAGCTATAAAATGCTTTCCTTGGAATTTAATTTTGCATGAAGCCAGTTTTTTTTAAGTTAAACTTGAACCGGAAATCAGTGAAATTGCTGCATTACCTCTAAAAACCACCACCGTATATGCGTCTGACATCTAGACGATCTTTTACAGCATAATCTTGTAAAACTATCAGTAAAAAAATATATTGGCAGAATATCAAATCAAAAAATATGTCAATCGACGGAGGTACAAGAAATGAAATCGATATCTAACAAGGATATCGTTAGGTTAGGTTGGGTTAGAGAGGCTTCCGATATAGCCAACGCACTTAAACCAGCCTGATGCCTCAGGAACTAGGAGGAATTCTCCTTCTTAATCGTAGAACCAGTGGGAAAGCATATCGTTACTTAGATTGATAGTTGTGCTGCGAGTGCCATAGGCACCATGGCCAGCAGGCTCGGCATCAACTCCCCAGACTACTGCAGGAGCTGTCAGGATGCGAAAGAGACGGAGACCATCAAGCACCTACTCTGTGAGTGTCCCAATCTCCAAAACCGCCGACGGCGACACATGGAAAATAGGCTGTTTGGAGAACTGGGAAATCTAACAGACGTAGCGATAACGTGCAAATTCCACTTTATAAAGAGTACAGGGTGGTTTTGTGATAGACCACCCATTTAGAACCCAATGTTGGAACATGGAGCACAACACAAAGGGGAACACAATGGACTAGTAGGCCCCCGTCGACGCACAGTCATCAGACTGGAGAAATTCTCCTTCTTAATCGAAGATTCCCTCATAACCTAATCTGACCACGGCTGTGATTGAGGTGCTGGAATCAAACACTATCAAATCTGAAATACCCCAGAACTGTCGACCAATGTTCAAGGCAATACATCTGAAGAACCACTTTGGGGTTGAAGCAACTTTGCGGAGGAACTGACGATGAAAGGTTTGACAAAAATAGCGAACAAGTAGAGGGAAAGCCACTATCGTGCGCATAAAAGCCAACATAAGACACTCTGCTGGTCCGTCATAAGAGGAGCCAGAGTATCTGAAGCTCTGTTGCCTGTTTAAGACATTGAGATAAACAGAATCACTTTGAAACTCAGCAAGAAACAGCTACAAATAGTCATAGGATTCTTGTCAGGAGATTGAAAGCAAGCTCAGATATGAGCTCATCATTGAAGTGCCTTCTCGGCTTTCTTGGAAAGTCAAGAAAATTCCAGTAAAATGAGTAAAAACTGGGTTCTGCACACAGAGAATGAGTCATTAAGTTAGGGATCTCCTTGCTAGAATAGTCCTTAATAAGCCGTTTGGATTGCCGAAACCCAAGAACATTTTCCCAATGGGCTAGGCGAAGTTGGTACCGTTTCATAAGCAGATTCATTGCCTATAATGTTCTGGTGACGTTCTTACAAGCACAGCATAGCACCACTTGATTAACCTAGATTCCACAAAGTGGGATTAAGCGCTGCCTGGCGCCATTATAGACCTCTCAATAGGATGGATTTCAGCCTAAAACACACCCGTGAGCATACCCATGGTTCCAAAAGCACTAGCACCAACTCTAGATTACAATTTTAATTCCTCGGTGAACCATACCAGACTTCTTGGTTGCAACAAGTGTTCTCGATTAGGCTTATTAAGCCTCTCGAAACAGTACTCCCTTACCAGAGCGGCAGAAGGTGTCCGTACTTGAAATTGAGTAAAATATTTGTAGTTGTGCCATAGGATTATATCATTTATACTTGTATCGTTACTCCAATTTTATAGCACAACGATAGCGGTCTTCCTCATGACAAAAGCAGTCCAGAAGCTGTTTCTAATTCGATGTTTCCGGAGACACCAGGGACTGCTTCCTTCTTTCTATCGATGATTTCAATGTCGTCTGCATATTCAAGTACTTGAACTGGTTTGTGAAAATTGGTGCCTGATCCGCTGCTCAGGAATTTCCGCACTATTTTCTCCAGTAGCAGTTTGAAGAAACTACATGACAGTGCATCGCTCCGTCTAAAACTTCCAAAGGTATTAAATGTCCCGGTGGTGTTTTTTTAGTAGTAGTAGCGAGCAGTACCTATCGTCTTCCTACATAATCAAATGAGCTTTGTAGGAATGGACGTAGTGTAAAATAGCTTGTCTCTATTTACGCTATCATACGCTTTGAAATCCACAGGTAAATTGATGGAAAGTCGATCTGGAAATTTTGGGACTTAATCAGGATTCAGCGAAAAGTGAAAATTTGGTCGATTGTTCTATTTTGCAGACCACTTGCTCGTCATTTCATACGTTCGTATGGTTTCATGCGCTCCAGATAGGATTTGATTTGTGACAATCAGGAGACTTATGTCTCTGCCACCAACTGATGAGTTGTTGAAATGGGACTAAGCATCGGGCATGATTTGCTTGAATATATACATAGTTGGTGCATGAACTCTTTCAACTCATCTTTTGCAGCCTTGAATAGCTCAATTCCTAGGTCATCTGGGCCTGCGGACTGGATTCCGGCTCCCGACCCCATTCAACAGTCCTTAGACAAAGTCTTTCTATGTATTCAACTTCAACTTCTTTGTCGATCGCAATGTGATCAATTTGATGGGCTTTATTTTGATGTTGTGTATGTTAAATTTCGTGCCTAACCGCCGTTTGGTAATACAACCATCCAGTTGCCGAATTGCGAGTGTATTTAAGATTGCTGCAAATAGTAACATCCCACCAGTGGAATTTAAGAAACAGATCAATTTTCATCCTTTGATACTTTCTTTAGGTTGTCGAAGAAGAGTTTGCCTATTATTTGCAATTTCTTAGCTTCGCTAGTGGTGGACATCTGCAGAGTAAGTACTGATGTTAATACTCGTCATTACAGAAGATATATCACAAGAAAAAGTGGGAAGTCAGCGTTAGACTAGACTAGATTTCCCTCCTTTGTCCTTAAAACTGTCGAACGAATAGGGGAGAAGGAGAAAAAATGATAAAGGTATAGAGACAGAGCTACTATCTGTCGTTGCTGCTTTCTTAGATATTGGAGAAGCCTAAGGATTTCATTTATCACGAAAACATTCCTGACACTAGGATATTAGCGTCTTTCGAATGGAGAACATTAGAAGGTTAGTTTTTTGTTCTATAATTAGTGCGTGCTAAAAGGGTTGTGAATATCCTTGCTAAGGAACGGTCATTAAGAAAATACGGGGACAGACAGAGGAGATACGGATGCACATTGGTTTTAAATGTTCGTGGGTTATAGCAATAAGGAAACACAGAGATACATAAGTGTGTAGATGGTTCCACATCCGAGTTCCACCCGAAATCTTTATACTGTTCGAAATTCATGCGTAACGAAACAAGTTCATTTATTACACACATTACAAGGCAACAGGAGATAAGTTACATTTTTCGATTTCGACACGACACCGTTTGACAAGCGGTGGCGTCACGTTACCAAATGTCAATTTTAGTATAATTAATGAATAATTTACAAAACATGTCACGCACTACCGACATACGATCTTTCATGATCTAATTTATTGTAATTATAGCCATTAACATGCAGAATCAATAACCAATTGTGTGCATAGTAAAATGAAAGAGTAATTGGACGGAAGGCAGCTTTATTATTATTATTATTATTATTATAATCTATTAACTTATAATTAAAATTAATAAGTTAACATAGCGTGAATACTAGGTGTTGAGGCACTCTGCATTCCTAGTCTAGTCATCGATTCACATTGAAAATTGTAAAGGAGAGCACTCCGTTGGTTTCGTTTTGAAATTGCTATTTATTTACACTTATCTTATCTGTACTTTTTGATTAAGAACTATATTGTTACCTCTAGTCATTCTTGGATATTTTTTGAATCATTTGAGTTGACAATATCTCTTTTACTATTTCTTCGGTTTTAAAAGATTTTAGAACTTATGTAAGATTGGTAAGTTGATGTTGCAACTATTTGAATGTTTTTTTATAACAATATAAAAGGTTGGTGTTATCCAGTTCGACGACTTTGATTTTCAGGGCTCCCGATGAGTTCTCCAAAACCATATGAAGTGCTTCGGTAAGAGCATTCAATTGTGATTTCTCCAAGTTGAATATCTGGCGACGAACACACTTTAGAAAGCGAAGAGCTGTAAGAAGGCCATCATAAGACAGAACAGACCCATAGCTTCAGAAAGGATGAAACCCAAGATAGTGTATGAGAACAGCTGTTGGTTGGTTAGATGGATTTCTAGCATAACCGATGATGAGGAAACCGAATTCCTTTCTGATATCGGCACCGGAACCAGATACATCGATTGTTGCATCGCCAGCACCAATGACCTGACTTGTGGCAGTAGTGCAACAAGGGTTGTGTTCTGAGAAGCCAAGGTTTGGCTTTGGCTGATAACTGGGCTGCTGATTGGTCACAAGTAAGCCCTGGAACTAACTTACATGACACTCCTGGCAATGGGGACAATACGGGGTACTATTGACACGAACGTCTCCGAATGTATTTTTACTTCCCACCTAGGTAGAGGAAGTATTGCAATCGGTCCGAACAAAATGTTTCGAGATATGAACAGAGCTTGACATTACTATACACTACAAATCGTTTGTACCCATTTTTGAAATGATGTATGTGTGTGTGTGCGTATGTGTGTTTGTGATCATATTTTTCGCCTTCGATATCTGGAGAACGAAACAACCATGCGGTTTTTTCTTTATTTTATTTGTCAGTGTGAAACTTAGAGCTGATAAGCTTTTGAACACAATCGGTCCAGCAGATGCTGAGGAAATTTAAGAAATGTTTTTTTTTTTCGAGTTCGCGCAACAACTCTTTGTGGATATCTGGAGAACGAAACAACGTAGGGCTATCCGGTTTGCCAGCATGAAACCTAGAACTGATTAGATTTTAAGCATAATCGGTGTAGCGGATGCTGTGAAAATTGAAGAAATGTTTTCTATCAAGATCGCGCAAAAACTTGCGAATTGAACTACACCATTCAATGATTGTTCCTTTTTTTGAAGAGAGAACCTTCTGCTTATTTATAAAAAATAATTTCATTTAACTATCGCATTGTGCCAAACCAATTTTGCTTTACGTTATCGATTGTTTGTGGATCTCTGTCGCGAAGAGCTCGATGGACGTTTTCCTTAAATGTATCAATTGATACATTTCGAACATTATTGTTCATTGAAATAATATTGGCATTGAAAAATTCCCCTAATGGCGTTAAATTACAGCATCCCGATGGCCAAGAGACGTCTCCAAAATGGCTGTCAGCACAATTACCGGACATAGTATCGATGTTGTTGTCAACTAGAAGCGACACCCAACACCGATGAATAGGTAAGAAATTCAAAGTGGATGGCTTTAACACATCGAGGTGCATAATCCAACCTCTGACAACGAGATTTTATCAGAAATCAAACGGAGAATAGCTTTTTCTTATAGCAGTTTCTTCAGGCTCAGAACGAGGAGACAATTGATAAGATTCTGTTCCGAACAACTAAGAAGAATCTAAATCATGCTCTTGATCAATTCTATCAAAAGCAGAGTCCAGATCGTGTTGACCGGCTTAGAAGGAAGAGCTTCAACCATGAACTACTGCGCAATAGCAGTTTTAGTTGGCTAGGTTATCTTGAGCGAATGTGAACCAGTGTCTTCGAATCTAGCCCAGAGAGACAACGCACAATTGGAAAGTCTCCCATAAGATGGCGTGGACGGGTAAAATAAGACTTCAACCAACTTGGAGTGCGCAATTGGAGACCATTTTTTAAGATCGGGCTAACTGAAGAGGGTTGTTTTTTGAGGCTCAGGTTCACCCCGAAATATAATGCCTATGTATGCAGTTTAAATCTGTGTATGTAAGTCACTTTTTTAATAAATTTTTTGAAAGTCACATCATAAGGAGCTTGGCATAAGTAGTATTTCTTCGAAATCCGTATTAAACGCAGCTCTTTGCTACCGATTGCAAACAAATAATCTTATGTGTCCGTAAATTAATGGCCGAGATGTAATCTAACCCAATATCAGTCCTGCCTCCAAACTTAGACCCGATGACAGTGCCCTCACACGGCTAAAACAAAATCTATTGCTAACATCGCAATATGCTTGTGTCAACGTTCTACCGACAGTGTGCCTCAAGGTTGACCAAGGATGGAAGGTATAGTTAAAGACAACTTCTAGTAACAGTGGTAATATCAATCATATCAATCATTTAGACTATGGACAGTTTCAAGTGACAAAACCCTCGTGGTGGCATAAATGCCTCCAATTAACATCTTTGTAGACGGGGAACAACGAAAATACCACATTAGTCATATTGGAGAAGATTTGATTTTGTCAAGTGGCGAAAAACAGCAAACAGTAGAAAGAATGCGGAGTATAAGGCAATGGCAACACCACTGGCATGTCTCTGAGAAAGGTGAACAGACAATTTTCATCGGATTCAACTTTTGACAGACCATGGATAATTTCGCTCGTACAAATACGACGACAGCCCTTATTGCTCACAATATGAAGCCTGCATCGAAACGTCGAACAAGTGTTTTTCCTTGGTGAAATAGAAATACTGAAGAGAATATCAGCCTCTGAAAATGCAGTTGCTGCAATTCTTCAAAGCCAAGAGGATTTTTTGGGATGCGGTTGTTGTTTATTGATACGCAAAGGGCTTCATTAGGAAACTGTGTATTTTCAAGCTCCAACTCATCACTATTGCGAATGTCAAAAAATAAACGATGAACTATACTTATCAATCAATTGTCGTCCACAAAAATGCAACGACATTTATCAAAAAAAGTGATTTCAATTGACAACCACCATACAACTTTGCCTCTATTCCAAATGGAAATTTGTTACAAATTGACGATAGTCATTGATAATTAACAATCGCAATTCCAGTTAGTCAATTTTTTGGATAAGTACCGTTTATCGTTTATTTTTTGACATTCGCAATAGGGGCGATTGTTTTTATTTTGAACTGAAAAGGCAGTTTTTTGCAGGCTCAAAAGCAATGTCAGCACGACTTATTTGAAAATAAGTGGTATACAGTGTAATAAGAGAAATGTAAAAACAAATATTAAAATTAATAGTTGTAAGTAAATGCGCACAGGTAATGACTATAATTTAAGTATAATAACTAGTAAATTTGCTATTAAAAGTAAAATATAGGATAATTGGAAAATAGGGCATTTTTTACGCATTAAGCGCAAAAGCTTTTTTTTTTATAAGATTTGGTAAATGCGATACACACGAGTCGTGGTTTCCCGTTTACAAACGAGCATAATTCTTAAAATTGGATGACTTGACAAAAGATAAAAGAGCATCCTCATTTGCCCGCAGTGCTAGATAAACCAATAGGGCAATTAAGTAGGAACGTAGATAGATGGATCGATTTAATTGTTGACGAGCCCTGTAAACATATAAACGTATGGGCCAAGGCCGAGCTTCTCGTAACCATTCATGCCGGGCATGTTACATTTTTTACGCCAATGGAAGGGACTTACATGGCATGGCTTATTGAGAAGCTTTTTTATGGCACATTATGCCCTCGGAGGTTTGCTATTCCCTGACGAAAGCTTGTGCTGTGAAAAAAGTTTGAAGGATTTTGCTGGGTCTTGAATCAAGGCAGCTCGCCCAACAGTCGAACGCCGCTGGGAGAGTATGGTTACCAAAACGAGGGCCTTGATTGCTGCCAGACTGTCAGTATATATAACGGTGCGTTGGATCGTTGCCTTGCACGCAGGAAGCCCTGACAATTCCCTGCCTATTTTCAAGTCATTGTCAAATTTGAGGGTTGTGTAATCTGTATGAAATAATACATACTTTTGTTCGCCACACTAGTCTTGGGGTTGCGTATCGAGGAAGTTGCTGTTACATGGTACAAATTTGGGTGCTTATGCACTGCGACGTGTAGAGATCTATTGTGCTCAAGGAAATTGCTGTGGACACACTGCTAACTAGTCCATTGTCATATCAAAGATGTCACTGTGATAGTCAGATTCTCTGAGTCTAAGTGCACTACATGTTGCTATAGATACTTAGATCAAGCGGTAAAGATGCAGACCGCAGTGAGTATGGCAGCAGTGTTTGGGAGTGTGTGAGGTTTATTTATGTTGAAAACTTTGCTAAGATAGTCACCGGACTATTGATTGATTTCGTTGACAAAAATATTCGCATTGTGGCTGTATTTTCAAGAATCCTATCTTTAGTCAGTTTGTGGAATTTTTATTTTCAGCTTATCGTA
The DNA here is from genome assembly GCA_917880715.2 of Matsumyia berberina. Classification (NCBI taxonomy): domain Eukaryota; kingdom Metazoa; phylum Arthropoda; class Insecta; order Diptera; family Syrphidae; genus Matsumyia; species Matsumyia berberina. The sequence continues at coordinate 87,961,349 of OU862871.1, forward strand.
CAAAAGTTTCAGATTACCTACTTAATGCGGCGCTAAAGACTCAGATTAGTTAAGTGAAATTCCTTAAGTCGCGTTGGGAGTACGTTTTTAAGATCACCACGAAAATGGGGACGGAAAGATCACGAAAATTGTAACTATTTGACCATAAAGTACGTATCATAGAAACCAGGAATGCGCGACGTGACATTTCCGTTTTAACGCACCTGCAGACTTTGGGTAGGGTAGATAGGCAGGTGGATTGGCGACGTCAGTATGTGATAGTTCGCTCAAGTTGTCGAAGTGGTAAATTCCCAGATATAGCTTCCTTCTTTGGGATATAGCAGAACAAGTGCAGAGGAAATTCTGCTCCTGCAGAAGTCATTTGGGAAGAGGCCCATCTTTCTGGCATGAAGGCTCATGGGATAGGCTTTGTGTGAAGATGATGATATGTCTTAAGGTGAAAGGGTTGCGCAAAACGGGATAGCTATGGCTATACGCGCGTTCTGACTGTGTTGAAGTCTAGGAAAAAAGTTCAGAATCATACCAACTATTCTATCTTTTTGTGAAAATCTTAAGTTGATTTGGGAATTCTGGGGCACGGATATTTTTTTTAATATAGAGTTCATCACTATGGCAGATATGGGTGTAGTACTGCCGTATAAAATTAATCTTGCATTTAGAATTTTTAGTAATTATTTTACCAGTTTTCCTAACAGGACTCTTCAATAAAAATCGAAAATGTCAATGAATACATTTTGAAAACAAACCACCCAAAGTAATTCCTGTTCAAAATACTAGTTTAATTCAACTTTTATTACATGTTCATAAAAAGCGATCCAAATTAATAATCGATTAACCAAATGCTTCTGCCGAACAACTTTTAGTTCAAAACAAAAAAAGTGAAAAAAAAAAATAGAAAACAAATATTAAAGAAAGCAACAACAAATTTCTTTTTATCAATTTATTCAATTTAGGTTGACCAACCCCGGTGTCTGTCAGAACGATGATCTTAATTAAGCCAAACCACTGGCGGTACAGACATTGTATACCAGCCGAACTCAGTACACTACTATACAATATACAATTGATCGCGATGCTTTTTCCTACTCTATTGCAGTAGTTAGAATATTTTTTACCATCCATTATTCGAACGACTACAGATACGTTAACATCGTCGTCGTCGTCGTCGTCGTCGTGGCCGCTGTCATTGTCGCTATCGTCGGGAAAAAGTTTAATAAAAGAAGCTCCATTCAACAAAATAATATAAAAAAATAAAACAGCGAAAAAAAAAACAACAATTTACCGAACAATTTTTTGAGAATTTGGTTGCCGCAGTTTAGTAGTGGCCACCGCATGACAAACATGGAAGACTATTGGGGTCTCAGTAGAACCACTGGTATACAAAATTATTTTCCAATTTTATTTTATACTTGGTTTTTTGAAATTTACTCTGCGTTTTACTCGGTAGTGCTCAGTCATTCGTAAAAAAAAAAAAAACGTGTGAATCGTGTAAAGGTGTAAACTTGCTGCAAATATTGATTGTCGTTATCGATAAGTGGTTTGAATATTGGGTGTGCACACGATTTAAAAATTTAAAGGTGTATTCGAACTTCACAATTTAGTCACTTTCGCTTAGACGGAAGCGAGGAACTCTTTTTGAAACAAGTGAACATATGCACATACATTAAGATTATATCAAACCCAATGGAAAATGGTGGCCGGTTATAACAGTATGATCACTTTATTCGTTCTTTGTGATTAAATAAGCGTAAAGAAAAGGACAAGATGACACGAGACGTAAACGTCAAAAAAGAGAGGCATTTTCGATTATTAAATTAAAGTGAACTGAATTACCGTGATTGATATCCCCACGTATTGTATCGCTCGCGTTATTGTTCATGCTGCTTGCTGGTGTTGGTGTTTTGTTGTTATTTGTTGTTGTTCTTATTATCACCGCAAGTATTTTTCCTAGAGGAAAAAAGTATCTTATCCCCGCATCGTCTTTTGAAATTTTTTTATTTTTTTGTTCGTTTCGTCTTCTGACATATGCAAGTGTTGGTGTACAATCAGAAGTGTGTAAAGAAAGATTATAAAAGAAGGAAAGAGAATATTAGTTGTTTTTTTTTTTTTTTTTGAGGGATGGGGTGCAAAAGGAATGGGTGGTGTACATACACCAACCGCCGCCGCCAGCATCCCTTCCTAAATGGAGGACAATAATAGTATAATAATAATAAAAAATAATAATGCTCTGCATATTTACATTCATGAAGAGAAGAAGAGTATTCCTCTACATTTCATTCTAAGTATGTACAAGCAATTTAAAATGAAGAATACAATAAAAGATGTTTTAAAATGATAATTCTTGAAAGGAAGCAAGAATTGCGTGCAATCCATGCGATGTACGAGTGCAGATAGACCATAACCAACGTGTGTGTGTGTGCTTTTGAAAAGAATAGTGTGTTGAACATAATTGGTTAAAAGAGGAAAAAGAAAGAGTATAGTGTTACAAAAATGTTAGGATATACTGCAGGATGTGTGTAAGTATTGGCTATTCATGAGGAATAAAGGGTTGACCGAATAAATATTGTAAGTATCCTTTTAAATTGTTCTTTGCACTTTCTTTCCTTTTTTTTTCTATGAGAAACGCTGCAAAATAAGCATTTTCCATCGATTTTGAGGTTAAGTTTGTGCGTTTAGCTTCAGTCAGGGCGTTGTGTTTCCCTCTTTTACCTGCCAGAACAGAGTAGATTTGAGACATGTGTTGGGAGGGATCTGAGGAAAATGGAAACAATATGGAATTGAATCTGGTTATTATAGCCAGGATGTCACAGATGCTTCAAACCCGGTGTTGATGTATGATACATAGACCCCAGGGCCTTCTGTCACATTATTACCAAGGATGTGTTTGAGTTCGATCTCTTCTTCCTCGCAGTTTCAACTAAAGCTGTGTCGGTGAGCTATAGCCTACGTATCTAAGTGTTTGTCGAAGCTTATGTGTCTTGTGATTAGTCTCACTATTACCCACGAGATTGTTTGGTACTTTACCAGCGCCCTAGCCCATTTGCACGCCGAGAGGTTCGCCTAGTGATTTTCGAAGTCCCTTTTTTTCCCTTCCTGCTCTAATTATTATTATTAGTGCGACTCCTATTGTGTTTTCAGCAGTTTGCCCTGTTGCGTGCTGTCCTTCTCTAAATAACTTATTCCTGTTAGAATAGTGAGTAAGAAATCAATAGAACTAATTATGTACTCTTTACGACTGGCACTACAGTTTGGGATGAACCTCATGGTTCATGGGGATCAACCACCAAGCCACTACAGTTAGCCCGAGCCATAGCTAACTGCCTCCAGTTCCACACTCCAAGTTGGTTGAGGTCCTCTTTCGTTTGTGCGTGCCACCTTAGGCAAGGTCTACCTCTACTGAGTTGCGCCTCTGGGCTTTACTCAAAGACTCTGCGAGCCGGAGTATTTGTGTCCTTTTGTTTTACATGCCCCAGCGATCTCAGCCGATGAAATCGTATCCTCTTGACTAGGGCGATGTTGCTGTACAATTCGTAAAGTTCATCGTTGAATATTCTACTCCAGAGCCCGTCAATGCAAACTTTCACTCGACCCAACCAATAATATCCTCATCCGCTTTCGGTAGAGTTCATATTTCAGCGCCATAAAGCAGGACTGGGATGACCAAGGTCTTATATAGAGTCTCCTTAGTTTTTTGAGAAAGGGCTTTAGTATCAATTGCTCATCAAGGGATGAGCACTGTCTGACCTATTCTGGTATTCAAAACTAAAATTAGGCTCCGTAGGGCCTCAAACCTGATTGGTGATGGCCAAAAATGCATTGTAATCTAAAAGATTTGTAGAGGTTGTGGAGGCATCTCAGGATTGTGTTTGCGGAAGTGTGGTTGGTGGGGAAGTGAATCGCCTGCCGATGTGTTTTATTCTGCAACGAGTTAAAGCATTAAATATGCTCTACAATTTCTTGATATTCTAAGTAGAGTAGGCATATATCCGTCGGATATGATAAAATGGTAGTTGAGTGAACCAAGTCCAGTGAGAACGTCCGTAAGGAGCTTAACGTCACTTTTGTTTAATGCAAACATTTCTTATTTGTTCATGAACTTCTAAGATTGACAAAGTTCCGGTGATCAGTTCCATTTGGAGAGTTTTTTGAAGCTACCGTAAATTGAATTCCAACTGGATATAGCTGATAAACCACAGAAACATAACTTAAACCAAACAATAGAAACAGGCCCATCAAGGCAGATTGAGTTCAACTAGTTATAGCTTAGGATTTTGCATTGAAAAGCACACTGAATTGTTATTGTTTCTCCGATATTGGTCGTCAAATTGAATTGATTTTTAAATTACGTTAAATAAATGAACAATAGGGAACGGTGTTGTGACTGTCGTACAACTTATATATATGTAGTTCAAAAATAAAATGCACTTGCAATTGAAGCATCGCGATATAAAGAGATATACAAAGAGTTCTTGGGCGTATGAAATTGGGTCCCTAAATAAAAATCCTGCATCGAGAAGCGTTGACTTTTCAAGAAGTAAAGTATACGCCAGGTGACCCAGCAGGACAATTTTATTACCGAAAACTAACTGGGCAAACTTGTAGAATGTGCAGAGAGGTTTCTGCATGCTTAAGACACAGAAGGATGTGCTATACAAAAGTGTTTTTTTAAGGAGTCAGTGGCCTCTGATTGTGCAAGTGAGGATTCTTAAATTTGCTCCTTTTGATGTTCAGAATGTTTTGTTGGAGCATACTCCACTTTTATTTGGCAATTTAAGAAGGTTTTGCTGACCCCGCTGAAGAGTGACCCTAAACCATGGTGTTGGAGCGCCATCTCTTTTTTATTAGTGAATTCAACTTAAAACTAGCGAAGGATGACTAGATTGTTCCTTGCTAGTTTCATTGCGTACTAAATGAGTGTTCAGATCTAGTTGATAACAGGTGGCTTGAGCGATTTTCACTTGTGTGGAACACCTGCCTGAGTGGAAGAAGTTTACCAAATACATATTTCAACGAATATGTTATATCTTGCTCAAATTCAATGCCTTTTAAAGAGTGTTTGATGATCCGGTTCTCTTCTTCATTGAAGGCTACTTCTGCAACTAAGAAAGCCATTAAGGCAAAATATTTATTATGAGGACTTGCCTTTTTTTCTCCAGCTATAAAAATAATTCTGGTGAAATAATGCGGCCTGCGGAATTGTTTTAGTTATTCCTGTAGGCACCGCCTTTCAGTTTTCGCCTTTTCTGGAAATGTGTGCAGATACTTCTCGAGTGTTGTTGGCGCTGAACTTCAGGTATACCATCCTAGCTCGTTTCGATAGTTATCTCTTTCTTACGAGGAGTTTTCGTGATTATTTGGGGGTACCTGATGAATACAAAGTCCGAAATTTGAACAAAATAATCTCTCCATTGCGTAAGTTCGCATTCATCTAATCTAAAATTACCAGAGAACCGTCTAGACTTTCCACCGTGTGTTGGCTGGAGCTTTGACTACTTGTTGGTTTCTTCTTCTTTTGCTTCAATGGCCAGGAAATTGATGTAATTATGGTTACGGTCTTATCGCACTCTATACTATTTTTCTCAGCTTCATGTTGTAAAGCGGCCGTTTGAAATCGTTGATCCTGGTCCAGGTATCTTCCGAAAGCCTTTTAGCGGCAGATATGAAGACATTGTTTTCAGCACACCAAAAGGTTTGGAAGGGCACTGAGTTGTTGATTGCTTCAATTTCTTGCGAATGAGTTGTTGATGCACTAAGAGGCCCTTTAACCTGTCGATGTTATACCTGGGCATTCGTGTATGGATCAGAATCAAAATAAGTATTTATTTTATTAAATGATAATTTCGTCAGTGGAACTGGTTTGACATCTTAAATTTCAGCGTGTTTAAAAAAACACCAATCAAAAACACGATCAGAGCCAAAATTAAATGTTAGTCTTCGGATTGATATTTTGACAACAGGTATCAACCATTCGGAGTACATTCAACTTGGCTTTATTGACCTATTAAAATATATTTAAAAGATAATCAACAGTCGAACAAATTGTTTAGTTCATTTCAGAATCTGGTTACCAAAGGCAGTTTTTTGCAATCAAGCACGTTACTGTCGAAACAACAACAAGCTGTATTGACGTTCATACTCTTCCCTAACTATTGTTTCAGTGCTCTGAGGTCGATTATTAAATTGTTGGTGATGGTGACGCCGATAATTCCTAAAATTAAGCTTGTGAAACCAATTAATAAGAATCTTGAAACAACAAAAATTGTAAACAAAACATACACATGCTCAGATTTTTTTGGTAAACATTCGAAATTTGACTTTTAAATATTCCACGATTGTAATTTATTCACTCTGGCGTATTTGCAACATATTCTTCTGAAACCGGAAAAATCTGGATACGTCTCCTACCATTCAAAAAGACATCTCATTGAACTTTGCACGTAAATAGCAAATACATATATCAAATAAAGGGGGAAACATTTTGGCATGCGGGTTAAAGGACTACAGTGAAATCTCCCTCAAGCGGACAGCTACGGTGCCAACATTTTTGTCCGCCCAAAGGAGTTGCCCGTCTAAGGGAAGATAAAATGTTTAATGTTTTTTAGGTTTGTTTAGGAAAATATGCCCGTTTAAGGGAATTGTCCCACTAAGAGAGCTGGGCACAATAGGAGATTTCACTGTATATCATTTGCTTACAGTAAGACATACTCGTAACCGAAAAAAAATACAGTAGTGCAGGGCTTCGACGCCGTAGAAGCGGTTGTTCAACCACAAAGGAAACTTAAAAATGAGCCCATAGTACTGTTAGCAGGTACAATACTTTAAATACGAAGGGGCGAGTTAGAGCAGTGATGATAAGGAGCTTAAGTTATCCGCACCTACTTCAACAGCTTCGAGTAAAGACACACCAATCCCATAGGAACTGCTCCTCAATGTCGTCGCCCTTTCTCCAATTGAGGAAAATATTGATGTCACTTAAGGCTAAAACTTTAAAGTTCTTGGCAAAAGACTACTGGCTCTGACCTTTTGACTAAAAACCCTGTATTTTTTTCGCATGGAGTATTTTCCCCATTTATTGGCTCTAGCCGCCTAAATCTTTTTTTATTTTTTGAATCTTTTCTGTAAGCCGAACCTATAACGCTTATATTTATGTACATATATATATAGAGGCAGTGTTTGAAGGTGTTAGTTGACGCTATCTTTAAACCGTTGGAGATTGAATTTCTCCGAAAATATTTCTACAACTACTTACAAAAGTTTGCTGGTTCTATATAAAAAAAAGACCTATGGTAGAGGTAGGCTTGTGCGATTGGCAAGTGCACGTAAGAACCTTTGTGGCCTATGTGAATAGAAAAAAGATTGCATTTCAAGCCAGTGGCTAAATCAAATATTTTCCTTCACTGAAGTTGATAGCATTCATTAAATGAAATACAGTGATTCGTTTAGGTTCGAACCCCAGAAATATATAACAAACATACTTCGCGGTTCCACCCATTGTCGGGAAATGAAAACCTCCAAAAATAACATATTTTTATGAAGAAGCTTCTCAGGTTTCCATTTGTGGAAAAAATATAAACATGATTGGTTCCGAGAAGCTGGAGTTGGGCTTAACTTGACCTATTAATTCTAATTTTCGCCAACCATAAATCTATACAATCTCCAATCGCTAAAGATCATCAGAATTGTCGCTGAACGCCAAATTTCCCAACAATCCATTTGCAGCTAGCACCAAGTACCAAGATAAGCGAACATGCTTTCAGAAACGCGGATGGTGCAGGCCACCTGCTCGATGACTAATCGGATAGAATTAGTATCGCGATAGATTTTCTGGTAATCAAATCACATTTTGTTTAATGTCTGCTTAATGCATTCCATATGCCTTAGTGTTTGGTTCGTGGAAACATTAATATTGATTGAGGATCATATTTCACTACTTGCGTGACAGACGTGACATGGCATAAGAAATGTTCACCGTATATGTTTTACATATGTATGCACATTTATAGTGCAGGAGAACTGCTCTATATTCTGCTCACTTCTGAATACTTTGGTTTTATTTGGAATGGCATGTTAATGTGAGAGTCCCTTTGGAACGTCAGAATTGTAGGAATATGACAGTTTTGGACGTATGTTGGGGAGGAGTCTAACGAAAAGGGGAAACCTATTCGTTGAGCAATTTGTTTGGTTTCCTTACGAGTAACCTTGCCAATTTGAACGTCGAGAGATTTGCCCAGTGATCTCCAAGTTCCTTTGCGTCCTTTTGGAAGTTTTTATTTTAATTATTGTCAGTGTGACTTCCACTGTATTGTCTCTATTCTTCCTCTTGCAATTCTTCAGTTTTCTGGTTCCCCGGTACCCAGACAAGACGAACGTCGTTAAAGTTAGCAATCAGGTTGAATTTGTTTTAAAACTCTCTGTTGTGGAGTTTCTTCAAACTGATCTAGCTTCCTTTCTTAGATTCCCAAGTCTGCATCGAGTTTTGTTTGTTTGGCTTAATTGAAATAATTCCTACGTGCTGATAACAGCTCAACAGTCCACCAAGTTCGAACAGACATGCTATTTCAAATGATTCTCGGCAGTAATTTTGACACGCTACCTATAAGAACCATAGAGGCTGAAACAAACTAAAAGAATCCTTTTTTAAAACAATGGCACTAGCCTTATTTAGATCTAAAGATTGGTTGTAGTGAAATTTTGTTTAATATAGCTGTGTTAAGACCATGCTAGTCCCCTTAGTGACTAATTAATTAAAGAAGATTTTAACGGTGACTCTAACTTTTTTATTTATTTTCAGCGTACAACTAGCACACGAATAAGTCGAAATTAATGAAAAATAGTTCACCCAAAGTTTGATTATTTGCCTGTGTACATCAATTAAGCAAATTTACCAAATGGGTTTTTGGAAGAGCAAAATTCACGTTAATTGATGTTCTGTTGATCTTTTCAATATGTAAATGGCGGCTGCTCTCATTTGCAGATTACGCCATCGCATTATTTCCAAATTGATTGTCATTTCACATCACGTGGACTTTTATTTGGACTTCACCTTCATGGTAGGCTCTTTATGCCTACGCAGTTTAGGTTTGTAATTAATTTTTTTTGGTTTAGTTTCAATTATCATAAATTGATTTAGAGCACCGAATTAAGTACCTATTGCCTGAAAGAACAAAATAATAAAATGTATATAGGTAAATGGACATAAAGATCAAATTATTATGCAGACTTTTAACCAATTTTAGCCATTTAGTTCTAGCAAAAATAAAAGCGGTTCAGGCCAAGGAGGCTGCGTATGCTAAGCGCTCTCCAGCGCCAGATAGGACTGCCAGATAAAACTTCATAAAAATAGAAACTTCAGAGCCCAAAAATCGGGATATTTAGAAATAAGCATAAAAATGTTAATCACGCAATAAAGGATCACATATAAACATACTCATAAGTACCTACCTTCGAACATGACATTTTCCAATGGATCCTTTCAGTTGGCCCTTTTCGTCTAAGTATATCTTTTCAAGGATCACTAAACGCAGAATATTGTGGCGTATGTGGAACATTTTAACCAATTTTTTAAGTGTTCTCAGAGGTTGAACAACATACATAAAATCGACACTGTCCCGCCAAAATTGCGACGTCTGGCAAGCCTAACGCAAATGCTTGCCTGCCTATGATACCTTTTTTAGGGATCTTGACTTTTCTCCGGTTAGAGGGAAAGCTCTCGACATCGCACGCCTTTTCGACAAGTACAGGGTTTTTCAATAGGGACGCTACAAAAGTAGAGCGACAGGGACAGCAAACGACGCCATATTTTTCTTGCGGTTTTTTGACATTTCTCTTCAATAAGATTTGCCATTTCATGATGGAAAGATATACGAGCCAACAACGAGTCGAAATTATTAAAATTTACTACCGAAGTTCAGAGTCAGTGGCCTCAACGTTAAGAGCGCTACGTCCAATTTATGGTCGTCATAATTTCTGGCTCGATGGCTTCGTCAATAAACAAAATATGCGGTATTGGTCAGGCAGCAATCCACACGTACTCCATGAGTCATCATTGCATCCCGAAAAAATTACGGTTTGGTGTGGTTTATGGGCCGGCGGCGTCATTGGGCCGTACTTTTTCCGTGATGATCAAGACCGGCACGTTACTGTGAATGGGGATCGCTACCGTTCAATGATAACTGAATATTTTTGGCCCCAATTGGATGATATGGACTTGGAGGACATGTGGTTCCAACAGGACGGCGCCACAAGCCACACAGCGAATGTCACAATCAATTTATTGGAAACCAAGTTTGGACTATTTCCTGTGGGGCTACGTCAAGTCTATGGTCTATGCCAACAAGCCAGCGACGATTGATGAACTTCGTACGAATATCGAACGTGAAATTGCAGCAGTATCGGCCGATTTATGCTTGAAAACCGTCGAAAATTGGGTTCAGCGTCTGGACTTCTGCAAGCGTGCCCGTGGTGGCCATGCAAAAGAAATCGAGTTCCATACATAATGGCATCGAACGTACTTTCACAGGAATAAAGAATTTTATTGATATCCAAAACCGTTTTTGTTTTATTTGAAAAAACTTTTGTAGCGCTCTTATTGAAAAACCCTGTAGAACAAGAATATCGGCAAATGTTGTTGGTGCTGTCCCCAAAAGTCCTCCCGATGTTTTGTTTCCCAATGACTTGATCGCTGTAGTGATCTCCTCCTCACTGAGAGCGATTGGGGTTCAAATCACTAACTAAAAGTGAGTTGGTCCTTATCCGAAATTAGCAAGGAACTCCTTAGGTCTTTTACCGAGTGTTGGATGGGACTTTGACCACTTGCATGCTCGTTAATAATTCTGTAGGCCATACGTGCTGCTTTCTTTATTTCTGCACCCCGCTTCCTTCATCATGCTAGGTTAGGTTAGGTTTCTGGGTTGATGAGGGAGAAAGCACTCGACCTCATCACACTTAGGTCATTGTGAACCCTTTGTGATGCCCATGGGGATTGATTCCGGTTCTACCGGGCTTCTATCTTACTGCTCGTTGTTGACTTGGGTCTCCAGCCATCGCGATGTCCTCAGGAACCTGTAAAGATTGTTTATTGGAACATCAGATAGTTCTTGTATGTCTTGATAATAATGTCTTCTCAAGTGTTTCTTAAGTGACATAGTCTTGGGCAGTGGCAGAGGAAATGAGGAGTATCCTCTTGAATCTCATCGTCACCGCAGCCCCTACATAAATTGTCATCGTTGGGTTTAAATTTCATTGTGGGGTTTCTTAGAAGATTGTGGTCGGTGAGTGCACCTACCAACATTAACAGCGATTTCATGTCATGTTTCAAAAGCTTGTTGGTCAAAAGCTTATGCAAAGGCATAACAGTAGCAGTAGAGTGGTCATGGCTTGAAGAGTTGATCGAACTGATAATGATGTGCAAAGGAATTATGAAAAAAAAGTCAATCATGCTTTCTTCTCCTGACCCTCCACTACAAACCTGAATACAGTCGAAGTTTAATTGCACCAATTACTGTACACTGGCGAGGTATCCGTAGATCTGTAACCCTGTTTCTACTAGCCCCCTTGGAGGTGATAACAAACAAAGTCTTAACTAATGCAGTACATTTGAAAAAAAGTTAAAAAGTTGTGGCAATCAAAAGTGGCATCTTTCGTTTGGAGGACGAAAAAAGTTGGTACTTTTGAGCCATAGATTCTGCATCTAACACGTCAGTGCGAATGTGTGTATTTTTTTTTTTTTTGACATGCGAGCAATTTTACTTTTTATTTTTGCAGAAAGAGCTTCTATCTGAGAATTGCGCATGATTCCTTCCCCATTTATGTTTTCATCAAGCCACTAATTAGGAACTTTAATCACGGCAAATTATCCAACCTCAACACACACTCATTCAGAGCATCAAATTAGGCGCAATACGTATCTCTATCCTATTTACAAGAGACCCGTTTGAATTGAAACTATATTCAATTGAAAGACAATTGGATTTCACGCCTATGGCCGATATAAAAAGCGTTCCAAGTTCCCCTTGGTTCACCCATACAGCAGCAGGAATGTATTTTTTTTCTATTCGCAATTAAAATCTAGATAGGAAAAGTCAAAGCTTAAAGTTTATGAGTTCGGCGTTCGGTCTCACTTCAATGAACCCTTCATAGCAGTATAATCCAATTACTAGGGGTACAACAATTGAGCTTGGCATTCGGTCAATTGATTGGGTCGATGCTTCATCCATTAATTTGACAACAAGCTAATTTTTTATAAATCGCGAGGGGCCCGCATGAGCATGGTGTACACGCGATACGCATTTACGGATGACAGGTTTGCTATATACGAGTCGAGTACATCGTGGGGTTTTACATGTAAACAATGTTTTTTACATATTTAAGGAGAAAACAGATCAACAATTGAACGTCGTAAATTTGCTTTAATTAAATGTCTGCCGTTTTTTTAAATATTTACGCCAGCCGGCGAATTTATTTCATTCATTCAGGAAGAAGGTGATGTGTTATTGTTGTCTAATACAGGTGTGGGATATATGTGAAATTTGTTTACTATTTCGCATTTATTCTACGATGCACAAACATGCCAGATACACAAAGTGTTTGTTTCCGTTCGACGGCGCGGGATAGTATTTCTAAATCACTTAATTTTCTATGGAAAATTGTGAAGATACATAGTCCATGCATACGTATGGTTGGGTCGCCTTCAATGGTCTACAACACAGGAAAAGTTCATTTGTACTTCAATGAATGTTGTATGAAGCCGTTGGCTAAGTGGTTATGGGCCCTTTAATCAAATCTCAAAAGTCGTACTGAATGCAAGATATGGGGGCAATGCAACCACAAATCATTTAAATGACATGACTTTGATAGGGGAAGATCTAAGTGAGTTAAAGATGTTACACTTCCCGTATTTAAATACTGCCAACTCAAAGGCGACGAGGGTTAAATTATAACAAATTCACGCTACTAAAACATGATATGTGGAGTTATATGTACACACACATCAAAGGAGTACATGGAATGGCTAATTATATCAGATTCCAAATCAAGAAACACTGAAATCATCATTCAAGAGAGAGTAAACAAAGTTACAGTAGCCCTTTTCTCTTGCAAAAAGACCATAAGTGATAAATGAGGTCTGCAACCCCGCATAACGCATTGGCTCTATATTTCGGGAATAAGACCGTTACTTACATACGTGGTGTGGTGGACCGCCTTGGATATACCTATCAACCGCGATAATTTAAGCAAATCCCAACGAACAGTTTGCATGTGCATCTTCGCACGACTCTCCCTGCAGCACTGGACATTTTGTTTCATCTATCACCCGCCGACATTTTCGGCAGACAAATGGCAGCTAGTGCAGCCATCCGCCTCAAGGCAATCTCACAGTGGTCTAGTAAAGATTTTGGCCACGCCTCCATTTTCTCCCAGAAACTTAGACTAAACCACAACCAAGCTTAGTTTTGACAAGAACTTCGAGGTAACATTACCTCTCAGGTCATTCTGGGACGATGTATTCTCAATTCACGTTTACACTGTCGGTCGGTCGGTTCAAAAACGAGCAACGGGGTGGGTGGTGCCGTTTTCTCCGACAAGCTTAATCTCAGCCTAGCATTCCGTCTTCCAAATCATTGTAGCGTGTTCCAGGGCTGAAATCATAGCGATTAGAGAAGTTTTATCTTAGCTGAAGAAAAACGTGATATCAGCCACGGATATCCGCATCTTTTCGGACAGTCAAGCCATTGAATTCAATCGCTTTAAACTCACTAATAGCCCTAGATTGCCGATCGTCTCTTGTAGAGATGGCGGAGCAGTGTAATATTCACATTTGTTGGGTACCAGGGCACAGTGACATTCCAGGGAACAGTAGGGCTGATAAACTCGCCAGATATGTGACAAGATTACCTATTGGGCCTGATAAGGGCACCTTTGGTATACCAATCGCTACTTGTAACCTTAAACTATCGACAGAACAAATCATAGTGGACAAGTCTTGGAACAAATCAGCTTTGGCCAAAGCTGGATCTAAAACGCTCTAAGTATTTGATTTCTCTTGATGTCATTACTGGACACTGTCTATTGCAACAAAGCTTGGTGTCTATGCAAACGACTTCTGCAGAAAGATGAGGATGAGGAGGAGGAGTAGACTGTTCTCCAATTTCTCCGCATTTGAGGATGGCCATGGTGCAGTGGTTAGCATCATCGCTTGTCACGCTGAAAGTCCGGGTTCAGCTCCTGATGTCGGAAAAACATTTATTTCTTAAATAAATAAAAATCGATCAACTGTGAAAGCTGATGGTGACTCTACTGCGAAGGCATAACACTGGCAGTAGAGTATATTGGCTTGAAGAGATGATTGAGCGAACACTGAGTATGACATCAGGGAATTCGAAAAAATTCCTGTGAGTTAAGCAATGACAAAAAAAAAAAAACACCACAACTGTCCCCAGCTAGCCTGGACACCACCCTTGGACGCCAATGAAAAACTTAACGAAACCTGAGTTTCAAACCACTGTACCTCGTTCGCGGTGTGTGTATAACATTATATCCCCTTGATCCGCGGGTGGATTATAAAAAAAAAAAAAAATCGGCTCAGCTCTCTTCCACAAAAGAAAACTCCACTTAGTACCCTTCTTCTACACAAACTTAGACGACCTGATAAACACCGATGTTAATAGCCTCCTACGCTTCATAAGAAGCTTCGATTGGTTCAATGATTATGCGGGAGATTTTTCCGAGATTCTCGTTATATCAATACGGACCCCTCATGGGTCTAAGTGTGTTGGCTTTAAGTGGTAGCCACTTCAAGCTAACCTAACCTAACCTAACCCAACCTAACCTAACCCAAATTTAAAGTTTCAAATGCCTATTTGATCCTTATAAAAGTGGAGTTGAGGTTGTTCATAGTAGCTACAGATGATGCGACCCTTTTATTGCTGTCTGACTATCTTCGTATAGAATAATAGCGCTACAGTCCACCACGTTAATTGAAAGCCAAGCCGCACCTCTACGGAGTTCCGTGATTTTAGCTTTCGATACACTACACTGCAGTGATCCGGCAGTCGTCGTCTGGTAATCTTTACATTGCTTGTACCGAAGAACCTTCCTTCCCCCATATCATACGTTTTTTTTAGATCCATCTGTGTATACATATGTACATCTATCGCAGATTCCTTCAAGACTTCCAAATGTAGATTTCCAAATGTTTTTGCTTAGAGTTCTGGTTTTGTATTTGGCATTTACATAAGTCAATGTAGGATCCTGGAGTGGTCCATAAAAGGATTGACCAACTGTGTGTTTTTCTTTCCATAGAAATTAATGGAAAGCAAGTTGAGCATTATCTCCAAAGTACCAGTTGGATTTGTTTTAAAAGCACCTGCTATACGGAGCATGATAGCTTCTGAGGTCTTCCTAGAAAACCAATGTTGCGTTTCCTGTCCACTGCAGTGACAGGTGCAGAAGTACCCCCGGCCGTCGAGGCCCTCGTTCTTGTATATTTAGCTTCAAACTGGATTTTTCGTCAAGGATGATCTCTGGTATGTTCTGCGAAATTAAGTTCCACACCATTGAACTTTAGAGCGGTGTTATATTTATGTACAAATAGTACTTTATAATACCAGTTTGGCCTTTAATCTGTTAAGTGAAGGGACTACCTTGTCGCCCCACCTCAAGTAATGTGTAAGTTGGCTCCATCAGGCTCTTACAATAGAAAGAAACTTAACTCATATAGCTATTACAATGTCATCTGCATGAACTATAACACTGTACCCCTCTTTTCTTAGGACGTAAAGTAATTCATTCATCACTGTGAGTGGTGATAGAATCCCATCCTGCGGTGCACTCCTGTAGAGCAACTTTTTTGTTTCAAGTATGTTTACTGGGAACACGACAAGAGTCCAATGAATGTGGATGTCAGTCAGAAAGGAGGATAAGCTTATTGGGCGAAAGTCCTTAGAGGATGTGTGGTCTGTTCAGGGTTCCAACATTTCATTTACATAGATGACCGTGTAGCTCAGTGGTTAGTGCGTTGGACTACTGACAAAGCGGCGTGGGTTCAAGCCCCAGCCAGGAACACTGAACATTTTTCGCGGCACCACCTCTCGTCGGGGAATGACAAGCCTACAGGAGTATAATCTGTCATGAAACAGCTTCTCACTTCGCCGTTCGGAATCGGCAATAAATTGTAAGTCCCTTCCATTCGTGCGAACAATACAACACGCACAACATAAATGGTTGCGAGAAGCTAGGCCTTGGCTCATTCCGAGGTGTCACGCCAGCGATTAATTAGATGACCCGCGTGGTTTCACTCGACACAACAACACCAGCGCAGAAATCAGGTGAAGAATAACTTTTGCCAATCGCTTGGGACTAAGAAGGCAATTGAGTAGTAGTAGTAGTAGCTCTATCCTGATAAACTAAGGAGACTCTATATAAGACTTTGACCATCTCAGTCCTGCTTCATGGCGCTGAAGCATGGACTCTATCGAAAGTGGATGAAGATATCCTTGGTTGCTTCGAGAGAAAAATTCTTCGTAAGATATTCGGTCCCGTTTACGTTGACAGGTTTTGAAGAAGAAGATTCAACGATGAACTTTACTAGTTCGCCCTAGTCTAAAAGATACGAATCCATCGGCTGAGAGGGCTGGGTCCTGTAGAGCGAATGAACACAAAGACTGGGCTAACTGAAGAGGCTTGTCGGTTGAGGCCCAGGTTCACCCTGAATTGTAGCGCCACCTAAGTAAGTAAGTAGTTCTCGAGTTATAAGAACAGACAGACAGAGAGACCGACAGACGTTGCATTTTACAATATAGTGAGTAGTATATTTCAAAAGTTAAATCATCCTTATACGAGACTCATCACGGGTTTTATTTCCTTCACAAGGAAGTGTGGGTCTTTTGAGGAGTGGGAATTATGGGATCCTGCCGGAATATTACTTCAATCTGAGGATAACTTATGTACTACAAATTGTTCAAAGTGTTTGAAGGTCCTGCATCAATTGGTACATTTTGCTAAGTCCACAAACACTCTATGGCATTGCAGGACCGGTTAATTTATTGACGTTCAACGGTTAACATTGTCATGGTGCAAGTCCAGAAAATCAGATCATTAATCATATGTTTCAAGCGACAATGCTTGAAGATATTCAAAAAAAATTCCCAAAAAATTCAAATTAATGACTTCAGTGCCAAATTGAGCAAAAGCTCACCGCTCTACAGCATGGCACCATTTTAATAAGATTATTGAAAAACAAAAACGACAGTTGATGAATGGAAAGGGAAGAGGAAAAAAAAACAAATGAAAGTCACACGAGAAATCCGTCAGAAACATCCGCAGTCATGTAATTATCTTATTTACCAGAGATTACGTCCATATTAATTTACTTATCCTCTTGTCATCACAGATCTTTAGGTAGCACTTGAGAAAACTATACTCAGCGCTCAACGCCGAAAGTTCCGGACAATGAAATACTGCAGCGGCGCAACAACGACAAATAATACGAATGCCGTTCAATCATTGAATGCATCTGTTGTATCTCCATCTGAGTATCTTAAGCTCATGCATTAGTATCTAAGTACTTGCTAATCGTTTAAAATTGTGATTGTTATCAAACGGGCATATTACGATTTCCGGTTTAGAGGGATCACTTCAAAGATACTCTGTTCAACAATAATCCATCCGTCATGATCAATTTTCCCATAAAAAAAAAAAACTTTGAAATTGACTGCTACACTGGCCAACTTGCCAAGGTTCAGCAGTGCTACTAAGTTCACCCTGGGAATAATTTTTTATTACTGAGTAATTATTTGACTACTGAACGCCGTGTGCCGCTGAGAAATATCCCTGCAGTGCCTATTGTCTATTTGCTGATCATCATACTGCATATTACTTTTGAATACGAGTATACGTTGCGTTAAATGGCGGCGAATTTAGTAAATTTTGATAGGCCAATGTCGTGAGTAAAAAGATAAAACTGAGATAAGATGGGGTCATCTTTAATTGGAGTATGGCATGTTTATGTGGAGGAAAAAGCATGCGCTTGTCGGCAACGGAAAGCGTATTTGCAGTCGTAAATTGTTTTTTAATGCAAGCTAAACTGTGACAAGCCCGCCTTTCAGTTTGATTGCCAACTCGTAATGGCACATGGATGTGAGTGACCCTTTTTGACAATTCCAATCGAGAATCACCAATGCAGCGTTGAATACATTTTGCCCAATTGTCCATGAACTTAGATATAGACAGATGTAGTTCCCTACGCAAACTGGAGCATAAGTTGTGTTTGGCACTCTCGCTAGATACTGCGTATCCTTCGGATTCGATTTAAATTTTTGAAGTTTTTACGCAGAACTTAAGATTGCTGTGCCATCCAAGAAAATTGCTCACTTTAACGGATTTATGACTCCAAGTGAGATTAGAGTGATAAGTCTTAAATCAAGGTACTCTGAAAGGGCATTTTGTAGGGATCAGAATTCTTACTACCTTCTCGGCATGGTCTGCAGAGATGGTCTGAGCAGAGATTGAGTCTATGGATTTTTCAAGGAAGCGTGTTCCTATTTAACATTTAACATGAAAAGAGTCTCTGCTTGAAACACTGACGCTGTCCATATCCACCGGTTCTTGAGACAAAGCATTCTGGCACCCACTACCGTTTGGTCTTTGTTTGTCATCTCGAATATGGGAACTGAGATCCTCTAGGCTGAAGAATAGTTGCCTATTCTTGCCAATATAGTAGAGCCATATCGAAAAACATCCACTCCACATCTTGATATGAACATACAATTGATAGAAAAAATTAAATTAAATAAATAGCACATACACTATGAAAGAGACAACATGAATGATTGTGAGAAGCCATGCCTTGGCCCATCCCGGGCTGTCGTGACAGCTATTTATTTAACCTGGTCCCAGGATTAAACCTTAGGCAGCTGCTGGTATAAGTTGGTTTCTAGGAGATCTCTTTGTGGTGTCGTTATTAAGTTAACTATCTCTGAGGTAGTTTTTTACCATGCACCAAAAATGTCTGTGGTTATGGTTACCTTCCGTAAGTTCCAAACCATACTATTCATGATTTAAAGCGGTCTATCCTAAACCCGTGCTCTAAGGAGAATGCGTGTAAACACGACTGACCTCTGCAGAGGAAGTGGCGATATAGATACGGAGGAGGACAAGTTTCACTTTCTCTGCGACTGCCCAAGCCTCAGAATAACTAAGAAAAGGATCCTAGGCGCTTGATTCTTAATGACCCAGGCCAATTCTCAACCACGCCACCGAAGTTCATCCTAAAATTTATATTCAATTCAGGGTGGCCTAGGGGGCTAATAACAATCAATAAATATTCTCTTCCCAACAGGTTCGTGAATATAGGACCCACAACGGGAAACGCAGTGGATCCTTGAAGATCCGAGTGAGGTGGCGCTTAACATCAAGCCGTCATCTAATCCTAATTTCACCTTAATCCGTCTTCGTATGACTGCAAAAGGCAGAGGCTTCAAACATCCTCTTGAAAAGTTATTCTATCCTTTGAACCAAACACAGGGGTCTAGGTTTCCTTTTCCTTTGCTGTCAGTCAGTGGCTATTTTTTCCTGTTAGTAAATATATGTACATATCGAGCATTAGATCCAAGTGCCTCTTTATTGTGCTTGCAGTAATAATCAACTATTTCTTAGCAAAAAGTTGAATTTCATCTTGATCAAGAAGAATGCGTGCGAAAAAGAATGTTTATGATGTTGGCCACGTTTCAGCACTCAGGACTGATTGTTTGTGCTTCGATTTTTCATATAATACAACAAGATGGTTTCCTTGAGCTCTAATTTCGCCATTTTATACTCCGATAGAAGTTTTTCAGCAGTTTTTTTACCCTCGTGACTTTACTTCTGAGAAGTAAGCACTTTCACCTGTCCACGAGTATCCAGGTTTCTTTCGTCCATTTGAACTATTTATCCGTGGCATAAAAGCGTTGGACGCCTGACATATGAGCCGCATAAGGATTTATTTCCGTTTCTGTTGCTTCCTTCATCTTAAGCATTGTGTTTTCTGCTTTATCACTTTCCAACAAGGTGTTTCAATTTTAGGTGGATTTCATAGAAATACCACCTATTGCAGAGGTCCTCATGACGCGACTTTCAAAAATTTTGAATGCCATTCGTCTTCGCTATCATAGTAAACACTAACCTCATACTCCGTTAAAAATTTTATTTATATATATATACATATATACATATATATGTACAGCTGCGGTCAAAAAAATAGCACCAAGAGTGAGATATCAGCATCCATATGAATTTTTTTTTTATCTAGCTTTATTTTTCACACTTGACTGTTAAGTCCTGTTACCCAAAGTATGCTCTCCGAAAATCAAAGTAAATCTCTTCCAAATGATAACGGTAGTTTATATTAACTGCAAACTTTCAACATCGAGGTGTTGGTTCTGCAGTCAAAATAATAGCACCAGCAGAAGCAGTCGCAAAAAAGTATAGTTTAAAAAAGGAAATCTTTGTGGAATCGTTTTTATAAGGTGAATTATTGAGTAAAACATATTCCTTCTCTAAAAAAAATAAAATATTGTTTTCATTCTTGTAGTCATGGGTCGTGGAAAACATTGCACCCCAGAAAAAAGAAAAACTATCAAAAACCTAATTTCTAACGGTAAAACCTATGCCGAAATTAGGCAAGTTGTTGGCTGTTCGAACAAAATGATTCGAAACGCAATTAAACACCAGCCGAAAACAGAAACACGCGGCAGAAAGCCAGCAATGTCACCGCGTTTAATAAAACGTTCCATCAGGCTGTCCAAGAAGGAGCCGTTTAAGTCCGCCGTTCAAATAAAAACAGAACTGAATATATCGGCAAGTGTTGAAACTATTCGTCGGAGATTGAGGGAGGACAATTTGAACGCCCGCAGACCAAGAAAAGTGCCGCTGCTAAGACCATGTCATGTGGCTAAACGTTTGCGGTTTGCAAGAAACCACATTGATTGGCCTGTTCAAAAGTGGAGGAATGTTCTTTGGTCTGACGAGAGCAAAATTGTACTATTTGGAGGCGTTGGATCGCGTTGTTTTGTTAGAAGACCCCCAAACACAGAATTTAAAACAACTTACACCCTTAAAACAATAAAACACGGTGGTTGCAGCATAATGGTATGGGGATGTTTTTAATTCAATGGTGTTGGTCCAATATATTGGATAAAAACTGTACTGGACCAACACCTTTATGTGAAAATCATGGATGAAGTAATGTTGCCATTTGCTTCTGAGGAAATGCCGCTGGTATGGGTCTTCCAACAAGACAACGATCCCAAGCATACCAGCAAAAAGGCCAAGGGATGGTTTCAAACAAATAGTATCAATGTCATGGAATGGCCTCCTCAATCTCCAGACTTGAATCCGCTTGAAAATTTGTGGGCTGATGTAAAAAAAGGTGTTTCCCAAGAGCAACCACGCAACGTCAACGAGCTTTGGGATACAATTCAACGCTGCTGGTATGCCATACCTTTGGAGAGGTGTCAGTCATTGATTGATTCAATGCCACGACGTTGTATGGCAGTTATTGCCAACAAAGGCCATGCAACAAAATACTAATTATTGTATTAATTAAGTATTAAATAAAACAAAATACAATTTCTGCTTTAAAAACCATTTTGTGTTCTTATTTTACCGATAAATTGTTGATGGTGCTATTTTTTTGACCGGGTACAAATTGACCCACGCGAAGAAAATATTTTTTTAAACAGTATTTTTGTAAATTAAATTGGATTTTTTTTTGCCTGAAAAAAATGTTATGAGATTAGCTTTAGATTACATATTCCTTTTACAGAAGCAGCTCAATTGATGCTGAGAAATCAAAGCCTCTTTTTCTTTATACGTCATAGTGCTATTTTTTTGACCGCAGCTGTATATATATGTATATATATATATGCAATATAACGGATTCTTGTGGACACGATTGAGGCCGCAATTATGAACCGATTTGAATAAAATTTGGTATACACGTTCGTATGCCGAATACCTCGGCTAAGTTCGTAGATGGTCATAATCGGTCCAGAGGGGGGCGGGTTACGCCCCTTTTTATGTCTCAAACGGTATAATTCACAACTCAAATAAATCCCAACTTCCGGTTTTGATTTTTTAGTAATATAGTAGATAACAGGGAACAGAATCCGCCTGCTACCAATTTGGGCGCCATCTTGGATCCGCCATCTTGAATTCTTCAAAATTGATTGGATTTTGTTGAAATTGAAAATCCTTACAAATCTCGAGGTAATTAGTACAAATTCGTTTTTAAAGTGGAAATTTTCGTTCGCCATTTTGTTCCCACCATCAGAATAGATGACATAAGAAATCCACCTACCTCTTGCGGCGCTTGCCGGAAGGTTCTTTTTTTGTATGGGTTTCATTCGGCGACATTTGCCTTGATATAGTTTACTTTCACCTACACGAATCCTTTTTCGGTAACGTGTTCTCTGATTTAGATAATAGCTTTAGGCCAAGGGCACGCAATGAGCGGCAATCGACAAGTGGCAAAGCGGCAGAGCGGCAAAATTAAAACGTCTGAAATCGTATGGCTGTGGCCACGTAGTCTGAGCATATTTTCTGCCGCTTTGCCGCTTACCGCACATTGCGTGGCAGCGGCCTTACCAAACTCAAATTACTCATTAATGCATTTTTAGTTAAAATTAAAGCTGCATCAGTGAAGTCCATCAGCTCTTTTACTACTGTAGAGGTTCCCTTGTATGTGATATCTCATCATCATTGTTTCAAAGTTCTCCTCGTCTTTTCAAGTGGTTCTTTACATCTAGCAGGTAACCAATCTCTACATGTATCCACGTATGCCTTAACAATTTTAATGCATCAATTGTCGTTCTTAAACTTCTCTAAGCAAAGGTCAATCGATGAGCATGCAAAAATGTACTTTGAGTAACTCTCCTAGGTTAGCATTTAAATTTAAATATCGAATGCACATCTAAAAGCTGTTGCATGATGCCCAGAACAGAACCCGAGAAATATTACATGACTTCCACATATTAGTTGATTACAGTTGATTAAAAATTAGAAAAAGACTATTTTAAACCCATTGACTTGCTATGACAACAATAGAAGGCCGCCGATGCTGCTGCATGCTGTTTGGAGACTCTAACGTGTTTGTTTATCCCTCTCTCTTTCTCCTTCAGTCGTTACCGTCCTGTCTATTCAAAAAGAAAAGCTTAAGCTTGCATATCATTGGGTGAGCTATTATGGTGCATTCGAGATCAAATGAATTTGCTTGGACATGATGCATGATGTAAGATTGCAAGCTATTTTTATTCATCTAAGATTGGTTGCACTAGAAATTCGTTCAATTGTCAGGGTTTTTGTGGAGCTTCTGGGCGAGTATTATTTGTTGTCTTTTAAGTGTAACTTTTAAAATCGATTAATTAGAAGATGTACTTGTTTAATATGTATGAATATACATATCTACACAAGATCTTTTGAATCATTTATTGTTCTGACAGTAGTAGTTGCACCAAAAGTTGAAAGAATGTGTCAGGATAGCAAAGCACTTTAGGAAGTCCATCCCACATCTATTCGATATATTCTTTATAGCTGACCCACCCGGCTTCGCTCGCCCCCTTTCTGTTCGAATTTTAAAACATGTACTATGACCTGGCCTGAGAACATACCTATAAATTAAGACTAAAGGCATGTACATCGAATTAGTGGTTCTTTAGTTATAAGCGCACCAACGAACAGACAGGCAAAGAGAAGTAAGGAAAATGTGAGGATTCGTAAGGATAAAAACGCGATACTGCTTTGCCAATTTAGATCTTGCATGATTTGAGCGTTTTAATAGCTGCTTGAGTGTTGATTTAAATAATGATATCAAAGTTCAACACTGCTTTCATCGGCAGCTACTACTTCAGCCATAGGCGCTGTCATCGGCCTCACACCTCTGTATATCTTTACTAGGAAGACCCCTGCCCGTTGTGCTATAAAGCTGCAGCTAGAACACAAGTATAAACCAAGTAATCTTGTGGGTCATCTGAAAATACTTCACGCCTTCCGAAACTGTACTGTACTGTACTGTACATGCAGAACATGTCCGTACTATCCCCGATGTTTTGGCCAGGGAGTACAGTTTCGGAAGGCTACTTGAGGGAAATATTAGATCATGTCGACCGATATAATGGAGAATCCGTATCAGACCCAGGATGTTTAGCAAGGTTTAGCGACGGATCGAAAGGGGCTTCCGGAGTGGGTCTCGGTAACAATGGGGATGTGCTACAGTGTGCTCCAGGCTGAAATCCATGCTGTTGAGATATGCGGCAGGATAAACCTCGATAATGGTATTAGGATCGCAAAAATTAATATCTATTCAGATAGACAGGCAGCACTTAAAGGATTGACATCCCACTTCGTGGAATCTATATCATTCAAATTCAGCTACGATACCCTATAATCACTTGCCAGACACAACAAGTTCAAGCTTGATTGGGTGCCCGACCACCAGGGAATTGAGGCAATGAAACTGCAGATTCTGTTTGGAAGAGGAAGAAATCTCTGAGCATATTCTCTGTGAATGTCCGGCTACTGGCTACGCAGACGGATCTTTCATAGGGAATTCTGTTCGTTAGCAGAGTTTAGAAACTCGGCTACTAATAACATACTCACCTTCAATAGGAAGGTAATAGACCTATTAGGCTAGGTGGACCGGAGACACAATATCGGCTTCAGGAATAGCTACTACCTGTGCTTGGAATACACTACAGTAGTCGGATAGTCTTAAAGACAACTTGATGTTGAGTGTAGTTGAAAAGATCGAACACCTAAACCGTCTTAGTCCCGTCACGAAGGGCCAGCCATCTACGTAGAATCTACGTAAGGTTGGAATAAGGAACACAAAACATTGACTGGGAACTTATCCCATAACTTAACCTAACCTAGAACCATCAGTGTATACACCTAGTGCTGTGTTGGGGATCGTATTTCCTTCTCATTACTGTCGCCTGACGGTAGTAGTACGAGTATTACGTACTTCGTAACTTTCTTTAATTTTCAGAAAACAAATTTGAGTTAATTCTCAAGCCCTAGCCCCTTTTCTAGGCATAAAGGAACCTTTAATAACGTACATCCTGAAGCTAATCACGAATTTCGATCGAGCTGGGATTAAGGCAACTTGTAAGTCAATGTATGTATAGTTTCTATGCTCAGAACAAGTTTCGTTCAGACAACATAAGTTAACAGCCGGATGGTGCTTACTCCCTTCTACTGTGGCTGGTGTTTAGGAATAAAATGTTGGTGAGACTAGATAGAGAAAGAGTAAAGGCGGTTCCGTATAGGATGTTCTGCTCTGTGAAATCACTTGTATGGTAGAGCTAAGGTTACAACCTAATTAAACTTTAAAGCATTCAAAGGACAGTAAGTATAAGCACCACAGACGCAATGAGGTCGGCTCATACGAATGCCCTTACTGTGCTCTTACAATGGAAAAGACTTACAAATTACGTAATATCAAGGCAGCTATGAATTAGATGTGATAAGACAGAGACCAGAATAGCGGCGATAACTACGGAGCATTGGCCAATGACCATGCGACCAAATTAGGTATACCTCATAACCTCCACTCAAGTGTAAGATATGATCTGCATTCTTAATCCCTTAGGATGCTTTCATTCTCCCGACTGTTTTGTTCTTCCTCTTCACACACATCAGCAACACATGTCATCCACCAGGTAACGGGAGTTGTGGGAACAAAAGGTGGATCTTAGTGCTAATAGGGTTCCTTGAACCGTTTATTCTTCCCTTGTATGTAGTGGAGACTTTTTTCGATATCTGAGACTACTGCATGTAAGATTGACTTCCTTTTAAGGGAGGCGTATTGTTTGATTCATATGTTATGCTCGTCGAGTAAGCTTCTCACGTGTAGGTCGATTATTCTCTCCAACGTTTTCAGAAGAAAAGAGAAGTGACTAACTGACCTGCATGGTTCGCAAATTGAGTCTCACATGTGTAGCTTCGAAAAAATACCTTAAGCCAGGTTTCGCAGTGTACAACTAGCGCTTCTCTCATGAACGCTGTATTGCGCCCCATGATGTTTGTAGGTGTTGGTTGATTTTACTTTTCAACTTTTGGATTGAATTCTCTCGGTAGCATGTTTCAGCACTTGCTGATTCTATAACAAAAGGAATTTTGGTAGAGGCTAGTTCTAACTGTTGTTAAATGCACGTTAAAATGACGACCAATACCTCCTCTATAACCCAAAGTTTTCCTGAGTAGAATACTCTAGTGATCTTCATGATACCCTCTTGTGCCAGTTCAATTTAGCTTTTTGTTCAGTACCAGTCCAAGATGCTTAGCCTGGCCAAAAATGCATAGTTGAACAAAAAAGTTAGAGCGACAACCCGGGATGTGATAAGGCCAGGCTTCTTGCAACAATTCATGTTGCGCGTGTCGCATTTTTTAACACGTATGGAAGGTACCTATGTACGATTTGATACCGAATCCGAAAGGTGAATTGAGTTGCTTTTTCATGGCAAATTATACTCTCGGATGGTTGTCATTCCCCGACGAGAGGTGGTGTCGTGAAAAACGTACGCAGCTCGCATAGCAGTCCAACACGCACCACTGAATCACAGCGACCACTTTAATTTTGGAAGGCAGTCTTGGGATACCTAGACCACACTTGCCAGAGCTGATTCCATCGGGTCTTGTCACGTTGATATAAGATTTGTTCGATTGAAATTTATATGTAGCGCATGTTTTTTTTAAGCTACTTATCAGGGATACCTATTAAAGTAGTTAAGGATAGACAACTAATAAGTTTGTAAGCTACATAAATGCTACAATTTAAGTAAACTTCTCCTGTTATAACTATGAATTAACGATATAACTTTAATAATGACATTTTTCTTTTCATTTTAGATCAACAAAACGAATGCGAAGATCAAATAGTTCAACCGTCAAATACCTTGTATTGTTAATAAATTAATAAAAATTATATTATTTGTTTTAAACAGAATACTTGTTTGTTTTTGTTTCGCTAATTTTATCTGGTAAAATTTAATCGAAATTAAAAATTATTTTCGTCTTCCATTTCAGACATAAATTGCACACTACCCGCCATAGATGATTTCCCCAAAGATTTATTCACAGAGGGACAAAGACAGTCCGGTGCTGTAGTACTTCATGTGATAGCCAGTTTATATTTATTTGTAGCCTTAGCTGTAGTATGTGATGAATATTTCGTACCTGCAGTCGAAAAAATATGCGCAGGTTTGTTAATGAAATCGCGAGATAAATGGATCCGTCTAGTAACGTGGTGATTCTCTGATATTTTATAGCGTTAAATATGTCAAATGATGTTGCGGGAGCAACATTTATGGCAGCTGCAACATCCGCCCCAGAATTGTTTGTTAACGTGATAGGAACCTTTATCACAGAGGGTGATATCGGTGTTGGAACCATCGTTGGTTCGGCAGTTTTTAACATCTTGGCTGTGGCAGCTTGTTGTGGCATTGGAGCGGGAATGGTTTGTTTTTAAATAACACATGTACAGAGCCATACATATTTAATTTTTACAATTTGCTTTTAAAGACGATACCATTGGATTGGTGGCCGCTGACAAGGGATAGTATTGCTTATGGAATTACAGTGGCGATTCTGATTTGTGTGATGCACGATGAACGGGTGGAATGGTATGAAGCTTTGATTTTGGTGTCCCTGTATGCTGTTTACTTGGCCGTCATGTATTTTGATAAAACATTTCAAAAATGCGCCAAAGGTTTGTATGTGAATTTTGGAATAGTGCTATGTTATACATTGATATACACGCATCTTACAAACATACATTTAACACTAGCAATTCTATGTATGCAGGTGGTGTCGAGCAGGCAAGATCACGCAGTCGATCTTCCAACAGCAGTATACAGACAAAAACAAGCAACGAAAAGGATCCAGGTTAAACACTTACTACACTTATTCATTTAACACTTTACATGATACAACACATTTTTTTATTATATGTATAAACAATTTAGGTCGTAGATTGGAGGGTGGGCATTCCACTTACATGATTGAATGTGATATTTAAGCCATTTTCATTGCGTTAGAGACAATTTGAGAAAATATTTGAGGGAAATTTGTCAGAGCTCCTCCTCTACTCGAAACTGGGGCCGTGATCGAATGATCTATAAGATTCATTGGGAGCGGTCATGCCAAATCCTCGCATTTCGATGACGAGTTACTCGTTAACGAGTGTGGTAAATCGATCCCTGGTGTTTGATTCCATTAGGGATTTCCCCCTCACTATCCCCCTAAGAATAAGGTTATACTGTGTTATCAGCTAGTTTGCGATCAAGGGCAGATCCTTTCCTTGTGAGTTTGCCAGTCTCTTCATTAGTCAGTATATCTTAATGACTAGAAGCCCAGCAGAGTTTCGTATGTGGTGCATACCAATAACACTTTACTTTTCGCGGCATCTTTTCACAAGCTTCAATGTTATCGGCAAAGACACTGGGTGATACCTAAAATATCTGCACAGTAGAACAACTTAAGTGGCCAATTAACACCTTTCAGCCGATCGAAACACCTTTCTTCTGCTCTCATATAAAACGGACTGGAAACTAACACAACGCACTGTCTAGGTTTATTGACAAGCAGCTAAATACTTCGTTATATACCACGGCTTTAAAGAAGAGGCAAAATAATATTCACTCAGAAGGTAGGTATATGAGACATCACTTCACCCATGAGCTAGTGCTGTGTCAATCACGATTGATTCGATCTTTTTGACCCGTTCACAGTAAAGTATTGGTGATTGCAATCACACAACTACAAATCAATCAATCACGAAGTCAATACTTTTGTGTGACCGGTTCGGTTCTTTCGGTTAAGAAAGTTAAGAAAGAACGAAACAAAAATTGAATGGAAAAGATAGAATAAGCGCTGTATTCACTCTACACAATCAATACAATCTGTTTGTCTCTATCCACTACTTGATTGAACGAAAGCTTTCTGATTGGGAATTTGGATTGTATTTAAATGAAGTGAATCATTTATACACATGTCATTGAACTATTGAATGATTGATTGAAAAAACCCAGTCAGTTTTGAAACCAATACTTGAATGATTCGATCTTCAGATTTGAACGATTGACACAGCTCTACCATGAGCTTGATCTCCACCTCACTAAAAGCTTTGGAAAAGGTCATGGTCTACCAGTACAGAATGACGGCGCCGAAACGTAGACCTTTTCACTTTTCAGAGCTGTGATCGAGTCCAGGTAGAAGCACAACCGAACAGCTTTTCACTCTTAGAATGATACTTAAGAAGGCCTGTGAATATGCCATACGTATCTACAGTTGTTTTGTGGATTTAGAGAAGCATATGATCGGACCCTCGAGGTAAACTCTGGAGTGTACTGCAGGAGTATGGGATTGACGGTTCTCCTCTGAGGGCCATTCAATCTCTATACACAAACTATAAGAGCTGTGTTTGGATGAACGGCGTTAAATCGACACCTTTCGTTGTGGGCGTTGGACTTCGCCAGCGGTGCGTTCTGTCAACTCTCCTTTTCGTAGTGTTGGATGTTACAGTGCATCCGTGGTGAGGAACGGATCGAATTGTGAGAGTTAAGTCATCTGCTTTTCGCTGATGACTTGGTCATCCTTACGGCCACCCAGACTGAACTTCAGCGCGCTCTAGATAGGTTCGTCGCCGTCTGTGTTGAAGCTGGGATGAAATAAACGTGAACGAATCAGAGGTTATGGGAATTTCCCGAACGCCTGTTCAATGCACTCTGCATGTTAGTGAAGTCCCATTGAAACAGTTGGAGAAGTTAAAGTATCTCGGGGTCCTATTCACTAGTGATGGAAAGAGCAATACTGAGTTATCTTGTAGGATTGGTCACGCTGGAGCCATTTTGGGACAGCTTGGTAAATCTGTTACTAGGAGGGCCAAACTTCTATAATTCAGTGTTTGTTCCACCCTCACCTATGGTCATGAGGTTTGGATAATGACCGAAAGAATAAGATCGCGGATTTAAGCTGCCGAAATGAGATTTTTTCGTTGTATTGTGGGGTGACTCGTCGAAATCGGGTTATTAACACCAGAATACGCGAGGCACTCAATGGCGAGCAGCTAATTCTTCGAACGGAGAAGTCCATACTTCGATGGTTTAGGCACGTTCAAGGCATGTCCCCAACTCGGCTTCCAAGACGCGGCATGGAATCTGTGCCATCAGGTAGGCGTCCCTTGAGTAGGCCCAGGATGAGATGGTTAGGCCAAGTCCAAAATCTCACTTCTACCTATGTATATGAGGATAGCTTCTGAGTTAAGCACCTTAACCCCGCGACCCTCATAGTGGATAAGCAGGTCATTGAAAATGAACGAAGGTTTATGGAGCTAGTAAATCTAAGGAAACTGCACCTTTTCCGCTGACAAGTATGATCCAGGAAGCACTGGATACCAAAGAAACAGCAATGAGCGCTATGTGTCAATCGACCAGTGGCCAGTGTTAATTTCAACTATTCTCTGTCTCAGTTCAGGTTCTATCGATTTGGTCGTGCATTCTATTTTTGTGGGCTATGTGTTTATGGATGTAAGCGACTATTTCACCTACAGTTGGCATGTTACTAGGGCCAGAAACCCACAATTTGGAAGAAAGAGAAGAAACCAAAAACTTTTTTGGAAGACGTGGTGTTTGATTGAAGCGCTTTAATGGCGCCTTAGTTATCGACGAAGATCGCTTTAATTTTTCTTGAATTTAACTTGAGGTGTCATGTAGCCAGTTGTGGCCAAGGCCAGGGCTTAGCCAAGCGAGGTTGCAGGCTTGTGGCCCAGGCACTTAGTTTAATCAGAGCCCTCTCTGTGATTTCACTAATCACTAAAAGAAACATCTCTGATAGCAAAATGACACCGTCGTCCGATCGTTTCTTACCGATTCCCGACTTCTTATGCACAACTTTTGTAAGTTTAGTTAACTTTTGGCTCAGTAGCCTTAGACTGCTGAGTGATCGGACAAATGTTTGAGCCTAACAATTAAACATTTTTTGTAGCCCCACCATTTCCCGGGGAATGACAAACCTTCTCAATTCGTCGTTTTGAATCGGCTTTACTAGGTCCTTTGCATTCATGAGAATAATATAATACACACAATCTGAACGGTTGTGAGCGGTTGTGAGCGGCTAAAACTTGGTGTCCCTGTGGCTGCAACTTCAGTTAATTATTTGTTTTCATTTATTACCGGGTTTGTTTTGCTTTCTATGGCATTCTAGAAGTCTTTCTAAGGGTTGCTTTGCTCAGTCTATGTTGCTATTGAAGCTTTTTGGGGCATACAATAGGGATATCGTTCGGACTTCATTAATCCATCAGAGTGGTGATTTTTTGTTCTTTGCCGTTCTTCTTGGACATTGGCTCTTCTTTTTTGTTTCTGTGTCTGAGAGGAAGTGTCTGTTTTGATAATGAGTTTAGGTTCGATTAGGTAGCCGTAGAATGGATTTATAAGTTTTTGGATACTCAAGAAATACATTTCCTTTGTAAGCCCCGCTCTAAGCCTTTTTTTTTTTTAAATTTTTTAGAAATTGTTGAAAACCGCATTTGTCACAACATGTCTACAATCCAGTTAAATGGTGGTGTAAATAATGAACCACCTAAATTGCAACCGCCGTCAACTCCGCCACCAGCAATACCAACATCGCCGCCTGTGTCGCCAGTTGAAATGGTCGAAGTGGAATCCTCTCAAGAGGAAGAAGAACGCTACTCCCTGATTCACTATCCAAAGGGCAAAAGCTGTTTTGCTCAGTTCACCTGGCTCATCATTTGGCCGATACATCTCTTGTTCTACATTGCTATTCCCGACTGTAAGCGCGCGAAAAACAGCAAAATCTTCCCACTCACATTCATAATGTGCATCGTTTGGATCGGATCTTTGTCGTACGTTGTTGCCTGGATGATAACAATTATCGGTAACAAAAGGCCTTTCAAAACACTTCTGCGAATGGTTACTAACGCTTGCAATTTTTTAGGTGATACACTCAAGATTCCCGACTCAGTCATGGGCATAACATTCTTAGCGGCTGGCACCAGTGTTCCGGAAGCAGTCTCGAGCGTGATTGTAGCAAAGAGAGGTTAACAATGAGCTTTGAACTTTTTTTCCAATTGATTCTTATTTGAGTTTTCTTAGGACACGGCTCGATGGGAATATGCAACTCGATCGGTTCAAACACCTTTGATATACTCCTGTGCTTGGGCGTTCCATGGCTCATCAAAGCTGTGTTCTTTCCAATTCAGCCCGGCCAAAACTATGTCGGAATCAATTCAGCAGGATTGGAATATTCTGCCATTACGCTTCTGTCGACGTTATTCCTGCTGTACATCACATTCTCCTGCAATAAATTCAAATTGGACAAGAAAGTGGGAACGGCTTGCCTGGTCATGTATTTGGTGTTCTTAGTGTTTGCCTCGTTAATAGAATTAAACGTATTCTTCCGAGTGAATCTGCCAACTTGTGGACGAACATAGGACGCTCGTGCTCGTACTCACCATCACCATCATAATAATCGAGGAGGACAACATTTTGGCTTGTCCTTTCGCTTGGGTATTGAGGAATAATGTTGCTTTCATTTCAAGCCTTTACTCCCCTATACATTCTTACTTTACTTTCTTTTATTCTAGTTCTATTTTTTGTTTGTTTGTTTATATTGTGTAGTTGTAATTGTTAAATTAATTTTTGTATATCAATGTAAGTAAATTACAACGTGTACTGCATAAAGTGAAGCAAAAGTTGGAAACATAATGAGAAGAAAATAAAATCAAGATTGTAAATGTAAATATTATTCGCACGAATTATACATGTGACAAGAGAATGAAACATTTCCACTAAGTAAAAAAATAAAATAATAATAATCAATTGATCTACTATATTAATGTGAAAACAAATAGCAATTTACGAGTATACATTTCGGTATTATATAAACATTAACTATGTCCTCTATTCTTCTGTTTAGTTTTAGTGTAGAAATTGCATTAAATCACTTAAATTTGAAAGAGCAGTAGAGAAAAAAAAAAAATTAAATCTTTGTTTAAGAGGTTGCTACCGATACCGAGACCCATAAATCATGACGAGCAATATACTAGTTTGTAAGATTTGTAATTTTTAATTTAAAAAAAAAAAAAGACAAATAAATAGAAAAAAAAACACAAAAAAATTAAGGACCAAGTGGAATTTATCATTTGTTTGCTGTACGTAGCAGAGGTTCTGGCTTTGCTCATAGCTGCGGAATCACTAGGGATGAAATCGATATCTGGAAGTGATATTGCCATTTACATTGATAGTCAGGTGGTACTTAAAGCTAGAATCAAATGTCGTCAGATCTGCACTAGCATTGAAATGTCGCGTAATGCTGAAGGCATTTGTGCGTGCAGAATCTAGTAAGACTTTGTTGAGTACCGGGTCACGGTCACATTGAGGGAAACGAAAGGGCCAAAGAACTGGCCAGGTTAGGTGGAGAACCGACCCAAAGCTTAACTGGAAGCAAAACATTGAACACAGAGTAAAGAAGGCATGTGTAGCCTTCTATGCCTGCAGTAAAACCTTTGAAAAGAAGTGGGAACTTCAACCAAAGATGACCTTGTGGATATACACAGCTGTAGTGCGTCCGTTTCTCACCTACGAGTCGCTAGTATGGTGGCATGCGCTGAGCAAGGGCTACAACCTTACAAAACTTAAAAGGCTCCAAAGAACAGCGAGTATAGGCACCACGGGAGCATTGAGGTCGGCCCCAACGGATGCTTTCGCGGTGCTCCTGCATCTTTGCCTCTAGACTTCCACACAAAAAACACCGCAATATGCAGCGCTATCAGACTCAAAGAATCTGGGTACTGGACCGCATGGCCCTACAGCCACAGCAATATCCTGGACTCGCTACTATACGGCTTGGTCACGTTTCCAACCGACTACATCACAACCAAACTTAACTTTAGGAAAAACTTCCACGTGGCATTCCCCCAGGGCACAGTGGAAGAAAAACGAAGTGGTAAAGAACTTCGACACGGTCATCTATACCGACGGATCAAAGATGAACTGCGGTGTGGGGGCCGGTGTCTACTCGGAATCACTGAAAATAGCAAGATCATATCGCCTGCCGGATTTCGCCAGCGTTTTCCAGGCGGAACTACTGGCAATCCGGGAGGCTTGCACGCAACTCGGGCGTGACAGATTACACAAACAAAACATTGCTATCCTTATAGATAGCCAGGCCGCTATCAAGGCCATTGACTCGGCTACCATATCCTCTAAACTGGTGCTAGAGTGCTCTGGGTTCCGGGGCTCAGCGACGTAACAGATAACGAGCGTGTGGTTGAGTTGGCCAGGCAGAGGTCAGCTCTACCCGGCCCATCCACGGTAAGGGTCCACATCCCGCTAGGAGTGGTTAAGGGACAAATCCACTCACACTTCCTGCAGAAGGCCAATCTCAAATGGAGGAAATTAACCAACTGCGCCATATCAAGGAAGATATGGCCGATCTACGACACGACCAGAACAAGCAGAACCCGCCCAGATATTGCCAGAGTAACGGAAGTTATCACGGGGCATTGGCCAATTGAAGACCATGCGGCCAAACTGGGTATTCCATACAACCCCTACTGCCGCAGTTGCGGAAATGAAAATGAGAGGGAAGCTCTCGTCCACTTCCTCTGCAAGTGTCCGGCACTTGCAAAAGCCAGACTGCGTGCACTGAACCAACCATTCTTCGACGACCTCAGCAACATCTCGGGCAAAAGGATACAAGACCTAATTCGATTCTTAAATTCCACAGGTTGGATCTAGGGACCTCCGGCTGTCTCACACATTTTCAACAACACACATCTCTGCAGGGAAATCAAGTGGATTCAGGAAATAGTTTAGGTTCTGCCGTTTTGGATTCACAGGGATCGCGATGGGCACACTATGGTGCCTATTGTCTTTTGCAAGTGCTGGTTACATGACGCTGCTCTACCAAACCTAACCTTGCTGTACATAAAAATATATTAACATTCTTCAAGGATATTTCAAGTAACTACCTACAGGTCGAAGATAGTAAAGATGTAGGCAAACAAAATTCACTGATTGTACTGGCCATGAGTCGAGATATTATTTAGATGGAAATTCTCTGTCAGGATGTCGAAGAACACTCGACACGTTGGATGCATATACAGCTACTCTTGTGAATAAAAGCAAATCTGGCCGTACAGGAATCCTGAAATCCAAAAGAAGGAGGTTACTGAAATTGTTACATTCCCACAATTCGTCATGATTCCAGCCTCAACAAACAAGGCCTGATTCATAGCTAACTGCCTCCAGTTGCGCACTCTAATTTTGTTGAGGTCCACTTTTTCTTATGTGATCCATCTGAGATCTTCATCCGAGGTCTTCATTTACTGCATTGTCCCTCTGTGTCGGATTCGAAGATGTCGATCGATTTCGCTGTATAGCTCGTGGTTGAATCTCGGCCTCCAAAGCCCGTCGAGTATTTTACTACGAATTTTTTCGCTGAAATGGCAAAAGATATCTTCATTTGCTCTTCGAAACTGTCCATGCTTCAGCGCCATAAAGTAGGATTGGGGAGATAAAGGTCTTATATAGAGTCTCCTTAGTTGTTTGGGATGAGCCTTATCACTAATTCCTTCTCAGTCTAAAAATCAGCGATTGGCAAAAGTTTTTTCTAGTCTACATCAGGTGAAAACGTTCATTCTCTAGTAACGAGCCTGGCAGATATGCTGAAACTAGAAACGTCATATGCTTCCAAAAAATTGATAAAGAGATGCTTGCTTGGACTTCTTTATTTTTCTCCAGGATCTACCGAAACGTGAAAGTTTGGTCTAATGTGGACCTTCTTGGCCTATACTGCCATGTATTTACACAATAAGACAGATCAAATCTTCTAACCAATGCTTAGGAGATATCTACAGTTGAAGCAGTGGATGGATTATTTTTTATTGCAGATCGTACAATCGATATGCTGAGATGCCATCAGGCGTACACTAGTCTGTCTGGAAATGAGTTTGCTGTATGCCCTCCACCAAGTCACCTCCTGCTCCATCTGCTTTTAATCTCTCGGCTGGCAGTAAGCAGTCAGGTCCATCATTTATGTACAGATATCCATACTAAGTTTTGATCACGTAAACAAAAGCTTTGGCTGTCGTGGTCTAGGTTAAATGGTTCGTTCTGTCCGACAGCGTGATGTTGGTCTTCGTTGCCGTTTTATATTCTGCAATCCACTCAACCTCCTGGCTTTTGTCCAAAGCTTTGAAAGAGCTTTTCAATTGATAAATGTGAAGGCCTCAGAGCATACTGCATATTTTTCATAATGAGATTCGAAATCAGTGCCTACTTTTGGAGCCCGCAGATATTCAGTTCAACGATCTTATTCAAATTTGTTGATAGTGTTAATCCGCCATAAGGACATAGTAGGTGATAAAAAAATCAGATTAGGTTAGCGCAAAGATAACAAAAGGAAGTTGAAGAAAACGTCAGAGATTTTGATGCGTAACCCTCTCACATTTTAATGGTAGAGAGACACTAACTTTGGAGTGTAGCGCAGCAGAATAGCGCAGAAAATAGTTTCTGAAGGCTTTTTGTTGGAGCTAGAGACGTTGGAGTGCATACGAGAGGCAAATGTGGAAAAGACACTATCAAAATTTGCATGTTAGAGTATAGGGATTTTACTTAGCGCGTCAAGGTCGGCAGAGATATCTTCTTAGTGAATTGAGTGTAAGCGGACTGATGCGGATTTTGTCTAGAACCAGTACTATCCTTAGTGTTAGACTCTTCGATCCATCGGGGCATCAATGATGAACTCATTTGAGTAGTTGTCCATCTGGCTGTTCAAGTGTTGATTTTGTAATTCGACCACCTGAATTTGGTATGGTGGGCGCCGTGGCTCAGTGGTTAGTGCATTGGACTGCTGACCGAGCAGCGTAGGTTTAAGCCCCAGTCAGGAAAACACCAAACATTTTTCGCGGCACCACCTCTCGTCGGGGAATGACAAGCCTCCGGGAGTATAATTTGTCATGAAGGAGCTTCTCACCTCGCCGTTCGGAGTCGGCAATAAATTGTAGGTCCCTTCCATTCATGCGAAAAATGTAACACGCACAGCATGAATGGTTGCAAGCTGTCGCGCCAGCTATTTTTTTTTTTTTTTTTTTTCAAAACGATATTGCATCGACATGTTGTCGGACACTTTTCAGAATGAATGGAGGAAGGCAGCATTATTTTGAGGAACAGTCCTGTGGATAGACATACGAAGGTTCTTAAAGTTTTTCAATTTTGAACGAACTTGAAGGGTTCCGAATCATGGTATTAAACGACCTTCAGTTTCACAAATCGGCGAGGCAGCGAGGGATGTTGTAGTCGGTTGTAAACCAGGCAAATCACAACTCAAATGAACAATTACATGAGACAACGATTAAATCCGCTAACTCAGGATGGTTGAAGATTGGGTCACAAAAGGAGAACTAGGCGCAATATTATCGAAGAGGTGTCCAGGCAATTGGAAAAGCGTTGGAAAGGATTAAAGCACATCGCCAAAAATCGAACACGATGGCGAATAGGAGCGTTAGATGTCCGAATATCCACAAGGTGATAAAGGACTACAGTAAGTAAGACGGGCTATATCGATTTTCAGCTGTTACCGAGACCGTTGTCTATCTTCATATCGCTAATTTTTATTATTTTTGTAACGAGTAATGCAGCTATTTTTTTTTTGAATTTGTGTTGGCAACGATTTCATCTGATTGCTTTTTAAGGTTTTATTGCCCAAGCTACTGTATCGATTCATAACGTCATGGCGGCAATTTCAAGTCAAACCCCGGAAGTCAAGGTGGACCTTAGTTTTATAGAAATCACAGCTTATAATCTTAATTCTACATGTCATTTGAAAGGCTATACGAGTATCTATTTTGAAGGACAACTTTGTCAGGGGAACTACTTTCTTTTGTAGGCTAGCTTATCAAAAAAAAACAAGATTCTCGTCTAAATAGAAAAATATTATCAAATTGCCAAGAAATTAGTATGAAAATAGAACCTCGCCAAGCAAGCGCCAACCACGATATTTTCATATCCCTGACTTCCAAATATATAATTTATCACCACTAAGTGTGACTGCCTGATCGCATCGAGGACGTGTCTTCCACTGAATTATTTCCTATCTTGCGTCATTCTTTATACTTTGACGTCTTTTCATTTATTTTATCAATAAATAAATCAGTGGAAAAGATTAAAACGCTTTTTTGTTTTGTTTTTCGTAGCTGCATAGACATTAGATGTCATATGGATTCCTTCATTATAATCAAACAGATATGAATTTTAATTTGCTGTTCTGGAAAAAAACCCCTTGGACAATCTTAAATGTCAATCGCTAGTGTCGATTGTGTCTTAGAAAAGATCCTCCTCCTGATAATGGCGATGAGATTAGTTGAAGTTGCGCAGTGCTTGTGTTCTAGGATCGCATTTGACTTGTTCTCAAGTTGTCCTCTTAAAATGGTGGGAGGCTTGCTTGTATAAGTAGACATGCCTTCAGAGTACTGACAATTTGAAAATTCCAAAGGACCAACATTGTTCCATGTAAAACAGATAGAAAATGCACAACGCTCCAAAGGAAATCGCCCTATGGGCCTTCCTAGACATCAAGGGCGCTTTCGATAATACCGGCTACGACTCGATAGCAAGAGCAATCAGTAGTAGAGGAATCGAAGACCCGACCAATCAATGGGCAAGAGTCATGTTGAAAAGTCGTATAATAACTTCCTCTTCAGGAGGAGTGTCAGTGCTATTAATTATGCTGATGACCTAGCGATTATAATAAGTGATAAACATGACATGACGA
Organism: Matsumyia berberina; assembly: GCA_917880715.2. Taxonomy (NCBI): domain Eukaryota; kingdom Metazoa; phylum Arthropoda; class Insecta; order Diptera; family Syrphidae; genus Matsumyia; species Matsumyia berberina. The sequence continues at coordinate 88,000,172 of OU862871.1, forward strand.
TCAAAGGGCTTTACAACATGTTTCAAGAATTGAAGGAACTCTCCATCAATCCTTTGAAGAACTATCCATCAATCCCTGCGCATCTGCCCCACTTCAGTCACAGAGGCTGTTATTTGGCTCACACCCCTACATCTTCACTAGGAAGACCACTGCTCGTTGTGCTAGAAAGCTGCAGCTAAAACACAAGTATAAATCAGGTAATCTTGTGGGTCATCTGAAAATACTTCACTCAATTTCAAGTACTGATATACATATCCTGCACTTCCACCCAAGTTATGACCAGGGAGAACAGATTCAGAAGGCTGTTTGAGCTAGAAATTTTTAACCGTGTCGATTGGCCTAATGGAGAACCCGTATCAGGCCGGATGTTTGGTATAGTTTACCGACGGACCAAAAATGGTTTCCGGAGTGGGTGCTGGCGTCTTTGAACCCAACACTAAAGTCTCGGTAACAATGGGGATGTGCCATAGCGTGTTCCAGGCTGAAATCTATGCTATTGAAATCTGCGCCAGGATAAACCTCGATAAAGGTATTAGGGGCACAAAAATATATACATATCTATTCAGATAGTCAGGCAGAACTTAAAGCATTGACATCCCACTTCATGGACAGTCAAGTGCTGCTGTGTGGTCAGTCAAGTGCTGCTGCGATACAATCACTTGCCAGGTATCGTATCGAACAAGGTCAATCATGGCTGGTGTCCGGCCACCAGGGTATTGTAGGCAATAAAACTGCGGAAGAGCTGGCTAGGGCCGTTTTGGTTTCCACGGTCTTGGAACCCTTCTGTGGCGTAGATTGGGCTACCGCCACAGCCTTGTTTAACAACTGGAAACACCAACTTCGCCTAGCCTATTGGGAAAATGTCACCAGGCTTAGACAATCCAAGAGACTTATAAAACCCTTTTCCTAGAAGGAAATTCTAAACCTTGACAGGAACAACATGAGAAAGTTAGTTTACCGGCCATTACTGCCTTAGATATAATTTCGACCAACTAAGCCTTTGTTCAGATACAGAGGGTCGGTTCTGTTTGGAAGAGGAAGAAACCTTTGAGCACATTCGCTGTGAATGTCCGGCACTATACTGGCTACGCAGACGGATCTTTCATAGGGAATCCTGTTAATTAGCAAAGTTTAGAAACTCGTCTACTAATGACATACTCACTTTTATAAGGAAGGCAGTGCACCTATTAGGCTAAGTGAACCGGAAACACAATAGATCTTGCTAGGTCGCAGGGTCAGCCATAAGGGCAAGTTCTGTAAAAAAAAAGCATTGACCCATACCTGCGCGATTATCTGCCATGTTGTGGTTTCGGCTATGTCTGTACTTTAAAAGGAATCTATCATCTTAGCCGATATGATATTTTACGCACTGGAGTTTTAATTACCTTGCTAGTTTGGATTATGCAACGATCCTGGTGCCATGGATATGGGGTCTGATGTATGGCTCCGAAATCAATCCTCCCGGAGACCAACAAGACTAGACTTTACTATTATCTTCCTTATGTATGCTATCCTAATGGCCACGAACTATGGTAAAGTATATATAGGTGAAGGGTCGGAGTATCTAAAGGGTTTTTCAATAGGGACGCTACAAAAGTAGAGCGACAGGGACAGCAAACGACGCCATATTTTTCTTGCGGTTTTTTGACATTTCTCTTCAGTAAAGTTTGCCATTTTATGATGGAAAGATATACGAGACAACGAGTCGAAATTATTAAAATTTACTACCGAAATTCGGAGTCAGTGGCCTCAACGTTAAGAGCGCTACGTCCAATTTATGGTCGTCATAATCGTCCTAGCAGATCAACAATTGAGCGTCTAGTGGAAAAATTTGAATCCACAGGCACAGGACAAAATGTTCCCGTGCCAGTGAGACAAAGAAGTGCCCATAGTGTCGAGAATATTGCTGCCGCTGAGGCTTCAGTTGCAGAAAGCCCAAATGTGTCTCTCACACGTCGTTCTCAAGCGTTGGGCATCTCTGTGACGTCGTTGTGGCGAATTTTGCGAAAGATCTTGGCCTACATCCTTACAAGATTAAATTGACGCAAGAACTGAAGCCGCTTGACCACCAGAAGCGTCGTATGTTCGTGAATTGGGCTGAGCAACAACTTGAAAATGATTCGGATTTTCATCGAAAAATCATCTTCAGCGATGAGGCTCATTTCTGGCTGGATGGCTTCGTCAATAAACAAAATATGCGGTATTGGTCAGGCAGCAATCCACACGTACTCCATGAGTCATCATTGCATCCCGAAAAAATTACAGTTTGGTGTGGTTTATGGGCCGGCGGCGTCATTGGGCCGTACTTCTTCCGTGATGATCAAGACCGGCACGTTACTGTGAATGGGGGTCGCTACCGTTCAATGATAACCGAATATTTTTGGCCCCAATTGGATGATATGGACTTGGAGGATATGTGGTTCCAACAGGACGGCGCCAGAAGCCACACAGCGAATGTCACAATCAATTTATTGGAAACCAAGTTTGGAGAACGTGTTATCTCACGAAATGGTCCAGTCGCTTGGCCGCCTCGGTCGTGCGATTTGACGCCGTTAGACTATTTCCTGTGGGGCTACGTCAAGTCTATGGTCTATGCCAACAAGCCAGCGACGATTGATGAACTTCGTACGAATATCGAACGTGAAATTGCAGCAGTATCGGCCGATTTATGCTTGAAAACCGTCGAAAATTGGGTTCAGCGTCTGGACTTCTGCAAGCGTGCCCGTGGTGGCCATGCAAAAGAAATCGAGTTTCATACATAATGGCATCGAACGTACTTTCACAGGAATAAAGAATTTTATTAATATCCGAAACCGTTTTTGTTTTATTTAAAAAAACTTTTGTAGCGCTCTTATTGAAATACCCTGTATGTACATCAATTCTCCATCTAAAGAAAGAACTCTCTGAATTCGGTTGCTCGGTTGAACTCTTTGTCTCTTATCTGGGTCCAAGGTCATATTGCGATCCCTGAAAATTAAATCTCCGATGATATTGCTCGACCACACTCAGAGGATGATTCCTTAAAACATGAACCTACGTCAGGGTCTTCATTGACGATTGGGTTTCTTACAAGCGAAATTGTGTATGGCATCGCTCTTCAGGATACAGGCAGACTAAGCAAAGTTATCAGCGGCATTCTTGTTGTCTCTCAATAGAAAGGACTGTTTATGAATTATAAACAATCAAACGGTACACTTCGCTTTTGCAATCAATGTGATAGGCCTAAGTGACTCTCCTGTCTAGGACGCTGGTACAGATGGCGATGATAGTTCGGATCATTTCCCTTTTGATTGTCCTGCCTTTGATTGGATCCGATGGCAGATCTTCGGTGCGGATGTGGTGAATGCTGTTACTTTAGTTTCTCATCATTGAAGCAAAAATTCATTCGAAATGGACTAATAGCGTCTGAGAGCTCAAAGCCTCCCAAAAAAAAAACCCATAATTTTAGTTCCAAATTTATCACATAATAGCAACAGGAAAATAACAGTTTAAACGGAATAACCAAACAAAGTAACAATTAAAACAAAACGAAAACCAATATCAAAAGATATGATTATCGAAAACAAGTGTTACTAAGGGTTCTCAAGTTTACAAGCTGGTAGGTTAACGAGAAAGAATACATTCATTTCCATTAAGGTTGCAAAAACCATGAAGCTTAGGTACAGCACAAGGCACATCGACCCGACAGTCTTGCCTAACGTGAACTTAGTGCAAATAAATGAAGTGTATAGAAGTATTACACTAGATAATAGAGTCAACGTTGAATAGACCAATCCATTGGAGTTGATTTCCAACGAATGCTCCCCAGGCACGTGCGGGAAGAAGAGGACCTTGATAGCCCACGGAAAACCAAGGCAAACCAAAATATCAAATGTATTTGAACCAATTGAATTGCAAATCGCCATTGAACCATAACCTAAAATGTAAATAAATTATTAAGACAAATAAAACCGAAAAAATTGTAAGCATCCATTTTACCTCTTCTTGCCACAATTATGCTGGTCACTGCTTCGGGTATACTGGTCCCGACGGCTAGGAAAGTTATACCCATAACCGAGTCCGGAATATAGAAAGTATCACCTAGAGAGATAAGGTTTTAGTAAATGTTTAAGGTTAAAACTAAAAGTTTTGTAACTAAAAAGAATCATGACGCCAAACTTTGATAATAAACGATCCAAGTAAAATTATAATGAGTGAAAAAAATAAAAAAATAAATAGCTAGCGCAACAGCTCTGAATGAGCCAACGCCTACCTTCTTGCAATCATTCGTGTTATGCGTGTTTCATTCGCACGAATGGAAGAGACCTACAATTTATTGCCGACTCCGAACGGCGAGGTGAGAAGCTCTTTCATGACAAATTATACTCCCGGAGCCTTGTCATTCCCCGACGAGAGGTGGTGCCGCGAAAAATGTTCGAATTTCCTGGCTGGGGCTTGAACCCACGATGCTTGGTCAGCAGTCCAACGCACTAACCACTGAGCCACGGCGACCAAATAAATAAATTTAAAACTGAAAACACCTTACCAACGCATGTGAGCATCCAGGCCACCGTGTAAGTCAAGGCGCTTATCCAAACACAGCACATCACAAATGTCAGAGGAAACAGATTTTTTCGTTTTTGTAATCGACAATCCGGTATTGTGAGGAAGTACAGTAGGTAAACCGGAAATTGAATGAACCAGCAAATCATGGTACAGCAGCCTTTGCCTCTGGGAAGAGTGCAAATATTCACTACATGCTCCTCCTCTTCACCTTCCTCCGTTTTAGAGGTCTGTGAGTCGCGTTGTGATTCGGATTGTTTATCGAAGCACGGCAAAGACATAATCGTATTATTTCCTGAAATGAATAAAATAATAAATATGCAGTGTGACCCATATCTTATTTAAGGCTTATAGCTTTCAAATTTGGACTAATCTGGTAGTAAACCTCAAAGGCTCACATGCATGTGGTCTCAGAACAACAGCATTAGACATTATATTTCACTAGCTATTTCTCCATTGTGTCGGAAAAAACTTTTACCTCGAAAAAACACATTTTAAAGAACAGTCGATCCGCAATTAAATCCCTAGAACTCCTCATTTCTTTCAAAGATTGCAGTCAGTCGTCTGTCAAAGAGATACCGAAAGAATTCAAAATTACCCCATGCTGTGTGTCAGAGCTCCGAGATATACCATGAAATCGGATGGTTGACGGGCTTGACAGACTTGGTACTACTCTAATTATATCGCCGAAATGACAGAAACATATCTTTAAACTGGACGCAATCATGACAGCCAACTGCAGATGAAATAAGCTTCTTAAATATCAGGGGCCAAATCGTATCGCATAACTTGAAGACTACAGCCCAATCCAGGCTCAGACTCTGGCCGAAATCAGTTATGAGCGCAATGAAAGTCGACATTAAGTTTGCACAGCAGTCGAAGTTCTGGTGTCATTGCATCAGACAGCATATCCATGGAACTAGGGTCATAGGATAAGTTCCGCAAAAGGTCATCAAAACTCCAATGCGGAAGGATAAGGCAATACGTATAGACTGCTTTGACAGTACAGATCATGATATAAGTATCAAGGGGAATTAGATCAAGCGGAGTATCTAGAGCAACGCCAGACGTACTCGGAAAAAAATCCCGTACAGCTGAGACAGGTCATTCTTTGAAGTTAAGTGCAGAAAGCAGTCACATACTTACGCAAAAATCCACTCCACCAAACAAACAACGCATAAGCTAGAAACTTTCTTCGATGATAAACCCCATGTCTTGCCAAAACCACCCTTCCACAGACAGAAAACTGAGACCATCTTGGATGTCTTCGACTTGACATGCTTTGCCCAAAGAAGTTTTTTCTATCCAGGATCTGTCCAAGATATTTGGCTTCATCGAAGATCTGGATAGTGACGCCCTTTAGCACTGACTGCGCCGGATCAGTCCCAATCCTACTTCCCGTAAAGAGAGCAACCTTCCTTTTTCAGAGGATCAACATACGCTCTGCATAATCTAGCCCATGTACCGTCAATGCAAATAGGACTGTAGAGCTTTACGCTCGAAGGCTAGTGCACGTTCATCTGATTTTGATGAAGTTTAAGCTATTCTCGCCGTTCAGAAGTAAGCAAATGATGAAATTCTTGCATACCGTCTTCTTGAATTAAAATCAAAGCCTACCCTGCGTAAAGGAATTCCTTCTCTACCTTAGCCGTCTATCAGCGTTTTGATTCGATCTTCGGCAAGCCGCCAGTGGTAACTTGCTTCATTCTATTGATGATGTAAATGTCATCCCTAATGGGTTAACCTGATATTTTCTCACCATTTTTTCTGCTTGTCGGAGCAGCGCGCAATTCTCCATAATCATCAAAAAACGAATGAATTTTACAGGAATATCGAAGCTTAGCATAGCGCGAAATAGCTCATGGCCTTGTATTCGATAAATAAAGGGTTTTTCAATAGGGACGCTACAAAAGTAGAGCGACAGGGACAGCAAACGACGCCATATCTTTCTTGCGGTTTTTTAACATTTCTCTTCAGTAAAGTTTGCCATTTTATGATGGAAAGATATACGAGACAACGAGTCGAAATTATTAAAATTTACTACCGAAATTCGGAGTCAGTGGCCTCAACGTTAAGAGCGCTACGTCCAATTTATGGTCGTCATAATCGTCCTAGCAGATCAACAATTGAGCGTCTAGTGGAAAAATTTGAATCCACAGGCACAGGACAAAATGTTCCCGTGCCAGTGAGACAAAGAAGTGCCCATAGTGTCGAGAATATTGCTGCCGCTGAGGCTTCAGTTGCAGAAAGCCCAAATGTGTCTCTCACACGTCGTTCTCAAGCGTTGGGCATCTCTGTGACGTCGTTGTGGCGAATTTTGCGAAAGATCTTGGCCTACATCCTTACAAGATTAAATTGACGCAAGAACTGAAGCCGCTTGACCACCAGAAGCGTCGTATGTTCGTGAATTGGGCTGAGCAACAACTTGAAAATGATTCGGATTTTCATCGAAAAATCATCTTCAGCGATGAGGCTCATTTCTGGCTGGATGGCTTCGTCAATAAACAAAATATGCGGTATTGGTCAGGCAGCAATCCACACGTACTCCATGAGTCATCATTGCATCCCGAAAAAATTACGGTTTGGTGTGGTTTATGGGCCGGCGGCGTCCTGGGCCGTACTTCTTCCGTGATGATCAAGACCGGCACGTTACTGTGAATGGGGATCGCTACCGTTCATTGATAACCGAATATTTTTGGCCCCAATTGGATGATATGGACTTGGAGGATATGTGGTTCCAACAGGACGGCGCCAGAAGCCACACAGCGAATGTCACAATCAATTTATTGGAAACCAAGTTTGGAGAACGTGTTATCTCACGAAATGGTCCAGTCGCTTGGCTGCCTCGGTCGTGCGATTTGACGCCGTTAGACTATTTCCTGTGGGGCTACGTCAAGTCTATGGTCTATGCCAACAAGCCAGCGACGATTGATGAACTTCGTACGAATATCGAACGTGAAATTGCAGCAGTATCGGCCGATTTATGCTTGAAAACCGTCGAAAATTGGGTTCAGCGTCTGGACTTCTGCAAGCGTGCCCGTGGTGGCCATGCAAAAGAAATCGAGTTCTATACATAATGGCATCGAACGTACTTTCACAGGATTAAAGAATTTCATTGATATCCGAAACCGTTTGTGTTTTATTTAAAAACGCTTTTGTAGGGCTCTTATTGAAAAACCCTGTAGATGGTTGGTATCGATCTAAAACACTTGGGCCTTCTTAGAATTTGGCTTTAAGTAAAGACCACCACCATTGACATTTGGTATCAGGCATTAAATCAAATAGTACTATACATTTCGTATGCGATGTTCAGGAGACGTATGTCGACAATCTTTTCCGAAAACCAGGCAGCCATCAAGGCTCTTGTCTCCACAGCGACCTCATAAAATCTCGTAGCACAATGTTGAGCCGAGCTCGCGCGCCTGGGGAGTTTGTCTTCCCTCCTGGCCAAAGAGGTATCGAAATGAATGAAATGGCTGATGAGCTTGCCAGACAGGGGTCGGCCCTTGAGCTGTCAAGGGAAAAACCACCCTACACTACTATTCAGTAGACAAACACAAGTGGAACAACCTTCCTAAGTGCGCCATATCCAGAAAGACTTGGCCAACATACAACCATAGGAAAACGAGTGACGTCTTTAGAAGAGCCCGAACAGATATTGCGAGCGAGTCAGAAATATTCTTCACTTCATCAAGCATTCCGGTTCCGGAAGTCCCACGACATCTTTGGTCTTAATGTGTCTGCATCCAAGTGCGGGTAGCCACCCTTAACTTTTTCAACCTTATCTGCTGGTTTGGCAATCAAAAAAGTGGGTTTGCAGATTATCAGCGAATGCCAATGATTATACGCAAAGGCATGTGTGGTGAAGCTACATAAACCCCTTTAGATTTTTTCCTTAATGCAATTGAAACCTATTTGATCCTCATAAGATCTTCATAAAGAAGAGGATAAATCTAGATACCAAGATATTGATAAGAGGATTCAAAAGGCAAAGAGTGCATTGTATCAAAGACATATCAACGAGGATTTACATGGGTGGTTATACACACTTTAAATCGCACCGGCTGGAGGCGCTTGTTGGATAATAAGAGCTTCTGTCTGTTACAGTAGGCATGAACGTCAATATAGATAACTGTTTAAATGTATATATGTAGCTGTGAACAAGGGGAATCAAGGCCTAGCTTCTTGCAATTATCCATTCTGTAAGTGTTACATCTAGTGGTCGCTGTGGCTCAGTGGTTAGTGCGTTGGATTGCTGAGTAAGCTGAATGACAAGCCTCCGAGAGTAAAATTTGTCATGAAAAAGCTTCTCAATACGACGTTAGGAGTCGGCAATAAATTGTAGGTCCCTTCTATTTGTTCAAAATATGTAACACGCACAACATGAATGGTTGCGATAAGCTAGGCCTTGGCTCATCTCGGGCTGTCCCGCCAGCTATTAATTTTATTAATTTGGATGTTACATCTTTCGCATGAAATTTAGGGATCTACACTTTTAACAGACTCTGACCGGTGAGTTGAGAAGGTACTTCATGATAGAATATATTCCCGAAGGTTTGTTATATCAAGACGAAAAGTGATGCCGCGAAAAAATTTGGTGAATATTGCTGGGACTCAAAACTACGCAGCCTGCACAGCGATCCAACTCAAAAAATATTGACCAAAGGTGATTTACAAGAAATGTATCTAACAAATATATGTATATGAATATTTTTTTTACTTACGTTTGACACATCTTTGCAGCCTCTTGTCATTGTACATAATTAATAAGTAAATACTGTAAACGAAGATCAAGAACACTGCCTCATACCAATACACCATTGAATCTCTGAGTATGAAGATTAGCATTGTTACAGTTAGCGCGTATACAGAACAATCTCTCGACAAAGGCCACCAGTCCAGTTTAATTGTCTGCAAAATTACATCGACATTATGCACACTCCACATGAGCATTTAACTTTAGAACATCTTACCACTCCGGAGAGCACCCCACAAACTGCTGCTACGCCCAAAGTGTTAAACACAGCCGATCCAACAATGGTACCAACACCAAGATCGCCCTCGGTAATGAAGGTTCCTATGATGTTAACAAAAAGTTCTGGGGCGGAAGTAGCTCCTGCCATAAAAGTTGCTCCAGCTACATCAGTCGACATATCCAAAGCTGAAAACACAATCGCGAATCAAAATTAATCCTTTGCCAAAGAAAAGTGACTCACCAACGCACAACCTTTCGACAGCCGGAACAAAGTACTCGTCGCATACAATTGCCAGGGCTACAAAGATATAACAGCTGATGAGAATGTGGATCGCCACATAACCCTGCTGTCTCTGTGCCCTTGTAAATCCGTCCGATGGAAATTCATCTAAAGCCGGTTCGGTGCAATTTAAAACTGAAAACAATCAAAAGCTGATAAGAAACCTATGTGCCAACGAGAAATCGGTCCTTCCTTACACCTATCTTTGGTTCGCAGAGTGGGGTACATGTTGAATAGTTTTATTCAAGTTCCGAAAAATATTCGAACATGAATATGACCGAAAAGATTTTGATGAAGTGATTGATTCCTTTTTTTATTTTCATGAAGTACTAGGTGTAAATGTTTGCCCGGAAGTACAGTTGAAAAAAACAAATGAATTGCAAGGTCACCTTTTGCGAATTTATCGAGAGAAATCAACAATGGCGTCCTCTTTTTGTTTCTCCTCAGACCCTAGGGGAGTATAGAGTTTCATTGAGTAGGTCGTGTTCCCTATGATTGCTGTCTTTTTCTGCATTTCCCTTCATGACGGTCTTTGTTTTCCAGGAAACATAAGGATTTTAGATAACTTGTCTTTTTCTTGCCAAAGCCGCTTTACATAAAGGTTGCATTGAGCGGGTGGCGGCAGAGAGAAGAATTTTTTTGGGTACTTATTTAAAGTAGGAGAGAAAAGCAAGGTGGGTAGATTCCTATTTCTGATATGCCTTCCTGATCTATCCAGATTCTAGGATACATTTTAGCATGGTCTTTTGCGACATGGATGACAATTTGCCCCCAACGATAAAGAAAAAAATGCGCCAAGGTCCTTCCTTTTGGTTCTACTAAGCTTTGGCCTTCATAGAGCAAATGCTTTGTTTATTCAGTCTCTCGTCTGAGTCGTCACTCCCTCTGCATAGATCTGTTGTGCTTGGATGCATAATTTTATGGTGGGCCGTTAGTAGAGTATGGCCTGTAAGGATGCTTCTCGGTAGTCCTAAATATTGTTTGTTGTTTCAGTTTTCTTTTTGTTGTGTTGCGTCCACATTTACTTTCACGTGGGACATGATGTGAGTGTGCTTCATATCTCATCGGCTAGCTTGCGTGTTCATTCTGGATTATAGTGTCTCTACTTATCTCTACTTATGCAAGGCGCCCTAAATACCTGGGCCTTATTCTGGACAGGAAACTGAACTGGAATCATAATATTATGGAAAGAATAAAAAAGGCCTCGATCGCTTTCTACACTTGCAGTAGGATTTTTGGGAAGAACTGGGGAGCTAAACCCAGCATAATCCTATGGCGGTACTCTGCAATTGTAAGGCCTATATTAACGTATGGAGGTTTAGTATGGTGGCAAGCTGCAACGAAAACCACTAACCTCAAAGTCTTGACCAAGGTACAAAGGTTAGCTTGCATTGGAACGACCATTGCATTGAGATCGACTCCGACAGCAGGGTTGGAGACAATCCACAATCTGCTACCCCTTGATCTGTACATGCAAGAATCGGCAGCATAGAGCGCTTTGAGATTGGACCAGCCTGAACTCTGGAGAGCCAGCTCATATGGGCACGCCCAGATATTGCACAAATATCCGGTCACAAGCACCGAATCTGATTACATGATTCCGTATCTGGCCTTCGTCAAATCCTTCTCCTGCATCTTTTCAAGAAGAGAACAGTAGGAAAACAAACAAATACTTAACGAGACAAAGTCCATCTACGCGGATGGCTCCAAGATGGACATAGGCACGGGTTCTGGTGCCTTTTCTGAGGAACTAGGACTCAGCAGCTCAAGAAGACTCCCTGACAATAGTAGTGCTTCCAGGTAGAGGTTCTAGCAGTGAACAAAGCTAATCGGCGTAAATGGCCACGGTATCACGGGAAGATATCACGATCTTCATAGCTAGCCAAGCGGCTATAAAAGCAATAGCTGCTACTCTAATTACATCCAAGCTTGTAAAGTGCTGTCGCGAAGAGCTAAGGGTTTTTGGCACACAGCATAATGTTAAACTCTGCTGGTTCAATGGCCACAGTGGTGTCCCAGGAAACGAGAATGCTGACGAACTGGTAAGAAAGGGATCAGCCCTAACGGAGGGTACAATCAAACCTCCACTTGGTCATCTGAACAAAACAATAAGGCTAAGATCCTTAACCGAGGCGAATAACAGGTGGAAAACACTAACCACCTGCGAAATCTTCAGAAGGCTTTGGCCAGAATATGATAAAAGTAGAACGACCAAGCTCCTACATATGGACAGGAAATCTCTGTCACTACTGGTAGGATTAATAACAGGCCACAATATGCTCAGGTACCATGCAAAAAAACTGCTCCTGACCGAGGACGACCTATGCAGAGGATGCGGGGTCGAAGAGGTGCGGTGAGAACACGACTCGCTTCCTCTGTTATTGCCCAAGCCTTTGCATTATTAGGAAAATAACTTTGGGCAGATATGTATCATTTCGATGACATCGAGGAGCTATCCGATGGTTAACTGTCAGATCTGCTTAGGTTTGCTAAGACAGCCAAGTGGCTGTCATCAGGCATGTAAAATCACGTAGTGGGAAGTAGCCGGTAAAATACATGGGTACCACAACGGGTCTACATCGACCTAAGTGTACAAACAGAGTGGAGCTGAGAGCAAAGCTGCGAAATTTCCCCGAGCAAAGAGCACGAGAGGCGAGCAAGGATGAAGACTAGCCAGAGTGAGGAGCAAAGAGCAAAGGGCAAAGTAGAAGCAAACAAACAAAAGTTCGTTGTTTTCCATTTCAATATTTTTCTTTTGTGAATAAAAATGGATTCTTATATGTATTTTAAATGTATACTTTACTGAAAACCCTTCCTTAAATATGTGGTATTACGTTCGATTATTTCCTTGCCAAAATTCAACACAAGTTGACGAAGAAGTGGACAAATTTCATCTCAAACCCAATCACACCTACTGAACGTCTCGCAGTAACTTGAACGGAGTTTGGGATGCTAAACTAGAAAAATGGCATTCAAATTTTTTTTAAAGTTGCGTCATGAGGACCTCTGGAATAGGCGATATTGCCTAGAAATACACCTAAAATCAAAGCGATGATAGCGGAGAAATCAAACATGTTTGAAATCGACGCTTTGCTCGAATTTCGATCGATGCTCCACTCATCGCTTTGCTCTCTGCTCCACTCTGTTTGTACACTAAGTGAGATGAAGAGGATTTGATCATCTTCATCGGCCCGTTAACCTAACCAAACTTAAAATGTCTCTATCAGGATCAGATCTACGAGAATGGGGACCTCTTAGCTGCTCCAACTAAAGAAGTATCAGTCTCCTCAGAATCAAGAACAATATCTTACATATGTATACGTTATATTGTATTAACGCTTGGCGTGTTTCGTCATCAACTTGACGACCCCTGTCAATTCGGTTTTAGACCAAAAAAATCCACAATCTACCACATTTCAACAAATTCTAGAGAGAACTCCTGTAGAAATCGGCGAAAGTGGCCTAGAGTTCATGATTTTTGAATTTCGCAGAGCATAGTGGGCAGTCTAAGTGCTTGTCTGCCTATCAAGCAATGTCCGGTAAGGACCCCTTTTAGCGAACCTAGATTTTTCCGGTTTATGGATAAAAGTCTCTCCGTCTTCTTTGAATCCAGGTAGGGCCAGATTTGTTTTGACAAGAGACAAGTGCTGATGTTATTCCACATGTGGCTTTGCCAGTTTCTTGGCATCCGTGTCAAGGAGGAACTTGATCGATTCGATAAGCGCAGTGGGTTCTCTTTCGAGGGATACTGTTAAGATTGTTCTAGTGGCACTTGTAGTGTTGCTAATTATTGCATCTTCATAAATGTTTTTGAATTTATGGCTGCCAGGCCAATAATGGCTGTATACCTACATCCAATGACAGGTCTTGATCCCTTCATTCTTTTGAAATGTTCTGTTGCATGCATAGAAGTCAATAATTGCTTTCGTTGTTCTTTTAGTGCATTTTTTTCAGGTCGTTGTGTCCATATTTGTCATTTTCTTATCTGCCGCGTTCCATTTAAAATCCCGTGCTCTTTGAAAAAGCCGCGCTGTCTTAACTAGACTTGAGATCTGCAAACAGTGTATTCAATTATAAGTTAAAAATAAACAATTGTTAAATGCAGATGTTAAAACTACATAGAAAATGATTGGTATCACTGTACATACAACGCTAACTTGCGAGTATAATTGAATTGCAATAATAATCTCTAAACAAAATCGATAACTTTTCTACATCTTTCTCTGCAATCCAATCTATGAATTAATATACTCCAAGAGATAAAGTATAAATATAAAACACAAAATACAAAAATTTGCTTTTTAGATTGGTGCAGATAGTCCACGAATAGCTCGTGCTGAAATCTTGGGTATTCCCAATGAGGGAGCATCGGCCTGTTTGAAATGCAAGGAGATGTGTATATACAAAAATAATAGATTAAACATACATATGTACATATGCACATATTTGCCTAAATGTGATTCACTTGGCGGGGGTTAGTCATTCACGTGCAAACATTTGAAAGCCCCGAAAAATGTCAACCAAAGTCAAAATATTTTCCAAAGAAGTATTTATAAGAATTTTTTTTTCCTTTAAATGCGATAAAAGCTTATTTAAATAATTAATTTCTGATATCGCCATTCAATCTGCTTTGAATTGAACCGAGTACTTAACACTGCCAGTCGGCTAATTTAATATGACCACGTACTTTTGTTTTAAACTGTTGACGGTTAATCTAGATCGAAATAGTTTGACACCCGGTCTTACGTCACTAACATGCGTCATAATTCGACGTGGGAATGGTGGCTTTGTTTCCGATTTTCGCAAATGTCGCTAAGATTATTTTGAACTTATTTCATAATCGCCTCAATCACACTTAAGCGTTGACACTTTGATTGACTTTTAAGTTCAAAATATACTACTTAGAAATACGTCATACTTTCCATTTACCTAAATACTCCTTGTTACGTACGTTGAGTCAGAATCTTGATTTTATGTAGACTTTGACGTTGAGTGCGTATCACGAGATGATGATAAAATTGGGAAAAATAACTTTCGTCTGCGTTGGTTTGATAATTTCGAACTAATTCCAATGATATCGTTTGTTGATCAAGGATAGTGATCTGTTGCAGAGAAAGTTATTTTGACGTATCCTCGAAAATTCGTACTTATCTGGTTTCGCGATCACCGCACGAGACACCGAAAAAGTAAAGTTCTGGAGAGCGAGACTACACTGACAGCTCAGATATTGACAGCAGATCAAGATTGAATCCAAAATGGCTGCAAGCAGAGTCACAATCACAATGGTGAATAGCAGCAATGATGCCTTATTGGCAGTACTGCTCAATCGATGATTTTTGTTGGTACTGAATTTCAATGACAAAGAAATTCTGCAGTAAAGATGCCTTATTGGCAGTATTACCACTTCTTCTGCAGTCGATAAAAAAAATGTTACGTATACGCCACCGCTCAATCGATGATTTTTGTGGGAACTGAATGTCCGAGTCATAGCTACAGTCAATGCCAGAGAAATTCTCCGGTAATGATGCCTTGTTGGTAATATTTATCGCGAATCGAACGAGGGGCAGATATAAGGAAGAACATATCCTCCTCACACAATTCTTTATCGAATACGGGTGTTTAAACGACTACCTACACAAGATGGACAAAATAACATGCCAATATAACGACTTGAATCAAGACAAACACACGTTCTTCGAAACACACTGGACACTATTGCGGGAGAGTGAGGAATTGGTCTTATATTGCGACGTGCTTAGGTGCCTTTGATTGAACTGCTTTCTTTGGCCTTGCTGACATTTGATGATGTTTTACAGGGTGCTGTCTCGTCATTGGATCATTTGCTGGCCATCGGCTACCGAATTCTTTCCTAGCTCCAGCAACAGCTTGTTGTTCAGAATGTATTTTGGAGTGTACGAGAAAAGCAATTCGTGGGGGTTCGCATTCGTCGTAGATTTTTTTTCTATATTGAGGCCCCATTTAATCATCCGTTTTGACTAGCCCAATACTTACCTTTTTCAGTCGAATGCAGACACTTGATTGAAGCGAGGATCGTGCGGTTGCACCTTTCCACCTGGGTCTTTGCACGGGGTGTCATTCCAGTGTTATTAACATGCTGAATGTGGTTTGGTGCAAAACTGCTCGAACAATTTGGCGGTGAAAACCGTTCCGCGGTCGTTAACGCCCCAAAATAACAGGTGATTTCTGTCAAAACAGTATAGCGTACTTAGTAAAGTCGTCTACGATAGAAAGCAGGTGAGCGCACCTTAATTCCTACGTGTCTAGGTCGTCGAAGGTATTTGACTATTGGAAAATCAGGTTAATTCCTGCTGTGGAGTTATAGACGCTTAACTTTGCTACAAATCCAACTTGCTGTACTTCCGTGGTTCATAATTCGATAGGTTTGCCATTTCTTACTTTTTTAGGTGGCACTACACTTGGGAGTGCACCTGGGCATCAACCAACATACCCCTTTAGTTGGTCGGGTCCTTAGCTTACTGTGTTTGGGTTCGCTGGTCAAATTTGTTGAGGCCCCCATTTACTTGTGCGCTCTACCTTTGGCGAGAACTTCCTCAACTAGGTTGTCTCTTCGGATGAGATTCGAAGACTCTACCGAAGAGTTAGTGTCGAAATTCACAAGCATTTGCCAAGTCAGTTTTCAAGCGCTGCGTCGAGTGTTCAAAACATTGATTACCAAGGTGATCCAGGTGTACAGTGTCGAATGGCAACGGAACACGCTCTAAACTGTCAATCCACTCTTCTGCTTGGAGTATGTGCACTGAAAGTAAGCCTTAATGCAACAGCATCTTCTCTTCTGCAAGATGCCATCATGGCAAGATTTTAGGACTCTCCATCTTATGGTCTTCGGGACCACCCATCTTTCCTCGCCGTTTGACATGCGGTATTTTTTTCGCTGTTGTTTCTTCATTGACGTCGTTTCTGTCGATTTTGACATTATTACTGCATTGTGGCTAACCAAACCAAATCGGTGATGTTGACATTCAGCAAGAATGAGGATACCTCCTCTCGATCCCGATCGGTTGTCGGTTCAATGCATCGCCGTACGTCGCTTTGCTTCCAGGTTGGTGGACTGTAGTAGTTTGAGCCGCCAACGATCCACTCTGAGAACGATCTTCTATGTCCTGCTTGTAGCCACGATAGCCCTTACAATCTCTGACGGCTTTGAAAGGTTTGTCAAGAAGGTACGTTCTAAAATGCTCGGAGCTTTCTACGATGGCTAGTACCTCTAGCTCGTAGGAATGGTATTTTTTTTTCGTTGTTCGTCTGCCTACGACTGAAGAAAATCACAGGTCGCAGATTCCTCTCCTCGGTATCAGGCCTTCTCTGTACATTTTAAGACACGTAAAAAACACAACTTTATCCAGAATAAGTGTTACAGTACTCATCTCGCGTGTAGTTATCAGTCCTAATTGCTTGTATCTTTGTACAAAAATCTTTTTACTATTTTCTGTCCTTACTTTATCCAATGTTGCCTCTTTCGCATCTTCTCTATTTGGTTGAAAAAATCCCATAAATATAATCTCCATGTTTATGTACAAAAAGCAGAAACTCGCCAACGCATACAGAATGTATCAACCAAACTGTAGAAAATATCATTCGTATACAGATCTAAGACTGGTTGGACTACTAATCAAGGCCCATTTTTGGATGAACGGGTACGTCAACAAGCAAAATTTTCGGCTTTGAGACGATGCCAATCCCCACGAGGTTCACCAAGTGGCAATGCATCCGCAGAAAGTCACTGTTTGGTGTGGATTATGGGACGGCGGCACCATCGATCCGTACTTCTTCGAAAACGACGATGGCATTGGCATTACCATCAACGGAGAGCGGTACCGATCGATGATAACCAATATCTTTTGGCCAAATTGGATAGCATGCATGTGAACGACATGTCGTTCCAACGGAATGGCGCTAAGTGCCACACAGCTGATGGCACAATGGACATTCTGCACGATTTGAGGACATGCGCGCAATTTGAGGACATGGTTATCTCACGTGAACTGGCCACCGAGATCGCGATTTGACCCCGTTTCTTGTGGGGTTTCCTTAAGTCGGAGGTTTATGCCAATAAGCCACAAATGACCAGTGGTCTCAAAGTCAATATAACCGTGGCTTCGTTAAATTCAGCCTAATCTATGCGCCAGAGTCATCGAAAATTGGACCTCTCGGTTGCGTACCACCCAGCGAAGCCGCGGCGGCCATTTTAATGATATCATATTCCACACATAATGTGATATCTCACACACAACTTGTTTTATTCAATTTTAACATCTATCCGTCCCTATTGGAAAAGCCTATAATAGCCTGTTGAAAATCTCGTGGTACGTCTCTCTGCCTTATGAAGCTTCACATCATCATTTTGCAGATTTCTTGCTCTGATAATTCTGCCACAATAACATCAATAATCGAAACCACCAAAACAACAGAAGCCAAATTAAATTATTGATTTATTTGATTATTCAAAATCTATGTAGGTACATGTTTATATTTGCAAATAAACTTGACAATACTTTCCTACCCTGTGTTTTTCAGAAACCTCTTGTCAACAATTCTCGAAATAGTGAAAAATTTTCCTAACGATCTCCAAACAGCTAGAGATCTCAATGATTACTTTACGAGTGTTAGTTCTCCTTTGTGTTGTTATGGAATATTTCCAATGTATGTAGGGTAATCAACAACAACCCCCTACTCACAATTATTTACCCTGCAAATAATTGAGACATGATTGTGTTTTAATCAATAAGCAAACATGGTCGCTCATAAGTTATTGAAACTAAAATCGCTTTCGCAAGTAAAATTCATGCTAAATGCCACACGCGGAAATTTATTTTTTATTTAATTATTTTTCTTACCACTTTATACATAAGATGTACATATGTAAACTTTGAAACCATCATTGCTATCATTAGGATATTTTAACAAATTCGGCCGGTCAGGGCGCTTATCTCTCCCTTCAAGTGGTCTTCGTAATCCGCGATGTACCACTTTGCAAGCCTATCAGCATATAATATTTGAACAATGATGAGTTTGGTCTTGGTACATAAAAAGGTTTGATGTTGCCTCAATATGGTTTCCAGCACGCCGTATGTGGTTACTTCAATTCAAAAATTGGTCTCGGCAAGTGGGGTGATCCCTTCAATAGTAGATTTTATTTTCAATCAAAATCGGGTTAGATAATCGAATTAATTTCAAGATAGAATGTGCAAAGTTTTTACCAAATCTCGTGTAACGTTGCAAAAGCGTAAAACAGTTATCGCACTGTGTATCCGATTGGGTGTGCTCTTGGCGGTAGTTGGATTCTATTCATTGGTGCTGTTGTTTAGCACCAGCAATTCGGAAAATTTGAATCGTGAGTATTTTCAATTATAACTATCGAACAAGTGTGTGAATGTGAAAGAAAATCATGCAAGTAAGGACGTAATTACTATAAAAAATGGTGTCCAACAATCGTGGGCAAAAATTCAAAAGTTTTACGTTTGCTTGCGGTAAAAGTACAATAAAATCGGAAGAAATTTTATTCAGTTGAAGTTGTGCTCAGTTTTAGGTTAATCATTGCATTTCCTTCACAATTTGAATGGTGTTTTTTATCACATTTTTTTAATACTTACTTAAGGTAGCGCTACAGTCCGGGGTGGACCTGGCCCTCAACGAACAAGCGTATTCAGGCAGTTCGATCTTTAGACAGATACCTCTAGTTTCGCATGCCTAGTTGGTTAAGCTCCCTTTCCACTTACAGTTGCGGTTCTCCTCCCTCGAGTGTGGAATCGAAGGCTTTCCAGGCCATTGCCACCTCAGCTGTTGGACCTTCACTTCTGGCTAAGTCAATGTCGCTGTACAGCCCGTACAGTTCGTCGTTGTATCTTCTCCTCCACTCACCGTCTATGTAGACGTGACTGAACATAACTCGAAGAATTTTCTTCCCAAGAGCATCCTCATCCGCTTTTGACAGAGTCCATGTTTCTGCGCGGTAGAGCAGGACTGGGACAATTTAAGCCTTTTAAACGGTCACTTTGATCTCACCGCTGGTGCCGTTGTCTGAATTTATAAGTTCTTAACTACCTCGTAGGCCTTGGCTCATTCTCAGCTGTCGCGCAATCTATTTATTTATTTTTAACTACCTCGTAGTCGACAGCCAGGTAGCCGTTAAGGATCTGGAGTCCGTGATAACAAGGTCAAGGCTTGTAAACATCTGTAAAGAGCATCTAGATGAGATATCGAGAGCCAATACAGTGACCCTAGGTATCTGGGTTGATGAGGGAGTAAGCACTCGACCTCACCACACTTAGGTCCTTGTGGACCCATTGTGATGCATACGGTGACCCTATGTTTGGTACCAGGGCATATGGATATCCCAGGTAACGAAAAAGCTGATAAATTGGCACGAAGGGGGGCAGCACTGCATGCCTCACAGGCTCGAGAATTCCAATAAGCTTGTTAAAAAGGTGTATCGATGACGAGGCCATAAGTCGAGCCAATACACGGTGGATCCAGCTAGACACATGTGCAACGGCTAGAAGCCTATGGACGAGTTACAATAGGAAGAGATCTCTGTCTCTGGTCAAACTAAGTCGTCGTGAGGCGAGGATAGTCTCCGGCATCATTACTGGGTATTCATGCGGAGCGCCTCGGTATACAGCACAACGACTATTGCAGAAGATGCAGCGATGAGGAGGAGATCGAATCTGTCCGACACCTGCTGTGTGAATGTCCTGCCCTCGCCAGTAGAAGAATGAGGACTCTTGATAGTTACTTCTTCACGAAACTGGAGGACTTGAACATGACATCGAACTGAGGGACCTCCTGAGATTCATTTCCTTATCTAGATGGTTTCAAATCAGCGGCTGCTCTTCTCTTTACAGGTTCCCGGAGTAAAATTGAAAGATGGGCACAATGGACCCTTTGCTGGTCTAAGTAGGCAGTAACAATGTCACAAGGCACCCATTTACTTAACCCAACCTCTCTATAGTCACGTTTTGTTCGACATCAAAGGTCTCGGTAAAGTCTTGACCGACCTTGATAGAGCAGCCTGTGTTCTCCATCGTTATCATACACAAATGAAGTTTAGAAGGGATGCCGAAACTAGACATGACTTTGTATAGCTCGTCGCTATAGATGCTGTCAAACGCGGCCTTAAAATCGATGAAAAGATGGTGAGTTTCGATTTGAAGTTCCTAGGTTTTCTCCAAGATCAGACTCAGTGTAAATATTTGGTCGATGATGGACTTTTCCGGCCTGAAGCCACACTGATATGGACCGATCAGTTTGTTGACGAACGGGTTCAGGCGTTCACATAACAGGGCAGATAAGATCTCGTATGCGATGAAGAAGACTGCTGCCCCTGTAGTTGGCGGAGTTCAGAGGTTCTTGAGGATCGTGCTAACAATGCTGAGCTTCCATTCTCCGGACATGAAATTACAGAAATAGTTTTTATAATTTGAGAGTTTATTTGATGGCATTTAGCATTCAAAGACAATTTATATGTGTAACGCGGCGACCTCTTACAAAGTGAATTCGAGATGTTGAATTTCCGAAAACTTTTCAAGTAAAACAGGCCGTAAAAAGCGGACAATGTTAGCTTTCAAAGCATCTGTTGTCGTTAGCTCGTTGGTTTTTTCGGCATACACCAGCTACTTGACATATCTCCAAGAAATAGTCCAATTTCGCATTAATTTCGTGAGATGATGTTATCGCCAAACTGTTCCAGCTGATTGAGGATTAAGGTATTGAAATCATGGCATCAATGATAGTCGTTTGGCTTCAACTCTCACCCCATTTGAATCTTGTAAGTCTCAAGGTCAAGATCTTTCTGCAAAATCTTCCACATAGTGGACGGAAGAAGCCCTTTTTTCTGTCCATGGCATCGAATCGATAGTTTTGGGTCTTCAGCGACACTTCTTTCTCCAGCAGCGATATTTTTTTTTAAAATGCACAATTCTCAATCTGGTTAATGGGTGGATGTCTAATAGAGTAAATTGAGCATCATAGCACGTCGAATCAGGCTTTCACTTAGCCGATTGTGTGCACTTTAAAGAGGAAGTGCTATGTAACGTCGAATCAAGGTCTGATTTTGGAAATTAATTATGACAATTTGAAAGCATTGTTGCTGCGTTAGCCTCTGCATGAAGATTTGCCAGAGTATACAAATGTGGAGTTGACCACAAAAATGGCTCACATTTGACCATTTGGGCCACCACAAGGACAGGTGGCCCAAATCGTTTAACCAGAGGTTATATTGAGACTTTTGATAAACTTCAGTATAGCCTTAGGTTCAATTTTCCGAATTTCCGCTGGGTTGATCGAGGCCCGCGTCGAGTGGAGTAGTCTTCTCCTTGCGGCTCCTGAACATACGCACAGAATATGTTCAGCGGTCTCTTTCTGTTCTCCACAGAGCCGTAAAATATCTATAGTTCACTACTTTCATTTTATGAAGACGGTATCTGAGTAGACAATGTCCTGTTAGATCGCCCGTTAAGGCTCTTAACTTGTCTTTGGTGAGATCAAGTAAAGTCTTGGCCTTGTACAGGTTGGGGTTGATAAACTTTTTCGCTTGTCTAAGGCCCTGGAGGTTGGCCCAGTAGTCGACGTGTTTGTTGACCTCCCATTGTGTTATTTTGGAGTAGGCACTGTTGGGTGGCACCCCAAAAGAGGGTTCAGGACCAATGAGTGGGCGGTAAGCGCCTTTTCTCGTCAGGTAGTCAGCCCATTCGTTACCCTCGAAGCCTTCATGTCTTGGAATCCAGGCTATGGTAACCTTATGTACTGATGCAAGGTTTTCGAGGAGGTTGAGAGAGTCCCAGACAAGTTTGGACCCTACCGTTTAGGATTTAAGGGCTAAAAGTGCTGATTGACTGTCTGAAAAGATGTAGATGCGGGTTCTTCTCCGCAGGCATTCTCTTGCATACAATTCAATAGCGTGGACTTCCGCTTGAAATAGTGTAGGTGACTTTCTAAGCCCTGTTGCGCGTTGGAAGCTGAGACCATAAATACCAGCACCTGTGCTGCCGTTTTCCGATTTTGAACCATCTGTATACCAGATTTGAGAATTTTGTAGTATAGTAGGGCCTTTGTTTTTCCATTCGCTGCGGGTGCCTATAACAACCTCGAAACTTTTATAGAAACGATATCTCTTGAGCATGGTATCTGGAATCAAAAGAATTGGGTGACGATGAATGAAGTGGTCCATGTAAGAACCATACCTCCTCGCCACCGTTTTTGTCACTACTTTTTGAAAGGTGATATGACGCCGGTAATGCAGTCATTAATTGAGTTGTTATGGCCTGAACTGATCAGTGCGACCTGTCACAATCCGCCAGTGATGATTAGGTAACGATTTGTAGGTCTTGTTATCTCGCAAACTGTCGACACGATCGTGTGTTTTGACACCGAATGACTTCTCTTTACAGGGATTTCGATATATTTCAGGTCTAAAGTGACGAACCACAAACCACCTATTGTTTAGCAACACAACTGCGATACTTTCCGAAGAAGAATGTAATTACTTAAGTTTATTTATATGACGACTCTTCGTACATATCAGGGATTTTTATTTGCAATATTTATCTTATCCCGTTTTGTTTTTAGAACAATTACTGTTCAGGCAATGTCACTTTCCAAATTGGTAAGGGTTATAAATAAATTTTGAAATCATTTTTTCGTCAACAAATATTTGCAAGTACAAATAGTTGCTTTAGGCTTTACGTTTGCTTTTGATTATGAAATCTAGAAGTGTATGACTTTATCACTCTTCAAGCACCGTTCCTTCCTTTTGCCTTTGAGGGTACATCCGCTTCAAGAAATCTTTAGTCTTGTTTCCTTTTGTTGCAGCACCAAAAACCGTCATTGGTCGAAAGCTCCTGAGCACATCACAGAACCTCTTAATCACATCACATCCTGAACCGCATTCTGTTGAATCATTTCCTCAAAGATCTACGAAAGATGACTACGAAGATGATACAAGTACTGCCATGTCGTCAGAAATTCCCGAGAACTTTAAAAACTGCACTCCACCCGCGATTAATGAATTTCCACCAGACGGTTTCACCAGACATCAACGACAACATGGTTGGATCCTGATCCATGTCCTATTGGCCTGCTACTGCTTTTGGCTCCTCGCAGTAATTTGTGACGATTACTTTGTACCGGCTATCGAACAGATGTGCTTAAGTAAGTTGCTGACGTTTCTATTTTGTTTCTAAATATTCACGTCCTCTGCTTCTGTGTCCCAAGGGCTAAAAATGCAAGAGGACGTAGTTGGTGCAACCTTCATGGCAGCTGTTACCTCAAGTCCAGAACTATTTATAAATTGTATTGGTACTTTCGTAACCAAAGGTGATATTGGCGTTGGAACTATAGTTGGCTCGGCGGTATTCAATATCTTAGCGGTACCAGCTTGCTGCGGTCTTTTCGCTGGACAGGTTCAATAAGCACAAAACAATTCGTAACTATTTGACTCACTAAAATACTTTTTTTCTTGACAGATGATAAGTTTGGATTGGTGGCCCATCACTCGAGACTGCTTAATGTACTGCGTAGCGGTATTGGGTTTAATTATAACTTTGTACGATGGCATTGTGATGTGGTATGAGGCTTTGTTTTTGGTCTTGGCGTACTTCTTGTATATATCAGGTGAGATATGAGTCCTAAAACTAAAAATCCGTGTAACGCAATTAATTTTTAGCAATGTACTGGAACGATGTAATGGCGCGGAATGCACGAAAATTAATCTCAAAAGTCAGACGAAAATCGAGAGTACGTCCATTTCGTCAAGTCAATGAAATTTCTCCACTTTTGAGCGGAACGTCATGTCAAAAGGATCAGCGGCCTACTTCATCGCAAGATGTAGAAGCGTTGGGTGTTAGTAAATATGAGAAGAAATCCTCAATAACAGAAAGTATCGACACTTTCAACAGCGACGACAGTGGTAAATACTCAAATTTTTACATTTAACGGAATATAAAGTCGAATCATTGTTAGACTATGCTGACGATCCGTGGAATCGACGTGGCACCTGTTCTCTCATATACTTTGTCAGGTGGCCAATAACACTATTGCTCTGGACTACGATGCCCGATAGTCGACGACATCCAAAGTGGCGATTTGTCACTTTTGCGATGTCTGTAGCATGGATTGGTGTAATTTCTTACATGGTGGCGTATTTAATAACCATAGTCGGTGAGTACTTTACCTTTGTGCTGTGTTCGAAGAAACGCTGCCTATTGCAGAGGTCCTGAATTTCGAAACGTTTTTTCAGCATCAGTAACAGTGCTATAGGTTAGGTTAGGTAAATGGGTGTCTTGTGACATTCGTCACTGCTCACTTACACCAGCAATATGGTCCATTGTGTCCATCCTCTAATTCTACCCCGGGAACCTGTAAAGAAAAGAGGAGCCGCTGATTTGAAACCATCTAGATAAGGTCGCCGTGGCTTAGTGGTTAGTGCTTTGGACTGCTGACTAAGCGGCGTGGGTTCAAGCCTCAGCCAGGAACACCACCTCTCGTCGGGGAATGACAAGCCTCTGGGAGTATAATCTGTCATGAAAGAGCTTCTCACTTCGCCGTTCGGAGTCAGCAATAAATTGTAGGCCCCTTCCATTCGTGCAAACAATACAACACGCACAACATAAATGGCTGCGAGAAGCTAGGCCTTAGCTCATTTCGAGCTGTCGCTCCAGCTATTTATTTTTTAGATAAGGAAATGAATCTCAGAAGGTCCCTTTATCTCGATGTTACGCAAGTCTTCCAGTTCCGTGAGATGTAACTACCAAGAGTCCTCATTCTTCCAACGGCAATGGCAGGACAATTATCTAGCAGGTGACGGATTTTTTCCTCGTCCCTACAACTTCTGCAATAGTCGTTGTGGTGTATACTGAGACGGGCGTAGTGCCCGTAATGATCGAGGCCTCGATGATGGCTGTGATTTCGGGCTGAAAGACAATCCAGTCGTCGTTTATTCTAAAGGAATGGTTTATTCCTAGGGCCTTACAGTAGACCCCGGCGTCTATACAAATGTCCATCTTAGAACCATCGGCGTAGAAAGCCAGTTCCTTTATCTCTGTCAGGAATTCTGATATTCTCCTGCCAAATGCCAGAGTCTGGATCATATAATCTGTTTCTGTCGATCTGCCGGCATTCTCCCAACGAGACAGTACAGAGGCGTGACAGTACGGATCCAGCGGAATGAAACTTATCTTTCCATTGCCGCTGTTAGTGTTGTCCTAATTGATCCCAGGATTCCTATACAAGCTGCCCTCTGAATCTTAGTGAGGTTTGAAAGCTGATATTGCTTCTCAAGCACCTTCCACCAGACTAGTGAGCCCTATGTTAGAATGAGTCTTACAACCGCCACGTACAGCCAGTGTACCACTGCCGGTTTTAAACCCCATGTATTACAGAACGCCTTTTTGCATGAGTAGGAGTCTACGAATGCCTCCATTTTAGAGTCGTCTGTATACCCTACCTGATCATGCTCTGAGGGACTACTGAGTAATTTCGTTTGAAGCAATACCTTGGGAGAAAGTCATCCAACGGCATGCTGAACTCTCTGCTTTGGAGCAGGGAGGAAAGCATGTTAAGGTGGCCATCAGGGGGATGTTCGGAACTGATAATGTTTAAATGGAAAAGCCTGTGCAGACTGAGTTTAGCCTGGGTTTGGACATGGAGTCGATCTGGTGGTAGACCGATAATGGCGTTAAGCGAGGCGGTGGGGGTGGAGCGCAGGCAGCCGGTCATGCAGAATTCAGCTAAGTGCTGCACCCGTTCCAATTTCTTGGCTGTGATGGCCTCATTTGTCTTTGCTCCTTCAGTTTAGTTTGAATTCAAGAGTAATAAGAAATCAGGGATTGATCTCCTTTTAGTGAAAAGCACAACCTCTGTTTTTGTAGGATTGACTCCCAGCCCTTTGCTGCTGGCCCAAGTATTAACCATAGTTGAGCCGGCTACCACAATAACTACACCGTCGGCATAAACACTAACATTGAAGCTGAGTAATATTAAGATCTCGTCCACTATATGAAGCCAAATAATGGGAGAGAGGACTACACCCTGAGGAGTTCCCCTGCAGACAGTGCCATACTTTTCTGTCATCATGGGTAGTGGAGTTATCGTCTCTTTGAAACATATGACTTATTTACTACCATTTTCGTCATTGGATTGGTTGTATCTTAAGCTACTGTTAGAGCAGAAAATCCGTCTGTCACATGGTGGAGGTCCATACTCCTATAAACCAGTTCATCTATTCGGCGCATTGCATATTGTATATATCACAGCGGTAGACAAACAGTCTCGACCAAATTGATACAGTTTGTAGCATTTGCTCAGCATACGAGTATGGTGATTACTTTTAATGAGAAATTATTTCATTCACAAAACACGTTCAAATCAAATCTTGGCCAGCGATAGGGATTTACCTTTACCCCATGCAGGTGTGATTCTTAAGCCATCAGGTACTTAACATTCAATCAGTCACAAGTAATTTAATCAAGATTTCCACATATGTATGTGTTTGTTTATTAAACTTAATCTCTTTGTCGGATTGTAAACCAAAGTCTATCTGGCATTTAAGATTCAATGAATTGGCGATAAGTTTAAAATGGACACGACCCAAGCCTTTAAAAATCCGTCAAAATACTTTAATTCCGCTTTTTGTTTATTAGGCATGAACATGAATTAAGTAATTTTCTATTTTTATATTTTTATCGTGGGAGAAATCTTATTTCCATTTTCATTTTTATTAAACAATTTTGTATATGAAAGGCGCGTGGGCGATTAATTATTATCGCGACAATTTGAACAAGCGTTTAATAGGCAAAAAAAGGAAACTTGATTTTTTTTTTTTTTTAATAAAATCACGTGATGCTTGACATTTTTAAGATAAATAGGAAAAAACCTTAAAGAAGATAACCGATAATCAGTTGATATTAACAATCAGGAGGGCCGAACTTGCAATCGCAGCCGAGCCATCAGTCTTTAATTCAGTGTTTTTTCCGACCCTACACTATGGACAAGAGGTTTAGGTAATCAGACCACGGAAATAGGTTGCCAAAATGAGATCTCTTCGTTATATTGCTGGGCTACCTCGCCGGGATCGAGATAGGAACACCAGGAGACGCGAGGCACTCAATGTCGAGCAGCAACTTCTTTGAACGGAAAGGTCCATGCTTCGATGATTTGGGCACATTAAACGCATGTCCCAATGTTCGACAAAATCTCTCACCATACTATATACCTCAAACTCACGGCCCTCGGCTTTTCACCTCCTTCTGTCTCTTGGATTAAATCCTATAACGTCAGTATAACGCCCTCTTCAAATCTGCAGCTTCTGAATCCATCAACGCCACTTCCGGGGTTCCGCAAGGTAGTCATCTGAGTCCATTGATCTTTGTTCTAACAATAAACGACGTCGATCATATCATAAAAGACACCGATATATCTGTATACGCGGATGACATCAAGATTTTCAAAAAGATATCATCCCCAATAGACTCTTGCTCACTTCAATACGATCTTAATAGGTTCTCACTTTAATGCAGCAAAAACTTCTTAGAACTCAACATCGGGAAATGTAAAGCAATCATCTTCTCCCGGAAACCCCTTTCTGTTTCCCCCAGATCATATCACATTGATGATGAGCTGGTGCCCCAGTCAACGTAGTCCACAATTTAGGTGTCTTATGTGATAGCGAACTGAATTTTCGCTCTCATATTGGCCATTCCAATTCTACCTTCGGGTTCATCGATAATTCTCGGACCCTTACATCACGAAATCCCTTCCCGCCACTTTTGTCAGACCTTGAATACGCCAGCCAAGTTTAGTGTCCATATCATGCTATACACTCCTAGAGAATTGAAGCTGTCCAGCGTACGTTCATCCGCTTCACCCTGTGTACCCAAAAAAAATGTGTAAACAGATTTGAAAAAGCCTGTGTTCACTTGTGTGTGCTGTGTACACAGTAAACTCACGCTTGCGGAATTTGGCCCCTGGACTGACATTAGTGATGTGACTCGAGTAATTTTTTTTTCACACGAATCACTCGTATCGTTTACGAAAATAATCGAGTTCTATTCGAGTAATGTTCTCCAGGCGATCGCATATAATCTGGTACTGGTACACAAAATTTGTTCCATATTTTTGTGTCGATTACACAATAGTAGGTACCTATGTGTAAATTCTTCCCATTCGGTTCATATGAGCACACGTCCACATGCGATTCACGCGTTAAGGGATGAAATTCGTTCAAATTTTGGCGATCGGTGACTACTGGTGCAATATATTCACAGCGAGCATATAACAAAAATATGTACATAGATACGTAAACATAGCTGCCGGTTTTTCAGCCGGGCACACAATTTGTATTTGTAGATGTTCTTGTGGTATGTTGTGTGTGGATGCTTTCAAACTACATTCACTGAAATTAGTTATACAGTTGGACTCGAATGGACCCGAGTACGAGCGCACTCGAATATAAGAAAATCGAACTCGAATACGAGTTGATAATAAATTACTCGAGTCAGTCGAATAAAAGTCAAGTCGAGTCCCATCTCTAACTGACATCCTTAATTTATCCCCCTACAAAGACAGACTGAAATTAATTAATCTCCAATCCCTTAAGAAACGTCAGAAGTCTGCTTCGCGACTCCCACAATAACCTTCTCTCCTCCTGATTCTACTTACTCACTTAGGTGGCGCTACAGCTCGGGATAAACCTGGGCCTCAACCAACAAGTCTCTCGAGTTAGCCCACTCCTTAGCTAACTACCTCCAGTTGCACACTCCAAGTTGGTTGAGGTCCCTTTCCCCTTGTGCGCGCCACCTTAGGCGCTACTGCGTTGTCCCTCCGGGTTAGACTTGAAAACTCTGCGAGCCGGAGCACTTGTGTCCATTCGCTCTACATGTCCCAGCCATCTGAGCCGATGGCGTATTTTCTTGACTAAGGCAATGTCACTGTACAACTCGTAACTCCTCCTGATCCCTCACTTTTAAAAAACCGTCTTCCCTTAATCAAATATTAGTTCTGAGTTTCAAACGAATATTAGTTAAAATTTCAGTGCTAAGTTTTAACTTTAAGTTCCGCTTGCATTAAGCTTAGTTAGTTAGTTAGTTAGAAGTGGCCCTCCGAGAGGAGATACACTTAGACCAGGAAGTAGGTCCATTGTGATGCCACTGAGTACTGGGCTACCCTGCTTACTCCTGAAACCATTTAAATTTTCTAACGTAGCTGTTAAGGCCGGCCATGCTGGCGGAGTTCAGATCATTAAGATCGTTAAAGAAGTATTGGCCCAGAGTGACCTTCCTGATATGAGCCAGTGCGGGACACATGCAGAGGAAGTGTGCGGTGGACTCCTCTTCCTCCTCATCCCTGCAGCTCCTGCAGAAATCGTTGCATGCTATCCCCAGGCGTTGAGCATGCCTTCCTAGGATGCAGTGCTCCGTGAGGACGTTGATTACTTTTGAAAGTTGGTCTCTTTTGAGTCGTAGTAATGCTTTTGATCTTTTAAGATCCAGGACAGGCCAGATTAGCCTGGCATTATTGCAATAATCGACGTAGGCGCTTTGACATGTTCGAGCTTCCTGCCGTCTGTACATTGGGAGCCTATTCTAGCTAATTCGTCAGCCGCACAGTTCCCTTGAATGTCACAGTGACCAGGGACCCAACAGAGTGTGACGTTATACTGTTTAGCGATCTCGTTTAGAGACACGCGGCAGTCCTTCACTGTCCTAGATTTTATAGTGTTGGATACGAGGTACCTGATCGCAGCCTGGCTGTCGATGTAGATCGTAATATCCTTGCGTGATATTGGGTTAACCTTCAGCCAAGCGGCGGCTTGATTTATAGCTGAGACTTCGGCTTGAAAGACACTGCAGTGGTTGGGCAGACTGACGGAGTGGTGAATGTCCAGGTCTTCTGATAAGACATCGGCACCGACTCCTTCGGCTGTTTTAGAGCCGTCCGTAAAGATAGAGGTGGACTCATTAAAAAGGACTTCGCACTGACTCCAGCCGCTTCTGTCCGGTAGGTTGTGTTTGTAGTCCATGTTAAAGTCGTTTTCGGTGGGCAACGTGTCTGTTGATTGGGGAAGGCTGCGGTGAGTTGATAGGATTCTGGTATGTCTCACATTCTTTTTTACATTCCGCTTAAATAAAAGCAACCATTTGCAGAATCATGTCGATATACATATGCACAAAAAATCTCTACGTATTGGATTCACCTCAGACCTTCTAACCAAATAGATTTCTTCTGCGAAAAGCGCGTTAAGACTTCGCCGTCCCTTTGGTTTGTAGTCTCCTTATGAATTCTCTAGTTGACCACTGCAATTAGTTACAAATAAATAAATTGCTGGCACGACAGACCAGACCTAGCAGCTCAAAATTATTCATGTTGTGCAAGGAAGGGACCTATGTATATTCTATTGTCGACTCCTAACGGCAAATTAAGCACCTTTTTCTATGACAAATTGTGCATTCGGAGATTTTTCAGTCCCCGACTAGAGCTGGTGAGGCGCAAAATTTTCGGCAGATATTCCTGGGGCTCAAACCAACACAGCTCGCATTTACCACTCTTCCTAGCTTGAGGTTGAAATCGCCTAAGACAATTTCAATGTCATAGCTAAGCCATTGCTCATATGTTTTGTCCAAGAGCTCTTAGAAACTGTCTTGCTCCTTTGTGGGACGTGTTTGTAAATCAAAGTTATTTTGGCGAATTTAGCCTGGATAGGCATGGCTATGGGACCTTCGATTAAAATATCGGAAACTCAAGGCTTGCCTAAATCTACTTACAAAAACAAATCCGCATCCAAAAGTACCTTTTGTCATCCTCTTTTTGCATATCGCACTGCACTTCTTGGATAACTGGTGGCCACAGAAAAATCTTCATCTTACAGAGGAACAGTAAGACTCTTATTGTTGGCAACAAAACATACACACACTAAATACATTTATTAATTTCCTGTCTTAAATGAGATGAAATCTAAAACTTAACACTAAGCATTTTTCTTTTTTTTTACAGGCGATACCTTAAGTATACCCGATTCCGTAATGGGCCTGACAATACTGGCTGCCGGAATGAGTGTACCTGAAGCTGTTTCCAGTGTCATTGTCACAAACCAAGGCCACGGTGCAATGGGAATCAGTAATTCGATTGGTTCGAATACGTTTGATATTCTCCTGTGCCTGGGCCTACCTTGGTTTGTGAAAGCATTTTTCGTCCCAACAATACCTGGGCAAAAGTGGGTAGTTTTGAATTCATTAGGTCTGACGTATTCGAGCTTTTCGCTGCTGACGACCCTATTTGGACTCTACATCGCATTTGCTGCTAACAAATTTCGTTTGGATTGGAGAATTGGAATTGCATGTGCGGTGATGTACGTGGGATTTTTAATTCTAGCTTCAATGATTGAGCTCAATGTTTTCTTTAACGTTAATTTGCCTATTTGTGGGCACTAAACTAGTAGTGTATGGAAAATAAATGAAGATTAGTTTTAAAAAATGTCTTTTAAGCAAAACAGAACGGTTAAAAAATGAGGAAACTGGCTGGAAACTAGTCTCTTGTCACAAAAAGTAGAATGCTGCCGTTAAAAACTTGAGTTATACGGATCTGTGGTCTTGCAGAGGAATATATCTACCCAATCTGGCAGAACAGTGGATCGACAGAAAAAGTAGAGGAGAACAGTCAAGAGGCAATCACAACCTTGAGAAAGTGTTGCAGAGAGCTGAGATACAATTGCCAGAAAGGCAATAGAAAGGTCATAGAAGAGGTTCTACGATCCACAAGGGAAAACAGAACATAAGTAAGCCTCTGCTAATAGATCTTAGTAAATCTAGTGAAATAATTTCACCTATTCAAAGAATTACCCTGCTTATTCCAACCAAAATTTACGCTTTCAACTCAGCTAACATATTAATAACTAGCAAGACTAGGAAAATTACTATCGAAAGAATATACAGCACCAGGGCTCCTCAAAAAAAAAAACGGGACGGCTAACCTCACGCAAGGAAACGTTCATCAGATTCTTAGGTTATATCTTGAAGAAACAAGCCGAGAAAAGAGTCTGGGACATCCACATCCGTTCCAAAATAAATTCAAGGGACGCCTCCCCAGCATCGTATCAAAGTCGCAAAACAAAACTTTAATGAAGACAGGCCATTGTGGTGTTGAAAATTAAAGCAAACGCTGATGATCCAGTTGTAGTGGAAAGCAAGTTGGTGCTGGTTTGTTAGCGATTTTTGATGCAGTCAGTTGGTTGTTTCCAATGAAACATTGTAGATTGTAAGTAGAGGTGGGACCGAGTCGCCGTATCACTGCGGCCGGCGATGGGCCTATTGTGATTTCCCCCAATTATAGCTCGCTCATGATGCCTGAATCCAGAGATGTCTTGCTTAAAGACATTATTTGCAATAAAGTTCGAGCTTGCCAGAGTTGCATCTGTTGGCACTTAAATCCATTCATTAGAACGACATCAAAGCGAAGCTTGCAAAAATGTTGATAAAGTGCTGTTGCTAAAAGCGCCTGACGCCTTCAGATAACAAATTCAACTACTGAGAACACTTCAAAAATTTGTTTAAATGTTCCACATACGCCACAGTATTTTAGGTTTAACATTTTACGATTATTAAAGACGGGAAAATAATGAAGACACGACCCGCTTTCTCTGCCACTGCCCAAGCCTCTGATATCTCAAACATAGATCCCGGGGAAGACATTTCTTCCAGGATATCGAAGAAATAAGTACCTGTCAAGGACATCTGTAGATTATTAAGGCTTCAAGGTGATTCAAAATGCCGGAGCAATACTAGATTACTCCACGATACCTTCCCCCCGAATGCGCATTACAATGGCTCCATACTGAACGAAGTGTGGCATAGAGGGCTCTCTCCGTAAAAGCAATCCGCCGTTCGCACTTATGTTAACCAAGATATGAACCTAGGTCTTGTATTAGCGAAAGGATGAACTATCCTTTGAGTTATAATTGAGTAGGGAAATCCCTCCTACTCAAATCGAGGTAGTTTAGGTAGTTTCTGCACATGCAGCTCGCCAAGTGAGACAGACGAAGTGAGTTAAGTTCGCAGTTCGTATCTGATCGGCAAGGGCGCTTGGCGAGTTCGCTCCGTGCAGTTACAGTGTTAAGTCTTAAGTTATAGTTTCAATAAATTTAGGTTCACAATTTCAGAAGTGGGATTCCAACACATCGTCTCCAGGTTAGTGGAAATATTTTATCAGGCAAGACATAATAATAAAAAAAAAAAGGATTTAAGAAAAAAAAAGTCCTAGACGAACAAAATACCTAGCATGTAGTTTATTGCTATTATCTTTTGTCTCGTGAAGGATTAAAGTATCTCTAATTATACTTGAGAAAGATAACACATGCGTACATGTGCGACGAGGATTTGAACGCTGTGTGGACGATTGGGTTTTTCCGAATAAAAAAAAAAAAAAAAAACTGAATTAGTTTGAGATAAAGAAATGAGAGGAGTGCAACCTTTTTTTAGGTAGTTTATTGCTATTATCCTTTGTTTCGTGGAAGGATTAAAGATCTCTAATTATACTTGAAAGAAGATAAAACATGCATATATGTGGAGGAAACTGTGAATGGTGTGTGAGGGATTTGCTTCTTCCGGAAGGGGAAAAAAAAAACTGAACAAGGGTTTTAAGGGAAGAGTTTTTTTCGCCTGAAAAATTTCCTTCTGATAGTTACTGCGTTGTGCGAAAGCAGAGTTTTAATTGTGGAAATTCTATCGGAAGTGAGTTGTGAAATTTTGAAGTAAAAAGAAGAAAGAACGAAAAGAATTAGTGAGTAACAAACAATTTAAAAGTTACAAAAAAAAAAAAAATTCCAAACGACAGCAACGAGTGCCGAAGCGTCTGTTAAATGGTGAAACAGTGTAATTACCTACCTAGGACACGAAGTGAGCGCAAATGGTATTAAACCGGGTAAAGCTAAAGTCAGTGCGATAGAAAACTTTCCTGTGCCAAAAGAAATCAAAAACATCAGACAATTTATCGGATTGACCGCTTATTTCCGTCGGTTTGTGTCCAATTATGCAAAAATATTAGCTCCTCTTAATGAATTGCTGAAGAAAGACTTTTCTTTGAAATGGACAAACGAAATGGAGGAAGCCTTTATAACCAAAATGATGTGAGTGTCCAATTCTGGGACTTTACGATCCCCAAAAAGGAACATGAACTTCACACTGACGCCTGTAGCCTAGGAGTAGCTGGCGTTCTAGTTCAAGTAGGAGGCTCTGGGGAAAAACAAGCGGTGGTTTCTTATTTTAGTCGAGTTACCACTAAAGATGAGCAGAAATGTCAGGGCTACGAACTTAAAACCTCGATGTGGTCGAGTCATTACAACGCTTTCCAGATTAACTAGCAACAAAACTAACTGGGACGGCTTTAGGAAAGCTTGTGAAGAAAATATAGTCCTGAATGTGTCGCTTAGAACACCGTGCGAAATAGAGGATGAAGTCGGCAGATTTATTGAAGTCTTACAAAGCGCCGCGTGGACCAACACTCCATATAAAAGGAAAGTAGTCGGAAATAGCGAAGTAAAATATCCGCCGGAAATAAAAGAACTGATGCTGGCAAAGAGGAGAGCACGCAAAAGATGGCAACAGTCCCGCGCTCCTCAGCATAAAAC
Organism: Matsumyia berberina; assembly: GCA_917880715.2. Lineage (NCBI taxonomy): Eukaryota > Metazoa > Arthropoda > Insecta > Diptera > Syrphidae > Matsumyia > Matsumyia berberina. The sequence continues at coordinate 88,035,620 of OU862871.1, forward strand.
CCATTCTAACTTCCTATGCAATAAGCTCAAAAAAGCGATACGGGATTTTAAAAATCACGAGATTTCTACATATCTCGAAGGCTTGTCTGCTGAAAAAAGTTCGAATTATTCTCTTTGGAAAGCTATAAAAGGTGTCAAAAAACCCCAAATACAATCGCTACCAATAAGAAAAAGTAATGGCGAGTGGGCAAAAGGCGATAAAGAAAAAGCCGACTTATTTGCTGAGCATCTAGAAGAAACGTTTAAGCCATTTCCCGGGCAAACATTAATAGAAAATATTAATAATACTATTATGACTCCAGACAACTTTAAAATAAGAAGCGTGTCACTAGCTGAACTTTGTGAGGTAATAAAAAATCTAAAGAATAACAAGGCTCCTGGATATGATCTAATAACCGGACAGGTCCTCAAGGAATTGCCAAAGAAAGCTTTAATAAAACTTGTTTACCTTATAAATGCTTCGCTAAGACTATTATACGTTCCAAGGCAATGGAAAGTCGCCGAAGTTATAATGGTTTCAAAGCCGGGAAAACCGCCAAACGACAAAAAGTCGTACAGACCGATATCGCTCCTGCCGATAATATCAAAGATTTTCGAAAAACTCTTATTGAAACGGTTAAAACCGGTAATTGAAGAAAGACGTTTGATTCCTGATCATCAATTCGGGTTCAGAATCAAGCATTCCACAATTGACCAGGTTTATAGAATAACCAACGAAATTGAGAAGGCCATAGAAGAGAAAAAGATATGTTCTAGCGCTTTTCTTGACGTTTCTCAAGCCTTCGACAAGGTGTGGCACGAAGGCTTGAATTATAAACTTAGACAGGTACTTCCGGAAGAGTTGTACAAGATCTTAGAGTCGTATTTGGAGAATAGACTCTTCCGTGTCAAGCACGGAGCCGAATACTCGGAATTCAAGGAAATCGCTGCCGGTGTTCCACAAGGAAGTGTTCTTGGTCCAGTCTTGTTCTTGCTCTATACTCGCGATATACCCCAAGAAGAAGGCACCGTTGTTGCTACATTCGCGGACGATACGGCTATTCTGGCAACAGAAAATTCAGTCGAGTCAGCAACTGTGAAGCTTCAACGAGCTTTGGATACAATTTGCGAGTGGACAAAGGTTTGGCGCATTGTTCTCAACGAAACCAAATCTACGCATGTTAACTTTACTAACAAGAAAATTAACAACTTACCCGTTTTCATTAACTCGGTACAAATACCGTATGCAAACGAAGCAAAATATCTAGGAATGACACTAGATGCGAAACTGAAATGGAAGCCGCACGTTAAAAAGAAACGCGACGAGCTCAAAATTAGATTTAGAGAAATGTATTGGCTGCTTGGAAGATATTCCAAATTAAGCATGTATAACAAATTGCTCTTATATAAGCAAGTCTTAAAACCTGTATGGACGTATGGTATACAACTTTGGGGTTGTACCAAAACCAGCAATAGAAATATTTTACAAACCTTTCAAAATAAGGTGCTCAGAACAATCGTTAATGCGCCGTGGTACATTAGAAACGACGATATCCATAGAGACCTCGGTTTAGCTACCGTCGAAGATGAAATAACAAATTTTGCACGCAAACTCAGTGTTCGCCTTCAGGGACATTGCAATAACGCCGTACTCCAAATTCTGGACGTGACAAACCTTGTGCGCCGACTACAAAGAACGAAACCGTTCGATTTAGCGCAATAAGGGATAACCGCTTATAATGACGGTATTAGTAGGTGCTTTTACTGGAAAGCTACCTGCACAACGCGAACTTTTATTGTCGAAAGCTAAACTACTTGATAAGGCTTTTTTTGTACTTAGTCGTAGTCAACACGAAAAGGGGAGATGTTTTTAGTGAGTAAGAATCTCACACTACCATGAGCACGTGCGGTAGATCCTCATGGTGTCTCATGAAAGATTTTCACCTACCCTCGCAAAAAAAAAAAAAAAAAAAAAATTACAACGCTTTCGAACAAGAAGGAACTTGTCCCGAGAATCGACAGATGGTGGTTAAAAATTCAAGAATTCGACTACCAGCTTGAATATCGAGCCGCTCCGCAAATGCAGCATGCAGATGCATTAAGTAAATATGCTTGCTAATCAGCTCAGCACTGTACTTCAACAAGATGACTCGAGTGATGAAGACAACATTCCACTTATAGAACTACGAGACAAAGTTAAGCAGCGCATCCAAAAGTTGCAAAATCACCAGGCTGATCAATTCAACGCAACTCATCGCGAACCACAAAAATATGAAGTAGGAGACTTAGTTCTTCTGCGCGCAGAACATCCAGCAACCGGACAGTCTAAGAAACTTCTACCGCGTTTTAAGGAACCTTATGAAGTTAAAGAGGTTCTACAACACGACAGATACGTGGTCGGAGATGCACTAGGGCTGCAGGTATCACAAACGGCATATTCATCAGTGCACGCTGCAGACCGTATGAAGCCGTTGCGTTTGCGAAACTCAGTGAAATCGCTTGGGAATAATTTGATGACACCAGCGACGAAGACAACTCTTACTGAATAAAATTATTAAGAGTATAGGAGCCAAAAAAAATACATAGGTGCTCACAAGTTACAACATTACGGTCTTATTATTTTACATTGTACTTAACATCTTTGATCTCTCCGCTTTTTCTTCTCTCGTAATTGGTTTGATGGTTTTGAAATGGAATTGCTTGTGGTTCTGTCAATGACAATTCCTGAGGTTACTTTACAAGTATTGAATTTATTTCACGGTTTTACAGGGTGCTGTAAAACTTGCTTATGTGAAATAAAAGAGCTGTGTGCGTTAAAGGGCTACGTGCCCAAAAGAGAAGTGTGCGTTAAAGGGCTATGTGCCCAAAAGAGCTGTGTGCGTTAAAAGGCTGTGTGCCAACAAGAGCTGTGTGCGTTAAAGGGCTGTGTGCATTAAAAGGCTGTGTGCCAAAAAGAGCTGTGTGCGTTAAAGGGCTGTGTGCTAAAAAGAGATGTGTGCGTTAAAGGGCTGTGTGCCAAACAAGAGCTGTGTGCGTTGAAAGGCTGTGTGCCTAAAAAAAAAAAAAAAAACTGTGTGCGTAAAATTGCTATGTGCGATAGTAACATACCGAAAAAAAGGTAGACGGTATGTTCCTTATCATAACAGCACTGAGGACAGCGCTAGATAGGATGGCCGAATTGTTAACCAAGATATGAACCTAGGTCTTGTGTTAGCGAAAGGATGAACCATCCTTTGAGTTATAATTGAGTAGGGAAATCCCTCCTACTCAAATCGAGGTAGTTTAGGTAGTTTCTGCACATGCAGCTCGCCAAGTGAGACAGACGAAGTGAGTTAAGTTCTGATCGGCAAGGGCGCTTGGCGAGTTCCCTCCGTGCAGTTACAGTGTTAAGTCTTAAGTTATAGTTTTAATAAATTTAGGTTCACACTTAGAATACATCATGAGAGGAAAAGGGTGATTCGGATTAGAGCGGTATTCGGGTTAAAAGGGATTCGGATTAGAGAGACATTAATGTATATCTTATCTTCTTGTCCAAAATTGAAAGCATCACAACTCCCATGAATTGATTATAGAAGGAAATTTGCTATTGATGTGCTAAAAACTGCTCTCACGTCCATTTATAAAGGCAATTATGGCCGAGTTTCTTCGACGTCTTCATCTTTATAGCTACAGCAGCGTAAATTGTCTGGGCTATTCTGGCTTCTTGAGTTCATATACACTATTGACCATTAAGCGCTGCAGGAATAAGTCATCTCTCCACCCCTAAGGCTCCTTGCTTTCAATAAAATTCTGTTGACTTCTGAAATAAAAAGGATCAAAACGTATTTAAGCGTACGCCACACGATGTTTCCAGGTTTCTGAGGACGTCACGTTGGCTGAAGACCCAAGCCAACAATAAGCAGTAAGGTAGAAGCCCGGTAGAGCCGGAACCAACCCCCATGGGCATCACAATGGGTCCACATGGACCTAAGTGTGATGAGGTCGAGTACTTCCTCCCGCATTAACCCAGATACCTAACCTATGTCACACAAAGGACGTTGTAATTGTGATAAACGGTCAACACTTTCCTATTACATATCAGCAATTGCATGGAAAATGCACTAAAAAAATTATTTTTTCGGGCAGAGTTGAACAGTCTAGAAATGAATCCGAAGAAAATCGAAGAGGGAGAAAACTAAACAAATTTGATCTATCTAAGCCCTAGGGTACTACACTCCAACTTTAATCAGAAGCAAGAGGCCAATAGAATCAGATGGACAGAACTGGTAACAAAAACCGATTTTATATTGACATATATCCATGTGGTCGCCGTGGCTCAGTGGCAGAGGCCCATCGTCCTCCAAGCTGAAGTTATTACGAGTAGTATCCCTATAGGCAATTTTGCGAAGAAATATAGTCATTTAGATATAGATAGTCAGACAGCAGTTCTACAGTGACAAAGTCATCGAGCTAAACTTCTTCAGCATACGATAAAACATAACACTCTTTTTGGTACCTGGACATGAAGGGAACCCTGTCAACCCGACCTGACAGAACCGACGACTACATAACTAGAAGAGCTTCGAAACTAAATAAAGCACTGATAAACCGTTCCAATGGAACTTCAAAAGCTAACCAATTGTAGTAGAAAGGCGCAATCAAAACGCCGCACCCACGAAGACTATAATCATGTCATAGCAAGAGGAAAACAAAAGACCCGGAATTAGCATCATTACGCAGAACAACTCACCTGATAAGAACGTCTTTCAACACAACAAACGTATGCCGAAGTGGCCGACCTTACTTACTTACTTACTTACTAACTTAAGGTGGTGCTACAGTCCGGGATGGACCTGGGCTTTAACCAACAAGCTTCTCCAGCTTGATCTCTCTGAGTCGCGGTCTTCCTCTACTATGCCGTCCTTCGGGTCTTCGAAGACTTTCATTGGTATTCATCCGCTCTACATGATCCAACCGCCTCTGTCGTTGGATCTTCACTTTTCTAGCTAAGTCAATGTCGCTATACTGCCCGTACAATTCGTCGTTGTATCTCTTCCTCCACTCACCGTCTATGCAGACGAGACCGCAAATCACCCAAAGAATTTTCCTCTTGGAACAGCCAAGAGCAATCTCATCCACTTGATAGAGTCATGCCCCAGCGCCGTACAGCAGGACTGGGACGATTAAAGTTTCCTTAAGTTAAACAGTCGCTTTAGTTGTTCGAGAGAGGGCTTTTCTACTGCCTATACTGCCGACCTGTAGACACAAAAAAAGACACAATTCACTTCCAATACGCCTCTCCAAGCCTCGATAGAACCAAAATAACATCTCCTTAAGAAACAATATTTTTTCAACGACTTGGGTGAAATGTCAATAAAGCCACTAAAAATCATTTGCCAGACCGTGAACCAATATAAATTATTCCAACCTCTTTTATTCCAAAGGATGGTGCATCCTGTGGTGGCGTGCGCCACCCTGACAAGCTTACCTAAACCGAACTCAGAATAAAAATCTTTGCAAATAGAAAATACCCTGTCTAAGTCAAAGGGTGGTACTAAGGTTGAAAATTAGATTTTAAAGGCTTGACTGAATGACCACTATTTAAGAGGTTGTAGAAAAGCCATGAAAGGCCATGTTGAATGAACCTTTGAGGAAGTTAAAGCTGATGCAAGGGGGCGATGGAATTGTTTAGACCTCACTTTTATTATATTGTTTAATTTTAGGGGAAATGGTGCACTCTTTTTACAACAACACTTAGTCGTGTAAATTATTCATCATGGCGGCTTATGGCGGTATTATATTCAATTCAATTAATGCTTCAGTCATTTTGTTTTTAATCAATCAAAATGAAGTCAGTTCATTTTAGATAAGATTTGAAAAGGATAAGTGCCATAAATATTATTCTGTGCTTAATGAATTATTTACGGAAATAAGTACTTGTGAACGCCGCTTAGGTGCGATAAGAGCATGACGGGTTGAATTTGGTTGCTTGTCGAAAATATGATTAAAAGGTCCAGAATGTGATTAAGCAGATTTAAATTAGATAAGAATATTAAGCCATCATGGTGATGATGATTTTTTAATAACTTGACTAAAAAAACGTGTCAAAATATCTGCAGATAGTTTCACTAACCTGAAGAAAGCCTCTGATAGCATTTTTGACCCTCCGGTCCAGCCCAACTAAAGCACTCAACGTGCTCCCAAACACTTTCTATCAATTGGCAATTACTCTTAGTAGACCAGTTGAGAAAACTGTGTCATAACGAGAAACATATGGTCCATCTACAACAGAAATAGGACGCGTGTTCTCTGCTATTGCTCGAAACTAGCCAGAACCAGTCACCTTACATTTGGCAAAGACTTTTTGAAGATCTATTAGAAAATTCCGTCATAAAATTTTGTAACATTACTATCTACACTCCACAGTGTGAATCTGAAAACTACTTCCCTAAGACGCAACATCCATGATCATCCGCAGGATGAGCCGGACAGTCGAGGTCAAAAAGAGACCCTGGATATTTCCAGAGAATATTTCGGCCGGCCAAGATGACAATCAATGGTCGCCGTGACTCAATGGTTAATCCGTTGGACTGCTGACCGAGTGGCGTGGGTTCAAGCCCCAGCCGCAAAGTGGTTGTCGCGAAAACTATTTATTTAAGATGATAATCACTGAGAATTTCGAACCGGAAACACGTTTATGGGTCTATCACCTCGAAGATTGCGAAATTACTTCCCAGAACTTGGGCCGGTTTTCGATGTTTAAACTTGATGGTTTTCAATTGAAATTTTATCAAAGACCCTGTCGTACGAGTTTTCAGCTACTTTTGCAGAAGATTAGTTCTTGTCCTATGTATGGGATGATATAGCAAATGATATCCCATCAGCGTTGAATTAACCACATTATTTGATAAATTGCTGCTCGACCTACATATTGGGGGTAGTTCAGTATTATTATTTTTAATTAACCAAAAACGAAGCTTTTATCAAATAAAATTAACCGAATCAGCTCAGATAAGATTTGAGGCATCTGCCACAACAATCTACGTGTTTAACTTTTTTTTTCCTGATTTGATTTTTATCGATACATGAGTTACTATCATACAAACTATTTTACTTGTCTTATTTCACATGTATTAAATCACGTGTCAGTTTGAGAAATATTGAAATAAATCACGCTGTCAGCTGTTAACTAGAAGCCACTGACTGTACGTAATTTTGCTTTTTCAATCTAATCTCTGTCATTCAAAAAAAAAATCTTTGAGAAGAATTTAGGGATCCGAAAAACGTCAAGTTTATGTAAAATCGTTATAGCTGACGAATATGAGATAACAGTGCGAAAAATATAATAGAAATGTCTATTTTTTTCTAATTGTTGTCAAAAGTTTGATCGAAAATTGAATATCACTAATCTCATTGATTAAATGAGCAATGAAATTTAAAGGTTGATTGTAGAGATAGTTTTGGACAAATATTAAAATTCTGCGATTACACCAAAATGGATTGTTTTGAATTTGATTATCCAAGTATCTTCCACGTCCCTTATCAATAAATAATAAATACATATGTGTGTACATACATATGCGCTTGCGTGGGAGTAAGGATTTATTGGAGAAAAATTTAAAAAAAAGTCCAAAATTACCTCCATTTTACCAGAGCTATTGAAGGAAACTGGTAAGTTTTGTGGTCCATAATAGTTCTAGGAGCACTAAAGGGCGAAATACTACTATACACTAAAGAATTGGCAGCAAACAACACCCTACGGCTGCTTTTGGAAGTGTCAAATACATAGATCACACCAGTATCACTAGATGGGCGAAGCTAGAAACAAAAACTGATAGCATGGCGCCATACCCTAACTTCGAATTAAATTTCCAAATTCTTTTGCCACCAAGGGAAACTTGGACGAAGGAAGGGTCACTAAACCCGGCAATGCATCCATTTTCACCAAGGGCTCAAAGATGGATGGAGGGTTAGGCTCCGGAATATACTCAGAAGAAACCGCCATTGTCCGTTCGACAAAAATTCCAAACCACGCCATTGTGTTTCAAGGTGAAGTTCTAGCGATAACCGAGACCGCAAGAGAACTATCTTCGGTAACCCCGAGACGAAATATTGACATATTCATCGATAGCCAAGCCCCCATCAAACAATACTCAAATCACTTGTAGTAAAGAGTTGTCGCAGCCAGCTTAAGATCCCAGGCTCAAGACATAATGTATCACTCTGTTTGGTCCCGGGGCACCAAGACATCGATGACAATGAAAAGGCCGATGAACTGACAAGAAACGGATCGAAACTGAACCAAATACTGGTCGATCACGCGGTTTTGACCCCTTGGGCTTCTGGAGGCTTGCCGATGAGTGATGGAGCACACATCCGTCATGCCTCATATCAAGAAAGATGTGTCCAAAACTAAATAAAAGAAGAACAAAGGAAATACTTACGCTGAACCAATCGCATTAGGCTCTAATGATAAGCATCATCACAGGCCACAACCTACTATCAGCCCATCCAATGAAAATGCGGCTTAGCACGACTGACCTCTGCAGAGGATGTGGCGATATAGACATGGACGAGGACACGACGCACTTTCTCTTTAAAGGTGTAAAGGTGTCTCTGCGAGTGCCCAAGCCTGAGCAGAACAAGAAAGAAAACCCTAGGCGCTCACTTCCAACTCTCAACTATGCCACCAAAGTCCATCCTAAAATTTATACTGAATTCAAGGTGGCTTAGGGGGATAACAACGATCAATAAATTATCTATTCTTATCCGAACAGGTACATGAATGTAGGTTCCACAATGGGGAACACAATGGATCCTTGAAGATCTGAGTCAGGTGGCGCCTAACGCCAACGATCATGCATGCTTATCACGCTTCATTCTGCATATGTATCTACATTTTTTGTCCGGTGAACATTGCATAAAAATGACCTCAAAAAATTACTTCAAAATTGGAAAACATATGTATGCCCTGAAGATTACAGGAACTTCTCACGAATGGACCTACACATATTTGCCGATTTACTGAGAAGAGTTACACCTTTAAAGTTCCAAAAATACTCTCCAAAAAGTTGTTTCCATTGAATTTGCCATCATCATCATGTTTCCAATGACTCGCTTATCCACTATGAGGGTTGCGGGTTTAGAGTTATTAAATTGACCCTCCACATTCTCCGATATTCCGCCATCGGCCCTTAATCATCAGAGGCTGTCCCCATACGAGTAGAGGTGAGATTTCGGATTTGGTCCAACCATCTCATCCTGGGCCTAACCTGATGGCTCGGGTTTCATGGTAGTCTTGGAAGGCGACTTGGGAACATGCGTTAATGTGCTCATACCATCGAAGTATGGACCTCTCCGTTCGAAGAAGTAGATGCTGTACATTGACAGCCTCGCGTATTCTGGTGTTCCTAACTCTATCTCGACGAGTTACCCCAGCAATACAACGAAGACCTCATTCTTTATTACCCAAACCTCATTACCATATTTATGTGAGGATCGGAACAAATACTGAATTAAAGACCGATAGCTTAGCTCCGCTGTCAGGTTAGGTTAGGTATCTGGGTTGATGAGGGTGTAAGCACTCGACCTCACCACACTTAGGTCCTTGTGGACCCATTGTGATGCCCATGGGGGTTGGTACCGGCTTTACCGGGCTTCTACCTTACCGCTCGTTGTTGACCTGCGTCTCCAGCCATCGTGATGTCGTCAGGAACCTGGAAAGATCGTTTATTGGAATATCAGTAGTTCTTCTATGTCCTGGTAATAATGTCTTCCTAATTTTCTGTTTCTCACGTGACACAGGCTTGGGCAGTGGCAAATAAAATAAGAAGTATCCTCTTGAACTTCTTCGTTACCGCAGCCCCTACATATATTGTTATCATTGAGTTTAAATTTCATTGTGTGGTTTCTTACAAGGTTGTGGCCGGTGACATTGACAGCGATTTTCTGTCATGCTTCAAAAGCTTGTTGGCTCTGGCTTTGTCATATGTTGGCCAAAGTTTCCTTGATATATCACAGGTGGTGAGCGACTCCCACCTTCTGTTGGCTGTCGTCAGAGTCCTGCGTTCCACTCGCTCCCTGAGATTGTAGAGTGGAGGCTTAATCCATTGCAGTGCTCGATTTTGATCCATTGTAGAGCCATCTCATTTCCGGTTGTGTTCCTGTGACCAGGAACCCAGCAGAGAGTAACACTGTGCTGCGAGCCAAGAACTAGCTTGGATTTTATTTCAAAAGCAGAAATTGCTTTAATAGCCGCCTGGCTGTCAATAAAAATGGTAATAACATCTCGTGGTATTGTCATCATTGATACCATATTGGCTGCCTCTATCACTGCCAGGACCTCCGCTTGAAAGACACTGCTGTGATCAGGGAGTCTCATTGAGCTGTGTATGTTCAGTTGGTCAGAGACTATGCCGGCACCTGTTCCTACATCCATCTTTGACCCATCTGTGTAGATAGATATAGACCTGTTTCTCGTTGGTTCATTGGTATCCCATTCTTCTCTGCTTGCGAAAGTGCAGGAGAATGCTTCTTCGAAGTCGAGATATGGTGGTATGTAATCGCTGCTTACGTCTCCACCTACAAGCTTTCTCAGAATTTGTGCATGCCCTTCTGGATTCGAATTCCAGCCATGCGTTTGGCTTATTCTCAAGGCACTCTTAGCGGCAGACTCTTGCATGTATAAGTCTACCGGTAGCGTTGAGAATTGTCTCGAGCCCCGCCGTCGGCTCCGATGTCAAGTTCGGTCCTCCTGATAACAGATTGACCAAGCTGTCTCACAATTGCCCCAGTGTGACCAATCCTACAGGATAACTCAGTATTGCTCCTACCATCACTCGTGAATAAGACCCCGAGATACGTATACTTCTCCACCTGTTTCAATGAGACTCCACTAACATGCAGAGTGCATTGAACAGGAGTTCAGAATATAACCAGCGCCTCTGATTTGTTCACGGAATTTGCCATCTTTACTAAAACTTAGACACTTTGCTTATTGCCAGGGTTGACAAAGATAATTTATTATTTTTGGAGCGAGCAACATTGTTAATCGAACTAAATGATACGGATCAATCACTCAGTAAACATTTTAAACATGTTTTAGACTTTGATAGTGGTTTGGCGGGTACCTATTCAAAGTTGTAAGAATCTGTTTCTCACAACATAGATTGACAAAACCCGTCTAAGTACAGTTGTACTTGAAAGCCCTCCAACATCTAACTCTAGATCTAGCTATCCGTTAAGTGGAGTCCACCCTCTTTATCGGCAGTTTCAATTTCGTGTTGAAAACACAATTTTTTTCTTCTTCTTACCAGTTTGATCTCACTCTTGTTTTTGTGTAAAGAAATGATATTGAATTCATTGCGTTTGCTACAAAAATTAAACCCAAAGATTAGGATATCAATCAATCGTTGCGAATTTAAGTCTGGTATTTCCTTCAAACCAGCAGCACTTAATAAATCTGATAACAAAATTAACGTCAATTCCTTTAAAATAATTAAATTTGATAAGCGAATTTCTATTTCTGGATGAACACCTGAAACAATGCTAACACATCCTGATAACACTATGCATTTATTTCGTTTTTTTTTTCTGCATTTAAAACGAACTTAGTACGTCAGGACGAAAGATTTAATAGGAGATTCACTTGTATACATGTATATGTTTGAAGTTTTAATATGTACTGTTGAGGAAGTATGTACATTTTTTTTAAAGGCAAAGCCCACCGTTTCACTTCCATTCGTATTGTGCATCGTCATGTGCAATATTAGGCATTAGGTTGCCCAAATGTAGATTTTAAACTTCACATTCATCTTTTTTACATCATGGAGGTCACCATCAAATGGTCGCCGTGGCTCAGTGGTTAGAGCATGTGAACGCTGTAGGTTTGAGCCCAAGATATTTTGACAGAACATTTTTCGAGGTATCCCCTCTCGTCATGGAATAAATTGTTATACGCATGTACGTAGGTATTTTTCAGTAACACGTGTAACATGAAACATTTTGGAATAATTTTCATTCATTTTCATTTTTTCAATTAGAGGGCCTTGGCTGGTTCTACAACCTCTTCCAGAGGCTTGGTTGGTGGAGGAATTTTATACTCTGTTTCCGAAGTCTCGTAGATTTTTTCCTCCTTGGATTCAACGACAGAAACATTGTCAGGCAATGGTTTCTTGGGACCAATTTTGTTCTTGGGATCGTATGGCACCGGACTCCATAATAAAACGGAGCACACCATAGCATGCCCGACGCACAGCTAATCCTCCAGTGAGCTTGTAGCGCAACGACTCGGCTTGAGCGATTGCATACAAACCGCGAGTAGCAACCTTCTCAGCGTACAATTCAATACGGCCGGCATCGAAATTGAATCGCTTCTGGACCATGGCAGTCAATTCACGAATGCGATGTCCGTTCTCACCCAAGGCCTGTTGGGTTTTTGTGGCTATGATTATAATTTCTGTGCGGGATGGAGTTAATCGCACCTCAACGCCGGAATAACCATCTTCGGCCAATTCACGTGTAAGGAACTGAGTTCAGTCTTGACCATGCCATCGGCAACGAAGTTGCGTTTTTTCGAAATATTCAAGCTCATGTTTGTTTAATACGACTCTCAGAGAACGTGGTCAAAAAGAAAGAAGGGAAACATTGCGCGAAGCTAGGCCTTGGCTCATCCCGGGCTATCGCTCCAGATATTTATGTATTTCTTATTTTATTTTGTAATTTATCGCTTAAGCTTTTAACTGCGCTAACGTCGCAGCATCACTTTCGAGACACCATGCAGTCTAAACCCCTGTTTCATTACCTCACGTTGTTTCCTTCTGCTCTGATTGCAAAGCCTACAGTGCATTTTTCCTGTGCCTTTGCTAATGGCTACAATTCTTGCAATAGGCGTGTTTTTTTGAAATCTAGCCAGCCAGTAGTTGCTAGCAAAGTCAAATTTTATACGTAAAACAAATACAACAACCAGCTGGCTACAACTCTTAATTTTATCTCCAGTCAAGAGCAACTGGCTAGGAATTTTACGATATCCCATGTCCAGGAGGCGCGGAAAGCGATGTTTTTCATTTTTATAGCGTTGGTATCACTGCCAAATTGTTGTGTTCTCTTGACATTTGACCGGTGTCTGAGTACGAAGATGAAAGATGTTATGATTTCATACCTCTTTTTGTAAATTATCCATTGAATAAATTCTCTAAATTATGGTTTTGCCGAATACTTTGACAGTTTGACAGCCGATGTCATAGGAACGAAATCACACGTACCAGCTTGACGGTATAAAAAAAATCGACTGGGTTTGGCTGGCTGAGAATCGTCTAAACGAACGACTGGCTAGCTAGGTTTAAAAAAAAAACGCGCCTAATATCTGGTCTTGATCTGCTTAGTAGCTCGTTTGTTTTTTGTTTGTTCTAACCGGGCCAGATCTTTCGTGATATGACGCAGTTGTTAAGCAAATTCCACCCTTGGTTGGCCGTCTTTAGAAAGTGGTGTTGAATATTGCCCTTAACGGCTCCTAGCGGGATATTAACAAATTCCCCTAGGGAGTAGTTAAGGGCTTATCCGCGCTTGGCCAGGTCATCGGCTCCCTCGTTGCCGTCAATTTTACTAAGGCCTGAGACCCAAGTGAGAGTGACCCTGAACTGGACCCCCAACTGGTTTAGTTCCTCCTGGCATTGCTTCACCAGTTTTGAGGATGTAGTGGCCAAATCAATAGCTTTGATAGCGGCTGAACTGTCACTGAAAATATGTAGCAGTATTGTAGATTGAGTGGTCGTCGTGGGTCAGTGGTTAGTGCGTTGGACTTCTGACCGAGCGGCGTGGGTTCAAGCCCCAGCCACGTCCACCGAAAATTTTTCGCGGCTCTACCTCTCGTCGGGGAATGACAAGCTTCCGGGAGTATAATCTGTCATGAAAGAGTTTCTCAATTCGCCTTTCGGAGTCGGCACTAAATTGTAGATCCCTTCCATTCGTGCGAACATCTAACACGCACAACATGAATGGTTGCGAGGGGCTAGGCCTTGGCTCATCCCGAGCTGTCGCGCCAGCTATTTATTTATTTATTTTTATTATAGATGGGTGTAGTAGAATTTTTCACTACACGGCAGGCTTCCCGAATAACAAGGAGCAAGTCAAAAGGATTTTGACAAACTAAGCTTCTCTGAGAAAAGGCCTGCGCCGACTCCGCAGTCCACCGAGTTTCAAACGCAACTTTGCTTTAGAATTTGACAGGAATCGAGACATGATTCACTTAAAACAGGGTTGCTGTGTTGCTGTTTCCAGATCCCAGAGCCCTTTCAAACTCTACTCAATCGTTAAATGCTAATTATTTCTCAAAGTTAATACTTCAACTACATAACTCATTACGAAATGCTGCAGAAATTCATTGTGGAATTTTTCTCTTTACAATTTAAGAAATCATCAGATAAACTTATAAAGTTGTAAAAAAACCGAGAAGTTGCTTCTGGAATGCCCAGGTATTTTCGAATATAATTGAAAACAATTAACTTAATAACAAGTATGCATTTATAAATATAATTACTTCGATCCATCACATTTTATTAAAATCAGTAATCTTTAAGAATACAAATAGTTTTATATTATTTAACAGATAACTGGAGACGGTCACTGCAAAACACGTGCTTTAAGGGGTTTCACTTTTATTTGCACTGTCTCCGCTGACGTACATACAATGCACTTGACCAGAGTTCGAGGAGGAACGCGTGTTGTAAATTATCTACTCAAGTTATCACCTGTCGAGGTATGAAAGTATGTATTTAAAAAAAAAAACTGTGAGTTTGATTGGCAATGGCTGCCATAAAAGACAAGATGTCACTTTTTCTTTACTTATAGTCTTACAATTGTCTGAATGAAAAGCCTGCACTTAATAAAATATGAGTAGGTATTTTAGGCATAGTTATTTATGTCTTGTCTTTTTCTTTATCAAAACATAAACAGAGTAAAACCTGTAAATGACGCAGATTAGAAATAAACTCTGGACAACTTTACAAAATGATTAACATGCTATCGTTGAAAATATGGAAGATGTAATGAAAGTCACCAGCGAAAGAAAAGACTCACAAAGCTTAATAGTCAGCGATGATTCTTTAACGACGTAAATTTAAATTAATTTAATATTTAAATTTTTCCTTATTGCTGATAATAGTACACTCAATTTCGAATTATTCTGTGGTTATGGGCTAAGCATTGCTTTGCCGTGGCTCTGTGGTTAGTACGTTGCAATGCTGTGCGAACGGCGTGTGTTCAAGGGCAACGACCCATAGAGGATCAGAGCCTGAACTGTTTCCTTCTATCCTTTACGGTCGAAAATGCTTTGGCGAAATCTGCGTTAAATCGAAATCGAACAAAAGTAGCGTAAGTTGTGAACATAATACTGAATCTTTACCTGATAGGTTAGGTAAGGTAAAGTTAAGCAGATAAGTTGGCGAGGGGAAGGAAGCCCTCTGCGCCACACTCAGGTCAGTAGAGACCCATTGTGATGCCCATTTTTGTCGGGAAATCTACCCCTTGCACGTGGAGCAGTAACTTAAGCATTCTCCTATTGCAGCAGGCTTTCGAACCATTTTGAAGCCTTAATGTACCTCCAGGTAGGTAAGTCCTCGTCTTCGCAGCCCCTGCAAAAGTCGTCCTCACTTAGCCTTAGCCTGCGATAGCGCAGAGTATTATGACCTATAATTACTCCTACAAGGATGGAGAGGGTTTTCCTGCCTTTCTGCGTGAGAGTATTAGTTCTGGCACCGTTCTACCTTGGCCATAGCTTTCTAGTTATTTTAGAGCTCCATCTTTCATTCGCTTTCGCTAGAACCCTGATTCGCTAGAATCCTGATTCATGCTTCATGTTTGAGTTTACATGGCGGGACTTTTACTGACTGATCAGCCTGCCAATTCATCAACCTTTTCGTTCCCTGGAATGCCCTCATGCCCAGGGACCCAGCATAGTTTTACCTCGTGTTGTGTGGCAAGAGCACTAAACTCTTCACGACAACACTTCACAAGCTTCGATTTTATTTCAATAGGAGAAATCCCTTTTAGTCCTGTCTGGCTGTCGATGAAAAAAGTGATATCATCATGTGGTATTATCTTCATCGAAGTCTCACGGGCAGCAATTGTCACTGCTAGGACCTCCACCTGGAAAACGCTGCTATGGTCCGGGAGTCTAACTGATTGAAGGAGGTTAAGTTTGTCTAAAAGTATACCTGGCTTTGATTCACGGGTTTGGTATTGTTCTCCTTGTCCATTCTTCTCTGCTTAAAAATGAGCAAGAGAACGGTCTTTTAAGGTCTAGGTAGGGCACCGTATAATCAGTGGGACGTAGTAACCACTTGACCTCCAGCCATTCGTTTGGCTGATTTTCAGGGCACTTCTGGCCGCAGATTTCTGTATAAATAGGTCTAGTGGAAGCGGGTTGGGAAAGCCTCTAGTACTGCTGTTGGCGTAACTCTCATTGCACTAGTAGCTGCTTTGCATGCCAGTCTCTGAATTTTCGTAATGGCCTTGAGGTTGGTGGTTTTAGTAGCAGTTTGCCACTACACAACGCTGCTATAGCTGTGTACATCTATAGGATATTTTTAGTCTAACTTTCTGCCCAATTGCACACAAACTGTGAATGTTGACACGACCTCCAAAACGTCTGACTGCCCTGGACTATGTTTTTTTTTAAGGTTGTTACATGTTCGAATGTTCTGCAAAGCTTGGCGATAGTTAAATAGAATGCAGTCAAAGACGGCGGCTGCTCATTTAAACGCATTTAACCCATTGTCGGCGTGGGTCAGTGGTTAGTGAGTGGACTGCTGTGCGAGCTGCGTAGGTTCAAGGCCAACCAATATCCATCACATACATACATATATATGCATTTGTATACCCCCTGGTAGACCCTAACTCCAAGGCTACTTTTTTGCCGCTCATGTCTTCTTGATACAGTCAACAATCAATTCTCAATCACACCGTTTCGCTCCAAGAAATCGAAATGTGTTGAGATATGTTGAAGCATACTCACTAACTTAGGTGGCGATACAGTTCGAAGTAAACCTGGGCCTCCACCAAGAAGCCTTTCCCGTTAGCCCCTTAACTAACTGCCTCCATGTACGCACTCCAAGTTGGTTTAGGTTCCCTTCCACTTGTGTGCGCCACCTTAGGCGAGGTCTTGCTCTACTGCGTTGTCCCTCCCTGTTAGACTCGAAGACTCTGCGAGCCGGAGTATTTGTGTCTACATGCCCCAGCAATTTTAGCCGATCAGTTCGTATCCTCTTGACTAGGGCGATGTCGCTGTACAACTCGTAAAGTTCATCGTTGAATCTTCTCCTCCAAAGACCGTCAACGCAAATGGGACAGAATATCTTACGAAGAATTTTTCTCTCAAAGCAACCAAGGATATGGGATGATCAAGGTCTTATATAGAGTCTTCTTAGTTTTTCAGGATAGGGCCTTACTACTCAATTGCCTTCTTAGCCCGAACAAGCAGCGATTGGCAAGAGTTATTGTTCGCTT
The DNA here is from genome assembly GCA_917880715.2 of Matsumyia berberina. Lineage (NCBI taxonomy): Eukaryota > Metazoa > Arthropoda > Insecta > Diptera > Syrphidae > Matsumyia > Matsumyia berberina. The sequence continues at coordinate 88,053,080 of OU862871.1, forward strand.
GATTTCTGCGCTGGTGCTGTTGTCGGATGTGATAGCGGAACCGAGGTATACGAAGTTCCTTACTACCTCGAAGTTATATCTGTCCTCTGCGACGTTATGTCCAATACGTCTATGTATGGTGTCCCTTCTTGATGACAACATATATTTTGTTTTGCCCTCATTGACCGCCAAACCCATCTTCGCCGCTTCTGTCTAAATAATCGCGAACGCTCCAGTGACATCAAGCTACGTTCTTCCGATTATGTCAATATCGTCGGCGTATGCGAGTAATTGGACGGACTTTTGAAAGATTGTGCCTCTGGTGCTGGCGCGTGAGGTATATACTATTCTTTTAAGAACCGTGAGGTCTTGATTAGCCATGATGGAGCAGCGAGCATTCTCCATCGTCAGTTTGTACAGATATCCAAAAGCGTCTGCGACTAATAAAAATATAATAAAACCCATCTTATGCAGACAGCGTCAAGGTAAAGGGTTTTGCAATAGGGAGGACGCTACAAAAGTAGAGCGACAGGGACAGCAAACGACGCCATATTTTTCTTGCGGTTTTTTGACATTTCTCTTCAGTAAGGTTTGCCATTTCATAATGGAAAGATATACGAGCCAACAACGAGTCGAAATTATTAAAATTTAATACCGAAATTCGGAGTCAGTGGCCTCAACGTTAAGAGCGCTACGTCTAATTTATGGTCGTCATAATCGTCCTAGCAGATCAACAATTGAGCGTCTAGTGGAAAAATTTGAATCCACAGGCACAGGACAAAATGTTCCCGTGCCAGTGAGACAAAGAAGTGCCCATAGTGTCGAGAATATTGCTGCCGCTGAGGCTTCAGTTGCAGAAAGCCCAAATGTGTCTCTCACACGTCGTTCTCAAGCGTTGGGCATCTCTGTGACGTCGTTGTGGCGAATTTTGCGAAAAGATCTTGGCCTACATCCTTACAAGATTAAATTGACGCAAGAACTGAAGCCGCTTGACCACCAGAAGCGTCGTATGTTCGTGAATTGGGCTGAGCAACAACTTGAAAATGATTCGGATTTTCATCGAAAAATCATCTTCAGCGATGAGGCTCATTTCTGGCTGGATGGCTTCGTCAATAAACAAAATATGCGGTATTGGTCAGGCAGCAATCCACACGTATTCCATGAGTCATCATTGCATCCCAAAAAAAATTACGGTTTGGTGTGGTTTATGGGCCGGCGGCGTCATTGGGCCATACTTCTTCCGTGATGATCAAGGCCGGCACGTTACTGTGAATGGGGATCGCTACCGTTCAATCATAACCGAATATTTTTGGCCCCAATTGGATGATATGGACTTGGAGGACATGTCGTTCCAACAGGACGGCGCCACAAGCCACACAGCGAATGTCACAATCAATTTATTGGAAACCAAGTTTGGAGAACGTGTTATCTCACGAAATGGTCCAGTCGCTTGGCCGCCTCGGTCGTGCGATTTGACGCCGTTAGACTATTTCCTGTGGGGCTACGTCAAGTCTATGGTCTATGCCAACAAGCCAGCGACGATTGATGAACTTCGTACGAATATCGAACGTGAAATTGCAGCAGTATCGGCCGATTTATGCTTGAAAACCGTCGAAAATTGGGTTCAGCGTCTGGACTTCTGCAAGCGTGCCCGTGGTGGCCATGCAAAAGAAATCGAGTTTCATACATAATGGCATCGAACGTACTTTCACAAGAATAAAGAATTTCATTGATATCCAAAACCGTTTTTGTTTTATTTAAAAAAACTTTTGTAGCGCTCTTATTGCAAAACCCTGTATAAAAGCATAACATACTTATATTTATGAGGAAAATATTTTTTTGAAAAACATCGGTTTGGTTAGATAGTCAAACATTTTCCATTTGGTGGTTCAGTTGCACCCACGCCAGAACCACTGGTCTCGATACATTTCCAGACAGTAATCACTAAGTGGGGTTCGGCCTGCCCCTCTCTTATCGTTCGCACAAACATTTTCTCTACCAAACCATCAAACTAAGTTGTTTATACCTGAAATCGAACCAATTGTGGACAGACAAAATTTGCAACAACAAAGCCACCACCCACCGCGTATCACTACCAGCGTGCGAATAAAACTGTAAGTACCTGTATCTACTAGAAAGCGATAAAGTAATTACTCATTTGTCATGATTGAAGTAACCTATTCCGACACCACAAAACCAAATTACTGACACACACTCAAAATTCATAAATAAACAACAAACAAACAAAAAACGAGTCAAGAGCCCATGAAAACCTATACGCAGAACATTATCAATCTCCACACAGGTAGTGTGAGATTTCTTATCAAATTATTAACTGAATGTTATAACAAAATAACATTAATACAGATATAAATATTGTAGCGAAAATATTAAGGCGCACAGATAGATATAAACAATAAATTTTACCAAGTGATATTATTAAGACCCTTGTCGATTTCCTGCAGTTAGTAAAAAGAATCCATTCTTCGCGTTCGGACGGCTTCCTCGCTTTACTCCTTATTTTCTTTTCTTTTGTTTGGTTGAAGACGCGTTCTACCTATAGTACGTGAATGTAAATAAAAAAAATATATATTAAAAGATTTTCTTGAATAATTTCTGTGTCAATGTAGGCAGTAATTTTTTAAAGAAAAAATTTTCAAGTGAAGGAATAATTGTTGCGAAAAAAAAAATTAATTCGTCCTTTGTGCGTGGAAATAAATTTGTGTAATTTTTTAAATCGAAATATAATGCTAAGCAAACATTTAGTATTTTGTTTGTTACTATTTTTTGCCACAACGCAGTCGGCCCACAGCACTATTGAGGATGATGGTAAATATTATTATTTATTTCCGCGTTTTCCCCTACTATCTCGGCCTGTCATTGGCTGTTTATCTGACCATGAATAAATAAATATTAATCCACGATTGATAACTATTGATATTAAAAGTCCACTCAGATAGGTAATAAAACGGAACGTGTGTTTGTCAATTACAATTTGAGTGCAATTGATGTCGATAATAGTGTAATCAATTATATGAAGCACCGTTGATTTTGAAAATACAAACGGGGCGGCAAATGAAAACGAATTCTTGGATGCACTTTTTATAGTGTTCTTGAAATGATATGAGTAACATTCAAATTGAATTAAAAATTGACCGGAAATTACTTCTCTTTTGCACTGAATGTCGTACTTTCAACGGAATTTTTATGGCTGGTTAGAATTTTTTTCCGAACCTATTGTTTCTTTAGAAGCACTTAGTGTCTTCGTTAGGGCGTTAAACTTGAACAATCCTTAAATAAAATACGTTTACCCAAACTGTGTTCAATAATATGGCTGTTCTCAAACGTACAGCGCTTCGAAATAGTCGTTGGTTTACGCACTCTTGGCGAAACAGTATTCCGCAATAATTTCCAATAAGGTACGGGTTAGGACTACGAGCCAGTGAATTCAAAACTGCAATATTTCTTATAGAAAACTATGATATTGTCCCGCGAGGTATGTGATATACAGCACTAAAATGTCGACTTCTCATCGAGAATATCAGTGGAAAAAATGCATGAGGTCGGTGTATGGATATTCTGTATAATATCCTGGCAGCATTCTGAGCCATCTGAGGGCAATTTTAGTTGATGAATACATTTTCCATTCTGTGGCTTTCGACGAACTGTAATCTGGCTTCCTTTTGTTCTGAGTTTAGAGGTGATTTACACTTCAGAATTTCCCTTAAACATACATCTATAAAGTACGTGCAACATTATTTTTACAATGAAATGAGAATTCACACGTCTCCTATTAGTCGCACGACACTCCCGACTGGAGGATTTTATCGAAGAACCTTCATGTGTTTATTCCTTCCCTAGAAGTGGACAATTTGTACCAGCAGTATGAGCTCTTCCATTTTTCAACTCTTTAGCGCAAATTTTGGACTCTGAAAGGCAACAACTTTTCCTCGCATCTTCCTTTTTCTTAACCTTTTTTCTTGGCATATCTAAATTAGGTGAGCTTAGCGTTTTTCATAAAATATTCTTATTATTTCTTCAATTTTAAAATTTTCTTATTTTGCTTGTTGACGTACCCGTTCATCCAAAAATGGGCATTGTCGCCGAAGATGATTTTTTTGCTGAATTCGGGGTCCGCTTCCAACTGCTCCAGAACCCAGTCAGCAAAGACACGGCGTTGTCTATGGTCGTTTTCCTTCAGCTCGTGGGTCCGTTGGATTTTGTACGGATGTAGGCATAAGTCCCGATGGAAAATTTGCCAAGATGATGGCGCGGAATTGACTGCCTCGGGTTCTCCTGCACACTCTTACGGACAGCGGTGATGATCTCCGCAGATTTAGCGTTTTGTTGACGTAAGGGTGTTGGCTGATTATTCACTGAACCGTTCGACTCGAATTTGGCCACCAAACGTTGATCACTAGACTGGGAAGGACGATCATTTAAACCGCAAAATTGGCGCAGCGCGCACATCGTTGTCCAACAGGAGACTAATTTTGATAATGAAGTTTTATTATTTGCACGTGTTGCTCGACGCTGTAACTTAGTGATTTGTCATTAGTGTCTGAAAAATAAAAATCGAGAAAACTGACAACCGATAAAACAACATGGCCGCCATGGACTGTTAAAATCTTCCCGTCTCTATTGGAAAACCCTTCATTTCCATAGCCAATACCACCAAAAATCTAAACAGAATCCTATTGTAAACAACTTTCGGCAAATGTGGTAAGACACGCACAGGGCCAATTTAGTGCGATTTTGATTCAATTCTCCTTAAATAACTATGCCCTTTCGCCGTTTTTCTCTACTGAAGAATTTTATCTAATTTTACCACATTGTACAGGGTTTTTCAATAAGAGCCCTACAAAAGTTTTTTTTAAATAAAACAAAAACGGTTTTGGATATCAATGAAATTCTTTATTCTTGTGAAAGTACGTTCGATGCCATTATGTATGAAACTCGATTTCTTTTGCATGGCCACCACGGGCACGCTTGCAGAAGTCCAGACGCTGAACCCAATTTTCGACGGTTTTCAAGCATAAATCGGCCGATACTGCTGCAATTTCACGTTCGATATTCGTACGAAGTTCATCAATCGTCGCTGGCTTGTTGGCATAGACCATAGACTTGACGTAGCCCCACAGGAAATAGTCTAACGGCGTCAAATCGCACGACCGAGGCGGCCAAGCGACTGGACCATTTCGTGAGATAACACGTTCTCCAAACTTGGTTTCCAATAAATTGATTGTGACATTCGCTGTGTGGCTTGTGGCGCCGTCCTGTTGGAACGACATGTCCTCCAAGTCCATATCATCCAATTGGGGCCAAAAATATTCGGTTATGATTGAACGGTAGCGATCCCCATTCACAGTAACGTGCCGGCCTTGATCATCACGGAAGAAGTATGGCCCAATGACGCCGCCGGCCCATAAACCACACCAAACCGTAATTTTTTTTGGGATGCAATGATGACTCATGGAATACGTGTGGATTGCTGCCTGACCAATACCGCATATTTTGTTTATTGACGAAGCCATCCAGCCAGAAATGAGCCTCATCGCTGAAGATGATTTTTCGATGAAAATCCGAATCATTTTCAAGTTGTTGCTCAGCCCAATTCACGAACATACGACGCTTCTGGTGGTCAAGCGGCTTCAGTTCTTGCGTCAATTTAATCTTGTAAGGATGTAGGCCAAGATCTTTTCGCAAAATTCGCCACAACGACGTCACAGAGATGCCCAACGCTTGAGAACGACGTGTGAGAGACACATTTGGGCTTTCTGCAACTGAAGCCTCAGCGGCAGCAATATTCTCGACACTATGGGCACTTCTTTGTCTCACTGGTACGGGAATATTTTGTCCTGTGCCTGTGGATTCAAATTTTTCCACTAGACGCTCAATTGTTGATCTGCTCGGACGATTATGACGACCATAAATTAGAGGTAGCGCTCTTAACGTTGAGGCCACTGACTCCGAATTTCGGTGGTAAATTTTAATAATTTCGACTCGTTGTTGGCTCGTATATCTTTCCATCATGAAATGGCAAACCTTACTGAAAAGAAATGTCAAAAAACCGCAAGAAAAATATGGCGTCGTTTGCTGTCCCTGTCACTCTACTTTTGTAGCGTCCCTATTGAAAAACCCTTTACTTTAAATAATAACGATTTTGTCAGACGAATTCCCATCTCAGACGTTCACGCGAAGTCGAAACCATTTTATTGCATTTTCACCTCTTTCTGAAGCGAAATGCTTTCCTTTAAGGCTAAGAATCGCTGTAATTTCTTATTATATATTTATGGCTTCAAATAAAAATTTCTGCAATTATTTGATTGTTTTTTTATGGCTTTAGTTGATAAAGCAGCATCGTTACGTGAGTTAACGACAGGGCCTGATACTTAGCATGGCTGCTTATCCTTACGCATTCAGTTAACGAATATCCCTGATATTTAATAGAGATCACTTAAAGGCTCCCGTCGTTCATAGGTGGATTAGCAACTGAAAACCTAAAAAAATAAAAATAAAAATAAATTATAACGCACTCAGGCGTATACTTAACATTTTTTTAATTTTTTTATTGAAGGAAGGTTTTTCCATTGTTGATATGAATATTCCTTGCTGTAGAGCTACAATGAATGCACACAATATGCGTATGCGGATAATATGGAAATAAATGCTGCTGTGCCAGTGTAGCATTTTAGAGTGAGTGATTTTATAACGAAACTATCCGAAGTAAATACATATTTTTCAATTTGATTTGTTGCTACAGCATAGCGAGTATGGCGACATCTTCGATCAAGTTGGGCTTCAAAAATACAAATCGGAGCCTTCTTCTTTTTCTTTTGTTAGCCCTTTTCTCATTGTGCGAACTAAGGCATTTTCAATTTGACTTATGGAGTTGATTGTTGTCCCAGACCTCCGCATGCCACTTGGTCCTAAATAATTTCATAGCTAAAGGCTAATAATTTAATGCGATTTTAATGTTCTATTTTTTTTTCCTGAAACTGTTTTTTAATATTCGGTGCGACTTCATTTTTACCAGGTTTTTTTGTGATCGTCTTTGCATGTGGACATACCCATCCTTTCAATTTTTATGGCGAACGAGTACAACGCTCACATCTAGTCTAGTGTATCAAAACCTGACTTGCGGGTTCTAGGAACAATATAAAATTGCGCGTTAAGACCTCTGTGTGATAGGGACATTGAAAGGACTCGCTTGAACGCCGACAAAATGTTTTCTGAATTCCAAACGTTCAAAATAAACAATTCGCCCTTTATCGTTTTAACTCAAATCTTTTACTTTCCTCTATACATTTTTTCTCTCAATTACTGGGTTTGAAAATGACTTTGTTCTAAGTGATGCGAAATATTTAGGCAAAAATCTAGCTTCAGTGGAGTAGCCAGTTGCATTCCTTCTACATTTTACCCTCATCATGGTACTTTGGGTTTTGGGTATAACCAACATTTTTTCATGGACCTACGAGTAATTTTAAAAGTGTGATAACTAAGTTCATGTGATGTCAGGTCGTATTCAAAATTACAGACTCAATCGATCTATAAATACAGTCGGCGCGGCAGCCCACACTATTTTCTCTTGACCTAAAACTAATAGTGCTTACTTCAGCTTCACCTGTTGCAAGACAGAAAAGAATAAGCATAAGAAAAACCCACGAAGCACGGGGATTTTGTTCCACTGCACTGAGTTTAATTGATTATTAATTTAATGCAAACACTGAAATGAAATTCTTAGAAGACCACAGTTCAATGACGCTAGAATTTTCTTACCTACTTTCAAGTAGAATTAACTAAATTCGTTTGTCCCACATTGATTGAAAGCGCAAGGAATATATAAAAATTTATTTCAGAGAAGTCAAACTATTTAATGGATTTTGTGGTATATAGACCTTCAACTTAACTAGCAATCTATTTCAATTAGACGCTGGTACAATTTTCACACGCTTGCTACATTTATATTTGCCTCTACTCCTATGACACTTCTTAAGCTCTTCTAAGAATTTCAAGGTCAAAAGGATGAAAACATGAAATTTGAACAAAGAACTAACATTTTTTGAGCACGTAGCCTACTCGTGGTCACCATGGGTCGGTGGTTAGTGCGTTGGACGACTGACCGAGTGGCGTGGGTTCATGCCCCAGTCAGGAACACTGAACATTTTTCGCGGCACCACTTCTCATCGGGGAATGACGAGCCTCCGAGAGTATAATTTGTGATGAAAATGCTTCTCAATTCACCGTTCAAAGTCGGCAATAAATTGTAGGTCCCTTTCATTCGTGCACAACATGAATGGTTCCGACAAGCTAGGCCTTGACTCATCCCGAGCTGTCGCGCCAGCTATTTATTATTTATTATTTATATTTATTATATTTAGCCTACCACCCGCCCATTTGTTTAGGAAAAATATTAAGGTTATGGGCCTGCGATCTGTAGGTAGCACGTGTGAGTCCTTCTCTGATTTTTGAAATGAAAACCCCTACCGCCCATTCTCTACAATAAGTGAATAAAAAATAATTTCGAAACATCACAAATGAGCATAGATACTCGTACTAACAGATAACTAAGTTCATGTCATAACGACGTCTTTGTTCATCTTATCGTATTTCATAGACAAGAATGTACAAACTTGTATTTTTTTTAAATCTGACTTAATACCGTGATTTCACAAATCCCTCCTATCTGTGTATTACTTCACGTTACTGATTTCTAGAAATTAATTGGAAATTTCTCCTGAATGGTTCTTAATCATTTCCATTCGTTATTTCGTTATCGAAAAAGCACAGAACCATTCTTACATCGAGTTATGAAAAATATAGACAGATGCAGATATCCATTTAGTGACTGCTGTTTCAAAACGATGGCTGGAGAGCTACGATTTCAATGTCTACCAAATCATCCACTTCAGTTCATTGCCATAAAAAATCTTCGTGAAATAATGGTACTTTTTTGTTATCAACGTCATTTACAAAAATGTTTCAAAAGAAATTATAAAATCATATTGTGCTGCAATAATTAAAAATTTCGCCAAAAACACAAAACTTATATTTTATCAGTATAAAGATGATCGCCGACTTTTTTAACAAGAAAAATTAATTAATTTGTGCAATAAAAATTTACCGCGAAAACTTGTAAATATCTTATCGTTCTAGACAGAATTGAGATTTTGATTTTAAGAATTTGTACTACACATGTATATTTTTTTAAAGCTTGTTGAAAGTCTATATATAGAATAGGTAAATTGTTACCCATAAAATCCGTAAAATTAATATCTGTTATAACAATAATTTTTAATTTTGTAAATATTAACATCTGCTTCATTTTGATAACGTGATTTGTTTGTTAACGTTAGATTAAACTGTCTACAATGGCGCTAGATTCTGAATTTTTTTTTTCTTTTTATTGCTACAGGATGTGAAAGATTGTGTAAACTCGTGACGAAGCTGTCGACATTTGTTTTGTTTATAAATAGCGGTTGTTTTAGTAAATAAAGGAAGTATTTTTCGTTCCTGTTTTAAATATGAATCATGTTTTATTGAAGTTGTTGTTTTTAACTAAATTATGGGGTACGTTTATTATTTAGTCTGGAACGTAGAAATAAGCTTTTATCATGCAACAATTGAAAGACATATTAGATAGGCTGATTCCAACAGTTAGCACGTATTTTTCCATGTTTTTGTCAATAGGGTTGTTTGCTATTTTGGTATAAAAACTGTCAAAAATGAAAGATTGATAGAGATAGGTGCTAAATGAAGCAAAAATACGTAAGCGTCTTGAGGTATTCAATTTGAAAGCTGTCGAAAAGTTTGCTAGACCAAGTTGTTTGGTATACACTTTTTTGACTTAAATTCATCATTAAATTACTAAGACATTTGATATACATAAATTATTGACTAGATTTTAGATATAAATGCCTACAGCGACTGTCGAACTCATATCCCTTTGATGCGCGTGTAGACTATAAAAAAAATTAGTTTAAAATTCGTTTTGCATTCAAAAATCAGCCTTAACATACACAAATCCACTGGCCCAGATGCTATTCCACCCATAGTTCTAAAGAGGTGTTGTTCCATGCTGGCGTACGATTTTTTATCTATTCTCTTGATCTCTTCCCGAGTTTATGGAAAATTGTAATAATTCAGTCCGTCGCTAAAGAAGATGAGTCTTCTTCTATCTCCAACAACCGGACCATTGTACTTATGTCCCTTCTCTCTAAGGTCATGGCAACGCTGATAAATCGTCAGCTTACGAAGTATCTTACAGCAACAAGTCCACTAGTGATTTGATGGCATATCTCACCGAGAAGTGGAACCAATCTATCCATCACTTTGGTGAGGGTAGGACTGTTGAGCTCGATATTTCAAAAGCATTTGAAATACTTTACCGATTCTGATATGACCTCCATTTATAAGGCGTTCATTCGCCCAAAGCTCAAGTATAACGCTCATATCTAGTCTGGTGCACCCAAAACCGTCTTGCATATTCTGGATAGAATCCAAATTCCCAGGGACATTGCAAAGTCAATAGACTCGCTTGACCACCGATGAAATGTTTCCTGTCTCTCACCGTTTTATCGTTTTTTTCCACAAACAGAGTTCCAGCAAAATGGCCAGTTACATTCCGCCTCTTCAATACTTCACCCGAAATTCGCTCATCAGTTTACCCTTAACCCTACTTTCGGGGATACAGTCAAATATAGAGATTCTTTCATAAGCCGTACAACGCAAATGTGGAATAATCTATGTAGCTCTGTGTTTCCCCATCACTACAACCTTACTTACTTACTTAAGGTGGTACTACAGTCCGGGATAGACTTGGGCCTCAACCAACAAGCGTCTCTAGCCAGCTCGAGTTGCCAGTTTCGCACGCCAAGTTGGTTAAGGTCCCCTTCCACTTGCGTGCGCCACCTGAGTTGCGGTCTTCCTCTACTGCGCTGTCCCTCGGATGTGAATTCGAAATTTTGGTGGAGCTGGAGCATTGGTGTCCATCTGCTCTACATGTTCCAGCCACCTCAGTCAATGGACCCACTCTTCCGCTTAAGTCGATGTCGCTCGTACAATTCGTCATTATACCTCCTCCATTCATCGTCTATGCAGACGGGACCAAAAATCACCCAAAAAAGAACAACATCATCCGCTTTTGACAGAGTCCATGCTTCTGAGCCGTAGAGCAGGACTGGGACTATTAAGGTCTTATACAGGGTCACTTTAGTTGTTCAAGAGAGGCTTTTGCAACTCAATTGCCTTCTTAGGCCAAAGAAACAGCGATTGGAAAGAGTTAGTATTCGTTTGATCTCAGCGTTGGTGTCGTAGTCTGAATAGATAGCGGAGCCTAGGTAGACAAAGTCCTTAACTACCTCAAAGTTATAACTGTCTATAGTGACGTTCTGTCCGGGATGTCGGCATTGGGTGTCCTTTCTTGTTGAGAGCATATACGGATACTTGGTCTTGCCCTCATTGACCGCTAAACCCATCTTCGCCGCCTCACGAACGCACCAGTGATATCACGATGCGTTCTTCCGATTATGACAATATCGTCTGCGTAATTGGACGGACTTTTGAAAGATTGTGCTTCTGTTGATAACGCGTGACTTTAGCACTATTCCTTTAAGAACGATGTTAAATAAGTCGCATGACAGCGCGTCGCCATGTTTAAGTCCTGTTTTGACATCAAAGGTCTCGGTGAGGTCTTGAGCGACGTTGATGGAGCAGCTTGTTTCCATTGCTTTACATTTTATTTGTTAAATTTAAAGTTAGGTAGGTGTTATAATTCCTAACTCCACAGGTTCCATTTCTGAGGTGATATTTTGGAGGATAGTATATTTAGTCTCATCGCCCGAAGGGAGGGACATTTTCGAGATATTTGCTTAGAATCCCGGTTCTTTCTCAAGAACTATATTGAAAAGGAATGGCAAAATCGACCATCTTAGCTTAACCCAGGTGTTAGTGGAAAAAGAGCCGCTGAGATTGGTAGTGTGTGCCACTGCTATTTCAGAGTTATGGTACACAGCTCGCACGTTGTTTTTAAGCTTCTGATCCACTAGTGCGCTCCATATTGCTCCATTCTCTTGATGGTATCAAGCGCTTTCTTTAAGTCGAAGTACAGAAAGTATAGAGGTGTCCCCCTACAAGCAGTACTACTACCTACATACATATGTGCCTACCGCCGGCAGCACCAATGCAATAAAGTTAATCCCACACCTTATTGGCCTAATTGTCAATGAAACACTGACTTATCCACAGTTTTTTTTTTAGACATGGACAAAGGCTAGTCTGGAATATTTTGAAGTCATCCAAAATAACTTATCTTATCGAACGCATTTAGATAGATTCTGTTTTTCAAATATTGGGATAGAAGTTAATCTTAACGATTAGAAAATGATATTCATCAATTTTAGTGCCTCTGTCTGTTTGCTCTGAGTTGTCAAGTACGCAGCTGATCCATTTTCAATGAACCTCACGCGTTTTAATAGTAATAACTTCTAAAAGCGACGAACTCTCTTCACCTCGATTAGTCAAGTTAGTCATAGCTAAACAGTAACAAAACCCGCGTGACCCAAGCGTCTGTTGGTTCGCAAATTTGTTGACAGGCCTATCGTGTTGAGCTGACAAGTTGGCCCCTAAATTATATTATCTTATCATTATCTGAAGTTTATTTTCTTCTAATCAGTCAGAGCAAAGAACGTATTCATCACAGAATTGCCGACGAAAGAAGTCAATACTAGAGAACGTTCTTTTACGCAAAAGTCTTTTTCATGTCTTCCATTCAGACTAAAAAATGAAAGTAAAACGTAGCTTCCTTTTCATTTCTTAACTTAGAAGTGAAACTTTCGTCTACAAAACAGTGAAATGCCAACCAAGTTTGTCAAATGGTAATCACTGACAGGCTGAAGGATTTGCATTGTCTGCAATCAAGTGCTTCATACGTTTTAGAATGCAGCAAACTCAATGTACACAACTATGAAGCACGCTTAGTACGTTTGCGCTAGTGGCCAAGCGTAAATTGCTTTATAAAGAAATCTTATCTGATGACTGTTCTAAATTATATATATGTATGTTTTATCCGAGACTGATTTATACCAAAAATTATCTTATCAATACCATTTTTCTAAGTCTCACATGAGCAGAGTGAATCATAAATTTGGTGCTGTTAGCTCAAAAACTTACCAATTAATATCGCCTCCCCTTTGGCAATACGATATTTTTCTTATTGCAGCCGTTATCAGGTAGGTAGCTATAGATAAGTAGATAAAATTCGGAATTGAGTTCTTAGAAAATTTGTATATTATTTATATTGCCTGAGGAAGTTATCAATAAAATATACGAAAGGGAAGTAATTGAAATCAACAAATAGGTTATCGACTTAAGGCCATTGTCATTGTTAACAAATCGACTGTGAGTTCTGTTCTATTTTTAAGTCAAATTAATCATCATCAGTGAATTTTAATTGTCTTAAAAATAAATCAATAAACTCGAGGTATTTTTTTAAATCCAATATCCGATTGCGATTTTGCGTTTCTCTGAGGGTAAACTTCCTAAGTCGAAGTAGTTTATGATTTGTTTAGACTGTTTCCTTTTATCATGCTTTTATGATTTTATAAGGTTTGATAAGCCTCACCTGGTTATAAACTCAATGTCTGGGAAAGAGAGCTGCCCAGATACAAACAAATGCTTTATTTATCACATTTTTGGGAAAAATGGGTGCTAAACGCAGCTCATGCAACGGAATAACCAGCACTCCAGAATCAGCGAGGCACTTATAAGATAGCTGCCAGTTTTCGGTTGTCCTAAAGACTCATTTTCACTATTCAAATCGCGTGGGAAATCCTGGGAAAAAATCCAGCTCAGAATAACTGCCTTAAGACGGGCCCTGAAGGGTGAGATCATTTTAGTTCTGGTCCTCAGCGAAAGATCATCATCATTTTCAATGACCCGCTTATCCAATATGAGAGTCGCGTTAGGGTGCATAAGTGGACTATCCATATCTCCCGATCTTTCGCCATTGACTCTAAATCATCACGGGTTATCCCCATACGAGTAAAGATGCGATTTCGGACTTGGTCTTACCATCTCATCCTATGCCTAATCAGGGGACGCCTACCTGATGCCACGGACTGGAATGACAGCGTATGCAAATGAAGAGGCAAACTTCTTCCAACTACTACCTTTTGACTAAAAAATGTGGCTTGGGAATTTACCCACAAAAAGTTGTGCTCTTCTTTAACATTTTCCGCACTACCCACCATTAAGAGAGCTACTCTCAAAATTTCTGGTGAGGCAAAATATCTTCGACTCATACTTGATAGAAATCTGAAACGTAAACGTAAAAAATAGAATCTTGGCTTGATGAGTTGATTGAGCTGACACTGATTATGACATCAGGAGATTCGAAGAAATTCCTGTGAATTATAGCAATGACAAACACCACAAATGTCCTCAGCTAGCCTGGATACCACCCTTGGACACCAATGAAACTTAACGATACCTGAGTTTTAAACCACTGAACCTCGCTCGCGGTGTGTGTATAACATTAAAAGGGTATACATATCCCCTTGATCCGCATGTGGATTATAAAAAAAAGGCACCAATCGCTTTCGACGCGTGTAGTAGAAGAATCTTTGAAAAGAATTGGGGACCAAACCCAATAATCAGCCTATAGATGTACATAGCAGCCGTGAGACTAATACCCACGTGTGGTGAATCAGTCTGGTGGCAAGCTCCCAGTAAAATCAGAAAACCCAAAGCTCTGATCTAGATACAAAAGCTAGCATGCATAGGAAGAACCAGTACTACAGAAAAACTCCAATAGCTGAATTGAAAGTTCTTTGTCATTGGAAAGCGAACTCATTCGGACTTGCCCAGAAATTATACAAATATATAGACCCCATTGTTAAGACTGATTACACATTACCTTACTTGGGCTTCAGTAAACCATTCTAAATTTTTTTCTTGTGTAAGAAACAGCAGGAAAGGGATGAAGTGTGCGAACACTAGCTGTTAAATTTTAGAAGTTGGGGTGTGTGTGCACTGCGACCTGTTAAGATTTATTGTTCTCCCTCGTACTCATATTGATTGATTGATTGATTGATTGAGTGTGTCGCTGCAGAATCTGCAGTTTCCGTTTGCTTCTATTCCCATTTTTCTGAGATGTTCCCGCCCACTTTCTAAACCTCTCTCATACCTAGAAGTTCGTTAGGCTTTGGGAAGCTTTGACGAACCTCCGATTTCGATTCTCTGTAGTTCTTTGTCTATGGATCTGCACCATGTTTTAGCAGGAGCATATATTAAGTGGCAGAAGATGGAGAAATCTGAAAAATGCTGTGGGAGTTCACCAAATTGCTGGTTTGAATTCCCACCTTTTCCCTGCCGCCTTCCTACACATTGTTTTAACTACTTTCCGAATGCAAGAGTTTAAGTTTGTTTAACCTATACGTTACGGTCAAAGTGCAGTTTAAACCCAAACTGCATATTCAGCAAGTCCTATAAAATAACAAAAATGTGTCTTTGTTAGCTTAACAATGCCAATGATCAGACTTCATCACATTCAAGGTTATGACAACAGCTTTTTCTTTGTGCGGCTTATCGGCCGTATTCACTTTTAAAATTTTTAGCAGCGATTACCCATTAACTTGTTTTATGACAAATTTTACAATCTATTCAGACATTTCATACACAGACATTATTATTTTGTAATTTTAACGTAACTTTGGTTCGTCGAGATACTCGTATTTTTGTGAGTAAATCGTCAAGCAACACCACACGTGCCAGAGGAAAGAACAAACTGATTAAAAGAGCATCGACGCCAGGCTACAAGCATGCAAAACTTGATTGGAAAATTGTACAACAAGTGCACATGCAATTGAAAATCATTGCAAGCACCTGTAATTGGCGTTCGCCGAAAAACGGGTTCAAACGAAAAAGCCTGTTTCTTTTTTTGTAGAAAAAAATTTTACAGTATGAGTGGAAAAACTAGCAACGACCTCAGATCTTTTCAAATCTGTACGTTCGCGCAATCTTAGGAAAAGAGCTTCACTCTGTTGATGTCTATGGCGTGTCCTGCGCTTTTTGCTGAATTCGAAAGGACTTCCGAGCTCCAATGGCTTACAGAATCATACGCCCTAGACATTGTGGACCATTAGTTGCAACTTGGTGGGTTGCGCTGGTTTCATTCCCAATTGTCGCTGGCTTCTTTCAATTGTGTTACTCCCTAAATCCTCAAGAAGCTGCACAGCCCTTCAAAAGTTTACAACACAATCAATGCAATCCTAAAACCCAGTCCCACAGACCGAGCTAAATGAATATGAACCTAATGTAAGACCAAGTAGCTCCCACGCGGCCTAAGTCTCCCAAATTTGTGTGAAGCCATGTTGGTCTCATGTGGCATTCTAGTGAGAATAATTCGTCTTGTCGCAGTAGGTTGTAGAAGTGGCGAAGGTATGAACCGCGCCGTCTTAGTGGGATGTCCGTGGATCCTCGCAGTCCCCTTTTACAACGTTGGAGTACTTGTAAATAAAAACAGGTGGAATTAATAAATGGCTCTAAGTCTCCGTTGACCATCTGGAATTTAATATGAATTTGTTGACAACTCACCCAATGTGTTGAAGACTTATTTTCTCAGTGTTGTCATTCTGGTCCTATTAAGTCTTGGACTCTCGCATTTACATCACCTCTACGTAGGTTTTTCGTGCTTAGGCTTATTCTTGTCTTAGCCTGTGATGAGGTCCATTAGGATGTAAAAAATAAGCGAGGATCTTTTCCTCTTCCTCCTCGCATCACGACCCAAGTACTAAATGCCGCCAGTCCTAGTCTGTAGGCAGGTCGATCACCAGTCTTAGTTGCTTTCTACCAAGATTAAGCGTCGTTCTTGCTTTGAAGGTTTGCAACCCTCTCTGCAATATTTTCTGACATTTTACAAACAAGCTGCTATATATTTTTTTTAACCCTAAAAGCTATCCCTACGGTTGTAATAGTGGGAATATCGCTGTCTCCAGTGTCCGGTCCTTTTCTCGCCAACTCATCCGCAGCCTTATTTGTTACAGTAACTGGCAACCCAGAGCAGGTTGACATAATAGGAGGTTGCCGGGATGTAAAGTTGTTTCCTTGTTTTTCCCTCACCGGTTTCGAGTCGGTTCTTGCGAGTTCCAATAAAGCTGTCTGACTGTCGGGGCTATAAGTATTGTTACCATTTGTTCCGGCAATAAGAAGCACCTTGAGTACCGCGAAAATCTACGTCGGCAATAAAGTCACGTGTTGTTCCAAATAGCGACATTGAGAGGCTGCGTTGATTGTATAAAGTAAGCGAACGATTTGAAAAATCATATATGGTAGAGTAGGTAAAGAAGACCAGTAGCAGAACAAGATTACACCCCAAAATATATTTTAAAGGAAATGAAAAGGCACCATAGTTGACGTCTCTCCAAACGTTAAGCTTGTACCTCCCACTAAAGTGTCTTCCTACATTTAATTAATAGAATGGGATTCTCAATTTTTACAGATAAAAACCCACTATTAAATACTATTTTGGTTCGCCTTCAATCAAGGTACTCACATTGTGTTTGACAATTTGGGTGATCCCGTGCTTCCATTGGTTCTTAGAATTGAATGACGTTGTTGTGGTCAATCAATCAAATTGTTCATTTTTCATAATTAACTCAATAGCCCCACGTGTAGAATTCGAAGACGTCACGTTTATGTTGCAATAATTATACTACAATTTCAATCGGGACTTTTTTTTTTAAATCGCTTGCTTCATGATTATTATTGCTTGAACGCTCGTCTGCAGTGCTACTATTGTAGCTGGATATACCCACATATTTCGTATAATGATGTTAACAATACTCATGCAGAGGAAATACACGATGGACTCCTAATCTTTCTCATCTCTGCAGCTCCTGCAGACTATGCTCAACCTTAGTTCCTTTCTATCTTTTATTGGCGTTGTTGCATTAATCTAAAGAGTTTTTCAATAGCGATGGGTAGATTTTGACAGCTCATGGCGGCCATGTTGTTTTATCTGTTGTTAGTTTTTTCGATTTTTATTTTTCAGACACTAAAGACAAATCACCATGGCAAGTTACAGCGTCGACCAATACGTGCAAATAATAAAACTGGAGCCGTTGGAAACGGACCCCTATTTTAGCAATAAAATCAACTTCCTATTTTTGGATGAACGGGTACGTCAACAAGCAAAATTGTCGGATTTGGGACCATGCCAATCCACATGAGGTCTACCAAGTGGCAATGCATCCGCAGAAAGTCTCTGTTTGGTGTGAGTTGTGGGACGGCGGCACCATCGATCCGTACTTCTTGGAAAACGACGATGGAATTGCCATCACCATCCACGGAGAGCGCTACCGATCGATGATAACCAATTTCTTTGGGCCTAAATTAGATGACATGCATGTGAACGACATGTCGTTCCAACAGGACGGCGCTAAGTGCCACACAGCTGATGTCACAATGGACATTCTGCACGAGCGATTTGAGGACATGGTTATCTCACGTGGAGGCGATGTGAACTGCCCACCGAGATCTTGCGATTTGACCCCGTTAGACTTTTTCTCTTGGGGTTTCCTTAAGTCACAGGTCTATGCCAATAAGCCCCAAACGACCAGTGTCCTCAAAGTCAACATAAACCGCGACTTCGCTCAAATTCAACCTGATATATGCACCAGAACTATCGAGAATTTGACCTCTTGGATGCACGCCACCCAGCGAAGCCGCGGCGGCCATTTGAACGGTGTCATATTTCACATATAATGTCATTGACAGGCCTTTCAAATAAAATAATAAATTCGTTGATATCTCAGATACAATTTGTTTGATTTATCTACCCGTCCCTATTGGAGAACCCTTTAGATGTGTGTACCTATGATGCGCTTTCAACAGAGCGTCGCTAAAAGGCAAGTGCCTACGATATTAAAGATTCGAGGTCCTCTTCCTCTTTAGTCGTTGAGTTACAGTCTAAGCGTGTTTGTTGGGGAAATTGTGTTCAGTAGTCTGGTCCACCATCAACCCTAATTGCTCACTAATTGAATTTGCGTGTTAGACTTTTTTAAACGCGTGAACTTGCCATTTAACACCTTTAAAAGTTTGCCCAGCGACTCCCACTGTGCTTTAAGCAGTTCATTTTTCTCAGGCCAGATTGTTAGCTTTATTGTTTCTAGCGACACCTTTGTGACTTACACAAGGCGGCCGTCATTGTGGTTGGCAAGCATGTTGAATTAGCTTTGACATTCCCTAGCCAGATGTGATCTGTATGTTGAATAAGTGACGATTTTAAGCGCTGCTTAGCTGTCCGAATAGATACCTATCTTCCTGTTTTGGGCGAAAGAATGAAAAGGACTTCCATCTGAGAATCCTGGAAATATATACATATTAAATAATCAAATTTTCAAGATCCCAGATAAAATGTGGTCGCCATGGGTCAATGGTTAGTGCGTTGGACTGCTGGCAGAGCGGCGTGGGTTCAAGCCCCAGCCAGGAAAATACCGAACATCACCACCACCTCTCGTCGGGGAATGACAAGCCTTCGGGAGTACAATCTGTCATGAAAGAGCTTCTCAATTCGCCGTTCTGAGTCGGAAATGAATTGTAGGCCCCTTCCATATTTGCGAATTTACATATGTATTTATGTATGTAACATGCCCTGCGAAGAAATGCATAGAATGGGGTGGCGCAGGGTACAAACAGGAGACAGAGCAAGAAGGAGGTGTTTCTTCAGCACGTAGACATGCAGGAGCATGTATTCGGCCATAACTCATGACACGGGCCGGAGAATATCCATAAAGGATCTTCACACCTATCTGCGCACCAAAAAAAAAGTTATTAACCTGCGCAATATGAATGGTTGCAAAAAGCTATCTCGCCAGCTGTTTATTTATTTTTTATTTTATTTATTTAGATTGATATCAAAACCCTCTACTCAAAATAAAAAAATGTTTACATATTTATATGTATAGATTAACATGTGAATTCTTTCGCTAATGAGAAACGAGTATTTACTCTAAATTGTAATTTTAAATAGAAACGTGTGCCTCCTGTGTACGTGGTGTTCCCGCCGCAAAATTTAAACGGCTTAACAATAAGACTTCCAAAGTTCTTCCAAAATTGGAGATACATATATACATATGTACTCTCCTCACGATCATAATCAATCACAATGACATAGCAAATACGAGTAAGTAATACCTATCGGTTTCACTACACAATAGCACTAAGAAGCATTAAGTTCTCAAACTTTAATCGATAATTGTAGCCACCAATCGAACACACTGTACTCGTACTTGTACTCCTACTCGCAGTCATATCGTATTGAACATTGAACTATGACGTTGCAACGACATTCGGAATTCCCGGGTTTTTTTCTCAGCACTTTTGGCTTTCAGTCTCTCAGTCAAAAGTAAATTACCCATCGCGCGAAAAGTGTGCTACTTGCCTATCATACTCGTACTCGTACCTACTATGTGCAGTCGATGTAAAGATAGTTAATCGTAAGATAAAATGTTCTCGCTGCCTCTGAATTATATATACATATTTATAAGAAAAATTAATCGGAATTTTATATCTGAACATCGGTGTGGGGCATTACATGACGAAAATTCCCCCGTGCTGAATAGGTAATAGTCGTTCGATATTCATTAAATTCAATATATACTTGGTCCCTAAGTTGAGCGGTTATCAGTTTGTTTCTAATTTCGGTTGGGAGCAAATTTCAAAAGTTACGAGAGCATAAAGATTAGAGAAGAAACGATTTTTTTTTTATGCGTTAATTGTGGGATACGGTGTGTGCTTACAGTGTTTTTGTTTATTTCAACGGTAGAGACGCAATGGGTGAGCAATATTGTGTTGTTTTGAAATAATTGCTGTGAAAATTGTTTATTTACCAGGACTTGAATAAATTAAAATTTTTTTTTTTAATATCCTTGTGTGAATAATAAACATTTTAATTGTGACTTACTCAGTGGAGAATTTTCCATTACAAATAAACACTTTAAAGTGGCATGGCACTGCTTTGATGTAAAGACTCTTCCAGAAAGTGCGAATATCTAAACATGATACATGTTGTAACTCCATGTTTGAAATAGCAATTAGATACTATGACTGAACTCAGTTCAAGTTAAATTTGGCGCTTACTCGTACTGTCAGTTAGTTTGATCGAATTTATCTCGATTTTGATGTGAAGTCATTTATTTATTACTGGTTGCTTTTGAAAATATAAACAATTGAAAGGGGGTGTGTGAAGACAACAGCAGTTTCATATCAAACTTCTACAACAAGGCTTCGGAAGCTGTTACGATGGGGACAAACCAATGCGTTTCTGTACAATAACATTTCTTCAATGTACTTACTGTGATCTAGTTGTTCTTATTACTCCATGAAAAAACGAGTTGTATATATAATTAAAGTCCATGTAGTATGAACTTTTCACGCGACCCAATTAACTGAAACGATCAATTATATGTACACAGAAAGCTGGGGCCAAATCGTCTCCTCCGTGATCGTATAATTCGTCACGTAAAAGCAAGACAATTTGGCCCCAGAATGCCCGTTTTTACGTGACGAAATATACGATCAGGAAAGACACGATTTGACCCCTGAATTTTAGATATTGATACGTTTTTTCATTCACCTTATGAGTCTTGCCTCTTGAGGGGAACTCGGTTTCCAATACGACTAACCTTATCTTCTTCAGGAAATATAAACAAGAAACGGCACAAAACTAACTCTCCCTAATGAGGCCAAATTCCTTGGTGTCATTCTTGACAGGAAGCTTTGCTGAAAGCTCAATATTACAGAGCTGTTTTGATAGCAAGACTGGCAAGAGGACTTTTCCACTTCTGGATTTCTTAGTCAAACAAGCCTCCCAAAAACAACAAGCCTCTCAGAAGCTGTTTCAGATTGTCGCTCATCTGTCATGGAGATGGCAAAATATTTTAACTTTCACCTATGCTGGGTACCCGGTCATAGGAACATTCTGGGGTACTGTAAGGCCAATGAATTCGCCCAACCTGGTACTACTCTGGACAACTTGCCGGAACGGAGGAGTCTGAGTATTCCACTCGCTACATGTAAAGTACTCTAAGAGTACGGCGGGATCAGCAAGACAAACCAAAGATACAACGTGCCGCACTTCCAGGGAGATCCGACCTATGCTAAATCTTACTCGATCTAAAAATTTGATTTAGCTTAAAAGGTCGCTCATTAGCACCGTCATTGGTGTTCTTATCGGCCATTGTGCCATTGGCCTTCATGTCAAAAGGATAGGCCTTTTCTCAAATGACTTCTGCAGGAGCTGTAGGGGCGAAGAGGAGGAAACGATCCTCTATTTCCTCTGCACTTGTCCTGCCTTATCCCAACGAAGGAAGCTTTATCAAGGAGATTATCACTTCGAAAACTTGGGCCAACTATCAAATACTGACCTCATAAGTAACCTCAGCTTCATCAAAAGCTCCAATTGGTTTCAATAAAGTGAGTGGCATTTTTCAGGGTATCATAAAGAGCCTTCCTGGCCTCAAGGAAGATTCTCACAATTCAAAATTCGATTTTTGGCAGTGTACCATATCCAAATGATATCAAGAAATTATCAGTTCATATTCGAGCCACAATATTTGTGCCGAAAGCAAATTGATTTCGGTAACGCAGAATGCTAACCCTCGTTCAACTTTCAACGAGAATCGTTAATCAATTTGGTTGCTACACTCAGTGATTGCAAAAATCAGTGAAATTGTGTAGACATGTAGTACATGTGTACATCGGTCATATTTTCCACGCTCCTTGTGCAAATAAAATAAAACACACACATCCCAATCTCACACTTAACAGTGGGAGAGGTAAAAGGACATCCTGAATAGGAGAAGCAAAATTAAAAAAAAATGGACGCGACAGGTCGGGAAGAGCCGAGGCCTAGCTTGTCGCAACCATTTCATGTTGTGCGTGTTTGAGAAGCGGCGAATTGAGAAGCCTTTCCATGGCAAATTATACTCCCGGGGGCTTGTCATTCCCCGACGAGAGGTGGTGCCGCGAATAATGTTCGGTGGACATGGCTAGGACCTATACCCACGCAGGCTTGCACGGCAGTCCAACGCAGTAACCACTGAGCCACGGAGTCCACATCTATTTTAAACGAACTTTATAGAACCATGTCTAGTTAAGGTATCTATGCCATATTCGTCCGCCCTTGCCACTGAAAGTCTTTGCTGCTTGAAGAAATGAACCAATTGAGGGCTTTGATGTAAAGAATGGATAGAAGCCAAATAATTCATTGCCATACTACAGGGATTGACATGATTTTAAGAAAGCAGCAGGCTGTCACTTAAGTATGATAACTACAAATTCAATAATATTATGTTTTCGACATTCGTCGGGAAGATACGTTATACTAACACTATAGCTTCTTAGATGAAGAAATTCACCCGAGATTCAATGGAAAAGTTGTTATAAAGTTATCTGTGCGTTCTTGGCGACATGGCGTTTTCCAAATGGTAGTCGGCATAGTGCAAATTGTTTTCCCCTTTGCTGCATTTGCTGTTGAATTGGTTTCATCAGTTATTGCTTCTTGTTAAATAGTTACGATTTCGTTATTCCTGTTATTGTCCAGTAAGTTTAGAATTGAGGCTCAACCTAACAAGATGATACGCTGGGCGGGGTGCGCTGCATAGTCCCGTTGGACACGTCCGTTTACTTTCACAAGTGCGAGTGAAGAGAAAATGTTAAGAAAAAAAAGTGCACAGTTGCCTTGTATCTTTGTATGCATTTGCTTGTGTTCTCTGGTGTTCACAACAACAAAAGTGTGCTATGTATCTTAGGGAAAATGCTTGCGTCTTCAATCCTTTTGGAATCATAATTTTATGTTCATAAATGGAGAGTTTTCAAAAGAGCTTGAAAACTGTCATAAAAACTCTCTAGTCACACTCAGCTATCACACACATTAGCTATCCTTAACAATTTGGACGACCTTCTAGAGCTTCAGCCTAAAAACTCCATCCGTATTCAAGAACTCGAAGATCTTTATTGTTTCAGCTTAACTTGTAATTAATTTTGTTTAAAATTTTTCGGGTTAATTTAAACCGACGAAAGGCCTTTTTGACTGCCTAGCAATGATTATGCCTTATCGTCGGAAGGCACCTAATAAATAAATAGTAAATCAATTACCAAACTTCTTTTATGCGCTTATGGAACAAATTTACTGCAGTCGTTCATTCGAATGAGCCTAAAAGATAAGAAACTAATCAAAACCCCACTCTCATGGTTCGATACATGAAATTGTGAATTAAAATCAGAAAATTTCATTTGTTGCAACCGTGTGCCAGGTTCATTGATAACAAAATAATCAAATCTTAGATGGTTCTTTGTTTTATCTATTGCTATGCACAGAGCTTACGACAAACAAATAATTGTTATTTTCGGGGTTTAAAGTGGGTTTTAGCGAAGTGGGGGAAGCTGCTCGCTCGATACGTATTGGAGGGAAATAATATTTGTCTCTTACTCATAGAGCATTCCATGCCCAATTAAGAAATATTTGAAGAATATTAATCACTATACATCACGTCAGAAGCCTCTCTTTAATTTCCGTAGCAGTTGTCGCTGTTATCGGTGCCAGATTGTCGATGAAAAGTGTGATATCCTTTCGTGGTACTCTTCGCTTTCTTTACTGCTAAGGCTTCCGCCTGCAAAACACTTTATACTATGATGAAAATGCTAATGCATGGCACTATAGCTTCAAAATGTGGCCTATTGCACCAACCCATTCTGGTTTGAGAGCTATTCTCACTATTTTCCTTAAATATTATCTGTTCAGGCTTATTTCCATCAGTCTAAAAAAAATTAATAAATAGCTGGCACAACAGATCGGGATGAGCCAAGGCCTAGCTTCTTACAATGTTGTGGGTGGACAATTTATTGCCGACTCCGAACAGCGAATTGAGAAGCTTTTCATGACAAATCATATTCGAGGATGCTCGTCTTTCCCCGACGAAAGGTGGCGCCGCAAAAAAATGTTCGGTGGACATGGCTGAGGCTTCAACCCATACTGCTCGCATAGCAGTCCAACGCACAACTACTGAGCCACGGCGACCGGCGTCATTTTTACCACTCTATTGCTTCAGTGGATGTCTGCTGGAACCAGGTTCAGCTTGGTGTCCAACTTCTTTGTGGATGTTGATCTTATCGATTTGAGTCTTGGTTACACTTGTAAGATGAGATTTTTCCTTAAAGGCTTTCCACAAGAGAGTCAGGTCTATTAGACGCTCCAGGCTGTTTAGCAGAAAAAAAGAGAGGCAAATGAGGATATATGTACGTACATATGTGGTTCTTAACGATCGTGTTATTGCTTTCGCCGCTTTGAAAATAAATACTACTTCCACTAACCGTCAAGGCTTTGAGTCGTACTCTAATTGAAGGCAACACATAGATCTACTTAAAGCTGAGCATCCACGATCACTCCTGAATGACATTCCGGGCATGAGTGCGGAAAAAATGTTTGAATTCAAACGCGGATGAATGCGCACTCCGGCACGCAGTCCCATACACCAGCATTCACGACTGCGCTCACGCCGATAATAGCATTCATGAGTGATCGTAGATGCCCAGCTTTAATCACGTGATGATAGTGAAAACTGGGTGGATACTATCAAAGCCAAATGTCCTTCAAGAAGCAAAACTCAAGTTGTTGTCCATGGTATTTTCCAATCATCAATAACAATAGCCTCAGTTTTCATACCACATGATTTGGAGTCTTTGGACTAATGGTCTCGAGTGAATCCGGTTAAATTGCGTTTTTTTTAATGACAAAAGTCCCTTCATACTAAAGAAAGAGAAAAACCGAATTCCATTGCCTATATTTTTTTACCCCCTAAGTGACGCAGAAATATTTGTGTTACGGTGATTTTTTTTCTAAAACAATTACGTTTTGTATTTTTTCAAGCTTCTTTGATGTTCAGTAGCAACAACTAATGTGCTAAGTATCATCAGCCAATCAAATTAATTGCAAAGTACGAATAATTGTGATGAGCAGGTTGTAAAGAAGAGATAGGTGATTTACGTGATAACCATACAGAATTTTCTACTCAGCTACTCATTTAACGTTTCAAAACGGTCAAAACTTTTTTTTTATCCCCGACTTGATACGAAAGCTATAAGTTTAGCGTCAACTGTTTTAAATTACTTCTAAGTTTTACTCATAAATTGAAAATAATCCAAACATTTAATGAATTTACTATTTTTTTATCAGAGAGGTTAGAGGTTGGACAGGCATGACAGTAAAATATTAGTAGCAGTTGTCCCAGCAAATGTTACATTGTGAGGGTACAGGAGTTGTCATTAATCTCATCAGGGGGTTTCTAAGCGTAGGGTTTCCCATCATGAACTGCCTGTACTTTTCTCCTTACATCAGGGAAAGCCACTTTTGGATACACTCCTAAAACGTAATTCAATGAAAATCAACGAAATGAACCAAATGAACATTTGTATGCAATACACGAATATGTAAAGGTTTATCCAGTTATTTTAATATTAATGCTGGCTGTAGTTCCAAGTAGTTCAACAGTCACCACTTGGTATCTATGAGTGTGTGTGCTCGTATCATACTTTCATTCATAAATATAAAATTCTAATGAACTTTAGAACTGAACGTCATCGCAATAGTGTCATTGGCCTTTTATTTATGTTGTGCAGTTGGAATTGCTGATTTATGCATTAAGGAAAGATTAAATAAAGAATCGATGAATAATAATAAATCGTTACATTACATAATTTACTGTCTATATGTGATTAATCAGTACTGAGATTAATAGTTGATACGACAATTGTTTACATTAGCAAGCTTTGCTATCATAAACATTGCATTACATTAAGTATAACTTCTGACGAACAAGTAACATTCGGCATTTGACAATGAATTGCTCACCTACCTAGTATAAAGTCACTTTACAGGAGATGCATTTGCAGTTTTAATCGGCAAATAAAGGCTAACCTAGGTTAAGTTATTAGCTTTGACAAAGGTCCAACCATTGTGAAGCATATTAAAGGGAAGATACCCTTCAGTCGCGAAACAACCTCCTTCAAAAAATAGTCTTCTACTTTATTCCAGACAAGGTAAACACCTGGGCAGGTTGTGGTCTTGGTGTAAGTTCGAGTAAAACTGAACCAAAATACCTGACTTTACGTTTCCCCGTCTTAATTGCCAACCACTCAAACTATCCTCCAGCGCTAGGTATCTGGGTATTATACTTCACCCAAAACTTAACTGGAAGCAAAACATTGAACACAGAGTCGAGAAGACATGTGTAGCCTTCTATGCCTGCAGTAAAACATTTGGAAAGAAATAGGGACTTCAACCAAAAATGACCATGTGGATGTACACAGCTGTAGTGCGTCCAATTCTCGCCTACGGGTCGCAAGTATGATGGCCTGCGCTGAGCAAGAGCTACAACCTTACAAAACCTAAAGGGCTCCAAAGAGCAGCGAGTATAGGCACCACGGGAGCATTGACGTCGACCACTTGCTGAGGTCGTTCCTTGCTGTGCTCCTGCATTTTCTGCCTCTCAACTTACACACAACATACATCACACTATGCAGCGCAGTCAGACTCAAAGAATCTTTGTGCTGGACTGCACGTCCCTACAGCTACAGGAACATCCGGGACGTGTTACCAAACGGCATGGTCGTGTTTCCAACTGACTTAATCGTACCCAAACTTAACTTCAGTAAAAACGTCCACGTGGAATTCCCCACTAGAGCACAGTGGAAGAAGAACGAAGTGGTAAACAATTTCTGCTGTCCAGGCAGAGGTCAGCTCTACACGGCTCACTTGCGGCCACACCCCGCTAGGAGCGGTTAAGGGACAAATCCACTCGTACTTCCTGCAGAAGGCCAACCTTCAATGGAGAAGATTAACCAACTGCGCCATATAAAGGAAGATATGGCCGGCCTACGATACGATTAGAACAAGAGATCACCTAACTGCTTAGGTATTTTCAGAATGACGGTGATAACCACCGGGCATTGGCCAATTGGAGACCATGCGTCAGGGTAAATGGATACGAGATCTAAACGGCTTTCTTAATTCCACAGGCTGGGTCTAGGCACCCTCGGCTGTATCACCCATCTCCAACAACACACATCATGAACCAGGTCACACGAATCGTGGTATCAAAAAGGCACATCCAAGTGCTAATTGGGTTTCAGTTGAACCGCCAAGTCTCTTTTATTCCAACGCTTGTAGATTACTTGACCCATTACCGCGGGTCCTTTAGAGGTCATCTGTGTTTGGTTTCAGTTTCATTATATTGTAACTCAGGGTATTGTGCCCTGATTTTTTCCTATAGAACTCTGTCGCTTTTTGCTTCATTGTACTGTAGCCGTGTTGTGCCAACTTCATCTTTTATTAGCCTCCGTGACAGTTTCCTTCCCTGCTTTAATGTGATAAGGAGATACAAAAAGGTTTAGAGA